>OY728159.1:707123746-709928555 GCA_963277665.1 Viscum album | reverse complement strand
CCATAAGAATTACCTAACTCATACACTTCCTAACCCAAGGTATCAATATCCTGGTGGTTCCACAACAACCATTATCGCATAACACCCACATTAGAATCATCATAAAACATCATTTCCCACATGCCATCACATTCTCATTTAATAATCACACCAGACATGATGCCCAAAAAATACTACATCAAAATAAATTCTCATACAAGTCATGCATCACTGTTGTTTACAATATATTAACCACACATTGTTAATTCACTTATCATACATACACCTCAAGCACCAATATCCAGAAAATAAACAAAAAACAATAGTCACATGTTGAAAATGTAACTCTAACTATCATGGGGTCTCTAAAATGTGATTGACCTCTCACTATTGTTGCCCATATATAACCCTTGATGAATTTTATAGAGGCAGAATTCAGGATGCACTCTCTCTTGGTTGTTGAGTGAAATAAAACAACAAATCAATGTTTTATGATTTTAATAGATTAATGGCACTTAGAAAATAAACCATCCCATAAAAAATTAAATTTATTTATTACATATTGTAAGATTTATTGAATTAATTATATATATATTCAACTACACCTAAAACAACAGATAGTTAAATTGTCTGTTGAAAACTTGTCAACCACCCTGGACACCCCCATACCCCCATGGACAGCCCCACCGCCCCAGTGGACATCCTGCCCAACCCCCTAGAATACCCCACCCCAGTGGACATCCGGCCCACCGCATAGACACCCCTACCCCCTAGAGAGAACCCTCCACCCCTGTGGAAACCCCATACCCCCATGGAAATCCCCCACCCCTGTAGACAGCCCGACAGCCCCACCACCCCCGTGTATTGCCCGCCCACCCCTGGACACCCTGTGCCCCTAGACAGCCCCCCACCCTAGGTATAGTCGGCCAACCCCCTGACACCCCTACCCCCTATAAAGCCCCACGACCCTCATGGATAGCCCATAAACCACCGCTAGAAACCCCATACCCCTAGACAGCCCCCACCCCCGTCAACTACCCGCCCATCCCTTGACACCCCTACCCCTGAAAAGCCTCGCCAACCCCCGTGGACAACAAGCCCTCCCCTTGGACAGCCCCGTTACACCCGTGGACACCCCACCCACTGTGGAAAACCCCAACCCCAGTGAAAGCCCAACCACACCTTGGAAACCTCATAGACCCTTGACAGACCCACCGCCCTCGTGGACAGCCCACCCACCCCCTCGGAAACCCCCACCTGACGGACAACCTGCCCACCCCACTGGACACCCTGTACCCCCAAGATAGCCCCCACACCATGGATAGCCCACCCACCCCCTAGAGAGCCCTTCCCCCTAGAAACCCATTTCACCCGCATGGACAAGCCACCCCCTGGACACCGCCACACCACCCTCGGACACCCCCCATCCCTCAAGACACCCCCACCCCTAGAAATCCCCCACCCCTTGGACACCTGAACCCCCTGGACAGCCCCACCACCACTATGGACAACCCGTCCACTCCCTTGAACAGCCCCCACCAACCCCCTTGACACCCCGTACCCCTAGGCAACCTCGCCACAACCCGTGGATAGCTTTCACAACCCCCGTGGACACCCCAAACCCCGTGGGCAGCCCCGCCACCCACTGGACACCTCGTACCCCCTCGACATCCTTATTACACTTGTGGATATACCACCCACCCCCTTGGACACCCCACCCCCTGGACAACCCGTCCACTCCCTAGACACCCTAACCCCTTCCCCCCCTAGACAACCCGCCCACCCTCTAGACACCATACCCCATGGGAAGCCCCCTCCACCCCCTTGGGCCGCCCGCCCACCGCATGGGCTGCACCCACCACCTTGCAGACACCCCCATCCCCACAAACACCCCACCCCTGGAATGCCCCGTACCCCCAAGACACCCCTGACCCCATAAAAATCCCCATCACCCCATGTGGGAAGCTCTCCCACCCTGGAAAGCCCTTCCCACCCCTGGAAATCCCACCTCCCCCTAGACCCCCTAACCATGTGGACAGCACCCTCACCCCCATGTACAACCACCTAGACTCTCTGACCATGCTGAACAGCCCCCCCCCCCCCCAGCCCCGTAGACTTCCCTCCCACCACCCTGGACACCACGTACCCCCTGGACAGCCCTCCCCCACCCTTGGAAAGCCCCCTCCCCCCACTCCCCTGCACAATGCCAAGCCCCTGGACGCCCCACCACCCCCATGGACAGCTCTCACGCCACCCTGGACACCTAGTACCCCCTTGATTGCCCCTCCCACCAAAAAAGACTTCCCTTGCACCCCCCGGACATGTTGTACCCCCTGGAAACCCCCCACCCCTTAGAAAGACCCCCCCCCCCACCACCACTAGAAAGACCGGCCCCCTGAACAACCCCACCACCAACTTGGATATCCCACCCCCACCCCCTGGAGAACCCCTCCCACCGTGGTAGCCTCCTCCCCACAGAGCTCTATCCTACCCCTAGACCAGCCCTACCCCCTGGGCAGCCCCACCACCCCTGTGGATAGCCCCCCACCCCCACCCTCGGACACTGCTTTCCACAGAAAACACCCATGGATACCCTGTATCCCTTCGACAACCCACCACCCTCGTGGACAATCCTCCCACCTCCGAGGATAGCCCAAACACACCTTGGACACCCCGTACCCCCTGGACAGCCCCACCACTGTCACAAACATCCCACCCACTCCCTGGAAACCTTGTACCCCATATACAGCCCCCCGCTCCCCATCGACACCCCGCCCACCCCGTGGATAGCCATCTCACCCCTTGGACACCCCATACACCCCTCGATAGCCCCACCATCCCTGGGGAAAGCCCACCCACCCCCTAGACAACCCGTCCTCCCATGGAAAACCCCCAACCCCCATGGGGTGCCCGCCCGCCCCCCCTGGACACCCCTACCCATGGTCCACCCCATCACCCCCGTGGGTAGCCCGCCCACGCCCCTAAACACCTCGTACCCCAAGACAGCCCTGTCCACCCCTGGACACCTTATACCCATGGATATCCCTCTGCCCACATGGACAGCTCACCCACCCCCGTTGATAACCCCCCCCTGGACACCCCGTACCCGCTGGACAGCCCATACCCCCCACCCTCATAGACAACCAATCCACCCCCTGGACACCCAGTACCTCCTGGACAGTCCCCAACCCCGTGGACAGCCCACCCACCCCCGTGGATAGCTCGTCCACCCCCATGAAACCCCCTACCCCCTCGACGGCCCACAAAACCCTATGGACAACCCGCCCACCCCATGGATAACCCCTCTGCCCGTGGACAACCCCCCCCCCCCCCCACCCCCCCACCCTCGCGGAAAACCTTCCCCACCCCCTAGACACCCCCAACCCCATGGATAACCCTGCCACCCTCGTGGATAGCACTGCCACCCCTTTGGAAACCCTGTACCCCCTGAAACCCCTCACTCATGAGGATAGCCCACCCACCCCCCGTGGACAGCCCGCACTCCCCCTGGACACCCCGTACTCCCTCGAACGCCCCACCACCCCTATGGACAGCCCGCCACCCCCTAGACTGCCCCTCTCTCTATGGATATCCCCACCCCCCATGGAGATCCCTCCCACCCCACCCTGGACACCCATAACCCCTTTGACCACCCCACTACCCCTATGGATAGCCCACCCACCCCCTGAACACCCCTACCCACCTAGACAGCCTCACCCACCCCCTTGAACACCCCATACCCACTAGACAGCCCCCACCCATGTCGACAGCCCACCCACCCCCTGGACAGCCCGCCCACCTGCTTGGACACCCCCGTACCCCCTGGATAGACCGATAACCCTCGTGGATAGCCCACCCACCCCCTGGACACCCTGTACCCCCTGGAAAGCCCCCCCCCCCACCTCTGTGTACAGTCGAACCACCCCCGTGGACAACATGCCCACCCCATGGACACTCCTACCACCCTGTACACCCATGCCAACCAATGGATAGGCCTCCCACCCCCTTGACAACCCCTCCCCTTGGGGATAGCCCCAACCCCCGTGGAGAGCCTGCTGACCCCCTAAACACCCCTACCTCCGTGATAGCCCTACCACACCCGTGGTCAGCCAGCCCACCCCCTGAACACCTCCTACCTATTTGGATAGACCCGCCCACCCCCTAGACACTCTATTCCCCTTAGACAACAACCACCTACATGGAAATCCCTCCCACCCCTATGGATAGACCACCCACCCTCATGGATACCTCGTACCCCCATGGACAGCCTCACCACCATCGTGAACAACCCACCCACTCCCTAGACACCCCGTACCCCCTGGACAACCCCCCACCCCCACCACCATGGATAACCCACCTAACCCCACAGACAACCATCTCACCCCGTCGACACCCCTACCCCCCTCAACAATCCCACCACCCCTATCGACGGCTCACCCACAACCTGGACCCCACTCCCCTTGTGGATAGCCCGCCCACCCTCTGGACACCCCCTCCACGTGGACAGCCTCGCCACCCCACATGGACAACCCACCCACCCCTTGGACACCTCGTACCCCTGTACAGCCCCAACCACCCCTTGGACACCTCGTACCCCCCTAGACAACCCCTCCACCCTAGTGGACAGGCCCCACCCCCTTGACATCCCCCACCCCTGGGGATTATAGGGTTTATAACAACTCAGAGATTCCATTAATCATTACTACACACTTCATTGCGTCCTAAGATCATTTATCACCAACAAATAAGAGTGGTTGCTATTTTAGAAACTCCCATTCATAATCAATGATCCAAGAATAACTTGGCTATTCCACTTCTACAATAGTTAGAGTAGAGACCAAGACTAGGAATACAATAACTAGATCAAAATAATGACTACTTGAGATATCCTCTTATAGAATTTTTGATTCATTTATAGTGGTAACATTCTAAATAATTATTAAAAACAAAACATTTAGTAAAAAATTCTGATCTTCTTTAAAAAGGGACACAAAATCACAAATCCCATAAAGATACATCATAAATAATTATTCATAAAACCATTTAAAAATCACATAATAGAGACTTATTTCTATTTAAAACTCCACTATGGTTTATAAAAATATCTTTTAAGCTTCCATTTCAAAATCATATAGTATTTTTTCCCCGCAATAAAAATGTAATCCATTTATTAATAATCAAATCCCCCTTCATACCACACACACTAAAACATTCAATTTTTTCCAACAGAAACACATACTATTGAAATAAACAATATTCTAAAACCATTTTAAAATATCAATGATCTTAATATACATTAAATTAACAAGATTAAAACAATGAAAACCCCACCCCCTGGACTGCCTCTACCCCCTGCCCAGCCCCGCCACCCCATGGACAGCCCCCTCACCCCCTAGACAGCCCCCACCCCATGGACAATCTGCACCCCAGGGACACCACCCCACCACCCATGGACAACACCCAACCCCCTAGACTACCCCCGCACCCATAGACACCCCCAACCCCCTAACCACCCCACTCTCTAGACACCCCCTACACCCTTGGAGATCCCCCCAACCCCTGGATATCGCCACCCCTAGACACCACCTGGACACCACCCCACCCCCTAAGACACCCCCTACCCCTTGGACATCCCCCACTCCCTGGACACCACCCCACACCCTAGACACCCCCTACCCTCTAGATAGCCCCCTCGGATAGCCCCCCTAGACATCCCCAAAGGATAGTCCAAATGGAGAGCCCCCCGGATAACCCACCCCTCCCTAAAAGATTATTACTATCATCTAAACCAAATATTTCCCAGTGTTGTTCTTTTTTGATTTCATATCATGCATTATTTTGTTCATGTTCATTTTCAACAAATGGAAGTGATTTTGGAAGCAAAATGTGGTGACCAATCTGGATGCAAGAGTGGATTAGAGTGATGGATATAGTACCTCGACTACCCAATCTCAAATGTTGAATCATGTTAGTTTTATCAATTGTAATATATAACTTCCATAAATTTATATTCTCCACATGCGCCCAAAAAGTGTCAACGATTCTTGGGTATAGTTTATTGGTTGACCAAATTAACAAGACTTGGAATTTGGGATTGGATGGAAGAATAATGAGAAAACATTCAGCTATTACCCAGTTTCAGTATTTTGTAATATAGAAGGATAGGGTTGGGAAATTAACTACTCGGACTAGGAGAACTATTGTAAATTGATAATCTTGTGGGGAATATGGAATGTAATTTGCAAAAAGTATGTAATGTTGGAGACTAGTGTACGAAATATTGGATTCTTTGTGTAGGTGTATTGGCTTGTGTCTCCATGAGTATTTAATTTGTTGTAGGTGTATTGGAGTCTTCTGTATGCAATATTGGAGGATTCAACATATTGGATTCTGTGTGATGGTGATATTGGATTTTTTGTGTTGTATTGGCCTAGGTGAATTGGATTTCTTGCAGGTGTATTAGGTTCTACATACATTCTTGGTGTTGGGTTCGACATGCTGCTGTGAAATCTGGGTGAAGGATATAACAATGTTTTATAACCATTGGTATACTGCTGCAATAAATTTTAATATTATATCAATGGTTATAAATCATTGGTATATGGGTGAAATAAATCTAAAAGGTATACCAACAGTTAAAAAACTATTTCTATGTCACTGTACTTCTACATTTTACCAAAGGTTACATGAAACCATTTGGAAAAAACACTATACCAACAGTTTTTGAATTGTTGGTAAAACACTGAATGCTTTGTAAACCAATGGTTTAAACCGTTGATATATATTTATTTCAATGGTTCTAGGTATTAGTTGGGAAGGTGTTATTTTTTGCAGTATATAGCAATAATTATTTTGTTAACATTTCTATATATCAATCTTGTAACACGCCGAGATTTTGTGAAAAACATTCTTTTAATTTCATTAATGTCTTGTGTTGTATGCTACACCAAGATTACATTGTGCTATACGCAACATCGTATTAGCTTGCAGTATATGCAACACTATTCTTGGATCGTGTTACACACAATTTTGATAATAGTTATTCTACGCAACATTGAGTATATATATATATATATATATTCAATGTATAAATGAAATATGGTTGGATTACGATATACGAAACAATGAATGATTATTTCACAGCACGCAACCCTGTCTTGGCTTGCATTACATGCAATCACGACCTTCCTCGATAGCGTGTGTTGTACGCAATACCGGGTTTTACTAAACAATGATATATTATTATAATATTGTTATGAACTAGCTGTTATGAATAATAAATTTTGAATTTTATAACATTATTATTCATCTTACACATTTCTAGAACATTGTATAAGTACAAAATAATTTTTTTGGGTAAATTAAGTATTTTTCAAAAAATGCATTTTTGCCGCCTTTTGATGGCGCACCCACTTTAAATCTGGTTTTTGACATATTTATAAATTCAATTTGACAAAATAAAATTCTTATTTTGAATCAGGATATAAAAATATACATTAGATAAAGTTTTGATATTTTTCTGATAACTTTCATATTTTAATGAATAGTAAAAACACGCTATATTTTAATTAAAAACAACTTTTTTCATCATAATATCTTTTGTGGTTAAATTATAAAATTTAATAGTTTTAAAGTATAAATAGAATATATTATTACCATTTAATATAATGCATGTCATTCGAATTGATTTTACCTTGAATTCGTAGGTTAAATCAATTCAATCTTTTGCAATGTTTTAAAGAAAAACCCGTTTTCTTTCGACAACATGATTAATTTTAATTTAATTTCTGCATCTTTTGTGTATTGAATTTTAAAAAATGGATTCTATATTTGGAATCAGTGAGTCTGAATTATGTTAATAAGCCACTTTTTATTTTTGGGCATTCTGAATAGTAACCACGGAAAATTTTATTTACTATAGTTAAAAGTAAATCGGGTAATTAAGGGTAAATATAAGATTATAAAATTACCCTAACACTTGGAAAAATCCTATTGTATGGCTAAAAGTAGACCCATATAACCTAAGGGTCGGATTAGATTCATTTTATGCACTTTTTTCCATGAAAATAATTTAATTATTATTAAAACCAACGAATGTGACAACATGTCACTTTTTTAAATCTTATAAGTATAATAATTTTAATTTAGTAATAAACTTCATGGAACTTCGAACATGAATAGTCTCCAGAAAGCTAATAAAATTATCTACTTCATAGGAATTTATTTAGAATTTTTTGGGATTAAATAAGTATCATTTATTATGACACAAAGATGATAGAGTAATTGTCTTATTAATGAAATATTGACATAATTGATGTTATAAATTCCCAAATAAATGTAATTTGAGACTTTTTATGACTAACATTAATTTTATAGGTTAATATGACATGTTATTGTTGATATAAGAAACTTGGTTTTAACTTATAATTCTGTTATGAATTTCATAAAAATTATGTACCATATAGTGTCAAAATTGACATAAATTAGTTTTTAAAACAAATATTATATTATTAATTGTTATTTAATTCTTAAAAATCTAAGGTTCGGACAAATGACTTAGATAAGAATAGATATATTAATAATAAACAACTTGGGGTTAGTTTGGCTTGTTATGGTAAGTTTATTAACCATATAGTGTAAGAAAACCGAAAGACATAGTAAAAGTTAAATTATTTAACTTAGAGTTAAATCTAATTGATAAGGTTAAAATAATAACCTAAACTTGTCTAAATCCTATTGGATGAGAGTATTTTGACCCATCCCAACTTTATCTTCGAAATAAGACCCTTTGGAACCATTATAAACCTAATTTGAACTTAATATAAAATAATATTTTCAGATTTTCCTATGGTGCCCCTCTCCTCCCTTATAAAAGGGCACCTCCTCCCTCTCCTCCACACACCAATTTGAGCATTCAAGCTCAGCCAACCCCTTCCAAAATCTCTTCTCCACTTCCCTAGTATCATCCTAGAAGTCCTGGTCTTCTTCAAAGGCCATCCTTAGTTCTTTAAGTGGAGGTTAAGTGAAGGCGCATCAAAAAGAGGAGGTTCGGATACGTACAAAGCATATCGGACATAAGGTAAGGGAAATATCACAATCTCATTTTTATCCGAGATTGGATATTCATAAGTATTTACTGGGGTGTATTTTATCATCCACATCCATGTTTCCTGAATATGTAATATTATTTCCATCCTCCTACAATTGTTTAAATCTTATTTTACCCTTCGGTGAGTTTTTAGTAAAAGATATGAAAGTAATCTTTTGTCGTTTTTCATACGAGGTACTTTTTGACTTTTCCAACAAAAGTACGAGAAAAATGTTATTTTTAACTTATACGACGTGAATGGATTTTTACGGTTTCATAACGCCTCATTTCATAAAGCTTCCTCTACATGTTTTCAGGATTATTTTCAACAAACCCTTTTCTTTTAAAAGTATATGCTATTTTTTTTAAAAGAAAGTGATTTTGAAGAAGAAAGGATATTTTCCTCAAGAATTAATTTTAAGTGTTTTATCAAAACCATTTTCCATCTAAGATGAAATTATGTGTATGTTTCAAGTATAATTCCTCTATGATTTACATGCTTTCAATTTTCTTATGATGAAATTTCCATTTATTTTATATGGATTATGTGATGATGATATGATGTTTATGAAACCCATTTTATTCTTTGGGTAATGATGAATGTTTTAAGTTTATGTTGTGGCACAAGTAAAAATGATTTCATTATAAGATGGGTGGGACCTATATCTCCCTCCAATGAATTGGGTAAAGATTTTATATCTCATGACATAGACATGGCTAGAACGGTAGGTTATACCGGTTCAGTGAAACAGGACTGAAACGAGGAATGAACTCGATTCAGAATGGGACTTTATCCACTAAGATGGTCTTGGCAGCAATTCCTTGGCTACTATGGAAATCATGAAATGTGCTGAATGGTTTCCACAATTACATGTTTTATTCCCATGTTATTTTATCATTCTTAATGTTTCTTTATGATATATGCCTTACGTACTTCGAAGATTCATTTCTTTGCTCACGATTTTGATGTTTAGAATTTATGTTCAAGTTTTTGCATTCAAATATTTATGGATTGTTTTATGTTCTCTATGTTTACCCTTACTGGGCATTTGAGCTCACCCCTTTTATGTTTTATTTTCCCCAGGATGTAAAGAAAGGTTTTAAGTAAGAAAAATAAAAAGTAAAAATCTTTATTGGGATATGTTGAAGATATTTCACCACGATTAGAAGATTTTATTCCGAGTTTCCAAATACACTAAACTAGTACGGTCCTTGTGTGTGTGTTTTTGTTATGTACTAAGTATTTCTCAAAAGTAATGTAAAGTCCATGCACGTCATGCTTCGGGTATCTAAAGTTGGTATCAGAGGAAAGGTTTAGTCATCCTTTCGAGACTAGGATGCGAAAGCGTTAGTGAGATCCCTAGAGATATTTCTAATGTATGTTTAGGGATGTACCTAAGGATAAGTATGCATATAGGATAATGTCATAGAACTACGGTAACGATCACAGAATTTAACCTAAATGTTAGATATTGAGGATACTTCCCCTTTATTATGTTGTTTTCCCTAGCATGATTTTTTCCTCTCACACTATTTTTTTTTTGGGTTTTAGAAGATGGATAGAACCCGAAGGAACCGTGTTGATCAATGTAATGGAAAATGCAATGATTATCCTTCTGAACAAACAAATGTTATGGGAGATGGAGTGAAAATCTTATTGCTATACTTACACAAGCAATGAATCATTCTGGACTTCCAAATGAGCAGAGAAGGGAACAATATTCAATTGAGTCCTTCATGAGGCAACGTCCACCTTGTTTCAGTGGGTCTTCCGATCCAGTTGTTGCTGAACAATGGATCAGTACCACTGAAAAGATATTTTCAGTTCTCCAATGTTCTGAACATGATAAAGTCATCTTAGCAGTATATCGTTTGGAAGGTGAAGCAGATCAATGGTGGAATCTTATCAAGAATACGAGGCCAATAGATGAAATTGAGTCCATGGAATGGGATGAGTTCAAGAACATGTTTTTCAGTAAGTACTTCCCTCGTACTCTTCGAACAAGGATGGAAAAGGAGTTTCTTGAGCTGAAGTAGAAGGATTATGAATCTGTTGGTATATACGAAGCGAATTTTACAAGACTTGCAAGGTATGCATCTGGCATTATCATCCAACCTGAAAGTAATGTTGATCAATTTTTCAGTGGCGTAAAACCAATTCTTCGAAGGGAATTAGCTATTAGAGACTTCAGTAGCTATGAAGAAATTTTGCGTTGTGCTGTCAAGGTAGAAATGGAAGTTGGTGTTACTTATCCATCTCATGGTTTTGACAAGAAACGAAAGATGGAGTTCAAGGAGAAATCTCCGAATAATGGTGAAAAAAAGATGAATGTTTCCTTATGCACAAAGTGTGGAAAGAAGCATGGTGGAGATTTTCTTAAAGGGACTAGAAAATGTTTTAAGTGTGGAAAATAAGGTCATCGAGCAGCTGAGTGTCGAAGTAATGGAAAAAGGGTTTCTAATGATGTGAATAAAACAAATACTGCAGAGAACGCACCAACAACACTTCAATGCTTCAAGTGCAAAGAAATGGGGCATTATGCTAATAAATGCCCTAATCCAAGGGTTAGTGATGATCGAAATGAGAAACCACATAAGGCAAAGGACAAAGGGAAGTCACATGCGATCACTATTGGCGATGCTGAATATGACAAAGATGTGGTGGAATGATTAAGTGTTTATGTAATGGGATTCCAAAATAATGTTGTATCATGGAGTATAGGAATATTTATGTATTGGTCTAATGTGGTATTCAAAGTGATTGAGATATTTTTGGAATGTAGATGATATGCGCATAATGAAGGGATAAGAAAATTAAATGTTTGATAGTATTCATGAGCTCATGACTGATATAAGGAGAAGGTTATATCATGGTTTGAGTATATAGAATTTTTGGTTTTTGGTATGTGGAAAGAGTTAACTTTTAACTGCATTTATTTTTTCACTAAGGTTCAATGGGTATTCAAGAGAATACATGATTAAGGCCTTTGAATGTTTGTAATGTGACCAACAAGACATATCTTATGATATATGGGGATCAACGATGATATTAAATCTATGGTAATCGTTTTCACTATATTATGAGAGTGGTCTGCAGTATTATGGATAAGCCTAAATATTAGAATGGATTATGTTGGACATAAGTTAGTATTGTTTAAGGATAGAATATTTTCGATATTATTGATGGGATGTTATAGTAATGTAGTTTTAGAAAAAGTACAACCTGCAGGACGGGCGACAACCCATCGCGTCGGACAAGGCTGTGGGAATCGAACCCACAACCGAAGTGCGACTGGCCTTTATTGCCTACCACTGGCCTACAGGAAGTCCCTGGTTAGTATAAACTAGTTTTATTTTATTACGCGGTATGATATATAAAGTATAAGTTAATTTTTGGAATCTTATACGATTAACTTCACCATAGATGGTATTATGTATTTTTGATAACTTTTATAACCTTTTGTTTGAGACAGATGGAATGACCCATCATTCTATCCCATTATCTGCTAACACTTCACGAATGAAAAATCCAACTTCATGTCTTTAAGGGATGAAGTGGAAATTGTCCAAATAATGGCCAACGGTGACACAGTACCAAAATCACGAAAGTATTTCTTCTAATTCCAATTTCAGCAACTTTAGGGAAATGATCTTGAAAACCAAAATTTTTTTCCTAGTTCTCTTATATTCGATGAATTAGTTGGTACCTTAGATCGTCACAAATTTATGGCTTTGTGATTGCTGACTTTTTCATAGCCATGTTCTCTACCACTCTCCATCAGAACATGATGGTTAGATATCTCTTATATATCCATATTTTCACCTATATAGAAACACAATGATTAGTTTATTTGGGTAACCTTTACGTTTCATTTTTTTTAAAGAATGGTTTTGGTATTCCTTTTTACGATGTGGGTTTCTATTAAAAACACTTTTGAATAGTAAACCATTTATAACCCCGACGAATTTCGAGGGAGAAATTCATTTTAAGGGGGGTAGAATGTAACACCCTGATATTTTAAGAAAAATATTCTTTTAATTTCAATAATGTCTTGTGTTTTATGCTACACCAAGATTACCTTGCGCTATACACAACACCGTATTAGCTTGCAGTATACGCAACACTATTCTTGGATCGTGTTACACACAATTTTGATAATAGTTATTCTACGCAACATTGATTATATATATATATATTCAATGTATAAATGAAATATGGTCGGATTATGATATACGAAACAATGAAGTATTATTTCACAGCACGCAACCCTGACTTGGCTTGCATTACACGCAATCACGACCCTCCTCGATAGCGTGTGTTGTACGCAATACCTGGTTTTACTAAACAATGATATATAATTATAATATTGTTATGAACTATCTGTTATGAATAGTAAATTTTTAATTTCATAACATTATTATTAATATTACACATTTCTAGAACATTTTATAAGAACAAAATAAATTTTTCGAGTAAAATAAGTAAATTTCAAAAAATGCATTTTTGCCGCCTTTTGATGGCGCACCCACTTTAAATCTGGTTTTTGACATGTTTATAAATTAAATTTGACAAAATAAAATTCTTCTTTTGAATCAGGATATAAAAATATACATTACATAAAGTTTTTATATTTTCCCGATAACATTCATATTTTAATGAACAGTAAAAACACGCTATATTTTAATTAAAAACAACTTTTTTCATCGTAATATCTTATGTGGTTAAATTATAAAATTTAATGGTTTTAAAGTATAAATAGAATATATTTTTATCATTTAATGTAATATATGTCATTAGAATTTATTTTACATTGAATTCGTAGGTTGAATCAATTAAATCTTTTGTAATGTTTTAAAGAAAAACCTGTTTTCCTTCGACAACGTGATTAATTTTAATTTAATTCCTGCATCTTTTGTTTATTGAATTTGGAAAAATGGATTCCATATTTGGAATTAGTGAGTCCGAATTATGTTAATATGATACTTTTTATTTTTGGGCATTGTGAATAGTAACTTCGGTAAATTTTATTTACTATAGTTAAAAGTAAATCGGGTAATTAAGGGTAAATATAAGATTATAAAATTACCCTAACACTTATAAAAATCCTATTGGATGGCTAAAAGTAGACCCACATAACCTAAGAGTCGGATTAGATTCATTTTATGGACTTTTTTACATGAAAATAATTGAATTATTATTAAAACCAAAGAATGTGACAACATATAACTTTCTTAAATCTTATAAGTATAATAATTATATTTTAGTGATAAACATCATGAAAATTAGAACATGAATAGTCTCCATAACTCTAATACAATTATCTACATCATAGGAATTTATTTAGAATTTTTAGGGATTAAATAATTATAATTTATTATGGCACAAAGATGATGCAGTAATTGTCTTATTAATGAAATATTGACATAATTGATGTTATAAATGCCAAAATAAATGTAATTTGAGACTTTTTATGACTTAAATTAATTTTATAGGTTATTATGACATGTTATTTTTGATATAAGTAACTTGGTTTGAACTTATAAATCTGTTATGAATTTCATAAAAATCATGTACCAAATAGTGTCAAAATTGACATAAATTAGTTTTTAAAACAAATATTATATTATTAATTGTTATTTAATTCCTAAAAATCTAAGGTTCGGCCAAATTACTTAGATAAGGATAGATATATTAATAATAAACAACTTGGGGTTAGTTTGGCCATTTATGGTAAGTTTATTAACCATATAGTGTAAGAAAACAGAAAGACACGGTAAAAGTTAAATTATTTAATTTAGAGTTAAATCTAATTGATAAGGTTAAAATAATAACCTAAACTTGTCTAAATCCTATTGGATGAGAGGATTTATACCCATATCAACTATATCATCGAAATAAGACCCTTTGGAACCATTATAAACAGAATTTGACCTTAATATAAAATAATATTTTCATATTTTCCTAAGGTGCCCCTCTCCTCCATTATAAAAGGGCACCTCCTCCATCTCCTCCACACACCAATTTGAGCATTCATGCTCAGCCAACCCATGCCAAAATCTCTTCTCCACTTCCCTAGTATCATCCTAGAGGTCCTTGTCTTCTTCAAAGGCCATCCTTAGTTCTTTAAGTGGAGGTTAAGTGAAGGCACGTCAAAAAGAGAAGGTTCGGATACGTACAAAGCATATCGGACATAAGGTAGGGGAAATATCACAATCTCATTTTTATCCGAGATTGCATATTCGTAAGTATTTTCTGGGGTGTATTTTATCATCCAAAACCATGTTTCCTCAATATGTAATATTATTTCCATCCACGTACAATTGTTTAAATCCTATTTTACCCTTCGGTGAGTTTTTAGTAAAAGATATGAAAGGAATCTTTTGTCGTTTTTCATAAGAGGTACTTTTTGACTTTTCCGACAAAAGTACGAGAAAAATGTTATTTTTAACTTATACTGCATGAATGGATTTTTATGGTTTCATAACGCCTCATTTAATAAATCTTCCTCTACATGTTTTCAGGATTATTTTGAACAAACCCTTTTCTTTTAAAAGTATATGCTATTTTTTAAAAAAAGAAAGTGATTTTGAAGAAGAAAGGATATTTTTCTCAAGAATTAATTTTAAGTGTTTTATCAAACCCATTTTCCATCTAAGATGAAATTATGTGTATGTTTCAAGTATAATGTCTCTATGATTTTCATGCTTTCAATTTTCTTTTGATGAAATATCCATTTATTTTATATGGATTATGTGATGATGATATGATGTTTATGAAACCCATTTTATTCTTTGGGTAATGATGATTGTTTTAAGTTTATGTTCTGGCACAAGTAAGAATGATTTCATTATGAGATGGTTGGGACCTATATCTCCCTCCAATTCATTGGGTAAAGATTTTATATCTCATGAGATAGACATGGCTGGAACGGCAGGTTATACAGGTTCAGTGAAACAGGACTGAAACGAGGAGTGAACTCGATTCAGAATGGGACTTTGTCCACTAAGATGGTCTTGGAAGCAATGCCTTGGCTACTATGGAAATCATGACATGTGCTGAATGGTTTCCACAATTACATGTTTTATTCCCATGCTATTTTATCATTCTTAATGTTTCTGTATGATATATGCCTTACGTACATCGAAGGTTCAAGTCTTTTCTCAAGATTTTGATGTTTAGAATTTATGTTCAAGTTTTTGCATTAAAATTTTTATGGATTGTTTTCTGTTCTCTATGTTTACCCTTACTAGGATTTTGAGCTCACACCTTTTATGTTTTCTTTTCCCCAGGATGTAATTAAAGGTTCTAGGTAAGAAAAATAAAAAGGGAGGATCTTTATTGGGAGATGTTGAAGATCATTCACCACGATTAGAAGATTTTAATCTGAGTTTCCAAAGACAGTAAACTATTACGGTCCTTGTGTGTGTGTTTTTGTTATGTTCTAAGTATTCCTAAAAAGTAATGTAAAGTCCATGTACTTCAAGCTTTGGGTCTCTACAAATCTTATGCCTGGCATTCCAATGATTTGGATAACCATTGGTATATTGTATACAAATAGTTTTCCCTTCAATACCAATGGTTTTTAACCATTGGAATAATTTAACATTCCAATAGTGGGGTTTTAGCACATGCATGTATGATTTCATTATGTCATTTGTGGGAACAATATCTCTTTACAATGCATTTGTTAATCATGGATGAATCATGAGTATGAATGTAATTTGTGATTCTGATTAAATGTTCATAATGTGATACATTGACTTGGTTACATGTCCATTAGTTTATATATGAACCTAATTACATGTTTACAATGTTATGAGTTATCCTTATTATGGGTTCAAAATTTTATACAAGAAACTAATTACATGTTCAAAATGTAATTCACATACCTAGTTTCAGGTCTATAAGTTTATGCATGAAACTGATTCCATGTTCATAATATTCTTCATGAACCTGATGGTGTGCTCACAATGTTATGCATAGAGCTGGAAGAACTTCCATAATCATTGAAAGGGTCATATTTTAGGTCCTTAACCTAATGTTTGAACCTGTTTCTACTTATACATATTCACTAAGTTATATGTTGATTCCTATGCCATAATTACATTTATTTTTAACTTATATTTATTTTATGGATTATTCCCTTCATTTTTTTATTGATTCATGTCTGATCGATAAAAAATATTTATTTCATGAGTCATGTTTATGATTTATTATATGTGGGGAATGATATTCTAATGATCTTGATCACGTTATTATACCCTTATGTTCAAGATATTCATTCACATTTCCTTTTTTTACCCTTACTGATCATATAACCCCACCAATTTCTTACCTATTTTTTACCCATGTTTTGATGAATGGTTTTTAAGTAGAATTAATAATGTGGAAGATATTTTTGGGATTTATTGAAGATATTTTACAGAGATAGAATATTTAATTCTATGATTCCAAAGGCACCAAACTAATATGGTCTTTGAGAGTATATTTTTGTATTGTTTTTATCATTCTGTAAAGGTTCTTTAATGTTTATGTAATTCAATAAAGAGTCATTATACTAATATTTTATTTCTTTATAAATCACTTTATTACCATTTTGTGATCATCCCATGATTAAAATAATATCCATTGTAAAATGATGGGTAATTTAGAGAAGAAAGTAAATTTGAATGTTATTAATATTTTTCAAGAAAAATAAATCATGTTATATTTTAAATGTTTTTTATTAAGGAATAAATTGATACACATTTTGTATATCCACTTTTTATGAAGGTGGGATGTTATATATTATTTTTGGCCTCATTCTATTATAATAAAACCTGAAAAGATCCTCAATGTTAAACAAAGTGAATTCTTGAATAGAACATGATATTTTGTAATATTTATGAATAAGACCTCAATGATGGTTTCAAATGATGGTTTATATGACATTATAGGTTATGGTGTAATTTAATCATAATTTAAGTGTCCTATATAACCACAATGGCCCTTATGGTAAGAAAGGTAATAGTTATTTTATGTAAATTGAATGAATTTGAGATAACATGAATAAGGTTATTTTAGTGTTTATCATTCACATAAGTTGGTATATAATTATTTTATTAGTAAAATTATACTTTTTGGTTTAAATATGTTAATGGATCATATAATCACCAATGTAGCAATGGATGTGAAGGAAAATATGGTGGTTATCTTAATAGGAAAATTAATGAAATGGGAACTACAATAATAAATCTTGTGGTTATTCTAAACCAACAATCTAGAGTAATGATTAACCAAATGAACCTTGGTGAGTTTCTCATGTAGATGAATCTATGTGGATGTTCAAGTGAGAAGGATCAAAAAGGTAAATATATTAAATGAAATATGTGTCAATGATATAAATATAGACAACTATGAATAAGTATTAAAGGGATGGGAAAATGTTTTAAATGTGGTTAAGGAGTTTATAAAGCAATCTTAATCCGAGAAAAAAGGAAGTGTTCAATTGAATCCATAAAATAGAAATAATTTTTTATCAAGTTATCAATTGTTATTTAAGTGTGTGGAGTATGGTCATTCTGCAAATTCATGTCTTAGGAATAATTCTCATGAGTGGAATTAGTATACTCCAAACTAACTTTTTTATTTTCTAAAACTTTTAATGGGGTAGTGAGAATACTCACAGAAAATCAAATCAAACATCATTGGAAACTACCAACTCATGAAACTGAAGTCTATGGTGATTGAAATCTCCGTCCATCAACAGTCTATGGTGATCAATGGCCTGCCTACATCATGTGTTGGCTGCTCCCACTCTTTTCCATCCAGGGACATACCCATTCCAGTAGAGTATATCACCCTATAAATTTTTTTTCTATCACTATCATCCACAACCATCACCTAGGTACATGGATTTAGACTCGTGAAACCCTTGGATGTTGGAGATGAAGGACCAGCAGAGTTCCCGAGAGACTGAGACTGTGATTAATGCATGTACAGAGATTCCTCAACCACCACACCACCCTAGGATTCCCTTGATAATGAATTATAGCTCGGTGTACATTCCAAATAACTATGAAACCTGTTAAATATCTCTACTATATTGGGTTTAGGTGGCAATATCTTTGCTAGTTTTTTCTTCATTGCTCCATCCAAACACTGGGTATCCTCATCCTTTCAGTTCCTTTGACCAGAACTGTCACAACCGTCACTAGAACCCACACCAGTCCTATCTCAGAGTTTACCATCATCACCAGGAGGAACACCCTAGATACTGAATCTCAGATCTACAGATATTCTATATTCCTGTTCCGTATCATACATACTGAAATTCAAACATCCAGAGTCTTCCACCACACTGACTTTTGGATTTAATGATTTAACCTCATTTTGAAAATTTCAAGGGATACCATCCCCACTAGTACCCTGATGATCCATCTTGTTGACATATCCCACATCAGCAATGTAACCATCAATGATACCCTGAGGGGTAGCGTAATGAACAAGATATGAGAGTATTCAATGGAAATTGTAAGTATCACTACCCAAAATATGCCATCCAATGAAAAATTAAACTTAATAGTCATAACAAACATTTTGAATCCAACAGATATCTCCTTTAATCTTAATGATTATAGAGTCTTATGGTCCCTTTGAAACATCATCTTCAACGAAAATTCTCGAGGATACTTGAAGGAAACGGGTGCTAGTGAGGTCATTTGAACATAGGTAGTAACCAATAATATTTCGGATTAACTGAATAATCCAATGATTCTAGAAAGGTAAAAGAAGACAGAGAAGTGGTATCCAGAATTCTGTTAACATAGTGTCGTGCATCAAATGAAAATTAAAGGAACACCAAAATAGAGTAAACCAGAAGCCATCTATAGTTCATGGATCATTTTCCTAAGTGTATATTATATCTTCATCAGATAATAACCAAATCTGAATGTTCATCAAATCCAAAAGGCCGACAACAACCTGATCCTGAATCTTCCAAGATGCGAAAATGAACATGTAAATGGCATCTACCTAGGGTCATTTTATCCCAAAATGAGAGACTAGGGTATGATCCAGCATTGATGAAGCATTCATGAACTCCAAGGGAGAAATTAGAACTGATGGAACTCTATTCGCACAAGAATGGACTTTAGTGATCACTTCAATAAGACGAAATTGAGGGGGATAATATGTGTCATGGAATAGGGAAAATGTATTTTTATGAGAGGTAAATGAAATCTAGGGAGGAGTATCTACCCCACTCTCCATCTAAGAAGACTAGGGAGGGGAGGCGGGGACACAACCATGACCTACACCATCAACACCATGGCCTCTTCCTAGTGAACAAACCTTCCAATTTTGGGTGGGATTAGAATGACCCTATAAATATCTATTTTTGAAAAGCTTATGCCATTAAAATTGAAGATGAGGAAACTGAAAATGAAAAATTACATGGATGGATTAATTATTCCTTCATGTTTAAACGTTATTATATATTAGAAGATGATTCATATTTTGTTTTATAAGATGTAATTATTACGGAATAAGGTGAAAAATACCATTTAAACTATTATCAACAATTTCTAATTTTTAAGTATAATTTATATAAGGAATTCATGAGTTATGTTAGATATAAAATTTTTGAATTTTTTAATATTTTTAATACTATTTTTATTATGAGAGTACTTTGGAAGACTTTTAAAAATTTTGTATATGTTACCCTTAAGTTTGTTATGTGAAAATATTATTTTATGAATAATTATATTCTCTTTTTTGGAAATTATTATAGTGGTATGGATGACATTTACAGTTTATATTATGTTTAATTTTGTTGAAATAATGGAATATTACTTTTCAAGATAAAAACTAAATGATATGAAATAGTATTTGATTTTAAATCATATTATGTTTTCATTGGATGTTTATCTCATTTATGGAATTTCCCTAAAGATTATATTAATATAGTTTTATAAAAAAGAATATATAATAGATCATGTGACCACCTTTAATGTAGGGAAAGGCTGTGGGAATTGAACCCACAATTGAAAGGATAAAAGGGTGAATCACCTATCACTAGTCTACATGATGTTCTAGTTGGAGTAATTTATTTGTTTATTTATAATATTTTATGGTAAATGTTTAGGTTCATTTTTTGGAAAATATTTTGTATAGATAACCTTGGGAATGGGAAATGATTTGGTGATTAAATGATTAATTTTATTTAGGAATAAATTCACTATTCTTAGAATAATATCAGATTAAGGTACATAAAATATTATGAGGAACAAAGTTTTAATCAACTTTTGGAATCAAATATGATTTTATTGTGGACTTATAATGATACAAGTTAGTTATGGAGATTTTTAGCATATCTTAGATATTTGTGTCATTTTAGAATCTACATTTTTTGTATGATAAATTAAGAGGGATTGTTGTTACTTGGAGTAATATGTGATCAAATACATCTAATTTTTTTGTTTTAATTAAATTATAGAATGGTTTTGAATAAATAAAGTTATATTTTGATTTATCAAAGTTGAAAATTGGGTATTGAAGTTGAATGTTGGCGATTTATGTAGATTTTTCAAGAAGTGGTTTATTTTTTGTTGAATTATCTTATATTGTCCTATTAATTTTGATTTTTCTTAATTTAAAAATATAGGAGGAATATATAGTTATACTTTTCTGGATTTTTTTATCCAAATAAGATTATTCAAATACTTCAGGAATAAAAAATTAATCTTAAATACTCATCTTTTAGAAAAAAATATGATTTTGTGGTAGAATTATATTAATGGATGAAACAATTATTCTCAATTATATATATTTAAATATATTCTTAGTACATGTAGTAAAATAATTCATCAACTATGTGAAAAGGATATTCAAACAAAAAAATTTTCCATTCATTTTTCTTACTATGAAATCAAAGACCTGTTAACCCATAAAATATTTATGGTTTAATGATTATTAACTATCTCATGACCATGTTATATATCAACATAAATCATAACATGATATTTACCTTTCTCTTCAATGACTATGTTATCCTATATTTAAATCTAGTATGTGTTATATCAGGTCACCATTGTACCTTCATTTAATTATTTTAATGTAGCAGTTTCATTAATTATTTTTCTGATCTATAATTTAAAAAACGTTAGTTTGAATAGTCAAACACCTATTAATAAATCTTATGTTCAAATTTTGAGGACCCAATTTATTATATGGGTTATGTAATATCTATTGTTTTAAAAATTAAATTACAGTGTTCTATATCATACATAATGTGCCACATCTAGCTCAAAGAAACAATAAAATGTATTTATTTAAGTGTAACTATTATAGCCAAGTCCTTAGAATAGAATTCTTGAACAAGAGAAACTAAATATGGCAATATTCATTACTCTTGTATATATAGTTAATTACATGGGAAAATAATTTTAATTGAAAATAAAACCCTATTTGAACATAAAAGGAAATATTTTTAATGAAAAACTATTTAAATGCACACAAGTAGGGTTTATAACATAAAAAATCACATTTTTGGATTGTATTAATTTAATATTAATTTAATAAATTTAATATAATTTTTAACATTATTCCAATGTGTTTTCGAGACATAAAATGAGAATAAATACAATTTTAATCATAAAAGATTTATTTTCATAAATAGACAGTTTTACCACATTTTAAATTTAGTTTTTGAGACTTTTATAAATTATATATGAAAAAATAAAATTCTTATTTGTAAGAGGAATATCAAATTTTAATTAGTTAGAGACTTTCGTGTTTTTTTGATAAATTTAATGTTTTAATGCATATTGAAAAATAAAGAATTTTAATTACAAACTAATTTTTCATCAAAATTATTTATAGTGTTAATATATATTATTTATTAGTTTCATATATTAATTATATTTATTTCATATAATTTAATATAATAAAGGTCACTTTAATCATTTTCTATTTTTATTTGGGTATAAAAATATTTCAATCTTTTGGACATTTTCATTATAAAAACATGTTTTATTGTTCGGTAAATGAGATTAATTTTATATTAAGTTTATCTAATCTAATATATTGAATTTTTAAAAAATTATTACATATTTGGAATTAGATGTTTTAAATTTTTTAATTATTTCTATTTTATTTTTGTAACATATGATTAATAACTTTATTAATTTTTATTTCCACAGTTAAGTGTAAATCAAGTAATTATTGAAAAAGTTATTAGAAATATTATTAAATTACACAAAAAATTTTCCTAATGTAAATGTATAAGTTATTTTCATCAAAAATAATCCTTGTTCTGATTTTATGACCTCTTCGAGCCACTTGAAAGGAATTAATCCTTTTGTAGTATTTTATTTTAAACAAATGTCAAAGATGTGAATCTTATGATTTCAATATGTATAATATTTCTAATATTATTTTTTCACAATATATACTAGAATATAAATTTTCATTTGAATGATAAAATTATAATCATCATAATAGTAATTTATTTTTAATTATAATGGGAAATAATTAGCTTAATGTCTTTCATTATAATGGTGTAATAATTTTTTAATTAATTGATATATCAAGAAATGATATTAAAATAGTTATTAAAAAATAATTTTAGATAAATAATGTCATCCATAAAATTATAGACAACTCTGATAATTTAGGGATGTGTTAAAAGACATGGTTTAAGGTGTATCATGATGTTATTATATTGTTAAAAAGCCAAATAATTAATATTATCAAAATAGACATTAATGATTTTTTAAAATGAATAATATTTTATTAAATGGTAAAAAATAAAAAAATATTAAATTCATCCAAATAGTTTGGATAAAGCTTTAAAAGTCATAGACGACTCATTTACTAGTCGTTTCGAATTTAATAGTCATTATATTAACCATAAATGTGCAAATTACAAGATATCACAGTACGTGTTGAACTGAATAAAAAAGGGTTAAAAAATTAATTAGATTAAATAAAATAAATAATAATAATTTTAATTTTAAGAATTTGTTTGGACACATCCTATTCATATATTTTAAATAACACACTTTGTATACATCTTGAAAGGAAATAAAATTAATATTAATTTATCATTTTGAAGAATTCCAAGTGTTCCCCTCTCATTATTTATAAATGGGAACCACTTGTTCTCTATTATTGGAACTTAAAAGACTATTTGGATAATAAAGTATCTTCTAAAATAACATAATATAATCCATGACCCTATATTCTAGATCTTTTAGATTTGGCAGAACCCCACCCATAGTGGTCTTATGGTGTTAAGAAAAGAAGATTGTCTTAAGAAGAGGTACTGTTTTAATAAAGTATTTCTATTTTAATTCTTATTCGACTTCTTTAAAATATTATTCAACAATGATGAAATAATAACTCAAGTATCATCAATATATTCATATGTTTTATGTTAATATAATAAACTAAATCCCTCTATATTTTCATCAAATGGGAAAATAATTAATCATTCGTTTGTACGATAAACTAGTACATCGTGAACCAAAATAATTTTCTTTCCATCACCAAATCTCAATACTGGTAATAATGATGACATAGTGGTTTGTATGTGATATTCATGAAATATTTATCATTATTAAATTATAATAAATCATTTAATTTCATACCTTTCCAAACACATAAAATTGATAACGTCATTCGTGTGTACGTGTGAACTATCATCCCTATGAAGCAATGTGATTTTATTAATCACCACATCACATGGATGATATATAAGTATAATAAAATTTTTATTATGATATAAATGATATTATGATTATTCTTAAAAGATAAAATAATAATTACAAGCATTCTATAATGATCATTGAAAAATGGAAATGTTACTCATGGGTATGTTTAGCCTATTATCTCCATGATTATATGGTAGTTCAATATTCATATACATACATAATGGTCTTATTTTAAAGTATAAATTATGTTTAAAAATAAAATTAATTTCATTAATATTATTCTACAGAAGATTTAATAATGACTACTTTAACTATTGAAATCATGCCAAAGTAATTTTGGAACCAAGTACCGAATAACGTCATAGTGACCAATAAGAAATTAAATAATTAAGTAATTGTTATAAGATGATAGAAAAATAGTATAAAATGAATAATTAATATTAAAAATGATTCTTGAGAAATTAAAAAATTAGAAAAATAATTATTATGAAAGATAATTATTTTACTTGATGAGTCAGACTCAAAATATGTGAATTGTTTTTAAAAAACATCTTTAAAATTTACTCTTTCATATATTTTTAAAAAATACAAAAGGAATGTTTTTCACCATATATGAATTGAAAAAAAATTTCCACTTTGATGGAGATTTAATTATTTTATCTATCCTTTACATTTTTATAATTTTATTTTCAAATAACGTGTTTTTATTTATTAGTGATCGACTTTCTAAAGATGAATAGTTATTTAATAGTTGATAAGTTATTTTTATTTAAGGAAATTTATTTGGGTCATGCTTATATATTGTTCCTTAAGAATTGGTTATGAGTATGGGTTGTAATGTGATATCCTAATAGTGTGTAATCCTATTATATCTCACCATTGCATTGGATAATGAGAAGGAGTTAACATGTTGGGTTTCTCCAAAGAGATTTAGGGAATATAATGCAGTGGGTATTCCACATATAACAATGAAGGATACTCCCACTGTAACTATTAGAGCTACAGTAAATGTAATAGTGATATGAAAATGATTACACAAGTTACCTTTATGATTTATATTTTCTATATAGTTTACAGGAAACATATTATTTCATGATGTAAACTAAAGAGCTTGTGTTTTATGGGTAAAAAGTATTACCTTGAAAACAAAATCATGGGATTATAAGTATCCATAAACTAATGATATATTTATTTTTATATTCCTCATCTGTTTTTTTGTGTTCATCCAATGTTTTAAGATAGTATTCTTAGGGTATAAGGATAGGTTAGATAATATAGGAATTCAAGTTGAATGTTATGATGATTGCTCATGAAAAATAAAGAATGTGATATTTTTAAAATTTTTATAATATAGAAGGTCTGGATATTATATTACTAGTATCCACATTGTATGAGAGTGGGATGTTATGTATAAATTATTTTCTGATTCTCTAATAATATACACTTGAAAAGGTCTTAAATGTGAAATAATTTAAATTCTTACCTGAAACTCAAAATATTTTAATGTATAAGGATGGGCCCTTGCACATTCAGTTGAGAAAGATAAGATTAATCCCCATACTTTTGAATTTCTAGATCTAAAACCTTAAAACATTAAAATACTGAATATTATTGTGATCTTCATAATGGACAAGCTAGAATGTTCCTTTTGACTCGATGCATCATCCACATTATTCTCTTTCATAATGTGGTAATTTATTGAGTTTTCATAATATTTAATCATGTCTAACCATATTCTCTAGTGCATTTTCAACTCCTTATGTGTGAATATATACTTTAATAATTTTTTATTGGTATATATATCATACTTTTCTCTATAAATATAGTTCCTATATATCATTAATGTAACAATAATTGCACCTAATATCAACTCATGATTTGGGTAATTTTTCTGATGAATCTTCTGTTTTAATTAGTTATAAGATATAATCATTTCATTATGAATAATAATAATTACCAAACCCTTTTATGATATCCCAATATAGATTAAATAACCTTTATACTATATCATATTAATAGAATAGGTGTTCTGATTAGTATTATATTTAGTTCCTTGTAATATTTCTCACACACATCTATCAAGAGTATCATGGCTCCCTTTTGAGTTAACATATTGATCAGATTAGATAGTCATGTGAAATTATAAAAAAACATCTATAATAACCTTCTAAATAATGAAAACTACAGATCTCAGTCACCGTGGTTGGTCTATGACAACATTCAATAGACTATTCCTTTGATGGATCTACCGATGTATTCTCTCCTCAGATTATATGACCTAAAAAATGAATCCTTTTGATGACATGATTGATAAAAAAAATTCATATATTTTATCCTTCCTTATGTACTTATTTACAACTATCTAGTGATATTAATTCTCTATATTTCTCTTTTAATAGATAATTTTTTTCCTATATAGACTACCAAAAAATGAATTATCCAATCATTAAATCCACAGAGAAGCTCAGCACAGGGATAACCCCTTGACCGTTTATTAAAATAAAAGAAAAGGAAAGTAGCAAGAAACAGAATTCAAAAGAAAAAGTTACATGTCATCAAAAGCATACCATCCCTACACCCCTGGTAGCAAGATTCATCTGCAATAGCTGAATCCCATTCAGAGCTGTCATAATGCTTTAGGACCTTATCATATTTCCTTCGCAGATTCATCCGTTCCAAGGCTAAGAGCTCAGTGTTACCAACAGAGGACCTTGTGGCCAATGACTATAGAAGATGGGAGTAGTCCTTTATTGACCTGCGTCATAGAGGGGCATTCAATAGTTATTGACTCTCTATCATCTTCATCCTCCCTCTTTGAACCACATCACTAAAAGATGGCTTGATCATGCCGCCATAGTTCTCTTTATCACTCTCACAACAGTCCCCCCACTTCCCATTGATGATGACATTATGAAAAATATATTCTTCTCCGCTACCCTTCTGGAATTGGCCATTGGTATCAACAGCGAGACACCTTGGCTACTCCATAGGCTCATAAATAATCAGAGTCCCCTATTGCACATCTTTGGATCCACTTCCACCCTCCTTTATCAATGACCCATTTTTCATTTCATTCAATTGACATCCATCCTCCACATTATGTTGCTCCAACACTTGGAGAAAGTCTCCAGCAGCAGCTGTGAAGCCCACACCCCATCATTCCCACCCTTCCCTTGTGCCCCATTTGAAACATCCAACACCTCCAAAAGACCACTCACACAGCCAGCATCATCCATCACTCTTTCATCCACATTCTATACTCCCTTGCACCAGTTATCCTTCTTTACATTATATATAGTTACAGCCACCTCATTCTGTAATTCCCGCATGACTACATTATCACTTGCTGAGCATTCCAGTTCACCATTACCAGCAGCATCCTCTATACTAGCTTGCAACTCCCCCTTACCCAAATGCAGATCATGGTGAAGCCTACTGAATACTGCAGACACATCAAGATTTTCAGGTGCCTCTGCATAGATCCTCAAAGGCACTGCAGTCCGGTTCTCCACACCATCAGAAATTACAGATACCACACCATCAGCAGGAATCAACCTCGTTCCTTGAGACTTGCCTACTCTCTCCCTCGGATTAGAACTTCTTCGGTTCATTACCTCAACATGACACTTTGAGGATTTATGCCCCAATCGGCAATAAGAATTTCAATAATCTACCCCAAGATTCAAAGACCACAGACTGCCTCCCTCTGAACTCTTCACCTACGGTAATCCATATCCAGTTTACTAGTGGACTTGCAATATCTACCTCCACACATATACGAGGATTGATTAGATGGCTTATAGTGAATGTTCGAACATTAGAGCAGAGATAACGCCCCACCATATTACCAATCATGAAAATAATTGCAGGATTTTGGAAATAAAGAGGGAGTTGAGGGAGACTAACCCATGCCACAACAGTTAATGGATCATGGTTCATGCATAAATCAAAAGACCAGAGAAGGAGGAATAAGAGGAATCTGTTACATCTACGAGGGGCACTAGACAATGCTTGGATAAAATCATCTTCTGAGGAGAACCGAATCATGAGATGGCGTTTTTCGGGAAGCCTAACAACTGCTCGGTCTTGCAAATCCAACTTACCAAAGATGAATCGATCAATGTCGTCAACCGAGGGCCATTGTTGATTGAACTGAGCCACCAGCATATGATCCAAATGACTCGATGCTTCAAGAAATTCCGACGATGAAATCGACAACTGAGGATCACCCTGATGGAGATCAGGAAGCTTCAGGAATAAATAAATCGTCGTGAAAATAGGGAGAGAGCTAGGGCTTGAGAAAGGAACGAAAGATTTCTGCGGGATTGGAGGCTGTGTCCATTCCTCCACCCCATTCCACCTCCTAGAAGGGGAGGGATGTCATCCCCAAGCTCTATCTTGGTTTACATCTCCTCAAATTGTCATTGCTATCACCGCTAGTCACCGCGAGTCTCCGTCTCTATCCTCTCTTCCATGTAATCTTTAAATAATATATTCATTAAATCCATGACAATATTGAAGTAATTATTAAGATCAAATGGAATCACCATTTATTCAAAGCTTCCATACCTTTAATGGAATGATTTCATAGTCACACCCTCCCCTTTGACACTTAATTAATGATATCGATGATAAGTTCAATCATGGAAATATATCAATCTCCATGTGGTCGACCAAATAGGTCATAAACAAGGGGTAAATGATACTTTTCATGATTTTGAACTTGTTTAGTGATGTGTGTTAGAGTTTTCAACATTTATGGTATGTTATTCATTGAAAACACCCCAATTATAATTCCCTTTTTGGGTAAATGTTTATATTAATTAGATATCTAAATTTGAAACATAGTTACAAATTTTCTATAAACATGGTTTTCATTGATATATTCATATTTGGATAAAATTATGAATCTATGATGAATTTAAAAAGGTAATTTTAATTGAATAAGAACATTTCATAAAGAAAAAATATGTATCTTATAGGTTGAAAAATTAGAAAGGCCATAATTGATCATTACCGGAATAGTCACTACACTAACAAAGGGTAATTATTGGGTGTTACCCCCTTAATTGAGAAACTGTTACGACATAATAGTAATGGAGGTAATTCCTTTAATTTACCTTAAAAACTTCTCATTATCACTTTCCCACCAAACCATACCCTATTCCTACGGTAAGTATACATACCATGAGCTCTATAAACTGACCATTTGTGATTATGAATTCCACTAAGGGAAACATAGTTGACCTCATGAAGAAAAAATATTTACTATGAAACACCTTTTATTGTACAAATACATACCATACGAAGTTTTTTAAACATTATATCATGATCAACATACTTACCGTTTCCTTCACTATAGGCATTATTACCTTGAGAATTTATCACCTCTACCATTCATAGAAATGCATATCAAGATACCATGAAACCATCAATAGATCCCTATACTCTACTACCTCTAAAAAATTGGACCCCTATCGATTGAATCTTGAAGATGATATAGAGGCTGGGTGATACTATAAATATTTCCACCACCACTTATCTTCCACATGCTCAAAATAACATTGCATGTTAATTACCAAACCTATTACACTGTCTTCTACCTCTAAAAAATATGAGAGATGAAATGTGAATCCATATATCTTGGAAAATTATACTATTACTCTGATATAATTTGATACACGAATTGAATAATTATGAGATACATGACAATTCACCCAGAGTGAAGCCACACTATCTGTACATCCTATGAGAGACCATTGGAATTCTACTATGTTTTTAAGGAGATCTTTCTTCGGGAAACACTAGGGAGATGTGACAAATGATAAATATGTAGTAAATATTTAAATTTAATAAGGATAAAATTTCCAATTAAAGGTCACAATATTTGAATATATGAGAATACCCCTTCATCCTTAAATATGATCACTAGAAGGTTCCAGTTTCAAATAAATGGTAACCCATCCTGCTATGAAATATAAAATAATAAAAAATGGATGGTTGGAATTATCCATAAAATTATCTGAAATATGAGTTTTTGATAATGGAAGTATATGATGTATCATGGGTAGGAAAAAAATAACAAGTGACGAAATAAATAAATAGGCCCATCAGAATATTTCCAAGACCAAATTCCCTAGAAATATATTGGAGAAACCTATTGTGCTATGAGTCACTAAAACACTCTACCATCAAAAATAAAACAAGGATGGATAAATAGAGGGGAACTAATGCCTTTAAAAAGTCATTTAGACACATAATTCTAGACATAGGACAACCATATATTATAAATAAATCCATATCCCAACTAAAATTATATATTAGTATATTCTATAAAGAAAAAAGTTCCCCTCGTTGGGAGGTAACCATTATACCAAAGAATTATCCTATAAAAGGAATTCACTATGATGTAATAAAGTGGATTGAATAACTCACTCTTGAAGGTTGAACTCACTCACTTCATACCTCAACACTCATGTTATGTTAATTCCCTTATGTAAGAATAACAGTGATGGAACATTAGGAAATTTTTGGTTTCAAAAAGTTGAATCCCTTCATCCCACCTATTGATGAATTATGTGCATTCAACGTAATAACTTTTATATGGATCTTAATGATATTATTGATTAGATTTTTATTTTGGTTTGATATTTTAAAATACTATTCTTGTTCTCACCCTTTGACTCACAATACACTAGGAATAAATACACTGCATGTGATAGAATGTAGTGTGGGAATTCAAGGGTGGATGGTGGTATCTAATCACTAGGTTTGGAAAATATAGGAAATACTAGTTATGATATAATTTCAAAATATTAATATAAATATCATGAAAAAAGTAATCAATGCAATTCAATTGGTTAAAGATTTATTACAAACCAATTTAATAATGGTTCAATTAGATACTAAGGGAATTATCCATGGTTATACACCTTCTTCTTAAATTGAATTTTAAAACGACCAAATTCACATACTATTTCTTTCAAATTGAATGCACAAAAAAAGTTTTTTAAAAAAATAACAATCTATATTCTAAAAAGACAATATAAGAACAATTTTTTCAAAAAAATTGTTAAAAAATTGTTCTGCGAATATCCCCAAGAAAAGTGCATGTGAAACTTGGAACCATTTTAAGAGAGACTAGTTTTTTTAGAATTTATTTATTTTTTTTCAAATGAAAAGATCCTGATTATCCCACCTAAATGGTTTTTATCAAAAGTTTGAGAGAATTATGTTGGAAAGGCTCAGAATATTAATGATCTTGAACAAGATAGAAGATATTTTTTCACTATTACATTGGATGATACTACCTCCATAGTTTAATCATTATCCAAAATCAATAATAGGAATTGAAAAAATGGAATGTAATCTAGATCATGTTAATATGAAATTGGGAGAAATTTATGTACCTGATTTCATTATTAACAACCAACCATTATAATTAAATGATTAACAAGACAGTGATCTCAATACTAGAATGATATGAATACAACCTGTGTTTCATGGACTATATGTTGATGACCATATTAATCAATTAAGATAATTTAAAATAAGTTTGAAATTTATTCAAAACTATAGGATTCATTGGGGCTCAAACCACCTTGATGGATTTTAATTTATCACTAAGATGGGTAGGGAGGGAGTGTTTTTAAATGATACAACCAAGATAAGTCAACTAATGGGAGGATCTAGAGTTTAATTTCCTCCAAAAATTATTTCATAATTCCAAGATTCAACAAAATTGAAATGAAATTTATAGAATCAAACAAGAAATTGCAGAAAATATTTAGGATTTTTTAGAGAGATTCTAGAAGCTATTCACATCCTTTACACACCATCCAGATAATAATTAATGAACCTAGAAAAACTGTGGGAAACATATAGTTAACACACCTCTTTCAAAACTCATAATTCGAGGATGAAACAATGAAAAAAGAATTTTTTACATCTCATAACCACCCTTAATAATATGTTATATCAAGGGTCGTGTGTGACTAAAAATTAGACAATTACGAACCTAATGGGAAGTGTCAGTGATATTATACATAGGTTTTGAAAATAACTAGTACACACTAAAGGATCACATGGGAAATTCAAGATGGAAGGGAATATTAGAAGACATCTGAAAAATATTCCACTAAAATGAACATGGGGAGGAGGCAGTAATAGAACCATCAAAAGACAAAAGAAAAACTATGGAATATAGAAAATAATCCTCAAATCCCTTCCATGAAAAAATTAATGAACCTAAAACAACCATGGATGATAAATTAAAACTAGGGATGATGTAAGTCTTCTAGATGGTATAGATCAATATCCCATATACTAGAAGTGATTTTACATATTTAAAGTTATGTAAATTTTTTTATTGATATGTAAAATTATAAAAGGGGATTAAAATGAAATTAAAAGGTACAACTAGATAGATAATTTTATTCTCTTATTTCGTCTCAAATCCTATAAAAAATTCCATGATCCATGATGTTTTTATATCACCTTCACTATTGGTGATAAATAAATTTAATTCATTATGTGATTTTATAGCATCAATTAATGTGATTCTGTAATCCATTTATTCATATTTACAAATAGGAGAACTCAATATCACATTATTGGTTGTAGATCATTCAAAAAGAGCTACCTTTAACCATATATATTTTCCCGAAGACATATGGGTATGTGTATATGGTTACTAATTAAAATATAATTCTCATATCATAAAATTGGAGGAAAGTAAAGGTGAGAATCTTTTCCCTGTTATCATGGGTATGAAATTTCTCAAAACGTCCAAAACAATAATTAATGATAATTAATGAATCCTTTCTATGACCAAGGGAGGAAAAATATTTGATTTTAATATATTATACTCAATGAAATACCCAAATGAGGAACATATATCTTTTACTATAACCCATTTTCAAGTGTCAGGTTTTTTTGAAAATGCAAATGAATTTTTGGATAACATAATTTTATTACAAAAGAATTTGGAACCACATGATTTTTATGCTAAAACTATATTTCAAATAAGTTTATTGTGTAATATTTTTATGTACTAACCTATTTGAAGGATTAGTGGGAATTTTTTAGAGATTTAACTTGAAGTTACTATTGTAAAATATATATTACTTGTTCAAGATACAATAAATGTTAGAGAATCTTTTGATCTATATAATATATAGATCAAAAAATAGGGAACATGATAGAAAAAAAATATAAAGGAAAAGACCCGATGTCAAAATATATATACATATAAGTAATCTATTGAATATAAAGATATAAAAATAGGGAACATGATCCAATAAGAACACCCCACATTGCAAAGAGGTACCCAAATATATTAATGAAAGACACTCCCAGAATAATGATATTAAAATTGGAAATAAAATTACTTCATTCTTTATGAAGAAGGATAATTCTTTTTAATCCTTTTTCTAAGTGTATGGAACATTTTACAGTGTCTAAAATTCTTCTAGATAGTGTAGTAAAAATAACGGTATCTCACTCTTAAAACCCATTCAAGGAGAATAGAAAGAGGTGAATGAATTCATATGAAGATCCATGGAAAGAGACTGTGAAGGTGTCCATAACCTATAGTTTATCATCAATTAAATTAATCCAATTTGAATATTAAATCAACATATTTTAGATATTCATTATTTAATTGAATTTATATAAAAATATTTATGTTTTACTTTATTTTTCTACTATCTATAATTAGTGCGTGAGAGTGGGAAAACAACGTTTTATTGTGTAAATATAATTATTTCTATTTTTTCTATTGAAATAAATAATTAATAAGAATATATATACACACACACACATAAAACACAAAAACACACACACACACACACATATATATATATATGAATACATATAAACAAAAATATATTCCTTTTTATAGGTAACAATTTTTTCAGTTTTCAGTTTTGTTTTGATACATTTCAAAAAAATTGTTGATATCCTTCCTAGTTTCAAAATAATAATTATGGGGTTGTGTAATTCATTTTTTGGGACATTGTGAGAGTAATATGATTGATGAGTTGAAATTTTTAATTATTTTATGGAATATTTTCATAGAAAGATAATACGGAGTGTGGGTGAAATTATTTTGTTTGAATCAATATTATAACATAAAGTCACTGTAATATTGAATATAATCTAAGGTAACTTGAACACAATGAGAAGAAATACTATATAGATCCAACTTAAAGGAACACTATATAAATCCATTTTACCTAGAATAAAAATGGATAATTGGGATCCCATGATGCGTAGTTAAGATAAGAGTTCTATGTGAATTTGTTTAATTAAATAAATCAATTTTCAATATCAATAAGTTTGTTACATAGTGATTTGATAAAAAACAGTGTTGGAAAGTGATTTCAAAAGAGACATAAAAAATTGATCTCATTTAGTTTAGGGGAATATTGAACCCATCATGGTGGGAATTGACTTATTAAATGTTGATCTAATTTGTATCAATAAATTGGAAATTAAAAAATTGGTTTAATAAAACATTAGAAAGAGGGGAAAATTGAAATGTTTTTTATAAAACATTAATTACACTTAAATTTAATTTGATCAACTCTTAATTGAAAATGTGATTAGATTAATATTAGTTATTGGATTGATTCACATATGAGGCCTGATTATTTTCACTATGGATCAAGTCTCTATTTTTTTCTATAAAAGGTAAATTTATATATATTAGGACGAAATTATTTTGATTTTGGAATAAATTAGAATTAAATGATAATACAGTTTAGGTGTGTAATAATTTATGTACGGGGGAGTGATGTGAGATGTAATTTTCAACATTTATGGTCATTAATTTATTATAAATACCGAGAACATAGTGATTCTCATTACTTATATAAAATTGAAAAGTACATGAAAATTTTAATTAAATTATGTGTTTATTGATATATTTGTATTTAAATTTAAATTTTGGTTCTGTATTGAATTATTAGTGTGAATTATAATTGTAAAAAAATATTTCACTATAAAAAAATGTGAATCATGTTGTTATGTAGGTGTAAATTTAAGAATTCTTGAAGTGGTCATGCTATACCTGGTCTCTATGATAACCATGGATACTACCCTTGTGCTACCCCCATATTGGGAACCTTATATGACATAGTATGTATGGAACCTGTTCCTTCACCTTACTATGACAATTTCTCACAATAAATTTCCCACCTTACCACACCCCATTCCTATGGTAGGTATACCTACTGTGATCTCCATCAGCTAACAATTCCACATGAAGAAATTTTATTGGCCATGGAACCCCTTTTATGGTAGGAAATCCTACTGTAAACACCCATTTTCAACACAATCTCATAGTAAGAATACTTATAATTTCCTTCACTGTAAGCATTATTACCATGATAATTTCTCCCAAATTCCAACTGTACCACTACCTCAGAAGCTAGCATGAGGACATCAATAGATCCCCATCCTACACTATCCCTATAGAATAAAAACCAAATCGGTTGAATCAACATTTCAATATATAGGTTTGGAATTAACCCATAGGTTTCCACTACCGCTAATCATCCACCACCTCATGGAAAAGAATGGTTCCATTTACACTACTGGAACCTCTTACTTCAAACACAAACAAATTTGGGAAAATTATATAATGAATCCACCTTTCTAGGAGAATCATATTTGTACTTTATCCAATAAAACCCCCACTTTGGCTAAGGCTAATATTCTATTGGATGCTCCATCAGCGAATCCGCTTTACCTATGCCTCCTTATAAGTATATTTTCCATTATTCTTAGTTTTGAAGAAGATGAATTCTTGAGGACACCAAAGATTCACAATGATGGACTAATATCCAATAAAAATTTGAATGGAACCAGTGAGTGGTGATAATATAAATATTAAACTATCCAATGATTTTGAGAATCTCCCTTTACAATTAAATTGATATACTTGTAGATGTGAGTTTTGAACATGGGGTAAGAATTCCGTTTAAGAAATATTATGCCACATATAATTTGTGGTTAGAATGTACCTTTCAATGAAGGGAATTACTACATGTAGATACTAGTAGTGTGTGAAATATTATGTGTAAAAAAACAATACCCCAGTGATAATGAAATAATGAGTCTCATTAACAACATCCTATGCTCATTTTTCTCATTTAATATAATTTAGACACCCATTTTGCTCTGAAAAAATTGAATAGTCCATCATCCAAATAATAATCGGGTGAATCATGGGAGGATAATAAATTCCTTACAAAAGATATATATATCCTTAAATATAGATAAGTTTAATCTCTCCGTAGAAAGTAAACATACTCCCTACTAAAAGTAGAGGAAAAATATATATATGAATAAATATGTCCCTATAACATGGTGGATATCATCATATTGGAGAATTAATCATTAAATGAAATTAAATATGATATATTAATGAGGATAAAATAACTTATTATTAAAGGTTTCCCTCACTCACCACTATCCACAACTGTCATGTAATATTAATTCCATATTTTAAAAACATTGATGATAGCACAGTAGGACTTTTTTGGTCATGGAAATAAGAATCCCCTTATTCTTCATATTGATGAATTACAGTCATTAAATGTTCTAACTCATCTATGGATCTTAATGGTTTTACTAAATAGCTATATATTCTTGTTTTAGCTTTTAATTTCATTTGGATGAATCAACATTGTAACAAAAATACATTTGGATATAATTTAGATCATGTTATTGAAAGTAGTGCATGAATTCAATGTGGAATGAAGGTATCTAATCACATGGCTATGAAATTATTGAAAGTATAGTGATCATTTTATTATAAATGGACTTTCCAATCATGGAGTCACTCACAACTTAAATTGGATGGATGGTCTCCCTTCCGAATTAATCCCTTTTTATGCTCGGGATGTCAGAAAAATTCCTTACTTTAGACTTGTGTAACCCCCCTATTTTTTATCAATAAATATCTTTTACCTTTTTAAAAAAAATACAAAGATGGACAACTTTATCTTATATTGACAAAAAAACAAAAATAGTCCCATATTGTTCATTACCAATTGAACCCCAATAACATGATTTCAAAATGACATGAAATACCTCCTTCTCTAGAGATAATCTAATTCCCATGTTTACAACATTTTTCTCACATTCTTTTTTTTCTTAGTAGTCCATGACATGTGTGCATCATTCAACTCCAAAAAAAAAATGTAGATTTTCATAGATCTATATTTATTTTAAGACAATTCTAACAGGAGTACCCTAAATTTACACACGTGGATGAATGAATCACATTTCTAGGTTCTATAGGAGTTATTTTTCTATTCCTTCAACTCAATCGGGTCCATTATATAGAGATTATTTGAAATAGTCGTATCATAATGTATGATTACTATTGAAAAACCCTCACATTTCAATGGAAGGATATGAGAATATTTGGAAAATATATAAAAACAACCCCACACTATATGCATATCATCAATGTGTTGTTTTTTGTGAGCCATAGGAGATAAACATCCATCTTGGATTGGAATCAAAACACATCATACTGGGATTATTTTCATCAAAATATAATTTATATTTCTGCACTGAAATATGATCATATATTGGTTTAGAATAATAAACATGACTTACATTCGTAATTTTTTTTAAATTATTTACTGAAATAAAATCGATTCCAAATATAACCTATACTTTAACTAGAAGGAGAATGATATTATTTTTAATAATCACATTCTCACCAACTTCAACCCAAGAAGAATCATATATCTAATTTTTGATCATCATACCATTATATGTTTTCATTGGTAAATATATGTATAATTAATTGGATGGAATCTATATAGCCTTATAAATTTATTCAGATATGAAATAATGGGTAGAACCATATTTAATGAAGTTATAAACTACTATAGAGTGGATGGTATTTGTACCTTTAACTATGTTATTGTCACACCCCTTATCATAAATAGGGATCTCATATGATTCCACTATATCTCTTGGATTAATTAGTTTAAGAAATTAACTATCATCATAATTATCCATTGGGTTTGGGAACTAGATATTATAATTCATATACTCATTTCATTGAAACACTAGAGTGTTGGTGGTTCATATTATGGTTATGTCTCTCTATTTAAATCATTAGTTAACTTCTTCCCATAACATCAGTACTCTATTTCCCAATGACCATCCATTAAAAACATAAAGAATTTATCATCCACATTAAGATAATTTCATCCATTATCCCATCCACACTTGTGGAATTAATGAATTAACATCTTCTTCTCTCTATGGGTTTTAGAGATTTCATTGAACTCCATCATTATTTTCTTGTAGAAACAACTATATTTGTGGGTTACATTGATTTCTAATCCCACCTTGAGAGTACATTGAACTATTTATTCATATATATTAATAGCCATTATGGATAAATACCCTCTGAGACATGGTTTTAATCCACTAATGAACCAATAAATCTTAATTTATGTTTGGATGATAATAACAAAAGTGTACCTTGAAATTTTTGTAAAGTTTTATTCATAGGTACAAATAGATTCTTTATCCTTATTATTTAAATCAAGGAATTCCTTATTATTTTATAATGAAAATTAGGGATATACTTATTGATAAATAATATCTTAAACTCATCCCACTCTATGGATTGAATCTCATTATGCTCCCATGAATTCTTGATGAGAGTTCACCAATGATCTACTTTTTCATCCAAATGATGGATAAAAAATGAATTTTTCATTTTATTATCTCTAGATAATAGAAAATATATTTATTGTGGTGAGGATTGATTTTTTTAGAAAGTAGTGGATCATTGGAACCACTAAATGATGCTGAATTCCATCTCAGGAAGGGACCAACATAACCATTTTCCTTGTTTTTCTCTTTTGGATGATTATCATGATTTGTGGAAATAAGAAAGATTCATGAGCATAAAAAATATATTTTTCATTCAAGATACTTTAATGTTAGGCTAATCAAGAGGATTAAATTTGAATTATGCATCGCAAAAAGAAATAACATGTTTTTTTAATGTTACATTCCTTGACTAAAACCAAAAAATGATTGTGTAATCAACATTAGTCATATTAAGGAACCATGTAATGTTGAAAATTCACTTAATGTATGCCTAAATCATGAAACATTTATTTTAATTAATGAAAACCAGGGCCTAAACTCAGAAATTAATATCCATTATTCAAATATTTTATGATGGTTCGATAAAAATTTGTGAGCATGCATGATAATCTCTATGGAGAGTCAAACTAGGTGTGCTAAAATGCATGTTATTGTGCACTAGGTGTCATTAGAGTCCATCTCAATACACCTTTTTGCATATTTTACCCATAGGAACCACCTTGTTAGATCCAAATCTACATGTATCATTCAGATAGAGATTCAATATAAGGAAATCAGATAAAAATTAAGTTTACTGTTGAGGATATTTACCAAAAGACTTAAGTCACCATTGATAATGATTCACCATTAGGAATAAATCACCAATGAAAAACACCGACCACTGAGAATGACTCTCCACTAAACAAGACCATCCACTGAGAGTGAATCAATTATATGAATTATTTACACCTAAGAAAGAGTCACATCAAGGAATGACTAACCACTAATAATGAGTCACCTATAGTCTCCACCTATAACTAGAGTAAAGTCACTTACAAATATGACCTACTGTTAGATGAACAAATGTTGGATAAACTATCTCAAGACGAGTCTCTACAGAACATGGATCACTTCCATATGTCCTACTACCATATGACCTAGCGTCATCCTAACTCACATATGGCAGGAAACTCCTTAAAAAATGAGCCCCAATTTCTATTCTCGTACATTTAAATTTAGTCATCATAGTGTATATATTAATTTAATTAATGTTATTATTTATTTTATGATTATATTATTATGTATTATTGATAAAATTAAATGATGTTGGATATCTGTATGAGGAAGCAATAGAGTATGAAGATTTTTGTTAAAATGGACTCTCTATCCAATGAATATTTATATTTAAATTTCTTTCCATCACCCATATATATGAGTTCTGGTAAAGAGAAAATATATTCTCTATAAATATAATAATCATCATTCTACGAGATCTTACAGGTTCTACCATACATTATCTTTACTTTGAAAGAGTGGATCTTATATATCATTAAACTAATTTCTTATAGTAAATACAAATAGTACTTTACAATGCATTGTTTTACTAAAAAATTCATTGAATCAGTTTGATAACCTCTTGAAACCATATCCAAGGAGACTCAGGCATTTAATTATTTCATAATGAGAAACACTACCATTTTATATATCTCTATTCTTTCTCTTTCTATTAGTTGTATTAAATTTTCAAGAAGATATTTATTTTTCTGGTTTATCAACATGAAATAACTCCTAAACCATATCAATAGAATAATATATATTATCTCAACTATATTTTTATATTTTACCCATGATGTTTATGGAATTGGTCCTTTTTTTTCCTATAACTATTTTCTTTCCAGTACTATACTGGAATAGATCCCTTTGTGGCATGGAAAACATGTATACTATATTTTATATACATGATCTCTATTGTGGATTATATTATATTCATATAATATACTTGGTAATGGATGATTTCCAAGTGGAGGGTATTAGACTTGTCCTAATACTAAACACCTTATTTTATTCCACTGTTTGCTTCGTTTTGTTTCTTTATTTTCAATGTTTTAAATTTAATTTGATTTAAAATTTAAAAAAACCTTCACTGATAGTTAGTCTTAATTTTTTTTATATAATCATTTTATTGAGTAATTTTATTCCAAATGTAAATGTAAATTTTATTCTGTTTTTACTGAGCACTACGCAAGATTCGAGAAATTATTTAAAAGATCACAGTTTTTTAAACAACTATTTTGATTATCTAGGTGAATTTATTTTATATTAGAGGATATTATTTAAAAATTTTTATTCTAAATTGGTTTTTAACTCAATTCAATGTGTCTTGAGTTACTCACTGTGACCAAGATTTGGTACCAATTATTTTAAAAATATTTTCAACTGGGATATTAGTTGTCATTTAGACGTCATAAATATTTTTTAGTTATAAATTTAGTTCGTTAAATGGATAATATACCTGAAGGATATTATACCAATAAAACACTATTATTTAGTTGAAAAAACATTGATCAATGTAAAATAATGTTCAAAATTTACATTGAAACAACGAGATTTTAAATATGTTCTTCTAGTAAAGATAAATATTAATTGCCCAAGACTACTAGATCTACATGAGTTGATTCAAATAAAAATGATTATAATAAAAAAAATATTTCCAAGATTTATCTATATTGTGATTCAAGTGATGTATAGTTAAATATAATAATTCTAGGGAACAACATGATATTTCAGATTCATTAGATATTTCTCATAAAGGAACAATTAATGTAAAATATATGAGATTTAATACTTAGAAAATTTAATATGATACATTTACAAAAAAAGTTGATGATCATATTTATAAATTATATCTTAGGTTCAATGAGATAGTTAATAAAATTAATTCCTTTTTAAATTTGTTTTCTGACACAAGAAAAATCATGTGACTATAGAGGTGCTTACATGAAATATGGAGATTAATATCAGTCGCAATCAAATAATATTGTGATATTAGTAGACTAACTATTAATGAATTTATTGGGAAGATAATGATGTATGAGTTAGAAAATAAAGTGAACTGAGAATGGGAAAATAATCCTAAAATTAAGTCTAAATAATCCATGTCTATTTCTTCAAAATAGAAATAGAGAGATAAATTTCAAGGTGATTGTTCAAGTGAGAAGGAATCACTGTATGATGATGATCAATAGATCGAGAATCTAGCCCTATTTTTTTAGAGGATCATAAGAAAAAAAAACATTAAGAGTAAAATATATAATAAGATGTATGAAAAATTAGTATATTGGAATGAATATTAGAAAATAAACAATTCATAGAATGAGATCACCTGTTATGAATGTAATAGGAAAGGCCATGTCAATGTAGACCTTCCCATGCTAAAATATATAAATAAATATCATGAAAAAAATAGTAATAAAATTTATGTAATTAAAGAGACATGTTTTTATTTTGATCATATCTCTAATTACACAAACTCGACCCATGGGAAAAACATGATAGAGAAAATATGTGTTTCATGATAAACATGTCTGAGGTATCTCATACACATATTGATTATCCTTTTGATATTTCTAACCATTCTAGATAATAAAATAATGATTAGAATATTTATAATTAGGAGATTACATAATATTATTTCATTATGAAGTATTAATTTAATGATGTTAAATATAAATATAAAATTATATAAAGGAACTTGGCTTTGTATGTTAATGATAAAATTGAACTTTCTTTAGAAAAAGAGAAAAATGCTCAATTGCTAAAGAAAAATATCAAATTGAATTTGTCTAATGTGTAGTTAAATAAATACCTGGATATGTTTACTAATGGAAGATACAATATGACTAAAATATTGGGAAAACAATTTGCACCGGAATATATAACTATCTTAGGTTATCAACCTTGAAAGAGAATGATTGTCATGTTCAATTTTATTCCTAAATTATATTCTAGGAGTTATAATTCACGTTCTTATTCAAATATACCTAATAATAATTTTATTTCTATATGCTGACAATAAGCTTATAGGAAACCCATTAATAAAATATGGGATCTTATATACTTAATTATTGATATTTCAACACCCACAATGATTTGGGTACCAAAATCATTTTTTGTGTAATACTTGTTTCTAAGGAACATACTTGAGAATCTCAAGTAAAAGTTCATGGTACATAGATAATATATTTTCTATACATATGAATAGATATTACTCAAAATTATAAATGTAGATAATTTTTGATGTTTTAAATGTCATATTTTGTTACAATGCTAAAGGAAAAATAATTTTCCTTGGCCACATTTGTAATTGTAAATTTGTTTTAATTTCTAAAGTATTATTTTTTACAGTGTATAATATAATCTCTTTAGATTATCTTTTTATTGATTTTAAGTAATTTTTTAGAATAATTATTATAAAATTTTTATCCTAAAAATTATTTAGTGTTTGATTCTTTTAGAAATTCGACAATTTATGCCATAAAAAATGATTATTTATTTTCTCAAAAACTTTCTTGTCTATATTCCATTTATAAGGAATTTTGGATCTAGAATTTGAGACTATACCACTACAAAATTAACTCAAATAACAATATCTATAGGAAAGTGTTACATAATGATATAATTAAATTTCAACTCCATATTAACAAAGTCTTCAACCAATGCCAAAAAGGTAAAGAACACAAAATATATTTTCAAATCAAAGAATGAATTTTCAATTTCTCAAACCCTAGAGTTCGTTCATATGAAATATTTTATTCCATCTAGAGTTTATAGTTTAAATAAGAATCACTATCCTTATGTTCTTATAGATGAATTTTCTAGTTATATATGGGTATTATTTTTGGTTCACAAAAGTGAATCCTAGTCTTTCTTTAACAAGTATGTAACATATAAAAAAATAGTTAACTAATAACTAAAAACAAAATAAGTGATCCTAAATGTGATTTTTAAAATCAATAATTTAATTACTTTTGGTCACAATGTGGCTATACCCAAAACATTTTTCATCATTGAACCCCACAACTAAATGATGTTGCCGAAATAAATAATAGAACGCTTTAAGAAATTTCTAAGATTATGTTCAATTTATATGACCTACAAATTATTTCTGAGAAGGGTTTATGAATAAAATATTCAATATTATTAAAAGTGTCTAAATTCGACCTCTTTAAAAAAATACCCCTTATGAAATTTAGAATTATATAAATCCTATGGATAGTTACATTAGTGTTCTTTGTTATAAATTCAGTATTATTAACACAAAGGGAAATCATAAAAAAATTCCATGGGTGAGGAATGGATTTTTTCTGGTTATTAAAAATCTAGTAAATCATCTAGAAAGTTTAAAAAAATAACCAAGAATATGGATAAATATTTTCATTTCATGTTTTATGAGTCATATAAACATGAGACTAAGAATCCTTAAGAAAACCTTGAGGATGATTTTAAAACTCTCTAAAACATTTCTAAACCTACTAACTCTACTATAAAATATTTAGAAAAATAAAATTGTTTTGAGAAACATCATGAACCCAAACCTAAACCAATAGATGACAATGAGCTGAGTAACAATTATTTTCAAAGATCTATTAGGAATCATAAATACAACCCTATAGATATTTTATTTTGGGAAAAATATAGAGGTATATAAACAAGAGTTTATCATAGGAATCTAGTTGAACATAAAACATTCATGTAACAAATTGAGAATAAGAATATCACTAATGAAATTAATGATGAATTATTTTTCATGTAAATACAATAACAACATTATAAATTTTAAAGAAATAAATCATGGAAACTTTTCATTAGACCTAAATACACCTTGACTATTGGAACTAAATGAGTATTTAGAAACAAGGATGAAGAATATGGTACAATAGTATGATATAAGTCTTGGATGCATGTACAATGGTATATTAAAGAATAGGTTATTGACTTTGTCGAATATTTTTCACATGTAGTGCGAAATGTATCCATTAGAATATTTATTTACTATGTAGGCCATTTTGATTTCAAACTATATCAAATGGATGTAAAAATTTCTCCATAAATGGATATATAATTGAGGATGTTTCCCTTTAATAATCCAAAGGTTTTGAAACTAATGATTTTTCAAATCATTTTTTTAAACTAAAAAATTAATTATATGGTTTTGAATAGGAGACTAATATTGGTATGAAAATATTAGCTCTTTTATTTTTGGAAAAGTTTTTACAAAATGTATAGTTGATTGTACTCTTTTTATGAAATTAATTTCAAATGATGTTTTAGTTTTTCAAATATATGTAGATGATATTATATATGGGTCTTCTAAAAATTCATCGTGTACAAATTTTTAAATATCGATGAAAAATGAATTTGAAATGAGTTTAATGGGTGAAATTAAATTCTTTATCAGTTTTCAGATGTTTCAAAGTAATGAAGGAATTATTTTAATTCAATGTAAGTACACCAAATGTATTCTAAACCATATTTTATTTTATTTCACTAAAAGTAGTGATATATCTATGAGTATCACTTATATGTTGGACCATGATGAACCTGTGATGCTACTGGTAAAACTAGATATAGAAGTTATGATTGAAATTAATCTTAACTTAACTGATTGTTGGCCGGAAATTATGTTTAGTGTGTATATGTGTGCTCATTTTCTAGAAAAACATATGAAGTTACATTTACTTTCTGTTAAAATAATATTCAAATATCTTGAATATAAAACCAATTTATGATTATTATACCCTTGAGGAAAACAATTTTACTTTGTAGGTTATTTAGATTCAAATAGTGGAGGTTGTAAGGTAGATAGAATAATAACCATAGGAACATGTCATGTTTTGGGAATGTCATTAGTTTCTTGGTGTCATAAAATCAAAAATTCGTTTTCACCATATACTATTGAAGTTGAATACATAGCATCAGATAGTTGATGTGCTCAATTTTTTTGGATGAAATGAATTCTACTATAATATGGGTATAAATTTATACATTTTCATATAAATTATAAAAACAAAAGTGTGATTAAAATTTCTATATATCCTATACATTACACAGAAACAAAGAACATGTATTTAATACATCACTTTTTATGAGATAATTTTAAAAAGGGTGATATAAATCATGAATTCAATAGAACTAGTCATCAACTTTCTAACATTTTCATTAATCCATTAAATTATGTGATGTTTAACAATATCAAATATGAAGTATAAAAGATAAATACTAGTTAGAGACTGATTTTTATTACCCACCATTTGAAATTACACACCATTGGAGATTACACACTAATAGAAATTACCCACCATTGTAAATTACCCACCAATAGAAATTTCATACAATCAGAAATTACCGACCATTTGAAATTCTCATCATTGTAAATTTTCTACCATTGGGAATTACCTAATGCTGGAACAACCAACTATTGGTATTAATACACCATTGTTATTTTTCTACTGGAGGAATTTTTTTTTATTTTTAAATTAAAGGTATTATTAATTTTTTTACTTTCAAATCCCTATAGGATATAAAATTTTGAATTAGTCTATTTTTACACACACTCTCTCACCTTTTGACCCTAGTGATTATCTGCAACATTTCTCTCCCAACCTTTATCCTTCCCTCGACCTCTCTTGAACCTTTCACTCCATTTTTAATGGTTGGAGTTAACTGAGCTACTGAGTTGAATTCCAAGGAGCCAGAACCTTAGAATAATTCTAAAGGAAATTCGGGAAGACCAATAGCTGTGTTTTGGGATCTGTAGATTTTAAATTTTATAGTGGTGCCTATGAAGAAATTAAATTCTGAGTGTTTTTATCCGAAAAATTATCAGTACTGATGGTGATACATGAATGAGGATGGATAGATTGATTCTCTAATAATGTGATACAATTTTAACCTAAGTGGGTACAAAAGTTTTAATATTATGTTGAGTTTATCATTGGGGAGAATAAAAACCATATTCATAGAATGATGGATGTAAAAGATGTAGGGTTATCACTGATAAAATGAGATAATGTTATTAGAGTAACTCATGATGGTGTTTAGAGTGATTATTAAGGTTCAATTTTTAGTATAAATGATCTGTTTTTGTATGAGAATGTCCTAGAAGAGTTGTACGGAGATGGAAGTTTTAGAAGGCCTATGGAAACCGAGTCAAATAATTAGTGTTGTTTGATTATTATGTTTATAGAACCAATGTTATGCTATAGAAGATGTTATTTAAACATGATAAGAGACTACAAAGGGTATCTATTGTAATTTATGATAAGAGGAGATAGAATAAAAATGTGATGGCATTTGATGCCTAATATGATGGAGATGTTCAATAAATCATCAAGAACAAATTCCATTATTCATCCAATGATTATTTCTTAGATTCCTGAGTCCAATTGATTTTTTGATGAGGATGAAGCTTCAATGGTGACATGTGGTTGATTTTTCCTGACTAATGTCATTCATAAAATAATAATAATTAATTATAACCCATGGTTGGGGAAGTGGGTTGTTGGTGTTGATAAAATTTTTAAGGAATTTAATCATGAGGATAACCCTACAAAACTAATGAAAATTAATGATATTTGATTAGGGATAAATGAAGTGGTTAAGTATTTTTAGGAAGATAAAGATGATGATGTGGCTGGTGTAGTAGTTGAATAACAATATTTTGTAGTTGAGGAGGGGAGTGGTCCTAACATGTGTTTGATCCTATTTGTCACTTTTGGTCTAGAAATTCCTCTAAGAACACTTCCTTATAAAAAATTCCTTTCGAGTGTATGAAGCGAGGAAGAGGAAACTGAGGTTTTGAGAGGTGAACAATATAATAGTTATTCTATACCATTTGAGGTTATTGTATCATTATCTGGTAATAGAAATGATGGAAGTAATGTAAATAGTGATCAGGATGATCTAGACAAAAAAGAATGATTTTATTGAAGTGATTAAAATGACAATTGAAAATGAGTGATGGTTTATCTAATAATGGTGGTCCAGATGATCAGGAGATGACTCATGAACTTGTTTCTTTTCTATGATTGTATGTTTCTTCTAGGTTTTAGAAGAGACCAATGGTTTTTTAATATATTTATGAGGGTGAATTTGATAAATATGATATTAGGAAATTACTTGATGTAGTGGGAACATTTAGTTTTGTAATCCACAAAATTCAACTTAATGATGGTGAACTTGATAAGACTATAGTTGTTTCTTCACACCAGATATCTAATTTTGTCTTTTAATAATGGGAAAGATTCTAATGTTTTGTTGGGATTTGGTTGGACTACTATGATTTATATGCCTATGAGAGATATCCACTAAATCATGGTAGAATTTCTATCTTTTTTAGAGCTGAGGTAGTTCCTAAGGGATCCATGGTTGAGAAGATTAATGCAGCAGGAGAGCTTTAGAGGTTTTCTACTGATATTTCTATAAAATATGATCCAACCAATGATTTTGTGTGATGTACTGTGAGAGATGCTACACCCTTTCATACTCATACTCCCTCTTTCCTTGTTTATATTTTCTCTAGAGTTGACCTGATGGATTTTAGAGAGATAATTATTTATAATTATGATATGATTATGAGGGGTCAAGAACCACCAATCACCCATATTAGTGAGAATGATGACAAAAACCATTTTGCTCTAGAGGTAAACAACATATTTCCAAATATTATCCATCATATTTAGGATGTAAGAATACAAAATAGTATGTTATCCAATGAGTTCGAGTCCCTGAGAACTATGATGGATGATATGTAAATATATTTTACGGGGAGTTTGTATTCTTTTTTGGAGAGGTTAGTGACTATTTCATTAGAGCCTTTTAGTTCTAGAAATACCCCTCCCTATGTTTCCTTGGATATTGAGATTATATGATTAGTTGTGAGAGTGGAAATTCACAATGATTCTTTATAGGTTTCAAATACTCCTCATGAGGATTTGTGGAAGATCAAAAACAATAGTTATAATGCTAATGGGATAATGAGGGAGTGCATAATTGATGTAATATCTATAGAGAAACAATTAACAAGGAAATATGGTATATCATTTCAAGTATATACAATGATAATGAGTTAAACTCCCACGTAATGTTTCATGATAATTTACTCAAGAGTAAACAAGTTACCCAAGACTTAAAAAAGAAAAATAATCATTTAAAGATGATTAATCTAGTTCTTATGTTGATTATGGAGAAATAAAGGATTTATTTAATTCCATGAAGAAAGGATGAAACATCATTATGATATTAATCAATACGATGAATCATTTTTCCATGTGTTTGGAATGAAAGATGTTAATAAAGATGCAATTCTATTGACATCCCATCTATCACCTCCTGCCATGACCCCAGAGATGTTCATGACAACTATTGTCCGAAATTTGAATGCTCCATTACCTTCTCAGTTCCATCATATTAAATTTTATCCTATATAAGTAGTAAATATCATTATTATATTCAACATCTGAGAGCTACCCACATCAACTTTTTCTATCCCTATACCCACAACCTTAGCCTCATCTTCTACCAGTGTGTTTTTTGTTCTATAAAGATAAAATCTTTTGCTGACCCCATTACCTAGGTTATAGTGTTTCAGATTAGAATTTTGTATTTTATTGGGACTTATATTTAAATTAATGTATATTTTTTATGTATGTAATTAAAAATATTTTTTATATTAATGTAATATCTCTTATTATTCATCATTTTCTTATTTTCCTACTTAACATTAATTTATTTTGTTATAATATTTTTAATATCAGAAAAGGGAGAGAGTATGTATGTCATTTTATTGAGAAGCCTTATCATGTTATTTTTCTTTTCCTTTACTATTATTATTTTATATCATACCTTATATACCATTTTTTATTTTACATCCTTAATAAAAAAAATTATTTATTTTCTATTTTTAATCATTACGTTGAAGCCTATGACATTTTCAATTTAAATTTTTATGAAAATATCATTTAATTTTCAAACATATCTATTTTATGTCAATGATTATTTTATATTTGGTTTCTAAAATTCCTTTATTTTTTATCATCAAAAGGGATAGATTTTTGGAATCTCATTGTTTTGGTACTCAAAAATCATGTTAATTATGATTCTAATGGATTTACTATTTTATGATAACATTTTATAAGATAAGGAATTTTGGACTAAATTTAGGTAACTGTTGAAATGAGATACTTCTTGACTTGAGTCACCATTGAGAATTAGTCACCATTAGGAATGTACATTGCTAAATAAAATATACCACTGAAAATGAATCATGACTAAGAAAAAACTACCGATGTGAATAAATAACTACTAAAAAATGAGTCACTGATAAGAATGGGTTACCACATGAAATGACTCACCACAGAGATTGAGTCTCCACTAGATATTACCTAGAACCGTAGTTCAGTCATCTCTAAAGATGAACTAACATCAGATGACCTACCACTAAATGACCTACCATCAAAATAATCACTATTGAACATGATTCTTTGTAGAACATTAGTTACTTCTAAACATGATTCATTATTGGATGGTCTACCTCCTCTTGTCCTACAATCAACCCGACAAACAATTGGCCAGACTCACTACCATACATGATCTATTATTTCTATCCTAATATATTTGAATTTAATTGTCCCAGTTTCTATATTAATAAAAATAATCTAGATAATTATTTTATTATTATATTATTATCTATTATAGGAAACAATAAAATGTTTTACATCTATGTTCAAGAAAGAAAAACATCGTGATGATTTTTTTTAAACTAACACTCAATCATGTAGAGATTTATATACAATGTAGTTTCCCCCATGTGTGTATATATGTTTTTTATCCAAGAGAAAAGATGTAATTTTCAAATAAAAGAAGGATCACCCATTTTGATATTAAACATTGTATCCATACACGGTTTTGATTGTAAAATGGTAGGTCTTAAATAACATTAAAATCCCTTCTTATATTTAAAACAATGTGAGATTTACGAAGGTCTGGTTTACTACAAATTTCAAAGAAATGGATCATGCTCTTCTCCAATTCACATCAGAGGAGTCTCAACAATATAAGAACTTCATATCAAGAAACACATCCATTTTATATATCATACATCTTGTTCTCTATATTTTTTTCTTCAATTTTCAAGAAGCATGTATGTTTTCTTGTTTTTCAAAACATATCGACTCTTGTACTGTATCTAGTGAATTTTAGATGTTCTATCAAAATTATTTTCATCTTCATACACATAGTGTTATTGGAAGTGGTCTTTTTGTGTCATGTATCTATTTTCATCCCATGTATATTATCAATGAGGCCCATGTGTGGCCTAGAATTATTGTAAGATATTGTGTATATACCCAATCAAGGTCACGACTCATATTATATTTATATAATTGTCTTTGCAGAGGGTTATTTCTATGTGGTGGGGATTAGTTAATTGATTTAAAACAAACACCTTATTTTATTTAACTATGTTTAATTATGTTGATTTCAATCTTCACAATGTTTTAAATTGCATTTGATATAATATATAATCAAAAATTACATTTATAGTTAATCATAACCAATGTTTACATATTTATTTTAAATATTAAGTATATTAAAAAAGTTGATGAAAATTTTATTTTTTTAACTATGCTCTAATCTACATTCATGAAATTTTTTATAATATCAATGTTATATTAAACTAAACTTTTGATTAACTGGGTGAATTTATTTTAAAGTTTCTATTTTATAGAATATATTCTTAACATATTTTTTTTGAGAACTCAATTCACCCCCTCTTGAGTTAATCACTCCTTCCATGAAAATAATATGTTATAATGAAACAATATAATTAAATAAATAAATAAAATGAGAATAAAAATATTATTAATTCTACATATAAATATAGATGTGTATACACCTCATAAAATAAAATAGGTTCAAAACATAACATATCTCTCAAAGTTGGAAACATGAAAAAAAACCATTACCTTGAGTTCCTTTATCGTTGAAAGTGATATAACATCCTTTATAATAAATATAAATTTATTATACATACATTCCATCACTATAATCATATATATTGTATCATATATGATGTAATTACCATTTTATTACCCATTTAGGAACAATTCATAGTATATATATCTTTTCAGCAAATGACTACTTTATTTTTCACATAATATTTGAATTTTATTTTAATTAATCTAACATTGATCAATGATTGATCATATCTAGGATGTCAAACAAGATATAAATATCATATATATTCATTATATAAGTATTTATAGTAATCAATAAAATTTAGGGATTGGAAATAAAATACTTCTTTCATAGAGATTGGAGGTCGTACGTATACATGAACATTGTATTCATTTTCACAATGGTTGAAGTGAAAGTAATATTAATAATATATTATTTTTCCATAATCATTTATATGTCATATTTGGAACATATAGTCATCAAACTTATATCGTATTTACTTCCATGTCAAACATAAATGAATGAAGAACATAGCTTCGTGAGGCGTTTCTCCAGCATGCACATGATAAAAGTTATTATATACCCTATATAATGGAATATAAGAATTAATATGTGATAATATAATCACAAAAATATTTTTATGTTATAAATATCATATATATATACATTATATCCATCTTGATTATAATCCTCGAATGTTATTGATGGAAAACTTGTCCCAATAGTCTGTGAGATGATTGTGCACCGTCCACATGAATGACGCTATCATTTCCCATTTGAGGGAAGTATATATTGATAAAGGTTATTATTATTTAATAATAAAGTCCCTATATATTTAATATATTATTTTTATTATATTCTCATGGTATAATATTTTTTTAAGATGAGGATAAATAAATGAAATAAGAACATTTAAATGACACCTCTTCTTCGACTAGCCTCTTTATGTTTGCACCAAAAGCATTTCAATGATGGATTTATGGTCAAAGTAATTCATAAAATATGAGAGACGGTAGTTAAGGAAGGGATTTATGTAGGTATTTTTTAAACCCATTTTCATTGTAAATGTGAAGAGGGGAAGATAAGGGGTGCCATTTAAAATTGTCTAAGAGGACCAATTAGAATTTTTGAAAGGAATAAAGTGTACCAAAATTTATCTATATGAAAAAAGGTAAAAATGGTTGTCTATAGAAAAATTATAAGGTCTAAATACTTCTATTAAATGTATTTTGGGGAATTGTTGTGTCATTTTTAACCAATATATTTTAATTTTAATCCCCAGTAAACCGAAATTTACCTTATTAGTGGTAAATAAGTCTTATTATAATGACTATTAATCATTATAAAATATTATGTTGAAAAAAATATATAATATAGATTTTTATTATTCAAAATATTTAATCCATTTAACAAAATTAAACTCATATAATTGGAAAAAGTTTATTTAAAATCAAACCCTCAGATTCATTGAGAAAGTAGATTTTCGAAGAGAATATTCTCATATATAGAGAATGTTTTAATATTAAAATTCAATTGGAAGTTGATTAAAATAAATAAATATATATATATATATAATTTTTCAAATATTAATTTTAAAATAATCTTCAAACAATTTGGATGTTTTAAATTTTTTAAATTGAAAATGAAATTATTTATAGAACACAATATTTTCAGTATTCCCTGAAAAAGAAATATTTTTATAAAATTAACATAAATTAACTCCATGGTAATTTTTAAATTTATATTTTATATAATATGTTGATTTTTTAAAATAAATTTTTACTAATTTTTAAAATAATACTTGTAGAATTTTTCTAGAAAATGATAAATTTTGTTTTTTGAAAAAATATAAATTTTGAAACATATAATGATTATTAGAAACAAAGGTACCTATTTAATAATAATATATAAATATAAACTAAACTCCATAAATATGAATTAGTTATCAATATTCATATCACTATGTTTGATGACTATTTTATAAGCCTCACATTTAAATAATAATATTAATAATATATCATGATTTGATAAATCCCAATGTCACGCGTAACAATATCTAAAATTGTAGTTGAATGTATCATAGGCTTAACATAGTGTTGTGGGTAAATAATGATATAAAATAAATTTAATTTATTGAAAAATAATAATTCATAATACTTGTGTTGTTACACTGTCAAACTATAGTATGATTTTTCAATGGTCTTCTTTATATTGAAAAAAATGTTCCACTATCAATAACCTATCTAATGAAATACAACATAATATAAATATATATATATATATATATATTTGGATCTACCATGTAATAACATATTCTTATTGATAATTAAGGTATATTGACAATCACAATGAATTATAATATCATAATTCCATAAAATGGTTTCAGTAATCAAACCCTTCAGCCAAATAGATTCTTAGATAGCATATATCAATGAAATATACCACGCCAAAGTGGTTGAGTGTACCAAAACTGATATCATATTTCATTTCCATGATATTGGTCCCACAAAAATATTAATAAAATAGATAAATATTTCTTTGTATAAATATTTTTAACAAAAAAATATTCTAGAAACCTGTCCACAATTTATCTAGAACTTATATTCCTCAATAACATGTTCAAAGGGTTGAAGTAGAATAAATGCACCTCAATAAACATATAAATACAATCCAGTACATATTACCCAAATTTCATATGAGCATTACCTATTTACACACAAAAAAAGATATATCAAACATTGTATAAATCATATCATGTAAAATGTTTCCCACGACATTCTTAAATAGATTTATTCAGATTAATTCAATATCAACAGTAGTGGTAGGATACTATAAAAATGGTCATTTAAAATGATGATTAAAATATGCACTAACTTATTTCAATGCATAAAATATTTATCACTTACAGACATTAAGGATTCAGTCCTACAGAAAAATGAAAATAAATTCATTCTTTTTAACAATATTTATTTCTATAACTAAAATCTACATATCACGATCTAAATATTTAATTGTAAATGATTCATTCAGTTGTGTTTTAACACTACTAATCAATATCATATTATTACATACAAGCATATTATCATAAGTATATATAATCAAATGAAACATCCCATTTTTTATGGATTTATTCTAAACACATTCATCAAACTTATTCAGTTTGAAACAATTTTGTAATATTAATGAATCCAAATTTACATAACACATTCATGAATATTCTTTAAATCCACAAATTGATTTTTTAGAAACAACAATTTTTGGATTTATTTTCATGATCAAAACCATCAAGAGACTTCATTTATATTTTTTCATTCAAATCACCTTGGGGGGTTATAGTTTTCATATAAAATAATTTTATATAAATATAATAAATCAGAATAATGTATGATACAAATAGAAAAAAATTATCAACCTCAGAATTTTTTTAATAATAATCTACTCATTTTATATTAAAGAAACCATTTTCCACAAATATAGCCTTATATTTATATTTCTATCATGTACTGTGATATTTAATTCTCTTGAATATCAATTTCCATGTAAAAACCGTGGAAGTAGGTGGTTTATTAACTGTTTACTAGGTATCATTAATTTTAACAAGTTCCATATAATCCTTCATATCATCAGTCAAGTTCATATATTTTCTATCATTAACATATTGTTCTTTCTTTAAGGATCCTCACTATTATGATCCAGGGAAACATACAGAGAAATGGAATCTATATTATCATGTATATTCCTAGATGGAGGTATAATAACTCTCTATTCTATATCCGTAGTGAGTTGATATTTACCAATATCACTAATAGAATTTAAATTCAAACATAATAAAATTCAGATCTAGCTTCTATCACTGATTTATGGGAATGTAGAGAAGTCTTGTCTGGTGGATCCTTTTTAGTAGGAATAATAACCTGAACATCCATCTTTTGGGATGTTTCATAACTATCATTAGTGGGAGGTTTGGATCAATGAGGAATAGACTCATGAAAATACACAACTAAACTAATAATACACTAATAGAAATCAGGTTTATCAACACAAATCTTATAGCCTTTCACCCAATCAGTATAATGTACCAGGTAACACCTAACATCTCTAGGTACAAATTATTTTCCATTACATAATATTAAAAAGTTCATCCAATAACTCAAATATGTTTAAAGAACATAAGATGGATGTTTTGTAGTTCCTTGAAACATGTGTTCTAGTTATAAGAATCACTACATCTAGGAGGTTTCCATTGGATTTATTCAGGGAACTAGAAACATTCAAAAGTTCATTATTAAAAAAGGGCAATCTTTCCAAATGCAGACGTTTGTTATGCTTGAACATTAAGATACTTAAGAACGTGCATTGGTCGATATAATGTTAGGTCGGATTCGTCACACCCATTTTAGGGGAAATTTTGTCTTCTCCCAGACTCTATTTATAAATTTAAGATATTTTCATGAATCCTTATTAATTCACCATTTATAACATAAGTTTTCCTTGAAATTTGAAATCACTTATTAACATGTGTAAAATTAAGAATCATCAATATATATTCATGTTTCCTCATTAATGGAGATATTTGTATGTATTTGAGGTTCTCCATCAATCTTATCCCATCATATACTATTTAAATATTATTTTAATCATCATTACGATGATTCTATTTTTTATTCCACTTAGGGGGCACTCTGGAATTTATTGTCATCTAGGGAGATGAATATTTGTTTTGATATTTGGATTATACCCATAAAATGGGCTACCTATGTATTGTTGTGAAAGGAATATCAACCCTTGTAGTCTGATTCATATTGATGGGGTACATCCTACATTTTTTAGGATATGTGATAATTACTTGACCATACTGTTTAATGTCACATGTTAAGTACATCTAAGTGGAGGGTGCTTTGTCAATGTTTAATGTGGGACTTATGCCTAAGTAGCCCAAGTAACGTGGAATGAATATGGATTTCCAAGTATGATTAGACCATGGTGCGAATATTTCCCAGGGAGAATAGGGTTGATTTGAAGTGTTGAGTTTGATCCTCTAGGAGGATTCTTACGTAACCCATTTGGTTTGGAATCAAATCTCATGTAGATCAATGAATTACATAGGAGAGTATAGTCTTTTGAGAGGAATTAATTTTGGCTTACATCCTGAAAATAATGCCTTGATGATTTTGGGGGTTTAATTTGGGGATTACCTCTAAGGAGGACACCCAAATTATGGTAATTAGGTTTGAATTCCAAAAGTGGATATCCAAAGAGATCGAGACCTAAGAAGGCTTCCTACGTATTCAAATTATGGTGGGAATAAAAGTTCTTGTAGTTCATTCACCGTAAGTGTGTGTGCAGTTGTTGTAATCATAAAGAATCTATAATACCATGTGATTCATGATCAGTTTGAGAAACAATAAGATGCGAAAGATTAATCAATGACACATAACCATTTCTTCTTCCACTAGTGGGAGAAGGCAAAAATATGGTGGCGATGATGGATGAGGGAAACATGACCCAGGAAGAGGGTGAGGTGACCATCCTTCCTTCTATTCACTTTACATTGGACAAGGGTACAATGAAAGGAAGATGAGATGAAGGATTAAGGTATTACACTAGGATGGATTCCCTCAAATTGATCCTGGTAGGGGAGGGAGTTTTTTATTTTTCTTACATGGAAAATCTAGCATGAATCATACCTTACATACCAGAAATTTAATGTTTCAGATCATTGATAATGGATGCATCAAAACCCAAACCATTATTATCCGAACCCGGAATAACCCATCACTATTCTTGGGAGAAAGGTATGTTCTACTGTTGATATAAAACCCCACAATCACTCCATGATTCCTAACTCCATTATGTAAAAATGTGGGAAAACACTGAAAGTGGATATGAAAACCAAAATAATACACGTGTTGATGTTTCTTTCCCAAAGGATTTATAATTCAAGAGGTTTTGGGGGAGGTCTCAATAGATTCCATTTCAAACAAGGGATCCAATGAAGAATAATCCTTTCCCTGAATGGCTTTGTAGAGGGGTTGATGGATTTTAGAGTGAAGAGAGTAAGTGAATCAAATAGGGGAGGCCAATTAGATGAGGGGTTGTAAGTTTTTGTAAAAAAGTAGGATTTGGAAACCTGATATTCACTTAAGTGACTAAAAACCTATATGGTAATACTTGGGAAAGACATGGCACAAGCCATTATGAGTATTCATAGGTAATCCCATAAGTAGGTCACTCAAGTTCCTGTGAAAGGAATATGTGGCATGCATGTGTTCCTAATTCTTGGAAGTTGGGTTCTTTAGGCGCACATGTGTCATGGTTTTCAAAAACTAAAAGGACATAAGTCATATGATCATCCTTCAATTCATTTGCTTTAGCTGTTAAAGAACTACCTTGAATGTTTTAGAGGGCTTGGGAAAAGCACAAGGGTGACCAGAGCATCCATTAGGATTTATAGAAATTCTTCCATACAAATGAATTCCCCAAGGGACTATTTATAGTAAAAAATATAACCTTGGAAGAAATGAGATTGGTCATGCAAGTATGTTTCATGATAGAATTGTGGTGCAGAAGTGGTTGTGCTTCAGATGGGTGGTTTCCAAGTATACATGTGTGCTGCCAGTGATTTGGCCAAACAGGGGAGCCACTTTGAGGACATAGCCAAAATAATTTCTTTATTCTCCTCCAGCATGGTGGCGCACAGGAATTTGCACGTAATTATATTCGGTTCATATTTGAGTACATAGCCAAATTTATTTCTCCATACCACAGGGGATGTGCCCCCGTGCCCCGACTTGGGATCAGTGCCAGGCAGCGGTTCTGGCCCATCGGGCCGATGCCTTTACTAACATCACTGATCCCTTGAAAAATGTACAGTCATACAACAAACATCTCGAGCATAGTCAAATTCATTTTGCAAATAAGTGCATGGATCACATTTCATGGTGTCAACAAAAGCCCCCCCTTGTAATTTGATTCATTTAGAATGAAAAGTAACTTGTTATATGGTAAAATTAGGTCACTCTGGCGCATTCCAACATTGTTTTTTTTAGATTTGGAGCTACTCATGTTTCGAAGGATGCTATAATTTGTTCATAATCCATGGGGCCTAAAAATAATAGTTTGATTTTTTACTGGGGTTATACATGAAACCTCACAAAACGTTCAACTTTTGACTTTTTATTGCTCAATATTACCTAAATCTTACAACGTGTACATTTAGGGAGTTGTGGTTCGACTATTGTTCTGAGTTCCCTATCCAAGTTTCAATCTAGTGAGTACCATGTCTCTTTTGGTTGGAAGTTTAGAGTCATGAAAGTTGGAATATAAAGGGTTTGTGTTTAAGTCCGAACAACATTGACAATAAATTTGAAATCAAATCCCAAAAAGACTGGGTAGCTAAGAATTTCATTAATATTATTTAAATACTTCCATGGGAAATCTTGATCCAAGATTTTTTTATGGTCACGAAATTTAAAACTTTTATCAACATAAGGGGAGTCTCCTCCAAGATCAAGGATATAATTAATTGAAAAATTCATTATGTGAGTTGTGTTATGTAGGGTTAATTACGACATATGCTACATAGCCAAATAACGACACCTTTTGACTAACAGACCTCTATTTAGGTAGCTTATGGAAGGCCACCTAAAGGAACATACTACATAGTAATGAAAAAGAGATCTTAGGAATTTTAAATTTTTCTACTGATAAACAGGGGAAAGTATGATTTGGGTGAATCAAGACCTCAGTGGGTGGTTTTTCCAAGAAAGAGAATTTTAATAATGAAAGGGATGTTTTATACCGACATGTGTCAGGAATTAGTAGAACATTTATATACAAATATGGTGTATAATGAATGGTCAAAATTTATTATAAAGGGTAATTTATGATATCATATTCTGTAGTTTTACGTCATTTAGTAAATAAATTTGTTATGTATAGTTTTAAGTCATGAAGTTAGGGCATTTGTACTATGTAGTTTTCAGACTTGCAGTGAGGACATTTGAAGTGGGCATCTTTTTGTCATGCAATGAGTACATTTGTACTGTGTAGTTTTATGTCTTGTGATGATGAAATCTTTACTATGCATTTTTAAGTCATTCAATGAGGACATTTGTATTGTTCAGTTTTAGGTCATGCAGTGACGAAATTGTGTGGCTTTAATTTAAGGTCTTTGGTTCAGACCAAAGATATGAAACTCTCCCATTTTTTTGATAATTTGTTTGAGAACATTCTATTATATTCAGGTATGGAAGGGAAAATTGTAAATTATGTTTTTGGAATTTCGGGAACCGAGTAATGATATGGTAAAAGGGATAAAAGAATTAGATAATGTCTTTTCCAATAATAAAGATTCCATTATTTGAAAAACCTGTTATGGGGACCATATTCTGCTTGGCAGACTAGGGCATATACTGCCTAGTCAAATAGTATCATCTTTTGACTGATAGACCTGTTATGTAGGAAACTTATTATATGCCACCCAATTGCTTGTAATTCAGAGTCAAGAAATAGATATCTTAGAAGTTTGACATTATATTGCTAAAATATGAAGAAATATTATGGAGAATCGTAATTTTCCAAAGCACAATGTTTATTTTATAAATAAATGTACCTGGATATGAAGATAGTATTTCGAATCATGATTTCCAAATAAATAGAGGAATTGAATTTATTACGAAGGTCTATCCCAAATGAAAGAAGTATGGTGTTTATAGTTTTAGGTCATACAACTAGGACCAGGAGTGGAAATAGTATACAATATGTTATTAAGTGATCCAAGGTTATTTAATATTTATTTGAATACATAAAGAGAGAAATTTGTAATCCATTGTTTTGAAGAATTTTAGATATAGGAACAGATAATGGGATGAATATACATGAATAAATGCTTTAAAATATATATTCTTGTATATTTTCATCAATGTTTGAAGGGGACAGAGACACTATAACCAAGAAAGAAGTTACAGTTATTTAACGAACCTGTTATGGGGGATGTATAATGTTGTTCCAACTGTGGAATATATTGTATAGTCAAATAGTGGCATCATTTTTCTGGCATGCCTGTCATGTAGGAAACTTATGCAAGGCCAATAAAGGGCACATTCTGCATAGTCAGGCAAAAGTGTTTATAGATATTAGAAACTCTGTCACTAAAAACAACATGAAATATTATAATGATAATAAAATATTCATGATTAAGAGTGTGAAATATAGAATGGGGTTATACTCAATTCATATGATAAATATCTAAATCAATATTGTCCAAGAGTTTGTAGTCTTATACATAGATCTGACTCATATGTAAAAAAGGATACTTTCTTTGTTTCCTTTGAATTCATATTGTTATGTGTAGTTTAAAGTCATGCAATGAGGAAATTAAAAATTCCATAATTAATTAAGACACCATATTTATATAGAGATCCTTTTACCCAATTCCTAATCCTATGTGAGCTATGCTCGATGTGAGAAATAAGGAGCAGTAAGGGTTTCTTCTATGTCACAAAGGCGACACAAATTAAAAACATGAGTATTAGATTTCTATGAACTTTAAAAACATTTTGTAAGGACAAAGATGAACTGATGTGAAAAGAAAGAAATATCATAGATGAATTAAGGACTAAAACCCAAGTGTCACTATGTGTCTTATTAGGGGCAATAATCAAGACATACACTTTTCTTTAAACAATCCATATGCATGTTTAATTCTTATATAAGGAACATAGGGGGTGATTATAATGGTTGGGACCAATATTAGAGATCTATGCATCTCTAAAAATCTCATATAATTGAGAATAAATCGAAACATAGTTCTTTAAACAATAATTTCCCACACAAATCAAGTTAGACATTGGAGACGGGGGGATTTAATACAATCTAGAAGAATGATTAAATTTAATACACAAGATGGTATGAAAATCAAATCATGTATCTCAAAATATCACTCTGTATGTATCTAGTTAACATACAAGATAATAAAAGGGAAAATAAAATAAAATAAACTTGTGGTTGCAGTAGGGACCACGATGAGAGATCCAGGTGTCTCTACGTATCACATATATATGATAATCAAGCCACACGTAGTTCATGAAATGAGGTCCCTATGTAGATTTGATTCGGATTTACGAAAGAAAAGGACTATTGTGGCACTAAGGAGTAGAAATTATATCAATAAATCTTTAACATATAATCACTTAACATCATGTAGATAAGACGTTAACCGTATAGTTTAATGTAATGTAACAAGGACAAATGGTTTCATGTAGTTTAACGTCATGTGACAAGGACAATGATGCAACCTATTATAGCATCATTAAGTATAGAAACTTATGATTGTTATGCAGTTCAATGTTTTGAAACTACCACATTATATGCTGAATTTTTATGTCTTTTAGTGAGGAAGTGGGTGTTGTGCAGTCTTATGTATTGATATGAGGATGAGGGGGCCATGCTGTTTTCAGTCTTGCAGTGAGGACATGGGGGCTGTGCATTTTTCAGTCTTACAGCGAGGATGGGGGGCTATATAGTTTTCAGTCTTGCAGTGAGGATGATGCAATAATTACACAAAGTATTTCCTCAAGAATATCTCATTTGTTGGAGTTGTAAAATTCTCTCCATCCATTTAGATTAAGTCATGAGCTCCATTTGAGAATACCATATGTAATGAATAAGGTCCTTCACACTTGCACTCAATCTATGGAGGTATCGTTCCTCGTATCATTGGATTCCTGAGGACCAATACCAATTCTTTTTGAATAAAATAATTGAGTCAAACATTCTTCTTAAATGCTTGTGCTATTCTATTTTGATAGACATCTAAATGATGCAAAGTATGAAATTGTTTCTCATCTAATCATTCTATCTCATCAAATCATTTCCGAGACCTCTCATCTTTATACAAATGATCCTAGATTGCAACTATAAGTGAATGAAATTATATTTAAATTTGAAAAACTTGTTATGTTTTGTATACCAATGAATAAAGAGTTTCCTGGGTGGTAGTACGAGTAGTAGTATGATAAGCCCATAAAGCCTGAAAAAGTTCATCAGGACAATATTTCTAATCTTTACCTACCATATTATGGAGTATATTTGACAGGTTCATATAGAAATACTATATCATTCAATTTTCCACCACATGATAATGTGATGATTTGTTGGATTTTATATTGTGATTCTTATATAACTTCTTTACCTCAATAGAACATAAATTAGTGCCATTGTCTATCAATATAGTTTGAGGGACATCAAATCTAGAGATGATATTAGTTTTCAAAAAACTAACAATGCTTTTGGCTCCAAATTCTTTGAGGGGAATTATCTCATCCCATTTATAGAAGAAGTCAGAAGCAGTAATAATATATTTGAACGTCTTGGCCATAGATGGAGGATAAGCCACTACTACATCCATTCCATATGTGGAAAATAGCCAAGAGTAATTACATGTTGGTAGAAACACCATGGATTGATGAATTAATTTGACATGCCCTTGGAAAAGAAGGACATTTTGTATTGAAATATGTGAAATATTGCGTCCTTGAAGGAAAAAAATATCCAAGCCTTCGGATTTGATTAGAAATCCTATGCCCAGATTGGTGTTCACTACAAGCCCCAGAATGTACTTTTTTATGAAAGATATAGTTTCTTCTCCTTCAATACATTAGAAGAGGATTCCAACAATGCCTCATTGGTAGAGGATTTTCTAGTGATCTAGAATATAATAAAGAATAAAATTGGTCACTTGTCACTGAATTTGTTCTTTTTTGGCCCTATATGGTGGAAGTACTCTATTTTGAAGTTATTCTATGATGGGTATTATCCATACCATAGTATGACCATATGGATCAGAAATATGGATAATTTCATTAATTACCTCCATTTCGGTTTGAACAAAAGGTGATACCATACGATGATGGGATTTGCTTATGAATGACTTATCTTGATTTGGATCTCAATAGGCTATAGTTGCATTAGTCAGTGCATCATCTTGGGCACTTTGTGATCATGGGACATAAGACAATGTCGGCTCTGAGGAAAAGTCTACATTAACCCTCCTATGTAATCACACAAATTGATTATCCACTCATTTCTAAGAGAATATTCCCCATTGATCTATTTGATTACTAATTTTGAATCACTATTCTCTTTCAAGTGATTCAGTTGCATCTGATGTAATAATTCCATTCCTGCAATGAGAGCTTGCTATTCAGCTTCATTATTGGTACTGAATTTTGATAACTAAAAGGAATAAGGAAATACTTCTTTTTCTGGGGTGATATGTACAATTCCTAACCAAAAAATTTTGATTTTAGGGTTTTATATTCCCTTTACTATTGTACTTCTGGAGGCACCATCAAAGTACATCTCCCATGTTTGGGGATTACCTTGAATAGGGAAGACCTCTTCATCAAGAAGTTTAGTATTCAATGATGTATCTTCTACAGAGGGATGTTTAGCAAGGAATTTACCCAGAGACTACACCTTTATTTTTTTATGAGTAACAAACAAGATATAAAACTGTTTCAAAATAACTTCCCACCATACAAAACGTCCTGTAAGTATAGGACGAGTGAGGATAAATTTGAGAGGGTTATTATGAGAAACCAATTAAAACTCATGTTGTTGTAGGTAGTGCCATATTTTTTTAATTAAGATGATTAATTCCATGAAACATTTTTAAATACTTGAATACCGAGTTTTTACCTTGAGCACAGTTAGATTAAGATAATAAAGGTTGTTTTTATTCCCAACATCATTTTTTTGGGCAGGGAAGGAACCTAGTGATCGCTCAAAATCCATCACATAAATAATAAGTTGTCTTCCTTCAACATGTTTCATTAATTGTTTTGGACTCAAAAGATATTTAATTAGGGTATCAAATTCCTCTTGGTAGTATTTAGTCCATTGATAGGTAGCTTCCTTCTTTATTAATTTGTTGAATGGAAAACCCTTACATTCCATAGGGGAGATAAAGCACCGAATATAGGCCATGGGTCCCTGGAGTCCCCTTAATTATTTCTAATTCTGAGGAGGATACATTTTAGGTAGTGATTTTTTTCCAGATCGACTTTGATACCATGATGGCATACAACGATGCCACAGAACATTCCGAGGTTACCCCGAAAGAAAATTTCATGTGGTTCATCTTCAAACAGTGTTTCCTTATTTTATTGAATATGTTCTCTAGATCAGCCAATTAATTGGAATGTTGTCTGTATTTAACCACTTAATTATCCACATATCATTAAATTTTTTTCCCTAATAATGGTTTGAAGATATGTTGCATGGAACATTGATATTTTTCATCTGTATTCATTATAACAAAGGGCATTATCCAATAGAAAAAAAATTCATGGGCTCTAGAGGCTATATATTTTTCATCCTTTGGGGCCATATGGATTTGATTATACCTATAGTATCCATCCATGATGGAAAGTGCTTCATAGCTAGCTATTTCTTCAATTAAAATCTCTGTGATTGAAACTAGAAAGTCAGTTTCAAAATAATTCTAGTTAAGATCTTTGAAATCAAAGAAAAATATGATTTTCCCATTATTTTTTTCATTGGGACAATGTTATAATTTCATTTGGGATATTTAACTTCCCTGAGAATGTTATCCTTCAATATTTTATCAACATCAACTTCAATTTTAGAGGCATGAGTTGGGTGTGTTTTTCTAGTCGCCTGCTTGGATCCACAATGTTCTCCTGGAGAACCCAAATGATGGGTGGATATTGCAGGATTATGTCCTATAATTTATTTATAATTCCATGTAAATATATCTCGATGTTTATTTATAAATTATTTATACACCTATTTCTCTTCTGAAGTCATGGCCACACAAATTTTAGTGGGGAATGGATCTTCTTATGTACCCATATTTATTTCTCTAATCTCATCCACAGTAGTAGAGACACCTTCTTCAAAAGATAGAGGAGCATCCAAGATAAATTCTCTTATTCTTTATTACGTGTTAATTATTCTATTTCTACGTTCATAGTAGATGAAGAAGAAATTTTTTTTGAGTTAGGAGAGGAGTCAGTATTTGAACATCCATAATAAGAGGCCACCATTTTTGAAACAACAGATGATGAAGGGTCTTCCTGGGGTAATAAAGAGGAGATGATGGATGTGGAATAAAAATATTTTCCTTCCTCCAAAATTTCTACAAATATTTCTATTCTGATAGACAAGGATGCAGCTTTCTGTAGTTCAATAGATGAAATGAAAAGATCCCCATTTAAGAATCCATTACTACATGGGGAATCAACAATTTCTCCCAAGATGTCTGGCTCAGTTTCCACAATTTAAATTGTGTAAGTTATTGGTTGAGTGCTTGGATTTGGATTTACCCTTTCAAATTGATTGATAGGTAACACATAATATGTACACAAATGTATGAATGGGTTTTCAGGGATGATTTATATTCCATTCAGATCATTAATTTTGGTTGTCTCCATTGTAATGGACCTTGTTCCCATTGAATGATAAATCTCTACCACAATGTATTGAGATTCACACGTTTTGAATGGATCCTTGTCATTATAAAATGTCCTGATTTGACCATTGAAACAATATTTGAGACATTTATGGTATGTCTGCATGTTGATGTAGCCAAGGTCTTCTGAGCAGAATGTTAAAGGTTCTGTCATAACAAACAACCATTAAATCTAAATTAGATAAAAGATCTCTAAAATGTGTTATGAGTGTAATCCCACTAAAGGATTATTGCTCATTCTTGTCATATCCTTGCAACATTAAAGTAGATGGCGATAAGTCGGATTCAGTAAGGCCCAATCGATGAAGTGTACGAATGGGAATAAAGATTACATTTGATCCATTATCAATAAAGATTCATCAGATTTCTAGGTCATTAACCTCTCATGATAGACACAAGTGTCTAATATGTCCGTGTACAACATCATCTTTATCATCATATGTAAGGGATATAACTGCATGGCACTTTGTATGATCATTTCTAAATGGTATACTTCAGTAGCAGCAACTTTGGTTTCAAACACTTGTGAATATAATAAATCCTCAATAAGTATTTCTCGACCATCTTTTGACAGATTTGAGGCTTCCAACATTGACAACATGGCTGGTACTTAAGCCAATTGTTTCAAGACATCATTCTTTTGGTACAAAGGTATGTGTTTCCCATCATGGAGATGGAGTTTTGCATGGCACATGGAAGTTGATGCTTCTAATATAGATGTACCTTGTGTTGGTAAAGAATCTCTAAATACCCCTGGATTTGTTATATTAGAATGGCTACGTCTATTTAGCTTCTTAGAGGAATATGGTGCGACTTCTAATTGGTCCTCCAAAATAATCATGTCCAGACCGAACCTGTCTTGCATAGAATAATATACTTATTTTTATTGAGCCTACTCAAGGAATCTTCCACATGTTTTTTCCACATATACTATTTGATCAGGGGTAGAGTTAAAATAGTGTCTTCTAAAATACCCACATCTTCCCCTGTATCCTCATCCTTGGCCTCTTACTCTAGTTCACCACTTAAGTACAAATAACTCCACCTCATTATAATTAGAAACCCCTTGGCATACAAATCCATTAAGTTGATAATGTAAATAGAACAAAAGATCAATTATTTATCCAATGAAAATTCTTCTTGACATGTTAGTTCTCATTGTGCTGTTTGGTGGGGTAGTGCCCGTGCTTTTGAAGCGGACGACATGAAATCTTCCACAGTCAAAGAAAAATTGGCTTGGACATGAAATTTTCTTCTTATGACTGCTCTTAATATTTTTGATCATGTTTCCTCTTTGAGGATTGACATTTTGATGAAGGTGGTATTGTTGTGGCAGGAGTGGTTGAAGACATAGTCAATTGTTTCACCAATGTTCGAAGAATTTCATGAATTCGATTGACCATTTTCATAATCATCCAATCATCATATTTCTGCACATTTTTACTGTTTTACTTCATTCCATTCACTTTATTCCTCTATATCAGTAGTAGTAACACATTCTACTTGAGCTGATGAACTTTTCTATTTCACTTTTCCATATTCTACAATTTATTGTAGGGGGTCCTTGAAAAGAAACTCTTAAATGGGATGCCCCAACATTTAGTGAAGGGAAAAATAATTTGTAAGATCTTTATATCCTTCTTTGCTTGGGTTCTCTAGCCTTGGAAACTAGACCAAATTATTTTCCAAAGCTGAGATGTAGTAAACATGAATATGATCATTCCAGAAAGAATAAATGTTGCTCTTTAATTTCATAAACTATTTCTACCTTTGATCTCTTTGGTCATCATGACGAGGCTATCGTTTCTGCTGGTTCTTAGGAGGTAGAGACCTTTGATATGATGAGGGTTTTAAAGATGATGTAGGTATGTCTATTGGCATGTGTGTAACTATTTCATTCTTTGTATTAACTATTATCCTTTCCAGAGAAAATGGATTTACATGAGGTTTGGGCTTAATTTATATAAAAGCATCTTCTATCTGTTGATCAGTAGAATTAATGTCTCAAAACCCTTTTGTGTCTTTTACCGGGATTAGTGGTGTGTGTAACTCATCAAGTATATAATCCATAAAAATTGGCATCAACTCTTCTTGGGGGAGTTCCAGACTTAAGTAATATATTAATACTTTCCATCGAGCAATTAAATATGAAATTATTTCATTCTTCCTTTTTTTCAATTTGTATGATAAAAAACAATTGTCTTCGGTAATGTTGATCTGAATTGAAGAAGTAACATCGAAAAGAGATATTCTCTTTCAATAATTGATCAAGATTTCAAACTTGTATACCATATAAAACTTGGTCATTATAGTGACTACACAAAATACCTAAGATTTACTGCTTCTTGTTGTTTAGGGATTACCATCATGGTATCTCAATATGAAACTAAATGCACTATGTGTTTTTCTGATTCTCTGTAACCATTAAATATTGGAAATGTGGTATTTAAAAAATATAGTAGGGGTGGAATTTGGTCCACCTACTCATGGTAAGTGTTCTTTTACAGATAAAATGGTTCATGTTGTTCCTCTATAGCTTACAATTGAGTTTTTAATGCATAAGTTTTGTTCATAAGAACTTAGGGAATATCTGGATGAGCTGCGGCCTGTACAGGTACATTATTTAGAGCATTAACTAGTGAAATGACCTGAACAACCACTGGTGGTGGTGCTGGTATTTTCCTTGGATAACCCATGATAACATGTCTATAAGGATGTTCTTGATCCTACCATGATTTTTTACCTAATAAAGGGAATTTATTATCTACGCCTGTAGTTAACACAATTCCAGTTTTTAGAGGAGCTACTCTAGGATGTGTAAGTGGATGATCTTCTTGGGGAGTACTTCTAGTAGAAATGATGCTTTGAATTAACTATGTATTGAGTCCTTTCAACTCTTTCAACTCCTCTTATTACTATGAAAATATCTCTTTAAGCGAATGAGATTGAACTTCTCTAATGGAAAATGAGATGAAATATGACTTTTACCTTTCTTCTTGATAGATTTCTTTAGGAGGGGTGGGATTTGGTTATTAGAAGGCATACATAAATTCTAGGTAAGCCTCTGATTTAGGGTACATACACCTTCTTCATTTTCATTAGTGTGTATCGTATTATGGATAAAAAATTCATCTTATGATTCCCCTAATCATGACTCATTTTATGCATGATTATCTATAATGTTGTTAATGAAATTTACTCATGCATAATGCAATGATGGAATTATATCAGTATCATTGTAAGATCATATCCCTCTATATCTTCCATGAGAATATACTCTCTTATATGATGGATTCATAGGATCTGTTTGACTAATAGTAACCTGAAGGGAATCCTCAGATGGTTCAGTTGTGCCCTCCCTTTATGTCTTCTTCCCTAATCGGTATAAAACCGACTTTTGTTGAGGAGGGGATTTTAGTTGTGAGAAATCCCCCAGCCCTGTAGGTTAGATATGTTCCTATTCTTCTTCTTCAAACAATTTATCATTGTTTAAGGAATATCAAGGTTTAATTAAATTATCTCCCAGACCTATATGCCGGGGTGATTCTAGAACTTCTACGACTAAGATTTGTGCAACTCCTCTTCTGATTTTGTGAATTTGGTTCAAAATTTAGTTGGAGGTATTATCCCACAACAACTCAAATAACCTATTTTGGATGATTGTTGTTCTATTTTAGTGATTTTTGTTATTTGAGGGATGACATCTTCTAAGCAGGAGGTAAGATCAATATTCTCATATACTTGATATAATATTAACACAATAACATGTATTCTTTGGGCCTGTCTTTGATGAGAGATAGTTGTAGCCTATTCTTTAACATAAATTTGATTATATACAAAATATTTTGATTGTAGCCAGCCATGGGAAACAACATTTCATGAGACCACTTATGGCGGGTTTTGATGGTTTGGGAGTGCTGTGGAATGCACTGCTCCATGTGCACCCAATCCTCTAATATGAACACCATATGGACAATCCTAAATTGATAGTGAATACTATTTAGATCATTGAGGTATGCATGCTGAAGGGTTCTATACTGTATTCAACCTTTGGAAGTTGGAAAACTGAGGGAGATTCCAAGTCAATTTGTTGTTGCAACACTTCTATTACCTTTACATGATTTTTATATTCATCATATGATAATACTTTGGTTTTCAAATGATTATGAGTCTTCCATATGTTGAGGTGGATATCATGAATGGAATATTCTACCATCAATTTTGGAATGTTATACTGATAATTTTCCAAAGGCCATTATATGAATAGTATTTCTTCTTTAGTCAATTGTTTTCTAAAGTTTGGAATATGCTCATTATCATTCACTAGATATTTCTGCACTTGGTCTGAACCAAGTAAGTTTTAGAGAATGATCGTTTCCCTATGATGTCTTCTGGTTGAGAATGTGTTTCACGCGTTAATGAAAAGGCATCAGACATGAATAGAATTGTGTGGGTATGTTCGTCGACACAGGAGGGATTTCACTTCTCTACATTTCAAATATAGAACTATCTAGACAAATTAGTAGTACTATTGTGGAGAGGACTCTCACAACGATTTCCATCATGGGAAGACCACCATTGTAGATTACATCATGGGATAAGTCCTCTTGATCCTTGGTCTTCTAAACACATGGAGGGTTGTCACGGCTCTCATTTCATGATAGGATCTCTGGATTGACTGTTTTTTCATGAATCAATCCTTCATGATAAATTTTCTGATTGGGATCTTCATATTTACTACTACTACTCCCATAATTTGGTAATGAGAGGGTAGGATATTAAGGTACAATAGATAAATTTATGAGGGTTTAAAGAACATCAGTATTAAGAGGAGCCAAATTGAAGATTGACTCTTGATTTTATGACTGTTTATGATGAGAATTTTTTTGGATGTTCTCTTACACTTAGTTGCTACAACTTTCTAGGATAAGTGGTTATAATGAGAAGGGGTATGTGCCTGCCTTGTAGTGGTTATTAGAATGGACCAATTAACTCCAATTAGAAAGGGTGTATGTTCCTGATCCTGTTGTCCATATGATATGGGTGAGTATACCCCATGAACCTCATGTACTAGAAAAAAAGTGTGTATCTACTCCAGGATGGAATGCTGAAGTGTCATCCCATGTGTGAGGACAAATTTATGTGTTTGATCCCCTAGTACTGCTAAATTAGTTGTTATAATATCCTGGTATGCTTCATGAATAAGGGTAAGAATTTGTGTCTGCACTTTCACCATTGAAAAGATGTGTTTGGTGACTTCAGAATCCATAATGGGAATATACTTTCATTATGTATCTATATTAGGTGTATGTGATTTATCCTGTCCTCCTATTCCTATCAATGTCTGTTGACAATACTCATCTATGGGGGTAGAGAGTTGTGTCTACGCCAGATTTGTCGTTGGAGCTTTCTGACTGACTTCTTCGAGTTCTTCCAAATGAGACTATTGGCAACCTTGATGAACACTATTAGGTGTATGGTTCTACTAGGTTTCACTTAAATTATGGTTTAATAACATCCTTCAATACTAGAATACAAGACTACTAGTAGAATTGGTGATTGTAAGATGGTGTATGTTCTTGTTTATCAGTTTCAACCACATTAGATTTGACGGATTCATTAAATACAGTTAAACAATACTGAAAACAAGATGATAACATTTATGAAGTTGTATGTACATATTCATGGTACTACCTCGGATTTATTTGGTGGGATTTGTGGGATGCTTCTAGAAGATTCTTCTAGATAACAAAATTTTGGCAGACAGGTGTATGTGCCTACTCGATATTTTCCATCAAGATAGGTTGATGGACTTCTTTGGAGGGGAAATATATTAGAACTGTATCCCTGTTGACCATATGTTTTTTCCTTCTTGTTAGTCTTGTGCGCCCATGTCTGAGATACCTGTGAAGAACACTCAGAGGAAACACCCCCATCATGTTGCGGGTTCACTACTGCACAATTCTTATAGTAGAGATTATTAGTGGGAAATGTCAAGAAGGATCCCATCATCATTGAATTTAGGCCCTAAGTGACCTCTAGATCCACCTCCCTATAGTACATGAGGGACTAGTAGTTCTGTTTCGGGGATAAGGACCTGAATTGGTAGAAGATGGTGGTTGGAACCGTCTGCTTCGTGATCACCAGTTGTCTTTGGATGGATGATCTAAGATTGTTATTGACCTGGAGGGCCTGGAGGGTGGCCTCCAAAGATGTGATTGTACCGTGCTGATTGTATTCCTTTACCATCACATTGGAGACCCAATGTTGAAGATGATGGGTCAGTGATAACGTCTTTCTCGTGGATGAGTATCCATCCTGAATAGTGGTCAAGAAGTTCCCAGAAGTCATATTGATGAAAGCAATTTTTTACTGAATGGAGTTCATGAAAATAACTTGAAACAAAAACAAAAAACTCAATTAATATGACATATTTCAAATGGAAACATGTGTGAGTGATTCCTTTGACTGATCTTCCTTTATCAATTGATAGGGACCTGATAGGTGGGTATCATTATTAACATTGTTAAGGATTCACATTGGGTTCACCATTTTTGTTTTTTAGTTACTTAAAATGCTTGTTCAAGTTTTAAGAAAATTTTCTTATAGGTAGTTTTCAATAGATATATTCATGGAACCAGAAACATCAAATGGTTATTTATCCAAAATGGACATTCCTTCTAAAGGTAGGTATTCGTTAAGTTTGAACATTACAATACTTATGAATGTGCATTGGTCAAGATGATTGGAGGACATACTCATCACACCCTATTTTGGGGGAATTATTGGCTACTCTGAGACTCTCTTTATAAATTTATGATATTTTTATGAATCCTAATTAATTCACCAATTATAAAATAAGTTTACATTGGAATTTGAATTCACTTATTAACATGTGTAAAATTTAGAATCATTAGCAAGTATTCGAGGTTCTTCAATAATGGAGATATTCGTATGTATTTGAGGTTCTCCATTAATGGTATCCTCACATATACTATTTAATGAAAATTTTAACCCTCATTATGTTGGTACTGTTTTTTACGACACTCTGTGGGGAAATCTATTATTTATTGTCATCTAGGGAAACCAATTTTTTTTGATATTGGGATCATAGCCATAAAATGTGCTACATACGTATGATTATGAAAGGTTTCAGAACCCCTGTAGTTTGTTTCCACTTGATGGGACATGTAATACCTTTTTAAGGGCATGTGATAAGGACCCGACCATACTATTAATTTTCATTTGGTAAGGAAATATAAGTGGAAGGTTCTTAGTCAATATTTATTGGGGGACTTATGCCTATGAAGCCCAATGAACATGGAAAGAATATGGGTATCCATGTAAGATTAGACCCTATTGGGAATGTAGCCTAAGGGAAAAATGGTTGATTTGAAGTGTTGGGTTTGATCCTCAAGGAGGCTTTATTTGTATCCCCTATGGATGGGAATCAATGCCCATGTAGATCAATGAATCTCATAGGAGGGTATAGTCTTTTGAGAGGAATGAGTTTGGGATTACTTCACAAAAATAATGCCTTGCTGATTTGGGGGTTTAATTTGGGGCTTAACCCTAAGGAGAAGGCCAAGATTAAGGGAAATAGGGATGAATTCATGAAGAGGATATCCAATGAGCTTAGGACCTAAGAAGGATTCCTATATATCCCAATTATGATGTGAATAAATGTTCTCATAATTCAATCACAATGAGTCTTTGTGCACATGATGTAAACATCATGAATCTATAATCCCATGCGATTCATGCTCGCTGTGAGATACAAGAGTATGTGAAAGATTCAACAATGACACATGCAATTTTCCTCCTCCCCTAGTAGAAGAAATCACACCTACGATGGAGACAGTGGATGAGGGAAATGAGACCTGGGAAGAGGGAGAGGCAACCGACCTTCCCAATATTCACATTACATTGGACAGGGTTCTAATGAATGGAAGAAGGGATGAAGGTTTAGGGTATTACAAAAGGATTCCCTCCCTCTAATTGTTCCTGCTAGAGAAGGGAATCTTTTCTTTTAATTGCATAAAAAAGAAAACGTGAACCTTACCTTAACAACAATAAATTGAGGTTTCTGATCTTTGAGAAGGGAGAGGTTAGGACCCAAACCCTTTATCTCAAAATAGGGAACTTCTCAGCATTGTTCATTGGAGAAAGGTACAAGTGACTCTGGATATACAAACCCATATAAACTCCTTTAATTTTAAAACCATCGTGAAATAAATGTGGGAAACCACTGACTGTGGAAATACGAACCCAAATAAGAGATATGTCGATGTGTCTTTCCTAAAGGATTGATAAGTCAAGAGGTTTTGGTAGAGGTATCAGCAGAATCCCTTTCAAACAATGGAGCCAATGAAGACAAATTCTTTCCATAAATGGCTTTGCCAAGGGCTTGATGGTTTTTAGACTGAAGAGAGTAAGTGAATAAAATGGGGGCGCCCAAGTAGATAAGGGCACACAAGTATGGGTGATCAACTAGGCTTGGAAGACCTGATATTCACTTAAGTGATGAACAACCTGTATGTTAATACTTGGGAGAGACCTGGATCAAGAATTCCAGAGTATTCATAGGTGATTTTAGAAGTGGTGCTCTCATGTTCATGTGAAAAGAATAGGTGGTGCGCAAGTGTTTCTTATTTTGGGAGGTTAGGAGCTTTAAGTGAAAAGGTGTTATGGATTTCAAACACTAAAAGGACTTAAATACTATGATCCTCCTTCAATTCATCCTCTTTAGGTGTTAATGAACAACCTATAAGGTTTTGGAGGACCTGGACGATGCCCTAGGGTGACCAGATAAGCAATTAGGATTTAGGGGAATTTTTCCATACAAACGAAGGCCACAAGGGTCTATTTATAGATAAAAATATGTCCCTAAGAGAAATTTCATTTATCATGAAAATATGATCCATAATAGAATTTAGGAATTCATATGGCAGTGTGCTGGATGGGTGGCACCGCTGGGGATTTGGCCTAACTAGGGAACCTCTTTGAGGACTTAGCCAAAATAATTTCTTCATTCTCTTCCAGTATGGTGGTGTGTAGGTTTTTTCAGATAGGTATCTTTGACACCTTTTTGGGGAAATAGACAAATTTATTGATCCATATCATTGGGGCTATACCCCCACACCCCTTATTTGGATAACTACATTCTCTACCATCACTGATCCCCCATAAAAAATGTAGAGTCGCACCACCAACTTATCATGCCTGATCGAGGATATTTTGTGAATAAATAAAAGGAACACAATACATGGGGTATACAGTGGTTTCTGTAGGATTTCTTTATAGTCATAAAATAATTAGTATATAATTTAAACTTATTATAAATGTAAAATAACATAGTGGTAGCCATAGCCCAAAAATACCTTGGCAATATTAAACATGAAATCAAGCTATGAACTCTCTCATGAATTGTGTGGTTCATTCATTTAGATTTGTTTTTTCCAATGAGGATGTTGAATCGTATTTTGATTCCAAATAACCCTTAATTATCATAGAATATAACAAAAAATGGAATATAGTATTTACAGGAATTGTAAATCCTAGTATAATTCAGTTTTATCAAGAACAATTTTGCACTTAATGTTTCCTTGTCTTAAACACCTCAATGGAATTATATTTATTTTTAATACATAAACTTAAACTTTTATTGAGAAATAATCCACTAAATTCACAAAATATGAGTCTCAACCATAGTAGGTTGTTTTAAAAGGACTCCATAAATCAGATTGAACATAATAAAGTGGATAAATTGCTTTAAATTGAATTTTTGGTAAATGAAATTTTTAGGACTAACAATAAAATATTATTAAAAATATCCAATATATTGGGTTTAAATTAGGCATGAAACTCCTTTTATATAAAAAATATCATATATTAATTATTACATTCCAAAAAAAATTTATTCATAAGCATTATTTTGTCATTGTTAGTGACATATGTGATTCTTTATTTACATAGTGTAGTTATTTCAACATAAAACAGAAAAAACCATTAAGTAAAGAACACTTAACAACCATTTGAAAACCCTTACGATTTTAATGAAACTATAATTATACTTTTATGTTAATACCTTATGATCTATAATACATAATAAAGTATGATTCCTATGAAGAAACGAACCAATATCATACATAATAATGTGATAGAATAATTGTCAGAGAGTTTTAGAATATTAAAAACTATTTCCATGACATAAATTATATTGTAATTTTTTAAAATATTATTTACATTAGATCCCTCATTCATCCTAGAAAAATATATAGTCTTTGGGAAAATATAGAAAGTATATCCTATTTATAAAATGAACTCACCTTGTAGCATGTCTTGAGACACTAATAACACTTAAAAATATTCACATTGTTGATAAAAAAAGATATAATGATAACAACATACTTTTGAAATCTCACTCGACTTTATCTTAGGATACCTCTGTCTAAAATTCCAACATTTCTAATTGTGATAATATATGACCTCTATAGGTTTTTATTTATAACTAATATCCCGTGAATAGACGAGGTTCCTTCCTACCTTCAAACTCCAACCTTTCTTCTTTACCCAAATCTCAAAATGATCTCTGACACTTAAACCATTACAGTTATATATATCCTTATAGTTTCTATACAAAACAAAATAGATCTAGGTGTATTTGATATCATCTAAGGATAAGGAGTATTTTATATACATTTTAGAATCTAAAATATGTCTATATTTACTATCTAATGAGATAAAAAAGTATGTATTAGTCCTCATAAAATAAAATCTCATTGATATTAGAAGAAATGTAATATAACATTGTTATCATCATCAATATGTGACTAAATTTAATTTCTAGGAAACATCATGAATTTTTATAATTAGGTAGATGTTATACCAATGATGTTTTCATGTATAATTATTCTACCATAGACCAAATTCTAGATGTAAAATGTTTATAAGAAACTATTTGAAAAACCTTATCATCCTTGTATAATGTTAAATAGTTATGAAATATCCTTAAAATATCAAGTGGTGAATCACATTAAGTGGAATCATTTTATGTATTAGTGGATCAACTAACATGAGGTTTCTTAGGGCCATATAACATGTCTTATAGGCCAAGTTGAAGAAAAAATGATCTCATCTCGAATATCCATATATTAATGTTTTTTAACTATCAAATTTATCAATATCATACTTCCTGGATTATATTTTATTATATTTGTATATTTGATACAAACAATTAAATAAAATCTCATAGGTTCATCGTAATAAAATTATAAGATTCAATTAATTATTATAAAAATACAAACCTCAAGTAGTTTTATCAATGAAAAAGATACAGAAAATAATAAAAAAGAAATGAATATTAGTGATAAATAATGGGATGAATTAATAAGGAGATTAATGGTGCAATACAAACATACAAGGATATAATATAAAAACCAAGATGATCATGAAAATAGATAATTAACAAATTAATGAAACCCAAAAGGTGGTTTATGAATACAAATATCATCCTCTCTGTGTGATTTAAAAAATTAACAAAACTCAAAAGCTATTTGGGTAGCTCTAGAGAAACAAACAATATATAAATGATTCTCACAAATAGTAGCGTATATTTTCCATTATAATGAAACACTAAGATAGTAATCTTCTATTATAAATAAGAATACATTTTTCTATGTTTTTCATTCTAAAATTGATAGGCATGATATACATGAATTCCAATAAAAATAAAAAATGATATTAATAGAAAATAAAAAATTACGGCATAAAAATAAATTAAAAATAATCTTTTGAGAAAAAATAAAAATAAAATTATAATTAAATAATATGATTCACGTGTTGTATTCATTAGAGTAATATAACTTAAAATTAATTTAAGTTCACCATTCTTCATATTAAATGTAAGAGTCACTAAAATTAAAACATAAGATTCACACACTACTAGCATATGTGTAACCATGACCTATGTAAGAGTTATAAATTTCAAAGAATATGGGTAAGATAGAAACTCGAAAAGGTAATATATATCTTAATTTTAGAGTAATTCAGCTTATATTTAATGGAAACTCACCTTATTAAATGGAATATATAAGATTCATTCTTTTATCCTTTCTGTAATTACACAATTTTATTTTTTATATTTATTGGTTTAAAATTAAATTAATTGTGTTTTATAATTATATATATAGTTTCATATGAGATACTACATGAATTTTATGTTTTTAAATTTTCTATTTTCGACTAATTTATTTCTTTATGTGTCTCTAGGAAATATTCAGTAATTATTTTTTCCAAAATATTTTGGTATCATGACTCTGGTATTATTTATCATTGATCATTTTTATTGTTTTATTGTGTATATACACATTTTTTTTAGTGTGATAAATTTATATAATTACGTAGAACAATCTATGTTTTACTTTCATAACCTATTCTCTTTGGTTTTAGGTCCATGACATATTACACTATTTCATGTCTCAAACCACTAATTCCATATTCATCATCCACAAGTCATATATCCCATAACACCTCTTGTACTTCATTTGTTCTTCATTATACGATGATGTCCTAATATCCATATAGTTTTATATTGGTTAACTTTTGTACTTCTTGTTTTAGATAAAACCTATAGTTTTTTCTAGAGAGGTATATTAAGATAAGGCCAACGATGGGGCTTTGATCCATGATGTTTTCTCTTTCAGTTTTGAATGAATAAATTTAAATATTCTCTATTGTTTCATAGTGTTTCTTTAAGTTTTTTACTAGGGGGATTTAATATTTATTATTGTATCCATTCATATTATATGTGTATTGTGAATTTCCATCTAGAAATATTTATTCATAACTCAAAATAAATGCATTAATGGATTCCATCTGGTTTAGTTGAGGCTCATTTCCTCAGATATCTCTATGTATCTTCACTACTTTTAAATTATTTGTTTATTTTATTTATTTTCCTTAATAAATTATGAGGATTTTGCAAATTCACTATCAATATGTGTACAACATTGATCGAATAACATTTTATGTTTTTGATCCCATTTTGTTATAATCTCATTCCTAAACCACACTTACCATTGTTCCCCTCATCAACATTGATTTATATATTCATAACAACTTGAATTGTATAAAATATATAAATCATCACTATAAATCAGTGTCTAGTTGGTATTTAATAGGGACTGATATGATAATAAATCCCTAATAATAGGTATCGTAGCTAATTAACTCATAATGATGGATTATACAATGTTTTAAAAAGATAAAAATTATAATGAGTATTATTTTATGAAGTGGAGGATTAAAATTACGATGTTCTTTTATCAAAATAAGACTATTGATACTAAGTGTTATCCAAAAATTAAATTTAATATTTGTTCGATTGATGGATACTGTGACGTAACCAATGTTGATGCATCGACCGATGTACATTTTAAATCCTTTTTTCTCATGATATTGTCTTTAAGTTATAAGTTTCTTTGAAATTAAACTTATAAGTGCACTATTATAGAAAGGTAGTCTAATCATTAGGAATTATTTTTATGTAAATTCACAATAGAAAGATGACATAAATAAATTAGATTTGATAATTTCAACATTTACCATGTAAGTGCAGTCCCGATACATATTGATCACATTTATAAATTTGATTTAGATTTTCTAATATAGATGTCAACAAAAATGGATAATACTATACAAGAATTATCGAAACATGATTTTATAAATCATATAATTAATTAAAGGATTTAATTATATATATTAGAGTTATTCTAGTTTTTGAAGAGGTTATATCAATTTTGTTTTCTAAAAACATGAAAAATGAGGCCCCATTGAACATGATGTTGATAGACATATTTTTAAAGGATGAAATAAATATAGAGGTATTTGTAGGGGTCATAGTAAGTATATAATGAACCAGTATAAGTATAGTTTTGGAATAGTAATCTATTATTAGTGAAAAAAACTTCTTCCTATTAAGAGAAATTTTCCCGAGAAGAATAATTACAAGGTAAATAATGATCATTCATTGTTGGTGGAGAAAAATTTTGATATTGTAGAGGAATTTTATGTATATATAACTAAAATTTATGAAGAATAGTTCATTAATTATTGATGATTTTTTATAATATCCTGAAGATATAATGATTCTATAATATCAGTGAAATCTATTATGGTGGTTTTTATATAAAAATATATATTATTTTTTAGTTTCAAGGGTATAATTGTTTTTTCATAGATCATAATGATGTGTTTTGAAAACATTGAATGAGGTTAGGTGGGTACCAGAACTAAAAAACCAAATTTTCATTTGATTGACAGACCTGAAGGGATATACCTCTAGCTATAATTGTTTAATTATTAGAATTTGTATTGAATTTCAAACCATTATGAAAGGAACTCTTAATTATGGGATATATGTCTTGGTAGGTAAAACACTTTTTAAGCACTTAAAAAGGAACAATGTTTTAGTGTGTGATAACACTATTCGTTGGAATAGATGGTTCAATATATGAGATTGAAGGGTATGAATGAACATAATAAAAATGTGTTATTGAGTGATTTAACCTCAAATGAAATTATCTTCAATGAGGATTATGAGTTTAGAAAATATAAGCATTTGAGTTTTAACTGGTTAGTATACTAATCTTTTTCCTACTATAAATATATCCATTTTGATTTATGGGGACCATTAAGGGTTTTCTCTTATAGATAATGGTAATAATCTTAAAAATTTATATATAATTACTAATAGATAAAATTGATTTATATAATGAAAAATAAATATGATAATTCAAAAAAAAAATTACTTGGAATACTAGTACAGAAAATCAAATAGGAACACTGTTGAAACCCTTTAGGAATGATAATTTGTTTTATTATTTATTGAAAAACATTTTTATTCGATAACTATGAATTTTTATTGAGACACGTGACTTTTATTGAAAATATACAGTTGAATGATTTATCTAACGAATTAATATGACCATTTTGGAGAGATTGAGAAGCATTATTTCCCACTCAATTTTTCCTCAGTCCTCTAAGGTAAATATAATAACACAACAATATAATTGATTATCCATCTTACCTCTTATTCTAATAGTATTAAAACACTAGTGGAATTGATGATATGTTTTCCCCCTGGTTTAGGAAACCAAAATGCATTTGGTTATAAATGAAATACTTAATGAAGAACCTGTAATATAGAATCCAAGGTAATGATATGTGTGTTTTAGACGATATCCATAGCCTATATACCATAACTAAATTATCAGTTATGAGGTCGTTTTATAAAAAGATATTAGTCATATGAATTATATGATAGATTATGATATAAAAGATAATCCAAAAATTATGGGCCTTGAGATCCTTTGAGAACCTAGGAAGTATATTAAACTAGGGACCCTCTCCACTATTAATCCCAAATAATTTCATAATGAATCTAATTTGAACTCTGAGATAAAATTATTTGGATAGATTGAACTTAAATACTATTAGATTATACAACATAGTATTAGGAGAATCATTTGACATCATTCATAGTTTATTCACAAAGAATTAGATATATACATTTTCAATAATGACCTTGGTAAGACTAGATATGATCCATAAAACATTAAAATATCCCTATGAACTACTGAATATAAATATTTGTTTGATCTTGTAAGAAGTGAAATATATTTTATTTTGATATATTGAAGTGTGGAAACACTAGGGTGATGAAAATTAAATATAAGGCTCGCATAGTTGATAAAGTATTAATTTAGCATGATGGAACAAAATATAGTGAAAAATATTTCCTTATTTTGAATCATTCATCTATTGGATTTTTTATTTACATCTCTAGCAATTAATAGTTCCATAATTAATAGTAATATATTAAGAATAATTTATTCTAAATTGAATGATGGATGGACTAATTTAAATGATCCCACTTAAAATAATTTCAAAAACTATTAAATCTAATTGGGTTTTTATTTCGCAAATATCCCTAAATAGACTAAAACAGTCCTCATGGTAGTGGTAAAAATAATTTTGTTATTTTAATATTTAGAATGGGTTCAGTATAATAAAATATTATGAATATATTAACATTAAAAAAATAAATCATGAGATTATTTACTCTCAACTTTTTTAATGAAATTATTATTATTTCTAAGAAAATGAAGATAATTTTTCGTATAAATATACAACATAACACTACTATTGAAATCAAATATATCACCAATGATATTAACATATTAAATATAGAAACAAATATAAATATAAACTAAATATATTTACAAATTATAATGTACAATTTTGAATATGGTGTTTAGATGATATATATTTGGCTATGTCAAACCTATTAATACTCTTCTAGACTAACACTTTACATTTTACATATCCCAGTACCCTAAATATAAATCCAACATTAACATTATGAACTAAATATCATTTAATAATTTATTATGAAGCCTTATTTATGAAATTATTATCTTTAGTTACATAATTTATTTATTTATTTCACACCAATTTAGTTTATGGGAAACCGAATGAAATTTTATTATCATGCGTTGTAATTTCTTATAAAGTATGTATCTATGTATTTTGACGTATGTAATTATATTCAAATTAGTAATTCTTATGATAATTATATAGATTTACTTGTTTATTCTAAACATTCTACTAATTTATATACTTAAAAATTAATTACTGTTTATAATTTTTTTTTTGTGGAGGACTTTATTTATGAATGTGAAACATTGTAACAACCCGTGTCATTAAGGGTTGTGAGATTTAAAAGTAATTATAATATTTCATTTCAAATATTAAAATATTTTATGAAATGTGACACATATCTAGATTCTTCATACATATATATCTATAAAAGATAATTTTGACTTTGTGTATATACTCGAGTGGGGTTTTGGGTGAAAGGAAGGATGCCTGAGTAGGGTCATAGTGACATAAGTGATGGATTAATTTGTTTTTATAGACCATGCTACAACATGGGGGTTGAATTTAATGGTTAGTATCTAGGGGGTGTTTTATTAGAGGTATGAAGTGGAACTAGACCATGGAAAAAAGTCATTATGTTATATTGTCCCTAGAAAGAGATGCATATTGGGTATCTTATAGTGTCTATTCTATGGAGGTTATCCTCAAGGGGAGGGACCTAAGTCATTTTTTTTGTGATTTTATCATGGTAAGGGGACCCTTCTTCCACACTTCCTGGCATGAAATCCCCACATCACAACCCTAGGGTTCTATAGAGGAGGGATTTATGAGGGAAGGTGTTAGGATGTCCCCCAAGGTGGGATTCTCCTTAGTTACTTGATTCATACTGGGGTTAGATGTTGGGAGTGAGAACTTATATATAAACCCATGAGGTTATTCTACAATGCAACCCCCTGTTAGGGTACTTACACTATTATACATATAATCATTCCACAAAGTTCCCTTTTGATGGTTTTTTTGCCTTTTTGTTATTTTATAGTGGTCACAATTTTGATCCCCCTCAATTTCATTGTCTTTATAACTTGTGAGTGGATTGGGAAATTACCTCTTGGTTCTCCTCTCCATATCTCCATATTTATTTATAACTTGGTATAAATTATTTTGATTCCCATTGATAGAGTTTTTTAGTGGTGATATAATCAAATCATGGTGGAGTCATCCTTCTTGATCGGTCTTCCATATATAGATTTTATATTACATCAATGGAAAATATATTGAGGTAGTTTATTTTCATTTTATTTGAGATATTTTTTATATTGGATATATCTATGTTTATAAGATATTTTTCAGCTAAATTATCTATCATATTGATTGTATAATTGGTGTCTTTTGTGTGAGAAATGATCAGGTGAAAGTTGGGAGTGGACCGAACCTTGTTCATAATGGTTATTGCATTTTGGGTTTTTTGGTGAGTTTGGAATATCTTATTACAAATCATAATTTTTGTTTTAAATGTTTGTTTTATTTATTTTAGGGTTTCTATGGATTAGATTTGTGTTCAAGGATAGTGAGTAGGTTAATTCATGATTAGAAGTAATTTGTAGATCCTTGGTGCGGAAAAAAGAATTTAATTTACTGATAATATTTATCAATTAGGGATTTTATATTTTAGTTATTTCATTATTTTTTTTCATGTTTCATGAATTGTATTATTTATCCCTTGATTGATATGGGCTTAAACAAAACTAATAATAAAATAATCAGGTTCATCATAATAGAAGATAATATATTGATGTCTAGTTCCATTTTATATGAGAGTTTATCAATGATATGTGTAGCAATCATTAGAAGATCACTATATTAGAGAACCCATTATACATATTTTTGAATTAAATTTCAAAGATCTTGTTACAACATTATTTATACTTGATCAACATATATTTAAAATGATATGCATATGGGATGTAACAATGAAACATGAAAAGAAATTTTATGTGAAACATGGTTATATTGTCCCACGAGTTATTTATTTTTGGATGTATTCAAAAAAATACTTCCCATGGTTGGTGACCTATAAATATGACTTGTAGTGGGGTTTTAGTGTCACATTAATAAATCCTTCTCATGGGTTAGTGCCTCATAGAAAAATATATCTTGTGTTTATTTTTGTTTTTATTGTAATCTCAACCTATAAATTTGGGATTTGGTCATGGAAAAAATATACAATCTGTTGTATAAAAATTTCAATATAAAATTTCAATAACTTATTCATAGATTTAGAATTTCAGAAACATCCATGTAAATTTTGCAGCTATTTTATTTTCCCTTACATGAAAATGTGTTTGATTTTGAGAGACAAATAATAAACACTATAGTGAGAATTATTTTCCATAAATCACCTATAGAGTAGGTGTTTAATCAATATATACTGATATGGGACCCTTAGTGAGTTCTTATTAATGTCTGTGTAGGTGAAAAAAATTCCACATAGTAACCATCTTGAGGACTTCATGAATCATGTGATATGGGTAAGAACTATAATGCATTGGATCCAAATACATTGTATATAATATGTGATACTTTCAATTAATCAGTTGATTTAATCTTTGGTATTATTTTATTAAATTTCAAAAAGCTCAATTTGAGTATTATATTTTAGAACATACTCAGGAGATATCTTTGAGACTCCATGTACAGTGTTATAATCTTATCCATTTCATTCCATTCTAAAAAAATTATGTTCTAAATGAGATGTTATTCTTAATTTTACATTTAATCAATCAATAATGGTATATGTATTCTATCATTCTTATATAAGATCAGGTTTTGGTTTAGTTTTAAGTCTCATTTATTTATTATCTATTTTTGTTAAATGCAAAGGGATGTGAGGTTTAAATTTTCAATATTAGATCCTTACATATTTCACATCTTGGTTATAAATTATAGACAACAATTAAGTATTTTATATTTAATTGGATGTCCATTTTATTATTTATAATAGTAAAATGTCATTATTAAAATTAAGAACATTTTAATTGGTTATAATAATGTATTACCATTTATATGGGGATTTATTGTGTTTTACATTTTGGAGGACATATTGAATTCCTATGTCAGTGCTTGGAAATGTGGAAAAAATGTTAATACTTGTTAAAATTTAAAAACTATGTTTTAAAAATTGATTTCTAGTAGATGATTTATTTATAGTCAACAATTCATGTCTGAACATTATCATTGCTCTATCAGTGAATCATTATCCAATACATTATAACATTCAATATAAAAAATTATCTAATTACGAAAAATAATTATACATCCACCTTTAGATGTGATATTTGATTTCATGGGAATATCTGAAAGAAATTATAGTTATGTATTACCAATATTTAAATGACTATGAATTCTGATAAGGAAATTTATTCAGAAGACATATTTTCGTGACTGATTTAGTATTTAAATTAGAGAGAGATTTATTAAAATGACTTAATCAATGAATGAAATATAGATTTTAGTAATTCATGGTGGGATATATTTTTAATGATTAATTATTAGATCCAATGAACTTATGATGGTTTCCTTATTCATGATAATAATTTTAGGTTGAGGGGTGGGAATATATTAGTTTCTTTCCAATTTGATAAAAATTCCAATGATATTTCAATTTTATGTTATTATTTTTATAAATAAAAAACTAAACCGTTTAATTTCTATTTTGTTTAGATTTAAATTTTATTAAACCATTTGTTTTTTATTTAATTTAGTTATGATTGTTGAATGATATTTTTTAACAAATAAGATATGTGTATCCATGATATTTTATAATAATGGACTGATTATTTGAATAGAATATATACAATATCATTGAAATCCTAAAATAATATTATTTTTGACCTATTATCAAAATAATAAAATTTTTTGTTTATGTTATAAAATATAAAATGGGGTTATGTTTCTGAATCGATGCATGGGATGATCCGGTAGAAAAAAAATTCTATTATTTAGAGTTTGTGTGGTTTTGTTTAACTGATGATGATCAGTTTGGAACCTAAACCAAATCTCAAACCTTAAGGTTCTATTATTTCTTTGAAAAAAAACTAAAATTCCAGAAAAAAAACATTTTTTTACTGAGTTTGGTTTGGTGATTGTTTTGATTAATTTTGTTGGTTCTTTAGCCATACCTAGATAGATCCATGATTTGTTTTAGAGGACGTTCAATATGTGGGAGTTAGATGGTGAATTTATTTTGTTTTACTTTTATTTAATTTCTGTGTACATATTTGGAATGGGGATGGTTAACTTCATTGATTTTATTTTTTACATTTTCAATCAATTTTCCCCATAAATTTTTTAGGGATGATATTCAAGGAATGGGTGTTTATTGCCATTTTTAAGCATTGGTAAAAATATGGAATAAATATTGTAGTATGAATAGTTATACCTTTGAAAATTTTATGTTGTGTTTATGACCCATATATATGACAATAGATAGATTAATATACCACCAATAGAATTTGAACAATTAGTAATGAATTGGGGGTGACAAAATAATGTATTGATTATATTGTGAGCCAATTTTATAATTATATTTTATTACATAATTCATAACTCTTAAGAAGTTACTGGAAGAGTATTACACTCTTATATAATACTATTTAAATCATGTTACATTAGGGAGTAACATTTATTAGTCTACTGTATGATGGAGGATTCATTTAAGTCTTATAATATATTATCATGTAGAATGGTAAGTTTTATGTTGAAAATGTTCAACAATCAAGGGGATCATTTATTAAATATCAAGTAGTTATTAAGATATGGGTTAGATATTAATCATGGGTGCATGGGATTCCACATTTTGTTTATTTATTTTACTAACATCAATTTAATAATTATTATATATTTATAATAACAACTAATAACATTTTCCATGTTATATATGTCACTTCATATACACTGTCACATCATCAATAATAATCACACGCAATCCACACAGTTTCAGACTAATGAGAACATATTTTGAGTAATTATTAATTACCTTTACACATTAATTAGAGTTTGTATAGTATTTTCTATTTATATACTATTTTTATGTATAAATAATAGTGAAACCCCAAAGAATGAGGTTGTGTCTCATGGTAATCACTTCATGTAATCATAACAATTAATATAATACTTATACAATTATTCAAAGGTTATTATTTTCATTTTATATTATTCAGTATTTTTATTGATATTCTAATATTTTATATAAATATTTATGTTTTATGAATGGTTTCTATGATTCTATAAATTATATTTTATTATTTAATTATATTTTATTGCATGATTTTATTGTGAGATATAATTTGTAACCATGCACATTATTATTTTTGGTTTCTACTCTATACAATGTTTGAATTATAGATGGGACATGGTAGATATTTGGAAAACCGTGGAATGAATCCATAAAAATGGTTATTACTAAAATATTGGTATGTTTTTAGTGTTTTTGTATATAAAATGTCTCATTGGTCACTCTATAGATTTTAATTTTGTATCGATTAAAATTTCAAAATCCTTATAATGATTAGAGGGTCGCTACTTCCATCTATCCTACACACATCAAGAGGGTGTCCCCAATTATAAACTAGTATGGTGTTTGAACAATCCATGTCACACACTATTCATTATTATAGAGGAATCTCTGACCTCTCATTAATTTGTTAAAAACCATGCAAACCATGATATTGATGTTTTGGTTTGAATAAGGTAAAACCATAAAAAATTTTAGTTCATGAAATTATTTAAACACAATTTAATGAATTACCTCCTGAATTATTAAGGTATTTCCTAAGTCACATTTTTTATATTATATTTTTATATCCAACATTTTTCTCTCTCTGGATATTGGGATTCCCTATCCGTGGTTAATTGAACATGTCATTTAGTGACATATGTTTTCGAACATGTTTTATTACCCTAAATTGTATTTAAAAACTTGAAATATTTCCTGTATGATCTTTATTACTTTTTAAAATACACAAATAAATACCTATCACATCCATTAAAAACTATAGAGTAAAAGAACTCCCACCATTGGGACTCAACAATTCACATTACATATAAATATTCAAAACCGTTGACATCGATACAAATTGTAATGGGACCAAAATTTATGAATAAAAAATCTATTATATTAATCCATACTCATTTCCTTTTAAGAAAAGTTTTTTCATTTCAACACTCTAAATTGAAAACAGGTTTGTATTTTTGTTTATAAAATTGACTCATCAAGAGATGTTCCTAAATAACAAATAACATGGTGTTATTACAATACAAAACTCACTCGTATTAATTGTTAAGGAATCCCCTATCATTTTTCAAATGAGTATAATCATTTGAAACTCAACATTGTGATTATATATAGTATAGTAAAATACCCTTAAAAATGATGGGTCACAACAATACACTTTACAATGGTTGGTTAATTCGTCAATTCAAGTAAGTATCATATTCTGTATGATAATTTAAAATAATGGACTTATAGTTGATATTTTTATCAATAAACCTAAATTAAACTCAATTGGATAATGATATTTTAATTTTTCTAATTTTTGGTATGGTTATTCAATTGTCCAATGATATCCTTTACCTCCATATGCTGTGGAGACCCAATCTTGGAAATACATGATGGAATAAAGGATCACCCTGTATAAAACTAGTGTTTGTTGACATATATCAACATATGACTTCTATATACTCTAGAACATACTGATATTTCTCCTAATCAACCTATCATACTCTATTGTTTCCTCCATGAGACTCATTTCTAAAAACTCTAACTCACCCTCCTCCATCCAGCAGAGAGGTGATCTGCATAACCAACCATAAAGTGCCTTATATGGTTCCTTCATAATTGTTTCCTGATAACTGTTTATATTGGATAACTCAACTAAAGCTAGGTGATTCTCCCAAGTCCCACCAAAGGATATAATACACACTCAATTCATATCCTCTTGTACCTAAATGGTAATCTCTGACATCCCATATGTTTGTGGGTAGAAATCGATACACAATAAAATCAGTGTACCTAGTACCTTCTAAAATCCCTTTCAGAAGAACGAAGTAATATGTAAGTCCCAGTTTGAAATTATTATATATGGAACCTTTTACAAGGGGAATTTATCTCTGAAATAAATTCCCCAAAAATCTCCACTGATAAAGTCTCTCATACATGTATGAAGAGAGATAACTTTTTTAGATGGTTCACAATCACAAAAATAGCTTTATTCTTCTAAGGTGTCCTCGATAGATCCACAAAAAAATAAAATGTATTGGTATCCCACTTTTATTATGTAATGTGTAAAGGATATTTAAAACTTCATGTCACAAATGATCGGGATTCACCTTCATACAGGTGTAGAATCATGTCACAAACACTATTATCTCCATTTTCATGCCCAAACACCAACATTTTTAATGTAGTTCATGGTACATTTTGGTTAAACCAGGATGCACCCCCATCTACAAGGAATGAAATTCATGGATAAGCTCCAGCCACATGATTGTAGGTATAACAACCAGATTACTGTCATAGATGATCTCATCGTCATCTATCATCCTGTTTGAAGGTGTCTCTCGACTTTTAAGAATTTCCCTCAAGTATAGATGTTCTTGATCCTCATAAAGTCTGTATTTGATATGGCTCAAAAGTGTAGAATCCACCAAAACTGATATCAGGGTTATCTGCTATTGACTATCTAGAACAAAAACACTCATCTCAGCAATAGAATTCATCATATTCTACTCACCTCTATACTCATGAACTGTTTGATTCTGAGTATTCCTTATCAGAGTGTCAAGAACTAATTTTCCCTATTTGGGCATAAATGCAACCTCAAAATCAAATGAACATGTATAATCAACCCATATTTATTATCATATATTTAATACTTGATGCAAGAAGATGTAACTCATGATCTTGTAATCATTATTCACTATAAACTTCTCAACCAACCTATATTTCTTCTAGAAATTTGAGGCATATACCACATTTTCCAACTCAAGTTCGTGTTTAGGGTAGTTCTATTCCTGTGGCTTCAGCTTCCAAGACTCAAACACCAAAACTCAATCTCTTTTCCACAATAATAATCCAAGTAAAATCTATGAAGAATAATAATACAACGTATACACTACACTTGGCTCAGGTAGGATCAATATTGGTGACAGTGTGAAATATCTCATCATCCTCTGGACTGAATTCTTTCATTATTTTGACCATTAAAATTTTATTCCCTTTTTATTAATTCATGAAAGTGGGTCCACCTATGAGGAAAAGTTATGGATGGACCACTAATACTATATATCTAATCCAAGAAATATATGGATATCAAAACCATTATTGGTATTCTCCAAATATACAACTGCATGAACCTTCTCTCAGTCCAAAGACACACCTTCCTCCAAGACAATGAAATCCAAGTAGTGTGCATGATCAATCCAAAAATGACACCTATATAGGTTAGAATATGGTCAATTCTCTCTTAGTGTACTTAGGATGATGTTATGATTTTGGGAATGATCTCTTTAGTCTTGAGGTTCACCAAGATATCATGCACAAAAAAACCACAAACTGATCTAGGTGTATATGAATTATTATGTTTATTAAGTACATAATCACATCTAGTATATTCTTCAACACAAACGAAATTATGAAGAACTCATAGAGGCAATAACACCTTCTAAAATATGTCCTCAGTATATCATAATTTTGAACACACAACTAATGATTTTATGAACTCAATTTAATCATTGAGAAGACACAAGATCCCCTCAACTTGTCATACAGATCTTTTTTACATGGAAGAGGATAATAATTCTTCATAGTCAACTGATTAATCTTTTGGTAATCAACACACAAGTTTAAAGTCCTTTATGCCTTATTTTCCAACAATATAGGGAAACCCAAGAATATTTACTCAGATTGATAAATCCCTTATCCTCTAACAGATTCTTAAGCTCTTTAATCTCTATTAGTTACACTATGATTGGTTGAATTTAAACTAAATCATCCCCTAGACTGAGCTTAATTATAAATTCGACATCTATCGTAGGTGGAATCCCTGAGATGTAATTGGGGGAAAAATAATAAAACAGATCCACTATGGATGGATACATATCCTTTTCCACACACTCATCATCCAAAAATAGGCTAGAAATTTGGGTGGTAAGATCCCCAATTGCTTATGAACTAGCCTTGTACATCCCATTTGGATATCCCATTCCTTACAAAGAAGGTAATTTTCAAATAGGGGAGATGTAAAAGTCACTCTACTTTGGTTACAATATATGTGGGATTGGTATTCTACTAATTATTCCGTACCAAAAATTAGGTCAAATCCAAACATGTCAAGAATGCAAAGAATCAATAGAAAATGATACTCCCCATCCTTGAGAGAAGACCCCATGGAATATAATATGCTTTTTTAATATAATCATATAGTTGTATCTATAATTATTACCCCACTCACTATCTCTAATACCATGCTCAACCCATTTACACATTTCATATATTTAATATAAATTAGATGCACCAGTATCAAATACAGAACTAGCTAATATAGAAGCTATAAGAAGATTGCATGTCAATATCGATGGACCGGCCTTTTTATACACCAGTGTAGGATGAACTGTATGTAATTTCCTTTCCCCTATTCTATGTGATGTAGTTTAAGAACCCTGAGCTACACCACTCTGATGATACATGCATAGTTATCCCAAAGTACAACATCCACTACCTCTACCACCACGGCCAATAGAACTCTAGCTACCAATCCGATATGGTGCAGAATACACCCATCCCACGCACTGGTTCTATGTAGATTGCCTATCACTACCTATCTATCATGATTTCCTCTATAAATTCAATAGATGTCCCATCCTATCACTAGATTAGAAAATAAATAATTTTTATGGATAATGTCTACAAAAGTTTCCTGACCATCCTCACTAGTGACATATTATCCCTATAAGGTCCTGCATGACTGAACCTTCCACAATCCACCCATCTTACTATCTTTCAGGGTAACACTATTAGATAAATTCTTTCTATTCTTAGATGATACACATATTGATTATCCAGAAGCGACCAATAATACTTTTATGGAATACTCCCTCAGGTTCCCCACAACTATGAGATCCCTATTCACAACCCCAATAACCTTATTTAGCTGAAAAAGGTAATCTTGAAACATAATATCCAATTTAAGACCAAATTAGATATTTCTTTTAATATTTATCTCATATTCTACCAATGATAGAAAAACTAAATGAAAATATGAAAAGATATAAGTGTTGTCCATAATAGACATACTACCCTAAGTCAACAGTTTGAACTCGGCTACTATCTCCTGCCTCAGCATCTCTAGTTAAAAGTGATCCAGGAACTTCACCAAAAATTCATTCCCATCCATCATGTATGCCTACCCCCTCTGAGACAAAATATCCCACCATTGCTTTAGTGATCCTCATAACATATAAGTATCCATTTTCCCCTCATCTTATTAGCAGTCTTCAAATGAGCATGTATAGTCTTGATGAACTCAATCCATAACTCTTCCTCCTCAGATCAACCCTCTCTGTTGAATTTTGGATGGTGATGTAACTTAAACTCACTCATTTCATCATAAATTTATTTCAAAACATTCCCATTGTCTCTTTCAATGAAATAAATAAATAGATAAAAGTTAAATATGAACTTATCTTTGACATCCCACCCAAAACTACTGATGCATTGGGTTCCACTACTGGTGGAGCATATCCAGTCATTTCCTCATGCCATCCTCTCAAAAAGCATCTTCATGGAGGAATAAATTTATTATGGAAAACATAAATAGTGGGACTCATAATCCTACATTTATATATTTTTTTTAGGAAAAAATCACTATAATCCCCAATAATCCTTTTCCCCAAATCTCACCACATAGTTTAAATTGAGGTGTTAGCACTGCCCTAAAACATCCTATATTTAGGTCATGGTTATAAAAGGCTGCGATATTAATCAATATTCAACAATAGAATCCCATTTCTTATATTTTTCAACATTTATTAGTTTTGATTTCATGTTCAGAATCTTTTTCCATTTCAAGTTCACAAGAAATGAAAATATTTCAATTTTCAGCACAAACATGAAAACTAGCTTGACTAAGATGATGAATGTCCTAAAATAATCCTGAGTTCCCAAAAAAATGAAAGCATACTAAACTCTCATGCCATTCTGATTCATGAGAAAATTATTTCAAAAAAAAATATTAATCACATGACACAAAAAGTGCATCACTCGAGGTGAAATTGCATCAATCGTAACTACACACATAATTAATAACAATCCTGCCTTAGGTTCTTATATTTATCCCACAGACAAGGGATTTCAACTCCCATGCATGAGGTCTTAACCAAGGCCTAATTCATCTTATTATCCCCAATTCATTTCACAAATATTAAGAATAAATAAAAAAATACTTTCATAACACTTTGTAACATCCCGACCAATGTTTCACACACCAGTACCCTAAGATGGTTCAATACGTGACCTCAAGAACCCCACCCCACATGCTAACGGCTTCTGACTAGTAGCGGGGGTATAATAATGATCATGGTGAGACTATACCCTCTTTATAAAAATATCACAATAATGGAAATAAAAATAATAATAACTAAAAATGTCTATATTATATAACAATAACCAAAATATTTACAGAATCACACGATGACCAAAGTATGAAATGCATATAAATAACTAAACAAAATATATTACATTCCAATATGTGTCTAGTTTCAATATAAAAAACCCAAATGGAATAAAGACACTGACTACTCCCATGTTGGTCCCGACACCAAATTCGGTTCCTTCATCTATTCTCCATTCCATATCACCCATCAAATATTTTAATTTTTCCCATTAAATTTCCTACAACCATGAAATCTGTTTGGGTACTAATCAAGAAGCTTGAGTAGGGTGTGATTACAGCATAGTTGTCCCCCACTAACGGAGTCTAAAATAATATCCAATAAACATGGTGTGTATAGTTGAATAAATAATAATGTAAAAGTAATAATGTAATTCGTTTAAATTTATTCAATTATTCATTTTTAATATAATAGCTCAAGGGTTTCCATGGACACCCAAACTCTCAAAATTTGCTTTGTATTGTGCTGATTTCTAAACTATCTCTAATGGATATCATATATCTGAATTCCATTACTACCGTTTAGTGTCTCAATTCACATATGAGTGCCATTGTTACCATTCATTATCTCAATTCATATCTAAAATTCATCATTAACATAACTTGTCTCGAATAACATATGAATTCCATTGTTACCAATCATTGTCTCAATTAACATATAAATTCCATTATTACCAATGATTTTTCAATTCACATATGAATTTAATAGTTACAATTCATTATCTAAATTAATTTATGAGTTCCATTTTTACCATTCATTGTCTCAATTAACATATGAATGCCATTACTATAATTCATTATCTCAATTCACACGTATAACAATATTATAAGTTCATATATATCACAATATTATAATTAATTAATTCACCAATTAACTAATCTAACTCAACAATTTCATATTAATATCACTCTGTTAATTAATTAAATAATTAATTAATCACATTAAATCTATTAATTAATCCCATAATAAATTAATCAAATCCAACAAATTAATTAATCCCAAAATTAATTAATCACATCAATTAAATTAAATAATTAATTGATTAATTAATCACATTAACCCTATTAATTAATTAATTAATTAATCCCACTAATTGTATTTACAAATAAAAAACACCATTAATTAATTCAACAATTAATTAATCATGTTCTAAAATCATAATATACCAATAGTTAATTAAAAAATAATAATTTCAATTTAACCAACTGAATATCCCAAATTTCCTGATCCACCAATTAATTAATTTCCCAAATTAATTAACTCAATTTAAGAAAATTAGTTAAAAAAATCAATCTAAATTCGACAATTACATACACATAATTGAAATAAATACATTGATATTTGATTTATAGACCACCTAACTCAAATCATTGATGAGAGATCACTTAATTAAATCCCCCAATTGGAAATGGAATGACAACGAACAACAAGATCTACAATACAAAACTAAATCCATGATCAGGCAATCAAGATCAAAGAAGATAATATATAGGTCCTTAAAACTGGGTCTCTATCCAAAATATCATAAGATAATGTCCCTCTAAATAATTATGTAAGGATATTAGAGAAGAAGAAAACCACACACGATAAGTTCCTACTACTAGGAGTGGTGTAGATCTTAAATCCTCACTTCTATTCTCAAAGAACGGAGGTTGGGAGGGATTGGAATTCATTCAAGAAGCTATAAAACGAGATAAAATTACTTTTTCTATGTTAAGGGTGTTTTTGAAGAATTTTTGGGATTTAAGTAATTTTAAATCTAATTTTTTTGGGATAATTAAATCCCCATGCACTTTTTTCTGGGTAAAGGGTCTATTGATTTCCAAACTGGGCACCTAAAGCATGTACATATTACAAGGGGGGATATTTTTTCCTAATTGGGAACATGGTTCAATAAACTATTACCCAATCATGTAAACCCCCAATTATAGGGTACAAATTATATTCTAGGATGGGGTGCATGGTTTTTCCAAACCATGCACCAACCGTGAACTTTCACCCCTTCCAAATTTCTCAAATTTCACAAAAAAACTCCAAAAGAAATAACCAAAAAATAAATAAAAATATTGAAATGGATTAAATATAAATTAATATTGGATATCACTGTAAAAGGGTTGTATCATATATTAGGCTTCCAAAAAATTACCAATCTTGGACACTTTAAGAGGAGATCTTAAAGGTCCATACTGAATTAGAGTTTACCGTCTTACCCAACCACATTCAATTTGTTTCTTCTAATACATAAAATATATAATATATATAATTCAAAAAATGATAAATTCAATTTCATAAATATAAAAAAATTTATTTCTATTATTAAAACCCTTTTATTAATCCTTATTTCCATCACGTTTTAGGTGGAAGTATTGGTCGTGTATATGTACGACTTATTGTCTCCACCAAGCTATAAAATTCATTTTTCATCCCAGTATTTCCTGTATTTTTATTATGATGGGTTTAATTTTAATACATGATATTTAAGTTATAATTTTTATTCATTAATTATAATACCATTCATTTCTTGTTATATTCTTATCTGATTGTATAGTGATAAAATTGATCGTGGAAACATGTGGACTACCACCTCTGCAAAGTGTTGTGATCCATTTTTAGATTCTATTTTATTTCACTGGTGATAAAGATAGATCAAATAAATATATATTATATATATATAATAAAAATTATTTTTTAATGTTGAATTATTATTTATGTTTGAATCTTTTCATCATTATAAAAGTGAAATTAGTGTTCATACATACGTAAAATATACATTCTCCAGGAATGGTGTAATTTATTTTTTCATTCTATTAATTTTTTTATGAATATAAATAAATCTGTATATATTATGAACATATATGAATTTTATATCTTTATTAATAGTCTAAAGATTATCGAACCATAATCAATATACAAGGAAAAGAAAAATCAAGCTGAAATATGCATGCAAACGACATAATAACCAACCATAACAATAATTTTAATAACAATATATATATATATGGGTGAAACTTTCTCATAAGTAAACTATAAATTTAATAATATATATTATTATTATTTTGAAATAATTTTATTGTAAACATATATTTATTATACAAGATGTTTGAATGCGTATAAATAAAAATGACACTTGAGGTAACATATTTCTAGTATAACTATTATTTCTCAGAGAAATTGGTGATATTAATTTGTTTGGTGTATATAATACCATTTTGAAATGTTATATCCTTAATACAATTTTTTAATTATATTTTATATTCATTTTTATTTTATGCTTTCATAATTCTTATGACACAAATTTTACCAATGTGGTAGAAGATTTAGCATTCATCCCTATTTTAATCGATATTGTTTATTCTCGAATTTCCTACAAAAAATAAAACCACTTAAATTTTCTTATATTGTGGTTAATTTTATAGAATTAATACTTTCATTTTATTTTCCTCCCTTTATATTGTTAATATATCAAGAAAATGTTTTAATGGAAAACCAAATTTACTTATCTATATGATCAAAACTCTTTTTTCTTCTAAATACATGTTTTCTAAAAATGCATTAAATAGTGTTTTTAATAATTCCCTATTATTGTTAATGTATTTATTTCATATTATTAGGTTTTTAAAAATTCTTTAAAAGGAATAATATTTAAATTTTTAAATTATATACTTTCTAAATTTTCACAAAAGTGCGAAAGGAATATTTTTTTTTGAATTATATGATCTGAATAGAATTTACTGCATTTATTACCACTAAATTATTTGAATCTTCATTCACATGTTTTATATACTATTTTCATATAAAAAATTTCATTAATATTTGGGAAATTTTTTTATTTTATTTTTATAATTTGAAAATGAAAAGGAATTTTTCCACATGAAATATTCCAATTATTCTTTTCAATGACGTTTCTTCTGTGATAACATCTTTTTATGTTAATTATATTTTATTTTATATATTCTAGAATAACATCATGGTTATTTTTTCTTTTGATGTTTTATTATTATGATAATGAGATGTTCACAAAACCCTTTCATTTTCCATGGGTTATGAAATGATTATAATATTAGATGTTTGTGAAACCTTTTTTATTTTCATTGGTTTTGAGTTAATGGTATGGAATTTTTTGTGATTCTGTGGAACATATATCTATTCATTTTAATATAAAAATGGTGGTCCTAAAATCATATAGACCTATAATTAATTTAGTAAATTTTTAAATATCGTTAAATTTACAGTGGGAAACATGTCGATGGTCCAATATGAGATATAGGTTATGATGCATGGTCTGTTATTATATAGGAAATAAGTGATGATTCATGGTCCATTATGATGGTCCTGGTAGTTAAATATTATGATTACTCAACACATGACCACCTTGTGAAGGATAATAATGTAGTTTATTATTTGAGATAAAAGAACCATGTTAGTTTATACATGATTATGATTCAGAGAGATACAATAAATTCATATTTAAATAAGAAAGAAAATGAAATAATTAGGAAAGGGGACATATCATATCTTCCATACATGAATTTTTTATAAAGTATCCATGTGATAATTAAAGAGGTGAAAAGGATAATATGGAGTAAGAAAAATTAGGTGAGAAATTTTATAGAGTAAAACTATAGTTGCGAATGAATTATATGGTTAATTAATTGTTTTTGAGTCTTGTTAAATAACAGAATTGGTTTGACAACTATTAGATGAAACACACAGTTCATCATTGACTTTTAATCATAGAAATATGAATATATACAGTGATCTAAAAGAATATTTATAGAATGATATCATGAAATGAGATATTACAGAGTATATATCTCAGTGATTAATGTCTCAATACATTAAGATAGGTAGAAATATGTGTCAATGGATTTTACATTCATTTCCTATACTACAATGAAAATTGGAAAACATCACCATGGATCATACCATCAGGCTTTCCAAAACATCTAATGTCTATAATTTTATATGGGATATAGTTTATATCCATAAAATTCCAATAAAAATTATAACTATTATACAATATTTCACTCATAATCATCTTGATATAATATACATCTATCAAGTTGTAAGGTTTCATTGAGTAACATATTCTATAATATTTCATTAGGATCTGAGGTTTATCTCGATGTTTTGGTGGAGTCTTTATCAAATTTAAGATAAAAATATGAGTTTTAGTACAATATATCATCGTTAGAAAGTTTATATTTCTAATAGAACCATTAAAAACCTTAAGGTTATAATGATAACTTTTTCTTTGGATTTGAAAGTTGGTTTGGATCAACAGCATCATGTAGTCTAGATTTCTTACAATAAAATATTTCCTTAAATATTTTACCTTGATCCTCATCAAGCCATCTATGTTAATAATTGCTGATCTCATACATGAAGGGATGAAATTATAGAAATAAATATAATGGGATATTAGATAGATGAGGAAATTTCAAATATATTTCAAGTCAATTAGTATCACATAAGAGAATCTTAGAGTCAACATAAATGTTATGCTGATAATCATTGGTGAGGTATGGAGTTTGATGTTAATGAAAAATTATTTCTATGAGAATCTACTTGGAATATAGTTATGATATTAGGTAAAAAATGAAAGATGTTCCCAAGGATTATTGACACATTTGATATTATGTTTTTTATGGGATGTACTGCATCACTAAGCGATTTCGTTGAACCTCTCTCAAGTTAATGACATTTTCCATTTTTCTCTCCGAGTGAACTACATCACTTTTTCATATAATATAATAATCATAGAAGGTCTTATACAAGAGAATGGTGTTTCTTGTATAAAAAACTAGATGAAATCATGAATCATATAGATAAAACAATATTCAAAAACATTATTCACTCGGTTAAAGTTTTCTAGAGGAATTATAAATTTGATGAAGCGATTTGGGAACCTGAGGATATAATAAAGTTGATATATAACCATTTTATTTATCAGGAAAAAAAATCATGTGTGCAAATATTTTTAATGGGGTTAGAATATAACATCCTGATATTATATGACATTATTTTCTCAAATAAATCTAATTCATTTCATATATTATGTTACACTCAACACCAAATTTAAAAAATCCACAATATAATATTAAAACATTATTATTTAATGTGTCAATTATTACTTAGCCATTAGATTAGAGAGTAATATAACTAAATAAATTGTTTTAAAGTGTTGTTTAAAATTTATAAGATGAATTCATTAACTATCAATTAATTAGATATCAAAATAAAAACCATCTAAAAATAAAGATGTTGTTTTATTGAAAAATGATTTTTTACGCAATTTGTTTATATATTAATAAATTAAATTTAAAAATATTATTTAATTTTTTTAATGGAATGTATAAATTTTATATTGAAAAAAATCATAACTTTAATCTAATATATTTTCAAACATGGGATTGGAATAAATCTAGTTTTTCTGTGTAAAATTTAATTTTCAATGGTTTACAAAATGTTTTGTGAACATATTTTAAAATTCATTTATACCATATATAAAAATGAATATTAAAAAATTAAATAAATATTTGGATTTAAGATTATAAAATTTTATAAAAAATTACCTTTTTTTAATCAATATGAATAGAAATCAAAGTTATTTTTTTCACTCTAGTAACAGTAAAATAGACAAATGTGATTAAAATATAGGGATGAGGATTAAAAATTAATCTAAAACATTTTTTATCATATTTTATGAGTGTATTTCATCTTTTTTACATAAAATATTCAAATGTATTTCCACTTGGGGATATATTGTTTTGAATATGACCATTATATTATTTTAAGAATGAAAAATAAAATATGCCACTCTTTTACATTTTAATATCTCCTATGTCTTCACATTGGGAAAAAATAAAATAGTAAATGAATATTTATGTTTATTTTTAGAATAGTGATATTGTTTTAATTATGGTAGTTTATTTATAAATTATAATATGAATATAACTCCCTTAAATTTTTACATAACACCGATACAATATTTTATAAATTAGTAGAAAAATAAAATAAATGATATTTAAAATATTAAAAGTAAAACAGTTTATCAGATTTATAGTGTAAGACTAATATTATAGGTACATATTACATATTGGGGATTTTTAAAAATATTATATTGAAATTCCATATTTTAAATGGTGTCATTAGTGTCAAATTAAAGGAATGGTTCCACAATTGACATTAATCATATTTTAGAATGAATAATAATTTATTACATTATTTAAAGTTTATAATATAGATTATATTAATAAAAATGGATATAATATAGTTTAAAAAATATACCATGATACATTTATATGTAATTAATCCATTTATTATAACATTTTCAACCTTATAATAATGAAATAGTTTTTACTGTGATTATGGTAAAAATGATTAATGAAGGGGTTACTAAAAAAGATAAGGTATAAAATAAAATATAAATCTATATAAACATAGATGGATTATTTTATTTATACCTATATAAATTTTATTATAATTATTATCCATTTGAAGCATTTTTCATGAGAACTAATTTATTATATTTTATTCATTTTTTAAATTCCACGTGTCTCCTCTCCTCTCCTTGTAAAAGGACACCACTTCTTTATCTTATTTACTACACATTAAGAATTATATATTAAGACACTCTAATTGGTCCTATTTTAAAAAAAATTATCAATGTTATATAGGATCTAGTCATCCAAAAACACCAACCATAGGCCCTTTAATTGGATATCTAAAAGACACCTATCGAAGAAGTATTAATCATCTAACCTGACCTCTTGTAATTTTGTTTCGTCAGCTTCCTCTAAATTAGTTATATTCTTCATAAAGTAAAAATTCAATAATCCTAAATTTACTAATATTTTTTTATGATTATTTAACCACATTTATTCACCCTTATTTACATCTATTGGGATGTGAATGTATTGCTCGTGTGTATATATATCTTCCTGTCTCCACATAACTATAAAATACATTTTTCATCACAAAATTTAATGGATGATTTTTACGACATGTGTAATTTTTATATATTTTATTTATGATATAATTTTTATTCTATAATTATAATAACATAAAGTTTTTGTTACCTTCTAATTTTGATTGTAAATGGATAACATAGTTCATTCTAACAAATGCACTTCCACCACTACGAAGTGATGTGATTTTTTTATAATTTATGTTTTATTTGGGTTGTGAAAATTAAAGAATAAATTTATATATATGATATAGATTATAAAATAATTTTTTTAAAGGTGAATTATTATTTTTTGATTCTATTCTTTCATCCACTAAAAACTGTAAACAACATTCATGTGTACGTCCATTCTACCATCTCATTGAATGTCATAATTCATTTTCTATCTATTACTTTCATTGATGACTCTTAATATCTATATAATTAATATATATCATATTTATATCATATTTAAATTTCTTTATATGATTTTATAATTAAAAAATTACCTGAATCGAGTATTCTAAAAATAAATATGTCTGAAAAACATAGTAGTTATCACCATGGACATTGAATTTAATAACAAAGTGTTAATTCACGGGTGATAAAATGTCATTTATAAATAATTAATATTAAGATAGATATTATTATAGAGCATGAATAATTTTTTAATAAATAGATATTTATTATAAATATTTTCCAATGTGTATGAAAAATATGAGAGTTGAGGTAAGGGATTGGCAGTCTCATTATTATTTCTGGGAGACATATACCATATTAACCACTAGTTTCGTTTTTGTGGTGTATATACTACCTATTTGAGATGTCATATCGTTAGTATACTTTTTTAAAAATATTATAATTCTTATTTAATTGTTTTATTTCATGGATATTTCAATTAAAATTATATTTAAGTTGTAAGTGATTTTGTTTCAATCATATTTTAAACATGACATCTCGGCTAGAATTTCTATAGGGGAAATTCTATGATATTCATTTGATAAAACATGTTATGTTTTATTATAGTATTATTAATTATGTATAATAAATTTTTTACTTTCATTTTCAGCAATTTAGTCAATAAATAAATTGAAAATAATTTTTAAGTGAAACCTTTTTATCTCACTCTTCGATTGAAATTATTTTTCTTCTACAAAAATTTATTCTACAAATATTTTAATAATTTTTTTAATATTACCATATTATTGTTTAACATAATTTTTTAAAATTATACACTTTTTAAAAAATGGGTTAAAATAAATCATTATTCCATTTTTGGAATTAGTTAATTTTTATGTTTTTATAAAAGTGTGAATGAAATATTTTATTTTAGCTTAGATAACATGATTGGATTTTCCAACCATCATTATGAATTAATTATTTAAAAATTAAATTAATATATATAATGGTTATTTTAATATAATACTTTCTACACTTTATATTTTCATTATTTATATTTTAAATAATTAATTTTAAAATGAAAAAGGATATTTTATCCGGAAATATTCTAATGACTCTTTTAACAAAATTTCCATCTTTGATGATATTCAATGATTTTAATAATTTTATGATGGATGTATGATCCAATTATATAATCCGTATTGTTTCTCTGGATGGTTTTTGATTATGATTATTATATTTTTACAAAACCCATTTATTTTTCAAGGGTTATTCTATTAGAGTATTAGAAAATACAAAATAAATCTATTTTCTTTACATGGGTTATGATTTGATTATATGATGAATATTTCATGATCTATTAAAACACATATTTATTTTTGTCATTATGTGATGAGTGTGCCCTTAATTATATATCCCTATGATTCATTAAGAAGTTCATTATATCCTCTTAGATAACTATGGTAAAATATTAGATATTCTTGATTCAATACGGGATATAAGCTATGATGGTAGATTTGTATGATATGCGAAACATATGATTATTCTTCGTCCATTATGATTGTCCCAGTAGTTATCCTTGACTTATGAAACTATTTTTATACCTATGATGGTGGAAAAAATTGATGACATGAACAAATGGTTTACGATTTATTTATGATGAGCTCCCAATTTTATTTTTTGTGACTTTTTAAATGATAATAATTTATTTTATGAAACATGTTCATTATCTATGATTTATTAGATATATACATTTTATTTCTGGTTCATTATCTCATACCCATATTCTTATGTTTTGATTTCTTTTGATCATCCTTTGATATATATAATTTGTACCCTTACTGAGAATCCAATTTCACCCTTTATTATCGTTCATTTCCCTAGGATATTATGAATGGTATAAGTAGGGTATGTTTATTAATAGTACTATGTGGGAAGGTCATTATCGTAAATTTTAAAGATAATTCATGAAAAAATATTGTGAATCATGTCTATGAAGACACTAATACATTAAGGGTACGACATGCTTCATAATAGTATATATTGAGTATTCTTTTAAAAATAATTAAAATTTATTTATGAAACTCACGGGTTGTTATACTGAAATCCAATGATGTACATGATTCATCAATCAATACATTTATCAAATGATCAGGCCATATGTTCTTAATTCATTCTTTTATTGGAAGAAAATTTTAATCCTAGTAGAATAATAAAAACCAATTATTTGTTTTTCAACTGAAGCAATATTTATTTCAGACTTTTGATGGGCTATATATGGGGAACAAAAATAAGGATTAATGTTAACACTATTTTTAAACATTATGTATTATAATGATACACTAGTTACTCCACATTAATATATAAAAATGGTAAACTTCTATTAATTGCTGACACCATCCACTAAATAGAGAAACTAGACAGATGTTCAACAGATTTTTATAATTTTCATTTCCTAAAATTATTTAATTCACACTTTTTTATTTTATGTAATTATTTATCCTTTTTTCTATTCTATTCTCACTTTTATATATTGAAATCTTAAAAATGAGTGAATAAAAAGGAAAATCTCTCAATGCGATTAAGAAATATTGAACCCATTTCCTCACACATTCATGTTTAATATATTAAATTTTGAAGAGTCTAGTAGAGAGGAATATTGAGAGTTATCTTTAGTTACACGAAAGAATTATAATATTCATCTACCATATTCTCAATTAGTAGAGAATGGCATATACAATAAAACTAAATAAGTTTGATTTATGTTCATAACCATGTAAGTTGTGGTTTTTTACACTCAGTCGAGTTTTTTACATTATGAAAATATGAATTTGAAACAAGATGATGAATGTTTACACTGGGTGATTCTCTTAGGAGGATCTATTTTCTTTCCAAAATTTAATCAAAATATTTTCCAATTAATTAAATTATTATATTATAGTTTTATATTCTAGAATATAAACCCAATATTTGATTTGTTTTATAAATTTAAAAATATTTATATAAATCATATTAGGAATAGTGAGTGTTTGATCCAGAGTATAACCTCCAATTAGAAAAAATATTTAGCCTCAATAATTCATTAATAAGGTAAATTGTACCTTTTTTACATCCCTATGATATGAAAAAACTAACATGTATCCATTTATAGGGATACAATTGGTCTTTATCAAAACATTTGTATTTAATTTCTTTAAATAATTCAATTTTGTTTTCATAAATAAACAAAAATACACATAATAACTTTTTTTTGTGATATATTCAAATTACAGTTATAATACATGGAAAATCAACCCTCACGTGAAACCACAGGAAGAATATTTTTATTTTGATCATGTAATATTTAAACATATTAAACCACGAATTTAGGATTAGGGGATAAAAATAAAAATATTGACCGAATATGCACATGCATATTAAGAGGAATAGTTATAGAAACCAAAGTAAGAATCGTTACTAGAAATAATTGAATAAATAATTTCCTTCCGTATATTTCAAGTAATATAATCAAAGGAGAATGAGAAAGTGTTAATTATTTAACTTTTATCTTCAACCTACACTCATCCATGGCTAGTGGTGATCACTGAGTAATACCTTCCTACTGAAGTACATATGGTAGATCATCATTTATTAAAATAATTTTATAAGTAGTATTTATTAAGATACATAAAACAAGATCACACCAAATTTTGAGAAGATAAAACATTACCCATGTTCCACTTTATTTCCATAAAAGATGAAATCACTCACACAGTGGAGTTAGAATATAATATTGATTCTCATAAACACTTACCATTATCTACTACGACTTGAATCCCATAGGTCATAATTAATGAAGAAGAACTATAGGCCAAAATGAAGCAAAGAGTGAATATTTTTACAAAATAAATTTAACTTAATTGTATATAAATTTAATGAGTAATTAACACTCTCACAACATGATATTTTAAAAGATGGCCATTGTGCTGGATTGCATACTCGACATACAACACCGAACTTAAAAGATTGAGGGAGTATATTATTTTAATATGAAAATTAAAACATAGATATTAAATTTTAAATTTTAAATAATACTAAATAAATTAATAAAATAATATTTTTAAGAATATATCAAACAAATTCATTTTTAATAAATATTTATGATTTAATATGGAATCATTTTATATTACAGGAAAGTTTTTTCTAGAAAACTATTTTTAAACGTGAAATGTCTAATTATCATTACAAATTAAACTAACCAGTCTTGGTGAAGTATTTTTATCAAATAGAGATATTATACATTAAATTAAATAATTTATCATTAGTATAATAATTTATAATGCATGGGATATGAATAAATCATCTTTAATACTTAAAATAGTTATTTTTCTAAAAAGTGGTTTTGTCACGTTATGCGTAGTTATTTAAGAATAAATTTTACCAAATTTTGATAATTTATTTGAAAAATATTATTTTTGAAATAATCATTTTAATTTTATCTTTGAGTTGATTATAGAAATTGTTTTTCTAAAGATATTAATTTTTTGATAAATAGTGAAACATACTAATTTTCATTGAAAATTTCAATATTGGTTTAAAGAATTTACAAAAATTAATTTTATTTCTAAGTGTTTTAAAAATTAAATTGATCCAATTATATTATTATTAATTAAATTTAGGTTATTATATTCTTTTTCATGTTGAATTTGCATATAAATTCTTTTTTACTAAGGAATACATTTTGTTTTGAAAATTATTTTCTCACGCATCTGGGGGATTAATTTTAAATTAAATTATTCCAATTATATGAATTTTATTTCATAAAAAGGAATAATTAAATTGATTCATAATAATTATTATTAAAAAATATATTCATTTTTTTCACAATGAATAGAGAAAATATTGAAAACGAATTATTGTAGTTTATGTTAAAAGAAGATTACCATGGTGTAAAATAAAAATATAATAGTTAAAATGACCTAAAAACATGTATAATTTCTATTGAATGAACATATTTATAACTTATATTATATTATGTTATATAATGTTCCATTTTTATCCATGTTCTATGAGAAAAATAGAAGTATGATTTATTCTATTTAAAAATATAATGTCTGTTCTCTCCCCTACATATAAAAGTAAAGCCCATATCTCACCATCTTCACAATTTTAAAAACACTTGGTTCATCCATTACCTAAAAATAAAAATTCATAATTTACATCCTCATATCCAATTGTCATTGTATTGATTCTAAATCTAATCTAAGAAGGATTTATATATAAACCTATAGAGTTTCTCCAAAGAAGAGGTATCGTTCTTAACTGAGCATTTTTACAGTATTTCTTCTTCCACATAATTAAAATATAATTCAAATATGATGATATAAAATAATTGGTATCTCTTATATACTAATATGTTTTTTAAATTTTTTATCCTCTAACCATCTATTCATTCATTAATGGAAAGAAAACTTTTGATCATAGTTAAAACAGACTGCCACCACAGGAACCAATATGATTAAGTTTCCACCAATACTTCTCCTTGATTAATATAATGATTTATTTAAAGAATATTTTTTTTATATTTATTATATATTTATTCTTATAGAATCATAATATAATATATAACTTCTTAATTTCCATTCAAACTAAATATGACATTGTCACTTATGCGTATGGCAGACTATCATCTCATAAAGTGATGTGAATCGTTTTTCACCTATATTTCACTTGAAAGGTATAAAGAATAAATTAAATTAAAATATGTGATGTATATAGCATGGTAATTATTCTATTAAGTTTAATTATTTTTTAATTTTATTTGGTTCTTTCAATTGAACAAATGCGAATAATTTTCATGCGTACGTAAGGACTACTATCTCCATGAATGGTGAAATATATTTTTCTATCATTATCATTTATCGATTATTATAAATAAATATATATTATATTTATATCATGATAAAAATTATACAGATTATGGAACCATAATTTATGTATAAGGAATAAATCTACCAAAAAAAATATACACAAAAAATAAATCAGTTTTAACCAAGAATAGGGTTTTTAAAAAAGAATTAATAACAAAAAGCTGATAAAAATTATAATTAAATCATATATTGTAAGATATATATGACTATGGTTCTATAATATATTTATAATAATATTATATTTAATATATATCAGTTTCAAACATTTATGATGGATTTCAGACCTGAGGTATCACTTTTTCTTCTGCAAGACATATGATATATTTACCACTAATTTATTTTGGGTGGAATATATAATCCTCATTGGATATGTTATATATTTAATATATTTATGTTAGTGGTTTTTTATGTATCATTTTAATTTCCTTATTATAATGGTCCTAAATTCATATTTTTCTAATGTCGTATGGGTTTATTTCACAAACTCATCATTATTGAAGACTTTTATGTTTAAGACTCCATTTTGGGAATTAATCTATAAATTTTTTAAAAATAATATATCTCATTATAGACTATTTAATCCTGAATATTTAATGTAATAATATCATTTTCTTATCATTGGTACTTAAAATTATTCTATTTTTTTAGAAAGGATGTATTCGTTTCTCATTTTGATTAAAAATACATTCTCTACCATGTCCATTTTTTAAATAAAATTAAAATATTTTTGTACTATTATAAAAATGATTTATTAGAGACTTTTTTACGGATATTAGAATTCTTTAGAACTGCATATAAAAGAGGATTCCTTTCATTTTCTGAATGATATACTTCTTAAAAATTTTATAATATTATGAAAAGAATTTTTTTAACTACATGTATGGAATTTTCCACTATCATGAAAACTCGTTGGTTAAAAGATTCTTTTATATGTTTCTCTTTTTGTGTTAAATTTTCTTTATAATCAAAAATTTATTTGTTTTTGAAAGTGACATTCATTGTAAAAAAATTATTTTAATCAATAATTGTTTTAATGAAATTTTTTGGTATTTTTTTTCATAAAAGACAACAATAATTTATTTTACATACACACAACTAGGTATATATTGTTATGATTTAAATTTTATTCTTTCTAATGATTATTTATCATTAATTCTACTAGGAACAAAATGTTTGTTCACTTTATAATTGGTTATATGGTTATTATCATCCCCTTGAATCATTTAATTTACTATGATCATTTATCATTAGGCATTAAATATTATTAAGTATCTATATTCCTTAAATCATGAATTTTATAATTCCTTAAAACATATAACAATTTTACATACGATATATTACAAATAAATTAATTTTATTGACTTGTAAAACTCATGTTAAATCTATATTCATTATTCAATATAAATACATACTAATGAGGCATATAGTTCACAAATTATATTGATAATTGGATATATGAGGAATGATTTGTACACAAATTAATGGTAGGGTTTTTTATAGATATCCAATCTATACATCGAAAGGTATCATGATACAAGTCAATTAAGTGACATTAAATGGGGTTTACCAGTAGTTCTGATTTCACTTGGATAAAGGCCTTCATGGTATTAATATAATGATGTATGAGATCATGATGTCATATGTTAATTATGTACTTTGTTGATAAATTAATTATTTTTATCTATGATATACATTAATTGATATTATCCATGGATGAATTATGTTCTAAAATTAATGATGAAATTAATATGTGTTTAGTTATTTATATTACCATTTTAATTATTCCTTATCTAATCATGGTAGTAATGTTATTGATTAAATGTAAGGTGTGTTCAGTTATTTACCTTTCCATGTAGATTATTAATTATTGATTCAGGACAGATTTCACATTATTTTACCCTTAACGATCATCTAATCTCAAATATATTTTGTATCTGTTCTTCAGGATATGAAAAAGGATTTATTTAATGAGTTCAAGGATTAATAATATTTACTTTTAGGATGTTTTTTATTTTTTCCATTAATAATGTGAGATTAATTCATGTATCAAGTTTACCAAGAATACTAACCATTTTGGTCCTTTGGTATTTGATCACAGATATCTAGAACCAATGTAATATAGTAACAAAAATCTCTATCCAACATGGGTTAGGGTCTTTATAGATGGTATTAGAGAAATATTAGTGGAAGACGTGGGAACTAGATTTATGAATTCATAAATTATAGAGCATAACCATATAACTGCCTTTGAGTAAACATCTATTTATAGGATAATATCCAAAAAAAATTGTTAGATAAATTCAATGTTGTTTTATATAGAAACATACATTTACAATGATAAAATATGTGGGTGTGGATCTAGACCTTTTACACTTACAGGTAATAATTCTAAAAAGAGCATATTGGACCTTAACACAATCATCACCTACTTCAAGATATGGGGAATTACTTTTACCATAGTTGGACACTTTTGAGGTATATTCTTAGCCTAATTCACATTCTCTTTAGAAACGATTACAAATTATTTGAATAGAAAATAATAATAAGAAACCTAGATTCATCCTGAGGTCTATTAGATTACAAATATGGTTCTATTATTTAGATAATTTATACATGATTTTATGGGTTTCTAATATATATAATGTTTCTTAATATATGATTTTTGTCTTATTCAATGGATGAAAGATGAATGAATTATTTTAATATTTAATATGGTGGATAAAACAGTGATTATTAGTTACTAAATAGAGTTATGATTGTATTGAATGATATCATGAAAATTCAGAGTCAGTTATTATGATATATTATTAAAAAAACTAAACCATAACCATGTCATGAAGTCCCCAAAGAAGAGATGGATAGTGTTTACGAAGTGACTGAGTGGTGGAGACTGTAAAATAATGATGTATTAATTTCATTTAGATATAAATGGTTGAAATAGACACTTGGTAGAATGTACTAAAGTAAAAGTAAAATGTTTTTTGGTTTGAAAATAATGTCACATAGAAAGGATTTTCTGAGTATAGTGATAATCGAAATATAGTGTAATAAATCCCTTAATTGGGATCCATTTGTATTTTGATATTTTAAATTTGGGGAACAAGGGAATCATCTAAGTTAATACCCGCTTTTAATGGTTAACTCCTAGATCATGTAAGAAATTATAAAGTAAAAGTGGTGGAGTATTTATGTATTGGAAATCAATAATTTGGTTGTATAAGTATTTGTATAAATGTTATTTTGGTTATAAGAACCATACAACGTATAAGGAGTGTGTTAATTTTCTGAAGCATTAATGTATTCGTGTATGATTAATTTAAGAGTTATGAATACATTAATGTGTTTATGATTTTATGTTTTATCATACGTTTAATGTCATATAACCCCCTTTTGATGTTTTAAGTTATGGATGTACAAGATGATTAATAATATCTTTGGGGGAAATTGTTGTAGTATATACATTGGTATTGGTATGGGTTTTATTTAAAATGTTATTTGGAGAATAATTCATTTACATTCTTTTGAATATAATATTAAAGATATTGATGGCCATTCGGATTAATATATTTTATGATAATTATGATTATTTTATTTTGGAGAAAACATAATTTCTATTAAAAACAATGTAGTTAAAATTCTATTTAATGATTAATTTTATTTTAAGGATATTCATCATATTTATGATATGTTATGGGAGTTATATAAATATAAAAAGGGAAGAATTCATTTCAAGCATCAACCTCCCACATTTGGAATGGTATTAGGGCTTCAACCCATAATTGAAGGGAGACATAAGTGAATAACATACCATTAGCCTACATGATGTGTGGGTTAATATGACATTACATCAATTATTTGATATTTGAATATTATGTGCATTTTGGGATATGTTTCAATGATTTGAGATATATGTGGCCCTTAGGTATGACATGTGATATTACATGATTGATAATTTGGGAATAATGTTATTAAATTTTGAATTCTGAGGTTATGCGGGATTTTTTGTCATATATTTATGGAATTATTTACGTTAAAAAATTTCTTTGGTGATTAATATTATGGTGTATTAATTTTTAGAATTTTCATTCCTTGGTATAAATAAATTTTTTGTTTTGGTCAATGTGTAATGATTGGGGCTATCTTGATATTATTTTTTTGGAATTGTATGATCTATTAGAATTTGATTTTATTGTTTCATGCATGGAGAATTCATACAAGATTCTCATTATATGGAAAATCATGTTATATTTTAGTGAAAATTGAATAATATAAGATATTATATGTTTCAATGAGGTATATTTATTGATATTAATAGTCTTGCTGATAAGGAATTTACTCAACTCTTGGAAAAGGATCTTGAAAAAAAAATATCCTCTTACATTCTTTACTGATCAATCTATGGTCTTATAACAAATAACAGATTTATGATTTTTGGTGGTTAACATTCAATAGGCCAAGTTCTCTAACATACTCTATTCATAATTGATAATTAATTTTCTATTTTATTTCGATCTTTTCACTTCCCAGTAATTTTATATTATAAGGAAACATATATATTATTTATTCTATATAACCATTATAGTTCACTTTCTTTACTTTAAGCAAAAGGTTTTATAAAATATATTTATGATGTGGTGTCTGAACAAATTTATTTTTAGATGGAGAAAACTTTTTTTATAGTTTATTTTGGGAAAAATATGTATGAAATTGATATTTTAAACAGTGAAAACTATTTTCAATTATGTATTAAACATGAAATAACGAGCTCAAACAACTCACAAAATATATTATTTAAATATGATCATTATATAGTATCTACTAAATTGGTGGGTATTAATAGAAATTAATTGTTATGAAAATTATATGTTTTAAAAATGTATGAATTAAATTAGTCGGTAATTAATTGATATTGAAAAAAATAAAAATCATTTGAAAGTAAAAGGAATTATTTTCTGAAAAACAATTTTTATGTGTACGAAGTGTTGTTATATTAAAAAAATTAATATAATCCCTTTTAGTGAATGATTTTAATGAAATATATATATTACATATTAATTTTCATATTTTATCAATCATCTAATATTTTTTTAGGAATGGGATATGAATAAATCAAGTATAATGCTGAAAACCTATATATTTCAGAAAAATTGATTCGTCCGGTTCTAGGAACATATCAAAAAATCTAATTCTTAACAATTTTACAAAAAAATATTTTAAAATATTTATTTCTGAAATAAACTCTAATAATTATCTTCATAAATAATTTTTGAAAAATTAATAAATGATTTGACTTTTGATGAAGAGTGAAAAATATTCATTTTTATTAAAAACTACCTTTTCATTTAAAGTTTTCACAATGTTAAATTTCTTATAAAATGGGTTAAATTTAGAATTAGTTAAATAATATTATTAATAATCTTATTTATCTCATTTCATCTAATTTAATATTGAATAATGATAAAAAAAATTATACTTATAAATAATTATCTTTGGAAAACCATTTTACAACATGTCTATGAGAATAATTTTGAATTAAATTAAAAAAATTATGTGATATGAATTTGGTAAAATGGAATAAATATTTGGAATTAGAATAATTAAAATTATTTAATATGGTTAACTACAATTTTGGAAATAAGGTATAGTGAAAACTATAAAAAATAAATACATTGGTTAAGGATAAAATTGGTTTATGAGGGGGTTAAAATAAAATTATAAGGGTTAAAATAACATATTTACTTCTCTAATGACTATTTTATTTCCAAATTACTTCCTTAAATCATCTTTATTTCTATAATTACACATTATAAATCCATCTTTAATGTGAAGAATGTTGGTATGATATATTCTTTTTTACTATTCCAAGTGTGTCATCGCCATTACTTATAAAAGGGAACCCACTATCCTCCCCACATAACACTCCTAAAACCTATGGGTTCATCGAAGACATATCCAAATGAACTCTTTATTTTCTTACCAATATCATATATTCATTTTTATCATAAATATTGTCTAGGATGTCTTTATGTGTAAACATAAAGAGCATATTTGATGTGGGGGTTCATTGTTAACAGAGATTGTTTTGTTTTATTTCTTCTTCCAGCTCCTAAAAATAATCATTAAATATATTGATATAATTAATTCAGTATATCGTATATAATTATATGTTATTAAACTAATTTAATAACCTATATCCATCTCATCTTCCATTAAAGGGGAAACCAAACAATCAATTGTATGTAATGTGGACTACCACCTCATAAACTAAAATAATTTTTTTCCATCACCACTTCTAATGGATTCATTTAATGATATAATTAAATAAATTTATTATATTTATGATATAAGTATAATTTTTAATTATAATATCACATATAAATTATTAATATACATTTCTTTGGAATATAATAACATTCCTTATTTTTATGGAGGAATATCGGTTCACAAAGTGATGTGATTTGTTTTTCTCTTACAAATTACATGTAAGGTTGAAGGGATAAATTCAATTAAAATATTTTGTATATATTAAATAATATTTTTTTAAAATTTTGAATTTTTATTTACTTATCATTCATTCCATATATCAAAAAAATGGAAAGAACTTCTATAAGTACGCACGTCATACCCTCTCAATGAACAGTGTCATACATTTTTATATTTTGAACTTTTTAGGTTTATCATAAATAAATATATATTTAATATATATGAATTTTATATTATTATTATTATTATGTAGTGTATAGAACCATAATCAATATATAATTATCAATAACACAAAAAAATATATAAAAAATGAAGCAGATATGACCTGAAATATTTTCTCTAATAATGAATTGTTAATACATAAGAGTATATAATATATGGTGTGATATATATCTAAATATACAAATATGATTACTATTATGTAATATTTTTTTAATTAACCTATCTTTATTATACACCTAGTTTCAGCATATATGGAGTAGATCAGACATGAGGTTAGAGATTCTTGTCTCACTTTTATATCAATAATACATAGGCCATATTCACAACTAATTTATTTTTTTTTGGGTTATATATACTACCCCTATGATATGTAATATCATTCATATATATATCATAATGGTATTTATATATTCATTTTAATTTATTTATTTCATGGGACTTATGATTCTAAAGTTTCCGAAGTGGTAATGGCTTATTTCACAATCTGATAATTATGTGGGATTTTTTATTTTGAAGTCTCCCTCTATGAAATTCGTTGATATTTATACAATAAACCAAATATAAATCATTATACTCTATTTTTAATGAAAATTTTAAGTCATAGTATCATTTTAATCAGTATGGTACTTGAAAGGATTGTGAATTTTTTTAAGATAGGTTAATTAAATTTCACTCTTTATTCAAAAATACATTCTCTTCCATGTCCATTTTTAAAAAAATATATATTTAAATATGTTTTATTATTATAAAAATGAATTATTTATTAAATTTTTAAACTTTTTTCATTTTAAATATTATTTGAAAGGGATATTCTTTTTGGTTTCCAAATAATTTACTTTTAAAACCATTTAAAGCAATAAAAAATTAAAGTTTTTTGATGGAATATATGTTATTGTTAAGGATCATGACCACTAAAAACTTTGATTTTTCCATTAAAATATTTGTGAGTTATTAAACAAAAATTGTGTAATACTCTATAAATGATTTTTTTGAGAAGTGATTTTAAAAATAAAAAAGAGTATTTTAAAAAAAATTAATCAATATTATATGTAGTTATTATTCAAAAATTTAAAAAAAACATTTTTTACTTATTTTATACTATGGATTTGATTTTATAGATCCATTATTATTAATTATAGGTATTTTTCATGATTAATTTTTCCTGGGAAAGTGCATACAATCAATTTATTATTCAATTTTTTTGTTATTATCATCCCCTTCAAACATTCAAATCATTGTGATCATATTTCAATAGACATTACATAATCATAAATATTAATATTAATTTTATCACAGATATGATTATTTACTATCCCCTATAACTATTTTATATATATTATATTACTAACAATTTTATTTTCTTGAATTTGGAATTTTTGTTAAATCATTATTCTTTTCACATCACAGATACATATTAAGAAAACATTATTGACAAATTAAATAAATATTTTGATATATGTTGAATGATTTTGACATTATGTTAAGGTTGGGGACCCATTATAGATATCCCATTGATGTATCGATAGGTCCGATGTGACAAAAAAGTAATATAGAATTTGATGTATTTTTACACATAATTTTAAGCATTCATGGCATAGGGTCTTAATGGTATAGATATGATGACGTCTGATATTATGAAATCCAATATCAATAATTTACTTCATTAAGAATTTAGTTATTAATATCTATGAGTTTATTTAATTAATATTAAACATGGATGAATTTTATGATCAAATTATTGATTAATTAGAATGTGTGCTCAATTACAAACAATTCCATATTGATTATTCCTTATCTATTCATGATAGTCATGTTAGTGATTAAATAGAAATTATTTTGGATTCATTATCATTCAATATTTATTATTCATTATTGATTCATGATAGAATATGTTGTATTTTACCCTAACATAGCAGCTAAGCTCACATTTTTTTGTGTTTTTATAGGATATGATGAAGTAATATTTGAATCACTTCATGGATTTTAAATATCAATTTTCAAAAAAAAAATATTTTATGTGATAAATGTAATTTGAGATTTATTTATATATCTAGTTTAACAATACTACCAAATTATTATTTCATTTGTATTATATTTCTTGTATGTTGATCCATTGTAATAAGGTAACAACAAGCACCAAGATACTCGAGATGGGGTCCTTGAAACATCTCTCTATGTAAATTTTCTAGATTTTCATAACCAATGTTTTTACATTGAGGATAAAGAATAAAACAAAAATACACTTGTTGAGAAGTACAATGAGCTTCCTAAAACCATTGAAAATATACTAGAGTAAGGAATTATAACAGTTTCTATTGAAATTTCCTAAAATAAAGTCACAAACATGAAACATAAAACAAGATGGGTTTGATATAAATTGTTTATATTTTAATTATATTAATATAATATAATTTTATATCAATATATTATAATTTTTTTAAGATAATAACATATGAGTTGTAGTAGGAAGGGGAGGGAGAGGTTGTATAAGTTATAACCACTGCAGAGGAGAATCAATTTTTAACCCAGCCCCCACAATGTAAGTAGTACCTGATAGTTATGGGAATAAACTTGTTATACTCTATGTATATGGTACTTGAAAATTATTTCAAGATGATGAAAATTGAATGGAATCTTATGTTGTGGTTAAAATCAATGATGTTCCTCCACCATCAGGTTGTATAGTATAGTTAAAACATTCAATCTCCGAGTAGTCAAAACCCATTTCCAACTTAGGGGAGAAAATAATTATATCTTTTTATTCATCTATATTTACATTAATAAATATTTGTTATTTCAATTTAATTTCATATGTTTTTTTACTTTTAGCTTATTAGTGACTAATACTTATTTTCTTTAATAAGATTCGTTCTAGATAATATATATTTTTTATATTTTTCTTTTATACTCTTTCTATTTAATTATTACTTGATATTATATATAAAACCAAGAAATAATTTTTATATCAAAATGAGGGTATAGTTTTTACCAATCTTCTTAGGATCCACATGATTTTTTTATCTATATATATTTTGGTATGTTCTTCGGTTAGAAAAAATTATATTTAAATTATATCATTCCAAGTAAAAAATATCATACTATAATTTTTGATTTCATTAATTTTGAGAATGATTAATTTTTGTGAATGAAGATAAATATATTCACTACCATGAAGGATATTTTTTTCTCAACTAAGAATATATTTTAAGTGGAAATAAACAAATGAAATTATCATTATAACATTAACGAAATTGGAATTTTTAACTCTATCAAAAGTAACCCTTCTTTTATGAAAAATAAATCCTGATGTATCTGACCAAATAGAAATTCATATAAGTCCTTTGATACAGAAATAAAATATGTTTCTTGGATAACACATGATGTTTTGAGATATTATACAATGAAAAAAAATCAATAAAAGAAATAAAATCATAAAATATTTGGGCCTAATTATCCAAATGGAATGGATCTTGGTTAGTGTATTATTAAATGTTTGATGAAGGAGGGGAGAATTTACTTTTAAAAATGAAATTTTTGTTGAATTAATGAAGTGGTAAATTGAGTTTTGGTATAAAATAATTTGGAATTATAAATTTATAATAAATATTTTTATTGAAAATTTTATTCAAGAAAATTACATTCCATTTATAGACATTGAACCTGAATGTTGTCTAATATTAAGGTGAGGTGGTGTATAATATTTTTAGTAGATGTATAATATTTTCAAATATGGTTAAATCAATAATTATCTTTTTTTTGGTTTTTGTGTTTGAATTTATGAATAAAAATAATTTTTATTAGTTAAATTCATTATATTTCACATTAGTTTAATGTTTTAGTGTGGGTAATTAAAATACTCAAACCTTTCATATTTTTCATTAGAATTTTAATGTCAAAAATCTCATAGATAAGATTAATTTATTAGAAACTTTGAAATTTTTATATTAATATAATAATTTGGAAGGAGTTTAAAAATATATTATTTGTTAAAATTCATGTTTTTTTCGTATATTATACTTATTGGAAAGGACATTCTTTTAGTGTTATGATTTATTATAAATTACTAATCCGAACATGAATTTCTAAACAAGATGGAAATTCTTATTTTTCTATTCCTAATTCACTTAGTAATTTTATTAGATATTTTTATATTTTTAGAACTTTTAATTGTAATTTTCTATAAAAATATACAGTTATGGATGTAATATTTTCTTTCATAACCACAAGTTTCCTCATAATTATTCAATGAGATAATAGGAATTGAAGTAAAATTTGGATTGGATTCATCATATTAGATCTTACTTCTATGATATGGCCATCAATTTTCAACATTTATAAGATTGGGATGGAATTGTTAAACAAAATATAAGACTAAAAATAGAATATATCATTTAACTAGATAAATTTTTTAATAAGTTATTTAATGGTTCAACTATATGCCACAAAATTATGGATTTATTTGAACACAATATTCAAATGTTATGACTTGAAATCATTGAACTGAACTTAACCATAACAATATAAATTAGGTAGATTATTGGGATGTTAGAAGATTATCCACTACATGAATAAACTTACACTATGTTTTATAAATTTTTTATTTTCCTTTCTTCTCATTTTTTAATTCACAATTACAAATTTAAAATATAGTTATCTTTATTTCTATACTCTATTATCATTATTATTACATCCACTCATAATAATGAGTAACTATCCTAGTGAATATCCCAAGGGTATAAATCATTATCTTACCCAATTCCTCACACATTCATGTTTAATATTTTATTATTATATTAGTGTTTGGTTGAGGGGAATCATTTGAGAAATAATTAGTGTCAACCAATGTTTAGTTTTATTTTCTATAATACTCTCCCTTGCTAGTGGTGGTAGATATATAGTGTAATTATTTGAGGTTTTTATATGTTAAAAACCATTTAAGATGATGGTGTTCAATCCTATTTTATGGTTTCCATTAATTAAATATTGAATTTATAAAAAAAATTAATGTTCACAGTAGGTGATTCTCTTAGGAAATTCATCTTTATCTTTTACTATCACACATTATGCCTTATCAAAATTTCATAGATAAATTATTATTATAAATTCCATAAAAAACTTGAATTACATTACCTTAATATATTTGAAAGCCTGAAAAATATAATAATTGAATTAGGATTAGTGAGGGTTCAAACTGCAATATCTCCTCATGTGAGATTACTGTAGTCTTACTCTATGGATAATTATAAAAATAAATTGTTTTTAATTTTTCACCACACAATGAAAGATACAAAATACAATAAAATGAAAAATAATAAAATTGAAACACATGAATATGATGTATTATATTTGAAAACTAATTATTTGTCTAAAATAAAATATGAAGGATCAAGAAATAAATAGTAGATTGGAATGTTCTTATATGAAGTATGAAATAAAAGTGATGAATGAAGAACAATAACATTTGAGTATGTTTTGAGGTAATAAATACCTATATTCATGGATAAATGTTGTTTTTGATTTGGTGATGAAATATTAACAAATGATATAAAATGTGAAGAAAAATTGGACTAAAAATATAAGGGAAGTTCTCAATGATCAATAACATATTAATAATAAAATAATTATTCAAACATAGGGGACATGTAAAGATATGTAGAAACAACATAATTTCCATGATGATGTCTAGTTTATTATAGATACCATGGCCACATTATATCTTATTATAATGTCGAATAGAGTTATTTTATAGGTGAAACAACTGGTTGTTTGTAAATAATAACTAAAACATACCTTTCATATTTCAATATAAATACATTGCATGGATAATGTTTAAATTTATCTTTGTTTCTCTATAACATTATTGATCAAAGGAAAAAGATGAGAGACTGTATCTCATGAATTAAAAGATGAATGGTTATAACATAATATAAAATAATTTATTTAAGAAATTGATTTTATCCATTGGAAGAAGAATAATGTTATTTGTTTGCGTGTATCATCGAAAATGAGAATATATCAATATATGTATCACCCCATTGGGTATATTCCTATAATGGGAATAAGCTTAAGATAAATGATAATGTTATTCTAGCTGATTTGTCTTTGAAAGATATAAATAATAATAGTTAGAAGATTCATAATAGTTAACCTTAATCCCACATGATGCATAACATTAATTTTCTCTAGAACCGAAAATTAAGATTTTATGGAATTTGTTGGTTTGAAAATTATAAATCAATAAAAATCGATGGAAAGGATAAAACATTTTTTTTCTAGATATGAATTGAAAAATAGTAATTTAATATATTTTTATGGTCTTGGATACTATTTATTAACTATGATTTGATTATGTGACTTGGTTTTGGGACTCATATTCAGAAAATGGGGACCCTATATAAAGGGAATAATTAGAAAATCTCTTCTGTTGGGATATAGAATGAATGCAGACATGTATTAGGAGAATAATAAATAGAAAACCAATATTCTTATTTTATAAGAGGTGTAAAATCCTTAGAACAAGAGGCATATTCAAAGTCATCAATAGGCTATAGTAAATTTATCAAAGTCAATGGTTGATGTTGATAATTCTATTATAAAGTGGAATAGAGAAAATTTGTGATGTATTCATAAGGGGAAGGATGGAGAAAACCCATAATAATCTATAGAATATTTGATAATAAAATCAATTTAATTTTTTCAAAAACGATGTATGTTTTCCAGTATGTTAAGACAGTACTTGCGGTGAGAAACATTTCATCTTACATTCCAATGAATAATATAGTATCAGATGTGAAATGATAATGTGGTCAAAAAGATTAGTGTTGTATTGTGTCAATATTTTACGATGAAGATTGGAGAACGATATATGATGAATAATGAAGATCATATGGTTTTATAATGAAATTGATTACACATAAATTTTAGTTGTAAATTGAATATACAAAAATTGAATATAGAATGAAATTTTAGTGGTAAGGACTGATAAACTGTGGGGAGTTGTATTGAGAAGGAATGAAATGGTAAATTACATGACCAAGTCCTTGTTGATAGAAAGTGGAATCTCACAACTCTATTAAACAAATTTCGGTTTAATGGATTTATATGTTCAAAATTGATCATTTCTAAATCCTAGATAATTGAAAACATTATAATAATGTGGCATGGTAAGAATCCATCATTGGAATAACTACAATAATTTAACGTAAATTTGTTATTTAATATAATAAGGGAAATAATGGATTATATGGTAATTGAGTGTATAAAGGATTAATTTTATTAAAATAATCAAAGAAAAAGCCTATAAATTTTGCAATAAAATGAAAAAAAATATTTTGGAAAGCAATGAAGTGAAATTTACCCAAAAATAAACAAAAATAAAAATATTGATATTATTTTAATGAATAAGTGCATGATGAATATGTAGATTTGGATTCTGGAGAATATAAAATCCAACCAAATGATAATAATTCTATTGTTAAATTATATAATGATAATGTTGTTAAAAGAATAAAATTCATAACTCAAAAAATATATATAATAGTTCACATTATCCAAGATAAAATTATTAGATAAAAAAGAAATATAACAGTGGATACTAGCATTATTCAAGGGAAATATTCTCTAACATTGACCTAGATAATGAGATTAATTGAAAACTATTCTCTATTATCAGTGGTAGATAAATATCATTCGAAAAGTAATTAATTGATGTACCTTTGGTGAATTCAATAAATTAAGTTATAGACTGAATTGTAAAGAACCTTAAATTGGAACATATTGATAATCTAAAACATAACAATACTATTGTTAAAATATGGTTATTCACAAATAAGATTTATTAACATGGAATAGTGGATTCAAATAAAGAGATATTAGTATTTAAAGGATATACTTAGATTAATAGAGATTATTTTTTAGAAACATTTTCTCTGGTGGAATTGATGTAAGACCTAAGTATTTTTCAGGAAATACAATCTCAATGAATTTTTTATGTCAATTGAATGAATGAAAAGAAAAAATTCCTAAATTGATTTCTGAATGGATAAGTATATATAAAAAATGGTAGGAATATTTATTATAGATAATGATTTAATTGTCTATAAGTTGAAAAAACGATTTATACTACTGGAATAAATTACCTCATTAATGATATACATATATTTATATTTATTAGTTAATGATAGATATTAGGAGTCATGGTGTTTATCAAGACCTCTATGTTAATGTATTTGATGGATATAAGGTTATAATGATTTTTTATATAGATGTTATCATATTTGGAAGCAAAAAATTTAATTCAATGTATAGATTTTAAAATATTATGATCATTGTGAAAAAATAATCATTCATGGGAATGTTGAAATTATATTAAGTGAGATTTATTTGGTTGTTGATTATGGTGGTTAAATATAAGAATTTGACTCATTTTAGGCTTTGGAAAATTGAATTTTGTGTAGAAAAATACTTGTATAAAACTAGGTACAATAACATGGCTATAGTAGAATACACATTGGACCTCATTAATGAATGATTATACCCTAAATAAGACTATATATTCCGTAAATATGAATTGAAAAATTTATGGATAACTCATATAGGTTAGTTGAAATGAGTTCATAGAGAAGAACGAAATCATGGAGGAATATTTTTTTTTATCATGGTTTTTCTAATTTCTGATAAAATGTGTTGGTGAGCATGTAGTAAACCATTTTGAAGTAAATTTTTCTAGTAGATGAAAAACTTCATCATAATTATAGTAACAAAACCTATGTAACAACCAACGATTTCATAATACAGTTTTTCTTGAAAGTAATTCAATAACATGAACTACATGCAACACCGAGTTCTAGCACACCATGACTTACCGAACTAGTTGTTCCAAAGAGGTTATGGATAGTATTAATAGAATTTTGAACTTTATATAATCCTTATAGTTTTAGAATCTATATTGTGATTTTCTTATACATAATTTAAGAACAAATTCATTTTTTCAGATAAAAGATGTATTTTTCAAAAACGGCAATTTTACCACCTTTTAATGGAGAACCCTTTTTAAATCCAAAATTTTAAACTTTTATATATTCAATTTTAAAAAATAAACTTCTTTTTTAGAATCAGGACATAATAATTTAGTTTCAATATATATTGGTGTTTTTTTGAAAACATTCATATTTGTGTGAATAGTTAAAATAATATATTTTAACTGAAAACAACGTTTTTAATCAAAATAATTAGTAATGGTAAGTTATAAATTTTAGTGTTTTGGATGTATAAATATATTTTATTTTTACCCTTTAATCCAATAATAGTCATTGTATGTAATTTCACTTTGAAATTGGACATAAACATGTGCAAATCTTTTGATAGTTATTATTTCTTAAAAATATGCCTTTTGGTTTTGAGAACGGGAAATAATTTTATATTAAAAAATTCAGATTATATGATTTTAATTTGATAAAAAGAACTTCATTTTTGAATTCATAATATCAATATTATCTTAGGGTAAAATTTTGTTATCTTTCGGAAAACATTAAATTTTAGATGAATAGTGAAATACACTATGTTATTATTTAAAACCGAATTTTTATTTAAATGATTCTTTATTTTATTAAAATTTATTTTAAGTAAAAAAATATATATATAATACTTACATAAGTTCAATTTAATTTATTGGAGTCATATTATATGAAAATTAGATGTATAAAATTTTATCGAACGTTTTACCATCATTTACCCACCTCCTAGAAGCATTTGCAAAATTGCATAAAACATAATTATACCACTTCTGTGAGTTGAATTTCAAAAATCTGAGTGAAATGGTTGATATCAGTAAGTAAAATTTTTTTCAATAATATGAAAATAATTTTTTGTGTATAGTAACTTTTGACTTTTATTTACCATGGTTTAAAGTAAATAGAATAATTAAGGGTAAAAATGATATCATAATTACCCTAACACATGTACTGATTCTATTAGATTAGTGTAATTAGAAAAAAAACCTTAGGAATAATATATGATCCTTTAGGTCCACTTGGATTAGATTAGTACATTTTTTGTTATTTAATTCAAAGAAGAGTTAAAAGTAAAAAATTCAAATATTAATAACTAAACCATTTTTAATATATGGTTACACATAATATAAATTCAACTCTAAATCTTCATTATAAATATAAAAAAAATCAAACATAATGGTATCTAATTTATAATTTTTAGATGATAAATAATTTAATTTATTTATGACACAATGATGATGCGGTAATTAACTTATTATAGAAATATTAAAATAATTGATATTATAAATACACAAATAAATGTAATTTGAGTCTTCTATTGAATTAAAATAATTCTATAATGTAACATGACATGATAGGGTTGATTAAAATAGAATTTTTAGAAGTAATAATGCTGTTATGAATTTAGAAGAAACAAAATAAGAAATAGTGTCAAAATTGACAAAAAGAGTTTTTAAAACAAATATTAAATTATTAATTGGTATTCTAATCCTAAAAATCTATGGTTCGGCCAAATGTCTTACATACTATTATAATTGTCATTAATTATCCACTTGGGGCTCATTGTGTCATTGATTTCTTTTCGACTCATCCCTACCTTAGACAATAAATAATACATTTTGGAGCCATTATAATCAGAAAAATAATTTATTATAAAATAATATTTTTTATTTTTTCTTAGGTGCCCCTCTCCACTCTTATAAAAGGGAACTTCCCCTTCTCTAATATTCACACCTCTAAATCCATTTAGCTCGGCCAACCCCTACCCATATTTCCTACCAACTTTTCTAACTTCATCCAAGAGTCCTTAATTTGGTTCGAAAGCCATTATAAAGAGCCGTTTTGATCAAATAAAAAGGAAGAATCTGATGAAGATGTAAAGATTTCACCACCCTCTTTCATGTTCTTTTCTTCTTCGACTTACTCATTATTTCTTATTACTATACCAAAATAATAAATCAGGTATCTTATATATAATGTGATTATATTATAAATATGTAACAACTATATTCATTATTCTATACATCCTATGAATGATAATGTCACCATGCGTGTATACGTACAACATACCATCTCCACATCGTTGTGTAATTTGTTAACACTAAGTTATTTGGATGGATATAATGATGAGTAATTTGCATATAAATAACGAAAATAACATGGTAATGTCTTTGTAAAATTAATATACCATCAAATTACACACCATTAAGGAAATGATATTGTTTCTCGTGCGTACGTACGGATTACCGTCTTCACAACGCGATGAGATTAATTTCCACGTTCACCATTCATCGACGATTATAAAAATATATATTACTAATAAGTATGTAATATGTGAAATAATAATGATATTGGAGATATATATATATATAGGTATATATATTTATTTACTTACATATATCTTATTCACTTACTTCCGTTCAATACGATATGAAAACAGAAACATGTTTTACACGTACGTACGACCTACCATCTCCATCAACAGTGTTTTCCATTTCATATATCTATCTATTAAAAATATTTATATTATAAATATATGTTATATTAAAATCAGGGTTTATATTCTGGAAGTATTTAAATCATTATCTATATGATATGATCAAGAATAATAAGTTAAAACACGTACGATAAAGAAATCGATTATTACCCAAAATGTTGATTTAAAATGGAAATAATTATTAAATGGGTAGTATAAAGACATAAATGAATCATGTATGATAAAATAAATATGTATATGGTTTTGGTATAATTTAATAACATTCAATGGTCATTATATAGAAGGTTAAATTTACCCTTGACCAAAGGAATGTTCAAGGTAATGGTTAATTTCACAATCTCTTTATTATATGAGTTTGTTTTTACATAAGTATCTATCAGGACATATTTTTTATCCATGTCCGTGTTTCATGAAAGGGTTTTAAAAGAGAATATTTTAAGTTAATTTTTACTAAAACATCATTTTAAATGTTTTAAATATTTATCCCTCAAAATCATTCTCATTAATGTTAATGTTTTCAGAATGGGTTTTAAGGATTTATCTATATAGACATGACAGCTTTTAAAATATTGATTCCTTTCAAAAGATTCAAAGTGGTATGGGACACTTTGATTCCAAAATGTCTTTAAATTTCTTACTTTCTAAATTGTTTGATTTTAAAGGTTTTCATGAAAAAGTGATATTTCTCTCAAAGATTTGTACAAATCATATTCATCTATATCAACATCCATTGATGGATTTTAAACTTGTTTGAAGTTGATTTATTATAATAAAAATCATCCATATTTTATTGATGGTTTGGTGATATGTTTGACTGTGGATGTCTTATTTTTATACCATTCATGGTTTATGGATAAAGTATTGACATTTCGTTTTATAGTTTTAATATGAATGTTTATGTTATATCTAAACCTTTTCATATGAGGTATTCATTGGACTTTGTATGTGATGGGTGCATCCCGTTATAGCTCCTTGATGCATCGGTAGGTCACATAAAACAAACTAGTGTCTTGGAACAAGGCATTGGAAAAATCTTATTTGTATTCTTGGCACAAGGCCTTGACTATGTGGTTAAGAAAGTCTGGCATTAGGCACTCCGTCATTATGAAAGTGGCTATTGATATTTCATGTAATTATTCACCAAGTATAATATCCATGTTAGTAAATGGAATTATTGTGATTAATATTTTCCATATTATGATGAAGTTTATTTTGAAAAGGATTTTGTTTCAGTTTTATACATTACCATAAATGTTTATGCTTATTTAAGAAATTTTCCATTATATTGTTATCCTTACAAAGAATTTGAGCTCACCCCTTTCTTATGTTTTATTTTTCCAAGATCTTAAGAAGTATTTTATGTTTGAAATGTAGGGTTAAACTAAAGGAACAATGAAATTTTCAAAAGATTATTATTTTGTTATGTATGTTTGAAAGTGTAATGTAATGTTCATCCATGTAATCTATTTTCCAAGACTGCTATACAGATCGGTCTTTCAGGACTTGATTCCTTCTAATCATGCCAATGTATTAGAATAATGCACCGACTCTACGAATCTATAGTCATGGCGTTACACCGTAATCAATTAGAATAATATCCAAAAATGGGTATTTCAAGAAGAGAAAATTCCATGGAGTTTAGAAAAATATAGTTTATTAAAAAAACATGATTATTTGGAAAAACATTAACAATTTCATGGTTATAGAATGAACATAATCAAAATAGATAGAGTTCAATGGTGGAAATCATCTCTAAGATGATCCGAGTGATGTATTTTATCCATAAAATGTTCAAGGTAGTCAAATTAATGAAATTTGAGTTTAAATTTTAAAACCCTAAACTAATAATGTAAGGAGGTATCCTGAAAAAATATAGAAGAAATTTTATTGATATAAAAAATGAGTTGTGTTGTAATATACTATTAAATAATTAATAGAGAGAAATATAGGACATGGATTACATTGAATACCTAGAAATGGAGATTTGTTTTGAATTTATTGAATTCCATTTAGGAATAGTTTTTTAATTGCAGATTTTTTATATAAATTTTAATATTAGGAAGTATATATAAGGGAATAATTGAAAAAACCAATTAAAATTTGGAATTATATCATCAATTTCTATATTTATGTTTTTTCCTTTGTGTTGATACTATATCTTTGTATAACCTTCTTAAGTTAAAATTAGTGGAACTGGGAAATATTTCATATAAAATGGGATATAATTAATGATATTATAAAGATTAAAATCGTTAGTTTGTGAAGTAATTATTATTAGGAATATCAACACATCATTGATATGTGTTCATGTAATGTGGAACACTATAGGTGATGTGTTTGGTATCATCTTGGTTGATGAAAAATAAAAATTGGGGAGGTGAATTTTCATTCTGAAAATATTCAAAGTATCATAAATTATGATAAGGAATTCGATGTTAAACATGATTCAACAATTAAAGCATAATCAAATGACGAATTCAAGGAATGAAGAGTGATATTATTAGAGTAGAAAAATTGAACACATGGATTTATATATTATTAGATATTATTAAACTTCTGTCAATAATTAACACTCCCAATCAAAGAATATGGATATACTCCATAGATATATTATTTTATTATTAGTATATATTGAACCTATATTATTACAATTGAAGCATCCCTAACCAATGTTTTTAACATGATCAAACCAAACACATGAATATTTATAAAGCACCCACAAACATAACATAATCATTCTCACAGGTGCATGAAAAACCATGAAATTATAAGGAGTGAAATTAACCTAATTAATTTTAATAGGTTTAAAAAAACCTATGAAATTTTCTTATAGTCAGGTTGGAAAATAAATAGATAGATTTTATCTATGGTATAACTAGTTGTGAGACACATGTACTAGGATATTATAGTAATTATAACTCTTGTGAAAAAATAAAAAAAATTCATGGGAATTTTTTAATTAAATTATGGAATAGAAAAGTGATCCTTGACACATGAATATGATTTACCAAAATATCTTTAGTGTTCTAGATGCAACAGTGTGTTAATGCTCAAGATCTCAACCCTATAACAATATTAAAATGAATAGTTAATGTCTCACTCTCACTATCTATATTTTACCTTCATTTATATAATGCAATAAAAAACCTAATGGTTAAATCCACTTAATTATAACTCCATAAGTTCCAATTATATATGTCCAATAATAACATTCATGTGGATGTTTCCACCACTTTTGAAAAAATTTATAACATTATTCAAATAAATATTAAAAAAAATTATAATAATCATCATTAAATTCTCCATACTAAACTCAATAATGATTATAATTTAAGGCTCTTATATACTACTTGATGTATCATATAAAAGATCATTTTATATTCATATTTTAATATTGAACATCAAAATAGAAAAATATTGTACATAAATAAGAATGTAAAATATCCCGTGAAATGCACTAGACATTTATCTATGAAATGAAAATTATATTTCTGATCATAGAATCTCCAAATTAATAGAACCAATGAAATCACACTAATGTCTCACCACGGTTTGACATGAATTCTATCTCTATTTTACATATCACAAGGATTTTTTATTTTCTCCATGGACATAATAAAAATGAAATAGTAAATTATGAAACATATAACCACCAAAACATTACCTTTGAAATCAATACATAAGGAACTAAATTTTCACTATGACGTGTATGATTTAAAATCTCTTACTATGTATTTGTATGCTTTTCTCCTTAGATAAAAAATTATATATGATATTTTATATATTTTTATGAATTTTTTTTTTATTTTCGCAAAAATCATGTTCTTCACATTAAATTGTATACATGAAAGTAGTATCTAAAAATATGTAAATATAACTTCCAAATTATCTTTAACCAATAATGAATGAAATTTATATAAGACCTTATACCTCAGAGTAAATTATTTTTAGGGTTTAAGACACAAAAAACCATTCATATAGATAAATTGAACATCTGACCTCATATATAAATGTAAAATCTCTTTAAATAAGAGTAATTTAATTTTTGAATAAATAAAAATTTAATATTCATTCTAGAGAAACACATTGATTGAAAAAAAATCATTTACTCAACCAAGATTCAGACTCTCAATAAATCTATGAGCCAATACATAAAATATAAATGTTCTCTTTCTAGGAATAAGATTCATGATTTATCAAAATTTACATTTATGTCCAAACATAATATTAAACATTGTAGTATATAAAAGACATGTGAAAAAAAATTATTTAATATTCATTCTGAGAACAAAATATAAAATCCATATTTCCTGAGTAATAAATAATAATAATAATTGATATATAATAAATAAATTCATTTCAAGGATTACATAATTATTTTATTATGAAATCACCAAAATATTTAAACTTAAATATGATGAATAATATAACTATATTTAATGAAAAATAACTAATGAATAATGAATTTGATAATAGATAGAAATGTCATTACCGAAACCAATACAAAGTATCAAAGAGCCACTTCACATTATATCAATTTTAAAAATTAAAAAACAACATCAAACATATTAAACTAATACCCCCCCCCATTTTAGGGATAAAAATGATAAGAAAAATAAATTAATATTAAAGAAAAAAATAAAAAAAAATCAATAAATAGACAATTATATATAAATAAGATAACAAATATAAAACATTTTTCCACAACTATAACATGATATAAAACAAAAATAACCACTCGATAAATTTAAACAATAAATCAAATAATACAAAAAAAATAAATACATTAATATAACTGGAATATGACATAAAACATTTTCTAGTAAAAGAAAACTAATAAACCCAACATATATAAATTGTCTGATACCAACTGTTTAAAATATTTATTTGAAGATGATATATCAATTGAATAAAAAAATATAATTCCACCAAACATTATGTATGATAAAACTAAAAACCCATTGTTAATGACATATTAGAATAAATAATAATAATAATTGTTTAAACTATCCCAAAATTCACTATTTTTCTCTCTTAGATAGATAAAAAAGTGAATATTTTTTGAAATCATGTTCACATTTAATGTAAAAAACATATACATTAAGGGTCCATGAAAACATGTTAAAGATATTGAAGAAATTAAAAAAAGATATGATTTTAAATAAAATACATACTAATATCATGACCTGGTTATATTAAATAAAATAACCAAAATGATAAAATTATACACATTGGATATATGAAACAAATAACATATATCATAATCCCAATATAACAATTGCTAAAAACAAAAAAAGTTGTCTATATTTTACAATAGATTTTATCTTAACTAGGCATATAAACATACTTATTTCATTAAATATTGATACATTATCTTTCAATAACCCTCACTATATAAGTGTTTAAGAGTTTTACTTTTAAAGCTATTATATTAATAAATTATCTATTATTAACATGTAATTGAATAAAATTAAACAAAAAACCACATGCATATTGACCAAATAACCCACACATTCGAAATATAACAGTATAACTACATTCGTGTTCACCTATAATAAAATGGTTTCAGTAAAAAATATGTATTCATCTATTATAACAATAGAAAACATTATTTTTCATTACTGTAGTAATTTTTTGAAATTTCATAAGTTCAACCAGAATTTTTATTGTTATAGTAAAGTGATATTGTGATACCTTAAATAATTCAACTTCATCCTTAGGCTTCCCAATCTCTATCATAAAATTTCCAAATCATAAAAGATTTACTATTCGGTGAATAAAGAAGTGATTAATATTCTTCCATTTTTTTACTTCAGCATAGAAAAAACATCCATCATATATTTGAATATTTATTTTACATTTACACTATTCTATGGTAAAGAATATTTCATTCTTTCATTTCATAGAATTTTATTCTATTTCTCATGTGTAAGATTTTTATAATCCACAATAAACCTATTTTAAAAGGCTTTAGTACTTTTAAATTATTCATGAAACCTTCTAAAATGATATTTAAGACCTTAATAATTTGCATATCATAATCAAAACCATTAGAATATTCAGAATTAGAATCGGGGATTGAATTACTCTCTTTATCAATTATACACAACAACAAAAATCCATCATTATTTGTATATCCTCCCATGTGACTTGAAGAATAAGAGTTAGATGATGAAAATGATACCTTTTTCTATTTATCGCTAGAAAATATTACCTATTTTCTTCTCAAACCATTATTCTTCACTGAAGTCCTAATTATCCGTGTAACTCAAAATATCATCCAATTGTTTCCTCTCCTCTTATTTAATATTCATACAATTTTCAACATCAAACCATAATATTTGGGGTGTCTATTTCAATCATTAAAAATTTATTATATCATAGAAATTATTACCTTTTATTCCAATCCTTTTAAAATCCATCCTATAATTCTTATATTTCTACTACTTCTTCACACCTCTTATATTATTTATAATTAATTGTATACATATTGAAACGTGACACAAATAATCACCATTCCCATAATAAGATGATTATAGAATATCATCAGATTAATCAAATGATTCTATTTTAGTTTATTTGATATAAATTTCCATCCTTTTTTAATTATATTCATTATCATTATCATTAAAATTATGTTTTTATTTTATTAAAGAAAAAATAAGCTTATCCATGGTTTTTTCAACAATAGTCCCCTATTTTTTCAAATGATTTATTATTATAAATTTGCTTCATTATTACAAGTTTTTCTATAATTAGTAATTATATTTTAAATATTAATAAATCTATTATATATTTCACTAAAACATTTATATTAATACATTCTAAATTATTGGAGTTCAATGCTAGGAGAAACAATATTAGTTCCCTATAAATTCGTAGTGACTATATAAGTGACATTTAAAGACCTCTAAATGGTAGAAGATATTTTATTAGGTGAAATATTTCTATAAACACAAATTCTAATTGAAAAATAAATATAATTATTATCTTTGTAAATGAGAACATATATACTATCACTATTAACAACTAAATATTCACGATAGACATAATGTAATTTATAATGTCATTACATGATGTTTATGTAATCAACTCATATATTCTTTAAAAATAGTTCCCTTTTTTCCTTCTAGTAACCATAATTGTGGCCATTGAAATTTAGTCATCTAAGATGACTCATATTTTCAACCTCATAACATTTCATAATTGAAAACAAGTCATTCCTAAAGACCATTAAGTATATATAATTGGTTATATATATCTTTGTTAGAAATCTATATTGATCTAATAAAAAGTCTCATAAATCAAATAAAATGTATAATTTTTAACTCTCCTAATAAGGGTTTTATATAATACCATTTTTCTTGTAATCAAAATAATCCTTAGAAGAAAACATATAAAATTGATAGGATATGATACTGATGGTTAGTTCAAAACTGGGATAGTGACAATAAATTTTGAATGGTGAATTTTAAATTTGGAAATAATAACAGTAACTTAGATTACAATGTGGAATTTTATGTATAATAAAATTCAACCATTCATGAATAAAATTGAATTGGTGAAAGTGTAAATAATTAATTTAGTAATGTTAACAAATTAGAATAGTGATTTTTAATTTTTTAGATATAAATGATATTGTAAAATTTATTCAAACTCTCAATGGAATTTGATCGACATGCACTATAGACATATCATTTTAAATTATGGGTATACCATAACCAATATTTATTTAAAGGATTATCACTATTTTTTTATAGGATCAGAACTATCCCATGAATTTATAATAATTATCTTTAATCCTATCATATCCTTTTTATGCATGGAAAGAGAACCCATCATTTCAAAAGAGTTTTCCTAACCAAGTTCATTTTAATAGTTTGATAAATAAGTAGTGTGAATAAATTTTCATGGGATTGGTGGAGAAAATTGGTACCATATAACGATGTCATAACCAATGTGAGAGACACACATACTATAAATTTAAAATATAGAAAACTCCCATAAAATATAAAAATATGAAACCACTATAATGTTTTCATGAAATTTTTGATATTCTAATTATTACCATCATATAATAACATGAATTATAGAAAAAAATTTAATTACATACATTCTTGTGACATTTTAAGTTTAATTATATAGAGAGTTATAGTTAAATATAACAATTAAATCTCATCGATTTATTTTCTAATAGAAATTTCTTCCACAAAATAAAAAAATAGTTTATTTGAAATACTTTTCCAACATATCCAACAATTTCTCAATAAGATATATTCTTCTATAAATATTATTTCTAATAATTTTCTTTACAACATAATGAAATAATAACATATGAATGGTGATATCAAATGATTGGTATGAGATACATTATACTAGAAACTATCGTTGAATAAACCAGGTATAAATAATATTCTAGTAAATAAATGATAATAAAATAATTTCATATAACATAAAATATGATCTTATTTTATATTAATATATAATATAAAAACATCTATAATCATAGGCAAAATAATAAGTAAATTCATGGTCATGGAATGTTCAATTTTGAAGAATTTTATTTGTACCATAAAGACCTCACACAATAAATTATTTTTATCATTAATTTCATAACCAAGACATATGTAGTGTAATTAAGGTCCCAAATAAGGCATCATGATTTCATTATGTATTTATACCCCAATTACCCAAAATATTCATCTCATGAGACCAATTATCGCATCAATCGACTATGTAATAGCATACAGAACCCATCATTTCTTTATATCCAGTGAATTAGCTATGTGGATGATATGAATAATAACAGAATAGAAAATATACTTACCTTAGTAATCTATAAACATCCATATTGAGATATAAAATTATAAAATTTTAGTACCTTTTTCGTTAATTAATGTTCATAATCCATCAAGGGAAAAAATTATATGGATAAAAAACATAATGTACTTGATTAAATAATAAATAATCATCCACATCTAAATAAAAACTATATAGACTATCAATATTTCCCCATTAATAAGTGGAATATCATTTTATGTAACCATAATCAAACTACTATGGTATAGTGTACTGAAATAAATTTCAACTTATAATTTTTACAAATCATTCAATTCATGGGTATCTATGTCGTAACACCACAAGATTTAATAGTATGTTATTTCTTCAAAGTAATTCAATAACTTGTATTACACACAACACTGAGTTCAAGCGCACCATGACTTACCAAACTATCCATTCAAAAGTGGTTATGAATATTATTAAAAGAATTTTGAACATTATATAATCCTTATAGTATTAGAATCCATATTATGAGTATATTAGACATAATGTAAGAACAAATAAATTTTTTCAAGTAAAAGAAGTATTTTTCAAAAAATGCAATTTTACCGCCTTTTAATTTTCAATCCCTTTTAAATATAATATTTGAAACTTTAATATATTCATTTTGACAAAATAAACCTATTATTTAGAATACATACATAATAATTATGTTTCAATAAATTTTTGGTGTTAATCTGAAAACATTCATATTTGTGTGAATAGTGAAAAATAATATATTTTAACAGAAAACATCTTTTTTAATCAAAATAATTTATAGTGTTGAATTATAAATTTTAATGGTTTGGAAGTATAACTAGATTACATTTTTACAATCTAATCCAATTATGGTCATTATAAGTAATTTCTCATTGAAATTGGACATAAACAAGTGTCAATCTTTTGATAGTTATTATTTCTTAAAAATACACTTCTTGGTTTTGACAAAGGGAATTCGTTTTAAATTAATTAATGAAAATTATATGTTTTTAAATTGGTAAAATGGAATTCATTTTTGAATTTGGTATATCAAAATTTGTTTAGGGTGAATTTTTGGTATTTTTCTGAAAACATTGAATTTTTTTATGAATATTGGAAAACACTATGTTATTGGTTAAAACTGACTTTTTATTTAAAAAATTATTTATTTTATTTAAACTTATTTTAGGTCAAAATATATACAAAATACCAATATAAATTCAGTGTAATTCATTTGCTTCAATTTATATTATTTTAGATATATTAAAATTTTATCAAACTTTTTACCGTCTTTGGTCCACCTCCTAGGAGCAGTTGCAAATTTACATAAAACGTAATTTTACCACTTCTGTTAGTTGAATTTTGGAAATCTGAGATACAAGGTTAATATCAAGGAGTAAAATTTTGTTCAATAAAATAAAATATTTTTTGGTGAATAGTGACCTTTTACTCTTATTTACCACGGTTAAAAGTAAATAGCATAATTAAGGGTAAAAATTATATTATTATTACCCTAACACATGTCCTAATTATATTGTATATATTTAATTAGACCAAAAAAAACATAACAATAAAATATGATCCTTTAGGTCCACATGGATGAGATTAGGACATTTATTATTATTTAATTTAAAGAAGAGTTAAAAGTGTTAAATTCAAAGATTATTAACTAAACCATTTTTAATATAGGGTTATATATAAGATAATTCGACTATAAATATTCATTAGTAATATTAAAAGATTTCATAAATCATGGTATTTTATATATTAGTTTTAGACATTAGATAATTAAATTTATTTATGAAACAATCATGATGCAGTAATTACCTTATTAATGAATGAATCAAATAAATGGTATTATAAATATTAAAATAAATATAATTTCAATGTTTATATGAAATTAATGATTTTTCTAGGTGGAAATGAAATGTTAGGGATGATTTAATGTATCTTTTTTGAAGTAATCAAGTATTTATTACTTCAAAAAAACAAAATACCAAACGGTGTCAAAATAGACATAAGTTAATATTTAAAAACAAATACTATATTATTTGTTGGAATAATATTCCTAAAAAATTAAGGATCGTCCAAAGTGATTAAATAATATTATATATGTCATTAAATAGCCACTTCAGGTTCTCTTGAATGTTTTGAGTACGATTATTATCCATATAGAGTAAGAATACAAGAAGAAACGGTAAAATTTAAACTATTTAACTAAGAGTTAAATCTAAAAGATAAGGTTAAATTTGTAACCTAAACTTGTCTAAAATCTATTTTTTGAAAGTAGTTCGACCCATAACCACATAAGGATCTAAATAAATTCATTTGGAACCATTATAAACCTAATATGATTGTATAATAAATTTATACTTTAATCTATTCCTAAAGTGACCCACACCCCTCTTATAAAAGAGAACTTCCCCTTCTCTCTAAATCAAATATCCAAAGTCATTTGGCTCGGCCAAAAACTGCCGAAATTTCCTCCAAACATCCATCAATTCAACATAAAGGCCTTAGTTTCATCATAAATCAAACCTATGGATCCCTTTTGAGAAAATCAAAAGGAAGAACCCGAAAAAGAGGTAATGATTTCCCCACCCTCTTTCAAGTTCTTTTCTTCTTCAACTTCTTCTTTCTTTGTTATTTCCATTATAAAATTATAACTCTAGTAAATTATATAAACTATTATGTTATTATATATATTTCACAACTATATTAATTATTCTATCCATCTTATTAATGATAATGTCACCGTGTGTGTGTACGTACGACTTACCGTCTCCACGCCATGGTGTAATTTTTTATTCACCACTATGTAATTTGGAATGGTCTAATGATGTGTAATATGTATATAAATAATAAAACTAACTTGATAATGTCTCCGTAAAATTAATATACCATCCAATTCTACACCTTTAAGGAAATGATATTGTTGCTCGTGCGTACGTACGGATTACCGTCTCCACGACACGATAAGATTCATTTCCACATTCACCATTCATCGATGATTATAAAAATATTTATTACTAATATGTTTATAATATATGAAATAATAATTCTATAGGAGATATATATATATATATATCTGTACTTACATGTATTTTATTCACGTAGTTCCGTTCAATACGTTTTGAAAACAGAAACAGCGTTTATGCGTACGTACGGACTATCGTCTCCATAAACGGTGTTTTCCATTTCATATATATGTCTATTATACATATTTATATTCTAAATATATATGATATATAAATCATTTTTTATATTCTGGATGTATTTAATCATGATCTAAGTGATACAATCAAGAGTAACAAGTTAAAACACGTACGATAAAGAAATCGATTATTACCCAAAATGTAAATTCAACATGGAAATTATTATTAAATGGGTATTATAAAGTCATATATGAATAATGTATGATATAATATATATTAATATGGTTATTTTATTATTTAATAACATACTACGGTCTTCATATAGAAGGTTTAACGTACCCTCGAGTAAAGGAAAGTGCATGGTAAGGGGTTTTCATCTCACTCCTTATTCCCGTGAGATTTGTGCCATATTGCCACTATTACCTTTTTTGTGGTGTATGTACTTCCCATAATTGTATTTTTTGTGTAATACACATTAATTTATTTGTATTTACATATTCAGTGTATGATACCTCTTTCAAGGGGTGTATGTTTCGTATGTTACCAAATTGGTAATGGTTAATTTCACAATCACTTTATTATCTGAGGTTGTTTTTACATAGGTATCTAATGGGATATATTTATTTTCCATGTCCATGTTTCATGAAATTGTTCTCAAAGGGATTATTCTAAGGTACTTTTTTTCAAAAACTTCATTTCAAATGTTTTAAATATTTATTCTTCTAAATATTTCTCTTTAATGTCCATATCTTTAAAATGGTTTTTAAGGATTTATTTGTATGGACATGAATGTTTTTTAAATGTTAATTCCTTTAAAAAGTTACAATGTGGTATGGGACACTTTGATTAAAAAATATATTTAAATTTATTCCTTTCTAAATTGTGTGACTTTTAAATGTTTTCATGAAAAAAAGATATTTCTCTCAAAGAGTTTTACAAATAATTTTCATCTAAGTCAACATCCATTGATGGATTTTAAACTTATTTGAAGATGAATTATTATGAAACAAATCTTCTATATTGTATTGAAGGTATTGTGATATGTTTGACTATGGATGTGTTGTTTTTATCTCATTCATAGTTTAGGGATAATGTATTTAAATTTCATATGATTGTTTTAATACAAATGTTTATGTTACGTTTAAACCTTTTCATATGATAAATGAATTGGACTTAGTATGTAATGGGTGGAGCCTGATATAGATCCTTGATGAATCGGTAAGTCTCATGAGACAATCTAATGTCTTGGCATAATTCCTTAACAAAATCTTATTTGTAGTCTTGGAACAAGGCCTTGACTATGTGGTTATGATAGTCTCGCATTATGCATTCCATCATTATGAAAGCGGTTAGTGATATTGCATGAGATTTTTTGACTAGTAGAATATCCATGTGAATAAGTAAATGACATTACTTAATTTTAATTTTTCCATATTATGATGATGTTCATGTTTAAAAATATTTTATTTTAGTTATATTTTACCTTAAATGTTTATTCTTTATTATGAAAGTTTATGTTGTATTGTTATCCTTACTAAGCATCTGAGCTCACCACTTTCTATGTTTTATTTTTCCTAGGATTCCAAGAAGTGTATTTTGACTGATATTCAAGGTTAATACAAGGGAATAATGGCGTTCATAATGAATTATTTATATTGTTTTGTATGTTTTAAAGTGTAATGTAACATTCTTGTATGTAATCTATTTTCCAAGACTGCTAAACCGGTCGGTCCTTCGGGACATTATTCCTTTTTATCATGCCAATGTATTAAAATATTGCACTAACTCTGGGTAACTGGGGTTGGGAGTTACATTTGGTATCAAAGGAAGGTTTAAAATAACCATGAAAGCTAGATTTAGATAAAATCTCATTAGATCACATGGACCTAAGATAGACTCTGTGGATTAATATAAACGAAATTCCTAGAATTTTGGTAATGTAGAGATTTTGTGAGTTTTCCATGACAATACGTCTATGTCTGGATATGAGTAGGTAGAGGTGGCTCTAGTATAGATGTACCTAGGAGTAAAAACAAAAAACACTGCTTTGATCTAGACTTGAATGAAAACTGGTGAATGACAACGGGCCTTACTGCACTATTGGTTACGACACTCCCATGGGATATGATTAGAATAATTCTGATTTTCTTTATAAATCATTATGAAGGGTTTATGAGTATATACTTCCTCAATGAATGAATCCTTATGATTTTGGATAATATCCAAAAAACCGTTCAATTTATGTTAGGAATTTTACAAGTTTGGAATTATTCATTTCAATTTATAAACTGAACTATTTTATGCTATTGTATAGAAATGGTTCCCAGTAGAAGGAATGTGAACTCCAACAATACGTATGATCCAAAGAGTATGAAGGATCATATCATTCACAATATTAATCCAACATTTAAAAGTGAAATATTCTCCTATTTATTCTCAACATATGAAGAAATAGTATCACGTGTTAATAAGATAAGTAAAGAATTATCTGATTCCTATGGCTTTGAATGGAATCAAGAGAAGAAAAGGATGGAAGAGAGAAATATGGATAAAGGAAAGAGGATAAAGAAGGTTTTTCCGATATGTGATAACTGTGGGAAGAAACACCCTGGAACTTTCCTGAAGGGAATGGGATATTGTTATAAGTTTGGAGAAAAAGGACACCATGTACGTGGCTGCAAGGGTAAGAAAAGGGTTTCAAATTTACAATGCTTTATCTACAAGGAGTTGGGACACTACACGAACCAATCTCCAAATCATCAAAGTATGCCCCAAATGATGCTATTAGATAATAATCATGTCATGATACTACCACATATGAGAATGAATTATTAGAGTTATTATGTTATTATTGGAGAATTATGTCATTTGAGTGTTGTATCAACAATGTCTTAGTTATAATAATTATGGAGTATATAAGGATTGTACTGTAGTACTATTTCATTAAGGACATGATATTGTGTTGAACCAAGAAAAGTGATTCAATAGTAGGTCAAATTTTTGGAAAATATATGGTTGAGAGAGGGATAAACAATAATATAGATCTAACATTAAGGTAGTGATTTTAGAATAATGCATGATTGATTTTGATAAATTATATTGAATATTCTTGGTTACCTTTAAACTGATTAATGATTTGTATCTTCCATCATTGTTGGTGTTTACAAAATTTTTAAATATAAGGAATATATCCAGTATTCTATAGAGAATAAGGGAGCATTAATATAATCAATATGGTTTTATGGTAATTCAGGATGTAGTAGCGTTTTAAAAGAATACATGATTAAGGTTTTCACATGTTATTTTGTGGAAAAAAGGATCTTCATTTTTTTACCTTCCTTATAAATTTTGGACAGTGAGTTTGGGTAGAAGAATCTTGGATAATTCTAGTTTGATATTATTTTTGGATTGCCATAAAAAGAGAACCTAGAGGTCGGGCGGTAACCCATCACGTCTGGCAATGCCGCAAGACTTGAACCCATTACCGAAGGGAGATAAGGGTGTATCACCTACCACTGGCCTACGTGATGTTCAGGACTGTATAATGTAGTTTCTTTTTTAAAAATTTTGATACCTGAATTATAAATTTATTATTTTTGGAAACCTATATGATAAGGATAAATATAATAATTTTTGGAAATCTTTTGGAGTAAATGATGATTTTGTGGAAGGAATTAGTTAAAGGATGTAACTATACTTGTACCGTATATATATATATATATATATATATATATTCCCCTCTTATTCTATGATTAAATTAATTCTTAAAAATTAGTTAAGGGGCTTTGTAATAATCTCCTTTCATTGAGGCATCCTTTGATTTCCAAATGACATTCTTTTATACGGTGTATAAAACCCTTTGAATTTTCATTTCTTCGAGAATATTATTCTACATATCATTTTACTAAATGATAAATGAAAAAAAAAGTTTTTTTAACTTAAGTGGTGACAATGAACTTTCCACTTTAATGAGTTATATTTGATATTTGGCTTCCTTAAGAAGCCAAAATGTTTTTTTATATAAAATAAAAACCATATACTCTTTTTACGCATTTTTTTTTATTGAAAATGGTTTTGATAATAGATTTTTTATGTCAATATATATAAATGATATATTGTGATTGATGACCTCAATCACTCTCTAAAAATATTTACATTTTCCCTGCAATTATGTGTCTTTAATTTAAATCAATGTTCTCAAAATAGATATCATAATTTGGTGTTATCTTTTTCATATCCCTTTCCCTCATATTAAGAAAAAAAATTAACCTAATTTCTGATGTGGGTTTTTCACAATGGTATTTCTCTATTATCATCCTTTTATTTTCGAAGAACAATTTCAAATTGTGAGGACACGATTTATTAAAGGAGGGGAGAATATAATTCCCCAAGATTTAATAGTACGTTATTTCTTCAAAGTAATTCAATAACTTGGACTACACACAACACTGAGTTCAAGCGCACCACGACTTACCAAACTAGACGTTCAAAAGCGTTTATGAATAGTATTAAATGAATTTGGACCTTTATATAATCATAATAATTTTAGAATCCATATTATGAGTTTATTAGACAAAATGTAAGAACAAATACATTTTTCTAGATAAAAGAAGTATTTTTCATAAAATAAAATTTTATCGCCTTTTAATGGTGATTCCTTTTTCAATCAAACATTTGAAACTTTTATACATTCAGTTTGACAAAATAAACTTCTTCGATAGAACCTAGACATAATAATTAAATTTTAATAAATTTTTGGTGTTTTTTATGACAACTTTCATATTTGGGTGAATAAAGAAAATACTATATTTTAACTGAAAACAACTTTTTTAATCAAAATAATTTATAGTGTAGAATTATACATTTTAATGGATTGTAAGTAAAATTAGATTATATTTTTTCAATTTAATCCAATTATGGTCATTGTAAGTAAGTTCACATTGAAATAGAAAATAAACAAGTGTCAATATTTTGATAGTTATTATTTCTTAAAAATACGCTTCTTGATTTTGACACCATGAATTAATTTTAAATTAATTAATGAAACTTATATGTTCTGAAATTAGTAAAATTGAATTCATTTTTTAATTTAAAATATCAAAATTATCATAGGGTGAATTTTTGGTATTTTTCTGAAAACATTCAATTTTTGATGAATAATGAAAAACACTAAGTTATTGGTTAAAATATACTTTTTGTTTAAAAAAATTATTAATTTTTTTAAATATATTTTTGGTCAAAATAGATACATAATACCAATATAAATTTAATTTAATTCATTGGAGTAAGTTTATAATAATTTTAGATATATAAAACTTCAATCAAACTTTATATTGACTTTTACCCACCTACTATGAGCATTTGCAAATTTACATAAAATATAATTTTACCTCTTTTGTGATTTAATTTCAGAAATCCAAGAGACACGGTTAATTGAAAAGAGTAAAATGTGGTTTAATAAGATAAAAATAATTTTTCTTGAATAGTAACTTTTTACTTTCATTTACCACGGTTAAAAGTAAATAGGGTAATTAAGGGTAAAAATGATATTATTATTACCCTAACACATGTCATATGTAATGGATTGGACCTCTCCGTTCCATTCCTCTGTTAAATGTGGTTCTGGGGGTGTGCTGGGAGGTCAAGTTGACTCGGGGGTGTGTTTGGGTGGACTTTTAAGGAAAACTAAAGGGAAATAGCTTTCGCACGGTTGGCACACTGTTTGGCTAAACCGTGCGTCCAAACTGTGCAAGGATGGTGTTGGAGGTAGTGGATAATTCCTGGTTAGTGCATGGTTTGGATAACTGTGCGGACTAACTGTGCGAGGAGTTTTTGGCGAGGCAGAAGCTATTGCATGGTTAGCACTCGGTTTGTTAAACCGTGCAGACTAACCGTGTGGGCACTTAATGTTATATACTAAAATGGTTGATCTGAACTCTTTTGCCTATAAATGCTTTTTTTATGTCCCTAGGCGGACATAACGTGGTATTAACCTTCCTTTTAGGTACAAGAACCTATCCCAAGTGTTTTGGAGGTGATCCGAAGGCTTTTCATGGCGAATCGAAGCAGGTTTCTTAAGGAATGTGATTGTTCATGCTTGATTTCCTAGATCTATTTAGATATACTTCTTCTCTTCTCTGGTTTTCATAGATCTACGCCCGTTATGGGTATATATAAGAAAAACGATATCGAATATGATGATCTTTGGTCTTGGTTGTGTTAGGAGAGGATATATAAAGAGAATTCATGGAGAAGGGACACGGTTTCTTGAGTGTTCTTCGACCGTCATGGTTTCATAAAAAACTATTGAGGTAGGGATCTTACCTTAATCTCTCTCTCACTTTTGTGCATCTTGTAGGGTGGTTATCCTCTTGTTTTATGAGATATGGTTGAACTGGTAAATAAAGATAATAACTGGTTATAGAACAGGTTTAGGGAGATTTTTGTCGGTATTGTTGTTTTATTTCCCTCAGTGCTTCTCCTTTGATTGTGTTGTGAATTGAATGGGATTATGCATACTAAAAATCACAGTCGTTGGGGGAATTTTCTTACACCATTAGATGTTTCCTTGTTTTTCTAGATTGTTTCGTGGATGGAATTCAAAGAATGTGGAAATTGGCTAATCATGTAAAGTTGGATGATTAAATAAATACCTGGAGCCCTTGTATGATAACCCGATTAAATTAAATGGAAGAATGAATTTTTTGGGTAATTGTTGGGGTTTAATTATGTGAAGGGGTGTTTTGTGGGTTGTTGGGGAATGGGTGAGCATCCGGGTTGTGGTTGGATTGGTTGTGGGTTGGGTTGTATCATATGGTTATTATGGGCAGTGGAGCTGTGGTGAATGGTATCGAAGTTATAATGATGTGTTGTGGGTATTGTTTCCGAGGTGATTGTGGATGTGGTGGTTGGAAGCAGGGATGCAAGGATGGGTTGTGCATATGAATAAAATTGGAAGAGTAAACTAATGAACTATGGGGCATGTAGTTGATTAAATACGGAACATCAATGGAATTGATTGGCTGATAAAAGAAAATGGTTTTCTGTTGCTTGTGTTTTTCCTAACCTTATTTGTGGTTGGTAGGGATATGTTTTACGAACATTTGATCTGGTTTCGTTGTTTTTATTTGCTATGTAGTTAAGGAACTAATAAAAATAAATTGGTGAATCATGAAAAGATTAATGGGGTTTGGGGATCTTCATTGTGTTCATTATTTTGTGGTAGTAGTGTCTAGGCATGTGCTCAGATCTTTTTTGTATGAGCCTTAGTATGGGCTGAGTGATTGATATAATTATATAAATATGTACGTTTAATGTTTCATTACTCACCCCACCCATGTTGAGCACTACGTGCCGAACACCTGTGGGATGGGGGGGTGAGATTCCCAAACATCCAAAGGATGGATGGTTACTGTTCATCCCTGTGATCCCTCTTCTAGGTTCTATAGCCCACGATCCTTCGGGAAGGTTACAACAGATTTTTAACAGGAGTCTTCGAGATTAGGATGTTATATGTTCATAGGTGTCTTCAGGATGAGATGTGGTTATGTCCGAGGATTGAGTGCTGGCGGAATGCGGGGTGAGATGTAGTTATAACAGAAAATTGTGTGCTGGTGGGATACTATGAGCTTTGTATTGCCAGGTTGTGATACTATCTCGAGCTTCGTATGGCCAGGTTGTGGTAGTAGCTTTGGAATAGGGGGAAGCATCAGAGCGTTATGTGTGAGGGCTTAAGTAGTATTAAGTGGGAAGGTGGTGAGAAGTACCCATACTTTGATAATATTACTATACAACTATATTGAATTGTGATATTTAGTGAGTGTGGCTTGTAAGGTTGGGTGGATAGATTCCTTTCTAGGCATTGGTTCCTTCTATTTTCTCACGGGGCATTAGGATGTCTCCCCACCTATGCACGACAGCTTTAGGTTTCCCTACTGACTATACTTGTATGCTCACCCTATGTTAACTTTTAGATTTTCAGGAGGACTTCAGGGACCAGCGGGACCTTTCTAGTAGGGCATTGGAGTTTTGCAGGTTGCAGTTTTTTCTTTCCTTTCTTTGTATCGTGCTTTGGAGATTTTCTTGTACTTGTACTTTTGATTGAGTATTTTATAAAACATGCATATGGGCTTGGTTTTGGGTTTATTTTAATTTACATATTCCTTTTTATTTTAGTTTATGATTCATCATATTTCCCTATCATAATTAATAAAAAGGGTTATTACTCCCATAATTGTGAAAAATTATACCCTTGGTGCTTGTCACTACTATGGGGACAACTGGAGGCTGGACTCGGGGGTCATTATCTCCCTATCACCATTGAAAGATCATGAGGTGATTCTTTGTGTGGAGGGGGTCATGACAGAATGGTATCAAAGGAAGGTATGTTGAGAGATAGGATGGAGTCTGGAGTTAGGCACAGTGAGGATTGCATGGGATGGTAGGGGAACAATGTCAGGTGATCTTGGAGCATGAAATAGGCCAGGGAAGACCGACTAGGACACGTGATTTTATCCCCCCCTGGTGATCCGATGCAAGAACTCTGGACCTACCGAACGACCAATTGAGGCCACACTGATTTCAGGGTAGAGACCCTAGTAAAGGTACATGCATCATAATGACTTGTGTTCTTCTGTTTCTGGGTTGTTTTGGGGATTTAAAATGAATAAAAGTCTATGAAAATTTAATAATAATATTCTACACTACTAAAGCTTAGGCATTCCTTATTTACCATGTAGCCATGGCACCTGGGAGATGACCACGAGTAGTTCGGGAGATCGAGGCCCAGGGGGTTGACTTGGCTGAACAACAAAGGGCTGACCGATAGGAGGAGGAGGATCAGTGGTAGAAGACACTTCGAGCCTTTCAGTAGCAGACTCTCGATATGTACGAGGACAACATCTCAGAAATGGAGACGGAGAGTTGGCTAGAGTAGCTGGTGATAGCTTTCAGCTTCATCCAGGTTCTGACAGAGTACTGGCTTCCTCTGGCTTTGAGCCAGATGTTTGGATCAGTGCATATTTGGTGGACGCTTTATCTTGGGGAGAATAGGGAGGTTGAGGGCACATGGACTGACTTTGAGAAGGAGTTACGGGATGAATTCCTCTCTTCCATGATGAAGGCTGAGAAGAGGCAGGAACGACTCTCCCTCCGTCAGGGGAGTATGTCAGTGAGGGAGTTGGGGATCAAATTCAAGGATCTCCTTTGCTTTGCTCCCAACCTCTTTCTGGATGGGGAGTAATGGGCGAGACGTTTGGAGGAGGAACTTCGGCCTTCTCTCTAGTATGTTGTTAGTCCCTTCCCCCTACCGACATACTTGAAGGTCCAGAAGAAGGCATAAGTGGTGGAAAGGATGAACCTGCAGGGAGGTGTGTCGCGAGAAGGAATCCAGGTGGGCTCGTCAAAGGGGAAATCAGTCAACAAAAGGCCTTCATCATCAGGGCACTCTAGGTTCCGACTAGTAGGGATCGGGCCTTAGCAGTTTCAGTTCTGATCTCCTGATCCTCACCCTTTTCCTTCGAGCCCTGGACAGAGGTATTTAATCTATGGTAGCTATGGGAACCTTCGGAACCAGTGCTCGGACTGATTACAATACAATGGAGGTGGACCAGTACAGTACCCCCCTTAGCCATAGCAATTTCCAGCTAGGCCCTTTTAGTAGCATCAGGAGGGGAAGCGAGCTCCCAATCCTATGAGGGAAGATGTTGCAGGAGGAGGCCAACCTCATGGAGCTCCTCATGGACCTCGACTAGGGTGTGGTCAAGGGGGGTGGCCGACAGCCGAGAGGCAGAGGAACTGGGAATGGGTAGATGCATGCCACAGAGGCAGTAGTTTTAGTAGGTCCAGAAGTCGTTGAAGGTATGATCAGCTTGTTCAGTACCCTTACTTATGTCTTGTTTGATTCAACAGATTTTCACTCCTTTTTTGCACCCAGTCTAGCATGTGTCTTGGGCCTTGATATAGAGATGCTTTACGTACCATTGGTTTTGCGTATTCCAGTTGGAGGTCAGACCAGCTTGTCTCGTGTTTTCCAGGGATGTATGTTGATGATGGGGCCAAACCAATCCAGTGGAGATCTCCTTTTACTACAAATCCAGAAATACGACATCTTTCTAGGCATTGAATTGTTGTTCTCAATGTGTGTCGTCATAGATTGTTTCTGAATAAGAGTTGTGTTTTCAGACTTGGGCAGCTGACGTGTGACTTTCATCGGTGAGAGGGGTTACCGGGAAGGTAACCAGCAAGTGGAGCCCCTCCTTTCCTTGTTAGCTGAACTGTTAGTGGAGTCGGTGATTACAGAAATGGTGGAAGTCCTAGGGATCGTCGGTTACTTTATGGTTGTCATTCCTGAAGAGGTGGAGACCCTACCCCATCGACGTGATTTTGAGTTTGGGATAGACTTGCAACCTATGGCCTCTCTGGTTTTGATGGCTCTATACCGAATGGAACATTCGGAGTTGCGGGAGTTGCAGATTTAGATTGATGATCTGATGATGAAGGGTTTTGTTCGACCAAGTGCGTCACCTTGGGGTGCTCTTTTCCTGTTAGAAAAAAAAGGAAGATAGTGGTCTTAGGCTGTGCATAGACTACCGGAGACTGAATCAGGTAATGGTCAAGAATCGTTACCCCATCTCAAGGATATACAATCTCTATGACCAGCAGAAGGTAGAAGGTTGGTTCTATATGATTGATCTGCGGTCTGGATATCAAAAGTTTAGTGTGAAGGTCGGTGACATCTCGAAGACTACCTTCATATGTAGGTATGTGCACTATGAGTTTGTATTCATGTCGTTCGGTGTTACAAATGATCCAGTTGTATTCATGGGACTCATGAACTCAGTCTTTGGGGAATACCTGGATCAGTTCATAGTCATGTTTATTGACGACATTATGATCTACTCAAGATCATAGGAGGTTCACGTTGAGCACCTGAGAATAGTTTTAGAGGTCCTCCTACAGCACCAACTCTATGGGAAATTGTCCAAGTGAATGTTCTGGACGTGAGAAGTGCACTTCCTTGGGCACGTGGTGTCCGAGCAGGGAATACAGGTGGACCCATCGAAGTTCGATACGGTTGTTTCTTGGGTATCACCCCAGAACGTGGAAAAGATTTGTAGTTTCCTTGGACTGGCAGGTTACTACCGGAGGTTCATACCCAACTTCTCTTGAGTTGCAACACCTTTGACAGCCTTGACGATGAAGGAGGCATCCTACATTTATCTGAAGGAGAATTTGGTTAGTGCCACAGTGCTGAGATTTCCAGAAGAAGGGATGGCGTATGAGGTGTTTTGTGATGCTTTAGGGAAAGGCCTCAGATGTCTGTTGATGTAGTGGAAATGGGTGATCTCTTATGGTTCTAGGCAATTACGTCCTCTTGAGCATAATTATGTCACCCTCAATCTGGAGTTGGAGGTGGTCGTTTTCACGCTAAATTTATGGTGGTATTACCTCATCGAGAATCACTTTGTGGTCTTCACAAATTGTAAAATCTTGAAGTATATATTCTCTCAGTGGGACCTGATCTTATGGAAGATAAGGTGGATAGAGTTCCTTCATGACTATGAATTCATAACTTCCTACACCTCATTAAAGGGTAATGTGGTGGCTGATTCCTTGAGCAGAAAGATGCAGAAGGGGGCGGTTTGAGAGTTGGTAGATGCTTGGAAGGAAATGGAGGAGTTGGCTGCCCTGCACCAGGATGCAAGGATGGATGGTGGTAGAGTATTCCTGAATCAGATGACAGTGCAGTCTTCTCTACTACGGTAGGTGGAGGAGTCCCAGTGGGGAGACTCATAAAGTGAAGTGATGTGTGACCGGGTTTCCCAAGGTGATGCCCTGGAATGGTGGACTAAGGATGGTCAAAATCAGATGATTTTCTGAGGGAAGATGTTTATTCCAGAGATGATTCACGAGGGGGTTCTTTTTGAGTTCCACAACCCACCCATAGCGGTACACACGGGAGATTCCAAGATGTAATAGGGTCTAAGGAGATAGTTTGGTGGTCCGAGTTAAAGCGGGCAGTGGCAGAGTTTGTGGCCAAGTGCATAGTGTGATAGCAGGTGAAGTCTAAACACCATGTTCCACGCGGTTTGTTGAAACCTTTATATTTCCCCTAGTGGAAGTAGTACGACATCTCGATGGATTTTGTCATAGGGCTACCCATGGTTCAGGGAGTTTGTGATGCCATCTGGGTGGTGGTAGACCGGCTGACGAAATTGTCTCACTTCCTGGCGATCAAGGAGTCGGTTGTAGTGGATGCCTTAGCACAGAGGTATGAGGATGATGTGGTATGGTTTAATGGATTTCTGAGGACAATAGTCCTAGATATGGATTCATGGTTTACCTCACATGTCTAGAGAGGATTGCAGCATGCTTTTGGCACCCAGCTACACCTTAGCACTACTTTCCACCCCCAGACAGATGGGTAGACAGAGCGCACCATCTAGACATTGGATGATATGCTATGAGCATGTGTTTTGGACCTTGGAGGACCATGCGTACAACACTTTCCACTGATAGAGTTCTCTTACAAAAACATCTATCACCCAACCATTGACATGGCTCATTTTGAAGCTTTGCTTGGGAGGCTGTACCGCTCACTCGTATGCTGAACAGAGGTCAAAGAAGTAGGTGTTCTTGGCCCGGAGGTGGTTCAGAGCACGATAGAGAAGGTTATGCTTATACAAGAGAGGATGAAGACATATCAAGATAGATATAAGTCAAACACCAATAATAGGAGGATACCCTTGTAGTTAGAGGTTGGGGACCACATATTCATGATGGTCTCCCCCCAGCGTGGGCAGCGGAGGTTCGACAAAGGGAGTAAGCTCTCCCCTAGGTTTTTCGGACCATTCGAAGTGCTGAAGCGGGTCAGTGAGGTGTCTTATCAGATGGCTTTTCCACCACAGCTACAAAGGGTGCACGATGTCTTCCATGTTTCCTAACTCTGTTAGTATCTACATGACAATTCACACGTCCTTGACGGGGGAGTGCTAGATATCAAGAACAATGCAACATTTCTGGAGCGAGCAGTGATGATCGAAGGTCATGAAGAGAAGGTGATTCGTAGAAGAACCATTCCTTTGGTTCATGTGTTATGGACACATGTTGGGCTTGAGGAATGTACCAGGGAATGAGAGACGCAGATGTGTGCCCAGTACCCAGAGTTGTTTTATGTTTTGTTCTGTTTTGTTTATACTTGGTTGATGGAACACTTCACATTGCTAATTATGGAATGTGTAGTTTTCCTTTTCTATGGATGTGTGTGAAGTGTCCTGAGATAAGGGGATGGGATAACATGATCCATATTTAAGATGCATTAAATTGGATGTGCCTAAACCTGTGCAGGCGAGTCAGTGACGCCCAAAGAATATAGTATCTTAACATGGAGGAAGGGAAACCCCTCACCAACATGACCGGACAGTTTTGTTTTTTGTTTTTAGGTTTCAAGGGGGAGAGGATTGGTATGATTGTGATTTGTTAGGAGATAGATGGAGAAGGGGGCACTCCTTGGTAACAATGAGGTTTTCCCCTGAGATTTATCTTTCGAGGGGTAGTTGTTCGGACCCCTCTCTTTTCTTTAGGTGGGTTTTCGGATTCTCAAGGATGAGAATGTTTTGAGAGGTATCTGATGTAATGGCCTGGACCTCACCGGTCCATTATTTTTGAAATTTGGTGCTGGAGGTGTGTCGTGCGGTCAAGGTGACTCTTGGGGTGAGTTTCGGTGGACTTTTAAGGAAAGATAAAGGGAAATAGCTTTCTCACGGTTGGCGCACAGTTTGGCTAAAACGTGTGTCCAAACCATGCAAGGTTAGTGTTGGAGGCAGCGGCTAATGCACAGTTAGCGCATAGTTTGGCTAACCGTGTGGACTAACCATGTGAGGAGTGTTTGGCGAGGAATAATCTAACACACGGTTATCACACGGTTTGTTAAACCGTGCGGACTAACCGCATGGGCACATAAAGTTAGATCCTAAAATTTTGGATATGAACTATTTTTCCTTTAAATGGTTCGTTTAAGCCCCTAAGAATCCATAATTGGGGATTACCCTTCCTTGAGGTAGAATAACCTCTACCAAGCATTTTGGAGGCGATCCTGAGGATTTTCTTGGTGAGTTGAAGCCGTTTTATTGAGGTAAGTGATCGTTATTGCTTGATTTCCTAGATCTACTTAGATCTACTCCTCTTATTCTCTAGGTTTCTTAGATCTACGCCCGTTGTGGGTATATCTAAATGTGTGGATGTCGAATATGATGAGATTGTGTCTTGGATGTGTCCGGAGAGTATTTCTAAGGACGATTCGTCGAGAATCAACCCGGTTTCCTTAGTGTTCTTCGACCGTCGTGATTTCGTCAAAAAACATTGAGGTAGGGATCTTACCTTCCTCTCTCTCTCACTTTTTTGCATCATGCGAGGTGGGTATCCTCTTGTTTTATGAGATACAGTTGAACCGGTAAATAAAGATAATAATTGGTTAAAGAACGGTTTTGGGGAGATTTTTGTTGGTATTGTTGTTTAATTTCCCTCAATGCTTCTCCTTTGATTATGATGTGAATTGAATGGGATTATGCCTACTGAAAATCACGGTCTTTGGGGGCCTTTGCTTTCACCATTAGATATTTCCTTGTTTTTCTGGATTGTTTTGTAGATGGAATTCATATAATTTGGAAATTTTCTAATCATGTAAAGTTGGATAATTAAATGAATACCTGGAACCCTTGTATGATCACCCGATTAAATTAAATGAAAGATTGGATTTTGTGGGTGCTGGTTGGTTTTTAATTATATGAATTGGGGTTTTGTGGGTTGTTGTAGAATGGGTGAGCAGCAGGGCTGTGGTTGGCTTGGATGTGGGTTGGCGTGTATCATATGGTTGTGATGGGCAGTGGAGCTGCGGTGAATTGTATCGATAGGATAATGATGCGGTGCGGGTATTGTTTCTGAGGTGTTTGTGGTTGAGGTGGTTTGCAGCATGGTTGTAGGGATGGGTTGTGCATATCAATACAAGTGTAAGAGTTAAATAATGAACTGTGGGGCATGGTAGTTGATTAAATATGGAAAATCAATTGAATTGATTGGATGATAAAAGAAAATGGTTTTGTATTTCTTGTTTTTTCCCTAACCTTATTTGTGATTGGTAGGGATATGTTTTACTATAGTTTGATCTGGTTTGGTGGTTGTTTGTTTCTCGATAGTTAAGGAACTGATAAACAAAAATTTTTGATACATGAAAAGAATAATGGGGTTTGGGGCTATTCATTATGTGGATAATTTCGTGGTAGTAGTGTCGAGGAATGTGCTCAGATCTTTTGTGTATCAGCCTTAGGATGGGCTCAGTGGTTGATATAATTATATAAATCTATACATTTAATGTTCTTTTACGCACCCCACCTATGATGAGCACCACGTGACGAACACCTGTGGGATGGAGGGTGAGATTCACAAACATCCAAAGGGTGGTTGGTTACTGTTCTTCCCTTTGCTCTCCCTTCCAGGTTCTATATCCTAGGATTCATCAGGCAGGTTACGACAGTTGTTTCCTAAGAGACTTCGGGATGAGGATGTGATATGTTCCTAGGTGTCTTTGGGATGCGATGTGGTTATGGCTGAGGATTGAGTGTCAGCAGAATGTGGAATGAGATTTGGTTATAGGTGAGGTTTTGTGACGGTAAGATACTATGAGATTCATATGTCTAGGTTGCGGCACTAGCTCGAGCTTCATATGGCCAGGTTTCAGAACTAGCTCATGATGAGGGGGAAGCATCAGAGCGTTAGGTGTGAGGTCATGAGCATTATTCAGTGGGAAGGTGGTGTGGGGTACCCATACTTTTATAATATTATTGTACTACTCTATAGACTTGCGATATTTGGTGAGTGTGGATTATAAGGTTGGGTGAATAGATTCCTTGTTAGGATTTGGTTCTTTATATTTTTTCACGGGGCATTAATATGTCTCCCCACCTATGCACGAGAGAATTAGGTTTCCCTACTGAGTATACTTGTATGCTCACCCTACGTTTACTTTTAGGTTTTCAGGAGGACTTCAGGGACTGTGCGGGACCTGGGTAGTCAGGCGTTGGAGTTTTTCTGGTTGGAGTTTTTTCTTTCCTTTTTGGTATCGTGCTTTGGATCTTTTCTTGTACTAGTAATTTTGTTTCAACATTTTATAAAACATGCATATGGGCTTGGTTTTGGGGTTATTTTCATTTACTTTTTCCTTTTTCTTTTGGTGTATGACTCATCTAATTTCCCGATATTAATTAATAATAATGGTAATGCCTCCCATAGTTGTAAAAACTTATACCCTTGGTGCTAGTCACCACTCCGGGGCATACTAGAGACATGACTCGAGGGTCAGTATCTCCCTTTAACCATTACCATCTCCGGAGGGGAATCATTGGTGGGAGGGGGTCATGACATCCTAATTCTATAGTATAAATTTAATTCAACCAAAAATAGCCTTAGGAATAAAATAATATCCTTTAGTTCCACTTGGATTAGATTAGGACAATTATTATTATTTAATTTAAAGAATAGTTAAAAGTGTTAAATTCAATGTTTATTAACTCAAACATTTTTAATATACAGTTATACATTAGATAAATTAAACTATAAATATTAATTAGAATTATAAGAATATTTCCTACATCATGGTATTTTCTTTATAATTTTTAAACATTAAATAATTAAATTTATTTATGACACAATGATGATACAGTAATTACGAGATTAATGAAAGAATCAAATAAATGTTATTATAAATATTAAAATAAATATAATTTCAAAGTTTTTATGAAATCTATGAATTTTATAGATGACTATGACATGTTATATATGATTTAATGTATCTTTTTTGAAGTAATGAAGTTGTGAAGACTTTCAAAAAACCAATATACCAAATAGTGTCAAAATTGACATAAATTAATATTTAAAAAACTAACTATATTATTGGTTGATATAATAATCCTAAAAATGTATGGTTCGGCCAAAGGGCATAAATAATATTATATATGTCACTAATGAGCCACTTGTGGTTCTCTTTAAAGTTTAGAGTAAGTTTATTAACCATATAGAGTAAGAATACAAGAAGACACGGTAAAAGTTAAACTATTTAACTAAGAGTTAAATCTAAAAGATATTGTTTAAATGGTAACCTAAACTTGCCTAAAACCTATTGGTTGAAATTATTTAGACCCATAACCACCTGAGGCTCTAAATAAATTAATTTGGAACCACTATAAACCGAATACTATTGTATAATAAATTAATACATTAATATTTTCCTAAAGTGACCCTCAACCCTCTTTTAAAAGGGCACTTCCCCTTATCTCAAAATAACATTTCCAAATCCATTTGGCTCGGCCAAAACCTGCCCAAATATCCTCCAATATTCCCTCACTTCAACCTAGATGCATTAGTTTTATCAGAAATAAAATCGAAGGATCCCTTTTGATCAAATCAAAAAGAAGATCCCGAAGAAGATGTAATGATTTCCCCACCCTCTATCAAGTTCCTTTCTTTTTCCACTTCTTCTTTACTTGGTATTTCCATTATAAAATAATGACTTCAGTATATTCTATATACTATGATATTATTATAAATATTTCACAATTATATTCATTATTCTATCCATCTAATGAATGATAATGTCACCATTCCTGCATACGTATTGTTTACCGTCTCCACGTCGTGGTGTAATTTGTTATTCAACACTATGTTATTTAGATAGATATAATGATGAGTAATATGTATATTAATAATTAAAATAAAATGATATTGTATCTGTAAAATTAATATACCATCCAATTCCACACCTTTATAGAAATTATATTGTCTCTCGTGCGTACATACAGATTACCGTCTATACGACGCGATGAGATTCATTTCCACATTCACCATTCATCGATGATTATAAAAATATATATTACTAATAGGTTTGTAATATATGACATAATAATCCTACTTAAGATATATATATATGTGTGTGTGTGTTTACCTACATATATTTTATTCACATAGTTCTATTCAATACGTTATGAAAACAGTAACTAGGTTTTTGCGTACGTACGTACTACTGTCTCCATAAACTATGCTTTAAATTTTATATATATTTCAATTATACATATTTATATTATATATATATATATGATATATAGATCATGTTTTATATTCTTGGATGTATTTAAATCATGATCTAAGTGATACAATAAAGAGTAACATGTTAAAACACGTATGATAAAGAAAGCGATTATTACCCAAAATGTTAATTTAATATGGAGGTTATTATTAAATTGGTAGTATATACTCATAAAAGATTAATTTATGATATCATAAAAATTAATATGGATCTGGTATAATTTAAAAACATACTATGGTCTTCTTACAATAGGCTAAACATACCCTCGACTAAAGGAAATTTCAAGGTAAGGGGTTTTCATCTCACTCCTTATTCCCATGAGATATATGCCATATTTCCACTATTACCTTTTGTGTGGTGTATGTACTGCCCATAATTTTATACATTATGTAATTCAAATTAATTTATGTTTATTTACATATTCACTGTATGATACCTTTTTCTTGGGGTGTAGGTTTCGTATGTTACCGAATTGGTAAGGGTTAATTTGACAATCTCTTTATTATCTGAGGTAGTTTTTACATAAGTATCTAATGGGTTATATTTATTATCCATGTCCATATTTCTTGAAAGAGTTTTCAAAGGGATTATTTTAAGGCACTTTTTTTCAAAAACATCATTTCAAATGTTTTAAATATTTATTCTTATAAATATTTCTCATTAATTTCATTGTCTTCAAAATGGTTTTTAAGGATTTATTTATATGGACATGATTGTTTTTAAAATGTTATTTCCTTTCAAAAGTTTCAAAGTGGTAAGTGACAATTTGATTCAAAAATGCCTTTAAAGTTCATCCTTTCTAAATTGTTTGACTTTTAAATTTTTTCATTAAAAAGGGATATTTCTCTCCAAGAATTTTTCAAATCATTTTCATCTATGTCAATATCCTTTGATAGATTTTAAACTTGTTTGAAGATGACTTATTATGATACCAATATTCCATATAGTATTGAAGGTTTTGTGATATTCTTGACTAAGGATGTGTTATTTTTATACCATTCATGGTTTAGGGATAAATTATTGACATTTCATATGCTAGTTTTAATATAAATGTTTATTTTATGTTTAAGCATTTCAAATGATGAATGCATTGGACATAGTAAGTGATGGGTGGAGCCCGATATAGCTCCTAGATGCATCGTTAGGTCTCATGAGACAAACTACTGTCTTGGAAAAATTCCATGAAAAAATATTATTTATAGTCATGGCTCATGGCCCTGACTATGTGGTTATGATATTCGGGCATTATGCATTCAATCATTATGAAAGTGGTTAGTGATATTGGATGTAAATATTAGACTAGTAGAATATCTATGTGAATATGTAAATGGAATTAATTCATTTTATTTTTTCCATATTATTATGAAGTTCAAGTTTAAAAGCCTTTTGTTTTAGTTATACAATCCCTTAAATGTTAATGCTTAATTATGAAATTTTCCACTATATTTTTATCCTTACTAAGAATCTGATCTCATCCCTTTCTATGTTTTATTTTTTCCCGGATTCTAAGAAGTGTATTGTGATTGATATGCAGGTTTAAGACAAGGGAATAATGGTGTTTATAAAAGATTATTTATGTTGTTTTGTATGTTATAAAGGTAATTTAACATTAATGTATGTAATCCAATACTGCTAAACTGATCGTTAATTCGGGACTTGATTCCTTGTAATCATGCCATTGTATTAAAATAATGCACTGACTCTGGGTAACTGGGGTTAGGGCGTTACATATGTGAATCTCCTTCCATAAATATTATGAAAAATTAGTTATTAATAGTGGATATAATTTTAAAAATAACATTCCCATGATAGGGGATGATTTGGGAAGATAAATGAATAGATGAATCATTTCAATTAAAGTGGTCTAATTCAAATGTTTTTTAAGAAGTAAAAATTATTTGGAAATAAAAATTATTAATTATTTAGGCCTATATGTGAAAATTAATAAAAGAATACAATATAATAAATAAAATAATATGAGTATTCATAATTAGGAAGAAGTGGAAGCATTGGTTTCCATACGATGGGTAAATAATGAGTCAAGGGAGAAAATGAAATAGTAAGAAAGTTTTTGCAAAGCCTAAGATAACTAGTGTAGGATAATGTTATGGGAGATTTTATAAATAAATATCAATAAAATTCACAAAATGGGTTATCGTTCATAGCCAATACCAATTAGTAATTTGTTTTTGGAAAATATTGTTACTAATTGAGAAATATATTAATCATACACACACTGAAGGATATTTATTATAATTTCAAATAAAATATCATGAATGATAGAATATTTATTATATGCAAAATGGTTAGCATAAAAACTATTTTAAAAAATTCATTTCTTATGGTAAAACATCTATTAAAGAAATGTATTTATGATGTGAAAGTATTTGTAACACCCTGACCCCAAGAGCCCAGACCCAGTGCATTATTTTAATATACTGGCATGATTACAAGGAATAAAATCTAGAAGAACAGATTAGTTTAGTAGTCTTGTAAAATATATTACATATATGAACTTTACATTAAACATTCTAAAATACAACACATAATAAATAATCCTTTGATAAATCCATTATTACCTCATATTAATGCAATTTTTCAATCATAATACAGTTCTTGGAATCCTTGTAAAATAAAACATAAGAAAGGGGTGTTCTCAGATGCCCAGTAAGGGTAAATAATTCTATAAAAGCTATGAAATTTTAAGGAAATACGTATAATAAAAATAGAATCTCTTTAAACATAAAACATGAAGATAATATGGTATAAATAAGTCAATGATTATCATAAAAACATACACATGGATATTATACTAGTTGAATAATCCCATATAATAAGTAATTTCATAATGTGGGAATGCATAATGCCAGACATAACTACTATGTCAAGGACTTGTGCCAAGACTATTCACAAATATTCTATCCTGGCCTTGTGAAAATACATGATTTTGTCTCATGAGACCTACCAATGCATCGATGGGCTATAGCGGTCCCCTCCCATCAATTACTATGTCCAATGCATTCTTCATATAAAAAGTTTGAAATGTATCCTAAACAATCGTAATAAACTAGCATACAAAATGATAATACTTTAACTTCAAACCATGAAGGAAATAAAAATAGGACAACCATAGTAAAAAATATTACAAAAAAATTCAATACAATATAGAATATTGTGTCATAATAAATCAACTTCGAACAAGTGTAAAATCCAAAAATAGATGTTGAGATAGATGAAATCAATCCAAAAACTATTTGAGTGAAATATTTCATTCTAATTTGAAATCATTTAAAAGAAAAGAAAACATTTATTTCTAAAAACTTCTTATAATATTTTAAGGGATGTGTTAAATGTGTTATAATGGTGGAAAATGGCCGCACTCTCTGTATAAGTCAGAAAAAAATTATTTCATTAATTGATCGAAAACATCCTAAAGTACCTTGTTTGGAAAACGACATAAAGATTCCTTTCAAAAAAAATTTATAAAAAGTAAAAAAAATTAATAAATGAATTTAAACCATAGTCTTGGATATAGTAAAAATATTTTGAAATAATTTTTTAAAAAATAAATATATGGATGATAAAGAAGAATTCCCAGTAAATACTTACGTATAAACAACCTCAGATATTAAAGAGATTGTAAAATTAATCCTTACCTTGTAATTTATTTTGGTATTGGGTATCTTTAACCTCCTATATTATTACCATAGTATGTTATAAAATTATACCAGAAACATATTCATATTTATGGTATAATTATTGATTCATTCATAGATTTATTCTACCCATTTAATAATAATTTCCATGTTAAAATATCATTTTGGGTAATAATTGATTTCTTTGTCGTAAATGTTTTTAATTTTTATTCCTGATCACATATCTTATATCATGATTTAATTTCTTCCAGAAGATAAAAAATTATTAATGGTTCATAGATATCTTGAATATAAATAGGTATAGTAGATAGATATATGTAATGGAAAACACCGTTTATGGAGACAGTAGGATGTACGTATGCATAAACGTTGTTTTCATTTTCATATTGTATTGAACAGAATTTAGTGAATGAGATATATGTGAAGACACACACACACAAATATATATATTTCTTGTAGGATTATTATTTCATATATTAAATACTTTTTAATAATATATAGTTTTATAATCATTGTTGAATGGGGAATGTGGAAATAAATCTCTTCGCGTCGTGGAGACGATAATCCATATGTATGCATGAGAGACAATATCATTCAATTGATGGTGAAATATTAAGTAATTGAATGGTATATTATATATATATAATCTTAACATGTTATATTTATTATTTACATCAATTATAATCATTATTATACCCATCCAAACAATGATGTCCTGAATAACAAACTAAACCCTGACGTGGAGACGGTAAGTTGTACATACGCATGTGTAGTGACTTTTTCATTCATATGATAGATAGAATAATGAATATGGTTGTAAAATATTTATAATAACATATCAGTATATACAAGGTACTGGAATTATTTTTTTAGCATGGAAACAATAAAGAAATAGGATGTAGAAGATGAGAACTACTTTGAAAAACGTGATTGAATAATTACCTCTTCTTCCTGCGCTTCCTTTTGATTCGAAAAAAAGGGCTCCTTCAGATGGATTTTTGATAAATTTAAGGCCTCTATGTTGAAGTAAGGGTATCTTGGAGGATATTTGATCAAGTTTTGGGTGATCCAAATGGCTTTGGAGGTGTGAATTTCAGACAATAGAAAGTACCCTTTTATAAGAGAGGTGAGGTGAAGTTTAAGAAAAGTTTGAAATATTATTTTATTAAAAACTTATTTTTAATTTTTAATTTCTAAAAATAGATTTATTTAGAGGATAAGGTGGGTATGAGTCTAAATCCTTTGAGGAAATATTTTTTATACCATTTTATTCCACTACATTAACCTTATCTTATAAATTTAACACTTAGTTAAATAGTTTATCTCTTACCATGTCTTTGTGTATTCTTACACTATATGGTTTATAAACATACAATAAAACGACCAGTGTGCCTCAAGTGGTCCCATAATAAAATATATAACATTATCTAAGTCCTTCAGCCAAATCATATATTTTTAGGAGTATTATATCTTTTATTAATATAGTATTTGTTTTAAAAACACATTTATGTGAATTTTTACACTATTTAGTATTTTATTTTTGTTAATGTTATAAAAACGTTATTATTTAGAACAAAATACATTTAATCACTCTAACATGTCATATTCACCTAGAAAATTCATGGATGGAATCAAAAATTTCAATTTAAATTTATTTTAATATTTATAATATCAATTATTTTAATATTTCATTAATAAGATAATTACTGCATTATCAATGTTTCATATATAAATTAATTATTTAATAACTAAAAATTATAAAGAAAATACCATGATTTAGGAAATATTTTTATATTTATATTTAATATTTATAGTCAAATTTATATTAATTGTAACAGTATATTAAAAAAGTTATGTTAATAAAATTTGAATTTAACACTTTCAACACTTCTTTAAATAAAATATAATAAAGGTCCTAATATGACCCAAATGGGTCAAAAATGATCTTATTTTTGTCCTAAGGTAAATTTTCTAGAAATAAACTTATCCAATATAATTAGGACATGTTTTGGGGTAATTTAAATTTTATTGTTACATTTAATTATTTTATTTACTTTTAATTGTGGTAAATACAATTCAAAAGTAACTATTCGCCAAAATGATTTTAATCCTATTGAACCACATTTTACTTTCTGATAAAATCTGTTTCATTAAAATTTCCTAAATTCAATCCATAGAAGTGGTAAAATTAGTTTTATGAAATTTTTTCAAATATACCTAGAAGGTGGATAAATGTGCCTAGAAGCTGGGTAAAAAGATGTAAAAAAAGATCAATGAATTGTTGTATCTTATTCTACTATAAAATGAATAAAAATATATAAATTTGCCTAATATATATATATTATGTATCCATTTTGATATCAAGATAAATGTTAATTAAAATTTATTATTTAAATGAAAATGTCGATTTTTATGCACTATATTGTATTTTTCACTATTTGTAAAAACTTAGATGTTTTCAAAAAAATACAAAAAATTTACTATAAGCTATTTATAATATTCCGAATTCAAAAATGAAGTCACTTATAACAAATTCAATTTTAAGAGTGTCTGAATTTAAATTGATTATTGTTCACAAAAATGACATAAAAATAGTTCTTCTAAATATATAACTATTTTAACAAAACCTAAATAATTCATTATAAATATGTTTTATTTATGTGAAATAATTATAAATAGAATTTAAAATTTAGTTTTTTACTATTCATATTAGAATATTTAATTAATAAATAAATATATCTTTTAAATAATCATAATACTAATTTGTTGTTTCACAGAAACTCAATCTTGCATATAATGCAAGATGAGTCAGTTTTGTGTGCAATATAAGATATTAAATTACTTTGTAGAGATAATGAACTATTAAATTTTGTGGTGTTACATTCTACCCCCTTTAAATAAATTGCAACCTCGAAATTTGAAATTGTTCTTCGAAAATAATATGATAAAAATAGAAATTTCATTTCTAGAAAACCCAAATCCAATGTAGGCTTAACAAAATTTAATCTTAATTTAAGGGAAATGGAAATGAAAAAGTTACCAACAAATTATTATCTTAAATAAAAGAACATTGGTGGAATTAGAGACGCATAATTGGTGGAAAATGTAAATAATTTTAGGGACTGACTGAGGTCATCAATCACAAACAAGTGAACAATAAATGGAATCTTGAGGGCCTCAAATCCATAAATCTATGATGATTTAAAATATCATCGGTTCATCAAAAGATAAGTTATTAGGGTAACATATTTTTGGTTTTAATATCTATTGTCTATTTGTTATGAATTAATTTATTCAAATAATTAGATGACAAAAAAATACTAGACATGGTGAGTTCTATCCTCCAAATTAATTTCTACCAAAAACTCCCCTTTTAATCCAAAAGATAATAGAACTCAAGAATATTCTACTTATAATAATTTTATAGGGTTCCCAAAAAATGAATTTATAATTTATTTGGTATACCTTGTTAGAAAAAATAAATTATACAAACTAGGAAATCACATCGGTTAGAGATAGGTGATACACCCTTATCGCCATTCAGTTGCGGGTTCAAGTCTCACAGCTGTGCTGGACGCGACAGGTTATCACCTGATCTCTGAGATTTCCATTTTATTACAATCCAATAATAATATTAAGATTATTTTTAACCTTAAACAATAGTATCCAATTTCCAACTTAATTCATTCCAACATTTATATTTATCCAATATACTTGTGTCCAAATTCACAATCCAAAATTTAAATGGAAGGTAAACATAATGAAGATCTATCGTTCGACGTAATAACATGTGAATTCCATGATCATGTATTCTCTTAAAAAATGGTTACACCCTGAATTACCATTAAACCTTATTGATTACATTCATGCTTCCTTATTCATTACTGAATACTATATATACTTCTTACAACCAATAATGTTGTAAACTCCAACAATGATGGAATCAACAAACCATTAATTAGTTTCAAGGTATTCAATAATATCCAACATTATTTATCAAAATCAATCATATCTTAGTAAAAAATAATTATCTTAGTTTCTTAATCATATTAAGGGTTATATTTCCACTAAAATTATATTTTCTGAAATCATTAACATGAAACTGTGTCACTTTTCGTGGTACCATACAATCTCAAATTCTTAATGAAATAGTACCGCAGTACAATCATTATATACTCAATAATTCTTATAAATTGTACACCATTAATAAAATAGTCAAATTAAACAGTTATTTAATAACAACATAAGATCACTAATCCTTCCTTTTTATGTGTGATGGTATCATAACTTGATTATTATCCAATAGCATTATTTAGAGTACACTCAGATGATGGGACATTGATTCATGAAGTGTCCCAACTCCTTGAAGATGAAGCATTGTACACTTGAAACATTTTTCATACCCTTGAAATCATGAACTCGGTGTCCTTTTTTCTCCAAACCTATAACAAACTCTTATTTAATTCACGTAATTCCCAGGTCGAGTCTTTCCATAGTTATAACAATGGGAAAATTCTTCTTTTCCTTATTCCCTTTATCTATCATTCTCTCTATCAACCTCTTCTTCTCTAGTTTTCCTTCAAATCCATATGAATGAAATAATTCTTTACTTATCTTATGAACACAATATATTATTTCATCATTTGAAGAGAATATGTGGGAGAAAAATCCCTTATAAATTTCCTCTTAAGACCATGAATGATATGATCCTTCTAGCTCTTCACATTACACATATTGCTAAATTACTCATTCCTTCTACTAAGTGCCATTTCTAAATGATTAAATACACTAGGTTAGATAATATCATAATGTATAATCCAAAAAATAAATAAATTATCAACAATAATTGAATATTTTCACACATCAAGTATCATAATCAGAAAAATAGTCTCTTTGATGAAATTTTACTCATAAATCCTTCATAATTGTTTGTAAATAAAATATGATTTATCATAAGAATATCCCCCATGATTGAAAAACCAGGTGCTTAGTAAGGCCTGTTGTCTGGTACCGGGTTACGCTAGGTCAAGCACAAAACTAATTGTCAGAGTTTTAACGCCTTGGTACATTTGTGCCAGAACCACGTGAACATGTAGTATCCAGACATGGAGTATTACATGGAAAAACCCACATAATATATACAATACCTAAATATTTGAATGTTCTTCTATACTAATCCTAAAAGTATATTTTATGGTCATGTTATCTAACCAGAGTTTGTCTAAATCTAGTTTACAAGGTTTTTACTAAACTTTAAATAATACTTACTATAATGACCTGACCACAGGAGCCCGGAGCTGGTGCATTATTTTTATAAATAAGAATGATTATAATGAATCAAGTCCCAAATGACCGATCAGTTTAGTAGTCTTGGAAAATAGATTAAATACACGAATGTTACATTATACTTTATTTCATACAACACAACATAAATAATAATTTTATAATGACATTATTCCCTTATATTAAACCGGTATGGAAATCATAATACGCTTCTTGGAATCCTGGGAAAATAAAACATAAGAAAGGGGTGATCATAGATGCTCGGTATGGGTAAATAATTTAGCATAAGGAATGATGTATAATAAAAACAATATCCTTTTAAACATAAATATTCAAACCTAATATTGTAGAAATAAGTCAAATATTATCATATAAACACGCACATAGATATTATAATAGATGTATAATAACATGTAACAACTAATTTCATAGTGAGGGAATGCATAATTTTGTACATAACTACTTTTCAAGGCCTTGTTCCAAGACCATTCACAAATAGTTTGTCAAGGCCTTGTGCCAAGACACTAGTTTGTCTCATGAGACGTATCGCTGCATCGAGGGGCTATAACGAGATCTACCTATCACTTACTAAGTCCATTTCATTACTCATATGAAATGGGTAAAACATAACATTCATACTAAAAATATATTACGAAATTTAAAAATGTTAACCATAAACCTTTAATGGTATAAAAATAATGGATATTGACATAGTTGAAAATTATTAGCAATACTCTTCGAGATAAATATCATTTTTTTATGAAACCATTTAAGAGTTTCACAATTTATAAAGGAATTCATTTAAAAGAAATTTTTGAATAAAAGTGTCCCATACCAATTTGAAACTTTTTATAGGAATTAACATTTAAAAAAATTCATGTCCTTATAAATAAATACTTAAAATCATTTTGAAAACATGGACAATAATTAATATGATTTAGATAAATAAATCTTTAAAACAAATAAAATAATGATCTATTTAATGACTCCCTTCCCAAAAACCATAAAATAATTCTATTGAATTTTTTTTATGAAACATGGACGTGGATGGTAAATATGTCCCATTAAATACTTATGTATAAACAACCTCAGATAATAAAGAGATTGTAAAATTAACACTTACCTTGTACATTCCTTTGGTCTATGGTATGTTTAACCTCCTGTATAATGACTATGGTTTGTTATTAAATTATATCAGAAGCATATTCATATTTATGATAACATACTTGATTCATTTATGTCTTTATACTAACAATTTAATAATAATTTTCATGTTAAAATAACATTTCGTGTAATAATCACTTTCTTTATCGTACGTGTGTTAAATTGTTATTCTTGATAATTTCAGTTATATGAAGATTTAATTGGATCTAGAATATAAAACATTATTTATGTATTATATATATTCAGAATTTAAAAATGTATAATAGATAGACATATGAAATGGAAAACACAGTTTATGGAGACGGTAGGATGTATATATGCATAAACAATGTTTCTATTTTCATATCATATTGAACAAAAGTAAGTGAATGAGATATATGTAAATACATACAAACATACACACACACACACACACATATATATACAATAGAATTATTATTTCATATATAACATGCTTATAAATAATATATATTTGTATAATCATTGTTGAATGGTGAATGTGGAAATCATTCTCATCGTGTCATGGAGATGGTAATCCGTACGTACGCACGAGTGAAGATATCATTATACTAATGGGGAAATCATATGAAATTGGATGATATGTTATATAAAAAGAATCATTAACATGTTATATTTATTATTAAAATCAATTATACTCATTATTATATCCATCCAAATAATTATGTGTTGAATAAGAAACTACACCACAATGTTGATACGGTAAGTCATGTGTACGCACCTATGGTGACTTTGTCATTAATAGGATGGATAGAATAATGAATTTGGTTGTAAACTATTTATAATTAAATATAATTATGTAGAAGGTACTAGAATTAAAATTTTATTATAGAAACAACAATGAAAGGGGATGTAGAAGTAGAAAAGAACTTTGAAAGAGGTTATGGAATAATAACCTCCTCTTCAGGTACTTCCTTTTGTTTTGTACAAAAGGGATCCTTAGGATAGATTAATAATAAAATTAAGTCATCTATGTTGAATTTAGGGTAGTTGGACGGATATTTGAGTATGGTTTGGATGAGACAAATGGATTTTGAGGTGTAAATTTAAGAGAAGGGGGAGTAACCATTTATAAGAGTGGTGAGGGGATCATTAGGAAAAGAATGAAATATTAATTTATTATAAACTTATTTTAGTTTTATAATTGCTCCAAAAGGTTTTATTTCAAGGATTAGTCATGTATGGGTCTCAATACGTTCAAAAAATAGGTTTTAGACAAGTTTAGGTCAACATATCACCCATATCATTTAGATTTAACCCTTAGTTAAATAATTTAACACATAACATGCCTTTTTGTATTCTTAAACTATATGGTTTATAAACATACTATAAAATTCAAAGAGAGACTCAAGTGTTTCATTAATTACATATCTAACATTATATATTTCTTTTGGCTGAATATTATATTTTTAAGAATATTATATCATTTAGTAAAAATGAGTTTTTTAAATCTGATTTATGTTAATTTTGACACTATTTAGAAATTAATTTTTGTTAAAGATATAACAAATTTTTTATTTAGGAAAAAATATATTGAACCAAACCTAACATTTCATATTCACCGGGAAAATTAGAGTATGGAATCAAAAGATTCAATTTACATTTATTTTAATATTTATAATATCAATTATTTTAATCTTTCATTAAAAAGGGAATTACAACATCATCATTGTGTCGTATGTAAATTTTATTATTTAATTTTTAAAATTATAAATAAAATACCCGGATTTAGTAAATCATTTTATCTTTCTTATGAATATTTTTTGAATAATTTATCTTATTTATAACTATATATTAAAAATGGCTTATTTAATAAAATTTGATTGTAACACTTTTAACACTTCTTTAAATAAAATATAATAAATGTCATAATCTTAACCAAATTGATAAAAAAGGTTATTATTATTTTTTCAAAGGTTGATTTTGGTTGAAATAAACTTATCCTATATAATGAAGAAATTTTTTGGGGTAATTTAAATATTATTTTTATCTTCAATTACATTATTTACTTTTAACTATGGTAAATAAAATTCAAAATTATTATTCACCTAAAATTATTTTAATCCTATATAACCAAATTTTACATACTAATGATGAACATGCATCTCATATTTTTTAAATTAAATTCACGAATGTGGTAAAATTACATTTTATGAAAATTTCCAAATGTACCAATAAGTTGGGTAAATGTGTATAGAAGGTGGGTAAATGATGTAAAAAATATCAATGAATTTTTGTATCTAATTATATTAAAAAATTACTCAAATGACATAAATTTGGCTAACATATGTATTATGATTCTATTTTGACTTCAAGATAAATTTTAATTTAAATTAATTATTTAAATGAAAAAAGTAAGTTTTTATGTACTATGCATAATGTTTCACAATTAATCAAAAATTTGATGTCTTCCGAAAAATACAAATGAATAACCATTACTAATTTTAATATTTTGAATTCAAAAAGGAATTATATTTTACCAAATTAAATTTCTAGGAGTTCCAAAAATTAATATTATTATTGTTGACCAAAAAACATATAAAAAATATCTTTTAAGAAAATTATTTTTAAAAAATATATAACTAATTTAACAAAACATATACATTTCATTATAAATATGTTTGTTTTTTGTGAAAACATTATAAATAACATTTGAAATTTATTTTTTTAATATTTATTTTATAATATTTAATTGATAAATAAATATATCATTTAAATAATTATAATACTAAAGTGTTGTTTCGCAGAAACCCAATCTTGCATATAATACAAGAGAAGTAGGGGTTGTCTGCAATATAAGATACTAAATTAATTTATATAGGTAATGTACTATGAAATATTAGAGTGTAATGTTATCCCATCCTTTAATAATTTCATCCACGCAATTTGTAATTGTCCCTCGAAAATAAATGAATAATAATAGAAAATACATTCGTGGAAAACCCACATCAGAAATAGGATTAATAAGTTTTAGTCTTAATAAAATGGAAATGGAAATGAAAAAATAATCAACAAATTATGAACTCAAATAAGAGAACATCTGTGGAAATTAGAGACACATAATTGGAGGGAAAATGTAAATATTTATATATAGTGATTGAGGTCATTAGTCACAAACAAGTGAATAATAAATGTAATATTGAGGGTCTAAAATCCAAATATCTATGATGATTTAAAATATAATCGGTTCAAAAAAACATAAGGCATTAGGAATCATGTCCCGAAGTACCGATCAGTTTATCATTATTAGAAAATAGATTACATACATGAACATTGCATTAGAATTTCTAACATAAAACACATTATAAATAATCTTTTGATAACTCCATTATTTCTTTAGCGTAAACCTACATATAAATTGTAATATACTTCTTCGCATAATGGGAATATAAAACATAAGGAAGGGGTGAGATTAGATTCCTAGTAAATGTAAAAAATATAGTATAACCTATCATAAATAATCATAAACTTTCATGGTAAGGTATATAATTGAGACATGGGGATTTTAAACATAAAATTCATCATAATATGAGAATAATAAATAAAATAATTACATTTACATATTCACATTGATATTCTACTACAAAAATAGTCACATGTTACATTAATAAGTAATATTTTAATGATAGAATACATAATGTTAGACATCTTAACCACAATGTCAATGCCTCATGCCAAGACCGTAAATATAAAATTTTTCAACACCTTGTGTGGAGACATTAGTTTTTCTCAAGATACTTATCGATGCATTGAGGGGATATAGAGGGCCCGCCCATCACATACTATGTCCAATGAATTCCTCATATGAAAATTTTGTAACATAACATGAAAATTCATATTAAAACTAGCATATGAAATTTCAATAATTTATCCATAACCCATGAATTAATGGTATAAAAATAGCACATCTACAGTCAAAAATATCATTTATTTATTGTTATTCTCATTTGAGGTTGATTTATTGTAGAGACCCGAAGCCTAACGTACACGAACATTACATTACTTTTGTGGAATACTTAGTACATAACAAAAATACACACACAAGGATCGTAATAGTTTAGTGTCTTTGGAAACTCGGAATGTAATCTTCTAATCGTGGTGAAAGATCTCCAATATCTCCCATAAAGATCTTCCCTTTTTTTTACCTGAAACCTTTCTTTATATCCTGGGGAAAAGAAAACATAAAAGGGTGATCTCAAATGCTCAGTAAGGGTAAACAAAAGAAATATAAATCTCATCGTATACACAAGCACATAACTTTTGGAAATCTTAACCTGTAAAAGAGATCATAATTTCATAACATGGGATAAATCATGGAAGTGAAATGTAATCACAATAATAATAACTTAAAACATGAAACTTTGTGGCATACACACATAATTATAGAGAATAATTTCTTGTTATTCAAGACTCATTTCCAAGACTATCTTAGTGGACAAAGTCCCTTTCTGAATCGAGTAACCCTCGTTTCAGTCCTGTTTCACTATACCGGTATAACCTACCATTCCAGCCATGTCTATCTCATGAGATATAAAATCTTTACCCAATGCATTGGAGGGTGATATAGGTCCCACCCATCTCATAATGATACCATTCTTATGTGTGCCACAAAATCATAAACCACACATCATTTCATAACCCATGTAATAAAAATTGGATTCTTAAACAACATGACATCATAAAAAAATTCATATAAGATAAAGGAATTCATAAAAATAATTCCATCACAACATAATAAAATCAATGTAATAATAGGGATAAAAACAGAACCCTATAATATCTTAGATGGAAAATAATTTTGATAAAACACTTGAAATGAATTCTTGAGGAAAATATCCTTTCTTCTTTAAATTCATTTTCTTTTCACAAAATTCCATGCAATTTTAAAAGATAAGGGTTTTGTAGAAAATAATCATGCAATATTGTAGAGGAAGCTTCTTGAAAATGAGGTGTTTTGAAACCGTAAAAATCCGTTCGCACCATATAAGTTAAAAATAATATTCTCCTCGTACTTTTGTCGGAAAAGTCAAAAAGTACCTTATATGGTAACCAAAGGAATGATTCCATTCATACAATGTGGAAAAAAGTCAATAAAGGGTAAAAATGACTTTAAACATTCATGGAAGAATGGTAAATATTTTATAAAAACATTTTTAGAAAACATGGTCATGGATGATAAACGTAACCCCAGTAAATACTTACGTATAAGCAATCTCGGATAAAAATGAGATTGAAAATTTATCCCTTACCTTAGGTCTGATTTGCTTCGTAAGTGTCCAAACCTCCTGTATAATGATTTAAATAATGTCATTGACTTATTACAGAATCATATTCAATGTTATGATATCATATATGGTTCACTTATGACTTTATATTACCCGTTCTCTTGTAAATTCCATGATGAAGAGCATTTTGGGTAAAATTGTTTCATTTTTCGTCCGTGTTTTGACTTGTAATCATTAATATGATTAATTAGATCATTATTACTTAATTATAGAATATAAAACATGATTTATATATAATATATATTCAGAATATACATATCTATAATGGATCGATAAATGGAAAGAAATACACCGTTCATGGAGACGGTAGGCCGTACGTACGCATGAACGATGTTTTCTTTTCGTTATTGAATTGAGTGGAATTAAGTAGATGACATACATACACATAAATCCAGTAGCTTTATAATGTCATATATTTCATTATTATTGCTTATATATACTTTATAATCATTCTTAAATGGTTAACATGGAGAATGAATCTCATCGCGTCGTGGATACGGTAGTCCGTACGTACGCACGAGCGATGATATCGTTCCCATGGTCGTGGAATTGTGTTGAAGTGTATGTATAATATTTCAGTATCAATATCAATTTATAATAATCATATATAGTTACTCATTACACCATTATACCCATCCAATTAAGGTGGTGGAAGAAAATAGATTACACCACAGCATGGAGACGGTATTCCGTACGTACGCACGCGCGGTGATTTCCTTTTTCCGTAGGATGGATAGAAGGTTAATTAGAGTTGTTTCATATTTATAATAACATATCAGTATATAATAAATACTTATGTTATTAATTTATCATTAAACAACTAAATAATAAGAAGTTGAAGAAGAAAGAAATTGAAAAGATCGGTAATGGATATTACCTCTTCTTTGAAACGCCTCTTTGAATCCTCCACTTAGGGAACTAAGATTGGTCTTTGAAGAATACCATGACCTCTATGATTATTCTAGGGAAGTGGAGAAGGGATTTTTTCAGGGTTTGTCCGAGCTTGAGTGCTCAAATTGGTGTGAGGAGGAGGGGGAGGAGGTGCCCTTTTATAAGGGAGGAGAGGGGCACCTTAGGAATATCTCAAAATATTATTTTATTATAAAGTCCAGTTCGGTTCTAAATAGCTCCAAATTGATTTATTTCGAGGATAAGGTGGGGATGGGTCGAAATACTATCAACCAATAGGATTTAGACATGTTTAGGTTATTATTTTAACCTTATCAATTAGATTTAACTCTAAGTTAAATAATTTAACTTTTACTGTGTTTTTTTGTTTTCTTACACTATATGGTTAATAAACTTACTATAACATGACTAACGAACCCCAAATTGTTTATTATTAATATATATATCCTTATATAAGTCATTTGGACGAACCTTAGATTTTTAGGAATAAAATAACAATTAATAATATAATATTTGATTTAAAAACTATTTTGTGTCAATTTTGACACTATTTGATATATGATTTTTGTGAAAGTCGTAACAGAATTATATGTTCGAACCAAGTTGATTAAATCAACACTAATATATCATAGTAACCTATAAAATTAGTGTAATTCGTAAAAAGTCTCAAATTACATTTATTTGAACATTTATAACATCAATTATGTTAACATTTCCTTAAAAGGGTAATTACTGCATCATCGTGGTGTCATAAATAAATTAATTTATTTAAAGTATAAAAATTATAAATAAAATATCATTATGTAGGAAATATTTTTATCTATCTAATGAACATTTATAATCTAATTTATCTTATGTATAAACCCATATTAAAAATGTTTTAGTTATTAAACTTTGATTTTAACTATTTTAACTATTCATTAAATAAAAGAATATTAAATATCATAATCTAATCCAAGTGGACCTAAATGGTCATATTATATTCATAAGGTTGTTTTTGGTCGAATTAAACTTATCCAATAGAATTAGGACATGTGTTAGGGTAATAGTAATATCATATTTACCCTTAGTTACCCTATTTACTATTTACCGTGGTAAAAAAAAGTAAAAAGTTACTATTCACCAAAAATTATTTTCATCTTATTGAACCACATTTCAGTCCTTGATATTAACCGTGTCTGTAGGATTTTCGAAATTCCATTCACAGAAGCGGTAAAATTAAGTTTTATGCAAAATTCAGTTTTTAACCTACCACTTGGTGGTTTCACTATTCAACAAAAATTGAAAGTTTTCAGAAAAATAACAAAATTTCACCATAGGCTAATTTCGATATTCCGAATCCAAAAATGAAGTCCATTTTGAAAAATAAAATTTATAAAATTTCAAAAAGTGGTTATTACTATTCATAACGGCTAGTTTTAATAATATTTTAATAGCATATCGTTGTTTAGTGAAACTCGGTATTGCATACTACACACGCTATCGAGGAAGGTCGCGATTGCGTGTAATACAAGGCAAGTCAAGGATGCGTGTTGTGCAAGATCCTTTTGGTGTAGCGTACAACACAAGACATTAGTGAAATTAAAAAGAATATTTTTCAAAAAATCTCGGGGTGTTACATTCTACCCCCCTTAAAATGAATTTCGCCCTCGAAATTCGTTGGGGTTATAAATGGTTTACTATTCGAAAGTTTATTTAATAGAAACCCACATCGTAAAAAGGAATACCAAAACCAATCTTTAAAAACGAATGTATGAAACGTAACGGTTACCCAAATAAACTAATCACTGGGTTTCCACATAGGTGAAAATATGGATATGGAAGAAAAATATAACCATCATGTTCTGATAGAGAGTGGTAGAGAACATGGCTATGGAAAAGCCAATAATCACAAATCCATAAATTTGTGATGATCTAAGGTACCATCTGATTAATCAGATATAAGAGCACTAGGACAACATTTTTGGTTTTCATGATCATTTCCCTAAAGTTGAAGAATTTGAATTAGAATAAATACTTACTTTATTTTGGTACAATCTCACTGTTGTTCGTGCCTTAAACAATTTCCACTTCATCTCTTAAATAAATGAAGTTGAATTTGTTATTCGTGAAGTGTTAGCAGATCATGTGATAGAATGACGGGTCATTCCATCTCTTTCAAACAAAAGGTTAGCAAAAGTTATGAGTCTATCTTATGGTTAATCGTATATGGTTCCAAAAATAAACTTATACTTTATATATCAAACCTCTTAATAAAATAAAACTAGTTTCTACTAACCAGGGACTTCCTGTAGGCCAGTGGTAGGCGATAAAGGCCAGTCACACTTCGTTTGTGGGTTCGATTCCCACAGCCTTGTCCGACACGATGGGTTGTCTCCCTTCCTGCAGGTTGTCCTTTTTCTAAAACTATATTACTATAACATCCCATCAATAATATCGAAAAAACTTCTATCCTTAAACAATACTAACTTATGGTTAACATAATCCATTCCAATCTTTAGGCTTATCTAAAATACTTCGGTCCAAGCTCATAGTATAAAGAAAACGATAACATGAAATGTTGTCAACCAAGCATGTGAATACCATCATTTATCCCCCATATATCTTGTTGGTCACATTCCAATCATGTGAATACCTTAATCATGTATTCTCTTGAAGAATGAATACCCATTGAACCTTAGTGAAAACATTAATGCAGTTAAAAGTTAACACTTTCCATATACCAAAATCCTCAAAATTCTATATACTCAAACCATGATATAACTTAGTCCTTATATCAATCATGAGCTCATGAATACTATCAAACATTTCATTTTCTACTTATCCCTTCATTATGGGCATATTATCTACTTTCCAAAATATTTTAATCACTTTTCATGGTTACCGGTACCTTAAAATTATTGAAGACCACAATAGACCAATACATAAATATTTCAATACACCATAAAAGTACCTCAACAACATTATTCCTGAATACAAATACATAAACACTTCAGTCCATCCACTTCAATGATTGTCCTGGAAGAAGTCCTTCCTTGATTTAGAAGTAACTTTTTAGGTCAGGGCATTGAGTTGGGTAATGCCCATGTTCTCCACAGATAAGACATTGAACTCCATAACAGTCTGTCACTCTATGACCCTTTTCTCCACACAGATAACATTGGTCCCTCCATTTGAGGTATTCCTCAAGGTTCTTCTTCCCTTCTTTAGAAATCTCAATCTTCCTTTCTTTATGCTCCTTAACATGCGAACATGCATAATAGTTTATCTTCCTCTTCTTTGATGAATTAGGCATACCACTAAATTTCACCTTGTTAATCATATATCGCGATGACTGATTCGGCATAATCACAATATCTTTATCTATAGGAATTACACAATTTTGTTTCTCATAGTCACCAATTTGTCTATTAGATTCAATGTTAACCGAATTCCTTCTAGTTCCCTCCATTAACTAAAACACAAAAAGAATTCTGTGAGAGGTGAAATCATGCTAGGGAAGACAACATAGTAAAGGGGGAGTACCCTAAATATCTAACATCTTAGGTTTAAATTCTATGATCGTTAGCACAATTCTAGGACTATAACCTATACGTATACTTATCCTTAGAGACATCCCTAGACACACCGTAGAAATATCTCTAGGGATCTCACTAACGTTTTTGCATCCTAGTTTCCAAAGGTTGACTAAACCTTTCCTCTGATACCAACTGTAGAGACCCGAAGCCTAACGTACATGAACATTACATTACTTTTGCGGAATACTTAGTACATAACAAAAATACACACACAAGGATCATAATAGTTTAGTGTCTTTGGAAACTCGGAACGTAATCTTCTAATCATGGTGAAAGATCTCCAATATCTCCCATAAAGATCTTCCCTTTTTTTACCTAAAACCTTTCTTTATATCCTTGGGAAAAGAAAACATAAAAGGGTGAGCTCAAATTCTCAGTAAGGGTAAACAAAAGAAATATAAATCTCATCGTATACACAAGCACATAACTTTTGGAAATCTTAACCTGCAAAAGAGATCATAATTTCATAACATGGGATAAATCATGGAAGTGAAATGTAATCACAATAATCATAATTTAAAACATGAAACTTTGTGGAATACACACATAATCATAGAGAATCATTTCTTGTTAGTCAAGACTCATTGACAAGACTATCTTAGTGGACAAAGTCCCTTTCTGAATCGAGTAACCCTCGTTTCAGTCCTGTTTCACTGAACCGGTATAACCTACCATCCAGCCATGTCTATCTCATGAGATATAAAATCTTTACCCAATGTATTGGAGAGAGATATAGGTCCCACCCATCTCATAATGATACCATTCTTATGTGTGCCACAAAATCATAAACCACACATCATTTCATAACCCATGTAATAAAAATTGGATTCTTAAACAACATGACATCATAAAACAATTCATATAAGATAAAAGAATTCATAAAAATAATTCCATCACAACATAATCAAATCAATGTAATAATAGGGATAAAAACAGAACCCTATAATATCTTAGATGGAAAATAATTTTGATAAAACACTTGAAATGAATTCTTGAGGAAAATATCCTTTCTTCTTTAAATTCATTTTCTTTTCACAAAATTCCATGAAATTTTAAAAGATAAGGGTTTTTTTGAAAATAATCGTGCAATATTGTAGAGGAAGCTTCTTGAAAATGAGGTGTTATGAAACCGTAAAAATCCATTCGCACCGTATAAGTTAAAAATAATATTCTCCTCGTACTTTTGTCGGAAAAGTCAAAAAAGTACCTTATATGGTAACCAAAGGAATGATTCCATTCATACAATGTGGAAAAAAGTAAATAAAGGGTAAAAATGACTTTAAAAATTCATGGAAGAATGGTAAACATTTTATAAAAACATTTTTAGAAAACATGGTCATGGATGATAAACGTAACCCCAGTAAATACTTAGGTATAAGAAATCTCGGATAAAAATGAGATTGAAAATTTATCCCTTACCTTAGGTCCGATTTGCTTCGTAAGTGTCCGAACCTCCTGTATAATGATTTAAATAATGTCATTGACTTATTACAGAATCATATTCATTGTTATGATATCATATATGGTTCACTTATGACTTTATATTACCCGTTCTCTTGTAAATTCCATGTTGAAGAGCGTTTTGGGTAAAATTGTTTCATTTGTCGTCCGTGTTTTGACTTGTAATTATTCATATGATTACATAGATCATTATTACTTAATTATAGAATATAAAACATTATTTATATATAATATATATTCAGAATATACATATCTATAATGGATCGATAAATGGAAAGAAATACACCGTTCATGGAGACGGTAGGCCGTACGTACGCATGAACGATGTTTTCTTTTCGTTATTGAATTGAGAGGAATTAAGTAGATGACATACATACACATAAATCCAGTAGCTTTATAATTTCATATATTTCATTATTATTTCTTATATATACTTTATAATCATTCTTAAATGGTTAACATGGAGAATGAATCTCATCGCGTCGTGGAGACGGTATTCCGTACATACGCACGAGCGATGATATCGTTCCCATGGTCGTGGAATTGTGTTGAAATGTATGTATACTATTTCAGTATCAATATCACTTTATAATAATCATATATAGTTACTCATTACACCATTATACCCATCCAATTAAGGTGGTTGCAGAAAATAGATTACACCACAGCGTGGAGATGGTATTCCGTACGTACGCACACGCGGTGATTTCCTTTTTCCGTAGGATGGATAGAAGGTTAATTAGAGTTGTTTAATATTTATAATAACATATCAGTATATAATAAATACTGATGTTATTAATTTATCATTAAACAACTAAAGAAGAAGAAGTTGAAGAAGAAATAAATTGAAAAGATCGGTAATGGATATTACCTCTTCTTTGAAACGCCGCTTTGAATCTTCCACTTAGGGAACTAAGATTGGTCTTTGAAGAAGACCAGGACCTCTAAGATTATTCTAGGGAAGTGGATAAGGGATTTTGGCAGGGTTTGGCCGAGCTTGAGTGCTCAAATTGGTGTGAGGAGGAGGGGAAGGAGGTGCCCTTTTATAAGGGAGGAGAGGGGCACCTTAGGAATATCTCAAAATATTATTTTATTATAAAGTCAAGTTCGGTTTTAAATAGCTGCAAATTGATTTATTTAGAGGCTAAGGTGGGGATGGGTCGAAATACTATCATCCAATAGGATTTAGACAAGTTTAGGTTATTATTTTAACCTTATCAATTAGATTTAACTCTAAGTTAAATAATTTAACTTTTACCGTGTCTTTTTGTTTTCTTACACTATATGGTTAATAAACTTACTATAACATGACAAACGAACCCCAAATTGTTTATTATTAATATATATATCCTTATCTAAGTCATTTGGACGATCCTTATATTTTTAGGAATAAAATAACAATTAATAATATAATATTTTATTTAAAAACTATTTTGTGTCAATTTTGACACTATTTGATATATGATTTTTGTGAAAGTCGTAACAGAATTATATGTTCAAACCAAGTTGATTAAATCAACACTAGTATATCATAGTAACCTAGAAAATTAGTGTAATTCATAAAAAGTCTCAAATTACATTTATTTGAGCATTTATAACATCAATTATGTTAACATTTACTTAAAAGGGTAATTACTGCATCATCGTGGTGTCATAAATAAATTAATTTATTTAAAGTCTAAAAATTATAAATAAAATATCATTATGTATGAAATATTTTTATCTTTCTAATGAACATTTATAATCTAATTTATCTTATGTATAAACCCATATTAAAAATGTTTTAGTTATTAAACTTTGATTTTAACTATTTTAACTATTCATTAAATAAAATAATATTAAATGTCATAATCTAATCCAAGTGGACCTAAATGGTCATATTATATTCATAAGGTTGTTTTTGGTCGAATTAAACTTATCCAATAGAATTAGGACATGTGTTAGGGTAATAGTAATATCATATTTACCCTTAGTTACCCTATTTACTATTAACCGTGGTAAAAAAAGTAAAAAGTTACTATTCACCAAAAATTATTTTCATCTCATTGAACCACATTTCAGTCCTTGATATTAACCGTGTCTGTCGGATTTTCGAAATTCCATTCACAGAAGCGGTAAAATTACGTTTTATGCAAAATTCAGTTTTTAACCTACCACTTAGTGGTTTCACTATTCATCAAAAATTGAAAGTTTCAGAAAAATACCAAAATTTCACCATAGGCTAATTTCGATATTCCAAATCAAAAAATGAAGTCCATTTTGAAAAATAAAATTTATAAAATTTCAAAAATTGGTTATTACTATTCATAACGGCTAGTTTTAATAATATTTTAATAGCATATCGTTGTTTAGTGAAACTCGGTATTGCATAATACACACGCTATCGAGGAAGGTCGTGATTGCGTGTAATAAAAGGCAAGTCAAGGATGCGTGTTGTGCAAGCTCCTTTTGGTGTAGCGTACAACACAATACATTAGTGAAATTAAAAAGAATATTTTTCATAAAATCTCAGGGTGTTACATTTATTATTATATAATCTTTTATATTGTATTGAAAATTTTATGATATGTTTGACTGTGGATGTTCTATTTTGATACCATTCATGGTTTATGGTTAATGTATTGACATTTCATATTCTAGTTTTTATACGAATGTTATGTTTCACCCTTTTCATAGGAGGAATTCATTGGACATAGTAAGTGATGGTTGGGGCCCACTATTGCCACATGATGCATTGGTAGATCTCATGAGACAAACTAGTGTTTCAGTATAACGACTTGAATGAATATTTGTGAATGGTCTTGGAACAAGGTCTTGACATAGTAGTTATCTCTGAAATTATGTCGTCCCTCATTTATAATTAGTCATTACATGTGATTATTCAACAAGTAGAATATCTATGTGCATGTTTATATGGTAATGTTTGACATATTTATACCATATTATCTTCATGTTTTATATTTAAAATTATGTTGTTTTTATTATATATCTTTCCATTAATGTTTATATATTTCTCTAAATTATTTACCCTTACAAATCATCTGAGATCACCCCTCTCATTTGTTTTATTTTCCTAAGATTCCAAGGTGTGTATTATGATTGATATGTAGGGTTAATGTAATGGAAGAATGGAATTATCAATGGATTATCTATGTTGTGTTGTCTATTATAAATTTTAATGTAACTTTTATGTATGTAATCTATTTTCAAAGAGTACTAAACTAATCGGTCCTTTGGGACTTGAAATGGAATGTAACTTAAAAGAAAAAAATGATATTCATTAACTTTTCCTACTAGGAAACTAATTTCCATTTAACCCATCACAAGTTTGTGGTTTTATGGTTCTTAACATTATTCTGGTCATGTTTTCTATCACTCTACATCAGGACTTTACAATTATGTTATCTTTAATTTCTATGTTTTCCTACAAGGAATCCTTGTATGGGTTATCTCAGGTAACCATTTTACTTATCTTTCTTTCTTTTAAAGTTATAGTTTTATTGAATCTTTTTCTGATGTGGAATATTTAATGATGTTTCCATGACAAATTTTAAAATATTGATCATGCAATTTAAAAAATGGGGGAACAATTTAACAACCCATGATTTTATTGTAAATTGATCAATAGCTTTCACTACACGCAACACTGGGTTCGAGCGCACCACAACTTACCAAACTGGCTGTTCAAAAAGTAGTTATGAATATTTTTAACTTAATTTTTTTATTTTAAATACTCCATATAATTTTAAAATTCATATAACATGTGTATTAGACATAATATATGAACAAATTCAGTTTTTTCAGATAGAAGATATATTTTAAAAAAATGAAGTTTTACCGCCATTTTATGGTGAACCCCTTTTAAATATAATATTTGACACTTTTATATATTCATTATATAAAATAAACTTATTTTTTAGAATATGGACATGTAAATTTTGTTTGGATAAATTTTTGGTGCTTTTCTTATAAATTACATATTTTGATGAATAGTGAAAATACTAAAATTTAATTGAAAATATCTATTTTAATGAAAACAATTTATAGTGTAAAATTTTACAATTAAATGGTTTTGAAGTATAAGTGGATTATATTTTTATCATTTAATTCTATTTTTGTCATTAGAAGTAATATTACTTTTATATTCAACATAAACACATATCAATCATTTGGTAGTTTTTACTTTTCAAAAACCCGCTTTCCAGTTTTGACAGTGAGAATATTTTTTAAATTAATTAACAAAAATTATATGTTTTAAATTTTGTAAAATATAATCAATTTTTTAATTTGGAATATCAATTTTATCATTGGGTTAGTTTTTGTAATTTTTCTATAAACTTACAATTTTTGATCAATAGTGAAAAAACATTGCATTATTGTATAAAGCTAACATTTAATTTAAATAATTATTTTTAATTTAAATTTATTTTAATGGAAAAATATATACATAATACTTATTTTATTCCAATTTAATTTATTTAAGTCATTTATTAATAAGAATATATTTATGAAATTTTATTGAACTTTTTACTGTATTTTATCCACCATCTAGGCACATTTGGAAATATAAATAAAACATAATTTTACCACTTCTATGAATTGTATCTCAAAAATTCTAAAGACACGGCATACATCAATATGTAATATGTAGTTCTATAAGATAAAAATAATTTTTTGAATAGTATAATTTGAATTTTATTTACCACGGTTAAAAGTAAATTGAGTAATTAAAGGTAGAAATGATAATATAATTACCCTAAAACATTTCCTAATTATATTATATAAGTTTATTTAGACTAAAATTAACCATAGAAAAAAATATGATCCTTTTTTATCCACATGGATTAGATTAAAAATTTTATGGTATTTTATTTAAGGAAGACTTAAAAGTGTTAATTTCAATGGTTAATAACTAAAACAATTTTAATAAAGAGTTACACATAAGATAAATTCAACTATAAATATTATTTATAAAGATAAAAATATGTAATACATCGAGGTATTTTATTTATAATTTTAGACATTATATAATTAAGATTATTTATGAAAAAATGATGATACAATAATTACCTTATTAATGAACGATTAAAATAATTGATGTTATAAATATTAAAATAAATTTAAATTGAATCTTTTGATTCATTAAACGAATTTTATGGTTTAATATGACATTTTATGGTTTATTAAATGTTTTTTTCTAGAAATTATATTTTTATGACTTTAACAAATAATAATTACTAAATAGAGTCACAATTGACATAAATGATTTTTTAAAACAAATATTATTTTATTAAATTATATAATAGTCCTAAATATATAAGAATATAAAAAAAGACATATATAATGATATATATGCCATTAATGAATCACTTGGGGTTCTCATGGAATTTTTTATTATGTTTATTAACCATTTAATATAAAAATACAAGAAGGCATGTTAAATGTTAAACTATTTAACTAAGAGTTTAACCTAAAAGATAAGGGTATATGATGACTTAACTTTTCTAAAACAAATTGGTTAAGTGTTTTTAGACTCATCCACACATTATACTCGAAATAAATCCATTTGGAGAGATTAGAAATAGAAAATAAATTTATAATTAAATAATATTTCAAACTTTTCCTAAAGTGACCCTCCCCTCAATTATAAAAGGTTAATTCAACTTCTCTTAATTTCACACCTCCAAATCCATTTAGCATGGCCAAACTAGGTTCAAATATCCTCCCAACTACCCTTAATTCATTATAGATTCCATATTTTGATAAGAAATCCAACCAAATGGTTCCTTTTGTTCCAATCAAAAGGAAGAGCCTGAAAAAGAGGTAATTATTCCATCACCACTTTCAAAGTTATTTTCTTATTCTAATTCATCTTTCTTTGTTGTTTCCATACAAAAATAATAACTCCAATACAATCTACATTCCTAGGTGTGATTATAAATCAGGTACAATCATATTCACTATTCTATCTATCCTATGAATGTCAATGTCACCATACATGCATACGTATGGCTAACCGTCTCCATGTCATTGTGTAGTTTGTTATTCAACACATCATTATTTGGATGGGTATAAAAAGGAGGGCAATTTTTATTAATAATAAATATAACATGCTAATTAATTTTTATATATTATATACCATCCAATTACACATGATTTCACCATCAATAGAATGATATCGTCACTCATGCGTGCGTACGGATTACCGTCTCAATGATACGATGAGAATCATTTCCTCATTCACCATCCAATGATAATTATAAAAATAAATTTTTAATAAATATGTAATATAGGACATATTAATTCTAATAAAAATATATATATGTATTTACATTTGTCTCATTCACTTACATCCATTAAATATGATATGAAAACGAAACCAACGCTTATGCATACATACGACCTACCGACTCCATAAATGGTGTTTCCCATTTCATAAATTAATCTACAATACATATTAATCTTATAAATATATATGATACTTATATAATGTTTTATATTCTTGATAAATAAAATAATGATATAAGTGATACGATCTAGAATAACAATTTAAAACACGTACGATAAAGAAAGCGAGTATTACCCGAAATGTTATTTTAACATGGAAATTATTATTAAATGGGTAGTATAAAGACATAAATGAATCAAGTATGATATCATGAAAATGAATATGGTTATGGAATAATTTAATAACATACTATGGTCATTATACAAGATGTTAAACATACCCTATACCAAAGGAATGTACAAGTTAAGGATTGATTTTATAATCTCTTTATTATCTGAGGTTTTTTATATGTAAGTATTTACTAGGAAATATTTATCTTCCATGTCCTTGTTTTATAAAAATGATTTCAGAACGAATATTTTAAGGTTTTATGGTAGGTAATATTTAAATATATCATCATTTTAATTGATTTAAAGATTTATTTTTCTATATCTTCTTAATTAATTTCTATGTTTTCAAAGTCATTATAAGTATTTATTTAAGGATTTGAGATAGTATGGTACCAAGTATAGTGACATAGTTTCATGTAAAATATTTTTGAAAATATATGGTTCTTAGAAATATAACCCTAAATATGTTTCTAAAATAGAGAATGATTTCAGAATAAGATATGATTGATTTTGATAAATTCTATTGGATATTCGTTACTACCTTAGAATAAATTAATTGTTTATTTATTACATCATTGTTGGAGTTTACAAAATTTTTGGATATAAGGAGTATATACAGTATTATATAAGTAATACGGGAGAATTAATGTAATCAAAATGGTTTTATGGTAATTTAGGATGTAACCATGTTTTATAAGAATAGATGATGAAGGTATAAACATGTTATTACATGGAAAAATAGATCCTCATTATTTTTACCTTCATTATAAATTTTTGACTATGAGTTTGGACAAAAGTTTTATGGATAAGTCTAAAGTTTGGAATTAATTATGTTTTACATTGGATACTATTTATAAAGGTTAAAACATTTTTTAATATTTTTATTATTATTATAAAAATTCCATACTGGATGTTGGGTGAAAACCCGTTATGTCTGTCAAGGTCATGAGACGTGAACCTGCTACTGAAGGGTGACAAGGGTTCATCACCTACCACTGGCCTACGTTATATCTTGATTAGTATAATGTAGTATTTTTAAAATGGAATGACATATGAATTATTAATTCATTTTTTTGGATCCCTATACGATTAAGAAAATTAGAATTTTTTTGGGTTTTTTTACCTTTTTGAATGAAAGAGAATTTTGTTGTCGAAATTTAGTTGAAGGATGGAACTCTTGTCAGGTAATTTTTTAATATTATTATATGGAGAAATTAATTCGTAAACATTAAAGAAGGGTTCTTAATACTAAAAAATGTGTTATACTAATACCTTATGTTTTTTAACTGATGATAGTTTAACTCATTATAGATTTAAGTCTTTCAGGGCCTCAATATTCCATTTATTTTTCACTTTTTGGGTTTGATGACCTCAATCCCTCCCTATAAATTTTTACATTTTTACTCCAATTATGTGTCTCTAATGAAAACAAATGTTCTCTTATTTGAGATCATAATTTGGTGGTGACTTTTATATTTCACTTTCCCTCTAATTAAGACAAAATTTAATAATCCCAATTTCCGATGTGGGGTTTTCCGAAATGTATTTTCTATATTTATCCTTTTATCTTCAAAGAACAATTTCAAATTGTGAGGATGACATTTATTGAAGGATGGGAGAATGTAACACCCCATGATTTCATAGTAAAGTATCTCTATAAAGTAATTTAATAGCTTATATTGTATGCGACACTGACCTGGCTTGTGTTATACACAAGATTGAGTTTCTGCAAAACAACACATTAGTGTCACAATTAATTAATTGATAAATTTATTTTTCAATGAAATATTCTAATATGACTAGTAAAAAAATAAATTTGAAATTTTATTTATATTGATTTCACAGAAATAAAACATGTTTATAAGGAAATGTATAAATTTAAATAAAATAGTTATATATATTAGGAAAACTATTTTCTTAAAAGATCAATTTTTATGTCCATTTTTTAACAATAATAAAATTAATTTTAGACAATAAAAAAAATTGAATATTGTAAAATAGATTTCATTTTTTAATTTAAAATAACAAAATTACATTACGGTGAATTTTTTGTATTCTTCTGAAAACCTCCAATTTTTGACGAATAGTGAAAAATACAAAATAGTACATAAAAACTAACTTTATCATTTAAATAATTATTTTAATAATAATTTATCTTAAATTCAAAAAAGATACATAATACATATATTCTCCCAATATAAGTCAATTGAGATATTTTATAATATAAATAGATATAAATATTTATTGAACATTTTTTAACATCTTTTTACGCACCTTCTATGCACGTTTACCCACCTTCTAGTTAACTTTGCAAATTTTCAAAAAACGCAATGTTACCACTTTTTTGAATTAAATTTCAAAAATTTGAGTGACATGGTTGTCATAATTATGTAAAATTTGGTTCAATAGGATGATTTTTTTGATGAATAGTATCTTTTGAATTTTATTTACCACGGTTATAAGAAAATAAAGTAATTAAATGTAAAAATAATATTGAAATTACAACCAAGCATGTACTAATTATATTGTATATATTTATTTCGACCTAAATAAACCTTAGGAAAATAATACAATCATCTTTGATCCATTTGGGTTATATTTGGACATTTATTATATTTTATTTAATGAAGTGTTAAAAGTGTAAAATTCCACTTTTATTAACTAAACCATTTTTAATATATAGTTACACATAAGATAAATTCCAATATTAATATTAATTAGAAATATATAATTATTTTCTACAACATTTTAGTTTATTTATTATTTTTAGATGCTATATAATTAAATTTATATATGACACAATGATGATGGTGAAATTACCTTATTAATGATGGATTAAAATAATAGATATTTTAAATATTAAAATAAATTTAAATAGAATATTTTTATCTCATATAAGAATTTTCTAGATTAATATAATATATTAGGGTTGATTAAATGTATTTTTTCAAAAATAATTATGTTTTATAACTTGAAAAAAATAAATTTCTAAATATTTCCAAAATAGACATAAATGAGTTTAAAAAAAATATTATTTTATTAAATAATATAATTTTCCTCAAATTCTAATATTTGGCCAAAAGAATAAGATAATGTTATATATTTCATTAAATAACCACTTTTGTATGTTTTGGAATTTTATAGAATATTCATTAACCATATTGTATAAGAATACAATAATACATGGTAAGAGTTAAACTATTTAACTAAGGGTCAAATATAAAAGATAAGGACAATATGGTGATCTAAACTTGTCTAAAAAATAATGGTTGAAATTATTTCGACTTATAACAACCTTATTCTCAAAATAATTCTATTTTGAGATATTTGAAACCAAAATAATTTTATAATAAAATAATATTTCAAGCTTTTCCTAAAGTACCCTCACCTATCTTATAAAAGGGCACACCCCATGCTATTAAATTAACACATAAAAAGCCATTTGGATCACCCAAATCCTGCTCAAATTTCCTCCCAACCACCTCCAATTCATCCTAAAGGCCTTACATTGATCAAAATGCTAACCTAATGATCCCTTTTGTTCAATTCAAAATGAAGGGCCCGAAGAAGAGGAAATTATTTCATCACCCCTTTCAAGGATCTTTTCTTATTCTACGTCCTATTACATTGTTGTTTCCACACTAAAATAAATACTCCAGAACCTTATATATACTATGATTTTATTATAAATATGGTACAACTATATTCATTATTATATACTTCCTATGAATGAAAAAGTCACCATATGTGCCTACGTATGACTTATTGTCTCCACCTCGTGGGGTAGTTTGTTATTCAACACTTCATTATTTGGACGGGTATAATAATGAGTATAATTGATGTAAATAATAAATATAAAATGTTAACTAGTCTTTATATATAATATAACAACAAATTAAAAACTATTTCACCATCAATACAATGATATCGACGCTTGTGCGTACGTATGGATTATTATCTCCACGACACGATGAGATTCATTTCCACATTCACCATTTAACGATGATTATAAAAATATATTGTATAAATAAGTATTTAATATTTGAAATAATAAATATATTGGATATTTATATGTGTGTGTGTGTGTATTTACATATATCTAATTCATACACTTCTATTCAGTATGATATGATAACAGAAACAGTGTTTATGCGTACGTACGACCTACCGTATTTATAAACGTTGTTTTCCATTTCATATATCTATCTATTATACATTTTTTTTGAATATATATAAAACATAAATAATTTTTTAAATTATTGAAGCAATTAAATAATGATATATGTGATATAATGAAGAATAACAATTTAAAACATGTATGATAATGAAAGTGATTATTACCCGAAATTTTATTTTTTTCAAGGAAATTATGATTAAATGGGTATTATAAAGCCAAAAATGAATCAAGTAAGATATCATAAATATGGTTATGGTTATGGTATAATTTAATAACATACTATGGTCATTATACAAGAGGTTAAACATACCCTCAACCAAAGGAAAGTACATGGTAAGGGTTAATTTCTCAATGGATTTATTTTTTGAAGTTGTTTATACATAAGTATTTATTGAGACTAAATTTTCATACAAGTCCATGTATCATAAAAATGTTTTCAGAAGGAATATTTCTTGGTTTTATAAAATTTACTCTTTAAATAAAACATCATTTTATTTGTATTAATGATTTATTTTTCTAAAAAAATTAACTAATGTCCATGTTTTAAAATGATTTTAAGTCTTTATTTATATATAAATGATTGATTTTAAATGTTAATTCCTTTCAAAATATTCAAATTGGTATGAAACAATTTGATTAAAAAATTTATTTTTAATGAATTCATTTATAAATTGTGAGAATTATAAATTATTTTATGAAAATAAGAGTTTTCTCTAAAAGAGTTTTACTAGTCATTTTCAACTATGTCAACATCCTTTATTAAATGTCATTGTTGTTTGAGGTTGATTTATTGTTATACAATCTTTTATATTGTATTGAATGATTTATGATTTGTTTTATTGTGTATGTGTTATTTTTATACTAAAAATGGTTTATGGGTAAATTATTGACATTTCATAAGCTAGTTTTAATACGAATGTTATGTTTTACCCTTTTCAAATGAGGAATGCAATGGACATAGTAATTGATAGGTGGGGCCCACTATATCCCCTTTATGCATCGGTAGGTTTCATGAGACAAGCTAATGTCTTGGAATAAGGGATTAACATAATATTTGTGAATGGTCTTGGCATAAGGCTTTGACGTAGCAGTTATGTTTAACATCATGAATTCCATCGTTATGAATTTAGTGATTACATGTGATTATTCCACTAGTAGAATATCCATATGCATGTTTATATGGTAATCTTTGACTTATTTCTACCATGTTATGTTCAATTTTTATGTTTTAGCATGTTTTTGAATCTTATAAGGTGTTATAACTATGGAGAATTTCCACACCCACTGTATAAGTAAAAAAACATTCTTTCCCTTATTTGTCGAAAAGGTCATAAAATGCATTGTTTGGAAAGTGACCGAAATATTCCTTTCCAATGTTTTTACAAAAATTCAAATAATGGTATAAATAAATTTAACCCATAGTCTATTAAATATTAAAAATGTTTTGAAATGAATTTTTAAGAAACATGTATGTGGATGATAAATATTTCTCAGTAGATACTCACATATAAACAACCTCGGATAATAAAGAGATTATAAAATTAACCCTTACCATGTAATTTTCCGTATTATAGGGTACATCAACATCTTGTATAATGATGAAATCATTGTTATTAAATTATAAATGAACTATATACATAAATATGATATCATATATGATCTTCTAATTTCAATTGTTTAATGATATTTCAGTAGTATCATTGTTTTGGGTGTTAACTATTTCATTTTCCTTTATATGTTTTGTTTTGTAAGTCTTGTTTGTTAAGTATAAGATTTATTTGATTCATATCAATAATTATAATATTTTCTTAAAAATTATTTTTAATCATAAAATAAAATTTATTCTTGTATGGTTACGATGGGGAATGAAATCTCCTCGCGTCGTGGAGACCTTAAGCCATACATAAGCATGAGCAACAATATCATTCTATAGTTTGTGAAATAGTACGTTGTTTGATTATATATTATATATATATAATCATTAAAAATATTTATTTATTATTTACATAAATTATACTCATTATCATACCCATCAAAAAAATTAAGCATTGAATACCAAACCACACCATGATATGGAGACGGCAAGCCGTACATATGCACGTATGCTGAGATTGTCATTAATAGGATGGATTGAATAATGAATTTTGTTGTACCATATTCATAAAAACATCTAATTTTATAGAAGTTACTATATTTTTTATTTTAGTATGGAAACAACAGTGAAATAGGAAGTGGAAGAAGAATATAAATTTGATTTAGGTGAGGAAATAATTGCCTCTTATTTGGGTGTTTCATTTTTATTTGAACAAAAGGGCTCCATTGGTTGGGTTTCTGATAAATATAATTCCTCTAGGTTGAAGTGAGGGTAGTTGGGAGGATATTTGAGTAGGGGTTTCCAATAAAAATGGATTTTGAATTGTAAAATTAAGTTAATGGGAAGTACCCTTTTATAAGAGAGATGAGGGTCACTTTTGGAAAATCATGAAATATTATTTTATTATAAAAGAATTTTAGTTTTCTAATGGATCAAAATGGAATTATTTCAAGGGTATGGTTGGGATGGGCTGAAAGCTTCTCAACTAATAGGATTTATAATGATGATCTATTGTAACACCCCGAGCTTCCATGATACGCTTGTCATTCAATAATGCAATAGCTTGCATTGTACGCAACTTCGAGTTCTAACACACCGCAACTAATCAAAGTAGCTGTTATGAATAGTAATAACCACTTTTTAAATTTATAGAAATTTTATATTTCAAAATGGACTTCGTTTTTCTATTCCTAATATTGAAATTAGCCTGTGTTGAATTTTTCATAATTTTCTGAGAACTTCCAAATTTTTATGAATAGTGAAAAATACTTAAAACAACTTTTTTAATCAAAATATTTTATAGTTTTAAGTTATACTATTGAGTTGTTTTAAATAATAATTATAATATATTTTTACCATTTTATCCAATGGTGTTCATTAGAATTAATTTCACTATGAAATTGGACATAAACAATTGTCAATCTTTTGATATATATTGTTTCTTAAAAACACGCTATTTGTTGTGACAGTGGGAATTAATTATAAAATTAATTAATGAAACTTATATGTTTGGAATTTTATAAAATATGCATCATTTTTGAATTCGGAATATCAATTATAGCTTAGGGTGAAATTTTGGCATTGTTCTGAAAAAATTCAATTTTTGATGAATAGTGAAACCACTAAGTGGTAGTTAAAAAACTGATTTTTCGTTTAAATGAAATATTACCACTTCTGTGGTTTTATTTTCAAAAATCCGACATACATGGTTGTCATTAAGAAATAAAATGTGGTTCAATGAGATTAAAATAATTTTTTTGGTGAATAGTAACTTTTAAGGTCTTAATCGCGATTAGAGGTAATTAGTGTAGTTTAAGGTAAAAATAATGTTTTAATAATATGAGATGAGCTTGACGCATGTCTTACCCTCATTGGATGTTCCATGGCCGACCAAGACAATCCATGGGTCAACTTGGGGACCCCATGGAGCCACTTTAGTTGGAAAATGACATAAATACCTTTTATTTAATGTTAAAGTACAAAATGACACAAACATGAAATGTTTTACGAAAACAATTTTTACATGGGGTTATACAATTCATATATTTGACTATAAATATTCATTGGAAAGAAAAAAATATTTCCTACATCATAGTATTTTGTTTATAATTTTTATACATTAAATAAATTAAATTATTTATGACATCATGATGATGCAGCGATGACCTCATTATTTAATGATTTAAATAAAATGGAAAGATAATGTAATATCTAAGACCTAAACATGTCCAAAACCTATTGTATGGGTGGATTTCTAACCCTTATCACCTTATCCTCGAATTATATAAGTGTGGGACCTCTAAAATCCGAAACTCATTTTATAATAAAGTGACTTTTCGTTACTTTCCAAGAGTGCCCCTCCTCTCCTCTTATAAAAGGCCCCCACCTCTACCACCTCGTTCACACTTTCAAGCCATCTGTATCAGCCAAACTCTGCCCAAATACTCTCCCAACTTCCCCCTCTTACTCCTAGAAGCCTCACTTTGGGCAGAACGCTTCCCAATGAAGCCTTTAGCTCAAATCAAAAAGAGTTACCCGATTTTGAGGTAATGTCTTCTCTAATGTTGTTTTGTTTTATTTTTCTTCTCCAACCCCCTAAACACTTTTTTTAATTTCTCTTGTAACAACACCAGTATCATCAATATACTAGTATTTTTTTATAATATGGATTAGAGCTACACTTACACACACCTACATCTAATGGTTAATGAACATACTGTTTCTGTGGATGGCGAATTTCTGCCTCACGAAACGATGATTGTTCAACACTAATATAACACCTTCAAAGGTGGCCATTAAGATGTCACTATATTTATATATGACATATAATATGTTTATGTTTTCATTATGCTTCTGTATTTCTCATTTATGGAATACTTTATGATTTCCATTATGGGTAAACGCGATAATTTCATTTTAGGAAGTGCGGACTACCGCCCCCTCAAAGTGATTTGAATCGTTAATGCCATATGTGGGATGTATAAAGGATGGAGTAAATGAAATTATATATGATATTATACTGTAACAATATTATACCTTTATATAATTATTATTTCATTCCATTAAATACGAAATATAAATGAAAGTAGCGTTCATGCGTACGTACGGCTTACCGTCTCCATGAACGGTGCATTTCATTTCTTACCTCTAAATGTTACGTAATATTATGAATGAATGTATATAGTAGATATATATGATATATATGACATATAAATCATGAATAAAATTCTGGAGATAATGGATATTCTACCACATAAACAACTTGTAATTATAAGAAGTTTATTGTTGACTCAAGTACCAAAAATCGACAAAACGACCGTTATTAACTTAAATAATTACATAATGTTCATAACATTGTAATAAGTGATATAAAAAGGATAATGAAATTGAAAATGGTAGATATTAACTCTAGTTTATTATTAAAGAGGTTAAAGAACGGTCGAATCATGTCGGACACAAGGTAAGGGAACTTCTTAACCCAACTTCCATTAATTGGGTTAATCTCCTACTTTCAAATTATGTCATGATATTATTATGTATTATGTTGTATTTTTACTTTATTTATGTGTACCTATAGTGAATACACATAATATATATATTTTATTTTAAAAATGATCTTTTTAAGGACTTTGTCTCAATCTCGTTTCATTGAGGCATATTTGGTTTTATACACAACATTCTTTTATACGGTGTATAAACCCCTTGGACTTTTACGTATATTAAAAAGGAATCATTTTTATACGAAGCGTTTTACTAAACGACAAAAAGGGAATGATTTTCATTCCGTACTTATGCGGCGACAACGACTTCTCTGCCGCCGTGACCATTATTTGAGTTTCAGCTTCCTCTACAAGCCATCATTTGTTTAATGAAAAATAAATACAAAGTTTTAACTTTCTTTTATTTTGGTATTGAAAATGGTTTTGAAAGAGTGTTTGTTATATCAATGTGTTGTATTGATATCTTGTGATTGAAATGTGGAAATGTTATGTTTCCTTTATGCATGTTTTATGTGATACGATTTTGTTATGGTTTATGATATGTTTAAACCTATTTATATGAGGAATGCATTGGACTTAATAAGTGACAGGTGGAGCCGACTATAGCTCCTTGATGCATCGGCAGGTCTCATGAGACAAACTAGTGTCTTGGAACAAGGCCTTTAAAAAATCTTATTTGTGGTCTTGGCACGAGGCCTTGGCTACGTGGTTATGATAGTCTGGAATTATGCATTCCATCATTATGAAGTAGTTATTGATATTGCATGTGATTATTCGACCAATAGAATATCCATGTGAAGAAGTGAATGGCATTATCTCATTTTACTTTTTCCATATTATGTTGAAGTTCAAGTTTAAAAGGCTTTTGTTTTAGTTATACATTGCCTTAAATGTTTATGTTTATTGATGAAAGCTTCCGCTATATTGTTATCCTTACTGAGCATCTGTGCTCACCCCTTTCAATGTTTTAATATTTTCCAAGATGTGAAGAAGTATTTTATGAATGACCTGCAGGGATATTCAGAAGAGGATATGAGTGTGGACTATGGAGGCTTTGTTGTTGTAGTTTTTCACTTTATGGTGTAATTAACTATTATGAATGTATCTAGTGTTTCCAAGGCTACTAAACTAGTCGGTCTTTCAAGACTTGATCTTTTGTGATCATGCCAATGTTAATAAGTAATGCACCAACTCTGGGTAGCTATGGTCGGGGCGCTACAGTTGGTATCAGAGGAAGTTTAGTACAAACCTTGGAAGCTAGATTTAGACAAACTCTGATTAGAGCACGTAGACCTAAGATGAACTTTGAGGATTAGTATAGAAGAACTTCCTCAAATTTTTGTATTGTAGAGATTTTGTGAGTTTTCCGAGCAATACATCCCTGTCTGGATACGAGCAGGTAGAGGCGGCTTTGGCACAGATGTACCTAGGGGTAAAACCCGAAAATACCGCTTTAAGCTAGACTCGAACGGGAACTGGTGCACGACAACGGGCCTTGCTTCATTCTTGGTTACGACATTCCCGGGGGATATGCTTGGGATAATTCTCATTTTCTTTAAAAACCACTCTGAATGGTTATTAGTATATACTTCCTCAAAGAAAACCTTTTTATGACTATGGATTATATCCATAAATAGTTCAATTTATGTTAATTATTTTATAAGTATGGAATTATGTATTTTGATTCATAAACAAATCTAGTTTATGCCATTGTATAGAAATGGCGCCTAGTGGAAGGAATGGAAACTGTATCAATGCACGCACTCCGTGTAGGGATTGCCCTCCTGCTCAAGATAATTATTGTGGATCTGGAGATACAACTGGTTCTGATCAACTTATTACCATACTGGGACAACTCACTCAAGTTATGAATAATATCCTTACTCTTATAGATCACCCTGATCCACAATGTGGAGGATCAATGTTAAACCGCTTCATGAGGCAAAAATCACCAACATTTAATGGGGGTACAAATCCATTAGTAGCTGAGCAATGGATAAACTCCATAGAGAAAATATTCCATGCCTTGGGGAGTAGCGAAATGGAGAAGGTTGTCATGGCAGTTTACCGCCTCACTGGAGATGCTGATCAGTGGTGGTTTCTGATTCAAAACACAAAGGAAGATGATGACGTATCGAATATGGAATGGAGGGAGTTCAAAGTGCTTTTCCTAGAAAAATACTATCCTCGTGACCATCGAGCAAATATGGAAAGACAATTTTTGAGTCTGAGACAAAAGGAGGATGAGAATGTTGCAAAGTATGAGGCCAACTTTACAAGGTTAGTGAGGCATGCTGCAGATTATATACGTAACACAAGAAGTAAGATTGATCGTTTCTTTGATGGGTTAAAACCATTTCTCCGACGAGCATTAGTCTCACAAACCTTCTCGTCATACGAAGATATTGTCTCGTGTTCTATCAAGACCGAAAATGAATTCTCTAAGTCTTATGACAACAAAGTAAAGCAAGAGAAGAAGAGAACGGTGGAACAAGAGACAGATAAATGGAAAAAGGGAAAGAAGGATTTTCCATTATGTGATAATTGGGGGAAGAATCACCCTGGTACTTGCCTAAAAGGAAAGGGAGTTTGTTATAAATGTGGGGAAAAAGGTCACCAGGCGCATGATTATAAGGGAAAGAAAGAGGCTATCAATGTTGAATGCTACAATTTTAGGGAAATGGGGCATTATGCAAATGAATGTCCTAAGAGTTAGGGAAACTTATCTCAGAAAAGGCCAAGGGATCAAGGACAATCTTATACTATTACTACAGTTGAAGCAGAATAGCTAATGTATTGGTGCTTTTGGACTCATGGATTATATTCTGGTTATTAGAATAATGTGATATATATATATAAGGATTGTACTGCAGTACTTGTTGATTTTAGTAAGGTTTTAATATGATGAAGGTAATTATATTTTTAGTATATGACAATAAGAGAAACATTACATTGTTTGGGGAATCTGATAAATTGATTTTGGAATTAAGAGACCTTTGAGAGAAAGTCTGGGTAGAGGTATTTTGGATAACTATAAACGTTGGAGTGGATTAATTTGATCTTTGGATAGTATTGTTTAAGGCTAAAAAATTTATGAAGATTATTTTTGGAATATTATAATACTATAGTTTTAGGAAAAGGAAAACCTGCAGGGTGGGGCATAACCCGTCTCGTCGGACAAAGCTGCAGGAATCGAACCCACAACCATAGTGTGACATGCCTTTATTTCCTACCACTAGCCTATAGGAAGTCCCTGGTTATCACAAAATAATTTTACTAATCTAAATGGTATTTGTTAACATTTGGAACCTTATACAATTAAGATAAGTATAATATTTTTGAGTTTTATTATCTTTTCGAGTGAAAGATGAGTTGAAGGTTGAAACTCTAATGGTAAAGCATAAATATATATACCTATCTCTTATTCAATGAATAAATTAATTCATAAACTTTAGTAAAGAGATATTAAAACAAAAAAAAATGTGTTATCCTAATACCTTATGTCTTGTTGAACTGATGATATTTTAAATCAACATAGATTGAAGGCTTTGAGGCCCTCAATTTGAAAGTTGATTGTGATTGATGATCTCAATCACTCCCTAAAAATATTTACGTTTTTCCTCCAATTATATGTCTCTAATTTCCACCAATGTTCTCCTAATCGAGATCATAATTGGGTGATGACTTTTTCATTTCCCTTTCCCTCTTATTAAGGCTAAATTTTATTAATCTTATTTTCGATGTGGGTTTTCCACAAAGGTATTTTCTCTTTTCAACCTTTTATTTTCAAAGAAAAATTTCAAATTGAAAGAACACAATTTATTGAAGGAGAGGAGAATGTAACACCCTGAGCTTCCGTGATACGCTTCTCATTCAATAATGCAATAGCTTGCATTGTACGCAACTTCGAGTTCTAACACAGCGCAACTAATCAAAGTATCCGTTATGAATAGTAATAACCACTTTTTAAATTTATAGAAATTTTATATTTCAAAATGGACTTCATTTTTCTATTCCTAATATTGAAAGTAGCCTATGTTGAATTTTTTGTAATTTTCTGAGAACTTCCAAATTTTTATAAATAGTGAAAAATACATAAAACAACTTTTTTAATCAAAATAATTTATAGTGATAATTTATACTATTGAGTGGTTTTAAAGTATAATTAGAATATATTTTTACCATTTTATCCAATGGTGTTCATTAGAATTAATTTCACTTTGAAATTGGACATAAACAATTGCCAATCTTTTGATATATATTGTTTCTTAAAAACACGCTATTTGTTGTGACAGCTGGAATTAATTATAAAATTAATTAATGCAACTTATATGTTTGGAATTTTATAAAATAGGCTTCATTTTTGAATTTGGAATATCAATTATAGCTTAGGGTGATATTTTGGCATTGTTCTGAAAAACTTCACTTTTTGATGAATAGTGAAACCACTAAGTGGTATCTAAAAAAAGATTTTTCGTTTAAATGAAATATTACCACTTATGTGGTTTGATTTTCAAAAATCTGACATACATGGATGTCATTAAGAAGTAAAATGTGGTTCAATGAGATTAAAATAATTTTTTTAGTGAATAGTAATTTTTAAGTTCTTAATCGCGATTAGAGGTAATTAGTGTAGTCTAAGGTAAAAATAATATTTTAATAATATGAGATGAGCTTTACACATGTCCTACCATAATTGGATGTTCCATGGCCGACCAAGAAAATCCATGGGTCAACTTGGGGACCCCATGGAGCCACTTTAGTTGGAAAATGACATAAATACCTTTTATTTAATGTTAAAGTAAAAAATGACACAAACATGAAATGTTTTACTAAAACAATTTTTACATGGGGATAAAAAAGTCATATTTTTGACTATAAATATTCATTGGAAAGCTAAAAAGCTTTCCTACATCATAGTATTTGTTTTATAATTTTTAGACATTAAATAAATTAAATTATTTATGACATCATGATGATGTAGCGATGACCTCATTATTTAACAATTTAAATAAAATGGAAAGATAATGTAATATCTAAGACCTAAACATGTCCAAAACCTATTGGATGGGTGGATTTATAACCCTTATCACCTTAGACTCGAATTATATAAGTGTGGGACCTCTAAAATCCGAAACACATTTTATAATAAAGTGTCTTTTCTTTACTTTCCAAGAGTGCCCCTCCTCTCCTCTTATAAAAGTCCCCCACATATACCACCTCATTCACACTTTCAAGCCATTTGGCTCGGCCAAACTCTGCCCAAATACTCTCCTAACTTCCCCCTCTTACTCCTAGAAGCCTCACTTTGGGCAGAACTCTTCCCAAGGAAGCCTTTGGCTCAAATCAAAAAGAGTTACCCGATTTTGAGGTAATGTCTTCTCTAATGTTGTTTTGTTTTATTTTTCTTCTCCAACACCCTAAACACTTTTTATTCATTTCTTTTGTAACAAAACCAGTATACTAAATATACTAGGATGTTTTTATAAGAAGTATTCGAGCTACACTTACACACACCTGCATCTAATGGTTAAAGAACATGATGTTTCTATGGATGGCGAATTTCTGCCTCACGAAACGATGATTGTTCAACACTCATATAACACCTTAGAAGGTGGCCATTAAGATGTCACTATATTTATATATGATATATAATATGTTTATGTTTTCATTATGATTCTGTATTTCTCATTTATTGAATACTTTATGATTTCTTTTATGGGTAAACGTGATAATTTCATTTTAGGAAGTGCGGACTACCGCCCCCTCAAAGTGATGTGAATCGTTAATGCCATATGTGGGATGTATAAAGGATGGAGTAAATGATATTATATATGATATTATACTGGAACTATATTATACCTTTATATAATTATGATTTCATTCCATTAAATATGAAATAGAAATGAAAGTAGCGTTCAAGCGTACGTACGGCTTACCGTCTCCTTGAACGGTGCATTTCATTTCTTACCTCTAAATGTTACGTAGTATTATGAATGAATGTATATACTGGATATATATGATATATATGACATATAAATCATGAATATAATTCTGGAGATAATGGATATTCTACCACATAAACAACTTGTAATTATAAGAAGTTTATTGTTGACTCAGGTACCAAAAATCGACAAAACGACCGTTATTAACTTAAATAATTACATAATGTTCATAACATTGTAATAAGTGATATAAAAAGGATAATGAAATTGAAAATGGTAGATATTAACTCTAGTTTATTATTCAGGAGGTTAAATAATGGTCGAATCAAGTCGGACACAAGGTAAGGGAACTTCTTAGCCCAACTTCCATTCTTTGGGTTAATCTCCTACTTTCAAATTATGTTATGATATTATTATGAATTATTTTGTATTTTTACATTCTTTATGTGTACCTATAGTGAATACACATAATAGATATATTTTATTTTAAAAATTATCTTTTTATGGACTTCGTCTCAATCCCCTTTCATTAAGGTATATTTGGTTTTATACACAACTTTCTTTTATACGGTGTATAAACCCCTTTGACTTTTATGTTTATTGAAAAGGAATATTTTTTATACGAAGCGTTTTACTAAATGACAAAAAAGGGAATGTTTTTCTTTCTGTACTTATGCGACGACAACGACTTCTCCGCAGCCGTGACCATTATTTGATTTTCGGCTTCCTCTACAAGCCATCATTTTTTTAATGAAAAATAAATACAAAGTTTTAACTTTCTTTTATTTTGGTATTGAAAATGGTTTTGAAAGTGTTTTTATTATATCAATGTGTTGTATTGATATCGTGTGATTGAAATGTGGAAATGTTATGTTTTCTTTTATGCATGTTTTATGTGATACGATTATGTTATGGTTTATGATATGTTTAAACCTATTTATATAATGAATGCATTGGACTTAATAAGTGACTGGTGGAGCCCGCTATAGCTCCTCGATGCATCTGCAGGTCTCATGAGACAAACAAGTGTCTTGGCACGAGGCCTTGACAAAATATTATTTGTGGTCTTGGCACGAGGCCTTGGCTACGTGGTTATGATAGTCTGGCATTATGCATTCCATCATTATGAAGTAGTTATTGATATTGCATATGATTATTCGACCAGTAGAATATCCATGTGAAGAAGTGAATGGCATTATCTCATTTTACTTTTTCCATATTATGTTGAAGTTCAAGTTTAAAAGGCTTTTGTTTTAGTTATACATTGCCTTAAATGTTTATGTTTATTGATGAAAGCTTCCGCTATATTGTTATCCTTACTGAGCATTTGAGCTCACCCCTTTCAATGTTTTAATATTTTCCAGGAAGTAAAGAAGTATTTTATGAATGACCTGCAGGGATAGTCAGTAGAGGATATGAGTGTGGACTATGGAGACTTTGTTGTTGTAGTTTTTCACTTTATGGTGTAATGTAACATTTATGAATGTATCTAGTGTTTCCAAAGCTACTAAACTAATTGGTCTTTCGAGACTTGATCTTTTGTGATCATGCCAATGTTACGAAGTAATGCACCGACTCTGGGTAGCTGGGGTCGGGGCGCTACATCTATTTAAAGAGTCCCTTCCATAAAACCGTAAAATATTCCTTTTGGAAAAAATTTTATGAAACATGGACATGGATGATAAATATGTCCCATTAAATACTTACATACAAACAACCATAGATATTAAATAGATTTTAAAATCAACCCTTACCTTGTACTTTCCTTTGGTTGGGGGTTCGTTTAAACTCTTGTATAATGACCATAGTATAGTAATAAATTATACCAGAACCATATTCATAATTATGATGTCATACTTTATTCATTTATGGCATTATACTACCCATTTAAATATAATTTATATTTTAAAATATCATTTTGGGTAATAATTACATTATTTATCATACGTGTTTAAATTATTATTCTTGATAGTATCACATATATCATGAATTAATTACTTCCATAATATAAATAATTATTTATGAATCATATATATTAAGAATATAAACATGTATAATAGATTGATATATGAAATAGAAAACACCGTTTATTAAAACGGTATGCCGTACGTACGCATGAATGATGTTTCAGTTTTCATATTGTATTGAATGGAAGTAAGTGAATGTGATATATGTAAATAGTTATATATATATATAACCTATTGAATTATTATATAATATATTGCATACTTATTAATAATATATATTTTTTTAATCATCTTTGAATGGTGAATGTGGAAATGAATCTAATCATGTCGTGGAGACGATAATTCGTACGTATGGATGAGACACGATACCAATCTATTGATAGTAAAATAGAATGTAATTGGATGTTATATTATATATAAATATTCATTATCAAGTTATATTTATTATTTACCTCAATAATACTCATTATTATACCCATAAAAAATTAAGGGTTGGATAACAAACTACACCACGATGTGGAGACGATAAGCAGTTCGTACAAACGTATGGTGACTTGGTCATTAATAGGATGGATAGAACAATGAATATGGTTGTACCATATTTATAATAACATATCAGTATGTATAAGTTATTGGAGTTATTATTTTATAATGGAAACAACAAATAAATAGGAAGCAGATGAAGAAAAGAACTTTGAAATGGGTGATGAAATAATTACCTCTTCTTCAGACGCTTCCTTTTGATTTGAACAAATGGGCTCAATATGTTTGATTTATGATCAAATTAATGACTCTATGATGCTTTAATGGTATTTTAGAGGATATTTGACAATTTTTTGACTAAGATAAATGGTTTTGGACGTGTGAATTTAAGAGAAGGGTAAATACTCTTTTATAAGAGAGTTGAGGGGAACATTAGGAAATGCTTGAAAAATTATTTTATTATAAAATTATTTTCATTTTATAAGAGCTATAGATGGATTTATTTGAAAGATAAGTTGTGTATGGGTCTCAATACTCTCAACCAATAGGTTTTAGACAAGATTAGGTCAACATATTAACATTACCTTTTAGATTTAACCCTTAGTTAAATAGTTTAACTCTTACCATGTCATCTTGTATTCTTACACTCTATGGTTAATAAACATAAATTAAAATTCCAAGAGATACTAAAGTGGTTAATTAATGACATATATATCATTATCTAAGTACATTTACCAAATATTAGATCTTTTGGAATATAATTTCATTTAATAAAATAGTAATTGTTTTATAAACTCATTTTTGTCTATTTTGACATTATTTGGTAATTTATTTTTGTTAAAGTTATAAAAACTTGATTAATTCAGAATAAAATAGGTTGAATAAAACCTAACATGCTGTATTATTATATAAAATTAGTTTATGGCATCAAAAGTTTCAATTTAGATTTATTTTGATATTTATAATATCAATTATTTTAATCATTCATTAATAAGGTATTTGCATCATCATCATTATGTCATACATGAATATAATTATTTACTGTCTAAAAATTATAAATTAAATAAAAAAATTTATGAAATCTTTTTATCTTTAAAATGAATATTTATAGTTGAATTTATCTAACTTATAAATCTATATTAAAAATATTTTATTTAATAAAATTTGAATTTAACACTTTTAACACTTCTTTACATGAAATATAATAATTGTATTAATCCATTAAAAATGGATCAAAAAGGATATTTTTTTTAATAAGGATTTTTTTGGTCGAAATAAACTTATAAAATAGAATTAGGTCATGTTTTGGGGAAATTTACATATTATTTTTACCTTTCATTACCTTACTTTTAACTGTGGGAAATAAAATTTAAAAGTTACTATTCACGAAAAAAAATTTCATCCTATTGAACCACATTTTACTTATTAATGACAACCATGTCTATAGTATTTATGAAATTCAATTAATAAAAGTTGTAAAATTACATTTTATGAAAATTTGAAATTTTACCTAAAAGGTCGTTATATGTGCCTAAAAGGGGGGTAAAACGATGTTAAAAATTTTCAATGAATTTTTATATCTATTTATATTATAAAATTATTCAAATGGATTAAATTGGGATAATATATGTATTATGTATCTTAATTTTCTTTAATAAAATTTTAATTAAAAAATTTAAATGAAAAAGTAGGTTTTTATGTAATATGCAGTATTTTTCACTATTCATCAAAAATTGGATGTTTTTTGAAAGATAAAAAAATATCACCCTAAGCTAATTTGGATATTTTGAATTCAAAAATGAAGTCTATTTTTCAAATTCAATTTTTCTATGTTTAAAAAATTTACATTATTATTGTTCATAAAATAGCATAAAAAAAGTTCCTTTAAGATAATAAGTTTTCTTTATATATAACTATTTTAACAAAACATATACAATTCATTGCAAATAAGTTTTATTTATTTGAAAATATTATAAATAAAACTTAAATTTTTTTGTTACTATTCAGATTAAAATACTTAATTGATAAATAAATATATCGTTTAAATAATTATAATACTAACTTGTTATTTCGCAGAAACTCAACCTTGCATATAACGCATGCTAGGTCAGTTTTTCGTGCAATATAAGCTATTAAAATAGATAATAAGGATAATTTACTATGAAATATTGGGGTGTTACAGTATTATTATCATAGTAATGTTATAATAATGAGTACCAAAAAGGGTAACCCTTAAATGAACATTAAAATATAATGAAATAAAAGATATTAATTATACATGGAGTATTTTAGGATAGTGAATAATGTATTTAATGTAAATAATGGTTTTTAATATCAAACATATGTCATGGAATTAAATGTATAAATAAATTACACTTACCTCATTTCTATATTTTCATTTCATACATACCTAAATTTGAGAAAAATCAAATAATTTTTATTAAAAAATTAAATAACAACATTTTCTATATATATTTAAATATACATGTTCTTTTCATCATCTTCTATAATTTATTTATTTGTTAGTTTATTTCTTATTGTGTTTACTTGAGGTGGTTCGGTCAATTTCAATGAATTGACATTGGTATGTCGACTTGGGTTAATAGTGTGATAAAATCTCATCATAGTCAAGTTAATTTATAGATTCATGTATTTTATTTCATCATTAGAACAAAAAGTTATAAATTTTATTTTATTTCACCATCAATGGTTCAAATTATACATTTTTTTAATATGATCGGTTTTGGTAGTTATGTTTCATATGAACATTTATTTATAATATCACTTATATAATGTAAAATATTATATTCATACAATAATAATAGTTTTAATAATATTATAAATCTAATTGAATTATTTTTTATATTCAACAATGTTAAATGGTAATGGAAAACAAAATAAAATTTCCCATGGATGTAAAAATCTCCACATACACATGGTTGACACATTAATTTCTGATTGAACAATATGAGTGGTAGAAAATTTAAAAAAATTATCATTTATGAATGATTTTCACCTTATAAATATAATATTTTGTTAAATAACTCATTGGATCATAATAGAAAATTTGTTATAAAAAATAAAATACACCATTCATGGATGTGATAATATTCACATATCCATGAGGAAATCATAATTTTTCAAATTGTTTAAGATAAAGATATAATATGAATATTATATTATTATAATTAAACTTTATTACTCTATTAATCCTAATTTTTTCATAATTTAATTTATTATAATGAATGTTATTGGGTTGAAAAAGAAAACAAATATGTGAGTTATGATGAAAACATTACCACTTCCTTTCGATGTTCCCCATTCAGTAACACATTAAGACTTCATAGCTTCATCTTCAAGATATACCTAGTTTCATGGGACATGTGAAAATGGATTAGGGTATACTAAGGAAAATTGTTTTATAGATAATTTTTTAAAATGAGTGGGGTAATGTGGTATAAGTGAACCCTTTTAATAAGTGATGAAAATGAAACTTTTGTATGTACCCATTACTTTTTCAATTATAGAAGGAAACTAGTATAGAGTAAATATGTCTAAAATTATGTAATAATTATGTGGGTTGAAGAAAGACAACTAAATTATCTAGAAATCATTTAGATACATGTTTTTTTCATGTTTCATTTCTTTTTCCACAAAAAATTAAAATTTTACCATTTTGGGATTTATATTTCCATATTGTTTTTCCTTGGTAATTTTTGTTTTATTAAAAAGTTATTAAAACACCTCTTAATAAATTTTTATTGATTCAAATATTATCTTATTCCCTATATAACCATGTTTACATTCTATATAAGAATAAATTAAAATTAAAATTAAATGTTTAATATCCAAGAAAATGATCTTTTAAATATATTACAAAGCATTCACTATTAAGTGTTGTAATCTTATATAAATTAATTATGTATAAAATATGTTACAATATATTTGTATACTTGACTAAACATTAAATAAAATTCAGTATTTAAAATTTAAAAAATTTATTTATTGGAAAAAATTTCCAAATATTTATACAAAAATTATTTGAAAATAACAATTTCACTATAATCTTGGTCATTAATGTTAGTGATCATACTTTTAAGCATAAAAATTAAATAAAAAATTATTAAATAATATGAATATATGAATCTAAAATATAAAATTAATTTTTTATATTTTATTTCAATATGATATGAACACTTATTTTTTATTCAAGAGAATAAAAATAGTTTTTTAGAGAAAACAACATTAATTTTTTCCAAAACATTAAAAATGGGAATTATTTATTCATAACAGAATTTTAAATAAATAAATTTACACCTTAAATATTATTTTTCAATAATAAAAATGTTTATACATTTTTACCTAAGAATAAATTCATGATAATGTTATTACAGTGTTTGTAAATATGATTTTTTTATTCACTTATATTTAAACTATTTAATACATAATATCAAAAATTCAACAAAATATAAATTCGAAATGATGACTTCTAAAATGAGTGTATTGTTTTCAAAAAAAATTAAAATTTGGTAATGAAATATTTATGTTAAACAATAAAAATATAAATAAAATTATTCTTAATTGAAAATAATTTTTTAAAGTATAAATGAATTTCATTCTTATTACCAATCAATTAATAATAAAATTGTTGTCACTATACAATTTATATCAATCATATATGTATTCTATATAATATTTAGTACCTAAAAATGACGTATATAAATTTGAATTTTATAAAGGATACATTTTAAATCTTAAATCTGTCATATTATTTATTTAGTTACAATAATAAAATATTATTAATGACATAGTATTAATAATGATAATTTTTATTAATTTATACATATATTTTATAATTCACTGACATTTATTTTTTCACAAAAATTTTATTGCAAAATTTTAATGATTATATATTGTTCCATGGAGTTTTTGGTTCAGTGTTGCATGTTTCACATTCTATCAAATATATTAGTTCTTAATGTAATATATAATTTGAAATATTTGGGTTTTACATTATCCCCCATAAATAAATTGGGACCTAAAAATTAAAATTATCACCTTATAATAAAATTAGTTATGGGTATTTAAAACGTATACATAATTCATGATATATATGATCAAATAATGTGTATAAATGAATTGATTTGGTATGAATATAAATTAAATCCATTCCCCTCATCGTGTAAACTGATTACTTTATAATTTTTTATGGAAATTATTTCTTCATTCCCTCCTTTTATATAGAAGCGATATATTCATGTTCCCTTGAGATATTCCCCTAAGCGTTTCATCTCACATATTCGACATCATGGAAGTCAAAACATATTTACTTATGCATATTTCCCCTATAACATCCATGATATCCCATCCTTCTCTTCTTAGGTCTGTTTAGAAGCTCAACTATGTCCAAAATATTAATAATACTTTTTTATCACTAGTCTGGAATCATCACAAGACACCATCAATTATCCAATATTGTTTTTCATTGGGACCGTCAGTAAATATTAAAATTTATCTATTATTAACTAGGATCTTACTAGATCGATCCATTTCTAAAACAAAAAGAGATAGCCTGAGTAGTTAACAATTAGTATCACAACATAATTATTTAAAATTCAACTTCCTGTTGTCATATTCAATGAATCACACGTGTATTCTTACATTTAATAATATTTCATTCTCTATCATTCTTGGTTTGATATATTTCCTTGGGTTTGGTTCTCCTCATCCAAAATGTACTCACACGTTACCATAGACTATCTTAAAATATTCTAAACCCAATAATCATTGAAATATATACCCCTCAAATTCAACTCACCAATTATACTTCAAATCACATATCAATTACTATATACAATTACATATGGTTCTCTATGTTTCAAGCTATGTTATCCATTACCATTATTCCTTTAAGATCTCAGAATAATATATAAAATCCCTCATAATGGTTCTTAAAGAGTATGTGAATCATCCAAACCATATCCCCAAGAATGTGTTACTAGGTATGTAGTCATAGGCCCACTTAGTATACATGAGGTGAATATCATGTTAATACACAACATGAATTTTCATGGTGATTACCACAAGGTGAATATATGAAAAAACCACATCCACTTACCTATATCCAAGTAGGGACCTTATTATGTGAAGACCACACGTTGTATACATTTCCAAATTTTAACATATTTTCTTATACATTGACTAATCCCTAGGGTTTGACCTAATGTTCTTTCATTATATTCCCTAAAATAATAAATGTATTCAATATAACCTCAATAAACCAAAATTTTAATCTATACCATTGAAATTATAATAATCCTTAAACATTTAAACCCATAATTACATATACAATGCATAGGTTATCCTCAAATAACATCTTATCCTCTAATATTATCCAATCCGTGTTTTAATACTAATTATGATATTTTGGATATAACCATTCAATAATGACATGAATTATAACTTGCCTTTCATTTGTAATGTCTTGGAAATTTCGTGCAATTTTTTTAATTATATGTAATTATTATATGACCATAAGCTTTGACGTCACATGATTCTGAGGCCCGATAAGCCCAGATGTGAATTTTTAACTATTTTAAGGTATGACAAATAAATATGTGAGTTGGTTTTACTAGATTATGAATTGGAACTCAGATCGATAACATAAGGGCACCATTGAACTTAGAATTCCAGGATTTTCCTAAGAGAGACGTAACATAGGATGGCAAGGGCTGAACGAAAATGTTAATTTTCATAATGTTCAGAAAATAATACAATAACATTGAAAAGTTATTTTAATTAATTTTATCATCTGTTGGGAAGTGAATAGTGATGTTTTGGTGTAGTGATGACGTGCTTTGATGAGGCACATTAATAGATCATCAACTCGTAGATTAATAAAAGCTTACTGATGCATAACAGTGACACTATTTCATATATAAAATACTAGAACAAAATTTTGAAATTTTTTAAGGTATGTTCAGTAAATGTGTGAGTGGGATTTTCTATATTTGAACCATTGTTTGGATTAAAAATATAAATATTCCATTGAATTCAAAACCCTGAAATTCTCCTTGAAATGGCTTGACATCAGCAAGCATTGGCCGAGTGGAAATGTTATTTTTTGTACATTTTGAGAAAAATAAAAAAAAATCTTTTAAAAAAATTATTTATTTTTTATTTCTCACTATTGAATGCCAGATAGAGACACTTCGGGGCAAAGATAGGTCGATAATGATTCACATCAATGAGGCTCATTAATTTCGTGTTAATCTCGCAACATAAGAAAACATTAATGACATTAAACAATGAAGTTGTTTCCTAAATATAACTGTATAACAACGCCCTATCACATCATAATGGGAACATTGTGACGTGCTCTTATTTATAGTTCGATGCACTGAAGAAATATGGATTCAATATTTTGAGGATTATCTGGAGAACATCGGACAAACTTCCACCCCATAAAAAAAACGAACAGTGGCATAAAATCATAATTTTTTATGCCTTTCGAAGATTAGAGCCAGGAAGCGATATCAGCGTCTTAAATCCCTCGAGGACGGACAATGTGATATCAGACATCATAAGAGGTTGGGTTTTTTATTTTAAAGTTTCCCCCATCCTCATTTCGAATAAAAAATATATATTAACCCACAAACAGGTGAATCCACAGACCATGTGTTCTTACTGGAGGATGAATTCTATGGCGTTTCCATATCTGGTCTGAATTATCATTGTAGTTAGAATTAAAATCCTCGAAACTCCCTTGTTTTGTAATCATCTAACACAGAGGGCATGGGACGAAATGAACAAGACCTAATAACCTCTGGCATCAGTTTTATTCAAGGACAAACTCTTGAGTCGATGGAAATATATATTTGAGACCTTCGCGGTGTAGAAGACGTTCCTCGGAGAATGCAGGCACATACGGCACGAAGAACGGACCGCCAGTGCGGTCCCTGTGGTTTGTGGAAGAATACAACATCACACCGGTGTTAGTGGTGGAGCTGATGACTACCAGAAATGGACCACAGCAGTCGCTATGGGTGGGAGTCAATGCACCATGATAGGGCACCAGAGGAATGGCCCCGGATCACCGGTCCGCATCTCACTGGGCATCGATGCAGCAGGAGAAGTCGCCGGCTGGGCCGGCAGCTGGAGGTAGCGGACGCAGTCGCTCGACTACATTGGAGGGACATGGATGTGGCATCGAGTTGTGTCTCACACGATGGGCTGTGATCGCTCAACTGCGGCCGAGGAGGCACCCTGTGGTGACCCTAGGGGTGATGGCAGTGGATGAACGTCATGTCTGACCACGTCTAGCGAGGAGGACCAGGGGGTGAACTACCCAGGGGGCTGGACCGGCACCCAGCGAGCTGATCCCGCACTGACATGCCAGAATTGTGCCCTCTTCGGGCCTAGTCGAACTATACCAGGTTGCTGGGTGACCCAGCGTGTTGGACCATAGGCCAACCATGTGAGGTCCAGTGAGGCATATTGGGCTTGGCCCACTGGCCGAGCGAAACCAGACTGACATCGACCAACATCAGGTTAGGTGGAGTCTGTCTTAATGATCTAAGGCATGTGGGGCCCCTGGGCTGGGTTGGTCTGGTCAGTCGGACCAAGTCAGATTGGACCCCATCGTAACTAGCCCCTTGGTTACTAAAATTCATGTATTTTCCCAACTGCATGACTAATTGGGGGGCCATTTTCAGCGTTGGGACCCTCTCGAAGAGGGAATACTTTTGAAACATTATATGGTGACTTTAGTTGAATTTGATTTGAGATGAAGGGCTTAAGGATGGGTTATCTTAAGTGCTCTATGTACAGAACCCTACGACTGGTTGAGACTTAAAGACTGATAACTTTTGGCCCCGTGGGAAGCACCTCTCTATGACATGGCAGGCCCACGGTGGGAAGAAACTCTCTGTGACATTTTAGGCTCATGGTACATGATTAGGATGAGTAATTCAGTTGGCCATGACTAGTGGGAAGACCCTCTTTGTGACTATTCAGTCCCACAGTATATGATGGGGGAGGAGTACCTATGTGGTCCAAGGTTTGTGGTAAGCACATTTTCGTGACTTGGTAGGCCCACTGTGCTCACTAGAAGAGGAGTTATCCAGCTGCTGAGGTGTTCGATGATGTGACTGATGATGCTACTATTACTACTATATAATATACCAAGGGTGAGATATCATGGGTTTTTATCTTTACTTTGAGGAATTCTTGTATGGTATTTCCTTTTTCTTTTGAGGTCCCTACTGAGTGCTGTGTTACTCACCCATTCAAAAAATTTCTTACACGTGTTGTTCCAGGTGCAGACAACCGAAATTTTGATAGGTTTTCTCAGGGATATGGGACTAACAGTTGCTTAGACGGTTTTCATGGCGGCCTTGGAATAGGCGGGGCTAAGTAGGACCGGGGATACATGATGTACTACTTTTTTTTAGTAGTTTCACTACTCTCATAGTTCGGTGCATTTTTCTGCATAAGGACATCAAAGTTATCTTTTTTGTACTTTTTTTTCACTATATTGTTAGGATTTTATTTTGGCCGACATATTTTCAGTTGTACTTGATCTAGGATTTGTTTTAGTGGTATTTCTCCCCCCTTTTTAGTGTGTTGGGATGTTGTTGGGTGTGTGAGTGCATAAAGTTACTCAAGAAAATGCCTCCCCCTTGCAGTTTGACACCTTCGACGCTAGTAGCTATCCCCTGGCCTAAGGGAGGCAGGCTTTGGGTAGTCACGATAAGGGCCACGAAGGATGGGTCATGAAACAGTGGTATCATAGGGCGGCCAATTCCCCCCCCAAAGACTAGGAGCTTGTGTTTTGTTTTGGGGAATCAGTGTTAAGTGTTGCGAGTTCAACATTCAGATTTGGGGAGTCCAATGTTGGTACGAAGACCGATGTATCCACACACCAGGACCTTGAATTATGTATTTGGATCAATACATGAAAACACTAGTTGCATAAGTGTCTCATTATTTTGAATAAGACTAATCTCACCAAGAATAACATACTAACTGTAGTAAATCTTAATCTATACCAGAATGCCTCTATATAAACGACTAGCCTATCCCAATACGATGTTTTGAGGACAACACGCCTAGCGAACTGGTGTCCATATATGGACCGGTTCTAGAGATGGCCCCACCGGGTGGTGCACCATTACTACCACCACCTAATGGTCAACATCTACAGTTGGAAATTCGGATAGGGATGCTCGTAGGCTCAGTTCGCTACAAGTGTTTCATAGACAGAGACCTCCCAGATTCAGGGGAGAGACGAATCTCCAAGTCACTGAGGACTAGCTGGAGGCCATGATGTGGTCCTTCAGATTAGTGACGAAACTTCATGAATAGATGATGATCTTGGCAGTGAGCCTTATTATAGGGATCAATAGGGAGATTGTGGAGTTTGACCATCCAGACTCACAATGAGGCAACCCTAACTTGGGTTGACTTTGAGAAGCTTTTCCAGGAGGTGTTTTTCACCAAGACCATGCACTCTGTGCACATATAGGAGCTACTTCACTTGTAGTTGGGTATAATTACAGTGGAAGAGTACTCAAAAAGGGTCATGGAGCTTTCCTGCTACTCCATAAATAAGGTGTGAGACCCAATATTCAGGACTCGAGCCTCTGATTAGGGACTCATGCGGGAGATCAGGGATTCAGTGGTGTCTCTCAGCATCGCTACCCAGGCCAGGGTGATGGAGTGATCCCTTCTGATGGAGAGATTATTAGTGGAGCAGGTGCCCTAAACTAGAGCTAAAAGTGGACCCAAGGCGGCAAAGTCTATGGTACGAAAAATACAATAGACGTGAGGGCCCAAGCAGGCCGGGTCCTTCATAGGACAACCCCATGAATCCGAGTATGCAGTGTGAGGCTCTCAAGCCAGAGGGAGTCAGACATGGACTAAGAAATACTACCCATGCGATGGGTAGGGATACAAGGCATGTGATCGCCCGACCCTCCATACAGATTACCTGCAGATGGTAGAGGGGTCATCGTGGTAGTGACAGTGGTTCGAGTGAGGAGGTCTGCTCAGTGGCATAAGTGGCGGGGGAGTTGGCTGAGCGGAAGGTGATGGGAGATGATTTGAGGTGTTACCGCAACCACCCCCAGGTGGTCCACCCCAACCTGAGGGATCTTGCGGACATGGGCGATCTCAGCTTTAGGAAGCAGTGGCATATGACCACAACGCTCTAGAGATGATATGAGGTATGATCTTTGTGTTCTCCACCCTAGCTATAGTTCATATAGACACAAGTTCTAGTCATTAATTAATTTCTATGGCTCTAGTTTGGGGCTTTGAGATTCCATTGGAGCCATTGGCTCAATGATTGAGGCTAGAGACTCTTATGAGATGGGATTTGATGATTACACCCCGGTGCTGGTAGTGTGAGATTACTCACGGAGGCGAGAGATTCAGCTGGGACCTCCTAGTACCCGTGTCAAGGCCTTATGAAGTCCTCTTGGGTATGGAATGGTTACCCATAGTCAATGCTCAGATTGAATATTTTAGGTGTGTATTGTGGTGTTTTTGTGAAGATGAGACCAGGTTTTACTTCATCTTTGAAAAAGAAAAACCTTGCAGCGCGAGACAGACTCCATCGAGGGAGGGTGCATCTGATCACTCACTAGTTGGCTAGTATCAACCTAGGTGTAGTGGAAGAGATGATTCCATGCTTCCCTATTGTGGTGAACGAGTACGAGGATGTTTTTCCTATTTAGGTTCCGGGTCTACCTCCTCATAGAGAGGTAGACTTCTATTTCAACCATATCCCAGGGACGGAACTGATATACAAACTATAAATTCGAATGGCTTTGGTAGAGCTTTGTGATCCATGGGTACAGATAGAGTAATCGCTAGAGAACGGGTTCGTAAGCCACAAAATTTCACTATGAGCATCCTCGGTGATTTTTTCCAAGAAGGATGATGGGAGCTTGTGGTTGTGTGTGTACTTCCAGTTCCTCAACAAGGCGAATGTGAAAAAAAGTACACACTGCAGAGAATTGATTATCTCTTCAAGCAGATGAAGTGAGTGAAGTTGTTCTCAAAGTTATAACTCAAATCTGGCTATCACTAGCTCCAGGTACGAGATGAGGGTGTACCAAATACAACCTTTAGGTGCCGGTATAGCCATTATGAATTCATGGTGATGCCTTTCGGTGTAACCAATTCCCCAGTAGTGTTCATAGGCCTCATGAACATAATATTCTAGCCCTACCATGACATGTTCATTGTAGTCTTTGTCAATGACATATTGGTTTACTCAGCGTCACAGGAGGAGTTCGCAGTGCACCTGTAGATAGACCTGGATACACTCTGAGAGCACCAACTTTATGGTAAGATCATAAAGGATTAGTTTTCAATTTGGGTGGTCCATTTCCTAGGACAGGTCATCTCGGAAGTTGGAGTTGGTGTTGATCCTGTGAAGATTGAGTCATTTCTTTATTGGGAGACAACTAGGAGTGTTTTGAGGTGAAAAGATTCTGGGGTTTGGCTGGTTACTATCAAAATATTTTTCAAGACTTTTCCAGGGCAGTATCATAATTATCGGCATTGAAACGAAAGGGACAACCCTTCGTGTGGATGGAGAACTACCAGCAGTGTTTCTAGGAGCTGAGGTATATACTAACTATTGCCTCCATCTTGAGACTACCAGAGGTGGGAATTAGATGTGTATTTAATATGACACAACTGGGATCAGGATCGATTCTGTATTGATCCATGAGAATGTAGTGATCACCTACTGCTCATAGAAGATGATGCAGCATGAGGAATACTATGTGACCCATGACCTAGAGTTAGCAGCGTTGGTCTATTTCTTGAAGATGTGGCAGCACAACTTGATGGGTGAACGATTTACAGTTTACTCCGATCACCAGAGTCTCAAGTATATCTTCTTCCATTAGGACATGAACCCGAGAAAATGTTGAATGATATAGTTCCACTAAGACTATTATTTAGAGATATTCTATACATTTGGAATGGGGATTATGGTTGTAGACGTGCTCAACAAGAGGACCCGGATGCAACTACTGAGTGAGGAGACATAGTATTTAGCCGTGATGTTGATATCCTTCATGGATGGTGGTGAGGCTTCTTACCTTTAGTCGATGGTTGTTACTCCCCCACTCTTGGAGTAAGTCTGGGAGGCACAATTCAACGATGTTGACTGTGGGGCCCAATGTGCTAATATATCCTACAGACTAGTTCCTTGTAGATTTTTGATAAGTGGGGAACACATCATCCTTTTAAGAGGGTGCACCTTCGTACCAGTGGCATCATAGGAGGAGATGTTGAGGGAGTTTCATATATATCCATCTGTAGTACATACTGGAATGGAAATGATGTACCAAGCCCTTCAGTGTCAGTACTAGTGTCCATGGATTAAGAAAGTAGTGGTCGAGTTCATTTCACGATGCAACACTTTTCAGTAAGTGAAGGTCGAGCCCTAGGTTCTACCAGGATGGACTCATCAACTAAAGGTACTAGAGTTGAAATGAGATGTTATCTTCATGTAAGTAGTGATGGGGTTACAATGTAAGTTTAGAGGACACGACTCTATATGGGTGATTAATGATCGAATCACCAAGTCATCTCCCTTCCTACACATCCGAGAGAAGGGATCAATTGAGGTATTGGGATGTATCTACATCCAAGAGATAATTCCTCTTTACATGGTGCCTTCGTCAATCATCTTAGATCATGAATCCAACATTAAATAATTGTTGTGGTATGGATTACATGAGGTCTTAGGGAGGCAGCTGCATTTGATAACAAATTTTTATCACCAGACAGATGGTTAGAAAAAGAGGACCATATAGACCTTGGAGGACATTCTTCGCACTTGTGTACTAGACTTAGGTCTAATTTTGGAGGACCACCTGCCTATGGTGGTGTTTTTATACAACATCTATCACTCCATCATTGGCATGGAACCATTTGAGGACATTTACATGTGGCCATGAATATCACCTATATGTTGGAAAAACCTAGAGCAGTCAGCACTTATGGGTCCAGAGTTGGTACAGACTACTACTAAGAAGCTGTAGATCATCCAGGAGTAGATAAGGACTTCACATAGAAGGCATAAATCTTATGCTGACAGTAGATGAAGACCCTTGGAGTTCGAGGAGTGAGATATTGTGTTCCTTCAGGTCACACCCCAATGAGGATTGAAGATATTTGGCTAGGGTGGAAAGATATCTCTGAGATTCATCAGACCTTTTCAGATATAGACCAAAGTTGGTGAGGATGCCTACTACTTCACTCTTCCCCCACATATGCACTGGGTGCATGATGTTTTCCATGTGTCATAGTTGAGGAGGTAAGTTCATGATCCATCACACGTCATTGACTTGGGTGAGCTTGAATTTAACTATGGGGTGATGTTGGAAGTATTTCTAGTGGAGATCGAGAATCAACAAGAGCAGGTCCTACATAGGTGGTTCATTTCTTTAGTGCACGTCTAATTGAAACACATGAATCTATATGAGAGCACATGGGGGCAGGAGGCACATATTCATGATCAGTACCCCCATCTTTTTGTTTGGTTGATATTTTTGATTTTTGAGATGTAAAACCATTATGTGGGATAATATAATGTCTTGAAATTTTGTTTAATGTTTTTATTTATAAGGAATTATTTTGAGAATGTGAAATTCAATAGCATGTGATTCCGAGGCCCAGAGAGCATGGAACTGAAATTTGAACTTTTTAACGATACAATCAGTAAATGTGTGAGAAATATTTTCAATTATTTTAACCATTTATAGGATTAAAAATTTGAGGACGCCATTGAATTCAAAATTCCTGGATTCTCCAGGAAATTATTTAACTTCGGTCGACAAGTGCTTTGTGGGAAAGTTATTTTTCATAATTTTCGAGAAGAATAATGAAATAATTTAAAAGAATTATTTTATCTGCTTTCACACTTTTGAGTGACGGATGGAAATGATGTGGGACTGTGATGTGGTGGAAAAAATGAGTGTTAATGTGTCTAATTAATGGCTTTTTAAACTCACAACATAATTATGATTTAATGAAGTGTAATTGAGATTCAGTTTCATTAATAAAATAGTGTATCGATGCGACGTCAAATCATAATGGGAACGCTGCGATGTGCTATTATATATATTTTGATACACTGGAGATATATGGATTAAAAATTTATAGGATTTTATGGAGTACCATTGATGGACTTTCACCGTACTGATGAATGACGAATGCCAGAAGAACATCATAATCATCGACACCTTTTGATGATCGGAGCCATAAAGTGATGTTAGTGTCTTAAATCCCTCAAGGAAGATTGCCATGGCATCAAATGTCTTAAGAGGTAGGGGTTATTTTATTATAAGGTTTTCCCTATACTTATTTCAAAATGATGAATATGGATTAACCCACCATTAGGTTAATCCGCGTACCGTGCATTGTTGCTGGAGGGTGATTCATTGGGGTTTTATTATCCAGATTTGAATTAACATTGTTTTTAGAATTAAAATCTTCAAACCTCCCTTGTTTTTTAAACTTCTAATGCAGATGGAACAGGAAAACATGTACAAGGACTAAGCCCCAACGACACGGGTGTTCTTTGTGGAAACAAATAATCAATCGACGACAAGACTGATTTGGGACCTTCGTGGTGGAGAAGACATTCCCCAAAGAACGCAGGCGCAAGAGGTACAAATAAAGAACCACCGTTTTGGACCTGGTGGTCTGTAGAAGAATCCTTTGGTGTGCTTGAGAAAGGGTTTAGGCACACCAGGAAATGGATTAGTTGATGAAGCCACTGGCGAGAGGTGGTGGATGCAACAACGAGACACGTCCCGTTCGACGGGTCATGGTCTCTCGACCATGGTAGAGGAGGCACAGCATGATGACCCACAAGGCGATTCCAACAGATGAACGTAGTGCCCGACCATGTCTAGCGAGTTGGACCAGTCTACCTCTTGTGGACCGGGTGGGGCACGAACCGCCCAGCGGGATGGACTAAGACTCACTGGGCCGAAATCGTGCTAGAGGGACAAAATCGCGCCAGTAGGCCAGACCTGCACCCAGTGGTCCAAACCTGCACCAACAAGACAGAACCACACCCTCTTTGGGTCGGTCCAGACTAGATCGGGTCGCCAGGTGACCCTATGGGCCGGACGCTTAGCCAACCGGGTCGGATCCCGCGAGGCCTATTGTGCATGGCCAATTGGACTTGCCAGACCAGACCAAATTCATCCCGCACCAGGTCATGCCAAGTCCATATTAATGATCCAAGGCATATGAGACCCTCAGACTGGGTTGGTTGGGAAGATCTGACTGTGTTAGAATTGGCCTCGTCGCAACTGATCCCCTGGATACTAAAACACATGTATCTTGCAAACTGCACGTCTGATTGATGAGTTGTTTGCGGCGGTGGGAACCTCTTCATGAGGTGGATCTTTTTTCATGATCTATGGTGACCATAGTGGATGTTGAGATTCCAAAAAGTGATTGAGGAGTGGATCTTCAAAAAGCAGTACATACAGAACCCTCCGATTGGCTGATACCTGAAGACTACTGACTTTTGGCCCATTTAGAAGGACCTCTATGTGACTTGGCACATCCACATTGGGAAGCACCACTCAGTGACATTGTAGACCAACATTAGGTGATGAGGGTGAGTACCTCAACTGGACATTACTTGTTGGAAGCACCTCTTTATTACTTTGCATTCCTACTGTATAAAATTGGGGAGAAGTACCTAAATAGTCCATGTTTAGTGGGAAACACCTCTTCTAGACTTGGTAGCCCCATTTTACTCGCTAGAGGAGGAGTTATCTAGAATTTTAGGTGTTTGACGATATGACTCATTATGATACTGTTAATACCCTAGAATAAACCTGGTGTGATTTGTCTTGTGTTTCATGCTTTACATTAAGGAATTTTTCTGTGGTCTTTCCTTTTTGTTTTGGGGTCCCTACTAAGTAATTTGTTACTCACCTCTGCATGCGTTTTTTCCACCCGTGTTGTGTCTGCTGTTGACATCCGACATATCGGTTGGGTTCTCAGGGAGATGAGACGGGAAGATTCATTGATGGTGGGATTTTTAGCCTGGGACAAGGTAGGGCCTAGTAAGACTGGGCAGAAAAGGACGCGCTACTTCAGATTCTTGTAACTCCACTACTCTCACGATCATGTGGGGTTTTATGCAGATGGCTATCAGAGTTTATTTTTTTTACTTGTTGTTTTCAGTTCCTTGTGGGGTTTTTATTCTAGAACACATACATTTAGTTGTACTTTCACTCATCATTGTTTTAGTGGTACAAGTATCCTCTTTTTTTGAGTTGGGATATTGTTTGGAATTTGTGTGTGTACGAGTACTCAGGAAAATGACTCGCACATGCAAGTTGACTCCATCGGTGCTAGTCACTATCCCTTGCCCTTCACGAGGCGGGCATGGGGAAGCCACAATAAGGTTCCCGAGGGATGGTTTATGACAATTTTGTTGATGCGTTGGTGGAATGAGGAATTAATTTGTGAGTCTTTTCTGAAGAACGTCCGACGAAATTCCTCTCCAAATGAAAAAAACAAATGAATGTCAAACATCTTAGATGCACATCAAAGAATGGATTATGAAGAGATGAACAATGTCAACGTCTTGAAACCTCGAGGAAGTAACGTTTCCACAATGAATTTCAAATATTAATGGGTTTAATTTATGGAAGTTCATTCCTCGTTCTTATTCGAGATACGATGAACATAGATCAATACACGATAATTTGATCCATGAATCATGTGTTCATGCAAGAGAATGAATTTTATTTTGGGATTTATTATCTGAGGGAGCGGGCTGACATGAACAAGGCTGAGCACCTCTGTTGTGTGATTTCATTGTGGACGTACCCTCAATGTTCTAGGAAAAAATTATTTTGGGAACTTTCTGGTGAAGAGGGTGTTCCCATAAGATCTAAGGCACAAAAGGCCCAAAAAATAGACCACTGAAGCACGTCCCAATTTCCGCAAAACATATCACGACACACTGGTTGTGGAAGCGGTGGCCCACAGTGGAAGTCACGGATGGAGGAGGTGGCTCGTTCATCAGAGCATTGTAGCAGTAGGAGGTCACGACCAATAGGGTATGACAAAATTGTGGAAATTCCACGCATGCCTGATGCCATGTGGAGGAATGACCTGCATCGTGATCATCCAGGTGGCTCGGTGAGCTGCAATTTTTGACATCACTAGGAGGCCCCATGAATCTGCGGGGTTAAAAAACACCAACCATAGTATCCAACCTCCTCAAAGCGAGGAGGTGCACCACTAGACCACATCAAACTGGTCGGGCTTCGGGATGGCAGGACACGCCCCCAACCAGTGGGACGGACCCATAGCCTAAGGGGCCGATCCCATGGCCTAGTGGTCCAGACATGCACTGGTGGGCTGGACACACACTGACAGTCCATACATGTGCCCTTCGGGATGAGTCGGACTAGACTCGGTTTTTGGGCGACTCGGGGGCTGGATACTCGGCCAAATCGGGTTGGGTCCAAAAAGCCTCATTGGCCATGGGCCACTAGCCATGTCGGACCGGACTGACCCAGAGTTTCGTGCCAGAATTTTTCCAGAGTAGAATCAACCTTATTATATTTGATATGGAAGGTAAACTTCTTCACATGGATGAAGAAATGTCATCATATTTTCTAGGAAATATGGCAGAGACTGACTAGTTCCCCCCCATCTTGAGACTACTAGAGCAGGTCGTTGGGTATGTTGTTTACTACGATGCATCAGGGACCTAACTGGGATGTTTCCTGATGCACAAGCCAGCAGTGATAACCTATGGCTCATTCCATTTGAGGCATCATGTTTAGAACTATGTGACCCATGACTTGGAGTTAGCTACAGTGGTATTTTCCTTAAGGATGTGGTGGTACACTTGATGGGTGAACTATTTTCATATTACTACGGACACAAGATTCTCATGTATATATTCTACCAGAAGAATGTAAACCTGAGATAGTGGTGATGGATAGATTTCATCCAGGACTATGACTTTGAGATAGTCTATACTTCTGGAAAGGGAAGGTGGTGGCCGACACGCTCAAATGGGGGACTGGTTTTTATCTGCTAAATGAGGTGACAAAGTAGTTTTCCGCAATTCAGATATCCATCATGGATGATGGTGAAGCTAATTACCTTCAATCGATGAAAATTACTCCCCCAGTCTTATATAAAGTATGGGAGGAACAACAAGTGAATGTTGAATGTGAGGCCCGACGTGCTCAGTTATTCTCAAGATGGGGTTCTGATGGTTTTCTGATAGCTGGGGAGGATATCATCTTTTTCAAGGGGAGGATGGTAGTTCCAATGATGTTGTGTGAGGAGGTGTTGAGAAAGTTTTTATACATCCCATTTGGCGGTACATCCTAGAGAGTTGAAGATGTACCCAGACCACAGATGCCAGTACTAGTGTCCAAGGATGAATAATGTGGTAGCTAAGTTCATTTCATGATGCCTCACTTTTTATAAAGTGAACGCTAAGAATTAGGTTCCAACAGGCTTGGCCCAACCACTCATGGTACTAGAATGTAAATGGGACAGTATCTTGATGGAATTTGTGAGGTGGTAACCACCAACATCAAGTGGCCACAACTCTTTCTTGGTGATTTTTAACCTACTCACCAAGTATGATCACTTCCTATCCATCTAGGATCTGGGACTGGTAGAGGGATTTGGATGCGTCTACCTATAGGATATAGTGCGGCTTCATAGGGTTCCATTGATGATCATCTCAAATTGTGATGATCTCTTTACATTTTGGCTGTTGAAGGGATTATAGGAGGCCTTTAGGATACAGTTGCACTTGATAACACCTTTTCATCCCTAGACGGATGTTCTGACAGGGCGAACCATACAGACCATGGAGGAAAATCTACATGCTTTCATCTTGGATTTTGGGCATATTTGGGTGGACCACCTACCACTGGTGGAGTTTTCATAAAACAAAAGTTATCACTCCACCATTGGCATGGAATTGTTGGAGGCCTTTTACAGGCGGCCTTACAGATCACACATATGCTGGAAAGACCCAAGAGAGTTGACACTCATGGGTCCAGAGTTGGTACATGCAACCACCGAGAAGGTGTAGATCATCCTAGAGTAGAAAAAGAATTCCTAGGATAGGAATAATACTTATGATGATGGGAGATGGAGACCCATGGGTTTGAGGATAGAGGTCACGTATTCCTTCGGCACTAACCCAAATGGAGATTGTAGATATTTGGATGGGGAGTCAAGATTTCTCAAAATTTTATCAAAACATTTAGGATCCAGAGAATATTTGGTGAGGTGTCATACCACCTATCTCTTCCCCTAAAGATATATCTAGTGCATGTTGTTTTCTATGTATCGTAGTTGAGGAGGTACATGCCAGATCTATCGCACATCATAAACTAGGGAGAGATAGACATTGATGAAGGGGTGACATTTGTGGAGTTCCTAGTTGAGATAGATGATTGATAGGAGTGGGTCCTATACGGGTAGTCAATTCCTCTGGTGTGAGTTTTATGCCAGCACAGGAATCTCCAAGAGAGAAAATGGGAGCATGATGCTCAGAGTTTTTCTTAGTACCCCCATCTGTTGGATTAGTTTTTTTTGGATTCTGTGGTCATAAAGCCCTATTTTTGGGATAATGTAATGTCTCAGACATTCTGTGTCACTTTTTTAATTATATGTATTTATTATGAGACAACATGCTTTGACGTTATGTGATTTCGAGGCCCGGTGATCCCAGAATAGAATGTTTAACGTTTTTATGGTATGTTCAGTAAAAATGCGAGAAGGATTTTCTAAATTTTGAAATAGCACCCAGATCGAAATTCAGAGGGAACCATTGAACACATGACACCATGAATCACTTGGTAAGGACTAAACATCGGCCGATAAGGGCCGAACTAAAGATTTAATTTTTTTATGTTTCAAAAAATAGTAAAACAATTTTAAATTGTTATTTTCTTTTCTTTTTTCATCTGTTGAGTTGAAGACAATTAATTTTTGGGGTAGCGACATCGGGTATTGATGAAACTCATTAATGGATCATTAACTCACAGTGTAATGAATATTTAATGATGTATTACAATGATGTTGTTTCATAAATGAAACTAGATAATGATGTGACATCACAATGTAACAGAATGTGTTTTCCTTTTATTTTGTTTAACGTGTTGGTGGAATGAGGAATTAAAAAACCAAGGATTTTCTGATGAACATCTAATGAAATTACTCTCTAATGAAAAATGAAAAAATCTGTTGAACATCAAACATATTTGATTCACCTTGACGAACGGAGTCGTAAATAATGAACGACATCAACCTCTTGAATCCTCGAGGATACAACATTGCGGTAAGAAATGTTAATGAGGTAGGAGTTTAATTTGTGCAATTTATTTACCTATTATTTTTCTAAAAAAAACACAGATCAACACATGAAAAGTTTGATCTGAAAATCGTTTGATTATGCCAGGGGATGAATTTTCCATGGGGATATATTATCTAAGATTAGTTTATCTCTAGTTTGATTGTGCCACAATAACCATGACTCCCTATGATTATATACCTCTAAAGTGGAGGGAATGGGCCAAATCAAATAAGTACCAACCACCTCTTTCATGTGCCTTATTTTGTGGTCGCACCCTCAAAGTGGCGATAAGATGATTCTAGGACATTTGAGGTAAAAAGGGAGTTCCCCAAAGAGCACAGGCATAGGCGGCGCGAAGAATGGACCACTGGAGCGCATTTGGTGGTCCTTCGAACATCTTCTAGTTGTAGTCCATAGTGGAGGCCACGAGTGGAGGTGGAGGTGCACTTGTTGGCATGCCACAATGACAGCAGGTAGATGCGGCACCCTCCTGGTGTAGCGTGGAGGGACAACTTGCGTCTGGGCCGTCCGGGTGGCTCGATGAACTGTATTTTCTTGACCACAGTTGGAGGGACCCCCACATCTATAGGGCCAGTGTGGATAATTTTATAGACATCATTGGTGGTGTCCTATTAATATTTATCTCAAACACTATATCGGATTCCCTTTGGTTCACTGATAGAATATTTGTATGTGGAAATTAAAAAAGGGAAGAATGTATATTTAGACACCTGATTACTTGAGTGCTTACGATGGAGCTGGTAGAAGATGGTCAAGATGGAGATCAGGATTCTTTGATATTTTTTGAATTTATTTTTTCTATGTTTGGATATCAATTTTTTATTCTTCTTTTATACATATTTTATACATTTTTAGTGACATTAAATACCATCATAAACATTTCACTTTTTATCCATTTTTCTAGTTGTTTATTAATTCATTTTGGTTCAATTATGAGTTCTAGATATTATCAAACTACACTCACTATATATTTTTTATTATCATATCTATCTATTATGATACACTCTTGTAATGATGTAATAGTCTCCCCATGGATGTACCCTAGGCCTTCATTTTTATTTGGAAGCCTTTGGAGTTCATGGAAATTCTCTTGACGCCATGTGTCCAACTGAGCTCAGGGAACCTTTAGTGGAATTTTGGTTTAGGATGTCACAATGTTGTATCAGAGTGGTTCCTTTCATGATTTACTATTTGGAGACTACAGTCAAGAGATGAGAAATACATGTAACATGGTTATAAGACATTATTGGGTCTTGCAAACCCATGTTCTGGGTAAAAGAAAAGTTCCGTAATTCTAATTGTTGTTATGATTTTTTCTATGACGGTTGATATCATTTCACCATTGGGTGAGGTACATGTTGAGTTTTGGATATTATTCTTATTCTATTTGGGAATTTCATTTCATCCATGGCACAATGATTTGAGGGAAATGAATTTTTTACATGAATCAATATAGGCACCTATAACACACATATCATCCATATTTCTCTTCCATATAGATTCATTTCACTATTTTCTTTGCATGATTCTCCTATAATTGTTGACTGATGATATGATAGTTATCTTATATTTATACTAATTTAGATGTGATTGAGTGGTTTCTTATTTTAATTCAAGATATATATGGGACCTCATGGGTTGGAATGAGTAATTTAACAAATCAATACATTAATTAAAAAAGGGGAGTCGTTTTCAGTGATAAGGTTGATGGGACTAGATTCACTGTGAATGTATATCTATTTTAAAAGAACCTAACTGAATGATTATGAATTCTAAAATGCAATGGTTTCACATCCTTATTACACCATGTCATGTTTATACAATATAAATGAGTGAATATGGTAATTAAATTAAAATTAAATGAAATAGTTTTCAGAAAATGACAAACAAAGGTCTTATTAAACCTTAAACTACTAGAAATACTGTAATAAAAACTTGAAAACATACTAGTACATGAACATATAATAGGGTACATAGGGTATTAAACCATTAGAAGTGATCCTTTCCTTAATTTCATTTTTCTATAGTTTTCCTATATATCTTGTTATATCATTTTATGAAGCATGTGTTTGGAATTTGTAGACCAATGCTTCCACAACCACCTAGGGTCATGCACCATGAGGGTGGTGATGACCTTTCACTAAATGAGGTGGTCCATAAGCTACCAGTCTTACCTCTAAGAGTGTCACTTGTGGAACCACCTATTATAACCGATTTGGGCACTGAATCTCATGTTTGTGATTGTTTACAACATATGATTATGTTTATGCATGGTTCTTCGCGAGCTACACCTATAGTGCGGGATCTGACTCATGAGTTCTAGCTACAATAACCTCCCACCTTCCCACGGGATAGTGGTCCATAGGCAGATTAATATTTTTTAGAGATCACTCTTTCTATCATTGAGAATTTAGAGATGTCTCCATAGTGGAGGGTCAATCTTGCTACTTACAAAATGTATTATTTGCCCATGTGAATGTGGGTTGTGATTATTTAGGATGGTCACCAATAAGTCATGGTATGGGTTTATTCCCAGACATCATTCTAGGATTATTTTTTTCCTCATATGCTGAGATCTGATAGAGCTAGAGAGTTGCTGCATCTCAAGTAGGGTTCAATGTTAGTTATGAAGTATTCAGCATGTTTCACTGAGTTCCAGTGAATCACACCACTTCAATATGTTGATGATCTTACATGTGATAAAAACTTTGATAATGGAATTCAGTTTTCCATCAAGACTCAGGTGAATGTTTTTAGCTAACCAACTTTACTTGAGATTGTCAACTAGGCTCTTATCCCTGAGGTCAACCTGAGTAATGATGGTAGTAACAAGAATAGAGGACCAGTGTCGCAATATACTAATAGATATTTCAGTAGTAATAAGTGATCTCTTGAGTTTTCTCATTAAAGAGGTGGTAGCCAGAGTACCCATGTTGGTATCTCTATGATGTTTCATTAATGTAAACTATATGGGCACTTGAATATTCAGTGTGATAGAGATTCTCTGGAGTGATGGGCTTATGGACCTATAGGGAATATTCAATGATTCTGTCAGACCATTATATCTTCTTCTAGTGGAAGAGGATCAACACAAGCTCTACGTTTAGGAGTAGGATATTTTACGGCGAGCCATGTAGGGAATTGGGATAGCACCAACACTAATGGCCGAGAAGGAGATTATGTCCATGGTACCCAAATGTTTAATCACCAATAGTACCAGAAGATCTGTTTTTATCATGTTTGTTAATATATTATACATGTTCATGGATTAGGAGAGTTTCATGCACTACAATTAATACCTAAGGATTAGGTTATAGGACTATCTAGAGTACATGTCATTGTTCTAGTAGCCTCCACTATAATATCTATTTTATTTGATATCGATTCTTCACACTCTTTCATATCCTTAACAATCATGTAATGTATTGTGTTTAAAATACAATATTAATATGTTTTAATGACTATAGATACACCTTTGAGAGTATGTTCAGGTGGGATATTCCAGTGCAGGGACTATCCCCAAGAAGTACACATTAAACCTTTCTTATGGGAACTCATTATTCCATAGATGAAGGGTTTAGATTTAATTCTTTGTATGGAATATTTTGTTCTTTATCATTCCATTGTAAACTTATGTTATATCAGGGTATTGTTCATATCTCCATAGTCCATCACTTATCTACATATGTGTGATTGGGATGTCTAGGATAACAGAGTAGGACCAGATCATCCTTGGCTTGGTCAAGTGATGCCCATATTTCTAATCTCTATATGGAGGATCAGTATTTACTTTAGGCTGAATTACATACTAAAGTAGATCATTTTATAGAGGTCTTTCTTAACAATTATTTATCAAACATCCTGAGAGAGAGGTATATTTTATGATTAATTTCATTCTTGGAGTAGTTCCAGCGACTATTCCTCTATATAAGATAGCATCAATTGATCTCTTGGAGATAAAGAGGCAGTTAGGGGATATAAAGGCCAAATGATTTATATTTTCCCTCACATACTCTTTTCATTCTCCCATGTTATTCTCCAAGAAGGTGAATATGACCAATTTTCTATTCGTGTATTAAATATAGTTGAACCCACTTACGGTCGAGAATTGGTATTCACTACCTCAAATAGATGATCACTTTGACCAAGCTCGAAGGATCTAGGGACTTATATATGATCAACATTAGATCATCATATCATCATGTGATAGTCAATAAATCAGACGCACCTCATACAACATTCCATAAGATATATAGTCTATATTGGTATCTCATTATTCTGTTAGGCCTTAAGAAAATTCTTGTCATTTTAATGGATCTGATGAATGGTGTGTTCACTCCTATTTGGGTTCCTTTTGTCTTGGAATTTGTGCATGATATCATTTTGTACTCTCACACTTCTATGAACCATTCTAATATACATGAGATCATTTTGAGAACACTAATAGAGAATCCGTTTTATGCTATGTTATTAAACTATGACTTCTAGATCGAAAATTCTTACTTCCTAGGTCAAATTATCTCAAAATAGAGGGTCTTTATTGACCCATAAAAGTTGAGATAGGTGGTGTACTAGGACAGTCTTTAGAACATGTTTAATATAATATCTATTTTTTATAATTTTTGAATAATATAGGAATTTTTTATAGGACTTATCATGCCTTTATTCACCTATTACTAGTCTTACAGATAATGTTTTCATGTTATGGTGGTCAAAAAAATAGTGAGGAAGCCTCTTAAGATCTAAAAGGGAGGATTATCTCAGCACCTATTCTATTACTTCTAGATCAAAGTAGAGATTATATGATATACATTGATGCATATTATATTGGATTAGGAGTATTTCTAAATAAGAACGATATATTTGTTTCATATAGATCTTGACAGTTGATGCATTTTGATAGAAACTACTTGACCCGTGAACATAAAATAGTAGTAGTTTTAAATGCCTTATGTTTTTTGAGACATTATCTATTGGGTTAGTGTTTTGTGGTTTATATAGACTACAAGCACATAAAATAAATTTTTTAACCGTGTTACATGAATTTTAAAAAAAATATTATTAAAATATATTCAATTATTCAATTCTGAGCTTTCCTATATGCTTGGAAAAGGAAACACAGTAGCTGATGTGCTTATTCGAAAAACATAGAAACAGGTCATATGGGAATCCAGTGAGGAATGAAAATTAATGAGCCTCTTCTCTGAGCTTTGTTTGGGGATTCAATATAGTCATGATATTTCTTAACTCTCAGCCTTGTCATTTATATCCTCCCTGATTGAGAAGGTGAAGAGAAAGAAATTTTTAGATCCTAAGGGATTATTTCCCTGATGTGGCCTTCAAAACACATGTTTTCCACAACTTTTTAATTAATTTTTTATGATTTAATTGGTTATTTTTTACCCTATGCTATATATTAACACTTTTTTTATAAATAATTTTTTCAAATTATCAATTTTGATAATTAATAGTGTATTTTAGGCTATATATTAGTTAATTTATGTTTTACTTTATTTTATAGTCTATAATATATTCATTTAGTTTTTTGTTTTTTCCTGAAAATTTGATAATTTAAAATATATTATTTATTTATTTATTTATTATTTTTCACATAAATAATGAAGTTTTATTTTAGAATTTCTCATATTAAATTTGAATTAATTTAATGTAACATAATCTTAATTTTAGACATCTTTTAGAAATTAATTATTTATAAATTTAATTTTATATACTTACTGCATACATTAAACCTCCTAAATATAATTTTATAAATTAATTTGGTTTTATTTTTTCTTAATTTAATAGTAAATTTTTTTCTGAACATCTAACAATGTTTTTGGTTGTTAATTTCTGTTTAATTTAGTTCTATTTCATGTTTAATAATTTGAAGTAAAAAATACCTCAATTTATGTTCTTTCGGTTTTATAAATATAAATTTATGTTTCTGAGTTACTTAATTTATCATTTGATTATATTAATTCTTACTTTGAATTAATTATTTTGTTAGTATTAATTTTAGTTGTAATTTATTTTTAATTTTACTATTTGTTTTGCAGTTTTAAGGTACTACCGTGACTCTCTTCTTAATACATTCTCCTGGCACCATTTTCCTACAACTGTAACCTATCCTGCTACCAGTTCTCTCCCCAATGGTCTCACCATTTCAATATACCTGTACAAAAACTTTTCAACCTCTTTGTTCTTGCTGTAGTTTCTTATTTTCTTACTATTTCACCATTTTGAGAGATAACGGTGGATCCTTTCTCTATCTTCTTGCTCTGAAAATCTCAAATCACGATGCCATCACAAATTTGGCACTATTTCCTACCTTTACTCTTGCAGTGCTATATCACAAACACCTTGCATCTCACTACACTATTTCTTCGACACTACTTCAACCTCACTTTTTGTGAGGGCCACTCCCATTTTGGGAGTCTCCTTTGACGGAAACACCTACTCAGGCGTCTGTGGATTCTCTCCTTTGGTGGGCGTCAAGGTTGACAGCAGGAGACGGGAGGATGTTCAAGGGTAGATGAGCTACCCTCCAACAACCGAGAGAAAGTTGTCTTTGTTCCTCTATTTTAATGGGATTTTCATTCCGATGTGGGGGGCGATCTGTGTGTGCGTTTTATGTTGTAATCCTCTGACGAGAACCGGAGAGAAATGAAATAGTGAACCAGTCCCCTTCTCCCGTGGACATAGGTCATATGACCGAACCACGTAAAATCGTGTGTTGCTCCGTTTTGCTCCTGTTTTGTGTGTTTGAGGTACCACGTACCTCCGCTGCGCCCCCAACAAGTGCTATCAGAGGCGAGGCGGAGCGAACGGAGGTGAACCGGCGAGGTGAAAGCAAATTTTCCGGTGGCTGGAAAATTGAATGTGGTCGGAAATTTTTTTCGAGGCAAGATCCGTGAAGAGGGCGGCGAGACGATTCTGACGGCGCAAGCGTCGTTGAAAACAGAGCTAAAACGAAGGAGATATGGCCGGTCAAAGTTCGGTCAAACCCGCGGGTGAACAGTAACCCCATGCCAGAGAAGACGGTACTTCTCACGCCGCCGGCGGCAAATCCGGAAAGATTCTGGTGGGAATTCCGGCATGCCACGTCAGCGCCACGTCAGCGAACGATCTTGACCATTGAACGTTTTTTACCATATCTTGGTCAATTGGTGTCCGATTTCAGCGATCCAGGAGTCAATTCTGACTATTTAGACTATTCCGGACGCATCCGTATGTTTATTTTTTCAAAACTCACACTCTATCAAGTGGTTTTAGAAGGGTGCGAGATCGACAGTGGTGATCGTGTTTTGCGACGACGACGATGACGGGTGGCAGATCACTACCAAGATTTGAAATCGAGAAGTTAGATGGTCGAAATAATTTAGGCTTGTGGAAAAGCACAATGAATGATCTTTTGGTGCAGTAGGGCATGATCAGTCTGTTGATCGGAGAAAAGCCCGATGCAACCAGTAAAGATGATTGGGAAGAGCTCGAGATGCGGGCCATCAGCACAATTCGGCTATGTCTGGAGATTGAGGTAAAATATTCGGTGCTTGATGAGACATCATCAAAAGAGATCTGGAAGAAGTTGGAGCAGCGGTATATGGTGAAGTCGCTCACCAATAATTTGTTCGTGAAGAAGAAACTGTACCAATTGCGCATGGACGAGGGAGCGAATTTGTTGGATCATACAAATGAATTCAATAAGATCCTCACACAGTTATTGGGGCTCGGTGTGAAGGTTGGAGAGGAAGACAAAGCATTTTTGCTTTTTTCATCACTACCAAGCTCATTTGATGGGCTTGTGATAGTATTGCTCATGGGGAAGGAGACATTAAAGCTGGACGATGTGATTGTGTCGCTTCAAGATTTAGAGGCATTCTGAAGGCCCGCGACGCATTCAGGCGAGAAAATCATGGCGATGCGAGATGATCAGCGTGGATGTAGCCGACATCGGAAGTCGGGAGGTAAGGAATGGCGGCCAAAATCCAGGGGACGTGATCCGAGAGAAATCACGTGTTTCTGGTTCGAGATGAAGGGTCACTATAAACGTTACTGTGGAGAGCGCAAACAGTACGTTGCTGGGAAGAAGAATGTTGAAGATGATGATGTGAACATCATAGGATTATCAGCAGATGATGAAATCTGCATGACAACGGGAAGCATGCACATAGATGAGCGAGTTTAACGGGTAGAAGTGCAGTGTCATTACTACAAAAGATACAGGCACATGAAGCGGGAATGTTGTTTTCTGAGAAAGAAGAACGAGCGGGCTCAAAATCCAAAGGAAGAAGGATGGGTTCTGGATTCGGGGAGCTCGGCACACATATGTACGACGAGAGGTACATTTGATACCTTTCAGCACGTGCGAGACTCGGTGCGACTTGGTGATGGTTCAAAATGCGAGGTTCGAGGTTTCGGGGTAGTGAAATTGAAGACACCCGATGGAGGAGTTCGTAAACTGGGTGATGTGAAATTTGTTCCGAGGATGAGGCGGAACTTGATATCATTGAGTATGCTTGATGCGATAAGGTTCAAGATTTCTATAGCAGGTGGAGCATTGGAAGTCTCATGTGGGGATGCAGTGATATTTACTGGGAATGAGTTCCAAGGGTTGTATCATTTGATGGGGACCATAGTCAGCCCGAGCTCGAGTGAAGATGGTGGAAGTGCCACGTTGTCTGGCGTGAAAAAGCTTGGTCGATTTGCCGATGAAGTTTTTGACACCTGCAAGGAGACTGTAGGTCAAGCTTCAACCCCAAATTGGTTGTGAGGGGGAGATTTGTGGGGGCCACTACATTTTTTGGAATATCCTTTGACGGTAACACCTACTCGGGCGGCTGTGGATTCTCTCCTTTGGTGTGCGTCAAGGTTGACAGCAGGCGACGGGAGGATGTTCAAGGGTAGATGAGCTACCCTCCAACAACCGGGAGAAAGTTGTCTTTGTTCCTCTATTTTAAGAGGGTTTTCATTCCCATTTGGGGGGAGATTTGTGTGTGCGTTGTATGTTGTAATCCTCCGACGAGAACCAGAGAGAAATGAAATAGTGAACCGACACCCTTCTCCTATGGACGTAGGTCATACGACAAAACCACGTAAAATCGTGTGTTGCTCCTTTTTGCTGTCGTTTTGTGTGTTTGAGGTACCACACACCTCCGCTGGACCCCAACACTCTTCACCATTCTTCTTCGGACCAGAACATATAGCAACTCCTTAATCTCTTCCACTGACGCCACCTACAAGCAATGAACTACCAACTTCATCTCTATTCCTCATTTACACATTCAATCTCAAATCAAACCACGTGAATCTGGTACTCTTTTTCCGGATTCACTGTTGTATCAACTGCCGCAATGGATGTAGTTTTTGTAATAGTTCTAGATATTCGTTGAACCTTGTGGATTTGAGGAGGAATCGCCTAGATCTGCAGCTTGGAACCCATCTGTTGAAGGGTCTGTCACTCGCCCTGGAATATTGGTTCTGCGTGAGGAGTCTGACCAAGATACCATGCCTTGTGAGGAAGTCCTTCCATTGATGATCCACACCGCCACAGATGGAGGGAGAAGGAGGTATCCACTGGTAACGAGGAGCTGAAGCTGCCACACCCCTTGCTGTCGTTGTGGTATGAAATCTAAGTTGAGGTCCATCAAGGAGAAGCTATGTGCTGCCTTGAGTTTCAGAGGAGGATGTCGCCGGTACCACTAGAGCAATGGAGCCATGCCATCGTGGTTTTCACTAGAGAAGCAGACCCCCCCCCCCCGTGCGTCGAATTTGGGGGGGTGTGAATGATTTGAAAAAAAGAAATACAAAATAAAGACTAGAAAAAGAACTAAATAACCTAAATTAATAATAAATAAAAAAATAAATAAATATAGTTTTAATAATTTAACTAAATTTGTAATAATAATTATAAAATAAACTATAAAAATATATACTAATTAAAATATAATAAGTATTTAAAATTAGCGAAATAACAATTTACTAATAATCTAATGGATATAATTTATATAATTTAATAATTTATCTTTTTAACTAATAAAATAATCATAACTATAATAGTAAAATTAATTTAGTAAACTTAATTAATTAAATGTAATTTTATTACTAATTTAATTATATTGTTCAATTATATTTATAATCTAGTTGAAAATTAAATAAAATAATAAATTAATAATTATAATAATTAACTTAATTTAATTAATAAATTTTTTATAAATTTATGTTTTAACATAATAATAAAAATTGAATAACATTTTTAATTAATATAAAACTAAATAAATACTATCGACATAGATATTAACATTAAATTTTTAATATGTAATTTAACATTAAAATAAAAAATAACTCTAACACTTTCCTTGTGTTCTTAATTCTTTATTTTGTTCATTACTGCGCAGGTTCATGCCAAAGCCTAAAACTCATCCAGGTTCACTTAACTAACTCACTCAGATTTAGTTACATGAGAAAAACTAGCATGATGTGTTAGTCAGGAAAAAATGCATGTGTATGGTGCACACGTGAAGGACACTTGAAGTCGATGGAAACCAAGCGGTGACATGCAACAAATGACGGAGGATACAAAATGATAGAAGAAATATTTTTTGATGGGTGACGGAATTCATTCAAGACATACATTCATTCACATAATCACTTTAATGAATTCAGAATTGATCTGGGAAATCAATTCGGAATTAATTAAATTCAATTTTACCTTTAAGACTTAATTTTCAATATTCCACTATCATTCGGTGATATTGACTGGGGTTTCATCTTACAAAATAAATAATAATTTCAAAACACTTCAAGACATAGGAAAAGTTTGTCTTGTTTTCATTTTGAAAATCAAACTTTTCACAGTTGAATTATTTTGGAGTGGAGAACTCTTAAATCGACCATCTTCTATGACATAACTCATAGTGAGGGAGGTAAATCATTCTTTTAAAATGGTGGTACACTGCAATAACTTTTAGATGAATTAGAATACCTTAAGAACAAGTAGGATGGAGAATTATTCCCCAAGTGTTTTACTGGATTGTTCGTTTATCAGTATTTTTATATCTCAGTTCTTATATGTTTTCAAGAGTTTATTTCTTCAATTTAGTTTAGATTTAAGATCTGAAATATTATGTCTCTTTTCAATGAAATATAAACTCAATAAAAAAGTAGAAAATTAGATAATTCACCCTACCACTAAAAACAATGGGGTATTTATGTTGTTTTTTAGAAGAATAGTGGTAATTTTTTTCTTCTCTATGGATTCGACCCTACTTTCCACATATACAGTAGTGTGTAGAAATACAAATAATTAAACTTTAACTGAATTCAATGATATTTTAGGTCATTTTTTGGCATCGTTGTTGGAGAAGTCACAATCCATTCATTTTATTAACAATACTAAAAAATCACTTGTAAAGAAATCTAAATAAAATTTACTGAAAAAATGATAAGTGTAAAAAAATTTATATTCTAATGAATTTCCACTATTTCCAGTATTGATGAGCTCCTGTTCAGTTCTAATATTGTTCTACTTAAATTGTTGATATAATTTTTATGATCACGAGAAACTCTCCTATTAGATTAGAGCCCCTGAACTTAGAAATGAACAACCACTTAACTGCTCTTAGAAGAAAGAAAAACAAAATAGAAACAGAGAACATAGATAATAGAGTTCTTGATAACAACATCCAAAATCATCTAGAACACTTAGAAGTAAATTAAATGCCTAGGATGAGGTAATTTCAACTCCCTAAAGTTTCAATAAATCAATAATCCATTATGTTATCTCATAGAGCCCGAAATTATGAGTTGAAACAATCTCAAATTTCAATAATTCCTTCTTTTAATGTATTGTCTAATGAGGACTCACTAACCTTCATTAAATATTTCTATAATACAGTGAAGCAGTTACTTATTCTAGGGCTCAAAGGGAAAAAGATATGAATGAGATTATTTCCCTTTTTCTTTAAAGGGAATGTTAGGAACTGTTTTCTGAGTCCACATGAGTATATTTTTGAAAACTAGGATCAAGTTTAAAACTCTTTCATTATAGAATTCTATCCTCAAAAAATTAAAAGTGAACTACAAACTGAGATAACTAGTTATTATCAAGAGTATGGAGAAGCTTTTCATAAAGCGTGGGATGGATTTAGGGATATTCATAGGAAATTTACCCATCATCAACTCCCATATCACCTTATCATAGTCACCTTAAATAAAGGGATGTCGTCCTCTGGATAGAATCTAGTTGATGAGAAAGTTGGTGGTAATTACAATGATAAGAAAGATGAATAATTGAGAGAAATATTTAAAAATATTTTCCTGAATTCTCAACATAAAAATTAATGAAGAAAAATAGTCAATAGAAATGTTAATTCAAATAATGGTTCAATAAATGAATCTCAAATTTAACGTGTTAAAATCACCAACCAACATAAATATTAAATTAAATAGAACTCTAAAAAAACTTTTAACCAAATAGGATGTAGAAACACTAATAAATCATTAAGATAACAATGTGTCTAGTGTTGTATATTTAGGCATACAAAAAACATTATCCTAACTTTGATATTCCATCCCAACAACAAGATAATTCAAACATTGTTAATTATGGTCCTAAAATGCCTCTTAAAGAAGATCCATTTTCTAAAAATTATAATCAAGGAAATATGAACAATCCAAATCTGTCATGGAATTATCAAGGCCTAATTAAACAATCCACTTCCTCCAATTACTCTAATCAACTAAGAACAAACATTCAAAATCATTTAAGGGGTGAGTCATTATATACACAAGGAAATAATGATAACCAAATTTCCTCTAATATTGATCTATTATTCATCAAAATTAACTATCAAGATAAAATATACATGAATCAACTCTTCAAACATGAAAATCAATATGAGTCATAAAAAATGAAAACTGATGTTAGAATGAAAAACATGGAAACACAATTAGGCCAACTTGCTAGAGATTTTTTATCTATGGTAAAAGGGAGACATCCAAGTACCATTGAGCACATCCCTAGAGATAATTCCATGGTTTTATTTACTAGAGGTGGTCTTAATACTCAATATATTACAGAAAAAGACCTTATAAATGCCCAAAATAAAAATCTACTTCAATCTGGCAATAAAAATCTACTTTGCACACCTGCTGGACATGTACAGAAAAGTCTTGAAATTGATCGAAATAAGAATTTTTCATCTGAAACTCATGATGAAAACTCATTGAAAAATAAAAAGAATAAATAAAAAGAATAATTTAATGAATTTTGGAGGGATATACCTATATTCTTTAAAAAATATTCCCCACCCATCCCTTTCCCTAAGATGCTGAAACCACGAAGTAATACCAGTGCTGAATCTTATGAGTTCCTTGGTCTCATTTCCAAAAATCATGTAAAAATTTCATTAATTCAAGCCTTAATAAAAATACCATATTATTTTAAATATAAAATTAAAATTTTTTCAAACAAAAATACCCTTAAAGAACATGCAACTTACAGCCTCACGAAAGAGTGCAGTGTTGTGCTTCAAAAGAAAACCCACCTAAACTGAAAGACCCAGTTAGTTTGTTCATTCCCTGTACGTTATGAAATTATGATGAGATCATTTTTCTGAGTGATTTAGGTGCTATAATTAACATTCTCCCATATTAATTATTTCAATAGTTGAGGTGGAGTGATCTACAACCGGACACAGTCATATTGCAGTTAGCTGATAGATATCTCACTAATCCTCTTGGTAGGATATATGACTTGCTAGTTGGGGTTGGGAATATGTTATTTCCTTTGTAATTTTTAGTCTTAGACATGGAGTGTGATCAAGAGGTGTCCATCATCTTGGTTAGGGCCTTCTTGGCCACAAGTGGTGCTGTTATTGATGATTCTAAGGGTCTTCTAATTTTTAAAATTGGGTAATAACATGACGAGTTCAATGTGTTTAGAAATGTAAAAGGACCAAAAAATTTTGAAAAATATTCTATGGTAGAATCCTTAGAAGATGAGAACCCATTTTAAATATCTGAATAATAAAAAAATTGAATCTCTACTAAAGAAAATAATGTTGATGATGTAGATTCTTTTGAATCTATATTATAAATTAAAAATTCTTCTCAAACACCAAATCTATAAAATTTTCTAGAACCGGACAACTGATCAGTTTCTACTATAGAAAATTCCACTATTTCTAAACATAAGATAATTTGATTGAGTTTGAGGGTGTTCATATTAACTCAAAACTTTTTAAGCACTTTGATGATGATGAGGGTGAATTTATGAAACAATTTGATGATTTATCTTTGATAAAATTATTGAATTCTGATCTAGAAAGTATAGACAGTATGCTTCCCTATTTGGAAAGATGGACTGTTATTTCTGAATATGAACATGAAATTAAAAATCATTCATCAGTCAATACTTCTTATAAGAGATATATGGAATACCTTGGAACTCCTAGACCTAAGAGTATTCCTTCTTGTTTAGAACCACCCACTCTTGAACTAAAACCAATCCCTTCCAAACTTAAATAATCATTTTTGTCTGAGAATTGATCTTTTCTTAAAATAATTTATGATGAGCATAATAAAAACCAAGAGGGAAGATTGTTAAGTGTTTTGAAGAAGTTTAAATCTACCATAGGCAATACAATAGCCGATATCAAGGGTATTTTTCCCACATTATTCATGAATAAAATACCTATGGAGCCTAACCACAATCCTATGGTAGAGTGTCAAAGACGATTACATCCAAACATGAAATAAGTTATGAGAGTGTAAGTGATCAAACTGCATGATACTGGAAGGATTTATCCCATTTTTTATAGTGCTTAGGTCATCTCTGTCTAGGTTGTCCCCAAGAAGAGAGGTTTCACTATTGTTAAAAATGAAATGAATGATGAAATCCAAGTTATGAAATCCATGAAATGGAGAATCTGTATAGATTACAGGAAGTGGAATGCAGCTACTGGAAAGGATCATTTTCCAATGCCCTTCTTAGATCAAATTCTTGAGAGGCTTATTGGAAATGAGTTTTTCTATTTTCTGTATGTGTATTCTGGTTACAACCAGATACTTATTTCTCGAGAGGATCAGGAAAATACCACTTTCTCATACCCGTTTGGGAAATTTTCTTACAGGAGGATTCAATTTTTGTTATGTGGAGCTATAACCACCTTTCAACGGTGTATACTGGTTATCTATTAGAAAATGATTGAATGAATCATTGAGGTTTTCATGGACAACTTTTACAATGTGAGAGGTACTTTTGATATGTGTCTTGGAAATCCTGAATAAGTCTTAAATAGATGCATTGAAACCAACCTTGTTCTCAATTGGGAGAAGTGTCAATTCTTTCTCACAGAAGGTATATTTTTTTGTTATAAATTGTTAAAGAGTTTTCTGGAAGTTTATGCTACTAAGATTGATGATATTTAAAAACTACCACCTCAAGAAAATGTAAACGGTACTAGAAGTTTCTTAGGGAATGTCATTTTCTAACGAAGATTCATAAAGGACATTTCCAAAATAACTAATCCCTTATGTTCTTTGTTGGTAAGGAATTAAACTTTCAATTTTGATGAAAATAGTTTGAAATCTATTAATCTGTTGATAGAAAAACTCACTACATCACCCATTATCACTACACCTGACTAGAAAATACCTTTTGAACTTATGTGTTATGTTAGTGACATGGATGTAGGTGTTGTCCTTAGATAGAGAAAAGATAGGATGTTACATGGGGTGTATTATGCTAGTAGACTACTATATGATTCCTAAAAAAATTATACCACTACAGAAAAAGAATTGCTACCTGTTCTTTTTCCCTTGGAAAAATTTAGACAGTATCTCTTATGCTCAAAAGTTATCATTTTAACTAATCATTATACATTAAAGTAGTTGTTTTCTAAGAGAGATTCCAAACATAGGAAGATTATATGGATTTTGTTTTCTACACGAAATTGATTTAGAGATTAGGTATAAGTAAGGATCTCAAAATTTAGTTGTTGACCATATTTCTAGGCTGTATCATACTCAATATGAAGATCCTAGGGAGATAAACTATTCCATCCATTTTGAAAACCACCTAATTATTTTTATCATTCAATCTGTGTGGTATATAGATTTTTCCAACATTTTGGAAGCAAGTTTGTTTCCCAAAAAAATATGTCAAATATCAAAATGAAAAATTCCTTTTTGAAATTAAATATGACCTTTGGTATGATCCCCTCTTTTTTATGAGATGTGCAGATGGTATCATTAGGATATGTGTTCCTGAGGGGGATATTATGCCTATCTTAGAGAGTTGCCTTTCCTCACATTGGAGAGGTCACCATGTTGGTGAGAGGACTGCTCAAAATTTCCTACAATCTAGTATCTATTTCCCTAGTCTATTTAAGGATGCTAGGATCTTTTTGGTTGGCTATGATAATTGGTAGAGGCTAGGTAATGTTTGTAGGAAGCAGGAGTTACCCCAAAAAGGAATTATGGTAGCAGAAATTTATGATGTGTGGGGTTTAGATTTCATGGGTCCATTTCCATCATCTCATGGGAATGAGTACATTCTTGTTTCTATATATTATGTTTTTAAATGGGTTGAGGTACTTCCACTTCCAAAAAATCAATAAAACTATATAATATTTTTTAAAAAACATCTTTATAAGATTTGGACTTCCCAAAACCTTTATCACTGATAATGGAACATACTTTGTGAATAATATATTTAATTATTTGTTGATAAATATGGTTGTGTTCATAAAACTTACACTACTTATCATACATAGTCCATTTTACAGGTGAAAATTTTAAATTGGGAACTGAAACAAATACTTGAGAAAATTGTGTCAAACTCTATGAAAGACTAGTGTCTTAAATTGGATGAAGCTTTATGGTCATATAGAACTGCTTTCAAGACCCCAATATGTATTTCTACTTACAGGTTGTTGTTTGGGAAATTTTTTCATTTAGCTATGGAGTTGTAACACAACTCTTATTGGGAAATTAAGGCTCTGAACATTCATTTTAAGAGTGATGGTGAGAGAAGTTTACTTGAACTAAGTGAGTTGGGTTTGATTAGGGGAGAGAGTTACAATAATTCAAAAATTTATAGAGAGGACTAAAAAATTTCGCGATTCTATTATACAAACAAAATAATTCAAACCTGGATAGATGGTCCTCATCATTAATTCAAGATATAGACTCATTCCTGGAAAACATAAGTTCCAGTGGTCTAGATTATTTAATGTAGTGAGATTTACTAAGAATGGATCTGTTGAAATTTTAGGTGAAGAAAAAAAACCAATGTTGTTTAATGGGAAGAGAGTAAAACTTTATTTTGAGGGTCAGTCAAAGGGCTTGGATACATTAACTGTTCTTGAAAACTGATCCTAAATAAGTCTGACTGAAGAATTTAAAACAGTATGCTAAATAAGAGGAAACCCATAGATTTTGTTGTGATCATAAATAAATAAAAATGTATCTAAATAAAGTTTAACTGAAGTATTTGAATTACTTGTTACCTAGGAGTCATCCCATGTTATTTATTTTGTGTTTAATTTTTTTTGTTCTTGTTCTATATTGAATAATGTGTAGTTTTGTTGTCTTAGGTATTCTTTGTCTCTACAGTTTTTGTACTTAGTTTATATGCTCTGTGTTTTTTAGGATGCAGGTAATTGGTTTCATGAAGATGTGGAATTATCTTGATGAATCTTTAATTAAATTTTTTTACAAGGATGTTCTTTCACTTTACATTTGTAATTATTTCTGGTTCTGATTTGTATTAGAAATTTCTACAACACATTGATGAAAAATTCTATTCTATGTCAATGTGTAAATAAAAAATCTGTATGTATTTCACTACTAAAACCCATATGTTATTTCTATTAAAATCATTTCACTTCTTGAAATTAAGTGTGGGGGTACATGTTGGATGAAATATTTTTTGTTGAATCTACTTTCGGTTGAGGTGTTTAGAATGCATTTGTCTTATTTTTTGAACATCCAATTGAAACTAAATCCTTAAATTGATTACACCCAGTTCACTCTGTACTTGAAAGTTACCTTCCATGTTTGAATTTTAATGGTAAATCCTTTTCACTAGACTAAATGGTAATGTGTGTACTTTTATATGAACCAACTATAAGGTTATTCATTATGGAGAACATTAATATTTAAACTTCGAAAAGACCCTTCATACATGTCATAAATCTACTGGAATACCAAATCTATTTTTAAACCTAATTGTCTAATTGTTCTTCTCCACTTTAGAAGTCAAATTTCGGGACAAATTTGGGTTTTAAGTGTGGGGGATGGGGTAAATTCTTGTCCATGCTAAACCGTTCTTAATTTAAATCTCGTCAATTCCCACTGGTACTTCAATATTTTTGTAAAAAATGGGTAAAGGTTATCAAAATTCTGGCACAATTTTAGGTGTTACACTATTTTTCAAATAGTTCTTTCCAAAGGGAAGTATTTCTTTGGTATTTAAGTTGTTCATTGAGTCTGAAATTAAGGATAATTGATGATTGATAAGTGATATTTACTTATTGATTCAATGGAAATATGGGTTTATGGATAATTTTTGAGAGTGATATGGGTGACCTATTCGTGGAGTAATGATTATAGCTCTTGAAACTAGAAGTTTGAATTCATCTTAGGGGCCTCATTAATCTTTTAATTATATATTTAATCATCTTAATGAGGCAATTTGAATAGTTCTCATATAAATATTTTGAAACTAGAGTAGTTTGGGAATCTAGGATCCAACGGTGAATCTCTAAGACACTGGATGGTGGGTGAGTTTCTTTTACCATAATCCCTATGTACACTTTCAATAAGTGGATTTTTATAGTTCTTAGAAAATTATAAATGGCTTGGGAAAAATTAAATAATGTGTCTAGGGTCAAAAATGAGTTCATTAAGGTGAGGGGAATGATGAATGCTTGATGAAGAAGGGGTTATTATGTTTGTAATGTAATCATTTAGATTCATTTACTAAGGTGATTTACTAAAAAATATTCATTTTCGGAAACTAAGTGACATGTAAAAGTATAAAGTTTCCATTGTTAAGTTCTTAATCCCACATAAATTTTACATATTTTCACTCTTGGACTTAGAACATGATCTGGGTTGAAATAAATCACTAGGCATGTTCGCATATGAAGTAAGACACCTTCTTTGATAGATGAATCATCGTTATCTTAATTACCCTTGAGAGATTACTGAAGAAAGATTTGATTTGATCAATTTATTTTCTAAAAGAATATTGACATGTTTCTCTCCTTCATTTCATTTTCATGGACATGTTAAATTTTGAGAAAAATCGTGAATATCATACTTCTGTTATCAAAGATAATAAAAAATGATATTGTTTGAGGACAAACTATATTTAAATGTGGGAGAATTGGATGTGGCCTTAAAAACACATGTTTTGCCACATCTTATTAATTAATCTATAATGATTTAGTTGGTTATTTTTTTACATTATACTATATATTAACAATTTTTTACATTTATAAATAAATTCCTCAATTCCTCAATTTTTATAATTAATCGCGTATTTTATACTCTAAATTAGTTAATTTATGTTTTTCTTTATTTTATAGTCTAAAAAATTTTTATTTAGAATGTGGTTTTTGTCTGCAAATTTGATAATTTAAAATATATTAATTATTTATTTATTATTTCTTTTTCACATAAATAAAGTGGTTTTAATTTAGCATTTCTTTTATTAAATATTAATTAATTTAAAGTAACATAATATTTATTTTAGATGATTTTTAGAAATTCATTATTTATAAATTTAATTTTATAAATGTACTACATACAGTAAACCTCTTAAATTTAATTTCATATATTAATTTATTTTTAATTTTTTTAAATTTTGATAGTAAATTTTCTTTTAACTTTTAACAATGTATTTGATTATTAATTTTAGTTTTAATTTAGTTCCATTTTATATTTGATAATTTGAAGTACGTAATAATTTAATTTATGTTCATTTAGTTTTATTAATTTAAATTTATGTTTATGAGTTACTTAGTTTCTCATTTTATTTTATTAACTCTTACTTTGAATTAACTATTTTTTTAGTCTTAATTTTAGTTTTAATTTATTTTTTATTTTTCTGTTTCTTTTTTGCATTGTTAAGGTGTCGTCGTGAGTCTCCTCTTGATAAATTCTACTCGTACTATTTCTTGACCACTGTATCCTCTCCTACTACCAATTATCTCCCTCACGGTCTCACCATTTCAATATACTTTGTACAACAACTTTTCCATCGCTTTGTTCTAGCTACTGTTTCCTATTTTTTTACTCTATCGCAGTTTTGAGAGTAAATTGTGGCATGATTCTTTAGCTTCCTGCACTGAAAATCTCCAATCACGGTACCATAGCAAATAAAGCACCCTTTCCTGCCTTGACTCCCATAGTTCCATATCAGCATCTCCCTAAATCTCACCGCACGATTTCTTCGACACTTCTTCAACCTCCCTCTTCAACATTCTTATTCAGAGCCAAACTAATATCCACTACTTACCCTCCTCCACTGATGCCTCCAACAAGGAATGAACTACCAACATCATCACTATTCTTCATTCACACATTCATTCTCAAATCAACCCACATAAAACTTGTAGCCCTTTCCCAGATTCGATGTTGAATCAACCACTTCTAAGATGTAGTTGTTATTTTAGTTATATAGTTTCCATGAACCGCACTGGTTTGAGGAGGAATCTCCTGGATCTTCAACCTAGAACCCATCTGCTAAAGGGTCTGTAGCTCACTGTGGAAGACTGGTTCTACGTGAGGAGTCTAACCGATATATCATTCCTAGAATGGATGTCCTGGCATTGAAGAGCCGCACCACCATGGATGGAGGGAGAAGGTGTGATCTGCCAATACTGAGGAGATGAAACTGCCGCACCCCTTGCCGCCACTGTTGTTTGAAATTCGAGCTGAGGTTCATCGAGGAGAAGTTGTGCGTGCCCATGAGTTTCAGAGGATGATTCCACTAGTACAACTGGAGTTGAGGAGTCGGGTCGTCGTGGTTTTCAATGGAGAAGCAAACCCCCCCCCCCATTCACCAAATTTGGGTGGAGGACTGAATGATAAAAAAAAGAAAACAAACTAATGACTAAAAAAACAGCTAACCAACCAAAATTAATAATAAATTATAAAAATAAATAAATATAATATTAATAATTTAACTACATAGTTAATAATAATAAATAATAAAATATAAATATATATTCTAATTAAAAAATAATAAGTATTTAAAATTACAAAAATAACAATTTACTAATAAATTAATTTATATAATTTAATAATTAAACATTATAAAAAATAAAATAATTATGATTATAATAGTAAACTAAATTAAGTAAATTTATTTAATTAAATATAATTTTATTAAATATTAAATTAATAAATTAATTTTGTTTTTTAATTATTTTTATAATCTAGTTGAAAATTAAATAACTTAATAAATCAATAATTATAAAAATTAAGTTAATTTAATAAATAAATTCTTTATAAATTAATGTTTTACCATAATAATAATAAGTGAATAATTTTTTTCAATAAAATAAAAGTAAATAAATACTATCGACTTAGATATTGAAATTAACTTTTTAATATGTAATTTAACATTAAACTAAAAAATAACTGTAACACCTTCTTTGTGTTCTTAATTCATTATATTTCTCTTTATTGTGCAGGTTCATTCCAAAGCCTGAAACTTGTCCATGTTCACATAACTAACTCAATCGGAGTTATTTACAGAAGAAAAACTATCACGATGTGTTAGTCATAAAAAAACACTTGTGTGTGGTGCACACATGAAGGACACTTAAGGTCTGTGGAAACTGAGCAGTGACATGTATTAGATGACAGAGGATACCAAAACAGAGGAGAAAAATATTTTTAGAGGAGTGTTATTAATTCAATACATTCATTCATTCACTTTGAAGAGGAGTAAGCACATATCAATAAATCTTGGAGCACTTCTCAGAGAACAATATCATGGAGACCCAAGGGGCAGGAGCAGCTGTAATTTGAACTAGGAGATGGATTTATCTTCCCCAATTTTCTTACGATATTATTTATTTGTAATTGACATATTTTATTATACGTTTTTGAGACAATTTTAGGCTAAATCTTCTAGTATAGGGGGAATGTAAAGTTTTGTTGGTTATCCTTAAATTCATACTTTTATCTTAATCAATTTAATGAATTTAGAATTGATCAAAGAAATCAATGCTGAATTCATTCAATTGTTTTATACCACTATGAATTAATTTTCAATATTCCACTATCAGTTTGTGATATTGATCGTGGTTTCATATTCCAAAATAAATAATAAATTCACAAAACATTAATACTTATGGTGCATTTATATTGTTATCATTTTCAAATCAAATGTTTCATATATGATTTATTTTAGAGTGGCGAAATCCAAATTAAATCGGATTCTGTGAGTTAACTCATGGTAAGGCAGGTAAGAAATTATTTTAAAATGGTTTTACATTGAAATAACTTTTAGATTAATTGGAATACCTTAAAAACTAGTAGGATGGAGAATTGTTTCCCAAGGATTTTACTAGAATATTCATTTATCAGCATTTTTATATCTCTGTTCCTCAATGTCTTCAACAGTTTCTTTCTACAATTTATTTTATATTCACGATTTGAAATATTTTGCTTCTTATCTTCTTAATATAAACACCCATAAAAGAAAACATTAGGTAATTTACCATACTGTTGACAATTGGGTGGTCTTTTTGTGTTTTTTTTGAAGAATAGTGGTCATTTTTCCTTCTTTTTGGGTTCGACCCAGCTTTCCTCATATACAGTAGCTAGTAAGAATATTAATAATTAAACATTGACAGACTTCGATGACATTTCAGGTCATTCACTATGAGATTATTTTAAGAGATAACCTACCTCTGGATTAGTCAATATATAGAGAAAAAAATCCTTTGTTTAGATGGACATGTCTCGGTTCCCATAGATATGAGATAATATTTGATACAAGAATAATACAATTATTAGTTTGTATTTCATCCAGACATATCTAATATGTATCGATACATGTGATCTCAGTATTGGTTGCCTGAGATGAAACATCAGACAAAATGAATTTTCACTAGGTGTTCCACCTATCATTAGGTGATGGTTAATAACCAAATATATACAGTCTTTTTATAGTTTCATCCAATCCTCGAATGAAAATGGTAAGATATTGCCAGGGATTTTATTGTTGGTTTACTGAGGCCACCTTAATGTAGTGATTCTATGTGGAAATTCATTGAAAAACCGACAAATGTATCCCACATTATTCCTATCTAGGAGTATTTCTCATTTTATGAAATAGGATTACTATATGTTTGTGAGATTATTGAACTACATGTGGTCCCTAATACTATCATTTGAGATATGGATGCTCTCTTCATGTAATAGTTCTTATATGTGTTTTAAAAATATAAGGTTACACAGGTTCATCTAAGCACATATTTTCATCCTCAAACTAATGGACAGTCAAAACAAATGATATACATTCTAGAGGACATGATTCTAGTATACATCCTTGATTTTTTCAATTCATGGTAGAATCATATCTCTCTCATCATGTATTCTTATAATAATAGATTATGAAAAAGATTATGATGAATATTTTTTAGGATATTCTAAAGTATGTCATTCCATTTACCCATATGCTAGATAGAGGCAGGATAAGAATCCCCAGTTGGTCCTCATATCATGAAAGAGACTTTGAAGTAGATTAAGTTTATCTGGAATCGTATGTATATTGCTCGGTTTAGATAAAAAAACGTATGCTGATCGTGGAGAGAGTTGCGATAACAACCTATCAGTTGTTACTACCTCTAATGTATCGTAACAAGAATGGAATCTACCACATTTCAATGTACCACTATCATCATACCAACCTATCTCATACTTTTTATCCCATGGAAGTAGAGACAGAAGTCGATGTTTATTTTGAGGAGTATCATATATACATAACTGACTGGAGCACAATGCCTATGTGAGGCCGGTATGTAACTTTGTTACATGTGCTATGGTATCATAGTCATGTAATGAATGAGATTTGGAAGTAGGATGATGGCATACATGCCCAGTGTCTAGAGTAGTTCTCATATTGTGTTTCACCTCCCTTGTAAGGATAACTCAAGGAGAAGTTACATTAAGGGTGAATACTGTAATTATGAGTTTTTTACTCATGTGTGGATCCTTTAAAATTAATCATAATTTTCTATTATTGTCTTAATTTGGATTCATAATAATTTTATTAAGGTAATGGGGATGTCTTTGGATTTTTAGGAGAGTAGAAACTAGCTTTTTGGGGAAAAGGCTTTTCGCATTTTTTCATTTAATCACAAAAGGAAACTCTCATGTTATAATTAAATTATGAGAGGATGGATAATGGGCTGGTATAGTGTGCACAGTATTCCCAAACCCTGTGACTTGATCCACATGACCTTGAGAAATGTTGCAGAAAAATTGTAGAGGAATATCTCATAGTTAGAACACAGTTTCCCTAAATGTGTTAGGGCCCATACCTATAACTAACTATTCTTGGTTGGCACATGATTTGGCTAACTATTTGGTTATACCATGTGAAGGAATTTTTTTTGAAACATTACAATTTTCAATTTAATGAAATGTTAAATTAATCTCCTCCTTCCTCATTATTTTCCAAAAGACATCAGATCTCCTCTGCTCCATTTTGATATAATTTGAGTATGTTCTCAGATTTGAGATCGACCGTTCATTTGGTGTCCAGATAAAAAACTATTAATCTCATTGGATATTTACCTGTAGGTTTTCGAATTCCTAGTAATATTATGTCTATATTCTTCTTATCTACTATTTTATTTAGATGTATGAACATATGATCCAATTTAAGGGCATTGATATTTTCTTATGACCTACTCAAATCTAGGAAAAACAAGAGGCTGATACTAGAAGATTTGAGTCATTGGAGCCTAAGGTAGGTGGTCTATAACTTATCCCTCAATTTCTATCATTTAATTAATAGTCATGTTTCATGTTGATTTTATCAGGTTTCGTTTATTGAATTCATGTGTCCTAAATCTATTCATTTGCATTGTATTCTAAGAATCTTTCTTTATATGTACTTGTTTTTTGGTGGTTACATCCACAATGTTGTCCATCCTATTTGTGATGTTTACAATTACTTGTTTTTTAGTTTTTTGAAACCTTTTGATCCACCATTCGTGTGTTCTTGAGCTTTAAGATTCTAATGGTAAGCATCTATATATTAAACGACTATTCAATTGTTGAATGACTAGTACCATGATGATGCACACATTACCCACCTAATTTATGTTCTTTAATCATGATAAACCAATATTAATTAAAATGGAAAGTGTAGTGTATATGTATGACATTGAAAATTTGAAGGGGGAAAAATGTGTGTTGCATACCATATCACCACTTTATAACCATAGTGGAATGTAGCAGTTTTAAACCAGATAAATGGTTATGGATTAAGTGAAATATTTAAATTGTTGGATACAAAATTGTCTTTGTAACACTAATGAATTTTAATAGCTTGAACCTTATGACATATTAAATGGATAGCATATTAAATGAACTAATTTATTAAATGAATTAAATATAAGGTGCCTAATTATACACATAGACAATGAAAATTTAATAGGAGTTGTTTGAATTACGAATTACTTGGATTCCTAAGGGAATTCTATGAAATCCTGAGGATTCCATTCTGATGAAATGATGACAGTTTCCTTGGTTGAAACCAACCATGAATCTTGATCCTTTCCTATGAGTAGATTCATTATATAACAGAGTAGGATCTCTTATTATTGTTACAAGATTCGTTGGATACACTCCTTGGATCGAGCATGGATTTCATGAAGACAAGGTTCCTTGGTAATATCCTTGAGCCTAGCTATAAATAGTCCCATTTTTTCATGGATGTATTGATAGAACTCAGTTAGATTACACTATTGTATAATTTCACAAATGATAATCCTTATAGTACACTTCTACCACTTATCTAGTCTGAAGTTACAGCATTTTGGGAGACCCTTGAGGTCTAGTTTTAAATGGTTATTAACATGGGACCCCTTTATAATTAATATAATGATTTTTACATGATATGTCTGGGAATCATTACTATTAATAACTTGAGGTAATTTCAGTACTTTAAATGCCTTAAGCGATTTAAATATATAAACCATAACTTAATTAATTAATGAACTGGTTATATATTTAGATACCAGCCTTGGAAAAAAGTAGGTACTTGGGAATTTACATTATTGTACTGATTTACTATTTTATATTCGTGATTTCACACTATGTCGGTTTAATTTACACAGATATGTTGTTACAGACACCATTGGTGGTGGCCTAATAAGATTTATCTCACACCCTAACTAGTCCACCATTACTACCTGAGAAAACTATATGTGTGCAGGAATTGATTAAGGTAAGTGTCTCACTTTGGACACATGATTTCTTGACTTCATAGGATGGATCTGGTAGAAGATCACCGAGCTAGAGCATGGTATTCTTGGATAGTTTTTGTATTCATTTTTTATAATTTTTCATTTCATGATTTTATGATTTTTTTTTCAATATTTTCCATCTTTATAGTGACATGATTTGTCATCAACAGCTTCTGTATATTGTTATATGTTATTCCATTTGTTTATTAATTCATCATTATTCTTTAACGTGTTTTGGGTATTATCAAACATCTTCTGCTATTTAATTTATGTTATCATATTTATCCAACATGATACAATATGGTAATGAGGATATACAATCCCCATAAATACACCCTAGTCCCTCATTATTATTGCGAAGTTTCTTTCACTCCTGAACACACGCTTGAGTCCATGTAGCCAACCGGGTTCGGGGTACCTTTAATGGATTCTAGGTTTGGGACATCACATTCATGAATTAAATTACTATTTTCATTATGATTCAAACCAATAATATTTAGCTTATTTATACATTACATCATTAAAATGTGAAATAGGTTATTGGGAATAGATGAATTAGAACTAATGAAATTATATTCCAATAAATTAAACTAACTAACTATATTTAATTCCATAATCATTTTTATGTTAATAAATTAACTTAGAAAAACATATTTCCCCCAAAAAATATTTTTTTGAACCATGTGAAGATGATAATTTAAAGTCAATAATTTCAAAATTTTAATAACAAATATATATTTAAAATATTTCCATAAAATTTATCACTACAATGTTAAAGTTTAATATCCATAAATTTATAAAATCATTTAATATAAATCACATATAATATTAATCAATAATTTTATTTTATTGTTTTTTTCTATTATTCAAAATATAACATATTTAAATCAATAAACTTTAAAATATTTATATTAAGATCAATTTATTTTATATTTTTATGGTTTTTACAAACCAAAAATTACTTTACATCCGTACAATAATTTAAAAATTATAAATATATTCATTAGATCCAAAGAATCACATATATTTTATTTATTAATTCTTCCGAGTAATTTTAAATTCAGTATAATAGTTCTTTTTCATCCCATGTTGTATCATATTCCAAGTTCATTTTTATTATTGAAAGTGTTCAATTTTTCTTAATAAATAATATAATATATTTATAAACTATATTATCTTCTATTTTAAAATATATATTGAATTCTAGTATATAAAATTAAGAAATTATTATTTTTTATTTAAGAAATAATTTTGAATTATTTTATTGATTATTTTTTCTTTATAATTGTTTAAAATATTTTTGGGACTGATCATAAATTATATATTTATTTTAAATAAAGGAGAAAATATATCATAAATATATTATAAAATAAAACTATATGATGTTAAATTATGGTATGATAATGTTATAAGGTTTGGAAAAAATATAATTTATTCAGTTGTTTTTTCAGAATCTATTGTATTATTTTAAATATTATAATTTATTTACTTTTGTAATTTAAATTATAAATTTGATGATTTAATTTTGATTTTTTAAAAAAATAATAAATATAATTTATAAGTCTTCAATTTTATGATTATTTTTTTACATTTAATAATTTTATTATAGTGGCACGTGAGATTATTATGGGGGAACAAATATATTAGAATGACTTCGGGATACATTAGAGTTTCTTTACTTTTTTGTTGTAACTTTATTACAATTTAAAATATTTAATGATTAAATAGTCATAATTATTGAAATATTTTTTTTCATTTCAGCACTAATTTTTTTTACAAATCATGGAACAAAAACATACTGAACATGTGTTGCTCATTTCATACTATATGAAACAAATTATCCTCCTATAAGATTAATATATGGTTTAAGTCAATGTTGGAAGACTATAATTATATTCTTTTGAAAATATCTATTTTTTATTTTGACCATGAAAAAATTTCATGGGAACTAGGTAACATTATTGGTAATATTTATTTTACATTAATTTCAATAGCGAAGAAAATCTATGATGTTAAATGTTTAAATTCATATTTAGTCATTAGGAATTAAAATTTATATGATTATTGAGAATATATATTACTATTAAAATAATTTATAGAATGATATAAATATAATTCTATGAATTATGTAAAATATATGTTGAATAATGTTTTTGGATATTTTTATAAGATTGGGAATATGGTCAGTACGCCTTGTCGAGATATGCTTTATTATTTGAAGATCTGATTAGGCCGGGGAATGGTGGAATAGTAAATGAATTATATATTTTATTTTTATTATTTATTCACATTTAACCCAATATATTGATCTTTTTATTGTTCTTGATACACTCATTGGCTTCCCCACAGTCTCGCATTCATGTGAAATTTTAATAGGAAAGACAAAAGAATGCAATATTTACAGCGTTTGATTAGAATATCCGACTTATTTTTTTTTTTCTTATTACCCCAAAACATGGGTTCTTAAAAAATCATAAAGAATAAATTACAAAAAGTTACTATCTATTATATTAAACAAATATTATAGTGTTTAGTGGCTTCTAGAGTCTATTGGAAGAATATTACAATTTTGATAATTTTTATACAATAGGGAAAGGCATTTAACTTCTCATGGTGTTATCTACACCTGTTGATGATGAACCAACTATATAAGAAGTTGGATAGTCATGTATTCATGTGTAATCCTTCATAAATTCATTGAATAAAAAAATATCAAAATCAAGCTTATTTTCATGAAACCTCATTTTATAATAGTAGTTATCCAGTTTTTCTCAACTTTCATAATTACACAAGTGAATAGTAGATGACCTTCTTCTCCAATAGATCTTAAATTTAAATCTTTCTCTCTCATAGAATAAATTTTATCATGCTCTTTATACATATTTTGGATCATAAAGTAATTACGAGCTATTAATATTTTTAATCACCTAGTTCTTTGACACCTTCACCATATATATTCCTATGAAAATATATTATGAAAATTTTATTTCCTTTATTGTTTTGTAACTCTCTCAATATTCATCAATAATTTCCTATAAACTAATTATATAAGATACTTCCATTTTGAATTTACACTTGAAATATCATTCAAATCCACCGGTCAAAACATTTTTGAAGACTCATATATTTCCTTCTTTAAATTATATATAAAATATAAATCATTAAATATTAAAAATATTACTATAAATTTAGGAATTAATATTCAATTTTATGGGAATTGTGGCATAAACCCCCTTTCCATGGAGTGTAACATCCCAACATTCAGTTCCATCCTCGTCTGGTTCCCCCTGTATCCTTTGCATTGATCATAATCCATGTGAGTGACCATGATGTATAATTCATGAATAATAAATCAATAACACTTCATTATTTTAATCTAAATTTATTCTAATTAATAATTTTGAATATATAAATTTTTTTTACCCTTCATAGGACCATTAAATCTAGTAGGAACCTTATATAGCTATTATGTACCTTTATTCTTCTCCTCAAACAAACCATTAAATAGAAGTAATATGAGTTTTATAAATCAACCATTACACTTATTCTTTATATAAATTCTATGATGATCCTAGAAATTCAGTGTAGTTCATTTAAGATAATCAACACTTCATACTTACATAGATAGATCTACTCTTATATATACATGAATCGTGTTTTCCTTTCTCATCCCTGATGGTTATATTGGCCTAGATGGTGCTAATGTGTGATAATATCCATGAATATATAGGGACATCATCTCAGAGATAATGAATATTAATTTCATTAAAATTATACATATTAATTTTAGGGACATATCCAATTTACAATATTTCATTTATGCATATACTAGAAAAACATTATTATTTTCAAACTATTAAATAAACTACAAAAATATTGAGAACTCTATTCCATAATTCAAAAGCACTTTTCATAACAAATTTTGAACATTAGAATTGTATTTACCACAATTATGTCCTAAAGATATAATCCATAATGATATTCCAAGAATAATCACATCAATTTACCAGACACATATTTAAATGTTGATTATAAATGTAATCTAACACATTAGGAAAAATAATATACTGTTTTTTGTTTGTTTTCAATAACTCAAAAACTCATAACAATAAGTGAGATTCAAATTCACATACTTATTGAAAATAAATACAAATAAAATATAGAGGCTCCTCATCTCATTAATCTCCTTTATAATCCCTTATTATCTTTCTCTATTAAAATCATATATTTATACACATGTGAGAGAAGGGAAAATCACATAAAATTTCATAAAAAATCTGCTGGTCTAATGTAGGACTACATGGGATAAAATTGTGTATAAAAAAGATAGATTTAACTATAGTTTTAAATGTTATACAAAAACAAATAGGAATTTGATATCAATTTCAAAACTCATTATAAGTGGTTTCATAAAAAATATTGATCCTGGAAATATATTACGTCATACACACATCTCAATAAACACATCAAAATGTTTAATTGAAAAGAATAAAACTACCACTTTGTCTTATGATTTTATCAACCTATACTTAAACTAATTAATTGTGTTCAATACATTCATAAACAAGTGTTTTAATTGTGATTCCCATGTCTCATTAATTCAATTAAAAAATATTTCAAGAGAAATCCTATTCACTCGTTATGATTTATTGATAGATCTATAATGATTTTTACTCCACTTGATTGATTCACTCAACACCTTGTCATCAGGGTAGTTAGATTATTCCATTGCAAACACTTAATATTTATCTAATAGTGATAAAACACAATTAAATCCTTAAATTATAAGAATGTTAACACAAGTTAAAAAAATAGTTAAAAAATATGGGCCCTTTCTTATTTTATAAGCCACATCCTGGTTGGAGTTCCCAATCAAGATTTTATTCCTCTTTCTAAGAAGATAACCTAATATACTATTTAAATCCAAAAATATTTGATTAATCGACTTTGTTCTGTATAATATTTCTTCATATGGAGTATTTTTATTCACCTCAAAAATTACAGTACCTTCAATTATTTTTGATTTCATAAAAAATTTTACGCTATCTTCCTGCGCTAGTAGGGTTATCATGTAACCCATTGGGAAATTATATGTATGTAAATACCACTTAAGTAGATTTCATTGATATTTCAGATATCCATTTATTGATATAATCATATAAGGTTTGTTTTTCTTATCTAATACAACTTTTATTCTTTTTATCTATCCACTCACTTGTGCCTTATCCATTAGTTTATACATGATCAATCTCTTAGGCCAAACTATCTAGAACTCCTTCTTGGAATAATTATTAAATTTTGGATTATTATTGTACATATTTCTATCTTAAAAAACACAACTTCCTTTTAAAATCATAATAATCTTATTAAAGGAATCAAAACATTATTACTTCGATATTGTGACCTTCTTGTCCACATATTCTATATAATTAATTTTAAGAATCCCAATATATTTTTATCAAATTTGATTAGTGTATATATATATAATAGTCTATTTCAATTGAAATAAATAATCACTTTCTTTCCCATAATTCCCCTTTTTTCATAAATTTTAATTAGTAAAAACATATTATTCTAGAATGAATTGTCTTTCTGTGTAAAATTTCTTCTCATTTTTTATAGTCCGAATTATTTAATAAAAGATTCTCTATCCTTGGATATTGGAAATAATAGTTTTATTAGGAACATGATTTGGATATAATTAAACATTTTTATTGGAACCCCCCATATCACCATCTTCATTACATTCTCACTTAACTTAATTTGGTTCTGGGTAACCTTATGTACTGCTCATTAATTAATTTTGATCCCCAAGGAATAGGTATTTTGTCTCAACTATTTATTTCTCCATTATAGACAATTTATCCACATGATTAACTATAATATTTTATTCCCTAGCAACCAATACTTTTAATTTATTTACCTATTCAATTAAGGTCACGTACATTATAACATAAACTTCTTTCTCAGAAACCAACTTGTTTTTTATATCGTTATATTACTATTTTATTTTATGAGATATTTTATTTATACCATACAAGATTGAAATTTTTATTTTATCTACAAATAATGTTTTGCCCTTTTCTATCCATAATTGAGTCTTAATGAATCAAATCATTTCACAAAATCAGAAAATGTAGTGACTTTTTTATCTTATATTCTAAATGAGACATATTTCCATTTTAATTATGATAAATTATCTTATTTTTATGCTAAAAGGACTCTTATTATTCTTCCATTATTTATTTTATTGTGGTTTCTTATACTCATCGTGAGATTTAGATATTTCTGTCTATATCATTTGGAAATATGTTTGAGATAAGAAAAAATATCATCACAGGTATAAAATCTAAATAATTGTTTATAAGTGACTTTCCTTTTTCTTATTTTTAATATCTTTTATAAAAGAGAAAAAAAATTATTGATGTATTCATCATCCACAACATCATCTAAGTCTCTTATTTCTAAAAATTAATATTTATTTAAATATCATTTTCTCATTTATTCAAAGGTCATATCATCCTCTTCTTTCTTCTTAATGGATAGATTTTTCCATATCTCATAATATATGATTATGTTATTTAACTCATCTATTTTATATTATTATCTTACAATAAGGCTGAATTTTTTTAATCAAATTGATCTACAACATTTCTCATGAATAATGTAGTAATGATAGATTATTATATATTCTTATAGAACCCTAGAGTAATAATGGATCTCTCATTTTCCTAAGTATAATAACCATCAATATATTCATCATTAACCATTTTTAATTCATTAAAACCAACCCTCTAAAAAAATAAATTTGTATTCTTTGACATTGACATTTCCTTCAATGTATCATCTCAATTTATCCTAGACATCCTTTGAAGTTCGTGGAGCAATGAAATTTCAATATACTTTAAAAATGAGTGTTGGAGGTTTAAAAGGCATTATATAACCCCACATGTCATTATTTTTAATATTTGGAGTCACATCCCTTTGAATTACAGTAATCCATTAATGAAAACTTAAAAGCCATTTAGAAAATTGTTATTTTTGACTAATAAAGTGAGATATAACCCAAAACCTATATCCACCCATAAAAAGTATAAAATCTTAAAAACATATACCCTAGACTCCTATAAACAATATCCAAATTTCTTATAAATATTTTTCTTTTCAAAATTCCATGAAAATGATCTTTAAGAAGTTACCCAAAGGAGAACATCCTAAGGGAGAGGTAGTGTTCTTAAACTATCTCTCTTAATTCATTTCATATTTCCCCATTTAATATATTCATTAAATATATTAATTATAAAATTTTTATTATTTATATAATAAAATATAATTTCTCTAATGTAATATATAATTTTCATCTTCAATCAAAACCATTTGAAAATGAATATGTTATCATGCGTACATGAGAACTACCATCTATATGAATGACATTTTATATTTTTCCATTATCAGCTAAAATGGATGAGTTTTTAAATTTATTTAAAATATATAATGTAAATTTATTACACTATTAAATTTTTTTAAAGATAATATTTTTCATTTTTTATGTTATATTACTAATGAACTGTAATATTAAAAATAACCACCTTAAATGATAATATGAATGAACCATTATTAATTTGAGTCCAATTTGGGGAAAAATAAAAAAATATATATATTTTTTGATAATGGATTAATAAAATATATATACCTATAAAATTAAAGAAACTATCAATCTATTTAACAAATCATTTTAAGAGATTCAATATACTGATTAAGTTCTATATAAATTGACCAAACTAGATCGAGTAACTAACCAAAGGATAAACTATTTAATAAAAATCTAAATATGATAAAAAACCATAGAAAATAAAATATTAATAGAAAAATTTCATAATAAAGATGATAATAAAATTAATTTAAATACTAACTATATTCTATTTTAAAAATAATGAATCGGGACATGATGAATGTGTTCTTGTCTCTCAATTTTTGTTTGAGATATAAAGTGTATTCATAAAAAGATTATTTATGTGTTCCATATATTATTCTTTGATTTTTTTTATCATAATAATTCATGAAATATATTATATTTAGAAATTCATCCCATGTTCTTCTTTACATATATTTTCAATTCAAAATATTACTACATTGCAAAGGTGTTTTGAAACCTATTTCGGGTTCAATGAGTTATGATTTTTCTTCTTGAAATTATTTCACATATTTTTGGAAAATTATTATTTTTGATTCAATTATATGTTATTTTTTCTATGGATTTAGGTTTTTTCCACATTAACGACTTTCTAAATTTCCCATGATTTATGAATTATTATATATGTAAGATATTTTGTTAACTAATATTCTATTTTTTTAGTTATGATTTCATTATATGTGAATTATTCTACAATGGTTCTTAATTTTTTATATTTAAAATTTTATAATATATTTATAATTTTAAATTTAGGTAAATTTATAATTTTTATGAAAATATTATTTCTTGATAAATTTTTCTCATTAATTTACGTTGTTTTTGAGAAAATAATATAATCTATTTTAAAGATTAATTTACTCCATTTACAGCTAATTCGTTTCCAAAAATATTTTCCTTTATTATTATGAAATAAAAATATGTGTTTACTCATGGGATATTAGAATTTTTTATTTCCCATTTTTAAATGGAAATATTAATTCCCCTTTTTACAATGTCTAATTTTAATAAAGGTATTTCAAAATATTAAAAATGTTTTATATTGAATTAAAATTGAACTTTTTATCTTCCACTCTCAATTATATTTTTAAAGAAAAAAGTTTTTTTTAGAACTTTATTATTAAAGATAATTTGTCAATGTAAAAATTATCAATATAAATTCAATTCACCATTTTTAAAATATTATTTCTTTTTCAAGGATTTGTTATTAATGATTCCTTTTTAAAAGAAAAAGTTGTCTGGATGTTTTCCATTCAACATCTTAGATAATTATATCTTTTTAATAGATAAAATGTTGATAAATAATATTAAAATTAAATTATATAAAAAATTTTAAATGAATTTCTTTAAAATTACATTCAAAAGTGAGCATGACTTCATCTTTGAAAACATTGATAAAACCATTATTTTATGATCTATTTTACAATTTCACTATAATTTTTTATTTATCTATGATTCTTTTGAAAATTATATTTCATGAATCACCCACTAAATGTTCATATAAAAAATTCATTTGGGGGAGTAATACCTTTTAGGTTTGACACAATTATGGTCGAGATGTTTTTTTTAGTCGTACCATTTGAAAATTTTATGAAACCAATATTTATTTCTTGGGTACATTATAATTTTATAAATGATTAATTTTATATAGATCACATATGTATGGATGATTTTTAGATGGATTATTATGTTACCCAGTAATTAATTTCTTATTAATTTGTATCTAAATAGAAAATTATCGGAATTAGTAACTGATTCCTTCTTTAACATTTTAATGGTAATCATGTATTGATACCCATTAAACTATATTTATATGAAATATTTAGTGATAGATAATACAAAATATTTATTATAATTAGGTAGTGATTCCTACTTCACTATATTTATTACAATCAAGTAGTGATTTGTTCTCCACTATGTTTATGGGAATCATGTAGTGATGCCTGCTCTATTATGGTAATCAAGTAATGAGGATCGCTCCACCATGTAATTTTCACAATTTTATGATTTTTATTTTTATGATAGTTCTATTATTTACTATTATGTTTCATTTCCATATTATTCCATTTGATTATTACAATTATTATGCTCCATGACTCATGGTTATTATCTTATGTTTTGACACTCATATTCCATGGTATATATTTTCTATTTTGAGATTAAATGTATTTATATCATGGATTATGAAAAAATATTATTTTTCAATGTTATTTATAAAAAGAATTTTCTCCCCCACTTATTTTCTTATCATACTTATGATGAAAACCTTGATTATATGTTGATGATTTTTACTTATTGGTCATTTTCACTCACCCCATCCTTATTTTTTTTATCCCTAAGCTATGAATATGAATATAAAATATGGTAATTCTATAAGATATTATATTGTGGCTAAATTATGTATGAATACTCAAATGTACTGTAAACTGAGTTTCTTATGCCACTGGTCCTTAAAGGAACTAAATGTTCCAATAACGGGATTGTGTGACTTTTTTTGATATGTAATGTTTATATTATTTAAATGATAAAAAATAAATTTATTTTTAGAAAATTATTTCTCACATTATATCAATCATAGTGTGTAATATATATGTTTTTAGTACCAAGAACTGGGGTTTAGATATGTGGTTCCATATTTGGAATCATAGTTGGGTGTAATTAATTTTGAGAAATTTTAATGTTATTTTAGGGATAAACATAAGAGAATATTAATTAAACCCATAAGTATTAGTGCATATTTTAATATCTTCTAGATGTTTTGGTAAAGTATAGATTATGATATTTTCAAGCAATAACATTAATATATGGTTATTTAAAAGTTTATGTGGATGTATAAAATATTCACCAAGGGGTGCTCACCCTAAAAAGGATGGTTTAAAATTGACTCGATTGTCACTCAATATTCAAAGATTGGGCCAATGATATATCATATTTATAGAAACTCCTAGGTGATATGATTTAGTCAATCACGTTATCTTTAAGTACCATTATGAATGATTTCGTAACTTCTTTATGGTAGGATATATATCCTAATAGAAATACAACTAAGAATATCGTATATTAATAAAAAGGATTTATAGGTTTACACAAAAATATCATATTTCTAACAAAATTAATATAATTTTAAATGAAGTTTTCATTGGAGAAGTCATAATAGGATGAAGTTTTCATATTTACATTATCATTTAATTTAATGTTTTTGGTTATTTAAAAAATAATTTTGTTTTAGTAATAAGTTGTATAATAGGATCAAGAAAATTAATTTTAGAATGTTATGCCCATAGAATATATTATAACGAAATAAGTATGAATATTTGGTACAAAATGTTGTGAAATATAAAAAATATCAATAAATCCCAATTAGGTTGGAAATGATTTTTCTACTAGTATTTATGACTATGAGGTTTTTATATCAATATAATATAAATCTAGATTTTCTTATGGGTCAATTTGTTTCATTATTTAGTGGATAATAATTAATATTATGTTAAAATTATTTCTTTAATGTTGCGGGGAGAATAAAATACACTTAAATTTTGGAAAATACATTTTTCAAAATTAAAACAATGTTTGGTATCATTCTCTACAAAAAACCCCAAAAAATAAAATAATTTTTTTATGAATATTAAAAATAAAATTAATGACTAATAAATCATATTTCAGATTAAAATAAATTTAATAATTTAGATATAAATAAAAAATGTCAAAAAGAACACTTAATATTTTGTAATGGAATTTCTGAATAAAATATTTTTTTCATTGTATAGTTTATTATCATTAAAAGAAAAATTAAAAAAAATTAGAATTTTAATTTCATAAAATGAACATAATTTTGAAATTTTCATGTCAAAATTTTCTTATGGTGAATTTTTGTGGATTATCTAAAATAATTGATGATGAAGTGAATAGTGTAAAAAATTCTGATTTTGCTAAAATAATAAATTTTCTTATATTATAATAATACAAGAATGAATTAAATGTTATTAATACATTCTCTCTAAAATATATATATATATAAGTTATTATTATTGGTTTAGAAAATACTATATTGAAATTATTAAATCCATGTTTTATGTTTTGAAAACATATGTAATATTTTTCTCTAAATGATTTTCTATTTTCTAATATTACAAAGAAGTGTTCATCTGTTATAAAAGTCAAATCTAAAAAAAACTATTATCTTATTATACATCATAATTTTCATATTATGTATTACGATCAAGTTAATTTTTAGGAATAAAATTATGATTACACTGATTAATCATAATAAACATGATAAAGGTAAAAAGGTTTTTAAAATAATAAGTTTTTTAATCTTGTGAAGTTTTAATAAAATAAATTAAAAGGGGATATTTTATATAATTAATTTTATATTATGTTAAAAAATAAATTTTAATATATTATAAATAATTTAATTAGTAATTAAAATTATATAAAAAAAAGAGAACATAATGGCGAAATCAATATTTCTTCTACAAAACAGATTTTTCTACATGTCAAATGTTTTAATTTAAATGATACATTTCCCTTATTTATAAATTCATTTAAATTATATTTATATTAAAATGGGGTTTTCTACATCCAAATTTAGTATGAAAATTGAAATTATGTTTCTATTAAAATATAAATTATTAGGCCAGAAACAAGTTTCCAAGGTAAAAAACCAAAAGGGAAAAATGTAAAAAACATGTCCTAAATGAATTAAAACCTATATAAAACATGTGTTAAAATGGTTTTTTGAGACTTTATAGACTATATATCAAACAAAATTTTATTATTTAAATCTTTTTGGTCCATTAAAACATGAATTATATCATGAAATCATTTAAAATGTAATAATTATTTAAAAAACTATAGTATTCTTTACTTCTAAAAGGATATCAATTTCATCAAATTTCTCCAACCATTAAAAAACATTATCTCTAAAAAAATATACCCTAATATCTCTTTAGACATATCCCCACATCATAAAAACACTGTTCTTTATAAAAGACATTGCAAAGGAGTACTAAATTGTCTCCCAAGGGATAAAGTCTAATGGTTGAGTTAATGTTGCAAATTCATCTCTATTAATTATTTTTTATTATACTGATTAAGTCTCTTATATCCCTGAAATTATTATAAAACATTATTTTTATAATGAAATTTTTCTAAACTATTGAAATATCACTTTTTTAACTTATTGAAAATCCTTAATAAAATGGAAGACATTGTAATGAAAATGTGCAGACTACCACCTCCAAGAACAACATGTTCTATTTTCCCATTATATCCAAGTGTGAATGAATTTTAAAATGTATTTAATTTATAAAACATTATCATTAGGAAATTATTAATTATTTAAAAAGATATTTTTATACATTAGATAAGTGATATTAATAATAAATAGTAATAATGATCGAAACCGCCTTAAAATATTATATCGAGGAACCTTCCTTAATTTGAGTCCCTTTATGAAAATAATACATAAACATATAAATTATATAATAATGGAATAATAATAGAAAAAAACATTCTTCAACTATGGATACTTTAAGCTATTATAAAACTCATTTTACCATAATTAGTAACCGAGTAGGTTTTTATGAAGTTGACTGAACCACCTAGAGTAACTACCCAAGGAGAGGACTACTTAATAAATAAATAACATATTTTAGTTAATAAAACTTATAAAATTAAATATTGATGGAAAAGGTTCTTATGTTTTATTAAGTTTTATCTTTTTACTCAGAAAGATAGCCACACATAGTAATGAATCAAGGCAAGAGTTAAGGGTTTTTTCATATCTATTTTACTTCATTAATATATGATGCCTATTAACCTGTTATTTATTTTTATGGTGTAAATATTTTCAGTTAATTTATTTTTTCATAATTATCCTTGAAACCTATTTGGTTTAAAAAATCAACCCAATTTCTGACATTCATTTATTTTTAATTTAAACGATTACAACTTTATAAGTGTTTTGGAAACTCAAATCTTGTTTATTGAGTAATGATTATTCTTCTGGTACTTCTTTCATTTATGTAGAGAACATTATACTTGTTGATATTATTATGTGTTAATTTCATTATACTTTCTATGTATTTATATTTATACCACATAAATTTCTTTTATAAATGTATATATTTTCATGAATTATGATATAATTAAGGGATTTGGTAAACTAAATTTTTATTTCCTTTAGTTAAAATGTTATTCTGTGAAAATTTTAAATCAACTTTTGATAAATTAATTTATTTATTATTTTATAATATTTATTATAATTTTTCTCAAGGGAATATTATTTTTTTAATTCAAAATTGTTTTTGTTTTGAATTTAGTTCTCATGAATGCTGAGCATTTTTTATGAAAGAATACTCTTCTCTATTAACGATGGGATTTCCCCATTTCTATATTCATTATTGCCAAAAATATTTTCGTTTCTTATTTTTAAATTAAAATAATTTTTTATTAATTTGAAATTACTGATTTATATTTCCATTATTCAAAGATAAATTTTTCAACCACTTTTTATGATGTAGTTTTTCAATAAATATATTTCAGAATATTTAAAATATCTATACGTCCAAAATAAAAAGAATTCAACCACTGAAAATTATCATTAATAATCCTTCCAGTATTTTCAATGATATAATATTAAATATTATTTTTTAAAATTATAATTCTTTAAAAAATCACTTAAAATTTTCAAAACAATAATTTATTTTTTAATATTCCATTATTTTTATAGAATGTAAATGGTTTCAATTTTTTTTCACACAACCTTTTTGAAATATATATATATTTTTCAAGTAACCATTATGTATAATTTATTTTCAAATTAAATTAATTCAATGAAAATTGCATCACCTTTTCCAGAATTATTCTCCAATGAAATTTTAGAATCATCATTTATAGCAACGATATAAGCACTTTTTAAAGACACTTCTACAGTTTTTATTCTATTTTTTTCTTTATCTATAAAGGATTTATTCCTTATAAATAATTATTTTTCATCTATTTTCCTCTAAAAATCTATATAAAATACACTTTTGGGTTATTTAATTTTGATTAGTATCTGATTAAATTATTTATGAAAGTTTTTGAAATACCACCTCGAAATGTTACAAAACCCCCTTTTCATTCCAAGTGTACATTAAGAAGTGATGAATGATTATTTTAAAGTGGAACACATATGTATGGAAGATTTAATTTTGGGTTCCTTTATCCCCCAATAATACAATGTTTATAAATTTATATCTCATGAGATAATTATTAGAATTTAGTATTGATGCTCTCTCCACTATGGGAATAAATAAGTGATCCCAGCCTCACCATGCTATGGGAATTAGGAGGTGGTACTTCTCTACTATGTCTATTAAAATTAGGTTATGATCTCTAGTAAAGTATGTTTTTGGGAATTAGGTAGTAATTCCTCCTTCAGATTTTTATAGGATTCATCTAGTTATTCTTTCTCTACAATATTTATGGAAATCAAGTAGTTATGCCTTATATATAATGGGAATTATGTAGTTTTTCCCAATCCACCATGTTCTGGGAAACATGTAGTGAATTCCAATTCTATATTAAATTATTTTTATGCCTATATTACTGCAATAGTTTTCAATCATGCTTCATTTTAATGAAATTAAATGTATTTATGATTATAATTATGCATCATGGACCATGTTCATTGTTCATGTTTTCACACTCTTATTCCATGTTATATATTTCCTCTTGTGATATTTTGTTCCTTTCTACCATGGATTCTAAAAACACCTATTATTCTATGATCTTTTTAAAAAGATGTTGATTCTATAATCATTTTATCTCTCATTCCAATAATCTAATACAAGATGAAATGTTTTTTATTTATCCCTGACTTCGTGTTTTAGATCTCCCCTATCTTATTTTTTAACTCTCCAGGATATGATGATGATCATAACTTATGGTAAGTCTAGAATATATTATATTATAGATTTATTATGTAGATATATTCAAATGTGTTGAATAATGATTTTCTCAGGTATCCGGTCAACAATGAAACTAAGCCTTATATTCATTCAATTAGGTTAATATTTTTGAGATATAATGTTTATATTTTGGAAATAATTGAAAATAAATATATTTTTAGCTTATTACATCTCACTTTGTATCAAATCCAATGTTTAAATTATGTTTTTTTTCACACTTTATCTTGGAGTGTGGTTCCAGAGCACCTCATGGTTTATTTTTCATCATCCACCCTATTATTCCTCCCATTAATTTTATTTTATCACACCCTTTATTTAATGAATATACTTATATTATTACATTTATTATGAGTATTATAAAAATTATAGAAGGACTATTCTAATGGATTTAAATAATGTTTAATTTTATGAATGTATCCATGTTTTATGATCATAATTTTCCAAAAAACTAAATCTCTATATTTTTGGAGTAGTATTACTGTGTATAATTATAATTAAAATTATGATATAATAATATATGTATTATATGAGTTATTATTGTCATTATTAATAAATGAATTAGTAAATATTAGCATTTGTCTAGTAAATGACAACCTTGGTTTAATTTATATACTTCATTATTGGATATGTTACTATTGATCTACATAGATTAATATTTTGTTTAATTAATGAAAATAAACATATGTTTTGTTATAACAATGAATATTTGTTAAAATAGTAGGAACTAAGATAAACAAATCCAATAACCCATGTGATAGACAATTCAATGAATTTTAGAATGGAATTATTAATGAGATGGGAGATGTAGTTTAAAACCATGTGGAGGTACATAACCACTTGTCTTATGTTGTGTACACTAACCTAAATAGCGTTTAATGTACAACATCACACAATAAGGTGAAATTCACTATTTAATCATTCATCTTAATGAAACCTATCATTTAGTAAACCATTTAATATTAATAGTATATAAGAATGTATTAAAACAAAGGAATAAAATTATGCCAAATTATTCTGATTACTAGAAGTTAACTCATGTTTTTTTCATTTGGAAGGAGTAGGACAAAAATAGTGAATATTGATCATGAATAAAAATCCAAATGATGATGTTTAAGTGATAATGTATAAAGTATTTATAAAAACATTTATTAAATTTTGTTTCCCTAAAAATCATTGTACCATTATGGATAATCTATTAAGATTAAATAGATATATAATGGATTTTTTTCAATGTATGTGGAGGATTTAGAAATCCTAGAAAGGTATACCTTGGTTTTTATTATCATCCATGATATAAAAAATAGATTCTTTTTTTATTTAAACCCAAATATTCAAAAATATCAGACAATATGGAACTTATAAATATATAAATAAGATTGTCTATATGCTTACATAGTCAAAATTGTATTTATATAATAAACCCATATAGTTGAAGATGCAATGTAGGGGAGATGTAGTTTCATTATGGAGGATAAATAAAAATTTTAAAGAGGGAAATAGATCCATTTTCTATATGTGAATGATATAGATAGAATCCCGTGGGGAAATGTCTCAATGGGATTAGGAGAAAATTCACGTGCGAATATATGGATATCGATTTCATTAATTCTTAAGAAATGTGAAAATGAAAGAGGATATTATAGAGGAACGTATAGAATAACTCAATGCACCAATTCTGATCTAATGATTCAACTATAAGGAACTTGAGAACTTGGAATGTAAGTGAACCAAACCATTAGTCTCTGAGGGAAATAAATTTTAAAAAATACATAATAAAATATATAATAGAAATTCATACCCCACTATACAAATTCTATGGAGTAATAAAGTGAATTTTTGAATGTAACACATTCCATTCAAACAAAAATAGAGAAATTTTTTTATTATTTAAGTTTCACATTAATTATTTATATTATAAATGGTTTTTATAAATATTGAATCCCCACCATAGTACTATGTAATATATATCTCTATAAACACAACAAGTAGTTCATTAATAGTAACCAAAGTATTCAAATCACCCCCAATTAATGTCCATGGGATTTTTCATCCCTATTTTCTTTTAGTTTTTCCTTTGGTCAAGTTTTACTCTATACTTGGAATGGATTTGATCTCATTATATAGAGGTCATATAAACATCTAGATAAAAGAAATTTAATTATATATCCTAAACCATCACATGATGATATAAAAATGAAAGGATGGTTATTAATCTCCTTTATAAAATACTTTATAGGTATGCATATTGTTACCCAATAAACAATAATATACAATTTAAATTATTGGGACTAAAAAATCATCAACCATTAATAAATTAAAATTAATACTTGATAAATTTATTTATTTTCCAAATATTTATTTGACCTCCCCTAGATTATAAGGTAGAGTTTATAATCGATAATATACCTAGAGAAACACTTATATCAATCATACCATATAAGATATCCATGATATAATTAGAGGAGTTAAATAATAAATTACAAGATAATTTGGGAAATTCATTTATATACCATAGTGCTTCACCATATGGATAATTCATTCTCATTGATAAAAAAAATGATTGGTCAATATTGATTTTAATCGATTATCAAGAGATAAAAAATTTAACTATAATGAAAAAGTATCTAATTTCATGAAGATATGGTTTTATCTATTGAAATTAACGTGATCAATACAACGCCAAAGGGAATCTTTGTTTTCGATATCAACAGTTGAAGGTAAAGATATAATATATTCACAAGACATATTTTATTATAATATTTAGAAACTATAACTTAATATAGATACCATTTATAAAAACAAACACCCCATAAATCTTATTATAATTTATGAATGGATACTTTATAGAATATCTTTATAAATATTTTTTCATTTTTATTAAAGATATTATAAATTCTTCAAAGTTAAAGGAAAAATACATGGAATAAATTTAGGAATGTATAGAACACTTTATTTAAGGATATGTTATAGGTTATATTCTAAAAATGTGACTTGTTGATGTATAAATTCCCAAACATGGGGTATATAATTATAAAATTGGGAATCATTATAGATATATTAAAGGATTAGAAAATTTAGGTATGATAAACACCAACAAGTGTTATAGAGATCTGTAGATATCATGGAATAATTGGGTACTACAAATGACTTTGGAAATATTTCTCATCATTTTTATTCAACTAACAATGTAAACATGGTAGTGTTTAATGTATGTCTAGATAGAAGAATGTGAGATATAATTAGAGAGATCAAGAAGTGTTTAATCCCTACAATGGTACTCTCACTCACCAAGAGTGGAGATTCTTGTTTTTATTCATTGAATCAATAGTAAATAAATTTGGTTTCATACATATGAAAAATGATAATTTGATAGAATATTATTCTAAAATAATAATTATCCTTGTATATAACTATATAACACAAGATCTTGAATTTATTGTTGTGTCATTTTATTGAATATCTATTAAAATTTCCTTTAGATAGAAAACTATAAAATATTTAATGATCGCAAGTGATTAATGTATATATTCAAATAGAAGGAAATAAACCTAAATAAATAAATATGGTAATATTTAATCAAGTACTATAATAGTTCAATAGAATACAATCGTGGAAAGAAAAATATGGTATCTTAGGCTATAAGAAAAAAATAACTTTCTACCCTATTTGTGATGAGGATTTAGAAATATATTGACTTCAAGTATATAAAATGGATTGATATATAAACCATAAAGTATGTTATTACATCCCTTATTTCCTAAATGATTTATCAACAATAAATCTATGAAAAAATCAAGGAATCACAAATGGATGATCTAGATATTTAGTAATTGGAGAGTGAAATGAAATAAATAAAGATTCACCATTTCGACATAGATCATGAAGGATTCATTTTTTGGAACTATAATAAAAATTTAAAAATAAATAAAAATAAATAATGAGTTATTGGATTCTGAACATACCACATATTTCCCTATACCCTCAGTAAGTACAAATTCTTACTATGAACTCTATGAGAACTACTAATATGACTACATGTTGTAGTATAATTATTATTACATCTCAAAGTGACTGGTATGTTAGTAATTTAATATAGAACATCCAAATACAAGAGGATATTGCAACCATTACACATACCAATATAGAAATGAGGTAAAACCACTATAGATGTTTCTATGCGACATATAAATAAATCAAAATGAAACAACACCATTTTTTTGGTGGATTTAATCATGACAACTGATCACTTCATTGTTACTCAATAATATTTATAACTTGACCAACTAGATAAGATATATATAATGGATTTGGTGAGGCTACATGGGATTCCAATTTCAACTAATTCTAATAAAGGCATGATGTTCACCTCTATATTATAAAGAACTATAATATTACTTGAATATTTAATTGAAATTTATTATGGCCTATCACCCCCAAATTGATGGATAATATTAATTTACTATTCACGTACTCAGGGAAATTCATATAACATTTCTGATAGACTTCTATACAGGATGGATCAACAGTCTCATATAATAATAGTTTCCATTAAACTCTTCGGATGACCTTAGATGTAAAATTATATGGGAAGAGATATAGAACACAAAAGTTTTGGGATAATGTTGGTGAATAGAATCAAATAATAAAATCCTTTTCAAGAGATGAAAAAAGGTTTTAACTATTCACCAACACATTTTTGTGGTGAATATTTCACCAAATATATATATTTATTACCATGAGATAGACTTGTAATTTTATATTACATAAAAAGTGTTCCTTTGAATATCACCTTGGAAACGAATTATATGTTTTAGAAATATTGAAAATAACAGCCCTTGGAACATTTTTCCATTCAAGATATTTGATCGTATGGGATTCATGGTATATAGACTAGTACTTCCAATAACCAAAACTATAGTACACAATTTGTTCTATGCATCTATCTAATGGAATTACGTACTCAATCCCATACATGTAATTAATATAAAGGTGGTACAAGTAGGGAACAAACTATACTATATTTAAAAGATGGTAAATATCTATGGCCATAGAGAAATATTTCTCTACTATAATACAACTCACCTTGTTAATCTAATTTTATTAAACTATGAGTTTGAGGAGGTAACCTGAGAACCTGGTATGCAATGAAATATAAGAACAAAATCTTTTCACAATATAGGATACCAGTTGAAAATTTAAAGAAACAATTTCAAAATGGGTTAAGAGTATATCAGATGAGTCTTTTCTATATGATATTTGACTTCTTTCAAAGTTTCTTTCATATTTAGGTATTATTTTTAATATAAATAACACGCACTAAATAACAAAAAAAAATTGACTTTTTCCATCAATAAAAAATTATATATAAATAATCAATAAACCCTATAAAATTAAGAATATTATAGTGGGAGAATAATAAGAAATAAAAACTAATAATTTTTTGAAAATCTATCAGGTAGTGGTCAGTAAAAAATATTCCAGTCACAAATAACACAATAAATTCAAAAACAACATTATAAATATGATTGTATTTTTTCAATGTTTATAGAGATCCATCAGTGAAAAATTTTCCGGAGATGAAAAATGGAAATATGTGTTATTTATAGGTTCTATAAATCCAGTATGATCAATGGTACAATAAATCCGACTATTTAAATATAAATAAAATAATTTAAATAATAATATCATCATCATAATAGTTACTTGAGCACTGATATAGTAAAATTACACATAAATGACATTTAACATTATTATAACATGTAAATCTAAAAATATAAATAATATAAAATATATATCAAAATTTAGAAACTTATTAATTGATTAATAATATATTTTTATAATTTTTATCATAGAATATTTTATAAAACCCATAATTTTAATGTTTTAAATTTTAAATATTAAAATTACAAAAGTATACAAATTATTTTGATAAAATTATTGTAATTTTTTGTAATAAATACAAAAAAATTCCATAAGTTATTTTTTGGGTATTAAAAAAGATAAATGTTTTAGTTGACTAGAAAAAACATATTTTCTCAAACACTACATGCTTTATTACATAATATTGAACTAATATTGATGAAATTAGCTCTCAATTGTTTTCTACAAAGAATATGTGTAATAATCTAAATTACTTTTTATGAAAATTATAAATTCAATTTCTAGATATAAAATTTAATTTTCAAAGTTAAAAAAGATAATCTATACTATTAAAAAAATTATTTTTTACTTTTAGTATTGTTAATTATCTAATAAAATAATTGTTTAAATAGTATCAATGTAATAAAAAATATATTTCTGATCAAATATTATTTATAATTTAAAATAAGACAATTATTGCAATTGTTACTGCTGAAATGATAATTTTCTAATTATTTTATCCTAAAATATCAATCCCATTTAAGTATAAATCAACCTACCACCATTGTTGAAAATCACTTCTCAAACACATCAAATTATATAATATGTACCTAATTGCCTTATCCTAATACTTTTAGGATCATTAGATATTTTTTGAGATCATCCAAATATAATCCTTCGAGATATTTAAGTCGTAGAAAAACCTAAAAATAAATGAATGAGGTATCCTTTCTAACGTTAACCATTAAATTTTTCCTCTTTATACTATTTCAAGACAGTTTATAATGTATATGTATTATTCCACTCTCACCCTTTGACAATTTCCCATTAGTGGTTGTTTTACTCACCTATGAGGATGATTTGAATTATTTATTTGTCTCTAACTTCCTGACTAGTTAGTGTTAGTTATATGTATTGAATACATATATTTTTTTTTATACTTTTAGTAGTGTTTTGACGAATTTATTACTAATAATTAACTATAACCACAACAACAAATTTAAAATTAAATAAACCAAAAATATATATCCTCAAAAAATTATATATTCAATGAAATGTTAACAACTATATAATAATTTCTATGATTTATCAAGAATAAATATATTTATATAATATACTTCATGATTTATATTTTAGTAATCCTAATTTGATTTTAAAATAGTTCAATTCCTGACAGAATAAAACTTGACCTAAGGTGAAGGGACTCTCAAATATTCCCTTTTCTTTCGAGATTACTTCTTCTAATCTCTCTTTTCCCTGAGATTCCCATAAAATATATTATAGATTTATTTTCATGTTTTTTATATTTTCATATTATAATTATATACATGTTTATAGTTAATTAAAATGAAATCTTTTACATGATGAAATGATTATTGATAAATTATTTATTCTTGATGCTTCCCCCAAATTATTCTTTTGTTTATTATTCTCATATTCATGAAATATTATACTTTATCAATAAATGACTCCTTTGAGTATATAAAATGATTTTATCACTTATTATTTTAGGAACAACCCTATTTAATCACCCACATATTCCATATGACATTATTAAGAAACTTATTATTCTCTCATGGGTTTATTCTATTATAATTATTGACAAATATTTCCTTTCTATATAGAATCCATCAGCATCTAAATAAAATGATTTCATAAGTAGGGTTGGTATTTTATATCTCTCCAATTAAATGGGTTGTGTTTTACTTTAATATATGATATCATTGTATAACTTGTAAACCTCATATCCATACCCTTTTATCCAATGCACATGTTATTATTTTATCACTATAATATAAATAGTTTATTATTATATTTAAAAAGAAAATTTATAAATTTTATCATTTTAATTTGATTAAATGGATATAATTTTTTATTTCATATGTTAAAATTTATATTATGTTTATTTTTTTGGACTTTTACGAGATAATTGATTTTTTGGTGAATAATGAATATTGATATTTCTTAAAAGAACTAATTTATTTTCATTCCCATTTTGTTTTGGATTTCATATTAAAATAAAATATTTTAGTTGTGATTAAAAATAATATATTTAGATTTATATGAATCAATATTATATTTCTCTTTTGTAAAAGAATATTTTTAATTTAAAACTCATTTTTCTATAAAAATATTTTTTTATGTTTTTTATGTAATTAGATTAAAATTAATTAATTTCACTTATACAAACTTTATCCTATGAAATTTATCTCATATTTTTAATTAATTTGTGAAAATTTATTAATGGTTTTATTTTAATTTTTTATGATTATGAATATTAGCTTTTGTAAAAATGGTGTCCTCATGGTGAAGGGGTAAAAGAGTTATTTATGGTTCACAACTTGTGATAAGGTCATAAAATATGATCCTAGTTTTTATTAGAGGATGAAATTCATACCATTAAAAAAATAAATTTTAAAATTATTTTTTAACATTCCCTTATCCATGAATAATAAAATTATAATATGTAGTAGTTTAGAATAATTACAAGTGTGTCCCTCACCTCACTAATTAAAGGATACCCCATATTATCTTTTATTCAAACCAATTAATCTATTTATCTTGAAATATATATACAAAATTACATTCCCCACATACCATCTGATGTCCATGATGTATTACAATCACCACAAGACCATTTAATGATAGATTAAGTTTTAGTCAAAAGGATGTTACCCAAAGAATAAGTTATATATTATTATCATGATTGTTCAAGTTCATCTGGTCATAATCCTCCTCCAAATACTAAATAACCATATTAACATTAATAAGTATTTATAATATTTATATTTATTTGTTTTTATATTAATTTAATTCCTATTTTATATATTATTTCCATATTAGGTAAATTGAAATCTTCCCTCGTGTATATATATGACCTACTGTCAAAACATAGTGGTGTAATTTATTTTTTATCACCAATTTACTTGGATGATTATAAAAATGGAATAAATTAATACATATTATATTTATGAAAAAAATTATATTTAAAATATAACATATTACCCACCCTCTTACTCATCAAACTGTTAGAGAATGAAAACATTGTTTGTTCATAAAAGTAGAATAAGACATCCATGAAGTGATATGATTTGTTCGTCAATTAAAAATATGTATAAATGATTCTAAAATTTCATATACAATGAACTATAAAAAACATATTATGGAATCATTTTTTAAGACTCCTAATATCATTCAAAATAAAAAAAATTACTTTTGTAAAAAATGGTTGAACAACATTAAGTGGTCAACATAAATAAGAACTATTCAATTAACTAATGATAAATGATTATAAAAGAACTCTAAAATTTATTATATATTAAAAAATTTCCTAATAAAATATTTATTAAATTTTTACTGATCATTTAGGAGGATATAATGTGTCCAGAAAAGTAGAATTATGAGGTAATGGATTATTTAATAATTCCATTTTTAACCAGGATTGTGTAAACTTATATTTCAATTTAAGGTAGTTATAAGATTCTTATATTTTAAAACCCATATATATTTTTAATTTTGTATTTCATTTTTATTTTACAGTTTTCCTTTTAATTTACTATATTTGGTACTTAGAATGACTAAGAAAATATTTTTATAGAAAACAATATTTATTTCTATTTTTAGTGGATAATCATTGTGTTATATATTCATTTTTGTTATATTATGTTCAATAATATTTTTACTAGGATCCAATGATTTTTAATTTCATTTTAAACTATACTTTACTTTCATTACAATGGATTAAAATTATTCCTATTTATTTATAAACAATTTACCTTTTACTTTTACCAAGAAGTATAAAGGTAATCATTTATTATGTGTAAAAAAAGAAAAACCTTTAGCACTATGAAAAATATCAGTTTTATTTGAATTATACATTAAAATTTTCCATGTTTATTTCAAAAGGATGAAGGTTTCTTAATATTTATTAATTTTTTAAACAAAATTTTATTAAATGAAAACGATATATTCCTCATGTTTAAAAAGAAATTCAATAATATATATTTTAATGTATTTTCATCTATTACAAAATCAATTGATTATTTTTATGCATAAATATGATATATTATAAAGATACCATAAACATTATTTATCATGATGTCCTCTAATCATGTTGTTCTATTTATTAAATGGGAAAAGTGTTTAAATTTCATAAAATAGTTTTTCAATATGAATGATTACGTTTACTACTTGTTATATTTTTATTCATTTATTTCAATTTATGATTGAATTAATTTTAGTATGTTATATAAGAGGACCCTTCTATCCTATATATGCATTGGTAGATCTCATGAGATAAATTAGGTTATGTACTTGGAATATTCCTTAAGAATTTATGCTTTATTTCTTGGCATGGGGCTTCAATAGTAATATTATGATGACCAACGTTATGTGTTATATCATTTTGTATCTTGTAATTTTTATTAATGTTATTATTTATTTTTTTATTTCATTCATAGATGAATTACCCTCTTATGATATTATTTATTATGAATATTTTATTATTTTTTATCTTTGTTGAATTATTCATGAATTATTTATTCTATGATAGCATATGTAATACTCTATATCTTAATAAGAATATGTGCTCGCCCTTTATTTGGATTTTATTTTCCTAGGAAATAATGTAGAGATTTAAAGGATATAATAATAGTTATAATGAACCAATCATTAGAATTTTATATTCTATTTCATGATATGAAATCTAATATGAGAATCATATGTGTCTCTTATCTTCCAAGACTGCTAAACTATTTGATCCTTAAGGGTGAAGTATGTTATATCATATGCCAACATAGTAAAATAAAAACCACATATGGGTTAATAGAGTCAGGGTGTTATAACTATATCTTATGATATACTTATTCATATACATTGTACACTGGGTGTTTTTAACAATAAAAAATCTCAACAAATTACTCTGAAAACGTTATCAATAATGACTACTAGAAAAAAACCTTGCGATGTTAGTTTCTTATTTTTAACATCAATTAAAAATTTATTTTTTTACAAATTATGTTAATATTATTAGGTTTAACATAGCATATATTAAAATCATTTAACAAAAAAATTACAACATTTGTTTTTATTGTAAACTGACATTGAATTTCTATGGAAAATAATTTTTAAATACATTAAAGATTGGTTTTTCTAAAACTGATGTTTAATGTGAAATATTTTTATTCTAATTTCAGTTTTTTTTAAAGAATGATGTTTAGAGAGTTAAATATTTATCTTCATATTTTTTTATGAAAAATTGATGTCAAAATTAATATTTCAATCATTCAATATTTATTTCAAACAAAACGAACATTGATATAATTATTTTGTTATTAAAAAATAAATGAAATTCCTGAAACAAAAACCTATTACATGAGAAAAAGTATAGAAGATAGAAAATACCATTAAAAATTATCAATGTTTGGAAAAAAATCAAATAAAAACATATATATAACTTATCTAAAATTTAATCATACCGTAAAATATTTGAAAAATAAATTTGAAATGCTAGTAATATCATCACACATATATGATGCAAAGTCATTGAAAACCTTATAAAATAAAAAATATTATAAAATTGTCAAACAACCCATTTTTTAAAGTTTTTTTGCCTCTGAGTTTGCCTATTTTTGGGTGGTGCTGAAATGGTATGAATAAAATCATCACCTGTCCATTTTTCTATAGGGATGGGTTTCTATAGAATTTACCATTCCTTTGTTTCGACCCGTTCAATGTCATTATCCATTAATAAAGTTTGAATTATCTCTGCAAGAACCATTGTTCCCAGCGGGAGATTTCATGGGGTCACGCACCCAGGCAATCAGTCCTTCTCGAATTTTATTTCATCAAATGGTCTCCAATTGGTTGATTTGTGGAGCCATGAATGCCCAATGGAACTAGTACCCAGATATTATGGACCTTATTTCAAAAGGCATGCACTTGTTGGCTAACAATTTGGCCAGCGATACTTAAGGACACTATTGGTCGAAAGTATGGGAGGCCAGGCTCACCGCACCCTTTTGGGGGAGGTTTGTTTATTATTGTAGGACTGCCTTAGAGATTTAATATGTGTTCATATGTTTGTTAATCTTTCATTCCTTCCCAATGAGTGTGTCAACAGGCTATCATTGGTTTGCAGGTTCGTCGCTGGCATTCATAAATTTGATTCCATCGAGGTGATACTGGATTGAGACATATTATAATTCTCTTTGGAGTTTACCATCATCCAAAGGGATGGAATGTGACTTGATATTGGGATTGGTCCCACAAGGAGGGAATCCTACATTTCATCATGTGAGAAATTAGAACCCTTGTAATTCAGATCGTGTGAGGCTTATGCCTGGGAGATTCCCATATGAGAGACATGAGTTGGTGAACCATTTATTGATGGGAACCCATTTGAGCTTAGGCCTTATGGTAGTAATCCCACATATCATGGTTAAATCAAGAATCTGAGTTCTCATAGTGTAGAATGTGTGGGGATTACACATGGGAGATTCCCATTTGAGGGGACGTGATTGGATGGACCCTTTATAAATAGGCACCCTTTTGTTCGTGGCCCTTTTGGTATGCATCCTATATATCCTAGTTTAATCATGAATCATATTTCTCATAGTTCAGAATGTGTGCGGCTTACGCATGGGAGCGTCCCATTTTATGGGAAATGATTGGGTGGACCGTTTTATGAATGTGCACAGTTTTGATCTTGAGCCTTCTAATAGGAATCCAACATATCCTGGTTTAATCTGGAATCGGATTTCATGTAGTTCATTATGTGTGGATGTTATAATCCTCACAAACCTCTAAGCCCACATGAGTCATGCTCGGAGTGAGAAACAAGAGGATGTGAAAGATTCAACAACGCACATGCCTCCTCCCATATTGGTAGGGGACAGAGAGCCTATCACGAAAGAGGCCAGGGCGACTGTGGGTGAGGGCATAGAGCAATGAACCTTTTAATATGTAATTCGATTTATGGTCATGCATCCTTATATCGAAATATTGGGGAGTTACCTCTGTGGGAGGGCTCTAGAGAACGTTCTCAGAAGGGGATGAGTTTTTTCCTCGTCAAAGGGGGCGCTAACATAACCCATTCAACTGATCACTATCCCTCATTAAATGGAAAAGCAAGCGATCACCCTTAATACCTAGAACAGTTATGTTAACATCAGCATCATGAGGTTGGAATTCAGGTTAACATGTGAATGTAGACTCATAAGCATCCTCGAGGCCCCCACCATCCAAGGGAGGACCTATTAAACTCAGCTTATTGTGGGTATGTAGACTAAATTGGGTTATCTGATACACCCGGTGGTCTGATCATATATGTCTAGAGGCCTTGGAGGAGGCTTCGGACTAATGCTGAAGGACTTGTTAGTGGAGGGACTAGGGATAACTGGATTGTAATGGAGGGGTGAGTTTGTAACTAGAAGGAACAATACTGAAAAACACCCCATTCCGCATACTGGTTTATCTTGTGGTTTGAGGAAAGCTATGCATACCATAGCGGCATGTGGGTAGATGGGCCATCCATGTTCTAATGTGGTACACATGCATGGGTATCATCCACCACATACCAATGTTAAATGCTGCTCACCGTGCCTCTATGGGTTATATCTACATACCGATTTGGTATGTGGCACCGGGTTCAGTCTGCGTAGTGGTATGCTACACAGAGCACCATACTAGAGGAGGGTTTGGGGGGTCATCGTTAACGAGTATTTTATCCCTAAGAAGTATTTGGTTCATGGTTCACAAGTTAGTTTTGCAATTCTATTTTTGTTATTCAATTCCCCCATTTTATGGTCTGTGTTAAGTTGTACCTACGGAGGGAGTGGTTCACAGTTTGTGCTTCAATGATGAATCAAGATGGAAGCTGTAGTGAAACCTCTATGTCCAACTCAAGCTTTCATCATCTGCCATTTTCTCTCTCTATCTCCCTCTTTCTATCTTATTTACTTCTATTTTTCTCTTTTAATAGACCATCAGAGAAATAGTATCTATTGGGCCCTCAAAAAAATTTGTGGAGGCCCATTGACAAAATATCCTGACAAGCAAAATACTCTGTCATCTAGGGTTTGCGGAGGCTTTGATTCACGGTAATGGGTCATGGATCCATTCATGTTCACCCTGTCCATGAATTTATGGGTTCTTGGTATGGTATGTAGACTGACATCACGTGCACAACTCCTTCAACAACATATTTTGCGACCAGACTTGTTCATTACGTCTGTGAACTGATGGTTCCAAGGTGTAGTATACGAACTGACTTCAGGCACACAACTCCTTCAGCGACATGGTTCACGACCAACCATGTTCTCTATCCATCGCCTCACAAGCCTGCAGTTCATTGATTGTTTTTCATACCTAGCAGTTCACAATCTGGCTGGTCTCCGTACCTTTCCCGGTGATGGTACGCAAGCCTCTCAAAATGCCTTGAAAACGTGGATTCTATCATGCTACATATGAAATTTACAACTCGATTTGGGTCCTTTCTCCTTGATAGACATGTAGAAGTTCTTCTCTCCTTATGAAATGCATCCATGGGTGTATTTTTTCTTATTGTCAGAATTTTTAGGACCCTACAAATTCCCCCCATTGGAATGGGGTCCGTTCAGAACGAAAAGGGGACTATTCTGATGTAGAAGTTGTCCTGAACTAAAATGGTTTGTGGTATAATAGATTGTCCTGGTGGGGGGGGGGACCACACCTATTAATATAAGGGCCCAAGTAATTTTTCTTTTTCCATTTATTGTGGTGAAAAGTTCTCTCGATTTTTCTGGCTTCCTCTGCTCTCGTGTACATTGCTCCTTGTGAAAATCTTGTTCATGAACTACACCATATGTTCTATGAACCAATTTCCACACCATTTCCCTATCTGTGTACCACATTTTGGATTATGTGAATGGAAATATGGAATTTTAAGACCTAAAATACATATTTCACAAAATATAATGGTACGCAACAGGCTTGTCTGCATATCTCACTTGGATCAATGAACCTGAAATTTAAGAATATAAATAATCTGAACCAAGACATTAATCTGAAACTTCTAAATTTGAATTTAATAAATGACCTGTATTTTGGACCATCATTTACGAACTACATTGTTCATAATCCAATGATCAATGTGAAAATTCCTAGAATATGGTTCCCATATCATGGATGTACGCAGTAGAATGTTACTGTGTATCATGCAGTATGCAGGATGTGGCTAACACATATTGTTTCTAGAGTCCTTCTGAAGAACCTTTTGTGGACATTTATTGAGTCATTTAACCACTCTTCCATATAATTTATCCAACAATTTTTTATCAGACTAACTTTTAATTGGCTTCTGGATATTTCTATGCAAGCTACAATGGAAGATTCATAGGCTGCTGCAAAATCGATGAAGACAAGGGAAACCATTGTGAGGAATAGTGATTCTCATCTTCAAACCCACATCAGTCCTCGTGACTAATTTCTGATGGTATTCTTGACTCCAGATCATTTATCTTACCCATTATACATACAGTTTCCTCTTTACAGCATTGTTATTCCTGACGATTTTCCTCTACTTTTCCCTAACCATGACATCCTTTTTTCTTCTTTAAGGCACCACAAGATCGTGATCATGCCAATATTTCCACAATCAGAGAATTAATTGTCTCTAATATTAAGGAAAACATATTCATACTATGAGGTTTGGTATGGAATCATGGTAACAGCGGGTGTCTTGATGGTGACCCGAGACTAGACGCCCAAGAATACCGATCCATTTTTAAAATCTCCTGAGAAAATCCTAGCGGTAGGTGGAGCACCATGTGTTATTTAAGAGCTAGAGGATGTTTCTCAGATGAGTGGGCCTAGGTGTTCTGGGTGCATCAAACCTATCTAGAGTCCCTTGACAATCTATAGTTGGTGGGGTCCCCTAGGAATCCTGGGCTTCATAGTTTTTAATCTTCTCTCCAAGAAAAGTCCTTCTAGAATTTCTTAGCCGTTGCTGTACGAGCACCCACACCTTCCACCTACTGCATGCATTGGTGGGAGTGAGTCTATGGGATATCTATCATATTGGAGGTCTCCCCAAACTCAGAGAAATTTATGAAGATTTTCTACCGGTATCCTCTACCTGGAATGATATCAACCACATGTCTTCTTGTCAAGGAGCTTACTGGTCATGGTAGCGGGATCACTGGATCATCCCCTCAAGGATAGTTCCCTCATTCCATTCAAAGAGGGGATAAGGATATTCCTGATGATGTACAAACCCAATCCGAAGGCTCACCACATTTGAAACCATCCCACTCATCAGTCTTGCGAAACCTGAGGGTCATATTGTGCCACCCTCAAAGTTTGGCGATATACCATAAGGGGATATGTGGTTCAGCCAGACATTTCACCCAAACTTAGGATGGTCGGTTTCTTTTATTTGTTTTTAAGTGGATGGATCTTCCCATCCCGTCACGTATAAACCATGGTTCAAGTCTATACCTTGATGATGGAGGCCATGCTGGTGGAGGTTCAACCCATAAATTTGGCTCTTCCTATCCTCACATGGCTTTATGAATTGTTGGAATTGATTCAATAAGGCATTCCTCTACATCATCTTAGTGGACCATTACAATTTCTCTATGGGTGGATGGTAGAACGGTTAAACTATTATGAATATCGACCTTCCACACGGGTTCCCCATTCCAGTCGGCATCTTGCTCTTCTCATCATTTCTTTTATTTTTCCCAAGACACTATGTGTTTCCGATGTGGTCGGGCTATTGTACGATGCTTCTCATTTCTCGTTCGCACCACATCCTACTCCTCATGGATCATTCAGAGGTGACACGAGTGGTTCCATGGGGGAATGCTCAAATCTCATCAATCTTAATGAATGGATGCTCACTTCTCAAGTAGACTGAGTAGTTATTTGTGAGTCACACCTCCCCTTACGGTTTTCCTGGAAAATTGGATGCCTTCAACAGACTGTGCTGCATCCGGTTGTTTGACTATGGGGAGAATCTCATTATATGGTTCTCCTCAAATTGTGTATTATGATGATGCATGATGGTGCTTCTAGGGATATTATCATTCCTAATATGATGGGCCCCACCTTTCTATCACTGGTGTATGCCCAACTATGGGAATATTGTTACCCCAATGGGATGCTGAATGAACCAATTCAGTGGGTGCAGAAACCCATGACCATTCCCAGCCCCATTCTTACCCCAATGAAAACACCACACATTCCTTCTACTGTGAAAAGTGAAACAGCTAAGCCATATACTTTCATCCCTACAAAAACCAAGATGGATATGCCTCCTGCTCATGCTCTTGTCGCAAGAAGGCATTTATCCCATTGTCAAAGTGTTTTGGGAGGGATTTCATCAGTACAACCCATTTCAGTGGGAAGTGATTTAGACTACTGCCCTCCTATGGATATTTCCCGAGATCTATATGAGACTGGAACCAGCCAAGTATTGCTGATTGTCCCAAAGGACAAGGTTATTTTTTTGCATGTGGCTTTAGTGGCTAGGCCATCTGAAGGAAATGAGAGTCTCCCATCTAGGGTGATTTTCCTTAGGTCCATTCCAACTCCAACGGTGATGATTCCTGCTTGAAAACATGTGGCAGTAGGGGAGGATAGAGGTGATGATGCTTTTTCAAGACACCATACGGTGTGGAAAGAGGGATGAAACCAATTATGTACTCTCACCATGGAGACACCCATGGCCAATTTTACTGACGAGTGTGAAAAATGTAAGCAGTTATTTATTAAGATCTATTCCAATGGCTTTTATTATTAGAACCTCCACCTCTTTATTTAAAAAATCATCATTTCCTGAGAAGACCTCAACTCCTCTGAGAACAAGCTGGCCATGTTCAACTCTTCCCATCACTATGTAGTGACCTTCTAAGATATATCGGTATAATTTCATCAATTGTTGTCTGATGAGGTAAAGGCCCGTGATTTGGTGGAGAATCAAGAGATAGAGCTACATGAGTGAGAATCCTAAACATATATGTTGAGGGAAAAAGTGACCTCTTCATGATCAAACTATGAAGCCATCCAGAAGAATGGGTAGAACCTTAATGTTGTTCTGGAGTGGGCATGTCTGATGATCAAAGCCAAAATAGAGTAGGGAGCCTCTTTAGAGAAGACTATTGACGGCCTGTGGGAATCACATGCCAATATTATTGAAAGGTAGAATATAGCCTTATTATAGTCTTGTCTCGAATGGAGATATGTACTATCTCTCTGTTTTTTCATGTACTGGATAGACTCAAAATTGGGGATGTTCTTCCATTTTTCTGAAATCAATGGAACTGATTTGTCTTTTAAGTATCTCTTCTCCTTCTCATCAAGTAAAAATCATTTGAATAAAGTTTTAATTTTAAACCATGACTTGAAATCAGTAAACTAACATAATCAGAGTGATCTATAATTTATTCCTGAGCCATGGGACTCAGCTAGTATAGTTCAACTATTGCTGAGGTTTTATGGAACACCTCACGAAACTTTATGCCTTTTTCATTATTATTACACAAATGTTTTCCTATTAATTAATTGTACGTTCCTAGAAAGTATAACATGAATTCTTCATAGGCTTCCCTTTGCGGGTTTTCGACCTAACAGGATTTATGCCTTTTCTGATGGATCAATGTATTTTTAATGAACCGATACTTTAATTATTCCTAGAGGTTCCCCATTCAGGTTTCTCCTCTATCATGTATGGTGCTTTTTTATGGAAGTTTACTATCCTACCAATAAAAATTTCTGTTGATGTTTTTAGTCGAACAACTTTTTCCAGACTTAATCGGTATGACCCTAACTCATGACCATTCTTTGGGAATTTTCTACTATCCTTCAGACATGGATTAAGTATTTTTCATAACCATTGATTTGTGTACTTTGAACATGAATGAGGATCGGGAGATGATTTAGGCATATATAGGTAAGAAAGAACTCTCCTAGGGATTATTTTTCCTTTGATTGATGACTGTTTTTGTGGGAAACATATACGGAGCTACTGTTGCATGATGTACATAGTCAATCAATGTTGTTTTCCAGACACCATCCTTCCATTTAAAATGGCCTGTTGGAATTTTCAGCATTTTGGATTTATTTTGATGTTGGGTGCCACAATGGGTGGCTAACCTAAGTAGTGTTGTCTGAGAACATTAGGAACATTTATATTGACCTTGAGTGGGTAATTGTTCCTGCATATTCCTTACTTTTGTGAGGGATATATAGTGAATGGTCAGTTCAGTTAAGATTCCCCCCTCTTTTTATTATGTTAGTGGCACTTGTAAAGAAATAGGTACACAAGACGTCATCCAAGTGTTTTCCAAATCTGGGGGTGTGAAAAGACATGAATGTCATTTGAGAGTACAGATGCTGGAAAAGACTCTCCTAGGGACAAATTTACCTTTAATTTATTGCCATTTTTGTATGAAAAATTTGCAGAGTCATCAGGGCATGATATGAATAGTCAAGAAAAGGTTTTCATAGGATGCTGGCTTCCATTTCTCATGGGATTTGAGGATTATATAGATTGGGAAAATTATAAATACGGTACGTGACCTTTGACCAGTGGTTCCCTTGATAACAAAAGGAGTATTTTTAGATGAATTTTTTCTGGGAAACCCCAAAATAAGTGGGGTAACTCTTACGTTTCATGCAGAACAACTTCAAGCATATAGACGAGATATATTTTAGAAACCTCCACAGAGATGAATCAGACCTATATGTTCTGATATATCCAAGATGTGTGAAAGAAAGAAAATGTAAACCATGACATTGATGGCCCTTGAATCCGGTGGTATAGAATGTGTCTTGGAAGACATTGGGAGTACTGAGATAGAAAATTGCTCTCCTAGGTACAAATTTTCCTTCGATTGATGGATATTATTAGGGTAACATATGTCGACCCACCATGGCATAATGTGAATACTCAATCAAAGGTGTGCACGTGACACTGGCCTCTTATCTCATTTGGCCAACATGAATTATATAGAATCAAGATTGCTCATATCATGGAGTCTAAGGTATGGTATGAGTGTATTAGGACATATTTGGTACATTTGTGCTGAGATTTACTCATGGAATGGTTTACCTTAAATATATCCAACTCATACATATGGTCAGTTATTCCGTCTATCATTGGGATACCTGGTCATTTAACATCACATTGCTTGGAAATGGGGTTTCTATTGGGGGGAGGGGACTATGACTTTCCATTAATGGTTTTGCTGCTAGGACAAAATTACTAGGCCGTTTTTTCCTAATTTTACTATTTATCTCTCAATAAAATCCAAAATATCACTTGATCTATGCTCGGAGTGAGAAAAAAAGGACTATGAGGAATATGTCTTTTCTTAGGAATATAAAAATCTTCATTAGAGGGAAATTTTGGGCTTAAACCATTGTTATTTAGTTTAACATTGTATAACAAAGAAGATTTTTGGCTTTCCGTTTAACCTCATGCTGTGAGGATGTGATGCTATGAAATTTGGAGTCATGTAGTGAGGATGAATAGATTGTCATGAATATCTTCCACATTTTTAGGTTAATCACAGTCAGGATGTTCTGTCATTCCTTGAATGTGAGATATGACAAAAGGTGTAAACCATAGCCACAGGGGAAACCTGAATTAGGAGGGATGCCATGGGTCTTGGAAGGTTGGGGGCTTAATAACATAGGATATGACTCTCCTGAGGATCAATTTTCCATTTTTTGATGAACATTTTTGTTGGAAACATATGCAGACCCATCAATAAATGATGTGGATAGTCAAACAAAGGTGTGTGCAGGAAAATGGCCTTCCATATTAGATGTCCTTGAATTTTTAATCAAATCCATGTTTTCCTAAGGTATGGAGTGTGAAAAATGAGAATTATCTCCCTAGAAATGTGAGAATACGCAGACGATGATTAACTATGACTTACTTGGAGCATCCACATAGGTCTGACCCCTATATACAGGGGGAGGTAGGATCTTTTAACTTCTCAAGAATGAGAGGCATGTGAGGGACCTCGTAATACTGAGGATTGGGACACACATAACTCATGAAGAACATTTAGGTTTATCATCATGTGATAGGACCTTTCATGGACTCCCTGTAAAAGTCTGACATATGTATGAGGGAAAGGGGAATTTTCGCTAGTGGGTGGGGCACGATGTCGAATCTGAGAATCACTACGTATCATGTGATAGTAGGAATTCCTTAAAAATGTTTCCTCGATGTTTTAGGGACACTTGAGGGAATTTTGGTTTCACTTGATATGGGTGCCAAGCCTACCATGTTACCATACGATTTATTTGTGTAAGATAATCCCTACCACCGATCCAAAGATCATGTGAGTTATAGCTGATGTGAGAAAAATAGAGTGGTCACAGAGTCTCCTTCACAAATGAGATGAGGCTAAGAATATGATGGGGTCATTTTCATTTTCCTTCATGGATGGGTTGGGTCAATATCAAGGATGAGGAGTCTCTACTTATCCTTCAAGGGCAAGAATCAAGTTTTAAATAGTTCTCTATATAACCCGTAATGATTTGGATCAGTCCAAGGGGTATGGGAATTTCAATTTTATATGTCACGGTTTTCAGTTCTATCGTGTTACCCCATAGTTGACTTCCATAAGAGAATCTATACCACTAATCCTAAGTTCACGTGATTTATAATCAATTTGATAAACAAGGAGTTATAAGGGTTCCCCTTATGAGTATTGGTTGATATGGGGATTTATGGAAGCATTTTTTTATGGTGGATAGTCCCGGATGAAGGATCGAGGTGTTGCTACATATCCTATGAGGGCGGGAATCAAGCCATATGTAGTTCTGTGTGAGATAATGTAATTTATTTTCATGCGATTTGGATGTTTTCTGTCACATAGTTTAACGTCCTATGGGGAAGACATGAGTCACAGTTTATTATATTGATGTAGCGATGAGTTACTTATAGTTGAATTTCATGTGTAATGGATAATAACTCATAGCTTAAGGTCTTAGATTTTGGAGAATAGAATTTCATTTTAGCGGTTACTCATAGTTTAACATCTAAGAGTTCAGACCATGAGTTTGTGGGGAATTTTTAACTCATAGTTTAAGGTCATAGAGTTTGGACCATGATATGGGGGGATTTTCAAGCATTATAACTCATAGTTTATGTTCTTAGAGTTTGGATTGTGGTTTGGAGGTGATATAACTCATAGTTTAGGGACATTGAGTTTAGAACAGGGTATGGAGGCATATAATAACTCGTAGTTAAAGGTCATAGAGTTTGGACCATAACATTGAGGGAATTTTTTACTTTCATTACGCATAGACTAATACCGTACAATTTAAAGTCATGTGGTCTAGATGACTAATCATCTATTATGGTCCTAGAGCTTGAACTGTGATATTAGAGACATTTTTTACTCATAGTTTAGGTTTGTAGACTATGTACCTTTACATTTCTATTACGTGATGTATTTCATCAATAAATTCACATTTGTAGGTGTCGTGATGAGTTGTTCGTCCATTGATATCAGGGCATAAAATCCATTATAATGGAACCTATGTATGAAATATTTTCCTTCCCAATTTGGTTAATGGTTTGGGGGATTCTTCTTGAGTATCATCGGTGTTCTGCGTACTAACACCATTTCTCATTCAAGAAAATATCAATGGAAAACCTTTTTATTAAAGACTTGAGAAATATGATTTGGGTAGACTTACAAATAGTGTAGATCTTTCATCGTTTTATCATCTAACTTCTCTAATTAATTAAACAATATTTGGGTTTTCTCTTGAATAGACATTTGATCGTAAATGGCCACACGAAGTGATGTCACATGGTTTTCAATAGGCAAAACAGCTTATGCCCCATAGATTAGTGAGTACACGCTCGCCTATGTGGTCATACGAGTTGGGGTCCAGTAAGCATACAAATCATGAAGCGGCTTATCTAGATATGATTTCATATCCTTATCATCCATATTTTGAGGTATATTGGACAAAGTCTTGTTAAAAGCCTCTATTGTCCCATTGTCTACCAGGTGGTAGTGGACCGACTAGTTGTTTTTGGTTCCATACTCCTAGTACAACTTTCCCAGCTTAGGAGAGAAAAAGTTGGTGTAGTTGTCCATTAGTATTTTATGAGGGACACCAAATATGGTGATGATGTTGGTCTTCATAAAGATGACAATTTTTTACCCCCGAATTCATTAATTGGTATGGATTCGACCCATTTAGAAAATAACTTGATGGTTGTGAGTATGAACATGAATTGACTGGACATAGCCTAAGGATATGGTCCCTCAACATTTTTCACCCAGGTGACGAGTGGAAAAGAGTACATAACAGTGTGAAGTAACTCTAGTGAAAGGTGTATGCAATTAACATGGACTTGTAAAGAATGAAACTTTGTAGTGAATATGGACCAATCCTGTATCATTGTGGCCCAGTAATACCCAAGCCTTCTAATTTGGTGAGAGATCTTGGTTTCCAACTGTTGCACTCCACATGCTACGAAATGCACTTATTTCTTGATGGTAGAAGTCCCTTCTCCAACTATTCACAAAAGAAAGACTCTACCAAGGCCACATTTATAGAGAACCTTATATTGGTTTACCCCATTGTACATTATAAAATTGACGGACCATCCTCAGAACCACTCCCTTTTAGCCCTATCTAGTGCGAGTTCCTCGTTCCATAGGTAATCTGTAATGGGTCTCATCCAACAGGTGGTATGACCATAAGGATCAGGGACAGGACTAATTTCATCGATTTCCTCTGTATTTCTCTAGATGAATGGAAAGACCATCCGGCGGTGAGCAATGCTAATGAATGTCTCAATCCGTTCCAGGATCATCCAAGGTTGTGACTGTATTTTCCAATGTGTCATATTGGGCATTCAGGGACTGGGGTGCATGAGTCAACATTGTTTCTTTTGGGAATTCTTCCATCAATTCTCAAATGTGGTTCATCAAGGGAAACAACACTTATTTCTTAATATCATAGCCATCGTTGACCTGTTTTATGACTATCTCTGAATAACCCTTTATTTTTTAGGTGTTTTTGTTGAACGTGTAGTGAAAATTCTAGGAATATAATGAGGGCTTGATACATTGCTTCATTGGTAGTACACCCTTTCCAACGCATGAAAGAGTAAGGCAAGATGGCCTTTTTGGGAGATACGGGTACACCTCCTAGCCCCAATTTTTGATTTTTTGATCCTCCATCCTTTTCTCTATCGGGCTTAGAGAAGCACCATCAATGTGAATTTCCCATGCCTGGGGGTTCTCTTAATAGAAAACACTTTATCATCTAGAATTTTTCCATCCAATCGTGTTGTTTCTTCTGAGGGGTGCTTAGCCAGGAATTATACTAATGCATGGCCTTTGATGGCCTGCTGGGAAACATACCATATGTCGATCTATTGTAGGATTACCACACATCGTGATAGGTGCCCATTTATCTTGGGATAGTGGAGGATATATTTGAGCAGGTTGAAATTAGAGACCAGGTGGACAACATGGTGCAATAGGTAATGAATGATTTTCAGAACTGTGTAGATTAGGGCTAGGAAGTTCTTTTTAATCATTGAATACTGAGTTTCAGCATTGATCATTGTCTGTATGAGTTATTAGAGGTTGTTCTCACGATCAGCATCATTCCTCTATGTGAGGAAGGCTCTTAATAACCGTTCTGGGGATGATAAACACAATATGAGCGGTCTCCACTCGACTGGAGGCATGAGCACCAATGTGATTAGGATATAACTTTTATGATTTTCAAACACTTAGGTGAAATCATTATCCAACCCATACTTAACTACATTCTTCATGATCTGAGTTAAAGGTAAAAATTTACCTTCTCGGTTGGCTATGAAGTGTTGAATGTAGGTGAGGTTCCCCTAGATACCTCTCAACTCGGTGAGGATTCATGGTAGGGACATTCCATGTATGATTGTTGTCTTCTTGGGGTCGACTTTGATGCCATGATGGAGCATGACGAAACAGAGGAAGTTTCCCCAGGTAATTCCAAAGGTGAATTTAAGGGGATTCATCTTTAAACTCTAATATCAAAATTTATTGAAGATGGTTTCAAGGTTATCGTGGTGGTTCGAATGCGTTCATGATTTAACCACGAGGTCATCGATATGAAACTCAAAAAAAATTCCCAAGAAGGGCTAGAAGATATGATGCATCACACACTAAAATGTGGAACTGGCAGTCTTTAGGCCAAAGGGAATCACTTTATAATAGAATTCCCCTGAGGGTCCCTAAATGTAATAAATTCTTCATATCCTCAGGCCATCTAGATTTGATCGTATCATTAATATCTATCCATGAAAGAGTGGGATTTGTATCTGGCTGACGCAAAAATCAATATTTCCAAATTCGGGATTGGGAAGTCGTCTTTTGGGAAATTCTAGTTAAGGTCCCACAATTCAATGAAGATTATAATATGACCATTATTTTCTTTCAAATGAACTATGTTTTCCATCCATGATGTATATTGGATCTCCCATATGAAGTTGTATTTGATCAGCTTGTCAGCTTCAGCCTCTATTTTGGAATCATGCCTTAGGTGGTTCATTCTAGATACTTTCTTATATCCTTAGTAATCTTCTGGTAAGCCCAGATGATGAGTGGAAACCTTAATATCAAGGCCTTAAATTTCTTTGTAATTCCAGGAAAACACATCTCGATTCTTCTTTAGGATGGAGGTATATGCTTCTTGCTCCTTGATAGGCATGGCCACACTAATTAGAGTGGGCCACATATCATTTATGTTTCGTGTATTTATCTCTATAAGTTCAACAATTATGGTGGAGACACCTAATTCGAATGATAGAGGGGTATCTTTGAGGTATTCTTCCTCCTCTTCTTATTCTTCATTATCTTCATTGTCATTCTCTTTTGATGAAGAAAGGATTTTGAGACAAAATTTAAAATGATGGTAGAGAAATCATCTTTTTCCTTATTGTGTGAGGTAACAGCAGTTTGATGTCTCAAGGACGGTCTAGGATCATCATTGATAGGGATTTTCATGACATCATGGGAGTCTACCTGCCTCTCTGTATCTTTGAACTTAGTGGTCTTAATAGAAACCATGCAGACAAATGAGTCCGCATGCAGACTTGTACTTATGCATTCATCTTGGTTGATGGGTATTTCATACTCTTCCCAATTTTGATAGACGGGGTCGGTGGGTTCAATACCCAATCCATTTCGGGGAATTGATCCTGTCAATTTTAGCTGAAATTTTTTTGTCTTCTTAATCATATACCACAGTGTTCATATAGTGTGATTCGTAGAACTCAAATTGTAATTTATCAGCGTGAAATGTCATGTTTTTTAATTAATTAAATATTTCATGCATTGATGGTATGAGTAAATAATATAATCATGTTAATGCAGCCATTTACTTTTAAACAAGATGTTGAAGTCCATACATTGTCATACAACCATGAAATCATAATCTAACATGAGTTCTTAGAGCCATGTTTTGATCTTGATTCGTATAAACAGATTTTGATCACTATTCTTATATCTTAGAAATGTTGTAGTGTTGGGTGTCAATATTTCTTCATCATATCCCAATCAAAAAATCATTCACAGTGGGAGGAGGTTTTCTACAGATCCATTGTTGATGAAGAACCTATGGTCATTAATCTTGTTTATCTTGATGGTAATATATAAGCGTTTTATGCTCCCTTGCATGATGGCGTCATCATCTCTTTCTTTGGGGGATATGACAGCGTGACATTATTTAGGTTTAGTCTTCATTAGATAGACTACTTCGGCTGCTACTTCATCCTCGAACTCTCTGGGACAAATCAAATCTTTGATGAGTTCCTCCCTAAGATCTGGAGATAGGCTCAATGTATCCAGGATTGATACCTTTTATGGTACTGAATCTAATTCCTTTATAATATCATACTTCTTCTCTAAAGGGAGGATCATTCTTGCTTGGGATTTCTCTTTCATAGACACTTTAGGGGATTGAGTTGTGAACATAGATGGTTTGGCCTCCGTAATAGGGCCCAGTGGTGCTGCATTCCTTTCCACGTTTGGCCGAACTAGTATGCCTATATACCTTGGGGGTTCTGTACATGTTCTTCCCATGATGGATAAAACAATATTACTAGGATTGGATTTTGTTTGGTAGTGTAGAAAGAGCATTTTGGTTCTTTTTTTGTCTGTCAATGTGACCTTACATGAGTTTCCACAGTGTTAATGGTCTAACTTATGGGTTGGACATGAAGTTCACTCATTCCACGATCATGCCTTCCAAGAAACCTCTTGCCTCTACATACTCTTCCTTCATCTCTTTAATTAGGCACATAGAATTCTGGTTCGTGAACACAGTCTTAATCAGAGAATGGGTCTATCATGTGAAGGACATTAATAGAGTCCAAGATTAGTTCTTGATCCGACACTATTTCTATCTGACTATCTGCTTCCAATGGTGCCGTTCGGTGAAGCGGTGCCTACTGTACCATTTGGTGGGGCAGTTCAAATTGTACCGTGAATGTGGGTATGAAATCATAAAGTGTCAAAACTAACTTTGGATTTGGTGTCATCTTATATCATTTCCCTTTCTTTCTTCCCTTCTGGCCTTCAGAGGATCGTGGGGACAAGGAGGATGATTGTGCTGTATTAGGAGCATTGGGGGGTAGAGTTGTTTTTATCATCTATTACTAGAGGATTCAATGGACATGGTTGACAGACTTACGAGTCATCCATTTATCAAAAAAAAATCACCTTCTATCTAGTAATTGTTTTCCTCTACTCTTCTTCTCATTATTCATAGGTGGAAACATACACCACCTGTGGTGGCAGTGGGCCCAAATTGACATGCACAAAATCCAACATCTTTTGCAGAAGATCCTTGAAAACAATGAATTCATGGATGGTGTGTCATAGTATCTGGTGATATGGATAGTAGTTTGGATAGTCATTGAGACCCACTTCATCTGCTTGCTATGGTTCTGGCAGTGAGAGCGGATTGCAATTCATGGCGGCTATGAAATAGTTTTAGAACTGGTCGTCTTGAAACAAATAAAAATTATTTCTTCGTTCTTTGATTTAATTTATTTTAGAAACCCTTCAGTCATCTTACCGAGGTAGGGTGGATATTGGCTTATAGGGGGTCTCGCATAGTTCGGTGGGGGCCTCACAACTAGAGATGGCGTTAGGGGTGGGTTTAGAGTGGAAAAAGCCGATTCAACTTTTCTAGTTCTTTTCCCAATGGATGATTGGTATTATCGAGACATATGATTGGACATTTTCAAGGAGTCTTCTATCCTTTGAGAAATGGAAAATAATTCTTTGAATCCACTAGTGCACTTCACCAAGATTATTGGCATTCGCAATTCATCCTAATGGTTTTTGAGGCACATGGAAAGAATCAAATCCTGGGGTAGTGTCCAATTCATGGAATATGTCAAGCCCATCCTTATGGAAATGAAGTCTAAGACTATTTTTTCTCTCGTTTCATGTTGTTCATGAGGTCACTGATGGTTGAGATAGGTATCATTGAGCTTTACTGGAAGAGAAACTGCCACTGTAGGTCCTCGCAGCCAGTGATTGAATTGACTGGCAGTCTAGTATACCATACAAAAATTGATCCCTATAGGATTCGTACAAATCACCTATGTTTTATGGCTTCTTTCTACATTGGAGTTCCCATTACGGTGTTACAATAAGAGTCATAGTGCACCAAATGCTATTTTGGGTCCCCCAAGACATTGAAAATAGGGAATAAGGGGTTCCCAAAGGTTGGTGGTGGCAGAACATTTCTCACCCACTCGGGGTAGGGTTTGTGCTCTGGTCATATCAGAGCGTGCCACCCCTCCAAGTCTTCTAGTCGATCTGTTAGTTGATAAATGATGTTTTGGAGCCCTTGATGCATATCCTTTCAGGCTTGAGATTATGCTGGAACGGTAGGGGCTAAGATTGGGTGTGATGGTGCAACTAGAATTTGGGGTGGAGACCTAACTGGGGGCATAATTACTGGGTTTAAATGGATATATTATGGTTTCCATCCCAGTGGGGGATGTTTTGATGTCATTTTGGGGATGGTTTGAACATACTAATGATCTAAAATTCATTCACTGTGATGAGGACCTATGGCATGGGAAACTCTACTGGGAGCACCTGCTGATGTTCTGCGAGGGGAAAACAACATGTGAGATATCTCCCTTGATGTAGCTCAACCTGAATTATACTGAGCTATTTCATTTATTCTTCCTTAATAGAGAATCTTTTCTATAGAGTGAGGGACTCGTTCTCATTGGGAGGTGTAGGTAGGTCATATAAAACCTTGGATTTATTTTTCTTCTTGTTGGAGTTATACAGGGGAGGTAATGTTAGATTGACTAGGGGGAACTCGGATTTAGGACCTCCCTCTAGTTCCAAGTATGCACATCATCTGGCTCGGTGTGGGATGCCTTTGGTAGGGAACCATTTTTCTTCTTGTCCTCTCCCCCTGTTCCATTCCCTATTATATCCATAGGGTTGATGTTTACCATGTTCACTAAGGTATGACGCATTGCGGGTGGTGTACCTGGTGTCGAATGGTATCATGGCTTGTTGCTCCCTTTATTAGAATTTATCCTTCCTTTCTGCGGTATTCTTCAGGTTTTTTGGTGAATATTGACCCAAAGGAAACCTTCTTCACAACTCATAATATAAGTTTGTCTTAGAGGGTGTGAATTCCGAGAAGGGGTGGAACAGGTAACACCTTTGTCCATCATTATTCCTAGACGGTGTAAGACAAATGTCTGATGTGCTGAGATTTGAGGTAAAAATTCCCCCATCCCTGTGGGTTGGGGTTGTTCCCATTCTCTTGTCGATCACTATAACCTAGATTCGATGGTATTACGGGGGCTTTTTTAATTAATAACTCTCTCAACCCTGTGGGCTAGGGTTGTTCTCATATCTTGGCGGTAGCTACCACTATTTCTGCCCTTTCAATGTCACGTACTCCCACGCAGGTGTACGCCAAGTATGGAGTTGGGCCTACCTATATTCTATGGTCTTTTAAGGAAATTCACACTACTTTCTAGTTGCCTTCCCTTAAGCTGGAAGCATGCTGGATGTTCCCAGTTGCTTAACTCAGCAGCTTTTTGTTGACGAGATCTCTTCAGCCCTGATAATTTTGAGACTTACTTCAGTCTGATTTTTGTTGATTATCCCATCTTTCTTCAGTAGGGGTTTCACTTTATTATTGCCTATGGGTGATGACATTGAAGGATTTGATTTACATTGGAGCCTACATGATGGGACGTGGTGTGAAGTGTAGATTTCTTAGTTTTCCCCAACCACCGAATTTGAAATCCTGTTGGGGTGTTTCCAATGAGGCAATTCAATTTATTCAGTGCATGGTGGAAATCAAGTTCAATGTTTTTATTTTATGATTTCTGATTATGCCTGAATTTCTAGAAGTAGGGCTTCTAGGTTGATTAGATGGAGAAGGTCCTCTATCGTGTTGACATGGTCTACATACCCTTTGTAGTTTCAGAATTTTTCTTTCAGATTTTGAAGAGTTTCTGATATATTGAAGAAAATATCATGCGTGCATTTCCCAGAAACTTCTCTTGGTATGTCAAAGTGAGAAGTGGTCATAGGCCAATACATCACTGCTATATTATCCCAATCTAGATGTCTACTCACAAGAAAATATCATGTTTTTGTTCTTACGAAGGATCCTCTACTTGATATACCCAGCTTGACAGCTTATTAATAAATTCATTCCTAGTAACCGGGCTGTTAGGTGCCTTATTGATTTTTGGACACCATGGGAGTGGTTCAGAAGATGACCGTGGCCCGAGGCCATCCTTTGGTTGAGAAATAATATCACATATTAAATATGGAGTTCCTGATGTGTCTAACTCCTTTATGAAAACCTCATTATAGGTGGGATTTCTCATCTTTGTTCTGGTAAGGGGAGTACTTTATTGAAAATATAATGTTTGATTGGGGGGAGGGCCTTCTCAATTGATGCTGTAATGGTGAGGACTGCTATTGAGACTTGATTCCTGACCATATGAAATATCTCTACAGTGTAAACCCAATAGAGGACCTTAAGTGTCGTCTATAGAAAGGGTATGGCCTTCGTTATGGGGTGCGCCTTCACAATGACCATCATCAGGGAAAGGACTACAATCAGGACTTTATTTCTAGATGTAGGGAGATTTTCTACAGTGTACATCTTGGGGAGGGCCTTCAAGATGTACTACATTGATGGGAGTACCTTCTCGTTGCTGGGAGTTACAATAAAGAGTACTTTCATAGTAAATTCCATTGCGAGGATGGCCTTCGCAATGACTAACATCATGGTGAGGACTTGCATCATGATATTATTTCTGACTATAGGGAGAAGCATATCTGATGTATATAACCTTTGGAGGACTATCAGAGCGGACAACAATAAGGGGAGTACCTTTTTACTATCTGATTAATAGGTTGAGTGGAGGGATACCCCAATTCACATCAACATATACTATTGTGATCGATCATTCTTGACCCACAGAGTAAGACCCCATGGGTGCTCTGTGGAGGACCTTTAGAGACAGTGATAGCAATATTGTAGGGATGGCCTTTGAAACTTCTACTACCACTTCTATAATTTTGTAATGGAATAAAAATGTCTTAGGACTTTATTGATATAGGTTTTAGGGCATCAATAACCCCATCATCCAGCAGAACATGATCATGTATATGATCTTCATTTTCTGGTTTCCATTGGACCCTATAATTTTTGGGCACTCTCTTGTAGATAACTGGGGACATCTGCTATTGTTAATGGCCTTTATATACAGGTCCATAACCTGTTGGTTCCCATTATTTCTTCAGAATATGCCGATGGGCATCTTGAGTTTTAACAAGCATATATGCCTTCCCTAGAGTAGCCAACACATTGGACTAGAATCCATCAATTGTAACAAGTATTTGTTGCTTATATGGTTGTTCATATGTAATGGGATATTATTGTAGACCCTCCTAAACTGAAGTAGGGATGCATAACTACTCCGGAGTGACTAACTCATTTTGCAAGTGAGTCCTTCCATTCGAGGAAATCTGGTCATGGGCCTGATTTCACACCTTTTCATCTAATTTAATGATATAATGGCATGTTATAACGATATGGTATGGAATAAACACTTAATCATCCATCATTGTCAGTATTTGATGAGATACATCTTTCGATGGAATGGGTATGAAGGCACAATCCGATATCGGAGCATGAGTTTTTTCCTACTTCGGTCCTCCATGAGTTTCTAGTAGTTACTGATATTTATCATTTTCTAGGATAGAGCAAAAATTCTACTACTCGTTATCTTCTATGGATTCCTTAGTATTTGACTGGTGGTATTCATATACTTCAATGAGGATTTTTATCTGCTTTATTTCCGTTTTATTTATCTCACGATCTTTGTATGCATCCGCATGAATTTAAATCTGCTCAAATTTGTTTTCCACTCTATTTAGATGGTGGGATTGATATGAATCAGTAGGTATTTTTGTCTACGTATATCATGTTGTTGTCCTATTTAGATGGAAGGCTTGAAATGCGTCAGCAAGTGTTTTTTCATTTGTGTAGCTAAGTACCGCCTTATTTGGATGGATGGATTGTTGTGGCTTAACAGATAGCTGCATCTTCCAATTGATTGATGCTTTTTCTACATGGAGATACCTACAAGCATTAGCAGGAACATGTGGGTGCTCATATTGTGCCACCCTATTTTTGTGGTGGGCATGATTTGAGAGGGTAGAGTCGTCTGTCTATCGATTGACTGCTACCTTGTTAGTACAGTGGAGATTCTCCTTAGTAACCAGAGTGATAGCATGTTCTTGGACATATAATTTCCAAACTTGGAGGGAATCTCGAGGGGCCCGGGTCACCTGGAATTTGGTAGGTTCCCTCGGCATAAGGTCCTCCTTGGCAGGAGGAGGCCCGGTTATCTGGTGTCAACGACGATGCTCTCTGGTGGGGAACATGGGTAGGACCCTAGTTCAGATGAGATGAAGTCTTCAAAATTGAATTTTTTCTACCTCCCTGAGTTAAGGGAGGCATTCATTTTCATGTTTTGGGGATAGGCTCCTGAAAAGTTTTGAGATGACCACTGGGGCCACCTTTTGCTGGGGTGATAGTAGTGGCTGAAGAGGTGGAAAGCAGTGCTTTGTAGACTAGAGGTCATGTATGGTGGCCTCCAACATGGGGAGAGTACCATTCTAGTGGTACTCATTGATCAGGGTATTAGATACCCAATGTTGAATACAATAGGTAGGTGAAGGGGACCTTTTCTTCATTGGGGCCTCGTCCGCCTATAGGATCACTGATGTGTGTGTCTGTATGGGTCCTTGGGATTCCATTCAGATCGAAGGTCACTCTACGGTAAACTACAATATACATATATGACATACAGACCACAATACATTGTCATGTTTTCATTCCTTTAAACATATTCATATTTGAAGACTCATCTTTTCCCCTACCCCTTTTCTTTTGCTGAAGAGTGAAGGGGCTTGTGTGGGGTAAGACCGCCACCTTGGTTAAGGATTCACGTCAGGTTCAACATTATTTCGGCCTCTAAGGTGGTTGGTTTTGTGCGTACAAGGGAGAAAAAAATGGTCTGATGTTCATTATCCATTTTTCATTTATCATTTGGGTAGAACCACCACATTTGTTAAGGATTCATGTCGGGTTCACCATGTTCTTTTTGCCTCTCAGGTGGCATGATTTTGGGTGGTGTATAAATGATTCCATGAGAATCATCACCCATACAATTTTTTATAGGAATGGGTTATTATCGAATTTACCATTCCTTTGTTTTGACCAATTAAACATTATTATCCATTAAAGAAAGTTGAATTAACCATGCGGGAAACCTTGATCAAATTAGGTTATTTCATGGGTGTCAAGAACTAATTAAACCAATCCTTTTTGTATATTATTTTTTTGATGGTCTCTGACAAGTTGATTTGTGGTGAAAAGAACACCCAATGACCATGGTATCCATGATTCATGGAACTTATTTCCAATGGTAGGCACTCGTTGGCTGTCGATTTGGAAAACAACACATTAGGGATCCATTGGATGAGAGGAAGGGAGGTCAGGCTCACCACACCTGTCCAGGGGAGGTTTGTTGTCTGTTACAAGACTCTATTATAGATTTAAGTCATGTTCATATGTTCAGGAATACTTGTTTCATTCCCTAGAAGTGTGTCCACGAGCTACCCTTGATTTTCAGGATCGTCATTGGCGTCCATACATTTGATTCCACGAAGGTGATGCGGACTTGATCCAGGTAATAAGGTGCTCCAGAGTTTACCATCATCTTGGGGTGATGAAACGTGAATTGATGTTGGGATCAGGCCCACAAGGAGGGCTTCCTACGTATCCTCGGGATAGGAATCAGAACCCAAGTGGTTTGAATCATGTTTGGCTTACGTATGGGATCTTCCCATTTGAGAGACATGACTCAGTGAACCCTTTATCGATGGGCACCCGTTTTCAATCATGCCTTCTGGTATATATCCTATGTATCCAAGTTTATTCAAGAATAATAGTTATCATTGTTCAAAATGTGTGGGTCTTATGCATGGGATCTTCCCATTTTAGGGGACATGATTAGGTGGACACATTATGAATAGAAACCCTTTTGAGCTTGGCACTTCTAGTAGGAATCCTACGTATCCAAGTTTAATTAGGAACCAGGGTTCTCATAGTATGAACTGTGTGGGCCTTACGCTGGGTATCTTCCCATTTTAGGGAACATGATTGGGTGGAGTCTTTATGAATGGTCACTGTTTTTATTACGGGCCTTCTGGTATTTGTTCTACATATCCTGGTTTAATCTGGAATCAGAGTTCTCGTATTTTAGAATGTGTAGATGATATAATATTCAAAACCCTCAATGCCCAAATGATCCATGATTAGTGTTAGAAACAAGAGGATGTAAAAAATTCAACAATGCACACACCTCTTCCCCAGTTGGTGGGGGAGGTAGAGCCCGCGACGGAAGAGGCTATGACCATCATGGGCAAGGGTGTGGATTAATGAACCTTTCAATGTTAAATGACATTGAAGTTCTCACAGCCCTGCCTTGGAATATTGGGGGATTATCTTTGGGGGAGGACTCTGGAGCACATTCTAGGAAGGGGAGGAGTTTTTCCCTCATCAAAGTGGGGAGCGAACATAAACCATTTTAATGATCACTATCCCTCATTGAATGGAAATGAATGTGATCACCCTAATACCTAGAACATGGATGTTCACATCGTGATACAAAGGTTGGACTTCGTGTTTTTGTGGGAATGTAGCCTCACAGGAAATCTCGGTTCCCGAACCTTCGTGGGGAGGGCCTTCATGACTCCACTTACTGTGGGTATGTAGACTCAATGGGGTGTGCTGATGGACCTTATGGTCTGATCATATTGGTCAGGTGGATTTAGAGGACGCTTTGGACTAATTCTAGAGGACTGGTTAGTGGAGCGATCATGCTGGTCTAGAAGGTAATGGAGGGGTGAGGGTGCAACTGGAAGGAAAAATACTCGAAAACACCCCATTTCATGTACCAGTTTATCATGCGGGATGGGGAAGGCTCCTCTTACCGTAGTAGTATGTGGGTAGAAGGTCCATCCACATACCTCTGTGGTACATTGTCATGGGTATCATCCACCATGTGCCAAAGTCGTAAGCAGCTCACTGTGTCGCATTGGATTTTATCTTCTTACCGATTTGGTACGCGATGTTGGGTTTAGTTCGCGTAGTGGTACCCTACAAGGAGCACCATACTGGATGAGGGACCGGGGGGGTCATCATTTTCTAGGAGATCATCCACTAGAAGTCTTTGATTCGTGGTTCACTACTATGGTTCATGGTTATATTATTGTTATTTTATTTCCTTATTATATGGTTTTCAGCTGGTTGTACCTGTAGAGGGATTGGTTCATGGTTCGTGCGTCACTGATGAATCAAGAAGAAAGCTGGAGTGAAACCTCTAGATCTCCCTCAATATTTAACTATATGTCCTTCTATCTTTCCTTCTCCCTCTATCTATTTTCCTTACTTATATTCTATTTCTTTTATATATCATTAGAGAAATCATATCTATTTGGCACTCGAAACCATTTGCAGAGGCCCAATGAAGTAATATCCTGACCCGCGGAAGACTCAGTCAACCAGGGTTTGTAGTGGTTTTGGTTTGCGATAACGATTCGCAGTTCCATACCTATTTACTTCATTCGTGAACTGATGGGTTCACATTACGGTACGCAGAGTAACATCATATTCAAAAAACCTTCAGCAACATGGTTTGTGGCTGGCCTTGTTCACTGCATTCGTGAACTAATGGGTTCACAGTACGGTATACAGACTAACTTCACATGCCCAACTCCTATGGTGACTTGGTTCGTAGCCATCATTGTTTGCTAGCCATCACCCCATGGGGCAGTAGTTTGTGGATCATTCCGCATTCCTGGAAGTTTGCGATCCGACTTGTCTACATACATTTCCCAATGATGGTACACCGCCCACTCCAAATACATTGAAAACATGTATTCCTTTAAGATTCTTCTAAAATTTACACATCCATTTGAGTCCATTCACATTGATAGACCTATAGAAGTACTTGATTCCTTATGAAAGGAATTCGTGGGGGTATTTTCTTCTCTTGGTGGAATTTTCAGGACCCTATAAATGATAACGAATTTTAATATAACTAATCTTATGAAAATTTATTATCATCTCAATTAGGATAATCTCAATCATGAATCTTAAAACATAATAACCACATTCCATTTTTCTTTTTTGAAGAAGACAATGTTGTTATGAGACATTAAAATGAATGTGAGAACCAATATATATGTATGAAAAAATAAGTATTATCAAATATAAAAGTTATTATTAGCTAATAAAAAATTTATTTATCTTCACTTAAACACATTTAATTTTATTTGTAATATTTATCGATAATTGAACAATGTTAAACACTTTTTGTGACATGTATATTAATATATAAATAGGAAAATATAATGTGGAAATTTACGATTAAATAACATATAAAATAACATAAATAATAATTTCTAACAACTTAATATATGATTTATGGGCACTACCAAGTCAAGAAGAAAACAAATATATCATGCATTGATGTGGTTATAATATGACTAAAATCTAATTAACTCTGCAATATAAAAATTTAAATATTATTTAAATGTGGATAAAAATTAGTTCAAAATTTAATTTTAGTTCATACACTATTAAAGACTCAGGGAGGAAACCAATAATAAATATCAGTATGTTTTAATATTTCACAAATATAAATATCATTATCTTCATAACACAAATATAGAAAATCACCTTTACTGTATTCTAGATCAATAGAACCTAAACAATAAAAATATCATTTTTAATGAAGTGGATCTTGATATAAATAAATTAAAAATTAATAAAGTACATTACTATGGGTCATATTTATTTGAAGAAAGAGAAAGTGAAATTTAAATTTAGTTACACTGAAGAAAACTACAACATAGGTATCGTGAGCTAATAAAAAATAGAAAGGATGATGAATTTTTTTTAAATACAAAAAAATATATAATATCTACCATATATATCAGTATAAATTAAGTACAATTAAGAGATATACCTGATAGAATTAATCTAGCATAATATATTTAGATCATCCAGAACATTATAAGTATGTGAAGTGTAGGTTTCTGAAACTTTTGTTTGTTTTTTTATATTATTATTATTTTAGATACTCCAATATTTTTTAATAATAAAAATTAATTTTAATTTATTTTAATGTACTATTTCATAAATAATAAATAACACATACTTCACATTTCATGTGATAGATAAGGCTTGATAGACATAGTAAGAAACAACTCACACTATCTCCAAATCTGGAAACCTCCATCACAGGAAACGACACTGGATAATTTAGATCAATAATATTATGTGTCCATACTCTTACCTGACCTAATATGATTTGAATATAATTATAATAATTAAATAAAATATTTTTTATTAAGTATTCTACAATATGTACTTTCATATCATCAGTATATAACTCACTGTACATTGTCGAGTTCGAATGAGGAGGTTGAGGATATGGGTAGGAAAGTTGCATAGGTTGTGACAACCTCAACATTTCATGAACATATATTGCATAGATGATTTAATTTTATCATCTATAAACTGTATAAGGTATCACAACTAATACTTCAATGAACTCATTTTTTTTCTTGTAGTTAGACTATGATGGCCAAAAACATTTGTAATACTGGCACCAACCACAAATCATCTAACACTACAAATTTGTTAAAGATTTCCAAAATAAATAGCTATAATATCTATCCTAACCTTAGTGACAAAATTAACCTATATTTCATTCACAAATCAAATATCCTAAAATGACATATTAAAATTTTATATCAATGTAATTTATTTTAAATATAATATAATTAAAGATAAATTAAAATATATATGTTATGGGTTTTTTAAATACTTGATTATATGGATCCATGGAAAACATTAAAAATATTTCATTCTCATCCTTTTCTATTTTTTCATGGTTAGTGTGGGGAGAAGGTATTATGAACTAGATCACTTATGATTCACTGCTTCATTTATCTCTTTATGAATCAATATTTTCTAAAATTATTTTTTCATCTAGATAATGAGATCCACTACATGATAATGTAGGATGGTATAAATTTTGAAACTATATCTCTTAGTGAGAACTCTTGGGGTTCAATTACATAAAAAATGAATGATACATCAAGTAAAAAAGAAAAATTTTGATTTATATATAATAATTAGCATACCAAAAACACTTCTTAATCTCGATTGGAAATTAATTTATCCCATGTATCTATATCTATGAACTTATACTAAAGGCATGGTTTTTCATTCTGTAATTTCTCAAAAATATAACATTAAAAAAAATTAATCTATAATTTTAACTCCCATAATTTATAGAGACTATTTTTATAATTACTTTCATATTTGGAAAGTCATATATAAACTGTTAATTTTTTTATTAAATATTAGTTATGTAAAATATTAAATATTTTAATAATTGGATAAAATAAACCAGTTAAATTTTTCTACCATTAAAAAATCCCAAAGAATATAGTTTCCATCCTTTTAACAGAAATGTATTTGGGATATATAATATTAATCCTATGATGGATATGTAAGCCTAAATATCTCGAAAATTGAATTTTATTTTAGCTAGCTGGGTTATTATTAGCTTCAAAATCAACATATATCATCCTCTCCTTGAAAGTGAAGGAGAGTTTTTTAAACAAGTAATAACACATTTAACAACTCCATGAATCATCTTTTTTGGAGGAGATGAAGACTCCACCATAAGAGGCTAACCGATTGTGTTAAAAATAACTTTGACAAATAAGTCTATACTTTCATTAAATAATATAAAATTTGATTATTTATTAATATGAAAAACCATATAGATAACTACATAAATGGTCATATTATTATATATATATGTAATTTAAATATATTAGTTCAATTATATAATTTTTTACATATTTATTATTAGACATAAATGATTGATATACGTAAAATATAATAATTTGTAAAAAAATTTCATGAAAATTATATCATTTTTGTTAAATAATAATGTCTGGGAAAAGTAAATATCTAAAAAATGTATACAAAAAGATCCATGTAAACAAATATTATCATTACAAGTTTATGTTTCTAAAAAATAATAACGATCTCAGGTATCTTAACCAAAAAAATCAAACTAAAATCATTAAATTTTAAAAAATTAATTAAAAAATGGAATAAATGATCAACATTTATAGATTTCAATATCATTTTTACAAAAAATATATATTTTATGTGTGACAATTTAACAAAAAAATAATGATTAAAATATTCTTCTATAACAACCTAATTAATTTGTTTTTAATAATGTAATGCTTTATATATTTTTTAACAATATACATCGATCTTTTAGTGAATTAAGATACCCTATAAAAATATTAATATTTAATTTTGATCGTTATAAACTAGCCGCTAAATTGGGAGAGTGAGTAGGAATAAACAAATTATGAGAAACATGTATAATGTTTTTGTATAATGAAATTTTATTTATTAAGGAATTATAATTGAGACCTCATTTTTTCATAAATTTATTCTATGATTTAATAATATGGTTTCTTTCTAAATGATTTTACTGAATTTATTATTATTTAATTTTAATTAAATTATATAGTTTTTGGTAATATTATTTTAGGAAATGAATATAGTTTTTTAAATCATCATATAAAAATTGTCATATAATGAAATGTTTATCTTTTTTGAAAAATATTTTTATTTAATGAATATTGAAAAATAAGGATATTTGTAAAACTACCATATATTTCAATTAGATTAAGTAATATAAACTTCTCACCATTTCTTATTTTGATTTTAACATAAAATAAGTCAATTTTAAAAAATTTATTATATAATTAATTACATAATAATTAGTATTACCCTTGATTTTATTATAATATTATTTTTCGATATAAAAACACATTTATCTAAAACATGTATTTTTATTTTCCCAATTATATTAAAATTTATTTATTAAACATCTAGAATTTTAACCATGAAAATTTGATTCCACATTTGGTATAAGGAAGTTCAAAATATGTAAATAGGCCCTTTTTTCAGGTATTACAAATAAGAACCAAATAAAATATATGACACCTTAACAAGGGTAAAATTGGTAAAATAGGGTTGTAACTATAAGATAAGGCCAAATCATTTTCTAAAAACATGAATTTATTTTATTTTCTTTTAAATATAGAAATTGCATACCCTTTTCATTTGATAATGTCCTTAATACTAATTTCTTTGAAGGATAAACATAAAATGTCACTCACATGCGTTAAATATATAAAGTATTTTGTGAAATGGATAAAAACTAGTTACGGTAAATTTTAATTGTTTCTATAAAATATTAATTATTTTTTATGAAGATAATTTATTTTTAAATTTATGTGGTGGAATAATTACCATTAATATGTATGAAACACTAACACAATAGCAGTTCACATAAAAGAAATCATTAAAATGATTTTGAAAAACATTAAAAGTAATTAAATTAGGATCAATTATTCTATTAAATGAATTATTTGTAAAAATAAAATACATTAGTGATGTTTTAAAATTTTATGTTTTAATTCCATTAAAATCTTGATGTCATTAAATTTTGAAAAACATTAGTCTCAAAAATGAATTTAGTGGTATATTCATTAAAATATTTTTTATTTAATGGTTTAAAGCACATGAAAATATTATAGTTTTACATTTTATTGTTATATAGTATATAATATCATAAATTATCCACATATGAGAAAATTTTCAATTTATTGAAACATTCTTGACTCTAATAGAGTTAAACATATTAATATCACTATAATCACCAAAAAGATTAGTATAGTGTTAAAACTAAGAGATAATGGTTCAAACATAACTGAAACTAGTAAAAATATTATTTAATGAGATAATATAGACTCATAGTAATCCAATATTAAAAATATGTCACCTCTTATTCACATCAACCAAAAATAATAATTTAAATTAATTTAATAGTTTATGTATTTCTAAGGGTACCCCTCCCTTCACTTACAAAATAATACTTCAGTTCCTCCTCTCATAAAATAATTTTAGCACATTATTTATTGAAATACAATCCCAAATATCTCACTAAAAACCTTCTCTATATTTTATATGTCCTGGTCTCACCAAAATACTAATTCGATATGGATTAATATTTGATCCCAATATGTTATCCATGTTGAAGTTATAAGACATAACCTACCTATTTCATGATTATTTCTTTTTCTAACTCCATAAAATATTAAATAAAAACTCAAAAACAATAACATAAATATCATTAATATACATAAGTTCTATTATAATTATGTTATAATTCTTTTTCAATTCTATTTCCATCCAACGGTTAATGAAAACATCAATAAGGATTTCGCGTGGATTACCACCTCCATAAGTGGTTTGTTTTCTTCTTCATCACCTCAAAAGGATGGTTATTATGAGGTATTTAATTAATATATATTATATTCATAAAATAATTAAACAAATTTTAGATAATAAATCATTCATTATTTACTTTTCCATCCATTGACAAAAGATATTGCCGTTTGTACGTATGTGTGGATGGCCACCTCTATGAAGTGACATGATTTATTTTTATATATTTCATTCATGGATTGTTATAAAAATGTATTTAATGTCTAAAAATAATAATAATATCATGATTAAGATTTTATATATTATGAAATAATATCCCCATTGATTGTAGTCAACCTACCCAATCCATTTCTGACAAAAAGGTTGAATGTTTTCAAAATGTTTGATGGGAAGATAATCAATTATGTAATTAAATATTCAATTGATATAAGTGAAATAAAATGAATAAATATTTTGGATATTTTTATTATGTATATATTTAATCTAAATTTTTTATTCAGGAAGATACATAACCTAAAGGTTAAGTCAGAATCGTGGTAAGAAACACTTTACCTTAAAACATTGTTTTAAATGTTTCTACTATTTAATTTATAAATCTTCTACCAAAAAGTTCATATTTATAAAATTAATTTATTGATGAATTTATATCTAAATTTAAAAAATATAAAGTAAATTTTAAATCACTTTTTAATTTCTTTTTATGATTTTTAGAAGGAATCATTTTATATGTCTTATATGGGATATTTTGACATTATTTAAAAAAGGAATTAAGGAATGTTCTATTTTAACATATAAGACATCAATGACTTTTCTCACCGAAAAACATGTTATTAGTTTTTTATCATTGAAAATAATCGTCCATGTTTTCAACAAGGAAAAACACACAATCCCTTTGGTCTAGGTAATTTTTTAATAAGCAAATAAGGTTCTAAAGTATAGGGACAAATAAATATCCAAATATGTTTTATTATGGGTTCAAAAGTACATTTTGAATAATTTAATGATTAAAATGAAATATTTTATGTGTTCCGTGTATGCGATGGTCCTTGTAAATTATTTATGATGATGGTTGAGATAGATCTGGACCTCTATTTCAATCTTTATACATCATGTTCTTCAAAGAATCATCTTGGTATCAACTGAGTAGGTTCTTCTAATTGTAATGGTTCTTGTAATAGTTATATGAAGAAAATGTCCCACCCCACCTACATGAATTTTCTATGATTACTAAGGATTTTTCATGGAAATATATTTATTTCATAATGTAATATAATTATTTTTTAAAATATATCATGATATCATTATTAGGTAAAATAAAATGTTTTTTAGAAAACTTTTTCATGGGTTTTTATTTTTCTTAAGATACCATCATGATTATATATTTTTTGTTTATATTTTCCTGTACTTTTCTAAAAAAATCTATGATTTAATACTAATTTCATGTGTTTGTAAATTAATATTTGAGAGTAATTTTTTTATGTAAAATGGAATATCTAATATATGATATCATGGATTTGAAAAGGACTTACCAGTGTCTTTTCATTTTTTCTATATGTCCCATATTGAGTTTTCTATGATCATCACTTTTTTTAACTGTATTTTATAGGATTTATGGTTTACATGTAATAGAAATGGACTCACAATGAAAATGATGAAAATAAACCATGACTCATCATAAAAGTTGTGTTTTGTGATAAAAATAAAAAGTAAGTGAATGTGTTCACATTGAATTGTATGGGTTTGTTTTGTAAGAGTTATGAACTATCCCTCTAGACTATATACCATAATCATCCTTGAAATGTATGAAAATTAATTCATAAGTAAAAACTAATAATTATATAATTTTTTTTGGTCAAGAACTTATATCTTAAATAAAAAAAGATTAAATTGGAACTGATGAATATAAAATTGAATAAAAAAGTTATTAAAATAATCAATATATCTGGGTTAAATATTCGATTTTAATAATTAAATTTTACAAAAGTTCATATTTTATGAATATAATAGAAAATATATATTTAAATATTTAATTATTAGAGAAATATGGATATTTTTCATATAGATTCAATGTGATCATTTCATGTAGCAGGTAATATGTCTATATTTTTGTTATTAAAATCATCATGTAATCACATAAGAGGTTAAGAAACCTCATATAATTTCATAACAAAATCATCATCATCGTCATCAACTAAATGAATTCTCTTCCCTTCCAAAATAATTTACCATTGATCATTCGAATGGTTAATGACCTAAAATATCTACATCAAATGTGCCACCATGAAAAAAGTATCTTCTTTGTAACTAAATCTTTTCAAATTGATGAGTGTTAATCTGTAATATTTTATTTTTAATTAAACATTTTCTATCAGCTGAGTTACACATAAATATTAATACACAAATTTTAATATAATTTATTCCCCATATATACTCATCAACTATAAAATAAGTTCTTGATATAGAAATTACATTTTATCTTTTGAAATAAAAAAACCTAGCACTTCATCAACAATCATTAATCCACTAGTTTTAGAATTTATCTTCATATTATTATTTTATTATCAAATGTGTGATGATTAATGTTGAAAACTAACCATGTGGAAAAATTTACACATGGTCACCCTACTTACCATTTCAATGTATCTAATAAATTAAAACTAATGTTGAATTTATCTTTATTCCAAGAAAATAATGTATTATTATGTTCATTCATAAAACACATTTCATTTCATTTCATATATCTTACCATCAATCAGATAATATTTAATGATACATAAGGTTCAACCTCATTTATTTTATTTAATATATATAAATGTGCCTTAATTATTTGAAAAATTTTAATTAAAATCACAATTATTCCTAAAAACCCATTACAATCAGTAACAACTATCAAATTTCAACATATGAAAATACCAAGATACTCAAATTTATACTAGTAATTTATACAAAACCCATCAATCTTCCAAACATAAATTATTCAATAATAGACTCACCTATTCGATGTGTATTTTTAACACTTTCCTACAAAAAATTTATATTTATTCCAAAAAGATAAATCTGACAAAAAATAAAGGCCCTAAATTATTATATCACTCACAAAATGAATTATTATATGAACCATTACATAAAAAAATAAATGTGAAAAATACACTTCCATTTCAAAAAGCGTGATTCCCACTTATTTATCAAAGACATTAAACAAATTTTCATTTTTTGTCTCTATAAATTAACTTGATAAAGTAGAATAACCTGATAATAGTATTACTGTAATGTATCATAAATATTCCACATAGTGAAACTAGTTGTATTTATTCCATCAATATGTGAATTCCGTGTGATTTCATACATATTAATTCCAAAAACTTCTATGAAACTAGATTTTTTACATTTAGAATGCCTAAAAATAAATTTAATTCTATATAGACACTGAAAAAATATATTTATCCCACTATTCTATAATGTATGACTAGCTAGTTGTAAATATGTGATATTTCCATTGGTATTGGGAGTTAAATCCAAATGCATTCCAATGAATTTAAAGTCTAGTTTGGTATGAAATATACTATTTTACATTCATTTTGTATTTTAAAAAGTTTAAAACATACTATCATATATGCGCTTCACAATATTTAAAATTTCAATGATACATTTTACATCTAGAAATATCCAGTAATGTTGCTTCATTTAGATGAATGGTTTCATTTATGCATTTTTGGATCATAAGAGAAAGTATAGTTACAAGTGGGGGTGAATTTTAGTTTAAAAGATATATATTAACAATACATAATAAGTCATAAAGAAAAAACAATTGGACTCTAACTTAATCCACTTATTATAGTATAATAATTGATGTTGCTGATGATATGATTACATAATATTATGTTTTTATTAGTTTCACAGTTATTTCATTAAAATGGATTGATAAAAATATAAGTAATAAGAATAAATTTTAAAAAAAAAATCACAACCGAAAAATAGATCCTATACAAACATGAAATGCAATAGATTTTATAATTAAGAATGACATACAAAATATATTAAATGAATCCACCCATTTAAAAATATGACAAAAGATATTCAATAATATTGAATAAAGGTATACATTGTTTTATAATTATTATAAATTATATTATTCCTTACTAGGAATTACCTTAATATGATGATCAGTATGATCTGTCTTCCTATCCATACAAGACCTTGATACGATGACCGATGCCTGTATCATCTATTGTAGTAGGAACTATTCAATACTATAACAGTAGGCACTATTCCTATGATATGGGCATTTAGGCTGCTGGTTTTGGGCTATGAGTCCCATTTCCTTTTAGCCAGCATAGTCCATTAGGCTGTAAAGGCCTTTGGGCCACCAATGGCCTTTAGGAAATAAGGCTTTTGGACCATATAAAAGGCCATGAAGCGACTTCGGAAGACCACACAATAGTATGCCCTGATGAGGACACATATAAAAATGAAAACCAGTAGAGTTAAGAAAAAAGGATTAGAAGAATGATATGGTATGACAACTGCCATTGGGACTAGGCACTAGGAAGCTCTACATGTGGAAAAGCTACCCGATCAGCTAGGTGGGGTGGGGGCAAGACGCCTTCATGATCGATATGGTGTGGAGGGGATATTATAAGTGTGTTAGGTATTGGTCTTTTAAGTTCACATATTGGGTCATGTATGGGCATTATTCCTTGGGAATATTAGTCATCTAATGGATCCCCTTCATCTTTAGAAGCGAGATTATACACAAATAAATAAAAATAAGTCCATCTATACATTCTATAAAATGGATTAATTTCACCATCATTCAATCCCTGAAATACCTCGATTATAATAATGATCAGACATAATATACAAAATAAAATGTTCTAAAGGAAACAACCCTGACAGGGATTCCTTAGAATGAAACCACTCTGAAGTATTAAAAATAATCTGAATAATATGTTCATAAAGACAAAACATTTTAAGATTTTTTTGAGGTCTATTAGCTTCTTAACTCTTTAAATTATTTTCTATTTGTAGAAAAGGATTCTATGTCCATATGTCTGACTTAGTCGTAATGGTCTTGGATAGTTGGCACATGATATCTCGTCTGTAACAAAGTTTATGAAGTCATTTTGTTTTAGAGTAATTATAATTTTATTATGTATTCCATATTATAGAAACTAGTATATACATTATAATTATAAACTTATGACATTACAGTGGACTTATTTATAATTTTTTAATATGATAAACCATATAAGGATCAATTTGATGTATCAGTACAATTATCAGTATAATGTCATGACTAATATCAGTACGATAGATAAGACAAAAGTCTAACCACCGGTCACAATAAATCCTTGTCATATGAATCAAACTCTATCATTAACCCAATAGATCATATTGAACAATGATAAGTTCATATTCATAATACATTACAATTAATTCTATGTAATGTAAAAAGTAATTTTTTTCTACAAAACATACTAAAACACTTGGGACATAAAGATTTGGTAAATATTTGATTTAGGAAATGGTTATAATTTCATAATCTAAAAGAATGGAAAACTATTAAGTAATACTTCTAACTCAACAAAATCAAAGTTTTTTAAATAAAAAAGAAAATACATAAATAAAACAATATTAAATGAAGAACTTATAGCCCATTTTTGTAAGAACATTCATGATATTATTTATAACTCCACCTTGAGTTTATAATTAGGTTTTAATATGATGGAATTAAGTTTTTATATATCCCCCTAAATGAATATCTCTCCCACTAAAATAAAACTTCAATCCTATAACAAAACCTTCTCCACCTTCACAATTTTTTAAAAGAAAAACAAATTATATAATGTATAAAGATAGTGAGAGATAACCTATGAAGCAATGCTTATGTTAAATAACTAATCATACAAGAAGTAATATAAATAAAATAGATCCTAAAGTTTTATAATAGATTCATGTTTAATTTTCAAGATGAAATAATAATCACATTCATAAACAATTATGTTATTTGTTAAATAAAATACCCTGACAGTTCAAAATGAAAATATGATCACTCTTTCTTCCTTTGTTCCCGCGCAAAATACATGATCTTTTTACTCTCCTCTCAATCCATCCCAAGATTGCATATTCCTTCATCCATTATAGCATGCATCTAAACTTGATTAATAATCTATTGAACCTATTTAAAAAACACTTTATTATAATACCCCATTATGATCTATTCATTTTAACATTATCTCATCCAAATAATCTCAAATGTACCATTATTTTTAATGGTTGTGACAACATTATTCTGAATCATTTAGTTACCAGCAACTGTGACAAAAATTTCAATATAGTGCTAATGAAAAATCTTGGTATTCTATCTCACCGGTATTCATAATCCGCACCTTCAAAGATAGGAATTCTAATCAGATTTATATTTTCAAGGGTTCTAACATTTATCCCTACCCACATAAGAAAATAATTGAATCTTTTTTCTATGTAGGCTAAAAAATTATAAACAATTACTTTATAAAAAAATAATGGAATTTAAATAACTAAAAGAAAGTAAAAAATTCATCTTGTATATAATCAGTAAAATCCTCCATTGATACCAATTTATGGATCAAAAGATTAATTATACATATGATATGGAGTGAATTGTAGTTTAAAATTTTAAATATAAACAAAACAAAATACCTCTTAAAGCAAGAAACAATAGATTCAGACATCATCTGATGATGAAATTTTATGAATCAGTATTACAAATGTTCTGTTTATATAATAGTATGTTTTTTTTCTATTTCATAGTCATATAGATAAAGTGGTTTGTTAGAAATATAATTATGAAGACTAACTTTCTAAAACAACACACAATGAAAAAATAAAACTTTTAAAAATAAGAAATTAAATATATACTAAAAGTAAGAATGAAATATAATATATATTAAATGAATTTAGTATTATTATATTTAGATAAATGGTAGTCGATAACCCTGACTAAATGTTTCAATAGTTTTATAAATATTTCAATACCTATCATTCCATACTAGGAAAACCCTTGATACAATTATCAATAAGATATCTATTCCAATTCTTGAAATCATGTGATATGATTATTGGTGTCTAACTTTATATCCTCAAATTCAATCAACCTAATGAATTATATTAACCATCATAATATCCCTGGATTCCCTTGATCATAACAATGATCTGCCTCAAGAATACAAAATAAAAATTTCTAAAGGAAATATCGTTCACAAGGATTCTGCAGAATGAAAACTCTTTAACACATTACAAATACTTATAATGGAATGTTCTTGATGAAAAAACATTCAAATAAATGATTTATTTAATGTATCATCTAAAAAATCTTCTAAAGACTTGATATTTATATGTGAATCTCAAACGGTCATATTTCTATGTTATTTGAAATAGACTCTGACATCTGGAGCTTGAAACCTCATCTATAGCTAAATTTCTAGCGTCATTTTGTTTTAGAATCATTACAATTCTATTAAGTATTCTATATGATAGAAACATGTGTATATATTCTAATTATATACTAGGACTATTCCGATGGACTCCTTTATTGTGTTTTAAAATGATAATCCTTATAAGGATTAAACTGATGTATCATTGTTTTTATTTCTCTATTGGTCACGGATTTTTTTTGTAATATAAATAATATAAAATTATAAACACTTTTTAGAATAATGGAAATCCGGATATGTCTAACTCACCCTTCATCCAATGGATTATATTGAAGAATGAAAAATTCATTTTCTTAATGCACTAATGTTATTTCATTTTTCAGTACAAAGTATGTTTTTCTACAAAAACATAAAAAATACTTTGGGTTTAAAAATTTAGTAAACATAGTTTTGTGAGAGTGTTTGTGATTTTAAAATTTTAAGGAATAGAAAAGTAAATATTAATAAATAATACTCAAATAAATTAGGAAATGGATTTCATTTTTTCCCAAATCTAAATATTATTATTTCACCATTTCATAATATTTTTTAGATGAAAATGGTTTTGTATAGAGATTATACTCATGTAAACTGTTAATTATATTATTCAATTTTCTATACACATAACTACTTCACAATAATATTTTACTTCTTATATACATTGAAATTCATATATTTTATAATTTATAATAAGAATCCTCTTCTTTAAAAATTATTCAAGATTTATATCCCTTAAGAATTTTTTATAGATAAAATTCCATATGTTGGAAAATAATTTTTATTAAACAATATATTAACATTAAAAAGAATAATGTATTTCTTGTATGTATAAAAAACTCTAATAACTATATGACATGGAAGTTTTAAATCCTCATTAAATGGTTATAGATAAACAAAAACACCATATCAAGACAGTTTTTGTCCAGAAATATATAATCTCATCATAACATATTTTCTCATAATCATTATTTTGGGGAAACATTATATACAATTGATATAACTTGCCATAAATAATACTAGATATTAAGTATCTAATATGTATTTTTTTCCTTTGTACAAAGTTCCATTTTGATATTTTTAGCTTCACATCAATAATCAATCAAATATTTATCAAATATAATCGATTTTAGTGAATCCATCGAGTGACATTGGTCTCCACTTGAGATACACTCATATTTATATCAGCCTAACCAATTTTTATCATTTTTTTATAATAGACACATTAAATGAATAATTATTTGAATATTCCCATTTTATTTAGTGATAAGTTTATTTATTGTTCTTGAGAATGAAATATTTAATAATATTTTATATATTTTATATAGTGATGACCCAATTAAAAATATAATCATTGGATAAATCATGTATATTTTTATACCCCATTATCATTAGGCATCATTATGTTTTACATCATAATTTGAATCTTTAGGCATGTTTCCTTATACATGTGTCTCTTTTAAAAATTCAATCAATTTGGTGAAACTCTTATCACTTGAAAAATTTATTTATTTTAATTTTCATAATATAAAACATATTCATAACAGTATAAATTTTGTGAAAAATGTGAATAGTTGTTTCTTAACACCCCATAAAATCTTTAAATAGTTGTGTATTTTATGGTTCCAATGCTTACATAGTGAATTAATTCATCAAGATAATCTTATACCTCACACTGAATGTATTCAACAATATTAGATCATAAATATTATATTATTTCACCATATCGAATATAGCATGTATAATTTTTATTTAAACCGTATAAAATTATCTGGTCCATGATTTTTCTAGAACATAACTTTTATATATTATAACACATCTAGTATGGAGAGAACAACATACGATTGTCTTCAAGATTTCATTTTTCAAATTCAATGAAATCAGGAAATCCGTTTTCATGTTAATCTCCAGATCATTGTAATTATACCCAAATGTGTTCAAATAATTACCTAAGATCACATTATAATAGGTAAATTTATAAAAATATATAAATAAATTAACATATATATAAAAAAGATAAATTCTAAACACACAATCATATCATCAAAATAATCAATTAACCATTTATTGAAAACCATTCAATCAGAACCCAAAAATTATAAAAGATAACAAACAAAACAATATAATACACCGATACATAATGATTCAAAATAAAATAAAATCATTATCAATATGAAATATAACTTTATTTTAAATAACAACAAAAATTAAATTAGAAACATCATAATAAATCACTCAAATATATTATATAAAAAAATATAAAGTAAGTGTCACCAATGTACCAAATAAAATAAAAAATAAAATGTCTAACATATTCATTAAAATCATTGATATCTATACCAAAATGACATTTTTCAATTAATAATGAATAATTAAACAGTTCGTTTACCATTATATTAACATATAACATCTACATATACACCATGATATAGATATTAAGGCGTGACTAAATATAATATACAGGATATCCCCAAATTATTTCAATATTTTTTCATGCATGATAAATAAAATCATGTTCTAGTATAATACATTATTCATAATATTTTAAACCACATCAAATATATATGTTTTATAAAAACACTTCATTCAAAAACTATATGCGATATTTTAAAAAAATATATTTGAAAACCAACTCACCAAGTATTATATTATAAATCAATCAACTCAAGTAATGGTATCATTTTAAAATAATAAAAACACAATTAAAATCATTTTTGAAAAAATGTACTCTTCACCCCAAAAACTAGTTATATAGATAAAACTCATTGTAAATTTATGATTTATTATTAAAAAATGATTTATCATTGAAAAATAAAACATTAATTGATATAAATAAAATACTATTATTTAACATAAAAAATATAGAGTTAGAGGATGAAAATATGTGACAAATCGATGCAAAATTATGATTGATGAACATCATATTACAAGAAATTAAACAATACACATCAAAATAGATATCCAAATCCATTTTTGGTGAAACACAGAGGAAATAAATAGAACAAATATTAGTTGGACGAATGTCACCAAGTTAGAGGGAGAGATGAGAAATAGAGATGAGAAATGATGAAAATAAAGTCAGAGATATATCTAAGGAAGAATATTAATGTCGATAAAGCACGATCAGAATATTTTTTTTGTTGCATCTTATGGTTTCTAAAAAAACATCCTCTATAATTGAGGGTAACCATGTTTTTATATTTTTTAAAACATTTTAATATCATTATTTATGTTAAAAATATGTTTAAATTATGTCTATACCATATTTAGCATTGGTTTTATAGAAAACTAATGTTAAAAGTCCCTCTAGGTGAATTTTGGGATCGTTCATGTAAAACCCAGTGTCAAAATGTGGATGAAAAATCATTTATAACATCTTGTCTCTCAACCATGTCTTATTTTATGATTTTTCTTTATAATAAAATATCAATATTTGATTCCATATTCATATGGTTGTTATTATAATGATATATGTTATAAGTTGACAAAGATGATTATGTTTACATATATACCCATTTTGATACAGGTTTCATGTTTAATGATATTATTCCTCCATTTACAGGTTTTTATCTAACCATTTAATTAATTATTATAATTCCATAAGTTGTTTTGGGATTATAATTACTACAGAGAAGAAAACTAAAATATGATCTCTTGAGTAAGGGGTTTTGATAATTTAGTTTGGGATTGAAATTTCAATGTTTATAATATATCTAGGAGATTTTTTTCTCATGTTCATTGCATCTTCTCATGTTTTTAGGGATGTTTGGGGTTTGGGTGTTAGAGAGAAGTGAGATATAAAACTATAGAACATTTTAGTAGAAACAGGGTATCCTGTTTGGAGGCATTTCATGACATGTTACAGGTTGTGGGTCTCTAGAACACCACATACTACACCAGGTACTTAGTGGAGGGGTACTGAGTACTTAGAGAGGGTGTCAAGTGGTGAGACCATCTAGTGATGTCCATCATATACCTTGTTGGGTCTGAATATGTTCCAAATATTTTGGGACATGTTTTTATTACAACATAGAGATAATTTGGTCATTTTTATATCCCTTATTTCACCCCCATTGGGGTTTTATACACTAGATAATCTGAATAAGAATATGTTGTACCCTCTCCACCACTCATTTTCCATACACCCCCTAGGAATCGTGGTAGTCCATAAGTAACATCCTCAACATGAAGGAAACTACACCAGTACCCTAATCTGAGAAGCCACATGATCGTAAGAACACCTCCCTATACACCAGTTTCTTCAAAATAGAATTTAGGATCTTATGTCATACCTATGGATTCTGTATCCTCTTCACCAGATTAATCCATAATAGATAACAAGAATAATGTATTAAAACTGAATGAATAATAACCATGCATCCAATTATATTCCCAAAATTTGGTAAAAGACCATAATAAAAAGTGCATATGTTATGTAAGGAGAATTGAGATTCAAGTGTAAGAAAAATCAGAAAATAAGGATAAAATGAAAATCTAAAAAATGGGTCCTATCTTTAAATTTGGATCCATCATCCATGGACATTCCATACACAATAAACCTTGTAAAATATGTCCCATACACTTATCTTGACCTACAACACTATTGTTTTCTCATGTAGCTAATGGAGGCCCAAGAATGATGTGAGTACAACATAGCTGGCCACCACCAATAGTGCCTACTAAATATCCAAGCTAAACATATATTTTGTGAAAGTACTAAATGAACAAAAAAATAAAGGAAATAATAAAAGTGTGTCATTAGTTAATAATATTCATATAAACCATTTCCTCATTAATTCAAAGCGTTAGTCATTTACATAATTTACATTATGGATTATGTCACCCTACTACTATGTATACTAGGATAAGTCAAGTTCCCTATCTCACTAGAGGTATATATTTCACAAATAATTACAGTTTACTTAACTTGAGGCCTCAGTCCCGGCAGTCTCATCAAATGAATCTATTTTGGTTATAGAGCATCAATCCCATTCCCTAACCCATTCATTAGAGGGGTGGGTTTAGATCCTCAGTCTAACCCATCCCATATCCAAAGATGCCCAAGTCTAACACCCCACCACTACCAAGCCATTTTCACATTATTCTTTAACAATTTACCACATATACCATAATGCATACCCTGATCAATTTATATGCATAACATACAAATTCATATTCCAGTCGACAAAGAAATAATCTTCATGCATTTACCCTTTAGAATATTTACCATTTACGTTTAATGTCTCATTTAACCCATTTAACATTTTATACATTAACCCATTTAGGCATTTTGAAACACTTTATTTCATATAACCATTCACATTATACCAAACAACCCATTAATCTATAATAAACATCTAGACATAACTAACCATATTATATTTTAAAAATCAATCTATCATGTAAACAAGTTTATCATGGTGTGTATTTCATCAGAAGACAATTCTAATAACGATTCTATAAATTTCCATGTTCGAGATGGGGACGCAGACCTTAAGTGGTCCTATAGCTTATCTAAAAAACCTCAATACCTCATATAGGTATCATGAGGGGTTTAGTGCTTCATTTAATCAACCAATATTACATTACTCACTATGATTATCACAAATGTTACAAGAATGAACTTATATAACAACTACATGTACCCAAATCCACATCAATACTATGGGATATAACTTGTAGACCATTTACCTCAAATCCAATGAAAATTGATCACTTAACCTTAGCCTTAGATTTGAATTTAAAAACACTTTGAACCACTAACCTATATTTGATGGAAGAAAGAGGGTTTTAGTGATTTGTAAGAAGACTAATTATCTACACGACCTAATCCAAAAAATGGAACAATGTGAATAATTATAATTATCTGGAGCATCTATCCTCACGAAACGAAACTCGAAATGGAATAGAAATGAATGACATCGATCCTAGTGATTATTCTGGAATTATTCTTCGAAACAAGGGTTACTAAAAGAAAAATGATGAACAAATAAATGTGATAACTCGTAAAGCATGAGGGGGGGGGGGCTAGAAAAACCCCCCCTTTAATCGGTCACTCAGTTTGGCACAATGGTTTTCGAAAGCATCCACCAATCGTTCACCATCCTCTATCCCAGTGTGGTTAAGTCACAATGTTACATAGGGATAACACATGGTTTGAGAAACCAATTCCATCCATGACGAATAGCTCTGTCTAATACCACATGGTGTTTCATTCCCCATTTCATGGTTTTCCCAAAACCATGAACCCTTCCTCCAGGAATGCATATTTATGGAGCACAATTACTATTAACTGTGCGCCCACTATGAAATATGCATAGGATGACCACTTTTCCTTTCATTCATGTCCTGAACCATTAGGACACCCCTGATACTCCACATACACATGGAAAACATTTAATTAACCAAATTTTTTGTATTTAACAATGATTTCATGATTGAAGTACATTACAGAATGTATGGTACATACAACCACCCCAGCTTATAACGAATCATTAATGATCCATACTTCCAAAATTAATTAAGACCCATAGGTAAAGAGATTTGGTCATTGAGGCTCCATATGCATCTATCTCACACAAGTTTCATTCTGAATATGACCATGTTGTTATAACAACAGAATCAATGGCACAGTCTTTCCAAGCAATAAATTATCACTATAATCCCCAATACGAACCAGATTCTTTTTAAATGATGCATCTGTATCTAGCTCAACATCCTCAACATCAACCATATGAGATGTGTCTAGGGGGACCGCCTAATCTATGACACATTAAAAACAATGGGAATTCCAGTATACCTTTGTATAAGATCCTATGAGTATAAAACCAGTGTGATCATCTCCATTATATCAAACCCCCCCACTTACATGTGTGCCAACATTCCCTATTTCAGAATCTAATGGGGAACCAACCTTGATGACACCCAAAGAATCACTCTACATCCTTCCATAATCTCAAGAGGTCAACAATGATGATCTGTATATTATTTTTCATTAAATTGATCCTTATCAACTCGCTTATAGATTAATCAAACCTATATTGACATCTCCTACATGAGACTTGGCCCCAACACTCTAAATTTCTAGCTTCCATCAATCATTAAGGATATATACATGGTCTTATAGAGTTCCTCATATAGTGCCATCTGAATTGTCACTTGTTGACTATTGTTATAGTATAACTCAACAAGATCCATGTTCTTTTCCCATGATCCACCAAAATCTAGGACACATTCCCTCATAGTTCCTCTAGTACATAAATAGTATGGCATGACTACCCGTCTGTCTATCGGTCAAAATACATACTCAAAAAACCTAGGTACCAAGTGATTTATATTTTTATTTCTAATAAAATTATGTGATATATGGATCCTGATTCAAAACTATCATTTATGGAACCTTCTGGAATCCTAGAAACTCCCAAACATACAAGTCATCAAACAGATCAATAATGAAGTTAAATTGAATCGGTAAGAAATGAACAACCATAGTCAAATGATCTATAAATACCTTGATTGAATAATTATTCCATGACAAATTTGGAAGACTTACCATCAAATAAATTTTCATGTCATCCCATTTCCATTGAAGAATGGGAAATGGTTGTAACAACCCAGTAGGTTTCAAATGCTCCTTCTTTACCCGCTCTAAGGTTAGGCATTGCTCCATGAAATCTGAAATCACTTTATTCATCTCTGGATGATAATATTTACTACAAACATAAAGATACATTTTTTTAAAAAAAGGTTTCCCATCCCACTTCATTGGATGAAAGTCATTCATAAAATCTTCCAACATACATGTAGGAATGGAAAACTGGATATGAAAATAAATTAACCCATAATCCCCAATGGTCAAACCCAATGGTGATGCCCAACCTTTAAGATTATCCCCCAATTACAATCACACATGATTTCCATACATCTTCTCCCTAATCCATATTTGAAGCATGGACTCAACTACTAAGGACACAGAAGGTATCTTCCCATATCCATCCTGCACATCCACATGAATCTCATAAAACAACACCATCATCATCCACTCAGAACTGGATTCTTGAACTACATAATTTTGAGTTATTTTTATCAAGTCATCTACAAAAATATTCGAATTTCATGGTGTGTAATCCAACTCAAAATAAAATTACTCTATGTACTCAACAAATCCTCACTACTGAATATTCAAGTCATACTGGGAGAAAATATACTTAAGGAGTTTATGATCAGTTTACACAGTCAATAATTCTCCCAACAAGTAATGTTTACAACACATTAAGGATTAAAAAACCATGGAAAATTCACATTCTTTCATAGTGTAATTTATTTCATGAGGCCTCAACTATCATGACCCATACACAATAACCTAATCATCATGTATCAACAACATCGTATTCCCAACATAAGATGCATCACAAAACAAGTTATACTATCTACCCAGATTGGGTAGTGTCAAAATTTGTGCGGTATTCAATAGTTTCATTAATTATTTAAATCATTATCACATGCTTCATACCATTAAAACATGATTCCCTTCTTGGTAAAACCCAAAAAAAAATTGAAGTAATGCGGAATAAATCCATGATAAACCTTCAAAAATAGATTAAAAATACTATAAAACATCTTCCATCTAAAATATTCTTGGGTTTCTCCCATGACACAATCGATTTCATATTCTATGTGTCCACATACGCAATTTCTTCAATGATGATGTGTCCCAAGAAATGTAAATTTTCAATCCCAAAATGATAGATGGGTAGATTAGTGTATATCGAATTCACTCCTAGTGTACTCAAGATGATGTCAATGTGTTTGTAATTATCTTATTGAGTATTATAGTACACTAAGATTTCATCCAAAAAGACTACTACATACATATCCATCCATGGGTGAAATATTCTGTTCATTAGGGACATTTAAACTACTAGTGCATTGGTAAACTTATATAGAATCACAAAAAACGAATATAATCCTACAAACTCTTCATGTTAATATGTGGTACATTAGAAAATTTCACTCTTATTTGATGAAACACTGATCTCAAATAAATGATGGAGAATATTGAGGCACTTATCATCTGATCAAAAAGATCATTTGTTTTAGGAAGTGGGTATCTATTCATATCTATCATCTATTTAATCTTATTATATTCAACACATGACAAGAGTGATCAATCAGCCTATATGGAAAACAACACTAGAGATCACTAGGGCGAAATATTATGCTGATTAAACCCATTGTTCTCCATTTCATAAAACTGATTTTTATGTTCGTAGAATAATGTCGGTGCAATTTGGTATTGTGGGATGGAAACTAGTTCCTCTCCCCGAAAAAAACTATATCATGAATCATATCTCTTGGGTGGTATCCTAGATAAGTCATCAGGGAACACATCAGGGATCAGGTCCACCACATGAGAAAATATAAGATACTATACTACCCCATCAACAATAATATGACAAGACACATGGGATATGAGTTCCCCTATCTGCTAAGAAATTGGACATACATGACTTCCTGAAATATCACATTCTCCATGATGGACATAAGTGTCTCCCTCAAGAGACATGAATTTTACCCTACGGTGGTAAAAGTAAATATAGGATTGGAATAACACTTACCCATTCATATCCCAAATTGGATCAAAAGTCAACATATCTTGAAAAAACAAGTCCCATAGATAATTGTACCCACCAATATCAATGGGAAACCCCTTATGCTACCATATATTTTCATCCTGAACTCCCAAAATTCATCAATTGACAAGAACCCACACATGTGATTCACCACTGGGCCCAACACACTCAAAAACTAAGAAGAGATAAAATAATATGAGGTACATTTATCAATAAAAGCACTTTCAATAATAGAAGTCGCCAAAATTGTACCTCAAACTATTGAAGGCCCAAACTCACCACCATTAAGAGTATGCTAAAATACATGAACCTTAACTTCCCCTAAAACATTGGAAATGATCATTGCCCCTAGTGTTGCAACACTCCACTGATAAGGATTCTCTCTTCCCAGATTTCCACGTCTACCAAATGTTCTAGAACTTCCTTTAAATCCCCCACTATTGGCCTGATATAGGGTAACTGAACCCTGACCATCACATGACACTAGACATGGTCCTACATCCATTCCCATATGCATAGGGATCCTAAAAACATATTCACAAGACCCAGACGTCCCCATGTTTGGCACTCAACTATTGGCCAAGGATACTGACCCCACATTTGTCCTGGCCTTCCACTATGGTAGAAAAAACACGGTACCCACCTTGAGAGGCTGATCCTTTTTTGTCACTTCTCTGCACAATTCCACTGTAGTCAATATTTTTGAAATGGTGCTTTTGTCCATTATAAGTCACACCAGAGAACAATCCAACTAGAACAGGATTCCCACCACTAGAATATTGATTTCTGAACCCTTCTAAAATATGTCCATGATCCACCACCTCATCAATCCTATTTAAATGAATTATGTTCACATGTGACATGATATAATTTCTATGTATATCCTGATAGCATCTTTTCATAGTGGCCCCATCCCCTTACAATGCCATAAAAATGTGATATAAGTTAGTGAAATGATAAGTATATTCCATCACTAACATTTTCCCTTGGTTCAACCTCATAAAATCCACAACCCACTCTTACATCAATGCCCAAGGATAGAATATCAATATAAAATTCTCCTAGAAGTGATTCCATAACATACCATCATCCTGATAAGTTTAAAACAAAATATCCCATGTGAATATTTTGAGTCCTCACAACTAGTAGGTTACCAACTTGACTCTCTAATGGGGAGGAGTCTCCAACTAATCCAAATTTTTCTAGAAGGATTTTATCCTGAAATATATCCTTTAGGTACACCCTTTCTAACAAACATAATAAGGTACTGCAAGTTAAACTCTATGGTCAGATCAACCATACTATTCTGGACATTCCCTAGGTCCCATTCCATAAACTATATAAAACGAGGATCATTCTCACAGAAATGATCCTCTCCTCTATTACCCTAGAATAATAGTGTTTCTTTATCCTATTTAGGAGTATTTTTCATAGAGATATCATCTTCACTCTTGACCATAACAAGTTGTTATAACGAAATCCGCCTATAACACCAAACACACATCTCAGGACATATAACTCATAGAATCCATAATTTCTCAAAATATGTCTCTCCACTAGCCATAAAAAACCCATTTTACACAAACTATATCAATGTACATCATCACACCTCATTCACTACCCTCAGAAATCTATATTATGGGGCATGACCAATTTAGGATTCACCAACTCACACAACCAATACATCATTTTATTAAACATCTCATTTTACCCACCCTCACTTTCACAATGTCAATATATATCTTTAGGAACATTTCCCATTTCACAACATCTTGAGAAAAAAAATTTAACCCATTTACAGCTTTCATTATGCAATTTTGTTTGAACATTGTTTCACATTTATTTAATTTTTCTCAATTGTATCATCCTTATTAGACCCCAATTCATTCATTTTTTTTCATCATATGTAAATGAATCCTATATTTCATGTCTCAGAAATATTCCTCATATGTTCCTTCTATGACTTATTCCACATATATCGTTGATTTCCTAAAATAATGAATGAAATCATAACCTCATTATATTACAAACATTGATAAAATACATCATAAAATAGTCACAACAGACAACAAGTGCATCACCCAATGGCGGAATATCATTCAACTATAACAACACACATAAAGAATAACAATTACCACCCTATATTACATGGGTTTTCCCTCATACATGGTTATGAAAATCCCATGAATGAGCTCATTTCCAAGTCATATCACTTATTAATATTGTCTCTACCCTTCATAAATTTAAATAAATAGAAAATAACCACTCTGATACCACATTTTAACATACCCGACTTGGAGGACACTAAATCAGTTCCCTATACTAGGTCACCACATGACGTCAGGCTTTCCAAACCATATTTCATAGGCTTCTGACTAGTATCAATCTTATAATTTGATACATGGTGAGACTTTACACTATTTATTATAGTAATCCATAGAAGATTAAAAGAAAAATGACATAAAACATAATAACTATTAACCACACATCAAAATCCATTTCCCAAAACTAGAAATGATGACATAATCAAAATTAAACATGCAATGTAATATCATTGTTGCTTTGAGTGTAAAAAACACCTAAAATAAAGACAAACTAAAAAATCCAAAAACAATTGGACTTCACTCTATGTTCAGATCCTCATCAATGCACATCCCATGCCCCATTAACCTTGTAGCATAGTATGCTTTCCCTTTCCCTGAGCTAGAACCATGAATTCTACTTATATACCCAATGCTAGCCCAATAATGGTGTGATTACAACTCAGTAGGCCACCATTAACTAAGTCTACCAAATATCAATTCTAAATCAACTGTGTATTGATGTAATAAATTAATGGTGAGGTGAAATAAAGAAGAAAAGTGATTTATTAGTTAATAATATTCACTTAAACCATTTTCTTCATTAATTTCAATGCTTAAGAATTTACATCATTTACAATATGACATATGCTTCCAAACTAATATCATGAGGGGATAAATCATGCTCACTATCACACATTGAGTGAACATTTCTCGAAAAAATTAAATTACACATACGTTGGATCCCCAGTCTAGGTATTCTGATCAAATCCAACTGTTATGGGCATAGAAAATCAATTTACATCCATAACCCATACATTATAGGGGTGAGGTTTTGAGAATTAGTTATACATGACCTATTATCATTGATCATCACGTCCAATACACCATAACTTCAAATACATGTAAACTTGATTCTTTATCCATGTACCACTTGTACCATATCAAAAATAATTCTCAATTGATACACATAACATTAACAATTCAGATTCCAATCAACACATTAATCATCTTTATTACTAATCCCATTATAACATTTTCCCTTTAAATTTCATAGCATGTTTAACCCATTTGACTTTTCATAATTTAACCCATTTAAAAATTTTGACTACAACCTCATGATTCATTTAGAACAATAGTTTTTTTCATTTCTCCCCATAAATGTTTACCAAACAACCTCTTATGCCATTATCAATAACTAGACATAATTAATCGTATTTCATTTAAAAAATATAGCTATAATGTTATCAAGTTCATCATGAGATATTTTTCATCACAATTCATTTATATGATTAACATTATAATTTTCCATGTTTTGGATGGTGATTCACCCTTTGAGAGGTCCTATAACCAATCTAAATAACCTCAATGAATCCCACTGAGATCATGTGTGGAACAATTTTTCATTTAGTCTACCAATCTATGATTACCCAATATGGTTATTAGAAAAAAAAATAAGTAGAAACCATCAAAAAAACTACATGTACACAAATAAACATCAAGAATATGGGATATAACTTGTATACCACCTACCTAAAATATAAAGATTAATTCATACCTAACCTTATCCTTATACTCAATTTTGAACACCCTATGAAGACCCAACCAAATATCCTCTAGAGAAATATAGTTTTAGATCATCAGAAGGGGAATAATTAATCTAAATTCAAAAATCAGGAAAAAGGATAACAACAAAGTGTTAGACTTACCTAGAGCGTGGATCTACACCCAAAGACACTCCAAATCGCTTAGAAATGAAAGAGAGCGAACCTTTGGATGATTTGGTCGTTTTTTTGTCACTAGGTATGATGGAGGTGAAATGAATAAGAAAATTGTGTGATAAATCATAAATCCCAATTAGGGAAAAGGTAAAAACCTACATTTAATGGGGTACACATTTTGGCTGCATGGTTTTCCAAATGATGCGCCAATCATGTACCAAATTTTGTCCAATATAGGATATGTTGCATGCTTACCTATGGATACCATAATGATTAGAAAAACCATTATCTGAACAGATAGAATGGATATTCTTAAGACCTCTTGGTTTTTCCTCCCCCTTTCATTGTTTTCCCCATAACATGAACCCTTCACCAGGAATGCATGGTTATGACACATGGTTACTCCTAACGATGCACCAACTGTGCAACATGAATTAGATGGAAAGTTTTTAATTTATTTCATGTCATGAACCACCTTGAAACCCCCAATCCTCCTAATAATCCTATAGAACATTTAATTAACCAACATCAAGTATTATAATAGTATTAATGAAGGACATACCATACAAAAATTTGGGGATCTTATACTAGATATACATCTTCTTTTTGAATAGAGTAAAATATTTACTATTAATCCTATATGTTTATCCACTTGTTTTTATTTATTTTATGATTTTATAGGATATTTTTTATTAATTATTTCACCAATTCATCATGAAATATAACTGATATTATATGGATTCATAGCACAATGTCAAAGTGATTCCAATTGTAGATAAATACAATCTTTTTGTCACCTTTTCGATAGTTGTATCCCACCAAGTTATTTTTTCAATTTATATGAAAATTATATAATTAAATTGGAATTTATTAGGGTGTATTATAATGTTTATTGTTGTTAAAAAGGTTTCAAAATAATGACATGATCCTTTTTCTCATCATTAGTCAAAGTTTTAGTGTTGTGATAAATCTTGCTAATTTTTAAGTTATTATGCCCCCATATATTAATTTTTCCAATTAAATATAAATTTTTATAACCAATATTATGATCCATATAGGTTTATATAGGGGAATGAGATCTTAGTGTGCATTTTTTTTTGGGATTTTATGGATTAAAATGAGTTATTATTGAATATGGTAACTATATTTTTGTTATGGGTGGTCCCTTTAATACTTAAATACATATTTCATTATGAACGAATACACATTGAATTTGTGTGAAGTGATAATTGTTTAATAGGGATGGTAATTATACTATGGGGTATGCTGAATCTCAACATGTGAGTTAGTCTATGGTTAATCCAACAATCAATGATTCTTCTGTTCCACCAATGTATTGGAAATTTAGATGCTCGAAAACTATGCCAAGAAGGGGTTGTGAGATCTATAGTTTCATAAAGGGTATAGGTGCAGGATTTTATTTTGTGGTAAACTAAATAATAGCATAGATAGGGACGTAACTCGTGGGTTATGTGTTTTCAGGTGGTTAAACCTTGGGTAATGGTTTCAAAATGTGCCTAGCCTTGAAAAGTATGTGAGAAAGTATATGAAAATATCATTGGAACATTGAATCTTCATGAGTGAGATGAGGGGGATGTTCTGAATGAGCTTAGTGATACATTGTTAGTTTTTGGGATTTGGATATGTGTAGGTTGGGGATGTGAGATAGGGTAAACACTCTATAGAGTGTTTCTGGATGCACTTAGAGATACTAAAGTGAGGCGAGGGCCACTTTTAAACATTTATCTCACTAAGGAATTGGTTTGGAGAGAGTATTGAGAATTAAAAACGATCAAGGGTATATGTTAAACTTGTATAGAATATGATGTTGATTATTATGGGTAGAATAGAGTGGGGTTTTTCATTCCATGAGTGTACTTAACGAGGATAGGTATTAAAATGATATTGGTTATTGTGTGTGGAACCTTTGAGTGTTGTATGTTACTTGGGATGTATACATGATGTTATTAACGAATGGTATGGGTTTCAATGAGAACCTAGGTGTATTGAAATGCCTATTATATTCTTAGTGTTTTTTTGTGTCCATTTGTAACCTAAGGTATATTCATGTGGTTGACTATAGGCTAAGTGTATGGATCACCAGGGATGTTATATGATAATAGATTATATTGACTTGGTTTTGTATAGTTGGGAAAGTCAAGGAAAATAGTAATAGGATATATATGGGTTATATGACATTTATACATTGACATTGAGTGTGTAACAAGAACCTAATATGAAATGGGTGATAGATAAGGTGGTTGGTGTTTGATTTGTGTGGCATTCAAACATGGGTGAGAAGGTATTGATCAAAACGTAGTTATGAGACTATACAATTAGTGGGAGTGTATAGGATTAAATTTATCATGATTCATCACACTAGGTGATAAACTATTAGAATGAGACTTCATTATGAAATCTCCCCATGAATGATATAATGTTTTTATATGATTGGTTGGGGGCCTCACACTGAATCCTAGGTTATTTTCAGGTTAAATCATTATGATACTTCTACTTGAGTGTTGGAGTCAAGGAATAAGAAATTAGATGATAACTCACACAACGGGATGGGGTTTGGGTATGAGATATTGTATGAAGCCTCCAATTGAGTGACAGGGTTTTATTATGAGCCATTATTATGCGATCATACCCTATGTGAGTGTTTACTAAATAGGTCATATATATAAAACCCCACCCTGTGGAAGAGGGTTATTGTTGTGAATTTTGTTATTGTATGTTACCCAAAGTTATTGGGTATGGGTCATGGTCAATGGTGTGATAACACATATCCTTCTATCATTGGATGATGTGGGTTGGGAAAAGTGTCATAGTGTATTGGTTTGAATATGATGAACATATGTTATTCCCTGTATTTTATATATTTCTACTGGGTTTAACTTTCCCTATATTCAAAAGCTATATAGGACGGAATATATACAGTATATGTTAGGGGTTCCACATAAAGATAAATATTCCCCATATTCATTGAAACATTTATGTGCTTGTACAAATATATGTTTCAAATTCTATTAAAAGGTTATATAATGATTTAGAAAGATCATCTAGATGGTTTTTTGGGATACAATTCTAATGGGGGTCTCTAGTTTTACAGTTACAACTCTAGAGTAATTTTACCTTCTTCATTAGATTTTTGGTAATACCAATTTGAATTATTTATTTTATTATTTTTTATTAGATGATGTTTTTGGCTTTACATCATTGGAATTCTGGAGGACTTTAAAAAATTAAAAACATTATGCCATTTATCTAGAATAATTTTAACATATTCCCATGATTCTTCATTGATATTGTCATGAGTCAATTGTTTTCATAAAAAATATTCATTTTCATCATAGGATAGTTTCATGTCTATCCATGATCCAAACTGAGACATGGATCAACCTCACATATATCTGAGTATGACTGTTTCCTTAATCGTTCATTTGATTGTGATATAGATGATACTTATTTAGTTGAGATATATAAAATATGTTATAGAGGACACTAATTCTTAGGGGTAAGTCTAATTGATATAAAACATTACTAATCCATTTTCTAATATGAAAGAGTCTAATATACTTTGGGTTCAAATTCATTCTCAATCTGAATAATTGATGACCATGTCTTGATGAAACTATCATGAATATGTGGTCGATCACATTGAATGAAAATGGTCGGTGACGATGTTATACATAATAGGTTTGTATGATATGAGTTGTCACCATTCACATCCAAGTCATTTCAATATTCTTTGTTGTCTCATATGAAATACAAAATCTAATTAGTTAATTTTATCCATTTTCCATATGACATAGTGGATAATAATAACAGGGGCCATATAATGCCCCGAACATGGCCATATTTATCATCTCTTTGTTGTTTTTATTATAGGTTTATTTCACCAAACACATATAATATTCCACTGAACCATTACAATCCATGGTAAAATATTTTATCATATCATCCAATATTTAAATTGTGCATTCTAACTACCCATCAGTATGAGGATGATATTCTATGATCATTGTCAATTGAGTTAGGAGTGCCTATTATAACAATTTATAGAATCATAAAGTGAATTGAGGATATATTTTAGAGGTGATCGAATTAAGAAATTCCTGAAAATTGGCCACCTCTTGAATATAATTATTTCATAATATAATAATTTCTTTGAATCACTAATTGGGATGATTTGTGCCTACATGGTGTTTTGATCTACAATTTCCCAAATATATTTATGCTTCTGAAGAATTCATTGGAACAGATGAAAATTTATATGGTGATATATTATCACTTTTTATAGGTATAGAAATTGATTTCTTCACACTACCTTGTATTTATTGGATATCTTGTACCTCTTAAATGGTAATATATTTCATAACATAATGCACATCCTTACATTTTATACCTGAACACCATAAATAATATTTCATCATTCGAATCATTTTCTAAATAACCCGATGAATATCCCATTATGAATAATGATAAACTGAAATAAGTTGTTCCTAACAATATTTATAGATCGTTATTCAATTTTGAAAGTATAAATATGATTTTATATCTTCTTTAAAGCTATCACATGTCACCCCACAATTCAGGTTTTACCTAATGTCGTTCAACTCATGTAACCAAATTCTTCCTAAAATTGATCATCCTAGATAAATTCATGGTACTTTAGGGTCAATGAAATTGATGGGAATTAAATCCATGTGAAATTATATAAGAACTTCATTCAACAACCTACAACACTATGGAAACAATAAAACTTCTTCACATTCTCCGGTGCATCCCAAGGAAAAATAGACTCAATTTTTTATTAGTCTATGGACACACCCTACTAGGATACCACATGCCCAAGGAAATTCACTTCTTAAGTTAAACATTTACACTTAGAAAAAATTACATAAATTTTGTGGTGTCATGGGTCATGTAATATAGATCTAAGATGATCGAAATGTTCCTCCTTTGACTTAAATCTGATCAAGATTCCATCAATGAGCATGGCCATGAACTAGTATAGGATCTCATGGAACATAGGGTTTATAATCCAAATGAACATATTATATATGTTTGTAACACATAATCCAAATAATAGGAATAGGAAGTGTCCATAACTACATTGAAAGGAGGTCTTCCGGATATTATCCTCTTTTACCCTCAACTAGTGATACCTAAAATAAAGAACAATCTAGGATAACCAACTAGTCACTCTCACATAGTTTAAAAAATCAAAAATACTCATAGGTGTATAGTGATTATTTATTTCATTATAATTTATCCTTTTTGAAATCTATGCACAGCCATAGATTTCCATCTTCCTTCTCTGTGAATATAATTGGACCACCCTATAGAGACCCATTGTTCCTGATGAAACCTTTATTCATCAGATATTGTATTTGAATTGTGATATCTCTTAACTCATATGGTTCCATATGATATGAATCAATCGATGTTGAACAATCACTTTGCATTACAACTATTTTAAACTCTAATTCAATTCAATGGGATATCATAAAAACCCCATTAAAATTATAATGAAACTCCCTGAAAACCCTAGGAACATGCACCATTTTAGAATCTAACAATTCTATATACAAATTTTACATCAAGGAAAGGATTGGATCCAGGAATCTTTTATTAACCAAAAACTAATATTACAGGAAAAAATCACACAATGACCATCCACATTTGATAACAAGAATCTCCTCTTGAATACTTTTATAATAATACCGACAAAATATAAGTATTCTATGCAAAGTATGAAATCATTGACTATGGAAGAATCATAAAGAGAAACCACATGACTGATTCCACCCCCATCATAAATTTACTCCACCAAAACACAAAAATAATATTGTATGAACTCTGACTAATGTAGCCAATTCTAGGGGAATGTGAACCCTCTATACCTCTAGTACTAGAGCACAGACTAGAGTAGGTGAAACAAAGGAGATTAAATCATCTAAATAAAACATGTCAAAAACAAGTGTAGATGAAAATATGATAAAAAAATCTATTGATCTTTTCTCCCCTTAGGAATTGGAACCTCTATGACTTGTAACTGTCGACATTAATCTCTCAAACCTTGAATATAATGACCACCTCTATTTCCATGATAAATTTGGGGTTCATGAAGATGAGTAACATCTTGAGGTTTAAATTTACATACCATATCACCCCTTAGAATATCTTGATTCAACTGACCATGCATCTTAAAAAAACTTAAATGCAATGATTGTTGAGTCTGACACTAAACTTAACCACCTCATACTTGATGATATATGAGATAACGTAATCCTTAATTCAAATGATTACCATGAGATCCATAGGTTAATAACATCATCACATGTCCCATAGAAAAATCATGGATTAAAGTGGCCCAAAAAATATGAAAACAGAAATTGTTGATGTAAACTTCACTTTGGTCAAAACCTTTATGACCTTACCACCTAAGACTATCTACTAAAAACTTTTATCCTTGACGAACATTGTTGGTTCCCCTTTTATGGTAAATATCCTCACATTTTAATATTGTCAATCACCTATTACTTATTTTATAACTCCATGTACATAAAAAATGTAAAAGGAGTAAATTAATAGTGGCTAAATGGACAAGGTTCCTCTTTAAGAGTCCTCACAAGGGATAACTCATCGAGAAAATGATCAAGGGTGACATGAAAAACATCGTTGAACTTGATCCAAATATCCAACATAAACATCATCTCCAACTGAATATAATCTTAATCCTAACATGTCACTACTTTCACAATCAATGATAGGAACTCATATTTAAAATCCTTATAAAATATTGACCACAACACATATTCCTTATTATGGTCAAAAAGATACAATGTCATCTAATATCATGAAACTCCTTACATCTTAATAACTACCAATGAGACCTGGTACTCTACCCCTGACCATATTAAATCGATGGCAGTCTCATGATCATAAAACATGTCATTTATCTACATATTCATGATATTTCCCTCATACATTTTTAAATAATGTTTTTGGAAGGTGGGTGGCATCCTCTTACAGTAATCATCCTCCTCAATTAGATCATTCATCTGACAATCAACTGTACCAAAAAGAAAAAACTCACCAAATAGAACAACATGTGGAAAACACATATGATCCATAACTATAAATATATATAATGATATATTAATCCTCCTTGTATATAATTTTATCAATATTAGTTAATTATTTTTTTTAAACTTCCTAGAATCACCCTATTTAGATATGAACACAAAAAAATAAGGATGCATGTTTTAACAACCCAAAATATTATCTATGGAGTTATTCCCATTATTATGATTATGTTATATGGTATAAAAGACGTATATAACATAATAGTCTAGCAAAAATATTATTATCATTAATTTAAAATGAAATAAGTAATGATTAATAAATGTAAGGAACATATCCCGATAAAATAGTAACCCGACCCTTGGAATAGTAACATGACCACTAAGAACAGTGATCGAGCATACAGAATTGTAACCACTACTTTGAAATTATAAATAAAATTTATGTATCTTAAAAAATTTAAAAATTATATAATTGTATCATATTATGAGTAAATAAATGTTTTTAAATTGATTAATTAAGTATTGGTATTTTGGTAAAACATAAATTGTTAATTACACTTTTATAATTAATAAAAATATTTGAAAGATAATTTAATTTCAAAAAATAGATTCTTAAATTAAAATTTTATTTTCTTATGGTTATAATATAATTTTATGAGTCTTTAGTTAAGTTTTCAAAGTGTCATAAAATTAGTGATAATTATAAAAACTATGTTTTTTAAATAAATGATGATTATAACTATAAATGTTTTTCATATTTATAGAATTATTTTCATAAAATTGATTCCATTTTTTAATTCTACATGTAAAAAAATGTATTGGAATATTTTTTTGATTTTTCTAAAATAGTTAATGATTTGTGAATAGTGAAATACAATAATTTATGATATTTAAAAAAACCATGAAATTTTTTATTCATATATGTTTTATGGATGATTTTATACTATAAATATTGAACTTTCATTCCCATTTTACTAAATTGATTAATGGGAATAAATAATATTCATATTACTTATACAAAATAATAAACTAATGAAAAAAATAAAGAACCTCCTCCTCCCCTAAAAATACAACCTATAACCACCTCTTCTACTCACACCTACAAAGACATTATGATTTTACAATTTATGAAAAAAAAACCATCCCAATCCCCTACCCTATGTCTTGGATCCTTTGGTCTCAAAAAACTTTTAACTCTAATTTCCCTAAGGAGGTTCTTAAGGAGAATAATTTTAGAGGTAATACCGTCTTTCATTTTCTTTTTCTTTATTTTCAATTTATTTAGTTTTCTTATAATCTACTAACCTCTCCTTCAGAAAGTGGAATGATAACTATATTATCATATATATATATATATATATAATTTAATATTATTAAGTTAATGGAATAATCCACCATCAATCCTCTTATCATCTCTATTTTATTCTAAAATTAAAACATCTCCTGTGATGTGTCAATTTACAGACATCATGTATGATGCATTTTTATATTTCTTTTCTACATAATCAGATGGTTGAAAAACCATTTAAATGGTTTAGAAAGATTTTAAAAAAAAAATTATAATCTTTTTTATGTTTTACACATACATATATAAATAATATTGAATAATAAAACAAAATTAGTTCATGATAATCGAAAAAAATACTAGATTAATCGAAATGATTATGAATAACGTTTTATATAATTAATAATCATCATAATATAAAAAAACATGAAAAAAATGACCAATTAAACATATTTATGTTCATTAATAACATATAATTTAAATTTTTGTGCATTTTTCTTATTTTACATGAACTTTTATACATGTATACAATTGAACTGATCAAGAAAACCAATTAAATGAACACTCTTGAACGATGAAATCGAACACTATAAATCATTAAAATTTCCATAAATTAACTTAATAAAAGTGTAATTAATAAAATAAATGAATAAGGGGTTATGTTTTTATTGATCATAGAATTTAATTTTATAATATAAGATATTAAAGTGAAGAAAGAATTCAGATAGAATGTAAGGGGATTCTCAAACCCAATTTCCTACCACTGGGTTATTCCTATTTCCTGCCAAATTTCATTATGGGTGTGAATTTAATACACTAAAAATATAATTTCATTATTATTACCTTTTATTTTTATATATATACATTTTTAAAAACTTTTTCATGAAAAATGCTATGATTTTCACTAGAACACTTTATAAATCCACATCTTTTACTTCTCTTGATATTATTTATTCCCCGGTCAAGTTTTGTGATTCTTATCCTATATAAGTTTTTCCCTTTATAATTTTGGAAGTCAAAGTTTTATTCATGAATTTTTGTATTATGAAATGAAAATGATTCCCTTCCATGGTTTCTTTTATTTCTATGAACGATATATGTGCTATGTGGCATGTATGATTACATAAATGTTATGATATGGGGGGGGTGCAACCAGAATTACATATAGCTCCAATGCATTGGGTATTATTATGTATCACATGAGATAATGTAAAATATTCATGAAAAAGATGCTATATGTTTTCAAAATGAGAATGTTATGATTCTGCATGTATATTTTGGGTGAACAAGTCGATAGATTTATTCAAAACTACGTGTGTTAGTAGACCACTATGACATGGTGTTTCATTTTCATACATTTCCGCATTCTATACATTTATCTAATTCATTCTATCTTGATTACGGTCAAGATCCTATGATAATGTTTTAATGAGGATTATTATGATCTCCCCATGTTAAAATCATTCATGTTCTTATCTATCATCTTACATGGCTTTAAGATCACCCATTTCTTTGATGTATATATATAGGTCATTACATATACTAAATAGAAAACTAGGGCCACTAAGAAGCTAGAAAATAATTAATTAAATAAAATCTTACTTTTTCTTTCTAAATGTTACGTATGTTCCTAATATTACCAAGATAATAAACCTTTGGATCCCAGTTGTGTAACTCCTTGATGTTATTTATATCTAAAATGATTTAAAAGTTGTGTAGAAAATACAGGTTCATTGTAGTTAGTATCAAAGAATGGTTCAATTAAATTTGGAATTTGGATTAGAGAATCTTAGTGAATTACTAATTATATATAAGCCCCCATGAATCTTTGAAAAATTAAAATGATAAAAAAACGATCCCATAAGATATGAATTTAGTGTTAATTGCATAGATGATTAAATTAGTTAATCATGAATTGTTTACATATATTTTGTTAAAAAAAATTCTATTTTAGATAATGGTGGAATCTTGGAGAAACCCTACCGACAACAAGTGCAGGTTTTTATGAAGTGATTTCCCGAACTATGTCCCAAATGCATTGGGAGGTGGAGTTCAAATTTTCCTAGAGGTTCTTAGCTAGATTTCTCAAGTTATGATAATTAAAATGAATAATGTTAAACTTACTCCCTCATCTAAGAGGAATAAATTTTCTATTATGTATTTTATGCTAAAATATCATCGGATGTTTAGTGAATATTCAATTCCACTATTCACAGAACATTGGGTCAACTCAATGGAGAATATCTTTTTTGTGATTTATCATTCGACGATTTAGAAGATTATGAAAACCATTTATCATCTAGATGGAGAGGATGATAAATGGTGGTTATTGATTAAAAACACCAATTCGAATGATAAAATTGTTGATATGGAGTGGGAAGGCTTTATGAAAATGTTTCTTAATATGTATCCCCTCATACTATTAGGAAAAATACAAAGAGAGAATTCATAGTGAAGAAGTGAAAAATAATGATAATTCGTCATGGTCTATGAATGAAATTTCACAAGGCTTTAAATGTATGTCTTAGTTTTTTTATCAAAAATGATAGCATAATCGATAGTTTATTTAATGGATTAAAACCACACCTTTGAATGGATCTTGAAATATGAGACTTTGGGATATATGAATAAGTTGCATGATGTTCTCTTAAACTAGATATAGAGTTTTTAGAATTGTCTCATGGCTATTGTGATAAAAACATAAATCTAGTAGTTTTAGGATGGGGGATCTAATGAAAAGTTTAAAAATGACTCCCAACCACTCACATTTCAAAAATGTGGGAAGATGAATCATGAAAATTTCCTTACAGGGATGGGAGAATGCTTCTTGTGTGGGAGATTAGGTCACCAGGATCATTAATATTAGAGAGATATGAATAATATGTCTGATTTGAGAGAGGAATTAAGAGGACCACCCATAGTCCAATGCATCTATTGAAGTGAGAAAATTCACTATGCAGGCCAATGCACTAAACCTTGAGTCCTCCAGGGTAATTCACATCATTAATTACCAAATTCAAATGAGAATGTTTAGCATTACGTCATCAATATTTTTGTAGTGGATACAAAATATAAAGTCATACAAGGTAAAAATTTTATTCACTGAGGGATTAAAAAATTATTATTTGATTTAGGTTCTACGCATTACTTTATATCATGATGATTTTCTCGAATTATTGAATTTGATACTCAAAACATTGATGTATAGATAACTTTAATAACAACTAGTGGTGAGATCATTACAAAATAAGTATTGGACTCCTTTACATTTGGTTTATATGGGAAGATTATTCCAAATAATCTTGTGATACTTCAGTTAGTAGAATTCAATGCTATAATAGGGGTGGAATGGATCTCATAATATACAACACAAATGAACTTTAGGATAATGGAAATATATTTCCAAATTATAAACTATCTCATCCTCATCTACAAATTCATGGAATCTCTTGTATATCATTTAGAAAAACCTTCAATGGTGTGGGTGTGGATACCATATGAGGAAGAATACATCACTGAAATGTTTGATTCAAAGGAAGTTATCCACCTAGATGAAATTCCAACTATGAGGGAATACAATGATGTATTTCCTAATGAGTTACTTGTACTTCCCTTGGATCAGGATGTATAGTTCTCTATATAAATTATACAGAGAGGTAATCTTATCCCAAAATTCTCATACAAGATGACCCCAATAGAGATGGATGATTTAGAGAATATGTTTTAATAGAATTTAGATAAAGGTTTCATACTCCCTAGTGCATCACATTGAGGTTCACCAGTTCTATTTGTGAATAAAAATGAAGTATCAATTCATCTGTGCATCAATTATCAAGAACTCAACAACATCACCATAAATAACAATAATCCTCTTTAAAGTAATCATGATTTTTCTGATCAACTATGTGGAGTTTAATACTTCTTAAAGGTGTATCTTTATTATGGATATCATAAAATTAATGTTAATAAGGAAGATATTCAAAAGACTACTTTCAATACAAGGTGTGGGCACTATGAGATACTTTTAATCCACTTTGATCATTCTAATTCACCTATGATGTTCTTGATTTTGATGAATATAGTTAATAGATACTACCATGGAAAATTTATTGTAGTATTTATCAATAATATTCTCATCTACTCTCAGAGTAAAGAGGAATATAAATATCATCTAAGGACTATGTTGTGGGAATTATAGAAAGAAAAAATGTATGACATGTCTAGAAATTTTGAATTCTTGATGAAAAAAGTCCCATTTTCGGGACACATGATCAAAATTAATGAAATTTCTATAGACCCTTCAAAAAACTATGGCAATTGAAGAATGGACCAGACCAAGTGGTGTCATGTAAATCATTAGCTTTCATGGCATTGAAGGGTACTACTGACTTTTTTGTGAAAAAATTATAAATATTTTCAATCCTATTAGCTATGTCAAGAATGAAAGGGGTAATGTATGTATGGATATAATAATGTGATGAAAGATTCAAGAAGCTAAAGAAGTGGTTGATCACTGCTATTATACTAAAATCACCAACATATGGAAAATCTTTTTTTATAAAATGTGTTGTTTCAAAGAATGGATTTGGATGTGTACTCTTTTAGAATGATATAGTAATAGCCTATTCCTCAAAAAATTAGAAGATAAATGAGTAGAACTAAAGGACACGTGATTTGGAGCATGTAGCTGTGATTTTTTTCATAGAAAATATGGTAGCATTGCCTTTACATTTAAAGTAGTGAAATATATATCAATCACAAGATTCTAAAGTATATATTCACATAAAAGGAACTCAACTAGCCTCAAAATGATATGGTTAGTGTTAAATAATGATTATGATTTATTTATTCATTATAATTTGAGGAAGCTAAAGAATATAATTGATGTTGTTAGCATAAAATATCTACTACTCTATCATTTATGCAGACTGAGAAAGAACCTATCATTATGGATATACCCCGAATGGATTTTTGAAAAATAACATAAGGGAATAACTTCTACATTTCCGAAATGATTGACCAACCATCTATCTTAGAAAAAATTAAGGAGGAATAATGGTATGATATAGATCTTCAAAAGAATGTGAAAGTAATAAATTAATAGAAGATAAAATATTTTCTTATCGATTATGATGATGTGAATTGGTTTGGAACAAGGTTTTTTTTACCTTAATCACCTAAAATTAAGAATGAGAAATTGGATATTTCACATAGATCAAATTTCTTTTTCCATCATGGGAGAGCCAAGATGTACCGTGATATCGAAGAAAACATCTGGTGGGATAACATGAAGAAGGATATTGTGGACCATATCTCAAGGTTCATGATGTGTCAGAATGTTAAGGAATAGTGACATAAGTCCAAAGGGATGATGCAAAAATTTTATTTACCCACATTGAAATGGTAGAGTTTCACCATGGACTTCATAACTGATCACCCAAATACATCCAAAGAAAACAATGTGATATGGGTTTTTTTGGATCGAATCACATAGCCTGACTAAATTATTTCTATTTGAGACTATCATACACTTGATTAACATACAAATCTATATGTTAAAGAACTATTGTGAAATAATGGGGTTCTACATTAAATTTCCTCTGATCATTATACAGGGGTCACATATATATTCTAGAGGAGTATTTCACTTGATTTCTAAAGTGAATTAAATTTCAGTATGGTTTATCACCCCTGTATTGATGACCAATCAGAGAGTACTATTGAGAATCCTAAAGTAATTATAAGATCATTATAAATGGAGTTCAATGGTGTACGGAATCAATATCTCCCATTTTTGAGTTCTAATATAATAAAATCCTCTACTCTAGTATTTAGATACATCCATATGATGATTTTTATAGAAATTTATGTAGAACTATGACTTGTAGGGATATAGTGGGTGAATGAATGCTAATTGGATATAATCATGTGCAAGTGATGATAGAGAATGTTCCATCCATCCAAAAACATATAAACAATTCTTACATTTGGAAAAATATATATTTCAACAATCATGAAGGGTCTTTGAGTTTGATTTTAATGATAAATTATATTTTTTAATATCACCAAGGAAGTGATTCTTACAGTTTTGAAGAAAGGTAAGAATCAACCATGGTACATTGGCCTCTCTGAGATTCTTGATCGCAAAGGATTTGTGGTATATCAGCTTGAACCTACAACAAATATGGCTCATGGTCATGAAGTGTTCTACAAATATCTCATGATGATTTTAATACCTGACCCCACAAATGTACGAAATTACGTGGTGGTACAAGTAAAGTGTGGACTCTCATGTGAAGAGAAGTAGGTAATGATTTTGGAATGAAGAAGAAAAGTACTACACAACTATAAAACTCACCATTTTATATGTTTTTTTGATGAATCATAAGTATTAATAATTGACTTGGGAACTGGAGTATGCAATGAATGATAAATACTCTCCCCTGTTTATATAAAAAGTAATTTCAAGCATGATATTTTAAATTTTTGGAAGAATGTAAGAACCCAATCTTTTATCAAAGAATTATTTCATTATTTGAATTCTTTTATAAGCAATAAAACACATACATATCATAGAGAATCCAATTAAAACATTATTATCATAAATGATGAATGAAATAAGAATTAATTAAGGAAATTAAAGGACATTTCTTGATGGAAAATTAACTCGACCATTGGAATAGAAACATGAAAATTAAGATTTGTAATCCAGAAAAAAGAATAGTAACATAACATATAAAAGAATTAATAAAATTTAGTCATGTTATATATTAAAATATGATATAATTATGTCATATATATGTAAATAGATGTTTTAAAAGTAATAACTTCTAAACTGGTATTTTTTGTAAAATGTGAATATTTATTTACAATTTTATAAATAATATATTAATTCAAATCAACATTTATTTCCATAGACAATTATTTTGTTGTATTATTAATTTAATATATTTTTAGGTGACCTTAATTAATTTTTCAATATTTTATTAATTTATTTTTAAATTTAAAATTAGTAATTTTAGAATAAATGAAGATTTTAATTAAAAACATTTATCATAACTATAAAAATACTTCAATAAAATGGATAAAATTTTATAAATATACATTTATATAATTATTACTGAGAATTTTTTGTATTTTTCTAAAATATTTGATTTTTTGGTGAATTGTGAATTACAGAATTTTATGGTTTTTAATAACAATTGAAATATGGATTCAAAGATGATGTAATCCCATAATCATAAAAATATTTATTATGTTTATTATATTTTTTCATGGAAAAAAACTATTAATATTATTGATCCAAAATAAAAAACTAATATATAAAATATACAAAAAACTCATCTTCTCCCCTCTAAAGACCACCCCTCACCACTTCTTCTCCTCACAATTCCAAATCCTTAAATCATGTCTCATATATGTCCAAAACACTTCCCAAGACCCTAACCCATTTCCACGATCATTAGTTTCTAAAAAATACCAAATCCCAATTCACAAGGAAGGTTTTTCATGGAGAACAATTCAAGCCGTAAAATCCTCTTTCATTTTCATTTAAGTTCCTTTCAATTTATTTTCTTTTATTATTCTCTAGTCTCATATTCCAAAACAGGTGGAATGATAACTCAATTATCTTATATATACTTTAATTTTATTATGTTAATGGAATAATCCATCATCAAACTTCTACTTCTCTTTCTTTTATTCTAAAAATTAGGACATTGTCTGTGGTGTCTCGATTTACGAACATTGTGGACGATGATTTTTATATTACTTTACTATCATTAAGGTTGGTCATAAAAACATTATATTGTTGAAATGGAATTTAAAATTAATTTTATAACTTTTTATGTTCTTTTAATAACAAATATAAATAATATTTAATAATAAAAACACTTGTTAGTGAAAATCGAGAAAACATCCAAATTAATCTAAATGATTTTCATTATCATTTTATTTATTGAATCATTATCACAATATATCACCAAATTATATATAAGACAATAAATATTCTGAAAATTTATTAATAACATATAATATCCATTATGAAAAATTATTATCATTTTACATGAACTTCAATACATGTTTACAAGTGAACCGATCATGAAAACCAAGAAAACAAACACTCTCGAATGATAAAATTGTACACTCTAACTCAACAAAACATCCAAAAACAAACTTAATAAAATTATAATGAATCAATTTCAAGTATAATTGGTTATAGATTTATTAATTAGTAAATAAATTTTTTTATCCAGTATATTAATGTGAAGAAATCATTTGGACATAAGCTAAGGGGATTCTCAATCCCAATTTAATACCATTGGGTTATTCATCATTCATGACAAATTTAAATAAATATTTTCATTTAATACTACTAAAATATAATTTCATTTTTATTTCCTTTTCTTTTATGGGTTGTTAATTTTTATAATCAATATTTATAAAAAATATAATGATTTTCTAAAAGAAATATTCTTTCTAAAAAGAATATATTTTACTTCCCTTAATATTGTCCCATTATCACTCAAGTGTGATGATTCTTGTCCCACATATGATTTTACATTTATCATTTCATAACATAAAATTTTATTCATGAATTTATTATTTATTAAATGAATCTCATTCCTTTCCATAGGTTATTTTATGTCTAAGTTTGATTTACTTTCTATGTAGACTGTAAGATTATGTAAATGTTATAATGTGGAGGGGTGCCCAAAATTATATAGAGCTCTAATGAATTGGGTAATGTGATGTATGTGAGGATAAATTGTAAAATATTCTTTAAAATGATGCTAGATTTTCCAATATCATATGTTTATTATTATTCACATATGTTATATGTGAACATGATGTGGGATTTATTCATAGCAATGTGTGGTAGTTGACCACTAATTCATTATGTTTAATTTTTATGTGTTGAAACCTTCCATGCCTTTATATAATTATTACTATCATAATTATTATGATGATAATATTATTACATTAAGATGATGATGGTTATACTCAACCCATTTTATATTGATTTAGTTATTATATATCTGTTTACTGGTCTTTTATCTCACTCCATTCTTTGATGTATATCCTCATGTGAATAATTGTCCAAAGGAGAAAATGAAGTCCACTATGAATCTATTGAATAAGGAACTAAATTAACTTTTATTTTTTATTATGTTAATTTTTTTGGGGACCTAATATTCTATAGAGGCTAAACCATTGTATCCTCATTGTGATACACTTTTAATTAGATTATCTCTATAATTATGTAATATTTGTGTAAGAAATGTTGTGTTCCTATACATTTACATATACATGGTCTCTATTTTTAATTTAGTTCCACCACACTTGGTCATTCTGTGGACTTAGAGTTCTTTCATCGAATCATTAGAGGCCCTAAAACCCCATGTTCTAGCCAGTATTCCCCAACCTGTTTCATGAACCAAGTTCAACTAACACTACTACTTTAAAACCCCATTAAATCCTCATAGTTCATAACTAAAAACTCCACACAACCTTTCGAAAAAATCTGATGATGCCACTATTTCATGACCATTCTCCAAAGCCACACTTTATTGGTAGTTAATGAATCACAAGAAATAATGACCCTTGAGTCTCACCATTAGTGGGTCCTTTGTTGGAGAAAAGCATTGAGGGTAAAAAAATTTATATAAATGGAAGGAATTTACCTATAAAATATAGTATTGGTAGATAGGATAAATCCAACACAATAAACTCCATGAAATAATATTATAAATAAACTAAAAAATATCCCAAAATGCATGTAAAAAAGAAAAAATATACAAAGTGTCCCGAAAGAATACCCTGATGTAGTGACACCTCAATAGCTCCAAATTATGTTCTATAAATATTATGAGAATTCCATGAAGTCCTCCTATTAATATGAAAATTGGTTTTATAAATTGGGTGAGCATACATGTATACTCATAAGGATCATAAGCAAAGTATCTCATAAACATGTGAAAAGAGAATACAAATGAATGAATGATAAAACATCAGAACCAACATCACCTAAACAGGTCCACTAACAAAACTCATCCTCACTATTGGAATGATCACCAAATAATGCTTCTGTTTTTAAAAACATAGTAAGAAGATTATCAATAAAAATTGTAAATTGTATAGTATTCCCCATAATTTTATTCTCTATAATCCAATGTCAGATTTAATATAACTCTCATCTATTTTATATAATATAAATCCCAAATACATAATTTCAATCACATCACATCACATATCACCCAAAAACACTTGTCCCATCACATCACACCTATATCCTCCGAACCAGAGTTGTAGTGTACGATGAACATAAATCACATCAACCTTGTACCCTACTTATACCATGATAAGCCCCCTAAATAAGGAATCTCATTTTCTCACTGATCAATCACCATAGGGAAAATTTATCTTTTTTCCATCACAACATGTTCATGTTATCATCACCTAGAAGAGAGAGTGGGGATAATTATTGAGGGATCATTCCTTATTCGATACTGTGAAATATTCCTTAGAGAGACACATCTATATACATGATGTGGATAAAAAAATATAGGAGAATGGACCATGGAACAGAGGGAAGGACCATATTGCAGAACCTGAAGAGGATACACAACATTCCATTTCTATGGTGTAGCTAAACCCATAAAAAAAAGAACAACTGACCTAGAATCAATCCAGAACCAGGAGGTCTTGTGATAACCATAATGATTTTGGAATAACCAGTACAATTCATCCCTGATCCCCTATGTCACACCCTATGCCTCCATAATATCTCTATCTTGGTAATCAAGAATTCCCCCAATTTAACCTACCTCCATCTTGTATTTGTGTCAAAAATAGTTGTAGCATTGAAATCCCATCCTTGAGCCACTACACCATAGCATAACACTTCATTCCATAGAAAAATCCATTACAGTATAGCTCAGGTTCCATGTCGCGCATATCCTATATCATCTCCAACTTCCCATATCCCCTCCAAACACCTAGGGACTTCCCCCATCCCCCCCCCACCACAATAATTTCTATAATGTAACAAATCTAATGGTCTAGACCGTTATATGGTTATTTGTGTTTATGTTCATTTTAAGAGTTTTTTTGGTTTATATTTATTATATTTAAGGGTTATGGTCTTAAAATTTTACATAAATTTCACTCAATTTGAATACATAATCTGAAATAATTTTTTAGCAACAAGAATATTATATTTAGTCTTGGGATATCAATAAATGTCTCATATCCAACTCATATATATTCTCATGAGGGAAATTTTATGTCAAAATTGTATAATAGAAAGGTTTTAGATGATGTATAGAGTAAAAAAAATAATTATTTATATTGATTTGGTAAGGAAAAAATATTTATAAACCTAAAAATAAATGTAATACAATTAAATGGATTATAGGTGTAGAGAAACTATGATATTCTAAATAATGACTCTAGACTCATAAAAAAATTATGGTGGTGTTATTTTCTATGTACATGTTATTCTCACTAGAATTTATATAAATATATTTTTTCATTAATTATATGATGATCATGAGTTAAAATTGTAATTTAATGGGATCCATCTAGAGAAATATTAGATATTTGAATTTTCTGTTTTATTATATGTCCAAATTCATATGAAATTAATGACTCAATTTCTCTAATATATATGTTTTTTAAATGTGACATCAATGATTTGATCATGATGATATCTAAGAGACACCAATTTTTTATCAATTATTTTTCAGAAGGGTGTATAAAAAGAATCTAATAATAATAAATTATTTGAATATTAAAAATAAAGTTTTGATAATAAAGGGTATTCTAAACTATAGTAATTTTTGAAATAGAAAAAACTTGAGTTCAAAGTGTGTTGAATCTAATCATCAAATCAAACGGTGGTTAAATGTTTTGGGGATTTTATTTCATACTTTTTGTTTGATATATCATTTTTATCACTATAGAAGATAATTTTTATGATAATAAATGATATAGTGGTGAACGATTTACATGATAAATATATATGTGTTCCCATTTCAGTGGATTTATTTTTTGTTATTTTATGATTTTTTTGACAACACTCTCTATATAATGGAAACAATTTAAATTACCCATATATAAGGGAAATAATACTAAATAAATGTTTTCATAATGTTTTTATGGAAAATATTTTAATAATTTTATATAATTAAATAACATTAGTAACATCTAAACACATATTGTAATCATTCTGTCCAAGGAAATATCTTTATAATAATTTTCAATAACAGGAAAATTCTTTAAGTAGGTAGGGATTATTGAAGTGGAAAAATTTATGTTAAATAAAACTAATTTTACACATTATATAATTTGGTTTGATGAATTAAAGACTAGTGATTGATTTAAATATTGAATCTTACAAAATTGATGAAATTCCAATCAGTGTAAGATATTGAAATATTTTGATGAAATATGGGTGCTTATAAACATATAGTGTCACAGTTTTCAAATTTTTTCGACTAATTTTTGTTGTAATACAAGATATAGTATACAAATACATGGGTTCCCCAGGTAATATAAATAAGATAAATATTTTTAAATAAAAAGAAATTTTGATACTATGATTATTTTATGTGATCCAATCATTCTGTTCCCATCACAATTTAATCATAGCTCAATGGTTTGAAGTAAAAACGTATCTAGAATTAGACAAACGTGATTTAATAAACATATTTTATTTATTTTTTATAATAATTTTAAATAATTGAATAATATAGTTAATTATACTTCCCATATGATTAACATAACATTAAAAAGGTAATTTTTGAAGGAAAAATTAGATCGGAGGATTTCTCCTCTCTTAATTGAATATCTATATCCTGATAGAATGATGGGGGAGGTTGAAATTCAAAAAAATATATAAGTATAATAGTAGTGAGCATGAAATAATAATTTATAATATAGGTATCTGTTACATAAATTTACATTATTCCTTTATGAAATATAATCTATAAAACTGACCTAACGTTCATATCACGATCTAGGTAACTTTTCGTAAGCAAAAAAAAAACACTTCATCTCTTGGTTACGACATGTAAACTCATGAGATTATTAACTAAGAACTATTTGACATGGATCTATCATGTCTTATATGTCTAATAACCTTTATTGTGTAATGTTTATTCAATAATAATTTTTGGGCATTTACTAATATAGACATATGAAATTTTATTATCTTTTAGAAAAATATAATAAATTTTAATCTAAACTATGATTTTTTTGAGATTATTATATATTTTACATTATTTCATTCAAACTCCATTTATCATAGTATAATGGATATGGGAAAAATCATATCAAAATATATTTCCTTTGAATAAATTAATATTTTGGGCAAACTGTAAATGTGAACCATTATGACCATATCATAAAAGTAGTCACCTCAAATCATAGTCCAAGAGTATTATCAAGAAATATATCATGACTAATAAATTGATAGATACAATTCATGGAAATAAAACTCTTTTTAATAATATAATAATTCTAATACAATCAATTTTGTAATCAATATTTTATAAATAAGAAAAAATATATTGTTTCATTGTCATTTTAAGATTAATATATCATTCATTGAATATTATAGATATAATTTAACCATGGATATTTATTTGATACATGTACAACTATCTGAGACAGAGGGTTAGAGATACCACCCACCATCACATAGAAGGGGGAAATTGAGTCGTGATCATTCATATAATGAAATATTATTCATGATTCCCCTCACATAGTCTACCTCACCACACACATAATCTATCATAATTTTTATTACGTATTAACATACACAATTCATGGAAAAACTGATAAAAATATCATATTAAGAGACAAATGATGACTCCCAGGGATAGACACAACTAATAGCACCTATAACATGTTGTTTTTCTATTTTAATGTCAATATGAGTGCTCTATAATACAAAAAAAATCGTGATGGAAAACAAACTATGAGTTTAATTTTCAATGTTTATAAACCCAATGTAACTTGAATGGAGTCATAATATGTATCCTATCATTTTTTTGTGTCTAACCATATGATATTTTTTTAATGATTACTATCTTTGTATCATAGAGTTTTCTTATAATCTTGAACATCTATAACAATATGATATAAGAAATAATATAAGTACATTATAACACATTTATATTTAAGACTTATTTAATTTCTATAAAAAAATAATTTCCTCAATATTATAAATGTATCATATTTTTATGATGAAATTAATCATTAATAAAAAATAATTCAAAAAATATATAAATCAATCTAGAAACATTATATTTAATCATAATGTAATATTAAAAAAATATTTGATGTATGTTTGTATTATATAAATAGTATTGTTACATACAATGGAATATTACTTCCCATAGATGATTGAATACCTTAAATGTGAATAAATTAAAAGGGTAAAAAATATAAATGTATAATATATTTACAAATACAAAATACCATATATCATCTTCACCAATGAGAATCACCATTAATATAGTGATACCAATAATGAGAAAAACAACATGATAGTTCAAATAATGTTGAAAATATATAATGAAAACTATAGTAATGAGAAATATTGTTTTTTATTGTAGAATGGGATCAGTTTATTGGATGTAATATGAGGAAATATAGTTTTTATATACCATTATGAAAGTTTGGTTTAGTCATTGAATGTAAAAATAGTAAACATGTTACAAGTTTATGATTATCTCTATGCTTAATGTTTAATTGGATTCAAAAAATACACATTTTGTATTTTGATAAATTATTTTGATTAAAATAAATATTTTTTTATTAAAATTAAATAATACTAATTCACCTAGGAAAATAATTTTTACTTTTAGAGAATTTTGTTTAAGAAATATCAATTTAATTATAATCAATACTATAAAAAAGATTTTAATAAAATTGAATGATTAAAATGTTAAATTAAATAAACAACATACAATAAATTAATAATTGAAAATAACTAATACTAATTTAATCATTCATGACAAAAAAATTATCCTAAGAAGTAATTTTTATAATATATTATATGCTTTTATTTAAAAGCTAAATTTCACACATTTGGAATATTAAATAGAATGTGTTGTTTATAACTATGAAGAAATCATTATTATGTGGATAATTAATTTCTCCAAAATAATCATAAGACCATTTAATGGTAAAATTGGATATTTTATGAGAATTAAAGATTTCCTATATGATATGTATTTTTCTCTTAATAAACATAATTGACCACTATTGAGTAAATTTATTAATAAAACTATTTTTATAATTTATATTTGAAATAAATTAATCTTCTTATAATTTTTTTATTTAGTATGAAATAAGAACAAATTAATTTTTTGATTAAAAAATAAAATATTCTAAAAATCGATTATTATGTATTATGAGTTTTTATTTTAAAATTTTCTTTTACCAGTTTTAGAAAAAAAAATCCTATAAAATAGATTTAACATTTAGAATAAAAATTTATAAAATTTCTAATATGTCAAATTTTATTTTTAGACTGAAAAATTTATTATTTAGGTAAATGTTTGTTTCCACTATAAAGGTAAAAGGGTTATTTCAAAATAATCATTTTAAGTGTTCTATAATTTTTCTATATGTAGAATAAATTTATATTTTTAAAATGAAACTATAATTTTATTATTATAGATATATAAAAATATTAACAATATTTTAATCAATAATTGATAGTAAATAAGAATAAGAATGCATATTGTTTAGAAAGGAAATTTTTATAAAAATAGTTTCACCCTAATATGTTTTTTTTATTTAAAATTTAATATTATCATAGGTTGAAAATGAATATATCAAATAGATACAAAAATATTTATAAAAAAATAAATTATTTACGATATTTTATATTATAATTTAGGTAAAAAACTAATTAAAATGGAAAATAATTAAACAAGTCAAAAAGTGGTACGAAGATGTAATTATTCATGACATGATTTTTTTTTAATTAACATGCCATATTGAAGAAATTTATGAACATTTTTTGGAGTGAAATTCATTCCGAAAATTCCCACAAACATTTCCTAACCTAAACCACATAACTCTCTTGTTATTATTTATTTAACGATCACCTAACTCATGTTTCAAAAGAAAATTCACTCTTTTTTACCTATAAATGGAATTTTATTTTACACATTACCAACCACCATATTATTTATAAATATTATGGAATAACTAACCATTTTCCTATCCTATATTAGTTTCTCACATTTGGATTTCTCTAGTCATACACATGATTCATGAATCCTTAATTTCATGGGAATTCATCTTGAGAGAAGGCGATTTTTTCAAAGTAATTAACAAGTTCTTCTTCTATTTTCCATTTTCATTCCTTTATACACTCTTATTGAAACTCAATAAACATTATAGATAATTTATATTAACACCATTATGATTGCATAAAAATTATATTTTCTTAATATAAGTATGCTTTCTAACTCATTCAATTTTTAAAAGGTACCCTCATTTAGATCAATTTTACCACTATCCAGGACATCATTATACTGATTTTATATTGAATTAATATGAAAACATAAATGAAATTAATATATTTTAATAATGATAAATTTTATAAATTATTTCAATTATAGAAAATTAATATAAAAATTTAAATAACTATAAATATACAACATTTTATTTATTCAAATATTATCATAAAAAGCACCTTATGGATATCCTCTTGTAGAACCATAAATGAAACCTCATAGATTGAACCCATAATATAATAAATTATTATAGAACTTATCATCCAAAAACTATATTATTATGTATATCATTAGATAATTAATATTTAATGCTGACCAAAACTGTTATACAAAAGGCAGACAATGAATAATTCAAACTACAAATAAAAGATGACCACAATTTTCTATAAATAAGTAACAGTTCGGTAATAAGTGAATATAAAAAATTATTCTAAAAGGTAATGTAAATTAATAATTTCCTAAAACTTATTATTAGTTATATTTTCTTATAAATGATTTCAGATCATGTATGATAAAAAATAATGTATGTAATGGTTTTTTGACTAAATTTTTATATCATTTTGTAATAGTTTTTTCACATGATTTCATTTTTCTGTTTTTTAATACAACCATTCTCTTACTTCATATGTAATTTCAACAATATATTTGATGGAATAAAATTTTAACACAATTAGACTATCTTTAAAAAAGTATTGTAAAGAATAATTCTCATCATCTCTAATGGTTCTTTCTCTTCAAAATCTAAATTATACATTTAAAAAATTATTTCTTATAAAATATTGAAATAAAAATATATATTATTAGATATATATTTAATTATTCTATTTACATATTTATTAATATGAAATTTTTATACCAATTTTACTGATGTGATATTTTCATTAAAAATTCCTATAAATAATTTAAAGGATACTTCTTTTCCTATATTTATATGTTATATGATTGACTCCTCATTTATTTACATAAAATTTATTAATTTTCAAATGTACCATATGGGTAATTATATTAAACTTCTTTAAAAAATAATATTCCTATATAAATCTTGAAAATTATTTTTGAAAAATAACTTATATCTATATTTTTTTACTGAAATGTTGAATGTATTTTATGGAAACTATATTTATGATTTATATTCCACTTTAATTTCAATATAAAAATGTTTTATCGTTATGGTTAACATTAGTGATCATACACTAAGTTTATTTATGATATACATATTTTGGATATATGAGTTTTGGTTTTAACTGATCTCATAATTGATGTTATTTTTTGTGATACCATTTGAAAATAGTATGAAATCCATTTTATTTCCCTGTGATTCTCATTAGATGATGTGTGATTGATAAAATATTGTTTATATATGTATTGGACATCATTATCTTATTATAAAGGGAATATATTAATCTTTAATAAATTTTTTAATGTCTTATATCATAGTAGACAACTATGGGATGAAATTTATAATACTAGATACACTATGGGAGATCAGTTACGATAATCAATACACTATGGCATGACATGTATGATAATCAATCCACTAGGGTGCACAGGTTTTGATGCTTGATATGATATTTAATAGGATTTATTTTATGGTGTTTAATCCACTATATTATCTGATGTAGGTTGTGATGTCTAATCCACTGTTATATGAAATGAAATAATGGGATACATGATCCACCATGTTATGATTCTTATATTTATGTTTTATTCACATTTGTATATTAGGCCATATTACTATGTTATGATCCAAAAATTATGATAATTTTCTTTGAGTTGAAAAAAACTTATTTCATGGTTTATTTTTTATAATTTCATGTTATATCTACTTTTTTCTTGATTTATAGAAATTTTTTTCTTTATTTTCATTTTAATTAAATATTTCTCATGAGGTCTTGTTTTCTTGCATTCTTATAAAATGAATTTTTATATGTTATTGGCATTTTTTCCATTTCTATGTGTTTCAGGTGTATCCATATTTAACTCATTTCTATATAGAATTATATGAAGAATTATGATTAAAGAGAAGAAATAGGTGGATAATTTTGTTGGAGATATTGCATAAATAATATATAAAATGATATTAAAATATCTAATATCTATGAAAAATTTACATTTTGTATTTTTTTATAATTTATGTGTTTTGATGCTTAAATTAGGAAAATTATTTAAAAAAATAAATATGATATATTTTTCCATCTTATACACAACCATATATTTTGTATAAAATGTAAATTTACATCACCGTAAAAATACATAACATATGAATCATATAGTATACCATCCATTTTAATGAAAATATATAATACTATAATTTTTAAATGGAAGCCCCTCCATCAAATTCTTACTATCAATAGATCAAAATGACAAAAAATATCAACCTGCTTGATATTATTGAATATTAAAACATCTCCTAATATATTAAATTTTTCAATGATTATGATGTTTAACATTTTTGGTACACTTATAATTGTGAAAAAATTCTTTTAGTAATATATAAAAGATATGAATTTCTAGAATTATATTATTTATAATTGAATAAATTATTATAATTTCATTTGTGAATAGGTTGTATAATAGTCAAAGCCTCATTATTGTAAAAATAATTTTAGACCAATTGTTATTCATACATATAGTCTGTACAATCCATGTCTAGATTATTATTGAATAATAATTCTTATTTATTGAGTTTACATATCCTATAGGGTCTACTGAATTCTAAACATGAGTTTGGTTTATAGAATATAGTTGATAATTAATATATTTGTTCATTTATATAAATTATTTTACATTTATTTCATTAATATTGGTACTTTTCTATTATTCAAATGGATTAACACTTTATATATGTTGGAAGAAAAAAACACATCTCCCTTGTTCATTAACCTCATTACAAAACATACATAGTATTTACATTAAAATAAACGATGTTGGTTTATTTGAACATTTTCCTATATGAAATATTATATATTTAATGCTTTAACGTCATCAAAATTTATGTTTCTTTAAATATTTACATTTTAAATATTCTCCATATTAATAGATATGGCATGTATTTCCATAATAAAAATTTTCTCTATGACATTATATAGGTTATACCAATTTATTTTTATGGGATATCCCTTAAAGATTAATATTGGTGATATTGATTTGGGTTCTTTATTCATAATATTTTTGAATATTGATTACATATTGATACACATATAAGTTATTGTACTTGTTTATTTCAAAAACATAATTCATGTTTACCACTTATGATAAATTAGTTGGAAAAATGAAAAGTGAATATTATTTTTTTCAATTATTATCTCTTAAATGGATAATTGAAGGGTTTTATGACTCATAGTTTATCTCCCCATGTTATGAATGATGTGATCCATCTCTCTAATAACACCATTAAACTAAGATTTATATGGAGGGGTAAATTTTAAAATAATATTTAGATATATTAAAAAGTCTATGAATATATAGTCAGGGTATTATCCACCTATATCTGAGTGAATATTTTATTTATAGTTATAATAAGGATATTTTTCTACATAATTGTGATATTCCATAAACTATTTAAAGTAATAAGACATAGAACTCATTAATTAGACACATAATATCAACTAAATTCATTGATAAAATTAACAATTTACAAGAATCCATCCCTTTAGTTATAATTAATTAATTAAATTCAATAGATTAAATCATTTATAGACTTTATGTACCTCTTTTTTCATTTTAATGAAAATGTGATTTTTCCAATTTATGATATAAAAAATTAATACATAAATCTAAGTGTTTTCACTCTAAAAAGTAAAAATAGCCTAATTTGTGTCACTTAGTTAAATACTTTTCATTTTTATAACCATGCATTATTTTTAATATAAATATGTGATATGAGACATTAACACTATATTATAGAGTTCAATTATATAAAAACTAATATATAAATTTTCCAAATGATATCTTATGTTGTTCTTAAAAAAGAAAAAAAAATCTCTCTAAAAATATAAAATAAAGCATGTTAATGTCAATGAATGACTGTCATATATATTTGTTGGTAACAAATTACATAAAGTAATGTTAGTCTCAAAAAGAAACCAATCAAGTACATAAATTAATATGGTATTATATTATTTCTAATGTTATAGGATTATCTCTATTATCATCTAGATGATTGAATTCACCCCTTACTGTCTAAGTAAATCTATTTGGATTCTATATTTAAATAATTATTTTTATCCACAAGAAATATCTAAAGAACAATTTATAGAAATAAAAATTTTATGTTGAATGATAATTATACATGAACTAATGAATTTATACTTCCTCTTCAACAAAGTGTTTACGTTATTCTTCTAGATTATACACTTCAAACATGGGATATAAATAACATCATTCTAATTACTCTGTCTTGGAATATTTTTATTTTTTAACGTTTAGTTTAAAAGAACTCTTTTCATTGATTTTTTCATTGGAATCAAATCCTTTAACTTTCCTATATTGTTCAATATAAATATTACAACATTAACATTAATTGTATCATTATCTCCCAACATAATTATAAAAAAATTCTAGTAGAGACTTTTCCATTTCCATTATAATATAATTAATTATTAATCTAGGAACAATATTAGGTAATAATGATATTATGAGATTAAGGATTCTTTTTTATGAGATAGAATCCCCAGAGTTATCAATTGAAAATTGTACCTAATAATATTGAGTGAGTGATAAAAAAATTTATTCCACATCCCAACCTTATTCTTAAAATTTATTTAGAGATCAAAAATAAAAATTTCTAGTCTCTCATGATCTAATATTTATATATGAGACATTTTTCTTATTTATCCTTCTCATTGGGAATTTTAAATAGGGAATTTTAAATTAAATTCAACATAATGCATTGAAAATATAATACTTCATCCATGTTGATCCTATTTGTATCTGAATCTTGATTAGTAGATCCAATAATTGGAGAACTATAAATATTGGAATTTTTTAGATAAACATTTCCAACATTGACTAATGTGTTGTGAAATAACCAATATTTCTATCACGAATTATTAATTGTTAGGTATTTTCATTATGGGATATCATTATCAATGATAATTAATTTGTTTCATTTCTATATAATTGTCTTTAAGAAATTATATTATAGCTTATCGGTACTATTATCTTGATTAGTGATTAGCTATAATGTATTTATTAATTTTCCATTGAATTTAATCAATATTTTTATTTATAATAATAGTCATAAATTACTAGATTAATAATATTCAATCACATAGATATTTTTATATTCAATAATACATAAAAATTAACCTCATATCCTAATATATGGATATAAAACTACTCATAGGGATTTTAATGTTTGAAATGGTTTGGCTAACTACATTAACTCAGTGTTCCATTATTGGTTGAAAAAAAAAACCCAATGATAAATATATATGTAATAGATTCATTTATAATTTAAATAAAAACAATATCAACCATGTTATGTATAAATTTTTAATTAAAATTTATTTTATTTCAACACATTACATCTTATTATACCTCCTTAATATAGGAAATCACCCATAACTATGGATGCTGAGAACCCTGAACTATGGTTTTAGAAAGAATTAGATTATATTAGGCATTAAACATAAAATATTTAATTGAATATTTCTATCATCTGTGATTTAGTGTAAGATATTTGATTTTATTTAAAGATTCTTTTTAATTTTAAAAATTGTATTATGTTATAACATTCAACCCAGAAATAAATAAAATATATCAAACAAAAAATAATTTATTTTCATTTTGCGATACTAGTGAGATATTACATGTTTTAACTTTTATCTACACATCCACTAATCCATGATGGAAAATAAAATATAAATATAGAACTAATAATTAAATTTAAACTAATAATTTGTTTATCGAGAAGGATATAAACCAAAAACAACACTTGGGTAACTACATGAGTTGAATTGTAGCCTATGTTAAAGCATCTTCAACTCTTTTGTAATTCCACATGTTTGTTATTACAAAAAATTTTATCTCATGGAAAATATTCAATAGAAAATACCTCTATTAACATTTATTTCTAAAACATGGCTGGGATAAAATAAGAAGTAATATTATATTTAAAAATTTAATACATACTTTCCAAATTTTTTATATTTTAAATGATGAATGATTTCTATATCATCAAATATTAAATTTATTATTTAATTAATAAGAAACCACATAACATTAAATATTTTATATTAAATAAAAAACTAAAACATGATTACATCATTATTAAATTATGATCAATCATATTGTATCCGGAACTGCAATATTAGAGTGGTCATTGTGATGGTACTATTAAATTCCTTATATTTTTAGGAATCTATAGTGTTATCTAAAAAAATAAAATATGCATATGGAAAAAAATCTGAAGAGGCTTTGGAGGGGCCAGGATAATGTGACAGACTATAAGATAACTATATTTCCCTTTATTATTGTTAAATTGATTATAAAAACAGGATTCTACTAACCTAAACCATTATTTCTTGGTATGAACCTCACATTTTATCTCGCACCTAATATGTGTGATGGGTGAAAAGTCACCGCCCCTTTTAAAGGGTTAATCAAGGGTTGATAAAGGGATATTCCTAACCCAATCATCCATTATCAATTCAAAGAGATGAATCCATAAGTTATTTTGTTAAAAAACTTTTTTCATGCTATGTTATGTGACTTTGGCCAACATTATCGATACATGGTTTCATGCATCAAAATCTCCTTAGAGGTTCAAGGTGTTTACCCCATATAGATGATTATAACATGGCTATATGAACATAGATATATACATAATCATGATCATTGGTACCATATTTAACTCATATAAATGAATATTTTCATCTTATATCACAACTATCACCTTAATATATATTTAATATATCATAACCATAATAAGAACTTAATAAATCACTTATGAAGTCTCCATAAATCTTAATATAAAATTAAAACCATTAACTCGCCTCTTTAACCCTCTTATAAATATAACGAACCTTTAATAAATAATGTTCATTTGATAAATATTTTAACATATTAAATTTTTTAAGACAAATAATTTTTGAATAAATTATGAAATGAATTATACATTCAATATTCTAAACTCAAAAAAAAAAGAAATAATTTAATTTATTTATTTATTTTTATACTTACTATAGTTCTTGATCAAATGATCTTTATCACATAATTTTTCATAACCTAAATTTATATAAATTACTGGTGATTGAAGATATATTATTTGTGTATAAGTATAATCCTGTATTGTGAAATTTTTGAGTCTAACTCATTTATTAAATTTTTTATCTTGCAGCTTATAACATACCTTATAGAGAAAACTCAATGTTATAGTAATGAAAACCATCCTATGATCATGTATAATATAATATAATATTCTATTATATTGATATCTCATCAAAAAAGAAGAATAATTTGTTCTTTTTCCATTCATGATTGATATATCATAATTTTAATGTTCTATATAGAATATATTCAATATACTGTGGGTATGGATTTAATGTAGGAAATATCACCCAAATAAAAGGGGGAATGAAATATCCACCCTTTTTCATGGAATGTAATATTATTATATTGGAATTTCAACCAATTACATATGATTCACGGCCTGCATAATAGAATATACATCACTAAAAATATAATGTATCATATTTTTTATCATTCATAAAAGTATATTATATTTGGGACACAATGTTTTCAATTTATAAAAACAAATGCACATGATAAAATATAGAATCTTTTGGTAACACATATAATATGTATTGTTCCCAAAAGAAATAAATTCCTCCATATATATAACACATTCTAATGATTTTAAATAATTTTATATGATTAATTTATTGTTATTGTGATTTCATTTTATAATCAGATTATATATTGAATGTTTCCTTCATTGTTTATGAATTTGTGATTTTTTTGAAGTGTATTGATATTGAAACAATGTTTATTTATTTTATATTGTTTTGGGTGTCACATGAAATTTAACACATAAAATGTGGAATCTTATATTGATTATGGTATAATATTTTCTTTAATATCAGGGAATGTATCTTTTATAACTCTAATGATATATAATTATAGTTATAATTTCTTTCTAAATATTCCAATAAGTTATGTTTTTCGAATAACTAACTATTACCAATACTTATGATTTCTCTTTCAATAAAAGATATCCCTAGATAAGATTTTTCATTGACTAGTGAGGGAACATGACGGGACATAGATCAATAAAATTGGGTTGTTCGATTATATTACCATTATTATGATTAAGGCACCATATATATCAATATCAATAAAATTAGTATAATTATATTCTTTGATTTACATAATTTTATTTTTGATTTCCATATTACATTATAATGGAATTAATGTGATTTATAAAATTCTATTTAGTTTTTTAAAAGGAATGAAACTCTCATATTTAAAATAGTTTGGTTTATTTTAATCAAAATAAAAAAATTATTTGAAAAAATTGTTTATTATTATTATTATTATTTTAAATCTATATTATATACTTCAGTTTATATAATAATAGTTTTATAATATTAGTAGTATCATATTGGTTAATTATTCTTATACCCTAGCTACACAATTTATTTTGTGTAAAGATGCTGTTTTACATAATAATGGTGATGTGATCATTATTTTAGTTTCTATATTATTGTACAGAAAAGAAAACAGTGAGTTATTGGTAAATCATGATACAAATAATATCACTTTAAGCCATAATGTATCATATAGTGTATAATAGATTAAAAAATTGTAGCATAAACAATGAGGTCATTATGTGAGACATGTGTAAAGCGTATAATAATAACCAAGTGAACACAATGATTTTTATAGTTGATAAGATCAAAATGATCATACATATACTCTTTATATTCTCATACCATAAATATAGATAATAACTATATGTATTCAACTTTTTTATGGATATAGAAGACTCAAAACAATGTATCTTATTAAGAATAAAGGCACAAACCAAAAACACTTTTTTAAGGGTTAAAAAAACCTACCCTTTTATTGATGTATACCTTAGCTAGACATTCATGGTGCAATCCTAACCTAAAAATATTCCTCTTTTGGTGTAAAAAAATATTTTATTCTTGTTGGATCATGAATAATTTGAATCTTTTTTTTGAATTAGAATAACTAAACATGAACATTTTTATTCATAAAAAATAAATTCATTAAAAATAAAATAAAATGTTATGTAGAAAACAATATGGAATAAGGGGTGATTAATAATGAATGAAATTATGTATGAGGATGAAGATGATAGAATTTGATAGTGATCGTTGGACCTCTAAAGTAGATATAATAATAAAGCACATGTAATTCATGGATGAAGTGTCCTGACAATGAGGCTTCCAAAATGCTCTCCAGTTTAGAAAAAATAAATTTAATTTCCACTAATGATATATTTTAGGATTTTATAAATCATATATAAATGGGTAGTTTATTCAATACAATCTTCATTATATTCAATCATAAATTATCACTGACAATTCCATGTGGAAAAATTAAATTAAATATTTTCTATAATAATAATAAATAATATTAAAATAATATAATATCCATATTTCTAAAAGAAATCAATCTATGACACCCAATAATTAATATAAATTTCATAGTAAAGATTTAAATATAAATAAAAATAATGACTATGATTTAAATCCTAGTTAAATTATCCGAAAAATTTGACCTTTAAAAAATTTTCATAAACACTTCATAAATATCTATATGTATTTCAAAATATTTTCCTTAATTATCAGTCTGAGGATTTGATTTATATTCTAATAAAAAAGGATAAATGTAACCTCTTCAATAATAGCTTAATACTTAAGAAAAATACATAAATAAATAAGATTCTTTTAAAACATTGTTGAATTATCAAATATATTATAACATAAGAGTCATGTAGTATAAAGTACTAAATACTTATTATTTGGATTTCTAACATTATAACATATAAGTTCCATTTCTTTATCTTTTGAACAATGTAAAAATTGAACTCTAAATATATCATAATAGAAAAAAATCATCACGTATGAAATTATAAATAAGAGTATTATCCTTGAATAAGTAAAATATATAACATGACTCACACTCTATTAGATATGGGTCATAAACAAAATAGATCTCCAATAAATAAATGTAAATTACAACAAAAAATTCAATACATAATGGTAAATTCTTGATATATAATGGAATAAAGAATTATCATCAATGCATTTGGGAAAAATAGAAAAATAAATTACTAAGAAATAAATAAATAGTAAAAAAATAAAAAATAATAAAGAAAATAGTCACAAGATGGGGTATTTTTGTAATTATAAGCATTAAACAAATAAGGTATCCATGATCTACTCAACATTATACCACTTTTTGATAATTACACAACTAAACATCTAATTCTATTAAAACTCTCCCCATTTTTATGATTATGAAACAAAAAGTCTAACACTAAAACAACATAACCGTTTCTATATGAAAGAAATAAGATAATAGAATTGAAGTGAAGTTAAAATAAAAAACCCTATAAATCTAGATATATCTCCCCTAAAATAACTCTAATGAAAATCAAATCTCCAAAATATTAAAAAACAATATTGTGAGGAAAACAATAAATATGATATTGTATAAAATAATGATGTAAATATCAAGAATTTTCTCAAAATGGATATGTGAAGCAACTAATAAGAATATCCCACTATAAAAAATAAATAAAACATAAAAAGATGATATTAATTGGAGTAAATATTAATTATTTAGTTATAGATTAAAACATGGGATATATTTCAAGATCAAAAATAGATAAATGAAATAATATCTCACCCTAAACTCATTTAAAATTTGAAATATATAAAAATATTATATAAATATATAAATATTATAAAACAATAAATTATTCCACCCATTCTGTAACACCCCGAGCTTCCACGATACGCTTCTCTTTCAATAATGCAATAACTTGTATTGTACGCAACTTCGAGTTCTAACACACTACGACCAATCAAAGTAGCCGTTATGAATAGTAATACCTAATTTTTGAAATTTTATAAATTTTATCTTTCAAAATGGACTTCATTTTTGGATTCAGAATATCGAAATTAGCCTATGTTGAATTTTTGGTATTTTTCTGAGAACTTCCAATTTTTTATAAATAGTGAAAAATACTTAAAAACAAATTTTTTAATCAAAATAATTTATAGTGATAAATTATACTATTGAGTGGTTTTGAATTATAATTAGAATATTTTTTTACCATTTTATCCAATGGTGTTCATTAGAATTAATTTCATTTTGAAATTGGACATAAAAAAATGTCAATCTTTTGATATATATTGTTTCTTAAAAACACGGTATTTGTTGTGACAGCGGGAATTAATTATAAAATTAATTAATGCAACTTATATGTTTGGAATTTTGTAAAATATACATCATTTTTGAATTCAGAATATCAATTGTAGATTAGGGTGAAATTTTGGCATTGTTCTGAAAAACTTCAATTTTTGATGAATAGTGAAACCACTAAGTGGTAGTTAAAAAAACTGATTTTTTGTTTAAATGAAATATTACCACTTTTGTGATTCTTTTTTCAAAAATCTGACATAAATGGTTTTCATTAGGAAGTAAAATGTGTTTCAATGGGATTAAAATAACTTTTTGGTGAATAGTAACTTTTAAGTTTAATTAATCACAATTAAAGGTAATTAGTGAAATTTAAGGTAAAAATGATATTATAAAAATATGAAAACACACTTACACTTGTCCTACCCCTATTTGATGAGTAATGGCCGACCAATAAAATGCATGGGTCATCTTGGGGACCCCATGGAGCCACTTTGGTGGGAAAATGACATTAAAAACTTTTTATTTGATGTTAAAATAAGAATGTCACAAACATGAGTTGTTTAAATAAACAATTTTTAAATGGGGTTATACAAGTCATAATTTTGACTATAAATATTCATTATAAAGCTGAAATGTTTTCCTAAATCATGATAATTTTTTTTATAATTTTTAGACATTATATAATTTAAATTATTTATGACACCATTATGATGCAGCGATTACCTCATTAATTAAGGATTTAAAAAAATAAAAAGATAATATAAAATATAAGACTTACACTTGTCCAAATCCCATTGGATGATTAGGTTTAAAACCCTTATCACCTTACCCTCGAAATATATGAGTGTTGGACCTTTAATATCCGAAACTCAATATATAATAATGTAGCATTTCATGACTTTCCAAGAGTGCCCCTCCCCTCCTCTTATAAAAGGCCCCCACCACTACCACCTTATTCACACCGTCCAAGCCATTTGGCTCGGCCAACCTCTGCTCAAATACTCTCTCAACTTCCCTCTATTACTCCTAGAAGCATCACTTTGGGCATAATTCTTTCCAAGGAATCCTTTGGCTCAAATCAAAAAGAGTTACCCGATATTAAGGTAATGTCTCCTCTTGTGCTCTTTTATTTTATTTTGCTTCTCCAACCCCTTAAAATATTTTTATTCCTTTCTATTGTAACAACACTAGAATATTCAATATACTAGAATGTTGTTATGTGATGGATTTTATTTACACTTACACACACCTTTGTCTAATGGTTAAATAACATACTGTTTCTGTGGGTGGAGAAATACTGCCTCACGAAACGATGATTGTTCAATATTCTTTTAACACCTCTAATGGTGGCCATTTTGATGACACTATTCTCATAAATGATATATTTATTATTTTTATGTTTCCTTTATGATTCTTTATTTCTCATTTATGGCATAATTTATTATTTCCATTATGGGTAAACGCAATAATTTCATTTTAGGAAGTGCGGACTACCACCCCCTCAAAGTGATTTGAATCGTTAATGCCATATGTGGGATGTATAAAGGATGCAGTAAATGGTATTATACATTATATTATATTGGAATTATATTATAACTTTATATAATTATAACATCATTCCATTAAATATGAAATAGAAATGAAAGTAGCCTTCATGCGTACGCATGACTTACCGTCTCCATGAACGGTGCATTTCATTTCTTACCTCTAAATGTTATGTAACATTATAAATGAATGTATATACTAGATATATATGATGTATATGATATATACATCATGAATATAATTATGAATATAATTGATATTTTACCACATGAACAAAGTGTAATTATAAGAAGTTTATTTTAGACCCAAGTACCTAAGATCGACAAAACAACGGTTATTAACATAAATAATTACATAATGTTCATAGCATGGTAATAACTGATATAAAAGGAATAATGAACTAGAAAAAGGTTCTTAAGAATTTAGTGATTAACTCTAGTTTATTATTCAAGAGGTTAAAGAGCGGTCGTGTCAAGTCAGAAACGAGGTAAGGGAACTTCTTAACCCAATTTATATTCTTTGGGTTAATCTCCTACTTTAAAATTATGTCATGATATTATTATGTCATATCTTTTATTTATAATTTCTTTATGTGTCCTTATAGTGAATACACATAATGTATCTATTCTATATAAAAATGATCCTTGTAAGGTACTTTTTCTCAATCTCCATTCATTGAGGCATATTTTATTTTATACACAAATTTATTTTATACGGTGTATAAACCCCTTTGACTTTTACGTTTATTCAAAAGGAATCATTTTTATACGAAGCATTTTACTAAACGACAAAAAGGAATGTTTTTTTGGTCATACGTATGTGGCGACAATGACTTCTTCTCCTCCGTGACTATTATTTGAGTTTCAGCTTCCTCTACAAGCCATAACTTTTTTTAAATGAAAAATAAATTCCAAGTTTTAAGTTTCTTTTATTTTGGTATTGAAAATGTTTTTGATAATTTTATTATTATATCAATGTGTTTTATTGATATCTTGTGATTGAAATGTGGAAAGGTTATGTTTACTTTATGCATGTTTTATATGATACAATTATGTTATGGTTTATGATATGTTTAAACCTGTTCATATGAGGAATGCATTGGACTTAATAAGTTATGGGTGTAGCCCGCTATCGCTCTTCGATTCATAGGTAGGTCTCATGAGACAAACTAGTGTCTTAGAACGAGGCCTTGACAAAATCTTATTTGTAGTCTTCGCACGAGGCCTTGGCTACGTGGTTATGATAGTCTGGCATTATGCATTCCATCATTATGAAAGTGGGTATTGATATTGCATGTGATTATTCGACTTGTAGAATATCCATGTGAGTAAGTAAATGACATTATTTAATTTTATTTTTTCAATATTATACTGAATTTCAAGTTTAAAAAGGATTTTGTTTTAGTTATACATTGCCTTAAATGTCAATATTTATTTATGAAAGCTTATGTAATATTGTTATCCTTACTGAGTTTCTGAGCTCACCCCTTTCAATGTTTTAATATTTTCCAGGATGTGAAGAAGTATTTTATGAATGACCTGCAGGGATAGTCAGAAGAGGATATGAGTGTGGACTATGGAGACCTAGTTATTGTAGTTTTTTACTTTATGATGTAATGTAACATTTATGAATGTATCTAGTGTTTCCAAGGCTACTAAACTAATCGGTCTTTCGAGACTTGATGTTTTGTGATCATGCCAATGTTACGCAATAACGCACCGACTCTGGGTAGCTGGGGTCGGGGCGTTATAGTTGGTATCAGAGGATGTTTGGTACTAACCTTGGAAGCTAGATTCAGATAAACTCTGATTAGAGCACATAGCCCAAAGATAGACATTGAGGATTAGTATAGAAGAACTTCCTAGAATTTTGGCATTATAGAGATTTTGTGAGTTTTCCGAGCAATACATCCCTATCTAGATACGAGCAGGTAGAGGTGGCTCTGGCACAGATGTACCTAGGGGTAAAAACTGAAAACACTGCTTTGAGCTAGACTTGAATGGGAACTGGTGCACGACAACGGTCCTTGCCGCACTCTTGGTTACGACACTCACGGGAGATATGCTTAGGATAATTCTCATTTTCTTTACAAACCACTATGAAGGGTTATGAGTATATACTTCCTCAAAGAAAACATTTTTTATGATTATGGATTATATCCATAAATAGTTCAATTTATGTTAATTATTTTATAAGTATGGAATTATGTATTTTGATTCATAAACTAATTTAGTTTATGCCATTTTTTAGAAATGGAGCCTAGTGGAAGGAATGGAAACCATATCAATGCACGCACTCTGTCTAGAGATTGCCCTCCTGCTCAAGATAATATTTATAGATCTGGAGATACAACTGGTTCTGATCAACTTATTACCATACTGGGACAACTCACTCAGGTTATGAATAATAACCTTACTCGTATGGAGCACCCTGATCCGCAACGTGGAGGATCAATGTTATACCACTTCATGAGGAAACAACCATGAACATTCAATGGAATTACAAATCCCTTAGTAGCTGAGAAATGGATAAACTCCTTAGAGAAAATATTCCACACCTTGGGGAGTAGCGAAAGGGAGAAGGTTGTCATGGCAGTCTACCGCCTCACTGGAGATGATGATCAGTTGTGGTCATTGATTCAAAACACAAAGAAATATGATGAGGTATCAAATATGGAATGGAGGGAGTTGAAAGATCTTTTCCTAGAAAAATACTATCCTCGTGACCATTGAGAAGATATGGAAAAGAAAATTTTTGAGTCTGAGAAAAAAGGAGGATGAGAATGTCGCAAAGTATGAGGCTAACTTTACAAGGTTAGAGAGGCATGCTGGAGATTATATACGTAACCAAAGAAGTAAGATTGATCGTTTCTTTCATTGGATAAAACCATTTCTCCTTCGAGCATTAGTCTCACAAAACTTCTTATCATACGAAGATATTGTCTCGTGTGCTATCAAGAAAGAAAAGGAATTCTCTAAGTCTTATGACAACAAAGTATAGCAAGAGAAGAAGAGAACGGTAGAACAAGAGATAGATAAAGGGAAAATGGAAAGAAGGATTTTCAATTATGTGATAATTGTGGAAAGAATCACCCCGATACTTGCCTAAAAGGAATGGGAGTTTGTTATAAATCTGGAGAAAAAGGTCACCAAGCTCGTGATTGCAAGGGAAAGAAAGAGGCTATCAATGTTGAATGCTATAATTGTAGGGAAATGGGGCATTATGAAAATGAATGTCCTAAGAGTCAGGGAAACATACCTCAAAAAAGGCCAAGGGATCAAGGACAATCTTATGTTGTTACTATAGTTGAAGAGGAATAATTAATGTATTAGTGCTTTTGGACTCAAGGATTATATTCTGGTTATAAGAATAATGTGATATAAATAAATATTGTACTGTATTACTTTTTGTTTTAATATGATGAAGGTAATCATATTTTTAGTATGTGACAATAAGAGAAACTTTACTTTGTTTGGGGAATCTAATGTTACAATTGATTTTTGGATTTAGAGACATTTTAGAGAAATTCTAGACAGATGTATTTTGGATAATTATAAAGGTTTGAATAGATTAAGGTGAACTTTGGTTAATATTATTTAAGGTTAAAACATTTTTGAAGATTATTTTTGGAGTATTATAATACTATAGTTTTAGGAAAAGGACAACTTGTAGGGTGGGGCATAACCCATCACGTCGGACAAAGCTGTAGGAATCGAACCCACAACCATAGTGCAACATGCCTTTATTACCTACCACTAGCCTACAGGAAGTCCCTGGTTATTTCAAAATAGTTTTCCTAATCTAAATGGTATGTTGTAATATTTGGAACCTTATACAATTAGGATAAATAGAATATTTTTGAGTTCTGTTACCATTTGGAGTGAAAGATGGGTTCGTGGTAAAAAATTATTAAACAATGAAAGCCTACATGATAAGTAAGTATATTTACTTACATTCTTAGTAAATCTCTTAAATAATTTCCTCAACTTTATGAAAGGATACTTAAAACAAAAATTTTGTCGATTAACTTTTCCAACTGGGGATTCAATGATCGTTTAACCAATCACAAGTTTGTGATTTTCTTATTGTTAACTTTCTCCAAATACTGTTTTTTACAACTCTCCATCAGACCTTGCTAGTTTTTTTTCTTCCATATCCATATTTTCATAGAATCCTAGTATGGGCTATGTCGGGTGACCTTTGTACTTCTCTTTCTTTCATTTAATGTTATATTTTTTAACCTTATTTATGATGTGGGTTTTCCACAAAGGTATTTTATATTTTCAGCCTTTTATTTTCGAAGAACAATTTCAAATTTCGAGTATGAAATTTATTGAAGGAGGGGAGAATGTAACACCTCGAGCTTCCACGATACGCTTCTCTTTCAATAATGCAATAGCTTGTATTGTACGCAACTTCGAGTTCTAACACACTACGACCAATCAAAGTAGCCGTTATGAATAGTAATACCTAATTTTTGAAATTTTATAAATTTTATCTTTCAAAATGGACTACATTTTTGGATTCGGAATATCGAAATTAGCCTATGTTGAATTTTAGGTATTTTTCTGAGAACTTCCAATTTTTTATGAATAGTGAAAAATACTTAAAAACAACTTTTTTAATCAAAATAATTTATAGTGATAAATTATACTATTGAGTGGTTTTAAAGTATAATTATAATACTTTTTTACCATTTTATCCAATGGTGTTCATTAGAATTAATTTCACTTTGAAATTGGACATAAACATTTGTCAATCTTTTGATATATATTGTTTCTTAAAAACACGCTATTTGTTGTGACAGCGGGAATTAATTATAATAACAATTAATTCAACTTATATGTTTGGAATTTTTTAAAATAGACATCATTTTTGAATTCGGAATATCAATTATAGCTTAGGGTGAAATTTTGGCATTGTTCTGAAAAACTTCAATTTTTGATGAATAATGAAACCACTAAGTGGTAGTTAAAAAAACTGATTTTTCATTTAAATGAAATATTACCACTTCTGTGATTCAATTTTCAAAAATCCGACATACATGGTTGTCATTAGGAAGTAAAATATGTTTCAATGGGATTCAAATAATTTTTTAGTGAATAGTAACTTTTATGTTTAATTAATCGCGAATAAAGGTAATTACTGAAATTTAAGGTAAAAATGATATTATAAAAATATTAAAACACCCTTACAGTTTTCCTACCCCTCTTGGATGAGTAATGTCCGACCCAGACAATACATGGGTGAACATGGGGACCCCATGGAGCCACTTTGGTGGGAAAATGACATTAAAAACTATTTATTTAATGTTAAAATAAAAATGTCACAAACATGAGTTGTTTTACTAAAACAATTTTTAAATGGGGTTATACAAATCATATTTTTGACTATAAATATTCATTAGAAAGATAAAACGATTTCCTACATAATGATAATTTTTTTATAATTTTTATACCTTATATAAATTAAATTATATATGACACCATGATGATGCAGGGATTACCTCATTAATTAACGATTTAAATAAAATAAAACGATATTATAAAATATAAGACTTAAACTTGTCCAAAGCCTATTGGATGAGTATATTTCGTACCCTTATCACCTTAACCTAGATGTATATTAGTGTGGGACCTTTAAAATCCGAAACTCAATATATTATAACGTAACATTTCATGACTTTCCAAGAGTGCCCCTCCTCTCCTCTTAAAAAGGCCCCCACCACTACCACCTTCTTCACACCTTCCAAGCCATTTGGATCGGCCAAACTCTGACCAAATACTCTTTCCACATCCCTCTATTACTCATAGAAGCCTAAATTTGGGAATAATTCTTCCCAAGGAAGCCTTTGGATCAAATCAAAAATAGTTACCCGATTTTAAGGAAATGTCTCCTCTTGTGCTCTTTTATTTTATTTTGCTTCTCTGACCCCTTAAACTCTTTTTATTCCATTATTTTGTAACAAAAATAATATCTTCAATATACTAGGATGTTGTTATGTGATGGATTTTATTTACACTTACACACACCTTTGTCTAATGGTTAAATAACATACTATTTCTGTGGGTGGAGAAATATTGCCTCACGAAACAATGATTGTTCAATATTCTTTTAACACCTATAATGGTGGCCATTTTGATGACACTCTTTTCATATATGATATATATATTATGTTTAGTTTTTCCTTATGCTTCTGTATTTCTCATTTATGGCATAATTTATGATTTCCATTATGGGTAAACGTGATAATTTCATTTTAGGAAGTGCGGACTACCGCCCCCTCAAAGTGATTTGAATCGTTAATGCCATATGTGGGATGTATAAAGGATGGAGTAAATGGTATTATACATTATATTATAGTGGAATTATATTATACCTTTATATAAATATAACATCTTTCCATTAAATACGAAATAGAAATGAAAGCAGCGTTCATGCGTACGTACGGCTTACCGTCTCCATGAACGGTGCATTTCATTTCTCACCTCTAAATGTTATGTAACATTATAAATGAATGGATATAATAAATATATATGATGTATATGATATATTAATCATGAATATAATTATGAATATAATGGATATTTTACCACATGAACAAAGTGAAATTATAAGAAGTTTATTTTTGACCCAAGTACCTAAGATCGACAAAATGACCGTTATTAAATTAAATAATTACTTAATGTTCATGACATGGTAATAAGTGATATAAAAGGAATAATGAACTAGAAAAAGGTTCTTAAGAAGGTATAGATTAACTCTAGTTTATTATTCATGAGTTTAAAGAGTGGTCGAGTCAAGTCGGACACGAGGTAAGGGAACTTCTTAACCCAATTTCTATTCTTTGGGTTAATCTCCTACTTTAAAATTATGTCATGATATTATTATGCCCTATCTTGTATTTATACTTTCTTTATGTGTACATATAATGAATACACATTGTGTATCTATTCTATTTAAAAATGATCCTTGTAAGGTACTTTGTCTCAATCTCCATTCATTGAGGCATATTTTATTTTATACACAAATTTATTTTATACGGTGTATAAACCCCTTTGACTTTTACGTTTATTCAAAAGGAATCTTTTATATACGAAGAATTTTACTAAACGACAAAAAGGAATGTTTTTCTGGTCGTACGTATGCGGCGACAATGACTTCTCCGCCTCCGTGACCATTTTTTGAGTATCGGCTTCCTCTACAAGCCATAACTTTTTTAAATGAAAAATAAATACCAAGTTTTAATTTTCTTTTATTTTGGTATTGAAAATGGTTTTGATAATTTTATTATTTTATCAATGTGTTGTATTTATATCTTGTGATTGAAATGTGGAAATGTTATGTTTCCTTTATGCATGTTTTATGTGATACGATTATGTTATGGTTTATGATATGTTTAAACCTGTTAATATGAGGAATGAATTGGACTTAATAAGTGACGGGTGGAGCCCGCTATAGCTCCTCGATGCATCGGTAGGTCTCATGAGACAAACTAGTGTCTTGGGACGAGGCCTTGACAAAATCTTATTTGTAGTCTTGGCACGAGGCATTGGCTACGTGGTTATGATAGTCTGGCATTATGCATTCTATCATTATGAAAGTGGTTATTGATATTTCATGTGATTATTAGACTAGTAGAATATCCATGTGAGTATGTAATGGCATTATTTAATTTTATTTTTTCCATATTATTCGGAAGTTCAATTTTAAAAAGGCTTTTGTTTTAGTTATACATTGACTTAAATGTTAATGCTTATTTATGAAAGCTTCTGCAATATTGTTATACTTTCTGAGAATCTGAGCTCACCCCTTTCAATGTTTTAATATTTTCCAGGATGTGAAGAAGTATTTTATTAATGACCTGCAGGGATAGTCAGAAGAGGATATGAGTGTGGACTATGGAGACCTAGTTATTTTAGTTTTTCAGTTTATGATGTAATGTAATATTTATGAATGTATCTAGTGTTTCCTAGGCTACTAAACTAATCGGTCTTTCAAGACATGATCTTTTGTGATCATGCCAATGTTACGCAATAACGCACCGACTCTAGGTAGCTGGGGTTGGGGCATTACACATTCCATACTTTCTTTTAAATTGATAATAAAATTGTTGTGTTTTGAACTCCTCTTGAATAAAAAATATAATACAAGGATAGTTAAATTGTTAATGATTTTCAGTGACCATAACAAATAAAACTATCAAAATAACACTCATAAATGTATACAAAATAATAAACTATAAATTCTATGCACGCTAGGAAAAAAGTAAACACGTCACCTTGGATAATATATTTGTTTAGGTTCTATTGAATTCTTCATTGTTCTTTTTTCAAATAAAATCTATGTGAAATTTTTGACCATTCATTAATTTTGTAGTATTTAATTCATTATTGTACCAAATCTGTTATCGTAAACAACAAAAAACCATAATATCTATGAGCACCACACCTAATATAATTTACATAATAGTATATAATCATCTTCATTGTTTTTTATTATATTTGTTAAAATAAATATGAATGAAAATGATTAAATTTTAAATAATATTACTGTGAATTTTATTTTTCAAATTGTTACTTTGTTACATTAATGTAGTGATTTCATTTTTAAAATTTTTATTCACATTTTTAATAGCTTCTACATAATTACAAGTATTCTCATTGATATATTTATAGTAATTATTTAACTATTCATTTTCAATGTTATGAATTGGAAATTATTTCTTTAATAGATATATATTATCCCTCATGATCGGAAATTTCATTATTTCCTCTTATTTGTAATTGGAAATAAAATATTTTTTCCTTTTATACACATATTTAAGAATAAAATATTCTAAATTAGTATTCATTAATATTATAACCTGATGAGATAAATTATTTTTCTCTTCAATATTGTTCTTTTATTTTCACAATAATATAATGTAAGAATCACCAATGTTGAGTAACATATTATGTAACTGAAACCCCTATTTTTAGAAAACATCAAATGTCATGACCCCTTCCAACAAAGTGTACCCATCCTGGGTCGACAATGTGATAAGGGAGATAATGATCCCCGATCCTTGCCTCCAATAGACCCCGGGATGGAGACTAGAACCGAGGGTATAGTAAACACACAAATGGGAGGCGTTACCCTCTAAGAGAACACATGCAAAAGAGAGAGATAAGATAGACACAAACCAAATCCAACTCAAGAACTAAAATAAAAAAAACCTAAGTGCACATATGTAATTACATGCCAATGTACTTCAACTAGAAGGGGAAAAACCTTAATCACCCAAAAGAAAGTAAAACAATAGAAACCACAAGCCTGAACAACTCCTCCAACCATAAGCTAATAGTTACCAGCCGGATCTCCACCCTTCTCTATATGACCATAAAAACAGTTGATATATACATAGGGTGAGTATAATAGTATACTCAATAAGATCCTCCCTGAATACTCTAATGAAAAAGTAAAGAAATAATGCTAAGCACAGTGAACAACAAGTGAAACTAACTCATCACCTAAAGGGGTATACTACATTCACAGAATCACCACGGATACTCTCACCAAGTAATGCATAAAAGAATATATCATAAAATAAAAAATATCAAGGGTACCCCACTACTACTTCCCCACATGTTTTCTGCTTTTCTCCTACATCGCACGTCCTGAGCATCTCTCTCCAGAAAGGTTGGCCCACAAACACGTGGCTAAAGCACCACAACGTGCACCTCGTGCAAAAAAACCACCACTTTCATGTAAACAAAGTAACTAGGTAGTTTCTAGGAACCACCACAGCTCACATAAAGTGTATTATACATCAGGTATTATACGTCAATCCATTAGAGCCCATAAACTATGTAAGGATCCTCAATCCATCACATCCTATTCATGTTACACCTATAGTAGTCCATAGGATACTATATCCAAAATATTTGTGTGTGAAAAAACTTAATCCATTACAGCCGTCTACATACACATATGGGTAAAAATAACCACTGTGCCTATCAGTACATGTGTCTACCAAGAGAAGAGAGAAGGTCCAAAGGGGGTAGTCATCCATCCATACTCCCACCGAAATGTTGGGGAAAACATCCCCCCCCTAGGGCTCGGAATCGCCGGTATGTTAGCTGCCCTTACTGACAGGGTGGAGTAGTGTATAGAAGCACAAAAAGTACAGAATATACTATATCTCACAACCACACTATGGGAATAACCTATTCTTAGACTCAACTAAAGCTAAAGTCTCTCGGATTCTAGGCATCCACTTCTATGTCTAGGTATCATATAAGCATACAACCATTTAAAGAGAATTAATACATTATTTCATTCCATTTTTACCAGTTTCACTTTACGTTAATAAATTCTTTATACATTAATTAACCATGAACAATTCCACATAAAATTTCATTGGAATCACACCCAAAGTCCATTGTCCATTAGAAATTACAACCTCATCATTATGTTCAATCAAACTCGAACCCTAGGGGTTAACACCATTTATTCAAATATTTATTACATAATAACTTTCACATATTCCCATGCATTCTAGAAAAATATTCTATATTTACTAAACACAAGGGTGCTGAACACGGTGAGTAGATGTACTAACCATCAAGTCATTGCTGCTTATAGCAAGAGCGTATAACCATCCTCCATTGAGAATCTATACATGGAAAGCATGTGGCACAACACGTGCATCTTTGCATCTTTTGGAAGAAGGGTAAGCAAGACCAGCTTCCTTGAGCAGTATGGAAAAGTAAAGCAAATAGTCATCCAATATGAATAATCAAGCATTCAAAAATTGCATCCATCCCATTCCATTATCCCTGGTGTCCTCCCCGACACCCACATGCATGAACCGATGCATCTCGCCACTCTAGGCATCATCTGCTGCCATAACAAAAAGTCTACATGCCCCCACATATCACAAAATTCATCCAAGATCACATCATAGCCCAAGTAGCAGGTATACAAACATCACATAAATTGGGCTATTGGACCTCAAAAAATCAAGAGTATAAGTCAAAACCCTTAAAATAATTATCAAACAATCAGTTCTTTAATCCATCTTGAATTAACATATTTATTATTCATAGGTTCCGAAATTCGGGAAACCTAATCAGTAAGTTGTCTCAAATAATTAAACATGCTTACTTCGCCAATTTGTTTAACATAAAATTAAAATAAGAAGAAACAAATTCATTTACATGCCTCTTCTTCCATATAACATAGTTATCAATAAATTCTGGTTTACATTCTTTACAAAGTTGCATTAAGAACGAACACCTAAGCGAAGTAAGCTTGGATATAACACTATCTAGAAAACAAGGACAAATAACAAAAAACCAATATCAATTTATTTATCCAATTAAAATATTTATTATTTCAATTCCATTCTTGTCCAGTGGGATAAAACATGCTAATAATAATGTTTCATGTAAAAGAAAAGAGAAGCAATAGATCCCCTACCTCAAACAGTTCTTGACGTTATTTATCCACCCAACGGGTCATGATCCCCATCTCGCATCAACTGCATCCACCCGAGGATTCCATGGTATGACCTTACTAATCATATCCCAATAAAACCTCATTAGAAGCGTGGATATTACATGCTCAAATAATGGAAAGTAGATTCAAGAGAAGATTAACCCCAAAAGAATGACGATTAAACATACCTTATATTGAAAATTGATCGATATAGCATGGTGGAATCAAGATAGAGGGGAACCAATATGAGGAAGCCAATTTTATTTTAAAAATATTATGGGAAGGATTGAAATGTTCTAGCATCTCATAGCCGATAACATATAAGAAGAACAAGGGAGAAAGATATCTTCTCCATTTTGATGATTTAACGGAGCAATGGTTTAAGATACACTTAATTTCCCATTAAAATTAGATTGCATTAAACAATGTGGTTTGACCAAGTAAAAACAACTTGAGCCTATGGAATAATTAATATAGAATTTATGGCCTTTTAATAAGCCTTAAGAGTCCTTAAAATGAGTCTTTAAATGAATTTTTCATCAAGGAAAATGTTAAATGGGAAAAACTATAGGAAGCTGGAAACACTCTACACCGAACTCAAAATTGGGAAATGGAAATAGAGGCTGCTATTAGAACCTCAGTAATCTTGAAACACTATTCATGAACTTGAAATTTGGAAAAGGAAATAGAGACTGTTTTTATAACCTCACTGATATGAAAACATTGTTCATGAACTCAAAATTTGGCAACGAAAATAAAGGCTACTATTAGAACCTCATTGATCTGGAAACATTATTCATGAACACGAAATTTAGAAAAGGAAATAGAGGCTGCTATTAGAACATAACTAGTCTAGAAAAACTATTCATGAAATCAAATTTTTTCAAAGGAAATAGAGGTTACTGTTAGAACCACACTGGTATAGAAACACTGTCCATGAACTCAAAATTTGGAAAAGTAAATAGAGGTTGTTGTTAGAAATTAATTGTTCTAGAATCACTATTCATGAACTCAAAATTTGGGAAAGAAAATAGAGGCTGATGTTAGAAACTTACTGTTTTGGAAACTCTGTTCATGAACTCGATTTTTGAAAAGGAAATAGAGGTTGCTGTTAGAACCTCGCTATTCTGGAAACACTGTTCATGAACTCAAAATTTGGAAAAGGAAATAGAGGCTACTGTTAGAACCTCACTGTTCTAGAAACACTATTCACAGAACTCAAAATTTGACAAAGGAAATAGAGGTTTCCGTTAGAGGTTATTGATAGAGGTTACCATTAGAGGTTACTGATATAACTGTTCACCAATGGAACTGTTCATAGAATTGGAAATTTGGAAAAAGAAAGAGAGGTTAGCATTAGAGGTTTCTAATAGATCTTTTCATTGATGGAGATATTCACAGAATGGGAAATTTGGAAAAGGAAAGAGTGGTTACCATTAGAGGTTACCGATTGAACTATTGACCGATTGAACTATTCACTGAATTGGAAATTTTACAAATGAAAGATAGGTTACCGTTAGAGGTTACCAATAGAACTGTTCGCTGATGAAACTATGCATAGAAGGTTAAAAATGACACTATTCACCTAAGGTCTCCGATGTAATATTCACAGAAGGATACCGTTGCACTGTCCACAACTGTCTACCATTTGAACTATTCAATGAACCAGAAAATTGGAAAAGTGTTAGGGATACGTCACCTTGACCTCATAGAATGCCTCATACACCATATTTTCACAAAGTAATGGATTGAAGAGGTCTAGGACATTACACCAGATTCCCCTCAAAACATTCTCATCCCCGAGAATTCAAAACCCACCTAAAGTGAAAATGATACGGGGTCTAAACAACCACCATTCGAGATAACTCTCAGAAGAGAGCAAGCCACCAAAACAACAATGGGAACCATCTCATAAACATGAAAGGTTCATAACAACATAATATATATTGATGCATGAAAATTGTTAAACATCAAATAACTCTAGGTATTGTGCACGTATCTGTGACTCATGTTCCCAGGTACTCTCCTCTATGCCACTGTGTCGCCACATGACATGAACCAAGGTGATAGAATGCCAGCACAACACCTTCTCCTTACAGTCTTGAATATTTACAGTTCGCTCCTCAAAGGTTGCATCATCATCAACATTGATCTATCCCCAATAAATGATGTGAGAGTCATTATGAAGATAATGACAGAGCTGTGATACATGGAAAACATCATGTATCTGATTCATTTATGGGGGATGTCCTACTCGATAGGTCACAGCTCCAACATGAGCTAACACCTCGAAAGGCCTAATAAACGGAGTAGAAATATTACTTCCATGACCAAACCTTTTCCACCAATGACGGGGAGTCACCTAAAGAAACACATGATCCCCAACATTAAACTCTAAGGGTATCCTTCTTTGATCAGCATATTATTTCTGATGATCTTGTGTTGTCTTCATCCTCTCACAAATCACATAAACCATATATGTTGTGTTCTACTCTAGTTCCGGTCTGAGAATTGTAGACTCTCTTACCCCATTACAGCAAACAGAGAATGACATGGTCGACCATACATGGCTTCAAAAGTTGCCATACCGATGGTGGAGTGAAAACTATTTTTGTAAGCGAACTCCACCATGGGTAAGTGCCTTATCCACAAGCCTCAAAAATCAATAACACTATAGTGTAACGTGCCTTCAATATTCTAGATGGTTCGCTCTGTTTGACCATTTTTTTGAGGATGAAAATAAATGCTAAGGAATATTTGAGAACCGAAATTAGGATGGAAACCACTCCACACCCCATATGTAAAACGAGGATCTCGATCAGAAATGATCGTCCGGGGGACTCCAGGATGTCTCACAACCTCCTCTAGATATTGCCTTTAAAAAACATCCACTATGCTTGACTCCTTGATTGCTATAAATTGTGATTATTTTGTTAAATGATCCACTACCACCCAAATAGCATCATGTCCTCCCAGAGCTCGAGGTAAACCATTTACAAAGTCCATTGAGATGTCCACCCACTTCCACTAAGGAATTTCTAATGGTTGGAGCAGACCACTAGGAACACAGTGTTCGGCCTTCACCTTCTGGCAGACCAAAAATCGAGACACAAAATCTGCAACTGCATACTTCAGCCCAGGCCACCAAAACTGGCTCCTCTAGGCTCATTACATCTTTTCCATTCCAAGATGCACCGCTAAAGGAGAACTATGAAACTCTCTGAGAACCATCTTCTGTATATTCAAAGTAACAAAATTCCTTTTGTGATTCATCACTTGATGTTCTTCATCCTAATTCCAACCATCAGGGGCCTCACCACAAACAACTCGATCATTCCAGACCTCCACCTCAAGATTCCCCAACTAGGACTCATCCACCTTCTTTATGAGGTGTGATTGTACCTTCATCTAAAAAGACATCCTCTACCCCCAACTTCTCCCATATCAAGATGTATTGTTGACAACTCTTCAATTACTCTGCAGGAATCACAAGATTCATGCACAGAATCACTATGTGAATTTTGACTCGGCGCATCAGCAACAAAATTCCCCTTTCTAGGTGTATATGATATCTCAAAGTCATATTCCTATAAGAACTCCATCCACTGACATTGTCGTATGTTCAGGTCACACTGGGAGAAAACATACCTCAAACTCTTATGATTGGTGAAAACCACAAATCACACACCAATGAGGTAATGTCTCCACAGCATCATAGAAAACACCACGGCTACAAACTCAATATCATTAGTGCCAATGTTATGTTCATGTGGAAGCAACTGATGAGACCCATAAGAAACAATTGACTTCTACTGTATGAGAACATAGCCTAACCCCAGATGTAAAGCATCGTATAAAACATCGAACTGAACTTCCTCAGTTGGAAGACAAAGAACTGGAGGACTTACTAAATTCTCCTTTAGATACTTGAAAGCTTCCTCACACTGTTCAGTCCATATGAATGCCTGATCCTTCATTTATATTGTTGTCAGTGGAGTCACTACACTTCAGAAATTGGCTACGAACCACTTGTAGTAGCCTTTGAGACCAAGGGAACTTCACACAACTGACACTGTCTTGGGAGATTCACAAGAAACAACTTATTATATCTTCTATGGATCCATAGCTACTCCCTATTGGGATACAACATTCTCCAAGAAACAGACCTCTTGAGCTAAAAAACTCACACTTCGACAACTTCCCAAACCACTGATATTGGCGAAGAACTCCCAAAACGACTTGTAGATTCTCTACATGATCCTACTCAGGTGTGGAGTACACAAGGATTTCATCGATGAAAACTACCATGAACTTGTCATGATCTCATAGAACACAACATTCATTAATCCCAAAAATACATCTAGATCTTTCGTCGGGCCAAATGGAATTACAAAAAATCATAATGCCCATGACGATAACGAAAAGCAGTCTTCAGGATATCCTCATGCTTCACACGCATCTAATGATATCCTGACTGCAATTCGATCTTTGAGAACCAACTTTCACCCTTCATTTGATCAAATAAATCATCTATCTGTAGAAAAGGATAGAGATTCTATATTTTCACTTTGTTTAAGTGACGATAATTGACACACAACCGAAAACTACCGTTAGCCTTTTTCATGAACAAAAATGGTGCACCCAATTGCGATACACTTGGATGAACAAAACCACACTATAATAGACCATCAAGCTATATATGTAGCTCTCATAACACAGAAGGGTCCATCTGATATAGATACATAGAGATACGATATGCTCCTGGTTGTAGCTCAATCCCAAACTCGATCTCTCATCGAGGGGGTAATGGTACAACCTCTTCTTGAAAGACATTATGGTTCTCTTCTATGACCCTATGGAATTCCAACTGCTGAAACTCTGAAGAAATCAGCATCATCTCATCCATCATGGATGATAAGGATGGAACACGCCTATGACCCATCTAAGGATCTCTCTCGCTAACAAACACCACTGGATCTCCATCCACACCAATGAAAATGACCTTCTTCCTAAATCAATCCATGATAGCCTACACTGAATACAACCAATCCATGACGATGATGAAATCATATGGTTGTATTCGTAAACGTAGGAAATCTCCCCATGAGCGGTGTTTACCCAAAACTATCTCATAGTCTCTACGTACTTCAAACAAGTCATCTCGACCTTCAACTGGCGTAGTCAACCCCAAGTGCTCTATAAGCCTCTCTACCTCAAGTCCCAAAGCATAGAAAAGAGTTGGTGATATGAAGGAGTGTATCTCTCCTGAATCAAACTAGGAATACACCAAGGTAGAAAACAAGAAAAGGGTACCTCGAACGACATCTGGCTCACCAGGAGATGGAAACGCTAGAGCATGAAGCAAACCATGACCTCCTCCATGACCTCTCTGACCCTGAGGAAGACCAGCTCCATAGTTGTGGTCTCCTCTCTGAAGAGAGGGAGAATCATGGGGATATCCTCTACATTCCCCATCTACCCTTTGCTAATCTAAAGCTAGTGCAACTGGCTACTGCTACCTTGGATGGAACTGCCTCAATGGAAGAAACTAGAGCATAGCACTTGGTGCACGATGACCTATTTGAATGTTAGGTCACTCTCACTGCTGATGACCACGACCAAAAAAAGAAAAACAAGAGCCTAATCCCTTGGAATTGGTCTTAGAGTTGATGCTTCTGGAGAAACAATATGTGAAGGGCTGGGACCAACCCCCTGCTGAATGGAAACTCTTCTGTCTTGTAATCAAGGAACCTAGGACCACAACTCTACTTCGTGAGGAATCACGACTATTCCCTTATCGTGATGATCATGTCTTAGACAAAGTCCTCTCAACAACCTCTGTCCTCGCCACCACCTCATGACATGTTTTAAGCATAAATGGGGTGACCTGGTGATGGATCTATGGATGCAAAGCCTCCTCGAAATGCCTCACCCTGGCCTCCACATCTAGAATCAGGTATGAAGAATATAGTAAAATGTTACTGAAACAGGTTCCAAAATCTCGAATATTGGAGCACCCCTGTCAAAGGGTAAGAAGCCATAAGTGACTGGACGCCTTTGCAGTTGAAAAAATAAACCTGACTCTATACATGTCTTAGAACTCCTCCCATGAGATCGTTGACTCCTCACAATCCCCAAGGAACAAGAATCACCACGGCCTCCCTACTCCACACAGAATCATCACAACCAAAGACACATGGTGCTCCATCCGAGCATGGATTGAACTGAAGCCTCTCTCAACCTCATCCAACTAGTCTTCCATGACTGAATCTGAAATGGATCCCTCATACTTCTACAAACTCTGGCACTGAAACTCTCAAAGTGTCTTCCATTATGTGCCTTCATCGTTAACTTTTACCCTACGGTGATCTACTAGAACGGGCTACAAGACATATTCTATGCAAACTGGATGAGGAATGATCCCTGATCTTTTCCTTGATCTCTACTGTGCAACTAGTATAACCATGATTAGTAGCCATTGCAAACATAAAGGTATTTACATAAGATAATAGGGGGACCTAAATGCCTATGTATCATCCGGTCTCCAATGTTTACCTCACATTCTAAACATGAATGACACCATTACACAACTAACTCATGAAACCTCACCTATACCAAACTCCAAACTCCATCATATCTCTCAACGAGAGCTCTGATACCACTCTGTCATGACCCACTCCCTACAAAGTGTACCCCTCCTGGGAGGAAAATGTGAGAAGTGAGATAATGACCACCAAGTCTCGCCTCTAGTAGGCCCTGAGTTGGCGACTAGCACTGAGGGTACAATAAACAGACAAATGGGAGCCATTACCCTCTAACAGAACACATGCAGATGAGAGAGATAAGATAGACACCAACTAAATCAAACTCAGATCTGAAATATAAAAGAAACACAAGTGCATATAAGTAGTTCCATACAAAAGTACTTGAAATGGAAGGGAAAAACTGCAAGCACCCAACAAAAAGTAAAACAACAACAACATAAGCCCTGACAGCTCTTGCAAATACAAGCTAATAGTAACCAGCCTAATCTCCAACCTGCACTATGTGACCTGAAAAACAGCTTATATAAACATATGGTGAATATAATAGTATACTTAATAGGATCGTCCTCGATGCCTCTCGTGCCAAAGTAAAGAAAGTATGCTAAAGAACAGTGAACAACAAGTGAAACTAACTCATCACCTAAATGGGTATACTATGTTCTCATCCTCACTGTGGATACTCTCACCAAGTAATGAATACAAGAATATATCATATAATAAAAAGTATCCGGGGTAACCCACTACTACTTCGCCACTGGTTTGCTTCTTTGCCACAACGTCGCATGTCCTGAGCATCTCTCTAAAAAAAGGCTTCCCCACAGACACCAAGTCGAAGCACCACAACATGAACCTCATGAAACAAAAACACCACTTCCACGTAAGAAAAGTAACTAGGTAGTTTCTGGGAGCCACCACAGCTCACATAACATGTATCATACATCGGGTATTATAACTCAAGCCATTACAGCCTATACACCATATAAAGATCCTCAAGCCATCCCAGCATATACACATTACACTTATAGTAGTCCATATGAAACTATATCTAGAATATATATGTGTGAATAGACACAAGACCTTATAGAACTCTACACACATATATGGGGAAAACTAACCATTGTGTCTACCAGCACAAGTATCTACCAAGAGAAGAGAGTGGGGACAAAGGGGGTAGCCATCCATCCATCCACCCACATGAATGTTGGGGAAAACACCCCCACCCCTACGGATCAAAATCCATGGGGTGTTAGTTTCCCTTACTGATATGGTGTAGTATAATACAGAAACATAGAATGTACAGAATATACCATATCTCACAACCACACTATGGGAATAAACTAGTCTTAGACTCAACTACAGCTAACGTCTCTCGACGTTCGGGCTGCCCCTTCTATGAAAAGGTATCATATAAGCATACAACCATTTAAATAACATTAATAAAATATTTTATTCCCTCTATACCTATTTCACATTACATTAATTAATTATTTAATCATTAATTAACCATGAACAATACCACATTAAATTTCATTAGCATCACACCCAAAGTCCATTGTCCCTTTAAAATTACAACCTCATCATTATGTTCTATCAGACTCCAACCCCATGGGTTAGAACAATATATTGAAATAGTCATTACAGAATCACTTTCACACATTCCCAAAAATTCTAGAAAGAAAATCTATGCTACTAAACACAAGGGGGCTCAACACTGTGAGTAGATGTACTACCCGTCGAGTCTTTTCCTCCTATACCAAGAGCATTAACCCATCCTCCCTTAGGAAGAAAAACATGGAAAGCACGTGGCATACCCCGCATGTGTTCACCTATTTCGGAAGTAGGGTAAGAAAGACCAGTTGCCTTGAGTAGCGGGGAAAAGTAAATCAGATAATCAACCAATAAGAATAAGAAAGCATCCAATAATCGCATCCATCGCATTCCATCATCCTTAGTGTCCTCCCTGACACCCACATGCACAAACTGATGCATCTCACCACTCTATGAGTCATATTATACAACAATCAAAAGTCTCCATGCCCCCAAATATCACAACAGCCATCCAGGATCACATCACAACACAAGCAGCAAGAAAACAAACCTCACATCAATTGGGATATTGGCCCTTTAACAATCAATAGGGTAACTCTGAACCGTTCAAGGTATTATCAAACAATCAGTTCTTTAGTCCATCTTGAATTAATAGAGTTTTTATTCATAGGTTCGAAAAAATTGAAACCTAATCAGTAAGTTATAACAAATAATTAAACATGCTTACTACAACAATTTGATTAACATCAAATCAAAACAAGAAGAACTGGATTCATTTACATGCCTCTTCATCCAATGCCAACAGTTGTCAACTATTTTTTTTACGTATTTTATAATTTTCTTCAAGAAAGAATAGTTAAGTGAAGAAATCAAGGATTTCAAACTATCTAGAAAATAAGAAGAAATAACATACAACCGATAAAAATTTATTTATCTCGTTCAAATATTCATTGTGTCAATTCCATTATAGTCTAGTGGGATAAAATGTTCTAACAATATAGTTTCATGTAAAAGAAAAGAAAAGCAATGAATCCTCTAACTCTAATAGTTCTTGATATTCTTTATCCACCCAACGGGTCATGATCCTCATCTCGCATCAACTGCATCCACCCAAGGATGGCATGGTACGACCGCACCAACCATAACCCAATAAAACCACATTATAAGAATGGAGATTACATGCTACAATAATATAATGTAGAAAGAGGAGAAAATGAACCCCAAAAGAACGTCGATAAAAATTACCTTATATTAGAGATTGATCGATATAGCATGGTGGCGTCAAGATATAGGAGAACCAATATGAGGATGAAATATTGATTGTACAACTCCAATGGGATGTATTGAAAGGTTATGGAATCTCATAGCCAAGAACAAAGAGGAAGAACAAGGTAGGAATATATCTTGTCCCTTTTGAATATTTAACAGAGCAACAATTTAAGATACACTTAATTTACCATTAAAAAAGGATCACATTAAACCAAGTGGTTTGATTAAGTAAAAACATACCAAGCCTTAAGAATAATTAATATAAGATTTATGGCCTTTTAATCGGCCTGAATAGTCCTTAAAATGTGGCTTTAAATGCGTTTTACATCAAAGGAAATGTTAAAGAACAAAATTGTAGGAAGCTGGAAACAATGTAGATCAAAATCAAAATTTGGAAAAGGAAATAGAGGCTAATGTTATAACCTCAGTGATCTAGAAATACTATTTATGAAATCAAAATTTGGAAAAGGAAATAGAGGCTGCTGTTAGAACCTCACTTATCTAGAAACACTGTTTATTAACTCGAAATTTGGGAAAGGAAATAGAGGGTGTTTTTAGAACCTCACTGATCTGGAAATAGTGTTCATGAAATCAAAATTTGGAAAAGGAAATAGAGGCTACTGTTAGAACCTCAATGTTCTAGAAAAATTGCTCATGAACTTGAATTTTGTCCATGGAAATAGATGCTACAGTTAGAACCTCACAAGTCTGGAAACACTATTCAGGAGCTCAAAATTTGGAAAAGGAAATAGAGGCTGCTGTTAGAACTTCACTGTTCTAAAAACACTGTTCTTGAACTCAAAAATTGGAAAAGGAAATAAGGGTTACTAGTAGAACCTCACTATTCTAGAAACACTATTTATGAACTCAAAATGTAGCAAAAGAAATAAAGGCTTCTATTAGAATCTCACTATTCCGGAAATACTATTCAGGATCTCGAAATTTTGCAAAGGAAATAGAGGCTGCTGTTAGAACCTCACTATTCTCAAAACACTATTCACAGAAGCCAAAATCTAGAAAAGGAAATAGAGGTTTCCTTTATTGGTTATATATAGAGGTTACCATTAGAGGTTACTGATAGAATAGTTCACCAATGGAACTGTTCACAGAATTAGAAATTTGGAAAAGGAAAGAGAGGATACCATTAGAGGTTACCGATTGAAATTTTAACCAATAGAACTACTCAAATAATAGGAAATTTGGAAAATGAAAGAGAGTTTACCATTAGAGGTTACCAATATAACTATTCTCCTATAGAACTATTCAATGATTTTAAAATTTTGAAAAATAAAGAGAAATTAACATTAGAGGTTACCGATAGAACTATTCACTAATGGAACTGTTCATAGATTGTTACTGATAACACTGTTCACATATGTTCACCGATGCACTATTCATAGAATGATACCATTGCACTGTTCCCAATTTTCTACTATTGGAAGTGTTCACCAAACCATAAAATTGAAAAAGTGTTGGGGATAAGTCACCTTGACCACCAAGAACACATCAAACACTATAATTTCACAAAGGAATGGACTGAAAAGTTCTGGGCCATTAAATCTATAATATGCTTGTTACATCTATAATAAACATTATAATATGAATATGAAGTACCTGCGGTGGTTGATGATGAATTTAACTCAATCAATTTTTCCATGAAGAATGAATTTATAGAATGTTTCATCACTTTAGAGGAAAAATGAAAACATTCACTATGATTTGACTTATTCAAGTTTTTTTCACCATTTTTTAATATTTTTATTTTAATATTTTCTCACATTTACTATTTTTCATTAGTGATAGCACATTATTTTTCTTGATTCGGTATGGTTCATAGAATATTTCTTTTTCAACATTGTTCTTTCTCTACTGATCCAAAAAACTAATCCAAATAATTTTACTATATATAGAATATGATTATATGAAAAAACAAATATATAAATAATAACATCAATTAAGGATATAAATTATCATAAATCTAAGGGACTTTATTGGAATGAATTATTGAGGTATCAGGGATAGAGAAATAATAGTGATGATTTTAAAGTGATAGCTTGAATACTAAATATTGGCCCTATATTGTGAGATAAAAAATATTGGGGTGAATTTTCAAAATTAAAAATAACATATTATATGAAACTACAATACATGTTATGGTGGATAATAATACATAAAAATTCAATCATAATCAATAAACCATTAATGTGTAAATAGTGAGATATAATAATAAAGAATTATTAAACACATATATTTTTATAGTAATGTAGATTTAAATGATTCTATATCTACTCTTGAAAGTAACTACAAAATATTATGGAATCCAATAGATATAAGTCACTTTTAAAATAAAGTAACATCACATTACATTTTAAATTTTACAACATGGATGCATAAAAAGTCAACCCTTATCTTTTATGGTGTTTAACAAAAGTCTATCCTATTACAGGCGTTGAACTAACAAAAAATTTAAATGTGAACTCATAACTAAAACACTTTTATTTTTATGTTGAGAAATCTACAAACATACATTTTGATTCAAAAATGGTGTCTTTTTTTGTTCAGGTCATAATATCCAGACCTGTTCAATTAAATGGAAGTATAACTATTGTGTGAAACACACTAAAAATGTTCAAGGCTAAAAATAAGGAACAAATATATAGAAAAATAAATCCAACTAAGGATTATGAAAACATTTATAGTTTTTACCATTCATTTTTGGACAACTTAAGTGATTTTACTAATGAATATGTTGTAATCAAGTCGGAAAATATCGCCAAAATTAGGATTCCAAACATTTCATTCCTTCAGTATTATAAAAATTTTGTTCCACTTCCTGTAGCATTTTGATCTATATAAATGATACATAATAAAAATATTCTTTAATTTAAACTAGATGATATTCCATATTAAATTATTAATGATAACTTCACTTGGAAAATGACAATAAAATAATTTTTTGAATAAAAATATATAACATTAGAATAAAAAAGTTACCAAATTTCTCATTGAAATTAAGCTATCAATATTTTTTATAAAAAATTATTTATTTCTATATAATTATCATAATTTAAATCCTCATAATAAACGTTAATTTAGTACTTATAAAATCCTTCTCTGGAATCACAGTCACATAATTTAAATAGTCCCTTAAAAAATAACCACATGAAATTCAAAATAGTTTTTCAAATTATCAATCATGGGATAACATTAATAATAAAATTGTAAATGGTGATATATAATCCCTTTTGTGGAAGATTTTTTTGTGAGGTTAGTATATGAATATGTAAGACTAATTCCAAAATTTTCTAAATCAATTTACTCATAATATATAAGTTTCATATCTTTTAAATCCTTAAGTTGAAAATACATATGTTCTGGATAACATCCCTTGTAAAGTTTAAGTGTAATTTTATTAACTATTAAAAAAAATAATTTTAATTTTGAATATAAATGAATATATTAGAGAAAATATTCACTTTTTACTTCCCATTTATGAGTGTCATCCTGGAAAGTGTAAAAGTAATAACTTGACTTTTACTGTAATGTGTATGGGTTATATACATAACCATATTTAATAATCCCCAATATTTAAAATTCAAGTGAAAAGACATAGTAAATAATTAAGGGTAAATACAAGATATTTAAAGGTAAAATACTATGGAAATTTATTTATAAAAATAAAAAATAATTAGTGTTTCAAATTACAAAATAATTAATAAAAAACAATAAAATGATAGAAAAATAAAAACAAGATGAGAGATATATATTTATCATAAAATAAATAAATTATAATATATTCACTAAATAATTATATCGTACTTAAATGTAAATCTATAGTTTTTATTGGGAGTTATAGAGTTGATGATTAGGAGTTTAACTTGTGTCATATTATGATGTTTCATTTTAGTATTTTTGTAATCATTTTGTTTAATCTATTTTTTTATTAGACACATCAATAATTCTCCTAAAATTTAATTTCATTATTTTAGATAGTACATAGAATCATAAATAAATTTTTTTTGTAATGTATTTCTTATTTTTTTCTTGTTATGTTAAACTATTTTATGAGTTTATCTATAGTTTTTAAAACTTTGTTTCATTGTTTTTTAATTTTTAATAAGATGTATTCATCTTATATTAATGATTAATATACATATTCATCATACTAGATTTAAAAATTTAAATCATAGTATTGGTTTTTTACGAATTATGAGGATAAAGAAATTTACAATAGTATGTTGTTGATACCGCTATCAATTATGACAAATAATGGATACTGAGAACATCAATTATGATTTTTGGTATAATTTTTTAGCAATAAGGATATGATGAATTCTACTAGTATATGGTAACCCCTTTATTGAGGTAATTATGTGAAGTGAACTAAATATGTTAAAAAATTAGATTCATATATTCATATGAAAATATTTAAAAACCATGTATCTTATTCAATAATAGTTGGAAATTTATGTGTGTTTTCTTGGAATTGTTTGTAATTTAGGAATAATAATGTGTGAATAGTTCTCTAAATCATGTGTTTTGACTGATATATTATTCTTGATTTTTTTTTAATTTCTAGTATATAACATAAAAACATTTTATGTTTTTTAGTTGATAATGATATTTCATGGTGTTATTTTAAATTTCATATCTATTGTGGTGTTTCTTTATCTCAATGTTATGGTATAAACATATCCTTAAGTATCCCTTTAAAAATATAAAATTAAAATAAAATAATAGAATGAGTTTTTGAAAAAACACTCTTTTTATATACCTAAAAATAATATTCAAACATCCTAAATGATTACTTTTGGGTTATTTATTTTCTAAAGTGAAAAACAAAAAATGTGGGGATAATGTATCTTCATGGGTTCTTTCTATGAAAGTATTATATTTACCTTATAATATGATTTGTGTTTTGATTTTATTGGATTCTATGATAATTTATTTTATTCAATTCCACTCCATATAAATTTAATTATATATCATGAGATGGTTGAAATAGAAATATTGTTATTTTCCCATAGTCTATCCATAGAAAAAGCGTTAAAATTATATGACAAAAATTATTAGATTATGAAAGGAAATTCAATATTTAAACAAAGACAATGGTTTTTTATGGTCATTGTATGGTATCGATCCGGTATCAATCATTTTTTTTTATCATTATATGATTTTTTTAAAAATATATATATTATGAATTACCCTATTATATAAATTTTTTAAAAAGATATATATTCCTATAATTCCATAATTGAGGTATCCATTCAAGAAAAGGAAAAAAATGCGATTAGTTGGAGCATTCCAGAAACTCAAACCATGAGGTTATTCATTAATTCATACTATTTTATTTACATATAACATGTTTAATTTATTATTTATATTTTTATTTATACAATATTTTACATTAATTGACACATGAACTAGACCTTTCATAAAAGTAAATATATATTTAAAATAAACCCATGGAAACAACAATTTAAATGATATAATGTATGTTCCTAAATATATTAATAATAGAATTTTTATATCTATTTTTATCAAAGTGGTATAAACTTCATTATAGATCAAATCATGTGTTCTTTTATAATATAAATTTAATGTGTTGATGGGATTAATTTTATTGCATTATTATCTAGAGGAACAATGTTATATAGTAAGATGTATCTTATAGGGATATAAATTATTAGTAAAATTTAACAAAATATTTTGGAGCTCTTATATTTTGATTCATATTATATAAGTTATACTATTAGGATACTTCTATTAAGAATATTTTTTTTTGTAAATTAGGATCCGATTATAGATAATGGTTTTCAGTTTTTTAGCTATAGATGATGACATGTTTCCATAAGGGGTAAAAATTAGTGATGGATCAAAATTGGTCAATCAATATAATTATTTTAATCCTATATTTGATAAAACATTATAAAGAGGTCCACATAATCTATACCCAATTATTATGGAGTGGCATGATGTGATACTCTATTTGTGACATGAAGAAATCCAATTTGTGAAATTTGACAGTCAAATGAGGTGATATTGGATAAAATAAGATATTTATGAGGGTGCCTTTATATACTTGTATTTAATAGATTATGGGGCTGATATGAAACCTGATTTCATACATTTGAATTAATGTTTATAGTGGTATTTGTATCATCCACATGGTACCCATTGTCTGAAATATAATGGGGGTCATGTAGTTGTGTGCAAGAGTTCCAATTATACACTAAAATTTTAGTTGTGATTATTTTGGTGTCTAAAATAAAATAAAACTCAATTTTGACCTTATTTGTGGTTATATATGGTCCCATTTTACATTCTTAAAATATATTATAATTGGGTAGTTTTTTGAATATATTTTTGTGACAATTTTTGATAAAATGCAAGTAATAACAATATAGAATTTTGTGGATGTGATGTGAGCTTCTCATAAAAATATAAAATACATGTTATCATTATGTGTGTTTCATGGGATAAAATATTTATTTCATGATAACATTTTGTATAATTGTTTTGATGATGATATATAATTCTCATAATTGTAACCCAGACTGATCAATGTCTCTAGATCATTATTTGGAAACTGTTTAATACTAATGGAATAAATTTTTTGTAGTTTATTTTTTGTGATTACACACCATTATCCTTTAATATGACATGCATCAATAGATATTTTTATTATTTTTAATAATAAACATGATTACAGTTTATAATTTATCACATAAAAGAACTTTTTTATGATGGGGTTGAAACACTTTTTAATATGAAAGAAATGACCTATTTAAATATGGGTAGAAAGATACCCATTTAATTTCCAATGGCCAAGGCCATGTTGACCATGAACATGGAATACAGTCCTACTGAATCAATTTTTTTCATCGTCTTTCCAACATCCTGCTTATATCACCACCATATTTCATCATGCCTACATTACTACATGTCTGCGTCATGCCTGATTCCCCTCCTACATCATAAATCCCCATTAAGGCTTTCTTTGACTAAAATACTGGTCTTTTCATATATAATATTAAGATATTTTTATCTATAACAAGTGACCATTGATTCATTATTATAATATTATTCAATATTGTGAAATTATGGGATTTGGTATTTCATATTGTTATGCTATGTTATTTTATTTTATAAAAATTATCATCATTTTATGGATGACTATAGAAAGAAATAATCAATGATACTTAATAATTTTTTATTTCTTTTATTATATACTATGATATTTCTACATTAATTTACAGATATTAAATGGTTAAATTGTCACATCATGTTTCCCCACCTAGTTTAACATTAGTTCAGTGGGTGATCAGCCATGGATTGAGTTTTCAGGTAATCCCTAGAAGGATATAGAACATAGGGTCGATTTTATTATGATTCACATATGGACTGAATTACATGCACAAAGAGAGAAAGAGATGTATATATTATTCATTTGATGGGTGTGATTTCACTGAACTATTGACAATTTAAATATGATATATATAGATCATTATGATATTGAATTTAATGGTATTAGGTAGTCTGTTTCATTTATAAATTTCAAATTGATAATTTACATATTCATAATTTAAATAAAGACATATTATCTAAGAAATTTTTTACCATTATGCATATTATTTCTTACTTAATAAAATCCACTTTCTCATTTTTCCTATTTTTGTTAATTAAAATAAATAGTTGTAGTATGGAGATACTTTAGGAAGATAGTATCATAATGATTAAAAGTTACAATATTTTATCAGACAAAAAAACATTTCGTTTTTCATGTTAATTTTATTTTTTATTCTTTTTTGGGATGGGATACTTTGATTTTTTTAGTTTTTACAAGAATTATTATATTATGTTTTATTAAAGAGTCATGTGACATAAATAATTAGTATAAATTTAATATTAGTTTCAGTTTTTATTTAGTTGTATTGTGGATGAGATTATGTAGTTAACTGGTGAAAAGTTTTCTTAAGGACTATGAAATTTAGTTTATATGTTTTTATATATCAAGGAGTATCTCTATAATTGTTCATTATTTTTTCGTTTCTGTAGAGATCATAGTTTTTCTCCTTCAACTGGTTTAAGACATGTAACTGAGAGTAGTTATAACTCATATAATCTTTAGAATCACCTTTAGAGGAAGCTCAAGTGGTCATAGTTCTCTAAAAAATAGAATAATATTTATTTTTATATGATTTATTTTTTAATTAAAATAAATATATACACGTCAAAAAAATGTTATTTTTTGTTTATAATAAGGAAAATATATAATTTCAGATCAATGTATTAATCTAATGAAAAAGTAATATCTGTATATTTTTCTATTTATCCATTAGAGAATAGTGAGAACCTATATTATTAGTAAAAGTATTTGAAGAGGTAAATTTTGGGTTGGGAATAATTTAACAACAACACAAGGATAAATGAATGATTTAACAGTGTGTTTTATTAATGTATCATTCACTATAGAGGTCTCATCCATGCCAAAACCAGATTGGACTCTAAATATCATAGAACAAGACTCTTCATCCTCTTGAAAATTAGACATGTATTGAATTTATTTAAGAATATAAAAATCTATGGGATCAAATAAGGTACATACCAGTGAAACTAATTCATTTAAAAACTAGGAATGAACTAGTTTTTTAAATTGAGGTCTGTAAAAAGGAAAATCAAAAAATCAAAAAATATCATTGATATATTTTGTATCAAAATACCATACGAAGACATCAATGATGTTGACCTCAATAAAACACTATAATCTAATTGATGATTGATATTTACAATATAATATTCAATTTAAATTATAATATACATTCATTTTTTATAAATAATAGTTTCAAATTGAAACTGAGGAATGTGTATCCTTACTAACCCAATTCAAATTAATTTAATTTGTGAATAAATCTTTTATTTACTAAAATTATATCATATATATACCAATATGTAAATAAGAATAATATTTTTTGAACCACACATCCATAAATGAAATTACATTTCATTATAATCATAGTAAGAATGGGAACAAGTTTCATTGATCATCCTTTTTAAAAATTAAGAAAATATTATGATATTTAATTAGAAATATAGAATAATCATACTCAAAAGGTCCTTCAGAAAATTTTGATCAAAATTGAGTTGATACATTGAAACAAAGGATGAAATCACATCTTTGGAGATAGTCTTCACTAAATGTCTATTGATGTGAGAGGTGTATATCTATAAAGGGTCACTTTAATGTTAATAAAGAAGCATATTTCCAATGTCAATAAAATATCAAAGTGGTATTTATCTTGAAGTTGAATCCCATATGTTATTAGTTTATATACTTGGACCATGGACAGATATAATCTTTTATGAATTTCTCCCTCTTCTATAATGTCTTCAAATTGGGTTTTAGGAAGAAATTATAAAATCATATAAATAAAAACTAGTCTTGACACATATAAATTTTGAAGGACTTTAAATAGAGTATTTGATTTTATTCAATCAGTGTTATTGTTAAGGATAAAGTTTAATTATCTTATAATACACGTTACATTATTTATAAACATCATATATATCATCATGTCTCTTAATAAAAAATCATTTCCTCCAGCCTCCTTAAAAATACTATATAGTTATATTTTCTTGGAATTATATATCTCTATTCAGTTACATTATTATAGTTTTACCCTATATTATAGACAACTAAAGGTTCAAAACATCTAAATTTAACTAATTTGATTCACCATATATAGTTTTTTTATGTATTTATATTATTTTATAAAATAAATAAGATCCCAAATTCATTCTACCATATCATTTCCATTTATATTTAAATAAAAAATTATAACTGAGATTATTTAATATCATTGTATTTATTTATATGGAATTATTATTTACATATTATACACACCATTAATTATTTTTATTTTTCATTTATATTTTTAAATATGATATTCTGGGATTCTACATTTTATTATCAGTATATGTAACTTCATGAGATAAATATACATTACTCTAAATAAAAATTTCTCAATATATATTCTTTGGTATGAAATATTCTATCCACCTATAATAAAAATATATAATAAAACTCCCATAAATACTACTTATATCCAAATATTCCTTATATATCACAAGTCATATTATTTTTTACAGTACTATATAAAACCCAATAATTATTAGTCTTATTAAAATTTCTTATTTTTTAGATTTCAACATCATAAATTTAATATAATATAATGAATTTATTTTAGCATATTCTCCATTTTAATTATTATATACTATAAAACAAAAAATAATTTGGTTCTAAATAATTATTCAAATAATAACCAATAGTGTTATTGGTATTTTCATAAATATAACATTTTTTAAGAAGTGTGATTTAAAATTGTATATTTACTACTCAACTATAAATCCACTTTATAAAGATATCAATATACTCTAAAAATATATCTCATATTGTATCTCTTATTATTATTTAGCTTATATTTTCTTTATTTTAAATAAATAAGATCTTTTATAATGATCAAATTAATCTATCCATTTAATGAAACAATAGAATATTATCTTAGGTTTTCCCTAGATTAATCCAATTGAAGCATATTAACACTGTAATGGAATTTATTTTATATATCATTTTAACAACTTTAATATTTTAAATATTTAATTAAATTACTACTAATAATTTTGATGAAAATTAAGCCACATACATAATTTATAAATAATAACTTATTGAAAAAAATAAATTCTCCTTTATAAATAAAATTAAAGATATTATGTGATTTAATATTCAATAATAAAACCCTTCTCATAATTTGTCTTATAAAATTGATTGTAAATGTCTAGAATAAATATAATTTTTATCATATTTCTACTTCCATAAAATATTTCATTCATGAATTTAGAAAAAAAACTCTTGTTCATAAAAAAATTCCATCTTGGAAAACATGAATTGAATTTCAATTTTTATTTTCTATCAGATACTATAATAATTTAAAAATCTAAAAACATCAATTAGATAATGTATATCTTTACTTAAAAGAAAAACCCATTAGTTTATTTCATATATGTATTTTTAAATAAATATTGATCAATTTGTTTTGTTTGTGAAACTCTATACATCAACACAATATTATAATTCACAAATAGATTCTCATACCATAAAATGTATAATGAAAATTTCATTCTGATAACTTTTCATTTTTATACTCATAATCATTAACATTATATATTCTAAAAAATATCATAATATAATCCCAATATAGAAATCTGTTTACAGTGAAAATATCCAATATATGAAAAGGTGTAATTATGAAATAATTTTTTTTAATATTATGAAAAAGAATGATATTTTTCAGTAAATTATCATGTTTTTGATGAATTTATTAAAGTTATTTATTTAATATATTCCCACTAAAATGATAAAATCTAATTATATGCCTGTTAGTGGCATAAGATCTATATTTAATTATTGTTTGGTTAAAATTTATAATTTTTCCCATTACATAGCTATTATGTAGACACTTATGTCAATTATTTCATATTTCACACTCATATAGTTGGGTATACAATATCTTCCAAAAAACTAATCTTAATGATTATCCAAACCCCATTTCTATGATCATAAATTTTTTATAGAAACCTGAATATGTTTATACAAATATATATGATGAATCCTTATTATATATATGTGTGTGTTTACAACATCATTTAAATATAATTTCAAGTAATTTTTATTTAAATCCATCCATTAATTGATAAATACTTTATATTTGATTGATCATGATGAAAATGTTATTATAATTGAAAAACTGACTAAAATTATGATTTTTTAGTGCTTTAAATGATATATGAATCTATTTTTAAAAATTTCTAAATATTCTAAATAATATTTTAAATTTTTTAGTTTTTTTAAAAGTAAAATAATTATTGATGATGAAAATTTGGTTATTGTAGGACACTAATTAAATTGTGCAGCTAACTGAATTTCATTCGAAAATATTAAAGGATAATGAATTAATTGGTTGAGATAAAATTGATTATAATTTTATTTTTGATGAAATGTTTAAATGTACGTTTAATTAAATTTGAAATGGAGTTTCTAGAATCATGTGGTTTATTAAATTACATAATTCTTTAGATTCATAATATGTATTTTTATTGATTTCTTAATAGTTTTTTGTAGATGATAAATTGAGTATTGTGCAATAATAAAAAAATAGATCGTTCAAAAAAAATTTGTTCGATAGTTGTTATGTATGATATTTACTTTCATACTTACATTAAAATCAATTACTATTGTTGAAAGAATAATTTATACAGATACATCATAGTAAATTAACCATGTTGTAATGGAGAGACACAAAATTTAAATGTAGATTTCATCAAGTGAAATTTCTTTTGGACTTATTGAAGGATTCATATGGACATGTAGCATCCCATCCCGGGGGCCACATGCTGGTGCCCCAAGATGGTCGGTCACATGACTTCAATTGCATCTCTTCATACACCAGTGGCTTCTAACTAGTAGTGAGGGTATGATATGTCATCCATGGGGATACTATGGTCTCATTTTCTCACCAGTGGTTCACATTTCTAATTTTGAGGATATCTTCTCACATGATAATGGGTGGTGGTCCTAATGATGGTTGCACAGTTGAAAGCCTTGGCCGACCAATCCACGGCTCTAACCCCTCGTTCTTCCCTAACTCTCCATTATGGATCTAGAGCGGCGGTTTCAAATGGGTTTTGGGTTACAATATTCAATGGTCAATGGCATTCCAGGCGCTCTTATTCCATATTTATCTTTCTCCTATGATGACAGGTTCTTGTCTAACATATTTCCCACTATTTTTTCCTAAATACATGTTGATGATTTGGGGCTCTTTTCTGTGAATGATAAAAATATTAGTTGGAACATTTCAATATATGTTTTTAGTTTATGGTGTTGTTCAGTTCTGGATGTCATGGCGGCTATCGACGATTGGAGTCCATGGAGAAGAGATCTCTACTGAGGTCGTACTCCATCCCACACTCTTATCTGGCTCCAAGACTCTACCGCTCTTCTCCATGTTTGAACTGCACGGTGGATTTATAGTGTTTTGGGATGTGAGTTTGGGTGGTTGGCGTAATTCTAGTATATTGTCTCTCATGAATGATTCATCTTCATCATTGTGTTCAGCCATGCTGATCTGTTTAGTTGATTTTGTTTGGTTTCTCTATAGTGGTGGTTTGGTCTTTTGGTGGCAATGATGTACTGCGAAGAATGATTCATCTCACTGGAAGGTGCTGGATATAGCGAGGATGTTTGGTGTGGATAGAAACGATGTGATTTATAGTGGTGGTACGATGATGATGGTCTCTGATGGATTATATCATGGTGATTTACAGAACTAATGACTCTGGTTGTGCTCTATGGTGACGATGATGGTGATATTGGTGACGACCGGGTCTACAGTAGAGGCATCGATTTGACAGGTGTCATTCTATGCATCTTGAGGTGACGGTAGTGGTGTGATGATGAATGCCTTTGGATTTTAAAATTTTGAATTGGTATTTCCAGTGGTTTTATTTTGGAGTCGAGGCAATGGTGCACTGTAGTTTTTTATATTTTGAAACTCGTAGTCCTAGTTTGATGGCGCAGTTTAGTAAGCAGATAGTGGTGGGTATTTTACTAAAGGTTTTATCTGGTTAGAACTTTGTTAATGTTCACAGATTTATTTTAAAAGTTTTATTGGAAAATAAAAACAATATGGATTATGTTGTATAATAATACTAAGATCTTAATATAATCAAGAAAGAATAACAATATCTGACTGAAGTAGAAAAGCATGCCATGCTAATGTAAGTTTCAAGTGTCTACAAATAAAATAGAAAATAAAGACAACAAAAACTCTCAGGCAGGTCTCGAACAATGTATGGATCCCTCATTCATGATCCATTAAGCAACTAGATATCTAACCCAGGGAAATTTCCCTTAACCTATCTTTCAATAATCAATTCTATTTCGGTGCCGATCAGGTATCTTAAATAGGGTGTGAGTACAACTCAGTAATCCACCACCAATAGTTTCTAAAACAATATCTAGTTTAATAATAGTTCATGTAGTTATAAAAATATATAAAATACAATGTATAATTAAATAGTTATTAAATTATCTATTAATTTTAATTTAACAACATGAACCTCTGGTTCCCAGGACATCTGTATCTCAATACCTTATTCTTCTCTTATTAGAGTGTAAATAATCCATGAGAGAAATCCCGTTTTGGAATATTCGTGATACCATTATTATTTTCACAAATGAATTACCATGTTACCTTTCATTAAGTCACACATTTTAATAACTATGTTATCATTAATTATTTAATATATGAATGTACATGTTACAATTCACAATTTAATAATACATAATTGAATGATCATGTCACCATTCATATTACTTGGTTTCATGTCCATGTTACCATTAACCATTTTATAATACATTATTGAATGACAATGTTACCAATCAAAATACTTGCATGAATGTTCATGTTACCATTCCCCATTTACATATATCAGAATTGAACGAGCATGTTACCATTCATAAAACATGGTTAAATTTCCATGTTAACATTTACTATTTTATAACACATAATTTATTGAGAATGTTACCATTTATAATAGATGGCCGAATTTCCATTTTACCATTCTCCATTTATATATATCCTAATAGCACTATATTAGACATATATCTCAACACTCGATTACTTTATTAAATCACTAATTAATCCTTTTACAATATTATCATTCAAACACTAATTCACCAATTATCTACTGGATTCATAACATCTATATCTCACAATCAATTTAAGTGGTTCATTATCCCCTAATCCCATTATTACACAATTCTATAATTAATTAATTCATAATATTAATTAATTCTATTAGATAATTAAATTACTAAAAAAATAGAAATTATATAATTTGGCCTGAAATAAATCAAAATTCTAACAATGTGATTTTAACATTAGACCAATCACCTCAATTTGTTAAAACTTCTCACCAACATAAGAATCCCCAAATTTAAGATAATAAGTCAAGAACGCAATGAAGAATAGAATTTAGATCCAATTCAAAAAACTATGATCAAATGAATCAAGGCCTAACAATATAAGATCTAGATATAGATCTAACCTTAATTAAACATCTTCATTGATTTAGAAGGGGGAGTGGAAGAGAGATATAGATATAAATTAGAAGAACGAACATTACTGAATGGTGAAAATCAAAAATTATCTTTTTGATTCACCAAGAACATATATCAGGATGGATTGTGATCAGTTTGGGAGCCTCTAAAATCTTGAAAATTGAGCCAAGGGTCAAAGGAGGAGATGTATAGCAGAATACATTATAGCATTCAGCCGCAGACCATTTTTTAATAAGAAGAATTCAAGGAATTTACATGGAATGTAATATAGTTATATGTTGTGAAATGATATTTAAATGTTTCCACCCAAAACTAAATCACCATGGACTTATTTAATAAAATACATGAACAATTACATGACTTTTAATACACATACACGACATGTAAATGTTATGCAGTTGAGTTTTTAGCCAACATTCCTTCTAATACCTCTATACTCAACATTAACCCATTTTTTTACACTAAACCCATTTATAAGAGATGTCCATTAATTCAAAAAAGAATACATCCCCTAAATTTATTTAATTTTCTCCAAAAATTATATCCATATCCGAACAAGACTGGAATAATCATGATTAAATGAAAAAACATAGAGAAAAAAGTACATTGAAAAGATAAGATCTTATAATATCCACACCTTATAATAGCTCATCCTAAAGATGAAATTCAAATAATCTCTATGATTCTGATTAAAAAATACGAGTCCATTGATCCCACATATCTTCTTAAATTTTACATGTTTTCTCCTATAAACTCCCACAATGATTCAATACATGAAATAGTAGCACCGTGTGTCCCCATTACACTTTCTCACTATGATCCAACACACGCATCAGATGCACCTTAGAGGACACATCTATCCCAAGATTAACATCATCCACCTTGATCACATGAAAAGGGATTGGATGATACTACTGATGTTTTGATACATGGAAAAAACTGTTCACATCATTGTATTTATATGGAAGAGCCTATCAATACGTCACTGGCTCGATTATCTACACTACCTCAACTAGTAAAATGAACCTAGGCACCAACTTACACTCCATTGGTATCCTATGGTGACCCAACATAGGGGAAACCTAAAGGAATACATGATCACCCACTATAAACTCTAGGGATTTTATACATCTATCATTATATGACTTCTACATACTCTGATTAATTTCCATATGTTTCTGAATTAGCTGAACCCTTTCCAACATCTCCCACATGAGACTCGGTTCTAGAAACTCCATCCCATTAGACTCTATCCAACATAGCGGTGATATTCATGGCCTACCATAAAAATCCTCAAATGTTTCCATCTATATAGATTCCTGATAACTTATTTTATAGGAAAACATCTCTTCATCCAAGTGCATATTTAAAAATCTTCTATAGTTGACCACATATTTCTATAGAATATCCTCAACTACCTATATTGTATGTTATATCTTCACATAACTCTATGGGTGAAACATTGTGTTTAAAAATACATGTTTATAAACAACTTTCTGAAATCCCTTCTAGAACTATGATGTGAAATGTGACTCACAAACTAAAACTACAGTTTTTGGAACATTGTGTAGATGGACTATCTCACACACATACAAAACTCCCAAAAACTCTACTATGAAATTATCTTGTATATGAAATTAATGCGCTAATTTTTTCAATCAATCCAAAAAAACCTAGAGAGCATCATTATTACTAGGTGTCTTTGGGAGACCTACCACAAGATCCATTATCGCATCATCCCACTTCAACTCTAGAATGGGTAACAATTTAAGTAAACCCTCAGGTCATTGATGTTATTCATTCACCTGTTGGAAGGTGTAGAATCTTATCACATCCCCGGCTATCTTGTATTTCATGCTTGGCCACCAAAACTATCATCATGGGTCATAGAAAATTTTGGTCACCCTTGGATGTAATTCCCACTTTGAGTAATTAAATTCTCACATGAGGTCCTCTCACATGATCATAGGCACAATACCAAAATTCCTGACATAGATGATGTCATCTTCATCTATGATTCAATATATAGGTAAATCCACACATTTAGGGTTTTCTCTCGTAGATAAAAATTATGGATCCTCACACTGCATGTCTCAGATCTATCCCAAAATCATATAATTGACTAAAATATAAAAAAGAATCGTTTATTCCTAGTTCTCCTAAACCACCACACCCATCTAAGCCAATATATCCATTATCTTCTACAAAGTACTAGTCTCTGAAACTATCTGATTCTAAATCTTCCTGTATAAAACATCTATAACAATATTACATTTTTGAAGAATATATGCCTTATCAAAATAAGAATACTTCATATAATCAACCTATCTCTACTGTGGAAGATTCAAATATCTTTTTGAAAATATTTTTCTTATGATATTGAGATCGGTAATCACTGTAAACATTTAACCCAATAGATTGAATTTTCATCACATCAGAGCATAAAACATCATCACATTCTGAATATTGTGTGTAGTGTAATACACTCATCTACCATGTCCCATAAGCCAAAACATGATCTCAATGCATCAACATAGCTCCATGTATTATTCTAGATGAATGACAGTACCCCAAATACTCCTCACCTCGCATAAGTATGATCATGATCAATTCTAATGTCATGTGCTTCTTCAACACTAGTATGGAATTCTCATAATATTTTTTCCATTAAAACAATACCTCATTCTTGGTTAGGAATGAAAGTGGTGCTACCAAATGGGAAAAGTCCGGGATTAATCTGCGATAATATCCATCCAAACCCAGAATGCTACAAATATCGAACACATTCTTGGGATTCTCCCATAAAACCACTTCTTAAACCTTCTCTTGGACTACTAACACACCTTCCTCTAAGATGATGTGTCCTAATAATTATACATGTTCAATCCAAAATTGGATGTTAGATAGCTTAGTTTATAGTCGATACTCTTTCAGTGTACTCCGGATTATGTAAGGATGTTGGGAGTGATGTTCATGATCCTTGGATAACACCAAGATGTCTTCCATGAACACCACCAAAAAATGATCCTAGAATAGATGGAATTTTCTATTCATCATGTCCATAAACACTAAGGTCGAGTTCATCAACCCAAATGAAATTATGAATAACTCATATAGGGCATACCTAATTGTGAAAGAAATCATTTCTATATTTGATGTCAGAACACTTAGCAGATGAAACCCCAACTCATGTAAATCTTAAAGAACACACAAGATCCATCCTACAGAACAAAATGATCATTGATACACATAATTGGATTCCTGTTCATTATAATAATATTGTTCAACATTTGGTAATCAACACATAATCACAAATTCTATTCTGCCTTCATTACAAACAACATGAGTGATTACCAAGGCGATATACTCAGAAAGATAAATCGCATATCATACTACTCCTATAGGTGAGTATTGATATATTTAAGCTCTATTAGTTCCATTATGTATGGTGGAAAATATATTGTCACATCCCCCACCATGATCTCAATAGGGAATTCCACATATTTCTAAGGTGTAAGCCTTAACAAGTGCTTTGTAAAAACTTTTTGAAACATTTACACTACTGGTGGAAGGGTGTCATGATGTACTCCTCTATAATCTTGCAAAAAAATAAATAACTAGGAAGTGAGATCTCCCAATTTCTATGTAATTTTCCCCACATTGTATTCACAGATATCCCACTACCAAAAGTGAATATGATGGTCATCTATAAGAGATGTAAATTTCACTCACATTCAGTAACAATATGTTTTGGCTCAGTATGAAACTAGATAGTCCATACCCATAATTATGTCAAATCCTAACATTTAAAAGATATAGAGATACCACAAAAATGATATTCCCTAATTTCAATAGAACATGCCTTGAATAAATAGATGTCTCCAGTATGAACTCCCAAAGGTTTATCTTCTTTCATAACCCTTTATTATGAACTCAACTTCCAGGATCAAACCATTGACATGTTTTGTAGAAATAAAAAATTATAGGCACCAGTATCAAATAAGACACTAGATAATTTAAAATATACAAGAATAATACCTCTCACTGTTGATGGTCTAGTATCTCTATGCACAAGTGTAGGATGTATGAAATGTATCTATCATTCCCCAATCGCTTGTGATGATGTTTGACTCCCCTAAGAAACAACAATCTTTTGATATGGTTTCTCTTTCTGAGAAGGACCAAGTCATATTCCTCTACCACCTGAACCAATATAACTCTAAATGCTACCCTGATATGATGTAGAAGACACCCTCCCCCACATTTTAACTCGTTCTAGATGCTCCCTCGCTGACCATCGGTCTCGGAATCCTACATAATTTCTGAAGATGTCCCATCAATCAATAAGACCGACACTCAACTAGTGGAAAAGGAAAATAACTAAGATAATGGATCATCCTATCACACTAATAATAGATCACTCTTATATAGTTCTGTGCATCTGAACCACCGGTATGTGTACTCTCGTTTCCTCTTCTATTACTAAAGATTCCTTTGTGGTGCTTCCTACTATCAGAAGTCACGCATCTTGGTCGTCTAGTAGAAATTATATGTCCAACACTTGAAGCCTCTTTTTTGTTACCCTGAGTTATGAGAGACTTATTTTCCACCTCAGTAAACTTATTTAATTGAAAAGGTTAACATGGTAGATAATTTCACACTTAAGTCCATCCAAGAATCATTCCATTATAGATGTATAATCTCCTGCAATGCTAGAAAAAATCACTACATATCTATAAATCATCCATCATAATCCATCACATATATTCTATGTGGAATCAGTTTCTTGAATTCCACTTCTTTATCCTTTCTCAAAATCTCTATATAGAATATCACTATGATCTTCTTCAAGATGTCCTTATATAGCAAGCCATCATCCTACCCAGTTCACGCCTAAATATCCCACCAATGTATTATTGATACTCATAGAAAATAAGTGTCCAAAATGACCAACTTTTTAGAAAGAGTATCCAAATCGTTATGTATCATCCCTATGGCCTCTACCCAGAACTCAGCTCCTTCAAGTCCACTCTCTCTAGTGAAAGTCAGAGGGTGTTGTAACTGGAAGTATATCTCTAGTTCAAAAATTATTTTCACAACCTTCAATGGGTCTCATTCCATGAATTGCATGAAACAAGTTATATTCTCTTAGAACATATCCCTTGATTTGTCAAATGGCACTATTGCTGCCTTAGGTTCCACAACTAGAGGATCATCCACTACCGTGTCTTCTGGTCATCCTCTCATAAAGAATCATCATGGAGGCATAAATATATAATTCCAACGACACACCATATGATATAGACAACAACATTAACATATTTATGTAAGGTAAAAACACTCATAGTTCACAACAACCCATTTCCCCACATCTCACCATGAAATCATAATTGATGCCTTATCACTATCCTTGACCATCCTACTCTTAGGTCTTCGTTACGAGGGTAAAAACATTCTCATAGTTCAGTTGATATTCATTAACACACCCATGTATTCACATTATTACATCATTTTACCATTTTTGATATCATATTAGGCCCCAATTTCAATTCAATTACATAAGACGAGAAAATAGTTCAAGTTCAGCAACATACCGAAAACCCATATTCCCATATGTTCCCAATTTGATACATGTCAAAAAATAATCTTGAGTTCCTAAATTGATACATATAGACTCAACTCTCATGTAATTACAGGCCATTACTCAATTCATAAAAAATATCAACAAAAATTATCACATCACACAACAATTACATCAATCAAGGCGAAATAATATTCAACTGTAAAAACAAACAACAATAATACAAATCAAACATTGAGTGCTTCGGATTTCGCCTACAATTGGGTTTTCAACTCCCATGAAAATTCTCATTACCAAGGGATGAATCTTCCTACTATCTTCTTTAGCTTTCCCAAATAGTAATAAAAAATAAAAAGGAATGAAAATTGGTCTCTCTTACCTATTTGTAATGTCTCATCCTAGGTTCCAAATTCCTATTCCCTAAACTGATTAGTCATCTGAGCTCAAGCGCAACTCCCTGTACTCTAGAGAATATTACTAGCCAAGAGGGTCTGATAATTCATTAATGGGGAGACCATACCATCTATGATCAGATTAATTCACTAGTAGAAATAACCAACAATAGTGAAAGAAATATATAAAAATACGAATACCATGATATCATTATCACCTTGAAAGAAATACAATATCCATTTTATGTTTAAAAACATGCACTAACAAAGTAAATGTAATGTTTCGAAATTAAAAATAATTAAATAAAGACACCGAGAACACCCAAGTTGGACCTGAAACACCCAAAGTTCTGTCATCCAAGATCCATCCCCAAAATAGCTATCTAAAAAAGGACCTTTTCATTTAAACTATCCTATAACAATAAATTCTACTCTGGTACTAATCAAGAAGACCAAATTGGGTGTTAGTACAACTAAGTAGGACACCATTAACGGTGTCTAAAACAATATCTAGTTAAAATAATTGTGCATAAAGTATTAATTATAAAGAATTATAAAGAAAACTTAAATTGTTATAACATTGTCAATTAATATTTATTTAAGATGATAAACTCACATTATCATGGACACCTATATCTAAATACCTGCTTTAGCCCGTCCGTAGTCTAGAGAATCCCTAGGAGATATCATATGTTTTAATGTGCTTGTTACCATTCTTATTTTTACAAATAAATGAACATGTTATTACCCATTAATTCAAACACTTTAATGAAAATGATATCATTCATTATTTCATGGACGTATTTCAAGGTTACTATTCACCATTTAATAATACATAATTTAATGAGCATGTTACCATTCAATGTACATAGTTGAATTTCTTTGTTACCATTCAAAATTTAATAATATATAATTGAATGATCATGTTACCAATCGTAATACTATATTGAAAGTCCATGAAACCATTCACCATTTACATATATCATAATTTAATGAGCATTTTACCATTCATAATACATCGTCGAATGTGCATGTTATCGTTAACCGTTTTAGGACTCGTAATTGAATGAGAATGTTACTATACATAATAAATGGCTAAATTTCCATGTTACCATTCAATATTTACATATATAAAATTTTCATCATATTAAACATATATATCTATCACCCATTAATTAATTCAATAACTAATTATTCCTATCACAATATTATAATTAAATAATTAATTCATTGATTAATTATCAAATTGGGAACATCTATATCATGTAATCAATTCCCATAGATCATTATCCTGAAATCCCACAATTTCATAATTGTTTATTTATTTAATTCACCTTATTAATTATTTCTATTGGGAAATCAAATTTATAAAAACAATCTAGAAATTATATAACTTTTCATGTAATAAATAAAATTCAAAACTATGGGATTAGAACATTAGAGAAACTACCACAATTTATTGACAACACTCACCAATGTATGAGTCCCCAATTTGAGGTGTATTAGTCCAGAATGGAACAATGAATAGAATTTAGATCCAAATCCTAAATCCATGATCAACTGAATAAAGGTCAAGAAATATTAGATCTAGATCTAGATCCAACAGTGTTTAAAAATCTTACTTTTCTCGAGAAGGAGAAGAGAAAGAGATATATAGATCTAAATTAGAATAAGTCACATACTTGAATGGTGCCAATACTTAATTATCCTTTTTATTCTCCAAGAATAGTGGTCAGGAAGGCTCTGGATCTATCTGGGAGACTCCAAAACTATAAAAAATGTCCTAGGGTCAATGGAAGATATATTTTTATGAAAATATTAGATAATTAAACCTCACAACATGTTTAAAAAATGGCGGAGAATTTACTTGGTGTGTAATAATGTTAAACATCTTGAAATAATTTTTAAAAGTTTCCACTAAACAATCCATTTACTAGGAATTATTTTATAAAAAACTAAATAATTACATGATGTGTAATACCCATACATCAGACATAAATGTTGAAAAATTTAGTTTTAAACCCACTTTCCTGTCAAATCCTATCAACTGACCAAAAACGAATTTTTTTATAGTTGACCTATTTCTACCATGGAAAACCTAATTCAATCACGCATACATCACCATACATCAATACATTTTTTCAATAAGTCCATCTCTCTACAAACAATATTGGGTAACTCGGGATCAAATGAAAAGAACATATAGATAAAATTACTCGAATTAAATATAGGATATTACATAAGACATTATAAAAAACATGAAACTAAGTAAGAATAAAATTTCACTAGAATATAAAAAATTACTTTTCAAATGGGAAGTATAATAAATATATAGTGAAAAATCTACATATTTATTATTAAACTTGGATTATCATAAATTTTTTGATATTTGAGATAAATTTCTATTGATATATTTATAATATAACAAGGATTCTTTTTTTTGGAATTCATTTAAAACATTAGGAGATAAAACAAACACTGAAGATTTTCATAGATAAGATTTATACTGAGATGAAAAGGATGATGAAATTAAATAAAATATTCAAATATAAAGAGTCTTTTGATGAATTTTTGGTAGAAGTTATGTAGTTTTTCTAAATTTTTGGATCATAAATGAATTTGAGTTTTGTTCAGTTAAAGATCGATAATTACTGAATCCATTAATGTGTAATTTGTGAATATTATTATATTTATTATTCATTAATTGGTATTAAATAGATAAATTAGAGAGATGAGATGGTTGTTTTAGATTTATAAGAAAAGATAATCTTTTATTCTTAGAATAAAATATGAAAATTGATATTAATGAGAGAGGATAATGGACATCGAGCTTTCTATGTGAATTTATGTGTGCATATAACGAGTAATATAAACCATATTTTAGAACAATGATAATGAAAATCCATGATTGGTTGATCAAAATCAAGGTGGAAAAAGGTTAAGTAATATTAAAATTTTAATGAAGGTTTATTGATTGTTTTCCAATAAATTTGATTATCTAAAATTGTATGGTTATAGTTATCCTAATAATGAAGAAGTTTAAATTTATATATTACTATTTTTTGAGACCATTAATGAAAAAGTTGTTGAGAATAAACAATGGAATAATTTAATAAGATAAATATCTGAAATGATTTTTGTTTCAGGTTTTGTTTTCAATAAATAAATCATTTTAAAACTCACACATAATAAATTTTACATTAGGATAAGAAGGTGGTTTAGAAGTCTATAATAGTTTATAATAATTATAAAAATAATTTTGGAAAAAAGATATGTTGTGATAGAAAATAACATATGGTGCTTATTTTCTACATCTATAATATGAGGTTACTGATAGAATAGTTCACCAATGGAACTGTTCACAGAATTAGAAATTTGGAAAAGGAAAGAGAGGATACCATTAGAGGTTACCGATTGAAATTTTAACCAATAGAACTACTCAAATAATAGGAAATTTGGAAAATGAAAGAGAGTTTACCATTAGAGGTTACCAATATAACTATTCTCCTATAGAACTATTCAATGATTTTAAAATTTTGAAAAATAAAGAGAAATTAACATTAGAGGTTACCGATAGAACTATTCACTAATGGAACTGTTCATAGATTGTTACTGATAACACTGTTCACATATGTTCACCGATGCACTATTCATAGAATGATACCATTGCACTGTTCCCAATTTTCTACTATTGGAAGTGTTCACCAAACCATAAAATTGAAAAAGTGTTGGGGATAAGTCACCTTGACCACCAAGAACACATCAAACACTATAATTTCACAAAGGAATGGACTGAAAAGTTCTGGGCCATTAAATCTATAATATGCTTGTTACATCTATAATAAACATTATAATATGAATATGAAGTACCTGCGGTGGTTGATGATGAATTTAACTCAATCAATTTTTCCATGAAGAATGAATTTATAGAATGTTTCATCACTTTAGAGGAAAAATGAAAACATTCACTATGATTTGACTTATTCAAGTTTTTTTCACCATTTTTTAATATTTTTATTTTAATATTTTCTCACATTTACTATTTTTCATTAGTGATAGCACATTATTTTTCTTGATTCGGTATGGTTCATAGAATATTTCTTTTTCAACATTGTTCTTTCTCTACTGATCCAAAAAACTAATCCAAATAATTTTACTATATATAGAATATGATTATATGAAAAAACAAATATATAAATAATAACATCAATTAAGGATATAAATTATCATAAATCTAAGGGACTTTATTGGAATGAATTATTGAGGTATCAGGGATAGAGAAATAATAGTGATGATTTTAAAGTGATAGCTTGAATACTAAATATTGGCCCTATATTGTGAGATAAAAAATATTGGGGTGAATTTTCAAAATTAAAAATAACATATTATATGAAACTACAATACATGTTATGGTGGATAATAATACATAAAAATTCAATCATAATCAATAAACCATTAATGTGTAAATAGTGAGATATAATAATAAAGAATTATTAAACACATATATTTTTATAGTAATGTAGATTTAAATGATTCTATATCTACTCTTGAAAGTAACTACTAAATATTATGGAATCCAATAGATATAAGTCACTTTTAAAATAAAGTAACATCACATTACATTTTAAATTTTACAACATGGATGCATAAAAAGTCAACCCTTATCTTTTATGGTGTTTAACAAAAGTCTATCCTATTACAGGCGTTGAACTAACAAAAAATTTAAATGTGAACTCATAACTAAAACACTTTTATTTTTATGTTGAGAAATCTACAAACATACATTTTGATTCAAAAATGGTGTCTTTTTTTGTTCAGGTCATAATATCCAGACCTGTTCAATTAAATGGAAGTATAACTATTGTGTGAAACACACTAAAAATGTTCAAGGCTAAAAATAAGGAACAAATATATAGAAAAATAAATCCAACTAAGGATTATGAAAACATTTATAGTTTTTACCATTCATTTTTGGACAACTTAAGTGATTTTACTAATGAATATGTTGTAATCAAGTCGGAAAATATCGCCAAAATTAGGATTCCAAACATTTCATTCCTTCAGTATTATAAAAATTTTGTTCCACTTCCTGTAGCATTTTGATCTATATAAATGATACATAATAAAAATATTCTTTAATTTAAACTAGATGATATTCCATATTAAATTATTAATGATAACTTCACTTGGAAAATGACAATAAAATAATTTTTTGAATAAAAATATATAACATTAGAATAAAAAAGTTACCAAATTTCTCATTGAAATTAAGCTATCAATATTTTTTATAAAAAATTATTTATTTCTATATAATTATCATAATTTAAATCCTCATAATAAACGTTAATTTAGTACTTATAAAATCCTTCTCTGGAATCACAGTCACATAATTTAAATAGTCCCTTAAAAAATAACCACATGAAATTCAAAATAGTTTTTCAAATTATCAATCATGGGATAACATTAATAATAAAATTGTAAATGGTGATATATAATCCCTTTTGTGGAAGATTTTTTTGTGAGGTTAGTATATGAATATGTAAGACTAATTCCAAAATTTTCTAAATAAATTTACTCATAATATATAAGTTTCATATCTTTTAAATCCTTAAGTTGAAAATACATATGTTCTGGATAACATCCCTTGTAAAGTTTAAGTGTAATTTTATTAACTATTAAAAAAAATAATTTTAATTTTGAATATAAATGAATATATTAGAGAAAATATTCACTTTTTACTTCCCATTTATGAGTGTCATCCTGGAAAGTGTAAAAGTAATAACTTGACTTTTACTGTAATGTGTATGGGTTATATACATAACCATATTTAATAATCCCCAATATTTAAAATTCAAGTGAAAAGACATAGTAAATAATTAAGGGTAAATACAAGATATTTAAAGGTAAAATACTATGGAAATTTATTTATAAAAATAAAAAATAATTAGTGTTTCAAATTACAAAATAATTAATAAAAAACAATAAAATGATAGAAAAATAAAAACAAGATGAGAGATATATATTTATCATAAAATAAATAAATTATAATATATTCACTAAATAATTATATCGTACTTAAATGTAAATCTATAGTTTTTATTGGGAGTTATAGAGTTGATGATTAGGAGTTTAACTTGTGTCATATTATGATGTTTCATTTTAGTATTTTTGTAATCATTTTGTTTAATCTATTTTTTTATTATACACATCAATAATTCTCCTAAAATTTAATTTCATTATTTTAGATAGTACATAGAATCATAAATAAATTTTTTTTGTAATGTATTTCTTATTTTTTTCTTGTTATGTTAAACTATTTTATGAGTTTATCTATAGATTTTAAAACTTTGTTTCATTGTTTTTAAATTTTTAATAAGATGTATTCATCTTATATTAATGATTAATATACATATTCATCATACTAGATTTAAAAATTTAAATCATAGTATTGGTTTTTTACGAATTATGAGGATAAAGAAATTTACAATAGTATGTTGTTGATACCGCTATCAATTATGACAAATAATGGATACTGAGAACATCAATTATGATTTTTGGTATAATTTTTTAGCAATAAGGATATGATGAATTCTACTAGTATATGGTAACCCCTTTATTGAGGTAATTATGTGAAGTGAACTAAATATGTTAAAAAATTAGATTCATATATTCATATGAAAATATTTAAAAACCATGTATCTTATTCAATAATAGTTGGAAATTTATGTGTGTTTTCGTGGAATTGTTTGTAATTTAGGAATAATAATGTGTGAATAGTTCTCTAAATCATGTGTTTTGACTGATATATTATTCTTGATTTTTTTTTAATTTCTAGTATATAACATAAAAACATTTTATGTTTTTTAGTTGATAATGATATTTCATGGTGTTATTTTAAATTTCATATCTATTGTGGTGTTTCTTTATCTCAATGTTATGGTATAAACATATCCTTAAGTATCCCTTTAAAAATATAAAATTAAAATAAAATAATAGAATGAGTTTTTGAAAAAACACTCTTTTTATATACCTAAAAATAATATTCAAACATCCTAAATGATTACTTTTGGGTTATTTATTTTCTAAAGTGAAAAACAAAAAATGTGGGGATAATGTATCTTCATGGGTTCTTTCTATGAAAGTATTATATTTACCTTATAATATGATTTGTGTTTTGATTTTATTGGATTCTATGATAATTTATTTTATTCAATTCCACTCCATATAAATTTAATTATATATCATGAGATGGTTGAAATAGAAATATTGTTATTTTCCCATAGTCTATCCATAGAAAAAGCGTTAAAATTATATGACAAAAATTATTAGATTATGAAAGGAAATTCAATATTTAAACAAAGACAATGGTTTTTTATGGTCATTGTATGGTATCGATCCGGTATCAATCATTTTTTTTATCATTATATGATTTTTTTAAAAATATATATATTATGAATTACCCTATTATATAAATTTTTTAAAAAGATATATATTCCTATAATTCCATAATTGAGGTATCCATTCAAGAAAAGGAAAAAAATGCGATTAGTTGGAGCATTCCAGAAACTCAAACCATGAGGTTATTCATTAATTCATACTATTTTATTTACATATAACCTGTTTAATTTATTATTTATATTTTTATTTATACAATATTTTACATTAATTGACACATGAACTAGACCTTTCATAAAAGTAAATATATATTTAAAATAAACCCATGGAAACAACAATTTAAATGATATAATGTATGTTCCTAAATATATTAATAATAGAATTTTTATATCTATTTTTATCAAAGTGGTATAAACTTCATTATAGATCAAATCATGTGTTCTTTTATAATATAAATTTAATGTGTTGATGGGATTAATTTTATTGCATTATTATCTAGAGGAACAATGTTATATAGTAAGATGTATCTTATAGGGATATAAATTATTAGTAAAATTTAACAAAATATTTTGGAGCTCTTATATTTTGATTCATATTATATAAGTTATACTATTAGGATACTTCTATTAAGAATATTTTTTTTTGTAAATTAGGATCCGATTATAGATAATGGTTTTCAGTTTTTTAGCTATAGATGATGACATGTTTCCATAAGGGGTAAAAATTAGTGATGGATCAAAATTGGTCAATCAATATAATTATTTTAATCCTATATTTGATAAAACATTATAAAGAGGTCCACATAATCTATACCCAATTATTATGGAGTGGCATGATGTGATACTCTATTTGTGACATGAAGAAATCCAATTTGTGAAATTTGACAGTCAAATGAGGTGATATTGGATAAAATAAGATATTTATGAGGGTGCCTTTATATACTTGTATTTAATAGATTATGGGGCTGATATGAAACCTGATTTCATACATTTGAATTAATGTTTATAGTGGTATTTGTATCATCCACATGGTACCCATTGTCTGAAATATAATGGGGGTCATGTAGTTGTGTGCAAGAGTTCCAATTATACACTAAAATTTTAGTTGTGATTATTTTGGTGTCTAAAATAAAATAAAACTCAATTTTGACCTTATTTGTGGTTATATATGGTCCCATTTTACATTCTTAAAATATATTATAATTGGGTAGTTTTTTGAATATATTTTTGTGACAATTTTTGATAAAATGCAAGTAATAACAATATAGAATTTTGTGGATGTGATGTGAGCTTCTCATAAAAATATAAAATACATGTTATCATTATGTGTGTTTCATGGGATAAAATATTTATTTCATGATAACATTTTGTATAATTGTTTTGATGATGATATATAATTCTCATAATTGTAACCCAGACTGATCAATGTCTCTAGATCATTATTTGGAAACTGTTTAATACTAATGGAATAAATTTTTTGTAGTTTATTTTTTGTGATTACACACCATTATCCTTTAATATGACATGCATCAATAGATATTTTTATTATTTTTAATAATAAACATGATTACAGTTTATAATTTATCACATAAAAGAACTTTTTTATGATGGGGTTGAAACACTTTTTAATATGAAAGAAATGACCTATTTAAATATGGGTAGAAAGATACCCATTTAATTTCCAATGGCCAAGGCCATGTTGACCATGAACATGGAATACAGTCCTACTGAATCAATTTTTTTCATCGTCTTTCCAACATCCTGCTTATATCACCACCATATTTCATCATGCCTACATTACTACATGTCTGCGTCATGCCTGATTCCCCTCCTACATCATAAATCCCCATTAAGGCTTTCTTTGACTAAAATACTGGTCTTTTCATATATAATATTAAGATATTTGTATCTATAACAAGTGACCATTGATTCATTATTATAATATTATTCAATATTGTGAAATTATGGGATTTGGTATTTCATATTGTTATGCTATGTTATTTTATTTTATAAAAATTATCATCATTTTATGGATGACTATAGAAAGAAATAATCAATGATACTTAATAATTTTTTATTTCTTTTATTATATACTATGATATTTCTACATTAATTTACAGATATTAAATGGTTAAATTGTCACATCATGTTTCCCCACCTAGTTTAACATTAGTTCAGTGGGTGATCAGCCATGGATTGAGTTTTCAGGTAATCCCTAGAAGGATATAGAACATAGGGTCGATTTTATTATGATTCACATATGGACTGAATTACATGCACAAAGAGAGAAAGAGATGTATATATTATTCATTTGATGGGTGTGATTTCACTGAACTATTGACAATTTAAATATGATATATATAGATCATTATGATATTGAATTTAATGGTATTAGGTAGTCTGTTTCATTTATAAATTTCAAATTGATAATTTACATATTCATAATTTAAATAAAGACATATTATCTAAGAAATTTTTTACCATTATGCATATTATTTCTTACTTAATAAAATCCACTTTCTCATTTTTCCTATTTTTGTTAATTAAAATAAATAGTTGTAGTATGGAGATACTTTAGGAAGATAGTATCATAATGATTAAAAGTTACAATATTTTATCAGACAAAAAAACATTTCGTTTTTCATGTTAATTTTATTTTTTATTCTTTTTTGGGATGGGATACTTTGATTTTTTTAGTTTTTACAAGAATTATTATATTATGTTTTATTAAAGAGTCATGTGACATAAATAATTAGTATAAATTTAATATTAGTTTCAGTTTTTATTTAGTTGTATTGTGGATGAGATTATGTAGTTAACTGGTGAAAAGTTTTCTTAAGGACTATGAAATTTAGTTTATATGTTTTTATATATCAAGGAGTATCTCTATAATTGTTCATTATTTTTTCGTTTCTGTAGAGATCATAGTTTTTCTCCTTCAACTGGTTTAAGACATGTAACTGAGAGTAGTTATAACTCATATAATCTTTAGAATCACCTTTAGAGGAAGCTCAAGTGGTCATAGTTCTCTAAAAAATAGAATAATATTTATTTTTATATGATTTATTTTTTAATTAAAATAAATATATACACGTCAAAAAAATGTTATTTTTTGTTTATAATAAGGAAAATATATAATTTCAGATCAATGTATTAATCTAATGAAAAAGTAATATCTGTATATTTTTCTATTTATCCATTAGAGAATAGTGAGAACCTATATTATTAGTAAAAGTATTTGAAGAGGTAAATTTTGGGTTGGGAATAATTTAACAACAACACAAGGATAAATGAATGATTTAACAGTGTGTTTTATTAATGTATCATTCACTATAGAGGTCTCATCCATGCCAAAACCAGATTGGACTCTAAATATCATAGAACAAGACTCTTCATCCTCTTGAAAATTAGACATGTATTGAATTTATTTAAGAATATAAAAATCTATGGGATCAAATAAGGTACATACCAGTGAAACTAATTCATTTAAAAACTAGGAATGAACTAGTTTTTTAAATTGAGGTCTGTAAAAAGGAAAATCAAAAAATCAAAAAATCTCATTGATATATTTTGTATCAAAATACCATACGAAGACATCAATGATGTTGACCTCAATAAAACACTATAATCTAATTGATGATTGATATTTACAATATAATATTCAATTTAAATTATAATATACATTCATTTTTTATAAATAATAGTTTCAAATTAAAACTGAGGAATGTGTATCCTTACTAACCCAATTCAAATTAATTTAATTTGTGAATAAATCTTTTATTTACTAAAATTATATCATATATATACCAATATGTAAATAAGAATAATATTTTTTGAACCACACATCCATAAATGAAATTACATTTCATTATAATCATAGTAAGAATGGGAACAAGTTTCATTGATCATCCTTTTTAAAAATTAAGAAAATATTATGATATTTAATTAGAAATATAGAATAATCATACTCAAAAGGTCCTTCAGAAAATTTTGATCAAAATTGAGTTGATACATTGAAACAAAGGATGAAATCACATCTTTGGAGATAGTCTTCACTAAATGTCTATTGATGTGAGAGGTGTATATCTATAAAGGGTCACTTTAATGTTAATAAAGAAGCATATTTCCAATGTCAATAAAATATCAAAGTGGTATTTATCTTGAAGTTGAATCCCATATGTTATTAGTTTATATACTTGGACCATGGACAGATATAATCTTTTATGAATTTCTCCCTCTTCTATAATGTCTTCAAATTGGGTTTTAGGAAGAAATTATAAAATCATATAAATAAAAACTAGTCTTGACACATATAAATTTTGAAGGACTTTAAATAGAGTATTTGATTTTATTCAATCAGTGTTATTGTTAAGGATAAAGTTTAATTATCTTATAATACACGTTACATTATTTATAAACATCATATATATCATCATGTCTCTTAATAAAAAATCATTTCCTCCAGCCTCCTTAAAAATACTATATAGTTATATTTTCTTGGAATTATATATCTCTATTCAGTTACATTATTATAGTTTTACCCTATATTATAGACAACTAAAGGTTCAAAACATCTAAATTTAACTAATTTGATTCACCATATATAGTTTTTTTATGTATTTATATTATTTTATAAAATAAATAAGATCCCAAATTCATTCTACCATATCATTTCCATTTATATTTAAATAAAAAATTATAACTGAGATTATTTAATATCATTGTATTTATTTATATGGAATTATTATTTACATATTATACACACCATTAATTATTTTTATTTTTCATTTATATTTTTAAATATGATATTCTAGGATTCTACATTTTATTATCAGTATATGTAACTTCATGAGATAAATATACATTACTCTAAATAAAAATTTCTCAATATATATTCTTTGGTATGAAATATTCTATCCACCTATAATAAAAATATATAATAAAACTCCCATAAATACTACTTATATCCAAATATTCCTTATATATCACAAGTCATCTTATTTTTTACAGTACTATATAAAACCCAATAATTATTAGTCTTATTAAAATTTCTTATTTTTTAGATTTCAACATCATAAATTTAATATAATATAATGAATTTATTTTAGCATATTCTCCATTTTAATTATTATATACTATAAAACAAAAAATAATTTGGTTCTAAATAATTATTCAAATAATAACCAATAGTGTTATTGGTATTTTCATAAATATAACATTTTTTAAGAAGTGTGATTTAAAATTGTATATTTACTACTCAACTATAAATCCACTTTATAAAGATATCAATATACTCTAAAAATATATCTCATATTGTATCTCTTATTATTATTTAGCTTATATTTTCTTTATTTTAAATAAATAAGATCTTTTATAATGATCAAATTAATCTATCCATTTAATGAAACAATAGAATATTATCTTAGGTTTTCCCTAGATTAATCCAATTGAAGCATATTAACACTGTAATGGAATTTATTTTATATATCATTTTAACAACTTTAATATTTTAAATATTTAATTAAATTACTACTAATAATTTTGATGAAAATTAAGCCACATACATAATTTATAAATAATAACTTATTGAAAAAAAATAAATTCTCCTTTATAAATAAAATTAAAGATATTATGTGATTTAATATTCAATAATAAAACCCTTCTCATAATTTGTCTTATAAAATTGATTGTAAATGTCTAGAATAAATATAATTTTTATCATATTTCTACTTCCATAAAATATTTCATTTATGAATTTAGAAAAAAAACTCTTGTTCATAAAAAAATTCCATCTTGGAAAACATGAATTGAATTTCAATTTTTATTTTCTATCAGATACTATAATAATTTAAAAATCTAAAAACATCAATTAGATAATGTATATCTTTACATAAAAGAAAAACCCATTAGTTTATTTCATATATGTATTTTTAAATAAATATTGATCAATTTGTTTTGTTTATGAAACTCTATACATCAACACAATATTATAATTCACAAATAGATTCTCATACCATAAAATGTATAATGAAAATTTCATTCCGATAACTTTTCATTTTTATACTCATAATCATTAACATTATATATTCTAAAAAATATCATAATATAATCCCAATATAGAAATCTGTTTACAGTGAAAATATCCAATATATGAAAAGGTGTAATTATGAAATAATTTTTTTTAATATTATGAAAAAGAATGATATTTTTCAGTAAATTATCATGTTTTTGATGAATTTATTAAAGTTATTTATTTAATATATTCCCACTAAAATGATAAAATCTAATTATATGCCTGTTAGTGGCATAAGATCTATATTTAATTATTGTTTGGTTAAAATTTATAATTTTTCCCATTACATAGCTATTATGTAGACACTTATGTCAATTATTTCATATTTCACACTCATATAGTTGGGTATACAATATCTTCCAAAAAACTAATCTTAATGATTATCCAAACCCCATTTCTATGATCATAAATTTTTTATAGAAACATGAATATGTTTATACAAATATATATGATGAATCCTTATTATATATATGTGTGTGTTTACAACATCATTTAAATATAATTTCAAGTAATTTTTATTTAAATCCATCCATTAATTGATAAATACTTTATATTTGATTGATCATGATGAAAATGTTATTATAATTGAAAAACTGACTAAAATTATGATTTTTTAGTGCTTTAAATGATATATGAATCTATTTTTAAAAATTTCTAAATATTCTAAATAATATTTTAAATTTTTTAGTTTTTTTAAAAGTAAAATAATTATTGATGATGAAAATTTGGTTATTGTAGGACACTAATTAAATTGTGCAGCTAACTGAATTTCATTCGAAAATATTAAAGGATAATGAATTAATTGGTTGAGATAAAATTGATTATAATTTTATTTTTGATGAAATGTTTAAATGTACGTTTAATTAAATTTGAAATGGAGTTTCTAGAATCATGTGGTTTATTAAATTACATAATTCTTTAGATTCATAATATGTATTTTTATTGATTTCTTAATAGTTTTTTTGTAGATGATAAATTGAGTATTGTGCAATAATAAAAAAATAGATCGTTCAAAAAAAATTTGTTCGATAGTTGTTATGTATGATATTTACTTTCATACTTACATTAAAATCAATTACTATTGTTGAAAGAATAATTTATACAGATACATCATAGTAAATTAACCATGTTGTAATGGAGAGACACAAAATTTAAATGTAGATTTCATCAAGTGAAATTTCTTTTGGACTTATTGAAGGATTCATATGGACATGTAGCATCCCATCCCGGGGGCCACATGCTGGTGCCCCAAGATGGTCGGTCACATGACTTCAATTGCATCTCTTCATACACCAGTGGCTTCTAACTAGTAGTGAGGGTATGATATGTCATCCATGGGGATACTATGGTCTCATTTTCTCACCAGTGGTTCACATTTCTAATTTTGAGGATATCTTCTCACATGATAATGGGTGGTGGTCCTAATGATGGTTGCACAGTTGAAAGCCTTGGCCGACCAATCCACGGCTCTAACCCCTCGTTCTTCCCTAACTCTCCATTATGGATCTAGAGCGGCGGTTTCAAATGGGTTTTGGGTTACAATATTCAATGGTCAATGGCATTCCAGGCGCTCTTATTCCATATTTATCTTTCTCCTATGATGACAGGTTCTTGTCTAACATATTTCCCACTATTTTTTCCTAAATACATGTTGATGATTTGGGGCTCTTTTCTGTGAATGATAAAAATATTAGTTGGAACATTTCAATATATGTTTTTAGTTTATGGTGTTGTTCAGTTCTGGATGTCATGGCGGCTATCGACGATTGGAGTCCATGGAGAAGAGATCTCTACTGAGGTCGTACTCCATCCCACACTCTTATCTGGCTCCAAGACTCTACCGCTCTTCTCCATGTTTGAACTGCACGGTGGATTTATAGTGTTTTGGGATGTGAGTTTGGGTGGTTGGCGTAATTCTAGTATATTGTCTCTCATGAATGATTCATCTTCATCATTGTGTTCAGCCATGCTGATCTGTTTAGTTGATTTTGTTTGGTTTCTCTATAGTGGTGGTTTGGTCTTTTGGTGGCAATGATGTACTGCGAAGAATGATTCATCTCACTGGAAGGTGCTGGATATAGCGAGGATGTTTGGTGTGGATAGAAACGATGTGATTTATAGTGGTGGTACGATGATGATGGTCTCTGATGGATTATATCATGGTGATTTACAGAACTAATGACTCTGGTTGTGCTCTATGGTGACGATGATGGTGATATTGGTGACGACCGGGTCTACAGTAGAGGCATCGATTTGACAGGTGTCATTCTATGCATCTTGAGGTGACGGTAGTGGTGTGATGATGAATGCCTTTGGATTTTAAAATTTTGAATTGGTATTTCCAGTGGTTTTATTTTGGAGTCGAGGCAATGGTGCACTGTAGTTTTTTATATTTTGAAACTCGTAGTCCTAGTTTGATGGCGCAGTTTAGTAAGCAGATAGTGGTGGGTATTTTACTAAAGGTTTTATCTGGTTAGAACTTTGTTAATGTTCACAGATTTATTTTAAAAGTTTTATTGGAAAATAAAAACAATATGGATTATGTTGTATAATAATACTAAGATCTTAATATAATCAAGAAAGAATAACAATATCTGACTGAAGTAGAAAAGCATGCCATGCTAATGTAAGTTTCAAGTGTCTACAAATAAAATAGAAAATAAAGACAACAAAAACTCTCAGGCAGGTCTCGAACAATGTATGGATCCCTCATTCATGATCCATTAAGCAACTAGATATCTAACCCAGGGAAATTTCCCTTAACCTATCTTTCAATAATCAATTCTATTTCGGTGCCGATCAGGTATCTTAAATAGGGTGTGAGTACAACTCAGTAATCCACCACCAATAGTTTCTAAAACAATATCTAGTTTAATAATAGTTCATGTAGTTATAAAAATATATAAAATACAATGTATAATTAAATAGTTATTAAATTATCTATTAATTTTAATTTAACAACATGAACCTCTGGTTCCCAGGACATCTGTATCTCAATACCTTATTCTTCTCTTATTAGAGTGTAAATAATCCATGAGAGAAATCCCGTTTTGGAATATTCGTGATACCATTATTATTTTCACAAATGAATTACCATGTTACCTTTCATTAAGTCACACATTTTAATAACTATGTTATCATTAATTATTTAATATATGAATGTACATGTTACAATTCACAATTTAATAATACATAATTGAATGATCATGTCACCATTCATATTACTTGGTTTCATGTCCATGTTACCATTAACCATTTTATAATACATTATTGAATGACAATGTTACCAATCAAAATACTTGCATGAATGTTCATGTTACCATTCCCCATTTACATATATCAGAATTGAACGAGCATGTTACCATTCATAAAACATGGTTAAATTTCCATGTTAACATTTACTATTTTATAACACATAATTTATTGAGAATGTTACCATTTATAATAGATGGCCGAATTTCCATTTTACCATTCTCCATTTATATATATCCTAATAGCACTATATTAGACATATATCTCAACACTCGATTACTTTATTAAATCACTAATTAATCCTTTCACAATATTATCATTCAAACACTAATTCACCAATTATCTACTGGATTCATAACATCTATATCTCACAATCAATTTAAGTGGTTCATTATCCCCTAATCCCATTATTACACAATTCTATAATTAATTAATTCATAATATTAATTAATTCTATTAGATAATTAAATTACTAAAAAAATAGAAATTATATAATTTGGCCTGAAATAAATCAAAATTCTAACAATGTGATTTTAACATTAGACCAATCACCTCAATTTGTTAAAACTTCTCACCAATATAAGAATCCCCAAATTTAAGATAATAAGTCAAGAACGCAATGAAGAATAGAATTTAGATCCAATTCAAAAAACTATGATCAAATGAATCAAGGCCTAACAATATAAGATCTAGATATAGATCTAACCTTAATTAAACATCTTCATTGATTTAGAAGGGGGAGTGGAAGAGAGATATAGATATAAATTAGAAGAACGAACATTACTGAATGGTGAAAATCAAAAATTATCTTTTTGATTCACCAAGAACATATATCAGGATGGATTGTGATCAGTTTGGGAGCCTCTAAAATCTTGAAAATTGAGCCAAGGGTCAAAGGAGGAGATGTATAGCAGAATACATTATAGCATTCAGCCGCAGACCAATTTTTAATAAGAAGAATTCAAGGAATTTACATGGAATGTAATATAGTTATATGTTGTGAAATGATATTTAAATGTTTCCACCCAAAACTAAATCACCATGGACTTATTTAATAAAATACATGAACAATTACATGACTTTTAATACACATACACGACATGTAAATGTTATGCAGTTGAGTTTTTAGCCAACATTCCTTCTAATACCTCTATACTCAACATTAACCCATTTTTTTACACTAAACCCATTTATAAGAGATGTCCATTAATTCAAAAAAGAATACATCCCCTAAATTTATTTAATTTTCTCCAAAAATTATATCCATATCCGAACAAGACTGGAATAATCATGATTAAATGAAAAAACATAGAGAAAAAAGTACATTGAAAAGATAAGATCTTATAATATCCACACCTTATAATAGCTCATCCTAAAGATGAAATTCAAATAATCTCTATGATTCTGATTAAAAAATACGAGTCCATTGATCCCACATATCTTCTTAAATTTTACATGTTTTCTCCTATAAACTCCCACAATGATTCAATACATGAAATAGTAGCACCGTGTGTCCCCATTACACTTTCTCACTATGATCCAACACACGCATCAGATGCACCTTAGAGGACACATCTATCCCAAGATTAACATCATCCACCTTGATCACATGAAAAGGGATTGGATGATACTACTGATGTTTTGATACATGGAAAAAACTGTTCACATCATTGTATTTATATGGAAGAGCCTATCAATACGTCACTGGCTCGATTATCTACACTACCTCAACTAGTAAAATGAACCTAGGCACCAACTTACACTCCATTGGTATCCTATGGTGACCCAACATAGGGGAAACCTAAAGGAATACATGATCACCCACTATAAACTCTAGGGATTTTATACATCTATCATTATATGACTTCTACATACTCTGATTAATTTCCATATGTTTCTGAATTAGCTGAACCCTTTCCAACATCTCCCACATGAGACTCGGTTCTAGAAACTCCATCCCATTAGACTCTATCCAACATAGCGGTGATATTCATGGCCTACCATAAAAATCCTCAAATGTTTCCATCTATATAGATTCCTGATAACTTATTTTATAGGAAAACATCTCTTCATCCAAGTGCATATTTAAAAATCTTCTATAGTTGACCACATATTTCTATAGAATATCCTCAACTACCTATATTGTATGTTATATCTTCACATAACTCTATGGGTGAAACATTGTGTTTAAAAATACATGTTTATAAACAACTTTCTGAAATCCCTTCTAGAACTATGATGTGAAATGTGACTCACAAACTAAAACTACAGTTTTTGGAACATTGTGTAGATGGACTATCTCACACACATACAAAACTCCCAAAAACTCTACTATGAAATTATCTTGTATATGAAATTAATGCGCTAATTTTTTCAATCAATCCAAAAAAACCTAGAGAGCATCATTATTACTAGGTGTCTTTGGGAGACCTACCACAAGATCCATTATCGCATCATCCCACTTCAACTCTAGAATGGGTAACAATTTAAGTAAACCCTCAGGTCATTGATGTTATTCATTCACCTGTTGGAAGGTGTAGAATCTTATCACATCCCCGGCTATCTTGTATTTCATGCTTGGCCACCAAAACTATCATCATGGGTCATAGAAAATTTTGGTCACCCTTGGATGTAATTCCCACTTTGAGTAATTAAATTCTCACATGAGGTCCTCTCACATGATCATAGGCACAATACCAAAATTCCTGGCATAGATGATGTCATCTTCATCTATGATTAAATATATAGGTAAATCCACACATTTAGGGTTTTCTCTCGTAGATAAAAATTATGGATCCTCACACTGCATGTCTCAGATCTATCCCAAAATCATATAATTGACTAAAATATATAAAAGAATCGTTTATTCCTAGTTCTCCTAAACCACCACACCCATCTAATCCAATATATCCATTATCTTCTACAAAGTACTAGTCTCTGAAACTATCTGATTCTAAATCTTCCTGTATAAAACATCTATAACAATATTACATTTTTGAAGAATATATGCCTTATCAAAATAAGAATACTTCATATAATCAACCTATCTCTACTGTGGAAGATTCAAATATCTTTTTGAAAATATTTTTCTTATGATATTGAGATCGGTAATCACTGTAAACATTTAACCCAATAGATTGAATTTTCATCACATCAGAGCATAAAACATCATCACATTCTGAATATTGTGTGTAGTGTAATACACTCATCTACCATGTCCCATAAGCCAAAACATGATCTCAATGCATCAACATAGCTCCATGTATTATTCTAGATGAATGACAGTACCCCAAATACTCCTCACCTCGCATAAGTATGATCATGATCAATTCTAATGTCATGTGCTTCTTCAACACTAGTATGGAATTCTCATAATATTTTTTCCATTAAAACAGTACCTCATTCTTGGTTAGGAATGAAAGTGGTGCAACCAAATGGGAAAAGTCCGGGATTAATCTGCGATAATATCCATCCAAACCCAGAATGCTACAAATATCGAACACATTCTTGGGATTCTCCCATAAAACCACTTCTTAAACCTTCTCTTGGACTACTAACACACCTTCCTCTAAGATGATGTGTCCTAATAATTATACATGTTCAATCCAAAATTGGATGTTAGATAGCTTAGTTTATAGTCGATACTCTTTCAGTGTACTCCGGATTATGTAAGGATGTTGGGAGTGATGTTCATGATCCTTGGATAACACCAAGATGTCTTCCATGAACACCACCAAAAAATGATCCTAGAATAGATGGAATTTTCTATTCATCATGTCCATAAACACTAAGGTCGAGTTCATCAACCCAAATGAAATTATGAATAACTCATATAGGGCATACCTAATTGTGAAAGAAATCATTTCTATATTTGATGTCAGAACACTTAGCAGATGAAACCCCAACTCATGTAAATCTTAAAGAACACACAAGATCCATCCTACAGAACAAAATGATCATTGATACACATAATTGGATTCCTGTTCATTATAATAATATTGTTCAACATTTGGTAATCAACACATAATCACAAATTCTATTCTGCCTTCATTACAAACAACATGAGTGATTACCAAGGCGATATACTCAAAAAGATAAATCGCATATCATACTACTCTTATAGGTGAGTATTGATATATTTAAGCTCTATTAGTTCCATTATGTATGGTGGAAAATATATTGTCACATCCCCCACCATGATCTCAATAGGGAATTCCACATATTTCTAAGGTGTAAGCCTTAACAAGTGCTTTGTAAAAACTTTTTGAAACATTTACACTACTGGTGGAAGGGTGTCATGATGTACTCCTCTATAATCTTGCAAAAAAATAAATAACTAGGAAGTGAGATCTCCCAATTTCTATGTAATTTTCCCCACATTGTATTCACAGATATCCCACTACCAAAAGTGAATATGATGGTCATCTATAAGAGATGTAAATTTCACTCACATTCAGTAACAATATGTTTTGGCTCAGTATGAAACTAGATAGTCCATACCCATAATTATGTCAAATCCTAACATTTAAAAGATATAGAGATACCACAAAAATGATATTCCCTAATTTCAATAGAACATGCCTTGAATAAATAGATGTCTCCAGTATGAACTCCCAAAGGTTTATCTTCTTTCATAACCCTTTATTATGAACTCAACTTCCAGGATCAAACCATTGACATGTTTTGTAGAAATAAAAAATTATAGGCACCAGTATCAAATAAGACACTAGATAATTTAAAAGATACAAGAATAATACCTCTCACTGTTGATGGTCTAGTATCTCTATGCACAAGTGTAGGATGTATGAAATGTATCTATCATTCCCCAATCGCTTGTGATGATGTTTGACTCCCCTAAGAAACAACAATCTTTTGATATGGTTTCTCTTTCTGAGAAGGACCAAGTCATATTCCTCTACCACCTGAACCAATATAACTCTAAATGCTACCCTGATATGATGTAGAAGACACCCTCCCCCACATTTTAACTCGTTCTAGATGCTCCCTCGCTGACCATCGGTCTCGGAATCCTACATAATTTCTGAAGATGTCCCATCAATCAATAAGACCGACACTCAACTAGTGGAAAAGGAAAATAACTAAGGTAATGGATCATCCTATCACACTAATAATAGATCACTCTTATATAGTTCTATGCATCTGAACCACCGGTATGTGTACTCTCGTTTCCTCTTCTATTACTAAAGATTCCTTTGTGGTGCTTCCTACTATCAGAAGTCACGCATCTTGGTCGTCTAGTAGAAATTATATGTCCAACACTTGAAGCCTCTTTTTTGTTACCCTGAGTTATGAGAGACTTATTTTCCACCTCAGTAAACTTATTTAATTGAAAAGGTTAACATGGTAGATAATTTCACACTTAAGTCCATCCAAGAATCATTCCATTATAGATGTATAATCTCCTGCAATGCTAGAAAAAATCACTACATATCTATAAATCATCCATCATAATCCATCACATATATTCTATGTGGAATCAGTTTCTTGAATTCCACTTCTTTATCCTTTCTCAAAATCTCTATATAGAATATCACTATGATCTTCTTCAAGATGTCCTTATATAGCAAGCCATCATCCTACCCAGTTCACGCCTAAATATCCCACCAATGTATTATTGATACTCATAGAAAATAAGTGTCCAAAATGACCAACTTTTTAGAAAGAGTATCCAAATCGTTATGTATCATCCCTATGGCCTCTACCCAGAACTCAGCTCCTTCAAGTCCACTCTCTCTAGTGAAAGTCAGAGGGTGTTGTAACTGGAAGTATATCTCTAGTTCAAAAATTATTTTCACAACCTTCAATGGGTCTCATTCCATGAATTGCATGAAACAAGTTATATTCTCTTAGAACATATCCCTTGATTTGTCAAATGGCACTATTGCTGCCTTAGGTTCCACAACTAGAGGATCATCCACTACCGTGTCTTCTGGTCATCCTCTCATAAAGAATCATCATGGAGGCATAAATATATAATTCCAACGACACACCATATGATATAGTCAACAACATTAACATATTTATGTAAGGTAAAAACACTCATAGTTCACAACAACCCATTTCCCCACATCTCACCATGAAATCATAATTGATGCCTTATCACTATCCTTGACCATCCTACTCTTAGGTCTTCGTTACGAGGGTAAAAACATTCTCATAGTTCAGTTGATATTCATTAACACACCCATGTATTCACATTATTACATCATTTTACCATTTTTGATATCATATTAGGCCCCAATTTCAATTCAATTACATAAGACGAGAAAATAGTTCAAGTTCAGCAACATACCGAAAACCCATATTCCCATATGTTCCCAATTTGATACATGTCAAAAAATAATCTTGAGTGCCTAAATTGATACATATAGACTCAACTCTCATGTAATTACAGGCCATTACTCAATTCATAAAAAATATCAACAAAAATTATCACATCACACAACAATTACATCAATCAAGGCGAAATAATATTCAACTGTAAAAACAAACAACAATAATACAAATCAAACATTGAGTGCTTCGGATTTCGCCTACAATTGGGTTTTCAACTCCCATGAAAATTCTCATTACCAAGGGATGAATCTTCCTACTATCTTCTTTAGCTTTCCCAAATAGTAATAAAAAATAAAAAGGAATGAAAATTGGTCTCTCTTACCTATTTGTAATGTCTCATCCTAGGTTCCAAATTCCTATTCCCTAAACTGATTAGTCATCTGAGCTCAAGCGCAACTCCCTGTACTCTAGAGAATATTACTAGCCAAGAGGGTCTGATAATTCATTAATGGGGAGACCATACCATCTATGATCAGATTAATTCACTAGTAGAAATAACCAACAATAGTGAAAGAAATATATAAAAATACGAATACCATGATATCATTATCACCTTGAAAGAAATACAATATCCATTTTATGTTTAAAAACATGCACTAACAAAGTAAATGTAATGTTTCGAAATTAAAAATAATTAAATAAAGACACCGAGAACACCCAAGTTGGACCTGAAACACCCAAAGTTCTGTCATCCAAGATCCATCCCCAAAATAGCTATCTAAAAAAGGACCTTTTCATTTAAACTATCCTATAACAATAAATTCTACTCTGGTACTAATCAAGAAGACCAAATTGGGTGTTAGTACAACTAAGTAGGACACCATTAACGGTGTCTAAAACAATATCTAGTTAAAATAATTGTGCATAAAGTATTAATTATAAAGAATTATAAAGAAAACTTAAATTGTTATAACATTGTCAATTAATATTTATTTAAGATGATAAACTCACATTATCATGGACACCTATATCTAAATACCTGCTTTAGCCCGTCCGTAGTCTAGAGAATCCCTAGGAGATATCATATGTTTTAATGTGCTTGTTACCATTCTTATTTTTACAAATAAATGAACATGTTATTACCCATTAATTCAAACACTTTAATGAAAATGATATCATTCATTATTTCATGGACGTATTTCAAGGTTACTATTCACCATTTAATAATACATAATTTAATGAGCATGTTACCATTCAATGTACATAGTTGAATTTCTTTGTTACCATTCAAAATTTAATAATATATAATTGAATGATCATGTTACCAATCGTAATACTATATTGAAAGTCCATGAAACCATTCACCATTTACATATATCATAATTTAATGAGCATTTTACCATTCATAATACATCGTCGAATGTGCATGTTATCGTTAACCGTTTTAGGACTCGTAATTGAATGAGAATGTTACTATACATAATAAATGGCTAAATTTCCATGTTACCATTCAATATTTACATATATAAAATTTTCATCATATTAAACATATATATCTATCACCCATTAATTAATTCAATAACTAATTATTCCTATCACAATATTATAATTAAATAATTAATTCATTGATTAATTATCAAATTGGGAACATCTATATCATGTAATCAATTCCCATAGATCCTTATCCTGAAATCCCACAATTTCATAATTGTTTATTTATTTAATTCACCTTATTAATTATTTCTATTGGGAAATCAAATTTATAAAAACAATCTAGAAATTATATAACTTTTCATGTAATAAATAAAATTCAAAACTATGGGATTAGAACATTAGAGAAACTACCACAATTTATTGACAACACTCACCAATGTATGAGTCCCCAATTTGAGGTGTATTAGTCCAGAATGGAACAATGAATAGAATTTAGATCCAAATCCTAAATCCATGATCAACTGAATAAAGGTCAAGAAATATTAGATCTAGATCTAGATCCAACAGTGTTTAAAAATCTTACTTTTCTCGAGAAGGAGAAGAGAAAGAGATATATAGATCTAAATTAGAATAAGTCACATACTTGAATGGTGCCAATACTTAATTATCCTTTTTATTCTCCAAGAATAGTGGTCAGGAAGGCTCTGGATCTATCTGGGAGACTCCAAAACTATAAAAAATGTCCTAGGGTCAATGGAAGATATATTTTTATGAAAATATTAGATAATTAAACCTCACAACATGTTTAAAAAATGGCGGAGAATTTACTTGGTGTGTAATAATGTTAAACATCTTGAAATAATTTTTAAAAGTTTCCACTAAACAATCCATTTACTAGGAATTATTTTATAAAAAACTAAATAATTACATGATGTGTAATACCCATACATCAGACATAAATGTTGAAAAATTTAGTTTTAAACCCACTTTCCTGTCAAATCCTATCAACTGACCAAAAACGAATTTTTTTATAGTTGACCTATTTCTACCATGGAAAACCTAATTCAATCACGCATACATCACCATACATCAATACATTTTTTCAATAAGTCCATCTCTCTACAAACAATATTGGGTAACTCGGGATCAAATGAAAAGAACATATAGATAAAATTACTCGAATTAAATATAGGATATTACATAAGACATTATAAAAAACATGAAACTAAGTAAGAATAAAATTTCACTAGAATATAAAAAATTACTTTTCAAATGGGAAGTATAATAAATATATAGTGAAAAATCTACATATTTATTATTAAACTTGGATTATCATAAATTTTTTGATATTTGAGATAAATTTCTATTGATATATTTATAATATAACAAGGATTCTTTTTTTTGGAATTCATTTAAAACATTAGGAGATAAAACAAACACTGAAGATTTTCATAGATAAGATTTATACTGAGATGAAAAGGATGATGAAATTAAATAAAATATTCAAATATAAAGAGTCTTTTGATGAATTTTTGGTAGAAGTTATGTAGTTTTTCTATATTTTTGGATCATAAATGAATTTGAGTTTTGTTCAGTTAAAGATCGATAATTACTGAATCCATTAATGTGTAATTTGTGAATATTATTATATTTATTATTCATTAATTGGTATTAAATAGATAAATTAGAGAGATGAGATGGTTGTTTTAGATTTATAAGAAAAGATAATCTTTTATTCTTAGAATAAAATATGAAAATTGATATTAATGAGAGAGGATAATGGACATCGAGCTTTCTATGTGAATTTATGTGTGCATATAACGAGTAATATAAACCATATTTTAAAACAATGATAATGAAAATCCATGATTGGTTGATCAAAATCAAGGTGGAAAAAGGTTAAGTAATATTAAAATTTTAATGAAGGTTTATTGATTGTTTTCCAATAAATTTGATTATCTAAAATTGTATGGTTATAGTTATCCTAATAATGAAGAAGTTTAAATTTATATATTACTATTTTTTGAGACCATTAATGAAAAAGTTGTTGAGAATAAACAATGGAATAATTTAATAAGATAAATATCTGAAATGATTTTTGTTTCAGGTTTTGTTTTCAATAAATAAATCATTTTAAAACTCACACATAATAAATTTTACATTAGGATAAGAAGGTGGTTTAGAAGTCTATAATAGTTTATAATAATTATAAAAATAATTTTGGAAAAAAGATATGTTGTGATAGAAAATAACATATGGTGCTTATTTTCTACATCTATAATATGATATCCAAAAGTTTTGTGAGCCTAAAAAAGCAGTTTTTTAGTCTTAAATATAATGATATATAAAAATTAGTAGTTTTGAAGGTTTCTCAATGATAACTAGAATACACATAGAGATCAATAAAATTTTTAATATGTTACATAACATATTTTGTGTTAATATGATATGATATTTTTAGGTTTTGTTTTTAGAAGCTAAAATTTGAGTCTAAAATTTGATAAAGGTAATGAATATGGATTTTATCCACGATAGTTTAAAAAATTCTAGGAGATTAAATTTAGAAAAGAGAACATGTATAGATTTTATACATGATATGTACTTTTTTGAATATGATAATAAATATATAAATAGAATATGTATACATTTTTTCCTTCATCCATAAGACTGTATCTATGAGAATAAAATAGAAAATTTACTCAAACATGGAATATATATAATATTTTTTGTTATGTGAATGCTTTTTCCAAATGTAATGTTTCTCATACGTATTATTTCTATATATAAAATATTTCAAAAATGAAGAGCTTTCATAAAAATAAATTTATTATTATATCTATTTTTGTACTATTCTAAAAAGTGTTAACTTTTATGAAGTTGAATATAGTTTCAGAAAATTGATTTTTTAATGTTTATGAGAATTTGGAAGACAAATATGATATTTATGAAGCTAAGTAATTTGGATTAAATATGACAAATGGAAATCATGACTCTATCCATGGATGAATTGAAGGTTATAGATGGATCTACAATTTAAGTGACAATTTTGTCATGTTGATAAGGTCACCTCATTACATTAAACAAAATATGGCTCAAGAGATGCATTCTGGCCATGATGTGATGCTATGATAATTTTTATCTATATGATTTATATATTGTAAAATTTATCATTAAAAAATTAATTTATTCACTCATGGATTTCCTAAATAGATACAAAATTATAAGTACATGTGGTGGTAGATAAAAATGATGTTGAGGGAAATTATTTGTAGTTTCTTTTCTAAATTTTATATTCTAAATTAAAATATAAATGGAGAAACTATATTAATTCTATGAAAAATAATAAAAAATAGGTTCTTGTAAAAATTAAAGGGGGATATATATTATTGAAAATATAGAGGATAGCTGTGATTACTTTTAAAGTGATATAGTGTTTATAGAATTTTGTGCACAAAAATAAATGAAAAATAAAATGAGTACTTGTAGCAATGCATGTTGAAGAAAAAGATAAATATTGCTTGCATTATTTTTGTGTGTGATAATCACATTAGTTCTATGTGTTGATGAATAAGGATGAAATCAAATATGTTTGAAAATATGAATAAGTCTAGGATAAGAATATAATTTTTAGGGGATAATCATATTAGAGGAATAAGGATAATCCCAACCTCATCAAAGTATATGAAATTTGTTTAACATATTGAGATACTTGTTGAGATAAAAAATAATTTATATTCATATATTATGAGACAAGATTATAACCTAGTCGTTAATATTCACTAGGGTGATTTTCATTGATCCTAAGGTCTTCTGTGGTTTCAGATCATTCAAAGGATTACCTACTCATTTCAAGTAGTGAAAATTATAAATTGATTATAATTATCTATTTTATTTACTAAATGTGTATATGTTTACCTATGAGATTCCTCATTATAAAAATTAAATTATGTTTATTTTATAAGAAATAATTAAAGTGAAAAAGTGAAAAATTGCTCCTTTATTTAAACCATGTATGTGGCCATCTCAAGTGGTATCATAGTAGTCTAGGATTCCTCAAAAGATATATTGTTTTTTTTGTTATGAATAATTTTAAACCCAATAGTTATTTGAGTTATTTAACCTCTTTTTAATAGTGTTTTTATTCTTCTATGGTCAAATTCTAAGTCTCTGAGTTTTTATTATAATCATTGAAAACATTAATTGTGAATAAAACAAGAGGGTTTACAATTTTAAAAAGAATAATTATTTTATTTTTAATTATCTAATGATTCTATACAATCAATTTTTCATCCATAATGTATTATAAGATTCATGAAAATAGTTTTATTTCTAGTTATAAAGGTTATAGGATGATTGAAGTATTGCAAGAATCTTTAGAATGATCATCATAATTGAAATTTCATCATATCATATCATTTAGAAAACTAGTTCTTCAAGGTTAAGATGATCAAGATATAGAAATATATTTTGGATAATTATAAATATATTTATAAAGGTAATGTGAATGTGAAGAATTGTAAGATACATTTTTTGAGGTTGATGTACAAAGATCTCATGATAAATGATGATGAAATAATAGACGATTACATCACTGGAGTAAAAGAATCTATAAGAACCATAAAAGGTTTCAATGAGAAGTTAAAATACTTTATCATTATTAATAAAATAATATGTATGTTTCTAGATAAATTTGATATAAATTATTGTTTACTCAAGGATATTTATCTAGTTACACTTCCATTAGATAATCAAAATGTAAATCATATATCTTATAATGTGCATAATAGATGTGTATCAAGAAGAAGAGAAAGGATGCTCAGGAAATTTATTTTATGAATTTGAAGAATGATAAGAGTAAGAATGTATTTTAAGAAGAAAAGGAGTAATAATTGATATAGAATATATTAAAATAAAATTTTACAATCTTATGTCATTCATTTCAAGAATTATGAAAAGATACATAAGAATGTTTCAAGGAATGATTAAACTTAAATTTTATTTGTATAGATCTATTGAAATTTTTTAACAAACTATCTATTGTTGAAATAATATTAAATTTATAAACATGATCTTAATAATACCAAAATTCCATCAACGAAGAAATAATGAAAATATAATTCAAATAGGAAAAGTAATAATTTATTAAAATTCAAGAATAAAAACTTTTTATATAAGTTTGAATATAGTGATATTAGTATGGATGATGAAGAATTAGATACATCTAGAGAAGTTTATTAATGGATTATAATTTCGAAGGATAATGACTATGAAATCACAAATGATGAGTAAAATAATAATCTATAATTAATTTGACAAAAAATTGAGAACTAAATGGATGTCATGTAAATATTTTTCAATTATAAAACCATATAAAATTCCTATATAGGGGTTCTCAATTACCTATGAATAATAATATTGTAAACAAAGTGTCCATGATGACAACATAAATATGAAAATAAAGAATATTCATGATTAAGATAATATGATATATCTTGTTATGGAGATAATTGTCAAAGAAATTTAGAAGTATCTTAAGATTTTCCAACAATAAATCATTAATGTTGAAAGGGAATTAGACAATTTTAAACCTAACTTACAGAATTATTCTCATGAATTTGGGGATATTTCAATGTTGATAACTGTTTCAAGTCATAAAAATTCATTAATTGTTGTAATTTAAGTATCCTAATAAATATCTAATTCAATTATTGAATAAGAAATTATATATTTTTTCAATGAAAATTCAATGTTACTAGTGAATAAATAAAAAATTAAATAAAATATGGTTGGTTCTCAAAAATAAATATATTATAGGATCACTAATAAAATAGTACAAACTAAAACAAATCATGACATGAAAAGGACTAAAAATAATTCTAGAGGGAAGAGTATTGTTTTGGGAATATATTAAAAAATAATTATAAAAAGAGTTAATATTTAATGATGATAATAAAAAAGAGAATTTATCTACATTTGGAAAAATATCAGTTTTCATATGAAATTATTCATTTTATAAAAACATATAGAAATATAGAGACTTTGGTAACTTGTAAAGGAGCTAGTAGAGTAATTAAAAATATTTCTATGGTCCCATGGGTTTTGACAGACATATTTTTTAAAGGTATTTATCCCACTTAAATATGTAATGTTTATATGAAATTAGAAAATTATATACTTGAAGTAGATAATAAGGTCAAACAATTGGAATATTTCTATGGAATATTTTCAAAAATAGTAACTTTTTTAAAAAATATGACACTCTATTACCTGACCAGTTGAGTGTGAAATATAATACATAAATTCCTTAGATGAATAAAGTAAATGGAAACTAGAATCTGTTGATTGATAAAGAGAAACATAAAGAAAAATTATAGACACATGGATCAGGGATAGTGGATTCTAATCCAATAATACAAGAAATTAAAAATAAGGTTGTTAATAATTTAATAAAATATTTGTTATCTTTGGAAATTCTGTTTCACACAAAATTATATTTGTTTTATCAATATTAATTAGGGAAAAAACCTATAATTGAAAAATACATTATTTATTACTAATTTAAAACACTATTTTCTATGTGTTTGTTAATTCTGTGATAAAGGTAATGAAGTTTAATTTCATAAGAACCAATATTTAGAGAATTTTTTGAAATATTTTAAGTGTATTTATTGGAGTAAAATAAAAATGAGGTAAATTTTCTCATTTTTCAAAAATTAGGTAGAAAAAGATACCATATACGAATAGAAAAGTTTTTGTTGAGAAGACAATGGAGATTATTGACTCCTTTATGGGAGAAAAGTATTTTATAGTCAAAAATTATGATGAAGAAGTTATCTCAATGAGAATAGATAATTAAATGAATGAAGAAGCTGCAGTAGAGAAAATTATGAAGGAATAATCTTTTTCATATCATATTACTAATATGAAAAAGAATGTCAACTCTCCGAATCATAAATTGGAGTTTAAGAATATGTTGGATGATCAACATGTTTATAATTACAATGGTGTGTTTAATAAAAATTCATTTATAATGAAGAAAAATCTCATCCATCACTCATTAATTTCTAATATACGTTTAATATTTCAACAATCTCACTTGTTCTTTGAATATTTTTTATCAAAGATAGTGAAAGACAACATAAATCCCAGTATGTTTCTCCATTAGTGTATTAGAGAGAATAAATAATGATGGAAAATATTATTCTATGTTCTTAATAAAATAAAGGTATCTCATATTAATGTACAATATAAATTTAATGGGAGTTTTTAAAAAGGGTATGATGTGGATTAAACATGGTTGTTTGAGTTATTAATTGTTCGAACATTTTTAGTGGGAATGTATATATGAACTTGTTATATATAGGTTCCAGAATATTTTTGAGGAGTGACAGAATTTTTTCTCTCAATTAGTATCAGAATTATTTATAAAATAGATATAAGTAATTTTTATAGACACCAATACATTATTATAAATCCTTTCTATATTCAATATAGGTTTTATTCACCTGAGATTATATTTATTAAATGATTATTCTATTCTATGTGAGATTATTTTGAGGAGTAATTTATGTTTTATGGTCTCCAAAAAACACAAAGGGAATATTATTTATAATATGAATAAATAATTTATTGAAAATTTATAAATTCACAATTTGGGGAGAGAAGAAGTTGTTTAACTTTTTTTTGTTTTTTTAATATATAAATCATGTTTTAACTCAAAATTAATAAATTTTAGGTCATGGGATAATGTTTGTTGATATGTTTGGAGTCTTTGTGAGGAGATCTTGAATAATTTATTTAAATTAATATGTTTTGGAAGAAAAAAAATTCTAGATATTTTATTTTTGGATGTTTATTATGTTTTAGAACTGGAAACTGATATCCAAGAGTTATTTTAGTCTAGAAGATGATATTTTTCAATATCTAGAAGATAAAGGAATTAACAAATTCTATGATCGAATTACTGAAAAATTCCTCAGATCCCACTGTTGAGTCAATAAGGTTTTTTTTATGAATTTTCCATTCCTTCTTGTTTTTAAAATCACAAACACCTTATCTTTAAGAAAAAAATTTTAAGGAAAATTGCTTTTATATGGAAAATTGCTTTTATAAGGAAAATCGCTTTTATAAGGAAAATCGCTTTTGTAAGAAAAATTATCCTTATCATATTTTCATTCATAATTTTCCTAAGTATAAAATTCGGATTCATTTCTATTTTCTCGGAGTTATTTAAAATATTGATATGGGGTATTCTGTTTTTAGGATCCAAATTCTGGACAAGAACTGTAATGAAGTTTCACTCTGAAATCAAGATGAGAACTGAAATAAAGTTTCATTCTGAACTCCGGATAGGAACTCTAATTAAGCTCTACATCAGATTCAGGATGCGAATCCTTATGAAGTTTGACAACGAATTCTCATTTCTAATTCTGATGATGAATTCTCATTATGAATTCTAATGACGAATTCTCATTACGAATTCTCATCACGAATTCTGATGATGAATTCTCATTACGAATTCTGATGACGAATTATCATTACGAATTCTGATGATGAATTCTCATTATGAATTCTGATGACGAATTCACATTCCAAATTCGCATTCCGAATTCATCTATTAAACAGAATCTGATCATCTTTGTTTTATACACTCTGAATTTATTCAGACTTTGAATGTTCACTCTGAACTTTCATTTTCCTTATGCCTTTATATATTGTCTACTCTTTATTAGTTTCCTTACACTCAGAATTTTCACTCCGAAGTTTTCATTCCAAACTTTTGAGTTAGATTTTTAAACGATGTCGTACATTCTGTTACACTTGTTTTGTTATAAAATCATGTCGTCTATTCTATTATAAACAAACCGTTGGCTAAGTTACACGTGTACAGGTCCCTCCGATTTTTAAGGAAAATATGACCATTGGGAAGGAGGCCGACCTTACCTATAAATAGGAGCTCATTTGAAAGAGATCGGTACTACTGATACTACTGATGACACTAATGACAGATGAACAACTTGGTTTTGTGCATACATGTTGTTGAAGTGATTTCTAGAGAGAGAGACTCTTATTAACTCTCAAAGTTTCGTGTGACTCCGGATGTTGGTGACTACATTCGAGGGCTTCCGGGGATAGGAAGAAAGAGGTTTCCAACACCATGAAGTTGAGGGCTTCCTTGCTGAGGAAGATAGAGGTTACCAACTACCTTGAAGTTGAGGGCTTTCGGGGATCGTAAGACAGAGACTCCGATCTTCGTATCGAGGGCTTACCCTGGTGTGGGTAAGACAGACTTGCTTGAAAGTATAAATCAAGGGACCTTTATCCAAGGTTGTTGGATACCCTTCTCTTTGGGTTAAAAGACTTATATCTTTTTACCTGTAGTACTACTACTTGTTTATATTCTGATGCATATTGTATTATAAGGAAAGTATAACTTTCCTATACTTCCTTATTTGTACTCTGTTCCATTTAGATTCTATACGCTTTAAGGTAGAATCTCATACTATATTCTTTTGTTAAGTTTCAATTTCTGGAACCATATTTCCGGAACCGACTTTCGGAATCCCTTTCCAAGTTCTTCATTTGGTATTAGAGGTGTTGTGAATTTTCTTAAGTTTAACTTTGTTAAACTTGGCCCTTTCCTTTGCTTAAGGAAACTATAGTTATTCATAACTAACTTTAAATATTCAAAAGGAATTTTTTTAAAGTATACAATTCACCCCCCCCCCCTCTTGTATATTGAGCATCTACATCACTATTTCGATCCTACACCCACCTGATGCAATTTTAAATTATGAATATTTTATGTAATATATTATAATATAATATAGTTTGGGATATATCTAATTTCATTATAAGTTATAAGTTCAGTTTAAATTTAAAAAAGGTTAATATACAATGATTCTATCCATGAAAAATAATTTTTTTAATCTATGAGTAAATTTTTATAAAATGTATTAAATAATTATTTTTTATTTAATATATATGATATTTTATTTTTGAGAATAGATATGGAAAAGGGGATATAAAAGGATTTTATCTATGATATGTGAGTTTTTTTTATGATAAAAAACTTCAAATATCCCTAAATAGGGTCCACACATAATATTTTATTATGATGTGTAATGTTTTTCTATAATTTATGGTTTTTCTTATATAAGGTTTTTTATATTTAATATTTTATATAAATTAGGATTTCTCAAACATAATAAATTCATAAATATTTATAATTTCTTATTCGTTAATATAAATGTCATATTTTGTAAAGTTTCTTGGAGTTTTAGATGATTGTTTTATAGATTTTATGGAGGTTTTCTGAAGAATAATATTATGATGTTGATGTTATGTTACTATTCATTAAATATCATTCAGGGAAATTGTCATAATCAACATTGATGAATGAATTGGTTTTAGGACAAAAATGATTTAAGAGATAGTCATGTCATGTTGAGAAGTCCACATCATTTCATGAAATGAAATATAGTTCGAGGGACGGAGTAACACCATCATGTGAAGACATGATAATTATTTTATGAATTATTTTAATATGGTTAACATTACTATTCCACAATATATGAAACCACTCTATGATTACCTAGACAGATTTATAAGTACAATAAGATGAAATTTATGTTGAGGAAAAAGTTAAAAGTAGATTATAATAGTAACCTGTTTTAATTTTGAATTTGAAATTCGAATATGAAGAGGAAAATGTTTTTCAACAATAAAAGATAAAATTAAACTGGGTATTTCATAGATTAATTGGGTATAGAGAAGATATTAAGTATAAGGAATTATTAATGACATTATTCAAGAGATAGAGTATGTTAAAAATAGTTTTCATAGAAATATTGGAAGAAAAGTAAGAGTACTAGAAATACTACATGTAAATGAAGAATAAGATAATGTCTTTACAGATTCTTTTTAAGAGTGATATTCACATTAATACTTTATGTTTAGTGATTTGGAATAATTCAAACCTATTCAAAAATTTGAATATGTTGAATATCACTATAAATTTTCATGGAGGAAATAACATTTGATAAAGGAGGATAATCCCTACCTCATTAAATTACAAAAAAATGAATCTTATTAAGAGAAAGAATTGTTGATTTTAATATATTTTTAGTAGACAGTATACCATACATCTTTTTTTCCACCATAGTGATTCTAGGGGATCATATGGTATCATGAGATTCTTGACCATTCTAAGGATTAGTTACTCATTTGAGTAAGGAAACAAGTATATCTAGTATCATTATTTGTTTTCATTTCATTGGGCGAGCATGAGTTTAGTAGTGACATCAGTCACAAAAAAATGTGGTAAAGTCTCTTTCTTGGCATCTAATAGGTCCTTGGATCATGCTTAGTTGAGTGCAGGTACTATGAAAGTAATAGTATAGGTAGTGACATAGGCAGTGATTTAGATGATGATGTAGGTATGATGCAGTTCTTGTGAAGTAAGTCAGATGATGTAGGCATGACGTTTCAAAAGTATATAGGGTCATGCAAGGTGCTTTATTCCCACTAGTCTTCTAGGCCATGTATGGAATAAATAAGGCTTTATGGGTAGTATATCCACTTGGGGAGCAATGGAATACCATTCCTACCAATGTGTGTGGTGTGTGTGTGTGTTTTAATGTAATTATACCCCCAAGAACCTAATATATAAATAAATGGGAAAAATAATTATTTTTTCCTAATTCACACCCCTCCTACTATCAATGTACATACACTATTCCAAAGTCAATCTCACAATTGAATATGAGTTGATGGGAGATTTGATGGTGTGAATGGGAGAAAAATATATGAAGGGTATATTGTCAATCTATGATTTATTGAACAGATGATGAGGGGTGGTGTTTTATTTAAATTTAGTGTATGTGTATTTCATATAGTGATTAATACTTCTTGTTTTTTTGCTTATTATTTTATGTTTTTGTTTTGGTTTGAAAATTATAGGTTGCGATTCAAAATTTTTCTTGATGTAGAATCTGAATCATTGTGCATTGAATATTCATAATAATATTATTCAATAAATTATTATTAGTTTATGAAAATATTAAACTAAATTATGTTTTTTCATAATTGATGGTGAAATATGGGTATGTGGAATATTAATTGTCAATTGGGGATGCATTATGATCTTTAATAATCTTTTCAAATTCATGGTGTCTATATGGAACATAAAAGTTATTATTTTTTAACAATTTATATATTATTAGTGTTTATTGATGAGATTTAGTCTTGACCCGTTACTCTATTATCGATAATTAAATTTAATATGATAAATTAATAACTCTATTTGATTATATAAATTTTTTTAAATATCCTTGATTATTAAAAAAATTTCTTATTTTATCCTTATAATGTCTAAGTCTAGTTTTTTGATAACTTACTAAACATTATAAATATATAAAAAAAACATTATGATGTTGTTAAAGAACATCACTAGTTTTTTGAAAGAACCATACACAGTTTCAATGAACGTTATAATGATTAAATGAACCTTATCCTGTTTTCCAACTAACCTAATGATATTGAGCTAAACCTTATGAAGTATAAAATAAACCTTTTATTGTTATGATAAACCTTATGATGTTTAAGATGAGCCTTAAAAGACTCCAATGAACTATAATTTTAATAAACCATTTTTTTGACTCATATATAATCCCAAAAAACTCGTATATAATCCTTATAATTTTTTTTAATTTACATTCAAAAAAATTTCAGGTTATAATTATATGCTTTCAAATTACTTTTTTTATGTAAACTTATAATGACATTTTTGTATATAAATGAAGTGATTGATTTTTGAAGGATAATAGATGATATAAATAAATTTTTTCATAAGATATTTTAATTTTGATCTTGAGTGTTCCATTATTTGTGTGTTTTTGTGTGTTTCAAACCATTGTTTGTTTGTTCCATTTAGGATTACAAAGAAACTCATTATTTTAATCTAGGAAACTATTTGTAATGCACAAACTGAATATCATAATTAAGAAACTACCCTGAATATAACTATTAATCATGATTTTGGAAACATTTTGGAACTTACCATTTGATATTGATCTATAAATAAATAAAAGAGAATCTTAATGAAAAAATAGATAGCCACATTAATGTTTTATTATGAATAGAATTTTTTTTATTTACATTTTGTAATACTCACTATCTATTTTATATGATCATTTAGAATTCAACATCATTATATAAAACATTGCTCTCCTAGATCCAAGCTATGTTAACTGTTGGAAATTTTTCATCTATTTTGATTGTCATTCGTTGATATTTTTTTATTTTCTATTGTATTTCAATTGTATCATGTCCATTATTTTACCTTCTAATATCTTGTATTATTGTGGTTGTACCACCATTGTAAAAGTTATAAAAAAATTTCTTCCTCTAATTCTAAAATATAGGTTTCTATGTGGCTACTATTTCCGATTAAAATGTATTTATTTATTGGGTTAAATCTCCCACAAAAATTCATGGTTTTAGGTGTACCACTAGTTGGAATGGCTTGTTGTAAATCTATTTTGAATCTCATACAGAATATGGAATTCATTGGATACCATTTCTCATTATAAGTAGAGGTAAGTGAATCATAAAAATAAAAACTCATCGATCGAAAACACTATAAATATTCAGGTGTTCTTATATTATATCTCCACTCAATATGAACCCAAACATAAACATGATGTTTTTATAAGAATAACTAAAATTTAAAACTCCAGTTATGTTTTAAAATATTCAACATACCCCCTATTAGCATTCTTAGACTCTTAAACTTGGGAATGAAATAGTATAATATCCATTACCATTGAGAATTAGGTTGTATTCATGGTTGTAAAAAAAATTTCATCTAATATTGTTTATAAAATAAAACATTTCAGGAATTGTCTTTGTTGAGATGTTACATTTCAATTATATGGATAGCTGGAGTACTCAAATACAAGTAGACATCTATAAAAATTATTATGGATACAATAAATCTTAACTGAAAGCTAACCATACACACGTAATTATTTATCATTGGACTAACATGGTAACCCCTTAACTTACTGAATTAGTCCCAGATTCCTTAACTATTAATGAATTATTAGAGTATGTGTTAAAATATGATGCTTTTAGTTTTTTAAATTTTGATATATACAAAACTTTTTTTATTAATGTATCAACAAGAAATATTTTAAATGTCATATATAAGATTATATAGTTTACACTCTAAGGAATAAACAATATAAATAAAACTAAACAATGAATTATTCAAGCTGAATACCAATATTTTTAAAGGGTGGAAATACATTATATGAATCAATTATTTTATACATTTAGATTTATTTTTAATGGTATGTGTTTTCTTGGTTAATATATAGAAAGGATAATGATAGTTGAAAGAGTAATAATATCCTTACCTATGAAATGGAACGTGATCAAGAATTTATTATATAAATGTAAAAATTTTAAATAGTACCCAATAGATATATTAATGGATTCACTAATTATATATGAGCTCTAGATAAAGAGAATTGTTGATGAAGAGGATATAGAAATTAAAAATTTTCCATTTAAATCAAATATAAATTTCTCAGGGGAATATTCTAATTTTAAAATATAAGGATTGAAATGGTTGACGTAGTTAATCTTATGAAAGGGGTCACCAAATAGAAGGAATAAAAGAAAGGAATAAAAAATAAACATAAAAGTATTATTCTGAGGATGACATAAAAGAAAATAAGAATCTTAAATTATGTTCATATAATGATGATTCATAATAAACTTGTTCTGAAATCAAAAAAATCTCTCATCTAGTTGAGAAATCGATATCTTAATCATGAGAGAAGATATAGAAAGTAAAAAAAATGAAAAATGATCCATTAAAACTAGATGGAGTTTCAAATGGGTCTCAAATTTGAATAATGAATGAGGAATCTAAATGGACTCGAATAATCTATTATTAATGGATATGATAAATGATATTAATAATGATTATGTTTTTAGTGTGTACAATTATTATTATTTTTAAAACTCTTATGTATCTCAAGTGAATAAAGAGAATGAAAATATACAATAACAAATATTATGAATTAGTGAGTAAAAAAAATATGAATATTTTTTTTGTGGAAAACAAGAGTCTTACTCATAATAATGAGTAATATAGGAATACCACTTTAGTCGCTAATGATAAATTTTATGAAGATATGGAATCTATTTTTAATGGGAATGAAAAGATGAAAAATGAAATTTGAATCTTAAAGGATTAATTAGATACAATTTTGAATTTAAATTAAACTCTGATAAAATGATTTATATGAATAATGTAGATTAAAATTAAATTGGAGTTAGTTATGAGAAAATAGTTCATTAAATTTGTAAAGAAGTCATTATCATAAGTTTAAATGTATGTATATCAATTGTTGCATGATTTAGATATAGATTTCATTTCCATTGGGTATGTTGACGCTCATTTTCGTCACATTTTCTAAATGAATGGAAAGGAAAATGATTTAGCATAAATTGATTAATCCTTTGAAGAAGTCATCAAAAATAGATAAAGTCATGAACAAAGCTTGAAAAGCACAACGATCGCATAAGTTCCATCACTGTCACGCAAGTATACTTGCGCGCCACCTAATGGTCGCATAAGTAACTTGCACGCCCTAAAGGATAACTGCTCGGGGTCATCTCCAGCCTATAAATAGACCCTATGGGCCCCCCATTTCGAGAGGATTTTTTTCCTGAATTCACGGACAGAGCTCTAAATGCCCAAGTCTCTTCTTTAGGGCTTCCGAACTCTTCTAAGGTAATTATTTACCTAGAATGCAAGGTCTAAACAGAAGGAGTAAGGTCTAAGTGTTAGAATTTACTAACACTTGCATGCCTATGTGTTTTACCCTTATGGGAAATGAACACACTTGCGTGTCGCCCTACTTCTTCATCAGAACTTGTGCAACATCATCTAGAAATCCTCTAGGGATAATACCAAGGGTTTGATCCAAGTATCACACAAGTATTACCCTAATGGATGAATATTGTACAAGTACCCATGTGCTGCACAGGTATACCTACGTGCCCAGGACTTGTGCGCCCACGCAGTACCTGTTCTCCTACCAAGACTTGTGTGCCCCTACCTTTTTGGGTGCATTTCCTGCCCATTTCACCCCTCTTATGTAATTCCACATCTCCTATTCATGATTCAGTCTTCAAGACACTCTTCAAAGCCATGTATGGCATCATTTCTTTATTTGGATTCCTTATCTGAAAGGAACTCCGTTGAACATCTCTCAAAATCTTGTGATTTATAGATCTTTATGTCACTAAATATTGAGATTTCATTCATTCAACCTCATCCTTTAAGATGAGAGAATCCTTAACATGGGCTTCCTTTTCAGGAGTAAGCCCTAATATCAAATATGGGCCTCCTTTTCAGGAGTAAGCCCCAATTTCAAATATGTGCTTCCTTTTTAGGAGTAATCCCTAATCTCAAACATGGGATTCCTTTTCAGAAGTAAGCCCCAATCTCAAATATGGGCCTCATTTTTAGAAGTAAGCCTCAATCTCAAATATGGGCTTCCTTTTCAGTAGTAAGCCACATTCTCAAATATGGGCCTCCTTTTTACGAGTAATCCCCAATTTCAAATATGGGCTTCATTTTCAGGAGTAAGACCCAATCTCAAATATGGGCTTCCTTTTCAAGAGTAAGCCCCAATCTCAAATATGGGCTTCCTTTTCCGGAGAAATCCTCATTCCAAATTCTCATTAATATGTTCATCCCCCTCAGGAGTAAGTCCCAAGTCCTCTTTTAACCTGGGCCTCCTTTTCAGGAGTAATCCCCAGTCTCAAAATATGGGCATCCTCCTCAAGAGTATGCCCCATGTCCCTTTATTTTTTCATGTCCCTTAAATTGTTCCTCCTTTTCAGGAGTAATCCGTAGACATAATTTCTCTTAACTAGTTCTAATTTACTTTTGATTTGAGATTTCTTTCTCAGGAGTAAAATCCAATCATAAGTCCCCTCCTAACATGGGCATATTTCTAAGGAGTAAGTATCATGATTAGAGTATACAAATCTCCATAAAGTACATATACATTTATGGACCCTTTTCCTGGATTTCTTCCCTGAATTAAATCTTAATCCTCATCTATTTTGGGTAGTCATAAACACATAAGCCCCTCATCATTGCATATTTCGTGGCACAATTGTCTAGTTTCACCAATACCTCTTTTTTCTCACACTAATCATGAATCACGTGAGAGTAGATTGTAAAATTAATCACGAATTCTTTATTTGAGCCATCAATCATGCATAAGCATCATACTCCCTTATTCAAACTACGTGGGTTCTGATTCCTTTTCTGAAACAAAGGATACGTAGGTATCCCATCAATGGGTATGATCCCAATTCTGAAATAATCCATGTCCTCCTGAATTACAATAAACTTCAAGTGCCCCACTGAGTGGCTTTAAAACCAGCATGGTCATCATAATGACCAAGAGACTTTTATTTATTTTCAGGATACCATCAACTAAGAATCTCTAACAAATACAGATTACTCTTCATCGATGAAGAAACTCAAATACCTATAAAATATTCTCTGAATTTCCTATATATCAATCAATGATTGTCAGACTAAAGAAAAGATCATTTTATACTAGGTAATGTAATAACGATTCACGAACATAAATAAAATCTATAAAGAGAGTCTCGGAGTAGACAATAATTCCCCTCAAAAAGGTGTGATGAGTCCGACCTCCCATCCTCTCGACCAATGAAAATTCCTAAGCCTCATTAGTTCACAACTAATGAGCTCCTACCTTTGGAAAGTAGGTCCAAATGGATATGGAATGATTGGATGTTTCTGGTTCTATGAACAAACCCATTAGAAACCGATTGGAATGTTTGAACCTTCAATCAACGAGGTCATCCCCGATTCCAGAGGGAAACAAAAAAATGGTGAACCCGATGCGAATCCTTAACCAAGTTAAAATAATGTTTTGATTATTTGTTAGGCCCCTATTTAAAACTCAATGAGAGGGCCAACAAAACTATCATTGACATATGTACTCATCCAAAAGATGTAGTGGTTGAATTTATCTTGATTACGTCTGTTACATCGAACATGCACTCTTTTTCAAGATTTTCTGCATTCTAAGAAATGGATGCTCTCAAATTTAAACCTATGAATACCTCTGCTATGAATACCGTTGTTGTAAATGATAATGTTGCTACTCCTGCTGGATCATCATCCGCTCTGAGGATGACATCACCTACTCAACATCTTCAACTCTTGGTATCAAATGCATTGGTTAAGGAGTATCGTCAACATGGTACCATTCCAACTCTGGAGGCTGCTCGACAATCCCTCCAAGTGAACAATTCACCATGGTCGTCCAGATAGCGACGACCATCGATCAAAAAACAGGCAGTGCTAACTACCATCTCCAACCGTTTCGGGTCGTTATCCCTGGAACTCAATCACTATTCAATCCCATATTCTGGGGAGGTGAATGAGTAGGTCCTTCTTGGCCATAATTCAAAGAAGCAGGAGTCCTTCCTGTGGGCTCATATCAACAGTTGCTGCTAGACTCGTGCGGCAGTACGCTCTCAACATGATGAGGGTACCGACTCAAGGCATTCGGCTCAGGTTCCTCGAACCCGAGTAGGCAAGGCGAACTGCTAGATGTGGAATCCGGTCAATAGCGAGTAGGTTCTCATCTCTGCCATCTCCGGAGAAGTCCACCAACCTAACTTGGTGGCAAGCAATGAGCGGGAACATACACCTGCCCGTTTTAATTTCATTGACCAGCAGACTTGTCTGGCAACATCACATCAATCCTGCCAGGCAATTCCAGTGGAGTACTATAAGTAGGAACATACACCTATTTATACATCATCAGCTTTTCCGTAGGCTCGTCTGACTACATATGATGGAGCTCGACAACCATGTTCGACGAAGTATAATCAGTAGGCACATACACCTGCTAGTATTAATCAAGCCTACCAACAGTCTCACTTGGTAGCACATAGAGAAGTCAGTCAGAATGCTCCAGCGACAAACATGAGGCAGACTCAATTCTCTTCCCCCACACTTGAGTACTGTCAGAATTCACTGACAGGAAAAGGAGGATAGGAGCAAGCACATAAACATACTCCAAGCATGGAATGGACATATATCCTCATTCTGGTAGCTGATGTCACCAAGCATATTTTATCAATGGTGAAAGAGAAGAAGAAAATCCCTGCTCATATTCTGGATGCTTTCTAGGATATTATAACAGGTTCAGCAGTATCTCAGGAAAATAAACAGAAATATATCCCTACTAGTGGAGTGACACATCAACAGTTCACTCCGGAAAAGACACACACATCTGTTCCAGTCCAAGATGGTTGTGGGGCATACTCCCCCATATCATATGGACAACCAAGTCAGGCACATACACCTGACTTGAGTGGATATCGTCAGCCTAACCTGGCTATCTCTCATTATCAGGCACATACACCTACTCAGAGCAGCCACATTCGGAAACAAGTGGTTTCCAAGGTGAGTAACAAGGCGTCTAAAGAGAAGACCCACCTAGCACAGTCAATAGATCAAGATCCAATATTTAATAAGTCCTTTCTCGAGGCTGGAGTTCTTGAATCCCTCAAAACGTTATCTGTTGGAATTCAAGATTTTACTCCCTCATTTTCTAATAGTGGGAACTGTAATTCTGAAGGTCTTCAACAGACACATCCTCATGAAGGTTTTCTTCATGACAATTCATTTTATTTCAATGTTTCATCTTCAGATGAGAGCTACAATAACCATCTGTGTCACCAGAGGACCAAGAATCAAGAGATCTCATCCTTTTCTGTAACCCACCATGGTGGTCCTCCCCATGATGATGAATTTCGCTATGAAATTCCTCTCCGTAGTAGTGATGAAAATTTCCCGGAAAATGATTTAGTGTACATTGTAGTTTCGAGAAATCCATCTTATCTTGAGGAACTTTCAAAGGAGAAACCATTCATGTGTGATGCTTCATCGCTAGCAGGTGAAATCCGTTCTCAATCAGAAGATAGCCCAGGGTGAAGGTCATTCTACGAACCACCCCTAAGTCATGCATCTTCTAGTTGGATCTGTGGTTTGCCTACCAATCCTGTTGAATCCGATGAAGCAACAGGGAAGCACCAGCTCAAGTCAAATTAATTAGAATAATCTTCGTTGAATAATAAAGAGGAAATACTGAACATGAGAAAACAACTGGCAAAAGGTGAAGTTCCAGTCATGTTTTTTCCTCTAGCTGACTCTCAGTATGGCATTCCAGAGATGTTGACGGAAGATGGAATTCATGATATTCGTATCAACATATAAAAAACTCTTTTTCAGTTGAAATAGAAAGTATTATCTTATGATGAATATGAAAATCATGTTAAGATAATATAAGGGTTACAATGTCAAATTGACATGGAATCTCTATCAGTCTCTCAATATACGAAGGATGAAAGGTAGAAGAGAATCCTTCAGCGTTCATGCCTTAGCGCACTAAGAAGACTGCACCAGTTAATTTCCAATTCCCCATCTGGTATTCATGTCAGAAGATGGGGTGTTCATGGAGCACTACTTTTCACAGTGCTCTCCAGTCAGAAAAGCCCGCCAAAAATGGTCTCATGCAATGTTATTGCCCATGGTCAGCCACAATCAATGGGCTTTGTTTGTAATAATAATCTTTCCCAAGAACAGGCCTCAACTAGTTCCTCTCAAAATCAAGAATACAGAGAAAAAGTTATTGAATTAATCCTGCATCAAGCAAACGAGAATATTGAACAGGCCATTCGTATGAAGAAAGCACACCATCAAGTGATAGAAGTGTCAGAAATCATCCAACGGTATTTCTAACCGGGTGATAAATTTGGATACAGGTTGATGCATCCAGCTAATTTCCAGACTAAGTTCTGCAAGATCAGGAGAGATTTTAATAAAGTCTCAGCCATAGAATGTCAAGATCCCCCCCCCCAACTCACCATACTGGGGACTCTTTTAAACCAACCCTCGGAATTAATAAATAAGATTCGAAGAGTTGAGCAAAGATAGCAGGAACAACCCCAGTCCACCGGACTGGGGACTTTTTCAAATCATCAATTCCCTCCTCAGAGAAATTCGGTCTTTTCCCGATTGGGGAAGAAGCCTCAAGAGGAAAGAAGACCCAAATTATTAGGAGATTCCCTCCAAATTACGGTTTGTCAAGAAGTTCTTGAGGTATCGAATCAACAAAAGTCAGTGTGGCATCAAAAACATGGATGAAGACAATATCACAGAAATGCTGATAGAAGGGATGCGATGCACTATGCATCAATCAATGTCATCAATGTCGTTGTTGCTGATCCACCGGATGAGGCTCACTTAGGGGACTCAGATGAAGAGGTTCCTACACAAAAAGTTGTACGCACAGACACAAATGAAGAAGGTGTGCGTACACGAAATCAAAGGTTTACCCAAAATTTGGGTGTTCCTTCAAATAACCAACTTCCCCCTCTCCAAAAGGGATCAAACAAGGGGAAGGGAAAGAATCAGGTTAGTTATCCTTCCTCTGGAGAAGGCCAATCTCTCTCACTAGAGCAAAGATTTTTGCAACAAGAAGAAGAAATGAAAGAATTGAGAAGGATGAACGCAAAACTACTTCGAGGTAGTCTTCCTTCTAAGCGTACTGGAGTCAGTCAGCCAAGGGAGTTTGTTGCAGCTACTGAGATGGATCAATAATATCCTCTTCTATTAGTAAATCCTCACAGGTCTAATCCTACAGGTCATGTGCAACAAAAATTGTTAGTGCTGCCATCAGTTGTAGTACCAGCTGCCATACTTGTCCGGACTCCAGTATTTGCACCTGCCCAAGTCCAAGTTCAACCGGATGTTTCTCAAAAGTTAATAACTACCATTGAGTCATTAACAGCTCGGTTAGAGACTATGGAAGGGAAGCGTGCACAGGATGAACTGGAAAAGAAATCTTACCCTGAATGGGTATATTAAATCTCTCCCCCATCCAATTTTTGGAATCCTGTATTCCCTATTTTCAATGGATCAGGTGATCCTGAATAGTATTTGATGCATTAGGTGTCTTGTTGCGATCCTATGATGGGAACTCCAGAGCATCAAGAAGCAGTGAAACTTAGATACTTCATGCGAACCATGCAAGGACCGGCCTTTGTCTGGTATACAAGTTTGAAATCCCTTTCAATTACCGGATGGGATGATTTCCATCATTTATTTCTTCTTCAATTCAGCTCAACTTTTCCAAAGACAACAGTTTTCGATCATACAAACTGTAAGCAAAGGGAGAATGAAAGAGCCTATGATTTCATTGCTCACTGGAAGGGATTAACATATTCCCTGAGCATATCACTCCCTCAAGAGGAACTGTTTCCAATCTATGTGGAAAATATGCGTGATGAATTACACACATCACTGATACCTGTAAAATACACAGGAGGGTTTAGATACCTTACTTCAATCCCTCAAAAAATTGAAGATTCTCTTATATAGACTAAGGCTAAATATCATGTAATTCCATCAGCTCTAGGAAGGAGAATTGTTAAAGCATAGACTGCTACAATTATGCTTAAACAAGCACCTGTATCTGCTTCTACCTCAAAAACTGTATCTTTTCGAAGGGATCCACCTCCTGATCGCCAACAAAAAAGTTTGTTTCGTCAAGACGATCAAAGAGATCAAAGACGGGAAAAATTTGAGGATTTTAAGTGAAAAACATACTCTTTCTGAAATGAAGAAGTTATTGGTTACTTCATTTCGGCCTTGGAAAATAATTTTGTTCAGCTTCCAAGGCCCAGGAGGCCGAACAAGGAAGAAGATGAAGACTGTCCCAATTATTTACCATTTCATCAAATGTTGGGGTATCCCATCTAGGAGTGTTTTGTCTTCAAAACCTCATGAAAAAGATGTTCGACTTAGGACAAGTCAAACTGAAAGGCTCTTCAACCAAGGTACCATGTGTTACTAATATAGTTACAGAGGAGGAAGGCGACTGGCAAGAAGCCAAAAGCAATAATGCACATAAATATGATGATTGGATGGTCATAAAGACAATCAACCAAACTCATGCTATTTTGCGAACAAAATTAAAGAAACCAATTGTACCTTCTGCCATAAATGCCGCAAAAAAGTCCTCTTCAGAGGGAAAATACTCAAAAGGGCAGCATAATTCCAAGAAATAGAAAGAATCAGAAGAATATGAGTATGTGTCAAAGCCTAAGTTGTCTTTGACTCTAGCGGACTTCATGCCATCTAATTCAAATCAACGGGCACTGCCCCACCAAACGTCACAACATAAATTGGCTAGTCAGGCAGAATCCTCATTAGATGAAGATTTGATTTTTGGTTCTGTTAATATGATTCAATTAATAGATCCATATGCCAGTCATAGTTTCGATTTCGATGAGACTGAATTCCCTGTATCAAACAGAGGAATCAGAAGAAGTTTCAAAGGCTCAGGATACAGGAGAATATGTGGATATTTTAGAAACCACTATTCTAATTCTACCCCTGCTAGAACTGTGTACACAGCAGAAACTCGTGGTAGATCCCTTCAGCGAGCTCAGCAAGAACAATAATGTTCTTCTACCAATAGAAAATTCAGTCCTGGAACAGTTATTTTGGAAGATTGGTTGAAGGTTCCATCTTCTTCCTCTCAGAAAGTAAATAGATCTAATCGGTATAATCTTCCAAAACAAGGATTATTTCCAACTCCTATCCCAATACAAGATTCATCTACTTCCAAAGAATCAAATTCCCAGACACCTGCTAAACTACATGTTCCTGTTGGAAAACAAAAACCTCTGGATCAAAAGAATGATGTATTGAAACACTAGGCCCAAGTACCAGCCATGTTATCAATTCTGGATGTTTTGAATCTGTCAAAGGATCTTCAGGAGGCACTCATCGAGGCTTTTTCAGGTCCTCAAGAGTTTGAAACTGAAATTGTTGCAGCTGAAGTCTATCACATAGAGAATAATCCTGCAAAATTCCATGAAATAATATCTTTTACTGATGAAGATGAAGATGATGTTGTACATGGGAATATTAGACCTTTGTACATATCTAGAAAGGTCAATTTCTTAGACGTCCAAAGTTCTTTCATTGAAAATGGTTCAGGAGTCATCCTTATACCCATTCGTACACTTCGTCGATTGGGCCTCACGAAATCTGATTTATCTCCTTCTACAATGATGTTACAAGGATATGATAAAAATGAACAACAACCACTGGGGAATGTTATACTCAGAACATAGTTTGGAGATCTTGTATCCAATTCAGATTTCATGGTTGTTGATCAAGACTCAGTGTTCAACATCCTATTTGGAAGACCCTGGCTACATCAATATGCGGATATCCCTTCATCATACCAACAATGTCTCAAATATTGTTTTGATGGTCAAGTTGGGACATTGTATGGTTATAAGGCCATGTTCAAGACATGTGAGTCTAAATACATTGAGGCAGAATTCTATCACATGAAGAGAAGGGAGAAATCCACAACAAAGGAGATTAACAAAATTAATACTCCATATGGTTTGGAAAAGATTCCAGTAAATCCATTTGTGCATGTGAGTACAGATTATGTGTTCCCTATCAGTCAATTTGACTGGATAGACCCAAATCAAAATACTCTAATAGAAGGATCCATAATGTCAATTACGGAAATCAAGTGAGACAACATGGGAGAAATTAGTGATTCTCCAAGTAGTGATGAAAGCCCAAATGGTGACGTCTTCATTTCATCTGATGAAATCCAACAAGTCTATACTTCACCAATCAGGCCAGAAGAAGTTATAGCAACATCAGAGGTTAACAATGATGTCGATTCTCAATCCATCATCTCCTCTTTATTACCCAATGAAGACCCTTCATCATCAATCGGGTAAGAAATAGAAGCTTCTTCTTCAAGATGTAAAATTTTTGACATCTCTTCTGATCATGAAAATTTTTATTCATCATCTACTATGCAAGTAGAAATGGAAGAAATAACACATGAATAAGAATAAGAGGAATATCTCAGAGATGCTCCTCCAGCATTTGAAGAGGGTATCTCTACCACTGTGGATGAACTCAGATAAATAAATCTTGGTACAAAAGATGATCGATGCCCCACTTTAATCAGTGCGGCCATGACTCATGAAGAGAAAGATATGTATATTTCCTTTCTAAAGAAAAAGAGAGATATATTTGCTTGGAACTATATACAAATTCCCGGGCTTGATCCTGATGTTTCCACTCATCATTGGGGTTTACCAGAAGAACATCGAGGATTTAAGCAAGCCGCGAGAAGAACACACCCAAATTATGATTAAAAAATTGAAGCTAAAGTGGATTATCTTATCAAAGATAAATTCATAAAAGAAGTTCAATATCCCAAGTGGTTGTCTAATATTTTCCCTATAAAGAAGAAAAAGAGACAAATTAGAGTTTTCATCGATTTAAAAGATCTTAATTGGTGTTGTCCTATGGATGATTTCCCAATTATGATTACAGAACTTTTAATTGATGCAACAGCTGGCTATGAAGCACTTTCCTTCATGGATGGATATTTTGGATATTATCAAATCCGAATGGCCCCAGAAGACGAGGAATCCACAGCCTTCAGAGCCCCTCGGGGTGTGTTTTGCTACCGGGTAATGCCCTTTAGCTTAAAGAATGCGGGTGCTACCTATCAGCGTGGCATGCATCGTATCTTCAAACCCTTTCTAGAGAAGTTCATTGAATGATATGTAGATGATTTGGTGGTTAAATCCAAACAACATTCTAATCACATAGAAGATTTGGAAGACATATTCCTCAATCTTCAAAAACATAATTTGAAGATGAACCCCTTAAAATGTGATTTTGGGGTAACCTCAAGAAAATTTCTCAACATGGTTGTACGTCATTGTGGTATTGAAGTCGATCCTGAGAAGGAAAAGACAATCAATGGTTTGTCACCTCCTCGAAATTTGAATTAATTAAGAGGACTTCAAGGAAACTTAGCCTATATTTGGCGTTTCATCACCAATTTGGTAGGAAAAATTTTTCCCTTCACCAACATGATGAAGAAGGGAGTCACTAATCAGTGGACTGAATAATGTCAAGAAGCATTTGATATTCTCAAGAAATACCTCTTGAGTCCACCAATACTCATGCCACCTGTTGAAGGAAGACCACTTATCTTCTATGTGACAACTCTAGAGCGATCATTGGGTGCCTTTAATTCTCAGAAGAATGACGTTGGGAATGAAAACATCCTTTACAACCTCATTCGGACTATTCTTGAAGCAAAAACCTAGTATTCAAGTATTGAGAAGTGTTGCCTGGCATTAATATTTGCAGTTCAGAAGTTGAGACAGTACCTGCAACATCACGAGGTCCAATTGGTATCTCGTAATAACCCACTAAAATTCATTCTTAGTCGTCCAATGCTTACAGGAAATCTGGTAAGGTGGGCAGTTATTTTGTAGCAATTTGATATTCAGTATGTGTCTCAAAAGGCAATAAAGGGCCAAGCTCTGGCTGATTTCCTAGATGAACACCCTTCAGTGGAAGACACATTTTCAGATATTGAACTCCCTGATGAGGAAATCTTTTCTATTCAAGAAAGTCCTCCTGCATAAGAAATGTATTTTGGATGGTTCTTCCAGAAGTCTAACAGGGAAGAAAATGGAAAATCCTAAATTCAACAAAGACGACTTAGGAATTGTGCTCATTTCTCCAGAAAAGGCAGTGTTACCTTATTCCTTCTTATTATGGGAAGGTGGTACCAATAATGAAGTAGAATACCAAGCTCTCATCGCAAGCTTGGAATTGGAGCTTCAAACACAAGTGAATCACTTAAAGGTGAAAAGTGATTTAGACTTGGTAATCAAACAAGTCAATGGGGATTATGCCATCAGAAAAGAAGAACTAATCCCTTTGTATGATTACGTCAGAGAGTTAATGGAGGAATTCCCTTCGGAACCAACATTTTCTTATGTCTTGCGATCACCAAATTCTCAAGATGATGCACTGACTAATATAGCCACAGCTCTAGTATATCCAAATCGGGACGAGACAACCATTAGTATTTCCCACAGTCGTGAAATTTCTCCTTATGTTCGAATCAGAACAGAGGAAATTAATGAAATTAGTCCCATTCCTGAATCGTATGGTCATATTATAGGATGGATGTCACCTATCAGGGAATACCTTCAAAATTAAACACTTCCACCTGATAGAGCCGAGAAAGAACAAATCCGACGACATGTGGTCAATTTTACTCTTTATGATAGCCCATATCACCTAGAGAAAATTCTCTATAAATGTTCTTTTGATTGAGTTCTGTTTAGATGCATTGATGGTGAAGAGACAATTGCTGTCATGAAAGAAGTGCATGAAGGAGTCTGTGGTGCCCACCAGTCTAGACATAGACTGTCTGATCAGATTCGAAGGCTTGGATAATTTTGGCCTTCAATGATTCAAGATTGTGTTGATTTCACAAAGAAGTGTCATTCATGCCAAGTACATGCTAACTTCATTCATCAACCTCCATAGTTGCTTCATACAGATAAATACTCATGGCTATTTTCCACATGGGGAATGGATGTGGTGGGACCTTACACTTTAGCTACGTCCAAGTAGTTTAAGTATATTCTTACTGCTACTGGTTTTTTTCCAAATGGGCAGAGGCAATACCTCTCAAGGAAGTCAGTTCTAAGTGCACTGTTAGCTTCATCATGTCTATCATCATTACCAGGTTTGCTGTCCCTCATACCATATTGACGGACAATGGCACCAACTTCTGTTCATCTGAAGTGAAGAAATTGTATCGAGTATACAACATCAAATCCAACCATTCATCTCAGTATCATGTAGTGGACAACGGCTAGATAGAAGCTTTCAATAAGACTCTGTGAAATATACTACAAAAGATGGTGGATAAAGATAATAAATCATTGCCTGATAAACTCTTTCATGCTTTATGGGATTATCGGACTACCACCCGCACTACAACTCAGTCAACACCATATTCATTGGTATATGGAATGGAAGCAGTCTTGCCAATTGAAGTACATCTACCCTCACTCAGAGTTTCCATTTGTGATCAATCATCTGTAGATGAACAATCTCAAAAGCGATTGAATAAATTGGAACGGTTAGATGAGAAAATATTTTGAACTTTTCACCACTTGGAAGTCTATCAGAATCAAATAGCATGAGCTTTTAACAAAAACGTTTATCTTCGTTCATTCACTCAGGGAGAATTGGTATTAGCTCTCAGAACTCCAATGATACAAGGAAAGAGTCCTCCCAAGCTTGAGCCAAAATGGGAAGGACCTTACTCAATAAATAGGGTCTACTCCAATGAAGCTTATTCATTAATCTCAACGAATGGTGAACTTATCACTACTCCAACCAATGCCGGATTTTTGAAGAAGTATTTTGTATAAACACAAAATATATCATCATTGGTCCAGTATGACCTTAAACTGCACCACCGTCCTGCAAGATGTTAAACTGCATCATCAATGGTCCATCCATATGACCCTAAACTATTTGCACATACGTCCAACATGACGTTAAATTGTGTCCCCTTCATCGTCCTTGCTATATGATGTTAAACTATGTAGCAACGGTCCATACATATGACCCTAAAGTATTTGTATTACATACATCCAACATGACATTAAACTATGAAGTCCTAACTACATGATGCTAAACTGTACAGAAGTCCCTTACGTCCAGCATGAAATTAAACTGCACCATCCACGGTCCATGCATATGACCTTAAACTATTCACACTTTTGTACAACATGACGTTAAACTATGAAAAACGTCCCTAATACGTCCAACATTATGTTAAATGGTGTACTCTTTTGTCCTTATTGCATGACATTAAACTTCACAGTTGTCTTTTTGTCCAACATGACGTTAAACTGTGTTGTCTCCATCGTCCTAACTACATGACGCTAAACTGTAAAGAAAGTCATTTGATACATCCTACATGACATTAAACTGTACTTTGTCCTTGCTATATGACACTAAACTATGCATCACCAATACTCCTAACCGCAAGACATTAAACTGCATAGTCCCTTTATATGTCCTACATGACATTAAATTGTGCATCGTTATTATTGTTGATACCTATTGTTTCTCACACCGAGTATGAATCACGTGAGCTTAAAGAAAACCTCAACCATAACACTCTCTCTGGTCTTCTAACCGTGTGTATGTCCCAACAACATCATTTTTTAGGTCGTTGTCCCCAAGAACAACTTGATCATTAATTCATTCTTTAATTGAAATACGCGGACTTTGATCCTTGCCTTCCAGGATGGGTAAGTAGGAAACCTCCAAAGGTTCAAGCCCAAAACCAATCTCTTCACATCGGTTCACATTCATCACATATGATGTTGATTTGTGAAACCACCCCTAGAATCAACATCGTTACATTTTCTCACTTTCGTCCTAACTATACGACGTTAAACTATACAAAACTGTTTTTTCCAGTATGACAATAAACTACAAATATTCTTTGATACCCTCACCTGAGAGGGAACCATTATTTACATTGATTTTTCAATCATGTTTCATTTCAAATACTACATGCATACATGGCCATGCGCAAGCCTTTTATCTTGGGATAAACCATCATTTCACTAAAGTCCCTTTTCACCCTTCACATGTACGAACCAAATTTGTATAAAGGGTATTTCTAGAACTACGTGGGCATGATTCCCATACTTATGGGATACGTAGGAACGTTCGAATGTCCCTCTAATCCATCCCCAAGTATTTTGGACCTAACCCCAAATTCCACTTCCAGTCCTTTGAATGAAAAGTCCCCATGAAAACACACACTCTGTATTTCTAATTATGGTCTAAGATCTATGAACCTAAACTAAGATCTCTAATCCTTTTGTCCCATAAGACATTAAACTATAGTTTACGAACTACGTATGGCATGATTCCCATCCTTATAAGATACATAGTGAAGTCCAACATTTCGATTCAGGACCTAGCCACAACATGATTATGGTTAGCATTGATCTGTGTATCTCTATATACATTGGACAATACCCATCTTTATGTGTCAAAATCCTAAACATAAATATTTTCATATCTTCATAACTCTTTTCTTGACTTTTAATCACAAAAATGTCAAATTTCTGAGATTACTTTTACCTGACTATGTAGTATGTGCCCTTAGGCGGCCTTTCATAAATAGTCTCCATAACAGATTTTTCATCCAAATGATACTATTATCTGACTATGAAGCCAATTCCCATAGGTGGCCCTGCATAATTCAACACCCTAACGGGTTTGTTAGATATTGGTAACTTCATTCTTGGGAAGAAATCCTCTTTTTTTCTTATTGGTCTTAAATGATAGAATGTAGGGATCTGCAAAAATATCCATCCTTAACCTATTTGTCCCATATCCTTTTTCATGATCAGAAAGTATTCAAGTCTATGGTTTATATTCTCCTTCCCTAAGTTTGGGTCAGACCTTCATAGGAGTGATATCCATCAAGTTCTTTGATAATCTTGTTTGGAAATATCTTCTCCATATTCAGGTACCACTTTCCATACAGAAAACACTATACTTTGGAATATTTGAATATCCATAAACTTTCACTGGATCTTTAGCACTAGGAAAGTAAATTTCCAAGAGTTCTCTTGCTTGACTATGCAGCACGTGCTCTTAGTCATCCTTGCATAAACAGTCTACATAATAGACTTGTTAGCCAAAAGATAATATTTATTTGCCTATGCGGCCAATGCCCTTAGGTGGCCCTACATAATTCAACCCCCTAACGGGTTTGTTAAATAATGGTAACTTCTTTCTTGGAAACTACTTCATCTAAGGCATTTTATCTCTTTTTCATATCATTCCTCATATTCAAATATTCTTAAGTCATAGTTTACTTATTTTTTCCCTCATACTTGAGTTTGGTAATATGTTTTCAGAAAAATTTTCAAATAATTGAGTCAATTCTAATTCATTTGGTCAAAGCTATTTTGACCATAAACATTAGCCTTTGTATGTTCGACGTGCATGACTTTCAACTTCCAAAAAAAGAAAAAGGAACTCTAAATAAAAGTCAAGTTCCATCTCACTAAACATACAGTTTTTATGATTTAGGTAATATTGAGAAAATTAAAACATTCAAATTTTGAAGGGTTATTTACATTAATACTTGTAAAAATCAAACTATGCTTACTAGGCCCATTGGCTTCGGTAAAATTTAAAGCAGATAGCAGGAAAATACGTGCACAAATGATTGAAGATGAAAGTGTTTTTCATTGATACACAGAAGATAGAAGGACATCCACGGACTGGAGTCTCTTCCCTTTTTTAGGAATTACAAAAGTCTTTCAACATAACTCTTCATTTGATTTAAAGCATCCCGAGCTTCATCAGCAACCACCTGGAATTCATTCATTAAACTTGATAAACTAAGAGATGCAGTGATACTGACTCTTCTTGGAACAATTGTAAAAGGTTGTTTTTTAGTGCAGTTTGAGAAAATTTTCTGCTGATCAAACAGTGACTCTGTTTCTTTCCAAGAGACTTAGAATATGGATACATGGTTTTGAGAATGGATTATTGGAAGTAAAGTTCCATTTGGAAAGAGTAATCTTTTCAGATGTTGCTCTAATACCATATTTGTCTTCTCTCCACCAACTAGCAGAGGAAAACATTTCAGCCCATGGGTTTACCATTTTCATATCTGCAAGGAAATGGAATGGAAGTAAAATTTTAAAGTTCACACCATTTTTGTTTCTCCTAATTCACAGCATAACCGAAATAGAGGAGTAGCAGTGCAGCTGCATTTCAGGCGTATTGTTCTTTGCATCTGGAACATTGACGCCTTGTAGATGACCATGACCATACGGAGATAGCTAGATTCTCTGTGGGAAATTAAGTTGATATTTCTTCAAGTAAATAGCCAAATATGGGAGAGTGTTGTCGTATATATCATAGTAACATGGCCAACAATGTTCATCATGTCATCAATCCACTTGCTAGCCAGTTCATCAGCCATTCTGATTCTCCTGAGAGCCATTCAATCTGCAAAAAAGTTGAATAAACTAACTCTTAAATGGGATTATTTTTCATAAAACTTGTGAAAGAATTAAGAAAAATGGAAAAGCAATTATGGTGCTGAAAGAGCACTGTCATGGGAGCCCTCAAATGATTAATGTGATTTTTGGGTACTTAGGTGCAACAGAGTGGCTGACCAAGGCCGTCTCTCAAAGGAAGAAGTAGATTTAAAACATCTTTTTAGAGGTATTCTAAAAATAAAATAAAAAAGAATAAAAACACTACCTTAACGGATGGGGTTTGGTTATAGTTTATGAATCTAGAAGAATTTTTTTGGAAGAATATTGTATTTTTTTTGTTTTTAGTTTTGAATTGATGTTCGATTAAAATGACACAACAAAAATCTGTTTTTTTAGACGATATTTTAAAAGGCGTAATCGATCTAACTATACCTCTTCATTAACTTATTAATAATTATCATTTAAATCAATAACCACTTAATTATGATCCATTAATTAGTTATACCTCGAACCCTACGAGACTTAACTTTACCACAAATATGAAATTACTTAAACCCTATGCTAGTTTCGGAACACGCAATCGCAGCACCCTGCTTTGATTGTTGTCCTAAGGTTATCTTATGGTCAGTGGTTAATTAGAGCACATATCCATTATATAAATGAGTATGAATTGTGTTTAGGGATTATATTTTAACTATAAAAATTTATCCCGTATGCTCTTGTATTACCGATTAAGATCGCGCTCTCACAATTTACACAATTCCCGACCTCGCGTGTTTTGTGTTAATTGTTCAATTGCTTGCTTAGTTTCTTACAATTTAAAAACAAAATTCATGGATCATGTTATGTGAATTAAAGTAGCTCAATGATTAAAAATAATTAAATGAAGAAGGATAGAGATCGATCGATTACTAAAAAGAACTACTCTTCCATGGTCGGTGTAGTAATCATGGAGACGTTTTGCATAATCAAATGATTGAAAGGGTGGAACCCAATATTGTCTCCACTCTTGATTCCAACCCAATTAAGAAGATTAATAGAATAAGAATATGGAAGAACACAGAAGATTATTTGAAGAAAAATTCAAGAAACAAACATGAAATAAAAGAAATACAAAGAAAAGGTGGGAGAGGAGAGCCTTTTTGGAAGAGAGGTTTCTACAAAGTCTTACTTCTTCCAAGAGTTGTGAGGGGCTCCCAAGAGACACCATTTTGGACACACCTTCACAAAGCCTCTACCAGAACTCCTGAAGAGATAAAACCCCCTTTAAATAGAGTTTGTGAGGGCTAGGGTTACATAACTTTGTAAGTGTGAAATGAAAAACTCAGCCATATATTTTATGCCAAGTTTCACCACGTATTTGACTTCAGAAACGCTTGAATTGACCGGCCATCCAGAAGGTTGATTTGTGAAAAATCATGTCCCCGAGCTTTCCTCAAAATTTGGGCTCAATAAAAGCACGGATGAAGAAGATATGCCCTAAATATATAACCCATGTCCATTCTACCGAGCACAACCCAGTATTTGGGTTAATGGCCCATTTACACCATCCAAATGCACTCTTTAGATCTAGTGTTATGAATGGAAGTTGTATAAAATAATGTTAGAAACACTATTATTAAATTTAAAATTCAAATAATAAATATAATAATATTTATCTTCGAAATACTACAGTGCACTATAAAGGGTAAACTGGAATTTTCACCAAATTTTCAAAAGAATGATCAAATCCTGAATATTTTATAAATAAACATATTTAACACAATGTGAGGAAATTATATCATTTATTATCAATAAAATATTCAAAAAAATAGTGTTTTATCAACTCCCCCACACTTACCCTTTTGCAATCCTGGGAAAAACTTCATGTCAAGTAAACATCAATATCAAATCAAAACCAATTTTAAAACACATATCATTAAGATCCGTCAATTCAGCACCAAGAATCAAAAGATATCATGCCTCATAAGAAAACCTTATTTCAAGTTCTATATTAATATCATTCAATATATTTCCACTTCATTCATCCTCCCATGCACAAAACACTTACCTCTCTTGAATTTTCTCTCATCACTCAAATATCAATTTTTTTTGCAATATATTTCTCATCCAAACTCATACAAGGGTCACCATAGGCCTGATAAATTCCTAAATCACCACCCGATGTGAGTCAGGGACATATGTTATCATGTGGACTTTTCAGGGTTGTTCTGTGGCTTTCGTTTGGTTGTATTTAGATGTGAAAAATACTGAGGTTGAATGAGGAGGGCATGACTCTTTTTGAAGAAAAATTGCATTAATGTAATTTTCACTTAAATATGGTCTTCTCCTCAATCCCCATAGTATAAATTATGCTCCATCATCATGAAAATTCATAAAAAGTTTACACTATTCATCATTTTAGCATAAAAAATGCCAATCTTCTAAAACATGATTTTCTTGAAAGCTTCAGATGGGCATAGCTTTCCACCTCAATTAGAAGCTCCAGAAAAGGCACAACTTCACTTGTCATGAAGGCTCCAGAAATGGCACAAATTTAAATATAATGACTTTATTCAGCAACAAACACATATCATCAGAATTTATTTTTCCACCCAAATTATCACAGAATGTGTTAGCACAACACAACACAGCTTCCCCCACACTTAAGCTCAACTAGATTATGCAATTTCACTTCAAGAGTTGGTTGGATAGGGAAAATTGGCTTGCAATGTGGCTAACCTAATAGGATGTGCATGGATTCTAAGGGATAAAAGGATTAAATGATCTTAGTAGGCCATTATAAAAAAGGATTATTTGAAGTAGGGGCTTTAATAAAAAAAATTCCAATATCTTTAAATCATAAGTACCTCAATCCCTCAAGTTTTGATAGGAATAAATCAAATTCTGGTAAAATCAAGAATGGTTTGGTTCGCTCAAGAAGTGAGGTGAATGTAAAGAATATGAAAATAATGGTTTAGAGGCCTCACAGGAAAGTGATTTCAAATATAAAGACAGTGATATGTGGCATGGAATTCAAAATTCAATGTACTTTTCATGAAATTACTAAATCTTTGAACTTGAAACAAAGTCATTTTCAGCATTCATTTAAGCATAGCTTCAAGGGATAAATTTCTTTCACTCATTTATATGCATTTCAAAATTGTTATGAGAATCATTTTAGCTCAAAAATTTCAAAAACAAAAAGAAAATTCAGAAATAAACACACATAAATTGAAAAACACACATTTTTTTGTTTTGTTTTTTTAAATGAAAACAATTGAAATTACTAAACTAAAAGGTTCCCTCCCCCACACTCAAAATATTTTATTGTCATCAATGTGAACCCATGAGATGATATATGCACATGAAATGCAGAATTTTTAAATAGGACAAATAATATAAAAGTGAAAGTGTTAGGAACAGCCTGATGTGATCCAGAGATGATGGGGTCATGAAGTGCGATAAAATCCACTGCATTAGTAGGAAGTCCCTCAATGTATCTCTTCAAACATTTCCCATTGACGGTAAATATCCTTCTAGTGTCCTCTTATGTGACCTCCACTACACCATAAGAAAAAATATTAGACCCAATATAAGGACCTAACCATCTGGAATGCAACTTACCAGGCATCAGCTTCAGTCATGAACAGTAGAGAAGGAGTTTCTCTCCAACATGAAACTCCCTTTGTTGGATCATTTTTTCATGGGATGATTTTGATCATTACTTGCAGAGCCTTGAGTTATCATATGATTACAGTCGAATCTCCTCAAGCTTTTGAATTTTCATCTTCCTTTGGATTCCAGCTTGGGCCAAATTCATGTTGCATTTATTTGTAGCACAATAAGCCTGATGCTCAACTTCCACTAGGAGATGAAATGCTTTCCCAAAAACAATCCAAAATCAGGACATACCAATGGGGGTCTTGTATGCTGTCCTATAATCCCACAATTCATCATTAAAGTGCTTGCTCCAATCATTCCTATTTGGTTGCATAGTTTTCTCCAAAATTTGTTTCAACTCACGATTTGAAACCTCAGCGTGGACATTTGTTTGGGGGTGGTATGGTGTTGATGTTTTGTGTGTCACCCCATACATTCAAAGGAGTTCCTATTGCAAAATTGTGTCCCTTGGTCACTGATGATGGCCTTTGGTACTCCAAACCTATAGAAAATTTGAGCCTTGACAAAATCTACTACAACATGAGAATCGTCAGTCCTGGTGGCCTTGGCCTCCACCCATTTACTCACATAATGAATAGCAACCAAAATATATAAAAATCCAAATGAACTAGGAAAAGGACCCATAAAATCAATGCCCCATACATCAAAAATCTCCCAAAATAGTATACATTGTTGGGGCATCTCATGTCTCCTAGAAATGTTCCCAGTGTGTTAGATATGAGAGCATGACTTACAAAACACATGGGCATCGTGGAATAAGCTAGGCCAATATAATCCAGAGTCAAAAACATTCCTAGTTGTTCGTTGGGGTCCAATGTGTCAACCACAAGAAAGTGTATGACAGAAATGCAAAACAGACTCAAACTCATGATTGGGAACACACCTCCTAATGACTTGGTCACTACACATGAGCCAGAGTTAAGGATCATCCCATAAATAAAACCTAGACTCACTTTTTAATTTTAAGACTTGATGTTTCTATAAATTTTCAGGGATTTTAGAGGAACCATGGTAGTTAACTAAATCAGCATACCAAGGATGCATACCTAAGATGGAATAAATATGCTCATCGGGAAAAGTGTCCCAAAGTGGTACCTGGTCCATGGTGCCATCCTCTAGTGTGTGATTAAGCCTACTCATGTGGTCTGCCACCAAATTCTCTGACACCTTCTTGTACTTTATCTCAAGTTCAAACTCTTGAAGAAGGAGCATCCAACAGATAAGTCGTGGCTTTGCATCTGGATTCTTTAGGAGGTACCTCAAAGCTACATGGTCAGAAAAAAAACTACTTTAGAGCCCAATAAATATGAACGTAATATATCTGAAGCAAATATAACAGCAAGAAACTCATTTTCTGTTGTGGTTTAGTTTTATTGGGCAGAATCCAACGTCTCTGATGCATACAAAATCACATGTGAACGTCCCTCCACCATCTGATATAAGACAGCTCCAACCGCTAAGTTGGAGGTGTCACACATAAGCTCAAAAGGAATCTCTCGTCGTGGGGTTGTATGATCGGTGGAGTGGTTAGAAACTTCTTTAGCTCATCAAGGGAAGTCTTGCAATAATCATCAAACACAAAATCAGAATACTTTTGGAGGAATCTTGAAATAGGAAGATCAATCTTACTAAAATTTTTGATGAAGCTCTGATAAAATCCTACATGCCCTAGGAAAGATCTAACATCACACACACATGAATGATATGGTAAGGATGAAATAATGTCTATCTTAGATCTATCACCATCTATCTCATGTTTTCACACTACATGCCCTAAGACAATGCCATGATCTACCATCAAATCACACTTTTCAAAGTTCATGACCATATTCTTCTCAATACAACGATTCAATACCTTTCCCAAACTCTTTAGACATTCCTAAAATGAGGATTCATACACTGTAAAATCATCCATAAATACCTCCATGGAGGTCTCAATAAAATCAGAAAAAATACTCACCATGCATCTCTGGAAGGTACCTGGGGCATTGAAAAGTCCAAATGGCATCCTCCGGTAGGAAAATGTGCCAAAGGGACAGGTGAATGTAGTCCTCTCCTGATCTTATGGAGCTATAAGAACCTGAAAATATCCAGAAAATCCATCCAAGAAACAATAGTGTGTTTTCCCAGCTAGTCTCTCAAGCATTTGATCAATAAATGGAAGGGGGAAATGGTCCTTATGAGTGGACTGATTTAGTTTCCTATAATCAATACACACACGCCAACTGTTTTGCACCCTCATTGGAACTAACTCATATTTCTCATTTTTAACAACAGTAACACCACTCTTATTAGGCACAACCTGAATATGACTTACCCACTAAGAATCTGAAATGGGAAAGATTATACCTTCCTCGAGCAATTTCTCAACATCTTTTTTCACAACTTCCAGGAGGGTGGGATTAAGTCTCCTTTGTGGTTGTCTCACCGGTTTACCCCATCCTCCAAGAGAATCATATGCATGCAAATGGAGGGGCTAATACATGATATGTCAGCCAAGGTCCACCCTATCGCCCTGATGTTCTCCCTCAAAATATTCAAAAGCTTTTCTTTATGTTCAAAAGGGAGATTGTTAGCAATGATAACAGGTAATCCCTCACCACTCAACAAGTATGAGTATTTCAGATTTGGTGGAAATGGCTTGATTTCTAATGAAGGATGGTGTAGTATGGATGGAGACATTGAAGGAACTGAAATATGTTCACAAAGAGCATTAGTATCAGAATAGACATCATCAAAATCAGAGAATAAACCATCAAATCCATCAGCATACTCAACATACATGTCATAATCAAAGTAAACATGATCAAAATCATAATATGACTCCACATCAAAATCAAATCCAAGAGAGTATTGTGTATCATAAACATGTTTGGAAGTGCTATTAGACATAAAACTCGAACCAATACTCATAATCTCCCTAAGCATAGAACAATAAAATTCAATGGAGTTTTTATTTGGTGGTTCAAAATGGGAGATAACAAAAGCAGAATGATCCTCTGATGGGTACTTCATGGAGTCCATAACATTAAATATCACAACTTCATCTCCAAACTCCAGGGAAAGTGTACCCTCATGAACATTTATGATAGTTTTTCCAGTTCTTAGGAAGGGTCTACCTAAGATAATGGGAGCATGAGAACATACCTGATCATCCTCCATTTTGAGCACATAGAAGTCTGCTTGAAAGATCATGTCTCTTACCCGGACAAGTACATCCTCAAGGACTCCCGTCGGATATACCATAATTATATTCTCCAATTGCACCACTTCTCTCGTCGGCTTCAACTCACCATCCTGTAAAGAAGATAATACAGAGTGAGGAAACACATTTATTGAAGCTTCTAAATCACAAAGAGCATCAGAGAAGTGAAACACTCTTATGGTACATGGGATAGTGAATGACCCAGGATCCTTGCAATTTGTTGGCATTGTTAGAGTTGGTGTAATGAGTGCTGATACATTCCTTCCAATTTTGATCCTCTCATTTATCTTGACCACTCTTCGATTGGTGCAGAGTTATTTGAAGAATTTATAATACCTTGGGATTTGCTTAATGGCATCAAGTAGAGGAATGGTGATCTCCACACGCTTAAATGTGTCCAAAACCTCATTTTTCATTTCTTCTTCAGCCATATTCTTGGTTTGAACAACCCTTTTTAGAAAAGTAAGTGGTTTAGGAGTAACATCATCAATATTTTCCTTACCTTTATCTTTCTCCTTGGATTGCTCATCAGTTGGTATGGAATATGGCTTCTCTGGAGTAGAGGTTAATCCCGGTGGAATTGTAGGTATAGATGTATCATTCATTTGCTTTCCACTTCTCAATGTGATGGAACTAAAATTCCCCTTTGGATTTGGAGTGGGTTGGGAAGGAAGATATTCGGAATTCTTACTTACAAGTTCATGGAGGGCGGTGGCAATCTATATCATTTGAGTCTTCAACTCCCTCAACTCCGAACCTTGACTCTTCAGCTCATTCTGTTGATTAAGAACAATTTTTTTCAAAATATCATCAGTGTTAGAGTCTACCTTGTGTTGGAAATTCCCTTGTTGCTGACTTGTTGATGTTTGAGCTTCAAATCTCCTTTGGGGTTGTTGGAAACCCTGTTGGTACGGTGGAGGCTGCTGGAAGTTTGGTTGGAAAGGGGGGCTTTATTGTTGCCCAGAGCCATACCTCTTATCTGATTGATCCTTCCACCGTTGGTTGTATGTTAGATAAAACTTCATTGGGGGATATGGTTGTTGTCGTTGTTGCGGATATGGTCTCCCAGGGAACACTACTGCACAATCTTCTGTCTCTTGGAGTTGTGGGCAACAGTCAGTTGGGTGGCATGTCTCGGTGAAAATACCACAAGGCCTTGAAAGAGGAGGTAGATATGTCTTTTGTGCCAAAGCAATCTTCATCACCATAGTGTTCAATTTTTCCAACTTGGTATCAATCAAATGACTTTCAAGAGATGAAGGACATAGCTGATGTACTCCCCTGACATGTGGTGTACCTCTATCGCCAAATTGTCGGTAGGTTTGGGCCATCTTGTCGATCAATTCACGTGCAGCTACTGCTGTCTTGTCCACCAATGCTCCTCCAATTGCAGCATCCACCATGCTTATATCCATAGGTGTGAGTCAATCATAGAAGTGTTTTATGAGTAATTGATCACTGATTTGGTGATGTATACATCTTGCGCACAGCTTCTTGAATCGCTCCCAGTACTCATACATTGACTCCCCTTGGGCTTGTTTGATCCCTGATACCTTCTTTCGAATGGATGTTTCCTCAATGCTGGAACAAATCTTTGCAAGAAAAGACGTTTAAAATCATTCCAACATGTTACATCTGCAGGTTGAAAATAATACATCCAATCTTTTGCAGCTCCATCAAGTGAGAATGGGAATGCTCTTAATTTGATTTGATCTTCAGAAACATTTTTCGGTTTTAAAGTTGAGAAAACCACATTAAATTCCTTAAGGTGTTTTTTGGGATCCTCAGCATATAAGCCATGAATCTTTGGAAGAAGGTGAATTAATCTGGATTTGAATTCAAAGTCCGATTCTAGGATTGGGTATGTGATAGAATTTGGTCGATAGTTAATATTTCGTGTAGCCAATTATCAAATGGTTCTATTAAGTTCATTTCCATTATTTCCAGCCATTGGTTCCTCTTTTATGTTTTAATTTGAATTTCTTCCAATTTCAATGTTTCCAGAAGAGAGAAATTCACAAATTGGTGGAATACTGAAACTTCTCGTAGACTGAGAATGTCTGATTCGAGCCCTAAGGCTACGTTCAATCTTAGGTTCAATATCTAAGAGATGTTTGGGATTAGTTCGTGTCATAAATCAAATAAAAATGAAACGAAAGTGAGTGTACCATTGTAAAATAAAAATGATATGTTGAGATAATGGTCCAAAAAGAAAAAAAGAGGATGAAAAAAAATGAAAACTTGAGAAAGGGGAAAGATGAAAGAGAGAGGTGAAGAAAATAATAAAATGAAAAATAAAATAAATACCTCTAAATGGTTGAATAAATTACTTGTCTCCCCGGAAGTGGTTCTAATTTGAAAGAGTGTTGTCGTGGGCGCCCTCAAATGATTAATGTTATTTTGGGTTACTTAGGTGCAGCAGAGTGGATGACCAAGGTCGTCTCTCAAAGGAGGAAGTATATTTAAAACAACTTTTTAAAGGTATTCTAAAAAAAATAGAATAAAAACACTACCTTAAAGGATGGGGGTTGGTTATAGTTTATGAATCTAGAAGAATTTTTCTACAAGAAGATTGTATTTTTTTGTTTTTAGTTTTGAAATGAAGTTTGATTAAAATGACACAATAAAAAGATGTTTTTTAGAAAATATTTTAAAAGACGTAATCGATCTAACTGTACAACTTCATTAACTTATTAATCATTATCATTTAAATCAATATCCACTTAATTATGATCCCCTAATTTGTTACCCCTCGAATCCTACGAGAGTTAACTTAACCAAAAAGATGAAATTACTTAAACCCTAGGCTAGATTCGGAACACGCAATCGCAGCACCCTACTTTGATTGTTGTTCTAATGTTAGCATATGGTCAGTGGTTAATTAGAGAACATAACCATTCTGGAAATGAGGATGAATTGTGTTTATGGATTATATTTGAACTCTACAAATTTATCCCGTATGGTCTTGTATTACCGATTAAGATCGCGCTCTCACAATTTACACAATTCCCGACCTCGCGTGTTTTGTGTTAATTGTTCAATTGCTTGATTAGTTTCTTAAAATTTAAAAACACAATTCATTGATCATATTAAGTGAATTACATTAGCTCAATGATTCAGAATAATTAAATGAAGAAGGATAAAGGTCGATCTATTACTAAAAAGAACTACACTTCCATGGGCGGTGTAGTCATCGTGGAGACATTTTTCAGAAGCAAAGGACTGAAAGGGTAGAACCCAATCTTGTCATGACTCTTGATTACAACCCAATTAAGAAGATTAATAGAAGAAGAATAGGGAAGAACAAAGCAGATTATTTGAAAAAAAATCAAGAAACCAACATGAAATAAAAGAAATACAGAGAAGAGGTGGGAGAGGAGAGCCTTTTTGGAAGAGAGGGTTGTACAAAGGCTTACTTCTTCCCAAAGTTGTGAGGGGCTCCCAAGAGACACCCTTACGGACAAACCTTTCCAAGGCCCCGACCATCCCTCCCAAAGAGATAAAACCCCCTTTAAATAGAGTTTTTGTGGGCTACTGTTACATAAATGTTTATCTGTGAAATGAAAAACTCGGCCAAATATTTTATTCCAATTTGAACCGCCTAGTTTACCTCAAAAACGCTTGAATTGACCAGCCTTCCAAAAGGATGATTTGTGCCGAATCATGTTCCCGAGCATTCCTCAAAATTTGGGCTCAATCCAGTATCAGATGAAGAGGATATGACCCAAATAAAATACCTATGTCCATTCTATCGAGCCCAGCCCACAATTGGGTAAATGGCCCAGTTACTCCATCCAAATGCACTCTTTAGCTCTAGTGTCCTGAATCAAAGTTTTAGAACATTAAGTTAGAAACACTGTTAAAAAAATTTATATTCAAATAATAAAAATAAAAATTATTTATCTTTGAAATACTACAGTGCACTATAAAGGGTAAAACTAGGATTTTCACCAAATTTTCATATGATTGATCAAATCCCAAATATTTTATAAATAAATATATTTAACAAAATGTGAGGAAATTATATCATTTATTATCAATAAAATATTAAACAAAATAGTTTTTTAACAGGTGTGCAAGTCTAAATTTGGCGGACAAGTGTTAGTGTGTCGCGCTAGTTTTTGACGCGCAAGTATAAACCGCGCAAGTCTAAACACCTCTATAGCAGCGCGACAGCAAAGAAACAGCGGAAAACAGAGCAACCTGCACGGCGAAGGACACTTGTGCGGTGAGATCTTGAAAGCTTGAAATCCAGAATATTTGAATGGAAATGGGGACACATATTTATAGGCCACAGTCGTACCCTGTGTGCCGAAGTCTGTCCAGCTTGAAGTTTTACGCCATACCTTGCGCGCCATACACTTTCACGCCGCATTTCCTTTAGTTTTATTCTTTTCCTCAGAGTCACATCCTCATTTATTTTGGATCCAACTCTAAGGGGGTAATTTTGTTGACGCTCCTTTTCGTCACATTGTCTAAACGAATGGAAAGTGAAATGACTTAGCACAAATTGATTCATCCTTTGAAGAAATCATCAAAAATCGACAAAGGCATGAACAAGGCTTCAAAAGCACAAGGGTCACGCACGTTCGATCACTGTCGCACAAGTATACTTGAGCGCCACCTAATGGTCACGCAAATGGCTTGCACGCCATAAAGGATGACTGGCTGGGGTCTTCTCCAGCCTATAAATAGACCCGGTGGGCCCCCCATTTTGAGAGGAATTTTTCAAGAATTCACGAACAGAGCTCTGAACGCCCAAGTCTCTTCTTCAGGTCTTCTAAACTCTTCTAAGAAAATTCATTACCTAGAATGGAAGGCATAAACAATAAGAGTAAGGTCTAAGTGTTAGAATTTACTAACAGTTGTGCACCTAAGTGTTATACCCTTAAGGGAAATTAACACACTTGCACGCCACCCTACTTCTTCATCAGAACATGCACGCCATCTTCTGGAAAGCCTCTAGGGATAATACCAAGGGTTTGAGCCAAGTCTACCCCAAGTATTACCTAAAGGGCTGAAAAGCGCGCAAGTACCCATGTGCTGTGCAAGTATACCTGTGCGTCCAGGAGTTGCGCGCCCACGCAGTACCTGCGCGCCTGCCAAGACTTGCGTGCCCCTACCTTTTTGGGTTCCTTTCCTGCCCATTTCACCCCTCTTATGTCATTCCACCTCTCTTATTCCAGATTCAGTCTTCAAGACACTCTTCAAAGCCATTTACGGCATGATTTCTTGATTTGGATTCCTTATCTAAAAGGAACTCCATGGAACATCTCTCAAAATCTCCTGATTTATAGATATTTATGTCACTAATGATTGATATTTCATTCATTCACCCTCATCCTTTAAGATGAGATAATCCTTAACATTGGTTTCCGTTTCAAGAGTAAGCCCCAATCTCAAATATGGGCATCCTTTTTAGGAGAAAGCCCCAATTTCAAATATGGGCTTCCTTTTCAGGAGTAAGCCCCAATCTCAAACAAGCGTTTCCTTTTCAGGAGTAATCCCCAATCTCAAATATGGGCCTCCTTTTTAAGATTAAGCCTCAATCTCAAATATGGGATTCCTTTTCAGGAGTAATCCCCGATCTCAAATATGGACCTCCTTTTCAGGAGTAAGCCCCAATTTTAAAAATGGGCTTCCTTTTCAGGAGTAATCCCCAATCTCAAATATGGGCCTCCTTTTCAGGAGTAAGCCCTAATTTCAAATATGGGCTACCTTTTCAGGAGTAAGCCCTAATCTAAAATATGGGTTTCCTTTTCAGAAGTAATACCCAGTCCGAATTCTCATTAATATGGTCATCCTCCTCAAGAGTAAGTCCCAAGTCCACTTTTAACCTAGGCCTATTTTTCAAGAGTATTCCCTAGTCTCAAAATATGGGCATCCTCCTCAGGATTAAGCCCCAAGTCCCTTAATTTTTTTAAGTCCCTTAAACCATTCCTCCTTTTCAAGAGTAAGCCCCAGTCTTAATTTCCCTTTAACCAGTTTTAATTTACATTTGATTTTGGGTTTCTTTCTTAGGATTAAAACCCAATCATAAGTCCCATCCTAACATGGGCATCTTCTTTAGGAGTAAGTATCAAGATTAAAGTATCCAAATCTCCATAAAGTACATATACCTTTATGGAACCTATTCCTGTATTTCTTCCCTGATGTAAATCTTAATCCTCGTCTATTTTGGGCAGTCATAAACACATAATCCCCACATCATTGCATCTTTCTTGGCAAAATTGTCTGGTTTCACCAATACCTCTTGTTTCTCACACCAAGCATGACCCACATGATCTTAGGGTGTAAAAGTAATCATGACTTCTTTCTTTCAGCTATCAATCATGCATAATCCTCATACTCCCTTATTCGAACTATGTGGGTTCTGATTCCTTTTCCAAAACAAAGGATATGTAGGTATCCCATCAACGGGTACAATCCCAATTTTGAAATAATCCATGTCCTCCTGAATGACAATAAACTTCAAGTGCCCCACCGAGTGGCTTTAAATCCAGCATGGTCATCATAATGGCCTATATATTTTTATGTATTTTAAGGATACCATCAACTAAGAATCTCTAAAAAATACATATGATTCTTCATCGATGAAGAACCTCGAATATATATAAAAGATTCTCTTAATTTCCTATATATCAATCATTGATTGTCAGACTAAAGGAAAGATCATTTTATACTTGGTAATGTAATAAGGATTCACGAACATAACTTAAATCTATAAAGAGAGTCCTAGAGTAGACAATAATTCCCCTCAAAAAGGAGTGATGAGTCTGACCTCCCATCCTCTCAACAAATGAAAATTCCTAAGCCTCATCAGTTCAGAACTAATGAACGCCTACCTTTGGAAAGTAGGTTCAAATGGATATGGAATCATTGGATGTTTCCGGTTCTACGAATAAACCCGTTAGAAACCGATTAGAATGTTCGAACCTTCAATCAACGAGGTTATCTCCGATTCTAGAGGGAAATAGGGTAATATAGTGTTCATTAACGCATCAACAATTTTTAGTAGATAAAATTTAGTTCATTTATAAGTAATTATCTTCAATATTAGAAAAGGAAAAATGATTAAAATCTATTAGGGTAAAAAAATATATTTCACTAATACTATAACAAACCAACCTGAGTCAACCTAAAAAGCGACTCAAGTAGGCCCATCACATGGTCTGTTATAACGTAGAGGGAAATCAGAAATTAGAAACCATTTCATGAATAAATAAAAAGAAATACATACAATGAGTATACAATGTGGATGAAAATCGATACAAACAAAAACCATAAAATCCAATCCAAAATAGTCAAAACCAAAAAGTATGTTAAGTCTTCATGTCACCAACAATCACCTCAAAACCACTCTACTATAATGGAAATGATAAAAGATAACATAACATGCTACGTAATGCCCTTATCTTTATATATATCCTACAATACAAAATCTGAATCCTCCCAAAGTGAGAACTACATTGTGAGAACAAATCCCATTAAGATACCATAAAATATTTTATATAAGGACTAATAAAAAAAATTTAATAGTTATAACCTTTCAAACAAGAAAACATTTTTATGAAAAATATTTATGAACCCAAACCATTTTCAAAACAATTCACTGTTTTTACTTCATAAAATCCATTAACATTTTCAAACCCCAATTATGATGAGAAGAATTGATAAAATATGAAATAAATTCCATGGATTATAAGGTAAGTATATAACCACATATCCATGAAATATCACCATTTTATTCTTTTTGATACAACATCATAGAAAAAATTATGAGTAATAGTCCATGATAAAAACCATCATGTGATATAAATATATATATTTCTAAGAAAAATTTAATTTGGGATTTAGACTATAAGATAATAAATACTTGATTTAAATGTTCATAAACATGAATACATTGGATCCAACCACTATTGATTCCTTTCACAGTATATCAATATCCAAAAGGTTACCTCTTTATTTTTCCACACATAATAATGTTACCATGTTTATTTATGGATACACCCAATGGTCCAAAAGATACAATCTAGTCAAATACATTTCAAAACCATTCTAAAAATTTAATTAAACATTTTCAAATCCACTCAAATATCCTACGGTTTTTGAAAACCCACTTCTAATTCAAGATATAACTATTTCAATTAAACACCCATTTAAAAATATTTACCTTTACAAGAAAACTATTTAAACCCCATATCACATCAAATTAATGAATTATACTAAGTAATTTATAAAGAACAATAATAAATTAATCAAATTATACAATTTTATATAAATACCTACCTCAAAAATGTGTAAAACCAAGTATCAATTTACAATGGCCACAGGAGACAAAGATGGGCCATCAAAAGAGAAAGAATGTCCGGAAACTAGATAGGTGCATTGCCCCAACTCAAATGGTCTATCACCGAATGAAGTTATGTAGAAAGGAGGAACCCAGAAAATCACCTACAGTGAGCTATTGATTAATAAACATAGGTATTAGTACTAAATGAAATGAAAAGAATCTAGGAATCACCCTAATAACCACAACTCATGACATTTACATGGATTGTAATCCTTTTATATTTCATGGATTCTATAAAGTCTGGAATCATTGAAAAATACACCACCTTTTAATAAAAAACTTGGTTTATTCAATTACATGACATTAATCCAGTACATGGACTATAAACCATTCATTCCCTGAAATTATTTCATAGAATTTTTTTCAACCATTACATATCATGTAATTCTTATACACAATGTGTAATCATCGAGAAGACATTAAACAACCCATTTTCTAGTATAATAATAGGAAAACACCTTATAGTCCTCGGAACATGGGGGAACCCACAAAATCCATTAACAAATTTATACAAGGACTAAATTTATTCAAATAAACATACATAATTTAATTTCAGTTAATTTACCAAAAAGTCACTCAATATTTAAGAATCCCTCTAATGCATCCAAAAAAGGATGATAAATATATAATGAATGAACGACTTATAGAAAAGAGGAAGAATGTGTTACAATATCCCCACTATAAATGATTTCCTAGCATAGAAATCCCTCATATTATCGGACATAAAAATTTGAAAGAAACTACAGTCTCATAAACAATTCCCTCTCCCACGTCTTGTGTCTATCTGATTTAAATTGTAATAGTACTCAGAAAAGAGGAATTGTTTTACCACACTATAGCTTCTATTGATGATCCATAACATGAATTAGTTGCTCAACCAAACTAGTTTTAGTCTCAATTCCAACATCCCCATCTAATCACATGGTAGGTATTTAGTACATACCTTCTTATCTAGGAAGCATGAAACACATCATGGATATAAGTCAAATCAGATGAAAATTCTAATAGATAATCCACCTTTCCCAGTCATCCAATGAACTCAAAGGGGTCCACAAACTTCAGTTCCATCTTACCTTTCATACCCAAATAAAAATATATCATGTGAGGTGAAACATTATGAAAATTTTGATCACCATAATAAAACTACAATGGATGATGATGACATTACGCATAACATTTTTGGTGACTTCATACTGTGATTAGACGTATACATATCAATTACAATATCTCTATAATATTTAGAAAAAGTCTCAACCTAGCCAAGGACCACTCTCCCAACTATTCTAAGGAAAAATTAGATCTATATGTCCAACCAAAAAAATCCTAAAATGGAATAATCTTAACCGTGGCCTAGAAAATTAGACCATATGAAAATGATTTTCCAAAGATCCACCAAAATATATAACACAATCCTGGAGTATACCCTCAATTACCTAGATATCCATCTCTATATTACCATCCTTCAAAGGATGATAATTAGTGCTCAATATATTCTGGTAAGTAATCTCCTCCTCTAAACCCATGCAAAACCTGTATGTGATCCTTGAGTACCCTTAGGAAAAAATTGTAGAGGGATTCATATGAAGTCTCACAAGCACTTGGACATACAAGGGCCCAATATATTCAACCCTAATAATCTTCTTTATGGGAATGAATATTATAATTTTGTGTGTTGAACAAAAAAAATTGTAATCACTTCCTTCATAGTATGATTCCATAGAAAAAATAATGATTGAATCGAAGGAAATATCATCCCATCATTATACTAGAATAAGTAAGGGCATTAAAAACCCATAGGTCTCTAGTGTCACCCCTTAATTCTCTTACAATTAAATCACTAAAAACAAAATATGCAATATCCAACCTTTTCCCCTACCACCAATATAAACCTCTCAATATATGTTATATCTTAGTATCCCTAGGGTTCACAGACCAACATGACTGGTTTCCATAGTTCATCAACTCCTGCCTCTGGAAACACAAAACAACCAAACTATCATGGAAGAGAAATGCTCTATGGGGAGATCAAGATAACTCACGTAATGTCTCCCCACCATAAACTATGTCACCAATGTATTGGAAAACTATGTATCCAACATTATTGAGATTAAATCACTCATCCAATGATGATTAAACTATTATCGAATCCATGAACACCAATCCACCATCCTCTTATACTCCCAAGCTCATATCAATAAAAAACTCAACATAGACCACTTCTCAATTGGTTAATTAATGGATTGTGTTTGAAATTTCATGATCAATGCATTAGAAACCACATTTTGTTTCATAGGGGTGTAAAAAATATCAAAATCAATAGTCATGTGGTACTCCACCCAGTGTCTCTGCCACAATTTATAATCCTTTTGAGTGAAAGTATATTTCAGAAACTGTTGATCATAATATAAAGTAAACCCCTCCCCAAATATATAGTGTAGCCACATTTTGAGATCATTCATAAATACTTCAAACTCATGGTCAGGGTTATGGTTTCTATTCTAATGTTTCTTTGACAAGAATTAGTCGTAGTCCGCCACATGTTTCCCTTGCATCAAGACACATTTGAAACTCATACCTGAAGCATCGTAGAAACATCAAAGCCTGATCCCAGTTCGAGAAGAATAAAAACTAATTTTAAAGTATACCTCTCCTTCAACCCCACAAAATATCCCATACACTTATAATTCCACTAAAAAATTTCACCCTTACGGGATAAATCATTCATCAAAGATGTATGATTGTAGAAATACTAACCAAAATATGTATAGTACCCTTCCAAACCCAAGAATCATTAGATTCCAAAAAAATCCATGGGATACTCCTAGGAAATCACTACCTAAAACATTTAAAGATCCATTTAAAATCCCTTCTCAAATATCGCATTCCCCATAAATTTCACTTCCCAGAACTAAAACACACATTTAGATAGCTTAACCCATAAACGATGCTCGTTTAAGGTTCAAAGAATTATATAAAAATGTTTCATCTTCTCATAATCTTTCTTAGAGTAAAAAATATCATCCATGAACATAATAATAATAGAGTCGAAGAATCTCTAAATTATCTTTTTTATCAATTCCCCGGACATTTCAGGTGAATTATTTAGACTAAATGGAATCACTAAAAACTCAAAAACCCATATCGAATCCTAAATTATGTATTAGATATATCCTCTTCTCAACCATTAAACTAGTTTTTCTTCGACCAAGGTCAATATTTTAAAACTATCATTCCCCTCTAATCTCGAAAAAAAGTACATCAATCCTATGAAAATGGTATTTTTATTAACTGTCACACAATTCAAATTCTGATAGTCAATACAAAGTTTAAGCCTCCCATATTCCTTCTCAGTAGTGAGGATAAAAAAATGCCACAATGAATCACTATGAAAAGTTAATCCTTTAGCCTCTAGGTACTCAAGGTGGACCTTATGTTGGACCAAATTAGTATGTTTCATGTGATATGATAGTATATTAATGATCATCGTAACATGGAGTATGCCAATAGTAGACTCGACCACACTCTATGGTGGTGAAAAAAATCATCTTCAAATCTCGTTGGGTATTAACATACCACTGAAGGAAGACCTCCTCCCAAATAAGGTTCAACTACATCCAGTAAAAAATATAACTACTACAATCTAATTACCCCGGTATAAGGAACAACAAGACCAGAGCATCAAAATCTATTGTCCTACTCACACTGAAAAACATGAGTGTCCCCATCGGTAGATAATAACTGTATCTGATGGTGATAATTGAATATCGGATCCTTATCATTGATCATCTAATACATTCCATAAATCAAGGCTAAGATGTAAATATCAAGAAAAAAAAGTCATTAAGCCACCCCTTGAAGTCTTCAATCATCACCTGACATGAAGGATACATGAAACCCTATTCATACTTCATCCTTAATGGAATGGGTGGATAAAAAAAGAACAGAATACATTATGAATATAGTAAAAACATTCCAAATGGTATTGAAAATATTAAATAATGATTTTCACCTATATCAAATAAAATATCTATCACTATAGAAGGCAAACTAAACACTATAATTCTAATATTATTCATCCCTTATTTAGATTCCTCCAGTTTATACTCCACTGCATGAATAAATCTTATTTGACCCCCTCCCTGCATTTTCTAATCCATGATATCTTCTGCCTTTGTTTGAGGGTAACACACACCATCCATTAAAGCACTTGCACAAACCTATGATACCTTGTTAATTTTTGATCCTACATTACTACACTAGGATATCCTGTCACAAAAGTATTTTAGATGTCCAGATCATCGAAAAAAATTACATGTTATGGGAGCATCCACACAATTTGTCTGGGTATAACAAGATTGCTCACACTGATAGAAAATAATCTGTTGTTGTCATAAAAAATTCCCCTAAATGGTTCTTGAGAAAAAATTGGCTACCTTTTCACTTAATTTTTGGTATATAAGATTCACTCTTTTTTAAAAATTCTTCAACTAAAGCTCCACCCAAACATTTCTTCCCAGCAATGTATTCCTTAATGAAATATTATTTTTTAACTTCCTCCATAAATGTCAAAATTTATAGGAGATTAATCATTGAATTAATATCATTCCTTAGTCCTAACTCAATCCTATGATCCTTTGTGTACTCATTAGTGATAATCTAGATTTCAAGATACACAAACTCCACAAAATTCATGCAATGCTCCAAAATGATATTCTCTCCCTACTATAATGGATGAAACTCATTGCTATTTTCTACACGTAATGTGTTATGGTAAAATTTATAATAAAAATTATCCTTTAATGAGTATTAGTTAAGGTACTAATCAAAAATTTTGTGCACATTAGATCCCACCATCTTTTTCTTGGTCTGTCGAGTGCGTATTTGGGAAAACTCGCCTTTGAGTCCTCATGAGTCTTCTAGAAATTGAAGATCCTATAAATATATTCAATATACTATTTATATTAATGTAGTAATTTATCACCATAACATATTTTTGGATGATTATTAGTATACATAGATCCATGATCCACTACACAACCTAGCTTATGGACCCCAACTTAACCCAGAGTCAGAATAATGTGGATTACATCTTCTACCAAAGAATGCTCCACTGAAGGATTTTCCTGCAAAACCTATCTCATGACCTTATCTATTGGATTTAGAATATATATTATCAAATGGAATGTATAATAAACACAATAAAATAACCAATTATACCCAAAGAACATAACAAAATTTTATTACCACTTTCATAATTCATCCAAATGATTTAAAATAACAATAATATAATGTAATTATGAATTCTATTCATAAAATATATTTCAATATAAGAATAAGAAAATTTAAATAAACATTTAATAAATTACATTAAAATTACAACAAACCACAAGCATCAAACCTAGTAAATGTCCCTGAAGCATGGTAACTCAGATTTAGTCACAAGAGTGAGTGAGCCAGACCCCATTTCTAAATGTACATTATGAATTTTGATAGTCTTAACTAATATATACACAATAAATAGAACAAAACATTTACAGTGATAACACACTTCATGCTAATCCTTCCCTTTAATTGTAACTTATAATATAACAACCAAAGATTACATAACCATCTATCCAAGATGGTCAATCACATGGTAATGTATAAAAAATAGGGAAACATGAAAGAATAAAACCAAACATGAATAAATACGAAACAAGGTATAGAACCATAGTACAAAGTGAAAGAAAAGATATTAATCCCAACACCATATAATACAAGAAAAAACCAGCTGATGTAGAAAGTATGAAAAGTATCTAAGTGACCAAAATTCACCTCCAATCCACCACTCAAGGAAAGAAAGGACAAAATATAAACTTACATGCTACATGGTGACCTTCCCTTTACCTATATCCTATAATAAAAAATTAGAAAATTTCTAAAGTAAATGGTAGGGTGATATTACAAAGAATAAATGGATACCACCATATATTTTATTCAAGGTAAAATATAAATAATACAACATTTAAAACCAAAATTATTTTATAAGGTATTTTCTGAAATATATGCTTTTTAAAAATCATTTCCCTTTGTTATTTCATAAAATCCATTCATATTCTCAAAACTGAAATATGAAAGTAAAAGTGATAAAATTATAAATCGTATCCACACATCATAATGTAAAAAATTAAAAACATATCCATGATTTACCACCATGTGATACCATGTGAGAAAACCACGTACAAAAACTTGTGAGTAACAATCCCTTCAAAAATCCATCATGTGATAAAATCAATGAATGACAAAGAAAAATATCATTTAGAACTTATACTATGGTATATTACATACTATATATAAAATAAAATAAATAAGAATAAAATTGGGTACATCTAGTATCTAGTCCTTCCATATTCTATCGATATCCGAAAGGATACCACCTATTGGTGCCACACACACTATAGCTAACCATGCCTATTTCTTTATAAAACCAAGGTCCTAATTGTGTTCTGATTTTCACATAAATATAAAATCCATACTCACAATTTTATAAACCATTTTCAAATCCAATATAGACTTATTCAAATTTTGAAAACCCATTTCCAATTAAAGTCATTATCAAATTAAAATTTATTTAAAAACATTTTTCATTCCCAAATAACCTTTAAAACCTTTAATCACATAAACTAAATAAACAATCCAAATTAAATTATCAAGAACAATAAAAAATCATCTAATTAGCCATTTTTACAGAAATACCTACCTCAAAACCTTATAAAACCTATGAAACAACAACAATAGTGTTTGGAAATAAATAGATCATTCTTTCAATGGCAAGGAGTGATATTAAAATAGAGAGTTACACAACCAAAACTCGGATTCTTGATCATCAAAAAAAGTGATCTAAATGGGAGGAACCCCCTAAAATAACATAGGGTAAGTTTTGGGTTGAGGGAGCGAGTGATATAGACCGAATAAAATGGAAATCATCCATGAAGCACCATAAAAGCCACAACTCAAGAAATTTAAACAGAATGTGATCCCTTTAAATGTTTTTTATTCCGTGAACTAGTAAATTGTTGAATGTCAACTTTGTATTGAATCCCAAATTTTTTCCATTACATGATGTGAACCCAGTACACTATTTGTAACATTTCACCCCCTAAATTTGTTTCAATAACATCTTCTTAGAGACTATTATACAGTGTTTAATCCCTTTACATGGAATTTAATCATCCAAATAAAAAAATAGCCCAAGTTCTAGAAGAAAAGCTTCCAAAATAGCTATAATATCTTCTAATATTATGGTGAACCCCTCAATGAACTTAACAAATTTATACTCAAACACCATTAATTCTAATAGACATAAATCATTGAACATTAAGTAATTTTACCTAGAAATGGCTCTCTATCCTTGAGACGCCCACAAACTCAGACAAACATGGATGATACAGAAAGTATGAACAAAGGAGTTCCTAAAAATAGTAATGGTGGGTTACAATTTCTATTGGACATAAACTTTCCTAGGTACTAAAACTGTTTTATAATTGGTATTTTTATTCCAATTGAATTAAATATCTTAAGAAGTTCATTTGGTATATATAAAATTTCTAATATAGACACATTATTAATAAATTTTAAATATAATTACTGTTTATAAAAGATAGGGTTGTTCTATTACATTTAGAGATGGCTCAAAAGAAAAAGATAAATGATTTTGTAATGTTTTTATTTCTATCACTACTATTGATTCACATATCTGTAGAGAGGGTAATAAAGTACCTAAACCCATAACCAACATGGGAGTATAGATGGGAGATTTATTTTTCTGGTATATATTCTAAATTTGATTGAGAATCTTTTATTTTTATACATATATAAAACTCTATATTTTCTCATATTATAACTTTTCTTGGGCATTGTAGTCTCAATATGGGGAGGCCTATTATTATAATTGTTATTTTTGTATTTATTTTTTTTGTTGTTTTTGTTGTTATTAATCTAGAAAATCAAAATCTTATTTTTCTTAATACTATATAGTGAATTAAATTTTTATAGAGTATGAAACATTTTCTTTCAAATTTTATATTGTTGTAAAAATAGTAAAATCATGGTCACATAATGCATTGTCCAAAATTCAATCTATAATGATATTAATATTTTGATTAAATATTGAAAGAAAACAAATGAAAATAAAGTTTCAAATTTATTAATGATTTAAAAATATTAAGATGCCTTGAAAATATTAATTTAGACTTAATTGTACATGTTTAAATTGAATTTATAGTAGGTAAAAAATTTACATTTCCTATTTTTTGGTCATTTTAGTAGATATATATTGATTTATTTTTTTATGTCAATGAAGATAAACTTAATAAATGTTTTCTATTTTCTCTAAAAATGTTTAATATAATAAAATAAAACTTAATAATATCTATTTTATATGAGTGGTGGAGAATTATTAAATCTATAAATCAAAAAAATTGAATAAACTTATTAATTTAATACTGCCACTACAAAAAACTATATTGTTGTTGAAATAAATATTAAAACAATTCATGAAATGGATATAACCTGTAACTACCCTGTTTTGGGTGCCGCCCAAAGGTGCCCCATACCCCGTTGGTCACATGGCCTCAACTGCATTTCCCCGAATGTTAGAGGCTACCGACTAGTAGCGAGGGCCATGTGTGTGATAGTGGGTAAACTATTCCCTCATTGGAAGATTAACACAGTGGAATAAAAATAACATACAATAGTGGAAGCAGTAATACCATATAATAAGGAAACATTCGAATACTAAATGTATATAATCAACAGCAGCACGTATATAAATGATACATGTAACATATGTCTAGGAAACATCCAAACAAATAAAAATGTTGTAAATATATTACTAAACCACAGTAAAAAAAGGGAACAAGTATTCTCCAACAACATCACAAGACTCAGTTTAGTCTCATGCTCTCCATCTTCACAACAATCAATTACGTAATGTTGTAGGGCGCTTGCCTTTATCTATACATGCAACAATATAATCTGTTTGAGCCTAAAATCATGACCCAAAAAGGGTGTGAGATGAATTCCAGTAGGAATCCACATATGAAATTTTCCTAACTATTAGTGAATATATATAGGAGGAAATATTAAAAATGAAATAAATAACAAGGAAGTACACAAAAATAAACCTTATTATAGTTTCAACTACATTCATTTACAGTAATAAATTATTCAACAAATCATTCCAAAGAATCCCTCTCGAAAATATCTCACAACATTGCTTCTCTGGTTCAAGCAATCATTTAAACTATAAATATAAAATTACCCTAGGGGAAAGATCACACAGTCATACCCCTTTGGTCACATGCAAAAAAAGACTCTCTGAGGAATCACTCATCGTCAATTCCTCATGTGGTCTTTTAACGATAAACTATTGACTCTATGAAGAAGCACTCAATATCGATTCCCCTTGTGGTATTGTAACAGAAACTATAGACACTATGAGGAAGCACTCACTGTAAATTTCTCTCTATAGTCTCACAATGCAGAAATTATAACATTCACTCTAGGGAATCCATCAACATCAATACCCCTCTTATGGTCGAACTACACTAGGCTCTCATAGCCCTATATAATACAATCATGAAAAAACTATATATAGTAGCCAAATTAAATATCACATACTACTTTTCTAAACAACTCCAATACATATCACTAGCTTGTCTTATAATATCAACTCCTTCCTAACATCACTAAGCATGGAACACAAAACATCTTAATGGGAATTTATAAAACCAACAGAAACTATCAAAAAACATGGGAAAAACATCCATAAGTAAGGTAATAAATAATATTTATAATCAAAAACCATTCCCATGAAAACAAACAAAATTAGCAATCAGCAAGGATAAAATTCCAGGACATGCAATTCCATAAACTGGGGTATTCGGCACTTTTTGAACATATAATCCAAAGACAACTACAGAATTGCACAAACAACATACCTTGACATTGTACAATTGATATAGTTGAATATCATACTTTTATTTGACATATAATGTCATAGATCTACAAAACCATTAAAATCGATGAATGAAAAATATCTCACAAAAGAAAAGAAATAAGCAGTTGGGGATCTAGAAGAATGAAAAACTCACAGTGGTCATTCCAATGCAATTTATAGTGTTTGATTCAAATAATAGATGATAGATTGGGGTTTCAAAGAGGATTCATTGATTTACGTTGCTCTTGGATGAGATATGACAAGAAGAAGGTGTTTTTATCAATTAAACATGGCCTCTGTACAATTTAACAAAAAAATTGAAATGTACACGTTGTATTCATTTAATGTACATGCCATGTACATTCCTTAATTGGCACCTACATTAGGTGGTCTCTAGGTCACCTCACATAGCCATGTACTTGGTCATTACACGGCCTATACACAGCTACCCGTGTAAATTAGGTACAAGGCGATTACTCCTAAGTACACAACGTGTACTAATGAATTTTTCAAATTCTCCCCCTTTTTCTCAAAAACACCTAAAATAAAGATCCACACTTGAAATGAAGATCTAGGTTTATAAAAACTTATCCCTTAAATAAATTCATCACTGAATTTAACAATTGAGGAGGTGCATAAAAATAATACTCAAACAAATCTGACCATTGAAACTGCACATTGCTCACCCTCTCCCAAGTCTCGTCATATAATTTCCCATGTGGCCACAACACCTGTACTAGAGGAATGGACTAACCATGGTGAACCTTCGTGTTGCGATCATGAATATGGATATGATGATCCCAAAACAATGCATCCATATCCAACTCAACCTAATCGGGTTGAAAAACATGAGACAATATAGAGAATTAATTCCATATCTGAGAAACACGGAAGTCATCATGCATATCCCACTACCAATGATGTAACTACAATCGATTGGAAACCGGACTGACTCTCTCCAAAACCTCAAACGGCCCAATGTATCTCGATTAAATCTTTCCCTCTCTCTTAATCCTTCTATGTCCCAGCCTTGGTTTGACATCTAGAAAAACCTAATTTTCAACCTCGAACTCTAGAGGTCTACTCCATTTATCAACAGAATACTTCAATCATGACCTTGAAATAACCATCCTCTTCTGAATCAAATCTACCTTCTCTGTGATCTTCTGGACAAGACAGGGTCTCATCATATTTGCATCTCTTTCTTCTATCCAAAATAGTGGTGATCGGAATGGCCTATAGTATGAAGCCTCATAAGGTTTCATCTAAATAGTCTCCTGAAAACTATTATCGTAGGAAAAATCCACCAGACATATGTTCTTCTTGAAAAAACCTCAAAAATCTACGTCACATGCTCGAAGAATGTCCTCCAACTCCTGAATCGTACAATCCTATTGGCCATTTTTCTGGGTATGGTAAGTTGTACTCAAAATTATATGTGTACCCAAAGCCCACCATAGTACCTTCCAGAATCAAGAAGTAAAATTGGAATCCCTATCTAAAACGATGTATTATGGAACCCCATGTAGACATAAAATATCGTGGATGCAAACCCTTCCTATTTCATCAATACTGATGGTCGTCATGATTGTTAAGAAGTGTAAAACCCTCATGAGTCTATAAATGAAAATACAAACTACATCATTCCCATGAGGCGACCTCGATAAACCTATCAAAAATCCATCACGACATCATTCCACATCCAATCGGTAATGGGTATCTACTGCAAAAACCATGTTGTTCGCTCATGATCTGCCTTCACCTACTGACAGGTGGAACACCTCATGACAAAACCAACAACATCTCTCTTCATTCCTAGATACCAATACTAATGGTGTTGATCTCTATACAACTTGGTGACATCAGGATGAACTACCCAAACTGAAGAATAAAAAATCCCACATCAGCTCCTCACGTATGTCTGCTGAAACCAACATACGCCGATGAAAACTTAAGATCTCATCCTCACCTACTGTCCATATAGTAATAGGGTCCTCTCCTGACACACTGTCCTATAGAACTAGTAATTCATAATCTAATTGATACCTCATTCTCAATCAATCAATTAAAGTAGAGGTAAGAGCTACAGAAAAAAGAAACTTCTACACATGTCTGTCATGCACTTCCAAATGCATCTTAGAGAACATATTCATAAGCTGCCACTAACTGTTGGCCTCATGAACTGCATGTATCTAAATCCCACTGTTCAACACATCATCCACTTCTATAGAGACCCAAATCATTACATACATGGACATTACATTACTTTGGTGTAATACTTAATACATAACAACAACAGACACCCAAAGACCATAATAGTTTCGTGTCTTTGGAAACTCAGAACAAAATCTTCTAATCATGGTGAATGATCTTCAACATTTCCCATAAAGATCGTTCCCTTTTTATTTTCTTACCTAAAACATTTCTTTATATCCAAGGGATAAGAAACCAAAAAAAGGGTGAGCTCAAATGCTCATTATGGGTAATCAGGGAGAAAATAAAACTAACCATATACCTTTGAACTTAAAAACATAAACATAATGTATAAAAATAAAAATCATGAGTTGTGAAATAAATCATGGAATTACCTAATGAATACATCATAATGGAACATTAATCATGATAAAATAGCAGGGGAATAAAACATATAATTGTGGAAAATCATTATGAAGATGTTATGATTTCCATATTAGCCAAGGCATTTCCGCCAAGAACATCATAGTGGACAATGTCCATTACTAAACCGGGTTTACTTGTCCTTTCATCCCTGTATTACTAAACTGGATTTACATGTCATTCCAGTGATGTATATATCATGACATATAAATCATTACCCAACGCATTGGAGGTATATATAGGTCCCACCCATCTCATCATGAAATCATTAGTTCATGTGTCAGAAAATAATCGTGAACCTTTCATCATAACCTAAAAAATTATATTGGTTTCATAAACAACATCCTATCATAAAATAATCCAAATAAAAGAAATTGATATCATTTCATGAGAAGAAAAATAAAACTATTTAAAAATTAGAGACATTATATTTGAAAAATAAACATACTAAATAATGTCATCTTATATGGAAAACAGTTTTGATAAAACACTTGAAATGAATTCTTGAGAAAAATATCCTTTCTTCTTTAAAATCATTTTATTTTCACATAATTCCATGAAATTTTAAAAGAAGGTGATTTTTGTTGAAAATAATAATGAAATCATTTAGAGAAAGATTCATGAAAATAAGGCATTATGAAACCGTAAAAATCAGTTCATTCCATATAAGTTAAAAAAACATTCTTCTCATACTTTGGCCGGAAAAGTCAAAAAGTATCTCGTACTGAAAACGAAAAAAGATTCTTTTCATGTCTTTTACTAAAAATTCACCGAGGTAAAATTGGATATAAAAAATTGTAAGAGGATATATATAATATTATATATTTAGGAAACATGGATGTGGATGATAAATATGTCGTAGTAAATTCTGAAATATAAAAAATCTCGGCTAAAAAAAGAGATTGCGAGATTTTCACATACCTTATGTCCAATTTCTTATATACATGTTTGAAACACATGTATAGTGGGTTTAAACATATTATAAAATTGTAAAATAACCATAATAATATTTATTATATCATATATGTTTCACTTACGACTTTATATTACCCGTTCATTTGTCAATTCCATGTTAAAACAGTGTTTTGGGTAAAATCGGTTCATTTATCATACATGTTTGGACATGTTTTTCTTGATATTATTATTACATATATCTTGATTTACATACTTCCAGAACATAAAACATGATTTATATATCATATATATTTATTATATATATAATAGATAGATAAATGAAATTAAATACACATATCATGGAGACGGTAGACCGTACGTACGCATGAACGTTGTTTTCATTTCCTTAATGAATTGAATGGAAGTAAATGAAATGTATATATATATATACATAAATCCAGTAGCACTATTATGTCATATATTTCATTATTATTTCTTATATATACTTTATAATCATTCTTGAATGGTTAACACGGAGGATGAATCTCATCGCATCGTGGAGACGGTAATTCGTACGTACGCACGAGTGATGATATCATTCCCATAAATATTAAATGGAATTGGAGTGGGTGATATAATATCTAATAATTATAATAATTTTATAATAATCATATATTGTTATTATTCCCTCCATTATTCCCATCCACGTAAGGTGGTGGTGGGAAATCATATTACACCACAACGTGGAAACAGTAACTCTTACATATGCACGCATAGTGATTTCATTTTCTGTAGGATGGATAGAATGTGAAATGGGGTTGTTTCATATTTATAATAAAATATCATAATATGATTGATACTTATGTTATTACTTTATAATGAAACAAATAAATAATAGGTTGTATAAGAAGAAATAAATTGAAAGAATTGGTAAATGATATTACCTCTTCTTTGACGTGCCTCTTCTAATACTCTTCTTTGGACACTAAAGATGGACTTTGAAGAAGACCAAGACCTCTATTATGTTTCTAGGGAAGCGGAGAAGGAAAATGGGATTATTTTGGCCGAGAATGAAGTCTCAAAATGGTATTAGGAGGAGAGGTATGAGGTGCCCTTTTATAATAGATGAGAGGGGCACTTTTGGAAACCTCAAAAATATTAATTAATAATAAAATTAAACCCCACATAAAAACATCCAAAGTGAGTAAAATTAGGATATGAGGTAAGATATGGTTGTAATATCATTAACCCATCAAATTTAGACAAGTTTTTATTTTATTTTAAACCTTATCATTTTGATTTATGCTTATTTAATCAATTTAATTTTATTAGTGGTAGTAATATTCTAAATTTTAAATGGTTATGAATACATACTTATGTTTTGTGAATTGACCATAATTAGATACATTATTACATTTTGGACCATATAATTTTAAATTTTAAATTTTTTAAATATTATTGTGATTTTTATAGAATTTAATAATATGTTATTTTTATAAAATATCAATAGTGTCAATTTTGACACTATTCAGTTATTTGAATTGAAATTAAATCCATACAGAATATATATTAGAAAAAAAAAATTTAATAGATTTAAAACTTGTCATATTCATCTAAAAAATTAAATTAGCACATTAATGTTTTCACATAACATTTATTTTAATATTTTAAAACCATTTTTGTGATATTTCCCTTAATAAAAAAATTACAACAATATTTTTGTATAATTATTTAATATACTTATTTTTTTGCATAGAAAATAAAATTAAAATACTATGATGAATATAAATCTAATATATTCCATTATAATACTTTTACTCTAATTTATCATCTTAAAATAATAAGATTTAAATTTTTATATTTATTATCATTGAAGGTGACAACTTTGACATCATTTAAAATTATATAATATAGTTATCAAAATCGCTTTTATAAGCCTCTAAATGGAAAAATATTCAACCTTTGGATGCATATTGATTACATTTAGACGACCAATACGTTTTTTCAGGTGTTTTTGCCTTTTATGGTCACTATTTGTTTAATAAAAACTATATTTTTGATTTTTCACTAAATAAACAATTTCTGCATCACTATTGTGTCACCATTAATTATAACTACTTAATCCCTAAATATTCTAAATAAATTAAAATTATGTAGATAATTTTATTATATTTTTTTGTGACAATTAATGTTTTAATATTTATAAAGGTTATCACTAAATTAAAATTATTACACTTATAAGATATAAGAGAGTGACACATTGTCACTTTCTTGGGTGTTAAGAATAATTACATCTTTTTCATGGTAAAAAGCCTATGATATGAATCTATTCCGTCCATTAGGTGATATGGGTCAACATATATTCATACAATAGATTTTTTTCAGGTGTTTGGGTCATTTTATTATATTATTCTTACCATTAATTACCCAATTTACCTTTAACTATTGTAAATAAAATTTACCACAGTTAAATTCATAATTTCTAAAAATAAAAAGTAGACTATTAGAATAATTTACACCTACTGATTCAAAATATGGAATCCATTTTTCCAAATTCAAATCACATAATATGCACTATTTAATTTAAAATTAATCTCACTATTGAGAAAACGAGTTTTAAAAGTTAAAACATTGCAAAAGATTAAAATGTTTTTACTAATGAATTTAATGTAAAAATAATGATAATGACATGAATTATATTAAATGGAAAAATTATATTCTATTTATAATTTAAAACAATTCACTAATATATTTAAACAATATAAATTATTTTGATGAAAAAAGATGTTTTCATTTAAAATTTAGCGTCTTTTTACTATGCATCAAAATAAGAAACTTATCAAAAAATATCAAAATTTTATCCAAAGTAAATTTTTATATCTTGATTCCATGGAATAATTTTAATTTGTCAAATTGAACTTATAAACATGTCAAAAACTAGATTTAAATTGGGTTTTCCATCAAAAGGAGGCAAAAATGCATTTTATTAAAAATAATTATTTTACCCAAAAAAATTATTTTTTCTCATACCGTGTTCTATAATATGTGTAGGATGAATAATTATGTAATAAAATTATAAATGTAGTTAATAATATTCATAATGGATACTTCATAATGATATATCATTGTTTTGTATAACTCGATATTGCATACAACACACGCTATCGAGGAAGGTCGCTCTTGCATGCAACACAAGCCAAGAATAGTGTTTACATATATTAAAAGGTAATACAGTGTTGTGTTTAGGGAAGGATAATCTTGGGGTATCATACAACACATGAAATCAATTAAATTAAAAATAATATTTCTCATAAAATCTCTGGCTATTACATTCTACCCCCCCCCCCCCTTAAAATGAATTTCACCCTCGAAATTTGTCAGGGTTATAAATCATTTACTACTTGAAAATTTATTTCATAGAAACCCATATCGTAAAAAGTAATACTGAAACATAATTTTAAAATGGAAAAATAGAAACATAACGGTCACCGAACGTAACTAAACACTAGGATTCCACATAAGAGAAAATAGGTTAAAATATGGATATGGAAGAGAAATATAACCATCATGTTCTGACGATGAGTGGTAGAGAACATTGCTATAAAAAATCCAACAATAACAAAGCCTTAAATTTGTGATGATCTATGGTACCATCTGATTCATTGGATATGAGGGTACGAGAACAACATTATTGGTTTTGAAGATCATTTTCCTAAAGTTGATTATTTTTTTCATAAGTAGAAATACATACATGATTTTATTCTAATGTCATCGTTGGTTATTCCATGAACAATTTCCACTTCATCTCTTATTTATAGAAAGGATATTGAATTTTTTCCTTCTTGAAATGTTCACAGATCATGTGATAGAATGATAGGTTATTCTATCTGTCTCAAAAAAAGTTATCAAAAGTTATTAAATATATCTAAGTCAATCTATGGTGAGATTGACTATATATGATTCCAAAAATGGACTTACACATCAAATATAATACCTTTTAATAAAATAAAAATAATTTCTACTAACTAGGGAATTATTTTAGGCTAGTGGTAAGTGATAAAGGCTTGTCGTACTTCAGTTGTGGGTTCAATTCTCATAGCCTTGTCCGATGCAACAGGTTGTCGCTCGTCCTATGGGTTGTCATTTATCTAAAACTATACTATTATAACATTTCATAAATAATATCAAAATGTTATAGCCTTAAATAGTACTATATGATATCTAACTTAATCCATTCCAATCTTTAGGCTTATCCATTATACTTCTGTCCAATCTAATAGTATAAGGAAAACGATTCTTAGAAAGGTCAAGCATGTTAATATCATCATTTATCCCCACATATATCATAAGATATATCTTGATGGTTATATTCCAAACATTTTAAGGACTTCATCATGCATCCTCTTGAAACATAAATTCCTATAGAACCTTAGTGACAACATGAATTCCATCAAAATTAACCCTTTCCATACACCAAATATACCAAAATTTCTATATACTAAATCCATGATATCACATTTTCCTTTTATCAATCATGATCTCATTAATACTATGAAACATCTCATTATCCCTTTATCACATCATTAGGAGCATATCATCTGCATTCCAAAAATATTTCAATCACTTTTCATGGTTACCGGTACCATTCAACATATACTTTCAAATACTCAAGGAAAAACAATAGTATAACAATCATTATATTTTTATTTATTCCATAGTACCATACATTATTCTTGATAAACATGCAGTCATTCCACTACCTTCTTAAACCATTTACCAAGCTTCATAATTTTATTCCTCAACACTTAATTCATCTCATATATCATTTGTAGTCTCTTCATCATCAACAACATAAACACTACCCGTACAACCATGTTGATTCTCTTCATGAGATTTTCCCTTAATTCATTGGTTTTCATAATGCCCGTAAATTCCACATTTAAAACATTTAACTATTGTTGATATCTTAGAAATACCATTATCCTTGTCTTTAGTGTTAACTAAACCTTTTGCTTTGCAATTACTGGATTTGTGTCCTTCTTTTACACACCCAAAGCATCTTCGAGTTCCTTTGAAACATCCTCCCTGATGCCTCTTACAACATGATTTATATGATGGAAAATGAACTTTCATTCCTCTTTGATCATCATGAAACTCCATATTTCTCCTATTAACTGAGTCAGGAAACATACCAATGTTGTGATTATTGATCATATTATGAGATTTCTTATTAGGAATAAAAACGATGTTTTTCCATCCAAATACAGTTTCATTTGGTTACTCATGAAGAATATAATTCCATTGTCCATCATATTCTCTATTAACATGAATCTTCATGTTTCAAGACATTTTCTAAAACCCAAAAAGAATAGTGTGAGATAAAAAAAGAATACTAGGAAAACAACATAATAAAGGGGAGTACTTTCAATCTCTAACATCTTAGGATTAATCCTAGGTTATTCAAGATCATTATCATAATTCTAGGACAGTAACCTATACTTATACATAACCTTAGGGACACCCTAAATATATCTTTGAAATATCTCTAGGGATTTCACTAAAGTTTTCACATCCTAGTTTCCAAAGGTTAACTAAACCAATCCTCTGATATAAACTGTAGAGACCCAAAGCTTTACATACATATACATTACATTACTTTTGTGGAATACATAATACATAACAAAATCAGACACTCAAGGACCGTAATAGTTTAGTCTATTTGGAAACTCAGAACATAATCTTCTAATCATGGTAAAATATCTTCAACATCTCCCATACAAATCATCCCCTTTTTTTCGTATCTAAAACATTTCTTCATATCCTGGGGATAATAAAACATAAAAATGGTGATCTCAAATGCTCAGTAAGGTTAATCATGGAGAAAATAAAACAAACCATATACATTTGAACATAAAAACAAGAACATAATGTTTAAGCATCAAAATCTTGAGTTATGAAATAAAACATGGCAGTACATAAGGCATAGATCATCAAGGAACATTAATCATGATAAAATATAATGGGAATAAAACATGTAATTTTGGAAAACCATTAATCACATGTTATGACTTCCATTTTAGCCAAGGAATTTCTGCCAAGACCATCATAGTGTACAATGTCCATTACTATACTGGGTTTACATGTCGTTCCAGACCTGTATTACTGAACCAGATTTACTTTACGTTCTAGCCAGAACTATCTATTAAGATATAAATATTTACCTATTTCATTGGGTGGAGATATAGGTCCTACTCATCTCATAATGAAATCATTATTTCGTGTTCCACTAAATAATCATGAACAATTCATCATAACATAAAGAATAATATGGGTTTCAAAAATATCATCCCATCATAACAAAATCCATAAAAAACAAATGGATACCATTTCATCATAATAAAAATCAAACCATGTAATTAATAGAGACATTATACATGAAACATAAACATACTATATAATGTCATCTTATACGGAAAATAATTTTGATAAAACACTTGAATTGAATTCTTGAGGAAAATATTCTTTCTTCATCAAAATCATTTTGTTTTCACATAATGCCATGAAATTTTAAAAGATAAAGATTTTTATTGAAAATAATCATGAAATCATGTAGGGGAAGATTCATGAAAATAAGATGTTATCAAACCGTTAAAATCCGTTCATTCCAAATAAGTTAAAAAAACATTTTTCTCATACATTGGCCAGAAAAGTCCAAAAGTATCTCGTACTGAAATCGACAAAAGATTCCTTTCATGTATTTTACTAAAGATTAACCAATAGGAGAAATTATATTTAAAAAATTTTAGGAGGATAGAAATAATATTACATGTTTAGGAACCATGGATGTGGATTATAGACATGCCCAAGTAAATTTTAATGTATAAGCAATCTCGAATAAAAAAGAGATTGAGATATATTCCCATACCTTGGGTCCAATTTATTCTATACATGTCTTAAACTCGTGTATATTGGATTTAAACATATTATTAACTTGTAACAAAATCATAATAATATTTATGATATCATATATGATTCACTTATGACTTTATATTACCCGTTCATTTGTCAATTCAATATTAAAGCAGCATTTTGGGGAAAATCATTGCATTTATCGTACGTGTTTGTACTTGTTTTTCATGATATTATTATTACTTATATCATTATTTAAATAATTATAGAATGAAAAACATTATTTATATATCATATATATTCAGTATATATATATAATAGATATATAAATTAAATGAATCACACCGTTCATGGAGACGGTAGACCATGCGTATGCATGAACATTGTTTTAGTTTCCTTAATAAATTGAATTGAAGTAAATGAAATATATATATATTTATAAATCCAACATCATTATTATGTCATATATTGAATGATTACTTATTATATATACTTTATAATCATTCTTGAATGGTTAAAACAGATGATAGATCTAATCGCACCGTGGACATAGTAATTCGTACGTACGAACGAGTGATGATATCATTCCCATAATTATTTACTGGAATTGGAGTGGATGATATAAAATCTCATAATAAAGATAATGTTATAATAATCATATATAGTTATTATTTCCACCATTATAACCATCCATGTAAGGTGGTGGTGGAAAAATATATTACACCACGGTGTTGAGACGGTAAGTTGTACGTACGCGCGCGTGGTGAATTCGTTTTCCGTCGGATCGATAGAAGGTGAAATGGGGTTGTTTCATATTTATAATAACATATAATTACATGAGTGATAATTATTTTATTACTTTATAATTAAACAAATAAATAAGAGGATGTAGAAGGCGAAATAAATTGAATGAATCGGTAAAGGATATTACCTCTTCTTTGACGTGCCTCTTCTAAACCTCCTTTTAGGACACTAAAGCTGGTCTTTGAAGAAGACCAAGATCTATAGTATGTTTCTAGGGAAACATAGAAGGTAAATGGGAAGGTTTTGGATGAGCTAGAAGGATCAAAATGTTTTGAGTAGGAGAGGGAGGAGGTTCCCTTTTATAATTGAAGAGAGGGCCACTTTTGGAAACCTCAAAAATATTAATAAATAATAAACTCAAACCCCACATAAAAACTTCCAAAGTGACTCAAATTCGAATATGAGATAATATAGGGTTGTAATCGCATTATCTAATCAAATTTAGACATATTTTGATATTATTTTAAACATTATCATTTTGATTTATCCTTATTTAATCTATTTAATTATATTAGTGGTAATAATATTCTAACTTTTAAATGGTTATAAATACTTACTAATGTGTTGTGAATTGTCCATAATTAGAGAAATTATTACATTTTAGACCATATAATTTTCAATTTTTAATTTTTAAATATTTTTGTGATTTTGAAACAATTTAATAACACGTTATTTTTATAAAATATCAATACTGTAAATTTTTCCACAATTCAATTATTTGAATTTAAATTAAATCCATACAAAATATATATTCAATAAAAAAATTTTAATAGATTCCTAGATTTTCATATTAATCTAAAAAATTCATGGTTAACATTAATTTGTTCTTTATAATTTTATCTCAATATTTTTAAAACCATTTATTTGATATTTCCCTTAATAAAATAATTACTACAACATTTTTGTATATTTATTTAATATATTAATTTGTTGCATAAAAATTAAATATAAAATACTATGATGCAGATTAATCTAATATCTTCAATAAAAAAACTTTTAATCAAACTTTTCATCTTAAAATACCAACATCTAAATTGATATATTTATTAAATTATGATGGTGACAACTTTGAAATCATTTAAAATAAAATAATATAATGGTCATAATCGCTTTTGTAAAGCTCCAAATGGTAAAATATTAGATGATTGGATGATCATGGAATACGTGTATACGACCAATAAGTTTTGGTTAGGTTTTTGTGCCTTTTATGGTAAAATATTAGTTTAATAAAAACATTATTAATGATTTTTCAGTAAATAAACATTTTCTGCATCACTATTGTGTCACCATTAATGATAATTATTTAATCCCAAAAAATTATAAATAAATTCAAATGAGGTAGATAATTTTATTATATTTCTGGTGACTATTTATTTTAGATGATTTAAAATGTTTATCACTAAATTAAAATAATTACACTTATAAGATATAAGAGAGTGACATATTGTCACTTTCTTTGGTTTTAATAATAATTACATCTTTTTAATGATAAAAAGTACATAAAATTAATCTATTCTGACCCTTATGTGATATTGGTCTACTTTTATTCATCCAATAGAATTTTGGTAGGTGTTAGGGAAATTTTATAATCTTATTTTTACCCTTAATTACCCAATTTACCTTTAACTATAGTAAATAAAATTTACCATAGTTACTATTCAAAATGGATAAAAATAAGAATAATCCTATTAGCATAATTTTGACCTACAGATTCCAAATATGGAATATATTTTTTCAAATTAAGAACACAGAAGTTTCAGTATTTAATTTAAAATTAATCCTGCTATTGAGAAAATCGGTTTTAAAAGTTAAAACATTGCACAATATTGAAATGTTTTATCCAATGAATTCAATGTAAAATTAATGATAATGACTTTAATTATATTAAATGGTAAAAATATATTCTATTTATACTTTAAAACCATTGACTAATATATTTTATCCATAAAAATCTTTTTGATTAAAAATGTTGTTTTCAATTAAAATTTAGCGTATTTTTAATATTCATCAAAATAAGAAACTTATCAGAAAAGTATAAAAATATTTATCCAAAGTAAAATTTTATATCCTAATTCCAGGAATAAGTTTAATTTTTCAAATTTGACTTATAAAATTTTAAAAACTAGATTTAATGTGGGTGTTCCATCAAAAGGTGGCAAAAATGCATTTTTTTTAAAAATAATTATTTTACCCAAAAAAATTTATTTTGTTCTCATACCAGGTTCTAGAATATGTGCATGATGAACTATTAAGTAATAAAATTAAAAATGTAGTTAATACTATTCATAATGGATACTTCTTTATGATATATCATTGTTTAGTGAAACTCAGTATTGCGTACAACACACGCTATTGAGGAAGGTCGCTCTTGCATGCAACACAAGACAAGAATAGTGTTTGCGTATTCTACAAGATAATACGGTGTTACATATAGAGAAAGATAATCTTCATGTAGCATACAACAAAAGAAATCAATTAAATGAAAAACAATTTTTCTCATAAAATCTCGGGGTGTTACAGCTATATTTCATTTCCCTGTAATGTAGACAATCTCAAATTCAAAGTACTAATGGTACTCATCCAACCTTCGCTGTATCAAATTCATGTCAAACTGGGTAAAGATATACATGAGACTTTTGTGGTCAATTTATGCCACCAAATTCTCTCCCAATGATAATGTCTCCAAAAGCATAAAACATGAACAAATACCACCAACTCAAGATCTTGTGTTGGTTAATTCCTATCATGTCCCCTAAACTATTGAGGCATGTATGGAACAAATCCTTCCCCCTTTATAAGCACTGCTCCCTGCCCGATACCTGATGCATCACATTAAAAATTATAGTTATTTCCCAAATCTAGAAAAACTAGTATTGGTGCTGAAGTCAACCTCCCTTTAATCTCCAGGAAGGCTGAATCGTCAGAATCATTCCAAAAGTACTTGGCACCCTTCTTTGTCAGGACCGTCAGTGGCGCTGCTAAGCGTGAAAACTCCTATATAAAATTCCTTTAGTAACCTACCAGTCCAAAAAAGCTTCATCCCTCGAGGATGTTCTTCAGATTTTCCAAGGAAACTGATGCTCTCACATTCTCTGGTTCTACTTATACTCTCTGAGATAACATGACATAAGAAGTGAATGCGGTCCATCCAAATGTTTCATTTTGAGATCAAATCATATAATTGATACTATCTTTGTGTACAAAAAATAATATCAATATGGGTTTCATGGTCGTGTCAAGTGTGAGAGTACACCAAGATATCATACCCCAAAACCACCACAAAGGAGTCAAAGTATGGATGAAACACTCATCTTTAGTGCCATAAAAACTACAGGTGTCTTCGTGAGACCGAACGGCACAACAACATACTCATATAGACCATACCTACTAAGAAAGGATGTAAGAGGTATATCTGATGGTTTTATGAACAACTGATGATAACTAGATCTCTTTTCAATATTCAATAACACCCGGGCTCCTCAAATCTGATTAGATAGAACATCAATCCTTAGTAAGGGATATCGGTTCTAGATTGTCAACTAGTTCAGCTTCTGATAATGCACACAATGTCGGACGGTATCATCTGCCTTCTTCGTAAATAGGAGAGTATACCCCATATGAGAAGTAATGGATCAGATGAAACCCTTTCCATGAAACTCCTCTAACTAGTTCATTAGCTCTTGCAACTCTAGTGTAGCCATAATATAAGGAGGAATGTACACTAGTGTCGCTCCTAGAACAAGCTCAAGAGAAATTTCTACCTCTCTCTCTAGAGGAAATCATGAAAATTACTTTGGAAAGACATCCCTAAAACGATCCACCGCTGGAGGAATATACATATGTTAAGTCTACTGGTCATCCAGAAACAAACTAGAAATCAAGGTTGTAACTCCTCCCAACCCATGATGATGGGGTCCTGCTCTGCTCGCCTAGACATCCCATTTTCCCTTATGTAGAAACAATCTATCCTCTTGTGACATGAAACTCACCCTACAATGATATAAATCATCAAAAACTCATAAGGGAACTAACCAGTCTATATAGAGAATGATTTCATAGCCCGTAATCTGTAAAAAATAAAGGTCCCATAAGAATTTGCACCCAAAACCCTTAAGAGGGAACTCATTGCATCGATGTATACAAGTAGTTCTAGTGCCCAACGGTGTCTATAGCATCAAGATATTAGTAAAATTAAAGATATAGAACCCAAAGATCTCAACAATGGTCATATATTTAAAACTATGGTATGCCCTTGTTAAGAAAAGATCAGAAGATAAAACTGTGGGAACTAAAATTGTACCTATAATCGTAGAGAGTCTGAGATCCTACTCTTGTTGAGTCTTCTCTATCCCAAAAGCCTGACATGTACCACTACCATGTGAAGCTTTTTGTGACCCCTAATATGATCCACCCTACAGATGTAGAAAACCCTATGTCTGGCCACTGCATCCATGACTTCCACCTTTGCCCGAATGGCTGAATGAAATTTAGTTCCCTGACTGATTAGAAACTATTTGTCCATCTTCTGAAAGTGGAGTCATAGCAGAATCCCTATCACCAGCTGCTGGTGAGAGTAACTAATGGAATCACAAAAGATGACCCATCTAGCCACAAGATCAGCACAAGAATTTGTCTCTCAGGAAATGTGTCCTCGTATTCCCTCTCTTCCCACACTAGTAGTATACCACCTGGCTTCCTGAAAGAGTTTCTTGCCTACTAAGAACTATGGGCGTAGACTCCCTAAGAAGATTCCTACTATCTGTCAAAAGGGTACCAACACTGGATGCTGGACTGCCCTGGACCACAGCTCCAGAATCCCTCAGGTTTCACACGGCGATCAGTTCTTGGTTGACTATAGATGATATAGAATTCAAACTGAAGATGTTCACCTAATATCAGATGGCATACCTGGGACCATCCACAAACTTCCTCGCCAGAAATAACACATCACCCCATTGAATGGGTGTGAAACACTACAGCTATGTGATGTGAGAATAATACTCCGTGACTATGATTGTACGCTTCTCCAAAATAATGAACTCTTGGGCTCATTCGGCCCTCAAAGTATCCAGGTAAAAGTATTTATAGAAGGTCCACTGGAACGCATCCCAAGCCACAAATCAATGGTGTCCCGACTATGATATCACATCCCACAGTATCTTTGCAGAATCCCAATGCGTATACATAAAGAGCTTTACACTCCTCTTTGGAAGTGTCTTCATATGCTCGAAGATAGACAAAATGAATTCTAACCATGACTATGAAGCCTGAGGTTCTCCATCCCTTGAGAAAGTGGGAGGATGTTACAACTTAAAAAACCCATGTCAACTCTACCATAGATTATGTAGGAGGTAGTGCTCCCTGGTCGGTCTATATAAACCTCATGAAGCCTGCTCAGAATTTTGCATCAGCACCTATATCCAGAATGACAGCTATTGCAAAGACAGACATGAAATTATGATCTACTAGTTTTCCCTGATCTACAATGTCTGGTGTCTGGTTGTTTCTCTATATCTAGAAAACAAACGGGGGACCTCTCAGTGGCATGACCCCACAAGGTCAAGTGCACACCATAGTTCATGATTTTCAATGACTGAAACTTAAATGTGTAGGAAAGGGAAAAAAGAATGAAAACCATTAGGTTTTTCAAAACAAGAATACACAGTATGTATGACCCCTAATTGGTGCATTCCCATAATCCTTAACATGGGTGTATACTTCTACCAAGCCAAGTCATGTAACACCCTATACATGTGGTATGTTCTCATTTGAAACATCATGTACTTGAATCTTCCGCCCTACCAGAGTTCATTTACACTACTAAACCACACGATTCTCTTAGAACAAAACTACATGGTGTGTTTATGCTATACATGGTGTGTACTAGAAGGATTTCACTAACCCATGTCGTTAGTCACACGGTCGAAAACAAGGTCGAGTCCACACGTAATGTTCATGCTGAAAACGATGTGTACTAGGTGAGTTCCATCCATCCATGTTGTCAGTCACACATCTGGATACAAGGTCACTATAACATGGTGTGTACTACCAGAACACAGCATGTTGAACCAAAAAAATCCAAACCCTATGTAGGTACCCACGCAGTCAGTCACAGAGTGAAGAACTACATAGTGTGTACATATAGTACACAACATGTACTTAAGAGAACTAGTTCTTCCCGAACAGAAGTATACATGGCATGTATTCATCATTACCCACCATGTATTCTTGGTTTTTTCAAGAGAGTTGGCCTCATAAACAACTCTATAACCCCAAAAAATAGGTCACATATGTCTAGGAAAGTAGCCAAAAAAATAACAATGGTGTAAAAATATAACTAAAACAAAGTGAAAAAAGATAAAAACTAATCTCTTACAGCATCGTAAGAAAAATCTTGGTACCATGCTCTCCAACTCCATAACAATCAAATACTTTATGTTGAAGGGAACTTTCACTAATCTATACCTACAACAATATAATCTATTTGTTACCAAATGTTTGACCCAAATAGGGAGTGAGACGAATCCTAGGAGGCAATAACCCAAAATATGTGCATACTTTCCAAAGAATATTTATAGCAGGAAATATTAAAAATCAATTAAAGTAGAGGTAAGAGCTATAGAAAAAAGAAACTTCTACACATGTCTGCCGTGCACTTCCAAATGCATCTTAGAGAACATATTCATAAGCTGCCACTAACTGTTGGCCTCATGAACTGCATGTATCTAAATCCCACTGTTCAACACATCATCCACTTCTATAGAGACCCAAATCATTACATACATGGACACTACATTACTTTGGTGTAATACTTAATACATAACAACAACAGACACCCAAAGACCATAATAGTTTCGTGTCTTTGGAAACTCAGAACAAAATCTTCTAATCATGGTGAATGATCTTCAACATTTCCCATAAAGATCATTCCCTTTTTATTTTCTTACCTAAAACATTTCTTTATATCCAAGGGATAAGAAACCAAAAAAAGGGTGAGCTCAAATGCTCATTATGGGTAATCAGGGAGAAAATAAAACTAACCATATACCTTTGAACTTAAAAACATAAACATAATGTATAAAAATAAAAATCATGAGTTGTGAAATAAATCATGGAATTACCTAATGAATACATCATAATGGAACATTAATCATGATAAAATAGCAGGGGAATAAAACATGTAATTGTGGAAAATCATTATGAAGATGTTATGATTTCCATATTATCCAAGGCATTTCCGCCAAGAACATCATAGTGGACAATGTCCATTACTAAACCGGGTTTACTTGTCCTTTCATCCCTGTATTACTAAACTGGATTTACATGTCATTCTAGTGATGTATATCTCATGACATATAAATCATTACCCAACGCATTGGAGGTATATATAGGTCCCACCCATCTCATCATGAAATCATTAGTTCATGTGTCAGAAAATAATCGTGATCCTTTCATCATAACCTAAAAAATTATATTGGTTTCATAAACAACATCCTATCATAAAATAATCCAAATAAAAGAAATTGATATCATTTCATGAGAAGAAAAATAAAACTATTTAAAAATTAGAGACATTATATTTGAAAAATAAACATACTAAATAATGTCATCTTATATGGAAAACAGTTTTGATAAAACACTTGAAATGAATTCTTGAGAAAAATATCCTTTCTTCTTTAAAATCATTTTATTTTCACATAATTCCATGAAATTTTAAAAGAAGGTGATTTTTGTTGAAAATAATAATGAAATCATTTAGAGAAAGATTCATGAAAATAAGGCATTATGAAACCGTAAAAATCAGTTCATTCCATATAAGTTAAAAAAACATTCTTCTCATACTTTGGCCGGAAAAGTCAAAAAGTATCTCGTACTGAAAACGAAAAAAGATTCTTTTCATGTCTTTTACTAAAAATTCACCGAGGTAAAATTGGATATAAAAAATTGTAAGAGGATATATATAATATTATATATTTAGGAAACATGGATGTGGATGATAAATATGTCGTAGTAAATTCTGAAATATAAAAAATCTCGGCTAAAAAAAGAGATTGCGAGATTTTCACATACCTTATGTCCAATTTCTTATATACATGTTTGAAACACATGTATAGTGTGTTTAAACATATTATAAAATTGTAAAATAACCATAATAATATTTATTATATCATATATGTTTCACTTACGACTTTATATTACCCGTTCATTTGTCAATTCCATGTTAAAACAGTGTTTTGGGTAAAATCGGTTCATTTATCATACATGTTTGGACATGTTTTTCTTGATATTATTATTACATATATCTTGATTTACATACTTCCAGAACATAAAACATGATTTATATATCATATATATTTATTATATATATAATAGATAGATAAATGAAATTAAATACACATATCATGGAGACGGTAGACCGTACGTACGCATGAACGTTGTTTTCATTTCCTTAATGAATTGAATGGAAGTAAATGAAATGTATATATATATATATATACATAAATCCAGTAGCACTATTATGTCATATATTTCATTATTATTTCTTATATATACTTTATAATCATTCTTGAATGGTTAACACGGAGGATGAATCTCATCGCATCGTGGAGACAGTAATTCGTACGTACGCACGAGTGATGATATCATTCCCATAAATATTAAATGGAACCGGAGTGGGTGATATAATATCTAATAATTATAATAATTTTATAATAATCATATATTGTTATTATTCCCTCCATTATTCCCATCCACGTAAGGTGGTGGTGGGAAATCATATTACACCACAACGTGGAAACAGTAAGTCTTACATATGCACGCATAGTGATTTCATTTTCTGTAGGATGGATAGAATGTGAAATGGGGTTGTTTCATATTTATAATAAAATATCATAATATGATTGATACTTATGTTATTACTTTATAATGAAACAAATAAATAATAGGTTGTATAAGAAGAAATAAATTGAAAGAATTGGTAAATGATATTACCTCTTCTTTGACGCGCCTCTTCTAATACTCTTCTTTGGACACTAAAGATGGACTTTGAAGAAGACCAAGACCTCTATTATGTTTCTAGGGAAGCGGAGAAGGAAAATGGGATTATTTTGGCCGAGAATGAAGTCTCAAAATGGTATTAGGAGGAGAGGTATGAGGTGCCCTTTTATAATAGATGAGAGGGGCACTTTTGGAAACCTCAAAAATATTAATTAATAATAAAATTAAACCCCACATAAAAACTTCCAAAGTGAGTAAAATTAGGATATGAGGTAAGATATGGTTGTAATATCATTAACCCATCAAATTTAGACAAGTTTTTATTTTATTTTAAACCTTATCATTTTGATTTATGCTTATTTAATCAATTTAATTTTATTAGTGGTAGTAATATTCTAAATTTTAAATGGTTATGAATACATACTTATGTTTTGTGAATTGACCATAATTAGATACATTATTACATTTTGGACCATATAATTTTAAATTTTAAATTTTTTAAATATTATTGTGATTTTTATAGAATTTAATAATATGTTATTTTTATAAAATATCAATAGTGTCAATTTTGACACTATTCAGTTATTTGAATTGAAATTAAATCCATACAGAATATATATTAGAACAAAAAAATTTAATAGATTCAAAACTTGTCATATTCATCTAAAAAATTAAATTAGCACATTAATGTTTTCACATAACATTTATTTTAATATTTTAAAACCATTTTTGTGATATTTCCCTTAATAAAAAAATTACAACAATATTTTTGTATAATTATTTAATATACTTAGTTTTTTGCATAGAAAATAAAATTAAAATACTATGATGAATATAAATCTAATATATTCCATTATAATACTTTTACTCTAATTTATCATCTTAAAATAATAAGATTTAAATTTTTATATTTATTATCATTGAAGGTGACAACTTTGACATCATTTAAAATTATATAATATTGTTATCAAAATCGCTTTTATAAGCCTCTAAATGGAAAAATATTCAACCTTTGGATGCATATTGATTACATTTAGACGACCAATACGTTTTTTCAGGTGTTTTTGCCTTTTATGGTCACTATTTGTTTAATAAAAACTATATTTTTGATTTTTCACTAAATAAACAATTTCTGCATCACCATTGTGTCACCATTAATTATAACTACTTAATCCCTAAATATTCTAAATAAATTAAAATGATGTAGATAATTTTATTATATTTTTTTGTGACAATTAATGTTTTAATATTTATAAAGGTTATCACTAAATTAAAATTATTACACTTATAAGATATAAGAGAGTGACACATTGTCACTTTCTTGGGTTTTAAGAATAATTACATCTTTTTCATGGTAAAAAGCCTATGATATGAATCTATTCCGTCCATTAGGTGATATGGGTCAACATATATTCATACAATAGATTTTTTTCAGGTGTTTGGGTCATTTTATTATATTATTCTTACCATTAATTACCCAATTTACCTTTAACTATTGTAAATAAAATTTACCACAGTTAAATTCATAATTTCTAAAAATAAAAAGTAGACTATTAGAATAATTTACACCTACTGATTCAAAATATGGAATCCATTTTTCCAAATTCAAATCACATAATATGCACTATTTAATTTAAAATTAATCTCACTATTGAGAAAACGAGTTTTAAAAGTTAAAACATTGCAAAAGATTAAAATGTTTTTACTAATGAATTTAATGTAAAAATAATGATAATGACATGAATTATATTAAATGGAAAAATTATATTCTATTTATAATTTAAAACAATTCACTAATATATTTAAACAATATAAATTATTTTGATGAAAAAAGATGTTTTCATTTAAAATTTAGCGTCTTTTTACTATGCATCAAAATAAGAAACTTATCAAAAAATATCAAAATTTTATCCAAAGTAAATTTTTATATCTTGATTCCATGGAATAATTTTAATTTGTCAAATTGAACTTATAAACATGTCAAAAACTAGATTTAAATTGGGTTTTCCATCAAAAGGAGGCAAAAATGCATTTTATTAAAAATAATTATTTTACCCGAAAAAATTATTTTTTCTCATACCGTGTTCTATAATATGTGTAGGATGAATAATTATGTAATAAAATTATAAATGTAGTTAATAATATTCATAATGGATACTTCATAATGATATATCATTGTTTTGTATAACTCGATATTGCATACAACACACGCTATCGAGGAAGGTCGCTCTTGCATGCAACACAAGCCAAGAATAGTGTTTACATATATTAAAAGGTAATACAGTGTTGTGTTTAGGGAAGGATAATCTTGGGGTATCATACAACACATGAAATCAATTAAATTAAAAATAATATTTCTCATAAAATCTCTGGCTATTACATTCTACCCCCCCCCCCCCTTAAAATGAATTTCACCCTCGAAATTTGTCAGGGTTATAAATCATTTACTACTTGAAAATTTATTTCATAGAAACCCATATCGTAAAAAGTAATACTGAAACATAATTTTAAAAAGGAAAAATAGAAACATAACGGTCACCCAACGTAACTAAACACTAGGATTCCACATAAGAGAAAATAGGTTAAAATATGGATATGGAAGAGAAATATAACCATCATGTTCTGACGATGAGTGGTAGAGAACATTGCTATAAAAAATCCAACAATAACAAAGCCTTAAATTTGTGATGATCTATGGTACCATCTGATTCATTGGATATGAGGGTACGAGAACAACATTATTGGTTTTGAAGATCATTTTCCTAAAGTTGATTATTTTTTTCATAAGTAGAAATACATACATGATTTTATTCTAATGTCATCGTTGGTTATTCCATGAACAATTTCCACTTCATCTCTTATTTATAGAAAGGATATTGAATTTTTTCCTTCTTGAAATGTTCACAGATCATGTGATAGAATGATAGGTTATTCTATCTGTCTCAAAAAAAGTTATCAAAAGTTATTAAATATATCTAAGTCAATCTATGGTGAGATTGACTATATATGATTCCAAAAATGGACTTACACATCAAATATAATACCTCTTAATAAAATAAAAATAATTTCTACTAACTAGGGAATTATTTTAGGCTAGTGGTAAGTGATAAAGGCTTGTGGTACTTCAGTTGTGGGTTCAATTCTCATAGCCTTGTCCGATGCAACAGGTTGTCGCTCGTCTTATGGGTTGTCATTTATCTAAAACTATACTATTATAACATTTCATAAATAATATCAAAATGTTATAGCCTTAAATAGTACTATATGATATCTAACTTAATACATTCCAATCTTTAGGCTTATCCATTATACTTCTGTCCAATCTAATAGTATAAGGAAAACGATTCTTAGAAAGGTCAAGCATGTCAATATCATCATTTATCCCCACATATATCATAAGATATATCTTGATGGTTATATTCCAAACATTTTAAGGACTTCATCATGCATCCTCTTGAAACATAAATTCCTATAGAACCTTAGTGACAACATGAATTCCATCAAAATTAACCCTTTCCATACACCAAATATACCAAAATTTCTATATACTAAATCCATGATATCACATTTTCCTTTTATCAATCATGATCTCATTAATACTATGAAACATCTCATTATCCCTTTATCACATCATTAGGAGCATATCATCTGCATTCCAAAAATATTTCAATCACTTTTCATGGTTACCGGTACCATTCAACATATACTTTCAAATACTCAAGGAAAAACAATAGTATAACAATCATTATATTTTTCTTTATTCCATAGTACCATACATTATTCTTGATAAACATGCAGTCATTCCACTACCTTCTTAAACCATTTACCAAGCTTCATAATTTTATTCCTCAACACTTAATTCATCTCATATATCATTTGTAGTCTCTTCATCATCAACAACATAAATACTACCCGTACAACCATGTTGATTCTCTTCATGAGATTTTCCCTTAATTCATTGGTTTTCATAATGCCCGTAAATTCCACATTTAAAACATTTAACTATTGTTGATATCTTAGAAATACCATTATCCTTGTCTTTAGTGTTAACTAAACCTTTTGCTTTGCAATTACTGGATTTGTGTCCTTCTTTTACACACCCAAAGCATCTTCGAGTTCCTTTGAAACATCCTCCCTGATGCCTCTTACAACATGATTTATATGATGGAAAATGAACTTTCATTCCTCTTTGATCATCATGAAACTCCATATTTCTCCTATTAACTGAGTCAGGAAACATACCAATGTTGTGATTATTGATCATATTATGAGATTTCTTATTAGGAATAAAAACGATGTTTTGCCATCCAAATACAGTTTCATTTGGTTACTCATGAAGAATATAATTCCATTGTCCATCATATTCTCTATTAACATGAATCTTCATGTTTCAAGACATTTTCTAAAACCCAAAAAGAATAGTGTGAGATAAAAAAAGAATACTAGGAAAACAACATAATAAAGGGGAGTACTTTCAATCTCTAACATCTTAGGATTAATCCTAGGTTATTCAAGATCATTATCATAATTCTAGGACAGTAACCTATACTTATACATAACCTTAGGGACACCCTAAATATATCTTTGAAATATCTCTAGGGATTTCACTAAAGTTTTCACATCCTAGTTTCCAAAGGTTAACTAAACCAATCCTCTGATATAAACTGTAGAGACCCAAAGCATTACATACATATACATTACATTACTTTTGTGGAATACATAATACATAACAAAATCAGACACTCAAGGACCGTAATAGTTTAGTCTATTTGGAAACTCAGAACATAATCTTCTAATCATGGTAAAATATCTTCAACATCTCCCATACAAATCATCCCCTTTTTTTCGTATCTAAAACATTTCTTCATATCCTGGGGATAATAAAACATAAAAATGGTGATCTCAAATGCTCAGTGAGGTTAATCATGGAGAAAATAAAACAAACCATATACATTTGAACATAAAAACAATAACATAATGTTTAAGCATCAAAATCTTGAGTTATGAAATAAAACATGGCAGTACATAAGGCATAGATCATCAAGGAACATTAATCATGATAAAATATAATGGGAATAAAACATGTAATTTTGGAAAACCATTAATCACATGTTATGACTTCCATTGTAGCCAAGGAATTTCTGCCAAGACCATCATAGTGTACAATGTCCATTACTATACTGGGTTTACATGTCGTTCCAGACCTGTATTACTGAACCAGATTTACTTTACGTTCTAGCCAGAACTATCTATTAAGATATAAATATTTACCTATTTCATTGGATGGAGATATAGGTCCTACTCATCTCATAATGAAATCATTATTTCGTGTTCCACTAAATAATCATGAACAATTCATCATAACATAAAGAATAATATGGGTTTCATAAATATCATCCCATCATAACAAAATCCATAAAAAACAAATGGATACCATTTCATCATAATAAAAATCAAACCATGTAATTAATAGAGACATTATACATGAAACATAAACATACTATATAATGTCATCTTATACGGAAAATAATTTTGATAAAACACTTGAATTGAATTCTTGAGGAAAATATTCTTTCTTCATCAAAATCATTTTGTTTTCACATAATGCAATGAAATTTTAAAAGATGAATATTTTTATTGAAAATAATCATGAAATCATGTAGGGGAAGATTCATGAAAATAAGATGTTATCAAACCGTTAAAATCCGTTCATTCCAAATAAGTTAAAAAACATTTTTCTCATACATTGGCCAGAAAAGTCCAAAAGTATCTCGTACTGAAATCGACAAAATATTCCTTTCATGTATTTTACTAAAGATTAACCAATAGGAGATATTATATTTAAAAAATTTTAGGAGGATAGAAATAATATTACATGTTGAGGAACCATGGATGTGGATTATAGACATGCCCAAGTAAATTTTAATGTATAAGCAATCTCGAATAAAAAAGAGATTGAGATATATTCCCATACCTTGGGTCCAATTTATTCTATACATGTCTTAAACTCATGTATATTGGATTTAAACATATTATTAACTTGTAACAAAATCATAATAATATTTATGATATCATATATGATTCACTTATGACTTTATATTACCCGTTCATTTGTCAATTCAATATTAAAGCAGCATTTTGGGGAAAATCATTGCATTTATCGTACGTGTTTGTACTTGTTTTTCATGATATTATTATTACTTATATAATTATTTAAATAATTATAGAATGAAAAACATTATTTATATATCATATATATTCAGTATATATATATAATAGATATATAAATTAAATGAATCACACCGTTCATGGAGACGGTAGACCATGCGTATGCATGAACGTTGTTTTAGTTTCCTTAATAAATTGAATTGAAGTAAATGAAATATATATATATTTATAAATCCAACATCATTATTATGTCATATATTGAATGATTACTTATTATATATACTTTATAATCATTCTTGAATGGTTAAAACAGATGATAGATCTAATCGCACCGTGGACATAGTAATTCGTACGTACGAACGAGTGATGATATCATTCCCATAATTATTTACTGGAATTGGAGTGGATGATATAAAATCTCATAATAAATATAATGTTATAATAATCATATATAGTTATTATTTCCACCATTATAACCATCCATGTAAGGTGGTGGTGGAAAAATATATTACACCACGGTGTTGAGACGGTAAGTTGTACGTACGCGCGCGTGGTGAATTCGTTTTCCGTCGGATCGATAGAAGGTGAAATGGGGTTGTTTCATATTTATAATAACATATAATTACATGAGTGATAATTATTTTATTACTTTATAATTAAACAAATAAATAAGAGGATGTAGAAGGCGAAATAAATTGAATGAATCGGTAAAGGATATTACCTCTTCTTTGACGTGCCTCTTCTAAACCTCCTCTTAGGACACTAAAGCTGGTCTTTGAAGAAGACCAAGATCTATAGTATGTTTCTAGGGAAACATAGAAGGTAAATGGGAAGGTTTTGGATGAGCTAGAAGGATCAAAATGTTTTGAGTAGGAGAGGGAGGAGGTTCCCTTTTATAATTGAAGAGAGGGCCATTTTTGGAAACCTCACAAATATTAATAAATAATAAACTCAAACCCCACATAAAAACTTCCAAAGTGACTCAAATTCGAATATGAGATAATATAGGGTTGTAATCGCATCATCTAATCAAATTTAGACATATTTTGATATTATTTTAAACATTATCATTTTGATTTATCCTTATTTAATCTATTTAATTATATTAGTGGTAATAATATTCTAACTTTTAAATGGTTATAAATACTTACTTATGTGTTATGAATTGTCCATAATTAGAGAAATTATTACATTTTAGACCATATAATTTTCAATTTTTAATTTTTAAATATTTTTGTGATTTTGAAACAATTTAATAACACGTTATTTTTATAAAATATCAATAGTGTAAATTTTTCCACAATTCAATTATTTGAATTTAAATTAAATCCATACAAAATATATATTCAATAAAAAAATTTTAATAGATTCCTAGATTTTCATATTAATCTAAAAAATTCATGGTTAACATTAATTTGTTCTTTTTAATTTTATTTCAATATTTTTAAAACCATTTATTTGATATTTCACTTAATAAAATAATTACTACAACATTTTTGTATATTTATTTAATATATTAATTTGTTGCGTACAAATTAAATATAAAATACTATGATGCAGATTAATCTAATATCTTCAATAAAAAAACTTTTAATCAAACTTTTCATCTTAAAATACCAACATCTAAATTGATATATTTATTAAATTATGATGGTGACAACTTTGAAATCATTTAAAATAAAATAATATAATGGTCATAATCGCTTTTGTAAAGCTCCAAATGGTAAAATATTAGATGATTGGATGATCATGGAATACATGTATACGACCAATAAGTTTTGGTTAGGTTTTTGTGCCTTTTATGGTAAAATATTAGTTTAATAAAAACATTATTAATGATTTTTCAGTAAATAAACATTTTCTGCATCACTATTGTGTCACCATTAATGATAATTATTTAATCCCAAAAAATTATAAACAAATTCAAATGAGGTAGATAATTTTATTATATTTCTGGTGACTATTTATTTTAGATGATTTAAAATGTTTATCACTAAATTAAAATAATTACACTTATAAGATATAAGAGAGTGACATATTGTCACTTTCTTTGGTTTTAATAATAATTACATCTTTTTAATGATAAAAAGTACATAAAATTAATCTATTCTGACCCTTATGTGATATTGGTCTACTTTTATTCATCCAATAGAATTTTGGTAGGTGTTAGGGAAATTTTATAATCTTATTTTTACCCTTAATTACCCAATTTACCTTTAACTATAGTAAATAAAATTTACCATAGTTACTATTCAAAATGGATAAAAATAAGAATAATCCTATTAGCATAATTTTGACCTACAGATTCCAAATATGGAATATATTTTTTCAAATTAAGAACACAGAAGTTTCAGTATTTAATTTAAAATTAATCCTGCTATTGAGAAAATCGGTTTTAAAAGTTAAAACATTGCACAATATTGAAATGTTTTATCCAATGAATTCAATGTAAAATTAATGATAATGACTTTAATTATATTAAATGGTAAAAATATATTCTATTTATACTTTAAAACCATTGACTAATATATTTTATCCATAAAAATCTTTTTGATTAAAAATGTTGTTTTCAATTAAAATTTAGCGTATTTTTAATATTCATCAAAATAAGAAACTTATCAGAAAAGTATAAAAATATTTATCCAAAGTAAAATTTTATATCCTAATTCCAGGAATAAGTTTAATTTTTCAAATTTGACTTATAAAATTTTAAAAACTAGATTTAATGTGGGTGTTCCATCAAAAGGTGGCAAAAATGCATTTTTTTAAAAAATAATTATTTTACCCGAAAAAATTTATTTTGTTCTCATACCAGGTTCTAGAATATGTGCATGATGAACTATTAGGTAATAAAATTAAAAATGTAGTTAATACTATTCATAATGGATACTTCTTTATGATATATCATTGTTTAGTGAAACTCAGTATTGCGTACAACACACGCTATTGAGGAAGGTCGCTCTTGCATGCAACACAAGACAAGAATAGTGTTTGCGTATTCTACAAGATAATACGGTGTTACATATAGAGAAAGATAATCTTCATGTAGCATACAACAAAAGAAATCAATTAAATGAAAAACAATTTTTCTCATAAAATCTCGGGGTGTTACAGCTATATTTCATTTCCCTGTAATGTAGACAATCTCAAATTCAAAGTACTAATGGTACTCATCCAACCTTCGCTGTATCAAATTCATGTCAAACTGGGTAAAGATATACATGAGACTTTTGTGGTCAATTTATGCCACCAAATTCTCTCCCAATGATAATGTCTCCAAAAGCATAAAACATGAACAAATACCACCAACTCAAGATCTTGTTTTGGTTAATTCCTATCATGTCCCCTCAACTATTGAGGCATGTATGGAACAAATCCTTCCCCCTTTATAAGCACTGCTCCCTGCCCGATACCTGATGCATCACATTAAAAATTATAGTTATTTCCCAAATCTAGAAAAACTAGTATTGGTGCTGAAGTCAACCTCCCTTTCATCTCCAGGAAGGCTGAATCGTCAGAATCATTCCAAAAGTACTTGGCACCCTTCTTTGTCAAGACCGTCAGTGGCGCTGCTAAGCGTGAAAACTCCTATATAAAATTCCTTTAGTAACCTACCAGTCCAAAAAAGCTTCATCCCTCGAGGATGTTCTTCATATTTTCCAAGGAAACTGATGCTCTCACATTCTCTGGTTCTACTTATACTCTCTGAGATAACATGACATAAGAAGTGAATGCGGTCCATCCAAATGTTTCATTTTGAGATCAAATCATATAATTGATACTCTCTTTGTGTACAAAAAATAATATCAATATGGGTTTCATGGTCGTGTCAAGTGTGAGAGTACACCAAGATATCATACCCCAAAACCACCACAAAGGAGTCAAAGTATGGATGAAACACTCATCTTTAGTGCCATAAAAACTACAGGTGTCTTCGTGAGACCGAACGGCACAACAACATACTCATATAGACCATACCTACTAAGAAAGGATGTAAGAGGTATATCTGATGGTTTTATGAACAACTGATGATAACTAGATCTATTTTCAATATTCAATAACACCCGGGCTCCTCGAATCTGATTAGATAGAACATCAATCCTTAGTAAGGGATATCGGTTCTAGATTGTCAACTAGTTCAGCTTCTGATAATGCACACAATGTCGGATGGTATCATCTGCCTTCTTCGTAAATAGGAGAGTATACCCCATATGAGAAGTAATGGATCAGATGAAACCCTTTCCATGAAACTCCTCTAACTAGTTCATTAGCTCTTGCAACTCTAGTGTAGCCATAATATAAGGAGGAATGTACACTAGTGTCGCTCCTAGAACAAGCTCAAGAGAAATGTCTACCTCTCTCTGTAGAGGAAATCATGAAAATTACTTTGGAAAGACATCCCTAAAACGATCCACCGCTGGAGGAATATACATATGTTAAGTCTACTGGTCATCCAGAAACAAACTAGAAATCAAGGTTGTAACTCCTCCCAACCCATGATGATGGGGTCCTGCTCTGCTCGCCTAGACATCCCATTTTCCCTTATGTAGAAACAATCTATCCTCTTGTGACATGAAACTCACCCTACAATGATACAAATCATCAAAAACTCATAAGGGAACTAACCAGTCTATATAGAGAATGATTTCATAGCCTGTAATCTGTAAAAAATAAAGGTCCCATAAGAATTTGCACCCAAAACCCTTAAGAGGGAACTCATTGCATCGATGTATACAAGTAGTTCTAGTGCCCAACGGTGTCTATAGCATCAAGATATTAGTAAATGTAAAGATATAGAACCCAAAGATCTCAACAATGGTCATATATTTAAAACTATGGTATGCCCTTGTTAAGAAAAGATCAGAAGATAAAACTGTGGGTACTAAAATTGTACCTATAATCGTAGAGAGTCTGAGATCCTACTCTTGTTGAGTCTTCTCTATCCCAAAAGCCTGACATGTACCACTACCATGTGAAGCTTTTTGTGACCCCTAATATGATCCACCCTACAGATGTAGAAAACCCTATGTCTGGCCACTGCATCCATGACTTCCACCTTTGCACGAATGGCTGAATGAAATTTAGTTCCCTGACTGATTAGAAACTATTTGTCCATCTTCTGAAAGTGGAGTCATAGCAGAATCCCTATCACCAGCTGCTGGTGAGAGTAACTAATGGAATCACAAAAGATGACCCATCTAGACACAAGATCAGCACAAGAATTTGTCTCTCAGGAAATGTGTCCTCGTATTCCCTCTCTTCCCACACTAGTAGTATACCACCCGGCTTCCTGAAAGAGTTTCTTGCCTACTAAGAACTATGGGCGTAGACTCCCTAAGAAGATTCCTACTATCTGTCAAAAGGGTACCAACACTGGATGCTGGACTGCCCTGGACCACAGCTCCAGAATCCCTCAGGTTTCACACGGCGATCAGTTCTTGGTTGACTATAGATGATATAGAATTCAAACTGAAGATGTTCACCTAATATCAGATGGCATACCTGGGACCATCCACAAACTTCCTCGCCAGAAATAACACATCACCCCATTGAATGGGTGTGAAACACTACAGCTATGTGATGTGAGAATAATACTCCGTGACTATGATTGTACGCTTCTCCAAAATAATGAACTCTTGGGCTCATTCGGCCCTCAAAGTATCCAGGTAAAAGTATTTATAGAAGGTCCACTGGAACGCATCCCAAGCCACAAATCAATGGTGTCCCGACTATGATATCACATCCCACAGTATCTTTGCAGAATCCCAATGCGTATACATAAAGAGCTTTACACTCCTCTTTGGAAGTGTCTTCATATGCTCGAAGATAGACAAAATGAATTCTAACCATGACTATGAAGCCTGAGGTTCTCCATCCCTTGAGAAAGTGGGAGGATGTTACAACTTAAAAAACCCATGTCAACTCTACCATAGATTATGTAGGAGGTAGTGCTCCCTGGTCGGTCTATATAAACCTCATGAAGCCTGCTCAGAATTTTGCATCAGCACCTATATCCAGAATGACAGCTATTGCAAAGACAGACATGAAATTATGATCTACTAGTTGTCCCTGATCTACAATGTCTGGTGTCTGGTTGTTTCTCTATATCTAGCAAACAAACGGGGGACCTCTCAGTGGCATGACCCCACAAGGTCAAGTGCACACCATAGTTCATGATTTTCAATGAATGAAACTTAAATGTGTAGGAAAGGGAAAAAGAATGAAACCCATTAGGTTTTTCAAAACAAGAATACACAGTATGTATGACCCCTAATTGGTGCATTCCCATAATCCTTAACATGGGTGTATACTTCTACCAAGCCAAGTCATGTAACACCCTATACATGTGGTATGTTCTCATTTGAAACATCATGTACTTGAATCTTCCGCCCTACCAGAGTTCATTTACACTACTAAACCACACGATTCTCTTAGAACAAAACTACATGGTGTGTTTATGCTATACATGGTGTGTACTAGAAGGATTTCACTAACCCATGTCGTTAGTCACATGGTCGAAAACAAGGTCGAGTCCACACGTAATGTTCATGCTGAAAACGATGTGTACTAGGTGAGTTCCATCCATCCATGTTGTCAGTCACACATCTGGATACAAGGTCACTATAACATGGTGTGTACTACCAGAACACAGCATGTTGAACCAAAAAAATCCAAACCCTATGTAGGTACCCACGCAGTCAGTCACAGAGTGAAGAACTACATAGTGTGTACATATAGTACACAACATGTACTTAAGAGAACTAGTTCTTCCCGAACAGAAGTATACATGGCATGTATTCATCATTACCCACCATGTATTCTTGGTTTTTTCAAGAGAGTGGGCCTCATAAACAACTCTATAACCCCAAAAAATAGGTCACATATGTCTAGGAAAGTAGCCAAAAAAATAACAATGGTGTAAAAATATAACTAAAACAAAGTAAAAAAAGATAAAAACTAATCTCTTACAGCATCGTAACAAAAACCTTGGTACCATGCTCTCCAACTCCATAACAATCAAATACTTTATGTTGAAGGGAACTTTCACTAATCTATACCTACAACAATATAATCTATTTGTTACCAAATGTTTGACCCAAATAGGGAGTGAGACGAATCCTAGGAGGCAATAACCCAAAATATGTGCATACTTTCCAAAGAATATTTATAGCAGGAAATATTAAAAACGAAGTAAATAAAAAAGATATACTCAAAAGTAAAAATTCCTACAGTTTAAAATACATTAATTTACATATATCAATTATTCAACCAACAATTAAAAATAACCCCTATCAGAATGTTTTCACAGCTTAACGCCTCTGGTTAAACCAATTTTTTAAACAATAATGATATAACGACCCTCTTGGAAAGCTCACACTGTCTAACCCCTTTGGTCAAATACAAACATAGACTCTCTGTGGAAGCAGTCAACATCAAATACTCATGCGGTCTTTTAATGATAAACAACAGACTCTCTAAGGAATCACTCATCATGAATTCCCCATGTGGTCTTGTAATGGAAACTATAAATAGAATTAATAATCACTCACTGTCAATTCCCCATATGGTCTCATAGTGTGAAAAATATTACAAAAACTCTAGGGGAGCCCTCATTGTCAATTCCCCCTGTGGTTTATCTACACTAGGTTCTCACAACCCTATTTAATACAATTGTGCACAAATGATATCCAACATCCAATGTAAATCTAAAATACTACTTGGCTAAACAACTACAATGCATGTCACAAGAACGTCATATATCATCAACTCCATCCTAACAGCACTAGGCATAGAAAACAATATATCCTAACTGGCAGTTCTAATCCCAACGACCAATATAAAACAAACATGGGAAACACATCCATAAGCAGGGTAATAAAACATATTTATCATCAAAAACCATTCCCATGAAAACACACAAAATAAGGCATCAATAGGGTTAAAATTCAAAGACACGCAATACCCAAAAATATGGTATTCGGTACTTTTTTCACATATTATCCAAAGATAACCACATAAATGAACAAACCACCTACCTCGATGTTTATGATTAATATATTTGAATCATAGCCTTTTATTCAACCTAGAACTTCTTATATCTACAAAAATGTCGAAAACTCTCAACCATGAATATCACATGAAAGAAGAGAAATCCGGGGGAGAGGCTCAAGAAGAATGAATAACTCACTATGGAGATTCCAACACAATCGACAGTGTTTGTTTCGGAGAATGGATGATGGATTGGGATCTTAGAGAAGATTTGGTGATTTCCCTTGCTCCTATATGAGACGAGAATAAAAGGTGTTTCTGGAAATTAGACGTGACCCCTATCTAATTTAACAAAAAAGAAAAGAGAAGTACATGTTGTGTTCATTTAATGTACATGTCATGTACTTGACTTAACTGGATCCCACTTTAGGCGGTCTCCAGGTCATCTCACATGGCCATGTACTTGGCTATTGCATGTCCAGTACACGGCTACCCATGACAACAGGGTACACTGCGTGTACTTCTAAGTACATGTCATGTACTTATTAATTTTTCCAAATTCATCCATTTTCCTCCAAAACACCTGAAATCAAGATCCATACATGAAACGAAGATTTGGGAACATACATATCCTTATTAAATAGATTAAATCTTCATATATTCTGTAAGGTATAAGTAGAAAATATTGTATTCCATTTATCTAACTGGATTCTTATTAAACGAACACATGAGAAATATATTTATAGATTATGGAAAAGAAGGAAAACAAATAATTTTTTATATTTTTTATTATGAATATTATTGTTTCTTTAGATAAATTTAATGCTAAATAAGATGAAAAATGTTTTCTAGCTAATTAAAATTTAAATAAATCTATAATAATTTTTAATAAGAATTGTTTTTTTATTAAACAATTATTCATGTTAATTCTCAAGATAAAGAAATAAATATTAATAATTATGAATTATAATATATTTTTTATGTTTTTATGGAGTTTAATTTTGGAAAATATGTTACTCCAAAGGATAATGTAAATTATGAAGATCAGCCACATTAAATAAATTGGAAAACCCATAAAGAAAATCATGTTGAAAGATTTATTGGAGACATTAATTCTGAAGTGTATATAAAAAATTATTTAAGGAATTTATATGCTAACTAGAAATTTATTTTAGGCTTTGGTACTAATGATTATTTGAAATGATTCACTAATTCTGATTGGTTTTTGGATTAATATGATGAACATAATCAATTCTAATGAAATTAATAATATAATTTGGTTGAACCAACAAAATAATTTGAGATTATCATAACTTTATTTGTTTTTAGAAATAAATTTTATTATTCTTAATAGATAACATGAAGTAAAGAATGATTAGTTGAACATTTATTTTTTTCAAGATGATGGAATATATTTTAATGGGTATTTCACATGTTATTGGGTTATAATCTATTAATGTGCTTTTAGATTATGAAACTTATTGAGGTTATAAGATCATTATCAATTTGATATAAAAACTACATTTTAAATTGGATTAATTTCTAAAGAAGTTTATGTTAGAAAAATCAATGGTATTGAACATGAAAAATTGATCATTTTGCAAAAGATAGTCTGAATTAATGTTAAATAATTGTTATAATATAGGTAAATTATGTCCAATTTTTTATTATTAAGAATTATTTTAAATATATATTCATTATAAATATTTATTTTAATTATATTATACTTTGATATATACGTGAATGTGTATGCAATTGTTTTTATTTTCATTACTACTGGATTTTATATGAGTCATATCAAAGAAATAAAATTCTTTTTAAGATAATATATATTCTACAAATCTATTGGAAAATTTTTAAATCAATATAAGTATGATAAATAACAAGTTATAAAATTTTGACTTGAATCTAATAAAATTTTGAGAAACCAAATGATTACTACATGTAAATTATACTTAGATAAAACAATTAAACTGTTAGGTGTCAAAATGATTCAAGTTGTGATAGGAAATTTTATTTATCAAACCATTAATATACATAATTTAAATTTTAGTATCTTTATTCAGGTAACATTTTAATAAAACCCTAGTGAAACTAAATTTAAGAATTTTAAAATATTTATTAGATATGCTATATAAATTATTAAACATGGTTTTTATCTAGTAAAAATAGTTTTTTATTTTATTTTATCTCATGATTTTAATTTTAGATGATCCATATTTGATTAACAAAGTAATTATATGTTATTTTACCTTTATAAATAAATTTTATTTCATGGAGTTATAAGAAATTGTTTTAAGTTTCATTATATACTTTTAATGGAGGTTAGATTTTTTCTGTTATATTTTGTGCCCAGTTTCTATAGATTAATAAAAAGTTATCTAATTTTTATGTTTTTTATAATATTCTTATTTTTTTATAATTAATCAAATATTTCTATTTTTAAGAAGCCATAAAAAATTATTGAACTTATAATAAAAAATTAATATATTGTTTTTTTTGAAATCACATACAAAAAAGTGATATTATTTTAAACTAAATTTCTTAATACTATCAATTAGAAGATATATTTTCTAAACCATTGAATACATGAATTTTTCAAATATTATATCTCAACATTGTAATACTGAAGCTTAATATGCATAGACGAAATATTAAGTACTCAAATACTGTTTTTTAATAATTTTCTTATCTTTTTTGAGAATCTATTTGTTTTTCATGGTAAATTTGAAAATTATACATATTCTACTATATTTATTCAACCTAAAATATTTTTAATTTTTCTATACTGTAAATCTTCTATATGTTTGAAATTTTTCATTTCCTATATAAATTTTTAACATTCAATTTATTTATAAGTATGAATTAATTGAGGAAAAATTATTTATAAATAACTAGAATTGATATTTTCATATAGATCTATATATTTAATTACTCATGATTAATTTTACTTTAATAATTATTATGTGTTTACTATTTTATTCTTTCTTAAAGGGATATGGATACTTTAAAATATGATATTTTTTAATGAAATTTGTACAAAGGTATTTCTTTTTGGGAAATAATTCATTTAATTTGTTTTTAATTTTTTTATTTACCAAATGGTTCAAATATCTTCAAATGATTTTTAATTCAATTACCAAAGAGGGTGGTATTATTACAATTTATGATTTAGATAATTTTAGAGTTTATTAGAGTGATTCTTTAACTTTTGTCATTATGTTTTTATTCTTCGTACTTTTATAACTTCAAAAAAATATTAGTTGTTTAAAAAGCTAAAGAAAAATTTATTTTTATCAAAAAAAATTATTTTATGGTTTCATCATTATGAATTCTATGTATTGTATTTTAATATAGTTCGAATCCTTATAAATACTAAAAAACAACGGTACAATGGTTTCAAAATAACTATACAAAGTCTTCAAAATAATCTTATAATGTTTCAATGAATGCTATAAAGTTTAAAATATCCTGAATAAGTTTCAATGAACTATATGATGTTTTCAAAACAAACTTTATGAAGTTAAGTAGATATATAGAAAGTCAAATAAAAATATTTAGAAGTTAATACTATCCTTAAAGAGACTTTTTTAAACCATACAAATTCTATGATGACCCTCATGGAGTCTAAGATAAAAATTATAATTTATCAACTAATCATTCCACACTCATATTAAATACTAATAAAATATTATATGATCCTTATTAAGTATTGAAATTTATTTTGAAATCAATTTTTATACTACTTCTTTGATTTCATATTAATTTTATGTTTTCTATTACTCTGTTATAGAGTTTGATATTCTAATAATGTCATTTTAAAATAAAGGTGACTGGATGATGTGGGTAAACTAGATCAAAAAATATTTATGTTTTATTATGAAGTTTTTTATTTTATATATTTGTGTATGTGTGTGTCATTCCACATGGTATTTTTCCCATGCAGATTTAGAAGGTTTATTATGATGTGAAATTATGGATCTTTTTTAATGAGATAATATAAATATCAGAATTAGGAAACCATGAAATATCTTACTAGCTATCATGATTTATGAATAATTATGATTCTAAACAATAAATATTTTTTGATAAATAAAAACTTGAGAAACTACATGAAAAATAAATAATGATATACTAACACATTAATAATTTGGTATTGTATGAATCTACTATGATTAATACTTCTCCGACATGACAATTTACTCTTTACAATCACTGATAAAGATACTTTGTACTATAGTGAATTTATCAATATGATCAAAACTATAAAAATAATTCAAAATTCTTCATCAAGTCAAGTTCTTTATTTTTTAGTTTTTTTTCTTATTATTTTAATTAATTGAAATATTTCTGCATGATGATTTTACTTGAAAAAATCCATCCTTATATATGTTATACCTATACTATGAAAAGTATATATTTCTAGAATTTCATTAATCCATTATGTAATTTCCTACAATTTCCATGTAATTTTTTATTTATATGGAATTATTTAGAGACCATGTACTAAGACAGAATGACATTACCATGCCCGGAGTGCCTGGAATGATCCATAAAAAAAATTTATGATTTAAATTTCATGTGTGAGAAATTTTCATGAAAAGGTGTAATAACATTTAATCGGGTGTCCGGATCTAAAATCAGAGGGAACTGTAGCATTCATGATGGTTGGTTTACCCTAGGAGCGACTTATGTTTAGTCAGTGTAGACCTCTAGTAAGAAAACCCAAAAATGCAATTACCATAATTTAAGTAATTAAATAAAATTATTTTATTTCACAAATTATTATATCTTAAGAACTGTGATTTGGATAAAAAATATAAGACAACCATAGAACTCATGTGGGTATTTTTTTGTTAAGAATATCCTAAAGTTGTCTGGTGCAGGAAAAAAATGGAAGTAATATTTTATATGTAATAAAATAATTAAGTAACAATATTTTTATTATCAAATTTATATAACTCTTAAACGGTAAATCGGATTGAAAATCTAAGAGTAATGTTGAGCTCATCGGAGCATGTTTTCCTTAGGTGGAGCCTAACCTTAACCAGCACGGGTCGACGGTGAATGTTAATATTTTGATCTTTTTTAAGGTATATTCAGAAAAAGTACAAGTGGGATTTTCTAACTTTTGAACATATGATCGAACATAAAATATGAGGGCACCGTTGAACTCGGAAGGTTGGGATTCGTCAATAAATAACATTACATTGACCATAAAAGGTCAACCAGAAAAGTTATTTTATGGACTTTTTGAGAAAAATAATTAAATAATTTAAAAGAATTGTTTTATTTCTTTTCTCACTGTTGGCTGGAAGGTGACGATCATGTGGTGCAGCGAACAGGTAGTGATGAGATGGCTTAATGAGGCTCATTAATGGCCAGTATCATGTAGTGTAATAATGAAATAATGTAAGGGTAACAATGATGTTGTTTCATAAATGAAACTACGTAACGATGCCATATCTCTATGTAACAGAAACACTGCGATGTGTTTATTTTTATTAAACCAACACATGGGAGAATAAGTAATTAAACAATAGGGATTCTCTAACAAACCACCAAGAGTTTTCCTCTCCAACATAGAATGACGAACACTGATGAGACTTCATCATATTCGACGTTCCTCAATGAATGGAGCCAAAAGCGAAGTTGACTTTGTGAAAGCTTGAGGATTAATGTTTCAACAGCTAATGTATACAAGGTAGGGGTTTATACATTCTATGTTTATGAAATCTTTTTCCTCATTCTTAAAAATTAATGACGAATGCGGACTAACCGACTAACAGGTTGACCTACGAATCACTCATTCATGCGGGTTGATATTTGTGTGGATTTTTAAATTGGGTTTTCACATTTTCATTTTGGTTAGTACTTTCCCCCATTCTAAAACTCTAACATAGAGGGTGTGGGCTGACACGAACAAGTCTCAGACCCTCTGCCATTGTAGTTTATTATGTGTTCTTCGTGGATGATTTTATCGAGATGGAGACAAAGAGAGTTTGATGTCTTCGTAGAAAAGGAGATGGCATAATGATTCCATAGACACAAGAGGATTTAGAAATGGACCCCTATAGAAACATTGGTGGCCTATAAAACATACCTCCAGCACGCCCGCACCGGCAGCCCTCCATGGTGGTCACGGCGGCAGCCATAGGTAGAGGGTGGCAGCACGCCTGATGGCACACTGCCAAAGTAAGAAGATATGGTTGGATGGCTATAACGGCATGGAGATACAGCATCCGTCGGCACCGTGTGGATGGGGTGGCCTGCATCTTTGGAACATGGACACGTTGAGCCACGTTCTATTGACCGCGGTTGGAGGAAGGCACCGCACCGTGCAGGGCCAGCGGAGGCCGGACGCGGCTGGATGGTTCATCCCAGGACCACCCCTCCGGCCAAACCATGCAGACGGTCTTTGTCTGGTAGGTAGCACCCTAGCTAGCGGTCGGTCCGGACCCAAACCCTTTGGTCTGGGCTAGTCGTGACTGGCTTGCCGGGAATCGTAGTGGGCTGGACCCTCAGTCAAACTGGTCCAGGTCTAGCGAGGCCCATTGGGCTTCACCCACCGACCAGGACATACCATACAATCCCCTACCTAATCCAGGATAGGTCAAGTCCATCTAATTGAACCAGGGGTGTCGGGAACCCTAGCCTGGGTGGTCTGGCCAGGTCGTACTGGGCCTAGACACAACCAGCCCCATGTTTACAAAAATGCATGTATCTTGCAAACTGCTTGACTGATTGACATGCCATCATTGGATTTAGGACCCTTACGATAGTGTGGTTTTTTTGGTACACTCTTATTCATTTTTTCAGATTTTATAGTACATACGAGTTTGATCAGACTCATAACTAACATGGCCCTTTTTACTAAAAAGCCTATAACTTACAAATTGGGAATCCGATTGACAAATAATCTGTTGTGTGTGGACCCTTATAATGATACAGTTATTTGGGGTTACTCTAGGTGGGACTTTTTGGTGGTTGAGGTATGGACAATGTCTTGTGGATTAGATCCTCTGGAAATGAAACGTTATATGTGCGGTAATCCATTGGATGTCTCTGTCGTGAAGAAAGAATTGTGATCCCTTGTGGGTCAGCACCTAGAAATCCTCTGTGGCTCAGCACCTAGAGATCCTTTGTGGATTATCACCTAGCTATCCTTTGTGGATCAACACCTAGATATCCTCTTTGGGTCACCACCTAGCGATCCTCTATGGGTAAGGACCAAGCGATCATCTGTCGGTCAACACCTAGCGATCCTCAGTGGGTCGCCACCTAGCAATCCTCTAAGGGTTAGAACCTTGAGACCCTCTATGTATTTTCATCAAATCCATTTGATAGAATAATATGATCAATATTTATAACTCATATCATTAATTTTGTGCTTATGTTATACTCGGTGTGAGCTATATCTTTTAATTATTTTATGTGGTTGAGTACTTACTTGGTTATATTATCTCTATCATATTATATTTTTGGTGTTTCACTTTGTTTACTACTGAGAGATCTTTGGGGGTCTCGAGGTATTTAATGAGTATTGTTATACTAACCCCTGCATGGGCTACGCTCGCTTGTGTTGTGTCTAGTATAGATGATCGACGTTTTGATAGAGGGGCTGAGGGGGACGGGACTGACATATGCTATGACAGTGTATGTGGTTTCCAAGGACAAGGTGGGGCCTAGTAGGACCGAGTGGGCATGATATACTACTTCAACTTCTAGTAGCTTCAGTACTCTCACGATCATGTGGGGTTTTCAATGGATGGACATCAGATTTTCCCTTTTGTACTTTAAAGTGTTCAGTTCCTTATTGGGTTTGTATTAGGGCCCACTTAATTTCAATTGTACTCTCACTCATCTTTGTTTTAGTAGTATTCGTGTTCCCCACATTCAGGGTGTTGGGATGTGGTTGGGTATGTGTGTGTTCAAGATTAAAGGAAATGTATTCCCTTTTTGGGTTATGCCTTTCTGGTACTAGTCATTAGTCTTGGGCCTATAGAAGGAAGTCTTGGGGTTGTTGCGACACGAGCCCTGGGGGATGGGTTGTGATAAAATGTTATCATAGGGTTTTCGGTCCTATTACAATGATCTTGAGTCTATTTTTTTGTTTTGGGGCAACAATGTTATGTTTTGAGAGTCTGAATTTCATATTTGGGGAGTTCGGTGTTTGTGTGGCGGCCGATGTAGCCATACACCAGGACCATGAATTCTGATTTTTGGCTCTATACATGAAAACAATGGTTGCGTAAATGTCCCCTTATGTTCTTTTTAATAAATGTCACCTCACTTGGAATAAGCTTTTGAACATGGTTTATCTTGATTCTCTATCAAGATGCCTCCACCCGAAGAACCATCCAAGATTCTAGTGTTTGACAATAACATTGGTCCAAAGAGTGATGAGGCTACGGTATAGGGACTATTACATGAGATGGTACATTCGGGATGCGTCCCAATGATACTAATACACATTTTTCAGCAGTTACTATTGGTACTTCTGGTAGAGGAAATTTATATCCTTAATACCTTACATGAGATTCAATAATAGAGACCCCTTAGATTCCATGGTGAGCCTGACTCACTCGCAGTTAAGGATTGAATTGAGGTGGTGACTGAATTTACATCTGTCCAAGGCACCATTAGATCGAATAGCAGTCCTGGAAGTGAGCATTCTATGTATCTCAAAATGGCGTCAACAGGGCTTAGATTGCCCGATCGTTTGATGGGGTGACGTTTCTGTGGACAAAGTGTGAGAACCTTTCACAGAGAAAGGGATATTTACCAAAAAGATAAAAGGTATGTGTACCCAAGAGCCTCTACAATATGACATGTTGGTAGTAGACTATTCATCGAGGCATGGAAACTATTCCAAGTACTTGAGTAATATGATACGACTAGTGCTTCGGAGATCGGACCTCTGAGAAAGGTGTGTTTATGGATATCCAATACAGTGCAATTTCATAGTGCATTCTTACTTACTCTAGGCCTATATAAAGAAAACTTGTGGTTAGAGGTCCTTCGGATGAGTAGATACAACCAGTGGATGTCTGCAGTGGGCAAGGAAGCATCCAGCATCAGTTTCAGATACTTGGACATGTGAGACATTCTGAGAAGAGTTCCCAAAGTAGACGGTACACAAATCAGGGCTCATAGGGTGAGTCCAGTCAGCCTATGGAGAGTTAATTCTTTTTAAAAGATTGTAGGGTACATCTCTCTAAAGATTTTCTATCCCATTGTGATGACAGTGAAACGGTTGATAGTCCACTAAGGAAGAAGAAGTGACACGAACAGATGAATATGTAGGGCAGAAGATGGGGTAGTGGAACTAGGAGAGCGGCAGGAGGTGGTATAAACTTCGACACATTAAAACCACCACCCCAATGTGGTCCACACCATGATTAGGGATCTGGAGGAAATGGGATGGAAGTAGCTATATGTGGTCAGGGATTATACACCGAGTGATCTAGGAATGATTTGAGGTACTGTCTATATCTACTACTAGATACCATATTAATAGACATAGGTGTTAATTATTACTTCCTGTCACGAATCTTATTCAATACCTATAGTTTCTGGTTAAAAAATTGACTCCATCCTTACATATGTAGATACCACTGGGAGGAGACTCGATAATCACACTTATAATTTTGGCGTGATTTTGACCCTTGATGTGAGTGTTTTGGTTGGAACCACATTCTGATAGTGTCGAGGCATTATGATGTTAGTTTGGGTATGGGATCATTATCCAAAATTCATGCTTAATTTGACTATTTTAGTAAAAAAAGGATGTGGTATATCCACAACATTGGAATGGGGTTTTCCTTGGATGGAGAAAAAAGGAAACTCAGGAAGCACGGGATAAACTTTTGCAAAGAAGGATGCAACCGATCACTATATAGTTGGTCAGCCTTACCCTCGTGGCAGTAGATGTATTGAGTTTTTAGTTCCCAAAAATAGAGGTGGAGTGTGGGAAAGTCCTTTCAAAAAATGTTTCTATGGTTACCTCACCACAGGGGGGACTTCTGTATCATTCTACACACCGAGATCAAACCGAGATCAGCATCAGTATATCAAAGGGATTTCGTATATATTTTTAATCATGGGGTGTAGGTGACAGACATGCAGAGGAAGGGATTAGTAAGACGAAGTGTTCATGTTTATGTGTGGATTACCAGTACTTTAACCAAGTGTACATGGATATTGTGTACCCACTACTAAAGGGTTGATGGGTACATCAATTAGTAAAAAGGGGTAGACATTTGTGTGGATGGAAAGGCTTCTGTTGGGTTTTCAGTAGTTGTGACAGCGTCAATGGATGGAGTTCCTCTAATACTGTGACTTTGAGATAGTATATAATCCTAGGAAAGGGAAAATGATGGCAAACACGCTCAGTAGGAAGTCTGGTTTACAAATACTGGGTGAGGTGAAGGAGAAGCTAGCCATGATGCAAATATCCTTCATGGATGAGGGTGGAGTAGCCTACCTTCAGTCGGTGACTATTACACCACCACTCTTACAGAGAGTTAGGAGGAACAACTAGTGGATATTGATTGGGATTCCTGACTTGCTCACTTATCCTCAGAATGGGTTCTTGAATTATTTTTGATAAGTGGGTAGCACATAATCCTTTTTAGAGGACACATCATAGACCTAGTGACATTATAGGAGGAGGTGTTGGTGGAGTTTCATAAATTCTCTTTGGAGGTACATCCTGATATGGAAAATACGTACCAGGTCCTCCAATATCAGTACTGGTGGCCATGGATGAAGGGAATAGTGGCAGAGTTCGTATCACGATGCCTCACCTGTTAACAAGTATAGGTTGATCCTCAGGTCCCAGTAGGCTTGGAACAACCACTTGAGGTACCATAATGTAAATGAGATGGTATCTCCATGGACTTCATGATGGGGTTACCACGCACATCTAGGGGGCTTGATTCAATCTAACTGGTCATTGGATGACTCACCAAATAGGCTCACTTCCTACCTATCTTGGAGAAGAGATTGGTAAATGTCTTGTGATGCCTCTACATCTATGAGATATTGTGGATTCATGGGGTGCCTTAGACAATTGTCTAAGACCGTGATGCATGCTATACATCCTGGTTGTGGACTGGATTCTAAGAGAAATATACCCTTGGTGTTTGGGAAGGGAGACCTTGTTTTCCTTTGGTTATCACCCTGATGGGGATTGTAGACTTTTGGATGGGGTGGAATGTTATCTATGAGGTTTATCAGACCTTTTCATGTTATGAGTGGAGTTGGTGAGGTGGAAAACTACCTAGATATCCCCCCACAAATGAGTCGGGTGCACGATGGTTTCCAGGTGTCATAGCTGAGGGCATACATGCGTTATCCATCACACATCATCAACTGGGGAGAGCCGAACATTGACTATGGTGTGACATTTTCATAGTTCACAGTTGAGATAGGGGATCGATAGGAGTGGGTCCTTCATGGATGGATGATTCCTCTAGTGCGCATTTAGAGGCAACATAGGAACCTCCAAGAGAGAACATTGGAGCGGGAGGATGATGATCTTTCTTAGTACCCCTGTTTTTTTTTATTTTCCTTTGTTTTGAATTTGAAGGACATAAATCTTTAAGGTGGGGATAATTTAATGTCCTGGAATTTCCATGTAATTTTTTTTATTTATATGGAATTATTTTGAGACCAGACACTAAGACGACATGCAATTCCGAATCCCAGAGTGCTTGGAATGATCTGTAAAAAATATTAATGTTAAAATAGAACCTGTGAGAAGTTTTATTGATAATGTGGAATAAATATTAAATGGGTTCCCAGATCAAAAATATGAGGCCAACATTGCGTTCAGGATGACAGGTTTACCGTAGGCATGACATAATTTTAGTCAGCGCAAGCCTCCATTGAGAAAATCCAAAAATGGGATAATCATAAATAAAATAATTAAATAAAATAATTTTATTTTTCAAATACATATAACTCATGAACAGTTACTCAGATTAAAATTTTATGACCGCCGCGGTACTCATGAGGGTATTATTTTCTTGGAAAGATCCTAACATTGGGTAGTGCAGGACAACATTTGAAGTTAGTTTTTGGCCATAAATAAAGTAATTTTGTAACAAATATTTTGTTTACAAATACTTAAAAATCCTGAATGGTAACTCATATTGAAAGTCAAAGAGTACTATTGAGCTTGTGGGGGCGTGTTCCCCTTAAGAAGAGCCTAACATTAACAGGCGCATAATGAGGATGACTGTTAATTTTTTGAATGTTTTTTTATATATATTCAGTAAAGGTGCGAGCTGGATATTATAACTCTTGAACTGGTGCTCAGATCGAAAATCTGAGGGAATCAATGAACATAGAATGCATGGATTCATCTATAAATGAAATAACTTCAACTGGAAAGTGTTTAGTGGAGAAGTTATTTTTTAGATTTTTCGAGAACAATAATAAAATAATTTAAAAGAATTATTTTATTTCATTTCTCGCCATTGGGTTTTAGACTACGATGTTGTGGTGTATAGACCAAACACAATAATGAGGCTCATTAATGGCCCATATCACATAGTGTAATGATACTATAAAGTAAGCATAAAAATTTTGTTTGTTTATAAATGAAACAGCGTAACAGAAATGCTTTGACATGTATTTTTCGTTAAATCAACAGGTGGGAGAATGAGGAATTAAACTGCAGGGATTCTCTGATGAACCGTCGGTAGTTTTCCTCTCCAATGAAGAACATCAAATGTTTGAGAGACTTCATTGTCTTCTACATGCCTCAAATAATGGATCATGAAGCAACGTCAACATCGTGAAACCTCAAGGAATAACTCTTTGGCATCGAACGTCAACACAGTAAGGGTTTATGCATTCAATGTTTTTGAAAAGTTCTTCCTCGTTCATGAAAATTAATAATAAACACGGACCAACCGACTAATGGGTTGATCCGCAAATCACTCATTATTGTAGGTGGATATTTTTCAGGGTCTTGATTTGATTTTTTACTTTTTTTTGTGTTGTAAATACTTTCTTACATGGTAAAATTTTTATGCAGAGGGTGCAGGACAACATGAACAAGGCACAAACCCTTCGCCATAGTTTTCAATTGGGAGATCTTTGGGGATTATATTCTTGAGATGGTGGAAAATCATGTTTTAGGTCTTCACAAGGTAGGTGATGACATAATGATTCCAAAGAAACAATTAGTTCTAGAAATGGACCACCAGAGAAACTCTAGTGGCCCATCAATAGTTCCACCATTGCGGCGGTGGCAGCCGCTGCAGCAGCTACAACGGGTGGAGGGGGCGTCATGCCTTTCAGCACCCCCACCTTAGCAGGACACCACAATTGAGTAGCCCTAGCAGTGAGGAGATGTGATTCTTTTTGGTGACGTGTGGTGGTGGTTGACCACATCGGGGCCACCCGGACGCACTGAGTTGTGGTTTGTCGACCGCTGATGGAGGAAGTCCATGCCCCATTTGGGTAAAGGGGAGGTCGAACATAGATGGATGTCACATCCCAGGATAACCCCACCGGAAAAACCACATGACCTATATTAAAATATTGAGTTGCTCCCCGGCTAGCGGTAGGGCCGAATGAGACCATGTAGTCGGGCGACCTGGCGGGCTGGACCCTCGGCCAAACTGGGACAGATCCAGCAAGGCCTATCGGGCCTGACCCATAGGTCAGGCTGGACTAGACTAACCCCAAACCAAACTAGGTTAGGTTGATTTTGTTTAATTGAACCAGGGGTATTTGGAACCCCCGGTCCGGATTGGTCGGGTTGGTCTGACCAGGTCGGTCCGGGCCCAGAGACAACTGACCCCCTATTTACTAAAACTCATGTATCATGAATACAATGCTTCTAATTGATGTGAAATCAGTGGAATTGGGACCCATGGAAAAAGGTGGTCCTTCTGATATACCCTACTTTAGTTTTGGTAGAAGCTGGTGTACGTTTTTGTTGGATAATACTCGAATCCAACCGGGCCCTTTTTGCCAAAAAAACCTATAACATACAGACCCGATCGACATGCCTTTTTATTGATTTGGGACCCTTACGATGAGACTGTACTTTGGGGATAATATATGTGGGACTTCATACTGTTTGATTTATGGATGATGTCTTTTGGAGTAGATCCTCTGGAAATCAAGTGTGCTAAGTGCGGAAATCCAGTACCCGGGTATGACATGAAGAAAGAATGGCTATCCTATGTGGTTCATCAACTAAAGATCATGTGTGGGTCAACACCTAGAAGTCCTATATGGGAAAGCACCTACAGATCCTCTCTGGGTAAGCACCTAGTGATCTTTTGTGGGTCAGCACATAGAAATCCCTGGTGGGTCAACACCTAGAGATCCTCTGTGGGTTAGCACCTAGCAATCATCTGTGGTTCATCACCTAGTGATCATCTATGGGTTATCACCTAAAGACCATGTGAATATCAGCAACAGAAACTCTCTACAGAATTAGATGATCTAGATTTATGATTAATCATCTTAACTTATGTGCTTAAGTAAAACCTAGTGTGAGCTGTAGCTTTTACTTTTTGCTATATGGATGATGTCTTACTTGGTGGTATTACCTTTGTGGTATTTTGTTTCTAGTTTTTCCTTTTTTTGGATTACTAAGAGACCTCCCGGGGTCTCGAGGTCCCTACTAATAATTATTATAATCACCCCGGCACGGGATTCACATGCACTTGTTGTGTCTGGTGTAGATGATTGATGTTTTGAAAAGGTTCTTAGGAAGGATGGGACTGACGGACGCTACAACGGTGGACATGGTGGCCTAGGAATAGGGGGAATAGTAGGGCTAGGTGAGCAGGACATACTACTTTGGCTTCCAGTAGCTCCACTAATCTCATGATCAGGTGGGGTTTTCCGTGGATGGTCATCAGTGCTTCCTTTCTTTACTTCACTATTTTCAGTTCCTTTTTGGGTTTCTATTTTGGCCCACTTAATTTCACTTGTACCTGCACTCATCTTTGTTTAATTTGTATTCTTGTTTCCTCCATTTAGTGTTTTGGGATGTTTTTGGGTGTGCGTGTCTATATAATTAAAGGAAATTCCTTCCCTTTTTGGGATATGCCTTTTCGGTGCAAGTCATCGGCCCCTTCCTTATGGAAGGCTCCTTGGGGTAGTCACAACACGAGCCTCGGGGGATGGGTCATGAAAAGTTAATGGAATGGTTGTATTTGGTTATACTATTCACCTAAATGTATGGATTGTATTATGTTATGACTCCAAGTTAAATTCAATTAACTAGTTTAACTTCTAGTGAAAATGTAATTTGTAATTTAGTTTTGAATATCATATAAAAATTAGTATTTAATGAATAAAATTCCTCTCAATAAGTAGAGAGAATTTAATAGTATATGTATGATAACTATAATCTAAAATACTATATAATTTCATTGTTATTAATTTACTTTTCAATTAAACATGAAAATAAACATAAAAATGAATTATATTAATTTTAAATCTGATTTAAAATTGTAGTTATGTTTTAAAAAGGACAATTAACCCCCTCTTAATGTTCTAGGTATCTCAACCATTGAATAAAAAGTTATTGATCATGAAGATAATAATGTAAAGTATAAAGAGTGGGGATGAGTGAAATAATCTTGTCATAGATAGGTGGTATGATATGAATTAAAGGGTGATTTGGCCAACAAATCTCATGATGGTTTATTTGAAATAGAATATTAAAAAAGAGAAAAAACATATTTCAAGAATAATTTACTAATCATCAAAAAAGGAGAAATTTATTTTATATTTGGGGATTTGAGATTTAATATAGGTTAGTGATACATTTGGGAAAAGAAGAAGATAAAAATATTAAATAATAAAACATTATAATACTTTTGTTCATAGAAAATTAGAGATACTAAGAAAATATGGGTGGCTTCTAATTCACCTAAAACAACATGGGGTAAAAAGCCTACTATACCAGTGATTACGGACCATTAAAGGAAATCAACTACAAAATTATATCCACCTTTAGATTATAAGTACTAGTATATTAAAGAGATACATATAATAGTAGATACTATAAATAGATAATATATCTATTGATATTAATAATCTCTCTTCAAATACATTGATTATTTGTTCACATATAAAATGAAGTAAATTTATTATTAAATAATTAATTCATTGAGGATAGAAATAATTTTGGTGGAAATTTACATTTTTCAATGAATCCTTTTATATTTTCATCTTATTCATTTATTGAGTTACTAATTCATTTATCTTCAAACATTATTATTTAATAAAATAATTAAATGCAAAGTTATTCATAAAAAACCCATGCTAATCTATTATTCTATTAAAGAAATTTGTCACTTAAAATAAAATATTTTTAAAATATGTTTAAATAAATTTAATAATAAAATTTCTTGAATTTTATGGAAATATATATCAATAATGGATATTTCCTTGTAATTATTTTTAAAAATTTAGATCTATCACTAGATGACATATTGAATTAATTTAGTGAAAGGGATACAATTTCTAAAAATACAATTAATAACTTTTATGAAATATTAGTGACACATAATCATTGTTTTAAGAGTGGAAACATATGTTATAGTAAAAAATAGTCAAGATTTCACAAGAATCTACAATTTTCATCACTTATTTTCTAACTGTTCATGTGAATCCACATTAATAATATTACATTTATTTATAAATTTTCATATATATATACCAAACTTAACTTCACTTTCACAATAATATATATAAAATATTTATTATGTTTCCCAATGTTTTAGTTTCATTATATTTTTTAATAATTATTCGATAATATTTTCAATGTAAATAATAATGAACTCTCATGATCCATGGTGTTTTGGTGTGAACGTTAATGTGAGATGTATTTCCTATGAATTTCAATCACTAAGGTGTTTTCCTATTATTATTAAGGATTCACATTGGTTAACAGGGTTGGAGTATGTGATCATCACACCTTTTTAAGAGGTTTTATTCTTAGTCTCAGAATATATTATAGATTTAATAAGTATTTTTTGAAACCTTCATACGTCCTAATGGGGGACTAGTAACCCCTATGCGAATAGTTAGTCATTAAAATGTATTGATGTGAACATAAATATGTAGTATAGGTTATCCATTATAATTATTTACTAATTATTGTTGTTTTAATACACCTGATATTTAGTTTAAAATAATAATAAGTTTAATCACTTTCTTAGCAAGAAACAAAGATATTTAAGCGAACGAAAATATACTGGAAATGTCTCCATTATAACATCGATGTTAAATTGTTTACATCAATAGGAATAATCAAATTATTGAAAATTACTATATTTTTTATAAAATGAAAACATATTTCTTAATTCAACATAAATAATTGTATAATTTTCTATAAAGTTATTTTATGTTTTAAATATATGTTTTCATCAAAGATGATATTTATTATATTTTTTATTTCCATTTTAGTAAATTTACAAAAAATCAAGGTATTTTTATTGATGAAAGTAATTTCATTTTTTAGCTTTTCATTTCAAAATTATCTTAGTTTCTAGTTTTTAGATTCATTCATAAACATATGTTTTTTGGATAAATAGTAAAAATATTAATATTTTAAAAACATTAACATTTATGAAATTATAATGATATAAGAATAACATAAAATAACATGAAACATTTTCTCTAAATTAATATATATTTAATAATAATTTTAATTCTTATGTAAAAAATAATATTTCTGTTATAATTATTTGCTTATCATTTTAGAAATTCAAGTAATGTTTTTTTTTCAAATAAAAACAGTTTTCATAGTCTTCTCTTAATCATGTATTTGTAGATTTATATTATATTTTGATCTAGTGTTAAATAAAGATAATTATAAATTTATTTAATACATTATAATTTATTCCATTAAAATAGTCATTATAATTGATTTTTTGTTGAATAATTTTTATGCTAGGAATTGTTTTTCTAAAAATGATTTTTTGTGCTTTATTAACTTATAAAGAATGTAATTCTTTACCCTTATATGAAAAAATTAGTGAAAAATATATTAATTTTTAGAATAATAATAATTAATATTATTTAATAAGTTAAAAATAATTTTTATTCATAATTAATAGTAACCATGGTAAATAATTATCACATCGGTTAAGGGTAAAAAGGGTCATAAGGGTCAAAAAATCAACGGATAAGGATTAAGATAACAGAAAAGACTTTATGAAACATAATTATTTTGATTTATTTTGACCATAGAATTATAATATTTTATTCTATGATGATTTTCAATCACATATAGAATAAAATGATTTTATATTGTTAAAATCATATGAGTAATTCCAGGTGTATCATATTCTTCACTTATATAAGCAGACCACTTCTACTTTCTTATTGGCACCTTTTTAGAAATCAATATAAAAAAATACTTAACTGAAACCCATATCAATTTTACACCCTATCATTTATTGGAACTAGTAAAATAAAAATACCTACTTATAAGGATAAATTTTTAAGCCAAAGGTTTATTTCTAAAGAAGAGGTATAAATCGTAACTGAGCTTTTTCATTTTAATTGTTTCTATAATTCCATAAAAAATATATATAAAAAATATCATATAATAAAATATTTATATTTCATATAAATAAAATTTTATTATTCTGAATGAATAATTAACAATAATCTCTTTTCCATCCTATAAAAAATGATAACACTGCATTTGTGTAAATATGACTTACTATCTCCACATAACTGCTAAATTTTTTTTCATCACCTATTTAATTGAATGGATATAAAGATTGAAGAAAATAATATATATGATATATATGGCCAAATTTTTATTCATTAAATATAATATATCATTTACTTTTATATCCTTCCACTTGTTAAAAATGATAGTGTCTCTAGTGTGTACATGTGGACAACCACCTCCACAAACCAATGTGATTCATTTTTCATTTACTCCATTAAAAAATATTATATATATCAATATATTGGATATATATGATATTTATTTCATTAATAACACTCTATTGATAATGGAACCTTGAGAAATATAAAATGTACTAAAACTACAACGTGAAATATACATGAAAAATGGAAGAGTTCACATCCATAAACAACAATTTTAATATAGAATTATTAATAAAAATGTGTTGAAATGATATAATTGGATAATATATGATATTATAATTATTATATAGTTGTATTATATAATTAAAATAAATTAAAATTTATTATACAAGATGTTAAACTCAACTACAAAATACGTTAGACTAGAGGTTAGGGTTTATTTTATAATCTTATCCTTATTCAGGATTGTTTATGAATAAGTTTCAATTGGGGGGATTCTATATTACTTATATCTAGAACCCCATATATTTTATTCAATTCTAGTTATTTATATAAATTAAATGTTTTAATTTAATAATCATCTATCCAAATGCACAAAATTATCAACAAATGTTTTTATGGAAAACTGACATTTCTTTTAAATTCATTCCAGAATCCTTTTTTATATATCTATGGTTTATTTAAAAAAATAATGAATGATTTTAATATTATCAATTGACTAACTGATTTCATTTATACCCATATTTTTAATTCTTTAATAATTTTTAAATTAAATGATCTTCTTCTTTTCTGAATGAGGATCTTTCTAGAGAAGGTGTGAACATAATCATTATTTTAATATTTAATGCATGAAAACATTTTTTAGTCACCATGACTATTATTTACCTTGAATTTTAATTTTAATGTTTCTATTTTTATTTCCTTTTACTAAATCTCTAATATTTTATAAATTAATATATTTTACATAAGTGGTTTCAAAATATAAATGGTATTTTCCCTAAGAAATTTCCTAATTATCTTTTTAATATTTTTTATTTGGGTCAACATCCTTTTATGAATTTTTTGATTTATTGAGGATATAATCATATGATAACATCCATAATATATCCCTCGATGGTTTCGGATCATTTTGAGTGGGAAAGGTATTGAAATTTTCTATTTTAATTCTACCAATGTGGTAAGTTATTGATTATTAAGTCATATTGATGATGTTTTATTGTTTATTTATTTAATGAATTAATTATAATTATAAGTTAATTATTTTTTATTGGAATTACATATCCCCTTATGGAAATAATAGGTCATTGGAGACAAAAAGGGTTTTGATATTTGTCATATGACTTACCAATTTATGTTTGTTGTCTTGGCATGAGGCATCAAAAGAATGTTTAAGATGCTCAACATCATGCATTACATGTTTATGAAATAAATTATTAATGCCCTTGTGATCCCTCAAATTTCTATTTTATCAATTGATAAAATTAAATCTCTTAGTATTGTTTATAAGAAATTATTTTATAATCATTTATTAATTTAATATTTTTCCGCCCTTATTTATTCTGTGATAGCTTCTATTGTACACATTCCCTTAAAAAGAATCTAAACCCATACTTTTATTTTTCCTTATCCTTGTGATTCCATGAAGTGTAATATGATTTATTTTCAAGGATATTCAAGAGGAAATAATATTGATATTAAATAAAATACACTAGTACATTGTTTTTCAAATGTACTGTGACTTTCAAGAATGTATCAGCTTTCCTAATACCATTGAAATATTTGATCAATAATGATGTGATCACTAGTATTTAGTGAGAATCTAAAAAATTAATCTCCAAATTTGTTCTACAATATTTTTTTTGTTATAGTTGTTATTGAATATAGTTTAGTAAGACCTATGCTAACCAAGTTTAAGAAAAAATATAATATATAACATAACCCAATGACAGATTCTAAGAATAATTATGGGAATATAGTAATATTTATAGCTTTCCTAATGTAACTATACTATTATTTTACTAGAAAATACATATCGGCCTAGATACTTGAATGTTAAGAAGGTTTTTACATATATGAAACTATTGGTTAAAATCACAAATGTGTTTATTTGGTATTAACATGGTCATTATTAGTTCATAATGAGTTGTCCTAAGGATATAGGCCTAGCTACATACTCTATAGGGGAATCAAGTATTAATTCATATTTTTATGAATCATTATTATGAATGGGATGATAGAACCTATGGAATCTAATTGCATTCCATAGTGAAAAATCTAATGTGCAATTGGTTGATTTCCCAATGGTTGATCATAAGTTTACATTCATAGATTCCACTTTTATGTGTATTTTTGGTGGAAGTCTAATATAATTAAAAATATATTGGGTTACATTTCATTGAATGAAACATTATGGTTTATTATGTATTTTAGTTAAATGTTTATTTGTGTAATGAAGAATTTAGATTTTTTGACTACATGTTTAAATGTATTGATGACATTAAGTGTCGATATGATCATTGATTTTTGAGGAATTTTGTTTCATTATTTTCCATAGACATATATTTTATCTAATAGGTTTATAAGGGACTCAAAATTTGTTATCTGATTAAGTGATTAAATATATTTCCAAATAATATCACTATATTGTTTCAGAACATTATATATTTAAGCTAAATTGAATATTATTTTCTAGTATAGGATTTCATTTTAGGAATAAATATTGATTTAAATAGTTAAATAATATTTGATTGTTTTAATTTTTTATGGTCATTCAATTTATATTTTAAATGACTAATATATTTTAAAGAATTTATGATCAAGGTATATACATTTTTTAATGTGACCTTACGAGTGATTATTTTTATTTACAGTTAAATATTAATTTTATCATTTAATAATATTCAATCAAATAAATCTAGTCTTGAGATTTTAATTTGACCTAGAAAACTATGATGAGTTTTATGTTTAGTTGAACTTTTGGTGTTATTTATGAAGTATACAATATTAATATATTATTTCTCCATATAAAGGTTTATTTATATTGGATATTATCTCATCTTGAACTAACTATTTTTCGGTTAATCTAGAGAACAATGAGGAATAATGTTTCATCAATTTATGGATAATGTGATGCATTAAAACTAATTTTTACTGATTCATGCAATAAAAATTCATCATGAATATTCATTTCATAGAGTATGACATGAGATGGTTGTGAAAAATGATCAAACCTCAAAAAAGTTATGAAATTATGCTTATGAAGAGGAAGAAAAAAGAGCGAGTATATTTTATTTTATTCTACATCTATTTTGTAAAGTAATCACTCAAATATAGGAAAAATAACTTTAAATAAAAAATTATTATGTTACCTTCATTTCGGATGACTTTATTTTCTATATTTTTTAATTTTTGATTTATGGTTTGGTTTTCGTTATCATTCTCCTGATCATGATATCTATTATTCTATATTAATCCTAGTATGTTTTGTCTCTTATATTCCCACATTTTAAATTCCATATAATGTTTTATTTATCTGTAAACATTATTTTGTGTTATTTCACCTTTATATCTCTCACTTCCCCTTTGGAAAGTATGTTTTATTATTCCTTTTGTATGATGTGGGTTTTTAATAAAAGTGTTTTAAAATATTGATCCCTTAATTATTAAGAAAAAAATTGTGAGGACTCAATTTATTTAAGTGGGTAAGAATGTAACATCACAATAAAATAGTTATAAAGAATAATAAGCTCAATTTCGTACTTAGTACATAACACTGATAGTGAATTGTTATATACTATAAATTTTACCATTATAAACTAGCCAGTAAATTGAAAATATGAATATAAATAATATCATTATAAAAACTAACTATAAGGACTATATATAATGTAAACGTATTGATTAATTCCTTAAATGAAGGTTCTTAATTTTCAGTAAAGTCATTTTATTCTACAAAAATATCTTTTCCTAAAAAATTATTTTTATTGCATTTTATGCATGACAATTATAATTAATTTTTACAAATTTTAGATATTATATTTCATATAATTTTTTTAATTTTTTAATTAATCATTTTAAAATAATATTTGGGTGATTGTTTTTTAAATTTTCAAGAGTACTTAATTTTTTTCTGAATAGTGAAAAATATTTTTTTTAAATACCTATAACTTTTATAAACTAATAAAATTTTATTAGTTTCATGGATTAGAGGACTGAAACCAACTCACATACAAACAAAACTAAGGGGTTCATGCCTCATCCCTCCACACTAGGATTAGAAATAACCCACTAAACATATTATATTACATATTTTTATACCAATGGACTTATGGCCTGAATACCAATATCTTTTCCTAAATTCCCTTGATCAACAATGACTGTGGAACCTCATCTATTCCTGAAGGAAAATTTTCTTCCTTGTCGTCCCTATGGATTTAATGCCATTTTTTATGCCCAAATGCCCATTTTTGTAACAAAAGACCCCATATATGAATAGTAATACTACAACACATGTCCCCTCTATAGTTATTGTCATAATATATTAAAAAATACTAAAAAATGGGGGCTTTTAAAAAATTGAACCCTGGCCTCATGTAGATTTTCGAGGTTCCCTTGATACTCAACGAACACCCTAGTTACACTTTTATAGAATTATAATTATCTATGAACAACCTAAAAGATCAGAAAAATATTTCTCCACAATAATTATACATTTATGAATTAATTTATTTTATATAAAAATATATTCTTAAACATAGAAATATATTCTTATCATCTTATAAATATATTTAATGTTTATGTCCATATAAAAATATTTTCTGATAATTTTCTCTTAATAATGAATTTACAATGATTCATTTTATTTTGGTGTGTTTTTCAAGAAAAATAAGACTCATTTAATTTAACATAATAAAATTAATATTATTAAAATAAAAATTATACTATATATTTTTTTGTAAATTTACATTTATGCTTCAAACAAATATCATTCAGAAATAAGTTTATATTTAGTTTTGAGAACATATATTAAAAAATATGTTATACCACTAATAAGAGTTGAATTCGTTCAAATTAATTCCAAATTTTAAATCATCAGAATTAATATATTGTAAAAAAGACATCTTGGATTTTGGTTATAATAAATTGTAAACTTTTAAAATATGTGTCACCTCGGTTATGGCTAAAATGGGTTTAAAAGCTTAAAATATAATGGGATAAGGCCTCAAGATAAGAGAAAATATATACTATAACCTAATTTTTTGGATTTATTTAGACTTTTACCTTATCATCTTCAAATATATGACTTTTCTAAGTCACCTTCATAGGAAAATTACATTATATTATTAAAATATTTAATATTTTTTCAAATGTGTCATTTACCTCACTTATAAAGAAAAACCATCATTAATCATTTTCTAAAAAACATTTATCACTCAATATGAGTAAATACCTTCCCCAACCCATTATAAACCATCAATCCAATGAAATATATTTTTTTTATCTTTAAAGGACCAACTAATATTTCATAAGCTATAAGATAATATATTTTTAGAAAGGATATATACAACTCAAAATTAAGAGATTTTATTTTAATTATTCTTCTATAACCATAAAATATTATGTTAACCTAATCATATAAAAATTTAGTAACATAATTTTATCATTGTGAATTAAAAATGGAATCATATTTCATAACACTAATTTAATTAAATTTTAAAAAATTAGTTTTATTATTTATCACAAAGAGTCATAAAAACTAGTTTTTTTGAGAAAACAGTATTTTCAAAACATATAAAGACTTTATGAAATAATATTTAGTTTGTCACAAATCTTTTATAATTATATAAAACCTCTATAAATAATATATAAAAATTATTTATTACTATTCATATTTCCATATTTAACAACTATGTTATAATGAACATCTTTAAATAACTATATTCTTGTTTTATTATAACTTTGTGTTTCATATAATGCAGGATAAACCAATTCTGTGTGTAGAATAAAATTAAGATGGTGTTATGTGTGATTAAATTCATAAAATAAATTTAATTCATTGAAAATAATTATTAGAAAATCTATGCGATACATTCTACTCCCCTTAATGTGAATTTCTACCTCAAAATTATTCACTCTGATACAAAAAAATGAGGATACCTATACCTCTTCACATCATCAATTTCCTATGTAGATTCCTTAAAATAGTTGTTTCGTCATAAATATTTGATTGGGTGAGTAGTCTTGTTTCGTTAAACTTTCTCTATACGATCTAGTATCTCCACCGGTAGTTCCTCATAAAAAATATCTTTCTACAAAGATATGAACATTGAGTTCAGTACATGTGAAGGGTTATGTATGTATATTCTCATGAGAGATAAATGGAACACATAATAGACTATAATGTGGTTTTTTGGAAGCACGAAGATATAGACAACCATCCTGATATAATCAATAAATTAAAATGGAGTGATAAACCTACAAAGTACTTTCCCTTTCATCTCAAATCTCATAAACATGTACCATGGGTTAGTATTTTAAAATACCCTATCCCAAACTTATAATTCTAGATCACATCAACAATTATCATTATAACTTTTTTTCCAAAATTGAGATACCTTGATATTCTCCTTAATGGATCTATCCTTCTCTGATATTTCTTCAGCTATGTTAGTTCGCAATTGATTTCTTTCTCCAAATTCATTGTATCATTTTTGAGCTATATATTTATTTACATATAGGGGTTCATAGGGAGCCATATTAATGCTTTAGTTATGGATATTTTTGTAGGAAAACTCAAATAAATGATGCAGTTTTTACCAACCGCCTTTTAAATCCATTGAATAAGATCTCAAAATTTCCTCTATTGATTTAATTGTTCTCTCAGGCTGTGAAACTATTTTAGGGTGATACATAGTTATGGATTTAAATTCTATATCAAGATTTTTCTAAGGAATTCTTCATAAAATTATGTTGAATGGAAAATCCCAATCAGATACCAAGAAATTTTTAACTCCAAAAACCTTACAACATATATAATTTAAATAGTGGTAAGATAATATAGAGATATGTTTTATCTAATACTAATAAAGTTTACTAGCTTATTAAGGTTGTTGACATCCACCCATATATCATTATTCCTATTTGAGGTTTTGGGGATTCCATTGAAAAAATCTATATTTATGTTCTCCCATTTCCAATCTACTATGTGTGATGGATGGAAAATCCACTTATTATTTTGTCTTTCAGCCTTACATTTTTGTCATACCAAGAATCTAGATACAAACTATATGTTACATCTCTTCATGAAATCCCACTAAATGTATTATTTAAAATATTTATAAAAAATTTAACAAAAGGATGAAAATATAATGAAGAACTCTGATATTCTTCTTTCAACTCATTATTCAAGTCAGATATGGAAAGAACACATAATATATTCCTAAACCATATCATTCCATTATGATCAAGGTTAAACTCTGGGACATTTCTAACATTCTAGTATAAGTTTACATCTTTCTTATATGCCACATTAATGTTCACTTTTATAGATGGTTGAACAATCAATTGAACAAGATATGATTTACCCCATTCCTTCATGATTTCAAGATCCATCATTTTAAAATATGAAAACATTGTATCTTTTCTGATCCTAATCATGGATAAGCTAGAAAAATCAATTTCACTCAAATCATCAACCACTTTATTCTCCATCATGGGGTGTCAATGTACTGATCATTAATAATCCTTTACCATCCAAAAAAATCTTCTCTGGAACATATTTAACTCCTTCTGTTTAAATATATTCTTCATATAGTTATGACCAATATATATATCACACATTTCTCTATAAATATAATGCGACCATTTATTTAATGAAAATATTATTTCAACTAACACCAAGTCATAATGTGGCTGATTTATTATGGCAACCCTTCTTTTTATTACAACATAAACATGCTTTATTACATAAAACTTCACTTGATACAACAAAGAAGATCAAAAATTTTAGTGTTTTTTGGGGCTTAGGATCAATACATAAAAACTGAAAACATGAAATACAATATCTTTATTTAAAATTCCTTTATATGACCACTACATTCCCTCGTACTTAGCATCGCATGGGATAACATGAGGACATGCATAAGAAAAGGGTGAGCTATAAAGCCCAGTAAGGGAAGACACATGGAATAACATGTGAAGTAAAATACATGTTAGTCATTAGGCACATCAATAGAGAACAACAGAAACATGAACATGAAGGCATGATAAAGCTTGATAATAATAACATGGAAATGTGGCAACAACACTTAACATGGAATTAGCATGAGCCAAGGCTCATTGAACATAGAGCATGAGTAAATCCTCATTGAACCTAAAGCACGAGTAAACCCCCATTTCACTTAAATTAGCATGAGTAAACATTTATTGCACATGACGTATAATGATACTATACATTACCCAATGCATTGGAGCACTATAAGGGCACACCCTTCTTAAACATTTCATTTCCTGCATAATTGTGCCACATAGATCATAAAACATGGATTCATAAAACAAAATAATTTATTCCACGATAAAGGAATGTGGAATTAATACATGAAACTTTATAATCAATAAGTAAATGTGAATAAAGGTGAATACCCTTTATGGATAAATGGGCATGGTATTCACTACAAAATGACATTGGCTTAGAAAATCAGTGCGATTTCGGCAGCGTAATGGCATGACATAAGAATTCATAAAAATGGTTGATGAGAGAGAAAGGGGTTCCTAATAATATTTACATGTAATGGACAGTAAGGAGGTCATATATATACGTGTTCCAGCAATTGTAATTGAATTTAGATTCATGATACAATAGTATTTCTTGAATGTAAAAGAGGAAAGAGAAGTTCTTTTCGGAATTTGAGCATACTAACAGGTGTACATGGGAGGAATTTAATGAGAGTGAAAGGGGTATCTGATCATTCAAACATAAAGAGGGAAGTATTTGGGAGTTGTGAAACCATACCCCAACATTCATAATTGAAATTAAAAGGGCAAAACAACTGAAAGAAAATTGGACAAAAATGAGAAAGGAAGAAAAAACCCTTACTTGGAAGTGTGCTTCTAAAGGCTAGAGAGAGGCTTGTGAGAGGCTTATTGGGAGACTGGGGCACCTTGGGACGATTATATAGAGATTAAGAAAGAGGTTGGACGAATTAAAAAGGCTTTTAGTGAGAAGGAAGTGGGATATTGGGTGGGTTTATATAGGAATGGTCAGGGAATTCCTTATTATTTAGGTTTGGGACCCCTTATATTAAATTAATACAAACCACAAACCATCACATGATTTTTACCCATGGTTTTTGGAAAATGGAAGAGGAAAATAATATTTTATAAGGCCAAAGTCTGAACTTCTTAATATAATAGGGTTGCTTATGTGGAGGTGAGTCACACTCCCGTGGAAATTAATTTAAAAGACAAGGTGTTTAATAAGTCTTGAGGGGTCCATTAATGCTTTGAAAAGTAAGAAAAATAAACCCAAATTCACATTATTTTAATGGTAAAACATATTTTCACCAAACAAAAAGATTATAGTATTTTATTACATAACTATTGGGTCATTATGATGTCATAAAACACATTATATATTTAAACAGTATTTAATTTTTATTCAAAAATTTAACTATCTCAGAAAATTATGAAAAATTCACCGTTGGATAATTTTGACATCCTGATTCCAAAAATAAAATTTATTTTATCTAAATAATTTTCTAAATATGTTAATATTCACTTTTAAAATAAAAACCAACATTTGTCGAAAATTCACGGGTTTTGACAAAAATGGCTTTCAAACCTTAATAGAAATTATAATTGCATTCACACAATTATATGATCATTTATATATAATATAATTAATCTAATAATAATAATAATAATATTTTATTAAAATATTATTTAATTCAAAAATATCTTAATTTAATAAAATATATTTCTTAATTAAATAATAACTAAAAACACCATTTGTACTTTAAAAACTATTTACAATGTATCTATAATTAAAAGAAATTATATTCCTTATTATATAAAAAAAGAAAGTACATGAACATAGAACTATCGATTAGTTACATAACCCCTTAAAATAGCCGCATAAGACCAAAGGGTAAGGAGTGTGATGGTGGCAGACTCTTGGGGTGGCTCGGATAAAATCGCTCGAGTTGTAATTTCTATCAACTTCCACATCTCCCGTAGACGGTCCCGTTTGAGCTTGACATGGTGAAGCTCAGCTTGGTCTTGGTCTAGAGCGAATCCCAAGGACGCCACCTCTTTTCCGAGCTCCGACAAATGGGCTTCGTAAGTGGAAATTCTACTGGATGAGGCCATCGCTTCCTTTGTCTTAGTAAAATTGGATGTGTTAAAGCCCTATATTTATACTAATCATGTGATCACTGTTCAACGACTATAAATGTAACCGTCACAATTCTTATCATAAAACCAATGATGATGAAATTTTATAAAAAAATTTTATAATAAAGATACATTTAATAAGATCAAGAGGTATTTTCAATTAATGAATCTTTGGGTCGTTACAATATTCCCCACTTAAGAAATTTTGCCCCTGAAATTTTTCCTTTTCCCACACTAAAACAGATGTGGGTAACTCAGCTTCATCATTTCTTCTGATTCTCAAGTCGCTTCTTCAAACTTGTGGTTTCTCCACAACACCTTGACGAGGGGCATTGTCTTATTTTGTAGAACTTTTTCTCTACGATCTAAGATTTTCACTGGTTGCTCCTCATAAGAAAGATCATCTTCCAATTGTACCACCTTAGAAGAGAGTAAATGTGAAGGGTCCCATATGTACTTCCTTAAGAGGGATACATGAAAGACATCATGTACTTCGGACATAGTAGGTGGAAGTGCTAGTCGATAGTTTACAGCCCCGACATGATCAAGAATATTGAAGGGGTCGATGTACCTTGGACTTAACTTCCCTTTCTTTCCAAACCTCACGACCTTCTTTCACAGAGATATGCGTAGAAAAACAATGTCTCCAACTATAAACTCAATGTCTCATCGACGATTATTTTCATAACACTTCTGTCGACTTTGGGCTGCCTTGATATGCTGCTGAATGGTTTTCACCTTCTACACCATTTACTCAACCGTTTCTGTTCAAGCTGCTTACGTTCACCGACCTCATCCCAACATGTCGGTGTTCTGCACCTTTTCCCATACAGGGCTTCATATGGTGGCATTTGGATGCTCGATTGGAAACTGTTATTATAAGAGAACTCTACCAGAGGAATATGTTGATCCCATCCTCCTTTAAAGTCCATTGAGCATGCTCTCAACATATCCTCAACTGTTTGGATAGTACTCTCAGATTGGCCATCTGTTTGAGGATGATAGGCCGTACTAAAGTTCAGTTCAATATTCAGAGCATGTTGAAGACTCTTCCAAAAAATAGAGGTGAATCTTGGATCTCGGTCAGATACAATAGATAGTGTTACTCCACGTAGCCTTGCCAATTCCATGATATATATCTGTGCCATTTGATCCAAAGATAAATCCTCCCAAATATCAATGAAGAGTGCAGTCTTTGTAAGATGAAGAAGATCCACAATAACCCAGATTGCATTGTTGCCTTTGGATGTCCTTGGAAGTTTAGTGAAAAAGCCCATGGTGATGTTCTACTATTTCCATTCTGGTGTGGGAAATTTCTGCATCATCCCCTTAGACTTCTGCCTCTCTGACTTCACTTGTTGACACACCAGGCACTTTGATGTATATTCAGTGATCTCCTTCTCCATATTATCCCACCAAAAGTATTCTCAGAGATCTCGATACATCTTTGTGCTCTGTAGGTGAATAAGGAAATTTGAACTGTATGGATCATTCAAAAGTTCCTTCTTCAGCTCCAAACTTGATGGAACACATAGTCTTTTCCCAAACCACACAATTCCTCCTTCATTAACATTAACCTCTAAGGATTTCCCCTTTTTGATAGATTCCACTTTTTCTTGAATTCCCACATCATCCTTTTGAGCATCCTTTAACCTTTCCAAAAGAGATGGTTGAGCAATAATTTGTGAAAGGATTGATGATGTTCCCTTCTCTATGATTCTCATGTCAATCTTCATCAAGTATAAGAAGATTGGATCCTTCTCAATTCTTATTGTTGATAGAATCACTGGATCTTTTCTACTTAGGGCATCTGCCACCTTGTTCACTTTCCCAGGTTGGTAATGGATTGAATAGTCATAATCCTTGATGGGATCTATCCATATTCTCTAGCGCATGTTAAGCACTTTCTGTGTGAATATATATTTAAGACTCTTGTGGTCAGTATATATCTCACATTTCTCTCCATAGAGATAATTCCACCAGATTTTCAAGGCAAAGATCACCATCGTGAACTCCAGACCATGCATTGGATAGTTTCGCTCATGGATTTTCAACTGCCTTGAGGCATAGGATATCACTTTATCATTATACATCAGCACAAATCCTAAACCTTTCTTTGAAGCATCACTAAATACCACAAAAATTTCTCCATTTGTGGGTAAAGTGAGGATGGGTGCAGTGATAAGCCTCCTTTTCAACTCCTTGAAGCATTCTTCGCATTCATCACTCCAAGAAAACGTTACTCCCTTTCGAGTTAGCTTGGTAAGAGGGTTGGACCATCATGATAAATTTCTCACAAATCGTCGATAATATCCAGCTAACCCCAAGAAGCTATGGATATCTATTACCGATGTTGGCCTCGACCATCCCTCAATTGCATCTATTTTGGCGGGATCCACAAATATCCCATTGCTTGTCCTGATATTTCCCAAGAATGATACCTCCTTCAACCAGAACTCACACTTTCTATACTTTGCATAGATATTTTCCTTGCACAAAGTCTCTAGTATAGTTCTTTAATGCTCCTCATCATCCCCCTTGGTTTTGGAGTATATTATAATATCATCTATAAAGACTACCAAAAATTTGTCAAGGTAATCTCTAAAGACTCTATTCATCAAGTCTATGAATATTTCTGGAGCATTGGTGAGTCCAAAAGGAATTACTATGAATTCATAGTGCCTATATCTTGTGCAAAAATCAGCCTTAGAGATATATTCCTTCTTCACCCTTACATGATAGTATCCCAACCACAAATCTACCTTGGAGAAGTATTGTGCTCCACGCAGGTGATCAAACAAGTCATCAATTCTTGGGAGAGGATACTTGTTCTTTAACATGATTTTGTTAAGTTCACGATAATCTATGAAAAGTCGCATTGACCCATACTTTTTCTTGATGAAGAGGACTGGTGCACCCCATAGTGAAGCACTTGGGTGTATAAACCCTTTATCTAGATTCTTCTTGTAGTTGTTTCTTCAGCTCTTCAAGCTCTAAAACAACCATTCTATATGGAGTCTTGGATATTGGTAGCACCCCAGGTATACGTTCTATTGAGAACTCAACATCTCTTCTAGGAGTAAGACCAGGCAGTTCCTCGGGAAACACATCAGAAAATTCCCTCACAATAGGAATTTTATCAAGGATCGTTTCTTCCTTGGACTCAATCATCTGATCCAGATACGCGTGCTCATAAGGCAGTAATATCCACGCTTGGGGGTCGATTCTCCATATGGAGTGTGATTTCCCTCTCCTGACAATTTTTGTTGGATATATATAAGGAAAGTCAATCCATGAAAAGAATTGAATCAAATTCCACCAGAGAGAGTATGATGAGGTTCGCCGGGAAATTCAATCCACAGATTATAATAGGGGAGGACTTATACTCATGGGATGCAATGATTTCCCCATTTTCTGTACTCACTGACATCTTCACTATCATGGTTTTTGGTGGCGCTGGGATTATTCTACTAAACTTTCGAGATATAAAATAATGCGTAGAACCTGAATCAAAAAGTACGTTCGCTATTCTTGAGTGAATAACTAGCGTACCTGTCACCACTTAGTTTTCGGGGTCCACTTCGGCATAAGTGATGGAAAAATATCTTCCTTACTGTCTTGTAGGTTGTTGGTTTCCTCTGAAAACCCTTGGATTAGGGAACTTATTTTCAAAATGACCCGGTTCTTTTCATTTGTAACATTGAACAATGCGTTGAGTTTCGAACGGAGCGTTTTTCTCCTCTGTCGTAGCCACGGGACTTTCTTGCCAACAGTTAACAGCTAGGTGCCCTTCCCTTCCACATCTGATGCATTTCCTCATCCCCTTAAAGAAATTTCCAGGGTGCTTCTTTCCGCACTTTTGGAAAGTGGGGTGTTGGATCTTCTTAGCACTATTGGATTTATCCATCGGACCACTAGCATTGAATTCCACCTTACGCTACTTGTCCCCATGATACCCCTGTGATTCCCCGATCTTCATTTCTACCTTGAGGGCACATAGAACAATATCCTCATTGTTGTCAAAGTCACGGATTGCTAATGATTTCTGCAGGCTAGGCTTCAGCCCACCAAAGAAGTGGTGATCTCTTAAATTTGGGGGTAATGAAAAAGACGGAAGTGTAACGTGCAAGCCTGGTGATTTTTGCCTCGTATGCTCCAACAGATTGTTCATCTTTTCACTTGATGGAAAGGAATTACCTTTCCATCTTAAGCTGGAGGGTGCGTAGAAAATATTTATCGAAAAACATCTTTTGGAAATCCTTTCATTCCAACGCCTCAATCTCCTCTTCAGGCTTAGTATTTTTTATCAACGTCCACCATTGATCAGCTTCACCCTCCATACGATAAGCCACCAGGAGAACCTTATTTTGTTCAGAACATTGAAGGATAGAGAAGATCTTTTCAATGGAGTTGATCCATTGTTCAGCGATTGTGGGATCAGATGATCCACTAAAACCAGGAGGCCTTTGTCTCATGAAGCTCTCGATAGCGACTTGTTCTTTCTTGGGGGGGGGGGGGGTTGAACGATCCTCTTGACCCATGTTTCTATTCAAAAATTGAGTTAGCTAAGAGAGAAGCATGACAAAGTTCTTGATTCCCTCTCCCATTGGATGGGGCATCTCATTAGTACATTCATCACACTGATCCTCACAACGGTTGTTAGCCCGAGTCCTCCTATTACCGGCCATTGGCTGGAATAAAAGGAAAGTTAGGGGTAACACATAAAGGGAAATCCAAAGACAAAAGTTAATGACTTGTAAATAAACTTTCATTTCCTTAACTCATGAGTCTATAGGCTTCAATCTAGGCTTTTAATGATCTACTTTCTAACATATATTCTTAGGGGAATTTTTTTTAATTCCCTTAATAAGGGTTCATACTAAGCTTGTGAATTTACCAAGGCATATCCCCTGGGAGTGTCGTAACCAAGAGTGCAGCAAGGCCCGTTGTCGTGCACCAGTTCCCATTCGAGTCTAGCTAAAAGCGGTGTTTTCGGTTTTTACCCGTATGATACATCTATGCCAGAGCCGCCTCTACCTGCTCGTATCCAGACAGGGATGTATTTATTTGATAAACCACCTACTCAGTACTTACCAAAATATAGGGATGTTTTTATTATACTTAGTCTTGTATCTAAGGCTTTACTAGGGTTTACTAATCACAAAAATAACTAAACCTATCCTCTGAAACCAACTATGACTACCCTGATTTTTATTACAATTTAAGCATGCTTTATTACATAAAACTTCACTTGATACAACTAATAAGATTGAGAGGTTTAGTGTCTTTGGGGATTAGGATCATTACATAAAAACATATAACATGAAATACAACATCTTTATTGAAAACTTCATTTACATGACCACTACATTCCCTTGTACTTAGCATTGCATGGGATAACCTGAGGACATGTATAAGAAAAGGGTAAGCTATAAATCCCAGTAAGGTAATACACATGGAATAACAAGAGGAGTAAAATACATGTTAGTAATTAGGCACATCAATATAGCACAAGAGAAACATGAACATAAAGGCATGGTAAAGCTTGATAATCATAACCTGGAAATGTGGCAACAACACTTAACATGGAATTAGCACGAGCCAAGGGTCATTGCACATAGAGCATGAGTAAAAACTCATTTCACATAAAAAACGAGTAAACCCTTGTTGCACTTGAATTATCATGAGTAAACACTCATTTCACATGACGTATCATGATACAATACTTTAACCAATGCATTGGAGCCCTATAAGGGCGCACCCTTCTTAAACATTTCATTTCATGCATAAGTGTGCCACATGGATCATAAAACATGGATTCATAAAACATAATAATTTAATGCACGATAAAGGAATTTGGAATTAATTCGTGATACTTTATAATCAATAAGTAAATATGCATAAAGGTGAATACCCTTGATGGATAAATGGTCATGGTATTCACTACACAATGACATTGGCTTAGAAAATCGGTGTGATTTCGGCAGCGTAACGGCGTGGCATAAGTATTCATAAAAATGGTTGATGAGAGAGAAAGGGGTTACTCATCATATTTACATGTAATGGACCGTATGGAGGTCATATATATACATGTCCCATCAATTTTTATGGGATTTAGATTCATGATACAAAAGTATTGCTTGAATTTAGAAGAGGAGAGAGAAGTTCCTTTCAGAATTTCGGCATAGTAACGGGTGTACATGGGAGGCATTTAATGAGAGATAAAGGGGTATCCCATCCTTAAAACATAAATAGGGCAGTATGATGGAGGTGTGAAACCATACCCGAACATTCATAATTTAAATTCAAAGGGTAAAACAACTTAATGAAAATTTGACAAAAATGAGAAAAGAAGATAAAACCCTTACTTTGATGTGTGCTTTCAAAGGCTAGAGAGAGGCTTGTGAGAGGCTACTTGGGAGCTTGGGGGACCTTGGGAGGATTATAAAGAGAGTAGGTCAGAGGTTTGACGAACTAAAAAGGCTTTTAGTGAGGAGGAAATGGGAGCTTGGGTGGGTTTATATAGGAAAGGTGAGGTAATTCTTTATTTTTTAGGTTTGGGACCCCTTATATTAAATTAATCCAAACAACAAACCATCCCATGGATTTTACCCAGGTTTTTTGGAAAATGGAAGATGAAAACAATATTTTATAATTCTAAAGCCCTAAATTCTTAAAATAATAGGGTTTCTTATGTGGAGGTGAGTCACACTTCCATGGAAATTAATTTAAAAAGACAAGGTGTTTAATAAGTCTTGAGGGGTCCATTAATGCTTTGAAAAGTAAGCCAAATAAACCCAAATTCACATTATTTTAATGGTAAAACATATATTATACGAAAATAAAGATTATAGTATTTTATTAAATCATTATTGGGTCATTATGATGTCATAAAACACATTATATATTTAAACGGTATTTATTTTTTACCCAAAATTTTGACTGTGTCAGAAAATTATAAAAAATTCACCATTGGATAATTTTGACTTCCTGATTCCAAAAATAACATTTATTTTATCTAAATAATTTTTTAAATATATTAATTTTAACTTTTAAAATAAAAACCTACATTTATCGAAAATTCATGGGTTTTGACAAAAATGGCTTTCAACCCTTAATAAAAATTATAATTGCATTCATACAATTATATGATCATTTATATATAATAAAATTAATCTAATAATAATAATAATAATATTTTATTAAAATATTATTTAATTCAAAAATCTCTTAATTTAATAAAATAGATTTCTTAATTAAATAATAACTAAAAACACCATTTGTACTTTAAAAACTATTTACAATGTATCAATAATGACAAGAAATTATATTCATTATTATATACAAAAATAATAATGTAAATGAACATAGTACTATCGATTAGTTACATAACCCCTTAAAATATCCGCATAAGACCTAAGGGTAAGGTGTACGATGGTGACGGACTCTTGGGGTGGCTCGGATAACATCGCTCGAGTGGTAATTTCTATCAACTTCCACTTCTCCCGTAGATGATGTCGTTTGAGCTTGACATGGTGAAGCTCGGCTTGGGCTTGGTACAGAGCGAAGCCCAAGGATGCGACCTCTTTTTTGCCCTACGATAAATGGGCTTCGTATGGGGAAATTCTACTGTATGAGTCCATCGCTTCCTTTGTCTATGTAAAATTGGATGTGTTAAAGCCCTATATTTATACTAATCATGTGATCACTGTTCAACGGATATAAAAGTAATGGTCACAATTCTTATCATAAAACCAATGAAGTTGACATTTTATAAAAACATTTTATATAAAGAGGCATTTAATAAGATCAAGAGGTATTTTCCATTAATGAAACTTTGGTTCATTACATTTATCACACGAACCATCAATTTTCGTGATGAATAGGCTATAACCATGTTTTTCTTCATAAGAAATCATCCTCATTCATTCTGGGATGATTCAATATAGATTAAAAAACCTTATCTATTATTGGTTAATGTTAGTACATGTTCACTAAATAGTATCATCCTAAATTCCATTAAATTTTCCTCACATTAATTTATATAGGTTAACTTGGATCTATTCTAAGTTAACACTGTTAGAATATTAGATAGTCGTGATAAATTCTCCACAAACTATCGTTAATGTCCATTGAAACTAGAAAAACTATAAATATAAGTTATCATGGTTGGTATAGTCCAACATAAAATAGTCTTCTTCTTTATTGGATCTACTTATATATCCACTTTTGATATTATATGAAAAAAATGAAACCTTATTCATAAAAAAATCACACTTTGTATGCTTTTTATATAGTTTCACCATTTTTAGGGACTTTATTACAATTCTGCGGTGGACTTTATTCGCTTACATTATATTTTAACATATAATAGTACTATTTTTAAAGAAGACCAAAAACATATCAAGTTAATCTCAAAATAATATATTCATTAAATTGATTAATATAGTAGGGGAATTAGTAAGACCAAAAGGCATCATTATATATTCATAGTATCAAAACCTTGTAAGAAATTATGTCATAGGTATATCATCTTTATTGACCTAGAATTAATGATATATAGAATAAATTTCATTATTGTAAAAGTATTTAACTTCATATGTTTGATTAAACATGTTCTATATATGGGGAAGATGATACTTCTTCCTAATTGTGATCTTGCTTAGCTCCAGATAATCAATACATAGTCGCATTGATTGATATTTCTTTCTCACAAAAAGAATTGGTTCACCCTATGGTGACAAACATGGATGAATGAATCTATTATCAATTGTTTCATGGAGTTTCATATTTAATTCCTACATCATGATCTGGGCCATACTATAGAAAGTATTTGATATTGGTGTGGCACGAGGTATGAGTTCTATTAAGGTATCAATATCATGTTCTTGTGGAGGGATATGAAACTCTTCTGGTAACACATAAAAAAATATGAAAAATAGAAATATCATCAATTTAATTTTTCCACAAACCAATTGAGATAAACACCCATTCTGAATGGGAATTAAGACTCATACAATGGGTGTATCCACTATTAGAAGTACATACTTATCGTCACATTGATATAATAAAATATATTTGTTTGGAATATCAATTGTAATATCCCTTTAGTGAAAATGAGTGTAATATTTATGCAGAGTAATATATTCCATGCCCATGATGACATCAAATTCCACCATATAAATGATGACAACATTTTTGTGAGTCACATTCCAACTAATTTCAACCATAGAGGAATCATAGACATGATATGTGAACATTATTTTATTAGGGGTTTTTATTCCTAATTACACATCAAATTATTTGAGTGACATCAAAATAAACTTATTAAATTTTATAGATATGTAAGAATGGGTAGAACAATAGTCAAAGAAGACATTATCAGTTCTAGAGCAGATGGTATGTGTACCTATGACCATGTAATTATCAAACCCATCATCAACAATAGTTACTTCATGAGATTTACCCTTATCCATTGGCATAAGAGGTTTCTGAAATAAATCATCCTCATCATCCCTTAGTTTTATATAGTGGTTATCATAATTCAAATTCTCCGTACAATTGAAGCACTTAACTATCATAGATTCATTATATGCATCTTTCACTCTACTCTTATCATTATCCAACTTCATACCATCACTTCAAATATCAGTTATACAATGACCATCCCTTCCACACTTAAAATATCCAATAGTATCCCTAAGGAAATTTTCGACCAGCTTTTTACCACATTTAGATCATAATGGAACTCTCATCTTGTTCTTTCCATTGTTCTTAGTTTTTCATTTGAACTACATATTTATTTTATTGTGAAAACCATGAGATGGATACTTTACTCAAACATCCATTTCCACCATGATTGTATATCAAAAATATCATCATATCTACTGAGTTAACTAATGTAAAACTCTCTTTATAGACTTATTTTTAAGCCAATAAATTATCGATCAACATTAATTAAGTTTAACCCTCATGTCTTGTAACATTTTCTCATAGGCACCAATGGCTTAATCATAATTTTATCTTATCTTGAGGAATTATTTACCTATATCTATATAATGAATAGAATATAATTACATATTTAAAAATATGTTCATGAACCCATCCTAATCCATGTAGTTATTTTCTTAATATTTCCTTATATTCATGATATGATCCCATGATTGATTTGTTCCACCTCCTAAAAGATAGACATCCACAATTCCTTTTTCTTGTTCCAAATGCTAGAGAACGGAAAATGAAATTTCTACGGTACTGAACCATTTTTTAGAATCTAGTGGATCGGAATAACCAATAATAAGAAGTGTATGTTTCCTCATGATGTATTTAATAGAATTTTTATCCCTCCTTTTTTTCGTTTGGAAGTATAACAAGATACTTATATTGAGAATGTTGGGTGAGCATAGCAATGATATTTTTCATTCATACTCCCTTCACATTTCCATTATTAGGAGGATAATAATATCTCCTTCTACCCTACACAACATTAATATCATTATTTTAGATTATATAGGTTGAATATAACCAAAAAAACATTGATTACGAAACAATAATCATAGTGGGGAACCACATAATCATGAAATTCTCTTATAGGATGTCTACATTATGACACATTTTTTAATCAACCAAACCTAATTTTTATTCTAGGTCATTCATATACATTTTATATTTAAATCATTTTTAAGGGTTCGTAAATGGTTTTGGAATATACAAAGAATATCCCCATAGGAGTGTCATACCAAGTGTACAGAAAGGCTCATTTTCATGAACCAATTCTTAATTGATTCAAGATTAATATTGTGTTTTTGGTGTTATTTACCATAGGTACATCATTTCCTAATTCAATACAACTTATAGTATCCATAAAAGGATGAATTTTTAGGAAACCACTCACTATATCCTTTTAAAAAATTCCAGGTAATTTTCCTTAATGTTGAAGCATCCTTGGACATATCCTTAGACATGTACTTAGATATATCATTATGGTTTTTTCATCCTAGTTTCCAAAGGTTAACAAAAACTTTTCTCTAAAACAAATTATAGTGAGCCAGTATTTTCATACATAGACAATACATCATTTCAATGTTATATTTATTTATTTACATAAATACATTCCCAATAACTATAATTTTTTAGTGACTTTGGAAACATGGAAACATAAACACTTGTACAAAAGTGAGCTATGTCTTCTCCCACTACATTATTAAAAACTATCAACCATATTAGACAAACCATATATAATACATTTCTCCATTTCATAAGGAAATGAAAAATAATAATGGGTGATATCATATGATTAGTAAGGGTAATCAAGGGAGATATATAAGAATAACATGAACATAAGGGTATGAGGACATGATCATAGCTTTTGAAAACCATAAAATCCATGTCAAAGATTGTAGTTATGAGTGATGAATTTATGATTGGTAGTTCGTAAGACAATATTTATAAGGGAATCAAATAACATGATCCATAAAAGCATAAGACATGGAATTTTTGGTATACACATAAGAATAGAATATTATTTCCATATTAGTTAAGGCTCACTTACAAGAAAATCATAGTAGAAAACGTCCTCATAATGACCTGAACTATTATAAATAAAATTCCCCCTGAAATATAACTACATGTATTATTATGTAATATGTTTATAGAAAACACATGAACTCATTTATTTTTACTATATAATATTGGATTTAAATGAATGTTAATAATATTCATTTTTGATGAAATATATTTGTTAAACAATGATCACATGATTAGTACAAATATAAGGTTTTTACAATTACAATTGGCATAAACAAAGGAAGTGATGGAATCAAATTGTAGGATCATAAAAAATAATATTAATATATTGGATATTATGAGGGAGATCATGTATCTAGACTTTTCCATTGACCAATCCCAAGATGAGATCCAAAAACTTATGCATTAGAAAACCTGTTTACAGGGGAAGATCAAGCTCCTTGAGATCACGGCCCAAACCATGTACATCAAACCACCCCATGAAATTCCCACTATCTAGCACATTACCCTTACATAATTTTTTTAGTTTATTAAAGGGATATGTATCAAAACAAATGAATTTTAAGTATGTATATTATTTTTTACATAATAATGAGTATATTTTCATTCTATTATTGTTATTTTATTAATGTTTTTTATTTTGATAGAATTTTTTTGTTAAATTTAAAACTAAATTAAGGAATTTATTTTTATTTATAAATTGATTTTTGAAATCAATAAAAATTTAATAAAATATTCTTGTGAAATATTTTTTATTTATAATAAATGATTATATAGTTTTTTATGAATTCAAAAGTAATTTTTATAAGGGTTTGATATGGTTATTTATAAAAACCATCATTTCTTAATAAGTATTGATTTTATTTTAAGAGTAAAAATTAACATATTTAGAAAATTATTTAAATAAAATGAATATTATTTTTTTACTCAAAACGTCAAAATCATCCAATGTTAAATTTTTCATAATTTTTTGAGACAGTTAAATTTTTGAGTAAAAAATAAATACGGCAAAATATACTTTATATATTATGACATCATAATGTACGAAACGTGATGTAATAAAATCTATAAAATGTATCCACAATATAATATATATTTTTCATTTAAAATAATGGGATTATATGATTATTTTATTAAATTTATATATCAATTATATATCTTCCAAACCCATTAATATATTTTAAGGTTTTGAAATCATTTATTTTAGAGTATGACTCACCTCCACATACACAAGGGAATTATTTTATTAGGATTATCCCATAGACTTATAAAATAATTAAAAATACTCCCATTTTTCATAAACCATGGAGAAAACCCTGATAATGTTTGTGGTTTTGGTCATTTTATAATATATAGTCCAAAACCTATGTTTGAGAAATAATAAGGTAATTCTCACTCTTTTACTATATAAACCCACATAATATAAAAATTATATTCACTAAAACTCCATGAATCACATCACTAATAATACCTCCTATATCTAGAGTCTTATCACGGTTCCCTAATCTCCCATGAACCTCCCACGCATTTGAATTCACACACTCAAGTAAGGTATCCTCACATTCTCTTCTTTATTCACGTATCATTATTATCTTAGGCATTCTATTTCTAGTTAACTATTTTGGGTAATGTATTTACAAGTCTATATTAATGAATATTTGATTTATAAATAATTATATACCCCTTTCCCTCTCATCAACCCATTTTATGAATTTTTATGTTATGTTGGTATGTTGTTGATATTTCTACACAATTTTAATTACCAAAATAATTTTATAGTGAATACCATACCCATTTACTATAAAATATGTTCAAATTTATAAACATATAAATCATTGGATCAAGAATTAAATTTATTTATTCTATAATCCATTAACATTTAGTAATATATAATGGTGCATGAATCAATGTTTTATGGTCTTCATGGAACACCTAAGGATGAGAACGAAAAGAATGTGATGGGTGAACCCATAATAATATTGCACTCCAATAAATTGGGTAATGTATAGAATCATGATATGTGATATTGGGATATGTATTTATTTGTATTAATTTATAATAATATTTCTATAATTATTTTATGGATGTTATCCTTCAATGATGTTTATGATGGGGTTTTTTAAGTTGTGGTCACATTTACCATGTTGCATTTATGATTATCACGCTATATCATGCCTTTTTATTTTTCTTCCATTAATTCCCCGTTGATATCACAATTTTCTAACTTATATCACCATATTCCATGTTTATTCCCTTAATGGTATTTATAGCTCACGTATTTCTTATTTATGTCCCCATGTCATCCCAATGTAGTTTTAAGTATGAGAATATTAAGGAATTTTTCAGTGAAGATAATTCATTACATATTTAAAATGAAATTTAAAGTACCAAATTCTCAAATAAAGTATAATTATTGATCTTCTAGTTTTTATTAAGTATAATATTATGTAATAAATCATGTATTACTGTAAAATAATTTGAAGGGTTGTTAGAGATGGTATCAAATTATTAGTTTAGTTATTTTGAGGGTTATGATTAAAACCCCTAGAAAAATCCTTAGGAATATGACTATGTATAATAAAACATCCTTATATTTCTGAAAGTATAGTGTATTTCATTTATTAGGAAATTATATCCATTTATTGATAATAAAATTTGACGTGTTTCTAGAACAGATGTGTTTAGGGGTAACAACTCTGAGAAGGTGTGTCTAACCTACTACTAATTGTTGTTTATTTATTGCATAGGGAATAAAGAGTACAAGACATAAAGAACAAAGAAAAGGAGTCGGGAGAATATTAAGGGGGCCTGAAATAGTGAGGACTAAGGGAATCCCCTCTATAAAGGTTCTCCCCCTCAGTGCACGAAGGGTTTGTATGTGAAAAAAATGGTACTTGTAACATGGGTAGTAAAAGAAGAAAGATGGTCTGCCACCTTGTTCCCCTCACACCAAGTACGGAGCATTCAGATATTATTGTTGAAGAAGCCTTTACATCTTCTGATAATGTAAGAGATTGACCATAGGGTGGGGCTTGTGTCGAGGAGAGAGTGATGCAGAATAGTGGAGTCAATTTCCACCTCTTACATAACAATATTCTGTTGACAACATAATCTTAAACAAGTGATCATTGTGTGGGCCTCAGCTTGAAGTGGTTGTCCGCATCCAAAGTGAGCTAAGAAGGCCAAAATGATAGAGCCTTTGGGATTATTAACCATTATTAAGGGATAAAAAATTATAATAAGAATATATTTTAGGAAACATATCATGGATAACATAGATAGAATCTTTGAAATTCATAAGTTAATGAAACAAATATAATTAATAAGTCATCCCTTTAATTTCATTGGATTATGTTTTATGTGTTTAACAGTTTCAAAATAGTCATCCTTGATCTTCCCATTATTCTAGATTGTGGTTTTAAATAGGAGGAATTGAATAAAAAATTAGTAAAATGGGTAATGTGATGACTGTCCCAATGAGATTCCCAACCTAATGGGGACAAGAATCACAAAATTTATGATGATACTCTTTAAAGTAACTAAGGTTATGAATAGAAATCTTTATCTAGAGGGGCGTCCAAATCCCCCATGAAATAATAATAGATGATTATGAACTTTATGTAAAAAATGACTCTGACTTTAAATAGATCATCTGATCCCTTAATCATGATGGAATGAATCAACTCCACTATTAAGATCATCTATATCCCTAATTGTTCTAAAATGTAGAAGTTTCTCTTGGTTGTTTACCATATAACAGGTGATTCTAATTAGTGGTTGAAATTGATAAAGTATATGAAACCTGAGTAAGAGATCAAATTTTTGGCATTGAAGGAATTTTAGAAATTGTTTTTTGATTAACATTTTCCACACAATCTCTAAATTAAAATGAAAATGTATTTCATTTCCCTAAAACATAAAGATGATTAATTTATCATGTCTTATGAGTAAAATATTAATATACATCCAAGATACACATCATAATTTTATTTACACTCTAATTAATGCTTGTTATCTTCTATGGTGGGCTAAACATAGTCCATGAATGTCCAAGGTGTTCCATGAAGTAGATATATATGAGGAAATTGTTTGACGTCACTAAAAAGTCAAAATGAATATCATAGAATCTCAAGGGTATCATGAAGATACTAAATATAAATTGGTGTTTAAATATGGAGTTCAAATGGATAAATCTAATGGTGAAAAGAAATGTCAACATCCAACTTGTTAAAGGTGCGGAAAGAAGAACCCAAGATATTTCATAAGGAGGATAATGAAATTGTTTAGGTGTGGGAATGAAGGGAACCTTTCTAGTGATTTCCAAAAGGGGAAACCCACTAATGTGATAGAGGAAAGTAATTCACAGTTAAACCCTAAAAACATTGTTCCTTACTATAATGGAAATTATCCATGATATTTTAAAATCAATAAACTAATCCATGGGTTTTTTGGGAAAACCAAAAACCTTCAAGGAACAAGGGTGAATTTTTTTCATTACAACCACTAAGGTGGATACTGACAACTAAGTGTTGACAGGTATACTAGTTATTCATTTATTAATAGTGAATACAAATTTTTATTCTAGTTATATATATTCTTTAATATTAATAATATATTATTAGAACAACTAAAAAACCACAATAAATCATGGAATCAGAGGTTTTAGTAAAAATATATAATTAATAAATTATTCCATCCCAAGCATATAACTCCTCCCTTGTCAAAATTTTTGTAATAAACATCCCATAAAACCTTTTAATGAATAATTTGGTATAATTTGATTCAATTATTGTCATGGATTGGATTTCCCTATTTAGATCCAACATAAATTCTCATGAGAATGAAATCACTCCTTGTAGGGTGAATCAAACCCCGATTATGTACAGATGTAATGAGGAGGATGAAACTTTGATAGAAATAACATATTAAGAATGGATATTAATTTCCTATATGAAATTGTATCTAGATAAAATTATTGAGTCTATGGAAAGAAAAAAATGAAAGACATGCCTATTTTGATGGAATACAGTAATGTGTTTCCGGATGAATTTTATACTCTTCCTCCAAGCTGAGAGATTAAATATTCAATCAAACATATACCTGGGGAATTAAAATTATCCAAGAATCTATATAGAATGGATATTTTATATCTTCAAGAGTTGAATTAACTACTACATGATAATATAGATAAATAGTTCATATGCCTAAGTGCTTCACCATGGGGTTCACCAGTCCTCCTCGTCAATAAGAAGGATTGGTAAATACGCATTTTCATTGATTATTGTGAGATAAAAAGATCATGATAAAGAAAAAATATCATCTTACATGAATTGATGATGTGCTCGATCAGATACATGGATAACAATAGTTATCCAAGTTTTTTCAATGGTGAGGTTATGACCATGTTTGGGTGAAGAACGAGGATATCAACAAGACTTCTTTTTGTACCAAGTATGGGTCTAATCAGTTCATAGTGATGCCTTTAGGGCTAACTATTTCTTGATTAGTCTTCATGGACATGATGAATAGAGTATTTAGTGATTACCTCAAAAAAATGGAAGTATTTATTGATGATATTCTAAGATAATCCAAAATCAATGAGGTGCATGAGGAGCATCTGAGTACTGTGCTAAACACATAAAATATATAGATGCTTTATGCCATGTACAACAAATGTGAGTTATTTTTTGAATTATGACTTTTTAATGGGGAATTTCATTTGAAGAAATAGGATATATATGGACCCTTTAAAGATAAAATCAATATATGGATGGTCGAGACCAACATCTGTGATAGATATCTGTAGTTTTCATGGATGAGATGGGTAATATCATCGATTTTTGGGATGTTTCACTTGATTATAAAACTCTCTAGCCAAGATAACTTAGAAGTGAGCCAAGTATTATTGGAATGAAAAATGTGAAGAGAAAATAAATGTGTTAAAAAAGAAATTTATCAATACCTATATGCTCACACTACCAAAAAGTGGATAACATTTCATCGGGTTCATCGATGCTTCAAAAAAGGGCCTTAGTTATGTGTCAATGCAGAATAAAATAGTCATACAAATTCATAATGAAGGTTAAATTTTCATGAATAGAACTAACCAACATAGGATATGGAGTAGTATATAGTGACATTAACTTTAAAAATATGGTGTCATTATCTCTTTGGGTTGAAGTGTGAAATATATTCAGATCACAAAATCTTTATGTATATATTCACATAGAAAGAGATAAATATGCGCCAATGAAGACAGCTAAAGTTGATCAAGGACTATGAATGATCATTCAGTACCATACTAGTAATGCGAATAAAGTGGTGGATGATCTATGTAGAAATCATCTTACAATTCTATCATTGATGAGAATTGAGAAGGATTTAATCATTATATATTTTAAAAGGATATACATGGGAATCATAAAGGAAGAAACATCACCAATCCTTTCATTGATGATTTCATAACCCTATATGATGAAAATAAAAAAATGATGCTCAGATAAATGATGTGGTAATTCTTAATAATGTTTAAACTATAAGAATATTTAAATCCTATGAGTTCTATGTTAATGAAAAAGGAGTTGTCATATTTGGGTCAAGACTATGTGTACCATCAAATCTTAAGTTAAATAAGAATATTTTGGAAGATCCACATAGATCAACCTTTTCGATCAACCTATTAATCAAAAACGATGTATCGAGATCTCTAAGAACACTATTGGTGGGACAATATGAAGAAGGTGGTCATAGAGTATACAACAAGATGTCTTGTATGTCAGTAATTGAAATAGGAATGTCAAAAATCTATGGGTATGATGCATCCATTAACCATACCGTCATGAAAATGGGAAAAATTCACTATATATATTTTCACTGGTCTTCTGAAGACATCAAGAGGGAAAAATAGTATATGGGTTTTTGTGAATTTTCATAGAAATAATGCACACTTAGTTGAGATTTGATAGGATTTATCACTGGATCGACATATAGGGATATACATCCAGGGAGAAACACTATCCACTCCACCCAATCATGATCCAGGATTCACCTGTATGTTCTAGAAAAGTCTTCACCATTTTTTTTTAAAATGAGATTAAGTTCATCTTTTCTTAACACCCTCAAACTAATGAAAAATCTGAGCGAACTATCCTGACACATGAGGAAATGTAGACGTAATGCTCAATGGAATTAAAATGATGATGGCATAAACATTTTTCCATTTTCAATTTCTATTACAATAACATTTTCTACTCAAGTATCCAAATGGATCACTATGATTTCCTTTATGGGAAGAGGTTCAAAATACCTACATGTTGGGATGAAGTTAGGGAATGAAAACTACTAGGTCCTTACATGGTCAAGGAAATAGAAGAAAATGTAAATACCACTTCATAACACATTGAGGCTACTCAGGGTCAAAAAAATAGTTATGCTGACAATTGTCGATGAGACTAATATTTTGATGTTGGAGAAATGGTATTCCTTCATATATCAATGTGGGAGAAAGCGATGATACTTGGGAGGAAGGTAAATCTTAGTCAGAGATACATTTACCACATTGATATCCTTGATATCATCAGAGTAGTGGCCTACAAAATTGCACTACCAACTTACCTATATCAAGTACATGATTTATTCCTTGTATACACTTTGATAATGTACATCTAGACCCCTAACATTTACTAAATCTATATTTGGTACCATTGGATAATAACCTTTTCTATGAGGGTAAACTAGTGATGATCTTAGATCATAGAGGCAATGTTCTACGAAATAAGACAATACACCTTGTCAAAGTGATATGGATAAAGCACACGTTTTAATAACCATTGTGTGAACTAGAGAAAGTGATTAAATGGACTTATCTCCTTCTATTTTTGTTTCTGTGGTAAAAACTATGAGGATGAAATTTCTAAAGGGGGATAACTTAATGACTCAAACTGTTATAAATAAAATCCCCATTTCATTTTAATTAAATGTATTATTATGTAGTATTGTTATAGAAAACACATGTAATCCTTTTCTTTTATTATATAATATTGTATTTAAATTATTGTAAATAATTTTCTTAAATTCTTAAAATATGTCTATTACATAGTAATCACTTGATTTGTATAAATATAGGTTTTTGAAAAATCATATTGACACTAAAAAAGGAAGTGATGACCTCAACCAGTAGTTTCATACCCTATGAATCCCATTAAACATTACTTATAAGGGGGATATAATATTTTGTATTTTCCCTTAATTAATCACAAGGTATGAACCAACAACAAAAGAATGAATGAAACTGTTTATGGGAGAAGTTGAAGCTCATTGAGATCACGACCCAAACAATGTACGTCAAACAAACCCATGAAATTCCCACCACCATGAACCAAACCATTAGGGGTTTTTTTGGTTTGTTAAAGGGTTATGTATCAAGATCCTATAATTATTATTTTGTAGATTAGTTTTTATAGAATAGAGAAAAAAATTATTCCTATTTTTGTTACTTTATACACAATTTTTATTTTTATATTTTTTTTGGTTAACATTCAAATTAAATTAAGGAATTTATTTCCATGAATTAATTTATTTTTGAAATAATTAATATTTTAATGAATTTTTTAATTAATTTTTTTTTATTAAATATAAATGAGAATATATTTTTTATGAATTCAAATATAATTTTATAAGGGTTTGAAAAATTTTATTGTCAAAAAACCAATCATTTCATAATTACTCTACATTTTATTTTAAAATTAAAAAAATTAAACTAGTTATAATATTACTTTGATTAAATGAATATTATTTTTGGAATCATAAAATCAAAAATATCAAACCGTGAATTTTTCATAATTTTGTGAGAGAAAAAAATTTGGGTCAAAATTAAACATCATTTATAATTCCTTTATTTCTTATAAAATCATAATTACCCTAAAGTTATGTAATAAATACTATAAAATTTAACAATGAACAAATATATGCTTTAAATTTACAATAATTACATTTTAAATTTATTTTATTAATTTTATAAATTCATTATGAATCCTCATAAAAAATTATAAATTTAAAGGTTTTAAAATCATTTTTAAGATTATGACTCACCTCCATATAAAAAATGTATAATTTTATCAAATTAGTCCCTTGTATATATAAAAAAATGAAAATCACTCCCTTTTGGTAGAAACCATGGGGAAAACCCTAATAAGGATTGTGGTTTTATTTATTTTATTATATAGGGTCCAAATACATAAGTTTAAGAAATAATAAATAAATCCCCACTCTTTTGCTATATTAACCCACAAAAGATCTCATTTATATTCACTAATTTTTTTATCACATCATTATTATTCCCTACCCTCTCTATAGTCCTCCCATGGTTCCCACTAACTCTCTAGAAGCTTCACCCAAGCATTTGGAGTCACTCACTCAAGTAAGGGATCCTCACCTTCTCTTCTTTATTTATATTTTCTTATTATCTTAGGTCGTCAGTTTTGAATTACTTTAGGTGGGAAATGATTTTATGTGTCCCTATTAATTCCTAATTTATTTAAAATTAATGAAAAACCCTTTCACTACCATCAACCCAATTTATGATTTTTTTATTAATGTCATTATGATACATAAATTTATTAGTGATTTTCTATGCCAAAACAATTGTGTATTGAATACCATACCCATTTCCTATCAAGGGATTTCCTATTTAAATAATTATAACTCTTTGAAAAGGGAAAACATTTATCTATTCCATACTCCATGATCTTGGAATAAAATATTATGGTTAAGGAGTTCATGTTGTATGATATATGTGGCGCACATAAGCATGAGAATGAAATAAATGTGATTGGTGAGCCTGGAATTATATATCACTACCATGAAATGGGTAAATTTTAGCCCCATGGAGTGAAACGTATTATTTTATGATACTTTTTCCATGATGATTTATTGTAATTTATCATTAACCTAGGTTTATGATGCATTTTTTTAAGTTGTTTCCACATTTCCCTTGTCTCCTTTTCTGGTTATCATGTTATATCTTGCCTTATTATTCATGTTCCTTTTATTCCCTACTTACATTCCTATTAAATAGAATCTATTACCATATTCCATGTTTATTCCTTTATTGGGATTTATATCTCACCCCATTATTATCACAAACTAGGCTAGGATTCCATCTAACCTGACATTGAACCCGACCTGATAAAACCCCAAAGGACATTCCAAATCTCCACTAGCTGGAAACATGTGTTGGACATAAAAGTAATCAAAATGGGAATGATTTTTCCCAAACATATGGGAATTAAATAAAAAAAATATGAATGAATATTAAACAAAATTAAATTAATTTAAATAAATAAGAAAACCTGATCCAGATGCAAAAACTATGGAATAAAACCAATATGAATAAAAAATGGAGACTGAAGCATGATAACACAATCTCTACATAACCTATTGGACACCACTAACCATAAGACCTACCTTGTCTAATGGTAAATGGAACTAGAAAAAATAATTGAAAACTTGACCCTGTAAAAAAACATATTTCTACTGACACAAAAAGTTAAAAGTAGGGTTTGATAATAATACAACTCAATATGAAATCACCACAGAGTCCATGCATTTCTATTCCAAAACATTCCATAACAGTAGTTTGAAAATAAATTTTGAAACTGGTCTTTAATATTTTCTGACAACCAAACACACATTTCCACAAATTCACTTTTATAAAAAAAACACAATACGTTCCTTTTAAAAAACGGTTTCACTTTTCACAACCCACATTAAAACCAAAACCTCAATAAAAACCAAAAAAAATAACCAAGAGTGGTTTGTTTAGAAATTAATGGTATGAAAAAACATGCATAACTATCATGGACAATATTAAAAATTTAGCTGAAAATAAAATGAACATACATATAGTAGATCATGGGAACTTCCTAAACATATCTAGAGGCAATCCCTGGATGCACTCAGTTCAGACTCACCTTTCGGTATATGGTGGAGCTCTATAGTCAACAACCAAGTGGCCCCTCTAAACATTCCAATATAGTGGCACATCCCACCTAGCCCCATCAATTCAAGGGTGTACCAACCCTTCTAATTGGGGTCAAGAAGAAAATGTCACTCGACACTCTAGCTGAAATGCAGGAATCACATGATAATAACAATGATACTTAGAGAAACATGGTATAGAAACCTTAACCAACAACATCCCCATGAATGATCAAATAGAGGGGATCCCATCCCATGGTCTAATGGTCTCCACATCATAAATTAAATCAGAAAATATTCCAGTGTACGAGCCACTAGAGGGGAGCACATCCCATGTTCTTGTGGTTTTTCGAACATAATCCAAGTATGAAAAACTTACATGAAAAGAAATTTCTTTCAAAAGTTCTTATCGGACAATCAAATAATTTTAGTTTCAAAAATCATGTTTGTAAATATTTTTAAATACCAACTTGACCTTCATGCTACCCATGTTTTAAATCCAGTTTCCAAAGCATCCTATGATTCCCCCAAATCACATACATCACATGTGTTCCTAAACCAATTTTTTTGAAAACATCATATGGTGAAAATCAGGACTTCACTTCACTTCACATAAAATACAACCATTCAAAGACAATACAAAGAGCCAACCATGATTTTTACATTTCCAATAAAAATATACATAAAAATATATTTTCGCACCATTTTTGAAGTCAATATAAATTAATAATATCACATGAAAAACGCCAAAAAGGCTTAAAATATAAAACTAGTCCCAAGCCAAAACTTGTCCAATGACTTTATACAAATTCTTCACTAAACCATATCTCAAAATTTCAAAGGGTAAAAGCTTTTATAACCAAATTTAAAACACTTTTAAATTTACCCAAAGCACCAATGAAATTTGGAAACAAATTTCACAACATATTAATAATTCATAAATTCAATTTGCAAGTACAATAAGAAAAGAACACATTCAATCCTACCATTTCAATGGGAAAGACAATTCTTAAAGTCATACTAACACCCAAACCATTTTATAAACAGATTCTTTAACACCTAAACTATTCAAAAACCCTTTTAAAGGTAAAAAATAAAGAATCCCACAAGAAACAAAAGACATCTATTTTGAAAAAACAACTTTAAACACATTTTCACCGAAAATAACTGGGAAAAAATACAAAAAAAACACATGATTTTAAACCAACACAATAAGACCCACATAAGAAGCACACCATAAAAGTCACCAATTTTCGCATACAACACCCAAATAATATACTAACCACATTTTCAAAACATAACCAAGGGAATCACTACCCATGTGGCCCAATTCCATTTTTAAAAGGTCAATTACCATTTCATCAAGCACCAATATGAAGTCATAATTAAAGAACCCCTTTAGAAAACCATTTTTCTCCCATTTTCAATTATGAAAATACAAAAAATAATTATTATAGCCCATAAAAATCTATATTATATCATTTTTAAAGTATTTATGGAAACATCAATTAGTAATGGAATTTTTTAGAATGGATATTGATGGCCACACCTATCTCTACGATGTCAAAATGTGATGATACTATATAAGAAGTAATAGCACGCCCCAAGGGACAATATGCACACCCTAACATAAAATAAATTAAAACAAATATCAACCTAGACCATTAGAGTTCTACAAAAATCGAAATGACACCACGAGATAATACGAACCATGTGCGAAGGGGAAGATGGTGAGAGAATCTACCAAAATCCAAAGGAAAATTGCCTAGTAACCCTATAGGAGCTTTAATAGTCGAAGGTATTAAATGGTGGAGGATCTTGGAGTCCCCCATGGTGCCACTAGATTAAATGGGGGCGGAAATTTTCAAATTGGTTTTAAAAATCTAGATGGTGAAACTGGGAATTTTACCCTTTTAATGATTTGGGAAACCAAAACAGTTTGACCACATAGTTTTCCAAACCGTGTGTCAACCATTCCAACCCTAATAGAGATGAGGAAACATTAGATGTGATGGCATAATGGTTTTCCAAAACATCTTCCAACCATGCCAAACAATACTTTCAAAAAAGAGGAACTTATTACATGGTGGCCACATGGTTTACTAAACTGTGTGCAATCCATCATCCATGCTCCAAACACCAACCATTAATCCCCACAATCACCTGGGTATGGGGGCACAGTTTCTCCTAATATCCCCCAATCTGTGTTCCACTTTCTATCAAGCACAAAAATCACAACTTTTAAACAACAATTCAACTGAAGGATTTGAAAAAAAACAAAGAAAATATTGGGACTCAACCCAAACCTGAAACAAAGGATACAATATTAGGAAAAGAATATATTAAATTAATTTCCAAGGTTTGGGTTTAAAAATACTCCCCACCACAAACACTTTCTACCCCCAAAATGTCACCAAGTATAATAACAAGAAAAACTTGATCACAAAACCGAATAAAGCTGAAACAAAACAAAACCATCGAGATGACCCTTCACTTCAAAAGTCACAACATACCATTTACATAGAGAACCATAATATGAGGTAAAATAGGAGAATGTGACAGGGTTTTATCCACTATAAGAACTTGACTATCACCATGGTATGACTTTGGATTGTGTAGTTGTAAGAAATTATAATGAGGTCTCCCTAGTTCGACCAACATAGGAACACTCAACATTAACTAAACCAACTTCTCTGTACATGATAAACAAAACCTCCACATTAACAAAAAAAATTACCCACATAATCAAAACCCCTAGAACTAGGGGAAGACCACAAAAGGAACCAAAACCAAGCAACAAAAACAAACACATGAAAAAGTCATTAATTTCCATAAGAATAAATATATCCAAAAAAGAACAATAGAAATATAAACCAATTCATTAAAGGTTAACCATTTAAAGATCCAATTCAAAAGATAAAATTTACTACAACATAACACGGCTACCGATCCTTTTATAAGAATACAATATACTCATTACAGGAAAGAAACTACCAAAAGAACATAAATTGTCTCCACTCCAACATTGGGGATTTGAACTCATCCAGGGTTCCCTCATCCCCAGTGATTCCTTGACCATGCACAAGCTTCAATGTAGGACCTATGGCTTGATGAATTGTGTCTAAATCCTCCACTACATCATCAAAATAATTTTAAATCCTTCGATTATGACATCCCCTTTTATAATTACTTCCTACAAAACTTCCCTAGATGACGTAAACTACCACAAAAAAAGACTTTGTAGGATTACTTCTTGATAACATTAAATGACTGAACTGCAAACATTGGAATCAGAAAAGAAAATGATCTGGTGAGTAATAAACTAGAGCTAATGAAGGAGACTTTCCAAGGAAGGGTTCCTCCTATATACAATTCTATCCCAATGGGAACCTTCATTAGCACAACCTACCACTGAATGCACCCCAAAATATAACTCGGATAAGAATACCTCATCCACCATCTTCTTGATGTGAAGATACTTAGAGGAGAGGGCACACTCCATGATCTATATATGAAGACCCCAAATGAAAAGAGGATCTTTCAACAAATATTTTGACACTACCTCTGTAGAAATGTATACTAGCGCCTAAAAGTGGTCAACAAAATCCCTCATTGTCTGATGGACTTGATGAACATGCTTGAGATCATCCACATTCTTCATCTTCACCTCTTATGATATGAACCACAAGATGAAAGCGGTCTTAAAAGCCTCCCACGTCATCCTAACATAAATATATGAAAGATAAATAACCATCCACTGATCCATATTTGGACCATTAAAAACCCAGAACAACATGCACTCTAATGAACTCATGAGTTCCCAATGATCTAAAGATGCACTCAACATTCTCAAGACACTCCACAACCTCTAACAGGCCTTAATAACCATGAAACATGGCTAACAACACATAAGAACCATAAATAGAATAAGACCAACTAGAAATTTTGGAGAACTTTTCGGGAATCATATTCTGATGAACACAAAAAACAAAAATCAAAAATCACTATCAACCTGAAACACAACAAATAGACCATACCAAAACTAAAAATTCATCTCACAAACCAAACACTAGAAGAACAACAAAAAACCCCTTTTTAAAAAACATCACTTTTCATTTTAATTTCAAAACATCCATACTCAAAGTCCAATATCCAAATAATAAAATCCATTTTTTAAAAGGCACGTACCAACTATTAAAATTAACAATAACCCCAAAATCATTTCCCCGTTTTCCAAAACCTTTTTGTAAAAAACAATCTGATATAGTATTTCAAATACTCTCCCATGGAAGCCTATGAACCTTCGTATATTCATTCACTCCACATTCCCTTATATCATCCATGCACATGTGCCAACATCCACTTTCCACACATACCCACACATAGGTGAAGGATATTATGCAATACCAAGGGTCAAACATACTATTTAATCATCAAACCCATGAATTCACCCAATTTTAAATCCAAATAACATTATCTTAGAAAACCCATTCTTATAATCCTAGAACCACTGGAAATAAATCGTTTTCATTTCAAAAACTCTTTTCATTTTAAATACCCACTCAAACCACCAAAACCAAAACAAAACACAACATTGAATAAACTATCGATATGAGTAACTAGTGGTCTTTCCTAGCTCGGTGACATAGTTTGTGGGCCATGCCCCAAGTAAGCATTAACAACTAAGAGGAATTTGAACTGTGTACTTGATATCCACATGGGTCACTACACCATGTGAGATCACAACATAACAACTGATCTCCTCCATTATCATTCCTCAATCCAAAACAATGAAAAAGGCTAAAATCCCAAACTACCCTGAGAAACTCAAGGATCAGAATAAGAAACAGTTTATGAAGTCCTTCTCATACCTACCTCCATATTCCCAAGATTCATAATCTCTTATCTACTTAACCCACAAAATGACTAGGTCATACTTTGATACCAATTTTTCATGAATATGACCGGGATTCCATCCAACAAAACACCTAACATAGCCTGATACAATGAACATAGGGAATTCCCGATCCCCAAGGGCTAGCAACAAGTGTTGGACATCAAAGTAATAAAAATGAAGAGAATTTTTCTCAAAAAAACTAGTTTCAAATAAAAAAACCAATCACACAACATAACCATCAGTAACTGAATATAAATAAATATTTAAAACTGATCCAGATACAACAACTATTCAAAAAAAACAATCTAAAGACAAAACAAAAACTAAACCACACCTACACGATCTCTGCGTGAACTCTTGGTTATCACCAACCAAAGACCAACCTCTTATAAAGGAATATCAAACCGAAAAACACAACCTGGAACCTGAAATTGGAAAAATAGCTCAAGCCTACTGACACTGAATGGTATAAGCTGGGTGTGAGCATACAAAATCTAAATATTAAATCACCACAGATTCCATGAATTTCATTTCCCAAAATATTTCATAATGAATTGATTGAAAATACAATTTGAAAATATGTTATAAATATTTTCGAACAGCCAAACTAAGCTTTTCACAAATTCTCTCTTCGAAACAACACATTGTGATTTACTTGTAAAAAATAGTTTCACTTTCCACAACACATTTCATAACCAAAACCCAAATAAAAATGCAAACTAGATAACCATGAAGGGGTTGTATAGAAAGTAAAAAAACTAAAAAATATAGGAATAAATTACAAGCACAATATCAAATATGTTGTAAAAAATAAATAGGACATACAGATAGTAGATAATGGGAACTTCCTAAACATCTCTAAAGATATTCCTTGGACATACTCAGTTCAGACTCACCTGTCAATATATGGTGTAGGTATACATTCAATAACCAACTAGCCTCTACAAACTATCCAATCTAGTATCATTACCCACATATCCCCATAGAGTAAAGGGGTAACCAACATGCCTAATCAGTGTTGATAAGCAACCATTACTCGACCCTCTATATGATGGAAAAGAATCCAATGATGATGATAATAATAATAATAATACACGAATAAACATAGTATAGAAACCATAACAAACAGATTCCTCATACACGAGCCATTAGTGGGGATCCCATAGAAATTTCCAGTGGTCTCTATATCATAAATAAAAAACCAATAGAGTTATCATACAAAAGAAAATAGATGAAAATGAATCAAAATTTTTAGTGGTTTTCTAAAGATAATACATGTATCAAAAATAAACATGAAAATCTATTTCGTTCATATGTTCTAATAACGAAATCACATCATTTGAGTTTCAAAAACCATATCCTCAAATATTTTAAAATACTAAATAGCCTTATATGTTATCCCTTTTCAAAATCCTCTTTCCAAAAACTTCATGATTTCCACTGATCTCATACATCACATTAGTTCCAAAACTAATTTTTTTCAAAACATCACATGGTGAAAATCGAGACTTCACATCACTTTACATCAAAACCATACTTTCAATGAAAACACCACGTTTAAGCAAGAATTTTATCATTTCCTATTCAAATACACTTACAAAGATATTTCTAAACAATTTTCATATTCAATATAAAACATCACTCTCATGGGCACAATACCAATCATGCCATTACATTTCAAATACAAAAAAATTCATAAAAATATAATTCTATAACAAAATTTATACCAATTATTCACCAAACCATATCCAAAAATTCTAAAATGGGCTAATCTCTTAGAAACACATTAGGAACAAAATTTATTTTACTAAAGTATCCAAGAGTATTTGGAAACAAATTTCACACCACCTTCAGAATTTATAAATTCCATTTGAAAATACAACAATAACATCACATAAAGAATCCAACCCTTTATATGATAAAATACACTTTTTATATTACTACTCACACCAAAACTATTTTATAAAAAAATTATTCAATAATTTTTATTCTCAAAAACCCCATTCATGGTGCACAATAACGATTAACACAAACTAAAAAGTCCATATCTTTTAAAAAACCACCTTTAGACACATTTTTACCTCAAATCACATTGAAAAAACATTTTTAAAGAAAAAAAGAATGATTTTAAGAAAAACACACAAGAAAGAGATAAAAATAACACCATAAAAATCTCTATTTTTCACAGACAACACCAAAATCATAACCAAACCACATTTAAAAAATGTAGCCAAGGGAAATAACACAAAAGAACCCAATTACTTTTTAAAATATAAATTAGAATTTCATAAAAAACCTTCTGTACATAAAAATGTAGTCAAAATTAGAGAACCCCTTTTCCAAACCATTTCACACACATTTCCATCATTAAAATACCAAAATAATTTATTCTCTCACATCCCATGCTATATAATTACGTTTGGAAAAAATTTCATGAGTCCTCAAGCATTAAAAGAGTGGTCAAGATGGGAAATGGAATGAAACGCCTACATAAATATTTTTTGAATGCGAAGAAACTATGAAAGAAGGAATAACACACCCAAATGGAAAATATTCACACCGTAACATCAACTAAATCAAACCACACATCAACCCTAACCCTTAGGGTTTTTTCTGAAAGAGAAACCCAATAAAGAGAAACCAAGAAATAATAGAGAAGGTTAAGAAGATGAGGAAATTGACCAAAATCCAAAGGAAAGTCACCTAATTACTTTCAACGAGCATAAATATTCAATGAAGATAAATGGAAAAGAATATTAGAGGCCCCATGGTGTGCCAAGGATGAATAGAGGAGAAAAATCCAAAATTGGGGTTATAACCATAGCGGAAAGAGGTAATTTCACACTTTTAATGATATGGGAAACTCATACACTTTGGTTTCATGATTTTCCAAACGATTTCAATACTATGTACATCTTATAGGAGAAGAAGGAATAATGAACGTTCTAGTTGTATGGTTTACAAAGCCATGTTATAACAGTTCCAAATTATACAACCCAAAATAAAGAACCTCTCACACATTTTCTATAGGGTTTCCCAAACCCTGATCAAGTCACGTGCCATGGCCCAAAAAACCCTCATTACAAACAATTTCATATGAGAAGGCGCATAGTTTCCCTTAACTATGCACCAACTATGTTCCACCATATTTCAAGATCAAAAAATATACTATTCAATACAAACTCAATTCAAGGCTTCAAAAACTCAAAAAATAAAATCAGGAATCAACATGAACCTCCACCAAAGAATCCAATAAAAAAAAATAGTAAAATAAATTAATATCGATGGTTGGGTGTGACATTTATTATGAATTTCCCCATGTTATCAGACATAGTTTTCATTGTGCGAATATTAAAAAAAATCAATAAAAATGTAGTTTTTTATATTTTAATTTTTTATCTAATGTACCTAATTTAAAAAGACACTAAAATTCTCAATATTCTGGATTTAATTAATTGTAATAGTATGTAATAAATCAAGAAATGATGTGAAATAAAGTTCAGGGATGTTATAGTCTTATATTGAACTACGTTCCCTCCCTGTTCCAGTCCCATATTACTGGACTATGTTCACTTCCCATTCGAGAGTTGTCTTTATGAACCAGGTTCACTTCCAATTCTATTCATGTTGAACTCGTGAGATTAAATATTTACCCAATACATTAGAGATAGATATAGTTCCTACCTATCACATAAATAAATCATACATATATATTTTGTATGACCATAAACATTAATCATATCATAACCTATGAAATGAATTGGGTATCATAAATATTTCATCTTATCATAATCAATTTGAAGTATAAAATTTACATAATCATTTCATCGTAGCATAACCCATGAAAATAATTAGGTTTCATAAGAGATTAATCATGATATAACCTATATAAGAGAAACATGTTCTATAAATAGCATGACATCCAAATAGAAACAATTTGGAGAAGATGTATTAATTTTACCATCATATCACATACCCATTTAGGAATAGGTAACACCAAAGGATGTCATCAAATTTAGAAGTTAATTTAGAAATATCATTTAAAACGTTTGATGAAAAAAATACCATTTCTGCATAGAAAAAAATATTTTTAATACCTACAACATTATGAAATTCAATTTATTTTAAATTTACCTTGAAATTTTATATTGTGATATTTGAATTAATTATTGGTCATGATTTCTAAAAATTGAATTCATAAAGCAAAAATTTAAAATTAATTTTCCTTTCACATTTGTGGTAAATGAAAAAAATTAATTAACATTTTTTTTAGATTCCATTAAAATAATTGTAAAAAGCCATACATGGGTAAAACTGTCTTTTAAAAATCATAATAGATTAATAAAAAAATTGAAAAATATTTTTATAAATAATGGTTTTAAAGAAGGAGTATCATATAAATAAACATAAAATGTAATGAGGATGAATACATTTTCCAATTACATGTCAAATGGTTGTATATAAACATCATAAAGGAATATATTTTCATAACACAATGTACATCTTAAAGAAAGAAAATTGTGAAAACATTCTCTTACCATAAGTCTTGAATTCCATCGTACTCATACATAACTCATGTATAATAAATATAAGTTTATTATAAATAATGGAACCATATTAATATATATTACCATATATCATTTTCTTAAGACATTATATTTTATTTTTATTTACAATTCAATGTTAAAGTTCTGTGTCAAGTAATAACTGCATTGTTTTTCTTGCATGTTTTGACTTTTTATTCGTTATACTCTTTCTTAGATCATGATTTCATAATGTATATAATAAAAAAATTGATAAAAATAACATATTTATTAACTATATATTTATACATAATAATTTGAAAAAAATTGGATATTAAATACATTGTTCATCAAGATGGTAAATTATATGTACGCAGGAACGATGCTTCCATTTTCCTGTCATTTTGAAAGGAATAAAAGTAAATGATATTATATATTATAACTATTTAAGTACTGAAATATTATATATATCAAAAATGTATTTAAACCTATGTGAAATACATTCCATGTAAAACATGAATAAATCACATCACTTCCTAAGATGGCAATCCACAGTATACACAAACAACGTTATTGTATTCCTAAAAATTGGAAATCAAGAATGTGTGTGATATTATTGATTAAATAATAATAAAATAATTATTAATATCATTTATGACATGTATTGTAGTGACTCAGATTTTGGCCCTGTCAGACTTTGGATTATTTCTACGATGAATTCCAGAGCTAGGAACGAAGACGGCGTGCGATTCCGAGGCCCGGTGTGCCCAAAATAAATTTTAATAAAAATATTATGTATTTTTATAATAAGAACATGGAGGGGGTGTGATATCTCCCAAAAGGTAGCTCATAATGAGAATATGAGGGCACCGTTGCGTCTGGAACGTGTCGTTTACCCAAGGCAAGGTGTAAACTTTGTGGGCGTGGGCCTACAGTGGAAAGCGCCACCAGGGGCATTTTCATAAATCAGTGGAAATGTCCATTTACGAGTTTCAGCTCGAATAACTTCTGAATAGAGTGTCGGGTCGCAAATCCAAGTCCGTCGTTGCGTTCAAAACGGCCCGTTTACCCTAGGGGTGACCTTACCTTTGTCTGCATCGGGTGCCGGGACGGAGGCGACTTGGTGGGGAGTGAAATGAGTTGTTTTATTAAATAAAAAAAAGAAAACCATTTAATCTCTCCCCTCCCACCTCCTACATGCAGCGCCTAATGAACCCACCCCACCTCCTCCGTTTCTTCGCCAGATTGAGCAAGAATCGTCCGTTTTTTGCGCCGATCGTCTGTGGATCAAGCTTCAGGGCGTCGCCGACATCGATCTGCACCCGAAGCTTTGGAGTTTCACCCGCGAGGTAGGCGGTTTGAGTTTTAAAATCCCAGATCCCATTTTTGTGTTGTTTTTCTTCAAATTTTTATAAGGGTTTTATATTTCAGGTCTCGAGCTTTCCGAAACATGTTTCGGATCTGAATTTGAAGCATCGGGGTGCTCCCGGTGGCTTCTGGAAGTTTTCCGACAAAAACCCAATTTTCCAGCGACGGCGCGGCGGTGGTGCGGTGGAATCCGGCAGTGGCGCGGCGAAATCCGGCAACGGCGCGGTGGTTTCCGGCGAGGCAGACGGTGGTCCAGCCAGGTTTTTCCGGGGGTTGTTTAAACCCTCGTATCTTGCAGTCCGGGAGTCGAATTCACGTGCCATTTACGGCGACACAACCCTAGCGATGATTCGAACCCTCTGGTGTGGGTTCGAGGGTTTAATGGTTCAGGATCGTGGCCTGGGAGCTTGAAAAGTCGAATAAAGTAATGATATTTAATTATTATTCGACTTCGGCCCATTGTAACTTCTACCCGGAGCATCCGAATGACGTGTCATCGGTGGCGTTGAGACCCTGATGGTATGAAAAACATTTTAGAGATGGTTTCCAGGTGTTGGGTCAGAGAAAGGGGTGTGGGCCCCACAAGGCCGGGTTTTGGTGTTTGCGGAGAAACGCAACTTTTGCACCAGGAGACCGATTTTTGTAGATGATTAGTCGATCTGGCGTGTTTTTTTGAGAGGATCGCAATGGTGCGATCCGTTCGATGAGTTTTGGAATTGAGGCATGGGACCCACCCATGCTGGCTTTGGTGAATAGTACCTTTTTCATCGTGTGTCCGTTTCTGACGATCGAGTAGTCGATTCCGCTTGTTTTTTCGAGGGGATCGCCATGGTATGATCCGCTCGATGGATTTTGGGATCGTTGTGTGTGCCCCACATGAGCTAGCTACAGTGAATAGTGCCTTTTTCATCAGTGCTCTGATTCGGGCGAGGAAGCATCCTATCATGCATGTTTTTTCCACGTAGATCGTGATGGTGGCCTTGGTATTGGCCTTGGATGTGTGCAGTGTGTCGTTGTTGCGGGTCGCTTGGGTTAGCGAAGTTTTGGACCTACAGTGGTTGAGGGTACTCCCTTGGTTTATTACCACAAGGGTTCGTGTGGCATCACAACCTTCATATATGTTTGTGATCCTCTCGATGGGATGTTTAAACTATTAGAGTTGTGGAATCCCTCTGGTGGGCCTGGAGCAAGATCCTCTAGCATCTTTTCCCTAGATCGGGTTCTTGGTATCGCTATGACTAATTATTCACGGGCCGCGATCCCCTATCTAGCTAGTTAACCCCGTAGGGTTTGTGGCATTATCAGGATTATGATCCCCTATGTGGTGGTCCGTACTCGGTATGGTTGTGGCATCGTCGGGTATACGATCCTCTACTCAACATGAGGTGTATTGGAGGGTTGTGGTATTGTTGGTTATGTGATCCCCTACTTAGTGCGTGGTTTCAGTAGGGTTGTAGCATTGTCGGTTCGATCCCCTACATCGCGAGTTATACCAGATAGGGTTACGGTATCGTCGTGACCACCTTTATATGAGCGATGATCCTGTATCTGAGTGATGTGCTTCTATTGACTGCCAAATCATGTTGTGGTGTCCCCTAGCGGATCCTGGGTGTGATCCCCTATCTGTGAGAACTACGTATGCCAGATCAGGTCATGGTATCCCCCAGCGGACCCAAGGAGTGATCCCCTATCTCTGAGCTTCATATACCGGAGTGGTTTCTGGTATCCCCTAGCGGACCCTAGGAGCGATCCCCTATCTGAAGATTTTGATGGTTATGTTGTTTCGGTGAGTTATCCTCAGTGATGCTATCCGACAAGCGTGATCTCTCGGGTAAGCGTCTAAGAGGTTTGGGAGAAACCTGATGGATTGTATCTCTCGGGCGCATGTCATCTGGGATGATAGTGTTCATGGATTGTTTTCTCCTGGTTGTGAACCGTTGCTAGTGTGAGGTCGGTACCTTAGGTGGCTTGTTGCGAGAGCTGAGTATTTCTGGACTATTCAAGGTGTATGTATGGGAATACACCTGAGATGAGCTAACTAGTTGTGTTTAGTCGAGGATGGTCACGAGATGGATTTTCTCTCTCGTCTGGGTTCCCTCTGGCTGGGATGAGCGGACTGTTTCCTTTCCGTTTCTCTCTTTGGTTTTGAGTTTTTGGGGTACCTACTGAGTATGTTTATACTCACCCCTGCATGGTCTTTTCTTGCACATGTTTGTGTCTTCTGCAGACCACAGGCCTTTCGACAGAGTCCTAGGAGGACCCAGTGTAGGCGGAGCTGAGTGAGCGAGACTGACCGGGGGGTTTGCCGGTGCAGTGCCGAGGGAGCTTTCCGGCGGCCTTTGTGGTAGTGTTCCCCTTCTTCAGAGTGGGTTGGATGCGCTTTTTAGTTTTCTTTTGGTGGGCCCAATTTTTTCCTTTTGTACTTTTGCTATTGTACTCTAGTTTGGGATAGATTGTATACATGCATTTACTTTTTAGTTTTCTATATCTCTGCACTATTTCATGGAGGTGTTTGTGGGTACGTGTGTACAGGTACCTTAGTCTAATGCCTCCCATGTGTGTGATAGCCTACTCGGCGCTAGACTTCAGCCCCTGGCCAATTGGAGGCGGGCTTGGGGAGTCGTGGATCGAACCCCGTTGGGTCGGGTCGTGACAGAGTGGTATTAGAGGGAAGTTCCACCTTTGAGATCTCAGAGCGTAGTTGGTCAAGCTGTGAGTTTGGTTTGGGTTTCATAGTGGTAGTGTTATGGTGTTTCGAGCTCGACTTTCATGCCAGAGCTCCAGTGCTGGTGCGGCGACCGACGTATCCATACACTAGGACTCTGATAACCTACCTTTCGACTCGATAAATTCGTACACTGGTCGTAGGGACATAATCGTTCATGAATCATATAGGACTGGGTTTTGGGTTTTCCTTGTCCTTCTTGGGTCATCTCTTCAGATATACTCTTTGACTATGGTGCGTCTTGATTGTATTTCTGGATGCCTCCATGATGATAGCCAGTGAGGGTTCCGCAGAAGGATTGTGCGGATGACCCGCCCTGTGTTGAGGCTGTGGAGTAGGGTGTGGGTTCTGAGGTTGCACCTCCAGGTGGTCTGCCAGTTGAGCCACCACCTGTGAAGCAGCTGTTTGTGCTGGCAGTGTAGGACGAGGTTTCACACAGGCTGAGTGCACTGCCCGAGTTCCAGAGGTTGCAACCTCTGAGGTTTCAGGGTGATCCAGACCCCCAGTTAGCTGATGACTAGCTCGAGGCAGTCACCCAAGTTTTCCACCTAGTGAGGACACCTCTAGATCAGATTGTGGTCCTAGTGGTGAGCCTTCTGCATGGTTCTTCCGGGCGATGGTGGAGTTTGGTGATGCAGTCCCATGATGAGGAGACGCTCACGTGGGAATAGTTTGAGCAGATCTTCAGGGAAGAGTTCTATCCTGTGACGCTGAGGTCAGTGCGGATTTAGGATCTTCTACAGCTTCGATAGGAGGGTCTGACTGTGTCTGAGTACTCAGTGAGGTTTACATACCTATCATGCTACTCCCTGGATATTGTTTGAGACCTGTTCTTTAGGGCTCAGACCATCGAGCAGGGTTTAGCAGGGACATCCAGGCAGGTGTGGTTTCTTTTTGCCTACCCACCTATGTAGGAGTGCTGGAGCGAGCTTTGGTGGTGGAGAGATTTCTGGCTGAGAAGATTCCCCATGTTAGTGCTGGGCATGTGAGGGCTGAGAAGTCGGCATCTGTTAGCCGATGACAGACTCAGGGGTCTATATGTGGCCGAAGTTTTAGTAGGCGACCCAAGGATGGAGGATCTGAGGCTCAGGGCTCACAAGGCTCGCAGACGAGTTTTGGTCTGTCGCATGAGAGGCGGTGTTATACTTGTGATGGTCTGGGACATCTTTCTAGGGATTGTCCGACCCAACGTGATACTGAGAGGGAGCCGGTCGATGGACCACCTTGGAAGAGGCAGCATCTCGAGAAAAAAAGTCCACAGAATGATGAACGTGGAAACGGAGCTAGTGCAGCAGGAGGCGGTGGTAGGCAGTACCAGATGCCACCACCCCTACCCCAGGTGGTGCACACCAAGCTCAGGGAGCTGGTAGTCAAGGGCGTGGACAACTGCATGCCCTGGAGGCTGTTGACCTAGAGGCTTTGCGGATGGATAGAGGTACGCCTTGTGTCCTTTCTACTTTCTACAGTAGTTTGATAGACACTATTTAGCAGTACCTTTCCTTTCGGTTGCTTGCTCGAGTTTTTTAAAGGGTGTTGGTAAGACCCAAAGTGGTTTTTGTTTGGCGTGCTTCGAATACGTAAGAAAGAGGGATCTTTCCCCCACCGAGACACATTTTTGTGACGTGGTTAAAACTATGCGGGCGAGTCAGTACTGCCTAAAGAGGATAGTGTTGAGGTGTCGTGGATGAGTCCCTCCGACTTATGTGTTCAGGAATGGGTGTTTGTGGGTGAACTCGCTGGTGTGGGTGACCCAGTTGTGAGTCCATTTTCTTTCCTTGTGCTTATGGATTTTTGGGGATGAAAAGTTATAAGGGGGGGAGGATGTAGCGACTCGGATTTTGGCCTTGTCAGACTTTGGATTATTTCTACGAAGAATTCCAGAGCTAGGTGTGAAGATAGCTTGCGATTCCAAGGCCCGGTGTACCCGGAATAAATTTTTATAAAAATATTAAGTATTTTTATACTATGCACATGGTGTGGGTTTGATATCTCCCAAAAGGTAGCTCATAATAGGAATATGAGGGTGTGGTTGCATCCGGAATGTGTCGGTTACCCAAGGCGAGGTGTAAACAGTGCGGGCACGAGCCTGCAGTGGAAAGCCCCACTGGGGGCATTTTCATAAATAAGTGGAAAAGTCCATTTATGAGCGTCGGATAGAATAACATCGGAACGGATTGTCAGATCGCAAATCCGAGTTCTCCGTTGCATTCAGAAAGGCACGTTTACCCTAGGGGTGACCTTACCTTTGTCTGCATCTGGTGCCGGGACAGAGGTGACTTGGTGGGGAGTGAAATGAGTTGTTTTATTAAATAAAAAAAGAAAACCATTTCATATCTCCCCTCCCACCTCCACATACGTGCGGCGCCAGACGAACCCACCCCACCTCCTCCGTTTCTTCTCCAGATTGAGCCAGTATCGTCCGTTTTTTGTGTAACACCCCGAGCTTCCATTATACGCTTCTCATTCAATAATGCAATAGCTTGCATTGTACGCAACTTCGAGTTCTAAAACCCAACGATTAATCAAAGTAGCTGTTATGAATAGTAATAACCACTTTTTAAAATTATAGAAATTTTATATTTCAAAATGGAATTCATTTTTGGATTTGGAATATCGAAATTAGCCTATGTTGAATTTTTGGTATTTTTCTGAGAACTCCTATTTTTTATGAATAATGAAAAATACTTAAAAACAACTTTTTTAATCAAAATAATTTATAGTGATAAATTATACTATTTAGTGGTTTTAGAGTATAATTAGAATATATTTTTTCCATTTTATCCAATGGTGGTCATTAGAATTAATTTAACATTGAAATTGGACATAAACAATTGCCAATCTTTTGATATAAATTGTTTCTTAAAAACACGCTATTTGTTGTAACAATGGGAATTAATTATAAAATTAATTAATGAAACTTATATGTTTGGAATTTTGTAAAATAGACATCATTTTTGAATTCGGAATATCAATTATAGCTTAGGGTGAAATTTTGGCCTTGTTCTGAAAAACTTCAATTTTTGATGAATAGTGAAACCACTAAGTGGTAGTTAAATAACTGATTTTTCGTTTAAATAAAATATTACCACTTCTGTGATTTGATTTTCAAAAATCCGACATACATGGTTGTCATTAAGAATGTAAAATGTGGTTCAATGAGATTAAAATAGTTTTTGGTGAATAGTAACTTTTAAGTTCTTAATGGCGATTAGAGGTAATTAGTGTAGTTTAAGGTAAAAATAATGTTTTAATAATATGAGATGAGCTTGACACTTGTCCTACTCCTATTGGATGAGTCATGGCCGACCTAGATAACCCATGGGTCAACTTGGGGACCCCATGGAGCCACTTTAGTTGGAAAATGACATTAATATATATTTATTTAATGTTAAAATTAAATTGACTTAAACATGAGTTGTTTTACTAAAACAGTTTTTAAGTGGGGTTACACAAGTCCAAGTTTTGACTATAAATATTCATTAGAAAGATAAAAATATTTCCTACATCATAGTATTTTTTTTATAATTTTTAGACATTAAATAAATTAAATTATTTATGACATCATGATGATGCAGCGATGACCTCATTATTTAACGATTTAAATAAAATGGAAAGATAATATAAAATCCAAAGTGTACACTTGTCAAAAACCTTTTTTATTAGTAGATTTCTAACCCTTATCATCTTATCCTAGAATTATATAAGTTTGGGACCTCTAAAATCCGATACTCATTTTATAATAAAGTGACTTTTCTTTACTTTCCAAGAGTGCCCCTCCTCTCCACTTATAAAAGGCCCCCACCTCTCCCACCTCATTTACACTTTCAAGCCATTTGGCTCGGCCAAACTCTGCCCAAATACTCTCCCAACTTCCCCCTCTTACTCCTAGAAGCCTCACTTTTGGAAGAACTCTTCCCAAGGAAGCCTTTGGCTCAAATCAAAAAGAGTTACCGGATTTTGAGGTAATGTCTTCTCTAATGTTGTTTTGTTTTATTTTTAATCTCCAACCCCCTAAACTCTTTTTATTCATTTCTTTTGTAATAGAACCAGTATCCTAAATATACTAGGATGTTGTTATAAGAAGTATTAGAGCTAAAATTACACAAAACTACATCTAATGGTTAAAGAGCATACGGTTTCTGTGGATGGCGAATTTCTGCCTCACGAAACGATGATTGTTCAACACTCATATAACACCTTCAAAGGTGGAAATTAAGATGTCACTATTTTTATATATGATATATATATGTTTATGTTTTACTTATGCTTCTGTATTTCTCATTTATGGAATACTTTATGATTTCCATTATGGGTAAAACGCGATAATTTCATTTTAGGAAGTGCGGACTACCGCCCCCTCAAAGTGATTTGAATCGTTAATGCCATATGTGGGATGTATAAAGGATGGAGTAAATAGTATTATACACTATATTATACTGGAATTATATTATACATTTATATCATTATGATTTCATTCCATAAAATATGAAATTGAAATGAAAGTAGCGTTCATGCGTATGTATGGCTTACCGTCTCCATGAACGGTGCATTTCATTTCTTACCTCTAAATGTTAAGTAATATTATAAATGAATGTATATACTGGATATATAAGATATATATGACATCTAAATCATGAATATAATTCTGTAGATAATGGATATTCTACCACATAAACAACTTGTAATTATAAGAAGTTTATTGTTGACTCAAGTACCAAAGATCGACAAAACGACCGTTATTAAATTAAATAATTACATAATGTTCATATCATAGTAATAAGTGATATAATAAAGATAATGAAATTGAAAATGGTTCTTAATATGGTATATATTAACTCTAGTTTATTATTCAGGAGGTTAAAGAACGGTTGAGTCAAGTCAGACACAAGGTAAGGGAACTTCTTAACCCAACTTCCATTCTTTGGGTTAATCTCCTACTTTAAAATTATGGCATGATATTATTATGTATTATTTTGTATTTTTAATTTATGTATGTGTACCTATAGTGAATACACATAATATATCTATTTTATTTTAAAAATGATCTTTTTTAAGGACTTAGTCTCAATCTCCTTTCATTGAGGCATATTTGGTTTTGTACACAACATTCTTTTATACGGTGTATAAACCCCTTTGACTTTAACTTTTATTCAAAAGGAATCTTTTTTATACAAAGTGTTTTACTAAACGACAAAAAGGGAATGTTTTTCTTTCCGTACATATGCGGCTACAACGACTTCTCAGCCGTCGTGACCATTATTTGAGTTTCGGCTTCCTTTACAAGCCATCTTTTTTTTAATGAAAAATAAATACAAAGTTTTAACTTTCTTTTATTTTGTTATTGAAAATGGGTTTTAAAGAGTTTTTATTATATCAATGTGTTGTATTGATATCTTGTGATTGAAATGTGGAAATTTTATGTTTCCTTTATGCATGTTTTATGTGATACGATTATGTTATGGTTTATGATATGTTTAAAACTATTCATATGAGGAATTCATTGGACTTAATAAGTGACGGGTGGAGCCCGCTATAGCTCCTCGATGCATCGGCAGGTCTCATGAGACAAACTAGTGTCTTGGCACGAGGCCTTGACAAAATATTATTTGTGGTCTTGGCACGAGGCCTTGACTACGTCATTATGATAGTCTGGCATTATGCATTCCATCATTATGAAAGTGGTTATTGATATTGCATGTGATTATTCGACCAGTAGAATATCCATGTGAATAAGAAAACAGCATTATCTCATTTTACTTTTGCCATATTATGTTTTAGTTCATGTTTAAAAGGCTTTTGTTTTAGTTATACATTGCCTTAAATGATAATGTTTATTTATGAAAGCTTCCGCATTATTGTTATCCTTACTGAGCATCTGAGATCACCCCTTTCAATGTTTTAATATTTTCCAGGATGTGAAGAAGTATTTTATGAATGACCTGCAGGGATAGTCAGAAGAGGATATGAGTGTGGACTATGGAGACTTTGTTATTGTAGTTTTTTCACTTTATGATGTAATGTAACGTTTATGAATGTATCTACTGTTTCCAAGGCTACTAAACTAATCGGTCTTTCGAGACTTGATCTTTTGTGATCATGCCAATGTTACGAAGTAATGCACCGACTCTGGGTAGCTGGGGTCGGGGCGTTACAGTTGGTATCAGAGGCAGTTTAGTAATAACCTTGGAAGCTAGATGTAGATAAACTCTGATTAGAGCACATAGCCCAAAGATATACTTTGAGGATTAGTATAGAAGAACTTCCTATAATTTTGGTATTATAGAGATGTTATGAGTTTTCCGAGAAATACATCCCTGTCTGGATACGAGCAGGTAGAGGCGGCTCTGGCATAGATGTACCTAGGGGTAAAACCCGAAAACACCGCTTTAAGCTAGACTCGAACGGGAACGGGTGCACGACAACGGGCCTTGCTGCACTCTTGGTTACGACACTCCCAGGGGATATGCTTAGGATAATTCTCATTTTATTTACAAACCACTATGAAGGGTTATGAGTATATACTTCCTCAAAGAAAACATTTCTTTTTATGATTATGGATTATATCCATAAAAAGTTCAATTTATGTAAAGTGTTTTACAAGTATGGAATTATGTATTTTGATTCATAAACTAATCTAGTTTATGCCATTGTTTAGAAATGGTGCCTAGTGGAAGGAATGGAAACCGTATCAATGCACGAACTCCGTGTAGGGATTTCCCTCCTGCTCAAGATAATTATTGTGGATCTGGAGATACAACTGGTGCTGATCAACTTATTACCATACTGGGACAACTCACTAAGGTTATGAATAATAACTTTACTCGTATGGATCACCCTGATCCGCAATGTGGAGGATCAATGCTAGACCGTTTCATGAGGCAACAACCACCAACCTTCAATGGGAGTACAAATCCTATAGTAGCTGAGCAATGGATAAATTCCTTAGAGAAAATATTCCATGCCTTGGGGAGTAGTGAAAGGGAGAAGGTTGTCATGGCATTTTACCACCTCACTGGAGATGCCGATCAGTGGTGGTCGCTGATTCAAAACACAAAGGACGTTGATGACGTATCGAATATGGAATGGAGGGAGTTCAAAGAGCTTTACTTAGAAAAATACTTTCCCCGTGACCATCGAGCAGATATGGAAAGGCAATTTCTGAGTCTGAGGCAGAAGGAGGATGAGAATGTCGCAAAGTATGAGGCTAACGTTACAAGGTTAGAAAGGCATGCTGCTGATTATATACGTAACCCAAGGAGTAAGATTTATCATTTCTTTGATAGGTTAAAACCATTTCTCCGTCGAGCTTTAGTATCACAATCATTCTGATCATACGAATATATTGTCTCGTGTGCTATCAAGACAGAAAAGGAATTCTCTAAGTCTTATGACAACAAAGTAATGCAAGAGAAGAAGAGAACGGTGGAACAAGAGACAGATAAAGGGAAAAAGGGAAAGAAGTATTTTCCATTATGTGATAATTGTGGGAAGAATCACCCTGGTGCTTGCCTAAAAGGAATGGGAGTTTGTTATAAATGTGGAGAAAAGGGTCACCAGGCTCGTGATTGCAAGGGAAAGAAAGAGGCTATCAAAGTTGAATGCTACAATTGTAGAGAAATGGGTCATTATTCAAATGAATGTCCTAAGCGTCAGGGAAACTTACCTTAGAAAAGGCCAAGGGATCAAGGACAATCTTATGCTTTTACTACAGTTGATGCAGAATAATTAATGTATTGGTGCTTTTGGACTCATGGATTATATTCTGGTTATTATAATAATGTGATATATATATAAGGATTGTACTGCAGTACTTGTTGTTTCAGTAAGGTTTTAATATGATGATGGTAATCATATTTTTAGTATGTGACAATAAGAGAAACTTTACATTTTTTGGGGAATCTGATATATTGATTTTGGAATTAAGAGACCCTTTAGAGAAAGTCTGGACAGAGGTATTTTTGATAACTATAAAGGTTGGAGTGGATTAAGTTGATTTTTGGATAGTATTGTTTAAGGTTTAAAAAATTTATGAAGATTATTTTTGGAATATTATAATACAATAGTTTTAGGAAAAGGACAACCTGCAGGGTGGGGCATAACCCGTCGCGTCAGACAAAGCTGCAGGAATCGAACCCACAATCATGGTGCGACAGGCCTTTATTTCCTACCACTAGCCTACAGGAAGTCCCTGGTTATTACAAAATAATTTTACTAATCTAAATGGTATGTGTTAATATTTGGAACCATATACAATTAGGATAATTATAATTTTTTTGAGTTCTATTATCTTTTTGAGTGAAAGATGAGTTGAAGGTTGAAACTCTAATTGTCAAGCATAAATATATATATATACCTATCTCTTATTCAATGAATAAATTAATTCTTAAACTTTAGTAAAGGGATATTAAAACAAAAAAAATGTGTTATCCTAATAACTTATGTTTGGTTGAACTGATGATATTTTAAATCAACATAGATTGAAGGCTTTGAGGCCCTCAATTTGACAGTTTACTGTGATTGATGACCTCAATCACTCCCTACAAATATTTACGTTTTTCCTCCAATTATGTGTCTCTAATTTCCACCAATGTTCTCCTTATCGAGATCATAATTTGGTGGTGACTTTCTTATTTCCATTTCCCTCTTATTAAGGCTAAATTTTATTAATCTTATTTCCGATGTGGGTTTTCCACAAAGGTATTTTCTCTTTTCAACCTTTTATTTTCATGAAATTTTTTTTCAAATTGCGAGGACGCAATTTATTGAAGGAGGGGAGAATGTAACACCCTGAGCTTCCATTATATGCTTCTCATTCAATAATGCAATAGCTTGCATTGTACGCAACTTCGAGTTCTAAAACCCAACGATTAATCAAAGTAGCCGTTATGAATAGTAATAACCACTTTTTAAAATTATAGAAATTTTATATTTCAAAATGGAATTCATTTTTGGATTCAGAATATCGAAATTAGCCTATGTTGAATTTTTGGTATTTTTCTGAGAACTCCTATTTTTTTTGAATAATGAAAAATACTTAAAAACAACTTTTTTAATCAAAATAATTTATAGTGATAAATTATAATATTGAGTGGTTTTAGAGTATAATTAGAATATATTTTTACCATTTTATCCAATGGTGGTCATTATAATTAATTTAACATTGAAATTGGACATAAACAATTGCCAATCTTTTGATATAAATTGTTTCTTAAAAACATGCTATTTGTTGTAACAGCGGGAATTAATTATAAAATTAATTAATGAAACTTATATGTTTGGAATTTTTTAAAATAGACATCATTTTTCAATTCAGAATATCAATTATAGCTTAGGGTGAAATTTGGCCTTGTTCTGAAAAACTTCAATTTTTGATGAATAGTGAAACCACTAAGTGGTAGTTAAATAACTGATTTTTCGTTTAATTGAAATATTACCACTTCTGTGATTTGATTTTCAAAATCCGACATACATGGTTGTCATTAAGAAGTAAAATGTGGTTCAATGAGATTAAAATAATTTTTGGTGAATAGTAACATCTAAGTTCTTAATCGCGATTAGAGGTAATTAGTGTAGTTTAAGGTAAAAATAATGTTTTAATAATATGAGATGAGCTTGACACTTCTCCTAATACTATTGGAAGAGTCATGGCCGACCAAGATAACTCATGGGTCAACTTGGGGACCCCATGGAGACACTTTAGTTGGAAAATGACATTAATATATATTTATTTAATGTTAAAATTAAATTGACACAAACATGAGTTGTTTTACTAAAACAGTTTTTAAGTGGGGTTAAACAAGTCCAAATATTGACTATAAATATTAATTAGAAATATAAAAAGATTTCCTACATCATAGTATTTTGTTTATAATTTTTAAACATTAAATAAATTAAATTATTTATGACATCATGATGATGCAGCGATGACCTCATTATTTAACGATTTAAATAAAATGGAAAGATAATGTAAAATCCAAAGCGTACACTTTTCAAAAACCTATTTGATGAGTATATTTCGAACCCTTATAATCTTATACTCGAATTATATAAGTTTGGGACCTCTAAAATATGATACTCATTTTATAATAAAGTGACTTTTCTTTACTTTCCAAGAGTGCCCCTCCTCTCCACTTATAAAAGGCCCCCACCTATCCCACCTCATTTACACTTTCAATCCATTTGGCTCGGCCAACCTCTACCCAAATACTCTCCCAACTTCCCCCTCTTACTCCTAGAAGCCTCACTTTGGGCAGAACTCTTCCCAAGGAAGCCTTTGACTCAAATCAAAAAGAGTTACCCGATTTTGAGGTAATGTCTTCTCTAATGTTGTTTTATTTTATTTTTCTTCTCCAACCCCCTAAACTCTTTTTATTCATTTCTTTTGTAACAACACCAGTATCCTAAATATACTAGTATGTTGTTATAAGAAGGATTCGAGCTACAATTACACACACCTACATCTGATGGTTAAAGAACATTCGGTTTCTGTGGATGGCGAATTTCTGCCTCACGAAACGATGATTGTTCAACACTCATATAACACCTTCAAAGGTGTCCATTAAGATGTCACTATTTTTATATATGATATATAATATGTTTATGTTTTACTTATGCTTCTGTATTTCTCATTTATGGCATACTTTATGATTTCCATTGTGGGTAAAACACGATAATTTCATTTTAGGAAGTGCGGACTACCGCACCCTCAAAGTGATTTGAATCGTTAATGCCATATGTGGGATGTATAAAGGATGGAGTAAATAGTATTATACACTATATTATACTGGAATTATAATATACATTTATATCATTATGATTTCATTCCATAAAATATGAAATTGAAATGAAAGTAGCGTTCATGCGTATGTATGGCTTACCGTCTCCATGAACGGTGCATTTCATTTCTTACCTCTAAATGTTACGTAATATTATAAATGAATGTATATACTAGATATATAAGATATATATGACATCTAAATCATGAATATAATTCTATAGATAATGGATATTCTACCACATAAACAACTTGGAATTATAAGAAGTTTATTGTTGACTCAAATACCAAATATCGACAAAACGACCGTTATTAACTTAAATAATTACATAATGTTCATATCATTGTAATAAGTTATATAATAAGGATAATGAATTTGAAAATGGTTCCTAATAAGGTATATATTAACTCTAGTTTATTATTCAGGAGGTTAAAGAACGGTTGAGTCAAGTCAGACACGAGGTAAGGGAACTTCTTAACCCAACTTCCATTCTTTGGGTTAATCTCCTACTTTAAAATTATGTCATGATATTATTATGTATTATTTTGTATTTTTACTTTCTGTATGTGTACCAATAGTGAATACACATAATAGATCTATTTTATTTTAAAAATGATCTTTTTAAGGACTTCGTCTCAATCTCCTTTCATTGAGGCATATTTGGTTTTATACACAACTTTCTTTTATACGGTGTATAAACCCCTTTGACTATAACGTTTATTCAAAAGGAATCTTTTTTATACAAAGCCTTTTACTAAACGACAAAAAGGGAATGTTTTTCTTTCCGTACATATGAGGCGACAACGACTTCTCAGCTGTCGTGACCATTATTTGAGTTTCGGCTTCCTTTACAAGCCATATTTTTTTTAATGAAAAATAAATACAAAGTTTTAACTTTCTTTTATTTTGGTATTGAAAATGGTTTTAAAGAGTTTTTATTATATCAATGTATTGTATTGATATCTTGTGATTGAAATGTGGAAATGTTATGTTTCCTTTATGCATGTTTTATGTGATATGATTTTTTTATGGTTTAGGATATTTTTAAAACTATTCATATGAGGAATGCATTGGACTTAATAAGTGACGGGTGGAGTCCGCTATAGCTCCTCGATGCATCAGCAGGTCTCATGAGACAAACTAGTGTCTTGGCACGAGGCCTTGACAAAATCTTATTTGTGGTCTTGGCACGAGGCCTTGACTACGTGGTTATGATAGTCTGGCATTATGCATTCCATCATTATGAAAGTGGTTATGGATATTGCATGTGATTATTCGACCAGTAGAATATCCATGTGAATAAGAAAATGACATTATCTCATTTTACTTTTTCCATATTATGTTGTAGTTCATGTTTAAAAGGCTTTTGTTTTAGTTATACATTTCCTTAAATGTTAATGTTTATTTATGAAAGCTTCCGCATTATTGTTATCCTTACTGAGCATCTGAGCTCACCCCTTTCAATGTTTTAATATTTTCCAGGATGTGAAGATGTATTTTATGAATGACCTGCAGGGATAGTCAGAAGAGGATATGAGTGTGGACTATGGAGACTTTTTTATTGTAGTTTTTTCACTTTATGATGTAATGTAACGTTTACGAATGTATCTAGTGTTTCCAAGGCTAATAAACTAATCGGTCTTTCGAGACTTGATCTTTTGTGAGCATGCCAATGTTACGAAGTAATGCACCGACTCTGGGTAGCTGGGGTCGGGGCGTTACATTTTGCGTCGATCGTCAGCGGATCGAGCTTCAGGGCGTCGCCGGCATCGATCTGCACCCGAAGCTTTGGCGTTTCACCCCAAGGTAGGCGGGTTGAGTTTTAAAATCCCAGATACCATTTTTGTGTTGTTTTTCTTCAAATTTTTTATAAGGGTTGTATAGTTCAGGTCCTAAACTTTCTGAAACATGTTTCGGGTCTGAATTTGGATCACAGGGGTGCTCCCGGTGGCTTCCGGAAGTTTTCCGACGAGAACTCGATTTTTCGACGATGAGGGGCGGCGACCATGGTGGAATCCGGCGACGGCGTGGCAGCAATGCAGCGGAATCCAGCGGCAGCGCGGTGGTTTCCGGTGAGGAAGACGGTGGTCCGGCCAAGTTTTTCCAGGGGTTATTTAAACCCCCGTATCTTGCAATCCGGGAGTCGGATTCTCGTTCCGTTTGCAGAGATGCGGCCCTGATGAAGAGACAAACCCTCCAGTGTAGGTTTAAGGGTTTAAGGATTCAGGATCGTGGCCCGAGATCTTGAAAAGTCGAATAAAGTAATGATATTTTATTATTATTCGACTTCGGGTCGTTGTAACTTCTACCTGGTGCATCCGAATGACGTGCCATCAGTGGAATTAAGACCATGATAGTACAAAGAACTTTTTTAAATGGTTTTCGAGTGTTGGGTCTGAGAATGGGGTGCAGGCCCCACGAGGCCGGGTTTTGGTGTTTGCGGAGAAACACAGCTTTTGCACCAGGATTCCAATTTTGGCGGATGATTCGTCGATCCTACGTGTATTTTCGAGAGTATCGCAACGGTGCGATCAATTTGATGAGTTTTGGAATCGATGCATGGCCCCCACCCGAGCTAGCATCGGCGAATAGTACCTTTTTCAACGGGTGTCCATTTCTGACGAGCGAGTAGTCGATTCCGCTTGTTTTCTTGAGGGGATCTTCGTGGTATGATCCGCTCGATGGGTTTAGAGATCGTAGTGTGGGCCCCACATGAGCTAGCTAGAGTGAATAGTGCTTTTTTTCATCGGTGCTCCAATTCTGGCGAGTAAGCAGCCTATCCTGCGTGTTTTTCCACATAGATCGCAATGGTGGCCTTGGTATTGGTCTTAGAGGTGCGCAATGTGGCGTTGTTGCGGGTCGCTCAGGTTAGCGACGTTTTGGACCATCAGTGGTTGAGGGTACTCCCTTGGTTCATTCCCAAGATGGTTCGTGTGGCATCACAACCTTCGTGTAGGATTGTGATCCTCTCGATGGGATGTTTAAACTGTTAGAGTTGTGGAATTCCTCCGATGGGCCCGGGGCAAGATCCTCCAGCATCTTTTCCCTAGATCGGGTTCTTGGTATCGATGTGACTACTTATTCACGGGTGGAGATCCCCTATCTAGCTGGTTAACCCCGTAGGGTTTGTGGCATCATCGGGATTATGATCCCCTACGCGGTGGGCCGTACTCAGTAGGGTTGTGGCATCATCGGGTATACGATCTCCTACTCAGCATGAGGTGTATTGTAGGGTTGCGGTATCATTGGTTATGTGATCCCCTACTTAGCACATAGTTTTGGTAGGGTTGTGGCATCATCTGTTCGATACCCTACATTGTGATTTATACCAGATAGGGTTCCGGTATCGTCGTGACCACCTTTATATGGGTGATGATTCTCTATCTGAGAGATGTTCTTCTGTCGAGCGCCAGATCGGGTTGTGGTATCCCCCAGCAGATCCTGGGTGTGATCCCCTATCTTTGAGAACTACGTATGCCAGATCGGGTCTTGGTATCCCCCAGAAGACCCTAGGAGTGATCCACTATCTATGAGCATCGTATACTGGAGTGGGTTCTGGTATCCCCTAGCGGACCCTAGGAGCGATCCCCTATCCGAGGAGTTTGGTGGTTATGTTGTTTCGGTGAGTTATCCTCAGTGATGCTATCTGATAAGCGTGATCTATCGGGTGAGCATATGAGAGGTTTGAGAGAAACCGGATGGAGTGTATCTCTCGGGCGCATGTTATCTGGGATGACACTGTTCGTGGAGTGTGTTCTACTGGTTGTGAAATGTTGCTGGTGACGAGGTCGGTACCTCAGGTGGCTTGTTGTGAGAGCTGAATATTTCTGGAGTGTTCAAGGTGTATGTATGGGCATATACCTGAGCTAAGCTTACTTGTTGTGTTTAGGCAGGGATGGTCATGAGATGGAGTTTCTCTCTCGTTTGGGTTCCCTCTGGCTGGGATGAGTGGAATGTTGCCTTTTAATTGCTCTCTCTGGTTTTGGGTTTTTGGGGTGCCTACTGAGTATGTTTATACTCACCCCTGCACGGGCTTTGCCCGCACATGTTTGTGTCTTGTGCAGACCACATGCCTTTTGACAGTGTCCTAGGAGGACCCAGAGCAGGCGGAGCTGAGTGAGCGAGACTGACTGGGGTTTTTGCCATTGCGGTGGCGAGGGATCCTTCCAGCAGTGTTTGTGGCAGTGTTCCCCTTCTTCAGAGCATGTTGGGCGTGCTTTGTAGTTTTCTTTTGGTGGGGCCTATTTTTCCCTTTTGAACTTTTGATGTTGTAATCTGGTTTGGAATAGATTGTATGCATCCATTTACTTTTTAGTTTTCTATATCTCTGCACTGTTTCATGGAGGTGTTTGTGGGTGCGTGTGTACAGGTACCGTAGGGTAATGCCTCCCATGTGTGCGATAGCCTACTCGGCGCTGGACGCCAGCCCCTGGCCTATTAGAGGCGGGCTTGGGGAGTCACGGCTCGAGCTCCATTGGGTTGGGTCATGACATGTATAAAAATTATTTCATTCAGTATTCCCTACATTGAGAGGTCATAATGTAAAAACGAATGACATCAGTTCGTGAGGTGATAGTCTACCGTACACATGAACGATGATTTTTTAACCAGTTGATAGAAGTGTGTGAGGTTTTCAGTTTTAAAAATAACATAAAGGTATCTAATAATATTTAATATATATATATTTATTTATTTATATACTTATGATATAAAAATAATTTAAGGGGTTTGGGGAATATTAAAACATTTGAGGAATGTTACATCTTCTTCAAGTATCTTTTTTTGGTTCACAACAAATGACATAATTGGTTGGAATTACTCACAATTTAAATATTATATAATGATATGTGGGAAGTTGAAAAGATATTTGGGAAATTATTGGTTGAACCAATTTGTTTTTAAGGTGTGAATATAGGTGGGTCCCTTTTATAATGGAGGTGAGTAGCACTCTTCTAATTTTTTGAAAAGATAGAATTAAAACATCAGTTTTTCCTTCTCATGTAGATAAAACAATATACAAAACTCTATAATTCATGATGTAAGGTCTAAATAAGTCAATAAAATGGGTTTATATAAATATTTCTTGTTATATTCAATCATAATTATAAAGTTTATCCTCTTGGTAAACTCATTTTACTCTTAATCTTCATTATTTGATTTAACAGTTTTCACTAATCATATTTTTAAAATATTATGTTGTAATTATTAGAAAATATAAATTTTGATTATTCCAAACATTTAATATATATTCCCAAATTCCATTCATATATGTAGAAAAAATTAATTTATATTTAATCCCACAGACATGTCGATAAAGCATGTTTTAAAGTGAAAAAGATCAAAAGATTACAAAGTTTTGTATAGCTAATTTCAATATGAAATTTATTCAAATAACCCCTATTGGATTTATATATGTATTATTTAACTAATTATTCTTTAAAATAAATTCAAAATGTAATTTATCTTTATAAATAAATTAAATTAAAAGATTATTTTAAATTAAAATTCATTATTTTCCACTACTCAAAAAAAGAACCACTCTAGAAAAATCATAACAATTCACCCTTGGATAAATTTGTAATTATTATTTAAAAAAACTATTTTATCACATTGATTTTATAAAAATATAATAAAATATATTTTATTATTGATCACAAATAAAACATCAAATGTTTTTTTTTGAGAAAATTTTATTTTCAAAACATATAGAATTTATCAAAAATTATGTATTTCATCATCAATATGTTTTAATTATATAAAATAATTTAACATAAAATATAAAATGTATGTATTAAAATTTATATTTCTATATTTAACATCTAGGTTATAACTTCCATATTTAAATAACATAATTTCTATTTTTCTATAAATCAGTCTTTCATGTAACCCAAGCTAAGATTTTTTTGCATCAAGAATAATATTAACTTGGTGTTTTATGTAACATAATCCATAAAAAATTATTTATTCAAAATAATTCAAAAAAACTCACAGTGTTACATTCTATCCCAATGAAAATGAATTTATCCCTTGAAATTATTCTCTCTAGTATAAAAAAATGATGACACTTCTGCCTCATTTTATCCTTATGATCACATGTAGATTACTCAAACTATTGGTTTCTCCATAAAAGTATAACTAGTTGAGTGATATTTTTCAATGTACCTTTCTTTATATGATCTATAATGTCCACAAATTGGTCCTTGTAAAAAATATTTTCCTCCTATATTATTCCCTCTATGTTATGTACATTTGAAGGGTTGGGTATGTACTTTTTTTGGAGAGATGGTTGGAAATAATCAAAGAATTGATAGAGATATGGTGGAAGAACCAATAAATAGGATATTTCCATGATATGATCAAAAATTTCAAAGGTACCAATATACATGGGGCTTAGTTTCCCGTTCTTCCAGAATTTCATAACCTTCATCCATGGATGAATTATTAGAAATTCCATGTTTGCAACATGAAATTATACATCATGTCTCAAAATAAGCTTTATATTGACATGGAGCTTCTATGATATAATATTAAATAGATCTAACCATCTCTACCATTTATTCATATATTTCATGTCCTATATGTTTCTTTCCTAAACATCATTCCAATATATTAGATCTATAAGTTTCTTTCCATAGAGGGATTTATAAGGATCCATCAAAATTACTGAGTGAATGTTATATTTGTAAGAAAACTAAACAAGATGAATTTTATGATTCCAAAAAACTTTTAAATAAAAAGAAAAATATCTCAAAACATCCTATAGGGATTGAATTTTTCTCTCAGATTGACTATCTATTTGCAGATGAAACATAGTGCTAAAACTCAATTCTATGTAATGTTCTTATTGTAGAATTTTCCAAAACATTGAGGTGATCTTGAGATCCTAATTAGATACAGCATAATTTGGTACTCTATGCAACTGTACCACTTCATTAATATATTTACAACTCGTTAATCTAGATATAAGGCTTAAATAATTGCAATGATGTGTTCGATCTTAGTGGGGTGATCAATTTCTACCCATATAGAATTATTCCCTTCAAAATGGTTTGGGGGAGTCTATAGAAAAAAACCATTGTGATTTCATCACATTTCCATAATGGTATGGGTAATGAATACATTAATACATTAGGATTTTGTCTCATAGAATTATCATATTGATGTATAAATCATTGAGATAAAAACTCTACAATATCTCTATATGTTCCATCCCATCAGAAGTATTTTTTAATCCTTATATAGCTTCATACATCTAAGATAAATATGAAATTATGAACTGTGACATTCCTCTAGAAAATCCTTCTTGAAGTATGATATGGAAGAATCAAGAGAAAGTTTTTAGATCCCTATCATTCGATTATGTTCAAGGTTAAACTCAAGGTCATTTTGAATCATATTTCAAAGCTCTGGATCTTCCTTCCGTGCCACCTTAATCATCACTTGGATACATGGTTGAACATTCAATTGACCATGATAATATTTATGCACTTCCTTAAATATTTACAGATCCATAGTTTTCAAATCCATTAATATTGGATCTTTTGTGATCCTCCACATGTATAACCTAGCATGACACATTCACCTTAAAGAATCACACACCGTTTTCACTTTCCCATGGTTGTAATGTATTGACCAGTAATATTCCATTATCAATTATAACTATCTTCGCTCATTCTAGTTAAGCTCCTTATATATGAATATATACTTATAACCTTTATGTTCGGTCTATATATATCACATGTTTTTCTAAAAAGACAATGACTCAATATCTGTACTTCAAAAATTACCACAAGCAACTCCAAATTAGGAGTTGTGTAATTTTTTTCAGGATTCATCAGTTTTCATAGGGAATAGTACAACCATGTTATTATGAATAAGAACACATCCCAATCCCTTCTTGGATGCATCATTAAATATTAAAAACACTTCTCCAATACAGTGTAATTTATTAATAGGTGCACTGACTAACCGTATCTTAAATACCTTGAAATTTTCCTCACATTCTTCTATCTAGAGGAACATGGACACCATATAAGTTATCATGTTCATAGGATTAAAGAGTTGTGAATAATTCTCCAAAAACCATTGATAATATCCAGCTAAACCAAGAAAACTATGGATCCCATTCACCATGTTTGGTCTTGGCCAACATTTAATTTCCTCTATCATTGATGGATCTACTGATATACCATCTCTTGATATTATTTGACCCCAAAATGAATCCTTTTGTAGCCAAAATTCACAATATATAAAATTTTCATATAGTTTCTCATTACTTTTGGTATTTCATATAATTATCAAGTAATATTAATGATCTTAATTTCTATTTGAATAGAAATTTATATCATCTAAAAATACCACTATAAACTAATCAAGTTAATCTCTAAAGTCTATATACATTAAATCCAGGATGATAGTAGGTGATGTAGTAAGACCGAAAGAAATCACTTCACATTCATAGATTCCATACCTTGTATGAAATGTAATCTTGGGTATATTATCCTTATTTACCCTCAATTGATGTTATCAAAAATGAATGTCAATATCAAAAAATTATTGAGCTATGGGAAGTTGATCAAGCAATCCATTAATATTGGAATGATTGTATTTGTTCTAAATTTTGATATTGTTAAGCTCCCAATAATCAATACACAGACACATTTATCCATAATTGTTTTTCTAAAAAAATAAAAGGTTCACCATAAGGTGACACACATAGATGAATTAAACTCATATTATGGTTTTCTTGAAGATTCATATTCAATTAATGTAACTCAATCAGGTACACTCAATAAGGGGTATTTGAAGTTGGTGTGGCAGCGATTATGATTTCTATTGGGAACTAAACTAAATGTTTTTTGGGGAAGGATAAGAAAATATTCCATAAATAAATCAAAAAAATCCAGAACAATAGGTATATCATCAATTTCATGTGTCTCCCCAACCATTGGATATAAACACCCCTTCTGAATTGGAATTAAGACCCATACAATTTATGTAATCTCCATCTAAAGTTTATACATATCATCTCATTTATATATTAACATAGGTTGGTTCGAGATATCAGATTTGGAATCCCATAATAAAAAATTGATGTGGTATTTATGAAAATAAAATCAATCCATTCCGAGGATGAAATCAAATTTAGAGAGAGGAATAATGACATGATTAATGGGAAGGAAATTCCCATTAATGTTAATCAGAGTGGAATTATAGAAATCAGATGTGATCATTATACCATTAGGGGTTATTACAACTAATTCCACAACTATTCATTTCATTGGAATCTTGATACCCATATAAACTTCTTTAGATATGAACGAATGGGATTACCTAGATTCAAATAAGACATTTTTTGTTCTAGGGTGGGTGGAAAGTGTACGTTTCACCATGTTGTTATCGCATCCCTCATTTGAAATAGTGATAATATGAGATTTCCCATTATACCTTGAATTAAGAGGTTTCCTACATCTATTATCATCATTAATCCTATGATTTAGACACCAGTTTCTATAATATCTACTTTTTTTAAAATTGAATCACTATGGTGCAGAAGGAGCATTCTGTATAGTTTTATCCCTACATAGATTGTTAGATAACTTTTTCCCATCAATTCTATAATAAAGTACCTGATGACCTTCCCATCCAAAAATAAATAATTTACTAGTCTCTCTATGGTAATCTCCTCCTTTATTCTTCCCACACATAGATTATATAAAAATGATCATATTCTTCTCTCTATAGTTTTTAGATTTTACTTTGAACTCCATCTACCTTTTCCTATCAAACCCATGGTATTGATATGTAACTCTAAGTTCTATTTCAACCATGATATTAAATCATACATTCTCATCATATATATTGAAGTATCTAATGACAAATTCACATAGTGATATTTTTTTAAGAAACATAAGAATATATCAACCATGAATTTAGGTTGGATGATAATAAAAAAAATTCTTTGAAAGTATTGTGAAATTGGCATCATAGGTACCAATAGATTCATCATCCTTTGTCCTTACCTTGAGGAACTATTTATTAATCTTCATATGAAGAATATGTGAAAATTACTTAGTAAAAAATATGTTTTTCAACTATTCCACATCCATGTAATAAATTTATTCCTAGAATCATATTCTTGAAACGAGTCCACAATTGATCAACTTTATGTTCCAAATGGTAGAAAACGAACCTAAATTTTTCATGTTGAAGCACTGCATAATGGAAAAAATAATTTCATTATTATTAATCCATTTTTTATAATATATTGTATCATAAGACCAATAGGAAGATGGAGTACATTTCCCCATTAATGACTCAATGGAATTTTTTCCCCTCCTTTATTCATTACTATGTTTAAAATGGGTCATAAATTGAGAAAGTTGTGTGATAATAGTTGTGAAATTATTCATTCTATGTCCCCTGTAATTTTGTATTCTTAGCAGGATAATCATTGAATTTTCCATCACACTCATCATTAATGTGTTTCCTTCAGGTTTCATCCATTGAATAAAAGAAAAACCATAGAGTAAGAAAAAATAATCATCTTGGAGAACCACATAATCATGAAAATAACGTATAGGACATTTAAATTTTGACAACTTCTCTAAAATATAAAAATTAGTGTCATCCTATGTCATTCATATCCAGCTTCTAATTAAATTATTTATGAATTTTCCTAAAGAGTTTGTGATTTTCTGATAAATATACAATGGATTTTTAAAACCAAGTGTGCAGTATGGCCTATTAGTATGCATCATTTCCTAATTAAGACTAGATCAATACAGTCTTTTAGGGGTTTTTTCCATGGTTATATCTTTGTCAGAGCCGAATCCACTTGTAGTATCTAGATAGAGGTGTATTGCTGAGAAACCATCACTCCATCCTTTACCAAAATTACATGAAATTTTTATAAACTTTGACTCCTCCTTAAACATATCCTTAGCCATGTACTTAGGGATCTCACATAGGTTTTCATATCCTAGTTTCCAAATGTTAACATAATCATTTTTCTAATAAAAACAATATCAACCCACAATTTTGATACATAGACACTACATATTTTTTTAAAATATATATTCAATTATATAAATACACGTTGGATAACCATAATAGTTTAATGCCTTTGGAGACGTTGAAACATAAAAACCAGTCCAAAAGTGAGATATATCATCTTCAATTATGTTCTTATTGAATAGAAACACTCTTAAACATATAAAAAATAAAATATATCTCATAACCTGAGGAATGAAAACATAGTAAAGGATTAGTTCATATTCTTAGTAAGGGAAAATAAGGGAGTTACGTAAGCATAACATGGACATAAGGATTTGAGGACATTAACATAACTTTTCAAAACCATATCCTTCATATTAGAGATCAAAATCATGAATCATGGAAAAAATATTTTATGTTAATATGACATGAGTTATAAGGAATTAATATAACATAATTCATGAGAGTATAAGACACATAATTCGTGGCATACACATAAGAATATGAAATCTTTTCCATATTTTGTCAAGGCACACTACCAGGACTATCAGAGTGTAAAAATTCCTTTAATAAATCTATTTCTCTCCCTATTCAATCTCTAAATTTTTAAATTGGTATAACTACCCATTAAATCCATGTCTAAATAAATTAATTTCACTTCCAATTTCAATATTTTTTATTTCATGAGATATAAATCTTTGCCCAATGCATTATAGGGAGATATAAGTCCCAATTATCACATTATGAACCCATATATGTGTGTGACTCAATATCATAAACAATCATCATACATTGGTCATGAAACTAAATTGGTGTGATAAATATTTCATCCTATAAAAACTTATGGAAAAGAGAAAGGTCTAGTAGTCATTTCATCCTTGAAAACCCCAAAAAAATAAGTAGATTTTATAATCATTTTATCACATTATACCCCATGGAAGAGAAATGTGTTTCATTAACATAATTCCATCAAAAAATAAACCATTAATATAGAGATTAATAATGTTTTCCTTGGATTATTTCTTTGGAATCCAGCTTTTTTATTAAATAACGTTTCATTACATTTTATAAACAGAGGATCTTTTAAAGATTATTTTCTTAGAAAAATGGTAAATAATACTTGAAAACATATAAAATTATTCTATTACCCTTGAAAGACTCTGTAAAGGTTCATAGTAATTACATTTATTTCATCTCATAACATGGGGACATATGTCAATTGAAAGGGTGAGAATAAGGCCTGGTAAGGGAAATCAAGTGAGAAAGTTTACATGTGATCAGGTGAATTATTCATAAGTACTTAAAGAATATCAATATGGCCTAAAAAAGAGAAAATGAAGAATATAATAAATAAAATAAACTGAATAATAACATGTAAATGTGGATTATACATTTAATTGAGTCATTCATAATAATATCACCATGTTTTATCACTAAGGTGTCATAAAAAATACTAAGATTATTCACCAAGGTATCATAAAACAAGTCATCTATAGAGATTAAATTCATTACCCAATTAATGGAAGCGCTATAATGGTGATTAATTAAAATGTATTAATTATTTTAAAGGACATGGATCTTAATAGAACATCTAATAAAAATAACATAGATAATAAATCAAATGGATTTCATTTCAAAACCATGGTGTTTTATAATGTTCCTAAAAAAAGATTCTTTTGTCATTTTAAACCCATGGAAAAAGAAGGTGGGTTTCATGTATGTTAATCATATAATTAAATTCATAATTTTTAAATTTATTTTAATAACCTTGGAGAAGAAATTGGTTTGGGTATTTATAATCAAAAATAAATCATTTTCATTATAAAAAAAGTGAAATTTTGAGAAAAAAATCAGGCAGCATAACAGTTATAAAACATGGTTTTAGAAAACATTAAAAAGAGAGGGATAAATGGTCTACCATTCATAAATGAAACTTAATTCTATAAATTTATTGAATAAAATGGACATAAAACATGTTATGGAAATTCAAAATACATACCATATAAAAATGACGCATGAATGGAAAAGAGAACTTGAGAGTTCTCTTACCTTGAAGAGTGACTACAAAAAATCTATGATACGGACCTTGGGGGATTAAGGACACCTTGGGAGGACAAATTGGGAGTTAATTAGATCAGATAATTGTTGTGAATAATTTTATAGTGAATCTAAATGAATGAATGTTTTTGTATTGATAGAAACATTAAGGTATGTTTTATTAAATTTTGAGGAATCCTCAATAGTGGTATTTAAAAAACCATGATATTAACCATTGTATTGGCCACATGGAACACCATATAACATATTTTAACACAAAATAGTCAGAAAACATTATTTAAACATTATAAAATCATTAATTATGTCATTAGTCTTAACTCAAACTCAAACCTATATTTTTACTACTCACAAAAAATTCAACTATTTTAGAAACATCCCAAAAATTCACCCTAACCATTTTTCGACACATAGAATTAAAAATTGAACTCCATTTTATTAATATAAATTTACTTTTAAATTCAATAAATTATAAATCTTTATATAAACATTTCTATTTTATAAAAATACTAATACCTAATTAATAATTTCAAAAACATTTACTTACTTATGTTATCGCATAATTATATCACATTACCAATTATGATGCCTAAATTATATATATAATTATGTATTTGAGGTTACAAATCGATTGGTCATATTACTATTCATAATAGAAATATTACTATTCCAAGGTTCAAGTTACTTTTCACCAAAAAAATAATGTTGATCCTATCAGACCCAAAATATTTTACCAATCGTAATCAGGTATATAAAATTTTTAAAATCATTTCTCAAAATCAGTTATTTAATTTTGAAAAATTAAATAAATGGAAAAGGAATTATTTTTTCACTATTTATCAAATATATGAAACTTCTTAAAAAAAACAAAAAGTCACCCATGATTAATTTTAAAATTCTAAACTCAAAAATAATGTTAATTTTTCTATAATAATTCACTATGTATGAAAAATATCTTAAAAGTAAAAAATTTTACTTGTAAAATCAATATATCAAATTTTACTCAATTAAACATATATTTTATTAAACAAAACAATTCATAAAATGGAAATGTTGAAATAAAAATTTTATTAAAACAAAGGGATTTAAATATAAGTAACCTAGGGATAAAAACAAAATCCATTATAAACCCAGCATATGACCTAATGGTAATGTGTGTCATGGTGGTAAAATCATTGGGCGACTCAGATAACACCACTCGAGGGGTAATCTCTACTAACTTGAACTTATTCTATAAGTGATTTCATTAAATCTTAAAATTTTGATACTTGGCCAGGGCTTGGTCAATATTGAATCCCAAATACACAACCACCCTCCCATGATCTAAAAAACAATCTTTATATAGAAACAGTCTACTAGATGAGGCCATCGACTCTTCTTTCTACATTAATTAACAATTATAATTTCTATTTATAATACCAATTATAATGTTAAAATTATTATTAAGGGCATTTTTTCTAGTGGTTATATTGGCCAATGGTTATAATTGACCAACGGTCATATAATGGCTGAACCCCAAAGGTCACATTTCAATTATAATCACTTAATTATTATAAAGATTTAGTTTTGTTAAGAACAAAATAAAATAACCCACATTTCGAGGAAAATTTTATTATTAAAAAATGTTCAGTTCATTACATTCTTTCCTACTTAATAATTTTATTCCCCAAATTTTGAACTCATTATCTCAGTTGAGTAAATGAGATGGTACTTGGTACTCATTGTTTCCTATGGTTCCCATGTCGCCTCTTTGTGTTTTTGGTATATCCAAAAAAACATTAACGAGTCGGGTAGTCATTTTATGTTGAGCCTTGTCTTTATGGTTAAAGATATCCATGAAAATCTACTCATAATGGAGCTCCTATTATAGTTGTACCACCATTGAATTTACTACATGTGAATGGTTTGATATGGGATTTATTAAGAGAGATACATGGATAAGATCATGAACTCCTTCTAGATTTGGAGGATGTGAAATCCAATAGGCCACTGCTCCTACATGGTCAAGGATTTCATAGGAGAAAATATTCCGAGGAATGAGCTTCCCTTTATTCCTGAACCTCATGAATCTCTTCCAAGGTGAAATTCTAAGGATGGCTTTCTCACCAATATCAAACTCCAAGTCCCTTCAACAATTGTCTTCATAAATCATCTACAGACTATGAGTATCCTTTTTTATTGTGGATGGAATGAAAATTTTCTATCATCTATTTCACAAGATCATTCCCAGGAACTTTTCTCTGACCAAATTCATCCTAACAAGTAGGAGTTCTACATCGCTTCCCATATAGATCTCCATAGGGTGCCATTTCAATGATCGAATGGAAGTTATTTTTGTATGGGAACTCAACTGATGGGAGACATTTAACTCATCCACCATTAAATTTCATTAAGCATGTTCATAGCATTTCCTAGAGTGTATGAATTGTCCTTTCAGATTGGAATTTAGTTTGGGGATGTTAGGTCGTACTGAAATTCAATTTGGTACTCATAGAATTTTGAAGAGTTTGTTAGAATTCTGATATGAACAACAAATCACAATCTGATATGATAGAAATTGGAACTTAATGCAGCCTTACCACTTCTTCATGTATATCATGGTCATTTTTTTAAGTGATAAATATTCCTTAATATAGATAAAATGGGATGTCTTAGTGAGACAGTCCATAATAACCCATATTGCATTATTTCTTTTTGATGTTCTTAGGAGACCAGTGACCAATTCCATAGTGATATTATCCCACTTCCATGAAAGTATGGGTAGTGGTTGTAATACCCCTTTAGGATGGTTTTACTCTTCCTTCACATGTAGAAATACTAATAACCAAGCAGTGTAGTCAACTATATCCATTTTCATTTTATCCAACCAAAAATTATCACGATGTTCTCTATAAACTTTTGTACTTCCAAGAAGTATATGGAATGAGGAGCTATGAGCTTCAACCATCAGTTCCATATTTATTTTTATAATATATGGAACACATAGAAATGAAATTTCAGTACACATTCTGGATCAAAATTGAACTCAGGAAACTTCCTATTCTTCACAGACTCTATCTTCTTCTATAACTAATGATATTCCCTTTTTGGTTTATTTATCATCTCTAGTAATTATAGTTGATAAATAATTTGGGATATGGTTGAAGATAAACATTCTCTTATGATTCCCTTGTCTAGATTTACTAGTTCATTGATCAAAAAATCTATTCTAATATTCATCATTGAAATCACAATAGATTCTTTCCTACATAATGTGTTAGTGAATTTTTTTGGCCTTCAAGAATGATAATGAATTGAACAATCAATGTAATTAATAAGTTACAACCATATCCTATGTCTCATGTTCAATTCCATTTTAATTAAAAATATACTTCAAACATTGATGGTTTGTGAATATATTATATTTATCAACATAATGATATTGTCTCCATATCATTAGAGAAAAAAAACTGCATTCATCTCATGATCATGCATGGGATAATGCTTCCCATTAGGCTTCAACTGTCGATATTCCTAAGCAATCACCTTTTAATTTTTCACAACGACACATGTGAGCCCTTTAAGATATGAATCAGTAAAAATATGTAAATGTATTATTAAATGATGGAAATATTTTCTATTCCTATTATTTTGTCGCCTTCTTCGTCTTCACCAATAAACTCCAAAATGATGGCTATGGGTGGTTCTTCAAGTCAAATATCGGGTCGAGATATATCTCCTTTGATGATAATTGTTGGTTATCCACTCAAGAATACTGATATTTTCTTAATTTGGCATTTTATCTTATAATAATACATTAAGAGAATGTTCATCCCTTGTATAGTGACAAAATCGATCTTAGGAATGACTACTAGATTTTTGATAAGATTGTTCTCGCAAAATTAAATACTAGAGATTCTGTACATTGATGTTTCTTGGATAATCCCACCTGGAGACTTGACTGATAACTCTACATGTATCAGTAAATGTATTTATTCTATATTCATGAAAATATGGATGAAATAACGGAATGCACAGAACCAAAATTAAACAAAGTACTTTCTAGAATAGAGATAAAAATGAGAGTTCCTTCCACTGAATAAATTGGAGAATCAACTTCAGAAATCCTGATATAAAAAACACAAACATACTCTATTGGACTAAATTGTGGCTGATTTTTACACCCCAATTTTCCACGGTATTTGTCCCTTTGAATAATGCAATAGCTTGCGTTGTACACAACTTCGAGATTCTAACACATTGTGACCAGTCAAACTAGTCGTTATGAATAGTAAGACCCAATTTTTGAATTTTTTTAAATTTTATCATTAAAAATGGACTTCATTTTTAGAATATAGAAATTAGCATAGGTTGAATTTTTTGTTTTTTTCTGAAAACATTCAGTTTTTTGATGAATAGTGAAAAAACTAAATTTTAATTAAAAACAACTTCTTTAATCAAAAGAATTTATATTGATAAATTATACTATTGAGTGGTTTTTATGTATTATTAGTTATATTTTTACCATTAAATCCAATGTTGATAATTGAACGTAATTTCACATTTAAACTGGACATAGGCAAGTGTGAGTCTTTTGATAGTTATTATTTCTTAAAATTCTCTTTTTGTTTTGACAACGGGAATTAATTTTAAATTAATTTCTTCCACTTCTGTGTTTTGAATATAGAAAAATGGATTCCAAATTTGGAATTAGGGGGTCTAAATTGTGTAAATTTGTTACTTTTATTCTTAGACATTATGAATATTTAATTCAGTAAATATTTTATTTACTGTGGTTAAAAGAGTAAATCCAATAAATAAGGTTAAAAAATAATATTATAATAATATTAAATTACCCTAAAACGTGTATTAACCCTATTTTATGATATATATCCAACCATGGGCATCTTCGGGTCAATTTTAGTACCCCATGGAGCCACTTGTAAATGATAATGACACTTTATATTAATTAAGTTAAAGTAAATACAAAAATGACATAAACATATATCTTTTAGAAAAATAATTTTTACATAGGGTTATACATGTTATCTCTTAGACTATAAAAATTAATTATAAATATAAATATATTTCCTACAAAATGGTATTTTATTTATAATTTTTAGACATAGAATAATTAAATTTATCTATGACACAATGATGACGCAGTATTTTCTTTATTAATGAATGAATCAAATAAATGGTATTATAAATGTTAAAATAAATATAATTTAAACATTTTGATGCCATCCACGAATTTTATAGGTTTCTATAACATGATATAACTGATTAGATGAATTTATATCAAATTAATAACGTTTTTAGGACTTTAACAAAAATCAATTATTAACTAGTGTCAAAATTGACATAAAGAAGTTTTTTTAAAAAATATTATATTATTAATTGTTATAATATTCATAAAAATATAAGGGTTGGCCAAATGAATTATATATTTATAGGTGTATAATTAATGAACCACTTGGGGTTATTTTGAATGTTTATTGTAAGTTTATTAACCATATAATATAAAAATACTAAGAGACATGGTAAATGTAAAACTATTTAACTAAGAGTTAAATCTAAAATTTAAAGTTAATATAGTGACCCAAATCTATTTAAAACTTATTGGTTGAGTGGTTTTCGACCCATACCCACCTTATCCTTTAAATAATTCATTTTGGATCCATTAGAAACCGAAAATTATTTTATTATAAAATAATATTTCTAGCTTTTCATAAGGTTCCCCTCACCTCTATTATAAAAGTGCACATCCGTTCTCTCTAATTCACACCTTAAAAACCATTTGGCTCAGCCAAACCCTACCAAAATACCTTCTCAACTGTCCTACCATCTTTTTAGAGGCCCTACTTTTGTCAAAAAGCCAACCTATGGATCCCTATTGATCAAATCAAAAGGAAGCACCCAAAGAAGAGGTAAATATTTCATCACCTCTTTCAAGTTCATTTTTTCCTCCACTTCCTCATTATTTGTTGTTCTATCACGTCCCGCCTCCCCAAGCCATGAACCTTGTCATATGACACCATGGGTCTCCTGTAATACCTCGATTGCCTTCCCAACATAGCATCGACTATTACTCACCATGGTTTATTATTAGACTAATTACTGTCCCCACAGGCCAACACATGTTCTTTCAGTGTGTTTTGTCCTCACTAACACACACCCTTGGAAACATCCCAGATGGTCACCCATCCTAATCAATACTCCATGAGAAGTATGCTTAATTGTGTTGTTTTAATTAAGTAGGCTATCAAAAAGAAAGCTGCACCTTGTTGACATGTGTAGTAACATTTAGCCATTTAAGTCCCACTTTTTCATGGGTGTTACATTATCCATCCCTTTAAAGCACAACACCCTCATTGTAGACCCTAAACCTCAAACCTAGGCAGTGCCTAAGCACTTCCAGCTGGGTATTGGATATGATACCATTTTCCATGACACACCTGCCAAGGCCATGAACCTTCTCATCTAACCCCAAGGGTCTCCTGTAATACCTTAGTTGCCATACCAGCACACCATAGGTTATTACTCAATAGGGTCGCTTATCAGACTAATGACTGTCCCCACAGGCCAACACATGTTCTTTCAGTGTGTTTTGTCCTCACTCACACACACCCTGGGAAACTTCCCATAAGGTCACCAATCTTGATTACTACTCCATGATTAGCATGCTTAACTGTGTAGTTCTAATTAGATAGGCTCTCGAAAAGAAAGGTGCACCTTGTTGAAGTTATGCTGTTTAGTTTAGGTTACTGTTTCACCTGCCCGTGTGAGGCAGACTGCTAGTTGTTGGAGGTGACCAAGAGTTCAAGTGGAGGCATGTGCAGTCTTGTTGTCTTGCTGCTGCAAGTTTTATTTCTCCTTCATTAGTCTATTGATTTATTTGTCTTCTTTTTGTGGTCCAAATCATTACCACCTATTTAGTTTTGATTACTGACACTAGTTACTAGCCTATGGGGATCGGGAACGCCCCTCGAGCCATACTGTAGGCCAGCTCGGGTGACCAACTCAGGGTTGACCCAGGTTGGTTCATGAAAAAATGGTATCAGAGGTATGTTCTTGTGATTTGGGGTGTCTGGCAAAAGGATATTAGGACTATTAGGGGTAAGGAGGTAGGATACGAATCGGTGCCTGATCGCAACCGCTCGCGACGAGACCTTAGTTACCAGTGGTAGTCTTGGACTTGAGTCTTTTGTATTTGGTTGTTTTGGATTGAGGGATGACAATGGGGGAAAATCGGTTCACATTGCGGCCTCACATGGGTTATTGACCCATGTGGAGTCCATATGTCCATTTAAGTTCCTCTTAGTGTTATTCATTACTTGGGGCATGGCTCACCACCATTTCGTCGGGTTAGGCACTGAAACTAGTTCCTCTTTCTGATGGTTTATAGTTGGGTTTCTTTCATTTTGAACTCAGTTGATGTGACTGTGTGTTGAAAATGAATGTGATTTAGAAATGAAAAAAGGGGTTTCTTCCTATTTTTTTTTGAAATTAGTAAAGTGGTTTTTTAAAGAGAATGTGTATTGGTTTGGAAAAACAAGGAATGTGTTTTTATTTTTAAAGGAAAATAATTATTTGAACCTTGGCACACCATATGGAGGGTCACACGTGCATGGGTGTGTACAGAAATTGTGCAAGGAAATTTTTTGCAGATGATATGAGCAAGACTGATTGAATGCACATGTGATGGTTCATAAGGTGCCATAGGTGGGTTTTAATTTTTTTAGGAAATGATGGTTTTGGAAAAATGGTTTTTTCTTGAGTTTGTGTATGTTTGGATTATGGGCCTGTTTTTTCTTGGCTTTTGTTGTTTATTTGATTGAGTTTGGATTGATGACCGGTTCTGATGGTTTTTTTCATGTTGTTATGAGTATGTCGCTCAGTAAGCCTCCAAAAATTGTTAATGGTTTATGCCCAGTTCCTATTTCATTTTGTGTGTTGCCTGCTTATCGATGTAATCAAAGAGTGTTAGAGGCAGTTGTATAGTTTGGAAAGAAAGCATGTCTTTGGGTTGTTGGGAACTCCTAGTGTATTTAAGGTTCGTACCATCCTAGAGTTAGTTGAGGGTTTAGTTTTGGACTAGTAATGGTGGGATGTCTCATCGTCTTTAGAGTCTGGGTGTAGTTGGTGGGGGTCAGCTCTTGTGAAGGTTCCTTATCTGGAAAGGATCTTCGCCTGTACCAACTCCCTGTTCGTTGGACCATTCTTTAGCATGCCACTAATGTGGCCGGTTCAGGCATTCTAAATTTACTTGTCACATCCATCCGAAGTCTTGTTGTCGTGAGGCTATTCAGGACGCGGTGAGTGTTTTGGAAGAAGTGTCGTTCGGGAGGAAGGAGTGAGGGATCAGAGGATGAAAATGCTTGATTGTGAGGCTGGAGACGATTCATCCATCAGGGCCCCAACCACATGTCTCGGGGTGAAGCTCACGCACAGCTAGGAGTTGTTGAGGGCATGTGGAACATTGACTCATATCATGTTTTATACTTTAGATGGAAATATACAAGGTTTTCTTGTTCGATTCTTATTATCTTCATAAACTCATACTCGTTTTTTTGGTGTGATGAGCTCGTTATACCACAATCCAAGCGGCCGCATCCACTCTAAATGTGGAATTTAAATTATTTCTATTCATTCAAGGGAGTTGGTCCCATGAATGTAAAGCCCGTTCTGATTCTGAGTTGGTCTCAATTGCTTTTTTCAGGGGAATTTTTGGTTTCATATATTAATGGGTAGTGTTTCTATGTCCCTTCTTAGTTTTGGCACCTATTAATATGTTTTCCTTTAGTTTGTTTCGGTTTTGCAGGGGTTTCCTCCGTCCTGGTGCCTCGGTGTGTTCATTTTCCCCGCAATAGTTTTAAATGCTAGTGGTTGAGTTTTTCTCTTAGCGTTGAGATGGTGGGAAGAGTTTGGATTCAGAGTTCCCGTGTTACCCCTTGGGGGGTTGTTTGATCGAGTTTTAAGGGTTTCTGTGATAGTGAATTCTTGTGGTGGGGAAAACCCTTTCATATTCTCCTCTCAATCTCAGGAAGTGGACTTCTATAATTGGTCTGGTGTGACTTTTGTTTGGAAAGGTCACCTCGAGGCTCTTGATTCTATATGATTATGTCTGGTCATGAACTCAAGTTGTGTCAACTATTGGCTCGGTGACTTTATGGGGGAAAAAAGTGTCTGTGGTGGGGATAACTATCACACCCCACCCACAGATTCCTATTGTTTTATTCTTTTATGGGTCCCACGCCTTTGGAAAGAGTTGAATTTTAGTCCAGGTTTGAAATTTTTGATGCTTTGATGTTTTATGTGGGTCTCAGGCTAGAGAGTAGTCACCGCACTACTAGTGGTCACCGCACATTCGGTCAGGGTGGGTGTGCGGTCACCACACCACTAGTAGCGATCGTGCATTCGAACATGGTGATTTCACGGTCGCCCAATTGATTAGGTAAATAATAAATTTAGAATAATGAATTATATTGGAGAAAAATAATAAATAAATATCGGTTAAATTAAATTAAAAAAATTATAAAATGTTTAATAATTATAATAATAATAATTTATAATATTGTTTTTATTATTACTATTATTATTATTATTATTATCATTATTATTATTATTATTATTATTATTATTATAGGTTAATAGAATAAAAAGGGAAAACCCTATATTACCTAGCACACCCCCCTTCCCCCCTTGTTGGCTGCGGGCAGCACCCCCCCCCCCCTTCCCTATTGCTCTCTCCTGCTATGACGTGCCACATCCCTCTCCTGCCGGCCTCCGCCTCTCGGTTTTCCTCTCCTCTCGCATCCTGCAGGTCGCATACTAGAAGGCCCCCTCCGCTTCCATGATCCAGCGAAGCTGCTCACCCCCCTCACAATTGTTCACCGACGCGCAACAAAGCCCTCGACGGCTCTGCATCGCTTAGCGGGTTCCCTCCGCCCAACTTTTTTTTCTAGCACGGTCTCCCTCTTCCTCTTCCTGGTGTGATTCCGGTGAACCCGACCTCCTTCCCAGTAGGATTCCAGCGAACCCGGCCTCCTTCTTGGGGCGATTCCAGCAAACCCGGCCACTTCCCTCCAAAAATCATTCAGTGCAAACTTAATTATGTTGCGCAGTGCCTCAGCGTGCTCCGACGTGGATGCAAATTCACTCGCTAGGTTCACGAAGGGTGTCACGGGTCATGTCGAACCTCGTTTTGTCCACTGCCGCTGAAGCTGAAGCCATTTAGATCACTTCGGATCGTCCGTCATTGTTTGTGAGGTGTGTTAGGCCTTGCCGCATGTTTTGGTTCGCCACCACCATCCAAGGTGAGTTTTAGTATCACACGGATGTTTATTTTTATTGTCATTATTGTCTTTTGAAATCCTTATATTTTATTTGTAGTACGAATAATTATTTTGGTGTCTAATATTTCCTTTCCGTGTTTTCATGATCACTATTGTTATCCCAGGAGATGTTTTTAATCCCTTTCTTTATTTCACACATTATTTTTTTGGGTCATGTTTATATCTTTGATTCCTTGGTTTTTATTGACAGGTGCGTTGGTCTGTGCCACTTTATGTTTGGTTTCAGAAACTATTGCAGGGAGTAGAGATCGTTTCCATGTGTACACATGCATTTAACCAGGTATGGACAGATATACTTGGAAGTGTGTGCGTGCAAGCGAGGTGTTCCTTGAGTTATAATGTTTTGGATGGACTGCTTTGAGGTTGGTGAATCTGTATTTTCCTTTTTTTAAAAGAAGTCCATTTAATTCTTGCATATTTTTAATAAGTTCTTTTACTAGATTAGTATCTTTGAAAAATAATTGGCCAACCTACTATAGTGTTTTCATGTTTTATTTTGGGCTTGTTAAAAGTTAGTTTGTTACATTATCTTCTAGTTTGTGTAATTAGTCTGATTGGTTAAAATATTTTTTTAACTAACTATTTTATTTTTTTATGGAATTACTAGTGAACGATTTTTGCTTCTTTAAGTGTTTTGGAAAACATACTTTTAATGGTTTCATTAAGGTTTAACCATTGGATTAGAATCATTTTTTAGTTCTTAGAGTTGTTTAAAAAACGGTTGGTAAATGTTTGTTGTTTTGGCATGTTTTGGTAAACGTGTGTTTTGGTAAATGCATGTTTTCAAGAATTGATATTGGTATGTTTTGGTCTGTCTGACCTTGTTTCTAAGAAATGACGTTTATTACTATTTTGAAAAAAATTCTTAAATGGTTTGGTAAATGGTTGATGAGTCAAACCTAAAGGCACATTTGGAATTTTAGATCAATTGTTTACAAGAGTTTTGGTGTGTGTAAATTGTATGAGGCCTGTTTGGCATCTTTGAAACTGCGTGTTGGGGAAAACCCCTCTTTGGTTAGGCCCTTTGCCTCATCTGTCAATCATGTGACTGGAGGGTCCTCTGTATGGGCCTATTTTTGAGAATATTTATTTTAAGTCATGGGACTGACCTTGAGGTGTTTGGGGATGTGTTGGTTTGTGTCCCATACTGGATAATATATATATATCTTGTTATTTGAATGTGTGGAACACCTCTTTGTGAACATAGCACAAAAACTTAGCATAGCAAGGGGGTTTACTGAGATAGATTTCTACACAAGTTTAGATTTTTCACTGGCTATTGGTCCCTAGTATAGATTATACTCTACTAGGTGTTTTGGCCGCTCGGTTAGGCCATGTAGGGAAACACCGAGCATTAGGGAGTTATGACGTCATCAAGAGTAGGTAGGCCATCAGGATGAGTCACATGTATATTAAGTTCTAGTCTTCCTCCGAGTTCCTAGGTTTTCTGTGATCCTTTGATAAGAGCACTATTAGTACCATTGCACTTGCTGTGTGTGTAATCATACCCTTGATCATAGTTTTAGAGTTTCTTGGAAAAGTTTTGTGTATATGGTTGGTTTTAAAAATTAACTTCAAAGTAGCTGTTTTGGAATGGTTTTTGTGAACCCCTATTTTGTTTTCCTTTCCGTGTTTTTGAATTATAAGTGTAATGGATCTGTGATTAATATTTTTCAAAATGAATTGTAATATGAAAACATTATTATTATAACTGTAGTTCAAACTATTATTATTGGCTTGTTTTGGAACTGGAAAATGCTTGGATTCTATGGTTCATTTTTGGAATTCCAACTAATAATTTTAATTCTCACGCCTATCTTACATTTTCAGATGCTGGTTTAGATGTTTAGTTTGTCCTCTTGTTTCGTATGGCCATGTGAGGAAGACTGCTAGTTGTCAGAGGTGACACAGAGGTAACGTGGAGGTATGTAACGCCTTGTTTTCTTGGGGCTACTAGTTTTCTTTCTCTTTATTTAGACTATTGATTTCATTGTCTTCCTTTTATGGGCCAATTAATTCCCACCTGTTTAGTTTTGATGCCCAGCACTAGTTTCCAGGCCGTGGGGATCAGAAACGCCCCTCGGGACATGTTGCGGGCCTTCACAGGTGACCAGCTCAGGGTTGACCCTGGTGGGTTTGTGAAAAAATGGTATCAGAGGCAGGTTGTTGTTAAATGGGGTATTTGGTAGAAGGACATTAGTACTGTCGGGGCTTAAGAGGTAGGTTACGGGTCGGTTCCTAATATCCATCGCTCGTGACGAGACCTGAGTTACCAGGAGTAGTATGGGATTTGAGTCTTTTGTCTTTGTTTTTTTTGGATTGAGGGATGAAAATGGAGGAGAATCGGTTCATGTTGTGGCCTCGCATGGGTTAGTGACCCATGTGGAGTCCAAATTCCGGTTTAAGGTCCTCGTATTTTTATTCCTTACTTGGTTCATGGCTGACCACCAAGTCGTCAGGTTAGGCACAAACACTAGTTCCTCTTTCCAATGGTTTATAGTTAGTTTTGATTCGTTTCGAACTTGGTTGATGTGACTATGTGTTGATAATGAATGTGATTTTGAAATAAAAAAAGGGTTTCTTCAAAATTGATTTTTAAATTAGTAAAGTAGGTTTTTAAAGAGAAGGTGTATCAGTTTGCAAAAACAAGGTATTTGTTATGATTTGGTAAGTAAAATAAGTGTTTGAACCTTGGAACTCCTTATTGATGGTCACACATGCATGGGTTTGTACGTAATGTGCATGGGGGAACTTGTTTGCAGATGATATGAGTGATATTGAATGAATGCGCATGTGACGGTTCATAAGGTTCCATAGGTGGGTTTCAAATTATTAATGAAATGATGGTATTGTAAAAATGATTTTAGCTTGTGTTTATAGATGTTTGGATTATGGGCATGTTTTTCCTTGGCTTGAGGTGTTTATTTGATTGAGTTTTGGCTTGATGACCAGTTTTTTATAGTGTTTTTCATGTTGTTATGAGTATGCCGCCCAAGAAGCATCCAAAAAATGTTAATGGGTTATGCCCAGTTCCTAGTTCTTTTTGTGTGTTGCATGCTTGTCGAGGTAATCGAAGTCTGTTAGAGGTAGTTGTATAGTTCGGAAAGATAGCATGTCTTCAGGTTGTAGGGAACTCCCGGGGTAGTTAAGGTTCATACAGTCCTGGAGTTAGTTGAGGGTTCAGTTTTGGACTAGTAAAGGTGGGATGTCTCATCATCATTAGAGTCTTGGTGTAGTTGGTGGGGGTCGTCTCTTGTAAAGGTTTCTCATCTAGCAAGGACCTTCGTTTGTACCGAATCAATGTTTGTTGGATTGTTCTCACGCATGCCAGAAGCGTGACCGGTTCAGGAATTCTATGTCGCCTTGTCACATCCCTCCGAAGTCTTGCTACCATGCAGCTATTCGGGCCACCGGTGAGAGTTCTGGAAGAATTGTTGTTCCAGGAGGAGGAGTTAGGGACCAGAGGGTGAAAATGCATGACTATGAGGCAAGAGATGCTTCAGCCATCAGGGCCCCAACCATAGGTGTTGGGGTGAAGCTCGCGCATAGTCAGGATTTTTTGAGGGCATGTGGAACATCAACTTAGATCATCTTTTTAACTTCTGATGGAAATATCCAAGGTTTTCTTGTTAGATTCTTGTTGTCTTCTTAAACTCAATCTCATTGTTTTGGTCTACTGAGCTCATTGTACCACAATCCAAGCGACCACATCCACTCTAAATGTGGAATTTAAATTATTTGTATTCCTTCAAGGGAGTTGGTCCTGTGAATGGCATGCCCATTATGATTCTGAGTTGGTCTCAATTGCTTCCTTAAGGGGAATGTTTTTTTCATATATTAATGGGTAGTGATTCTAGGCCCCTTTTTAGTTTGGGCACCTCTCTATGTTTTTTCCTTTAGTCTCTTTCGGTTTTTAGGGGTTTCCTCCATCTTGGTGCCCCGGTGTGTTTGTTTTCCCCATAATGGTTTTAAATGCTAGTGGTGGAGTTGATCTGTAAGCATTGAGGAGGTGGGATGAGTTTGGTTTGGGAGTTCCCATGTTTCCCTTGAGGGGTGGTTTGTTCGGGTTTTAAGTGTTCCTGTTTTAGTGAATTCTTGTGGTGGGGAGAACCGTCTCATGTTCTCCCCTCAATCTCGGGCAGTAGACTTATTTAATTGGTCGGGTGTGACATTTGTTTAGAATGGTCACCTCGAGGTTCTTGGTTCTATATCATTTTGTTTGGTCATGAACTCAAGTTGTTTCAACTATTGGCTCGGTGACATTCGGGGGCGGAAAGTGTCTGTGGTGGGGAGAATTTTCACACCCCGACTATGGATGCCTATTTTTTTATTCATTTCTTGGTCTCATGCCCTTGGGTAGAGTTGGTTTTGAGTCTAGGTTTGAAATTTTTAAATCATTGATGCTTTCGGTGGGTCTCGAGCCAGTGTGCAGTCACCGCACTACAAGCCGTCACCACGCATTCGGTCAGGGTGGGTACGCGGTCACCGCACCACTAGTAGTGATCGTGTGTTCGGACCGCGTGATTGCACGTGTAACAACCCAAGCTTCTACGGTACCCTTCTCTTAGAATAATGTGATAGCCTGGGTTGTACGCAACATCGAATTCTAACACACCACAACCAAACTAACCATTATGAATAGTAATACCTACTTTTTGAAATTTTAGAAATTCTATCTCTCAAAATGGACTTCATTTTTGGATTTAGAATATCGAATTTAGCCTGGGGTGAAATTTTGGAACCTTTCGGATAACATTTATATTTTGATGAATAGTGAAAATTACTAAATTTTAATTAAAAACTACTTTTTTAATCGAAATAATTTATATTGATAAATTATGAGTTTTGGTGGTTTTAAAGTATATTTAGAATATATTTTTACCATTTAATTCAATTTTTGTCATTGGACATAATTTCACAATTTAACGAGACATAAACAAGTGCTAATCTTTTGATATTTTTTATCTATTAAAAACACGCTTTTTGTTTTAACAACAGGAATTAATTTTAAATTAATTTCTGCCACTTCTGTGTTTTGAATTTGAAAAAATGGATTCCATATTTTGAATCAGGATGTTCAAATTGTGTAAATAGGTGACTTTTATTTTTGTACATTTTGAATAATTACTACGGTAAATATTTTATTTACCATGGTTAAAGGGTAAATCCAGTAAATAAGGGTTAAAAAATAATATTATAATAATAAATAATTACCATAAAACGTGTCCTAACATTATTGGTTGATACAAGGCCGACCATGGGCATCTTTGGGTCGATTTTGGGACCCCATGGAGCCACTTTTAGGTGATAGAGACACTTTATTTTAATTAAGTTAAAATGAATACAAAAATGACACAAGCATATATCGTTTAGAAAAACAATTTTTATATAGGGTTATATAAGTTAGATTTTAGACTATAAATATTCATTAGAAAGCTAAAACTATTTCCTACATAATGATATTTAGACATTAAATAATTTAATTTATTTATGACACAATGATGATGCAGTAATTACTATAATAGTGAAACAAATAAAATAACTGATATTATAAATACCCAAATAAATATAATTTGAAACTTATAATGAATTAAACTAATTTTATAGGATAATATGATATATTAGGATTGATTTAATTGACTTTTTTCGAAGTAATGAATCTGTTTTGAGTTTCACAAAAATCCACTATTGAATAGTGTCAAAATTGACATAAAAGAGTTTTTAAAACAAATAATATATTATTAATTGATATTAAATTCTTAAAAATCTAAGGATCGGCCAAGAGACTTATATCATGACAGGTATATCATTAATGGATCACTTGGGGGTCTATTATATGTATATAGTAAGTTTATTAACTATATAATATAAAAATAGAAAGTGACATGGTAAATGTCAAACTAATTAACTAAGAGTTAAAACTAAAAGTTAGGGTTAATATAATGACCCAGACCTATCTAAATTCTATTGGTTGAGTGGTTTTAGAACTATCCCCACCTTAACCTTTTAATAATCAACTTTGGATCCATTAGAAACCTAATATAAATTTATTATAAACTAATATTTCTAGCTTTTCCAAAGTTGCCCCTCACCCCTCTTCTAAAAGGGTACTCCTCTTTCTCATTTCTTCATACCTTAAAAGCCTTTTGGTTCAGCCAAAATCTTCCAAAATACTCTCCCAACTTCCCTCACTACAACCTAGAGGCCTTATTTTGATCATAATGCCAACCTATGGTTCCCTTTTGGTCAAATCAAAAGGAAGAACCCGAAGAAGAGGTAATGTTTTCACCACCCCTTTTCAAGTTCCTTTCTTCTTCCACTTCTTATTTATTTTTTATTAATATTCTTAAATAATAACTCCAGTATCTTATATATAATATTATGTTATTATAAACATGTTACAACCATATTTCAGTATTCTATCCATCCTTTTAATGACATGTCACCATACGTGTGTATGTACGGCTTACCGTCTCCACATCGTGGTGTAATTGTTATTCAAAACATTATTATTTGGATGGGTATAATAATGATGTCTAATTCATGTAAATAATAAATATAACATGATAATGATTCAGTATATATAATATACCATCCATTTATATATTATTTTAATATCAAAAGAATGATATTGTCGCTCGTGCGTACGTACGGACTACCGTCTCCACGAACGCAATGAGATTCATTCTCCATCGTATCCATTCAAGTATAATTATCATTTTATGATTTAAAAATAATGTTTAAGGACTTTATATCATTCTGGATATGAATAATATACAACCTATCCATGACAAACATGGCTTTTGTAACAAAACATATAAAATAAAACGAGTAAGTTAACACCCGAAACGACGATAATACTAAGATAATATTAACAAAGCAATGTTAAAAGGTCATATATGATATCATATGAATGTATATGATTCTTGTATAATATAATAACAATTATTTCACTATTATACAGGAGGTTAACCTACCTCAACCAAGGAAAAGTACAAGGTAAGGGTTTATTTCGCAATCTATTCATTATCTGAGATTGTTTATACATAATAATCTACTGGGATCTCTTTATCATCCACATCCATGTTTCTTAAAAATGAATTTCAAAACATTTTTACTATTTACTAGAATATGGGTTAAATTCATTTATACCCTTGTTTGACTTTTTATAAGAGGTTTATAATGGAATATTTCCGTCGTTTTCTAAACAAGGTTCTTTTTAACCTTTTCGTCAAAATTAAGGTAAGAATGTTTTTTTAACTTATATTGTGGGTGCATCTATTTACTGCCGTTATAAAATTGTCAAAGATTACCTTACAAGTTTAAAAGGATATTTTCAAATTAAATGTTTAATTTTATAATTATGTGGCTTTTAAATGATTTCAAAATGAATATTTTAAGAATTTAAGAAAGGTACTCTTTATCAAAATCAGAATTTTAAATGTTTTAAGGATTTATCTTTCTAAATCTTTTTAATTAATGTCCATGTCTTCCAAATGGTTTTTAAGGATTTATTTATATGGACATGAATGTTTTTAAAATTTTAATTCCTTTCAAAAGTTTCAAAGTGGTATGGGACACTTTGATTCAAACATCTCTTTTTTATTACTTCCTTTATAAATGCGTGACTTTTAAATGATTTAAAAAAAAGAGATATGTCTCTAAAATAGTTTTGATTTCATCTATGTCAACATAATTTGATGGATTTTATGATTATATGAATTTGATTTATTATGATACAAAACTTCCATATTGTATTGAAGGTTTTGTGATATGTTTGACTGTGGATGTGTTATTTTTATACCATTCATGGTTTATGGAGAAAGTATTGACATTTCATATTCTAGTTTTAATACTAATATTTATGTTATGTTTAACCCTTTTCATATAGGAATGCATTGGACTTAGTCAGTGACTGGCGGAGCCCGCTATAGCTCCTCGATGCATCGATAGGTCTCATGAGACAAACTAGTGTCTTGGCACAAGGCCTTGACAAAATCTTATTTGTAGTCTTGGCACGAGGCCTTGGCTATGTGGTTATGATAGTCTGGCATTATGAATTCCATCATTATGAAAGTGGTTATTGATATTGCATGTGATTATTCGATTAGTAGAATATCCATGTGAATAAGTAAAAGGAATTTTTTTTCCATACTATGTTGAAGTTCAAGTTTAAAAGGCTTTTGTTTTAGTTATACATTGCCTTAAATGATTATTCTTATTTATGAAAGTTTCTTCTATATTGTTATCCTTACTGGGAATTTGAGCTCACCCCTTTTCTATGTTTAATTTTCCTTGGATGTGAAGAAGTAAATTATGAATGACCTGCAGGGATATTATGAGGGGTTAATCATGTGGACTATGGAGACAATATGTTGTTGTAGTAGTTTTTCACTTTATGATGTAATGTAAAACTTTATGAATATATCTAGTGTTTCCAAGGCTACTAAACCAATCGTTCTTTCAAGATTTGATCTTTCTTTTGATCATTCCAATGTTATGTAATAATGCACCGGCTCTAGGTAACTAGGGTCGGGGCGTTACAGTTGGTATCATAGGAAGTTTAGTACAAACTTTGGAACCTAGATTTAGATAAACTCTGATTAGGGAACATAGAATTAAGATGGACTTTGAGGATTAGTATAGACGAACTTCCTAGAATTTTGGTATTGTAGAGATTTCATGAGTTTTCCGAGCAATACATCCCTGTCTGGATACGAGCAGGTAGAGGTGGTTCTAGCACAGATGTACTTAGGGGTAAAACCCGAAAACACCGCTTTGAGCTAGACTCGAACGGGAACTGGTGCACGACAACAGGCCTTGATGCACTCTTGGTTACGACACTCCCAGGGGATATTCTTAGGATAACCCTCATTTTCTTTACAAATTATTATGAAGGGTTTATGAGTATATACTTCCTCAAAGGAGACATTTTTATGATTATGGATTATATCCAAAAACTATTTAATTTATGTTATGTGTTTTACAAGTTTGGGATTATGTATTGTTATTCATAAACTAATCTAATGTATGTCATTGTTTAGAATTGGTGCCCAGTAGAAGGAATGAGAACTATAGAAATGCACATGATAAAAAGAGAAAGAAGGATCATATATTTCATAGTCTTAAGCTAGAATTTATAAGAGAAATAGTCTCGCATGTATTATCATCATATGAAGAAATAATATCATGTGTTGATAAGATAAGTAAAGAGTTTACTGAGTCCTATGGCTTTGAAGGGAAGCATGAGAAGAAAAGGATGGAAGAGAGAAATATGGATAAAGGGAAGAGGGAAAAGAAGAATTTTCTCATATGTGATTACTATGGAAAAAAACACCCTGGAACTTGCCTGAAAGGAATGGGTGTTTGTTATAAGTGTGGAGGAAAAGGTCACAAAGTCTGTGACTTCAAGGGTAAGAAAATGGTTTCAAATGTACAATGCTTCATTTTCAAGGAGTTTGGACACTACACGAACCTATATCCCAGTCATCAGACTATGCCGCAAATGATGCTATAGGATAATAATCAGGTTATGATAATACCACAGATGAAGAGGAATGATTAGAGTTCTTATGTTGATTGTGTCATTTGAGTGTTGTATCAACAATGTAATTGTTATAATAATTATGGAGTATATAAGTATTGTACTGCAATAGTATTTCATTAAGAACATGAGATTTTGTGGAACAAAGAAAAGTCACTCAATAGCATGTTAAATTTTTGGAAAATATATGGTTGAGAGAAAGATAAACCATAATATTGTTCTGATACCGAGGTAGTGATTTTAGAATAATACATGATTGATTTGGATAAATTATATTGGATATTCTTGACTACCTTGAAGCTGATTAATGATTTGTATATTCCATCATTGTTGGGGTTTAAAACATTTTTGGATTGGTGAAGTATATCCATCATTCTATATTGAATAAGGGGGCATGAATGTAATCAATAAGGATTATGGTAATTCAGGATGTTTCAGTGTTTTAAAATAATACATGATGAAAGTATTAATATGCTATTACGGGGTAAAAAGGATCTAAATTATGTTTACCTTCCTTATAAATGTTGGACTGTGAGTTTGGACAGACGTATTTTGGATAAATTCTAGTTTGAGATTAATTTTGGATTCCCATAAAAGGACAACCCGGAGGTCGGGAGGCAACCCATCATGACCGGCATGGCCGTGAGACTTGAACCAGCAACCGAAGGGCAACAAGGGTGTATCACCAACCACTGGCCCATGAGATGTCCTGGATTGAATAATATAGTTCTTTTTAAAAGACCTGGTAGATGAATTATAATTTTTTTTATTTTGGAACCCTGTACAAATAGTATAAATATGAATTTTTTTTACGTTCTCTTATCTTTTAGAGTGAAAGATGATTTTTTGGTATAAATTTATTAATGGATAAAACTCTAATTATAAAGTAAGTATATCTCCTTATGATCTTAGCCAATCTCATAAACAAATTACTCAACATTAAGAAAAGGATCATAGAACAAAAATGTTGTCCTAGATTGTACCTTAAATCATCACTAATTTATGGATTTGGGATTGTTGGCCTTTTCATAGCCATGTTCTCTACCACTCTCCATCAGATAATTGATGGTTATATTTCTCTTCCATATCCATATTTTCCAACATGGAACCCTAGTATGTGTTATTTTCGGTAATCTTCATACTTTCCACTCTTTATTTTAAAAAGAGGCTTCATTAATTCATTTTTCGATGTGGGATTTCAACTAAGATATTTTCGAATGTAAAAAATGGGTTATCCTAATACCCTATGTTTTGTTGAACCGATGGTATTTCAAATCATCATAGATTGATGAATTTTAGGACCTCAATTTTACACATGTTTGTGATTGATGACCTCAATCCCTACCTATAAATATTTAAGTTTTTCCTCCAATTATATGTCTCTAATTTCCACCAATGTTCTCCTAATCGAGATCATAATTTGGTGGTGACCCCTTCATTTCTCTTTTCCTCATATTAAGACTAAATTTTAGTAACCCAATTTCCAATGTGGATTTTCCCACAAATATATTTTCTATTTTCAACCTTTTCTTTTCAAAGAAAAATTTCAAATTTCGAGGACACAATTTATTTAAGGAGGGGATAATTTAACACCCCAAGCTTCTATGGTATACTTCTCTTTGAATAATGCGATAACCTATGTTGTACGTAACATCGAATTCTAACACACCACAACCAATCAAACTAGCCGTTATGAATAGTAATACCTACTTTTTGAAATTTTAAAAATTCTATCTCTCAAAATGGACTTCATTTTTGGATTCGGAATATCGAATTTAGCCTAGGGTGAAATTTTGGAACTTTTCGGATAACATTTATATTTTGATGAATAGTGAAAATTACTAAATTTTAATTAAAAACAACTTTTTTAACCGAAATAATTTATATTGATAAATTATGTGTTTTAGTGGTTTTAAAGTATATTTAGAATATATTTTTACCACTTAATTCAATGTTAGTCATTGGACATAATTTCACAATTAAACGATACATAAACAAGTGCCAATCTTTTGATAGTTATTATCTCTTAAAAACACGCTTTTTGTTTCAACAACAGGAATAAATTTTAAATTAATTTCTGCCACTTCTGTGTCTTGAATTTGAAAAAATGGATTCCATATTTGGAATCAGGATGTTCAAATTGTGTAAATAAGTGACTTTTATTTTTAGACATCTCGAATAATTACTGCAGTAAATATTTTATTTACCATGGTTAAAGGGTAAATCCGGTAAATAAGGGTTAAAAAATAATATTACAATAATAACAAAATTACCCTAAAACGTGTCTTAACCTTATTGGTTGATACAAGGTCGACCATGGGCATTTTTGGGTCGATTTTGGGACCCCATGGATCCATTGTAGCTGATAGGGACACTTTATTTTAATTAAGTTAAAATAAATACAAAAATGACACAAGCATATATCGTTTAGCAAAACAATTTTTACATAGGGTTATATAAGTTGGATTTTAGAATATAAATCATAATTAGAAATCTAAAAATATTTCCTACATAATTATATTTAGGCATTAAATAATTTAATTTATTTATGACACAATGATGATGTAGTAATTACTATAATAGTGATAAAATAAAATAATTGATGTTATAAATACCCAAATAAATATGATTTGAAACTTTTAATGAATTAAACTAATTTTATAGGATAATATGATAATTAGGATTTATTTAATTGACTTTGTTCGAAGTAATCAATCTGTTTTGAGTTTCACAAAAATCAACTATTGAATAGTGTCAAAATTGACAAAAAATAGTTTTTAAAACAAATATTATATTATTTATTGATATTAAATTCGTAAAAATCTAAGGATCGGCCAAGAGACTTATATCATGATAGGTATATCATTAATGGACCACATGGGGGTCGCTTGGATGTATATAGTAAGTTTATTAACTATATAATATAAAAATACAGAGTGACATGGTAAATGTCAAATTAATCAACTAAGAGTTAAAAATAAAAGATAAGGTTAATATAATGACCCAAACTTGACTAAATACTATTGGTTGAATGGTTTTCGGCCTATCCCCACCTTAACCTTTGAATAATCAACTTAGGAGCCATTTGAAACCGAATATGAATTTATTATAAACTAATATTTCTAGCTTTTCCAGAGGTTCCCCTCACCCCTCTTATAAAAGGGTACTCCTCCTTATCATTTATTCACACCATCAATGCCTTTTGGATCATTCAAACTCTGCCCAAATACTCTCCCAACTTCCCTCAATACAACCTAGAGGCCTTATTTTTATCAGAAGGCCAACCTAATGAGCCCTTTTAATCAAATCAAAAGGAAGAACCCGAAGAAGAGGTAATGTTTTCACCAACCCTTTTCAAGTTCCTTTCTTCTTCCACTTCTTTTTTCTTTTTTATTACTATTCTAAAATAACAACTCCAGTATTTTATATATAATATTATGTTATTATAAACATGGTACAACCATATTTCCGTATTCTATTCATCCTTTTAATGACAAATCACCATACGTGCGTACGTACAGCTTACCGTCTCCACGTCGTGGTGTAATTGTTATTCAAAACATTATTATTTGGATGGGTATAATAATGATGTGTAATTCATGTAAATAATAAATATAACATGATAATGATTCTGTATATATAATATACCATCCATTTATATATTATTTTAATATAAAAAGAACGATATTGTCTCTCGTGCGTACATACGGACTACCGTCTCCACGAACGCAATGAGATTCATTCTCCATCGTATCCATTCAAGTATAAATATCATTTGATGATTTAAAAATAATTTTAAAGGACTTGATATCATTCTGGATATGAATAATATACAACCTATCCATGAAAAACATGGCTTATGTAACAAAACATATAAAAGAAAACGAGTATGTTAACACCCGAAACGACGATAATACTAAGATATTATTAACAAAGTAATGTTAAAAGATCATATATGATATCATATGAATGTATATGATTATTGTATAATATAATAACAATTATTTTACTATTATACAGGAGGTTATCCTACCCCAACCAAGGAAAAGTACAAGTTAAGGGTTTATTTCGCAATCTCTTCATTATCTGAGGTTGTTTATACATAATAATCTATTAGGATCTCTTTAGCATCCACATCCATGTTTCTTAAAAATGAATTTCAAAACATTTTTACTATTAACTAGAATATGGGTTAAAGTCATTTATACCCTTTTTTGACTTTTTATAATAGGTTTATAAAGGAATTTTTCCTTCGTTTTCCAAACAAGGTGCTTTTTAACCTTTTCGACAAAATTAAGGTAAGAATGTTTTTTTTAACTTATACGGAGGGTGTGGCTATTTACCGCCGTTATAAAATTGTCAAAGCTTACCTTACAAGATTACAAGGATATTTTCAAAGTAATTGTTTTTTTATAATTATGTGACTTTTAAATGATTTCAAAATGAATAATTTAAGAATTTCAGAAAGGTACTCTTTATCAAAATCAGAATTTTAAATGTTTTAAGGATTTATCTTTCTAAATCTTTTTAATTAATGTCCATGTCTTAAAAATGGTTTTTAAGGATTTATTTATATGGACATGAATGTTTTTAAAAATTTTAATTCCTTTAAAAAGTTTTAAAGTGGTATGGGACACTTTGATTCAAATATCTCTTTTTAATTACTTCCTTTATAAATGTGTGACTTTTAAATGATTTAAAAAAAAGAGATATTTCTCTCAAATAGTTTTGATTTCATCTATGTCAACATCCTTTGATGGATTTTATGATTATATGAAGTTGATTTATTACGATACAAAACTTCCATATTGTATTGAAGGTTTTGTGATATGTTTGACTGTGGATGTGTTATTTTTATACCATTCATGGTTTATGGAGAAAGTATTGACATTTGGTATGCTAGTTTTAATACGAATGTTTATGTTATGTTTAAACCTTTTCATATGGGAATGCATTGGACTTAGTAAGTGACGGGTGGAGCCCACTATAGCTCCTCGATGCATCGATAGGTCTCATTAGACAAACTAGTGTCATGGCACAAGGCCTTGACAAAATATTATTTAAAGTCTTGGCACGAGGCCTTGGCTATGTGGTTATGATAGTTTGGCATTATGAATTCCATAATTATGAAAGTTGTTATTGATATTTCATGTGATTATTCTATTAGTATAATATCCATGTGAATAAGTAAATGGAATTATTTTATTTTATTTTTTCCATACTATGTTGAAGTTCAAGTTTAAAAGGCTTTTGTTTTAGTTATAAATTGCCTTAAATGATTATTCTTATTTATGAAATTTTCTGCTATATTGTTACCCTTACTGGGCATTTAAGCTCACCCCTTTTCTTTGTTTCGTTTTCCTAGGATGTGAAGAAGTAAATTATGAATGACCTGTAGGGATATTATGAGGGGTTAATAGTGTGGACTATGGAGACAATATGTTGTTGTAGTAGTTTTTCACATTATGATGTAATATAAAACTTTATGAATATATCTAGTGTTTCCAAGGCTACTAAACCAATCAGTCTTTCGAGATTTGATCTTTCTTTTGATCATGCCAATGTTATGTAATAATTCACCAGCTCTAGGTAACTAGGTTTGGGGAGTTACAGTTGTTATCAGAGGAAGTTTAGTACAAACCTTGGAACCTAGATTTAGATAAACTCTAATTAGAGCACATAGACTTAAGATGGACTTTGAGGATTAGTATAGAAGAACTTCCAAGAATTTTGGTATTGAAGTGATTTTGTGAGTTTTCCGAGCAATACATCCCTGTCTGGATACGAGCAAGTAGAGGTGGATCTGGCACAGATGTACCTCGGGGTAAAACCCGAAAACACCGCTTTGAGCTAGACTCGAACGAGAACTGGTGCACGAAAACGGGCCTTGCTACACTCTTGGTTACGACACTCCCGGGGGATATGCTTAGGATAACTCTCATTTTCATTACAAATAATTATGAAGGGTTTATGAGTATATACTTCCTCAAAGGAGACATTTTTATGATTATGTGTTATATCCATAAACTATTTAATTTATGTTATGTGTTTTACAAGTTTGGGATTATGTATTGTTATTCATAAACTAATCTAATGTATTCCATTGTTTAGAAATGGAGCCCAGTAGAAGGAATGGGAACTCTAGCAATGCACATGATACAAAGAGAAAGAAGTTTCATATATTTCATGGTCTTAAGCCAGAATTTATAAGAGAAATAGTCTCGCATGTATTATCATCATATGAAGAAATAATATCATGTGTTGATAAGATAAGTAAAGAGTTTACTGAGTCCTATGGATTTGAAGGGAAGCAAGAGAAGAAAAGGATGAAAGAGATAAAGATGGATAAAGGGAAGAGGGAAAAGAAGAATTTTCCCATATGTGATAACTGTGGAAAAAAATACCCTGGAACTTGCCTGAAAGGAATGAGAGTTTGTTATAATTGTGGAGGAAAAGGGAAAAAAGTACGTGACTGTAAGGGTAAGAAAATGGTTTCAAATGTACATTGCTTCATTTTCAAGGAGTTTGGACACTACGTGAACCAATGTCCCAGTCATCAGACTATGCCGCAAATGATGCTATTGGATAATAATCAAGTTATGATACTACCACAGATGAAGATGAATGATTAGAGTACTTATGTTGATTATGTCATTTGAGTGTTGTATCAACAATGTACTTTATATAATAATTATGGAGTATATAAGGATTGTACTGCAGTACTATTTCATTAAGGACTTGAGATTTTGTGGAACAATGAAAAGTGACTCAATAGAAGGTTAAATTTTTGGAAAATATATGGTTGAGAGAAAGATAAACCATAATATGGTTCTGATACCGAGGTAGTGATTTTAGAATAATACATGATTGATTTGGATAAATTATATTGGATATTCATGATTACCTTGAAGCTGATTAATTATTTGTATATTCTATCATTGTTGGGGTTTAAAACATTTTTTGGATTGATGATGTATATCCAGCATTCTATATGGAATAAGGGAGCATGAATGTAATCAATAATGATTATGGTAATTCATGATGTTTCAATGTTTTAAAAAAATACATGATGAAAGTATTAATATGCTATTACGGGGTAAAAAGGATCTACATTATGTTTACCTTCCTTATAAATTTTGGACTGTGAGTTTGGAAAGACGTATTTTGGATAAATTCTAGTTTAGGATTAATTTTGGATTACCATAAAAGGGAAACCCAGAGGTCGGGCGGCAACCTGTCGCAACCAGCAAGGCCGCGAGACTTGAACCCGCAACCGAAGGGCGACAAGGGTGTATCACCAACCACTGGCCCACAAGATGTCCTGGATTGAATAATGTAGTTCTTTTTAAAAGATCTGGTAGTTGAATTATAAATTCGTTTTTTTTAACCCTGTACGAATAGTATAAATAGAATTTTTTTACGTTCTGTTATCTTTTAGAGTGAAATATGAGTTTGTGGTATAAATTTATTAATGGATAAAACTCTAATTATAAAGTAAGTATATCTCCTTATGATCTTAGCCAATCTCATAAACAAATTCCTCAACATTAAGAAAAGGAACTTAGAACAAAAATGTTGTCCTAGATGGTACCTTAAATCATCACTAATTTATGGCTTTGGGATTGTTGGCCTTTTCATAGACATGTTCTCTACCACTCTCCATCAGATAATTGATGGTTATATTTCTCTTCCATATCCATATTTTCCTACATGGAACCCTAGTATGTGTTATTTTCAGTAATCTTCATACTTTCCACTCTTTATTTTAAATAGAGGCCTCATAAATTCATTTTTTGATGTGGGATTTCAACTAAGATATTTTGAAATGTCAAAAATGTGTTATCCTAATACCATATGTTTTTTTGAACCGATGTTATTTAAAATCATCATAGATTGATGAATTTAAGGACCTCAATTTAACACTTGTTTGTGATTGATGACCATAATCACTATCTATAAATATTTATGTTTTTACTCCAATTATATGTCTCTAATTTCCACCAATTTTCTCCTAATCGAGATCATAATTTGAGGGTGACCCCTCATTTCTCTTTTCCTCATATTAAGACTAAATTTTAGTAACCCAATTTCCGATGTGGATTTTCCCACAAATATATTTTCTATTTTCAACCTTTTATTTTCGAAGAACAATTTCAAATTGCGAGGACACAATTTATTTAAGGAGGGGAGAATTTAACACTCCAAGCTTCTATGGTACGCTTCTCTTTGAATAATGTGATAGCCTGTGTCGTACGCAACATCAAATTCTAACACACCACAACCAATCAAACTAGCCGTTATGAATAGTAATACCTACTTTTTGAAATTTTATAAATTCTATCTCTCAAAATGGACTTCATTTTTGGATTCGAAATATCGAATTCATCCTAGGGTGAAATTTTGAACTTTTCGGATAACATTTATATTTTGATGAATAGTGAAAATTACTAAATTTTAATTAAAAAAATCATTTTTAATTGAAAAAATTTATATTGATAAATTATGAGTTTTAGTGGTTTTAAAGTATATTTAGAATATATTTTTACCATTTAATTCAATTTTTTTCATTGGACATAATTTCACAATTAAACGAGACATAAACAAGTGCCAATCTTTTGATAGTTATTATCTCTTAAAAACACGCTTTTTGTTTTAACAACGAGAATTAATTTTAAATTAATTTCTGCCACTTCTGTGTTTTTAATTTGAAAAAATTATTTCCATATTTGAAATCAGGATGTTCAAATTGTGTAAATAGGTGACTTTTATTTTTAGATATTTTGAATAATTACTGCGGTAAATATTTTATTTACCATGGTTAAAGGGTAAATCCGGTAAATAAGGGTTAAAAAATAATATTATAATAATAAAAATTACCCTAAAATGTGTCATAACCTTATTGGTTGATACAAGGCCGACCATGGGCATCTTTGGGTCGATTTTGGGACCCCATGGAGCCACTTGTAGGTGATAGGGACGCTTTATTTTAATTAAGTTAAAATGAATACAAAAATGACACAAGCATATATCATTTAGAAAAACAATTTTTTACATATGGTTATATAAGATGGAATTTAGACTATAAATATTCATTATAAAGATAAAAATATTTCCTACATAATGATATTTATACATTAAATAATTTAATTTATTTATGACACAATGATGATGTAGTAATTAATATAATAGTGAAAAATTAAAATAATTGATATTATAAATACCCAAATTAATATAATTTGAAACTTTTAACGAATTAAACAAATTTTATAGGATAATATGATATATTAGGATTTATTTAATTGACTTTTTTTAAGTAATCTATCTATTTTGAGTTTCACAAAAATCAACTATTGAATAGTGTCAAAATTGACATAAAAGAGTTTTTAAAACAAATATTATATTATTAATTGATATTAAATTTGTAAAAATCTAAGGATCGGCCAAGAGGCTTATATCATGATAGGTATGTCATTAATGGACCACTTGGGGGTCTCTTGTATGTATATATTACGTTTATTAACTATATAATATAAAAATACAAAGTGACATGGTAAATGTCAAACTAATTAACGAAGAGTTAAAACTAAAAGATAAGGTTAATATAATGACCCACACCTGTCTAAATTATATTGGTTGGATGGTTTTCGACCTATACCCACCTTAACCTTTGAATAATCAACTTTGGATCCATTAGAAACTGAATATGAATTTATTATAAACTAATATTTCTATCTTTTCCAAAGGTGCCCCTCACCCCTCTTATAAAAGGGTACTCCTCCTTCTCATTTCCTCACACCTTCAAAGCCTTTTGGTTCATCCAAAATCTAACCAAATACTCTCACAACTTCCTCCACTACAACCTAGAGGTCTTATTTTGATCAGAAAGCCATCCTAAGGAGCCCTTTTGATCAAATCAAAAGGAAGAACCCGAAGAAAATGTAATGTTTTCACCACCCCTTTTCAAGTTCCTTTCTTCTTCCACTCCTTCTTTATTTGTTATTACTATTCTAAAATAATATCTCCAGTACCATATATATAATATGATGTTATTATAAACATGTTACAACCATATTTCAGTATTATATCCATCCTTTTAATGACATGTCACCATACGTGTGTGTGCACGGCTTACCGTCTCCACGTCGTGGTGTAATTGTTATTCAAAACATTATTGTTTGGATGGGTATAATAATGATGTGTAATTCATGTAAATAATATATATAACATGATTATGATTCTTTATATATAATATACCATCCATTTATATATTATTTTAATATCAAAATAATGATATTGTCGCTTGTGCGTACGTACGGACTACCGTCTCCATGAACGCAATGAGATTCATTTTCCATCGTATCCATTCAAGTATAATTATCATTTGATGATTTAAAAATAATGTTTAAGGACTTGATATCATTATGGATATGAATAATATACAACCTATCATTGAAAAACATGGCTTATGTAACAAAGCATATAAAATAAAACGAGTAAGTTAACACCCGAAATGACGATAATACTAAGATATTATTAACAAAGCAATGTTAAAAGATCATATATGATATCATATGAATGTATATGATTCTTGTATAATATAATAAAAATTATTTGACTATTATAAAGGATGTTAACCTACCCCAACCAAGTAAAAGTACAAGTTAATGGTTTATTTCGCAATATCTTCATTATCTGAGGTTGTTTATACATAATAATGTACTGGGATCTCTTTATCATCCACATCCATGTTTCTTAAAAATGAATTTCAAAACATTTTTAATATTTACTAGAATATGGGTTAAAGTCATTTATACCCATGGTTGACTTTTTATAATGGGTTTATAAAGGAATATTTCCGTCGTTTTCCAAACAAGGTGCTTTTTAACCTTTTCGACAAAATTAAGGTAAGAATGTTTTTTTAACTTATATGGCGGGTGCGGCTATTTACCACCATTATAAAATTTTCAAAGCTTACCTTAAAATCATACAAGGATATTTTCAAAGTAAATTTTTTATTTTATAATTATGTGACTTTTAAATGATTTCAAAATGTATATTTTAAGAACTTCCAAAAGTTACTCTTTATCAAAATCAGAATTTTAAATGTTTTAAGGATTTATCTTTATAAATCTTTTTAATTAATTTCCATGTCTTCAAAATGGTTTTTAAGGATTTATTTATATGGACATGAATGTTTTCAAAATGTTAATTCCTTTCAAAAGTTTCAAAGTGGTATGGGACACTTTGATTCAAAAATCTCTTTTTAATTACTTCCTTTATAAATGTGTGACTTTTAAATGATTTCAAAAAAAAAAGAGATATTTCTCTCAAATAGTTTTGATTTCATCTATGTCAACATCCTTTGATGGATTTTATGATTATATGAAGTTGATTTATTAGGATACAAAAATTCCATATTGTATTGAAGGTTTTGTGATATGTTCGACTGTGGATGTGTTATTTTTATACCATTCATGGTTTATGGAGAAAGTATTGAAATTTCGTATTCTAGTTCTTATATGAATGTTTATGTTATGTTTAAACCTTTTCATATGGGAATGCATTGGACTTAGTAAGTGACGGGTGGAGCCCGCTATAGCTCCTCAATGCATCGATAGGTCTCATGAGACAAACTAGTGTCTTGGCACAAGGCCTTGAAAAAATATTATTTGTAGTATTAGCATGAGGCCTTGGATATGTGGTTATGATAGTCTGGAATTATGCATTCCATCATTATGAAAGTTGTTATTGATATTGCATGTGATTATTCGATTAGTAGAATATCCATGCGAATAAGTAAATGGAATTATTTTATTTTATTTTTGTCATACTATGATTATGTTCAAGTTTAAAAGGCTTTTGTTTTAGTTAAACATTGCCTTAAATGATTATTCTTATTTATGAAAGTTTCTTCTATATTGTTATCCTTACTGGCCATTTGAGCTCACCCCTTTTCTATGTTCAATTTTCCCAGTATGTGAAAAAGTAAATTATGAATGACCTGGAGGGATATTATGAGGGGTTAATAGTGTGGACTATGGAGACAATATGTTGTTGTAGTAGTTTTTCACTTTATGACGTAATGCAAAACTTTATGAATATATCTAGTGTTTCCAAGGCTACTAAACCAATCAGTATTTCGAGATTTGATCTTTCTTTTGATCATGCCAATGTTATGTAATAATGCACCGGCTCTAGGTAACTAGGGTCAGGGCGTTACAACGCGGACACCCAACCATTTAGATAAATAATAAATTTAGAAGAATGAATTTAATTGTGAAAAATTAATAAATAAATAAAGTAGGTTAAATTAAATTAAAATGAATTCTATAAAATTTTTAATAATAATAATAACAGTAATTTTAAATGTTGTTATTATTATTAAAATTGTTATTAATATTATTATTACTATTATTATTACTATTATTATTATTATTACTATTATAGGTTAATAAAAAAAGGGTAAACACTAGATTACTCGGCACACCCCCCTTTCCCCCATGCTTGCCGCGAGCCACACCCCCACCCCCCTTCCCCGTCGCTCTCTCCTACTTTGCCGCTCCACTCCTCTCTCCTCTCGACATCCGCCTCTCCGCTTCCCTCTCCTCCCACCTCCATAAGGTCGCCTACCAGCCGACCCCCTCCTCTTCTCCGGTCCATCGAATCCTTGCACCCCCTTCCCTTTGTCCTCCGATGCACACTGAAGCCCCAACCAGCTCCGCCTTGCTTTGTGGGTTCCCACTGCCCAACTTATTCATCCGGTGTAGTCTCCCTCTCCCTCTTCCCGGTGCGATTCTGGAGAACCCGACCTCCTTCCCAGCGTGATTCCAGCAAACCATGCCTCTTTCCCGGTGAGATTCTAGTGAACCTGACCCCTTCCGTCATATGATCTTCAAGCGCAAACCTAAATTCTATTGCGCAACACCTCAATATGATCTGACGTGGCCTCAAATTCCATAATTGGATTCACTAAGGGTTTCTTCGATCATGTTGGACCCCGTTCTGTCTGCCACCACCGAAGGCGAAGTGATTTTGGTCACTTCGGATTGTCCTCAGTTGTTTGTGAGGCCCGTTAGGCCTTTCCACATGTTTTAGTTCGCCGCTACCATCCAACGTGAGGTTTTGTATCACACGAATGTTTATTTTTATTTTCATTATTGTCTTTTGAATTCCATATATTTTATTTGTAGTACGAATAATTATTTTAGTGTGAAATCTTTCCTTGTCATGTTCTCGTGATCATCATTGTTGTTCGAGGTGATGTTTTTAATCCCTTGCTTTTTTGCACACTTTATTTTTTTGGGCCGTGTTTATATCTTAGAGTCCTTGGTTTTTATTGAGAGGTGTGTCGGTCTGTGCCGCTTTATGTTGGGTGTCAGAAACTATTTTTGGGAGTCAAGATCATTTCCATGTGCACACATGCATTTTCCTAGGTATGGATAGATATACTTGGAAGTGTGTGTGTGCAAGCGAGGCGTTTCATAAGTTGGAAAGTGTCGGTTGGACTTCCTTGAGGAAGGTGAATCCGCATTTTACATTTTTTAAAATAAGTCCATTTAATTATTTCATGTTTTTAATAAATTATTTTATGAGATTAGTATCTTTGAAAAATAATTGACCAACCTGCTATAGTGTTTTCAAGTTTTCTTTTGGGATTGTTAAAAGGTAGTTTGTTACATTATCTTCTAGTTTGTATAATTAGTCTGATTGGTTAATATAGTTTTTTAATTAAATATTTGATTAGTTTATGGAATGACTAGTGAACTGTTTGTGTTGCTTTTAGTGTTTTGGAAAACACAGTTTTAATTAGTTCATTAAGGTTTAACCATTGGGTTCGAAACATGTTTTGGCATTTAGTGTTGTTTAAAAAATGGTTCGTAAATGTTTATTGTTTTGGCATGTTTTGGTAAATGTGTGTTTTGGTAAATTAATGTTTTCGTGAAAGGATATTGGCACGTTTTGGTCTGTCTGACCATGTTTGTAAGAAATGATGTTTATTACTATTTTGGAAACATTCATATATTTGTTGGTAAATGGTTGATGAGGTAAACCTAAAGGCCTGTTTTGAATTTTATATTGGTTTTTTACAAAATTTTTGTCATGTGTAAATTGTATGAGGCCTATTTGGAATCTTTGAAACTTTGTGTTTGGTAAGAACCCTCTTTGGTTAGGCCCTTTGCCTCTTCTATTGATCAGGTGATATGAGGGTCCTCAGTATGGGCCTCCTTTTGAGAATATTTATTTTAAGGTATGGGACTAACCTTGAGGTGGCCGAGGTGGTTTCAGTTTCTATCGCGGCCTGGATTATATATATTTATATGGGTTGTTATTTGAATGTATAGAACACCATTTTGTGAACATAGCACAAAAACATAGCATAGCAGGGGTTTACTGAGAACGATTGTTGTAGTAGTTTAGATTACACACTGGATAGTGGCCCCAAGTATGGATTATACTCTGCTAGGCAATTGGGCCCCATGGTTAGGACATGTAGAGAAACACCATGAGTTATGGCGTTATGACGTCATTGAGGGTAGGCAAGCCTTCAGGATGAGTCACATGTATAGTGCATTCTGGTATTACTCTAGGTTCCTAGGTTTTCCGTGATCCTTTGATACGAGTACTATTAGTACCATTTCCCTTGCTGTGTGTGGAATCATAACAATTAACCTGGTTTCGGTGTTTCTTGGAAACTTTTTGTGTATATGGTTGGTTTTAAAAATAAACATCATAGTACCTATTTTGGAAATGTTTTTGTAAAACCCTCTATTGTTTTCTTTTCTTTTTTTTTGAATTATAAGGGCAATGGATTTGTGATTTTTAGTTTTCAAAATTCAGTGTAATATTGAAACCTTATTTTTATAAATGTGGTTCAAACTAGTATTATTGGGATATTTTGGAACTGGAAAATTCTTGGATTCTATGGTTCATTTTTGGGATTCATACTAAGTATTTTAATTCTCACGCCTATCTTACCTTTTTAGATGTAGGTTCAGATGTTCAGTTCAGGTTCTTGTTTTGTATGCCCGTGCGAGGCAGACTGCTAGTTGTTGGAGGTGGCCAATAGGTCACGTGGAGGTATGTGCATTCTTGTTTACTTGATTTTGCATGTTTTCTATCTCTTTTTAGTATATTTATTTATTTTTATTCCTTTTAAGGGTCAAATCATTCCCACCTATTTATTTTTGACTCCCGAAACTAGTTGTTAGCCCGTGGGGATCGGGAACGCCCCTCGGGCCATGTTTTAGGCCAGCTCAGGTGACCAGATCAGGGTCGACTCATGTCGGTTCGTGACAAAATGGTATCAGAGGTAGTTTATTTTTATTTGGGGTTTCTGGAAAAAGGATATTAGGACTTTCGGGGATTAGGAGGTTGGTTACAGGTCGGTGCCTGATCACCATCACTCGCGATGAGACCTAAGTTACTAGGCGTAGTCTGGGATTTGTGTAATTTTTCTTTGGTTGTTTTGGATTGAGGGATGAAAATTGTGGAGAATCGGTTCATATTGCGGCCTCACATGGGTTGGTGACCCATGTGGAGTCCGAGTGCATGTTAAAGGTCCTCTTAGTTTTATTGTTAACTTGGGGCATGTCTCACCACCATGTCATTGGGTTAGGCACATACACTAGTTCATATTTCTGATGGTTTATAGTTGGGTTTGTTTCATTTTAAACATAGTCAATGTGATTGTGTGTTGAAAGTGAATGTGATTTCGAAATGGAAAATGGGTTTTCATCCAATTTTTTTTTTAAATTAGTAATGTGGGTTTTTAAAGAGAAAGTGTATTGGTTTGGAAAAACATGGTATGTGTTTGGATTTGGTAAGGAAAATAAGTGTTTGAACATTGGCACTCTTTATGGATGGTCACACGTGCATGGGTATGTATAGAAAGTGTGTGGGGGCACTTGTTTGTAGATGATACGAGTGAGATTCATTGAACACACATGTGACAGTTCATAAGGTTTTTTAGGTGGGTTTTAAATTTTTATAGAAATGATGGTTTTGGAAAAATTAATTTTTCTTGTGTTTGTGTATGTTTCGATTATGACCTTGTTTTTCCATGTCTTGTGTTGTTTCTTTGATTGAGTTTTGGCTTGATGATCGATTTTGATGTGGTTTTTCATGTTGTTATGAGTATGCCATCTAGGAAGCCTCCAAAAGTTGTTAATGTGTTATGCCCAGTTCCCTGTTCTTTTTGTGTGTTGCCTGCATATCGAGGAACTCGAAGTCTGTTAGAGGCAGTTTTATAATTCGAAAAAATAGCATGTCTTCGAGTTGTTGGGAACTCCCGAGGTAGTTAAGGTTCGTACCATCCCAGAGTTAGTTGAGGGTTCAGTTTTGGACAAGTAAAGGTGGGATGTCTCGTCGTCGTTAGAGTCTTAGTGTAGTTGGTGGGGGTCGGCTCTTGTGAAGGTTCCTCATCTGGAAAGGACCTTCATCTATACCGACTCCCATTTTGTAGGACCATTCCCATGCATGCCATTATCATGGCCGGTTTAGGCAGTCTAAGCCGCCTTGTTTCATCCCTCTGAAGTCTTTCTAACGTGCGGCTATTCATCCCACCGGTGAGAGTTCTGGAGGAAGTGTCATTCGGGAGGAAGGAGTTAGGGACCAGAGGATGCAAATTCTTGACTGTGAGGAAAGAGATACTTCAGCCATCAGGGCCCCAACCACAGGTCTCAGGGTGAAGCTTGAGCATAGTCAGGAGCTGTCGAGGGTGTGTTGAACATTGACTCAGATCATGGTTTCAATATCATATGGAAATATCCAAGGATTTCTCGTCCAATTCTTGTTCTCTTTGTAAACGCAACCTCATTATTGTGGTGTGATGAGCTCATTGTACCACAATACAAGCGGCCTCATCTGCTCTAAATGTGGAATTTAAATTATTTGTATTCCTTCAAGGGATTTGGTCCTTTGAATGGAAGGCATGTTCTAATTCTGATTTGGTCTCAATGGATTTCTTCAGGGGGAATGTTTCGTTTCATATGTTAATGGGTAGTGTTTCTAGGCCCCTTCATAGTCCGGGAACATCACCATGTGTTTTCCTTTAGTGTGCTTCAGTTTTTTAGGGGTTTCCATTGTCCTATTTCCCCGGTGTGTTCATTTTCCCGGTAATTGTTTTAAATACTAGTGGTGGAGTTTTTTTGTTAGCATTGAGAAGGTGGAACGGGTTTGGTTTGGGAGTTCTCGTGTTTCCCCCTGGGGGTAGTTTTTTCTGGTTTCAAGGGTTTCTATGTTAGTTAATTTTTGTGGTCGGGAGAACCCTCTCATGTTCTCTCCTTAATCTCGGGTAGTTGACTTCTTTAATTGGTTGGGTGTGACATTTGTTTGGAATGGTAACCTTGAGGTTGTTGGTTCTATATGATTTTGTCTGGACATGAACTCAAGTTGTGTCAACTGTTGGTTCGGTGACTTTATGGGGGTATAAAGTTTCTGTGGTGGGGAGAATTGTCACACCCCAATGACGGATACCTATTGTTTTATTATTTTATCAGTCCTGTGCCTTTGGGTAGAGTTGGGATTGAGTCTGGGATTGAAATTTTTGAATCATTGATTTTTTGGTGGTTCTTAGGCCAATGCGCTGTCACCGCACTACAAGTGGACACCGCGCATTCAGTCAGGGTGGGTGCACGGTCACCGCACCACAAGTAGAAATCGTGCATTCGGACCTGGTGATTGCATGGTTGCCCAACCGTTTAGATAAATAATAAATTTAGAAGAATGAATTATATTGGAAAAAAATAATAAATAAATAAAGTAGGTTAAATTAAATTAAAAATAATTTTATATATTGTTAAGTAATAATAACAATAATTTATAATATTGTTATTATTATTACTATTTTTACTATTTTTAATATTAATAATATTATTATTATTATAGGTTAACAAGAAAAAAGGGTAAACCCTAGATTACTCGGCGCACCCCCCCTTTCCCCCTTGCTGGTCATTGGCCACACCCCCATTCCCTATCGCTCTCTCCTACATCGTCGCGCCACTCCCCTCACCTCCTGGCCTCCACCTCTCTGCTGCCCTCTCCTCTCGTCTCTTGCAGGTCACGCGCCAGCTAACCCCCTCCTGTTCCTTGGTCCAGTGAAGCCTCACACCCCCTCCCCTTCGTCCGCTGATGGGCACCGAAACCCCAGCCTGCTCCGCCTCGCTTTTTGGGTTCCTACCACCCAACCTCATTGTCAGGTGTGGTCTCCCTCTCCCTCTACCCAGCATGATTCCGGTGGACCTGGCCTCCATTTTGGTGGGATTCCAGTGAACCCGACTTCCTTCATGGAGCTATTCCAGCGAACCCGACCCCTTCTGTCCAACGATCTTCCAGTGCAAACCCGAATTCTATTTTGTAGCGCCTCAACGTGCTTCGACGTGGCTGAAAATGTATTCCTTGGGTTCACCAAGGGTGTCTCATGTCATGTCATACCCCATTCTATCCACCTCCACTGAAGGAGAAGTGATTTAGATCTCTTTGGATCATCCTCCATTGTTGGTGAGGCGTGTTAGGCCTCACCGCATGTTTTGATTCACCGCCACCATCCAAGGTGAGTTTTATTATCTCACACACATTTATTTTTATTTTTGTTATAGTCTTTTTAATTCTATATATTTTATTTGTTGTACAGATAATTTTTTTGTTGTGTAATCTTGCCTTGCCATGTTCTCATGATCACCGTCGCTGTCTGAGGTGATGTTTTTAATCCCTTTCTTTGTTGCATACATTATTTTTTTGGGCCGTGTTTATATCTTTGAGTCCTTGGTTTTTATTGAGAGGTGTGTTGGTCCATGCCGCTTTATGTTGGTTGTCGGAAACTGTTGTAGGGAGTTGAGATCGTTTCCATGTGCGCGCATCCATTTTCCCTGGTATGGACATATATACTTAGACATGCATGAATGAAAGAGAGGTGTTTCTTGATTTATAATGTTTCGGCTGGACTTCCTTGAGGTAGGAGAATCCTCATTTTCCTTTTTTTAAATTAAGTCCATTTAATGCTTCCATGTTTTTAATAAATTCTTTTACTAGATTTGTATCTTTGAAAAATAATGGGTCAACCTGCTATAGTGGTTACAAGTTTTCTTTTGGACTTGTCAAAAGGTAGTTTGTTACATTATCTTTTAGTTTGTGTAATTTTTCTAGTTGGTTAAAATAGTTTTTTAATGAACTGTTTGATTTGTTTATTGAATGACTAGTGAACTATTTGTGTTGCTTAATGTGTTTTGGAAAAAATGGTTTTAATGGGTTCTTTAAGGTTTAACCATTGGGTTTGAAACATGTTTTGGTGTTTACTGTTGTTTTGAAAATGGTTCGTAAATGTTTGTTGTTTTTGCATGTTATTGTAAATCCATGTTTTGGTAAATGCATGTTTTCATGAAAGGATATTAGCACGTTTTGGTCCATCTGACCATGTTTGTAAGAAATGATGTTTATTACTATTTTGGAAACATTCCTAAATATTTTGATAAATGGTTGATAAAGTAAAACTAAAGTCCCGATTGGAATTTAATATTGGATGTTTACAAATTTTTTGGCCTTTTTAAATTGTATGAGGCTCGTTTGGAATCATTGAAACTGTGTGATTTGGAAAAACCCTCTTGGTTTGGCCCTTTGCCTCGTATGTCGATCATGTGACAGGAGGGTCCTCAGTATGGGCCTCCTTTTTAGAATATTTATTTTATGGCATGGGACTAACCTTGAGGTGGTCGGAGTGGTGCCGTTTTGTGTCGCGTTCTGGATTATATATATATGTGGCTTGTTATTTAAATATGTGGCACACCAATTTGTGAACATTGAATGGAAACATAGCATAGCATGGGGGTTAACTGAGAACGATTGATGCACTAGTTTAGATTACACACTGGCTAGTGGCCCCTAGTACAGATTATACTCTGCTATGGGATTGGGCCCCTCGGTTAGGCCATGTAGGGAAACACCGGGTGTTAAGGCGTTATGAAGACATCTAGAGTAGGCATTCCGTAAGGATGAGTCACATGCATAGTATGGTCGGGTCTTCCTCCAAGTTCCTAGGTTTTCTTGTGGTCCTTTTATACGACCTCTATTAGTACCATTGTGCTTGTTGTGTGTGGAATCATACCCTTGAACTTTGTTTCGGTGTTTCTTGGAAATGTTTTGTGTATATGGTTGGTTTTAAAAATGAACATCAAAGTAGCTGTTTTGGAAGGGTTTGTGGGAACCCCTATTTTGTTTTCTTTTCCATGTTTTTGAATTATAAGGGCAATGTATTTGTGATTGTTAGTTTTTAAAATGTAGTGTAATATGCAAACCTTATTTTTATAATTGTAGTTCAAACTACTATTATTAGGTTGTTTTGGAACTGGAAAATGCTTGGATTTTGTGGTTCATTTTTGGAATTCCTACTGAATATTTTAATGGTCACGCCTATCTTACCTTTTCAGATATTGGTTCAGCTATTTAGTTTAGGTTCTTATTTCTTCTTCCCGTGTGAGGCAGACTGCTAGTTGTTGGAGGTGACCAAGAGGTCATGTGAAGGTATGTGCAATCTTGTTTTCTTGCCACAACTAGTTTTCTTTCTCTTGGTTTAGTGTATTGATTTATTTGTCTTCCTTTTATGGTCCAAATCGTTACCAAATATTTATTATTGATGCCCGACACTAGTTTCCAGTCCGTGGGGATCGAGAACGCCCCTCAGGCCATGATGCGGGCCAACTCGGGTGACCAACTCAGGGTCGATCTGGGTCGGATCATGACATGTTTCCATTATAAAATAATAACTCCAATATCTTTTTTATTCTGTGATGTTATTATACATATGGTACAATCTTATTCATTATTCTATCAATCCTTTGAATGACATGTTACCAAACATGCGTACGTATGACTTATCGTCTCCACATCCTGGAGTAATTGTTATTCAATACATTATTTTTTGTATGGTTATAATAATGATGTGTAATTGATGTAAATAATAAATATAACACGACAACAAAAATGGAGTCTAGAGGTGGTTGTTAAGGGGTGGTTCTGGGAACCACCGCTAAATCATTTTTAAAAATGGTTTCCCAGCGGTTTATAATAAACCACTGCAAAACATGTTTTTTTTACAATCTCGACCCTTCCCCCACCCCCCACCCCGACCGCACCCCGCGACCCCGCTTCCCCTACGACCCTGGCCCCCCGTGACCCCGGTGACCCCGCGACCCCAGCGACCCTGAGACCCCGGCGACCCTACTTCCCCTGGCCCCCCAAAACCCCGACGACAAATACGAACCATAAGTTTTGAAATTAGGTGAGTAGTAGGATTTTTTCTAAAATTTTGAAATTTATGGGTTGTGATATTGATGTTTATATATTATATCTCAACTATAGAGGTGGGGGTACATGAGAAAAATCATCATGGTTGGCACATAAAATCACATGAATAGTTTATTCTTGTACGTGATTGTGAACTAATGTGGAAATTAAAATTCCTCAAGTTAATTAAATCATTGATAATAAATTACAAACTGTTTTTTATAAAAAAACATTATTTTAAATAAATTTTAGTTGGTTTGGATATAATAATATTTCCTAGTTATGATTACTTGTGGCGTATTAAGGTATTTTTAATGGAATTGGGTCATAGAAGTGTAAGTTACTCATAATGTATTGTTAGGGTTGATAGATATTAGCAGGTTCGAGTATATGGGGTATAGAAATCAAGTTGGATTTTTTGTGATGTTATATGATTCATGTTTTTGTGTGATAATCATTTTTCTTAGAATATATATATAGGTATTCCCCTATTAACTTTAGTGAGTGAAAAATATCCATGAATCTGGTTCTCATTAAAATGGTATTATTTAATATAATGCTTTGGATATATTGGTTGTCAATGTAAAATTATAATATCAATTGTAAAAGTGAGGAGATTTCTGTTATATTAAAGGGATAAAACATAGTTATCTTTACATGGGAGATATCCCAGATTAAGTGTTACTAATACCTACCACATATTTCCTTCTTTATGAAAATTATTTTTATAATTTAATATAATGTATTTATTTGTATTTTCTTTCACTATATGTTATCCAAACTAGATGATTTTTCATTAATATGTATAGTCTTGGATGAAAGTAATCACTTTCATTGAATATGTATCTTTGTATTTTTCATTATTTTTTTAAATGGATAACCTATTTATTTATAAGGCCTATTTTACCATAATGGATTATGACACTTAGGTATAGATTTACTTATACTTTTGATACTCGATCATGGAGTCCATCAAACATGTGTTACTCAAGAATAGCATCACTTTACTTTGCATAATTTTTTTGTGTTGAAGTGAATGGTATTGAATTCATTCTATCTTATCGTAGTGGTTTGGATGAATATAATTATTCCATGTTCTTGAATATAAGGTTTAGAGAGAATTCCTTCTGGGATCTATTTCCACCTATGTGATTCTGATTATCTTATTATGTTTTCTTGGATGATAGTACCAACACCCCACATTTCATCTCCAAATTCCGAACATGATTCTACTATGAAACTCCAAACACCAATCCCAGAAATATCAACTATTCTTCAAATACCCTATTTTTATCCCCAAACCACATCAGTCACATCTAGAATGCCATTTCTGATGTTGTCTCTACATTACCACATCAATTTTTATGCAACAACAATATTAAGTCCTTCTCTAGATGAATTATTCCAAAGGAGATCAATCTCACCCACCAATGCACTATCATATCCCGACCACAATTCCTTAAAACTCAAGGAATAATAAAAACTTTCAATGCCCACACCAAAGTTTGAATTTGACTCTTAGTTCAACTCCATGTTCAGATCCTCGATCATCCCATTTAACTATAATTCTCCACTCATGAGCACTGACACGTATATGATCCAAATCACCCTTAAGTCACCCCACCACTATTTCCTATGTGAATATACCAAAGAGAGGTCTAGGAATTAAATCCACACGAGGTTCTTAGAACCTCCAAAATTAATCTCCCAAGTAATTTAATCATGCATTTCCATGAACACCACCACATATCATTCCTCAAAACTACAATACCTTACATGGTTCTTGTCACTCCATATTAACAATGTGTTGAGTTCTGTAAGCATCATAAGGTTTTCCCTAAACATTATTTATAATAGATTTATTCGATATTATAGTTTTATATGAAGACTCTATAGAGAAATTAGGTTGGGGTTATTCCAAATTAACAATTTCCTTTGGTTTTCATGGTAAAGTAGATACCACGTTCTTAGCACATTGTTTATCTTTACCAAAGAAACTTCCCCTATCCCAAACACTAGAGGTTTCATATTTAACACAGGGGCTCATCTTTATTATATTATGTTTCTCTAATCTTATTCTATTTTATATATGAATATTTTTCTCTATTTAGTAGTAACTATGTGTTTTAATTTTTTTTATTATTTTGTAGGCACATTGTGATAAACATAGATAAAAGCTGGATCACATTGCCGAGGAACACACCTCAGTATGTTAAGGGATTGAATGAGTTTTTAGATTTTTCAATTTCTAATCGATCTGTTGAAGGGAGAATTAAATGTCCATGTGATTAATGTAAATTCTGAACATGGTTGAAGAGAGATGATGTTTATGAACATTTAATACTGAAGCAATTACCTAGTCAATATTTGTGTTGGATTTGGCATGGAGAATCAAACGTTATAGAAATATTGATCACTAAAGTTAATCCTTAGAATGAGGTCCCACGTTCTTTGAAAATGGAAAATGAAATGAAAAACCTCATAAATGATGCATTACGCACTACAAGACACCACTGTCAGCATCAAAACATATCAAAACAACTAGAAGAGTGTGCTACAAAATGCAACGTGACAAGTGATGTTTTTGAGACTATGACATAGGCAGATAAAGATTGTAACATATCATTGGATCCTCCTCTTGATTCAGTGGAGCCAAATGTAAGAGAAAACTTCACTGAGGAAAATGTGTTTCATGATTTACTTGACGATGGAAATCAAGAGTTGTATAGTGGGTGTTTCAAATATTCAAAGCTTTCATTTCTGTTGAATTTGTACCATATAAAATGTCTATGTGGAATTACAATACGGAAATGTCCATGATATTGGAATTTATTCGCGATGCATTTCCTGAAGCAAAAAATCCAAGAATATTTTTATGATATGAAAAATGTTGTTAACAAGATTGGTATGAATTATACAAAAATACATGTGTGTCCCAATGATTTTAGGCTTTATTGGGGAGAGGAATCAGGTAGACAGAATTACAAGAAATGTTCTTCTTCTAGATGGTAGGAAAAGGGTGATGTTGCAAGTCTGAATGAACATAATTTCAAGGAGAAGAAGAAAATGAACACACCTGCAAAGGTTTTGCGGTACTTTCCTTTGAAGCCTCGATTTCAAAGATTATTCATGTCATCGAAAACCACTGAATACATGAAGTGGCATTATGTAGATAAAAACAATGATGGGTTAATGAGACATCCATGGGATTCCCAATCATGGAAGACATTTGATTCATTACATCTATATTTCTCAGCTGATCCTAGGAATGTTCGATTGGGATTGGTTGTCGATGGATTCAACCCATTTGGAACTTTGAGTACCAGTTATAGCATTTGGCCAGTTGTTTTGATCCCTTATAATCTGCCTCTGTGGATGTGTATGCAACAAACATCTTTTAACCTTTCGATGATTATTCCTGGAAAAAAAACTCCTGGAAATAATATTGATGTATACTTTCAGCCTTTGATTGACGAATTGCAGGATTTATGAAGAAATGGTGTTGAGACATTTGATGCTTCTTCTAAAACAATGTTCAAAATGCACGTTGCTTTAATGTTGACAATGAGTGACTTCCCTGGGCTTGGTAATTTATCTGGTTGGAACACTTACACTGGTTTGTCTTGTCCAATTTGTAAATTTCATTTTGAGCCCAAATGACTACTTCAGAATAGAAAATGGTGCTTCTTGTGTCATAAAATATTTCTCAATGCATCTACTAGATTTCGGCTGAACAGATCAAAATTTAATGGTTCCATTGATCGTATACCACCTAAAAAGTTGTTAACTGGTTCTGAAATATTGACACAGCTTGAAAATTTTGAAACAAAATTTGGGAAAGTTCATCATTTGAATGAAAGTGGAAAATGGGTCTGAAGTGCATCGTCATGTGAAATTGGAATGCAACAATGGAAGAAAAAACGTTTATTCTTCAAACTTCCATATTGGGAATTTAATTTTTTGGGGCATTATCTTGATGTGATGCATATTGAGAAGAATGTCTATGGAAATTTGATTTTCACATTTCTTAATGAGCATGGAAAGTCGAAGGATCATCTCAATGCTCGTAAAGACTTACAAGCAATGAATATAAAACACGATCTCTGTCCAGATGAGAATGAAAAGTATCCTCCGGAAATTTTTGCAATGAAAAATAGGGATAAAGATACATTCATTCAAATATTAAAGAATATTATGGTATCTAATGGGTATTCAAGTAACATCTCGAGGTGTGTTGACTTGAATAATCGTAAGTTACATGGATTGAAAATTCCTGATTCACATATTTTGTTACAACAGTTACTACCATTGGCATTGCGTACATTATTATTAAAAAAATTACTGCTATTGTACTCCAATTCTACACATTTTTCAGAAAACTATGTGAGAAATCTCTACATCCATTTTAGCTTTACAACCTCTAGGAGATGTTTGTATTGACCCTCCGTGCAATGGATATGATCTTTCCTCCGTCATTTTTTACCGTAATGATGCATTTAACTGTGCATTTTATTGAGGAAGCTAAATTAGGAGGCCCCGTTCATTATCGATGGATGTATCCAATTCAGAGGTACTTTATCTATATGTTTTTTAGTTAAGTAAACAATTTTTGGTACTTAATTAAATGCATAATTATTTTTATTTTATTTCACAGATATCTTGGGCATTTGAAATCATAGGTGAGAAATAAAACTCAACCGGAAGGCTCTATTGCTGAAGGCTATTTGGCTGAAGAGTGTCTTACCATTTGTTCTCGATACTTGGATGATATTGAGACAATATATAATCTATTTGTACGTGTTGAAGACACATCTACTCAATCTCAAATACATCAGAAATCCAAAATATTTCCTGCTATTGGCAGATCAGTTGGGGGGACCTCAAATGTGACACTAACTGAATTGAAATTATTATAGTCACATAGATATGTGATGATGAACAGTGAAATTGTAGATCCATTTATTTAAGAGTTGATCATGAAAACAAAGAGACTAATGAGAGGCCGAATATGAAATGTGAAAGATATAATGAAAGCTATTAATAAAGATCTTGTAGAATGGTTTGCACAACGTGTAAGTTCATAAATATTGCAATAAGTACAAATATTTGTTTGACACATACATTTTATAAATCTAATAAAGTATATTTCTTTTTTCATATCCGGAATACTGATACTTGAGTAGAGGTGTCAGTAGATCTGATGTTTCTTGCTAGAGGTCCTCTAATTAAAGTTAGAAAGTTTGACGCTTATAATGTGAATGGCTTTAGATTTCATACAGTCGATTGAGAAGTGGGTTTGAAAACACAGAATAGTTGTATATTTACATTGGCTGAAGTGGAATAATACAAAAAGCTACATGATATTATTGAATTAAACTACCATGAACATTTTTTTGTTTTATTCAAATGAAAATGGGTTGATATTATCAGAGGTGTTAAAAGAGATTCCATGAAATTTACTTCTGTGAACTTCCCTCACTTGATGGATGTTAGTGATCATGACCTTCATGATCTATATATCTTATCATCGCAAGAAAAAAATTAATATTATGTGAATTATGTTTTCGATGAAGGGTGGAGTGTAGATTCTCAGGTAATACAAAGAGATTTGAATGATATGGGTGATGAAGTGGATAGTTTGACCTCTGAAATTGAATTTAATCAACAACAAGAAGTAGAATTATTTTTCTATTATGATATTGGAAATATTAGTCTAGAAAGGTTGAATGAAGTGGATGAAGAAATGGAGAATGAAACCAAAATTATTGAATGGGAAAATTATTGTATGTACAATTATTTATTTATTCAGTAACCACTTGTTTCATTTCTACAGTCATTCATTATCATTGTTGTATATATATTTTGTCTGTTAGTACTGGGCATCTATTATCATATTTAATTTTTTCTGCATAATTTTTTGAAATATATATTATGAACTTATTTTTATTTTATTAAATGACAATAATTCCAAGGAGGAAGCGGTAAACTATTTCATCAAGTTCTGTGACAGATGACGATCAATCTGGCTCCCTCCCTGCGACATCTGAGGCACCAACTGCCTACACTCCTACACCATATCCCCCTAGACCATCTCTCACTCTATCTTTTGATGTCCCGTTAGAGGGTGAGTCATCGAATCCCCCTTTAGGAGCCTCACCAGGGGTAGTGACATGCCCATTCCCGTTCATCACGGGCATACTGGAGTGTCACTGTGATAAGTAAAAATTTAAATTAAATAAATTTATTACATTTTTTATACTAATTTCTTGCTCATTGAAGATTAAAAAAATGAAACCTTGGAGAAAAAAAATAATAAGTGAATATGTATGGAACATGGCTGGCGAAAAGATATTCGTGCCATTTGATTCCTATGGGGTCCCGACGGATGATGTTGCGGGGTTACTTGGCTAGATTCTAGGACAACGGGAAGCGGGGCCCGTTTCCCTTCCTATTTCATATAATGATTGGAGACATATGCCTCCAAGATGGAAAAATAAAGTTTTTGATTCTAAAATAAAGGTAAATTTATTAAATTATGGTTTAATTGAATTTCATGTTACTAATATGTTCAAAATGAATTTTTTTATACAGATGTTCTTCCACTTTACAGTTGCTGATGTGATAGAATGAAAGTGGATGTTGAAAAATCTAGCTAAGAAATAGAAATATTTAAAATGGAGATTGTGGTATCATGTCAATGATACCTCGTTGATTGTGCAACAAATGTATGAGAAGCTACCCAATGGGGTACTAAAAGAACAGTGGAATGTTTTTGTTGACAGACATCATGATGAGAAACAGATAGCATTGAAATATATATTATTATATTATCCTCATTTTACATTTATACATGTATGTAAATAGAACATGACATTGAATACATTAATATTAAATTGCATTTTATTTATTTTAGGATCTCTCAAGAAAGAATTATTCAAACCGGGCTAAGCAGGTCATCCCTCACACTGCGGGCTCAAAAAGATTTTATATAAGGCGAACGACGTTGGTAATATTTTAATTAGTTTAAATATTTATAAGAAAATATTATCTATTTAATATATTGAATTGTTGATTTACCATTTCTTAATGCAGTCACAGAGTTTAGGGCACAAAGCATCCCAAACTAAACTGTGGTTGGATGTCCACAATAAATTAGATAGTTGTTTTGTTTATGAGCCTGCTAAAGAAGTTGGGGTATGAAGTCAATTTTTTATTATAATAACTTATTATCAGTTTTTTCTATGTTAATATATAATCATATTTGATTTATAGGTAAAAATTAACGAACTATGGGATGCCAATCCTGCGCAGTCCTACTCAGTCTCCCAGGATGACCTGTTTGCTAAAGTCTTTAGGAAAGAGCTTCCTGGTAGAGTGCACGGGATGGGTTTGGGACCCATACAATATGAGGTTTTTAGTTGACCACTGGGGATGGCAGCTGCATATACTCCAGCCTTTAGTCAGCCCATACCCGGAGATGCTCAGAAAGAGATTGTTTCTCTATGAAACACAGTTCACCAGCAGAGGGATTAGATATCTTTTTTGCAGAAAGAGTTGATTGAAATATGTCAGCATATGAGCATATATGCCCCCGGTGGTAGTGCATAGACTGGTGATATGCAGGTAAATCACAAAAAATCAAAATCATTTATTTTTTCTAACTTTCATTGGTCTTAAGTTTTAATATAAATATTCAACCATATTTAATTTTCAATGTAATGTTCTTACAGGTGACAGCAGAATGTGGTGATGAAGGTGGCGAGGGTGACGATGCATCATGAGACTATGAGTAGTAGTATTGATCATGTTTTGAACAAATATAGGAATTGTTGGTTTGTATATGTAACATTTGTGGCACATAGTTCCCACCAACAATTTTCATGTCCTAAAATATCCTTGATTTCTCATGTTTCCTTTTATGCATTTTATTGATTTCTGATGTTTTTTTATGTCTTGATTTCTCGAGTGTGGTATACATCATTCCATTTAGCATGTTTTTGACATGGTAGTCGAGATTTTGGATGACTAGGAGTTAAACCCATTATTGATGTGTTGAAAAAATTGGGTCATTTCACATGTTATACTATTTTGAATTTGAACTAAGTAATATTCTCTTATGTTGAGATGGTTTTACTATTTTTTAGTGGTGAAGGGGTTGTGGATTCATCCACACCTATTTTATACTCAATAGAATCATGTTTCATAACATCAATAGGGTTAACATTGAAGAAATATACTAATGTGTTACCACTAATAGGAAACACATATTTACATTGTAAGAGGGATATCATTAATTTGGGTGTGATCCCATGGGATGAATGATACTGGAGATGACCATGAGGAAAAAATGATAAAAAATACCGCCACCAATGTGGGTTATGTTTTCCATTGTAATTTTATAGTCACAAACGCCATTTAAGATAGATTTTGATACTTTTAGATATTAGGGAATTATAACCATACCTAGTATATTATCTAGATATTCTAATGGGCCTCATGGGTTTTTAAACTAGTAGGGGTATAAATATACTCTTGAGTGTCAGTGGTTGGAAATCCCTAATGGGATCAACTTGTAGACGCTTGATTATAGACAATAAGAGAAAAAACCCTACATATCTTCTTGAGTACTCAAGGTCACATGTTAATAAAAATGACTATAGTGAACATGATACTCATAACGATGTTCTAAGGTGATTTATACTTTATGGTGGACTTATTTATCCAAATCAATATGATAAGAGAATAACGTGTTCTCATTAACTATTGAAAGGATACAAAAAAGTAGGATATGAAATTATGGACCAATGGTTTTTCTATAGAATATTTTTAGTTGGACAACCTATGGGGCATTATACCCTATAGATTACCATGAGTGTCATATAATGTCAGGATAGATCCATTTAGATGGTATTCCTGAAATAATTTGTGGACCATCATGCACTCATTTTACAAGGGTAGGAGACAATGATTTTCAGGGAATGGTGAACATATATTCATAGAAATTGAGTCATATGTATGACATAACAATTGTTTTCATGCCTCACCATTGTGTTCCTTATGGGTACTATCAGCTTGTTTTTGGTCTTGAACATAATTGGTGCATTTGGTGATTCAATTTTAATTGATGTATGTGATAAAGGTATTAAAAAGGAAACACAATGAAGAAACCCATCAATACATCATCAAATGTAAGAGTTCACAGTATATCAATCCAATTCCATGTTAATGGATTCACATTAGGTTATCTATTTTTTGATGAGAACCTCCAATGGGATTCCATGTATATGAATAGTTGGTATGGATGTCCTTTTAGAACTAAATTACAATGAATGGTGTTCACTAGTGATTCATATACTATAGATTCTTCAAAATAGGTATTGGTAAAAGGTGTGATATTTTGGGACCATCAAGTATTCTTTAGGAGGAATCATTTGAATTATTGGTTTTCCTTATAGATTTATGATTTTTTAATGAATAATATCAAAATACTAGTGTTTAACGAGTTACCCCTATTCCGATGATCTCTATAAATCTATGAAGATATGAAAATATATGATTTTTAGGTTAATCATGCATATAATACATGTTTATGACTCATTTTTTTATAGCCACAGAGATAGGAAATTATTCATTTTTCACCACACAAAGAGTTCGTATGTGTTTACATTGTTGGGATCAGGCCCATGCGATGATCATTAAATGAATCTATATAAATATAATCCTAACACACATAGTTTTTTAATGATTAGTGGGACGCATCATACAATTTATCTTCAATTTAAATAGAAATATTTCAAGAATATTAACTTTTTGTGAAGAGGAACACTTTGTGAAAGGTACCTTGAAATAGAAAGTGTTTGAATTTATCACGAGTTTCCATTTCAGTTTCATCTTGGTCTTCAATGACTAATTTGAAGAAGGTATGGTTGTGGATTAGACATATTAGAGGCCCCATATATTTTTTTCATTATCATATATGTTGGTATGATGATAATGGATGAACGCTTAAGAGGCTGGGGCATACAACTTGAAGGTGGATATGATATTGTAATACTAGGAAGGGTATCTAAAATTAAAGACTATATAAAGAATCTAATACTAGAGTCTTTAACTATGGTATTTTCTAAAATTGATTCATATTATTATTATTTCATAATAATAACAGCATGTTTCTTGATGTTGGGATTAAACCTCAGAGGAGAATATATTGTATCCTAGTTAAGAGGAATAAAATACAATATAATTGAAGCCATGCATTTTAAGGTAATGTAAAATGATTCATGTATATTAAAATTGTGTTGAAATTACATGTGTAATTAATTTTAGATCCATCCTACTAGTTTTAGAAGGTGATTACTATAATGTATCTCATTAATTATTTTAAATTATGATCAAATAGAACTTAATGTTTTTGTGTATCATGATTTTTTTTAAGAAATAAGTTAATAGAAGATTAGTTGTGTAACATAAAAGTGCACAATAAAGTATTGAGTGAGACTAACACACGAGCTTCTCTAAGACACCTGGTATAGTAGATGTGTGTGGTTATTGTATATTTGGGGTATTAAACCAAGTCGGAGGCCAACACATAGTAAATCTGACTATGTTTTATGCTCAATCCCTATATGGGAACAATGACACACACGTAGATCTAATGTTTCATTTTCAAGTGATATATATTATGGGGGATCAAGAAGGATCGTCTTGATGTATGTTTGTAGAGTATTCAAAAATGGAACTAGGTTTTATAGTTGATTCTATCATATAATTTTTTTCAATTTATTCTATACTGATTTCCTAGATTGCTATTTCTTGTTTTATGTTGGTATGTACAATATGGTTTATTCTTATATAGCATGTCAATGTTTACTTATTTTTCTCAATTTATTCTATACCGATTTCCCAGGTTGTTGTTTCTTGTTTTCTATTGGTATGTACAATATGGTATTTTTGTTTTGATTTTTCATTCAGGATAATCATGAAGTGGAAGCAAAAAAATTAATTTTTTTCTGTTCATCTTTTAGTGGCGGTTTAAACCGCCTCTAAATGTACATTGGTGGTGGTTTAAACTGCCACTAAATGGTAAAAACCGCCGTGAAATTTAAAAAAATATGTTTCGTGGTAGTTTTAACCGCCGCTACATATTTGCATCGTAGGTGCTCATTCTACAGAAGTTCTCGTGACATCAGCGGCGATTTTACGGCCGCTGGATTTGAGATTATTCGCGGTAGTTATAACTGCCACGAATAAACTGATGTCCAGGGCTCGAAAAAACCGCTTCTAAACTCAGTAAAACCGCTAAAAAATGAGTAAGCTATGATGCTTTCCTTAAACCACCACGAAATATAAATAACCACCACAAATAGATTGGCAATGCCGTATTAGGTGACCGTTTATATAAACTACCTCCAAACCATTTAACGGCGGTTTAAACCACCACTAAACGACCATTCTCTTATAGTGTAACATGATAATGATTCTGTATATATGATATAACTTGTAATTATATATTATTTTAACATCAAAAGAATGAAATTGTCGCTTGATCATACGTACGGATTAACATCCCCACGAACACGATGAGATTCATTCCCCATCATATCCATTCAAGATTAATTTTCATTTGATGATTAAAAATAATGTTTAAAGACTTAATATCATTCTGGATATGAATAATATACATCCCATCCACAAACAATATGACTCATATAACAAATAATATAAAGTAAAAAGAATTCTTTAACACTTGAAACGACGATAATACTAAGATATTATTAACAAAGAAATATTAAAAGGTCATATATGATATCATAGTAATGTATATAATTCTTGTATAATTTGATAAAAATTATTTTACCATTATACATGTGGATAACCTACCCTCGAGAAAGGAAATGTACAAGGTAAGGGTTATACTCACAATATCTTTATTATCTGAGGTTGTTTTTACGCAAGTATCTACTAAGACCTCTTTATCATCCACATACATGATTCTTAAAAATGTATTTCAAAACATTCTTAATATTTTATAGACTATGGGTTTAGTTCAAGTATACCCTTGTTTGACTTTTATAAGATTTTTATTACAGAATCTTTCTGTTGTTTTCCAAACAAGGTCCTTTATAACATTTTCGACCAAATTAATGTAAGTTTGACTTTTTTTTAACCTAGATGGAGGGTGCGACTATTTTATGCCGTTATAACATCGTCAAAGCTTCCCGTAAAATATTATAAGAATATTTTCAAAATAAATGGTTTATTTATAATTATGTGGCTCTTAAATGATTTCAAAATAGAAAGAGATATTTCTCTAAAAAAACGTTTTGATTTCATCCTTTTCAACATCCTTTGATGGATTTTAAGTTTATTTGAAGTTGATTTATTATGATACAAAACATCCCTATTTTATTGAAGATTTTGTGATATGTTTGACTGTGGGTGTGCTATTTTTATACCATTCATGGTTTATGGTTAAATTATTGACATTTCGTATGCTAGTTTTAATACGAATGTTTATGTTATATTTCAACCTTTTCATATGAGCAATGTATTGGACTTATTAAGTGACGGGTGGAGCCCTCTATAGCTCCTCGATGCATCAGTAGGTCTCATGAGACCACTATATGTGGAATTGGCCGAGGCCTTTCCAAATTTGATATATGGTTTGGGCCGAGGCCTTAATCATTTCTAGACATCTTGGTCTAGTCCTTGAAAAAATGTTTCAGAATTTCTGGCATTATACATTCCCTCATTATGAAAATATTATTGATGGTTCATTTGGTCATTCGACTAGTAGAATACCAAGAATTATGTTTTATCATGGTATTATTTACTCATCTTGTATTCCTGCCATAAAATTATTCATGTTTATTATTGGTAAAGGTGTGTGGTTTCAATTATTCACCATGCTTAATAGTTATGTTATCTTCCACTATATTTCTTACCCATAAAGAGAATTTGAGCTCACCCCGGTCTTGTGTTTCATTTTCCTAGGATATGAAGAAGTTAGTTATGAGTGAATTAAAGGCATAATCTTTTAGGTTTGTATGTTTCTAATGGAATATATTCGTGTTGTATTTCATTTCAAGTTGTAATTTTGATCTTATGTATGAATTTTGTTTCCAATATTACTAAACAGATCGGTCTTTCGAGACATGATTTTCTTGTGATCATGCCAATGTTATGTAATAATGCATTGAATCTGGGTAACTAGGGTTGGGGAATTATAGTTCGGATCATAGGAAGTTTATTACAAACCATGAAAACTAGATTTAGATAAACTCTGATTAGATCACATAGCCCCAAGTTAGAATCTGAGGATTAATATATAAGAACATCCTGGAAATTTGGTATTGTTGGAATTTTTTGATTTTTCAACACAATACATCCATGTCTAGATACGAGCTGGTAGATGTGGCTCTAGAATAGATGTACCTAATGTTAAAACCCAAAAACACCGCTTTGAGCTAGTCTCGAATGGGAACTGGTGCATAACAACGGGCCTTGCTGCACTCTCTTTAATGACACTCCCGGGGGATATGATTAGGTTAATTCTCATTTTCATTACAAAAAATTATTAAGGTTTTATGAGTGTATACATCCTCAAAGAAAACATTTTTATTAATATGGATTTTATCCATAAAGTGTTCAATTTATGTTAAGTGGTTTACAAATTTGGATTTATGTATTGTGATTTATAAACTAATCTAGTGTATGCCATTGTTTAGAAATGGTACCTAGTGGAAGGAATGGAAATCGTATAAATGCACGCACTCAATGTAGGTATTTTACTCCTCAAGATAATTATAGTGGATCCGGTGATACAACTAGTTCTGATTAGCTTATTACCATACTGAGACAACTCACAGAAGTTATGAATAATAACCATACCCATATGGAGCACCATGATCCACAATGTGGAGGATCAATGTTAGACCGCTTCATGAGGAAACAACCACAAACATTCTATGGGGGTAAAAATCCATTAGTAGCTGATTAATGGATAAATTCATTTGAAAAAATATTCCATGCCTTGGGAAGTATCATTGCTATAAAGTTTTGTGAATCAGTTCCCATTAGGGAATATAAATTTTCTTTATCTACTAATCTCATTGTCAAATCCATGATTGAATTTGATATAATCCCATGTATGGATTGGCATTCTTACCATTATTCAAAAATTTATTATAAGAAGTAAGAGGTTACTATTTTTGATAATGATGATAAGGAACTCCTTATCTTTAGAGTAGAATCGTCACTACCTAATTCTTATCTAGATCCACCCCCAGTAGCTCAACTAAATTCAATTATTGGGGAGGAAGAGAATGAAATAACTTTGGGTGAGGAAAAGAATGTTCAAATAGAGTATTTACCTATTGTGTAATAATATGTTTATGTGTTTCTAAAAGATTTACCTAGACATCCTCCAAAACAAGAAATTGATTTTTCCATTGATTTAATTCCCGGTTCAACACCCATATCGAAGACCCAATATAGAATGGACACTATGGAATTAGTGGAACTAAAGAATAAACTAGATGAATTGTGTAATAAGGGATTTATTTTCCCTACTGTTTCTCCATGGTGATCCCCTGCCCTTTTTGTAAATAACAAAGATAGATCTATGAGGTTTTGCAATGACTACAGGGAGATCAATGCTATAACAATAAAGAAAATGTATCCCCTACCTCAAATTGATGTTTTATTTGACCAAAATCATAGAGATCAATACTTTTCAAAGATTTACCTTCGATATGGATATCATCATTTGTGTGTGAAGAAGGAAGAAATTCTGAAAAAAACATTTCGAACCAGGTACGGTCGTTACGAGTTTACAGTAATGCCTTTTGGATTGACTAATGTACCCTCTGTCCTCATAGATTGAATAAATAGAGATTTCAAGGAAATATCATGATGACTTTGTAGTGGTATTTATTGATGATATCTAGGTATAATCTAAAATATATGAATATTATGAAAATCACTTGCACGTTTTTCTAAAGACTCTTAGAAGAACTAAATTATATGGGAAGTTTAGCAAGTGTGAATTTTGGATTCAAAAGATTTCTTTTCTTGCCCATATTGTGTCTAAGGATGAAATATCCGTTGATTCTTCTAAGACCAGAGCAATCCAAGAATGGCCAGCACCGATGAGTATAACAGAGGTATGCAGTTTTTTTGGTTTAGTAGGTTATTATCGGTGTTTCATAAAAAATTTTGACCTATTGGCTAACCCATTAACCAAGCTCACATGTAAAGGAGTTAAATTTGTTTGGAAAAAACAGTGTAAATAATTTTTTGAAGAACTAAATAGAAGATTAGTCAATGTTCCAATATTGACTCTACCATCGAAGAATGATGGGTTTATTATTTATAGTGATGCATTAAAGAAATGACTTATTTTTGTCCTTATGCAGAATGATAGGTTTATTGCCTATGCATCACGACAGCTAAAAATTCATTAGCAAAACTATCCTACTCATTATCTTGATTTAGAAGCGGTAACCTTTGCTTGGAAGATATGGTGAAATTATCTCTATGGTGAAAAATGAGAGATTTATAGTGATCACAAGAGTTTGAAGTATATATTATCTCAGAAAGAACTCAACATGAGGAAATGAAGATGGCTTGAACTACTCAATTATTATGATTGTACGATACACTACCACCTGGGGAAATAAAATAAGGTGGAAGATGCTTTGAGTAGAAAGAATCATGGATTATTGAACAAGATGAGTGTTGAAAGGGAACCTATTACATGGATATAGTAAAGATGGATGTGGGAATAACCATGGAAGGTGGATTATCCGTACCTTTTCAAATGGTTTTGAAACCAACTTATTAGAAAGTATAAAATGTTCTCAGGATGATGATGAGGAGTTTCAAAAGAACATTAATGTTGTGAATGATGGGAGATTGAGTTACTTTGTATATGAAGATGGAATTTTGATATTTGGGGAGAGACATTTTGTTCCTGATATACCTAATCTAAAAAGGGAATTGATGTATGATTCTCATAGCTCCAATTTCTCTATACACCCTTGGATCACATAGATGTATTTATATTTGATGGAACATTTTTGGTGGGACAACATGAAGAGGGAGATTTCTGATTTTGGGTCAAAATATATGGTTTTTCAACAAGTGAAACATGGATGGAAATAGCCTAGAGAGTCATGAAACCTCTTCCCATACTTGAGTGGAAATGGGATGATATCACGATGTACTTTGTCATGGGGCTACCAAAGACACCTAGAAGGAATTATGCAATATGGTTCATTATTGATCGTCTTTCCAAGTCATCACATTTCATTTCTATAATAGAAGATTTACCAATCGAAAGTCTTTAAAGACTATATATTAATGAAGTTGTGAGACTTAATGGAGTACCACTATCAATTGTTTCTGATCATGATCAATGTTTTACATCAAGATTCTAGAAAATTCATTAGAATTACCTAGATACTGCACTTCGTTTGAGCACTGCCTACCACCCCCAAACTGATGGACAATCAAAACGGACTATTCAAACCATAGAAGACATGTTGAGATCATGCTCCTTTGACTTTCAAGCTATGTGGGATCAACATTTACCTCTGGTAGAATTTTCCTATAATAATAGTTTCAATTCAAGTATTCAGATGGAACTATATGAAGCGTTATACAAAAAGAGATGTCACACACCAACCTTTTCAGATGATGTTGGTGAAAGAAAATTCGTAGGCCCAAAAATTGTGGAGGAAATGATGGAAAGGTGAAGGTAATCCAAAACCACATCAAAGCAGCTCAAAGTAGGGAGAAGAGATATGTCAATAACTGAAGGAAGGATTTGGAATTTTAGGTAGGAGATCATGTTTTCTTGAAGGTATCACCATGGAATGGTGTTATATGTTTCGGTAAGAAAAGGAAATTATGTTCCATGTAAATCAAACCTTTCAAAATTCTAGAACGAATTGGGGTTGTAACTTACCGTTTGCAATGCCGCCAAGTCTCTCCAATATTCAAAATGTATTCTACGTGTCACTGTTGAGAAAATACATGCCTGACCCAATGCATGTACTCACCTATGAGGAATTAGAACAGGAACCCAATCTGTCTTATTGCAAAGATCCTGTCAAGGTTCTTGATACAAGAGAACAAGTCTTGAGAAACCGGACGACTCGTCTGGTAATGTTCTATGGATATACCATATGATGGTAGAGGAAATGTGGGAACATGAGGAACTTATGATGAATAACCACTCGAGTCATTTTAAGTAGTAATATTCTAAAAATTTCAAGGATGAAATTATTTGAAGGAGGGAAGAATGTAACAACTCAAGCGTCCATGGTATGTTTCCCTTTGAAGAATGCAATAGCATGTTTTGTACGCAACTTCGAGATTCTAATACATTATGACCAATAAAACTAGCCATTATGAATAGTAATACCCAGTATTTGAAATTTTGTCAATTTTATCTTTAGAATTGGACTTCATTTCTGGGATTGGATTATCAAAATTATCTTTGGGTAAATCTTTGGTTTTTTCTGAAAACATTCAGTTTTTGATTAATAGTGAAAAATACTAAATTTTAATTAAAAACAAATTTCTTAATTAAAATAATTTATAGTGATAAATTATACTATTGAGGGGTTTTTAAGTATAATTAGATTATATTTTTAACATTTAATCCAATTTTTGTCATTGGACGTAATTTCACATTTAAACTGGACATAAGCAAGTGTCAATCTTTTGATAGTTATTATTTCTTTTAAATAACCTTTTTGTTTTGACAAGGGGAATTAATTTTAAATTAATTTCTTCGACTCCTATGTATTGAATTTAGAAAAATGGATTTTATATTTGGAATCAAGAGTTCCATATTGTGTAAATATGTAACTTTTATTTTCATACATTATAGATATTTTCTTTAGTAAATATTTTATTTACCGTGGTTAAAAGGGTCATACATTTTATCTCTTAAACAATAAATATTAATTAGAAAGATGAAAATATTTACTACATAATTTTATTATATTTTTAATTTTTATACATTGAATAATTCAAAATATATATGACAAAAAGATGATACAATATTTTCCATATAAATTAATGAATCAAATAAATGGTATTATAAATGTTAAAAAAATATAATTTGAAAGTTTTGATGTCATCCACGAATTTTATAGTTTAATATAAAAATTTAGGAATGATTAAATAAATTTAGTTCAAATTAAAAAACAATTTAGGACTTTAACAAAAATAAATTATTAAGTAGTTTCCAAATTGACATAAAAGAGTTTTTAAAACAAATATTATATTATTAATTGATATAATATTCTTAAAAATATAAGGTTCAGCAAAATGACTTATATAATTATAGGTGTATAATTAGAGACATAATTTAGATTATATTTGATGTTTATAGTATGTTTATCAACAATATAATATAAAAATACAAAGAGACATGGTAAAAGTCAAACTATTTAACTAAGAGTAAAATATAAAAGATAAAGTTAATATGGTGACCCAAACCTGTCTAAAACCTATTGGTTGAGTGGTTATGGACCCATACCCAACTTATCCTTTAGATAATTCATTTTGGAGCAATTAGAAACCGAAAATTAAATTATTATAAAATAATATTTCTAACTTTTCCTAAGGTGCCCCTCACCCCTGTTATAAAAGGGCACCCAACCTTCTCTATAATTCACACCTTAGATCCCATTTGGATCAGAAAAACCCTGCCCAAATACCCTCTAAAGTGTACTCCCATAATCCTAGAGGTCGTACTTTAGTCAGAAATCAAACCTATGAAGCTGTTATGATCAAATCAAAAGGAATAAGCCGAAGAAAAGGTAAATATTTCATCACCTCTTTCAAGTTCCTTTCTTCTTCCACTTACTATTTCATTGTTGTTTCAATTATAAAATAATAAATTCAGTATCTTCTATATATTGTGATGTTATTATAAATATGTTACAATCATATTCATTATTCAATCCATCCTTTGAATGTAATGTCACCATATATGCGTACGTACGGCTTACCATCTCCACGTTGTGGTGTAATTGTTATTCAATACATTATTATTTGGATGAGTATAATAATGATTTGTAATTGATGTAAATAATAAATATAACATTATAATTATTTTACATTTTTGATATACAATCCAATTATATATTATTTTAACAAAAAAATAATGAACTTTTCACTTGTACCAACATACAGATTACCGTCTCCATGAACACGATGAGATTCATTCCCCATCATATCCATTCAAGACTAATTTTAATTTGATGATTAGAAATAATTTCTAAAGACTTAATATCATTATAGATATTAATATGATACATCCCTTCCATAACAAATATCACATAACAAATAATATAAAGGAAAAGAAATTTGTTAACACACAAAACGACGCTAATACTTAGATATTATTAATAAATAAATGTTAAAAGATCAAATATGATATCATATTAATGTATATAATTCTTGTATAATTAAAAAAATGATTTCACCTTTATACAGAAGTTTAACCTAACCTCGACCAAGGAAAAGTAAAAGTTAAGGGTTTATTTTACAATCTCTTTATTATCTGAGGTTGTTTTTAAGTAAGTATCTACTAGGACCTCTTTATCATCCACATCCATGTTTCTTAAAAATTTATTTCAAAACATTCTTACTATTTTATAAACTATGGGTTAAAGAAATTTATACCCTTGTTTTAAATTTATAAGATGTTTATAAAGTAATATTTCTATCATTTTCCAAACATGGTCATTTATAACCTTTTCAACAAAATTAAGGTAAAAATGACTTTTTTTAACTTATACGGCGGGTGTGGCTATTTTCTGCCATTATAATGTCACTGAAGCTTCCCTTAAAATATTATAAGAATATTTTCAAAATAAATTCTATCTTTATAATTATGTCACTCATAAATGACTTCAAAATAGAAATATAAATTTCTCTAAAAAAATGTTTTGACTTCATCTCTGTCAACATCCATTGATGGATTTTTTGTTTATTTGAAGTTTATTTATTATGATACAAAACATCCATATTGTATTGAAAGTTTTCTGATATGTTTGACTATGGATGTTCTATTTTTATACCATTCATGGTTTATGGTTAATGTACTGAGATTTCATATGCTAGTTTTAATATAAATTTCTATGTTATATTTCAACCTTTTCATATGAGGAATGTATTGAAAATTGTAAGTGACGGGTGGAGCCCGCTATATCTCCTTGAGGTATTGGTAGGTCTCATGAGATAAGCAGAAGTTGAATTGGATGAGGCCTTTCCCAATTTGATATATGCTTTTGGCTGAGGCCTTAATAATTTTTAGACATCTTGGTCAAGGCATTGACAAAATGTTTCAGAATGTCTGGAATTATACATTCCCTCATTATAAAAATAATATTGATGGTTAATGTGTTCATTCGACTAGTCAAATACACATGATTATGTTTTATTATGGAATTATTTACTAAACTCATATTCCTGATATAAAAGTATTCATGTTTATTATTGGTAAAGCCATGTTGTTTCAATTATTCACCATGGTTAATATTTTTGTAATCATCTGTTGTATTACTTACCCTTACTGAGCGTTTGAGCTCACCCCTCTCTTATGTTTCATTTTCCCAGGATATGAAGAAGTCAGTTATGAGTGACTTCCAGGAATAATCTATGAGTCTTGGACGTTTCTAATGGAATAAATTCGTGTTTAATTTATTTTCAAGTTGTAAAGTTGAAAATATGTATGAATATTTTTTCCAATAATACTAAACTGATCGGTCTTTCGAGACATTATTTCCTTGTGATCATGCCAATTTTATGTAAAAATTCATCAAATCTGGGTAACTAGGGTTGGGGCATTACACTGATGGTTATTCCCTTCCACTATCCTTAGAATTATTCAATTATTAGAAAATTCCAAAATCTATACACACATGTATCATTAGAATTAATCAAAATCTTGCACTATCTTTCCATTGTCACTTTTGTTCTGAAATTGAGGCTTCACCTCACTACAACAATTCTGACCAGTATGACCTTTCATCCACACTTTTAACATTTCCCTCTCCATAGAAAGAAGTTCATGGAATTCTTCTTCCCACATTTGTTGCATTTTGAAAGTTGAACTTGATTTCATCCTCTTCCTTGGTAAAATATCCTCCCCACGTTTCTCTCCCAGGATCTCTCCTTTTCATTCATCTTGTGTGGCCTCTTTATCTCGAAAAACTATAGATCATCTTTCATATAACTTCTTGTGATGTCCTAATAGTTTTCATAGTTTTGGTTTGTAATACTTTTCCATATATGAGGTATTATTCCACCAAATAATATATCATCCTTCTCAATAGGATCCATGATAAAGAGGTTTAACGGGAATGACTTGTGAAGTTCATCTCGTAGATTCCAATAGATTCTACCACTTTTTTTCTTTAATTCATGGAATTTCTTATCTATTTTTGTTCTCATAAAAAGATGGAAATACTTATTAAAGAATATTCCCCTAAACACTTCCCATTTCATAGATTCAATTTCACCTCTAGGCCTCATGTTTTTTTATAACCCCACCATGGATCATATTCTCCCTCTAAAAGGTACATAATGAGAGTGACTTTCTCTTGTTCTGAACAATGATGTATAGAAAATATCTTTTTATATATATTATCTATTGTTCCACAATCAATTGGTTGGTAGATAGACTATAATTTATTGGTTGTTAATTCATAAATAAATCGACAAAAAGTTTTTCCCTTATTAGTGAAACTCTTCTCTCAACTTGATTCATGTTATTTCCCATAACATGAGTTTTTTAGTTCATTATTCTCATTAGGTTTTCATTTTGACTTCCATCCGAGAATTTTTTGTGTGTTGTTCATTGTAACGACCATTTACAAGGTTCTCCCAATTTATTGTCATTTTCTAAAATAATAAAACCTTACTGAAAAATGTGATTCGTTTAATAATCATATAATTTCAAGGGAACTTTTTTGTCATATAACATCATTATTAAACATTTTATTTTGTAAAAATAATTAAATTTTCAATAAATCCATCATAATGATTCATAAATAGAAATGTTTTAACCAAACATATCCCCCAATAGTATCAGACTAAGAGTGCATTAAGGCCCGTTTTTATACACCAGTTCCCATTCAAGTATTTCTCAAAGTGTTGTTTTTGGGTTTTACCCCAAGATACATTTGTTCCAAACCCACATCCACTAATGTGTATCTATACATGGAATTATTTTTTCTAAAACAAATAAATTAATATTCCATCAAAATACGTTGAAGATTCCATATATTTCTTCATTTATATAGGTGTCTTCTAAAAGTTTCCTTATCCTAATTTCAAAAAATAACTAATCCATCATTTGATACCAACAATGGCATCCCAATTATTTTTAGATAACTATTTATTACATTTTAAAAATGTAATACCTTTTAAATATTAGTTTATTGGAAAAAAGGTACAAAATATATGAAAACATAAACAATTATTCTATTTCACTTGAATATTTTCTTCAAGGTTCATTCTATGTACAAATATTTCATGTCATAACATGGGGACATATATCAATGTAGAGGGTGACTGGAAGCCCCAATAAGGGAAAACAAGTGAAATAGTTTACATGTGATCTATAGAAATATTGATAAGAATTTGAAGAATCTCAATATTGACTGAAAAAGATAAAATTAGGAATATAATAAATAAAATAACACGAATAATAGCTTGTAAATTTCCCTACAACATTTAATTGAGTCATTTATAAGAATATCACTAAATTTTAGCACTGAGGTTTCATAAAACTAAAAAGTTTATTCACTAAAGTATTGTAAAATTTGTCATCTCTAGATATTAAATTCTTTACCCAATTCATTAAAGCACTATCAGGTTGAACCCTTCATATGTATTAATTAATTTTATCCACATAGAACTTATTAAAACATCTCAAAATAACATGTGGAGAATAAAATAAACAGGTTTCACTTCAAAATAATGGTGTTTTAGAAATCTCTTAAAATCAAATACTTCTATATAAGAAATGTGTTTGGGTATTCATAAAAGAAAATAAAATAATTTTTTGGGAAAAAGGGTGAAATTTTGAGACGAATATCCGGAAACAGAATGGGTATAAAACATTGTTTTAGAAAACATTAAAAAGAGAGGTGAAAAGGCTATATCATTCAAAAATGAATCATAATATAGTGAATTTATAGAATAAAATGTAATTAAGAACTTGTTATATAAATTTGAAATATATACCACATAAAAAGGAAAAATTAATGGAAAAGAGAAGTTGAGAGTTCCCTTACCGTGAAGTGTGACTCCAAAAAAGCAAAGATTAGGACCTTGGGGGATTGGAGATATCATGGGATGTGATAATATAATATTTTAGTTATTCAAGATTTTATAGTGATTGGAAACTAAGAAATGGGTGGATATTTATATAAAAATGGAAGGATTTATTTATATAACAACTCAATAGTTGATTTTTCAAAAACATGGTCTTGCCCATGGTATTTTACAAAGGTATTGGCCAATTAGGATACCAAATATCATATTTCAATCATCAGAAGTTGAAAATAGTTATTAAATTATTATTACATCATTAATGATGTCATTAAACATATATAAAACTCAAAACTGTATTTTTTCCTATTCACCGAAAATTCCAATATTTCCGAAAAATCCCAAAAATTCATCCTAACAATTTTTTGACATGTAGTATTCATAAATGAACTCGATTTTATGAAAATTAATTCCCATTTAAATTTAATTAATTATAAATCAGTAAATAACCTATTGTGTTTTATAAAAATACTAATACATATCTAATAATTTCTAAAACATTTATTTACATATACTATGATATAATTATATCACATTTCCAATTAAGATGACTAAATTATATGTATACATACATATATGAAGTTACTATTCTATTGGTCAAATTACTATTCCTAAGAGTAATATTACTATTCCAAATACTCAAGTTACTATTCACTAAAAATGTTATGTTGATCATATGAATACTACATGTCAAAAATCAATTCAAATATAGAATTGTTTAAATGATAAAAAATATTTAAATGAAAATAAGAGGTCTTTTTTGTATTCATCATAAGAAAAACTTCTTAAATAATACTAAAAATTCACCCTAGATTAATTTTGAAATTTTAAATTCTAAAATGATTTTTAATTTTCTATAATAATTCTCTTATTATTGGAAATCTCTAAAAAGTATAGTGCTTACCTATAAAATCCTATTATAAATTTTTTCCCAAATGAACATATATTTCATAAAGAATGATTATTCTTAAAATAGAAATATTGAAATAAAATTTTTATTAAAACAAAGTGATAAAAATTTAATTAACTAAGGCCTTGGAAAATAACCACTTATAGCATCCACATATGACCTAAGGGTAAGGTGTGTGATGATGGTAGAAACATTTAGTGGCTCAGATAACATCACCTGAGTGCTAATATCCACTAACATGAACTACTACCATATTCTATTTAGTTCAACCTTAACATGTTGAAGCTCTATTTGGGTTTGGTTAAGAGATAAGTTCAACGAAACTATCTCCCACCCACATTCTAAAAAATGGGCTTCGTAAAGATCGACTATACTAGATGAGGTCATATACTCTTCATTCTACTTTAATTAACCATTATCATTTATATTTATCATACCAATGATAATTTTTAAATTATTATGAAGATTATTCCTTCCAATGGTCATATTGACCTACAGCCACATTTGACAAACAGTCATAACAGACCAATAAACATATAAAAGTCGAAAACCAAAGGATTCATTTCAATTATGCTTAATTAATTATTATGGGGATATTGCTTTAATTGAGTAAAAAATAAAATAACCCACAATTGGAGGAAAAAATTTTCATTCAAATAAGTTTGGGTCATTAAAATATCCCCGCCTATTTATAAGTAACACCAATGTATATCATATTAGTTGAAAAATAATTTTGAAAGATCATTTAAAAAATTTTATGAGGAAAATATCAATTTATCTTAAAGGAAAATTATTTTCAAAATATAAAACATTTCTTTTGAAAATAACCATGAAAAATTATAAAGTACTCATCAAATTAATGACTTTTTATGACATCAAAAAATATCATTCATGTCATACATATTAAAAAGTTTTTTCCTTTAAAATTTTTAGTAAAATAAAAATAGAAATTGTTTTAAAAAATGGAATAAATATTATTTCCAGAAAATATGTTTATAAATTAAAACATAGGTAAAATTTACCTTTTAAAAGAATAATAATTTAACAAAACATTTTTGAATATGTATATATAAAACATGGGTTTCAAGGAAAATGGATTTCTGATTGAGGAGAGAAATAATGTCATATTTTTTAAAAATCATTTTCTTTATTATCTAATGTACCAAAGAGGGAGAAATTGTAGCATTATTTTAATATATCATGATTATATGAGGAGAATAAAAATCATGAGAATTATTGAGTGGTAGATTTTGATATTTCAAAATTGGAGACTAAATCATAAAAAATAATGATAAATGATGAGATTGTAACACAAAATCATTATCCATCCAAAATTAAATTTTTATTCAAGAAGAAAAACATAGGTACAAACAAAGGATATGGGAAACAGAACAAGAGACAATCAACAAGAAATAAGCAATATGCAACATGGACCATAGGACCAGGGGGATAGAAGTAATGTAAACCAAGAGCATATCCTCTAATAAAATTAACCCCCTTAGGTTTAAAGAGATTAATCTATGGAATGAAAGTGATATTGGTGCCTGAGTTTTCATTAGACGTAAGATGATCCTCAACTTTGTTCTCCTCACGCCATGTGTGTGTAACACTGATATTGTGGAGGAGGGTATGACATTTCATAACCGCGTAGGTAATTGACGAGGGTTTATGGAACATACCATTCACGGATTTATGAAGAATCAAAGAATCAATCTCAACTTTAGTGATCAAAATATTCCTATGTTTTCACCGAGAGATCCATGTATGTATTTCTTTGGCCTCTACCTAGATAGGAGAACCATTCCCATAAGATGTAGTGAAATCCATCACAATGATTCATAAGCCCCATGAAGTAATAACAATTAAATAAACTTAAAATATAATGAGTATGAATAAATTCATTATATTACATATCAAAATGAATTATATACAACTTTTTGAGAAAATAAAGGTTCATAAAATAACAAACATCTCAAAGAAATCAAATTGAGACAAAATTCACTTACCTTAAGTATTAACATCTGTCGTACTCATTAAAACATACTATATATTAAATATAAAATTATTATAAATATATATCATAAAATATACATATATATCCAACCATATATGATTTTATTATTAAATTATATTACCTATTTATTAACAATTCCATGTCAATGTTTTCCTTTTTGTATTAACAACTTTGTTTTTATATATGTATTGACATGTTATTCTTCATCTTATTTCTTACATCAAGACTTAATAATCTCTTGAAAATAAACAATGATATAATAATAATATATATTCCATATATATTTATTTATATTAATCCATAAAATTGAGTGTTATGTAATGAATTACATCAATCATGGTGATGGTAGGTCATACGTACGGATGATCGTTGTTTCCATTTTCTTGTCATCTTGAATAAAATAAAATTCAATGATATATATATATATATATTATCATTAAAATCTATTTTTTATGCCATATATATCACCTATTTCTTTTAAACGCATCCTTGATTCATTCTGTGTAAAGCGTGAAGGAATCACATTGCTTCATGATGCGGTTGTCTGTCGTACACACGAATTGTATTCAAAAAAATGGAATTCTTTATATTATGTGTTATATAATGATTAAATATGAATAAATATATCATAAATATAATATATATCATATATAAACGTTTTCACCTTCATTATTCCCAATCATAAAGGTTATAATGGAAAAATTTGTGACATGGGTTTGTGAGGCGTTAGTCTGTCGTAAACACAAATGATGATATCGTAACCCATTTTATGGATGTTTTTGGGTGCGTTTTAGTCATAACTATAAATAAAAACATCTATAAATATGTAACACCGTTATTTTATCACATAATTATGATATAAAACCTATTTTAAGTTGTTTTTGTAAGTAATAAACCAAAACATTTATTGATGAACGTTACTTTTTATCCAGGTATCTACTTTTGTTTTGATCAAATGACCATATATAATTGGATTTATACCCAAATAAAGGCTTATATAATTATATTAGGTATTTTTATAAGTTATTATGGATTTTTATAGTCTCTCTAATTGGTTTTTGATATTTTGATCAGACGTGGAGATGGGGAGGCCTTTTATAATAGAGGTGAGTGTTACTTGTAATTTTAAAGAAAAAGAGAATTAAACCCACATTTGTTCCATGTGAATTGGAACCAATGATGAAAACATATCAATAATAGTATTTATATTTAAAAAATATTTCAATAAAATTGATTTTTTATAATTTTTTTTTAATTATTCACTTTCTGTTTAAATTTTCTTCCCTTACTAAACTTGTTTTCTCATTATCACCATGATTAATTTTAATATTTGTTATCGATATTTTTGGTGAAAATTTATGTTACACTTATTATCCATTATAATTTATTATTATTAAATATATTTATTACATTTTTTCATGTTCCGTTCAAAGATGTGGAAAAAATTATTTAAAATTAATCCCGCAAACTAGTTGAGAAACTGGGGTTATAAAGAAAAAAAGATCAACAGTTTAAAAAGTTTTTTATATCTAATATCAATATTAAATATATTAAAATGATCTAAATTGGATTAATATATATATATATTGTACTATTTATACTATAAAAACAATTTAAAATATAATTTACCATTATTTATAAATTAAAAGAAAATGCAGTATTCAATTAATTTTTTTTATTCATCAAAAAATGAAATATTGCTGAAAACTAAAAAAAATAAACATAAGATAATTTCAAAATTATGAATTAAAAAATTAATTTTATTTTATAAAATTAAATTTTCTAAAATTGTAGACTATTAAAATTTATTTCACAAAATACATAAAAATATTTTTTTAAATAGAATTTGCAAAACATATAATGACATTTAAAAAATATATATTTTATCAAAAATATTTTCTTTATTATGTGGAAAAAATTATACACAATATTTAAAAAGTACTGATTACTCTTCAAATTTCTATATTTAATGCCTCGGTTATAATTCACATGTTTAAATAACTATATTGTTGTTTTCATATTACTTAGTGTTTCTTGTAATGAACGTTAAGCCATTGTTGTGTGTAGCACAACCTTAACTTGGTGCTACGTGTAACACGAGACGTAAATAAATTCAATTTATTCAAAATAATTTATAAAAACTCGATTTTTTACAATTCAATCATTCATAGTAGAAAGGTTATTTATGGGCTTGTTAATCAAATATAGGATGTGGTTCCCTCTACAATTTAAGTGGATACATTGCTCATGGTGATGGGTATAGAATTCAAAAGTTTAAAATCATTGTTACCATGAAGGAGATAGACTATTTGGTCATATTTTTGGAAAAAATTTCTTCATATTTCAATGATTTTTTATATTAATATAAACACATATATTTTGTGTCATCTCAATTGTTTTAATGTCTTCCACTAATGTACCAACTACTTTAATGAGTTTGAATAGCTTTAAGAAATGGATAGTGGTGAGAGTATAATGTCTTAGGATTTTCATACAAAAATGTTACATCTTAATATATGAATATTAAATACATTTTCCATTAAAACATGCCCAATTATCATATAAGATTTTTATATTTTGAGAATAGATAAACAATACACTTATTACATGATTGATTTTCAACATATCCCTTATATATCTCCTCATTTATGACTCTTCTTAGAAACACCCTACATAAAACCATTCCATATAACCAAGAGAAAAGGAAATATAAGAAAGGGTCAACTCAGATACATAGTAAGGATATACATGGGATATATCAATAATTTATTAAGAATAAGGGAATGAAAACATGAACATATCCTTTTAAAATCATACCCAGCATATCATATATCACATTATTGAGTCATGGAGTCAATATATTCAATTCATAAGACATGAATCAAAAAGTAATCAAATAACATGAGACCTGAGATCATATCATTAGCATAAGTCATGGTATTATGGAATACACATAACAATATAAAATCATTTAACCAGTAGTCTGTGATTTATTCCTATAATAACATAGTGGAATGGGTTCAGTGCCAAAACAATCATAGTAGTCAAGGGTCACTCCCAAGACTATCATAGTGGACAATTTCTCTTACTGAGCGAGGTATACCCCCAATTCGAGTCTTTTTTATCTCATGAGATATTAATCTTTAACAAATTCATTTGAGGGAGATATAGGTATCATCCATCAAATATTAAAAATAATACATATGTATAACATAAGATTATAAATAATTCATGATATCAAAACACAAAAAATTAAATGGGTATCATAAAAATTTCCACATAACATAACTCATGGAAAAGAAATAAGACTCATAAACATCTCTCCATAATTAACATAAACCATCAACATAAATAATAAGTTCTAAATCCTTGGATAATGTACCCAATAATTCAAAAGTATTATCTAAAAATATTATCTAATATGAAAAATATTTTTGAGAGATACCTTGAAATAAATTTTGAGGAAGATAACCATTCTATTTTGAAATAATTTATTTCTTAAAAGGAAGGAAATTATAAAGGAAATTTTTTTCTTCGAATAGATACTTTTAAAACTATAAAAAAGCTTCAATGAATTAAGGATTGATTATTTATGTAAAATACACTCATTATGTATAAGTTAAGAAAACATTCCCTCATTGTTTTTTTAGAAAAGTCAAAAAGATTATTCCTTTAGAAAATGATGAAAAATACTCTAAAATTATATTTTAAAAATTAAAAATTTGGTAAAAATTACTCTAAGAAATTAATGGAAAATAGTAAAAAGCATTATAAATGTTGTAGGGAACTGGAACATGGAAGATAAATATTCCTATGGTGTGACATAAAAATAAATAATCCCAATTAACAATGAGATTATGAAGTAAACCTCTACAACTTAGGGTTATTTTGAATCATAACCATCATGAAAGAAATAACATCGAATGAAACATTAAATATAATGTATAAAAATAGATTAATTTTATAATATATCAATGGGGTATTATATACACCATATAAATTAATCAAGTCATTAAAATGACATATGTCTCGTAGAAGGAAAATTGAGATGAGAAACCCTTACCTCAAGTATCTCCTTTCATCGTTCACATTAAAACCTCTTATAAAGTAAATATTGATTTACTATTCATGTATTTCTTAAAAATTTCATATCTATCATTCAATTTATTATTTATTATAAAATATTTTCACCCATTTATTAATATTTTTTTATCAAATCATTATTCCAGATGATAACTGCTTTTTTTTCCTTGAATGTTTTGGTTTAGAAGTCGTAGTCCTTAAACATTGATCACGGTCACATAATTTTAATAATGTAAATCATGGTATAAAAAAATATATATTAATTATCTAAAAATTTATATTCATTCATAAAAAATTATTGATAGAAAAATGAATGGCATCGCTCATGGAGATGCGGGGTCATAAGTATGTATGAACACATTTTCTATTCATTTGAATGATATAATTAAGGAAAGATAAATAGTTATTCATAGTTCAATAATAATTGATATTTAATATGTATTATATATATTCATCAAATTCATGCTAATTATTATCCTTGTAAAATATAAATGAAAAATTAATCTCATCACATCATAGTGGTGTTAGTTCACACAAACGCTGAAAAGTCGTTATCATTTCCAAAAAATTTGGATTATAAAAAGGTTGAAATTATATTATCACTAAAAAGGTATAATTATGTCATTAATATAGAAATTAAATATTAAACCTTTAATAATACCCATTTATAAAATATGGTGAGTAAAAATGAATTTCATCTCTATGATGGGACAGTATGTCGTACTTATGCACGAGCGATACTTTCACTTCTTTTTTAAGGGGAAAGTGGGAGTATAATGGTTTTTTCATATTCATAAAAACATTTAAATATATTTATTAAAATTAATTTATTATTTTATGATTAATATCAGATATTTGGATGAGGTAAATAATAATAGAATAAATAAAATGATCAGTTGAGCTGATTACCTCTTCTTCGAAACGACTCCTTTTGATCTCTTATAAAGGGCCATAGGGGTAGTCTTTTATGAATACCATTACCACTACAATTTGTATAGGTAATTTATAAAGATAAATTTTTAGGGTATGGTTGACATATATGGTTCAAATTTGCTTATATAATTAAGGGAAGGTGTTCCCTTTTATAATTTATGTGAGGGGCAGTTTTGGGAGTTCATCATAAAAAAATAGAATGAAATAATACAATTCACAAGAAAAATACTTCAAATGGTCATTAATCTAATCCCAGGGTATGCGATGGTCGAAATATCATCAAAAAAATAAAATTTGGGCAAGTTTATATGATATTTTAGACATTATCCTTTTATTTATGCCCTTAATTAACATATTTTATCCTCAACTATGGTAACATAATTTTCACTCATAAAAGGTTATAATTTTATATATAACATAAATATTGGAGAATAAATTGATATGGGATTAAATTTTTTAACTTATATTATCTTATTTTTTCATTTTTTAGGATTTATATTATTTTCAAATAATTTTTCAAAATATTATATTTATAAATCATTATTATTGTCAATTTTGACATTTTTCATTACTTTGACTTCAATGTCATCAAATGAACATTTAAAAATAAAATAAATTATATCAATTTATCCCCAAAATTTCATGGCCATATATAAAATTGTTATATCACCTTAATCATCTTGAATTACAATAATTATAATATTTTTAATATCAATAATTTTATTTTCTCATTAATTGAGTAATCATTGTGGCATCGATGTTCAATGATTTAATGTAGTTATTTCATCCCAATAAATTACAAATATCATACCATGACAAAAATGAACATTCTAAATTTCAAAATAGTATTTATAGTCAAAATCATCATATATATAACCCCATATTAAAAAAATTAGAGTTTTTAAATACAAGAGTATGACATGTTTGACTTTTCTGGAAATAAAATAATATAAATGTCACAATATCATTAAAATTTCCACAATAGGAAATATAACCAAAAAATACAAAATTATTGAATAAATTAACTCATATTATAAATTTTATCAAGTTTTGTTGTTATTTAATAGTCCTTACCATTTTATTGTTAACATAAATTACCTGATTTAACCTTATTGTGGTAATGATGTTATAATAGTTAATGTTTTTAAAGACCTAAAATAATAGGGTAATATTTAAAAAAATTGGAACAAAATATTTCAAATAAGAAGTCCAATTTCTATATTAAACTCACAAAACATGAATATTTTATTTAAAATTTAATCCTGAAAATTACAACGAAAAATAGTTTTCTTGAAAAATACAATTTTTCCCAAAAAAATGTACTTATACCAAATAAAGGTATATTGATTTTTATAATTCTATTATTTATAATATATCTAAATAAAAATTTCTCAATATTATTTTAGAATAGATAAGAATTATAAATGAACAATTTAATATAATAAAATGAATGTCTTATAAAAATCTACATGTTGCACTATTTCCTGAAAATTTAACAATCTCAAAAACAATTATATAAAATCATCTGAAGATTATTTTGGAAAAATGAATTATAAAATTAAATATATTCTCTATAATAATTTTTCAAAAAAATCATAAACTAATTTTAATATCCAATTCTAATAAAATCTATTGTGTAGAAAACGTGTTTTTGAAGAATAAAATGAATTTACTAAAACTAAAATTACTGTTTACTAAGAATATTTCAATTTATTTATATTTATTAATAAATTTTAGGGTATTTCATTAATTACTTAATCATATTCATATATATTAGATTAAAAACTAGGTTATAAATATCACATTATATAATAATAATTTAATAGTGTATTAATGTTTTTTAAACTCGATATTTGCGTGTAATAAAGTCCATCAAAGAAATAAAAATATTTAATGGAAACAATTATATAAAATATCAGGGTGTTATATTCTCCCCCATCCCCTTTCATATATTGTATCGTCTCAATTTGAATAGGTTCTAAGTAATCAATGGTTTGACGTTTGAAAATTACATTGTGGATTACCACATCCCGAAAAGGGTTAATAAAACAATCTATTGAAAAGTGAGAAAGGGAAGTATGATAGTCATCTAGATTTACACATGCATGGTTTAGAAATATAATAACATTAGTAGGATGTGATTATATAGACCTGAGAGAAAATTAATGTATATAGATTATTGATCATAATAAAACAAATGATCTCGAGAAAGTTAACAATAAAAAAACTATAAAACATAGGAATGGAAAAGACCATCATTTATTTATAATTTAAGTTTAAAAAAACCATTTTTCCATAAGTTCCTTTTCCCAGATTTAAGGATTCCCCTTACCATCTAGACTTTGAACAGAAGGAAATTTACATACATTACATATATTATTTTTTTCCTTTAATAAATTTCTACCTAATAATCTCGTATATGCCTTCAAAAGATGAATATTCATGATGAATATTTCAAGCCTCAATGTAACACCCCGAGATTTTATGAAAAATATTCTTTTTAATTTCATTAATGTCTTGTGTTGTACGCTACACCAAAAGGATCTTTCAAAACACACATCCTTGACTTGCCTTCCATTACACGCAATCGCGACCTTCCTTGATAGCGTGTGTAGTACGCAATACCGAGTTTCACTAAACAACGATATGCTATTAAAATATTATTAAAACTAGCCATTATGAATAGTAATAACCACTTTTTTGAAATTTTGTAAATTTTATTTTTCAAAATGGACTTCATTTTTGGATTTGGAATATCGAAATTAGCTTAGGGTGAAATTTTGGTAATTTTTGGATAACTTTCATATTTTGATGAATAGTGGAAATTACTAAATTTTAATTAAAAAAAACTTTTTCAATCAAAATAATTAATAGTGATAAATTATTAATTTTAGTGGTTTTAAAGTATATTTAGAATATATTTTTACAATTTAATACAATGATGGTCATTGGATGTAATTTCACATTTAAACCACTTATAAACAAGTTTCAATCTTTTGATAGTTATTATCTCTTAAAAACACGCTATTTGTTTTGACGACGGGAATTAATTTTTAAATTAGTTAATGCAACTGATATGTTTTGAATTTGGTAAAATATACATCATTTTTGAGTTCATAATATCAAATATATCTTAGGCCTAATTTTTGGTATTTTTCTGAAAACTTTCAATTTTTGATAAATAGTGAAACCACTAAGTGGTAGTTAAAAAACTGAATTTTTCATAAAACTTAATTTTACCGCTTCTGTGAATGGAATTTCGAAAATCCAAGAGACACGGTTAATATCAAGGACTAAAATGTGGTTCAATGAGATGAAAATAATTTTTGGTGAATAGTAACTTTTTACTTTTTTTAACGCGGTTAATAGTAAATAGGGTAACTAAGGGTAAATATGATATTACTATTACCCTAACACATGTTCTAATTCTATTGGATAAGTGTAATTCGACCAAAAAAAACCTTATGAATATAATATGACCATTTAGGTCCACTTGGATTAGATTATGACATTTAATATTATTTTATTTAATGAATAGTTAAAATAGTTAAAATCAAAGTTTAATAACTAAAACATTTTTAATATGGGTTTATACATAAGATAAATTCGATTATAAATATTAATTAGAAAGCTAAAAATATTTCCTACCTAATGATATTTTATTTATAATTTTTAGACTTTAAATAAATTAATTTATTTATGATACAACGATGATGCAGTAATTTCCCTTTTAAGGAAATGTTAATATAATTGATGTTATAAATACCCAAAGAAATGTAATTTGAGACTTTTTATGAATTCCAATAATTTTCAAGGTTACTATGATATATTAGTGTTGATTTAATTAACTTGGTTTGAACATATAATTCGGTTCTCACTTTGACAAAAATCATATATCAAATAGTGTCAAAATTGACACAAAATAGTTTTTAAATCAAATATTATATTATTAATTGTTATTTTATTCCTAAAAATCTAAGGTTAGGCCAAATGACATAGATAAGGATATATATATTAATAATAAACAATTTGGGGTTCGTTTTGCATTTTATAGTAAGTGTATTAACCATATAGTGTAAGAAAACAAAAAGACACGGTAAAAGTTAAATCATTTACCTTAGAGTTAAATCTAATTGATAAGGTTAAAATAATAACCTAAACTTGTCTAAATCCTATTGGTTGATAGGATTTCGACCCATCCCCACTTTATCTTCTAAATAATACCCTTTGGAACCATTATAAACCGATTTTGACTTTAATATAAAATAATATTTTGAGATATTTTTAAGGTGCCCCTCTCCTCCCTTATAAAAGGGCACCTCCTCCCCCTCCTCCTCACACCAATTTGAGAACTCAAGCTCGGCCAAACCCTGCCAAAATACCTTCTCCACTTCCCTAGAATAATCCTAGAGGTCCTGGTCTTCTTCAAAGACCAATCTTAGTTCCCTAAGTGGAGGATTCAAAGAGGCGTTTCAAAGAAGAGGTAATATCCATTACCGATCTTTTCAATTTCTTTCTTCTTCAACTTCTTCTTCTTTAGTTGTTTAATGAAAAAGTAATAACATAAGTATTACTTACATACTGATATGTTATTATAAATATGAAACAACCCTAATTCACCTTCTATCCATCCTACGGAAAAATGAAATCACCGCGCATGCGTACGTACGGAATACCGTCTCCACGTCGTGGTGTAATCTATTTTCCACCACCACATTAATAGGATGGGTATAGTGGTGTAATGAGTAACTATATATGATTATTATAAATTGATATTGATACTGAAATAGTCTACATACACTTCAACACAATTCCATGACCATGGGAACGATATCATCGCTCGTGCGTACGTACGGAATACCGTCTCCACGACGCGATGAGATTCATTCTCAATGATTAACCATTCATGAATGATTATAAATTATATATAATAAGTACTAATGAAATATATGACATAATAATGATACTGTATTTATGTAAATTTATATTTATGTCATCTACTTAATTCCATTCACTTCAATAAGGAAACGAAAACAGCGTTCATGCGTACGTACGGACTACCGTCTCCATGAACGGTGTATTTCATTCCATTTATCGATATTATATATATATATATATATTATGAATATATATTATATATAAATAATGTTTTACATTCTGGATATAAGTAATCATGATCCAAGTAATCATATTAATAATTACAAGTTAAAAACATGGACGACAAATGAGACGATTTTACCCAAAACGCTACTTTAACATGAATTTACAAAAGCATGGGTAATATAAAGTCATAAGTGGACCATATATGATATAATAACAATGAATATGATTCTGGAATAAGTCAATAACATGATTTAAATCATTATACAGGAGTTTTGGACACTTACAAAGCAAGTCGGACCGAAGGTAAGGGAAATATCACAATCTCATTTTTATCCGAGATTGTTTATTCGTAAGTATTTATTGGGGTGTATTTTATCATCCACATCCATGTTCCCTAAATATGTAATATTGTTTCCATCCACTTACACTAGTTTAAATCCAATTTTACCCTTCGGTGAGTTTTTAGTAAAAGATATGAAAGGAATCTTTTGTCGTTTTTCGTACGAGGTACTTTTTGACTTTTCCGACAAAAGTATGAAGAATGTTTTTTTTAACTTATACGGCATGAATGGATTTCTAAAACATTATTTCCAAGAAGATTCCTTTACAAGTATTCATGTTTATTTTTAATCAACTTCTTTTAGTTTAAAATTGTATGACATGTTAAGAAAGGAAAAGTGTTTTTGAAGTAGAAAGGATATTTTCCTCAAGAATGAAGTTCATGTATTTTATCGAAATTATTTACCATCTAAGATAATAAAAGGGTTCTGTTTTTATCCCTATTATTACATGGATTTGATTATGTTGTTATGGAAATATTTTTATGAATTCCTTTATCTTATATGAATTGTTTTATGATGTCATGTTGATTAAGAATCCCATTTTTATTACATGGGTTACGCTATGATGTATGGTTTATGATTATGTGGCACACATAAGAAAGGATTCATTATAAGATGGGTGGGACCTATATCTCCCTCCAATTCATTGGGTAAAGATTTATATCTCATGAGATAGACATGGATGGAACGGAAGGTTATTTTGGTTCAGTGATACAGGACTGAAACGAGGAGTGAACTCGGTTCAGAAAGGGACTTTGTCCACTAAGATAGTCTTGGAAATGAGTCATGACTAACAAGAAATGATTTTCCTTGATTATGTGTGAATTCCACAAAGTTTCATGTTTTAAGTTATGATTATTGTGAATACAATTCACTGCCATGAGTTATCCCAGGTTATGAAATTATGATCTCTTTTGCAGGTTAAGATTTCCAAAAGTTATGTTCTTATGTATATGATGTGATGTATATTTCTTTTGTTTACCCTTACTGAGCATTTGAGCTCACCCTTTTATGTTTTCTTTTCCCCAGGATATAAAGAAAGGTTTTAGGTAAAAAAAAAAGGGAAGATCTTTATGGGAGATATTGAAGATCTTTCACCAGGATTAGAAGATTATATTCCGAGTTTCCAAAGACACTAAACTATTACGGTCCTTGTGTGTGTGTTTTTGTAATGTACTAAGTATTCCGCAAATGTAATCTAATTTCCATGTACGTCAAGCTTCGGGTATCTACAGTTGGTATCAGAGGAAAGGTTTAGTCAACCTTTGGAAACTAGGATGTGAGAACGTTAGTGAGATCCCTAGAGATATTTCTAAGGTATGTCTAGGGATGTCCCTAAGGTTAAGTATATGTATAGGTTATAGTACTAGAATTACGCTAACGATCATAGAATTAAACCTAAGATGTTAGATATTGAAGGTACTCCCCCTTTATTATGTTGTTTTCCCTAGCATGATTTTTGCCTCTCACACTATTCTTTTTGGGATTTAGATGATGGCTGGAACCCAAAGGAACCGTGTTGATCAATGAAATGGACAATGCAATGATTGCCCTCCTGAAAAAACAAATGTTATGGGAGATGGGGTGCAAAATCTTATTGCTATACTTACACAAGCTATGAATCATTCTGGGCTTCCAAATGAGCAGAGAAGGGAACAATATTCTATTGAGTCCTTCATGAGGCAACGTCCACCTTCTTTCAGTGGGACTTCTGATCCACTTGTTTCTGAACAATGGATCAGTACCACTGAAAAGATTTTTTCAGTTCTTCAATGTTCTGAACATGATAAAGTCATCTTAGCAGTATATCGTTTGGAAGGTGAAGCTGATCAATGGTGGAATCTTATCAAGAATACAAGGCTAAGAGATGAAATTGAGTCCATGGAATGGGACGAGTTCAAGAACTTGTTTTTCACTAAGTACTTACCTCGTATTCTTCGAACAAAGATGGAAAAGGAGTTTCTTGAGCTGAAGCAAAAGGATGATGAATCTTGTTGGTATATACGAAGCTAATTTTACAAGACTTGCAAGGTATGCATCTGGCATTATCATCCAACCTGAAAGCAAAGTTGATCGATTTTTCAGTGGCTTAAAACCAAGTCTTCGAAGGGAATTAGCTATAAGAGACTTCAATAGCTATAAAGAAATTGTGCGTTGTGCTATCAAGGTAGAAATGGAAGTTGGTGTTACATATCCATCTCATGGTTTTGACAAGAAACGAAAGATGGAGTTCAAGGAGAAATCTCAGAATAATGGTGAAAAGAAGATGAATGTTTCCTTATGCACAAAGTGTGTAAAGAAGCATGGTGGAGATTGTCTTAAAGGGACTAGAAAATGTTTTAAGTGTGGAAAAGAAGGTCATCGAGCATCTGAGTGTCGAAGTAATGGAAAAAGGGTTTCTAATGATGCGAATAAATCAAACACTGCAGAGAACGCACCACCAACACTTCAATGCTTCAAGTGCAAGGAAATGGGGCATTATGCTAATAAATGCCCTAATCCAAGGGTTAGTGATGATCAACATGAGCAACCGCTTAAGGCAAAGGACAAAGGGAAGTCACATGCGATCACTATTGGCGATGTTGAATATGAAAACGATGTGGTGGAATGATTAAGTGTTTATGTAATGGGATTCCAAAATAATGTTGTATCATAAAGTATTGGAATGTTTATGATATTTTTGGAAATAAGATGATATGCGCATAATGAAGGGAAAACAAGAAAATGAAATGTTTAACAGTATTCATGAGCTCATGATTGATATAAGGACTAAGTGATATCATGGTTTGAGTATATAGAATTTTGAGGATTTTAGTATGTGGAAAGTGTTAACATTTAACTATTTTCACTAAGGTTCAATGGGTATTCAAGAGAATACATGATTAAGGACTTTGAATGTTTATAATGTGACCAACAAGACATATCTTATGATATATGGGGATCAACGATGGTATTAAATCTTTGGTAATTGTTTTCACTACATTATGAGAGTGGACTGTAGTATTATGGGTAAGCCTAAAGATTGGAATGGATTATGTTGGACATAAGTTAGTATTGTTTAAGGATAGATGTTTTTTTCGATATTACTGATGGGATGTTATAGTAATATAGTTTTAGAAAAAGGACAACCTGCAGGACGAGCGACAGCCCATCGCGTCGGACAGGGATGTGGGAATCGAACCCACAACCGAAGTGCGACTGGCCTTTATCGCCTACCACTGGCCTACAGGAAGTCCCTGTTTAGTAGAAACCAGTTTTATTTTATTAAGCGGTATGATATATGAAGTATAAGTTCATTTTTGGAACCATATACGATTAACCATAAGATGGACTTATAACTTTTGCTAACCTTTTGTTTGAAAGAGATGGAATGACCCATCATTATATCACATGATCTACTAACACATCACGAATGACAAATTCAACTTCATTTCTTTAAGAGATGAAGTGGAAATTGTCCAAAGAACGAAAAACGGCGAGACTATACCAAAATCACGAAAGTATTTCTTCTAATTCCAATTTCATCAACTTTAGGGAAATGATCTTGAAAACCAAAAATGTTGTCCTAGTGCTCTTATATCTGATGAATCAGATGGTACCTTATATCATCACAAATTTATGGATTTGTGATTGTTGGCTTTTCCATAGCCATGTTCTCTACCACTCTCCTTCAGAACATGATGGTTAGATTTCTCTTCCATATCCATAATTTCACCTATGTGGAAACCCAGTGATTAGTTTATTTGGGTAACCGTTACGTTTTATACTTTTGTTTTTAAAGATTTGTTTTGGTATTCCTTTTTACGATGTGGGTTTCGATTAAAGAAACATTCGAATAGTAAACCATTTATAACCCCGACGAATTTCGAGGGAGAAATTCATTTTAAGGGGGGTAGAATGTAACACCCCGAGATTTTATGAAAAATATTCTTTTTAATTTCATTAATGTCTTGTGTTGTACGCTACACCAAAAGGAGCTTGCACAACACGCATCCTTGACTTTCCTTCCATTACACGCAATCGCGGCCTTCCTTGATAGCGTGTGTAGTACGCAAAACCGAGTTTCACTAAACAACGATATGCTATTAAAATATTATTAAAACTAGCCATTATGAATAGTAATAACCACTTTTTAAAATTTTGTAAATTTTATTTTTCAAAATGGACTTCATTTTTGGATTTGGAATATCGAAATTAGCTTAGGGTGAAATTTTGGTAATTTTTGGATAACTTTCATATTTTGATGAATAGTGGAAATTACTAAATTTTAATTAAAAACAACTTTTTCAATCAAAATAATTAATAGTGATAAATTATTAATTTTAGTGGGTTTAAAGTATATTTAGAATATATTTTTACAATTTAATACAATGATGGTCATTGGATGTAATTTCACATTTAAACCACTTATAAACAAGTTTCAATCTTTTGATAGTTATTATCTCTTAAAAACACGCTATTTGTTTTGACGACGGGAATTAATTTTTAAATTAGTTAATGCAACTGATATGTTTTGAATTTGGTAAAATAGACATCATTTTTGAGTTCATAATATCAAATATATCTTAGGCCTAATTTTTGGTATTTTTCTGAAAACTTTCAATTTTTGATGAATAGTGAAACCACTAAGTGGTAGTTAAAAAACTGAATTTTTCATAAAACTTAATTTTACCGCTTATGTGAATGGAATTTCGAAAATCTGAGAGACACAGTTAATATCAAGGACTAAAATGTGGTTCAATGAGATGAAAATAATTTTTGGTGAATAGTAACTTTTTACTTTTTTTACCGCGGTTAATAGTAAATAGGGTAACTAAGGGTAAATATGATATTACTATTACCCTAACACTTGTCCTAATTCTATTGGATAAGTTTAATTCGACCAAAAACAACCTTATGAATATAATATGACCATTTAGGTCCACTTGGATTAGATTATGACATTTAATATTATTTTATTTAATGAATAGTTAAAATAGTTTAAATCAAAGTTTAATAACTAAAACATTTTTTACATTGGTTTATTCATAATATAAATTCGATTATAAATATTCATTAGAAATCTAAAACGATTTCCTACCTAATGATATTTTATTTATAATTTTTAGACTTTAAATAAATTAATTTATTTATGACACAACGATGATGCAGTAATTTCCCTTTTAAGGAAATGTTAATATAATTGATGTTATAAATACCCAAAGAAATTTAATTTGAGACTTTGTATGAATTCTACTAATTTTCTAGGTTACTATGATATATTAGTGTTGATTCAGTCAACTTGTTTTGAACATATAATTCTGTTATAACTTTCACAAAAATCATATATCAAATAGTCTCAAAATTGACACAAAATAGTTTTTAAATCAAATATTATATTATTAATTGTAATTTTATTCCTAAAAATCTGAGGTTCGGCCAAATGACATAGATAAGGATATATATATTAATAATAAACAATTTGGGGTTCGTTTGGCATTTTATAGTAAGTGTATTAACCATATAGTGTAAGAAAACAAAAAGACACGGTAAAAGTTAAATTATTTACCTTAGAGTGAAATCTAATTGATAAGGTTAAAATAATAACCTAAACTTGTCTAAATCCTATTGGTTGATAGGCTTTCGACCCATACCCACTTTATCTTCTAAATAACACCCTTTGGAACCATTATAAACCGATTTTGACTTTAATATAAAATAATATTTTGAGATATTCCTAAGGTGCCCCTCTCCTCCCTTATAAAAGGGCACCTCCTCCCCCTCCTCCTCACACCAATTTGAGCACTCAAGCTAGTCCAACCCCTGCCAAAATCCCTTCTCCACTTCCCTAGAATAATCCTAGAGGTCCTGGTCTTCTTCAAAGACCAATCTTAGTTCCCTACGTGGAGGATTCAAAGAGGCGTTTCAAAGAAGAAGTAATATCCATTACCGATCTTTTCAATTTCTTTCTTCTTCAACTTCTTCTTCATTAGTTGTTTCATGACAAAGTAATAACATCAGTATTACTTACATACTGATATGTTATTATAAATATGAAACAACCCTAATTCACCTTCTATCCATCCTACGGAAAAATGAAATCACCGCGCGTGCGTACGTACGGAATACCGTCTCCACGCCGTGGTGTAATCTATTTTCCACCACCACCTTAATAGGATGGTTATAATGGTGTAATGAGTAACTATATATGATTATTATAATGTGATATTGATACTGAAATAGTCTACATACACTTCAACACAATTCCACGACCATGGGAACGATATCATCGCTCGTGCGTACGTACGGAATACCGTCTCCACGACGCGATGAGATTCATTCTCAATGATTAACCATTCATGAATGATTATAAATTATATATAATAAGTACTAATGAAATATATGACATAATAATGATACTTTATTTATGTAAATTTATATGTATGTCATCTACTTAATTCCATTCACTTCAATAAGGAAACGAAAACAGCGTTCATGCGTACGTACGGACTACCGTCTCCATGAACGGTGTATTTCATTCCATTTATCGATATTATATATATATATATATATATTCTGAATATATATTATATATAAATCATGTTTTACATTCTGGATATAAGTAATCATGATCCAAGTAATCATATTAATAATTACAAGTTAAAAACACGAACGACAAATGAGACGATTTTACCCAAAATGCTACTTTAACATGAATTTACAAAATCATGGGTAATATAAAGTCATAAGTGGACCATATATGATATAATAACAATGAATATGATTCTGGAATAAGTCAATAACATGATTTAAATCATTATACAGGAGGTTCGGACACTTACAAAGCAATTCATACCGAAGGTAAGGGAAATATCACAATCTCATTTTTATCCGAGATTGTTTATTCGTAAGTATTTATTGGGGTGTATTTTATCATCTACATCCATGTTCCCTCAATATGTAATATTGTTTCCATCCACTTACACTAGTTTAAATCCAATTTTACCCTTCAGTGAGTTTTTAGTAAAAGATATGAAAGGAATGTTTTGTCGTTTTTCGTACGAGGTACTTTTTGACTTTTCCAAAAAAAAGTACGAAGAATGTTTTTTTTAACTTATACGGCATGAATGGATTTCTAAAACATTATTTCCAAGAAGCTTCCTTTACAAGTATTCAAGTTTATTTTTAATCAACTTCTTTTAGTTTAAAATTGTATGACATGTTAAGAAAGGAAAAGTGTTTTTGAAGTAGAAAGGATATTTTCCTCAAGAATGAAGTTCAAGTATTTTATCGAAATTATTTACCATCTAAGATAATAAAAGGGTTCTGTTTTTATCCCTATTATTACATGGATTTGATTATGTTGTGATGGAAATATTTTTATGAATTCCTTTATCTTATATGAATTGTTTTATGATGTCATGTTGATTAAGAATCCCATTTTTATTACATGGGTTACGCTATGATGTATGGTTTATGATTATGTGGCACACATAAGAAAGGATTCATTATAAGATGGGTGGGACCTATATCTCCCTCCAATGCATTGGGTAAAGATTTATATCTCATGAGATAGACATGGCTGGAACAGAATGTTATTTCGGTTCAGTGATACAGGACTGAAACGAGGAGTGAACTCGGTTCAGAAAGGGACTTTGTCCACTAAGATAGTCTTGGCAATGAGTCATGACTAACAAGAAATGATTTTCCATGATTATGTGTGAATGCCACAAAGTTTCATGTTTAAAGTTATTATTATTGTGAATACATTTCACTGCCATGAGTTATCCCAGGTTATGAAATTATGATCTCTTTTGCAGGTTAAGATTTCCAAAAGTTGTGTTCTTATGTATATGATGTGATGTATATTTCTTTTGTTTACCCTTACTGAGCATTTGAGCTCACCCTTTTATGTTTTCTTTTCCCCAGGATATAAAGAAAGGTTTTAGGTAAAAAAAGGGAAGATCTTTATGGGAGATATTGAAGATCTTTCACCAGTATTAGAAGATTATATTCTGAGTTTCCAAAGACACTAAACTATTACGGTCCTTGTGTGGGTGTTTTTGTAATGTACTAAGTATTCCGCAAATGTAATGTAATGTCCATGTACGTCAAGCTTCGGGTCTCTACACTCAATAAATAGGATCAACTTATAACATATTACATAATCGACAAAAGGATAAAAATATACTCCTTCTACCTTTATATATTAACCAAATACAAAATTATTATCATACGTTATTTAATATGGATATATACATTAGTTTCTAAAATATTAGCAGCAATGCCCATAAGTGATCAATCCTAAAACGTCCCCAAAATATGTCTAACCACATTAATGACTCTAAAATTTAGAAAACAGTTCTCTATGATACAAAAAACAAAACATTAACCCCAAAAAGCAGTTGTTAATTTCATATACCAAATTTTTTAACACTTTTGTCATTTATTCTCTAGACACATGGAATTATCCTAAATTACCATAAAACCTTAATGAAATCATACATGATTCAAAAAATTAACATTATTCTTTTTTGTTAAATAAAAATTCACACTAATAAATATATTCTATAAATACAAAATGCCACAATCCTTAACAAATATGAATTAAGTCACATTATCATCAAATCATTTAAGATTTTCAAGGTTGCCAGTATTATCCCATTAGTCTTAATCATCTTTTTATCTCAAATAAATATTATTATATCCAAAATGAAACATATTATGGGTTATCATTCCCTCAATCATGTGTTTTAGAAAAATATCATCTTTCCACTAAATCGCTTTTCTTGTTTATTAGTACGATTCCGTATATAATTTCAATTCCTTAAATAATGAAATGTAGTAACAATCTAGAGATGTTTCATTTATCTTATAATCCAGAATATTATTCATAAAATCTTTTCTATACATATTTCTCACATCCCAACACATAATTATTTCAATCATTCTACTTCTTTATTAATTCATTAACCTTCCTTTTTCATCTTTTTACATAACACTACTTTCCTTTCATATTTCATTAATATTGTCTTTATTATCAATGGAAAAAATTACGTGTACAAACTTGTTGATCAAATTCTGGATATCTCTACCTAGGACATCAATTTTATTAATGACCATAATTTACAAATTTAAAAAATTAAACCATTGATTTAACATTATTTAAACCATTATTCCCATTCACTTTATTAACTAAAACAGTCAATTTTCCTTTGAAATTAATTTCTCAATGTATTTCTTTTTCACACCCAAGACGTCGTCTAGTTCCTTTAAGGAACTCTCCACCACGATTCCTCCCAAATTCTTGACATACTGAAAATTGAATATTCTTTACTGAATGGTCATCTTTAAACTCCATTTTCATCTTATTATATGTTTTTATAAAACTCACATAAGTTGATATTTTTTATCATATTATGATATTTCATATTAGGTATAATTATAAGGTTTCCCCTCTATTTCCAATTATAATTGGTTTCTCAAGAGTAAAATCATTCCATTATCCATCACATTAACCATTTACTTAAATCATCAAGGTTCCAACCATTACATGAAAATAAAATCATAGTTTGGGAATGAATCATCATAACAAGAAAATTTATATTCATTTATTGAATTTTAAAACCCCGACACCTTTTAAATCTATCCCACTATAGGTTCAACCTAGTTTATCCTTGATTATCATTTATTCAAAACCATCATAAATTAATAAAAAATATAGAGTCACCCAAACAATATCCATGAGTATTGTCAAACTTTGTGAGTAGAAAGGGGTTTTTATGTAATAGGTGACGATTGAGTCTAGCTTTATGTGCCCTATTTGGGATTCTTACCCCTAGGTACAATTTTCCCTTAGAGACATCCACTAGTAATATCACGGTACAGATTTGAACCCCTAATCTCTTCCATACCAAAAATTTAAGATATTATCTAATAAATATAATTGTACCTAGTGTTATCACCAAACATTTATAACCCTAATATCCAATGGTTGACTAAACCTTGCTCTGGTACCAACTATAATGACCCAAGATTTTCCTATAAAAATATTATATCATAATAGATTAATACTCAATACATTGTAAAAAAATATCCATATGGACTTCATAAGTTTAGTTTATTTTGAATATAGATAGAAAATATTCTTATTTCATGAAATATCTTCAACATATATCATAAATATCTCCCCATTTAATATCATTCTTATATGTATGATATATAAAATATTTCTTTATAACCTGGGGAAAATGAAAGATAAGAAAGGATGAACTCATATTATACGGAAAACGTTATCATGTGGGATAAAAATGATATCATAAAAATAAGGGAATAAGGGAAAGAACATTATATTTCAAAATCATACCAATCATATCATAGATTATAATCTTGAGTTATAGAATCAGTCATGGTAGTTCAGAAAACATGAATAAAAATGAATCATAGATTATGAGCCATGAGATCATAACATTTATAAGTCATGGAATTGTGTCATGCACATAATAATATAATATAATTTACATGGTAGAAAAGGATCATTTCCTAGAAAATCATACATTAATGGGTTCACTCCCAAAACCATCATATTTATAATGGTTCAATCTGTAAACTATCATATTATACAATGTCCATTATTTAATCGGGTCCACTCCCTTTCCAATATTGTTTATCTCATTAAATATCAATATTTTCCCAACAAATTGGAGGTAGATATAGGTCCTTTCCATAAAATAATAAAAATAATACATATTTTTTCCAAAATATCATAAATCATTCATTATATTAGAATCCTTAAAAATGGGTTTCATAAGCATATCATTATTATGTAACACGTGGAAATGAAATGGGATACATATACATCATTCCATCAAAAACATAATTCATCTATAGAAAGAATGAGGGTGGTATCAAATGATGATACTGCTATTAATTCATTATAAATATCAAATAATGTTATCTTATATATATATTTATTTTAAATGACACTTGAAATGTATCTTAAGGAAAATAACCATTCCATTTTGAAATCAATTCTGTTTTTAAGTTGTGTAATTATAATGTAAAATATTTTCTTTTAACATAACCTTCTAAAATTTTAAATCTGTCATAAAATAATTAATCCCTATTTATGTTATGAAAATATTTGCATTTTATATAAGTTAAAAAATATCAATTTCATATTTTTTCTATAATTTCACAAAGTACCTCATTTGAAAAATGACAAAAAATTATTTTTAACCCATTTTTTGAAAAGTCAAAAATGGGTAAAAATTATTTTACAAATATTTAAGAGAACAGAAAAAAAAATTGAAAACATTTTTAGTAAACATTGACAAGGAATATAATTATTTCTTAGGTGAGACTTAGAAATTTACAATCCAGAATTGTAATGAGATTGTAAAATAAACACTTACCATTTGTTTTTATTTTGAGTCAAAATCCCCATGAAATAAATAATGTAAAGTGATAAATTAAAAACCATGAAAAATATATATTAATTGGATAATTTATAAAAGTGTTCGTATATACACCACATAAATGAAATATATAGTTAATATGGAATATGTCTCATAAATGTAAAAGTGAATCTATCAATCCTTACCTAAAGTCTCACCTTTCCGCGTTCACATTAAAAAATACTGTATAATATATTTTTATTTATTATACATATATTAAATAACCATACTCATATCTATAATAACATTTATTATTTATTTATAACATATTATCACCCATTTATTTATTATTTGTTAATAAAATAATTATTATGGGTGATAACCACTTCGTTTTTAAATTTTGTTTTAGTAAGAAATTCTTAATACTTATAATTTTATCATGGTACCATAATTTACAGAATATTTATCATCATATAAAAATAAAATATTTTCATTATATACATATTTATAATTATTCATAAGAGTGTATATAAATAAATGAATTACATTATTTATGGAGATGTTGGGTTGTACATACGGATGAATGTTGTTTAATTTTTTCGACTCATGGGATGAAATAGTGATAAATAATAATTATTCCACAAATATTAATTATATATATATATATATTCATAAAATTTATCCATATTAACATATAAGTAAAATATAAAGGAAAAAACAATCGCATCTCATCGAAAAGGTGGTAGTCCACTTAAACTCATGAACGATGTTATCGTTTCCCAAATGATTGGATGGTTAGAAGGTAGAAATGATATTATCATTTATGAATTATAATTATTCAATGAATATAATATATAAATATTAAAAACCTCATAATACCCATAAGTAAAATGTGGTTTTGAATAATTAATTATATCTCTACATGGAGACGATATGCCATACATATGCATGGGTGATATATTCAATTCTTGTTTGAATAAAAAAATGGTGTAACAGTGTTTTCATAATAATAATAATATTTGAGTAAATTTAGTATACTGAAGTTTTTATTTTATAATAAATATAATAAATTTAGAGGATGTAAAGAGGAGTATACAAATAAAGTTATCGTTCAAGGTTATTACATCTTTTTTGTAATGACTCCTTTAGAGTTCTCTAAACGGCTCTAGGGTTGGTCTATTAGCAAGCCTATAACCTCTAGAATGTGTCTATGGCAGTTTATAAGGGAATATTTAGGGGTATATAAAATCTAGAACTATATATGTGGTATAAATAAGTGATTTGGGAGGTTTTCTTTTATAACTGTGGTGAGGTGTAGTTTTAGAATTTCATAAAAATAATAAAATAAAATAGGACTATTCTAGTAACAAATACATCCAAACAATCATTAATCCGAAATTAGGGTATTATATGGTTGAAATACCATTAATAATTAAAATTATGATAGGTTTATGTTCTATTTTTAACATTATCCTTTGGTTCAACCCCTTAATTAACATTTTTTTCCTTACCGATGTTAACATATTTATCACTATTAAAAGGTTATAAATTTATATATAACATAACTATTGTCTCATAAATGGTTAATGAATGAAATATTCAACCATATATTTTACTCATTTTCCTTATTTAATATTTTTATGACTTAAATAATATAAAAAATACTATTTTGGTAAAATATCAGTATAGACAATTTTGACACTATTTATTGCTTTGATTTTAATAAGATATAGAAAACACATAAAATTTAACCCAAATATTTAAAAATATCTTTTGAATGTCATTTAAATATATAAAAATTATTTAAAACTTAATTATTTTAAATTATACGACTTTTATTTTTTTAATATCATTTATTATATTTTTTCAATCATTCAATAATTACTACGACAGTGTTGTGTAAGATTTTAATGTAATTATTTATTCCCAAAAAATTAAAAATATAATAAATTGTTCAAGGTAAGTCTTTTATATTTAAAATAAGTATTTACTGTAGATCATATTCTTGAGATAACCCCATATTAGAAATATTATAGTTATTAAAAACAAGAGTGTAACGTGTTTGAATTTTAATGAAATAAAATACTATAAAGGCGATAATCTCAACCAAATGGCCTAAAGAATTCATATAACATAAAATTATATGATTATGGATGGAATTAACTCATTAACTAAATTTTAGGCATGCTTTGAGATTATTTTATAGACTTTATGATTTTACTTGTAACATAAATATCCTGATTTACCCTTACCTTGGTAAAGCAATTACAATACTTACTATTCATAATGTTAAAAAATAAAAGGGGACTATTTAGAAAATTTTTACTTATTTATTCCATATATATAATCTATTTTAGATATTCAACTCACATAATTGGATGAATTTAATTTAATTTTTATCCAATAAATGGACCAAAAAACATTTTCATGAAATTTTTTTAAGGCATAAAATATACTTATACCAAAAGAATGTATAAGTATAATTAAATTTTAATTAATTATACAATAAATAACTAAATATTACTTATGTTACTTTGAGATTAATTTATAATTATAAATTGATACAAAATAAATTATTATTTTTTTAATCGGTATTTTTAACTATTCACGATGAAATTAATCTTTTGAGAAATTTCTTAAAAAATATTCCAAAAGTAATTTTGTAATATAGAATTGAAATTTAATTTAAGTTTTTGAAATAAATTTTATAAATCTTCAATGTATTAATAATAATATTCACTCAAAAGAAAAACCATTTCTGAGAAAATATAAATTTGAAGAATAAATTGACTTCACTAAAAATTGGGAAATTATTTAATAAGAATTTGTAAATAAATTATTATTGAGTAGGAAATTTATATACATATTAAAAAATTTTTAACCATATTTATATCCAATAACATAGTGGAAATGTTATAACGATTACAGTAAACAATAGCATTTAATAGTGTATCATGGTTCGTTTAAACTCGATGTTTCATGTAAAGGGAGCCTTCAAAGAAATAAATTTTTGTAAAGATAGATATTTTATAAAATATTGGGGATTTATATAGAGAAAAAATAATATGGAGAAATTACTAGTATGGTAGGAGGATAATGTGGGACTTGATTCCACCGCATGGGTTAATGCACTACAATCTGATGTAGAGGCAGAGGTTGCGAAATTTTATTGACTGTGAAATGATATGAATAACTCTAATAGAATCATTATTAATATTTAGAAGCATATTTTGGTTTAATTATAAAGATAATACCTTAATATATTTATTATAGATGCTAGATTGTCGGTGTTCATCCTAATTTTTTATCAAAGAATGATAACCCATTTTATTATGGATTTTATATCTTTTATTCTGTATCCTTTCAAAATAATTCACAGACCCTGAAAAAGAAATTACAGTATAATATGAAACCATATGATCATTAAAATTTAATATATTAACTATGATTTCCAATCACTTTATCCAATGTGGTATCCTCAAATATTTGGCTCATTGACGGGTATAGGCATAACCAACATCACTATAACACCACTGTTAGACCATTTGGATGAATTATTTTACCATAATGTGATAAAAATCATGAATCGAAAATTTTTAATAAAGGTTTTAATTTTCAATATTTATCATGTAACCAAAAACTACATGTAATTATGTATCTTTTGAATTATCTAATCTATTGTGTTAGGGATGATTAAATGGATAAATGAGTTTAAATTTTCATAGTCCAAGGGGCCTAGTGAGCATAACATGACTTATGTTGGGGTTGTATTTGTACCCCATAAGCTTTGTGAAATTTATTTACAGACTATAATATTTTTTTAAAATTTATATTTGGTAATATTATTAGATATAAACAAGGATTTTTAAAAGCCCATCCATTTGTGTTTTTCAAAAAAAAAAATAGTTTCATTTTTGTTTTCATGCTAAATTTTTTATAAATCACACATGGTGCATGTCCTATGATAATAGACTCCACATTGTTTTTTATGAAATGTTCCTTTGTGGGTATTTATCTTATTGTGTTATGTGTCTCTTTACATATATATATACATTATGATCATTTAAGTCAAACCAACATGGATGGTATTTAAATTTTAATATCCTTGACCAAATATGTATTAACCTAACATTTACGTAGATTTGATAACAAATCACTATATTTTAATGTAATATAGCTTTGAAAAAGCATCTGAGTTTAAGGCCATTACAATTTGACAAATGGTTTTTACTTCACGGTCTTGAATATTTGTCCAAAGAAAATTGAAGGATCTTTCATGGAGTTATGGGTAGAGTAAACCTAGTGTGAATTTGAAAAACCTATACATTGTGAACATACATATCCTTTATGGGAAATTCATATAGTTTTGTGTTGAAGTTAATGAAAAACGTGTAAAGTATAAAAAGATAAAAATAATATATTCATTATTTTTTTAGGAATAATAATTCCATCTAACAAATACTTTCATAAACTGGTCAACCAAATGTTTAGTGTCTTGGAAGAATTTCCCAATAATTAGCTTATTTTAAAACAATCAAAAACATTTCTTCATAACTTAATTGGTACTCCATATAAATCAATACTTACTTGATAAAGATTATGAATAATCCAACTAAGACAGTTTTTATAATTCTTCAACATGTAGAAAAATTCTGGTGGGATCATTATTTTTAACAGATTATGCTAAATTAATTTAAATACTATCTTAAAAACCATGAAAATTTTATTTTATATGGTTCTTTTATATTTTATTTCAAAATAGAAAAAGTTTCAGAGCATGTGTGATGAACTTGTGATTATTTTCATTATATTTGTCCAAAATGGTTAGTGCTATAGGACTTGCTTGTAATTTTTCAGGTTTAATTATTGGGTATTAAATATATATTTTTATTCAAATAATGGAACCAAGGATGTTTTGAAATATCACACAGTGTAAGATGAATTCTCTTAGTTGCTATGAAAGGGTGATTCTTATGTCGGTTCTGATAATCGCATGGATTTAGTAAATAAACATCAAAATAAGGTGAATTCTCTTAGTAGTTGATAAAAGTAATATTCCTATATCAGTGGTGATAAATACATGACATTACGTTCCCAAGTAGATTCATTCTTATAAAACTATGTTATTATATTGTGTTTTAAAAAACATTTATCTTATTGTCTATTTCACTACAACAAAACCGGGTATTAGCAGAATTTTTTTTCATATAGCGGTGGTTTAAACCGCCTCTACATGGTTTGGTGGTGGTCTACAGAAACCACTACTAAACTAGGCGTCGTCAATCTATTAGCGGTGTTTTTTGTCATTTCACGGCGGTTTATAGGAAGCATCGTAGATGCGTCATTTTGTGGCAGTTTTCATGACTTTAGCGGTGGTTTGACAGATGACAGATATTTTTTTTCTTCACAGCGGTTTTAACCACCGTGATATTTAGGCGTTTGATGTGCCTCTATCGTGGTGGTGAATACCGCCGCTAAATAGATACTGATTATATTTAGTGTTGGTTTTAACCACCGGTAATTTTTTACCAGTAAATCATTAGCGGCGATTATAACTGCCATGAAATACTGACCAGTAAATCATTAGCGGCGGTTAAAACCGCCACGAAATGCTGACCAGAAAAAAAATGTAGTTTTCCTTCTACTTCCCCACTGCCCTGAAATACAAATCAAACTAGAAAATGGAACATGTGAAATCATACAAACAAATAAAATGTTACTTCAATCTTGGTATCCCCAACATGATGAAATAGGAGACATCATACAAACAATCTACCATAATTCTATAGTTATAATAATCAATAATGGAACTGTAGGGAAGCATGAAATACATTCCAATAGTTACATCATACACATGATGGGAATGAATGAATTCTATATAAAAAACATTTTCCTAACTTATGTGGAAAATAATTCCATCAGCAAACAATCATTGATTGAATAACCAATGAGGTATACATATTCTTAATGACACATAAATACACTGTATCAAGGACCAGAATCACAAGAAATGTATCAAATATAACATTGTATGATGCACTTGTGTCAAATAATGTAGAATCTATAGTAGAGGTTACTAGATTAGTACCTTAAACAATATATGAATTTGAATTATTCTCCCTATCATATGTTCAATGTGATTTATTTTTCCTATACCATGACTCTATGCTACAACCTGACTATTCTGAGTGGGATTACATTTCAGGCACATTAATTCCTGAGTCTAGTATCAACTATGTCGGCTACCACCTTGGACTCTGCATTATGTGTTATTATAGCTACATCTATACTAAAAATTAAGAGGACCCACATTATAATGTGGAATATGTAAAGATCTTATCCCCCTAGGAGGAACTGGTGGAAATGTTTTGAAGATGTGCAAGATATGACCCAAACTCCTATAACCTTTTCATTTTACTAGATACACCATATGTTGGGAAAACATATGTGTATCTTCTCAAAATCTCCTCATATTGTGTTAATGAGTCACCAAAATTATGGTATAATAGTTTTTTGTCTTCCCTTTAACCATTTTTAGAATATTCTAGGTGACTTCAGTGACTAGAACTTGCATATTTTCTTATTCTGTTTTTGGAGAATGTGTATGGGCCTGATCTTTTCCTCCATTTCATATAGGTATATATTGATGTTAATCAAGTCATTAGGAAATGATATGGGTATTCCCTATATTTTTTTAGAAAAATATTCTTGTTTATTTCTTTGAATAATACCAGATTATACCAACAAGCTTATTAAATGTTGGAAAATGTGTCCTCTTGCTCATAGTTTTCTACCATATTTAGTTAGTGGGATTATTTGGAGGGTATAGATATATGGCCATGTTCTTGGTTGATTGTTCACTTCCCTTAGTGGGCTTTTTTGACTACCTAGGTTTGGGAGACTTAGGTCAGACTCCTGAGGTAAACACACACATCATATAGAGGTTTTATTTCTTTGAAGCATTGGTGATGGTGAATGCTATAAGGAGCCCTTTGGAGGGTTCCTTATGCTATCTAGATGAGTCCATCGGTGACCTCTTGATCAACCTCCCTAGATAAGGTAGGGACATGTTATTTCCTTCCATGGATAATACCATGAAATGGTTTGATATGGAAACTATTTACAACAAATTATGTTCCACTAGTCATTGCCGAGTAGACATCTAGTATGGATTTTTTAGATGAATGGATTTTTTAGCTTCCTCTGAAGAAGGAAAGGTACCATTTAGGTGTGACTCCCAAACCAGTGAATTTGAGACCCATTGTTGAGGGTGCAAGGATGATAATAGAGCCCATGTTTTAAATGAGGATCCAATATGTGCAGTAGTCGAAGCATATGTGTTCTTAAAGTAGTAAAATGTCATTTGGATCAAAGGGGGTTCTAGTGGAAAGTTCCAAAATACTTATGAGAAACATTTACAATAAATCCTCATGAATCCATCATATCAATAAATAAACACATGTATAGTCAATTATATCAGATCCATGTTTGACCACATTTCATATTTTGTGGGAGAAAAAGGAGACTAACATGTGGGTGACACATACATTTTCTTTAAGGTTCCATGTTAGGTTCACCATTTCTGTTTCCAACTAATTTTATTGGTGAGTATATGATTCATATCACATGATTAGTCTAAACCACATTCCCATTATCCTATTATGTTTGGTATCTATACTGCCTAATAGGTTCCAATTTATATAACCAGAACAAAATAACAAAAGGATCACTCTTTAGTCATCCAAAATCTCGACTATCAATTCAAACACTGGCCAAAATGGAATGATGTAAACCACACTCGGGAAATCAAGACAAAAAATGAAACATCATAAATAAATAAAAATGCATAGAAGGAAACATGAGAAATTAAGTAAATGTTAGGACATGGATATATTTGGTGGAAACTATGTGCCATACATGTTACATATACAAACCAACTATTCTCATATTTGTTCAACACATCAACAATACTACTACTCATGGTCTAATGATGCATCGTCACCCTCTCCACCTCCATCTCCACTACCTGCTTCCACCTGTAAGAACATTGTATTGAAAATTAAATATTGTTGCATAGTTATAATTAAACTTGAAATCAATAAATGTTTGAAAACTAAATGATTTTTATTTTTTGGGATTTACCTGCTCACCACTTTTCGATGTACTACTACTGGGGGCTAATCTACTCATATGCTGACTTATTTCAAACAACTCTTTCTACAAAGAAGATATCTGATCCCCCTGCTGGTGAACTGTGTTTTATAGAGAATACATCTCCCTCTGAGCATCTTCAGGTATGAAATGACTATAACCAGGAGTAGATGTAGCTGGAATCCCTGGTGGCCTGCCAAAGACCTCATATGGTACGGGTCCTAAACACATCCCGTGCACTCTACCGGGATGCTCCTTCCCAAGGACTTTAGCAACCAGGTCATCCTGGGAGACTGAGTAGGACTACCCAAGATTAACATCCCATATTTCTTTAATTTTTACCTATAAATAAAATATAAATATATATTAATAGATTAAAAACTGATAATAATTTATTATAATAAAAAATTGACTTCATACCCCAACTTATTTGGTAAGCTCATTAACAAAACTTCCATCTATTTTTTTATGAACATCCAGTAACAGTTCAGTTCGGGATACTTCAGGCCCTACACTATGTGACTACATTAAACAAAGATAAATCAATAAATCAATATCTTAAATAGATAAGATTGTATTATAAATATTTATACTAATGAAAATATTACCAATCAACTTCGGCATCTAGAAAATCTTTTTGATCCCACAGTGTACGGGATGACTTGCTTTGCCCGGTTTGATGTATTTTGTCTTGAGATATCATGAAATAAATAAAAATCAATTTAACAGTAATGTATTCAATGTCATCTCCTCTTCATATACATTTATAAATGTAAAATGGGGATAATATAATAATATATATATATTTCAATACCATCTTCTTCTCATCATGATGTCTATCAACAAAAAATTTCTGATGTTCTTTCGGTACCCCACTGGGTAGCTTCTCATACATTTGCTGCACAATCAATGAAGTATCATTGACATCACACCATAACCTCCATTTGAAATCTTTCCACTTTTTACCAAGATTTTTCAATGTCCACTTCCATGCTATCACATCAGCAACAGTAAAGTGGAAGAACATATGTATACAAAAATTAATTTTGAACATATTAGTAACATGACATTCAATTAAACTATAAATTAATAAAATTACTTTTATCTGAGAATAATAAACTTCATTTCTCCAGTTTGGAGGAATATGCCTCTAATCATCATATGAAATAGGCAGGGAAATGGGCTCTACTGCTAGCTGACCTATAATCTGGCCAAGTAACCCCACGACGTCATCCATCGGGACCCCATAAGAATCAAATTGCATGACTATCTTCTCTCCATTCATGTTCCAAACATCTAAAATTTTTATGTGTTTTTCCATGGTTTCATTTTTTTCATCTGAAATGAGAAAACAATTAGTATAATCAAAATGTAATAAATTTATTTAATTAAAATTTGTACCTATGACTGTGATCCTCCAGAATGTCTGTGATGAACAAGAAGAGGTGTGTCGCTACCCCACTGCTGAGGCTCATGTAGGGGGATTTGATGACTCATCCTCAAATGAGACATCCACAGACGGTGTTAGAGATGGTGCAGGAGGAGATGGTGCAGGGGTGTAGGCCGGTGCCTCAGATGCCGTGGGGATAGACAGATCATCATCTATCGCAGAACTAGAAACAATAGTGTACCGCTACTTCCTTGGCATTCTTATCATTTAATAAATGGATCTTCAATTTCACTATTCAGTAGCACATATCTATGTGCCTGTAATAATTTCAATTCTGTCAGTGTCACATATGAGGTTCTCCCAACTGATCGGCCAATAGCAGGAAATATTTTTGATTTATGATGCATTTGATATTGAGTTGATGTGTCGTAAACACGTCCAACTCGATTAAATATTGTCTCAATATCATCCAAATATCCGGAACAAATGGTGATACATTCCTCAGCTAAATAGACTTCAGCAATAGAGCCTTCTGGTTGAGCTTTATTTCTCATGTATGCTTTCAAATGCCCAAGATATCTATAAAATAATAAAAAATATTATTATGCATTTATTTAAATGATAAATTTTTTTTACTTAACTAGAAACATATAAATAAAATACCTCTCAATTGGATACATACATCGATAATGAACGAGGCCTCCTAATTTAGCTTCTTCAACCAAATGCACAGTTAAATGCATCATGAAAGTAAAAAAGGATGGAGGAAAGATCATCTCCATTTCACAAAGGGTCAATACAAACCTCTCCTGGATGTTGTCAAGATGAAATTGATGTAGATATTTCTCACATAATTTCCTAAAAAATGTGCATAATTGGAGTACAACATCAGTAACTTTTTCAGATAATAATGTATGCAATACCAATGGTAGTAATTGTTGTAAGAAAATATGTGAATCGTGACTTTTCAATACATATAACTTATGATTCTTCATGTCAACACACCTCGAGATGTTACTTGGATACCCATCAAATACCTTCACATTCTTTAAAATTCTAAGTAACATTTCTTTATCCCTATTTTTCATTGAAATTTTTTTTGGAGCATACTTTTCATTCTCATCTGTCCAAAGATTGCATTTTATGTTCATTACTTGTAAGTCTTTGCGAGCATTGAGATGATCCTTCGACTCTCTATGCTCATTAAGTAATGTGAAAATAAAATTATCACATACATTCTTCTCAATATGCATCACATAAATATTTTGGCATAACAAATTAAATTCCCAATACAGAATTTTGAAGAATATACTTTTTTTCTTCCATTGTTGTGTTCTGATTTCACTTGACGATGCACTTCGCACTGGTTTTCAGCTATCAGTCAAATGATGAACCTTCCCAAATTTTTTTTTAACATTTTCATGCTATGTCAATATTTCAGAACCAGTTAACAACTTTGGAAGTGGTCTACAATCAATGGAACCATTAAATTTTGATTTGTTCAGTCGAAATCTATGAGATGCATCAAGAAATTTTTGATAGCTCAAGAAGCACCATTTTCTACTGTGAAGTAGCCATTTGGTCTCTAAATCAAAGATACAAATGGGACAAGACAAACCCGTATAAGTGTTCTAACCAGATAAATTCACAAGCCCAGGGAAGTCACTAATGGTCCACATTAAAGCAGCATGCATTTTGAACATTGTTTTAGAAGAAACATCAAATGTCTCAACACCGTTGCTCCATAATACCTACAATTATTCAATCAAAGGCTGCAAGTATACATCAATATCATTTCTAGGAATTTTTTTCCAGTAATTATCATCGAAATGATAAAAGATGTTTGTCGCATACACATCCTCGGAGGCAAACTATAAGGGATCAAAACAACTTTCCAAATGCTATAACTAGTACTCAAAGACCCAAATGGGTTGAATCCATCGACAGCCAATCCCAATCAAACATTCTTAGGACCAATTGAGAAATCTGGATGTAATTAATCAAATGTCTTCCATGATTTGGAATCTTGTGTATGTCTCATTAACCCATCATTTTTATTATCTAAAAAATTCCACTTCATGTTTTCGGCAGTTTTTGATGACATGGATAATCTATGCAATCGATGCTTCAAAGGAAAGTAACGACATACTTTTGCAGGTGTGTTCCTCTTCATCTTCTCCATAAAATTATGTTCAGTTAGACTTCCAACATCACCCTTTGACTACCATATAGAAGAAGAACATTTCTTACAATTCTGTCTACCTGAATCCTCTCCCCAATAAAGCATACAATCATTGGGACACGCATGTATTTTTGTATAATTCAGACCAAGCATGTTAACAACTTTTTTCATATCATAAAAAGATTCTGGGATTTTTTCTTCAGGAAATTAATCATGAATCAATTCCAATAACATGTACATTTTCTTATTTATAATTCCACATATAAATATGATATGGTACAACTTCAGCAGAAATGAAGGCTTTGAATATTTCAAACACCCACTATACAACTCTTGATTTCCTTCATCAACTAAATCATGAAACGTATTTTCCTCACTAAAGTTTTCCCTTACATTTGGCTCCACAGAATCAAGAGGAGGATCCAATGATATGTTACAATCTTGATCTTCTTGTGTTACAGTCTCAAAATCATCACTTGTCACATTGCAATTTGTATCACCCTATTCTAGTTGTTATGATATGTTTTGATGCTAATAGTGGTGTCTTGCAGTGCCGAATGCATCATTTATGAGGTTGGGCATTTCATTTTCCATTGTAGACGAACTTGGGACCTCATTCTGTGGATTAACATCAGTGCTCAATCTTTTTGTATTGTTCGATTCTCCATGCCAAATCAAACACAAATATTGATCAGGTAATTTCTTCAGTATTAAATATTCATAAACTTCATCTCTCTTCAACCATTTTCGAAATTTACATTTAGAACATGGACATATTATTCTCCCTTCAACGGATCGATTAGAAATTGAAAAATCTAAAAATCATTCAAACCCTTATCATATTGAGGTGTGTTCCTCGGTAATGTGATCCAGCTATTATCCATGTATATCACAATGTGCCTACACAATAATAAAAAAATTAAAATACATAGTTACTACTAAATAGAGAAAAAATTTCATATATACGATAGTGTAAGATTACAGAAACATAATAAAATAAAGGTGACCCATTGATCATAAAGTATGCATAATATAATAAAGATGGTGCATCGATCACATTTACCACTTACTTAGCATGCTCAGACAAACCGAACAAGTGTGGTCCATAGGAGACAGCGTCAACACCTCATTGAGGAGCTATAAGAATATCTGGTTACACACTTATCATAACATTGACAATAACACATTTATGATGCCTCAAACAACACCCCATTGAAAGTGATGTCATTGAACACATAAAAGATGCATGATTATCATACCATTAGTACAACGACATTACTAGAAATATTTATCCCTTATATGACACCCTTTAAGACTTATCGCAGGATAGCTTGTGTACCCGGATTATGGGCAGCTTAGGTCAGTTCATGAAGATTGGTCATGTTTCATCGCTCTTTATGTTTTTCAATCTTTTCACTATCTATTTGAATTTATCCCATTCATGTATGAATTTTTTAGAATGAATCTATAGAATGGAAATCATGAAGGGATTTTTTAAAGGGGGTTTCAATACTAAAAAGGTATGAATTACCATGAAATTACACCTTTATGAATTATACACAAATCATCTCTTGTTTGTAGGAATGATATACGTTAGGAATGTCATTGCCAAATAGTGGTGTTATTTAAAAATTACATACACTCACTACCAATAGCCATGAGAGTTTTGGAGTGATTAAAATAGTTAATGTATAAAGTGTTTCTTATATAAATATGATATATAAAATGTAACTAAAACACTCTAGTCCAAATCTATCCAAGGTTTGGAAATTATAGCATATTGAGGGGGAGTGAAAGTAGATGATGAATTGTGACTAATACTGGTATGGATAGTTTAGGTGTTTCTATATATCCTATAATAGTTGGAATCATGACACATGTAGTTCTTGGAAGAAAATATTTTATCATAGTATAGATTCAAATATGGAGTGACCCAACATGAATGAGGGTACTATACAGTAAGATAACTTTTATGGTGATGAAATGTGTTTTTGGGTCCAGGTTTAGTGGCTCAAACATCACTATATATCCAGTAATAATATAAATAAATACACATGTAGCTTCTATAAGGTCTCAACAAATATCTAGATATTGTATATGAGAGAAAGGGAGACATGTATGGGTTCCCTGGTGGGAATTGAAAGGATGAAAACTGATTTGAATTGTTAAATGTATCTACATTGGGAAAGAATTTGGAAATTAAATGGGAACTACAAAATGTCCTAAGATGGTTAATTCATATGTCACTATATATCCCATAACAATAAGAATCATGTCACGTGTTGTTCTTATAATATATCTTCACAAATCTATCACTTGTGAAGGGGAAAGTGATGTTATCCAGTGTCAAGCTACATAAAAAAGGTTTGATTCGAATCCATGAATCCCATATGATATAATACAAGGAAATAATTTTGGAATTTTATTTATTCATAGGTTTTTTGAGAAGGAACTCTTCACTGAGGATTATTACATGGATATTTATCTCATGTAATGAAATTATATTGTATATATTGAATTTATCAAATAGGTTTAAAAGTAATTTAAGGGGGACCAAATGTCATTTAGTTTAACGATATAATTAAAAAATGACTTTTGTGCAATGTAGTATAATGTGGTAAGGTGAGGAACTTTATGTCATTCATTTTATGTTCCTATGACTATGATCAATGTAAAGAAGGCATTGTGTATATCTAGATTTTATTAAAAATGAAATTATTGAGTCTTAGTGTCGAGTCAATAAAGAAAATTTTATTTGAATAGATGAAGTCATGAATAGTTGGATGAGGTTGATTTTTTATAGGAATTAAATTTGTGGTTTGGTCCAATATAAATGATTTGGATATAACTATATATATGGACTTAACTTGAATTAATCCACACACAGTTCTTAATATAGGATTGTTTCATACCTGTGTATGGAAATAGGAGGAAACCTGACATGAATGAAAAAACACATAAACTAGGATAATATAGAAGATTATGAATGAAATATATCATTAACAATTATTCATATAAGAGATATAGAAACCACTCTGTATCATATATGAATAAGAATCAATCCATGTGTAGTTTCGAAAAAGGAGTCTCTATTTAGATCTGGATTATGTTTATGAGATAATAAAATGGTTTCATCCTAGTGTAAATTTGTTGGTGAAGACCCACTGAAAACATGTAAGCCCTTACACTAAGAACTATTACAAAGATATGTCTAATATAAAAGGGAATAAGTTCATAAAAAATATAGCACTCAAGTTACTTTACACTGTTATAGGATGGATCATATGTTATATGAAAATGACATGAGTTTCATACATTTTATGGTCCTACACCAAGGACCTTCGTGTCTTGCAGTTTGTGGTCTTATGAATGGAACCATCTATAAGAAGTTTAAAGTCATTAAAATGGACATTCAATTCCCCATTGTTAAGTTATAAAAAGTATTTCTTTGAGAATAATTATGTTGGTGGTAGACATGATATGCTCTCAATCCATTATAATTATGGAGTAGGCATTGTTGGAGTAAAAACAATTTTATTTTATACGGCCCTTTTCATTTTACTCTAGATTTATAGGTTTCCTCTTAAGTATCATAGGTGTTCTCATAGATAATACTAGTTATCCTTGGATGAATAATCATTTGTGGGCCTTCTTATGGAATTCTCATATAATATTATTATTATTTAACTCAAGGATGTGAAGTGTGTGAAAATAGTTTTCATCAAATTTTTATAATTCATCAAGTCAGAGTTGAGATTTCTCATTCATAAACAACTGATCAAAAATGGAAATTTTAATTGAGGGTAATTAAACCTAAATGGGAAGGACTACCAATACAACATATCAACCCCAACCTATTGACTTGGGTTGGGCCAAAATTCCACTAAACTTAGGTGCATCCCACAGACACTAGAGGATGACTATAATTTACAATGGTATATGAAATTATTGTGCTGGTTTACTCTCAAACACAACATAAACATAATTAGACCCAACAAAATGTTATAACATAAATATGATTCATGATAGAAAATCAACCAAACACAAAGGATATAACATGACCAAGATATGAGTACTGATAGTCAATGATATATCATATAAGTCTTAAAAAACAAATAGCTCATAAAATTAATTAAGGTGCCACAATAAAACCACCCCAAACTTAAATGGATACATACCTAGAAAATACAGGGGTCGTAGGAGATGGGTCGCCGGACGGTTGGGGGTCGCCGGACGGTTGGGGGTTGCTGGGTCCAGGGGGTTAGGGGAAGAAGAGAGGGTGCGGGGGTCACCGGGGCCGGGGGGTTACTGGAAGAAGGGAGGGCGCGGGGGTCACCGGGGCTCAGGGGGTTAGGGGAAGAAGGGGTCACGAGGGTTTGGGGGGAAACGTGGGGTGGGGGTAGGGAAGGGTCGGGTTTTTTTAAAAAAATATGGTTTTTGCGGTGGTTTATTAAAAACCTTCGCGGAACCTATCGGCGAAAACGTTTAGCAGCAGTTTTATGAACCGCCACCACAAAACCGCCACTAAACCCAGTTTATATTGTAGTGTTTTGACACAAAGATCCATTATTTATGTGCAAATGAATGTTGGTATGATACTTTATGTCTATTATTTTATTTAATACATCAATCATGGGTATCGATTATTTGAAATGAATGGTGAATAATATATATATATACAACATTTACCCATTTTTGGAAAAATATTATTAATCAATTAAAAATGTATATATCATCGATATACCTAAATGGGAATTTAGTTTCATTGGATATAAAACTCTTATATATTTTTGACATACTAACTTTTTTAGTTTTTGATAAATTAATATTTATAAACAAAGGAAATCCAAAAATCTTATAGAGTTAGATCATCTAAACCATTTTAACTATTCTAAAGAGAACCTTGAGGTACATTTATATACTCTATAAGATTCTATTTATGAATTTTAGGAATGGAAAATAAAATCAATGAATTCAATTTATAAAATATATAGGATCCTATGAAAGGATTTTTCAAAGTATATCTAAACTAAGTATTCAATGATAATTTGAATTTAGAGATAAGGTTTTCCTCAACCCATGTACTTTATGAACATCATGGATGTGATTATAGTACATTGTATATCAATGGGATATCTAATGTATATTTTAAATTTTCAATTATTCCTTTCATGACTTTTTTTAAGTAGACACATAACAACTAACCTCATGTGAACTAAATTTACTAATGGATACCAGTTATGCTGAAATATATTGGGATTCCATTATATCATAGCCTTAGGTGCTTGGTGGGAACCACTTTCAAAATTGGTTTAATAATGAAATGTACAAAAATGGACACACAAGATCAATCTCGATTTTTTATCATATCCACACTTAAAATAATAAAATCCCCAAAACTAAAATATATTGGTTATTTTAAATTATACTTAAATAATGGAACCACATATTTTAAATATAGGGGAGAAAGATCGAATTTAATTATATCTCATCCTCTTATGGACAATAGTTGGTATATGAAAATTATAATATATACGTTTTATTTGGCTAAAGTGATCCACAAACATGAACGTAATAAGAAAGTAAAAAACCAAATTGGTGGTTTTAGATTCCCCAAATACAAGTGATTTATTGTTCGAGTTGAAAAATGATTCTTAGAGGGAAAGGTATGAAAAAACTAGCTCTGATTAAAAATATCATGTGAAATCAAGGATAGACTATATCTACCAAAATCCAGTACCACATTTTGATATTTTTCAGTTGAAGTAGAGTTGGTGATTGGTATTGAAGATAAACTAGACACATATAGAATATGTGTGGTACCAATAAGACTTTATTGTTCATACATGTCATTATAATAAAATCCTTTATAATTATACATGTTATTGACTCAAAAATGATCATTAAATTGGGTTTTAGATGTCAAGGAATCATTCCATGAATGAAACCTTATATAATATTTTAATATGATGTTACAATAATTGCTTAAAAACACTAAGTAATGACATTAACTAATATAATGTTTCAAGGATTCATTTATGGATAGAAAAAGAATGATTATCATAACAATATTCCTTTATAAAAAAATTTAGATATGTCTCCAATATATTTTTGGGATTGATACAATTTCCCAATAATGATATTTTTATGAACATATTGAAAAAAATTATTATTCTTACAATTAGTTATTAGTATGCATAATTCTCTAAGAATTTCTTAATATAGAAAACCATGTTATAGGGAATATTATCTGACAAAATAGATCAATGGGGTTGTGTATTATAAGTTATAGTACTTGAGTTTACATATTAATAAGAAATATAATATGGAAGAATTCAAATGAATATTTCCCATGTCACATGGTATTATTTTGATATATAAACAATATATTCTAAGGAGTTCCATAAACTGTACATAGCATTGATGTTTCTTTTGAATAAATCATAGCATGTGAATATCAAATAAAAGTAGGAGATTTATCTGGGCTTGTAGTATAAACCATTCGATAGTGATTGATAAAGACAAACTGGATGAGTTATTAGTAATTAGAGAAATGTGAATATAGTTTTTTAGGGGATACAAAATATGTTTTATATTAGACTAGTTTGTTCATGGATCATGTTTTGGATACGATAATATAAAAAAATATAAACATATTACAATAATTTTTTTCAATTTCTACGTATAATGAGTATGTTATAGCTTCCTATGTGAATTAATAAGATGGTTCAGTAACATATTGTTCTATATTTGATAGTTATACCCAAATTGTAAAATGTTATCGTATTATATTGAAAACTATACTATGGAATTGTCCATGATGTTTGAGACAACAGAAGAAAAAATGTATATACTCATTGATATCATCTCTTGATGTATTTTCCCCCAAATATTTGAGTTATCTATAAGAAGAACAACCTCTAAATCATGGTAGGATAAATAGTTGAAGACATAAAATTTCAGAAACATGTTTAACATATGAGGTTAATCATTGATATAATAGTAGTAAAGAATTGTGAATATGGGAGTCTATTGGAGTAGGTTTCCTAATAAAAGTGAAAAAATATTATTGATTACTAGTTTATTCAATGTGTTGAACATTAATACACATATAATGATATGATATGTGTTCTTATATATAAAACTAATTTGATAATGTCATTGGAGTATTTTTCACATCAAAAGTTCATAGTTATTTGCTACTATAACAATAACCATGATGTTTTATAATGATATTATTAAATCTATGTCTTATGGCTATGTTATTAAATCTTATTGTATATGTAAGATAAAGAACATTAAGGTTATAGGGATCATAATACATCTATACTTGTTCCCATGAATTTTTTCCCTAGTAATCTCTATGAGATGAGGTTATGAGAACATACCCTACAATATGATATGAACATGTTATGTGTTTCATTGGATTTTTATATCTACAAATATGTATTATGATCCTTATATTTTAATATTATTATTAATATATATCCTAAGTCACATAATATGATTTATTTCATGAACCATTATGACATATGTACAAAGTGATATTGGATCTTTTGGGTGCACCACAAATTATGTGACATTAATTAATAAGTATCAAATATATTTTTCTCTTAAATTATTTAATGGGTTTTCATATCTTTGGAACCTTAAGGGTAATGGAAAAATATGATTAATTCCTTATTCCTGGTTGTTTTCTCTGTAATTTAATTTTTGAAATGTCATGAAAGTGGTTAATGAGTATAGGTTGATGGAACATTTCATGCAACCTAATTGATGGAGATATCGAGTGAGGGGTATTTTTTTACAAGGTAATCATTCATAAATAATATTCATAACACTAACTTATCCACAAACTTTTAGAATCCAATATTTTTCTCTAGATACAAATATTGGTCTCGCAGTTTGATTTACTATTATCGAGATGAGGTCCTAGAGGGTCACTCATAAAGTGTAACCATAATCTTCCCTAATTCAGATAAATTAAATATTCGGATTAAGTGGGCCCTATATATAGAAACCAATGAGCATTGAAGTGGATGGTCTCAAGTAAATGAAATAAAAAATTTAATATAGTTCAGAATATTTAAAATTAAATTATTTTCTCAATTTATTCATAAGTTTATTTAATTTTAAAATAAAATATAAGAAAGTATTATTTTTCATGTAGATTTCACACAATCATTGTTCTGTCAAATAATTATGTGATAAATGATCTGATTTTATGGCATTAGTTTCATCAAAATATGTTTATTAAAATTAACAGTGAGTGGTGAAATATTCTTGGTGGGTATGAAAATTTTTTGAATATATTATTATCCTTTGGGGCCAGTTCATAATGGTTGGATTATCTAAGGTCCTAAGTGAATTTTTTGGAATTTTACAGCAACAATTTAATATAATTTTTTGAGACAAGAATACTAAGACAAGGAATTTATAGGTATTTAATACCATCCATTATCTCAGAATTTTAGAGATATATAAAATTCATGGATATTTTTATCTTTATTTTGTGGTCGATTTCATTATCTTCTGGAGATTATACGTGATTCATCTCCAACTTGCACACCTAGATATGGTGAAAAAAATTTACAAGGTGGACTCAGTACAAACTGATATGAATTATTCCAGTTTTTCTTATATTTCACATTATTATTAAATTTCACAATAATATCAGACAATACATGAACCATAAAGGTTTATTGTCTTTAGATACTAAATAAATTAGAATATTGTTGTCCAAATTTCTCCAAAATCGCACAATAATAGATCCAATTCCATACATCTCTTTTATTATATTCAGCAACATAACTTTGGATTAGAGAAATAAGAATTGGGTGAGCATAGATTCTTACAAAGGGTAAACAGAAGAGATATAAAACAAGGATAATTAGTGAGAATAAGATAAAAATATGGGTTTGAGATCATAATCAAGTTCTATGTATAAAGTATTTGAAAATCATACAAAAATAAACCTCGATCCCCAGTGAAAAATAAAATAATTTGGATCTTCAATTTATATAAAGCATGAGTCATCTTAACATAAATTTATTAAAAAATATATGAGTGTGTTATAAATAAAACTATTAGAACAAATATCTTATTGAACATATAATTACCACATTTACACCCACATATAATCTTGTTCATGGGTAATAACCAGTATAACATTCTATGAATGGTTTATAATGGGTATTCCCTTTTGGGATTTGGCGACAGCATGTGTAATATTTTTCAATTATTCCATAACTTGAGTTCACTTCTGGTATTGGGAAACAACTATTATACCCTTTTAGGATTTATACACAACCCCTATACCCATTTGGGCTTGTTTGAAAACTCATATACCCCACAATCAATATACACCTTTGGGTTTAGTCCTTGATTTTTAGACCCTTTTGGGATTATGCTATAACATGTAATTCCTTTTGGGATTTGGCTATAGACCATATACCATTTTGGTCTTTAGGTACAACCCATATACCCTTTTAGGCATGGGTGAAAACCCATATACACTTTTAGTCTTGGGATATAACCCAAACACCCCTATTAATATCGATAAATAAAATACTATAACTAATTCCTTTTTAGATATATAAGACCCCAATATACATAATAATAATTTCCCACACATATATGTTCCATTAGAACAATAAATTATTCATACTTTAATCATAACTTTATTATTCCGTGGAAAAGATTTGGGTTTCATGAAAAAAATTCATAGAACAATCAAAATTTTATCTTGAAAATAATAAAGATACTGTATTAAAATTTCCCAAATATATAAAAAAATTAACAATAATGTATACTAAATTAGTTGAAAAATACATTTTAAGATCACTCAATAAATCATCTATAACGTAATATTAAATTTCCATCATTTGAAAGGATTTAAAATTCCTTCAAAAGTTTTATTTAAAATGAAATATTATGAGTTTGGTAAAAAATTTAAAATTTATCCTTTAAAAATAAATAGTGTTGTTAGAATATCTATTTTATAAAATTAAATATTATTTCAGAAACACTGAATAATTATATCGTTAAACCATAAGACAATATAATCTCTTGCTAATTCTGAATTCCGTTTTAAAAATAAAATATTTACATTTAATAAATATAAAAATATTATATCATAAAAAAATAGTATGAATTTAAATAAATTTTAATCCATTTAAATAAATGGAAATAAACCATTATAAAGGGGATTTACCATAAATTTCTCCAATAGGAAATGTTTAGTCAATGATAAAATATAAATGTGAAATCAAAACCCTTTAAATATATTTAACATACCTTTATTATCATGGCTGGTACCCCAGGGCCCGTGTCATTACTACCCCAAGACTACCTTCCATAGGCTAGGGGCTGGAGACTAGCACCAGAAAGGCATATCCCTAAAATTGGGAAAGAATTGCCTTTTTAACCTGCAAATTCACACAATCCAAGAACATATCAAGATACAAGCCCAAGGTAAACTATATAGTAAAAAATATAGAGTATAAAGTAAGTAAAGGGGTCATAATACATGAAAAAATAGAAAAAAAAAAGAAAAACTGAATATATCTCCTATGAAAACCTTCCAAGGATTCTTCTTGAAGGGTAGGTATAGCTTTTGAACTGTCGTCTCTACGATACATATCATCTAATGGTCCACCTTTGAGCTGCCTCCAGTGCTGGCACTGTCAGCCTCGATCAATGTTGTCTATCATTTTCACAAGACACAATAAGGTGCAGGCGTAGCCTGTGCTGGGGTGAGTATAACAATACCCAGTATGGACCCCGAGACCCCCGAAGGTCTCTCAGAATTCATGAAGGATAAACCAAAAAGAAATACCACAATCCCAAATCACAAAGAAACAATCATACCTACTTAGGTTTTTTCACATAAACATACCTAAGTGATCAAGTAAACCTGTCTCATTTGAGAGGAAACACAAGTCCCAACTCTTTATCCAAAAGCAAAATTGTTCCATGAAGAAAAGAATACCACTAAGGTAACACCACGAAGGAAAGTACCATAAAGGTAATGCCACATAAAATAATACCACCAAGGCGTCACAACATAGAAGTGTATCACAAAGGTAAAGACTCATCTCAAACTTGGTATAACTTATGTACGAAAGTACAGATGATTATCTGTATTTCTAGATCATCTTACCTCGTCAAGAAACTCTATTGTTGACCAACATAGGATTGAAGATGACATATATTGGATCCAAATATGCTGACCCACAATGGATTTGAAGATTACCCACACAGGATATGAAGACGACCCACACATGATCAATGGATGACCCACACAATATCTGAAGATGACTCGCACAGGATCTCTATATGCTGATCTACATAGGATCCAAATATTCTCCAAGTACAACCAGCCACAGGGTTTATGAACTAAGTAAGCGTGATTACGGGAGGATCCCCTCCTCAATCCATTGATTGATACTTAAACTACCATGAATTCTCACAAAGAAGTATCACAATGGACTTCACATCATAAGGGACCCAACCCGACTAACGGCGTGTCAATCGTACCCTCGGTCTGTAAATTATCAGCGTTTCCGTTACAAGGTCCCAGTTGGATTCAGGTTCGATCCAACCTGTATATACTCCAACTCTATCCAAAACTCATGTGGAATGTACCAAAAGTACCATCATGATCCAAATATTTTGGTGACATAGATGGTTTATCAAATGGACTCATGATTCTCAGGATATGGCCCAAAAGTCGTATCTAGGTCCAGATGGGTTCGGGTCCGATCCGTCCCAGTTGGACCGACCCGGAATGACCCGGACTGGGCCGACCCGACCCATTTCGGGTCGCCCTGGGCTGGGCCCAGCCCAGATGACTAGGGTTATTGTGGGCTTGTACCACTTTGCAGCGGTCTGACCCGTCCCGCACAGGGGGTGGCCTGGTCCGCTGGGTGGCCACGGCCTCGGTGCCCTCCGCGGTGGGGTCCACCCTAGCCGCTACCTGAGGGGCATTCCTCGAGATTTCCAGAATGGACCAAGGGATATTCGGTTCTGGTCAACCTGGAAGCACCACGTGGCTCCTACTGCTGGCAGAAGGGACCCACCAGAGCGGGTCCTACTCGGTGTGATGTGGTCGGCCGAGGTTCTGGTTGGATCCCCTCCCAACTATGTGATGGCGCCACTGCTCGAACCATGGCCGACCAGTTGTTGGTCACCCTCCGATTGCACAACCACAGATTAGCAGTTGCGACCTCCATCTCTGGCGGCACGGACACATGTCTCCCCACCACCCACATGGCCGGCCGGTGTGCCAGCCGCCATCCTCCCCCGCCACAACCGATGGTCCGCCACCTCTTCTGACGGTGCAGATGTGCTGCTGCCTCAGTTGCAGCTGGCCAGTGTGTTGGCCACCACTTGTACCCCTATAGAGTCAGTCACCGACGACGTGGTTGGGTTACTCTCAACCTGTCGATACACCCGCAAAGAACACGTCCACACAGAATTAGCAGAGGGATCAAGCTATGTACATTTGGACCTCACCCTCCATGTTAAATCGATAGGAGTTGGTTCATAGATTAGAAGAAATGATTCATTCCAAAGAACAAAATGTACAATTCCCTACATCATTTGTTCGTTGCAGATAGCGTGAGTAAGAGGTTGAAGACGTTAAAGGAGATGTTGAAATTCTTCAGTTCTCTAACATGCTTCTGATCCAATCTCGAGAATTGGTTCCCCATTCTTGATCGGGAGGTTCATTCATCCATGGAAGAGGGTATTTAATGGAGTATTTTCTTCCAGAAAACTAGTTGGCAACAAATCCCCACCATGAGAGGTGAGGAGCCAGTCCCCACCTATTTATGTTTATGTTAATCAATTAAAAAATAAATTTTGGCTAGTTAATTGGGGGATCCAAGAGTTACTCCATATTAAAAGTGTGGTTCAAAGTCAAGTTGTACCCACCACCATGATTCAAATGATAGGTTTCAAATAATTAAAAATAAAATTTATTTGTTTTAATTTTATTTTTTTTAACTCTCCCATGAAAAACTAGAAATCCAAAATCCACCCTTGACCTACAGTTATTGAGGTGAAGGTTCTCTTAAGCGAATATTGGTACTGCGAGTTCAACGGCATCCTCAAATTTCAATTCTAAGCACCGGTTCAAAAGTTACAAAACTCTGCTCAGGCGTTTATTGAATGTACCCAAAAAAGTTTAGAAATTCATTCCGAGCACACCTCATGTTCTACTAATTTTTGTACACTCATAATAATTCCATATAATTGAGAAAAAATTACATGGAAATATGGTTCTTTACATTATCCCTACATCAGAGATTTGCATCCCTGAAATCCACAACACACACTAGGGAAACAAGTGTGGGTACTGAGCATGAATATGAGCCTCTCGCTCACATGTTCTCTCCTGGAGGTACATGTGCTGCCAATGTATGCACACCAGAGGTATCAATCTCCCATGAAGGACCTTCTCCTATCAATCCTCAATCTCTACTAGAACCTCTGAAAACATTGGCTCATCACCGATGTCTAGGTCACGCTAGTCAGTGATGTACAGAGGATCATGTACATATGTCCTTAGCTGGGATACATGTAAAACATTGTGCACCCAGTGCAACTTAGGGGGAAGAGATAGGCGGTATGCCACCTCACCAACTCTGTTGGGGACCTGAAGGGGTCCTATAAACCTTGGAGATAACATGTCACACTAGCCAAATCTCTAAAAACCTCTTCGAGGTGAGACACATTGAAAGACATGGTCACCATCCTCGAAATCTAGAGGTCTCTGTCCCCTGTGTTCATAATACTTTGCCTGCTATGTGTGGTCTTCATCTTCTCCTGACTGATTTGCACCTTCACTGTGGTTTCTCGTACCATCTCTGGTCCCCTGAGTGTTGACTCCCCTTGTTCAATCCAACACATAGGTGATCTGCAAGGTCAACCATACAATTCCTCGAAGGTTTTCATACCGATAGTGGAGTGATAACTGTTGTGAATGCATACCCCACCAAGGTCAAGTGACCCTCCCAGCTACGACAAAAATCAAGGACGCAAGCACGCAACATTTCCTCAAGAGTATGAATGGTCTTCCCTCTCTGACCATCTGTAGGAGGATGAAATGAAGTTCTCAATCAAATATGAGTCCCAAGAGCCTCCTACAACACTTCCATAGTCGGGAAGTGAAACGTGCATCAAAATCGGAGAAAATCGTCGAGGGAAATCAATTAATTCTTATAATCTATTGTATGTAGAGGCATCACATGCTCTCTATTGATCCCTACTCTCAGATTGGTAGTAAGTGGGCTGATTTGGTGAGTCGGTCAACAATCACCCAGATAGAATCATGACACCTGGAAGTGCGGGGAAGTACTGTTACGAAGTCCATGAAATTCCATTCCACGTCCACTCCAGCACCTCTAGTGGATGATCTAATCCCGCTAGAACCTGATGCTCTACCTTCATTTGATGACAAGTGAGGCATCATGAGACTAACTCATCCAATTATTTCTTCATTCTCGGACACTAGTGCTAACACTGTAGGTCTCGGGGAATATTTGCCACTTTTGGATGTACCGTTAGAGGGGACATATAGAACTCCCTCAACACTTCCTACCGTAGCACCACTAGTACCATAGTATGCCTTCTGAAGTGGATGACATTCTCCCCACCTTTATAAAATTCATATGCTTCCTGTCCTGAGGATATATTAGCATATTGATCCTCACAATCAGTGTCCCTAAGCTACGCCTCCCTGACTCACTAAAGAAGTGGGGGAGTGACTGTCAGAGACTGATGATAAGCTGCTCCATCTCGATCCACAAATGATATCTGCAAAGAGGACAACTACTCCATCTCATCACTCAGCAAATTTATACCAGATCTCTTGTTGTATGCATCTTCAATAACATTCGCCTTCCCAAGAGTATAGACTATCCTGAAGTCATAGTCCTAGAGGAATTCCATCCAATGTCGATGTCTCATGTTCGTGTCCTTTTGATATAATATATACCTGAGACTCTTGTGATCAAAGTAGACTATAAAACATTTGCCCATCAATTAATGTCATCACATCTTCAAGGATAATACCACTACTTCTAACTCCTAGTCATGAGTAGCGTAGTTCTGCTCATGTTGTCTCAGCTGTTGAGAACCTTAAGTGATTACTACTCGCTCCTACATCAAGACACATCCAAGCCCGGCCCCTGATGCATCGCAGTAGACTACATACCCAACACCCTCCTCTGGTAGCCTCAATATGGGGGCACTTTTTAGTCTCTACCTGATCTCCTGGAAACTCCATTGGCATATCTCTGACCTCATGAAGGGTTTCCACTAATTCTTTATCATAAATATGGTTACCATGACTCTGGAAAAGTCATACACAAACCTCTGGTAGTAACTAGCCAGACCCAAGAAACTGTGTACCTCCGTCACACTCCTGGGTGGATCCCAAGCAAGCACAACCTTGATCTTCACTAGATCTACTATAACTCCACCCTCTGAGATGACATTTACAAAGAGTTGAATCTCTCAGATCTAAAACTGTAACTTCAAGAGCATTCCATAAAGTTGTTTTTCTTAGAGTGTGTCAAGAACTATCTGCAGATGAAATACATGCTCCCCCTCTGTAGCTGAGTATATCAGGATTTCATCAATGAAGAATATCGCAAAGCGATCGAGGTATGGCTGGACGATTTTGTTCATGAGTCACATTAACATTGTTGGGGTGTTGTTCACATTGAATGTCATAACCAAGAACACATAATGGCCATACTGACATCTAAAGTTCATCTTCTACACATCCTCATCTCATACCCGGAGCTGGTGATAGTATTATTTGAGGCCTATCTTAGAAAAAAACCATTCTCCCTTCAGCTAATAAAAAGATCATCAATACTTGGTAGTGGGTAATTGTTCTTCATGGTCACCTGGTTCAAGTGCCTATAGTCCACATAGAGTCTCAAACCACCATCCACATTCTTGGAGAACAAAATCAAGGATTCCTAGGGAGAAACATTGGTCCAAATGAACCCCTTTCTCTACAAGTCCTCTAGATGTACTCATATCTCTCAAATCTCTGCGGGAGACACCAGATTTTCAAGTGTAGATAACGGTGTTATCTTGGGGTACAGGTCGATAAAAAATTCCACCTCCATATGAGGAGGCAGACCTAGAACATCACTAGGGAATACATCAATGTATCGATCCACCACTACAGGATAGCTCCGACTCTCAAAATCAACTACTCTGACGGTAAGACTAGCCAACTGATGGGTGATCGACTGCACCCTCCTCTAGGTAATTCCATCCTATGATGAAAAGGTTCACTTCTCGCTGGCGAAGTAAAACCTTGTTCCATCCATGTGTAAACACCGCAAATTGCGCCTAATACAGACGATCTAATCATGGACTATAGTTAAAAAATCCATACCCAAGATGATGTCATAAGGCCTTGACTCTGCCACGGAGGATCCTAGATAAAGGTCGCATATCCTAGAGTATGATCACACTGCCGACACCAGTATGTAAACCTCAAATCCTCTACCTTAGGAGTCTCTAGCCGTAAGGATCGAGCCAACAAGTCCACCAGAATCTCCAAACTCTAAATGAGAGTCGCGGTAATAAAAGATTGATTGGAACCTGTTTTTATAACTATGTAAGATAAGGTGGGGTATACATTGATTGTACCTTGAATCATCTCCAGAGCATTGGGGTCATAGGCCTCAGCTGCCTTGAGATGAGCTTGTCCCTGTCCACCTACACCCTATGGTTGGTGTGGACAACCAGGAGGTGGTGGCGGTAAAACCTTGAATCGATTCCCACTGCTTGTTCACGACCATCTCCTCTAATATGTCCTCCTACTACCTATAGATCTCCTTGATAGAATCTTCACCACTGCCCGGGCTGTCTTTTGACCGTCTACTGGTCATTTGTACGGCGGGTCGGGTAATCATGAGCCATGGGACCCTGCCCGCCGAATGAGTTACACTACCTACTCTTTACCTATCTTGCAATGTCTCGAGATCCCCACACAATTGACCAAGTATCCTACAGTCATCCACATGTAGGTCTGGTCCTCTTGGACCTCTGTGTCATCTATCTTCTGTCAGCTGCAAGTGACTATGATACTTGTCGTTCAGTGGTGGCTCTCGCTGCAGGTGGCTTCTCAACAAGGAATCTCTCCAATAAGAGTTCACTCTCTAACACCCACGCCAATGTCAGGATGCTGAGAGAAATCATTGAATCTCTAATCTAGTGTATGATCCCTTGATCGATGGTCCAGGCCCTAAAGAAAGCGTCATGAACCATATAAGTGGAGTTGCAAGAGATTTCAGTGATCCTCACTGAATAATGATCCACGGTCTTGCTACACTACTGTAAGTGGAGAAGCTATTATATACGCACATAGCATAAGGTCACTAGAAGGAACTCTGCCCTGAAAAGGATCTCAAATTCCTCCCAAATGAGAGTCACCTTTTCGTGAACCTAGAGCATGAAGCCCCACCATCTTCCCGCAACAGCCTGAAGATGACTGGCAGCAAGGATCACCATGAGATCAGCTGGTGTGCCTTCCAGTCAAAAAAAAATAACCACGGCCTCCATCCAGCCCTTAGCTGCATGTATATATATCTCTCCCTAGATCATTGGTGTCCTATAGCGCTGAAACTCATGCAACGTGATCGAGGGGCGTGTACCCTCTATTACTGGAGCTGGTGTCAATGGTGCCCCGACGAGTAGTGAAGTCACCGGTAACACTATCATAAGAGGGCCCTGCACCGAAGCCTCGTCGCTCGATGGGTCATCATTGTATACACTACACAGAACCCTGGATTTCTATCTGCGTGGATGCATCCTAAAAAAATAAATAGGTGCACCACAGTCAATAAATTAGACCTAGTGAGATGACATAAAGATATCACAAAGAAAACTTTTCAAAAACAAACACGCAATCAGTGTTTCTGTATACTGAGTTAGAAATCAGAAGTCAGGGTCTTCGTGTATGGATAAGTCACCTGCCACACCAACATTGGATTCCCCAAACTTATTACCACACTCATAACACTTAACACTATTGTCGATTAAAAGATCTGAGTACAAGTTCTTTTGTATAACTAAATCCTCTGATACCAATTTGTCATGACCCGTCCCCCGGGGCCTATTCCGTGACAACCCCAAGCCCGCCTTCCATAGGCCAGTGGCCGGAAACTATCACAAAAAAGGAATATCACTAAAACCGAGAAGACATTGCCTTTTTTTCCCTGAAAACTAACACATTCCAAGCACATAGCAAGATACAAACACAAAGTAAACTATATAGTAAATAAAGAGGGAGTACTGTAAGAAAAAGTACCAGAATAAAAGCCCAACTGGAATGTGGAAGAAAAAATAAAAACATCTCATGTGAACACCCACCAATGATCCTACCTGAAGGGTATGTACAACAATAAAACTATCATCTCTACGGTATGTCTCATCTAATGTTCCACTTCTGAGAAGCCTCTAATCCTGGAACCCTTAGCCTCGATCAATGTTGTCTATCGTCTGGACAATACAGAGCATGGTATGCGCATATCCTATGCAGGGGTGAGTATAACAATACTCATTAGGGACCCCAAGACCCCCGATGGTCTCTCAAAATCTACAAAGGATAACCCAAAAAGCAATACCATAATCAAAAATCATGAAGAAACAATCATCAATACACAAGTATGTTCCCATAAACCTAGTTAAGTTATCAATTAAACCCATATCATTCATGAGAAAACACAAGAACCAACTCTTAAGCCAAAAGTATAACTGTTCCATGTAGGGAAGAATACCATGAAGGTAACACCATGAAAGAATATACCACAAAGGTAACCCCACACAAATGAATATCACAAAGGTATCACAACACAGAATTGTACCAAAAAGGTAAATACTCATCTCAGACTAGGTATAACATAAAACGAAAGTGCAGATGATTAGCTGTATTTCTAGATCATCATACCTCATCGAGATACTCTGTTGTTGTCCCACACATGATCGAAGATGACCCGCACATGATCCGAAGATTCTCACCCACACAGGATCCAAAAATGACCCACACAGGATCTGATGATGACCCACATAGGATCAGTAAATTAATCACACAGGATCTGAAAATGACTCACACATGATCGGTTGATGTTGACCCACACAGGATCTGATGATTGTCCATGTACAACAAACCACAGGGTTTTGTCACTAAGCACGCTTGATTTTATTTCGATACAATCTTCAATCCATTGATCAATACTTGAACAGCCACTACATCCCACGAATAAGTATCACGAAGTTCCATCATGTCATAAGGGACCCAACACGACTGACAGTGTGTCAATCAGATGCCCAGTCTGCAAATTACCAGTGTTTCTGTTCCAAGGGCCCAGTTAGATTTGGGATCGATCCAACCTAGCCATACTACAACTCTATCCAAAATTCAAATTATGTATACCAAGAGTAACATCTCGATCTAAATATTTCGGTTTCACATACGGTTCGTCAATCGGATGCCCGGTTCTCATGATATAGCCTAAAAGGTGTATCTAGGTCCAGATGGTTCCAGGTCCAGTCTGACCCATCCTGCAAAGGGGCCAGCCTGCGATTGGGTGGCCCTCTATGGTGGGGTACATTTTAGGCACTACTCGGGGGATTTCCTCAGGATTTCACAAATGGTACAAGGGCCATTATATTCTAGTCAACCCGGTGATGCCACATGGCGCTGCATGCTGGCATGCAGTACCCACTGGAACGGGTCATGCTTGCCAGCATACGGCTGAATGTGGTTCCAACCAGATCCCCTCCCAGCAGCGTGACGACACCGCTGCTCCAACTATGGCTGGCTACCCTCCGGGTGCATTGCCGTGGATAAATAGTTGCGGCCTCTATCTTCAATAGCGCGGACGTGTGCGGTCCTATCTCCCATGTGGGCGGCCGGTGTGCCGGCTGTGGCCTCCTCCTATGGCGCGGATTTGCCGCCACCACAATCGTGGTCGGCCAGTGTGATAACCGCCGCTTGTACCCCTTCTGAGTTGGCTGCCGGTGACATGGTTGGGTTCCTCTCTACCCGTGGATCTACCCACGAAGATCACGTCAACAAAGAAGTAGATGAGGGATTGGGCCATGTTTGATTGGCCTGAACCCATCACATTAAATCGATAGTAGGCGGTTCATAGATTGAAGAAAATGATTCATCACAAATAACATAATGAACAATTCCCTGCCTCATTTTATCATTGGAGATGGCATGAGGAAGAGGATGAAGACATTAAAGGAGACACTGACATTGGTTGCTCCCGCAACACGCTTTTGATCTGAGCTCGAGTGTCGGTTCATCATTCCTAATCTGTAGGTTCGTTTTTCATTATAGGAGGTTCTTTGTTGGATGATGTTCTTCCACCAAACTAGTTTTCGACAAATCTCCACCATAAGAGGTGAGGAGCCAATCCCCAACTATTTAAGTATAAGTTAATCAATAAAACAATTAATTTCGGCTCATTTATTGTGGGGCATTCAAGAGTTACGCCATATTAAAAGAGGGGTTCAAGGTCAAGTGGTTCTCACCACCATGATTCAAATGAGAGGTTTCCAATAATTTAAAATTAAAGTTAGTTTTTTTATTTTTATTATTTTTTTAACTCTCCCACAAAAACTGGAAATCTCACTTCCACCCTCGACCTACTACAGTCAAGGTGAAGGTTCCCTTAAGAAAATATCGGCACTGAGAGTTCAATGGTGTCCTCAGATTTCAATTCTAAGCACCAGTTCAAAAGTTACAAAAATCCTCTCACACGTTTCCTAAACGTACCCAAAAAAAGTTCATAAATTCATTCTGGACCCACCGGGCCTCAGAATCACATGCCATTAATTTTTAAAGATTCTTCATAATTCCATATAATTGAAAAAAATACATGGGAATCTGGGTCATTACATATATTAAAACTCATGTCCAAAAAAGGGTGGAAAATATTGAGTTTGGGAATAAGGAAATATAAATTTATATATCATTAGAATAAAAACATATTATTATTTCACAATAGTATAAGGAATCATTTTTTTGAAAGATTGAACATGGAAAATGATGAAAAAATATCATTTTGAGAGGATCTAAAATATTCTTAACATCACCAAATATTATAAAGAAGGAAATCCATCGATGAAATTCCTCAAAAAATAAAGAGGACAGGAATTTTTATATTGTAGTAGATATAGTAAAACATTATTTTAAAACCATAGTCAATGAGGAAAAATTATGACTCATAAAAATATATTTAGTCAATAAACATCCCTTTTGACTTTTGTAACATTCAAACCAAAATCACTAAAAATATTGAACTTGAAATGCAATTTCAATACCATGAAAAAAGATAGAGTCTATATGTGAAGTGTATAATAGGTAGTATATTAACCATACAATAGAAAATCATTTCATATTTAAAATATTTCTCAAATATTGAAAATTGAGACATAACCCTTACCTCAAATACCACTTATCTTAATGTTCCCCACCTCTCTAAAAACATGATATTTTTTTAAAAACCCACTTGGAGGTGGAGGACTTGTGCTCTATAATTTAGACCATGGTCTTAGTAACACGGGGTTGGGAATCTAGTAAGAGTAAAATTGTATATTTTTAGGATAAAATTAGACATAATATGTGTAAAATAAATGGGTGTAGGTGTTCAATTTCAATATGTAAAATAAGAAGGGTAATTATTGAAGTACCAGTTACATTTTAATAATGGTGTATCATTATTACATGGTAAAGGATCCAAAAAATGAAATAATGAAGTTTTGATGGATATTGGATTGAGATATCATTATACATTAATTTTTACATGTGTTTTAAACTTTTTCTGAGTCATTTTCTATTATATTTTAACACTATGAATTTGGTTTTTACCAAGTAAATTGTTTTTAAACAAATTCATTTTTATTCGAAAAAAATAAGATAACCTATCATAAATGATTCTATTGAGATGAAACCAAACTTAATATTAAAAAAATATAATTTAGTTCATAAATAAAATTTAAATTTAAATTTTAAAATTTATTATGTAGAAAAACTGTATAGAAGAAAATTTTTGTTTTCAAAATTAAGTGTTCTAAATATTTTTTAGAATTAAATACAATTAGAATGGGGGTAAATAAAATTATTTATATGTTAATAGATTATATTATATTGTTTTTTATTAGATATTAATTTATTTTAGTACATAAAAATTACACAATGTTAGTAAAATAGTTCATTCAAAATAAAAGTTTTACCATTATCATAGTAATTTAATTTAGTATTAGAAATATTATTTTTATGAATTAAAATTTAGTTTAACATATTATGTAAGATGTAAATTTTGATCTAAAATATTGAATTCATTTTTTTAATTTAATTTATAAATGTGAAAAAAAAATTAATATAATTAGATAAAAATAGTTTTTAGAGTAAATATTACTTTAGTTTAAAAGTTGGTAAAAATAAATTTTATAAATTTAAAATAGTTTTAGTCAATTATTTATTTTACATCATAAATACATATTTGATCATGAAGATATTTTATAAGTTTTTATATGTTATATGTACTTCTTGATATAGTCATAAAGGCTATATTTTAGAAAAAAACAATCATTCACTATTCACTAAACAAATCAATAATTTTTTAATATTATAAAAATTTCAACCCATTATAATTTTAACAAGATAAATTTAGAATTTAGATTCTTTTAAATAAATTTTTATTTTCATAATTATAAATTTATCTATTAAATTATAATATAATATATAAAGAGAAATTACTCTTACTGGAAAATTCTTATGTAAAATGTTGAGTGTTTTTAATAATGTTTTGAATTCATCTATAATTGATTATAATTCTATTTTTTACTATGTTAATTATTGTTATTTTAATAATATTCATTTAATACCTCAAATTTTTTTTAGCATGTAAAACAATATATCGAACATAGTATTAATTAGTAGTGAAATATATTCAAAAAAAACCTTTCAGCGTTAGACCCCCCCCCCCCACAAATATATTATATCAATGAAATTTTAATTATTACCTTATAATTGAAATATTTAAATGTCTCTAAAAGGTATATTTGAATCAAGAGATAATTTATATAAATATAATATCCTTTTAAACATATGAAATATAACTCTCTCCTTTGTAATAGGTCAGTCCAAAAGGAAGGATAATAAGGATTGCCTGATTCATAATCCCATAAACCTTGAATAAGAATCATTTACCTTAGATAGAATAATGATACCATGATGTGTTTATTTTTCTAATTAAATATCAATTAGTTGATGGAAACATATGTGACATAATATATCTGAAAATATAGGGTGAAGAATAAGTGTATCTAGCATAATATAATTCTCAATATGCACTTCAATATAAGTCATTTCATAGTATTTTCCAAATTATATTAGCTTAGATGGATATTGAAATTGATTTTCACTATAAATACTATATTTTGTGAACTTATTTTCATAATTCACATACTTCATATAGTAGAAGCATTGGACTAAGGGTCTTTCATTAACCAAGTGTTTCACTCCATCTATCTCATTATATAGCCTCTTCTGATCTAATCAAATATTTTGTGCTCATTTTCCTTATTTTTCACACATGAAAATACATGTTCTTTGGAGACAATACCTATAATTTAATCTTAATCCCATATTATCTCCATGTAAAAAATTATTTTTCTCTACTACATGTTTTTTATCACATAAATTTCCATATAAATCCATTTTTCGCTTTCCCCCAAAACCTAGAGAATAATGTGAGTCTTTTTTAATAAAATGATCGTCACAAAGTCTTAATATGGAAGTGAATTTAGTTCTTGAATATTTATTTAATTAAAACAATTATATTATAATATATGAAATATTTTGATCTTTTTTATCATAAATAAATTATAGGAAATAATAACTAAATGAAAAAGATAAATCATGGGAGAACAATAGTGGTTCGGGGAATAGAAATCCCTTAGTTCACTCCACCAACATTCAACTGAAAGAGTTTTGTGATTTTCACTATCATCAAAAATTTTCCATGGGATTTTTCAACTGAGTTAAAGAAATCATAACTTGGAACAAATAGTAGGATCTTTTTCTAGGATCCTATGTAACTTTACTAAAGCAACACACTTCAAAACTAAGTATAATTTTTTTTAAATTCCAGTAGTAAGAGTGAATAATGAAAATTTACAAGTTGAAACACACATTTGAAATATCAAACTGATAGAAGTGAAGGGTTATCTAATAGATATAGTAAGATACAAGTATATCTCTATGAGATTCTCAAACACATAAAAAGATTTATATTGATAGAACATATATGAAAAAATTGATTCTTCTTCTTCTTTTGATTATAATAGTTAAATAACATATAAATTTTCAAGAGATAGATGGAGATAAAACCCATGTTCTTTCATCTATTCATTTTACTCTTGTATTAACCTTTTTTGAAATACTCTTGATTATATTTTCACATACTATTATGACACATTATATTAATAAAAAATCATAAATGGTGTAAAAACACCAGATGTTATTTTCTAAAAAATTAGGTCTAAAAAATAATAGAGAAGTAAAATAATTTCTTCCTTTTCATTTCATTGACATTTTCATCATTAAAAATTGATTTTAGAAAAAATTATTATTAAAACATCTTACTTAATTGAATTCAACAATAATTTTAATTTGAAATAGTCTAACATTAATAAATACTGAGTTGCAGAATGATGTAGGTGATTTTGGATTACCACATAGCCAAATTATACATATTCAAATTTAAATATCCAAATTGATTCATGTAGTCATTCTTTACATATTATATGTATTTACATATACAAATTACGTAGCTCTATTTCTCGTGTATCCAATTAATTCACATAGCCGATTTGAACAACATATCCAAACAAGACACAGAAACAAATCATGTACCAGATTAATCCATCTAACTAATATATGTAACCATATCATTTTCATATCCAATTTCTTACAGATAAAATTCATCTACATTTAAAATATTCATATAGGTGACTTTGTGTTGTAGGAGATTCACATAGGTTATTCCTTCACGTATCTGATTAACATAGTTAATTTCTCATCATAGATAAATATCCATGTGACAGAGTTCAAATGTATCTAAATTTTTAAGACTTGTAAAATTTTGAACATACATCATATTATTTCAAACTAATGTAAAACTAACATGATCAAGATAAAAACCCGATGAATACACATAATAACTACAACACTAGAAACTTTAGAAGTATTTTTGAGGTCATGAAAACAAATTGTACATGGGATATGTTATAACAGCACTATTAGTCCATCAATGACCCCCTTTTGATGACCAAAAAACAAATTAAATGTTAAATATATAATTTAATATTTTTAATGATATTTTCCAAAAATAATTTAATCTATAACGATTTTAAAATGTTTTTTTATCCTTTATTTTGCCACATTATTTGTCTTCTCCAACATTTTATGACATTAAAAATGAATTATATGGAGATGAAAATAAATTAGTGTTTCACACTAGGTGATGAACTATTGAAATATAGCTCTTAAACTAATATTTTTTATACAATTATTGAAAATTATGATAATAAATGAAGTAAAACATTCAAAGAGATAAAAAAATTAAATGAAAATAATCACCTCCGAAACAAAGAATGAGATAAAAAGTATTTTTATAAATCATTAACATTTGTATAATAATTAAAAATATAAACATACAAAAAATAAATTAGTTATATAAAAATTTCTTATGGATGGGTTCAAAATTATTATAATGTTTGGGTTGAGGTTTCTTGATGGTTGGAGCAGAGGAAGAAGAGGAATGAGGGTCAAAGATATATTACCAGATCCACAATACTATATTTGAGAACAAAACCTAATATATCTCTGGATTTATGAGTAGTAATGTTCATAAACTTCTCAAGATTTTGATAAGAAACAATAATATTATATGAACCAAAACTAACAACACCAATTTTCTTGGGTTTTTTTAATGATGTAGGTTCATTTTCATCCTCTTTATAATTAGAAGCAGCAATAAGAATTTATTTTTCATTATTATTAATTATGGATATATCAAACAAAAAATCCAGTCATTTCCTATAACCACTGTAGGTATATATCTGTGTCAGTCCAAGGGGTATTTATCCTCTATGATATAAATGTGAATCAATAAACATATTTATCCTCTTAATGATTTATGTATTTCATAAGTATAAAATTGTTGTTGATCTTTGGTGATGAATATGAGATAAACTAGAAATATAAATATTACCAATCAATTTAATTTATTCTAAGTTCCTTGAATAAATCCTCAGTGGTTTTCTAATTGAAGTAAGAGGTTGATAACTAGTTCGAGATGTAGAGGCTTGAAAGAGTTATAAGAAAAACATAGCTTTAATTCTATCTGCTGATGCCAGTAGCCTAATTAGACTTCCTTACAAAAAAGTTAACTTCTTCTCCACGTTTTATAGTTGTTCCATAATAACATGATCAATGTAATTAATATTGGTGGACTGTTCTTAATAAATTGGATCACTGGTAACCGTTAGGAATTGAAATATAGCTAGAAACACTTGTTTGAGTGATCAATAAATTATATTATATTTTCCAATCATTGTAGAAATTACAATCTAGGATTATATAGTCTCTAAATAATCAAAATCCTCTTTAGAAGAGTTTGTTTTTTTGATATTAAACCCCAAAAAAAATTCCATCTAAAATATTTTCAATCCATTGATGGTTTTAGATCATGGGTTAAATGGATGATGAAACTATATATCTGAATTTCTTAGATACATTTATGGTTTAATTCATTTAAGATTCAACTGAATGAAAAATTCCTTGAGATAGGAAAAAATTAATTCAAGGATATAGTATTAGGAATACATTTTCTCCTTATATGTTATTTTGTGTCCTTAAAACTACCCAAAAATTTACTTCATAGATTCATTCATAGAAATAGAACAAAACATGTCACATTGGAGTGACTAGATTTGAGATAAAACAAAGTTAAAATATAAAAATAGTTGACCAAACTGAGTCTAGAAAAATAGAACCATACAAGGTTCATGGGTAGGGCTGTAAATTTGTTAAAACCCATTTATAAACACAAATTTTATCAGAATAATTTCTCTTATTATTTCCAAGATCTCCTTAATTTTATATTTAAATCTCTAAATCTCATCATGATCATCCATCGAATTATATTATTGAACTACTGGAATGTTTTCAAATCATGTGTCATTGATAAAAAAACTTAATTATAATCTCAATTAATTCATAAATGGTGGAATAGATTCCAATAAGGTTACTCTCTTGAGCTATCAACATTTCAACATATTAAATATTCACTCCATATGCAACTTATTTTTCTCGAAAGAGATTTTTGATTAAGTTGATTTGGTCTTTCATCATCCCCACCAATTTTTCAAAATATTCATTGGAAGTAAAATTTATATCTGCTATTTGATATCTTTTTATAATATGTTACCTCCTAATTCAGATTAATATAATATCCTTTGAGATTATCAAATTTAGTCATCATCATTGAAACCCCATTTGCATGTTTTTTCAAAATCAAATCTTTCATGGATTTTTGATATAGAGGGTTCTTCATATTTCATAAGAAGAGTAGATAATACAGATAATGTGATATGTGAATGACCAATGAATTATTCAATATCTACATTGTAAACATAATAATTCATATAAACATGTGATGTAGTGATTGGACTAACTACCATTTGTTCATCTTCTAACAAAAAAAATTCTTCAATATCTGATACACATAGAACAGCCTCCACTAGCCTTTCAACATCAGGTTCAGTAGTCTCAACTATCATAATAGGTTGATGAGTCTTAGTAAAAATAAAAACTCTAGATTCATAACACTCTATTGCTTTCACATTAGGCCAAAATTATAGAACTAAAGGATTTTTCCTTTCAAAAACTAAATCATATACTTACCGATTGGGATTCACCTCGACATGTGATGTATCCTTAGGAGTTTAGGTAGTGGATCACTTCTCTTAAGTTGGTATAGGAGGTGGTGCTACCACCAGTCTATAAAACTCTTATCCAACATACCTCAAGATCTTGTAGGAATCATCTCAATTATATCAAAATTTATTTAAGTTAAAAGATGATAGTGTATCGCTTTAGTGTAAATTCACATAAGCTCTTTCAATCAAGACCACTTTTTTCTTCTTCATAAGAAAAAAAATTGTCCTTAATAAAGGGTAATAACTCAACCTCCCCATTACCCTAGTAATAGTAGTTGGTAAATATCATCATGTACTATGGGAGATTCAATATGACATTATTTATTAGAATTTTTATGAAATAATTTTCCTAAAACAATGCGTTTTTAATCTCCCATTCTCTCTGGAAAATCCTGGTCTAGATAAACATTCACAATTCCTTACACTCTATTTTTTTATCCATAACATTTTTCTTCTATAAGTAAGTGTATTGAAAAATTAATATTAATTCCTCATTGGGACTAAATATTCTATTTTCCACTATACTTTGACTAAATCATAACTCAAATTCATGTGTATAGTGAAGGATATCTTCCATTTCCATAGAATAAACTAACATAGATTTCATATCGACATTCGATGAATGTGAATCCTTTGTTTGTTCATATTATATCTTAGAGTTCCTTATAATATTGATAAAAGTATTTTAAAAAAGTAATATTAATTCGTTATCATGAAACACAAATTCCAAACCATGTAATTGGAAAAAAAATTTCTACAATATATCGGTTCCTTTTAAAAAATATATGTGTACAGCATTTCCCATAGGTACATGACATGGCACAATACCTTGTTTTTTCGTTGAGGATCTAGAACCTTTTTCAACTCCTCGCATCAAATTCAACATCACCTATAGTTTAGTATGTAAATATAATCAAGGGTTATGGTTTATATTAAGAGAATAAGGGGTGTAGGAAAATGGAAAGGCATGAGAGGATATATTTTAATTTTGTTTATATACTCAATTTGGGAGGGGTTATGTAGCCGATTTTAGTTTAGGGTCATGTCAAACATAAATATACAAAATAAAATAAAATATTAAATATTTTTTCAATTTTCAAAGAGTGTAAAACTAAATAAATTGATTAATCATATCAAAACCAAGAAATTAATAATAAATATAGAAATTGAAACATAATCAAAATAAAGTGATAAAATAAATCAAACATACATAGATTCAAATAACCCTAATTTTCATTTAATAAAATAAAAACATTCACAATCATGGGTCTTAGTAAATATATTAGCTAACAAATTCTCATGGGAAATAAATTCAAGACAAATATGATCTTTTTTGAATGGTATATGTATAAATGATGTCTTATGTCTATATTATTTTTTCGAGAATTATTTTTAGGATTTTTAAAATTGCTGATAACACTGTTTTTACCACATTTTATTAACACTTGTCAAAAATTGAATATAAAATCTAGTAAGATGTGTTTCATACACAACATGTATACAGAAACTACCCATAACTATATAAATATCTTTAGTAACCAATAATGAAACTATGTGATATTTTTTTTAGATATGGAAACCAAATATTTTTCATCAAATTGAAAAGTAATTAGAGTTATTTTATTATCTAGTATACACCCACTAATGTTATCAATAGGATATGAGGTCAAATTAAACTCATAGATTTCTGGGAAAATTATATAATGATAAACTACTCCATTAAATACCTAAAACCACTATGGGAAAATTTTAAATTATTTTATTTTGGATTTTCTTGGAATCTTCAACATAAACATAATTTTTGTTCTTGTCATAAAATACATAACACGCTCAATTATTCCAATTTATAACTTATTCTCAATAGGTTTCCTAGCTTCATCCAAATCAATTGTTTCTTTTGATCCCATAGGAGTTTCATGCACTATATAGTTTTCTTGTACTAACCATTTATGTATGTTAAGTATGTATTTTCTTTAGTTTAGCATAGTCCCAAAGAATTTTTTATAATTTTTATAAACTAAAAATATTGTTAACTCAGGAATCATGATCATTTACTTTTTTTATTAGTATTGAAAAAACATTACAAAATTTTTTATTTGTAGAACCAAAAAAACATCAGCAACATATATTTGAACTACCAAAATTACTAAATATGATGTTTTTCAGAAATGGGAATGAGAATCCACTACTACTAAATTTTATTTTTATAAAATAAAATATCTATAATGTACATACAAAGAACTAGGTTCTAATATAAGGTTAAAAATTGATTTTATATGTTCTAAAACTAAATTGAAAAGGTGATGATTTTCATAACCATGATATTAGTAATGTCCTAGAAATTCTGCATATTTTTTTAAGTATATGGAATTATTTTAAGACCACGAAATCTAACGGTAAGTAATTATGAGGCCCAGAGTGTATGGAATGATCCTTCAATGTTTTTTACACTTTAATTAGCGCCTGTAAGAAGTTTTCCTGAAAAAATGGAATAACACTTAAACAGTTTCCCAGATAAGAAATATGAGGACATTGTTGCATTCAGAATGGTGGTTCTGACCTAGGCGTGACTTAAGATTGGTCGGTGCGGTCCTCCTGTGACGAAACCCAGAAAAATGGCATAATTGCAAATAAAATTATTAAATAAATTATTTTCGTTCTAAAATTCTTATAACTCACAAACAGTATCTCAGATTGAAAATCCAAGACCATTACTATACTCATGAGGGTATACTCTCTTTAGGTAGATACTAACATTGGTCACCGCAGGAAACTAGGGAAACATAGTTTCTGGTCATAAATAAAATAATTAAGTAACAATTATTTTATTGTAAAATCCATAACTTTTAAAAGATAACTCGGACTGGAAATCTGAGAGTATCGTTGGGTTCATTGGGGTGTGGTTCAATTAGGAAGAGCCTAACCTCAACCAATTCTAGTCAAGGGTGAATGTAAATAATTTTCCAAACTTTTTTTCAGGTACATTCAGTAAATGCGCAAGCAGTATTTTGTAACTTTTGAACCAGTGCTCGGAATTGAAATATAAGGACACCGTTGAACTCGCAGTGCCGGTATTCTGTTAAGGCTAATTTCACCTTGACCTTAGTTTTTCGACATTGAAATTTAGTTTTCATGTTTTTTGTGGAAATAAAAATAAAAAAAGAACTAGTTTTTAGTTTATTGTTTTAAGCTCCCAATTGGATGATTGGTGGTGGGGACCACCAGAACCCCTCATTAATGTGGGGAAGTCCCTTTGAATTCTCTCATTTATTTTCGCTAATGTAAATTAAATGTCTTGACATTTCAATTACTGTGTAACATCATTGTTGTAATACAGGAAGGTTTCTATTAATTGAACCTTCATAAATTCCACGATCGTTACTTACACTGACCATATCCTATTTATATGAATCATGGGAGGGTGGTTATTGGCATGGATTCTCCAAAAGACAAAGCACTGGTAATGTGTGGTGACTCCCAACACTTGGAGGACGGATCTGGTTTTGGCGGGCGGTGACGAGCGACCCCGAACCACGAACTGGAGAATGATGATCAAGCAGCATCGTTGGAGTCTTTTTGTGGGAACGAAGAACGCAAATACTTCCTCAAACATGGACACCCTATAATGAACTTTAGGTAGGGTTTGTTGTTTGTATACCCATTACCATGTTATTTACATACTTCATGATTCAAGAATAAACAGGATTGTTTCTATCGTTCTAATGCGGAGAGAGAGCAGGCCAAACAAACATGGCCCGACATCTCCACACCCTTTGTGAGTTTTTATGGGCTTTTAATAATGGTGAAAATGAGAGACAAGTCTAGAAATCTTCAAAATGAATAACGGTACACCAGTGCACACCTAATGACCTGAGGTACATCACTGGTGGGGATCGGGAACGGCGTTCGGCACTCTGGACGGTCGCAATGAAGGCGGTGGCATGACCGCGCCGCCGGAGAGGATCTGTAGCGTAAAAAAGGCGGTGGCTAGTGATTGCCAGCCGTGCAAAGGGGCGGTGATGCGCATCTGCACCACCTGATAGAGAAGGACTGCAGTGGCAAGGGAAGGTAACCCGATGCACTGCCGGCCGCCGGAAAAGGCACGACACGCAACCATGCCGTGTAGAGGAATGTTGACCGACTTGCCAGCCGCTTCACTGTGAGCCACCGTGGGCCGCCACACCGTGGGCGGTCTAGCCGGCTGAGCCGCACCAATGGGCTGGGTCGCGCCGGTGGGCCGAGCATGGACCAGCGGTCTAGACCTTGGGTCAGGCTGAGTTGACCCGAACTAGATCGGGTCAGCCTAGGTTGGGTTGGGACGGGTTGGTTCGACTAGGTTGGACTGGACTCAGACCCACTTCAACCATTTTTTCTCTTTCGGCCATATCATGAGCTACGGGCATCCGCTGGACGAACCGTTTACAGTTCCAAAAACCATGGATCGAGATGGTGCATTTTTGAATACTCCATTTCTGTTTTGGATAAATTTGGAGTACAACCAGGTTGGATCGAACCCCAAATCCAGCCGGGCCCTCGAAGCAGAAACACTAATAACATACAGACAGGGCGTCCAATTGACGCACCGTCAGTTGCGTTAGGTCCCTTTTGACATTACAGACCATTGGAATACTTATTTGTGGGACTTCGTGGTAGTAGAAGTATTGACATGGGGCTTGAAGAGTGAATCCTCCCATAATCAATCGAGCTTACTGTGGGAACGAGGTGGGTAGTTGTACGTGAAGAAAGAACATTGATCCTATGTGTGTCAACATCTATCAGATCATGTGTAGCTCAATGCTCGATGATCCTGTGCGAGACAGCGCATAAGGATCCTATGTGGGAGAGATCCTATGTGGGTCACCGCTTGGAGATCCTGTGTGGTTCAGCGCATATCGATCCTGTGTGGGTCAGCGGGGGTTTGTTACCTATCGGTCATCTGGTTTACATTCATTAGTGGTGATACCTTTGTGGTGTTCTTCTGTGTGGCATGCGTCTGTAGAACTTACCTTCATCTTGATACCTTTGTGGTATTCTTCTATGTGGCATACCTGTGTGGTACTTACCTTCATGGTGATACCTTTGTGGTATTCTTCTATGTGGCATACCTGTTTGGTACTTAACTTTGTGGTGATACCTTTATGGTATTCTTCTGTGTGGTGTACCTGTCTGGTACTTTCCTTCATGGGGATACCTTTTCGGTATTCATCTGTGTGGCTTACCTGTGTGATACTTTCTTTCATGGTGACACCTTTGTGGTATTCTTCTGTGTGGCGTGCATGTGTGGTACATACCTTCGTGGTGATACCTTTGTGGTATTCTTCTGTGTGGAATACCATTGAGGTACTTACCTTCATAGTGATACCTTTGTGTTATTCTTCTGTGTGGAATACCATTGTGGAGCTTACCTTCATGGTGATAACTTTGTGGTATTACTTGTTTGGCATTACCTTTGTGGAACATACCTTTGCGGTGTTACCTTCATGGTATTCCTTCATTTGTGGAACATTTGAACTTTGTGATTTTAAGTTAGACCTTGTGTTCCCTCATAAACGAGATGGGTATACATGATAACATAGATATATATGGGCATATAGCTAAGTAGGGTTGACAGTTGATTTCATGCTTTGTGGATTATCCTTTTTGGATTTGAAGAGGCCTTCGGGGGTCTTGGGGTCCCTACTAAGTATCTATATACTCACCCCTACACGAGTTATGCCCGCACCTTATTGTGTTTGGTGCAGACGACGGACAATGCTGACTGAGGATGAGGGTACCCGGACTGGAGGTAGCTTATAGGTGTTAATTAGACGAGTTGTACTGGGGAGATGATCATATAAGAGTTGTATCTACCCTACAGGTAGGATCCTTGGTAGGTTTTCATATGAGCTATTCATTTTACATGTACCTTCAATTTTTCTTATACTTTCTAGTTGGGCTTGTATTCTGGCCCCTTTTACTAACTGCACACATTCTTTTTACTATTCATTTTACTCGTGTTTGTATCCTTCTATGTGATTGGTTGCTTGAGTTTGCAGGTTATAAAGGAAATATCTTCCTAGTTTTAGGGAATACGCCTTCGGTGCTAGTTGCCATCCCCTGGCCCCTTCAAATTGGGCTTGAGGTAGTCATGGCACGGGCCCCGGGGGAAGGGTCATGACAAATTGGTGTTAGAGGAGTCAGTTCTACCATAAAACATTGCAGTTTGATCATTTTAACGACAATAGTGTTAAGTGTAGCGAGTGTGGTTATCAATTTAGGGAATCCAATGTTGATACGGCTACCGACATATCCGTACACCAGGACCCTAACTTCTGATTTCTGACTCAATTCATGAAAACACTAATTGCGTGTATGTTTTGAAAAGTTTTCTTGTGTATTCTTGAGTTAACTCACCATGTATAACATAAAGAACATGGCACACCTATTCCTTATTTGGATTCCACTTCGTATATAGCTAGCTAGGATTCCCAATAGAGTACACAATGACGTCCCATCAAGCAACGAGGCTTCAGTGCAGGGCCCTCATACTATGTTAGAACCTTTGGGTGGTTTACCCGCAACACCACCACCCATTGTGTAGTAGATACCACCAGCCGCACTAGCATACAATGCACGCCGACTAAGCGCGTTGCTCGTGTTCTGGCAGTAGAGGCCTTTGAGGTTTCAAGGCGAGACAGATTCCCACACAGCTGAGGGCAGGATGGAGGCAGTTGCTAGAGTTTTTCCCTTAGTTGATATACCAATAGAGCAGATGTTCATCTTAGCTACTAGTTTTTTTAGTGAGTGTCTAAGAGGGTAATCCGTATGGTTATGAGAATTCAGTACGTGGAAAATGACCCGAGATAGTACATTCGGGTAGTGTGTCAGCAATATCCCTACCTGTTGGTCAGCAGTTACAACCGACGGTACCGGTAGAGGACACATATCGGTGAAGTGACTTACACGTGATTCAACATAAGGTACCCCTCAGGTTCTGAGGCGAGGTCAACTGATAGGTGGCTAAGGACATTCTTGAGGAGGTGGCTAAGAGTTCTCTAGAGCTTCTATATCTTTGGCAGGATGACATATTGGTATCTATGAATTCATAGAGGTGTACCGATCATACATGGTTGTTGATGAATACTATACGAGTAGTGCTTCGGGGATCGGATATTCAAGAGTAGTGTGTTAAAGGTCGTACGAGCCAACACATTTCCTCTATTCATTTTCTACTTATGTTGGGGGTGCTATAGAGTACCTTTGTGGTTGAATGTTCTTTGGCTGGGCAGATACTTCCAGTGAATGTTAGTAGTAGAAAAACAAGAAATCGGCGTCAGTCTTAGTGACATAGGCATGTAAAAGAGTTTTGGGAATAAGAAGTGTAAGGGATAGATGAATCTACAGGGCTAAAAAAGTGGAAGCAGAGCTAGGGGAGTAGCATGAGGTGGTGTACATTTCAGCATGTTACAACCACACCCCATTGTGGTCCCCTCCTGGCTCAAGGAGCTAGAGGACATGGGAAGAGGTGTAGCTTCATGCGGTCAAGAAGTGAAACCCAAGGGCTCTAGGAATGATTTGAGGTATGATCTATGTCTACTACTATTTTTCATATCAATAGACATAAGTACCAATCATTCCATCCTTCCACGAATTTTGTCCATGACCTAGAGTTTCTGATTAAGTTGTTGACTTTACCCTCACGTTCAGAGATACCTTTGGGAGGAGACTCGATAATCACACATACACAGATTGTGTAATCTAACCCTTGAGCCAAGATATTCAGTTGGAACCTTAGGGTGGATGCATCGAGTCCTTATGACGTTAGTTGGGGTATGGACTGGACATCCACAATTCATACTCAGATTCACTGCAGTAGCCAAAAAAATATTGGTTTCTCTAAAACTTTGGAATGGGGCTTTCCTTGGTCATCAAAAAAGGAATCCTAGGACACATAGGATAAAATCATGCATAAGTGGGTGTAACTAATCACTCATGAGTTATCCATACTTACCCATGTGGTAGTAAGAGTTTTATGTTTTTAGTTCCAAACATGAGTGGAAAATCATGGGGACATATTTTCAAAAAATGATTCCAGGATTACCTCTCCATACGGAGAGGGACTTCTGATTTGGTTGGGTGATACAAGAGTTTTGGACCAAACTTCTCCAAGGTAGTGACACCCTTGTCTGCTTTGATGAAGAAGGAGGAGCCTTTCTTATGGAAAGAGTCATGTTAGCAGAACATTCAATATTTGAGACAACGATGATGGCTCGAGCTCTTCCAGAACTATGACTTTTAGATTATCTTTACTCCTGGGAAGGAGAACATGATAGTAGAAACACTCAGTATGAGGTTTTTTCAGTAGGTGATTAGTGATCCGTTAGAGAAGATTGTCATGCTCTAGATATCTTGTGTGGATAGTGATGGATCAGATCACCTCCAAACTATGGTTGTCACTCCCCCAATCCATCAGTGAATTCGGGAGGCACAACATGGTGGCATTGAATGCGAGGCTTGATGTGCTCAGATACCCTCAGGGTAGGCACCTGATGGATATTCTGAAGGTGGGTAGCTCGTCATCCTCCTTAGAGGATGTACCATGGTAACGGTGGTGCTTCAGGAGGAGGTGTTGAGGGAGTTCCATACGTCCCCTTTGTCAGTGCATCCAGGTGTGGTGAAGACCTATCAGGACCTCCGGTGTCAGTTAGGGTGGATACAAATGAAGAAAGCAGTGGCAGAGTTTGTATCACAATGTCTCACTTGTCAACAAGTGAAGACTTCACAATGTTGGCATATGGCTTATGCCAACAAGATATGAAGACCTGTTGGAGTTCCAGGAGGGGGACCACTTATTTTTGTGAGTCTTTCCTCAATGGGGAATATGGAGATTTGGTTGATGGGGAATGTTATCACTGAGGATTATCGATCCTTTTCTGATACTATGGAGAATAGTATAGGTATCATACCACTTGGATCTTCCACCATATTTGGAGAGGGTGTGCGAAGTCTTCCACTTATCCCAGCTGAGGGGTTACGTGCACGACCCATCTCAAGTCATCTACCACGTCGAGTTGGACTTAGATGATGGGGAGTCGTTTATGGAGGTTCCGGTGGAGTTTGAGGATTGATAGGGGTTGGTAATTGGTTGGTGGTCGATACCTCTGGTTTGCATACACTGGCAGCACGGGAACCTCTAAGAGATCACATGAGAGACGGAGGATCAAATTCGTGATCAGTTCCCTATTTTGGTTATTTTGCCTTTATTTTGGATTTTGAGGAATTAATGTCTTAAGGTGGGGAGAATGTAATATCTTGGAAATTATGTATTATTTTTTTAATTAAATGGAATTGTTTCAAGACTGCAAAATCTGATGGTGTGTGCTTCTGAATCCCAATGTTCTTGGAATTATCCGTTCAATTTTCATTACACTTTAATTAGTGTGTGTAAGTACTTTTCCTGAAAATTTAAAATAACTCTTAAAAGGTCACCCATATTAGACATCTAAGGGAACCGTTTCGTTTAGAATGGTAGGTTTAGCATAGATGTGACTTAATTTTGGTCGGTTCGGGCCTCTTGTGAGTAATACCCAAAAATGCCATAATTGTAAATAAAATAATTAAATAAATTATTTTATTTTTCAAATGATTATAACTCAAAAACGGTAACACAGATTGAAAATTAGAGACCACCGCTGAACTTATGAGGGTATACTCTCTTTAAAAAGATACTTAAATTTTTTGGTGCAGGCCACCAGTGAATGATAGTTTTAGGCCATAAATAAAATAAGTAAGTGACAATTATTTTATTGTAAAATCCATAAATTTTATACGGTAACTCGGATTAGAAATATGAGAGTACTATTGGGTTCTTTGGGGAATGTTTCACTTAGGAAGAGCCTAACCTCGACCTGCACAGGTCGAGGGTGACTATATATAATTTTCCTACCATTTTTTCAGGTATATTCAGTAAACACAAATGCAGCATTTTGTAACTTTTAAACCACTGCTTGGAATTGAAATCTAAGGAAATTGTTGAACTTGCAGCACTGGTATTCACTTAAGGATACTTTCACCTTGACCGTAGTTGGTCTAGGGTGAATGTTATTTTTGGTGTTTTTCATGGAGATAAAAAATAAAATAAAGAACTTTTTATTTTAGTTTTTTAACCTTCCAATTGAATGCTTGGTGGTGGGGACCACCCGAACCCCTCATTAATGTGGGGAATTCCCTTGGAATTCTCCCAATTAATGGTACAAATGTAAATTAAATGTATTTACCTCTCAAATACTATGTAGTAATATCGTTGGAACTTAGGAAGGTTCCTATTAATTGAACCTTCATAAATTCCAAGATCGTTACTTACACTCACCCTATCTTATTTATAATGGAGCTTGTGGGGGGGGGGGTGGATGACTTCACCAAGCGAGGAAGCTCTGGTAAAGTTCCATGATGCCCAATACTTAAAGGATGGATCCAGTTCTGGTGGGTGGTGAAGAGTGACCAAGAACAACAAACCGAATAATGAGATCGAGCAGCGTCGTTGGAGTCTTGTTGTTAGGAAAACGAACACTGGCACTTCCTCAAACGTCGATGCTCTACAACAGACAAGAGGGGGGGTTGTTATTTCTATACCCCATAACCCATTCATGGCGTACTTCATGATTCAATAATAAAAAATTCACTTTCTATCATTCAAACTCAGAGAAAGAGCAGGCCAAACGAACCTTGCCCAACCTCTGTGTATCCTTTGTGAGTTTTGAAGGGATTGAAACAATGGCGACAACCCAAGACAGGTGAATAGATCTTCAAAATGAAGAATGGCCCACCAGGGTGTGCCCAGTGACCCGAGGGACATCACCTGTGGGGCTTCGAAATGGTGGATAGCACTTCGGCCGGCCATGACGAAGGCGGAGGCACGACTGCTCCCCTATATAAGGGCCACAATGGAGAAAAGGCTTCACGCAGTGATAGCCAGACGCACAAAGTGGTGGCAACGCGCATCTGGGCCGCTCGACGGTGAAGGGCTGCAGCCTTCAGCCACAGCGGTGAGGCAAGAGAGGTCGACTCACTTTCGGCCCCCAATGAAGGTGCAGCGTGCGTCCGCACATCGTGGAGGAAGGTTGGCCGACCGTCCAGTCGTCGCACAACGAGCCACCGCAGGCCGCCCAGTGGGCCGAGCCAGACCTAGTGCATCATATCATACCTCGGTTCAAGCCTAGTCGACCCGATCAAGATCGGGTTGGCCTAGGTTGGGTCGTGTCGGATCGGTCCGACCGGGTCGGACCGGACTGAGACCCACTTTGACCCTTTTCTCTCTTTCGGCCATATCGTAAGGTACGGGTGTCGGTTGGATGAACCATCTTTGGCGCCAGAAATCATGGATCAAGATAGTCATTTTTGATATACTCCACTTAAGTTTTAGATATATTTTGAGTACAAAAAGGTTGGATCAAACCCCAAATCCAACGGGGGCCTCAGAGCAGAAATGCTAATAACATATAGACATGGCATCCAATTGATGCATTTTCAGCTACATTGGGTCCCTTTTGACATTATGAACCCTTATAATACTTCTTTGTGGGATTTTATGGAAGTTCTAGTATCGAATTGTGGCTTCAGGAGAGGACCCTCTTAGAATCAAGCGAGCATAGTGCGGGAACCAGGTGGCTGGATGTATGTGAAGAAATAACATCGATCCTTTGTGCGTCAACATCTATCAGATCCTATGTGGGTCATCACTCAGAGATCATGTGTGGTTCAACGCATACGGATCCTATGGGGGTCAGATCCTGTGTGGGTCAGCGCTCAATGATTTTGTGTAAGTAAGCGCATATCGATCCTGTGTGGGTCAGATCTAGTGTGGGTCAGTAGGGGTTAGTTACCTATTGATCCAATATGGTACTTTCTTTTGTGGTGATATCTTTGTGGTAATCTTCTATGTGGCGTACCTGTGTACAACTAACCTTAATGTTTCTACCTTTTCGGTATTCTTCTATGTGACGTACTTGTGTGGTACTTACCTTTGTGGTGAAACCTTTGTGGGTATTCTTCTGTGTGGTGAACCTGTGCGGTACTTACCTTCATTGTGATACCTTTGTGGTATTCTTCTATGTAGTGTACATTTTTGTTACATTCCTTCATAGTGATACCTTTGTGGTATTCTTTTGTGTGGCGTACCTATGTGATACTTTCCTTCATGGTGATACCATTGTGGTATTCTTCTGTGTGGCGTACTTGTGTAGTAATTACCTTCGTAGTGATACCATTGTGGTATTCATATGTGTGGTGTAACATTGTGGTACTTACCTTTATGGTGATACCTGTGTGGTAGTCTTCTTTGTGGAATACCTTTGTGGTACATAACTTCGTGGTGATACCTTTGTGGTATTCTCTATGTCATATTACTTTTGTGGAACTTACCTTTGTGGTGTTTCCTTCGTGGTATTCCTACTTTTGTGTAAAATTTGTGCTTTGGGATTTTGAGTTAGACATTGTGTGTCCTTATGAATGAGATAGGTATACTTGATAACTTAGGTATATGTATGGAAATATAACTACGTTGGGTTGACTGTTGATTTCATGCTTTGTGGTTTATCCTTTGTGGATTTTGACAGACCTTTGGGGGTCTCGGGGTCCCTACTGAGTATCGTTATACTCACCCCTGCATGGGCTATGCATGCACCATGTTGTGTTTGGTGTAGACGACAGACAGCGCTGATTGAGGACAAGGGTTCCAGGACCGGAGGTAGCTCATAGGTGGACATTAGATGAGCCGTACTGGGGAGACGATCGTACGAGATCTGTATCTACCCTTATTGTAGGATCCTTGTCAGGTGTTCACGAGATCTATTCAGTTTACTTGTACTTTCTATTATTTTTTTACAATCTAATTGGGCTTGTATTTTGGCCACTTTTACTAACATTACACACTCTTTTTACTATTCAGTTTACTCATGTTTTTGTCTTGATGTGTACTTGGTTGGGTGAGTTTGCAGATTATAAAGGTAATGCCTTCCCAGTTTTAGGGAATAAGCCTTCGGTGCTAGTCGCCATCCCCTAGCCTATGGAAGGAAGGATTGGGGTAGTCACGACATTGGGCCCCAGGGTACGGGTCATGAAAATACTATTCAACACAAAAATACTACATAATAAAATCATTTAAAATTATGATTTAACATTAATCGGATATAATTTCAAATCAATGAATGATTTATAGGATATGATAATTTAATGGCTTCTAATCTTGATACAAGTGCAAAGGGTTATTCCTATTTTAATCCTCCCTTTTATTTGTACCCTTAAAAAACTAATCATTACTTATTCATAATGATCACCCCATGACCATCTAGTTAGTTTATAAAAACACTTTTTTTCCTATAACAATGTAATCATAACCTCTATTAACTAATTCACATAATTTGTTCCTCTTCAACTGATTTAACCCTTTTTCCTTGATAATGCCCAAAACTCATCAAGAAAAGCTTATTTTATGGTTCTAAGATCAAGATGGGGTAAAAATTTAGAAAAATAGAAAAGGTTTCCTAATACAATTATACTATTAATAGCCTCATATAAAATTCCTACAGCACTATATAATGGAATATTTTTCATTGTTCCGGGATATTTAGGGAACATAATTTTATGTTCACTGGTATCCTTGAATTCATGATTGGTTTCTCAAAATTCATGTTCCAAATAAACATCCTTTCTATTATGAATGAGAGGTTATGTTCTCAGGTTTTATATATATTCACTTAACCCATCAATATGAGACATTTTATTACCAAATGGGTTACTTTCATCAAATTTGACTTGAATTTGTTCTTTAAAAATCCTTAAAATTTTATGAAAAACATTATAATCTATTAATTAGTATAATAACAAAAACATATTCCTTTATAAAATGTTTGGTTAAATTTAACAAGATTAACCTTAGTGTTTATAATGTAAACATTTCATACAAAAACTTTGAAATAACAAATTTTTTGCCCCTATTCTTCTAAATCTCATTTTTTTCATCAAAAAATATCCCTAATTGAATCTTTTTTAATGAAATAAAGTAATGTATTTTTATATTGAACCTGAACATTAATTGTTAAGATATATTCACATAAAAAAATTATCAATAATCTATTACAGTATCTCATTCCTCCTTTCAATAACACCATTTTATTGAGGTGTCCTAGGTGAATAAAAACTATTTTTTATACCATTTTTTAATAATAATAATAATAATAATAAAACTCATGGTTTTTAAATTATCCCCCATGCTCATTTCTCAAAGTAATAATTTTTTAATCATTCTATTTTTGAAAAAATTTATAGAAACATATAATAAAAGAACAATACTATTTTTTAAAACTAAAAAAAATAAAAATAATTTAAATCAATATAAAACACCAACCAACACAGAAAAAAATATTTCTCAATAAATTATTATTCAATATAGTCTAAATAAATCTTTGGGGATATGTTCCAATGTCCTAATTGTAAAATCATGTATCATTGATTTAAAATATGACATCTATTGATTACCCATTTAGTATTAATAAAATAGTTACTCTTTATTAAATTCAATATCATGTAATTTTGGAATAATATATTAAGAATAAATATTACAAAGTCCTTGTATTATATGTCAAATCCAAGATTCATTTGTTTCAGAATATTAATTTTTTGGTATCATCTACATAACAAATTAAGATCTAATGTATATAAATTTTCTATTTTAGGATGATTAAATATAAGAATATTATATTTAATAATATAACATGGATTATTTGAAATATATAAAAAAACCTTCAATATAAGGTTGAGAGATACATATACGATTTTGTTCCAATCTGTGAGAATATACGATCACAGAAACACATAAAGGGGTTAATTAGTGTTTCAAAATTTATAATTTTTAACATTTTTAGAAGAAATTATCAATATTAAGAGTGAATTATTAATTTAGGACAAACAAAATCTCATATAGAGAGACCCTAATAAAATTACAAGGTTCACTACTCAAAGTGAGTGGTTAGTTCTTAGAATTATCATGAACAACTTCTGATCATATGATCCACTAATGAATATTTGCATACCATCATGAGTAAGTAAAATCATTAGAACTCACATAAAAGTATATTGTCTTTCTTGGAATTACTCACATTAATTTGACCCCACTATAATAGTAATTTAAATGATAAGGGGATATATATTCATAATACTCTCAAAGATAGTAAACCAGCTTTCCAATATGTTGAGATCATCTTTTTATTCTTCTCTTCATGCACTAGTAAGAATTCACTTCAATTTAAATGCACAAACACTTCATGTAACAAAAGATTCTTCCTCTAAACCCCTATCTTTATTAAAATAGTAAAAAAATCAGAAAAAGTTTCTTTTTAAAACCTACAATATAAGAATAATAACTAAATTTTCTAATTCTCCATCACACAATCTTCTATTTTCCCTTTATTCATCATTATTCCTAATTTTATGATATAGTGCGAATATTATAGAATAAAAAACTCTCAAAAACATGTTATATAACAATATAAATAACTTCCATGAGAAACTAATTTCACAACTATTTGAAATTAATTTGATTCATATAGAAACATCCACATTATTCTTCTTAAAACATACATTTCTTCATCACTAAAATCTTACAAATAAATTGATTTATTCATGATAAAGGGGTGAAATAAACATATATTTGGTCTTAGTATTCTCCCTCTATAAATATAACCACCTTCAAACATGGATATGTCACTTTTTATATTTGTATAAAACACCTACATGAATAATTTAGACATGTAATACTTTCAATAACATCACTGAAATAGGATATGTCATCAAAATGGCTACATCACTCAAATGCATGTCCATTTAGCTACATGATACATCTTTATGAGAATTTTGATATGTATCTCTTTTATGTGACCATTTAGTTACATGGTTTAACTATTTGAGAATTCATCTACACATTTAACATATGTGGAAATTTGTAAATTTTGTTTTCCTATGTTAAAATTTGGATATGTATCTCCCCTACATGACAATTCTGCTTCATGGTTTTCATATATTATAATTAAGAAATGTATTTCCACTATAATTCCAAAACATAAAATTCCTAACATATAATACTTCTTCATTAATTCTTCATTTTATTAGACCTCATCCATGAACACTTTTCAAGAATCATGTTAAATTTTACCATGATATTTAATCACACGAAGAGCCCTTCACATTGTATAAACTAGTTTAATTATTCCAAAACAACTCATATTAACACCCCGAATGGATCTTGTGTTTATCCTACTATTTTAATAAATATCTATTGAAATAAAAAACCAACAACATATCTAAATACATTCCTATATTACAGATTCTTCACCTCAAAGAAATAAACATGTCAATTTGGTCTCAACTATATCACCCTTTGTATTTTCTCCGAATATGAGGAACATAAATCACTAATTCTCTCAAATAATAATAAAGGATCACTATCAAAATGTTCAAATCCTATGTATGCATACTGAGTGTAGGAAATAAGAATTATTGGAAAAAAATTCCATTATGACCATATAACACTAATCTATAACAAAACATTCTTTAACAAACATTCAAAAAAGAAAGTCACATTAACTTATACCAAAAAATTTCTATCATACACTTAAAAAAATCAATCCAATATTCTACACATAAAAATTCACATATTATCCATTTTAAAAACACCACATAAATATATTATCTCCCTAAAGAGATAAAAAAATATCATTAGACAAATTATGTTGTCATCTTTATCACCATTTGGGAAAAAATCCCAATATAATAAGAGGAAGGGAAAACTAAAAATTCATTAGCCTTGATTTGGGGAAGGTAGAACACCAAAAGTCAACATCAGATTCTAGAATACATCATTATCCAATGGCATGGTGAATATGTCAGAAATGTTCCCTCTTGTTGGAATAAACTCCAAATTCAATTCATTTATCTCTAAAATTTCATTGATTAAGTGATATTTAATATAATTATGCATTATAATGTAATGATAAACCAAATTCCATGACAGATTAATTGAAATTATATTATTAAAACCATGAAGAAGTGGCATCTTCACATAAAACATAATATCTTCCAAATTGGTTTTCATCCACATCAATTGAGTTCTATCATGAAATGCATCCACATACTCAATATTAGTATTAATAAAAGTTTCAATTATTTGTTCTTAATGTTCTATCATTCACAGATATCACCAAGAAATAAATCTGCACAATATGTAAAATTTCTATCATCAATACTTCATGTCCAATGTACCTCAGCATAACCAAGAAGATCCAAATTATCTTCGTTTTCATATATTAATCTAAAATCTGTCATGGCCTTTATATATCTCATATTCCTTTTTCCTGCAAAAAAAATTGGATTCTTTTAGAACAATTTTAAATTTGAAAAAAGTAGTGATAGAATATGGAATATATATTCTTGATGAATAAGGTATAAAAAATATCCAATCATCATTATAAACTCTCCTAGATTAACTTGTTTTCACTATTCATCATTGGAAAGAATTATTCCCACTCAAATTGGTGTGTAAATATATTTTCAATCCTATATAACATGTATTATCAAGACTTCCTTTTCACACTTCTCTTGAAAAATAAAAACTTGAGCTTTCTCATTATAAATTTTCAAACCAAGAGAGTGGATCACCTCTCCAACCATAGACAACTTAAATGAATCCTTCATTAATTTAGATAACCTCTCACATGTCTCATCATAATTTCTATAAAATTTGATGTCATCAACCTAAATAATAAGAATAAGATATACAACTTTTTCATATTTTATGTAGATATTATTGTCTACCATTCCCTTTTTTAAATTCAACCCCTTCATATAAGTGTCAAGAATATAATATCGTGCTGATGGGTATTATTTTAGCCTATATAAAATATTATTTAATATATAAATAGAATTTTGTACTTATCCAATAATGATTCTATATAGTTTTTAAATGTAGACCCTTTCCTCAAGTTCTCCATTGGGGAATATTTACATGACATAAATTTAGTTGATCTAGTAATTAATTTATGTATCAATAACAAGAAACATTTAAATGGTTTCAATACATTAAATATGTGAAAATTTCTCATCGAAGTAAACTCATTAAATTTTTGAGTTGAATTTACACAGTAATCTATTTTTTAACCAATTCATTAGTTTTAATAAATTTATTTCAAAACACCATTTTTACCTAATGACATTCATATCATTAGGTTTTAGAATAAGTTTTTAGTCTCATTTATTACAATTTGATCTAGTTCGTTATTTATAGTTCCAACACAATCTTTATTATCCAAATCATTATCAACATAATTAGGTTTATGTTGCAAAACCAATATGTATGAGATGATTTCCTTTCTCTTTTAACATATTTTTCTTCAATTCCAATGAGGTTTTGAATCTGAACCTATCTTCTCATCCAATAATGTGTTGAATATATTTGTTCATAATCACTTTATATTTCTCAATATTCTCCTTAATTATGAACATCGTAAATGTTTTCATAATATTTTATATTTATTACTGTTATTTGAAAAATTAACAAATAAATAACTTTTAGATCTCGTTTCATTATTAGAATATTTCATTTTTTAGAATTAAAGTATATTCACATATTAAGTATCCAAAATTATATTATATAGTAGTTAAATTCTCTTAAATTTGGCGGGTAACCAAAAAAAGTTAAAATATAACCTCTTGGATCAAAATGTACACAAATCTACACCATTATTTTTGATGAAATGAGTGATTCTAAACACTTTGAGATGATTTAAACATGGATTCATATTTTGTACTTCACTTATGGATCCTCATATAAATTTGGTTTATAGTAGGAGATATTATGAACATGTACTACTACTCCAATATCCTGTCTTCAGAAATTCATAGATACATCATCTTCAATATATATTATTTGATCAACATCAACAATTATTTTATTCTTCCATTCAGATACACATTTTTTGTGGTGTGTATGGTGTTCATTCCGAATTCCATGATTTATAAGATAAGATTAAAACCTTTTATAAGTGCATTCAGATATAGTAACTATATCAATTATACTTAGAGATTAACCAATCTCTTTTTCATCACCTATTTTAAAACATTTAGAAATAATTAGAGTTTATGATTTATTATTTATAAACATAATACATTTAATGAGAGTAAATTCATCAGTAAATGAATTACTATAATTATCTCAATGAGTTGACTAATTTTTCATGTTTATATAAATATATTAATGGATTTGTCCAATGGGATTTAATTTTGATTATTATTCTTTTTATGTGTGGAATTATAGATATTCCTTTTCTTACATGTAGATAATTTATAGTAATTATCTCCCAAATAAATAGGAAATTCATGACCACATTCTATTTGAGAAATTTTTCTTATATTCCTTTGGAAAAGATATCTAATCTTGTTATGAAAGAGTGCATTTTCCTTATTCATTTTTAAATATCTTGAATTCTAGGAATCTCCAATTTGAAGTAAATTTCCCTTTATTTGATTCCTTATTGAAATGATCCTTATATATTCACTCCTATTTACAAAAAAAATCATATTTTCTAATGATTAATTGATTTGATTCATCATGGAGATATGAAATATTTAACAAGTAGTGTTTAAATCCACAAACATAAAGAGTGTTCTTGGATATAAATGTTTCTTTTCCAATATCCTTATAACAGACCATGTAAATCTTGGGAGACCCATAATTTACAATGACCATTGATACATACATTTATTTAACAACATTTTTCAATAACATCATTGAAAAATCCTAAGAAAATAGAGAATATAAATTTTTTATAATTATTAATATTTTTGAATGAAATATTAATTTTACTTTAATGGGGATGCTATGTCTAGTAGAATAGTCGACATGGGACCACAAGTTTCTTTGGAATCATACATTTCAGAAAATTTTGTGTTATACAGAAAAATAATAATATAATTTTATAATTTAAAATGGTAGTTAACCGATAGACATTTTATTGGTAGAAATGAACAGAACTAACCAAAATATTATTAAAAATATTGGATAAATATTTTTATTATTATTATGTAATGTCTTTGATTTTTACCATGTTTTAATTTAATATTATGTGGGAATTATTTTGAGACCATTTTTCGAGACGGCGTACACTTCTGAGGCCCGGTGATCCTGAAAAAAATGATGGAATTTAATTTAATAATTAAATCATTCACGCGTGCGGTTTTCCTAAAAAAGTGGAATAACTCTTGAATGGGTCCTCAGATAAACAATCTGAGGGCACTGTTGCATTCAGAATAGTGATTTTACCTTAGGTGAGGCCCAACATCGGCCGACGTAGTTCAGTGGTGAAATATGGTTTTTGGACGTAACAGTAATAAAATATTTAATAAAAATATTTTATTCTGCAGCAAAAACATTTTTCTTAAATCTTTTGCAATAGATATCCTTTATCCTTTTTAATAAAGGCCTGCGTAGGGGTCCAGCATTACAAACCTCATAACCCTGAAACCTTTGGTGGCACTGGAGGCTCTGGAGAAAACCTCCAAACATGACGACGACGTTCTTGACAATTTTCACCAGCGATGATGACGTGACAACCAGATCATCACCAACGAATGCCACGGATCTAGGTAGGATGTTTGATTTTGATTTTCATATCCTTGTTCTTGTTTCCTATGATGAGCACAAACTAATCTGCGAACCGATTAGCCTGCTGATCGAACGTTTTGCGGGCGGGAGTGATTTGGGGTTTTATCGGGAAATCAAATATTCGAGATTTATAATATGTTGAATGCAGTGTATTTGATCTAACGGCGATTAACCCAGATCGTCATGAACACCGATCAAGGTTCATCCCTCTTGTTTGATTCTTTGTATTTCTTTATCTTGTGCGTTCTTCATTGTGTTCTACACGTTATTAGAGGAAATCAATTGTTGTATATTCGTTTTTTGGCGCAATGATCCGAGATTTTAGATCCAACCCCGGAGCGATGTCACGGTGGTGCGACGACGGTTTCAGCGGACGATTTGGAGCAGATCGAGAGATATATGTTTCTGGGAGTTTTTCTTTGGATGGATCATTCGAGGTTTATGATCCGATTTAAGGACCGAAAACACTTGTTTTGGTGTTCATATGATGAAACGAACCAACCCCTGGAGTATCAGGATGCACGGATGAGAAACCATGGATCCGGAGGATCAGCCGTGGCACGAGGAGGAATATGGTGTTTCTAGAAAAATCCCAACTACAAGGCATGTAGTACAGGCTACACGGAGTGTGTTCGTCGATGGACCACCGGGTGTGTACTCCGGGAGTATAGGGACACGGGATGGGTACATGACCAGGGACGGTGTGTATACCCCTCCCCAACCAGACCCGACCAGATACACGGGATAACCTGTGTACTGGTACACGTGCGGGAGACACGGACGGAGACTGTGTACGAGCACATGGCCAGCCTACACAGAGTGAGCCCCAGGTGCTCGGACACGACATGTAATACTACTCCACGCCATGTAGTTACTTTTTATACGATGAGCCAAATGACATGGGCCGTTTACATGGGCAATACCTGGAGTCAAGGAACACAGCATCTGATTTTGTATATACACTGTGTAGTTGAGTTTTACACAGCTTGAACAGACGACATGGGCCATTTACACAGGTAGTACATGGGGTCAAGGAACACGGTGTGTAACCATACTACACACCATGTAACCAATCTTACATGGCTTGATCTAGTTGCCTTATATGACTTGGGTTAGTTTCTTTAGGGTTCATCCCTCTTTGGTCTTTCTTCTGAAGGTTCACAGTATCATTTCCAATATACAAGAGTATGATCCCTTCAGTAGGACTTATTGAATAGAGTTGTTGGAATCCCCTCTAAGATAATTGGATCCGGATCCTCTATTCATTCGTAGTACTCTAAATAGAGTTCTTGGTATCGGCGTGACCAACATTACTCGGGTACCAATCCTATGCTTAGCGAATCAGTTTAGACTGAGTTGTCAGAATCACCCCATGACTTGGTGGTGATCCTCATCTGAGCATCATGTTCTCAAAGTACTTGTGGAGTGTGTTCTCTCGGAATGAGTACTTCGTATCTCTCTCTTCGAACCTAGGAGTGTTTTCTCCTTGTTGCGTGCTTAGTGGAATCTTCGAGCTGGATCTTTGTAGTGGTTTCACGGTATAAGATCATGTATGAGTATATCTGGATATTATTGTTATATGTTCTGTAGACATATAATTTGTAGAGCTGACTGTATCTTTCCTTTGTGGTACTTTCCCTTATTGTGTTCCTTTGTGGTTTCTGGGTGTCCTATTGGGTATTGTTATACTCACCCATGCACGGGCTTTGCCTGCATGTATCATGTCTTGTGCAGAGGAGCGAGCTTTTGATAGGATTCTAGGTGGACCAGGACCAGAAGGTACTCAGTGAGATCAGACAAACTGAGGTGTGTTCTTACGACTATAGATTGCAGTCCTAGAGCCTTTCTTTACAGGTTGGACTTTGTTACAGACTCTTTTTTGGTGGGCTTGTACATTTGGCCCAGGTTTTTACATTACTATACTTTACCTTCCTGTTGTACTATATTGGTTGGGTTTTTAGTGTATGCATGCATTTTTTATTTTTAGTAGTTTTTACTTTTCAGCTTTGTGGGCTTGGAAATGTGTGTGTGTGTGTGTACAAGTTTTTAGGCAATGCCTCCCATGTTTGTAGCATGCCTATTCGGTGCTAGTCACCAGCCCCTGGCCTAATGGAGGTGGGCTTGGGGAGTTGTGGCTCGGGCCCCACTGGGACGGGTCGTGACATAGTGGTATCAGAGGTGGTCAGTTCTACCGTAGGACTGAGAGTCTGTGAGTCAGTTTGGGGAAATAGTGTAAAGTGTTTCGAGTTCATCTTTCAGGCCAGGGACCCCAGTGTTTGTGCAGGAGGCCGATGTATCCATATAGCTAGACTCTGATAACTTTCTTTTCGACTTGGAACATGAAAACACCGATTTCAAGGGAAAATAATGGTACATGCATCATGTAGGAATGGGTTTTGACTTCCATGTCCTTCTTGAGTCAGCTCTCCAGATATACTCACTGACTGAGGTACATCTTGTTTTCTTACAGGATGCCTCTACGACGCGCACCCACTGGGATCCAGCAGCTCAATCACGATGATGACCCCCTTAGTGATGAGGCTTCGATACAGGGACCGGATCCCCAAGTTCTACCTTCAGGTGGTGTGCCAGTTATCTCGCCACCTGTGGAGCAGTGTTTAGTGCATGTTGTACCTGTGGAGGAGGAGTGCAGGCTAAGCGCACTCCATGAGTTTTAGTGATAGAGACCCCTCAGGTTTTGAGGCGAGCATGACCCTCATGCAGTAGAAGACTGGCTTGAGGCAGTGGCAAGAGTCTTCCGTTTGGTCAGGACACCAGCAGACCAGATGGTGATCCTAGCAGAGAGCCTCTTTCAGGGCTCAGCAGGTCGATGGTTGAGTTTGGTTATTCAGACCCACGACGAGGCGGCTCTTGTGTGGTAAGATTTTTAGCGTCTCTTCAAAGAGGAGTTTTCACCGGTTACCCTGAGAGCAGTACATATACAGGAGCTTCTTCAGCTCCAATAGGGAACCATGATGGTAGCTGACTATTCATCGAGGATTACCGACCTCTCGCGGTACTCGATAGATATGGTCAGAGATAAGTACTTCAGAGATCAGCCTTTTGAACGGGGCTTGTGCAGAGATATCTGAGCTAGCATCATCCATATGAGCATTCCTTGTTATGTTGGGGTGCTCGAGCAGTCTTCGGTGGTCGAGAGATTCTTGGCAGAGCAGAGACAGCTGGCAGTTGTCAGTAGTGGGCGAGCGGGAGGAGAGACCTCGACAGTAGAGAGCCAATGCCATGGACCCAAGGGTGGGAGACATTTTCAGAGGAGATCCCAAGACAGGGGATCTTCCGTATAGGGTTTGCGGGGCGCATCCAGCCAGCCTCAAGAGAGGCGATACTACTCTTTTGATGGAAGGGGACATCTCTCTCAAGATTGTCTGACCTGTTGTACTACTGACATGGGTGCAGTGGATGGATCATCGAGGCAGAGGAAACGTGTGGAGTAGACAGATCCGCGGGTTGGAGGACATGGTAGAGGAGCTGGGAAAGTAGCTGGAGGTGGTAAGTATTTTGACCTTTTTCAACCACCACCCCCAAGAGGTCCACCCGAGGTTCAAGGAGATGGTGGACAGAGGCAGGGAGAGTTGGAGGCAGTAGAGGCTTATGACCCATGTAATACCAGAATTATTAGAGGTATAATCTGTGTCTTTTCTACTTTTGATGTCGTACTTTTAGACACAGGTGTTAGTCATTATTTCTGGATGTTTATCTTGTTTGAGACCTTGAGATTCCATTTGAACCATTGACTCGACCCTTACGCTTAGAAACACCTACTGGAGAAGATTCAGGGATCACACACCTTTGAAGACAGTGTGACCTGACCCTTGTAGGAGAGATTTTTGTTTGGAACCTCTTGGTGGTAGCATCGAGGCCTTACGATTTCATTCTTGGTATGGATTGGTTATCCACAGTTCATGCCCAGATCGACTGTTTTAGGAGAAGGGTACGGTGTGTCTGCAGTGATGGAATGAGGTTCTCTTTTTTCGGTGAAAGAGAGACCCAAGGAGCATCGGATGGACTCATGTGTAAGAAGTTGAAACCGATATCCTATCAGCATATCGGATGGCTCCTGCAGAGCTTCATGAACCGAGGGTGCAGTTGGAAGACATGCAGAAGAAGGGCTTTGTAAGGCTCAGTGTTTCACCCTGGTTGGCCCCAATGTTGATTTCCAAGAAGGCAGACTAGATCTTGAGTCTATGTGTGGATTACCGGTGCTTGAAACAAGTGACCGTGAAGAACTGGTATCCACTGCAGAGGATCGAAGACCACTTCTATCAGTTGAGAGGGGCACAATGGTTCTTGAAGGTTGATCTATGATCACGCTATCATCAGTTGCGAGTACGGGATGAGGATGTACTAAAGACATCTTTCAGGAATCGCTACGGTCACTATGAGTACTTGGTGATGCCTTTTGGCGTGATGAACACCCTTATAGTGTTCATGGGACTCTTGAACTAGATCTTTTATCCCTATCTAGATCGGTTCATAGTGGTTTTCATCAATTATATCCTTGTGTACTCTGTGTCTGAGGAGGAGCACATGAGAAACCTATGGATGGTCCGAGACACACTCTGAGAGCACCAGTTTTATGGGAAACTCTTTAAGTGTCAATTCTGTATACAGAAGGTCCACTTTCTAGGACACCTTGTATCAGCAGATGGTTTAAAAGTGGACCCAGCCAAGGTGGAGGCTGTACTAGCATGGGATCCACCCTGGAGCATGATGGAGGTGCGGAGTTTCCTTGTGTTGGCAGGCAACTATCGGAGATTCATACTTGATTTCTCCAGGATTTCAGCACCCATGATATCTTTGAATTTAAAGGGGAAGCCTTTCGTGTGGACCGAGAAATGCCAGGAGACTTTCTAGCAGCTGAGACAGAGTCGAAAGAGCACCCTGATCTTGAGATTACCGGAGGAGGGTGTTGAGTACGTAGTTTTCTGTGACGCATCAGGAACCAGGCTTAGTTGTGTCCTGATTCAGAGGCAAGTGATGATTGGCTATGGATCACACTAGTTGAGGCCCCACAAGAAGAACTATGCGACCCATGATATTGAGTTTGCAACGGTAGTCTTCGCATTGAAGATGTGGCAACACTACCTAATTGGTGAGCAGTTTACCATCTACTCTAACCACAAAAATCTCAGATATATCTTTTCTCAGAAGGATCTGAATTTGAGAAAAAGATGATGGCTTGAGTTCCTCCAGGATTACAACATTGATATCGTTTACATGCCAGGGAAGGGGAACGTTGTGGCAGATTCTCTCAGTAGAAAATCTAGTTTGCAGTTGCTGGATTCGGCGACGAGGAAGTTGGCCTTTTTACAGTTATCCTTTGTGGATAGATATGATTTATCTTACCTTTAGTCGATGGTTGTTACCCCTACGCTCTTGTAGCAAGTCAGGGAAGCACAACTCGAGGACGCTAGCTGTGAGACTCTATCTACTCATATATCTGCAAGTAATGTTGCTGATGAATATTCAGAATGTGGGGAGCACGTTGTTCTTTTTAGAGGGCGTATGGTAGTACGAGGGATTTTGTGAGAGGAGTTTTTGAGGGAGTTCCAAACATCTCCATTGGCAGTGCATTCGGGTGTGGAAAAGATGTACCAGGACCTTCGACCTTAGTTCTGGTGGCCAAGTATGACGAAGAGTGTGGCAGAGTTTGTTTCTTGGTGCCTTACTTGTCAGCAAGTAAAGGCTGAGCACCAGGTGCTAGCAGGTTTGACTCAGCCCCTTTAGGTGCCAGAGTGGAAGTGGGATGGGATATCCATGGATTCGTGACGGGTTTACCACGTATGTCCATGGGACACGATGCCATCTGGGTGATCATTGATCGACTCACCAAGTCGGCCCACTTCCTAGCCATATGGGATCAAAGAATAATATAGAGCATGTGACTCCTCTAAATACAAAAGATAGTGTGGCTTCATGGAGTTCCATCCATGATCATCTCAGATCGTGATGATCGTTTCACATCCAGGTTGTGGTAGGGACATCAGGAAGATTTTGGGACTCAATTACGCTTGAGCACAACATTTCATCCCCAGACTAATGGTCAGACATAGCAGACCATCCAGGTTATGGAGGATTTTCTTTGCGCTTGCATACTTGACTTCGGTCATAGCTGGGAGGATCACCTACCACTGGTGGAGTTCTCTTACAACAATAGTTATCATTCCACTATTGGTATGGCACCATTCAAGGCATTGTATGGGCGACCTTCTAGGTCACCACTTTTCCGAACTGACCCAGGAGAGTCAGCACTCATGGGCCCAGAGATGGTGAGATATACTACAGAGAATGTGTAGGTCATCCAGGAGTTGATGAAGACTACAAAGAGTCGTAAAAAGTTTTATGATGAAAGGAGGCAGAGGCCCTCAGAGTTCGAGGAGGGAGACCATGTGTTCCTTTGGGTCTCACCTCGACGGGGATTGCAGAGGTTCGGCCGAGGTGGCAAGTTATCTCTAAGGATTATTGGCCCTTTCCAGATTCTGATTAGAGTTGGCGAGGTGGTGTATCACTTGGATCTACCTCCTCATATGGACCGGGTACACAACGTCTTCCCTGTGACGCAACTACGGAGGTACGTGCATGGACCATTGCACGTCATCGACTGGGGAGAGATGAAAATTGATGATAGAGCAACCTTTGATGAGTACCAAGTGGAGATCGAGGATCGTCAGGAAAATATCTTTCATGGGTGAGTTATTCCCTTGGTGCATGTCCGATGGTAGCACAGAAATCTCCAGGAGAGTACGTGGGAGCGGGAGGCTCAGATTCATGTACAATAACCACATCTTTTTGAGTAGCCTTTGTTTTGGATTTTTGGGGACGTAAAAGACCTAAGGTGGGTGTGATGTAATGTCTTTTATTTTTACCATGTTTTAATTTAATATTATGTGGGAATAATTTCGAGACCATTCATCGAGATGGCGTGCAGTTCCGAGGCCCGATGAGCCCAGAACAAATGATGGAATTCAATTTAATAATTAATTTATGTGCGCATGCGGTTTTCCTGAAAAAGTGGAATAACTCCCGAAAGGTTGCTCGGATCATAAATCTGAGGGCACCGTTGCGTTTAGAATAGCGATTTTACCTTAGGCGAGGCCTAACATCGGTCGGAGCAGGTCTTTGGTGAAATCTTGTTTTTAGATGTAATAGTAATAAAATATTTAATAAAAATATTTTATTCTGCAGTGAAATCTTTTTTCTTAAATCTATTGAAACAGATATCGTTTATCCTTTTTAATAAGGTCTTGCACATGGGTCTATGGTTACAAAACTCATAACCCTGAAACCCTTGGCATCTCTGGAGGCTCTGGAGAAAACCTCCCAATGCAGCGACAATGTTCTTGACGATTTTCACCGAAGACAACGACACAACGAATTGATCTTCACTAACTAACGTTTCGGATCCAGGAAAGATGTTTTCTTTTGATTTTATTATCCCCGTTCTAGTTTCCTACGATGAACGCAGACTAATATGTGAATCGATTAGCCTGTGGATCGATCATTTTTCGGGCAGGTGTGATTTGGGGTTTTATTGGGAAATGAAATATTCAATATTTATAAATGATGATTGTTGTGGGTTTGATCTAATGGCGATGAACCCAGATCATCACAAACAATGATAGAGGTTCATCCGTCTTGTTCGATTCTTTGTATTTCTTTCTCTCACTAGTTCTTCATTGCGTTCTACGCGTTCTTGGTGGAAACAGATCGCTGCACATTCGTTTGTTGGCGCAACAATCTGATATTGTACATCCAACCTCAGAGTGATGTTATGGAGGTGCGATGAAGGTTTTAGTGGATGATTCGGAGTGGATCGAGAGATATGAGTTTCCGGGTGTTTTTCTTCGGATGGATCGTTTGAGGTTTATGATCTGATTTAAGGACCAAAAACACCCATTTCGGTGTTCGTATGATGAAACGAACCATCCCCTAGAGTATCAGGATGAACAGATGAGAAACCATGGATCTAGAGGATCAGCCATGGCACAAGGAGGAAGACGGAGTTTCTGGAAAAATCTCAACTACATGGCATGTAGTATGGGCTACACGGTGTATGTTCGTGGACGAACCACCTGGCGTGTACTCCGAGAGTACATGGACATGGGTTGTGTACACGGCCAGGGACACGGCGTGTATACCCCTACCCGACCAGACCTGGCATGATACACGGGATAACGCATGTACTGGTACATGGGCAGGTGACACGGATGAAGACTGTGTATAGGCACATGGCCGGTGTACATGGAGCGAGCCCCAGGTGCTCAGACATGGCCTGTAATACTACTACACATCGTGTAGTTAATTTTTATATGATGAGCCAAATGACACGGTCTGTTTACACGGGCAGTACCCGAAGTCAAGGGACACGGCATGTGATTTCTTTTACACTCCGTGTAGTTGAGTTTTACATAGTTTGAACAGATGACACGAGCCATTTACACAGGCAGTACCCAGGGTCAAGGAACACGGTGTGTAACCATACTACATGCCATGTAACTAATTTTACATGGCTTGAGCCAGTTGCCTTCTGTGACTTGGGTTAGTTTCCTTAGGGTTCATCCCCTTTGTTCTTTCTCTAGAAGGTTCCTGGTATCATTTCCTACATACAAGAGTACGATCCCTTCAGCAGGACTTCCTAAATAGAGTTGTTGGAATCCCCTCTATGTGACTTGGAGCCGGATCCTCTATTCATTCCTAGAACCCTAAGTATAGTTCTTGGTATCGACGTGACCAACATTACTAGGGCGCCAATCCTCTGTATAGTGGATTAGTTTAGACTGAGTTTTCAGAATCACCCCATGACTTGGTGGTGATCCTCATCTGAGCATCATGTTCTCAAAGTACTTGTGGAGTGTGTTCTCTCAGAATGAGTACTTCGTATCTCCCTCTTCAGACCTAGGAGTGTGTTCTCCTTATCGCGTGCTTAGTGTAATCTTCGAGCTGGATCTTAGTAGTGGTTTCACAGTAGTCGATCATGTTTGAGTATATCTGGATATTCTTGTTATATGTTCTGTAGACATATATTGTGTAGAGTTAACTGTATCTTTCATTTATGGTACATTCCCTTTTTGTGTTCCTTTGTGGTTTCGGGGTGTCCTACTGGGTATTGTTATACTCACCCCTTCACGGGCTTTGACCGCACGTCTCATGTCTAGTGCAGATAGGTGAGATTTTAACAAGTTTTAGGTGGACCAGGATCAGACGGTACTCAGTGAGATCAGACAGAGCGAGGTGTATTCCTACGGCTACAGATTGTAGTCCCAACACCTTTCTTTACAGGTTGGTCTTTGTTACAGACTCTCTTTTGTTGGGATGTACTTTTGGCCCAGGGTTTTTCATTACTATAATTTACCTTCCTATCTCACTTTGTTGGTTGGGTTTTTAGTGTCTGCATGCATTTTTCCTTTTTAGTAGTTTTTACTTTTTAGCTTTGTGGGCATGGAAATGTGTGTATGCGTACAAGTTTTTAGGAAATGCCTCACATGTTAGTAGCATGCCTACTCGGTGCTAGTCACCAGCCCCTGGCCTATTGGAGGTGGGCTTGGGGAGTTGCGTCTCGGGCCCCAATGGGACGGGTCATGACATATGCAATAATTTTCAGAGGCTTAAAATAAAAATCAATCCAATTTTAAGCATGAATACTCTAATATTATTTAAAAGGTTGAGTTACCACCTTTAGATAGAGAACCCTTTTAAAATCCAGTTTTATTTCACTTTTATATGTTGTATTTGATAAAATAAAAAAAATTAGAATTAGGAAATCAAAATTAGAATTGGGTGAATTTGTTGTATTTTTTTAAAAACGTTCAATTTTTTATGAATAGTGAAACACTTCGTAGTAGTTAAAAAACAGACATTCATTAAAACAAAATTTTACCGCTTCTGTGAATTGAATTTCAAAAATAAAAAATATATTGTTTTCTTCAGTAAGTAAAATTTGATTTAATAAGATGAAAATAATTTTTGGTGAATAGTAACTTTTGATTTTTATTTACTGCAGTTGAAGGTTAATGGGGTAATTCAAGGTAAAAATAATATTATAATAATATAAAATTACCTTAACACATGTACTATCCTTATTGGATGAGTAATGAATGACCAATAAAATCCTTGGGTGATACTTTTGGCCTTTTAATGCCACTTGCGTAAGATAATGACATAAATAACGTTTTATTTAAAGTAAAAATAAAAAAAAATCTTTAACATGTATTGTTTTTCTAAAAGAAATTTTATGTGGGGTTATATAATTTATATACATGAGTATAAATATTCATTATTAATATAATAATATTTTATACATCATTGAATTTTATTTATAAGTTTGTTACATCAAATAAAAATAATTATTTATGGCATAATGATGATGTATGATTACCTCAATAGTGAATGATTTAAATAAATAAGATTATAAATATTAAAATAAATTTATTTTTAAAATTTTTATGCCATAAATTAATTTTATAGATCATAATAACTTGATATATTAGATTTAATGTAGATATTTGGAAGGAATCTAGTTATTATATATATTTTTAAAATCTTCATATGAATAGTTTATAAATTAACAAAAATGATTTTTCAAAAGGATTACTATTTTATTTAACGATATATTAATCCAAAAAATATATTATTCAGAAAAATGTCTTATATAAGGTTTAACGTTTTATTACTGAAACACTTTAGGTTCTATTGGAATTTTATGGTAACTATATTAACCATATAGAGTGAATACACAAGAAGACATGGTAAGAGTCAAATTACATAACTAAGTGTTAAAGCTAATTAATAAGGTTATATTTGAAACCAAAACATGTATAAAAACTATTTTTTGAGAGGATAGAAAATAATAGTCATCTTATTTTCGAATTCAATAAGTTTGTGTCCTTTTGAAACCGAAATTTATCTTATAAAAAAATAATATTTTCATATATTCCAAAATAGCCCCTCCTCACCCTTATAAAAGGCCGTCACCTCTTACCCATTACACAGACCTATCAAGACCCTTGTATCGACCAAAATATTCCGAAATAAGCTCCCAACATCCCTCTATTCCTCATAGAAGCATTACCTTAGGAATAAGGAACTTCAAGAAATCCCATTGGTTAAAACCAAAGGTCGTTACCTGATTTAAATGTAATGTCTTCCCTCAAGTTCTTTTATTTTATTCTACTTATTCACTCCCTATGTTCTTCTTATTATTTATTTACATAACAACACCATTATCCTCAATATAATAGGTTATTTATGAGAAGTATTATATCTACACTTCCACACACCTTTATCTAATGGATACAAACATATTGTTTATGTGGGCGGTGAACTGTTGCCTCGTGAAACAATGATTGTTCAATATTCTCCTACAACCACTTATAGTGGACATTAAGATGGAACTATTTTTATATGTGATATATATTATATTTATATTATATCTATGTTCTTTATTTTTCATTTACATAATACCTTTATGGTTTCTATAATGGGTAAACACGAAAATTTATTTAAGGAAGTGCGGACTACCACACCCTCAAAGTGATATGATTCGTTAATTCCATACGTGGAACATATAAAGGATGGAATTAATGAAATTATATATTATATTATACTGTGATTATAATATATTTATGTATCATTATGTTTTAACTCCATTAAATAATAAATATAAATGAATGTAGATTTCATGTGTATGTACGGCTTACCTTCTCCATGAACAGTGAATTTAATTTTTTATCTCCAAATTTTTCTACTATTATAAATACATATATATACAGGATATATATGATATCTAAATCATTAATATCATTCTATAGTTAATGGAGTTTTTACCACATGGACAATTTGTATGTAAAATAAGTTCATTTTTGACTCAAGTACCAAATATCGACAAAACAACCGTTATTAACATGAATGATTCTATAATGTTTATAACATTGTAATAAGTGATATTAAAGAAATAATAAACATAAAAAATGTTCTAAAGCAAGTAAAAATTAACTTTATTTTATTATTTAAGAGATTAAAGAATGAACGAGCCAAGTCAGACACGAGGTAAGGGGTTTTCATCTCACTTTTTATTCCTGTGAGATTCATGCTATATTTTACACTATTTCCTTTTGTGTGGTGTATTTACTTCCCATGATTGTATTATTTGTGTAATATAATTTAATTTTTGGTTATTTACATTTTCATTTTATGATCCTTATTTAATGGGGTTTATGATTCATTTGTTACCAAATTGGTAAAGAAATATTTGACCCTTCTCTTTTAGTCAAATACACTTTTATTTCATGTCTTTTAATTACATTTTCTTATCTTGGGATATGTTCATATATATCCTTATTGCTGTAAATTTTATGTCCATGTGAAGAAAGACCCTTTTATATATCATCAACTCATTTTATGAATTTTTAAGTGACATTGTTAAGATGCTGAATTTTTGTAGGGGAACTTTTTAACCCAATTCCAATTATTTGGCTTGAACTTAGACTTCTTGATTATGTCATGCTATGAATATATGTGAATGACCTATGATTTTATTATAGTCAATATACACATATATTGGGTGTATTTATTTTTTTCACAAATAATTATGTCATTCATGTATCCTCAATCTAATGGTATAATTTTTGTAAGGGACTACGTCTCAATCTCATTTCATTGAGTCGTATCTTGATATTGTGCTCCTTTGTTATCCTATATGGTGTATATACAACCCTTTTGAACTTTTATATCATGAATTCATATATTATCATAATATTTAATGTGTTGTTTTATGTTATTATTTAATTGTTTTTATTCAATTTTTTCTCAGGTTTTAAGGGATTCTTTAACAAAAACATCAGTTTAATTGTTTTAATGATTTAATCTTCAAAATAATTCTCTTTCATTTAAATGTTTTAGAAATGTTTTTAAGGATTTATTTATATGTACATTAGTTTTTTGAAGTGAAAAATCTTTTTAAAAGTTTCAATGTGGTATGGGACACTTCTATTCAAAACACATCTTTTTGAATGTTTTATATGAATGGATTGTGTCAATATATTGAAATGATATATTATGAGTAGAATGTAGAATTGTTATCTTTATTTTATTTTTATGTTATGTGTTATGATTATGTTATGGTTCTTAGGAATTTTTTATTTATATGGGTGGTTTTATGATAAACCTAGGGTGGGTGAGCTCGAGATAGCTCTCCAATGCATTGGGTAACATGAGGGAGGTAAATGTTAATGTTTCTCCTAAGAGATTTAGAAAATATTCTGAGATGTGTATTCCAACGTAACTCCCTATGTAGTTGTGAATTCTACAATGTGTGTATGTTATATATGGCACAAGTTACCTTTATTATTTATGATTCCTATGTGTTATTCATAAATATTATGATCTTGTGAGTTATGTTAAAGAGTATATGTTTTAAAATTGAAATAAATGATTTCTTTACTTTGTATTTATTCATGGAATAATGTTTTCTTTCCTTATTTAATATACCTTACTGAGATTTTTATGCTCATCCCAAGTTTTCAAAAAAAATTCCAAATTACTTAAAGATGAATAGTGTAATGTATGGGATTAAGGAAAAGTCATGCTATCTAAAACATTGTACTAGACATGTCCGTTTTCGTTATGTTTTTTTGTTCTAAAAAAAAGTATATTGAGTAGAATTGACAACATGTAACATTCAAGTTGTTATCTTTAATTTATGACGTAATTAACAAAATATATAAACCTAAAAATATCTTCATTTTGAATTATTAAATTAATTAAAGACTATTTAATTTTTAAGGCTGGGGCCTTACAGTCGGTATCAGATGTCGGTTTAGATAACTTTAGTGGATAGGGTGTTTTTTAGGCATATGTGACATAACCATAATTGTTATGATTTTAGAAAGAGTCATAGTTATTTTAGATAAATTGAATTAATGTAATATAACATGAATAAGTATATCTTATTTTTTAGCCTACTCATAAGACAGTATCTGATGATTTTTCATATATACTCACACTAACCTTATTGGTTTTTGTAAATGGATGGATCTCGCAGGCACCAAAGTAACAATGGATGTGAGGTAAACAGGGGTGGTTTTCTAAATAAGAGTATGAATGAAATGGTTTCTTCAATGAGAACTCTTGTGGTTATTCTTAAGCAACTATCTGGAGTCATGATTGACCACCTGGACCATGGTGATTTTTATAAGGCATCATATATGCGAGAGACAAATACAAATGGGAATTTAGGTAATAACCATAAAGTTAAGTATTTTCAAAAACATATGTGTCGCGGATGTGGAAACAAAAACCTAGGAAAATGATTCAAAGGGATGGTAAGGTGTTTCAGATGTGGTAATGGAGTTCATATAGTAATAACCTACCCTAGAAAAAGGAAGCATCTGGTTGACTCTAGAAAAGGGAAAGAATTTATTTTCAAAGGATCAATGGAATGTTTTAAATGTGGTGTGCATGGTCATTATACAAATAGATGTCCTATAAAGAAGGTTATGGAGTGGGATCAGCCAGATCGTACAAACATATTTTTACCCAAACCTAATGTAATTCCAATTAAGAATGAGGAAACTGACAATGAATAATGAAGGGTATATATTATATCTTAGTTGATATTTTTTCATTATTGAATCATAGGATATGATTCCTGATTTTGGTTATAGTAAATAAGTATTACAGAATAAGTTGTAGAAGAATGGTTAATGGATCATGAAGAATTTTGAATGATTAAAAAGTCTACATATAAGGGATTCAAGAGTTATGGTAGATTTTAGGATAATGAAATGCTAAATATTATTAAGGCTCTTTTGTTGATGGGATTACATTGGAGGAATGTTTCTACTATGTTTAAACTTGATGTTTGATATGTGAAAATTTTATTCGAGGAAGAATCATCTATTATTTTTTGGATATTATTATAAATAACCATTTGGGATTATGTGACCCTTGAATTTGAGGTAATTATAGTATATTACATTTTAGTATCGAAATGTGAGGTAAGAAATAAGATCTGTGGTTAAAATATGGGATGGTTAGTTTTTAGGAATTTATCTTATTTTTTTGGAATGTTATCAAATTGTATCGTTTTTAAAAAATTAAAACATGTAAATTGTGTGATAACCCATCACATCGGACAAAAATGGGGGGAATTGATCTGACAACCAATGTGTGATTGGGATTTATCAACTACCCCTGGACTATGTAAAGTCCCTAGTTATTATGACTTATTCTTTTTAGTAAAACATTTTTATTGATAAAGAATATTTTGATTTGGGAACTTATGTTGTTTTCATATGGATATCCTTATAATAGTAAATTAATTTGGAATCTAACTGATAAAGGTTATTTCAGAAGACTTTTTCTCTTTTGGGAACCCTATATGCTTAAGGAAAATTGAATACTATGGGATTTAATTTGAGGAGTAACAATGTAATTTTATTTTGTAAGAATCTATGTTTTTGTTATGGACACATGGTGATTTGGGTTATTTATTGAAATGATTAACCTATCATAGAGAATATGTGATTAGGTTAGTTACACTTCAGTATGAGCTATTAATAGTAGCCGATATTATTTTTAGATAAAAGTTAATATTTTTGTGGAAGACTACGTGATCAAATACTCTCGAATTTTGGGTTTCAATATCAGTTTGGATAACTTTTATGAATTTTAAGGACAATTATTTATTGAATGTTCTTTATTTAACATTGGGTATTTTTTTTCTAATTTTTTAGATTAATAATTTTATTTCTTTTTATAAAGTATTCTCTTTTTTGAGGATTATCTTCTATCGTACTGACAATGTTGGTTTTGGATAAGGTTTAAAGACATGGGAAACATATAGTTCATCTAATGGGATTATGTGATTCTCTAGAATATGATTTTAGCACTTTATATGTGACCAAGTAGTCTTGAATACTCATCATTTGGAGAAATGAAGAGTTTCTGGTAGAAATTTAGTAAAGGATGAAAGTATACATGTCATGTAATTATGTGTCCTTATGTTCCTAGTCATGCTCATAAATAAATTACCCAACATTATGAAAATGAACTTACAAAAAAACGTTTTATGTTTACTTTTCCAACTGGGAAACCAAAGATTGTTTAACCTCTCATAAGTTTGTGATTTTTCGGTGGTTAACATTATCCTAATCCTGTTTTCTATCACAATACATCAGAACTTGACACTCAGTTTCTCTTCCATAGCCATGTTTTCCAACATGGAATACTAGTATGGGTTATCTTGGGTGTCCTTTGTACTTATATTTCTTTCTTTTAAAGTGATGGTTTTATTGACTCATTTTCTGATGTGGAACTTTCAGTGAAGATTCCAAGTACAATTTTAAAATTGAAAGGTTGTAATTTTCAAAAGGGGGGAAGGATGTAACATCCCAAGAAAATAAAGAATACAAAACTTTCATATTTATTAATATTTTTGAATTAAATATTAATTTTCCATTAAAGGGGACAATATGTATGATAGCGTACTCAGAATGCAACAATAACATTCTTTGAAATATTACGTTGCACACAACGTTGAGAAATAATAAAAAATAAAAATATAATATTTTTATTTTAAATGGTAGTTAATGCATAGTCGTTGTATTGGCGTGAATGAAGATGAATAACTAAAATATGATTAATTTTTTCTAATTTTTTTACTGTTATCCAATAAGTTTAAGAGGCTTTAAATAAAAATGAGATTATAAATTTTACAATAAATGAGATTATAAATTTTACAATAATTTTTTTGAAACTTTTTATTCCATACAAGAATTTAATGGATAAGTTCAACTTGTTTTCTTTGAATACATGTAGGTTTTTAGAAATAATAATGTTGTTATATATTTTTAAAAAGTCTTGATATAAATAGTTTATAAATTGACAAAAATGAGCTTTTAAAACGAAGACCATTTATTAAAGTACATAAAAATCATAAAAATATAATATTCTTCCAAATGAATTAGGTATGGTTGGAAATTTCATTAATGATCCACTTGTGGTTTGAGTTTTATTTTATAGAAACTATATCAACCATATAGATTGAATACAAAAAACAGACATTGTAAGAGTCAAATTAGTTAACTAAGGGTTAAAGCTATATGATAATGTTAAATTTGAAACCAAAACTTGTCTAAAACCTATTGGTTGAGATGATTTCAAATAATTTTCCTCTGATATTATAATTTATTGAGTTTGGGAACTTTTTAAACCTAAATTTAGTTTATAATAAAATAATATTTTCAAACATTCCAAAAGAGACCCTCCTCCCACTTATAAAAGGCTATCACCTCTAACCCATTACAGACACCTCTAAATCCCCTTGTCTCGTCCAAAATATGACCTAATAAGCTCCCATCATTCTCTTCTTCTCCCCTAGAAGCCTTACCTTAGGCATAAGGCACTTCAAGAATGCCTTTTGTTTCAAACCAAAGGGAGTTACCTGATTTAAAGGTGACGCCTTCCCTCAAGTTATTTTCTTTTGTTATACTTCTTCACTACCTATGATCTGAATATTATTTTTTACATAAAAACACCAGTATAATAAATATACTTGGTTTTTTTTATGAGAAGTATTCAAACTACACTTCCACACACCTCTATCTAAGGGATACTAACATACCATTTCTATGGACTGCGAACTACCGCCTCACGAAACGATGATTGTAAAATATTCTCCTAAAATCTCATATGGTGTCCATTAAGATGGAAATATAATTATATGTGATATATATTATATTTATATTGTCCATATTATTCTTTATTTTACATTAGTATCATTCCATTATGGTTTGCATAATGGGTAAATGCGAAAAGTTTATTTGAGGAAGTGCGGACTACCACCCCCTCAAAGTGATATGATTCGTTCATGCCATAAGTGGAACATATAAGGATGGAATTAATGAAATTATATATATGGGATTATACTAGAATTATAATATACATATTTATCATTATGTTTTCATTCCATTAAATAAGAAATAGAAATGAAAGTAGAGTTCATGCGTACGTATGGCTTACCATCTCCATGAATGGTGCATTTCATTTATTATCTCCAAATGTTTTGTACTATTATAAATACATATATGTACTGGATATATATGATATCTATATATTGAATATAATTCTATAGATAATGTAATTTTTACCACATGGACAATTTGTAATTCTATTAAATTCATTTTTGACTCAAGTACCAAAAATCGTCAAAATGACCATTATTAACATATACGATTATGTAGTGTTTATAACATGGTGATAAGTGGAATAAAAGGTTTAATAAACTTTAAAAATGTTCTGATAAAAGTATAAATTAACTTTAGTTTATTATTCAGGAGATTAAAGAAAGAATGAGTCAAGTCAGACATGAGGTAAGGGGTTTTAATCTCACTTTATATTCGCATAAGATTCATGATATATTTGCCACTATTTCCTTTTGTGTGGTTATGTACTTCCCATGAATGTATTCTTTGTGTAATATAATTTAATTTATGGGATTTACATCTTTATTTTATGACCTTTCATTCATGGGGTGTATGTTTTGTAGGTTACCAAATTGGTAATGGAATCTTTCATCCTCCTTTTTAAGTCGAGTACTTCATTTATGTCATGTATTTTAATTTATATTTTATTATGTTGGGATATGTTTTTAAATACAACTATTTTTGTAAATTTTATGTCATTGTGATGACAAAACCTTTTCTCTCTCATCAACTCATTTTCTAAATATTTAGGTGACGTTGTTAGGTGGCCGAATTTTTTTAGGGGAACTTCTGATCCCAATTTCAATTCTTTGGGTTGAACATCGACTTCTTGATTATGTTGTGATATTAATAAGTGTGAATGGAATCTTATTGTTTTAAACTTAATATCCACTTATATTAGTTTTATTTATACTTTACACACATAATTATGTCATTGATGTTTCCTTAATCTAATGGTACAATAATTTTAAGGGACTACATCTCAATCTCTTTTCATTAAGGTATATCTTGATATTGTGTGCCATTATTGTCCTATAAGCTGTATATATTGCCCTTTTGAAATTTTATATCATGAATTTATATATTATCATGATATTTAGTGTTTTGTTTTATATTATTCTTTAATGATTTATATTTAATTTTTTCTCATATAGTAAGGGATTATTTAACTAAAATATCATTTTAATTGATTTAATGAATTAATCTTATAAATAATTTTCTTTCATGTCCATGTTCTAGAAATGTTTTTAAGGATTTATTTATATATAAATGAGTTTTTTTATGTGTAAATTCCCTTCATATGTTTCAATGTGGTATGGGACACTTTCATTAAAAAATCTTCTTTTCTAAAGTTTTTTATGAATTGATTATGTCAATATATTGAACTGGTATATTGTCATTGTAATGTTAAAATGTTATATTTCATTTATTCTGGTGTTATGTGTTATTATTATGTTATTGTTATTGGGAATTCTTTTATGTATACGGGTGGTTTAGTGATAAACATAGGTTGGGTGAACCTGAGATTTCTCTCCAATGCATTGGGTAATGTGACAGAGGTAAACATTAATGTTTCCCCTAAGAAATTTAGGAAATATACTGTGATGGGTATTCTAAGGTAACTCCCCATGTAGCTATGAAAGCTAAAATGTATGTACTTTATGGATTCCACAAGTTACCTTTATGATTTATGATTTCTATATATTATTTTTAAATCTAATGATTTCATGAGGTATGTTAAAGAGCTTATTTTTTAGGATTGAATAGTATGATTTATTTTATTTGTATGTATTCATGGAATAATGTTTTCTTTCATTATTTTATATCCCTTACTGAGAATTTCATGCTCATCCCAAGTTTTTGAAATGTTTTCCACATGACATAAAGATTAACAGGGTAATGTATTGGGATCAAGGAAAATCCATTATGTATAAAATGTGGAACTAGACATGTCTCTTTTTGTTAAGTGTTTTTATTTTATGCAAATAATGGATACTGAGTAGAAGTGTCTACATGTAATATTAATTTTGTTATGTATAAGTAATGAATTAATTATATAAATCTATAAACCTAAAATGATCCTCAATGTGAATTATTAACTTAATTAAAGATTATGTAATGTTTAATTTTGGTGCCTTACAATCATGTTACCAATCAGATGTGAAGATCACTCACTATCCAATACCCATAAAGATTCCTCCTCTGAGTCTTTATGATAAGTTTCTACAAAAAGATTATTTTCCTTAACCTTTCCTAAGGAGTATTTTAATTTTATACTTGAAGATGTGTGAGTCATTATTTTGAAATATTTCCTTGGATATGTCATCACTCATAGATTTATTTTAACACATAAAATCTATTTTTAGTCATAAAAATAGTTTTTTATGTTATTTACGAATCATTCTTCTTAATGTGGGTTGACTCACCCTAATATTTTTCTTCCAAAAACTCCTAAAATAATCTTTATGTTGTTTTTTAACCCAAAACATCCCTAATTTATGCTCGAACCCTCCATAAAAACAACAATACATATAAAATGCATATATTTCTTTGGACACAACATGTTTTCAAGTAAAATGTATTGGGATTTATCAATTCCTTTGATAAAAAATTCTTGATTATTTTGGTGAAACATTATATTTATAAAATCCTTGAATATTTATTTTCATAATAGTATTATTTTCATGAAATTTTTGAGTAATAGAATGTATCTTTTTTTTAATCAATGTTAGGAATCCCAGAACTTCTGTGTTTTTGGGAATCAGTTGATTTAATCACAAACATAGTTCCATTGAGTTTATTTTTCTTTGAACATTCTCTAAATTCCTGAATAGAGTAATAAAATATAATTATATAAAGGTTCAATTATTATTCTACTTTTAAATGTATTTGTTGAATAATATCACACTTTTTTTCAAATTCATTATTCAATTCTTTCATATTAATATTTATAGTCTTCTTAGTGTTAATCAATATCTTCATAATATCAATATCCTTTAAAAGCTTATATCTATCAACTTCATGGATTGTTCCAAAATTTATCATTGAATGATAACTATTGTTCAACCTTTTGTTTTTTTCATGATTCAAAATCATGGAAGGAAAATCTATCAATTCTCCCTCAATAATAAACTTTATTTTATTTTTCTTCCCTTAAATAAAAGAGTTAATAACATCATTATTAATGAAATATTCATTAGTAACATAATAAATAAGAATATTTTAACTAAATTCAACATTATTATTATCATATTAATCCTCACTAATACTTTCAACTTCCCCAAAATTAGATAAAACTAATCATTATCTTCATATAGAATTTATTATCTTTTCTTTGAGAAGAGAAATTTTTCTTGGATGAATTCCTTTTTTAGAGTTTTATTGATTCTTTCATCTTATTCTCTACTAGATTCATCTTATTTCTTCTTTGGAAAATTTGTTACAAAATTTCCAATAGCTCCAAAATTAATATTTTAATTGGTAGCTTACCATTAAATCTTCCATCACCTCTTCTCACATTTATCATGATGATATACATTATCATAGATAATTTCACATCCAAATCATAGTTTTATTTTAAAGATAATTATTTATCATCTTCACCAACTATCTTCTTCTCAAACTCAGATTTGGATTATTTAAATAATGTTACCTTTTAATCCTTTACCTCCTTTTTAATACCATCATATTTTTTTCTTTCGTATGATATAAGAATAATATAGAGACTATCCAAATTAATATCACCTATATATTTTTCTTCCAATATAGTGTCTATAACATCAAATTTATCTGGTAATATGTGTAAGATCATTTCAACAAAAATTGAATCCTCCAACTTCTAACCAAGGCCTCTGATTGTAATAACAACTTCGTTGAATCTCTTAAAGAAATAATAAATACCCTCATCATCTTTCATTCAAGGATATTAATATTTTTGTCTCTAGATCTAAAACTTTTCCCACATCCCCTTAGTCTTCCCATCATAGATATTTGGAGTTTATATCAGATGTCATTTATAGTTTTAATCACCATAAGATTCATAAATTTACCTATTATAAGAGAATATAATAATTAATTTTTAACACTAGAATAATTTTCTGAATTCCTATTAACTGATATGGTAATGGTGTTATTTTTAGGGTGGGTTAAAATCCATCAGTTTCCACATCTATTGTATCAAAACTAATAAACATTATATAAGGAATCATTTTTTTCCTTCAATATATTTAAACTATTCCCATAAAATAAGGTAATCCCAATATTGTTTACTATATTTAAATTATCCATTAATAATTTTTGGAAAAAAATATTCGTTATTATCATTAATAGAAATTTACCAATGATGAGAACATGTCTCTTATACCACTTTTGAGAAGATAGGATCATGGAAATAGTGAAGTGGGTGGTGAATCAGTGATACATAAATTTTATGCTTTCTTTTTTTAAACAACTTCTGACACTAGTTAGAGTGAATTATGATTTATGATATCTACAACGACACATAGGTTCTTTATATGTTTCACCACTCAATATGAGTAGCTTTTCAATGGAATGATCTGGTAAAACCCATGATCATATGATCTAGTAGTAAAACCTTTTGAACCATAATGAGCAAAGAAAATTCATTTACCCCACTTATATGTCTCCCAACTATTTTTTCATCCTAAACAAAAAGTGCATTACACACAAAGAAAAAATTTAAATGATAACAGATAATAGATTCATCTCCTCCCTATAGATAGAAATTCATTTGTCTAGTGTGATAAGATCTTTATCTTCATATTATCTTATTACACCAGTAATAGTTTACATCAATTTACATGAAAAAAATAATCCAACAACTGCTTTTTCTACCTTTCATCTCTCTTTATCACAAAACTCAAAAAAATTCCAATAACATTTTCTTTCGACAAAATTTAATATAATAATAATAAATGAAGTGTTTGTTTCACAATTAAACAATCTTATAATTTCTCTTTCTTTAACCTAATTACAAATTTTATAATACCATGTAAATTTATTACAACCAAGAACTTCATGAAACATAGGTCCTGATCAAAATAATAATATCCACAAAAACTACTTCTAAAACTATTTGAAACTTCTTCAAGTTTTTTAGAGAAAACCTCTTAATTGTTCTTAAAAACGTTTTGTATTCAACATTAAAACCATTCATATAATTTTATTTGATCATGATAATGTAACCCAATAAATCTAAATTCTATAATTTAATTTGTCCTCTCTAAATAAAACAACCTTAAAATTTGGATAGATTACTTTTTTTTGTGTATAATCAAACACTTACATGGGGAATTAGGCAATATAACACATTTAACTCTGTCACTAAGAAAAACTAAATGATCTAAATGGGTAATCTGTTCTATTATAAGACTATTTACCTATGTGGATCACCACTATGAAGAATCTTTTAAATGTTTCCTCTACATGACTATTCATCTATGTGGTTTTCCTTTATGAAAATTAAGCTATTTATTTCCACTATGAGGCCATTAATCTACATGGTTTTCCTAAATTATAATTCATCTACAAATTTCTCCTACATGACCATTCAGATTCTTATTTCCCCTGCCTGACCATTCTATTATGTGGTTTTCCTATGTTAAAATTTAGCTTCATATTTCCACCACACTTTTATAACTTCAACTTCCTCACGTATAATAAGTGTTAAATTATTCAAACCTCATTAATTAACACTTTATAATATCATGATACCTTTTATCATGATATTTAATCACATGAAGAGTGATTCACGTTTCCCCAAATATTTTAACTCTTCCATATCTACTAATCTAAATATCCCTAATGGCATGGGTAATCATACTCAAGTTTTATTCATGAGTGGTTGACAAAGAGAACCAATAACAAATATAAATACATTCCTTCATACTATATTCTTCATATTGACCAAAAAAACATGTCTTCTTGGACTTAATGCAATCCTTATACATAGAGATAATTATTAAAGAGAGATAATCTTAGATTTATGACTGATCCAAATATGATAATTCTTCTACGATCATTGTCACTAAATGTGACATAGACTCCTTAAAGTTTGGATAAAGAGTGAAAATTTGAAAACTCTCTACTCCTATGACACAATTATACACATTTAATATATAATGTATCATAAATTCACTTGTATATTGTTCCCAATAAAACAAATAAACAATTGAATTATTTCCATTTTCATGTTCCCATGCATCTATAAATGAAAGCATACAATGATTTCCGACCCCAAATATAATTGTGCTGTAAAAATATTCCAACACTATGTTTCGATAAACATTTTAAAATAAAACAATTTTTAAAACTAAAAAATAGAGAGTATAATAAAATAAAACCATTAAGAATATTTTCTAGGTTCACTAAAATTGAAAAATAACAATATATATGTGTTCGTTCTTATAACATGGAATAAAAAATTATATATCTTTAATTTTTCATCTTTTCTTCATACTATAAAATTATTTTTCCAGAATATATTATTAATAATAAATTTTTTGAGGTAATTTTATACTTTTAAAATTAAATAATCAGAATATTTAATTTTTTTAACTTGGTTTCGAAATTTCCTAGTTTTATTTACCAACACATTACAGGTAATAAAAGAATTTTCTTATTTAGATTTCAGATCTGAAATTTCTCTTTATAAAACCACATTTCACTTGAAATAACATCATTTTAATTTTCTAGGGCTATATTTTACTTTTTTGTGATTTCATACATAGCTTATATCATATTAGAATATTAATTTATTTCTTAATATGAGTAATTTATAGTTTTAGAATCATCTTCCTTCTCTAAAGAATAAGATGACTGTAACCCATTACATTATTCGAAAAAGGACATGTTTCCTTATGATTTATGATTTTCTATTCTGATTTAGAAGATATATTATGACTAGGATATTCAGAAGCACTCCATGTTTCCTTCATAGAGTTTTTCCTCTTCTTTAACTTATGTTTCCACTTATGGTACTTATCAAAAAAAATTCCTGAAGTTGTGGAAAATATTTTCTTATATGTCTAATATTTTTTTAGTCAGGGGACATAACTTCTTTAGAACATCGATCATATTTCATTACTTATTAATTGATTTATTAAAAACACTTCTTTTTTTATATAACAGTTTGAACCTATTGGAAAATGAGAAAGTTTACTATAAGAATTGGAACTATTTAAAGTATATTCACCAGAGGATTTGGTAAATTTTATATATTTTATCTTCTTTTCATCCTTCAAAGTATATACATTCAAAGAAATATTTGTAATTTTTAATCCATTTATTCTCAAAAGCTTTAGCTTAAATTTCTTCTTCAAATATAATAAATGTACCAATATGATCATTTATATTGAAATATTTGATAATAGGATATGCCTTGATGAAAGTTAAAATTCCACTCCTTTTAATTGGTAAGACTAAAAGAAACATTAGATCTTGATCTGATTAATGAATAGGTTCTCATAGAATAGATTTATTATTTATAATATCTATTAACAATGAATTCATCTATGTTATTTTTTGATATCAACCATTATGAATATTTCAAATTTCAACATAGTAGTGTTATTCCTTATCTAATTTAAATTTTATGTACCTTCATAGGTTACCATTATAGTAGTCCATATCCAATGTGTTCTATCATATTGAGAAACTCTTTAAAAGACATTAGTATAGAATACACATATTATGTCATTCATAGCCTCTGAGTTCATATCATACTCTACTTCTGTAGTGTCATCACATTTCTCTGTATCACCTTTAGGTGTAGTGTAAGGCCTCTGGTATTTTAGGTAGATCATTAGACAAGGGTTCTTCAAGTAGATAACCACATATTCCTTAAAATAACCATATATTTCTCCAATAAAATAGGGATATCAAACCATAGATAGATCTTATATATTTTCCTTGATAAAAGTCATTAGAATATGATCTTAAGCACTCCATCGTTTTAGAGTATATAACTAAATATTCATTATCACTCAAACAAATTATTTTACTTGTATAGATCAACACAAATAATCATCAATAGGTGAACTCAGATCTTGAAAATTTATTCACTTAAAACCACCCCCATTTATAGTATGAAACATTTTAAAATTTTCTTATCACAAGTATAAATCGAAAATAAAATCATTAAAAATATCACACACGGTATATTTATAGTGATTTAGGAAAATAAAATCCCCAAGTCCACACTAATAATTCTCTACTATTGTATCTTGGTGATTTTATCTATCACTGATCCATTTAATAGTATATAATATATTGAGTGAAATCAGCCATCAATTTTTCTTTAAAAACTAGATAATCTTCTAGGCACCTAAATGACATCAGAAAACAACAACCTTCAACACTCAGTATAAGGAGTTCTCACTTACATCAGTACAAATGAATAATGAAGGTTTTCAAGTTAAATGACACAGTTCCTAGATTAAACTAATAGAAGATAATAGTTAATTTGGATAAAGAATAATAAATAAGAATTAATGAAGGATTATTTACCAAATATAAATATTTATCTTGATAGAACATCAGTGTAAAACTTGATTCTTCTTATTCTTTTTATTATCATAGATAAGCATCCCATAAATCATTGAGATATATATATATATTAAAGATCAATTATTGGCTTCTATGGTTGTTACATCTATATTTAATATTGTTAGAATTCTCTTGACTATATACTCTATCACTATTGGAAAACCATACATTAATGAAAAATCAACAATGGGGTAAAAATATACATTTTTTAAAAAAAATTACCATAACAAAAAGCACTAAAAAATAAAATAATATTTTATTTTTTATTTCATGGTACTTATAGTAAATGAAAATATATTTAACAATAAATAGGTATACCAATGATTTAATTCATCAAAATCAGTATTAATTTAAACTTGAAATAGTGCATATGTAATAAATACTAAGTTATAAAACAATATAACCAATTTTGGATCACCACTTTTCCAAATTTCATATTTTTTTAATTTATGAATCCAAATTGATCAATGTACCCAATCCCTATATAGTTTTCATGTTTATGAAACCAAATTATCTAGATAGTTTAGTTAAAAATCATTTAGTCGAATTGTTCACCTAGCTGATTGGAACCATGTAGAAAAATATTTCATGGTTCCAAATCAGTTACCTAATGACTCCTCATAACTGATTCATATAGTTATTTCATTTCTGTAGTGGATTTTGTATATATTGGATTTTTCTAAATATCTAATTTTCATGTAGGGGATTTTATTACATACCCAATTCATGTAGGTAATTCCATCACATATACAACTGATGTCTACAACTACTTGACGTAGCCTAATATCAACATAGTTAAATTCCACATGTTTATGAATTTTTCACACATGTTGAAAAAACATCATGCATTGTTGAATTATAGGTTAAAGTATGATTGATTTAAACAAGATAAAAAACCTAGTGAACACTCTTTATAAAAAATATTAGAAACAAATAAAGGGTTTTCAAAATTAACAAATCATAAATTACATGGTATAATTGGACTACTAGTTTTGTTCCAACAGTTACTAGTTTTCCTTCCCACCTTAAGTGAACATGGAAAAATATATTTATAGATTCCAATATACCTTATATCCAATGATTTTTTGAGACGCTGATATAAATCACAAATAAAATGATTGATCATACTTTCATGGATAATGATAAATCTAGATGTGTACTTATAAATTCTTTTGAGGATTTATTCATTGGTATTAATGGGTTCATCTTTATTTTTCCAAACTCAAGTAATTGGCTCTCTAAAATTGATTAAAGAGTTAGAGAAAAGTAATTTTTATGAATTCCTCCATAAACTCATCCCATTGTATAGATTAATTATTTTTCCTTTGTCCTTTTGTGCATGACTATTGTCTACCACTGTTCATCTTCAACATCCAAATGATATACATATTGAAAAACCTTCTCCTAGTCTGATCTCTATATAATTTGAAATATATTTTTTATAGTAATTATCCATTTTCCACAATTATTTAATTTATAGACCCACTAAAGGTTGATGGTTATTGGGCCTATAAATTATTAATAACAATTTACTCCTTCCTTTATGAATTTAAGAGCACTTGATGAATTTGTTTTCCATAATAATTTAAAAAATAATAATGGTATTATATCCATATCCCTTCCCATTTAGTTTCTTATTGAGAAAAAATTCACATTGTCTATTACACCCATTGTTGACTTGGTTACTCTATTTTATAGTCATTACATAAAATAAAGTAATATTAGGAATGAGAAATTATTAAATTCATAAAAATAAAACAACGATCTTATAAGAAATAACTCATAAATTACATATATACCCTAAATTGTGAATAAATAGCTATAAATATAAGTTAGCCATGTTCATTTCCTAACTAATTTCATTATTAGAATTAGTTAGGTATTTAAATCATTCATAATAATGTATAAAGAGAATGTGAGTTAACCAAAGTGTATCCCCTGGTAGTTTCAAGCATGGTGTGAACCCATACACCCACTAATAACACACTGAGTGAAGATAGAGTTGATACTAAACCAACCATTTTTAGGGTGATCATCCCAATTTTATTTTGTTCCACAACTACATATATTTTTTAATATTTATATATGGATGTAATTTCATTGAAAACACAAAGCCTATAATTTTCCAAAATTGTAGGATTTTATCCTATACTCAAATATATCCCTATGGTTTCAAAAAAGTTCCCAAATCCGAATTTCAAAAATACTTTTACTTATCCATTAAAACTATGTAACACGTAGATAATTTAATAGAATGTTATGTTTGATAGCATACAGGATACGCAACATCAAGCATAAATGAACAATGAAATTTTATCTTACGGTTAGAATCTAGCCATTGAATTGTTGGGTATGAATAGGATTGAAAAAATTATTAAATATGTAAAAGTTCATAATTAATATAAATTAATTAATTTATAGTAAATTTGTATTCAATTTTAATGTAATTTTTTATTATGCTTAAAAAATAATTTCCATAAAAAATGATTTTCATTTTAATTTGAAAATATAATATTTAATTTGTTAAACTATTAGATATTTTAATTAATAAAATTAAATAAAATTTTGATATCATCATATTAGAATTATATTTGGGTTAATTTTTGGGATTTTTTTTTTAAAATGATATATTTTCCTGACAATAGGGAATCAAATTATTTTTTATTGAACACAATATTTTATTCAAGACTATAAAAAAATTTAATTTCATTTTGAAAGGGTTTTATTAGATATTTATTTTTATTATATTTTATATAATCCAATTAAGTTCATAGGAATCAATTTTATGTTTGAATTTGGTGTAAAATATTTTAATACGTTAATGTTGTTTTTCATTAAAATTGTTTTATTTAAGGAAAGTATGTGTATATTGATAAATTAAACTAATCACTATTTATGAATAATTTTAATTAAATGTATATTTTATATACTCTATAATATATTATAGTATTCGTCTATAGTTTTTGAATTAGAATAAATCTAGTTCTATGCTTATAATTGATTTAAAAAAAGTGAATTTCATCGCATCTTGCAAACTTTTAAAATTAAAATTTTTACACTTATAGAAATTTAATATTGATAAATAAATTCTATATTGGGAATCATGTGGTTAATTATTTTAAAAAATTAAACTTTTATTTTTGGCCATTATTAATAATAACTATGATAAATTTATCACCTCAGTAATGGGTAAATCACGTTAATATAGGTTAAAGATAAGTTAAAATGTCATAAAATTTCATCTTATTCATATTGGATGAAGGAAATTGTACCCTTATAACATTATTCCCAAAATGTATATGTTTAAAGGAAAATTCTCCATTAAAATGACCTATAATAGGTTTTTAATCATGCAAATTTAATGAATGTCAGTCACTTAGTTTGAAATATCACTTATGTGTTCACATAGGGACACAAGTAAGTGGTTATTAGCTCCTAGAGAGGAGATGGAAATGTAAATAGTGGGATGAAATTTATTTTATTAAAAATTAATTAGATAATAAAATTATTGTGTAGAAAGTTAATGGTTCAAATAATAAATAATTTAACAACACTAATAAAAGAAATGAGAGATAAAAGAAAATTCAATAATATGAAATATAAACACAATAATTTTATAATATTTTGGATCTAAATTATCATATGTCTACTCTCCAGAAACTATCTTGGGGTATGATACCAACAATGGTAAATCAAATTTGAAGGAGATGGGTAATTTTGTACATTTTTCATTTTTACTGCCAGAGGATTAACCCATTATTTTATCTTTTATTGGTTCAGAAAAAAACCGAACCTATTAGAGGATAAGAAGAAACCAATAATTTTACATAACTATTTCTAACCTCTTTAATTATTTGTTTTTATATTTAACTTAATATGTTATTAGAGGAAACCAAACCTGGTATTTTTCAGGTAAAAACCCAACATAGACTATCAGAGGCTCAATCCTAACCTCCTCTATAATATGGGTCAAGAGGAACCCATCCTTCTAAGGGAATAGACAAACCCTAGACAATTATATGAAAATCCATTTCTTATTATATATTATAGGTTATTTAAAACACATTATTCTATGTGTATAGATGAAACCATGTCTTCTAAGTGAATACTAAAATTCCAGGTGGGCCTTTTGTATGGTTATTATAACCCTATTTAAGACACACAAAGTGAAAAAACGTAGCCTAATAAGTCATTGAACAAAGAGTGAATAAAATAATTCAAAAAATGAAAGGTCATCGATGGAAATGTTTCCATTTGGATAAAGTTTTTCTCATTACCTTCAAGAAGATGAAATAGTAAAGCTCAAGAAACCAATATTTTAATTTAGTAATAAGTTAAACGATTAAACTTCATGACTGAGTTTTGACCTAAATTATAGGTAAAAGAAAATTAGATTCATGTAACATTTTTTTACTGCATGAATTACTTATTTTATACCTGAAAATCCAATTGAATGTTCCCAATTTGGAAGTTATGATACTCCTTCGTGAATTCAAATGTTAAAAAATTCGAGTGGTGCTCTCTTTTAATTAAATTTGTTGAATGATAAAAATTAAGACAATTATGTATAAAAAATATCATTAGAATGATAATTAAAATAGAAATGAATATATCCAAAAAAAATTAAATTAAATACCTTAGAAGAATCCGATAAATAATGTGAGACTAACTCCTCATATTCTATATCCAAATATGAACTTCTCTCATTCTTATTTTCTAGATAAATAATTTGTATATATTTTTTAGAAAAGAGAGATAATTCATATCCACAAGAACTATTTCATGGAATTAAATCAACATAGTATTTAATAATATATATTAATATTATTGAAAATTTTACTCTCAAAATATTATAGAAACACCATATTTTCCAATTGGTTTGAATTTATATAATTTAATTTCAAAAAATTTGCATAAAAATAAATATATTATTAATACATGCACATCTCACTCAATTAAAATTAATAATATTAAAAACATGTTCTCATGGATTCTAAATGATATATAGGTATTTTTTATCAAAAACAATATTTATTTCCATAATAATCATTCATCATATTTGAAAGTAAATAATAACATAAAGCAGAGCATATTTTCATTTTTTAGAAATACTAAAGAAACATGCATGACCACATAACGAAATTAACACAAAAAAATAGGATATCCATTTTTTACTATGTAAAATAAACTATATAGATTAATATATGTAACATAATTATGTACCTATTTTTATGTAAGTGAAATCACAAAGGCATTTGTAGATTTACATAAAAAAATTTATGTATTCATTTCATATAAGAGAATCCACAATTTTTTTCCTAACTACATAGAAAATTTATTTAGGTAGGAAATATTTTTATATATTTTTTTGAATATCAAGGTATTTAATTATTAAGTAATTGAATTTGTTCCTGTAGCTGCATTTATGTAGTGAATTTTGGAAATTAGTATGTAGATTTTCCTATCGAATTTAAAAAATAAAAATCCCTTCTAATGTGAATAATTATATTTTTCTCTAGCTTTCTTATATTTAGATAATATCATTAGACTTCCAAATAATCAAGAATAAAATTAATATGAGTAATTTTTCCCATTATATCATCAATGTGCATTAGCAAAACTATTCAATAAAATATTAGATTTAAGATTAGAAACATGACGTAAATTATAACCACATTTGGAACATTATAAATATTAGATAAGAGTTTGATGTATTCTAATTAATTGTATATAACTATTTTATATTTCCAACACATCAAGAATTTCTTATTTTTTATTTTTGTATCAAAAGGTGTGGAGAAAATACATAGGGTGACCGATTCTGGAAAATTGTCTTTGTGGTGAACAAATTGGCCTTATAGATTCTTGTCTTGATATATGGTGAATAGTAACAAATCATGCCTAAATTATTTTTAAAAGTCCCAAATGGCATATTTGTCTTAGTATATCTACATGAAACATTTATTACATGAAATGATCAATCAAAACAAGAAATAAAATGATATATTATGTGAATAATAATAAAATATAATCATTGTTAATCATACCATAATAAAAAAATGAGATAAAAACTAAATGCAAAATGAATTAAATAATAATCAAAGTAAATTATATATAACTAGTTCTCACCCATGTTTATGCACGAAAAATTAGAAAATGATTTTTTTTAATAATGGAATGATATTTGTAAAAGTTACTAAGAAATAGTATTGTTGATTAATTTTTAATCACAATGTATTGGTATGGGGATGGACTATATAGTAAGTATAGATGTGTATGTAGTGAAAGGGACTAGTTGGGATACTTATTTTTTAGTTTTGTTACATATTAAGAAATATCACTTGTTGTATAAGCTAAATCCATTAGACCACATGAAAAATTTGACGAATACTTAAAATGGTTTGTATATGGATATGAATTGGGAAAAACACAAGGAAAAAGTATTAATATATATATTTGAAAAACTATAAAAATCATTTAATGTAACTTGAAGTTATATGATGTGACCCAAAAAACTTGTGAAATTATGGAAATATTTATCTTCAAAATTATTGAACAAAATTTCTTGCATTAAAAAATATTTTAATAATAACAATATCATGTTATATTTTCAAAATGAAAAATATGAATTTTAATATAAATTCATTAATTGGAAAACAAAATAAAAAGATATAATTTGAAATGGTTTCTTAAAACCATGTTTTACCCAGAATCCCTTTTATGTATTCTCAAATTAAATCCAATTTGCGGATATTTGGGAACCATTATAGGAGAACCAACATGAAAATAGAACACCAAAAGAAACATCCATTTGAAAAAATAAAAACAAGTTAAAAAATAATGCTACATTTATAGATACCAAAGGTACACAATTTCCCCACCTTCAGCCTCTGTTGTGTAAGAAAATGCACACCACTATGCAAATAAAGACATCCAAAATTCTACTAAAAATTAAACACACCAAAACAATTAAAACATTTGAATATTACAATAAAATCAATCAACATGATTTTAAATAGAACATTAACAATCATAAAGTTAACCAAATAAATGCTAATTACAGGATCACTAAAACAAGGAGATAATAGCTACAATACACAACTGAAGTAGTGGGTATAAGTTAAGGTTGGGAGAAACAAGCTGAACCAAAAATACCCTTTAATTCAAGAAATATAATTTTTTTCAATCCAGCGGACTCCTAAAATGGTGCCACTTTCAACATGAGGGTAACTATTAAATACCTAGCATTTTTTTCTAAACTCTAACAAAAAAAAACACTAATAATTCAAAGCACAACAAAATCAAAACACAATAAATAGTTCGGTAAACAATAGTGTGAAATAAATAAATTTTTATTGACTAATATAAATTATATAATGTGTTGTTATTATGGACATGAAATTAACATAAGATTAATTTGAATACATTAACAATATAGAAAATATATTTTATCTATCTTCTAAGACTTAATTTTCCTTAAAATAGAGGAAAGATGCAACTTGTAATTGAGAATCAACGTTTTCTGAGCTCCGACAAACCAATGTTTTTCCATTGTTTCTTCTTCTAGGGTCGTCTAAATGTTAAAAATATTTTAGAATAATCTTCGGAAAAAATATTATGTATATTATTTAGGGAATGTATTTACAATATGTGTGTAATATATGTTTTATTGTAAAAATAATGGGAGCACAGATGCCAAAGTAAATGAATATTTATAAACATTAAATTTGAATATATATATTAGAAGTTTTTACCAAAGTTACAACATTGGAGGGATACATGTCAAAAATTTCATCTTATTGATCACAAATCCTCGAAAAATCAACATGGTTTGAAACCTGAATAAAAACATTGAATCATGTTTTATCTAAATAGGTCCTTAAGAACTAAAAAATTTTAAACAGATAAAACATTATAGAGATGTAAAAAATATAAATGTTTTAAGAACATGTGGTCCTAAAACATCAATACAATGTTATATAAGTTTTTAATGAACTCAAAATCATTTTCATATTCAACATTACTTATGTAACCATATATTAAATTTATTTCAAATGTTAGTTCTACTTTTTATTTTATAATTTATCTTATAACAAAAAACATATAAATTAGTTTGGATAAAATATTATAAAACAACATAAATAATCAAAAATAAATTCCTAGAAAAAGATAAAACAAAAATAGAAATAGGAAATGCATCTCCTTTCTAAGTCCTGAATATCTCTATCTTCTACCTGGAGAGAGCCAATAGTGGAATGCTTGAATCCTTTAACACCTAGAACCACACCCCTGGTATATCTCCCACAGTATGGTCTTTCCTCCTAAATCCTGCAATCAACACCTCATTATTTTACTCTATGAATATGAATCAACCATAATTATGAACTAATGTAGTTATCTTCCTTCCATTCTTCATTATTTTGTGTCCATCGAATTTTCTAATAACTAAGTTTAGCTACTTCCCGTCAAAATAATTTTTCTAAAGAATAATGCCTTTGGCATTAGAGGGGACAGTAAAAGGATTCTTTAAATCATTACATAGGTTAGACTTCTTATATTATTTTTCTTCCCACCTATTCCTAGTGCTGATATTCTTCTACTTGTAGAAAACCCCCATTCTATGTGTCTTCCCCATGTTGAGCGTTGGCTTCCACATTGGAGGAACTAAGAGGTAATAATATTTAAAATTAACGATCATATTAAACTATATACATTTGTATCAATATCAAAGTCAATAAATGAAGTTCAAACTGTATATTTGTTCATTGTGTTTGTGATTTGGTTTGCTAAATTGATGAATTCAAGAACTCCATTGTTGTAACTTGGTGTTGTAGTAAAGACGTGGTCCTTATAATAAAAACAAGATTGGATAAAAAATAAGAGAGTGTTATACACTAGCATGCTAAAACTACATGAATATTCAATGCATAAGAATCAAGATGAACTCTGTGATCAAACATGAATATGCATATAATTATGTGAATATAAAGTAATAAATAACCCAATTAGATATTGGTGTCAAAAAAATCTTAAGTAATGCAACCATGTTTCAATAAGTAATACCTAACACAGCCTTAATGATAATACCATGGAAAAAATCACTTCTTTGGTTAGGTTTAGATGAATTTATGGGACTCCAATGCTGGAAACAGATAATTGATGTAGTGGAGGCACTAAAATGTCCAAAAAGAAAACATCCAATGTATGCAAGATGTGGCATGTTTTGTGCTATCAATATATAAAATTTGAAAAGTAGAAACATAAACTACTCAATTGAGATTGAAAATACATCAATACATTAAAATACATCAATTAATTAAAATAAATTGATGAAATTATGACCAAAAGAATAAAACATTAACTACATAATAGAGAATAAAAAAGAACCTAATGAAAAATAAATTACTAAGTTGGCATCTTTTCAGTGTTGGAATAATAATAACATATTTTACCATTAATGATTTTTCCCAGATCATTTATATTCAAAAAAAATTTATAGTGATCATGAAGAAGTTTAAAATTGTAAGATCATCTTCAAATCTGTTTGATCATCATTTTTGTCATAGAACTGAGGTCTTATGAGAAAATTTGACAGTGGAAGTGAAATAAACTAGTTGAGAGTATTCACTTTAATATGATACAAAGATCATATCATTAATTGAATACCATTAGACCCTAGTTCCTTAGAATGCTTCATAAACTTTATGACATTGAAAATATTAATATCATATATATCACTAAGTAATTTAGTGTTCATCTTAAAATACACCATCATTTGGAGACACTCATACACTTTTGTCCAAATGATAAACTGTTCAAATTTTATCTACAATTGAAAATATAAGTACACATATCATACCTATAATTATATGCAACATTACCTGATTATTTTATTTCTTATTATGCATCATAATATGGTCCTAGAATAAGGAACCATAAGTTTGGAATAGGAAACCTATACTTGTATGAAACGAGGCAGCAAGATAGTAATGCAGTTGAACACAATTACAGACTGTAAGATAGGGTGAAACTGAAATCATCATAAAAAACCTCCAGATCCCAGCATGAAGAGAGGATGTAAGGCAGTCCTTCTTTTTGAACACATATAGAACTAGTTTTACTATATACTAAACTCACAGTCCAACAAAATGTAGTTGAGGAGATGATCACCATCAATATGATTCTTCAATACATAGAGATAATAAAGGGTATTTACTGGTACCTATAACTCCCTAATAAATTATTCAATAACAAATGGATGATTCAGAACTATATTGATATATATAATAGATAATAAATAAGAATACACATAACATACCTAAAATTACCTACATTATTACCAGATTATTTCATTTTCTAGTATTCATCATCATATGGTTCCAATAGATTGAACCATGATTTTTGAAAAGGCCACCTAAACCTAGTGGTGTGATCTCTGTGAAACATTATCCAACTATTTCTCATATGGTTAGAAAACTCTAATGAGGTATTTCTAAAAGTGGTTCATCCACACTTCTACCGTACTGATAGTAAATTTCATAGTGGTAGGGAAATTAGGTTCTATATTTTGTGTACATAATTATTCATATCATCATTGAAATTCCTAATATAAAAATAAATTGACAATATAAAAACTATGGAATGGTCAACTACACTTTTAAAAGGGTGATTAATGAAATAAAAATAATGAAATATAAATTCCTTTGTTTAGAGGGTTGGTAATTCTTCTTAAAGAACATGGTCCAGTTTTGAAACACATGATTGAAAATTTATAAGGAGTACAAGTGGAAGAAACTAATGACTTCTACAATATAAAATGTTATAGATCTCATGCATTTCATCACAATTAGTTTTTTCTAAGAAGTTGTGTATCTCCAAAATGAAGTAACATTAATCCTGGTTTCATAAAATAAAGGAATGAATCCCCAAATGAATATAAAATACATTGAATATAATGAAATGATAAATTACTTTTAAATATTATAATTATAAAAGTGTATTACAAAAAATGAAGAAAATGATGTTCTGTACAGTTCACCTTGAAAAAAACAACAATATATGGTGACATACATATTGTTTTGTACTGTTATTGAAATTTTTTTTTACAATTCGAGTACAGTATTGTTTAGTAGTAATTACATAAAAGAAAAATATGCAGTTTTCCTGCATTTCATTATTTATGCCTCAAAATTTGATGTATTTTCCAGTCATTAGTGAACCATATCCCTCATAATTATTACAATATATTGATATGTTCATGCATATACATATTTTCCCAGTAAAGAAGAAGATAGATGTAATATATGAGGGGTCGTCAAATAGTTTCCAATTTTAAGATAACTAACCAATTGTACATAAATGTGATAATGGTATGGGTGTGACTCTATCTGTGTATCCAATTGTTGATAGTGGTTCAGTATTTATAGTAGAATATTGATTGGTACACGTCACAGAAAAATTTCTAGTAGGATCCAACACTGATTTTATGGCCACTGTAATAATTATAGCTACTTAAATAATGTTAATAAGTTCAATATTTTAATTTGAATAGTGTAGAATTATTATAAACTATTTTTCTGTCCTTTATAAATAGTTTTCATTGTAACCTTGCATCTATAGAGTTTCATGTGGAATTCATTTCTGTATTTGGATGAGGAGATAACTGTTCAGGCACTATTGTGTAATAATTTGTTAATTAGAACCACCCTAATTTGCCTATCTATGTAATTCAGTTTCAAGTGTATTGGTATACAATTTTAAACAGAAACAAAACTAATCATTGAAACACAAAGATGATAAAGGAATTTTATTGACTCGATGTTTGATGTCATAGTTTGATAGTGGTTCATTTATTAATGTAACATACACATCGGCAGATGTCATTGAAGAATTTCGAATAGATATAGACACTATTAGTGTGTCTTTTGTAATGATATCAATTATTGAAATAGTCATAATAATTTGGAGAATGTAAAGTGAACAAAAATAGTAATTATAAACTTTATGTCTTTACTTTAGAAGTATCCTCCACTGTAATCTTGCATCTCTTGATATTGATGAACCGTACATGTTTGTATTTGGTTGAGGAGTAGCTTTTTCTGGGACTATCATCAAATGAAAAGTTAAATATCATTTATTTATGTTAGTATGGAAATTAGATGGATGTGTAGTGGTATCTTCTGTTAAATATAATCAGAGTTGACCATTAACACAGAAATACGACAATTGGATTCATGTGAGTCCATGTGTGAGGCATTCAGTTGATACTGGTTTCATTAATGCAGTTGCAGACATATCGGTATATTTCAGTGATTAATCTCCAGAAAATGTTAGCACTACTATATTGGTAGTTGTAATGATAACTAATATTGAGAAAATGACATTATGTAGGATAGTTTAAACTGAACAAAATAGAAAACTAACAAACCTTTGGTTATTCTCTATTAATAAATAGGACAATTTAAAGTGAAAATAACAGAGTACATTCAAACCTTATGTCATTATTTCATAATTTTCCCCTTTTTAACCCTAAATCTCTTGAGCTTGATGGGAAATAAATGTTTGTATAAGGTTGAGGATCTGATTTTCCAGGCACATTCGTCAACGAAGAAGTTAATCATCAATCATTTTTGTTTGAATTCAAATCTGTTTGTACTGTAGCATTTTCATATGTTAAATATAATCAGAAGTAACCCTTGACACATAAAGATGATAACAGAATTCATGTTATTGCATGTGTGATTCCATCAGTTGATACTGGATTAGTTGTTGGAGTGCCTAAATTTTTTGTAGATGTAATTATAAAATTTCCAATAGATTTAGACACTATTATTGTGTTACTTGTAATGAATACAAATATTAATACTATGATATTAATTAGGACATGATAAAGAGAACAAAATAGATAACCTAAAAAAGTTTCTTTGTCCCATTATAAGTTTCCTCTGATGTAAACATACATCTCCTGAGTTTGATAGGAATGACATATTTGTATTTGGTTGAGGTACAATATTTATTGGCATTGTGGTTAATGTAGAAGTTAAAGATGTATAATTTATGTTATTATGGAAAGAACATTATAGTGTACTGTTTTATTCTGCTAAATAAAATCAGATCAAACTGTTGAAAAACAGATATAACAATGGCATGTGTGTGACACAATGTGTGATGCCATTAGTTGATACTAGTTCAGCTAATGAATTACTAGATATATTTGTAGACATCATTGAAGAATTTATTGTATATTTTATCACTGTTATATTACAAGTAATGATGAATAATATTATTGAAAAAATGACATTATGTAGGAATTTTTAACAAAACATAATAGAGAACTCAAAAAAATCTTCTTGATCATGCATAACATTCACCCGTTCTAACATTGATTCTCAAGATCTTGAAAGGAAAAATGTGTTTATTTTTTTCTATATATTTAATTTTCATGGTGTGAAATCAAAGAAAAGTATGCACAGCTGAATGTACTATTAATGTAATGTACATTGTAAAGGAAAAAACCAAATTTTCTAAATGTTTAATTCCATAGTATTACAGTTTTATTAATTAAAAATATATGAGGTGTGGAAAAATAATCTTTTGAACAATATTTACAGAAATTTAAAAGGAAACCATACCACTGTTAGACGATATTATGCAATGTAAATGAAAGCTGTAAATCATGATATTTAGAGAGGTTATAGAAACTATATAGCAATAATTTTATAGTGTTCCAATAGAAATTGTACTTCATGTATAGTAGAAAGTTAGATGATAAATTGAAGTTAATGTAATATACATTTCTTTGGAAAACACCAAAATACATAAATATATAATTGAAGAGGTTTAAATTATCATTAACAACATATACATGAAATCATGAACATTGATGTAATGTAATATTTCTATGTCATAAAATAGGTTGATGTTACCTTTGATACACCATACTAGGAATATGTTGGAAAGGTAATTGATAACCAGGGTTGTTGTTAGGATAATCCCAAGAAACATTTGTGTTACTGTGACAGAACCACTAGAGGAATATAGCTAAAACGCTAATTGGAGGGATACATCGACTGAAATATGTGGGAAAAATTGGTCAACGAGAGTGATAGTTGAGTGAGAGTTGAAATAGATTGAAAGGGATAGTTGTGGATCTGAATAAAATCTCAGGCCAGAATACGAGTGAATCTACATGTGGAAGAGGGATGGACAAGAACCAGAATGCCGAGGTAGTTGACATGTGGGGTGAATTTGAACTATAGTTCTAGAAGAGATGAGGCGTTAGATGGGAATCAATCATAAGGTAACCACATGCTAAAGATAGATGTACATAAATAATTGAAAGGATACGATGATAGAGGACAATTCGGTGCCCTATGAACCATAGTTCGACAGCATGAGAGGAAGTAGAAACCTAGGGTAATGTTTTGGGAAAGAGGGAGGGAGAATGATTTATAGCTGACTATAGAGGGATGATGATTATTCCGTGCAAATATAACCATAGTTGGACAATGAGAGCGGGATAGGAAACCTAGGTTACTTTATCGGTTAAGAGGGATGGAGCGTAGTGAGATTTGTAGCTGGAAAGCGCAAGCAAGAGAGGAAACCTAATGAACATTGTGGTGAAGATGGTTGGAGAGGTAGTAGTCGTTGAATGTGGAGGGACGACGTGGATGAAAGAAATCCATGAAGTGTGGAGAGTTTATGAAAGGACAGTTGTATTGAAGGAATACCTAATAATAATATATTTAGTATATGTATACCTTTATCAATATAAAATATAATAACCTAAAGTAACACTTAATTATGACTTATGTTAAGGATAATATATAATAAATGTTTTAAAAATTATAATTAATCAGGATATGATATTTTATTAATTATCAAAACATGAAGTTGTTCTAGGATGCACTCAACATTTTCCCCATTTTTTATAATTACATAACCATGTATATTTTTAAAAAATCCCAGAATTTTTAAAATTATTAAAAAAAAATATGTTAATAAGAAAAATCTCTCTCTGAAATTAATACTAAAAAATTATGTCACATTAAATATAAAAAATAATCATAAAACCCATTTTATCTCATAAATTTCTTAAAAACCTATATTAAAAAATCATATATCATGAATCTACTTTAAAACCTTCCATCATTAGAACTATAATTGTATATAGTGAGTAAAAATTTAAAAACGTTTCTGATAAATAATGAGAAATACATTATAAAATATTTTATTATAAAAACAAACAGTTTTAATATTGTTTAAAAATCATCTAGGATATATTATGAAGATTAAAACAAAAAATTATACATATGTATAGAAATAAAATAATGGTAAACTCATAAATAGTTTCCTAATTTAACATATTTCATGATAATATGAATATTTGATCACATTTGAACGCTATGTAATTCAAAAAAAAGTTATCACATACACTACCCAAACAACCCATAAATTTTATCATTAAATATTATTCTACATGAGTGTAATAGAATATAATGTTTCTATATATTTATGATTTCAACAGGTCCAATAAAATTCAAATCAGATTCTAACTTGCTCAAACTAGACTTAATAAAAACATTATTTTCTAGGAAAAATTTTAGTATTGAAATTAGGTTTCCTCGCCATTAAATGCTTCATTTAATTTATCAATTCAGATAATTAAAATTTAAAATATAAATATCTACCTTGAAATAAAATAGATGAGACTATAAATATAAAAATATAAATTGAAAAATCTTGAGAATATATTTTACACTATAAAATATTTGATAATTAGACTAAACAGATTTTTTAAATTGAAATAAAACTCTTTAAAATAAATATTTAAATAAATTTGAAGTTGGGAATAAATTTTAAAATGAGGAACAAGTATTACATCCCCCTAAATTTAAATTTCACATTTGTTTTTTCAAAATACAAAACATTTTTATGTGAATTTTGAAAAACAAAAATTGAAATATAATTATTTAATGTTTTGAAAATTACATATATAGAACTATGTATATTATATTTCAATTACTGAATTATCCATGAGGAATTCAAAGTTAAGAACATGATTAACTCCCAATAAATTGATTTTTTTCCTTTTAAAATGGAAATATCAAAATAGTATGATAAAAGTTTTAATTTCAATAGTAAACACTTCTCCAAAAACAAACTTTGATGTCACAAGGATCCAGAAAACTTATAACAAGGTATTTATAGAAATTTTTAAAGTATCCAAATGATAATATTATGTTAATAAACAATAATTTAGAAATATAATACATATTCACTATCCAGTAAATATGTTTACTATATTAGAGTGGATTCCAAGACTAATGATATGTTATTATACCAATATTATAAAATAAATTCTTTCTAACCAAAAATGATAAATGATACATTCTAAATATCATTTGAATAACCCATGGAAAACTAAACTAACATGCATTCTAGACATAATAATCAGAAAATAAATTATTATTGGGTATAAATAATAGTTTAATTTCACATGAAAAAGTAATAAATAATATCATAATATCACCATAATGAGAATATGTACCTCCAGATACCGAATCCATAGATTGTTTAGATAGGTTTTCTATAAAATTATAATTAGTCATAAAATATCTTTTTTTACCAACATAATGAATGAACATTAAAGGGTGGTCAGAATCAAAATAACTATAAGACCCACATTTAAATAAATTAAGTGATGAAATTACAACATATTTTCCTTCCAAGTAATTACTTTTAAACATAATAGTAAAAAATAATCACAGTTATGTTTATTCCATTAATAACTACATTTATTGAAGTAACATGTCTTTCCAAAATTAACATTTTAAGAACATTTATTATAAAAAGGATATTTAAAATAATAATTCTCATTCTTAACATTATCTAATTTATTTTTTATCCTTTCATTTTCTTTTTGGACAAATTTCATATCATCAAAAACATTTTCAGGTGTTTAAAAAGCTATGTTTCATCGCATTTCATTTTACTTTTTAATGTTATTATATTTTTCCCCAAATTTAGACAAATCATCCAACAATAAATTACATCTACTTTCTTGATCATTATTATTCTTAGAAAAAAATATTTAACACTATAATTTTCTTCTTTAAGATTTAACATTTTAGAGTCCATATTCATATTTCACAATTTATCTATTTTATGAGATAAAGCAATATTATATTCAATAACTAAATTAAATTTAAAATATATTATACTTTTCGTTTCCTATATAATTTTATATTTATATTTTAGTGACACATGTATAGAATCCAATTATATTATTTTATCTTTATATGCATCACACATTTCATTTATATCTTTAATAATCATGTATAATTTATATAATTAGTCAAATAATGGGAATCAGAATTAATTTCATTATCATTAGATATAATTATCACACATATATTTCAATATTTTACACAATATGTAACAACACCACTTGAATAAGAAATTATATGTTTAAATATTACCTTAAATTAGCTTAAAATAAATTTAATATTACCAGTTTCTTTTATACTTTCATCCTCATTTATAGAAAATTTATAATCACTTCATATAGTCAGAGATTTATTTTCTTTATTATTGGTCATCCACAGATTTTTTAGTTTTGGAAAATTCGGTTTAATATTTCCTCTTTTTCTTAATCCATAGAAATTAATTTCAGAACAATATATATTCCTATGTGAATTAACCTTGAATTATATAATATTCATAAAAATGATTTTCCCTTTTTCGTGACTAGATGGCGTTATCTCATGTGTAAAAAATTTCTATAATTGTATTAAAGAGACTTCATGGAGTATTTTTGTTCAATGTTATTTATTTCAAGATGTTTCAAAATCACTTGATTAGTTCTACAACTATAAATTTTGTCAAAAATATTTCTATCAAAAGAAAAATAAGGAATATTCATAACCTTATAATTAAGATCTTATTTAACAGTATATTCTCTTTTAAAATAAACCTTATCAGAATTAAGTAAATCATAAGATTTAATCACAATATCCCAAAATAGAATATAAATACTATTTAGAGAATCATACATCCAGATATTCCAACCAACATACTAACTACAATTGAAATGTGGTTAAAATATTTAATTCAATACATTTTTATTCTTCAAGTTAGATGTCACTAAAAAATATATTTCCCAGAGTCTTTTTAAGAACTAGGAAAAAAAGGCTACCACAATCTATATAAAAAATAAAATAATGCCTAATATACCCACAAAAGAACTAAGATATGATACTAATTGTGTGCTGTCAAAAAAAGTTACAAGCTTAATTATCCAATAAAAGGTCCATCCTCTAATACCAAATGTTAGGTATTAGACATATTAGCTAACTAAAATTTTATTTATAAAGTCCACCATTAAATACCAAGTGTTATATTTCCATGAGGATATTGAAATGGAAAAGAGGGGGTGAAATGATTAACCTAAAAATTAATAAATGTATGAACATAACGAGATGAAATTGATTGGTTTAAATAATAAACAATTTAACCACACAAATATAATAAATTTAATAAAAATAAAAATGAAATAATTTCAAAGATGAATATAATAATTTTATAGTATTTCATTTATAAACAATTCTTTCTCTACTCTTTAGACACAAATTCAGTGTATAGAACCCACTATGTTATATCACTTGTGAAGGAGAGTGACAACTCTTTACATACTTTTTTTCACATTTGGAGGCTTAACCCAATTCCATTTTCTTTTATAAGTTTAGAAAAATCATAATGTTTTATAAAAGAAGACCAAACTTATAGTTTTAGAGTCTTAATCCTAACCTCTTTTTTTTGGTTTAGATGGAACAATGAATTTTATAGAAGAAAAACTAATATAGTCTTATAAAGGTTCAAACCTAACCAATAATATAACTTTCTCAATCCCAACCTATTATTTGTTATAGGTTATGAGGAACTCAGTCTTCTAATTAGAGATACTAAAACTGAAAACTAAAAAGATACGTCCTTTCCCCTGTAAATTTTCATGCTATGAATAAAAAAACAATTCTAAATGGATAGACTAAAGTTGGACTTATCAGGGAACAAACCAAACCAATGTAAACAATTTTTAGGGTAGTATACCCCCAGGAATGATGCACTAATTGAGACAATATAGCCTCGATAGTTGTAGCACATAGACTGAATGAAAAACATTTCACCTTCTGGATTATCATCGATAGAGATGATAAAATTTGGATCAAGTAGTCCTATGGCCTTAAGGATGTTGAAATAGTGAATATTGGTAAATAAAAAATTTACTTTAGTAAGAATTTTAATGATGAATCTTCAAGAGTTATTTTTGAACTATGAAATATGTAAAAGAAAAGTAGTCTTGTCACATTTTCATTATGGTGCGCGTTAGTCTATTAATACACAAAACTTTAATGTTCATTTTTTATACTTTCGAAGCTATGATACACCATCATAAATTCTAATGTTAAAACCTTCATGTGGAGGAATATTTTGATTAGCATTGATGAACTATAAAAAATAATAAACATTTTTCCAATATAATCTCATTAGATTAATAATTAAAACATTAATTAAATAAACCTAAAATTTGAAAATAAATTATTTTTAATAATCACATAAAACATGTAACATTAACTCGTCATATTTTGTATTCATATTTGAACATTTATCATGCTTATTTTCCAGATAAATTATTCATGTGTATTTTTCAGGAAAGAGAAATAATTAATATCCATGTGAACTTGGTTTTAGAGTTATATCAATAGAATAGTTAATGAAAAATAGTATTATTCTTGAAAATATCTCTAACAATGTTTGAAAAAAATATTATATATTCTAACAGTTTTGATTTTTAATATTTTATTTTCCAAATTTAAATATAAATATAAATATTTGATTAATCCATGTAGATATCATTTAATTCAACATAAGACAATTTAAAAAGTGTTATGATGGACTATAAATAGTAAATAAATGTTTTTCTAACAAAAATAACATTAATTATATCTATAATAAACATTAGAAAATTGAAAAGTAAAGGGTAACCTAAAATAGATCAAGTTTTCCAGTTTTAGAAAAAATATTAGAAAAATACATGACAACATAGTAAAATTTACAAGTGGTTATAAAGTATCCATTTATTAATATTTAATTGAATATCCATTTCTAACTCTATATGAGGGAAATATATACATTATTTCACATAAAAAAATCATGGTTGTGTTTCGCATACTTAATTCAACAAAGCAGATTTAGGTAAAACAATTCATGTTGCCATTACACATAAGAAAATTTCAACGACCATTTCTCACTAAATAGACAATTTATTCACAAATTAAATACTATTTACATCCCTAAATATCAATTTATTTTATTCTCACATAAGTGAATTTATTCACACAGCTTAATTCACATTGGTGATTCTAGATTTATATAAATTGTTTGCCTTCTAAAATTTCTGAAATAAAAAGTTCCTAATAAATATCATAATAAAATTTATCTATAGATTACTTATATTAAATAAATATTATTGTATTTATTAATAATCACAAATAGATTTAATTGGAGTTATTAACACCATGATATCATCAAAATTCAATGCAAAAAATTGTAAACATTGAATATTTCAGACTATAAATAGGTAGTAAATTATAATAAAATGTAGCAAATGATAAATATTGATTTAGAGTATGATATCATATATGTAAATATAAATAATTTTTTTATCTTTAATATATATCAAGAATCACTCAATTTATATTTTTTATCACATGTTATGGAAAAACTACAAATGTTAACTGATTCTGAAGAAGCAACTTTGTGGTGAACAAATAGGCTACATGGATTTTCAATTGGCTATATTGATTATCATTCGTTTATGTGTGTAATAATACAAAATAATTTCTAAATTACTTTTATAAGTCCTCAATGAGATATGTTTTTTTGGATATCAACATGAAACTTATAGAACATTAAAATACAAATGAAAACATGAAATGAAATAAAAATTTTATGCAAAAAACAATAAGATATAATCAAAGTTAATCATACACTAATAAACACATAAGATAAAAAAAATACATACAAACTAAATTAATTAAGTATCAATTTAATATCTACATTCATTTATATATAAGATAACACCCTAAATTAACACTGAAATAATAATTATGTTAACAAGAATAAAACAATTTAATTTATAAAAATTATAATTAATCATGATATGATATTTTTTTAAATATAAAAACATGATGTGGTTCAAGGAGGAACTCAAAATTATCACCCTTTTTTATAATTAAAAAACATGTATAATGTCAAAACTTCTTCCCTTTTTGAAATTTTCAAAATTATAAATTTTCACCAGTAAACTTTTTTCTTTCATATTAATAATCAATAGTTATTTCAATTTAAATTTAAAATATACATATAAAACACATTGTACTTCATGATATTCTTAAACATTAATATTAAAAAACAACTATCATGAAGACATTATAAAACCTTCATTATTTGTTACATCAATTGTTTATAGTAAGGGGAATTTTAACATATGTTGTTGATAAATAATGATAAATCATTCATAAAATATACTTTCATTGAAAATAAAACGTTTATAAATCATGTAAACATCATCTAATAGGTATTAGAAATCTTAAAAAAAATATAATTAGAAAATATATTATTAAATAAAACAATAGTAGACTAAAAACCAGTTTCCATATTTTATAGATTTCGTGAAAAATATAAAACTTTCAGCCCATTCAAACTATACATAATCCTACAAGAATCAGAATATACACTACTCAAACTCCCCATAAATGTGATCATTAAACCTTATTATACATTAGTGTAACATAATCTAATGTTTCTATTGATTTAGGACTTTTTCATGTAAGAAATACAGAAGAGGTTATAACATTCTCAAAGAAGATTTAGTAAAAACATACTTGTATAGGAAAGGATTTATAATTGAAATATTGTTTCCTCACCCTTAGTTGATTCATTCTATGTATCAATTATAGTAATTTAAATTTCAAATAAAACACTACACATAAAATTGATCTTAGATCAAACTTAAAATATAAAAACTATACACATTTTAATCATGAAAATAGGTTTTACACTATAGAATAATTCATGATTAATCAAATATATTGTAAAATTTGAAATGAAAATATGTAAAATAATCTTTTAACCAAATCATGAGTATATAATAATTTTAAAATTAATAAATAAGTATTATTACCCATTTTATTTCCATTTCCCTTTTTTTTAGAAATATAAAATGTAAATCCCTGACCCCAGTAACCCAGATTCGGTGCATTATTACATAACATTGGATGGATACAAGGAATCATGTCCTTAAATACCAATTATTTTAGCATCCTTGGACGTACTAGATACATACATAAGTTTTACATTACATCATCAAATAAAGAAAAACAACATCATTGTGTCCCCTTTGAACACACTCTTATCCCTTAGCCTATTCGAGATGGTAAATCATAGAATACTTATTCACATCATAGGAATAATAAAACATGTGTAAGGTGTGAGCTCAGATGCTAAGTAAGGATTAAAATATAGCGGAAACATTCATAAATAAGCATAAAAATTTTAAGGCAATGTATAAGACTAAAATATACACCATTTAAACTTAAACATCAACATTGTATGGAAAATATAAATCAAATAATTTCATTTACTTATTCACCTAGATATTATACTAGTCAGATAATCACATGAAATATCAATAGCTAATTTAATAATGATGGAATGCATAATGTGAGACATCACAACCACATAGTCAAGGCCTCATTCCAAGACTACAAATAAGAGTTTTTCAAGGGCTTATTCCAAGACACTAGTTTGTCTCATGAGTCCTACTGATACATCGAGGAGCTATAGGAGGCTCCACCCATCACTTACTAATTCTAATTCATTCCTCATATGAAAAGGTTGAAACATAACATAAACATTCATATTAAAACTAGAAAACGAAATGTTAATACTTTAACCATAAACCATGAATGGTATAAAAATAACACATCCAGAATCAAACATATCACAAAACCTTCAATAAAATATGGAAGATTTTATCATATTAAATCAAATTCAATCAAGTGTAAAATCCATCAAAGGATGTTGTCATAGATGAAAACAAACTATTTGTGAGAGATATCCCATTCTCTTTTTAAATAATTTAAAAGTAACGTAATTATAAAATAATACATGTATTTTAAAAATATTATTTTAATATTGTAATGCAAGCTTCCAAGGTGTTATAGGAAAAAAATTGTTGCACCGGCCGTATATGTTAAAAAAACATTCTTACATTAATTTTTTTTAAAGGATATAAAGTGCCTTATTTGGAAAACGAAAGAATGATTACATTCAAAAAATTTCATAAAAACTAAAACAAGGGTATAAATAACATGAAGACACATTATTGGAAATAGTAAAAATGTTTTGAGATATGTTTTAAGAAACACATATGTGGATGATAATGATGGCCCAGTAGATACTCACTTATAAACAACCTCAGGTAAAAAGATATTTTAAAATCTAACCCTTACCTTGTACATTTACTTGGATGAGGGTACTTTAACGTCATGTATAATAGTTAAATATTTTTTTATTAAATTATAAAATAACTATATACATAAATATGATATCATATATGATCTTCTAATGTTTCTTTGTTAATAATATTATAGTAGTATCACTATTTTGGGTGTTAAAGGCTTTATTTTCCCTTATATGTTTTGTTACGTGGGTCCTTTTGGTTATGGATAGGATGTATTTCATTCATATCTATAATTATATTAAGTTATTAAAAATTATTTTTAATCATAAAATGATAATTATTCTAGAATGGTTACGATGGGGAATGAATCTCACCACATTCATGGAGACGGTAATCTGTACGTAAGCACAAGTAACAATATCACTCTTTTGATGGTACAGTTTTTTGTAATATGATGGTATATCATATATAAAGAATCATTAAAATGTTATATTTATTATTAACATCAATTATAATCAATATTATACCCATCCAAATAATGAAGAGTTGAATTAACAAACTACATAGTGATGTGGAGACAGTAAGCCGTACGTACGCACGTATAGTGACTTTGCCATTAATTGGATGGATAGAATAATAATATAGTTGTGCCATATTTATAATAATATCACATTATGTATAAGGTAATGGAGTTATTATTTTGGTATGGAACCAACAAAGAAATAAGAAATGAAAGATGAAAAGAACTTTGAAAGAGGTGATGAAATTATTTCCTATTCTTCGGGAGATGCCTTTTCATTTCATCAAAAGGGATCCATTGGCTGAATTTATAATCTCAGTAAGGCCTCTAGGATTATGTGAGGGTATTTTGGAGGATATTGGAGTAGTTTTTGGCTGATCCAAATGGTGTTGGAGGTTCAACATTATGAAAAGGCTAGGTACCCTTTTATAAGCGAGGTAAGGGTGAATTTAGGAAAACCTTTAAATATTGTTTTATTATAAAATAATATTCAGTTTATAATGGCTCCAAAAAGATTTATTTAGAGGATAAGTTGGGAATATGTGGAAAACCTTGGAAAAAATAGGTTTTAGAAAGGATTAGGTTCACATATTAACCCTTTATTTTAGATTTAACTCTTAGTTAAATAGTTTAAAGTTTACCATGTATTCTAGTATTATTATAAAACATTGTTAATAAACTCCCTATAAAAAGACAAAAGAACCCCAAGTGGTTCATTTTTAATATATATAACCCTATATAAGTCCTTTTTCCGAATGATGGATTTTTAGGAATATAATATCAATTAATGATATAATATTTGTTTTATAAAATAATTTATGTCAATTTTGACACTATATAGTAATTCTTTATTATTAAAGTCCTAATAATTTTATTAATTCAAAAGAAAATTCATTTAATCAATCCCATCATGTCATATTTACCTATAAAATTCTTTTAATTCATAAAAGTCCCAATTTACATTTATTTGGACATTTATAATATTAATTATTTTAATCGTTCATTAATAAGGTAATCACGACATCATCATTATGTCACAAATAAATTTTATTATTTATTGTCTAAAAATTATAAATAAAATACCATTATGTAGTAAATTGTTATATCTTTCTAATGAATATATATAGTAGAATTTATCATATGTATAACCCCATAATAAAAATGTTTTAGTTATGAAAATATGAATTTGACACTTTTTACTCATCATTAAATTAAATAATAATAAATGTCATAATCTAATCCAAGTGGACCAAAAGTATCATATTTTATTACAATTCTTTATTTTGGTCAAAATAAACTTATCCAATAGAATTAGGACATATTTTAGGGTAATTATAATATCATTTTTACCTTTGATTTCCCTATTTACATTTAACTTTGCTAAATAAAATTCAAAAAGTTACTATTCACCAAACATTAGTTTCATCTTATTGAACAAAATTTTACTTATTTATTTCAACTTTGTCTCTTGGATTTTTATACTTTAATTCACAAAATTGGTAAAATTATGTTTTATGCAAATTTTCTAACATACCTTGAAGGAGGGTAAAAGACGTTAAAAAATTCAATAAAATTTTATACATCTAATTTTGTTATAAAAATGACTCCAATGAATTACATTACACTAATATAGGTATAATGAATCTATTTTTAATTAAAATAAATTTAATAAAAATAAATAATTAAATAAATAAATAGTCAGTTTTAAACAAAAATGCAGTGTTTTCACTATTCATCAAAAATTGAAAGTTTCTATAAAAATACCAAAAATTATCCTAAAGATAATTTTGATATTCCGAATCCAAAAATGTAGTCCATTTAGAAAAATATAATTTATTAAATTTCAAAAAGTAAATATAACTATTCATAATGGATAGTTTGGTTGGTCGTGGTTTGTTAGAACTTGAAGTTGCATACAGTGCAAGCTATTGCATTATTCAAAGGGAAACATATCATTGAAGATTGGAGTGTCACATTCTTCCCTCCTTCAAATAATTTCTTCCTCGATATTTCTATAATACTACTACATAAGATGATTTGGGTGGTTCTTCATTATAAATTCCATGGGTTCCCACGTTTCCTCTTCTATCTTATGGTCTCTCCATATAACTTTCACCAGACGAGTCAACTTATTTCACAACACATGTTCTCTAGTATCAAAAATCTTGACAGGATCTTCACAAAAAGACAGATCAGGTTCGAGTTATACTTCTTCATAGGTGAGCACATGCATTGGGTCAGCCATGTATTTTTTCAATAGTGATACGTGGAACACATCATGAACTTTGGAGAGACTTGGAGGCACTTCCAAACAGTAAGTTGTAACTCCAATTCATTCTAGAATTTTGAAAGGTCTGATGTACTTGGGAAAAAATTTACGCTTCATAATAAATTGTATAACACCCTTCCATAGAGATACCTTCAAGAAAACATGATCTATTACTTGAAATTATAAATCCTTCATTCGGTTATCGGCATAGCTCTTTTTCCTACTTTGAGATTCTTTGATGTGTGTTTGGATAATCTTCACCTTTTCCATTGTTTCCTAGACATGTTCTGGGCCAACGAGTTTTCTTTCACCAAAAACATCCCAACACGTTGGTGTGTGACTTATCCTTCCATATAACGCTTCATATGGTTCCATCTGAAAACTTGAATAAAAGATATTGTTTTAGGAAAAATCTACCATAGTTAAATATTGATCCCACATTCCTTGAAAATCAAGGGGGAAAGATCTCAACATGTCTTCTATGGTTTTCATAGTCTGTTCTAATTGTCCATCAGTTTGAGGGTGGTAGGATGTTCTCAAATGAAGTTTATTATCAAGGGACTTTTAAATAATTTTCTAGAATCTTGATGTAAAATGAGGATCACAATAAACAAATAATAAATTGGGGTACTCCATGAAGTCTTAAAACTTCATAACTATATAGTCTTGCTAATCATTCAATTTTTAAATCTTCTCTTATAGCAATAAATTTCCCTTACTTGGTAAGACGATCAACAATGACCCATATTACATCGTTCCTTCTATGAGTCTTTTCTAGCCCCATGACAAAGTCCATTATAATATCATCGCATTTCCACCTAGGTATGGGAAGAGATTTCATGACTCCTCTAGGATGTAGTCTTCCAGCCTTATCCTATTGACAAACCATACATCATGAAACATAATCAGAAATCTTTCTCTTTATGTTGTCCCACCAAATATGATCCTTCAAATCTCTATACATCATAGTTCTACTAGGGTGTAAAAGGAAATTGGAGTAATGAGATTCAACCAAAAATTTCTTTTTTAGATCAGGTATGTCAGGAACACAAAGTCTGTTACCAAATTTGAAAATTCCAACTTTATATATGAAGTTGATCATTCTCACATCATTGTTTCGCGCGGAATCCGGGGATGACCTCCTGGACGGGAGATTCAAACGTTCCGATCAGTTTCTAACGGGTTTGTTCGTAGAACCGGAAACATCCAATGATTCCACATCCGTTTGGACCTACTTTCCAAAGGCAGGCGCTCATTAGCTTGTGGGCTAATGAGGCTTAGGAATTTGCATTGGTCGAGAGGATGGGAGGTCGGACTCATCACACCTTTTTGAGGGGAATTATTGTCTACTCCGGGACTCTCTTTATAGATTTAAGTTAAGTTCGTGAATCCTTATTACATTACCAAGTATAAAATGAGCTTTCCTTTAGTTTTAACAATCAATGATTAAATATGCAAGAAATTTAGAGAATCTTTTATATGTATTTGAGGTTCTTCATCAATATAGAATCATCTATATTTGTTTAGAGATTCTTGGTCAATGGTATCCTTCAAAACATTTATATAAAAGTCTCTTGGTCATTTTGATGACCAGGCTGGTTTTAAAGCCACTCAGTGGGGCACTTGAAGTTTATCGTCATTCAGAAGGACAGAGATTATTTCAATGTTGGGATCGTACCCATAAATGGGCTACCTACGTATCCTTTGTTTTGAAAAAGGAATCAGAAACCACGTAGTTCGAGGAATGGGATATGATGTTTTATGATTGATGGCTCAAAGATGAATGTCATAATTACTTTTACACTCTAAGCTCACGTGAGTCATGCTCGGTGTGAGAAACAAGAGGTATTGGTAAAATTCAGACAATTGTGCCATAAAAGATGCAATCATAAGAATTTGTTTTGGGGCTTATGTATAGATGACTGCCCAGATAGACGAAAGTTTAGGATTTACTTTTAGGGAGAAAATCCAAGAACAGGGTCCACAAAGTTATATGTGCTTCATGGAGATTTGAATACTCTAATCTTGGGGCTTACTCCTAAGGAGGATGCCCAAGTTAGGAGGGGACTTATGATTGGGTTTTATTCCTAAAGAGGAAACCCAAATCAAAGGAAATTTATGACTGGTTAAGAGAAATTTTAAGAGACTTGGGGCTTACTCTTAAGAAGGATGCCCAAGATTTATGACTAGGACTTATTCCTGAGAAGGAAGCCTAGGTTAGGGGACTTGGGGCTTACTCCTGAAAAGGAAGCCCAAGGTTATGACTGAGTCTTATTCCTGAAAAGGAGACCCAGGTTAGGATTCTCTCATCTTAAAGGATGAGGTTGAAATGAATGAACTCTCAATCTTTGGTGACATAAAGATGTTTAAATCACTGGGTGTTTGAGAGGTATTTCACAGAATTCCTTTCAGATAAGGATGTCAAATCAAGAAATCATGCCATAAATGGCTTTTGAAGAGTATCTTGAAGACTGAATCTTGAATAGGAAGGGTGAAATGGCTTAAGAGGGGTAAAAATGGGCAAGATGGGCACCCAAAAAGTTAGGGGCGCGCAAGTCTTGAAGGTCGCGCAAGTCCTGCGTCGGCGCGCAAGTGTTGGTCGCGCAAGTATACTTGCGCGATTTTCAACCAGAGTTGAATTACTTGAGCGACTCTTTATTAAACCCTTTCCCATCCTCTTGAGGTTATTCCAGAGAAGGGACGCGCAAGTTATATTTAAAGAATTAAGTTGGCGTGCAAGTGTTTGATAAGTTTCAACACTCGGGCCTTCCTTCTTCTCTTTAGATCTTCCATTCTAGGTAAGAAATTACCTTAGAAGTGTTCCGGAAGCTTTGAGAAGAGACTTGAGCGTCGGGAGCTTTGATCCGAGTTTCTGGAAAGAGATCCTCTCGAATGGGGGGCCCACAGGGTCTATTTATAGGCAAAAGAAGACCCCGGGCGGTTACTGGGCGGTTACCAGATCTGTCGCGCAAGTCCCTTGCACGACCATGAGGGGTCGCGCAAGTGTTGAGGCGGCGCGCAAGTATACTTGCGCGACCAAGAGGGAACTTGCGCGACCTCTGGGCAATGTTCTCCTTTTTCATCCCTTTGTCAATTTTTGATGTTTCTTCAAAGGATTAATCACTTTGAGCTCAGATATTCCCTTTTCCGAACTTTAGATTCCGTGACGAAAGGAGCGTCAACAAAAGTCCCCCCTCAGAGTTGGATCCGGAGAAAAAAATGAGGATTTGACTCTGAGGAAATCGAATCCCTCTAAAGGAAAAGGGCGGCGCGCAAGTCTTCAAATGCACAGAAGTCGGCGCGCAAGTCTTCGTCGCGCAGGCATTGAGCACTCTGGATGCGGCGCGCAGATAGGCCTCCTGGCCTATAAATACACGGCTTCCGGCCGTAGATGGCATCTGAAGTTCCGGATTTCTCGAGCTCTCGCCGCGCAAGTCTTCCTCGTCGCGCAAGTCTCTTGTTTTCGCTGTTTCTTCGCTGCCGCGCTACTCTCAAGGTAATAGGGCTTGCGCGGTAATACTTGCGCGACCAAAACTTGCGCGGCACATGTACCACTTGCGCGACATCTCCATACTTGCGCGCCTTAATGCCTTAGCCATTTTTTCAAATTTTTTCACAAATTTTATGAAAAATAAAACCCATTTAAGAGTTTAATTTATTCAACTCCTGTGCAGATTCAATGGCTCTTAGACCTGGATTACTTGATGAACTGGCTAGCAAGCGGATAGATGATATGATGAATATCATTGGCCCTGATTACTATACTGTCAAAAACAGCACTCTTCCAGATTTGGCTAAGTATCTGAAGAAATATCATTACGACTTTCCTCACTGCACTTATCTACCTTTGTATGGTCATGGTCATCTGCAAGAAGTCATTATTCCAGAAGTAAAGAATTATCTTCCATTTTCTTGGTTTCAGAATTATACCAATTTTGCTTCAGCAAATATCTCAGGCGGAGGAGTATTTCAAACTGCTGGAACAGTAGAGAAGGCTTATGTGATGCATCATAGCCCTTGCACACCAGATCTGAAAAAACATACACCTGAGCTTCAACCACATTGTCATCCTTCAATCTTCCGAGATGCTCAGATGGATCAGTCCAAAGGCTGGAAGAAAAGTTGGGATTTCCGCCCTGGGGGAGGTGTGAAGCCAACTTGGATGTGGGCATACTGGGTGCGACAGACTTGCGCAGAGTTTATTGAGGATCTGAAGAGAGCTGCAATATATGAAGCTGTTTGGGTTGGGCAGACATATATTTACAGACATGATATCTTCGTGCCAGAGATACTCAGCCACTGGAGTCCAGCGACTAATTATTTCCACTTGACTCATGGAGAAGTAGGTATCAGTTTGTGGGATGTCCACAAGATTTCAGGAGCTCCAATCTTGGGCGACATGTATGATGAATTCATTCCTCCCAAGGTGACTTGGAATGATCCAGAGAAGACTCCTGCTTTGGCTCGAGAATTATTCAAAATCTTTCACAAGCTCAAGAGTTCAGAGACCTCATTAACTCATTTCAGAAAAGATATCCATCCGGAAGAATGGATGAAGGTGTTTCTTACTGAGAAGAAAGGGATGGAGCCAAAGGAAAAAGGATCCAAGAAAAAGAAATCCAAGGATACCCGGCCCAGACGTCCTACCACTTGCCCAAAACCTGAGAAGAGAGGAGCTCCTGGCACATTCTGGCCAACTCTAGAAGCAGGAGAGTTTGAAAAATGGGGCTATGAAGTGAATCAAAGAATTCCAAAGAAAACTCGTCTGGTGGGTTTCTTGGCAATGTGGCTCAGTATTTACCTCTTGCCGGTCAGGGATTCGAAGGGAGGCGTTAGGCCAGGGACCTTCGTCATTGCGGCCAAGTTAGCTGAGGGAAAAATGGTTGGGTTAACCACCCCCATTTTAGCAAAGATCCACAGGAGTTTACTTCATGTCTTCCAGGGTAAATCTCCTTTAAGAATAGTGGGACCATTCCAGGTTTTGTGGGGATGGATCGCCACTCACTTCAGGACTTACAATGTACAGAATGGATTACAAATTCCTGGAAGCTCTTTCAGACCGTCAGTGCAAGCATTCTCTGGAATTGCTCCATTAGATGTCAATGGTTATGACATAAAAGTAAGACTAAGCATGTATAAGGAATTCAACTTCTTTCCTTATGGAAGTCCGCCATCTGGGCGGTTTGTTGATGATGGGAAAGCCCCTTTGGATTTGAGGGCATACATGCTAGCTTGCAGGGATGGCGTGTTAGTAGCCAGGATTGATGGAGAAATCATATGCGAGGCCTATGCTCCATATAGATTTGCACGCCAATTCAAATGTTTGCAACAGATTGTTGTATCCCCTCCAGTACATGTCAGGTTAGAGCAACATCTGATGGTTGCTCGACAACTATGGTTGCTGACATCAAGAGAGAAGACTGGGGCAGTATTTGATCTACCAGTTGAAAAAGCAGCACATTATCTGACTACATTTTATGCCGAACACTGGATAACATCATACCCCAAAGGGATATTGAATCATCTTGTATATCAAGTGGGAAAGAGGAAGAGGACTGTAGAGAAAGAAACTCTTCCTCATGAAGGTGATGCTTCTCCTCCTGAAATAGGTTCAACAGACTCCTCCTCTAGAACTGATTCCTCAGATCATCATGATGGGGATGATGAGGCACAACCGGAAGCAAAGCGGTTTCGTGCCCGATATAATCCTCCGGCCAGAGTTAAAAGACCCACTCCATCAGCTCCTGGTGAGTTATTTGATTGTAATAACTTCAATCACTGCTACTTTATAAAGTAATAAGTCTCACTTTCTTATTCTCTATCTGTAGTTGCAGGAGTTGGGAAGAAATTAAAATCAAAAATTGTAGGACCTTCCTCACAGCCTTTATATCTAAGACCAGAGGCTGTTCAGCTATGGCAGAGCTTATACTGTGATACTGAAACCGCCTGGATAGATTTGTGTGAGGGTCTACAACTTCCTGGGATAGGATATCTTCTAGCTTCCAAAGACCTTCAATACGGAGATAACCCCAATGAAGTGTGGGCTTACATCAGAGAGCTGGAAATGCTCATATATGCCACTGATAATTCGGTTCCTATCACCAGGCGGGTGAAGGAAATGATTGATCGTGGCACCACTAAGGGGGCTGGTGGTTCTGGAGATGAGGAGTGGCAAGAGTAAGTGGCTCCTGAAGATGTATGTTTTCTTTCCTTATTTTCTTTGGAACTTGATTTCAGTTGAAGCTTTGTTACTTAAGGAAATTATTTTCTTCATCTTGCAGCTTGAAAATAAAGGGATCGGGGTTCCTTCGCCACAATATAGCCCTGGTGGTACCGCTGTTGGGGCTGCTGCTGATTCTCCTCGCGAACCAGGCGAGATATCTCCAGGACAGCAGGCCATGAATGAGGCACTGGACATAGCTTTTCATTCGCCAATCCAAGTGCCAATAAAGGAGACAGCTGAAACTCCAAAAAAGCAAAAGAAGCCAAGGCAACGAAGGAGGAAATCCTTAGCTAAACGTTTCATTAGCAGTGGTAAGTCCTTCGAACAATCATGATTTTATACCCATAATCATATGGTTACTCATATTTCTGAGGATTGCAGGGGCTTCTTCAATTTCCCCCTTGAGGGAAGGGACTGATCCTTCTTCAAAGTCTGTGGAGGGTGCTGTAGAACAACCACAAACTCAAGCTGACTTGGTAGCTCCTGGAGAAGAGCTGCCATCCATTCCAAGTATCCCTCCCACTACTGAAGATGCTGTCCAGGGTCAGGGGTTGCAGGACATAAGTCAGCAAGAAGACATAGCAAATGCTCCCACTGGTGAGACTAACCAAGATTCTGAAGTATCATTGGATGAAATGATGAATCAAGGAATGACTTTTGAAGAATTTTATTATCATGCTAGATTGTCATGTGATTTAGAAGACCTTGGGCGTGAGTGTTACCCTTCGCCCAAATTTTTCTTTTAAAAGAAAATATTTCTAACCATGATGTAAAATAATATGCAGTTTCTTCCGTAGAAGCTGCTGAACTGCCAATGCCTGAAGAGGGTGTGGACACTGATGTCAACCCTATCATTGCAGAAACATTAGCTCAAGTAGAGCTAAATCCAATAAACTCTCCTGAGACCCATCTTGAAAATCCTGTTGAAACCGGGAAAGATGGGGAGAAGTCTTCTCATGTTACTGAACCACCATTGGGTAAGGGATAACAATATTTGTGATTGTACTTTATTTGCAAGACAATCCATTCTTTTGTTATCCTTTAAGATTCAACTAAAATCTTTCAATTGATCATGTAGGGCCATCAACTGTAATGGCTAGATCTGGAGATGAGGCTTCAGCCTCTGCCCCAACGGGAATTGAAAGTGAAGAAGCCCATGTCAGAGGGGAAAGAGCAGAACGAGGCACTTCCTTAAGCATGTTAATTCCAGATTACATACCCCCTTCTGACGAAGATGTTGAATCAGATCCAGAGATGCTCAAAGCGTTCAGCTTTTCACGACGTAAGGCGTGGAACAATATATGGAACATCATATCGGGGGTGCCCTTAGAAGAGCTACCATCAAAAATTTCCCGATTGTCATCCCAATTTGTTATAATGGGACTTGGTGGTTTTGGGTATGAAAAGATACATGCTGCAGTGAAACAGATTATCTTCAGGAGGGAGCAAATGCAGACAAGTCGCGAAGATTTGACCAGAGTGAAATTGTCAGTCAACATAGGCGAATTTGAGGCTGCGATATCCCAGGCTGAAGCTGATTATGTTGTTAAGATGAAGGATCTGAAACAAAAAATCAAAGAAAAGGTCGTCCAGCAGGTGCAACTCCAGCAACAGTTAGATGCTGTTACTGGGGAACTTGATCAGCTTAATGAATCATTGGATGAAACTCATATAAATGGCATGAAAGCCATTGCAGATGCTAAGAAGGCATTTCAGCAAGCTGAAAAGAGTGAAGCTGGTCAAGTGCACGAGCTTCAAGCAACTGTTGATAAGGCTCAGGATGCTATACATCAAATGAAGACTTTTGTTGACAATCTCCTGTAATTTCTTGAAAAAGAGAAGAGATTCCAATCTGTGGATGTCCTTCTAACTCTTGTGTATCAATGAAAAACACTTTTGTCTTCAATCATTTGTGCTTGCATTCTTCCATTACCTGCTTCAAATTTACTTAAGCCAATGGGCTTAGTAAGCATAGTTTGATTTTTACTAGGATTATTACAAATAACCCTACAAACTTTGAATCTTTTAATTGCTCAATATTAGCTAAATCATACAAAAAATGTATATTTAGTGAGCTGGAACTTTGACTTTTATTCATAGTTCCTCTGTCTTTTGTGTGGGCAGTTTAAAGTCATGCAAGCCGGACAAAAAGAGGCTTAATGTTTAAGGTCGAAATAGCTTTGACCGAAAAATGGATTAAAATGGATTCAATTCCTTGATAATTTATCTGAAAACAAATTACCATACTCAAGTATGAGAGAAAATATGTAAACTATGACTTAAGAATATTTGAATCTGAGGAATGATATGAAAAAGAGCTAAATAGCATTAGAAGAAGTAGTTTCCAAGAATGAAGTTACTATTATTTAACAAAACCCGTTAGGGGGTTGAAATATGCAGGGCCACCTATGGGCATTGGCTGCATAGTCAAATAAAATAGCATCTTTTGGCTGACAAGTCTGTTATGTGGACTGTTTATGCAAGGCCACCTATGGGCACGTGCTGCATAGTTAGGCAAAAGAACTCTCAGAAATTTACTTTCCTAGTGCTAAAAGCCAGTGAAAGTTTATGGAGATTCAAATTTTCTAAAGCATAGAGTTTGTTGTATGGAAAGAGGTACTTGAATATGGAGAAGATATTTTCAAACAAGAATATCGAAGAACTGGATGAATATCACTCCTACGAAGGTCTGACCCAAACGTAGGGAAGAAGAATAAACCATAGACTTGAATACTTTCAGATCATGAAAAAGGATATGGGACAAATACGTTAAGGATGGCTATTTTTGCGGATCCCTACATACTGTCGTTTAAGACAAATAAGGACAAAAGAGGCATTCTTCCCAAGAATGAAGTTACTATTATTTAACAAACCCGTTAGGGGGTTGAAAACATGCAGGGCCACCTATGGGCATTGGCTGCATGGTCAAATAAATAGCATCTCTTGGCTGACAAGTCTGTTATGTGGACTGTTTATGCAAGGCCACCTATGGGCACGTGCTGCATAGTCAGGAAAAAGAATTCTCAGAAGTTTGACATTTTTGTGACCATAAGTCATGAAAAAGGGTTATGAAGATCTGAAAATATTTAAGGTTAGGATTATAATACATAAAGATGGGTATTTTCCAATGTATATAGAGATACATAGGTCAATGAAAACCATAATCATGTTGTGGCTGGGTCCTGAATTGAAACTTGGACTTCACTACATATCTCATAAGAATGAGAATCAAGCCATACGTAGTTCTTGAAATGCAGTTTAACGTCGTGCAGGACGAAAGGATGAGTGATCTTAGTTTTTGGGGTCATAGAATTCGGACCATAATAATGAATACACAGTGTGTGTTTTCATGAGGAGTTTTCAGCCAAGGGACTGAAAGTGAAATTTGGGGTTAGGCCCAAAAGAGTTGGGACTGGATTCGAGGGACACTCGAATGTTCCTACGTATCCCATAAAGATGGGAATCAAGTCCACGTAGTTCTAGAAACTACCCTTTGTACAAATTTGGTTCGTACATGTGAAGGGTGAAAAGGGACTTTAGTGCAATGATGGTTTTAACCTAAGATAAAAAGTTTAGGCATTACCATGTATGTACGTAGTCTTTTGAAAAAAATGAAAACCATGATTGAAAAAAGAATCAATGTTAATAATGGTTCCTTCTCAAATGAGGAAATCAAAGAATATTGTAGTTTATTGTCGTACCGGACAAAAGTGTTGTATAGTTTAACGTCATATAACAAGGACAAAAGTGAATCAATGTAAAGATATTGATTCCAAGGGTGGTTTCACAAATCATCATCATATGAGATTGTGGTGAACCAATGTGAAAAGATTGTTTTTGGGCTTGAACCTTTGGGAGGTTGCCTACATACCCAGTCTGGAGGGCAAGGATCAAAGTCTGTGTAGTTCAATTAAAGAATGAATTAATGATCAAGTTGTTCTTGTGGACAATGATCTAAAAAAAATGTTGTTGGGACTTACACATGGTTAGTGGCCCAAAGGGAGTGTTATGGTTGATGTTCGCTCTAAGCTCACGTGAGTCATACTCGGTGTGAGAAACAAGAGGTAATAAAAACCTTAACGATGTACAGTTTAATGTCATGTAGGACATAAAAAAGGGACTTTTTGTACAGTTTAGCGTCATGTAGTTAAGACGATGGGGAAAATATAGTTTAACGTCATATTGGACGAAAGGGGGATTGTGCAGTTTTAATGTCATGCTGGACTTTTGATGATTATATAGTTTAACTTCTTTCCGGACGTGAGGGACTTTTATACAGTTTAGCGTCATGTAGTTAGGACGTCACAGTTTAACGTCTTGCTGGACATATTTGCAAATAGTTTATGGTCGTATACATGGACCAGGAATGATGCAGTTTTAAGGTCATGATGGACTGTTTATGGAACTTTTTCACAGTTTAATGTCGTGTGGGACGAAGTTGCAGTTTAAAGTCATACTGGACCATTGCTGTATAGTTTTAGCGTCATATAGCAAGGACAAACTGATGCTGTACAGTTTAAAGTCATGTAGCTAAGACTAAGGTGAATCAATATGAGGATATCAGTTCTGATCTTTTTACAGTTTATCGTCATGCTGGACGTTGGAAGTGCCACACAGTTTAATGTCATGTTGCTAGGACACAATATAGTTTAATGTCATCTCGGACAGAATACAGTTTAGTGTCATGTAGGACAATAAGGGACTTAACACAGTTTAACGTCATGCTGGACGATGAAAGTGCCACACAGTTTAATGTCATGTCGCTAGGACAAAATATATTTTAATGTCATCTCGGACAAAATATAGGAACTTCTATACAGTTTATTGTCATGTAGGACAAAATCAGGGACTATGCAGTTTAAAGTCTTGCAGTTAGGACTATTGGTGCTGCACAGTTTAATGTCATGTTGCAGGGACAAAATTTAGTTTAATGTCATCTCGGACATTGAAGGTGACACAGTTTAACGTCATGTTGGACGAAGTTGTAGTTTAAGGTCATACCGGACCTTGGTGTAGTTTAAGGTCATACCGGACCTTGGTGTAGTTTAAGGTCATACCGGACCTTGGTGTAGTTTAAGGTCATACCGGACCTTTGTGTAGTTTAAGGTCATACCGGACCTTTGTGTATGAACCAATTGTAAGTCTTGGTTCTGGGAACAATATTTTGTGTTTATACAAAATACTTCTTCAGAAATCTGGCATTAGTTGGAGTCGTGATGTGTTCTCCATCCATTGAAATCAGAGAATACGCTCCATTGGAGTAGACCTTATGTACTGAATAAGGTCCTTCCCATTTTGGTTCAAGCTTGGGAGGTTTCTTTCCTGGTATCATTGGTGTTCTGAGAACCAATACCAATTCTCCCTGAATGAATGAACGAAGACGAACTTTTTTGTTAAAAGCTCGTGCTATTCGATTCTGATAGATTTCCAAGTGGTGCAAAGTGCACAATCTTTTCTCATCTAACTGTTCCAATTCATTCAAACGCTTTTGGGATTGCTCATCTGTTGATAACTGATCACAAATGGCTATTCTGAGTGAGGGCAATTGAACTTCAATTGGCAAGACTGCTTCTGTTCCATATACCAATGAATATGGAGTAGACCGCGTTGCATTGCGAGTGGTAGTCCGATAAGCCCATAAAGCATGATAGAGTTTATCAGGCCATGACCTCTTATCTTTATCCACCATCTTTTGCAGTATATTTGAAAGAGTCTTGTTGAAGGCCTCTATCTGGCCATTAGCCGCTGCATGATATCGAGATGAATGGTTGGACTTAATGTTGTATTCTTGATACAATCTCTTTACCTCAGAAGAACAGAAGTTGGTGCCGTTGTCTGTCAATATGGTATGAGGGACACCAAATCTAGTAATGATGTTAGACTTGATGAAGCTAACAATGCATTTAGAACTGACTTCTTTGAGAGGTACTGCCTCTGCCCATTTGGAAAAGAAATCAGTAGCAGTAAGAATGTACTTAAACTGCTTGGCCGTAGCTGAAGGGTAAGGTCCCACCACATCCATTCCCCATGTGGAAAATGGCCATGAGTATTTAGCTGTATGAAGCAACTCTGGAGGTTGATGAATGAAATTGGCATATACTTGGCATGAATGACACTTCTTTGTGAAATTAACACAATCTTGTATCATTGAAGGCCAGAAGTATCCAAGTCTTCGAATTTGATCAGACAATCTATGTCCAGACTGGTGGGCACCACAGACTCCTGCATGCACTTCTTTTATGACAGCCATTGTCTCTTCACCATCAATACATCTGAAGAGAACTCCATCAAAACCACGTTTGTAGAGAATTTTCTCGAGGTGGTTTGGACCATCATAAAGAGTAAAATTGACCACACGTCGCCGAATTTGTTCTCTCTCGGCTCTATCAGGTGGAAGTGTTCCATTTTGAAGGTATTCCCTGATAGGTGACATCCATCCTGTAGTATGACCATATGGTTCAGGAATGGGACTAATTTCATTAATTTCCTCTGTTCTGACTTGAACATAAGGTGAAATTGCACGACGGCGGGCAATACCGATGGTTGTCTCGTCCCGATTTGGATCTGCTAAGGCTGCGGCTATATTAGCCAGTGCATCAGCTTGAGCATTTTGTGATCTTGGGACATAAGAAAATGTCGGTTCTGAAGGGAATTCCGACATTAACTCTCTGACGTAATCATACAAAGGGATTAATTCTTCTTTTCTGATGGCATAATCCCCATTGACTTGTTTGATTACCAGGTCTGAATCACCTTTTACCTTTAAGTGATTCACTTGTTCTTGAAGCGCTAACTCCAAGCCTGCAATGAGAGCTTGGTATTCAGCTTCATTATTGGTACCACCTTCCCACAACAAAAAGGAATAAGGTAACACTGCCTTATCTGGAGAAATGAGCACAATTCCTAAACCAACTTTGTTGAATTTAGGATTTTCCATTTTCTTCCCTGTTGGACTTCTAGAAGCACCATCAAAATACATTTCCCATGTTTGAGGATTCTCTTGAATAGAAAAAACTTCCTCATCAGGGAGTTCGATATCTGAATATGTGTCTTCCACTGAAGGGTGTTCAGCCAGGAAATCAGCCAGAGCTTGGCCCTTAATTGCCTTTTGAGACACATATTGAATGTCGAACTGCTGTAGAATAACCGCCCACCTTGCCAGACGTCCTGTAAGCATTGGACGACTAAGGATGAATTTGAGTGGATTATTACGAGATACCAATTGGACCTCGTGATGTTGCAGGTAGTGTCTCAGTTTCTGAACTGCAAAGATTAATGCTAGGCAGCATTTTTCAATACTCGAATACCGGGTTTCTGCTTCAAGCATAGTTCTACTGAGATAGTAGAGACTATTTTCATTCCCAGCATCATTCTTTTGAGCGAGAAAGGCACCCAATGATCGCTCTAAAGCTGTCACATAGAGGATAAGAGGTCTACCCTCAACAGGTGGCATGAGTACTGGTGGACTTAAGAGGTATTTCTTGAGAACATCAAATGCTTCTTGACATTCTTTAGTCCACTGGTAAGTGACTCCTTTCTTCAATAATTTGGTAAAAGGTAAACTTTTGCCTGCCAAATTGGCGATGAAACGCCGAATATAGGCTAAGTGTCCTTGAAGTCCTCTTAGTTATTTCAAATTCTGAGGAGGTGACATACCAAGGATTGATTTGGTCTTCTCAGGATCGACTTCAATACCACGATGGCGTACAACAAAGCCGAGGAATTTTCCTGAGGTTACCCCAAAAGCACATTTTAAGGGGTTCATCTTCAAATTATGTTGTCGAAGCTTGTGGAATATGATTTCCAAATCAGCCAAGTGATCAAAACGTTGTTTGGATTTAACCACCAAATCATCTACATAGCATTCAACAAATTTCCCTAGAAACGGTTTGAAGATACGATGCATGGCGCGTTGATATGTTGCACCTGCATTCTTTAAACCAAAGGGCATCACCCGGTAACAAAACACACCTTGAGGAGCTCTGAAGGCTGTATATTCCTCATCTTCTGGGGCCATTCGGATCTGATTATATCCAGAATATCCATCCATGAAAGAAAGTACTTCATAGCCAGCTGTCGCATCAATTAAGAGTTCTGTAATCGGAACTGGAAAATCATCTTTGGGACAATACCGATTAAGATCTCTGAAATCGATGCAAACCCTAATTTGTCCGTTCTTTTTCTTTACTGGGACAATATTAGCCAACCACTTGGGATATTGAACTTCTCTGACGAAGTTAGCTTTGATAAGCTTATCCACTTCAGCCTCGATTTTGGAAGCATAGGTTGGGTGTGTTCTTCTCGCGGCTTGCTTGAATCCTCGATGTTCTTTTGGAAAACCCAAATGATGGGTGGCAACATCAGGATCAAGGCCAGGCATCTCTGTATAATTCCAAGCAAAAATATCTTTATTTTTCTTTAGAAAAGAAATATACATCTCTTGTTCTTCAAGGGTCATGGCCGCACTAATTAAAGTGGGGCGTGGATCTTTCTCTGTACCCAGATTTACTTCTCTGAGTTCATCCACAGTGGTAGAGATACCCTCTTCAAATGCTGGAGGAGCATCTCTAAGATCTTCCTCTTCCTCTTCATCATGTGTTATATCTTCCGTTTCTACTTGCAAAGTAGATGAAAAAACGAAATTCTCATGATCATAAGAGATGTCAAAATTTTCATATTTTGAAGAAGAAGCTTCCATTTCCGTCCCTATTGATGAAAAAGGGTCTTCTTTGGGAAATAAAGAGGAGATGATGGATTGAGAATCGACATCAACATTCACCTCTGGTGTTGCTATAACTTCTTCTGGCCTAATTAGCGAAGTATAGACTTGTTGGATTTCAGCAGATGAAATGAAAACGTCACCACTTATGCTTTCATCATTGCTTGGTAAGTTACCAATTTCTCCCATGTTGTCTGGCTCGATTTCCGTAATTGACATTATGGATCTTTCCATAAGAGTATTTTGATTTGGGCCTATTTTGTCAATTTGACTGATAGGTAACACATAATCTGTACTCACATGTGAAAATGGATTTATTGGAATTTTTTCCAAACCATATGGAGCATTAACATTGGTAATTTCCTTCATTGTAGATTTTTCTCTTCCCTTCATGTGATAAAATTCCGCCTCAATGTATTGAGACTCACATGTTTTGAACGGGGCCTTATCACCATATAATGTTCCAACTTGACCATCGAAACAGTATTTGAGACATTGATGGTATGATGACGGAATAGCTGCATGCTGATGTAACCAGGGTCTTCCAAGCAAGATATTGAAAGCTGAGTCTTGATCAACAATCATGAAATCTGAATTGGAAACAAGATCTCCAAACTGAGTTCTGAGCGTAACTTCTCCCAGTGGTTCTTGTTCATTTTTATCATATCCTTGCAACATCATGGTAGAAGGAGATAAATCAGATTTCGTGAGGCCCAATCGACGAAGTGTGCGAATGGGCATGAGGTTGACTCCTGAACCATTGTCAATAAAAGCTCTTCGAACATCTATACCATTGACTTTGCCAGATAGGTACAAAGGTTTTATGTTCCCATGCACAACATCATCTTCATCTTTATCAGTAAAAGATATCACTGCATGGCATTCTGCAGGATTATTCTCTATGTGATAAATTTCAGCTGCATCAATTTCAGCTTCAAACTCCTGAGGACTTGACAAAGCTTCGATGAGTGCTTTCCGAAGATCTTTTGATAGATTCAAAGCATCCAAAATTGATAATTTGGCTGGTACTTGGGCCAAGTGTTTCAATATATCATACTTTTGATCTAGAGGCCTGTGTTTCCCAATAGGAATATGTGGTTTAGCAGGTATCTTGGAAGCAGATGCTTTGGAAGCTGATGCCTCTTGTATTGAAGTTGGCAACATCTTTGGTTTTGGAAAATTAGACTGATTAGATCCATTTACTTGCTGAGATAAAGAAGATGGAACATTTAATCGGTCTTCCAAAATAACTGTGCCGAAGCTGAGTTGGCCATTGGCAGAAGAACTTTCTTGTTCATTTTGAACTCGCTGAAGGGATCTACCACGAGTTTCTGCTGCATATACAGTGCTAGCAGGGGTAGAATTAGAGTAGTGGCTTCGGAAAGATCCACGTCTTCCCCTATATCCTGAACCTCTAGAACTTCCTCGGGTTCCTTTATTTGATATAGGGAATTCAGGCTCATCAAGACTGGAATATGAATCTGTTAATTGAATCATATTAACAGAACCAAAGATCAATTCTTCGTCTGATAAAGACTCTGCCAAGTTAGCCTGTTTAGGCTGTGCCGTTTGGTGGGACGGTGCCCGTTGCTTTGAAGTAGATGGCATGAAATCTGCCAGAGTCAAAGACAATTTAGGCTTTGATACATACTCATCTTCTCCTGATTCCTCTTTCTTCTTTGAATTGCTCTGCCCTTTTGAGGATTTGTCTTTTGATGGAGGCTTTACTGCAGCTTTTGTAGGAGACACAATTGGCTTCTTCAATTGTGTTCGCAAAATGGAATGGGTCCGATTGATTGTCTTTCTGACCATCCAATCATCATATTTTTTCGCAGTTTTGCTTTTGACTTCCTGCCACTCGCCTCCTTCCTCTGGATCTGTAGCGGTAATACACGCTACATGAGCTGAAGAACCCTTCAATTTGACTTGTCCCAAGTCGACCATCTTTTGTAGGAGGTCTTTAAAGACAAAACAGTCCTGGATGGGATGCCCCAACATTTGATGAAAGGGACAATAATTGGGACGGTCTTCATCTCCTTCCTTGTTTGGTCTCTTCAGCACTGGTAATTGAACCAAATTATTCTCCAGAGCTGAAATGAAGTAACCAGGAACTTGCTCACTTCGGAAAGAGTATGTTTTACTCTTCATATCCTCAAATTGTTTTCGTCGTTGATCATTTTGATCATTTGGACGAAACAGCCTTTGTTGTTGGCGTTCAGGAGGTGGATCCCTTCGAGAAGATGAATGTTTTGAAGTAGAAATAGGTACAGGTGCCTGTTTAAGCATAACTGTAGCAGTTTCTGCTTTACCCATTCTTCTTCCTGGAGCTGATGGAATTACACGAGATTTAACCTTAGCCTACATAAGGGAATCTTCAATCTGTTGAGCGATTGAAGTAAGGTCTCGAAACCCTCCTGTGTATTTCATAGGGATCAATGGCGTGCGTAATTCGTCACGCAAATTTGCCACACAGATTGGCAATAATTCCTCCTGAGGGAGTGATAAACTCAAGGAATACGTTAATCCCTTCCAACGAGCAATGAAATCAGAGACTCTTTCATTCTCCCTTTGCTTGCAGTTTGTAAGATCGAAAACTGTCGTTTTTGGCAAAGTTGAGCTGAACTGAAGAAGGAATTTTTGACGAAGATCCTCCCATCCGATGACTGACCGGGATTTCAAGCTTGTATACCAGACAAAAGCTGGTCCTTGCAAGGTTCGCACGAAGCATCTGAGTTTCACTGCTTCTTGTTGCTCTGGAGTTCCCATCATAGGATCACAACAAGACACGTAATGCGTCAAATGTTGTTCAGGGTCACCTGATCCATTGAAAGTAGGGAAAATAGGGTTTCCAAAACTGGATGGAGGAGAAATTGAATCTACCCATTCAGGGTAAACTTTCTTTTCAGGTTGAACTTGCACCCGTTTCCCTTCCATAGTTTCTAACCGAGCTGTTAAGGACTCAATAGTAGTTATTAACTTTTGAGAAATGTCAGGTTGAACTTGGTTTTGGGTAGGTGCAATGAATGGAGCTTGGACAGCCGTGGAGGTTGGTGCTGCAACTAATGGTAGTGCTGCCAACCGTTGTTGCGTTTGACCCGTAGGATTAGACCTCTGTGGGTGTACTGATAAAGGAGGATATTCCTGATCCATCTCAGTAGTTACAACAAATTCCTTCGGCTGTCGGACTTCAGCATTCTTAAGAAGAAGACTACTCTGAAGTAGTTCTGCATTCAACCTTCTTAATTCTTTCATTTCTTCCTCCTGTTGTGCAAGCCTTTGCTCTAATGAGAGCGATTGACCTCCTTCAGAGGAAGGGTGAGAAGTAACCTGATTCTTTCCTTTCCCCTTATTGGATCCTTTTCGGAGAGGGGGAAGTGGGTTACTTGAAGGAATACCCAAATTTTGGGTAAGCCTTTGATTACGTGTGCGCACACCTTCTTCATTTAGGTCTGTGTGCGCAACTTCTTGAGCAGGAACCTCTTCATCTGATCCCTCTGATTGAGCCTCATCTGGTGAATCAGCAGCAACGGCAGTGATGACATTAATGGATGCATATTTCATGGAATCCTTTCTATCAGCATTTCTGTGATATTGTCTCCTTTTATGTCCATGATAAGACATGGCATTCCGTTGACTTGACCCCTCAGGAATTTCTTTGTGAACCGTCACTCGGAGAGAATCTCCTGACATCTTGGCTCTTCGTTCCTCTTGAGGCTTATTCCCTAATCGAGAGAATACTGACTTTCTCTGAGGGAGGGATTGAAGATTTGAAAAAGTCCCCAGTCCGGTGGACTGGGGGTGTTCCTGTTGCTTCTGCTCAACTCCTCGAATCCCATTCGTTGATTCTGAGGGTTGGGTTAGAGAAGTCCCCAGTCTGGCAAGCTGGGGTGTCTCTTGACATGCTATGTCTGAGAACTTTTTAAAATCTCTCTTGATCTTGCGAATCTTAGTTCGGAAATTAGCTGGATGCATTAACCTGTACCCACTTTTATCACCTGGTTCAACAGACCGTTGGATGATTTCCGAAACTTCTGTCATTTGATGACGTGTTTGCTCCAGACGAGAGGCTTGTGCAATATTCTCGCCTGCTTGATGTAGGAGCAATTCAACAACCTGTTCTCTATATACTTGATTTTGAGAGGAACTAGTTGAAGCTTGATCTCGAGCAAGATTTTGATTATGAACAAAGCCCATTGACTGTGGCCGGCCATGGGCAATAACATTGCATGAGACCATTTTCGGCGGGCTCTGCTGACCGGAAAGCACTGTGAAATGTAGTGCTCCATGAACACCCCATCCTCTGATATGAACATTAGATGGAGCATTGGAAATTAACTGACGCAATCTTCTTAGTGCGCCAAGGCATGAACGTTGAAGGGTTCTCTGTTGCTTTTCAGCCTTCGGATACCGAGAGACTGATAGAGATGCCAAATCAATCTGGCGTTGTAACCCTTCTATTATCTTAAGATGATTTTCATATTCATCGTAAGATAATACCTTCTTCTTTAATTGACAAAGAGTTTTCCATATGTTGAGACGAATATCATGGATTCCATCATCTGTCAACATCTTTGGAATGTCATACTGTGAGTCAGCCAAAGGCGAAAACATGACTGGTACTTCACCTTTTGCCAGTTTTTTTCCTCATGTTCAGCATTTCCTCTTTATCATTAAATGAAGATTCTTCTACCTGTTTGGACCAGAGTTGGTGTTTCCTTGTTGCTTCATCGGATTAAACAAGATTGGTAGAGGAATCACTATTCATGCTGGAAGATGAATGACCCAGGGAAGGTTCGGAGAATAACCTGAACCCCAAGCTATCTTCTGATGGAGAAAGAGTTTCACCTGCCGATAGTAAAACTTCAGACATGACTGGTTTTACGTTTGCAAGTGCCTCGAGATAGGAGGGCTTTCTCGTCACTACATTGCCTTCTGAAGAATTTTCGAGACAATGTGAATCACTACTGCGGAGAGGACTTTCGCAGCGAAGTTCATCACCATGAGGAGGACCTTCATGATGGGTTACAGCAAAAGATGAGATCTCTTGCTCCTTGGTCTTCTAACCACGCAGAGGGTTCCTGTGGTTCTCATCTGAAGAAGAAACTTCAAGATTGACCGAATTTTCATGAAGCAAGTCTTCATGAGGAAGTGTCTGTTGAAGACCTTCGGGATTAATGTTCCTGTTATTGGGAACTGAGGGAGTAGAATCTTGAATTCCGACAGATAAATGTCTGAGGGCTTCAAGAACTCCAGCATCGAGCAAGGCCTTGTTGCATATTGGCCTTTGATCTCCTGACTGTGCTGGGTGGATCTTTTTCTTAGATGCCTTCTTACTCGCTTTAGAAATCACTTGATGCCGAAAGTGATTGCTCTGAGCAGGTGTATGTGCCTGATCAGGAAAGATGGTCAGGTTAGGCTGACGATCATCGCTCAAATCAGGTGTATGTGCCTGACTTGGTTATCCATATGATATGGGGGAGTAGGCCCCACAACCCTCTTGGACTGGAACAGATGTGTGTGTCTGTTCCGGAGTGAATTGTTGATGTGTCACTCCACCGCTAGGGATAGATTTATGTGTCTGTCCCTGAGATGATGCTGAAGCTGTTATGATATCCTGGCAAGCATCCAGAATATGAGCAGGAATTTGCTTCTGCTCTTTCACCATTGACAAAATATGTTTGGTGACTTCAGCCGCCGGAACCGGGATATACGTCCATTCCGGGCTTGGAGTAGGTGTATGTGCCTGCTCCTGTCCTCCTTTTCCTGTCAGTGAATCCTGACAGTACTCAAGTGTGGAGGCAGAGAGTTTAGTCTGCCTCCTGTTTGTCGTTGGGGCTTTCCGACTGACTTCTCCGTGCGCTACCAAACGAGACTGTTGGTTGGCTTGATTAGTATTAGCAGGTGTATGTGCCTGCTGATTACACTTCGCCAAACGCTGTTGACGAGATCCATCATATGTAGTCAGACGAGCCTGCTGACTAACTGCTGATGTATAAGCAGGTGTATGCTCCTGCCTATGGTACTCCGCCGGAATTGCCTGGCGGGATCGGCTTGATGCTGCCAGACGAGTCTGCTGGACAGCGGGATTAAAACGAACATGTGTGTATGCCTGCTCGTTATTTGCCACCAAGTTAGGTTGGTGGAATTCTCCGGAGATGACAGGGATGACAACCTGCCTATTGTTAACCGGGTTCCGTGTCTGGCGATTCATCTTGCCTGCTCGGGTTCGAGGAACCTGAGCTGAATGCCTGGAGCCGGTACCCTCATCATGTTGAGGGCGCACTACCGCACGAGTCTGGCGGCGATTGTTGATGGGAGCCCTTGAGAAGGACTCCTGTCTTTTTGATTTAAGGTCCTGCGGGACCTGCTCATTCACTTCCTCGGAATAAGGGAGTGAATGGAAATTGCGTTCCGGGGATAACGACCCGAAACGGTTGGAGACGGTAGTCAGCACCGTCTGCTTCTTGATTGCTGGTCGCCGTTGTCCGGACGACCAGGTAGAATTGTTAACTTGGTGGGCTTGACGAGCGGCCTCCAGAGTTGGGATAATACCGTTGCGACGGTACTCCTTAACCAGTGCATTAGAAACACAGCGTTGAAGACGCTGAGTTGGTGATGTCATCCTCAGAGCGGATGACGTTCCAGCAGGAGTAGCAGTATTGGTATTCACGGCAGCAGACCTCACAGTAGAGGTGTTCCCAGCAGCAGTATTCACAGGGGTGAATTTAAGGAAAGCCATTTTTGTAGAAGATCTTGAAAAAAAGAGTGCCTGTTCCATGTAACAGACATAATCAAGATGAATCCGGCCACTGCATCTTTTGGATGAGCACATGTCAATGATTGCCTTGTTGGCCCAAAGGGCCTAACAGATAAGAAGAACATCACTTTAATTTGGTTAAGGATTCACGTCGGGTTCACCATTTTTGTTTCGCGCGGAATCCGGGGATGACCTCCTGGACGGGAGATTCAAACGTTCCGATCGGTTTCTAACGGGTTTGTTCGTAGAACCGGAAACATCCAATGATTCCACATCCGTTTGGACCTACTTTCCAAAGGCAGGCGCTCATTAGCTTGTGGGCTAATGAGGCTTAGGAATTTGCATTGGTCGAGAGGATGGGAGGTCGGACTCATCACACCTTTTTGAGGGGAATTATTGTCTACTCCGGGACTCTCTTTATAGATTTAAGTTAAGTTCGTGAATCCTTATTACATTACCAAGTATAAAATGAGCTTTCCTTTAGTTTTAACAATCAATGATTAAATATGCAAGAAATTTAGAGAATCTTTTATATGTATTTGAGGTTCTTCATCAATATAGAATCATCTATATTTGTTTAGAGATTCTTGGTCAATGGTATCCTTCAAAACATTTATATAAAAGTCTCTTGGTCATTTTGATGACCAGGCTGGTTTTAAAGCCACTCAGTGGGGCACTTGAAGTTTATCGTCATTCAAAAGGACAGAGATTATTTCAATGTTGGGATCGAACCCATAAATGGGCTACCTACGTATCCTTTGTTTTGAAAAAGGAATCAGAACCCACGTAGTTCGAGGAATGGGATATGATGTTTTATGATTGATGGCTCAAAGATGAATGTCATAATTACTTTTACACTCTAAGCTCACGTGAGTCATGCTCGGTGTGAGAAACAAGAGGTATTGGTAAAATTCAGACAATTGTGCCATAAAAGATGCAATCATAAGAATTTGTTTTGGGGCTTATGTATAGATGACTGCCCAGATAGACGAAAGTTTAGGATTTACTTTTATGGAGAAAATCCAAGAACAGGGTCCACAAAGTTATATGTGCTTCATGGAGATTTGAATACTCTAATCTTGGGGATTACTCCTAAGGAGGATGCCCAAGTTAGGAGGGGACTTATGATTGGGTTTTATTCCTAAAGAGGAAACCCAAATCAAAGGAAATTTATGACTGGTTAAGAGAAATTTTAAGAGACTTGGGGCTTACTCTTAAGAAGGATGCCCAAGATTTATGACTAGGACATATTCCTGAGAAGGAAGCCTAGGTTAGGGGACTTGGGGCTTACTCCTGAAAAGGAAGCCCAAGGTTATGACTGAGTCTTATTCCTGAAAAGGAGACCCAGGTTAGGATTCTCTCATCTTAAAGGATGAGGTTGAAATGAATGAACTCTCAATCTTTGGTGACATAAAGATGTTTAAATCACTGGGTGTTTGAGAGGTATTTCACAGAATTCCTTTCAGATAAGGATGTCAAATCAAGAAATCATGCCATAAATGGCTTTTGAAGAGTATCTTGAAGACTGAATCTTGAATAGGAAGGGTGAAATGGCTTAAGAGGGGTAAAAATGGGCAAGATGGGCACCCAAAAAGTTAGGGGCGCGCAAGTCTTGAAGGTCGCGCAAGTCCTGCGTCGGCGCGCAAGTGTTGGTCGCGCAAGTATACTTGCGCGATTTTCAACCAGAGTTGAATTACTTGAGCGACTCTTTATTAAACCCTTTCCCATCCTCTTGAGGTTCTTCCAGAGAAGGGACGCGCAAGTTATATTGAAGGAATTAAGTTGGCGCGCAAGTGTTTGATAAGTTTCAACACTCGGGCCTTCCTTCTTCTCTTTAGATCTTCCATTCTAGGTAAGAAATTACCTTAGAAGTGTTCCGGAAGCTTTGAGAAGAGACTTGAGCGTCGGGAGCTTTGATCCGAGTTTCTGGAAAGAGATCCTCTCGAATGGGGGGCCCACAGGGTCTATTTATAGGCAAAAGAAGACCCCGGGCGGTTACTGGGCGGTTACCAGATCTGTCGCGCAAGTCCCTTGCACGACCATGAGGGGTCGCGCAAGTGTTGAGGCGGCGCGCAAGTATACTTGCGCGACCAAGAGGGAACTTGCGCGACCTCTGGGCAATGTTCTCCTTTTTCATCCCTTTGTCGATTTTTGATGTTTCTTCAAAGGATTAATAACTTTGAGCTCAGATATTCCCTTTTCCGAACATTAGATTCCGTGACGAAAGGAGCGTCAACAATCATTTACAACATTAATTTTATTTTGAAACTCCTCATCATTCGTCTGATATCTTTTTTTTCTTTTCAAGTAAAGATGGTTTGGAAACCCTTTGAAAAAGTATTGATGTTTCACCTTCCATGGTTATTCCCATATCCATCCTTACTATATACATTAACATAGGATCCCTTTAAACTCTCATCTTAATAAAAACTCCAAGATACATCCTTCTCAAAAAACTTCCACCTTATTTTCCTTTCCCGAGTGATAGTGTATAGTGAAATCGTAATCCCTGAGTAGTTCATTCCATCTCTGTTGCCTCATGTTGAGTTTTTTTGTAAGAAAATATACTTCAAACTCTTGTGATTAGTATAAATCTCATATTTTTTACCATATAGATAGTGTCTCCATATCTTCAAATCATTGATTATAGCTCCTAACTTCAGATCATGAGTGTTATATTTTGGTTCATGAATTTTTATCTTTCATGATGCATATGAAATAACTCTGTCATTCTGCAAAAGGACACAACCAAGTCCTTTCTTTGAAGCATCCCTATGAATAAAAAACCCATCATTCCCTAATGGTAGAGTTAATATAAGAGATTTGACTAATCTTATATTTGATTCTTTAAAGAATCCTTTATACTCTTTTTTTCAATCAAATATAACCCTATTATGTGTGAGCATGGTTAATGGGTTTCCCAATCGAGAAACATTCAGGACAAAGTACCGATAATGACTTGCTAAACCAATAAAATTGTGTACCTCTGTTATAATCATCGGTGCAACACATTATTTGATTTCCTTGGTCTTTTAAGGATAAATAATGATTCCATCCTTAGAGACAATATGGCCAAGAAATGATATTTCATGAAGCCATAATTCACACATGATAAACATCCCATATAATTCATTTCTTCTAATGAATTTCAGAATAGTGCGCAAGTGATTTTCATGATCTTCATATCGTTTTGAGTATAACAAGATATCATCAATAATTACCACTAAAAATTCATCATGATATTCCTTGAGATCTCTATTTATTAGATCCATGAAGATAGAGGGTTCATTAGTCAGTCCAAAAGGCATTATTGTAAACTTGTAATGCCCGTACCTGGATCAAAATGTTGTCTTTAGAATGTCTTCCTTCTTCACATAGAACTAATGATATCCAGATCGAAGGTCAATATTTGAAAAATATTGAGCTCCATGAAGTTTATCAAAAAAATCCTTAATGTGAGGTAGGGGATACTTCTTCTTTATAGTTATAGCATTGATCTCCCAATAGTCAATGCACAACCCCATAGATCCATTTTCTTCTTAACAAAAAGAACATGGGCTACCCAAGGAGAAACACTAGGGCATATAAATCCTTTATTACTCAATTTCTCTAGTTATTTATTTGGTTCCACTAATTACATAATCGTCATTCTATATGTTTTAATGTGGTGCATAACCTGGAATACCTTCATGGGTGGAACGTGTACGTAGACCCTTAATATTTTCGAATGATGTTATACTTATATAGAGAATCTAGAAGTAGCGCCTACCAATCCAGTGTGCCCATCAGTGTACGGGGCTGAGCATTTCCTTGGTATGTCATCTTTGTCTTAATGACGATGAATCTGTCTTGAATTTATTCTTCCACTGAATCATTTTTGTTCTGTTATGGAAAAATGTTCAAAACACCTTTCAATGTTTCATCAATTTTGGCTCAATTGAATCACTGCTTACATCGACCATTCAGGCAAAATTTTGTGAGCATGTGAAATCCTTGCTTATTGCTACCACTATTTCTATTTTTTCTTATATATGTACGGCTCTGAATAACATCATCTTCAACAAATTCAAGACCTTATATTGTGTGGTTGTTATGGCTATTCATCGTAGCATTATACTTTCTTCAGTTACTCAAACTGAAGTAATGAATAATGATGTTTCTAACATGGTTCTTTTGAAGACTCTTGGTCTTAGTGGTCGGGAAAGAAATCCCAGAGTGATGATGTACATTCAGTGGATCCAACCAATATATGACTACCTGAAAGAGAATGTGGATGGGGTGGCCTCTGGTGCACTAGGTCTTGCTGGGTGCAGTGGAGTCTTTCGAACCCACCGAGGCTTCGTTACGGGTTGTTTCTTCCACTACTTTGGGATTGGTCATGCAATTGAAGCAGGGCTATGGTCCATGATAAAGGCGATTAGGTATGTAGTCTGTTACGGTTGGATAAAGGTATGGCTAGAGTTGTACTCATTTATTGTTGTGCAAATTTTGAATGATCATTCAAGGAATCATCCATGGAAGATGTTATCTTCTTAGATTGCTAGTCTTAGTCTTGCTGAGTCAATATGACTTAATGTTTCTCATGTCTACAGAGAAGAAAATCATGTTGCGGGCATTCCTTCCAAAAGGTCAATTTTAGAGTTCAGTTCTAGTTGGTCTTTTATTATGCCTAGTTGGTGCACTAGTTTGGTCCATAGTGATAGTATTGGTGTTTTTCACAGAAGGGTTTGTAAGGATCCTCTTTTATTAGTTGTTTTGTACTGTTTAAATTTTTTATATATTAATTTGTTGGGAGAAGACTTTCTATCTATCTCTCGGACCCTTTGGATATTCTTTCATAGTAGGTATGTCCTATATTTGAACATTCCTTTCCTCACCCATAGTTCTTTCACTCCCTTCCTCCCTAATAATTGAATTTAGTAGAGATATAGGGGGCAGATCTGGATATTAATCATATCATGGCATTTGTGACATAAAGATAAGGCACTCCTTATCATCATCAAAATTTGTAACCTCCTTCTTCTTATAATAAATTTTCATATCATGGTCTGAAATATAATCCATACTGAGGATTATATCAAATTTAATCATGGGCATGACAATGAGATCAACAGATAGATAATTTTTATATTCCGAAATGGGAACTGATTCATAAAACATTGTTGCAATTATACTTCCCTTAGCAGGTTTTACTGACAACTCCCTTGTTAATTAAAATTTGAAATATCTAATTTTCTTAAAATATGGATAGATATGAAACAAGTGCGATGATACATAATCAAATAAATCATTGGATAAATTTTAGGAAACCATTAAATTACATGCCAACACGTCTTTTGGAGCCTCAACCTTAGCAATAGTAATTGCAGAATCTTTAACCTTCTCCCTTGTCATTTTCTATGGTGTGTATCCTTGTCACTTAGGACATTCATTTGAATAATTCCCCATTTCTATAAAATTGTTGCATTAAACATTGATAGCCACTTTATTCCATATACAATCACGAGCTTGGTGTCCTTTTTAACAACAATTGTAACAGAAACTCATTCCCTTCAAGAAAGTACTGGGATGTTTCTTACCACTTTTACTACAGGATGGAAAATCAACTTTTCCCTTCATCTACTTATTTAAATTTTTAGAGTGTTTAGCAGATCTCTTCTTCCCTTTCGTTGTTTTAAAGTCGTATGACTTAGAGAACTCCTTTTCTGTCTGGATAGTATATGAGACTATACCTTCATACGACGAGAAGGATTGTGAGAATAATTCTCAATAGAGAAATGGATTTAACCCATCAATGTATCAATCAATATTACTCTATGGATTACGTACATAATCAGTATCATTCCTTATTAGCCTTATAATGTTAGCCTCATAATTTGGGACATTCTCATTCTCCTTTTTTCTTAGAATATGAAATTTTCTTTCCATATTCACTTGGTGGCCATGAGGAAATTATTTTTATAAGAAAATATCATTAAAATCCATCCATTCCATACTTGATACATATTCATCCTCCTTTGTGTTTTTAATTAATGACCACCATTGATCTGCATCTCCAGTTAGGCGATAAACTGCCATGACAACGTTTTCCGTTTTGTTACTCCCCAAAGCATGAAATATTTTCTCTACGGAACTTATCCATTGCTCATCTAAAAATGGATTCGCAGTCCCATTGAATGTTGGTTTCTATTTTCTCATAAAGCGGTCTAACATTGATCATCCATGTTGTGGATCAATGTTCTCTATATGGGTAAAGTTACTATTAATAACTTGAGTGAGTTGTCCCAGTATAGGGATAATCTGATCAGCACTAGTTGCATCACTAGCTTCACTATAATTATCATGATTAGAAGGGAAATCACTACATGAATTATGTGCATTTATACGTTTTCCATTCCTTCCACTAGGTGTTATTTCTAAACAATGGCATATACTAGATTAGTTTATGAATCAAAATTCATAATTTCAAACTAGTAAAATAACTAACATAAATTGAACAGTTTGTTCATATAATCCCTAATCATAAAAAATGTTTTCTTTGATAAAGTATAAATTCATAAATCCTTTCTAATGGTTTGTAAATAAAATTTCAATTATCTTAAGCATATCTTCTAGGAGTGTCATAACCATTACTACAACAAGGCCCATTGTCTTGTACCAGGATACCCTGGGTCAAGCCTGAAACTCCTTGTTAGAGTTTTTACTTCTATTTACACTTGTGCCAGATCCGCCGATATATACTCATATCCAGACATGGATGTATTTTTGGATAACTCACTAAATATCTACATTACCAAAATTATAGGAAGTTCTTCTATACTATTTTTCAAAGACTATCTTAGGGTAATGTTCTCTAATCAAAAATTTTCTAAATGTAGCTTCCATGGTTTTTACTAAACTTCCTCTGATACCCACTATAACACCAAAACCCCAGTTACCTAGAGTTAGGGCATTATTACATAACATTTTCATAATACATGGGATCATGTCCTGAAACTCTGATAAGTTTATTGTCCATGGAAGTACTAGATACATACATATGTTTTACATTACACCATCAAATAATGAAAAAGAACGCCATTGTTTACAATTTTAACACACTCTTATCCCTTAGCCTATTATTATAGGTTAATCATAGAATACTTATTTCCATCCTATGAAAAATAATGCATAATAAATAGGTGAGATCAGATGCTCAGTATGGATAACAATATACCGGAGGCTTTCATAAATAAGAATAAAAATTTTAAGGCAATGTATAAGACTACAACATAAGCCCTTTAAACAAAAACATCAGCATAATATGAAAAATATAAATCAAATAATTCCATTTACTTATTCACATTGATATTCTACTAGTCTAATAATAACATGTAATATCAAAATCCAATTTCATAATGATGGAATGCATAATGTCAGACATCATAACCACCTAATCAAGGCTTCGTGCCAAGACTATAAAAAAGATTTTTCTCAAATCCTTGTACCAAGACACAAGTTTGTCTCATTAGACCTACTTATGCATAGAGGAGCTATATAAAGCTCCACCCGTCACATACTAAGTCCAATTTATTCCTCATACGAAAAGGTTATAACTTAACATAAACATTCGTATTACAACTAGAAAACAAAATGTTGATTCTTTAACCATAAACCATGAATGGTATAAAAATAACACATCTACAGTCAATCATATCAGAAAAACTTCAATACAATATGGAATATTTTATCATAATAAATCAACATCAACAAAGTGTAAAATCCATCAAAGGATGTTGACATAGATGAAAACAAAACTATTTAAGAGAAATATCTCATTCTGTTTTGAAATCATTTAAAAGTCATGTGATTATAAAATAAAATATTTTTTAAAAAATATTCTTATAATATTATAATGGAAGCTTTTAAGGTGTTATAACTGAAAAAAATTGTTTCACCAACCGTATAAGTTAAAAAAAAATTCTTACCCTAATTTGTCAAAAGGGTCATAAAGTACCTTGTTTGGAAAATGACAAAAATATTACTTTCAGAAAATTTCATATAAAGTGAAACAAGGGTATAAATATCTCTAAAATATATTATTGGAAACAGTAAAAATGTTTTGTGATACATTTTAATAAACACAGATGTGGATGATAAAGAGGTTCCAGTAGATACTCACGTATAAACAACCTCAGATAAAAAAGATATCATGAAATTTAACCCTTACCTTGTACTTTTCCTTGGTTGAGGGTATGTTAACCTCCTGTATAATAGTTAAATATTTATTATTAAATTATAAAATAACCACATACATAAATATGATATCATATATGATCTTCTAATATTCCTTTGTTAAAAATATTTTAGTAGAATCATTGTTTGAGGTGTTAACTCCTTTATTTTCACTTATATATTTTGTTACGTAAGTCATTTTAGTTATGGATAGGCTTTATTTTATTCATATCCAGAATGATATTAATTTCATAAAAATTATTTTTAAACATAAAATGAAAATTATTCTGGAATGGTTTTGATTGAGAATTAATCTCATCGTGTTTGTGGTGATGGTAATACGTACGTATGCACGAGTGATAATATCACTCTTTTGATGGTAAAATTGTCTGTAATTGGATTTTATTTCATAACTACAGAATAATTGACATGTTATATTTATTATTATCATAAATTATACTCATTATTATACACATACAAATAATTATGTGTTGAATTAACAAACTACATCATGAGGTGGAGACGGTAAGCCGTACGTACGCACGTATGGTGACTTTGTCATTTATTGAATGGATATAATAATGAATATAGTTGTACCATATTTATAATAACATCATAGTATGTATAAGTTAATGGAGTTATTATTTTGGTATGGAGGAAACAATGAAAGTTGATGTGTAAGATGAAAAGAACTTTGAAAGAGGTGATGGAATTATTACCTCTTCTTCGGGTGATTCCTTTTGATTTGATCAAAAGGGCTCCTTAGGATGGATTTCTAATCTGAGTAAGGCCTCTAGGTTTATGTGAGGGTTTTTGGGAGTATATTTGAGTAGGGTTTGGCCAATCAAAATGGCTTTGGAGGTGTGACATTAAGAGAAGGTTAAGTACCCTTTTATAAGCAAGGTGAGGGTCAATTTAGGAAAACCATAAAATATTATTTTATTATACAATCATATTTGGTTTCTAATGGCTCAAAAGTATTTATTTCGAGGATAATGTGGGACTAGGTAGAAAAACTCTCAACAATTAGGTTTTAGATAGGTTTAGGTCCCCGTATTAACCTTATCTTTTAGATTTAACTCTTAGTTAAATAGTTTAACTTTAACCATGTATTATTGTATTATTAAAACAAATTGTTAATAAAATCACTATAAAAAGACAAGATAACCCCAAGTGGTTCATTGTTAATATTTATAACCCTATATAATTTCTTTTGTCAAACCTTATATTTTTAGGAATATAACATCAATTAATGATATAGTATTTGTTTTAAAAATTAATCTATGTCAATTTTGACACTATAAAGTAATTGATTATTGTTAAAATCCTAAAAACATTATTACTTTGAAAACAATTCACTTAATCAACCCCATCAAGTCATATTTACCCATAAAATTTGTAAAATTAATAAAAAGACTCAATTTAAATTTATTTGTACATTTATAATATTAATTTTTTTAATCATTAAATAATAAGGTAATAAAGTACCTTGTTTAGAGAAAGATGGAAAGATTCATTTCAAAAAATTTCATAAAAATTCATAAAAGGGTTTAAATGACATTAACCCATATTATAGGAAATTTTAAAAATGTTTTCAAATATATTTTAAGAAACATGGAAGTACATATAAACAACCTCGGATAATAAAGAGATTTTGTAATTTAACCCTTACCTTGTACTTTTATTATTAACATCATTTATACTCATTATTATACCCATCCAAATAATGAAGTGTTGAATTAACAAACTACACCACAATGTGGAGACGGTAAGCCGTACGTACGCACGTATGGTGACTTTGTCATTCATTGTATGGATATAATAATGAATATGGTTGTACCGTATTTATAATAACATCATAGAATGTATTAGGTACTTGATTTTGTATTTTGGTATAGATGAAACAAATAAAGAGAAAGTGGAAGAAGAAAATAACTTTGAAAGAGGTGATGAAATTATTACCTCTTCTTCAGGTTCTTCCTTTTGATTTTATCAAAATGGATCATTAGGATGGATTTTTGGTCAACGTAAAGACTCAAGGATGAATTTTGGGTAATTGGGAGGATATTTGAGGAGGTTTTTATTGATCCAAATGGATTTGGAGGTGTGAAATTAAGAGAAGAGGAAGTAACCTTTTATAAGAGAGGTGAGGGACACTTTAAGAAAACCTTGAAATATTATGTTACTATACAATCATATTTGGTTTATAATTTCTCCAAAACAATTTAGTTAGAGATTAAGGTGGGGTTAGGTCGAAAACCTCTAAACCAATAGGTTTTAGATAGGTTTCGGTTACAGTATTAACCTTATATTTTAGATTTAACTATTAGTTAAATATTTTAAATTTTACCATGATTCTTGTATAATTATAATAAATGTTTAATAAAAATCCTATAAAAAGCCAAGATAAGAAAAAATGATTAATTATTAATATATATAACCTTATATAATTCCTTTGGACGAACTATATATTTTTAAGAATATAATATCAATTAATGATATAGTATTTTTTTAAACTAATTTATGTTAGTTTTGACACCATATAGTAATTGATTTTTGTAAAAGTCCTAACAATTTTTTTAATTCTAAAAAATAATTTAATAAACCCTTGAATTTCATATTAACCTATAAAATTAGTTTAATTCATCAAAATTTTCAATTTAAATTTATTTGGGTATTTATAATATCAATTTTTTAATCTATCATTAATAAGGTAATTACTGCATCATCATGTTGTCATAAATAAATTAAATTATATAATGTCTAAAAAATTATAAATAAAATACCATTATTTAGTGTATATTTATATATTTCTAATGAATATTTATAGTCTAATTTATCGTATTTATCACTCAATATTAAAAAAAATTATTTATGAAAATTTGAATTTGACAATTTTAACTCTTTTTTATATAAAATAATAATTACTATCCGAATCTAATACAAGTGGACCAAAATGATCACATTTTATTCCTAAGGTTGATTTTGGTCTAAATACACGTATCCAGTAGAATTATTACATGTGTTTCACCAAAAATTATATTCATCTTATTGAACCACATTGTATAAATTGATGTTGACCGGGTCTCTTGGATTTCTTAATTTAAATTCACATAATTGTTAAAACTATGTTTTATGCAAATTTGCAAACGCTCCTAGAAGGTGGGTAAAAGACGCTAAAATTTTCAATAAAATTTTATACATCTAATTTTGTTATAAAAATGACTACAATGAATAACATTGAAATAATATAGGTATTATGCACCTATTTTGACTTAAAATAAACTTAATTAAAATAAATAATTATTTAATTGAAGACTCGGTTTTAAACAGTAACATAGTGTTTTTCACTATTCATCAAAAATTGAAAGTTTCCAGAAAAATACTAAAAATCCACCTTAAGATAATTTTGGTATTCCAAATCCAAAAATGAAGTCCATTTTGAAAAATAAAATTTAAAAAATTTAAAAAATTGTCTATTACTATTCATAATGGCTAGTTTGATTGGTTGCGGTGTGTTAGAACTCGAAGTTGCGTACTGCGCAAGCTATTGCATTATTAAAATAGAAACATATCTTTGAAGATTGGGGTGTTATAAAAAACATGATAACCTGTTATTTATACATTATAATCTAAAATACACAGATTTAATGCCTTTAATATTAAAGAAATAAAATTATTTATAATATGTTTAATTAAAATAAAGTATACATGATTAATTAATATTTAAGAATGAGATTAACTCCCCCTAAATTAAATATTTCCTTTCAAAATTAAAATATAAAAATATTATGAGATGAATTTTAATATCAATAGTGAAAAATTCTCAAAAAATACACTTTAATGTCACAAGGATCCACAAAACATTTCTTATGGTATTCAAAGATATTTTGAAAGTAAACAAATCATAATATCATAAAAGTAATGAATAATTTACAACTAAAATACATATTCAATTTCGTGATAAAGATATTAACCAGATCATATTTCAATAAAAACTAAATATATGGTTACATAGTTATATTATAAAGGAACTGCATGATAACCAAACATGAAGTAACATACTTTCTGGATTTCATGAAAATTATCCTAGGATAAATCAAATGACGTGCATGCTGGTCCTAAGTATCTGAAAATACATATTACTTGGGTAAAAATAATGGTTAAATTTCACATGAATTTTGTATAAAGGATGTATTAATATTATATTAATGATAATGAGTTTTTTCAGATGTCTTTTGAAAAAAAAATAATTACTAATTAATCTCGTGTCAATTTCTTTTTTAATTTTGTTTCCAAAAGGTGGAATGGGAGTTGTTACCTTTCGAATTTATTAAATGGAGGCACACCCACTACTACCATTGCATGTCATCATCCCAGATCTATGACATGGAATATGTAGTTGGGGGGCTGCCTCCTTTCACCAAAAATAAAGTTAATGGTGGCCTATAACTGACCACCTTTTGCCTAACGTAAATGTGAAATGTGTCCCCCCAGTCTCTATTCCCTTAAGTCCCTATAAAATGGAAACACACCTTCTCCTCACATAAAAAACTCGATCACTAAATTCCACAACCTCTCTGTCTAAAATTATCCTTCTTTGTGTGTGGTGGTTCCAGTGTCCTGAGAGAAGTGCCAGTTTTTTTTAAAGATGTGTTTAGAGGTATTTGTTTATATTTAAGTTAAGTTTATTTATTTATTTAATTGATTTTTTATTTACTTCAAAATATGTTATTTATTTATTATTTTATATACTTATATATAGTTTTGAAAAAATAGTAATTATTAGAAATCATTAAGTATATATTAACTTGTAAAAAACATAGGATTAAATAATTATTACATATAATGATTAGCTAATAATAATTAACTAATGAATATCATATGAATAACTAATTCTTAAGTCATAATTAATTAATTATTAAGTAATTTTTCACTAATTATTGTCTAATGAATAATTAATGATTAGATAATGTTCAAATAATGGTAAAATAATGATTAAGTAGTGATTTTAGAATGTTTAAATAATGATTAACTAATGATTTAGTAATGATTAACTAATGATTATGTAATGATTAAGTAATGATTAAATTATGATTAAGTAACAATTAATTAATGATTGAGTAATGGTTAAATAGTTAATAAATAATAATTATTTATTTATTGACTAATGATTATGTAATGATTAATGGATGATTAAGTAATTATTAAAGAAATGACGTTCCCAAACAGGATGAGCCCGTAAAGGGCTTCTCCCGTCCTAGGGTTTCCTCTCGCCGCCGCCAGCTCCGGCGCTGCAGATGGCGCGACGACCCCTTCTCGTGCTCGGTGGGTTGGTGGTGGTTCTCTGCTGCAGGGCTTCGTGGTCTTCTCTCAGGCTGGGGAGACGCTCTCCGGGCTTCTGCGGTTGTGGGCTCAGATCCGTGGGTGTAAGACCGGTTGTTGACGGCACACTCTTCGGAGCGCTCGTGGTTCTGATCTTGCAGCTCATTTTTGTCCTGTGGTGAGTTTCTTCGCAGTTGGGGGTTGCGATCATGAGCTGGCGGTTGTGGGATTCTACATCTTCTCAGGTGAGCATGTTAGGGTTTTGGTGGGTCTGATGCGGTTGTTCTGTCTGGTGGTGGCGGGATTTTCTAGTCTTTATTTTGGTTTTTCTTTCGCTGTGCCATGGTGAACCTTTCGGTGAACGTGCTATTGAGATGGAGCGTCGACTCTGGACGCATCTCCTTGACTTTTTTCTGTTGTTTTGATTTTTTCGTTCGATGTTGTATTGAATCCTTTGTGGAGATGATGATGATGGTGGACGCTGGTGTAGCTCACCGGCGATCCGGTGATGGGAATGAATGGTGGGAACGCATAGGCATCTCCATGAACGATGTTTTGTTGATTCCTCGGCGGTGTGGTGGGGTGATGATGTGACGACGGACACCGGCGACGCTCACCGGCGATCTGGTGATGTGGATATGGCTGATGCGCTGGGTACTTGGCCGGTCCGGCGAACCTCACCAGTGGATTGATTGGCGGCGATGAAGTTTTCACGTTTCGAGGTGGTTGCACGGCTCGAGGCGTGTGACGCGCTTACGGGTTTGCGGCTCGAGGTGGAGCACATGGATTGCTGGTGGCATGATGGCGACGTTGATCGGTGGCTGCACTGCTCGAGACCGGACGCGTGATGATGGGCCCGCGTGCTGATGGACACGTGGTGTGCGCTGAATTTGTTTGGTTTGAAATTTGAATTTTGAATGCCGATGAAATCTCGGGAAGTGTTGTGAGGTTTCCGGTTTTCCTTAAACCGGTTTGGGTTACCGGTACCCTTAAACCGGCTTCTGAAAATGGAAAAAATGATTAACTACTTATTAATGAATTACTATATAAGGATTAATTAATTATTAAGTAATGATTCATTAATTATTGACCAATGATAATGTAATGATAAATTAATTATTAACTAATGATTAAGTAATGATTAACCAATGATTACCCAATGATTAACTATTGATTAACTATCAATTAAATAATGATCAACTAATGAATAACTAATGATTAATGAATGATTAACTAATGATTAACAAATGATTAAGGAGTGATTTCAAAATCCTTAAGTATTGGTAAGTAATGATTAATGAATGATTAATTAATGATTAAGTAATGATTAAGTAATTATTAAAGAATGATTAAGGAATGATAAAGGAATGATTACCTAATGATTAAGGAATATTTAACTAATGAATAAATAGTGATTAAATATTAATTAAATAATGATTAAGTAAATAATAAATGATTTTTAAGGAATAAATAAAGAATTATTAAGTAATGATTAAAGATTTATTGAGGAATGATTAACTAATGATTAACCAATGATTATGTAATGATTAAGTAATGATTAACTAATTTTTAATTCATAATAATCTATTAAATAACTAATGATATAGTAATGATTAATTAATAAATAACTAGCGATTAAAGAATGATTTACTATTGGTTAAATAATATATAATTAATGATTAAGGGCAGGTTAAGGAATAATTAACTAATGATCAACTAATTATTATTTAATGAGTAGATAATGATTAAGTAATGATAATTGAATGATAGAATAATGATTAAGTAATTTTTAAAGAATTACAAATGATTGATTAACTAAGGATAAAGTAAGAATAAAGAATAAGTAAATATTTTTTAAAGGGTGATTAAGGATTGAAAAATGTATTATTAAAGAATGATAAATAATTATTAACTAATGAGTAAGTAATGATTAAAGAATTATTAACCAAATAATTTAATGATGATTTACAAATTATTAGCTAATAATTGTCCAATGATCAACCAATAATTAAAAAATACATGAAAAATGAATAACTTTAAATTAACGTAGAATAAACATAGGATGAAAGATGAAAAAATAGATGATAATGAGGATTAATTGCACACATGATCTGTTACTCATATGATATTGATTATTCATCACTTATTGCAAGAATCTTTTTTTAATTTCGATGGATATATATTAGAAGAATCACATTATCTTTATAAACCACTGAACAAACGTTTAAGAATGTTAAAAATTATGAAACAAAACATTAGTATCATTTCTTATGATATAAGAAAACATTCTAATATTTTTATAGCATAATGATTATTTGGATATCGAAGAAATCATATCCATTTCGTGATATTAAAACATGATATAGGTTTGATGTAGATTTACCCCGTAATACTACATGAAACATGGTGGTTCAAAACCCATTGGACATAGGTACTGTAGCAGTACTATAGCGGTACTATAGCAGCGGTGGGTACTATAGCAGTGGCAGGTACTGTTGATCGGTAGTTACTGTAGCGGCAATAGGGCACTGTAGTAGCGGAGTACTGTGCGAGTACTGTAGCAGCCGGGTTACTATTCACAGAATGGGATTTAGGGGGGAAAATTGGGCCTACGGGCTATGTAATGGGCTACAAGCCCACTGGGCCTTCGGGCTATGTAATGGGTCTCCCTCTACCCAATTAAAAGAGGTATTTTCTTTGCTTTCTTAATAAAAATGTGGCTTCTCCCCCAACCTTTAAAAATAATGAACTGGTGGATGAGAATATACCTTCCTAGACACATAGTTTGACATTCTATGGGGATATGATTGAGATGATTCATATTTTCTTTGAAAACTACTGAAATACCTTTAAGAAGATTAAAAATTGTACTAAGAAAACTTAAAATCCTATGATAGGATATAAGTAGACAATTTAAAATTTCAATTACATAATTATTATATAGTAAACCCTTATTTTCAATAGTACTCACATATGTTTTTGGAAACTGAGGTAAAAAAAAGATAAAACATTAAATCATTTTATTTATCCATCATAAAATGAAAAATATGACCATATAATGTGAAAAGGAGAAGAAAAAAAGATTAAATATCAAATTAATGATTTACAATAGATAATGTATACCGTTAAATTCTTTAAAATAATAGAGTTTGGATGATATTATATAATCATCAGAAGTAAAGTAAAATATTGCTTATTTTTAATTGGCGGATTAATAACATATTTAAAATGTATGTACCTAAATTTTAAATTTTTAAATGGTTTTTGCCTTATAATGAAATCATCACCAAATGTGCAGGCCTTTCTTAATAAGGCCTAAATATTTTTAAAATTAATTATTTAAGTACATATCTTTGGAAGATGTTATTATAATACCACTTAAAAATAAGATGGAATTTACTTCAATTCCCAAGCTAGGCTCATGTAATCTAAAATCAATTCTATTTAAAAATGATAAGGTATTTATTTTTTGTTTTGAATCATTTATGTGTTTTTTAATGTATTTTTTGTTTTCTATTTCACATTATATGATCATAATTTTCATTCTATTATGGATAAATAAATTGATTTAATGTTTTCCCCCCTTTATTACCTCGGTTTGAAAAACATTTTGTGACTTATTTTATAATAAACTTGTATATAATGAAACATTAGTATCATATTTTTTGATATAAAAATGCATTCTAAAATTGTAGTATCATAAATAATATATGGTCAACCCTCATATTCCGTATTTTTAAACTATCATAATCTTGATCAAAAAACATTTTTCATGTAGTGTGCCATGTTTTTTATATACTATATGAGGATGTTATTCAAACCAAGAATGGAAAATATTATTATACCAAAACAACAATAGTGGTTTAGATGTATGATTTTGTCACCCTAAGATTACATCAAGATATAATTATTCATTTCATAAATCCAGGACCTAATTAAGAGATCCATTGTGTTAGCTATAGACATATTCAATTCGTTGCCACACTATATCATCTAGCATCTATATTGGTTAGAGATGAGTAGTGGTTCCAAGAAATAGATTTATATTCCAATTTTTCAAATGGTTCCATGATAGAGTTATATTTTTATGTTTCTATTATATAACAAAAATGTCTAATTATATGAATACATAGACTTACAAGAGTGGTTGAAGAAGTTCATCCCTAATAAATTGAGGCTCTTTTATCTGATATGAAAGTGGAAAAACTAGATGTTCACAAAGAAATACATGTAAACCTGACATACAAAGAATATTTTGTTAATGATGAACCATATAGAGACAACAGTTCTGATATGGAGGGAGAAGAATAAGTTGGGTAGGATGTTTCTAGAAGTTTCACACTTTTATAGCAGCCTCGATCCACAATAAATCATCCACCATTCTTCACATCTTGGTCGAATGCAATGGAAAATTTGCCTAATTTTGACTGTAATGTTTTCACATCTTCAATTTATTTTCATAGAGTTTTATTGGATATGTTTAGTAAGATGGAAAAAAGTTATATGTTGGAAGGGATTTTCCAACTAAATATGCATTGAAGAACGTGATAAAAATATTTCGTATAGAGAGGAACTGTAGATATTTAGTTCTGAAATCAACCCATAAAAATACATCATACGGTGTGATAAATATGGGGATGAATTTCAATTCCTCTTGAGGGTGATTCTATAAATTTCATTCCATGGTTTGGGAGCTTTAAGGATTGAGAAAAATCATACATTCTTTCTTCTTAAGATGTTCTTATAACCCTTTTAAAATTGATGATACTCAAAGTTGTTTTTATAATATTTTCTATCATTAAGGATGAAGAGAGAAATAAAATGAAATTATGAAGGTCTATAGTGATTTGGATGACTCATATCACGTGTTTTAGAAATAAATATCCATACTAAGAAACAACGACCATCTTATCTTTCATCTTCCTATAAATGAACATGTGTCTCAAGATAACTGAATTGATTCATATCATGTTCAATTTCATCAGTTATGTTAGGAATTCCTCCATTGTATTTCAGTATTTCGATTCAGCAAATAGTTCATACAGATTGACAGAACATGTATATATGAAAAATACAAGGGTGTATTGTTGATTGAGGCAACCCATTATGGAATCCACTCACCACTTCTAATTGCATTTTCCATTTTGGGGAATGAAAATTACAAATCATGGTGTTAGTTTTGGGCTTGTATCAGCAACCATTTATCCTACATTTGGGGTTCCTGTTTGATATCTAATCAATATCAGGTAATTAATGAGTCGATAAATATGGATCTTGTACATAGAGACCTCCAAATTTACATCATTGGTACTACATCAGACACATTTCTAGAAACGTGGAACAAAAATTCCATAAAAACATATAATTAATGAAATCATGAGGATTGGTTTTCAATGTAATTGTTATTTTTTACCACATTGGAATAAAGATAAATGAAATTTATGTGAAATATTGATCACTTCTATGTATTATATCAGCCATATAAATGAATTTTTGAACAAAATTTCATAAATATCTGAAAGGATAATAAAGATGATTATCATTATATACTTTTGATTCCAGAATTAAAATAAACATTAGAATATAATGGGGGAAGAGGTATTCACGCATGAACAAAAACATTTTGGTGTGAATCAATGGTGTCTCTAAGGGGCTTTTCTAGTTACATATAACTTCCCTAGTTCAGGAGACATTTTATCACTGATTGATGTACATCCTTGATATAAAACAACTTTCCTCAAAAGGGATTCAATAGAGGATAAGGTAGGGAATACAATTTCAATGAGATATAAAAAAATTATAGAATCTTCTTGTTATTGAGTGTTTCTTTTCTACCAAGAAGACTATTGATTTGATGTTCAAGAGTGTTCAGACCCTATCACAAGTAGCAGTGGTGAATAAATGGTGCTATTACTGGAAGCATGGAGATGTAAACATGAAAAAATGTTGGAATTGCGGTTTCCATTAACACACACCATCATAGCATGTGACGTTTTGAACATATCTAGGGAAGCAATGTTAATCTAGTATACTGGAAGGACACCATTGCTAATTGTTATACTACAACATGGATTCCTATTATGGAGTTTCAACATTTTCCAATGCCTAAAGATCATATGATATTGGTAACTAACATCAATAGGTTTTTTCAAAAAAGGATACTGAATTATGGTAGGATGAATAATTGGATGAATTTGATTGAAGAATAATGTAATGATCTGAGATGTAACATATTTCTTCTTGTGGGTCATAACTGGAAATGAACCCCCAACATTGATGGATTGACTTCATAATCTCAGACACAATGATTTATTTTCTCTGATGTGATCTTCTCATATTGTTAATTAATTTTTGATAATATATGATCCTTCATTTGGTAGAATTTTCGGATATTTTCAAATACTTTTACTCCCAAATAATAATAATCCTTTCATATTCGCAGTAATAAAAATATAAAAAGTACATGTGAGGTGGCATGAAATCATAATAAAACTATCCATCAATAAACTATAAATAAATCACATGAAATATAATCATGAAACATACTATCATGTGAAATATCGTACATAAATTATATAGAACACCATTTTTTAATAAATATCATGATAAAAAAGACAATATATATATATATATGTATATAACTATAAATTACAAAACACCATTTCCTAAATAAGAATATTTCTAAAAACACTTTTGAAATATTCATTAAGAAACATAAATACATGCCATTTTTTGGGAAAAACATCATAAAACAATCAGAAAAAACATGTAATGTCTTATATTCTACTAAACATAATATTTTATTGACTATAATGTTATATTTTAATTTTAAACATAATAATTATTTCACATTAATACATAAATATGGAAGATACTATACTAAAAATTGATCAGGATATTAATGTTTCTTATGTCATGGTAGAGGGTTGCCAGGTTCGATGGATTAGGGTCCATCAAGCGCACCATCGTCATCACATGCTACTTCCAACCACCCTTATACAATACCTACGATGTGATGACTTCTACAGAAATATGATAACTAATTTCACATTCACTGATCTTCACCTAATTGTTAACCTCCTCAATAGATGGAGACCAGATACACAGAAATTCCTCTGGCCACAAGAATAGATAATAATCACCCTTGAGGATTTTCCAGCCCTTCCTGGTCTTATTATCTAGGGCGATGTAGTTATTTGACCGACCTGGGCAGACTAGCTTGAGATTGTACAAATATTCCTAATAATTGACATTTTGGTCGATGATGCTGCTACAGATTCCAGGTTAATATCTATGAGGTGGATTGAGGTATAATTTTGACACTTACCCAATTGTGCTAATGAGTAGACTATCATTGCTCATGCATGTGAATATATTATATAGATCATTTAAGGGAAGCTTTGAACTCGTCACTAGGGTATTCATGTGAAAATGATGTATTCGGAGCTAATAGATAAATTTGATCAGGTTGGGACATAAAACTAATCATTTGAGTGCTATTATTTCACTTACTGAGAATTATTCATGGTATGCCACTCATAATACACGGATCTCTAGGAATGTGTCCTCCTTCATTAGATGTGTCCATGGGAGAAAATACCTTTCGTATCCCCTCTTGTTTATAGTCAGGATATACCTAGAGATGTGTTGTTTGACACTCCATGTAGACACTAGTATGACCACACATCTCTATTGTTTTCTGATTTTTGTATGTGTTATTGTATTTAATTTCTTATTATTTATCGCTTCTATTATTTTATTTTATAGGTGGAGTCAGGAACACTAGTTCATCAGCACTCTAATAAGCCATTAGGGTGCATACCATCTCATGTGGGATAGTATCCTACTTGATGACAAAGTATATACAATCTTTAATTGACTATAAAATTTAATAATATCATCATGTTAGGGTTTTAGCAAGAAATGATTTTTATAAATCTCATATGTCATTTCATATTTCATGGATGCGATACAGGGATTTGATAGACCAGTTTTCTGCATAATACACTATTGGACTTCCTGATTTTATGGATGAAGTTATTCTCATTCTTGTCCATAAAATTTGTCAAACATTATTGATAGATTCATGTTCCAGTTTGGCTATGTTCAACACTTTCCATTTCCACTGAGAAAATTAAAGGAGATTCATTCGGTGAAGCTGATGGGGATCCAGGTTATCCACTGGTCTCTACAAAATGATGAGTATCTCAACCTCTAGGTAAGATGACAATCACTTGATATCTATGAAGTACCTACAATGCAATTCCATATTTCATAGCATATCTTGTATGAGCCATGGTATTGAGTGACGTCTATACTGCATCTTACATGACCTGGTAGAGGGATTCAAAAATATGGTAAGTCAATAAATTTCCATTGGGTTTTTATTATAATATTTTTAAATTCATTTTGAATTTCTTTAGATCATACTCCACTATAGCAGATTGTCCACATGATTAACCCTAAGGAAGAAGAAGTTGTTAGCTTGGAAGCGATCTATGCTACAACATATGGGAAAATGCCATCTTATTATGTGGTTCATGATAGTATCTTGGATTTTACACCCAAGGTAGATGATGTTCCACCCAAAGAGTAAGGGTTCCTACTCAAGATCTTCCTCTAATAGTTACAGATGTAAGGATCCATGATGAAAATGACGTAGACCATGTCGTGCTACACATGGGGCCTCACCCATTCCATGGGTAGAGGTCATCCCTCTAGTAGTCAATACTCAGCCAACTGGGAATGTGCATAAAGAGGAAAGTGATCCATCTATATTGGTAGGATATCCACATTTATCTCTAGGTGTTGATTATCTAAGATTATATCAAGCGTCATTTCCCATGCCTCAAGAATTCATTCCAGATCCTTTACAGGCTATATGGTTTTCCCAGGTGAGGATGGTAAGTCCTTCTACATGCCTAGTGGGAGAAGGATTGGGTGGGTTGGATGATATATTTTTGAAACCTCCTCCCTCTGAGATAATCATAAATCCAAAATTTAATGTTCTAGTATCTGAGTATCATCCCTCTCTAGGTCACCATAGTCCACCCCGACATAGAGGTCAACACTCTTTATACAGGAATCCCATTTGCACACCACCATTTGGGATGAGACCTCACCATAGATAATTATTGTACACATTCATGTATATATTTTCTTCTACTTAAATGAAGAAATTAATTTTACTATCAAACATTTTTAGATTTTTTTCAACTATTCCAATTTTCATTTATATTTTAGTTACAGTTTATATTTTATAATCTTTCAAAGTCAGCTAATTGAATGATAGGAAATATTTTTGAATTTCAAGAAGGTAACATTAAAATATTAAATAATATAGAAAATAAAAAATATCTAAATAAACATAAAACATTGACTATGAATTTAAAAAGTTGTTGAAAATAAGAGGGGATTCGTAAATATAATAATTAATTGAAAATGAATGAAATGTAAATACATTATAAATACTATTGTAGTGGATTAATATTACAATATATTTTTCTCTTAAAATTGCATTAGATTAATTTTTATTAATAAATTATTATTACATGGAATTATTTTTCACAAGTTTAGTAAGAGTGTCAAATAACATTTAGATTTTATTTATATTTTATATGCTATAGACGTTTAAATCCAATAACTTTATAATTTATAATGTTTCTTGTCGGTGACTTTGAAATCATATAACTTATAAAGTTTAATTACAATCTAAGGAATATTTTACAAAATCACTCAATATATATAACATCATTGAAAATAAACAAGATCATAAATTTATTAAGTAAATTCTAATTTACAGGTTACCAAATTTATTACTTAAAAACATAACATTTTCATTTTCCAATATTAATTACATAACCCAACACAAAATATAATAAACAAAATATTTATATATATAATAATATACTAAAATATATTTTTTAAAATATTAAAATAAGTATCTTTAAAAAAATGATGAAAAAAAGGAAGAGGTGCTACTGCCTTTTAGGATTAATTTTAAAATAAAATTACCCAATACATATTTTAAAAATTAAAAAAACACAGAAAAACCTAAATCACAATAAATACCTCTAGGTACCCAAGCAGTATAAGGTTTAGATTGTGTGTCATTGAAATTGAATTTATATGTAAAATTACTTTTGTGACTAAAATATTGGGTGAACTTCAAAGGTAAATACGAAGTAAAATTACCATAAGATTCATATTTTAAAAAATTAACTGATGAAATTCTAGAATATTTTCCTTTCACAAAATTACTTCTATACATAATCGGAAGAAAATAATCATAATCAGGAAGATTTTTTTTATCATTATATTATGTGAAATAATAAGAGTTTTCAAAATTAACATTTTAATGACATTGATTATAAATTTTTTTTTCAAAAAAAACTTTTCATTCTTAACTTTATATAATTAAATTTTCAGCCTTTAATATCTTTTTGTACAAATTTTTAATCCTTATAATAATTTTATTTTGTTTAATAGGCTATGTTTCTAAGAATTTAAATTTCCTTTTTATGATTCCTACATTTATCCTCAAATTTATATATATAATCCTATAATAAATTAAATATTCTTTTTGTTAGGCCCATTGGTATTGTAGTAGTGACGTTTGAGGGGTAAATAGTCTATTTTTTGAATTATTAAAATAAAATACTAATTTATCATGTTATAGTAGAAATAAAAAAGATAATAGAGGATGTTTTTATAGGGGTTCTGATTATAAAGAACCTACTCTTCTCGTAAATGTCCTCTACTCTTTGACAATATTGGTGCTAAATAGATCCTCACTTTTTTTGGGAGTGGTAACTTAGTTACATACTGATGAAACATATCTTCTCACACCATATGGTATAACCCATGACTTTTGATGAAGTCACAACCTACCTCAATTTTTTCTTATAGGAACTACATGGACTTCCTTTTAGATGGGAGGAAAAACCAAATGATAGATTTTGTGTGGGAAAAAATCTTAAACTGAAACTCTAGAGGAAAAATTAATGGTAGGAATAATTAGAATAGAGAAATAAAAAAATTAAATTAATAGTTGAACATATAATGATGAAATTTAGTGTAGTCCATTTATTTGATCACTCCAGTGGTGGGATTTTAAATTGATGAGGATTCGCAGTTATCATAAAAGAACAACCAAAGTTGAAGAAGCATCTCAATCAGTTTGAGAGAAATATAAATTTTATAATTGTATTCTCATCCATTAAATCATCTACACTAGTACATGATTTTAGTCCTGCAAAGTATTTCATAGTTTATTAATGTATGATCCTATAAGAGTTCATACCTAACCAATATATTCACAAAACATGTTGTTGAATAAAAATATAAAAATATAACTATTACTTTATTTTACCTTTAATTATTATGCATGTTTGATTTATTTTTCAACATGGAATAATAAAACATTTAAAAAAGTAAATTATTTTAACAATATTAATTATAATTAAGAAATTAAAAATTAGAAACATTTTTTATCTAATTATTGGTCATAAAATATTGTTGAAACAAATAATGATGAGTCATAAATTACCATTAGAAATTTAAAAAAGTAAAAAAATAGATCATTAATTAGTATTTAAATATTAATTAAATTTTAATAAAAATAAAAAAACATAATTCCAGGAATCTTAAAAATAAATGGATTCATGAAAGGAATACAAAAGTACCAACCATTGGATGCTCAAAAGTGACTCATGAATCACTATTGGGTTCCAATGGCTACTCAAGACCTATTTTTGGGTTTTATTTATTTCAATTTGAAAAGTATTATCCAACAACATATTCATGTTACATATGGATAAAACAAAACTATTGTTTATAAAAGAAATTTAAACTAATAGAAATAAATATAATGAATGAAAAAATCTATTCCCAATCCTCATAGCAAATGCCAAAAAACACTTAAAGAAGATGCATAAAAATTTAATTCAATAAATTATAGAAAAAATAAGAAAAAAACATTAAAAATATTTTAATAGTATGAATAATACATTGTGCCTTATAGATAATATAATATCTCCAGATAGATCTTCAGGAATTGCTTTTTGTGTCTCTATACAGTAGAATGAAGCAATCGATGGAGATAATATGACCCACCGTTGATGTCCAATAGTGGGTAAAAAGGTGCATTTTTTATGTCCAATGGTGGGTAAATCACCTACCATTGATGTACAATGGTTGGTAAATCATCCACCAATGATTTCTGGTCGTGGGTCACTTACTCAACATTGACAAAAACTGACAGAGACTTGAAGAGCATCCAACATGGAACTTCTAATCACTCGAAGTAAGAAGAAATGAAGGAAGAAAAGGTTTTTCTTTAAAACATGAAAGAATAAGCATAATCAAAAGAAAAAACCCAACCATGATAAGACTATAGGCTTGAAGAAAAGGATAACCGAAAAAATATTTCATGAAAAACACAAAATTGATGAAATAAAAGTGAACATGAGTGTAAGAAGATGCACTGGTTCAGATACCATCAATATAGAGAAATGAAGGACATTGAGGAATATGACGAGAATTGAATAGGGAGGCACATGGGAAATTAAAAGAGATCACATGATAAAAATCAAATCAGAAGGATTATATAAAATAGATCGGATGGCTAAGAATAGATCAGATGAATAGTAGCACACAATTTGTTGTAACACATCTAATTGAAGTAGTGTTCGATGAAAAGTATATAAAATATAATGTAATGAACCATGATTCGGATAAAAAAGCACACATGGCCCATTGGCTAAGTAGGTGACTCATACCCAACTGATGCGCTAAACAAGTGCACACTCTTGGCCTTATACATGGCCTCGCATGTGGATCATGTGAACTATAGATGACCAAGTCTTTATGTGATCCATGAATAATTGACCTCACATAGGGGTTTACCTCAAGTTCCCCCTAAGAGTGGTTGAAGGCTTGGCCTAAGCATCTTGCACAGAGTGTCTTAATTTTTATAAATCTTAAAAAAATAACAATATTTTGAGGATAAAATAGAAAAACCCGATGATCATAATATAATAATAAAACATGTTAATAATAAATAATATTTTTGAAACAAAATTGAATTTAGCTAAATGTGATGTTGTTTTAATTTATCAAAACAAAGAGAGATGTAAAAGTGTTGATACCAATTTATAAACAATCTCTCCCTTTAAACAAATTAAAAAATATAACATTTATCCAATTTTTTATAAAACCCTAATAATTATTGAATAATCATAAACACTCCCCCCATTTTTTAAATTTATCACAAGTAAAATATTATTTGTTTTTTAAAAAATATATTTATTAATGAAAAATTTAATTACTGTAAAAGTAAAAAGAAAAATATTATTATAATAGTAAAAAAGATATAATAATAACATAAAGAAGAATTTAGATAATGTTATTTTTATAATTCATTTTTAACCAAAATGATCTAATTATCATTTTAGAATAGTAGAAAAAATATTAAGATATATAACTCATGTAAAACCATTGAATTTATATATCGAAACAAAAAATACCCATAGAAAAAGTTAAGATTCTGTCTTACCCAATTCAAAATTCAATTTCTCAAATTTAATAGATTATAATGGTTTTGTGTAAATTTTAAATAATTATTTCTCAATAGGAACAAATTATATATAATATCTCCTTTTTCTACATGACACCAAAGGAAATGAAATCCAATATTATTATCTTTATTTCATTAGAGTTTAAGGGGGTTTTAGAAATTAAAATATCAATGTAATTATCATATTAGATAGTTATTTAAAAAAGCTGGTATTAAAAACATGAAATGTTTGTGTTCTCCAAATACTATTTGAACATTAACTAGAATGAGAAAAATATTCTACCTCAACTATTAATAGTGATAATGATATTTGTTTCTTATAGATCCATGAAATTATGATTTTTCCTAAAAGGTTCCACATATATGAAGTTTGTTTCTGTTGATGTTTATAACCTCCCATGATAGAATCAGAGTAATAAAATAAATCAAAACTGTTCTCATTAGAATAGAATAGTCTAGTTCTAATAATAACATTCACATAACTAAATTTTTTTAATATATTTTAGGTTACTTTCATTGTGGTTTGACTGATATATAGCACATATGAAAAAAACCCAAAATGCTTTCTAGAACTAGTAAGATATAGAAAGATTCAAATCATGCCTCTATACAACTTATCACTTAATGATTTTCATGATTAATCTATATCCAGTTTAGATTTTGTTATCATATAATTACAATTTTCAAGTCTGAATTTTTTAACAAGTTCATTTCGATACTATGAATGATTTAAGAAAATATGATCTTTCAATTGATTAATTTTTTAAACAAGAAAAAAAATAAATTCTCCCATTAGGCTCATATCAAATTCATTTTTCATTAATTTTGAAAACTAAATAATATTTTAATCATTTATTGAACAAAAAATAATATCATCTACATAAATATGTATAATCAGTGTCTCTTTTGAAGCCATTTTTGTAAAAAAAAATTGATCAACCTTGATATTAGAAAAATCATTTTGAATTAAAAACTGATTCATTATTTCAATCCAATCTCTTGGATCATACTTAATACCATATAAATATTTATAAATATAGAGAACATGATTAGAAAATTCATTAGTTTTAAAAACAGGTGGTCCTCTAACATAAACCTCATCTGAAATTTAACCAATTAAAAGTCACTTTTTATATCCATCTGAAAAATTTTATAATTTTTAAAGCATTCAAAAGATAATATAATTTGAATAAATTGTAGTCTATTATATAGTGCAAATGATTATTCAAAATAAATTAATCCTTTTTATGAAAAACATGGGAAATTAATCTTTCATTATTTCTAATAAATTACTAGATTAATATGTATTATTTCAAAAAAATCGATATGGTTTTAATAGAAATTATATATGTAGTTAAATCAAGTAGATTCCATACAATATTTATATCAGGAAGTTCGAGTTCATCATCTCTGAAATTTATCATGTTATAATCATTAAAATATTCTCTAATATTAGCTGGCGAAAATTGTCTTCAAATTTATAATTAACAAAGAAACATAAACAAATTTTCTAATTATAGATTCTCGATTCAATATTTCATCTAACATTTTCTAATGAGTGATCTTTGTGGGTTTTCCAAATTAAAGGATCAGATCGAGATGAGATATACTCCTTCTAAACTGAGGCATTATTATTCTCATATTTATTTTCATCAACATTGAATTTTTTAAAATATTAAGAATTATCAAAAGAATCATTATGCTTTTTTCTCTATTTTCAATTAACTGAACATGCATAGATTATTCCATTTTAATTGTTCTCTTAATATATACAATATATTCCTTTTTTTATTAGATTATCCAAATATGATACCTTTATTACATTTTATATCATACCTATCTAGATTATCATTAACATTTTAAATAAATACATTACGTCAAAAAACATGAATATAGCCAATTTTGGGCTTTATAATCATAAAAAATTATATAAAGTTATCTTTAATAATGGTCTGATGTAAAATCTATTTAATATAAAAAATGAAATGTTAAAGGATTCAACCATGAAATATATTGGATTTTTGGATTCATTAATCATTGTTCTTTCCATTTCTTGTGTAGTTATATTTCAGCTATCTTTAAAAAATTATTTTTTGGTCTTCTAGGGGTGGAAAAATTATGAAAATATCCATTAGTTTCATAGAATTTTTCAAATTATATAATTACACACAATCCTAATTGATCAATTGTAATAGAATAATTTCAATGAACTTTATTATTTTGAATTTTTCTTATAGATAGAAACAAATTTATTTATGGTTTCACTTTTATGAGATAAGAAAATGATCCCAGAAAATCTTCTGAAATTACTTATAATTACAAAAACATATCATTTATTACAAAAACTAGTAATTATTAGAGGTCCAAAAAGATCATAATAAATTAGTTCATGGCATCTAGAAGTATTAACAATATTTAAAAATTAAAATGAATAAATGGGATACTTACCATTTATAAAGGAATCACATACATAGTACTTATATGTACTAAATTTCGGATGTTTCTAAAGCTGTTCATGGTTAGCCAACATATACAAATGTCGAAGCTGAACATGTCCCAACCATCTATGCCACATAATTTGATCTATATATACAACATTTAACTATTTTTCATTTTTTTGTTAAGAAAAATAAATAGAATATATATTTTATTTTATATTAGCATAAAATAAGTTAATATTATCTTTATAAACAATACATTTATTATCTTCCGATTTGACACTCATACCGTCATCCAAGAGTTGTGAAATTATAATTAAATTTTTCATTAATCCATCTAAATATAGTAATTTAGAAATTATAAAAGAAGTTAACATACCTACTTCTCTAAATCTATTAACCATAACTTTAGTGTTTCCACAAAAAGTGAAAGTACCCCTATCGTAATTTTTAAAAGATAAGAATGTAGAAATTTCACCAGTAATGTTACTTGATCACCCACTGTTCATATACCATATGAATTTGTAACTATCATGCAGGTTTTCTATAAAGAAAACAAAAAATATGGTTGTTTTGGCACCCAGACTAGTTTGGGTCCAACTGGATTAGAAGCATAACTTTTAGGTACCCATACAGATTTGAGACATTTATTTTATGTAGTTTAGTAGATATATTTTGAGAAATTAAAGTCAAAGTATATCCCAAAAACTGATTAAAATTGAAATAACATTTCTTTTCATAATTCCATGTCATGTTACATCTAATTAAAGTAACATTTGAAATATTCACTTTTGTGCCTTTAACGAAAGTAGTTCTATAAATTTTTGGAACATGATTATTAAAAACATAAATTTTTCTATAATATTTGGGTTTGTCAATAGCAATTAATTTATTAAATTTATCCTTTCTGAAAAAAATAGATTAGGTTCCCTTTAAACCAGTAATTTCTTTTTAATGAGTTTCTACTCATTTTCAATAACATGTGGGTCATCACATTGCTTTAAATTTGAACATGATTCCGAATTTTTTAGTTTCTTATATTTATGTTTAACATTTTAAAATTCATATTCAATACTATATAAATCATCATAGAATAATTTATATCTTCTATATTGATCTTCATCAGTTTTTTTTCAAGAAATAGTTTATTATTATATTCTAATATTTAACTTTTAATAGTTAAGAATCTACCACATTTTTATCATCTAAATTACTTTAAATTGAATCATTTAGTTTTTTTATTTTCTACCATAATCTTCATATTTATCTTTTTGGTTCCCTATATTGTTTATCCATTCTCAATATATCACATTATATTTTTTTTTAGTAGTTAATTACTTGGCTTCATTTTAAATATCTGATTCATAACTAGAACTATAATTATAATTAGTGAGTTCATCATTTAAATTTATATCCATTAAAAATAGATTGGCATATTATTATTCACTTTTAGAACCATTAACACTTGAAATTAACTCTTATGTACAACTTTATCTTTCATGATATGCCTTTTTATGATACTTTTTATATATATTATTTTCTCCATCATCTTTTAAATTGGAAGAGACTGATTTTATGAGTCCCATTCTCCAAAACTCATAAAATATTAACTCAAAAACATCATATTTACCACTTTTACCTCTTCTACTACTCTTTTTGACATTATTTTGATGATCTCTTATATGATGCATCTTAAATCCTATATATCACTTAATGTACCTATAAATACCATTGGTGAAATATTTAAAATAATAATTTTTCCATTATTGTAAATTAGAATAAGAAGAATTAGAAAAAACATTTATACATGATACAAATAAAATTCCTTTCATTTTATTATGGTAATCATAATTTTCATTCTTCATTTTAATCTCTTACTGATGTAGTGATCCTATCAACTCATTCCATTGAATATTCAATGAAATCCTTAATTTCTTCCATAGAAACATTCTTTGAATTCCTTCTCTTGGGTAGAGCTCAACAAAATGCTTCTATTTGATATTCATTATTCATGTCCTCTCCATGTGCAACCATACAATTTAAAAAAAATTGAATCAATGTTCATCTCATTTATTATTTCCTGATTGGTCATTATGAATTCTTGGAACGTAGTTCTATGAATACCTAGCTTTGTTCTATGAAAATTATCTATTCCTTAATGAGTGTGTATTAATGTCCTCTAAAATTCAGAATCATTTTCATAGGATAAAATTTTACTATACATGTTTCTATAAATAGATAAGTATAAGTAATTCATAACTTTGTAATTTAAAATGAATTTTGTGGCATCATTACTTGTGATTATTCCTAAATAAACATCAGGAAATTTATTTTGTTTTCAAATTATAACCCAATAATCATGACATATATTATTAATAAATACCTTCATTCTATCTTTCTAATAGACATAATGACTTCCATTGAAGTGAGGTATACTGATGGGATTCAACACCTCGAAATCCTGATTCTACATAATAATGTAGGGGATCTTTTTCTTATAATTTTAATCTGAGGAGAATGATTAGATTTGAAATATATTATAAAAAAATAAAAATAAATCCTTAAAAAAGAACCATAATATAATACTAATTATTAGGTTCCATGGTATGGAATTAGTGACTATAAGGGTTGAATAGTCCCTTTTGAATTATTAAAATCAAATAATAACATATCAGAATTAGAGCAATATTAAAAGTTCTAGTTGAAATAAAATTTATAACACTAGAAGTTATCATAAAGCGGAGGATCCCCAAGAACCTACTCCTCTCATAAACATCTTCTACACTACAAGGAGACTATTTTTATCTAGATCATATCTTTTTACAGGGAGTGATAACCAAATTACATATAAATGAAATATACCTTTTCACACTTGGTGGTATAACCCCAATCTTTTGAAGGAGCCACAAACTACTTTTCTTTTATCTAGGAGGAAAAACACTATATTTATTTTAAATGGAAATAATAATGCAATGAAATATTTTATATGGGAAGTTATTAAAACAAATATCTATTGGATAAATTGATTGTAGAAATAATAACCATGTATAAATAAAAAAATTAAAACAACAGATGACTAGATGAAAAATAAATTTGGTGAAACTCATGTTCATTGATCACTCTAGTGGGGGAAGATGAAATCAATTTTAATTTTCAGCGATCACAGTAGAGAAAATGAAGTCAATGAATATTATTGATCATTTAGAGGGCTACATAAATTATATCATAATATTCTCATCAATTAAATCATCTAAATTGGTACATGTTGTTAAACCATGATGGGATCTCTCAGGTCATTAAAGAAAGATCCTATATGAGTGTATCGATAACTAATTTTTACACAACACATGTTATTGAATAAATTTATAATAACATAATTGTTACCTTATTTTATTATCGTAGTGCGGAAAAAACACAATCGGGCTTATATTTATTCATGAAATATTAAAAATTGTTTTTTATTTTGATTAAAATAGGTATAAAAAACCCCAATTGTAAATAAATTGAAAAAAAATATAATATAATGGGATAAAAACATAGTAGAATGTTTGTAATAATATTTCATCTTATGAATTTTATTTTTTTTGATTGAGAGTTCTTAAAAATAATGTTACAATTATTTTTTACCCATGTTTCAGTTATTTTTCAATATAAAATAATTAAACATTTGAAAAAGTAATTTATTTTAATAAAATTATTTAAAATTATGAAATGAAAATTTATAAATTATTTTTAACTAATGGTGGGTCATGAACTAACATTGACACATAGAGCAGTGGGTCATAAAATACAATTGTAAATGTCTAATAGTGGAAAAAACAGACCATGAACTACATTTTAAATTTAATGAAAAAATAAATAAAATAATTAATCAACAAAAAAAGTTTTCTAATAATATTAGAAATAAATGGATTCATGAGAAGAAAACAAATTTATATAATGTTGGATGTTCAATAGTGACGTATCACTCATAGTTGGGTTCTAATGGTGACTCAGGACCTAACGTTGGGTTCCAAAGGTTGCTCGTTGATAAGTATTCTCAAACAAAAGATTAAAGTGACATATAAAGTAAAAAACTATTATTTCTCAATGAATTATACACTAACTGAAATAAATAGTGATAAATTAAAAAATAATATGTTTCAAAGATTCCATGCACTATATGAAATAAAACAGAAAAAGAATATTTTTATAAATAAAATTTAAAATTTATGATAAAAATAAGAAAAAAAAATTAAATCATCTTAGAATAGTAAGAATTATACATTTCACTCATAAGATAAATTAAGATATTTGGATGGAGCATGAAGAAGATCTGTTTAGTTCCATATATAGTAGGAAGAAACAACTGGTGGAGAGAATATGACAAACCATTGTTGTCAGTGGTGTGTAAAAAGTCTCATTGTTGATGTCCCAAGGTGGGTAAATCACTTATTTCTTATGTCCAATGGTGGGTAAATCATCGATTTTTGATTCCTGGTGGTGGTTCATTGTCCCAATATTGAGAACATACAATAGAGACACAATAATAAAACAGTAAACAAATTCGAATCACATAATGAATGTTGAGATGAAGGAAGAATTTTTTTTATTTTATACTAGAAAGAATACATATAAAGAAATGATGAAAACAAACATGATAACACTATAGGACTGAATAAAATGAGAACCAAAATATGAGTTCATGAATAACACAAAAGAGAAGAAATAAAAGTCAACTCAAGAGGAAATTGAAGCACTGGTGAAAACTCCATCTATCTAGATAAATGTTGGATGTTGAGGAAGATGATAGAAAATATACTAGGGAATCATATCGGAAATAAAAAAAGAGCATGGGAAAAAACAAATCGGATAGATTATATAAAATAGATCGGACTACCATGCATGGATTGGATGATAATTAACACTCAATTAGTTTTCCCACATTTAATTGATGATGTGGTGGTTTAAAGGTATATCAATGATTATGCACGAAACCATAGTTCAATAAAAACACAAAGCACACACAACTTGTAGGCTAAGAGGGAAACCCATGCCTAACTCGTGCACCAAAAAGGCACACACTCTTGGCCTTATATACAAGCCCTCGTACTAACAATGTGCACTATGAATGGAAAACTCTTTATGGGATCCATGATGGATGTACCTAATATGGGGTTGACCCCATGGTCCCCCTAAGATTAGTTGAAGGTTTGGACTATGGATATTCCAATTAGTGTAATATTTTTTACAACTCTATAAAAATAACGTCATTAAGAGTATAAAATATAAAATAACCAATGATCAACATAAATTGTTAAAAAATTAAATTAAAATATAATATTTTTCAAAAAAACAATGAATTAAATTAAATGTGATTTAAGTGTAATTTATCAAAACAAAGAAATATATAAAAAAAATTTAATACCCAATTAAATACAAATTATGGGACTTCTTTATTTATAAAAAAATCTTTAATACTATCGGTTTCTTCATTAATATGTAACATTTAAAAATATAAATTCAAGTTTCTAAATTTATCAATTTCAAGAGAAAAAAACCTTCTTGTTATAAAAATATTTATTAAATTTAAAATATAAAATAATTTTCTTTTCATCAACTCTTTTATATTTATATTTTAGTTATACATATATAGAATTCATTTCATTTATTTTATCTCCATATTAATCGCATATTTCCCATAGACCTTTATTACCCATATCATCAATTATAGATTTAATATAATCATGATAATAATTAGAAAAATCATTATCATTAGTTATACTTTTCACACATATATTTCAATATTTTCTAGCATATAAAAAATATCAATAGAATAAAAATCTGAAGGTTAAAATATTACCTTATAATATTTCACAAGAAATGAAACATTAACAGTTTCTGTTAAGCTTTCTTCCTTATTTAATGGAATATCAAAATCACTCCAATTAATCATATATCACATTTATATCATGTTGAAATTCCTTGTTTTTCTGAAAGTTAGACAATTTGGTTTAATATTACCTATCTTCTTTCAGCATTAATAAATAATATTGGAATAATTTAAATTCAAATTTGAATTACCTTGAATGATATCCCCTTTTATAAAATGATGTTTTACACTTTTTATGGTTGGATTCTCTTTTTATAATGTGTCTTTATTTTCAATAATTAGTGTAATTATATTTTATGTAATTTATTTATTCAAAGGTATTTGTCTCAATATGTTTCAAAATATTATAATAAATACCCCAACTATTAATATTGTAGAAAATATTTCCAGCAGAAGAACATTATATAATATTCATGACTTTATAATTAAGATTATATTTAACAATATTTTCTCCAACCAATTCTTCCTAATAAGATTTATGTATATCATAATATTTAATCTCAATATAAAATAATACAATTTAAATACTCTTTATATAATATTCCTTCTGAAACATCCAATGAGTATACTTACTACCATTGAAATTTGGATGAAATTTCATATTCAAACCATTTTAATTCTACAATTTGTCCATCATTAAAAAATATGTTTCCCTTAGTCTTGCTATGTGCTAAGATAAAATAGATGGAATAATAAATATATACAACCAAATTAAGAATAATATATCCTCATGAGAACCAATCTATGATACTAATTGTGTCGTGTTAAAAAACTAAAAACCATACTTATCATCTAAAATAAAAATTCTCTAATAAAAAATGTTAGGTATCATACATATTACCTAACTGAACTAGTCCTTATAATACCCACCCTATGATACCAAATGTTTGGTCTTAGAAAGGAAATGGGAATTGATAAGAGGGGTTGAATTGTATTTCCTAAAAATTTAATCAGAGTATTAACTTAATGAGTGGGAATTGATCTTTTTAAATAATATGAAATTCAGCCACATTGATATAAGAAATGAGATAAAAAATAAAATGGAACAATTCAAAATAATAAAAAATTATTTTATAATGGTTTGGATATAACTGAATCTAAGTCTACTCTTCACTCACCAACCCAGTGTATGGTCCCACAATGGTATATCACTCTTGAAGAAGAGTGATAACTCCTTACATCAAACTTTTTCACTCATGGAGGCTTAACCCATTATTATTTTCTATTTCAGGTTCATAAAAAAACCCTCCTTTTATAAGACAAGGCCAAACAAAGACTCTTACAATATTAATCCTAACCTCATTCATTTCTGTAGTTTAGAGGGAAAATAGTATTTTATAAGATAAAATCTGACACAGCCATTTACAGCTTCAAACCCAACCTAGACTTTTACATCCTCATACATAACATGTTCTATGTTATAAGTCAATAAGAACCCAGTAAATTTCAGGAGAAAACAATACAAATACACATACATGAGAATTATTTTCCTATACTATTTTATGGGTTAATAGGAAACCAATATTTTAAAAGGTTATAATAAACCCAGTCATCTGAGTGGATAGACAAAACCCAAACATACCTTTGGTTATGGTAGTATAATCCCATGTAGGATGCACTAAGTGAGAAAATATAACCCAGTCTGTTATAACATAACAAGTGAATAAAAAATTAAACATGGTTAATTATCATCAATGGAGATGATGGAATTTGGATTATGTAGTTCTATATCCCTTAAAGAAGTTGAAATAATGAGTCTTGAGAAACAAGTAGTTTACTTCAGCAAGCGGTTGAATGATGATGCTCTAGGACACACCTTTGAACTATGGCATGTAAAATAAAATAAGAGTCATTTAAATTTTTGTTTACAGCATACCTAAATATTTTTATGCTCCTTGATTCAACATATTTTTTTAAAAGTCATAATCAATGATACTCTTTCAGAAATTCCAACATTAATATCTTTGTTTGGAGGTAGTAATTAATTAGATTAGGCATACTGTAAAAACAAAAACTACACTGTATAAAATATTTTTTTATAATAATTATTAAGATTGAAATGAATATATCCATGAAAGTGAAATATAAATTCTTTGGGTTACTCCCATAAATAATTCCAAACTAAATCTTTATATTCCAAATTCAAATTTGAACATCGCTTTCGGTTATTTTCTAAAAAAATGATTCAAATGCATTTTTATGAAAATATAGATAAGTAATATCCCCATGAAATGTATATTTGAATTATATTAATATGATATTTAATAATAAATATTTATAAACATGAAAAACTCCCTAAAAATATTCCAAAGAAACTCTTTACATTCTAACTGGTTTGAATTTGAATATTTCAATTTCTAGAATTTCAGCATAAATATCAATATGTTCTTAGTCCATGAAAATCTCATTTAATTATACATTAGAAAATTTAAAGTATTTTCCAATAGATTATAAAATTTTAATATCTATTTTTAGTATAAATGTTTTTAATTATATCAATAATAAACATGAAACAAATGGAAAGGTGAAGAATTATGTAAAATATCACATATTTTTAGTTAGTAAAGAATCCTATAGAAACTCGCACGACTACATAGGAAAATTCATAATAGAATATCATGTATCCATTTTTCAACATGTATCAAAATTGACGTAGCTGAGTCTATGTAAAGGAATTATATACCTGATTTCACATAATCAAAATAACTTATGTGTTTCACATACTTGATTTTACATAGTATATTTACATAGAAATTTCACATAAGAAAATTTATTTAACTATTTCCCACTACATATTCAATTTATAGACATATTTTATTCTATTTATGTTGCTTAAAATCCATGTATCTAATTATCACAAAAGAAAATTTTCTCATATAAAAAAATTCATATAGGTGATTCTAGAAATCTTTAAACAGCTTTCCTTTTGAAATTTCAGACAAAAAAAGTCCTAAACAATAGAATCATATATATCTTCAGATAAATTATATTTATATAACGTATTCATCATTGCAAATAATCTATAAAAAATTAATTTAACTTATTTATCCCAATATTTCATTAAAATATAATATAAAAACTACTGTGGAAAATTAAATATTTCATATTGAAAACATGTATTAATTCCTAAAAAAATTATGAACATGATAGACATTGATAATGTGTTTAATTTCATCTAATAAAATTTAGATAAATAAATTATATTTAAAAATCATCAATAATAAATGTATTTTATTTTTTGACCAATTTTATGGCCTAAATATAAAACGTAGTCGATTATTAGAAATTTTTTAGGTGGTGAAAAAAACATTTACATGGATTTTCAACTGGCTCTGTGGATTATCATTTGGCTATATGGTTAACAGCGAAAATAAATTCCAAAATGATATTTAAAATTCATAAATTACATAATTATCTTAGTAACACATCATGAAATTTGTATAACATGAATTGACTAACCAATACATGAAATCAAATGATGTTTTAAGAAAAGAATAATAAAATATAATCAATTTTTATCATACTTTAATAAACACATAATATAAAAAACTAAATGTAGAATTGAGTAAAAAATAATCAAATTAAAGTATAAATAATGTCTACCTCTAACAATATATAATATAACAAGTTACGGTAACACTTAATTAAGACATATATTAAAGGGAATAAAATATGTAACATTATAACAATTATAACTAGTCATGATATGATATTTTGTAATTATCAAAACACGAAGTTGTTCAAGGAGACACTCAATAGTGGTGAATGAATCTAAGTGGTCATTTTTCACAGAATTTTATTATTTTTAAGTTGATAATTTATTTTTACTTTTTAGGTATAAAATAATTACTTTAATTATATCGCAATGCTGATGCAGTGCTTATTAAATTAATGGAAAAAAATTATTTTGTTTAAAAACATTAAAATTAATATAATTTGATGGATTTATGGTGTTCTAAAACTTTTATGGATAAATATGACATATTTTTGTTGTGTAATTGTACTATATTCAATTTATTTCATTTTCTTGGTGTCTTCAATGTAAACCTCAATTAATAGTGTCAAATTTGAAAACAATTATATTTTAAGAAAATTATATACTATTAAACTATTCAAAAAAAGAAATCAAAAGAGGACAAGGTGGGTTATATAAGGATGAAAATTTCATCATGTTTCCATTTATGGGAATATTTTCACGTTAAAATTAAAAAAATTAACCCTTTAATTTTGAAATTTTGTTACTGCGGTAAAGCTTAAAATTGTTTAACCAATGGTTAATCAAAAGGATAAAGTTTTAAATTCCACCAAAACCTTTCTAAATTTCATTGAATGTTGTTTTTGCAACCCTCAACAAATTTTCTTATAATTCATGGCCATATGGAGTCAATTTCCTTGATAATGACCGTTTCATAATTAAATATTACATGAAATTCGAAAAGTTTCCCACCCATAAATTATAAAAGTTCATCTCCAATATCACTTATTTATACCATATTCAGCCTTATATCTCAACTAAGACCTATATTAATTTAATCCTATATTCCATAAATTCATACTAGTTCTTTTTTATTCAAAAATACCATTCCTTAATTGAATAAAGTGTAGTTCAAATGTAGTTTCTCAATGAAGAGGTATTTTCCTTACTTGTCCCCTTTCAATTTTTTGTTTCTTCCAAATAATTAATATATTATTCAACCATGTTGATATAAAAAAAATATGTATCTACCATATACATAAACTTTATTATGTTTTTGTATTAACACATATATATCCCCTTTTCCATCAACTACAAAATGAAATCGTCATTTATGCGTATGGAGGACAACCGCCTCACGAACCGATGTAGTTCATTTTTCATTTATACTCTACCTAAATGGTAAAAAGTATTATTTAATAAATATATATGATATATATGATAAAATTATTATTTTTTAATGTTTAATTATTAATTACCTTTCTTTTATTCCATTTATCAAAAAATAGAAGCAATGTCCATGCGTATTTATGTCCTAACGTCTCCATGAACGTTTTAATTCATTTTTATCTCTATATATTTTATATATGACTATAAATATATATATATATAAAGTGGATATATATATATATATATGAAAAATAAATCATTTCTAATATCTTCGATATTAACTAAACAAGATCATAGTACAAGGACAAAGATTACCAACCCAAAACATATAAACAAATACGAAGCAGTTATCGGTCGGAATAGTGATTTTAAAAAAGAATTATTAATACATGTTATATATAAAAAATACATGGTAATATATATATGAATAATATTTTTTAATAGATTTATAATAAACTATATTTATAATATACTAGGTTCTAACACATACGACATAAGTGCGAATTGAGGTAAGGGTTTATTGTCTTACACTGTCTTCGTAGGGACATATGTTATATAATGCACATATCTTATTTTATGAGATTTTTATATTGACCCTTTGATATTTTGTATCTTTAAAATACTTATTGTCATGATATTTAATGTTTCAATTTAATTTATTCTTTCATGTGGTTTTCGATTCAAAAGTTACACAAGTTTTTGGGGTTTTATGTTACATTCTCATTATTTATCAGGATTATTTATAATTATGTTCCATTAATGGAATATTATTCTATAAATCTCTAGAAACTCGTAATGTTACTTATAATCTATATATTTATGAAAACTAAATCTATTTCTATCATTTTTATCTTTTTAATTACCTAAGATACCAAAGGAATGTTTTTAAATAAAACCCATTTATTTCCCTCTTATATTGAAAATCATTTCTCTTCCATGTCGATGTTATATAATAATGTTTTAAAAAATTATTTTAATATTCTAAATTTATTTTTTAAATTCATATTTATCCATTTTTTTACAAAAAAAAATAAAATGGGTCTTCTTGTTATTTTCTGAACAAGGTACATTTTTACTTTTTACCAAAAATATAAAAGGAATAATTGTTTTAATATATATGGGATTATTAGGGTTTCATATTATAACGACCATTCAATGATTTTGAGCACCACTTACAAGTTTATATAGTTATTTTCAAAGACATTTTTTTAATTTAATAAACCATTAAATTTAAAAAAAATTGTTTTCAAAGTGGAAAGAGTATTTTCCTCAAGAATGTTTTCAATGATATTTTATTGGTATTTATATTCATTGAAGAGAAAAAAAACATTATTTTACTTTTTATTTAATAGGAATATGATTCAAGGGTACTATCTATATTCTTTCTCTATATTAAAATATTTATGATCGAAATATCTTTACTAAACTCATTTCTTTTAGATGATTTATACTGTGATAAATATATAAAATATTCTCGAAACCCATTTCATTTCCATGTGATATGCCAGGATGAAATTTTTATGAATCACATTTATTTTTCATGGTTTATGAAGTTATTAATTTTTTATTATATTTTCCTTTACATATTAATGATTTTTATTAACTAATGGGTGGGCTCAAAATTATATATCTCTCTAATGCATTGGGTAAAGATGGATATCTCATGAGATAAATATTACATAAATAGGAAGTGAACCTAGTTTCGTAAGGGAATATATACACAATAATAGTATTTGTAGTGAACATTGAAATCTATGATGGTTTGGGTAGTAAAAAAATCCACTATGATAGTATTTTCATTGATTGGTGACTACTCTGGAAATTATTTGCTATAATAATTTTTCTTCCACAAATTTATGCCTTATATTAATGTTATTATCACATGGATCATATTATTTTATTGCATTGTGATTTTTTTTTAAATAAAATGTTTTATTCCAAGACATCGTATTATAATCTTTAATATATAGGGTACGGTTTTTAAATTTTAATCTCATGTTCTGATACCCTTTTGGTCATTTTATATTATTATCTCCCTTTTTACCATTACTATGAATATGAGCTCACTATTTATAATATTTGATTTTCCCTTGTATATGGAGAAAAATTTTATGTATGATGTGTCTATGAAGGGTTCTAGTTAATAATATCTATGTTAGAGATGTTGTATATCTTTAATGAATGACTGGTTTATGTATCCATGTTTCCAAAGACACTAAACCATTAACAGTTCAAGCATGGGTCGAAATGTTATGTATTAACTATTCTTCTATTAATATATAATATATATTAATGAAAATTATGGCTCTCTATAGCTGGTATCATAGTAGGGTTTAGTTAATATTTGGATATTAGGACAAGAAAACATTATTGAGAACCCTGGAGAGAAAATTCTAATTATAAGATAACACCCTAAAGTTATGGTAAGGAATATATTATGTGGTTTTACTTGAAATACATCCATATATGGAAGTTAAAAGTGTAATTAGTTTAGTAATATATACATCTATGGGTAACAACCCTAAAAATATTCGATCAGGTATATTCTGACTATCATCCTAATACTGAATGATTTTTTCCTTGATTCACACCTAGCTTGACACTCTTAGGTGGTATTATTAGGTTAATTTAAATTTTCATAATGAACCATTATGAAGAGTTTTTAATAGATAAATATCATGGATGTCCAAGGTTAATAATAATGTTTTATATGTTGAAAATAATTTTTCATAAATTAGAGTTCCTATAATGTAATTGTTCATGATTTATCACTGTGACTATTATTTTTCACACTATTCTTTTCGGTATTAGTCAATGGACGAGACCAGGAGGATTCATGTTAATATTGAATGATAGTGTAATGATTTTCATCATTAGAATCCAAACTAAATAGAAATTATAATATTAAACCTTTTGATTATTCCTAATCACTTATCCCATTATATAATTAAAAACCTATACATAGGTGAGTTTCGTAACATGCCTAATAAGAGTAAGATGGAGTTTCCTTAATAACATAGGAGAAAAAAATTAAAATTTATACATTTTGATAATGTGGATGAATCAAATAATGAAATTTCTAAAAGGAATGGGAAGATATTTTCTTTTTTGAAACAAAGCACATAGAGAAATTAATTGCTATGTAAAAATAAAGAGTAAGATGGAGGAAAATGAATTCCATATGAAGGTACCTTTTATAGTTCTTATTCTAATGTGTGGGGAATATTAGAATTGTCTGATATAATTCCCTAATCCAAGGGTTATGTCCAATAACAAAGAATGTCCAATTCAATGATAATCTTCTATTCGAAAGTATTGAAGTTTTTATGTATTGGGATTTAAGAATTATTCAATAGAATGTCATATCAATGTTATTTTGTATATAAGAACCATGAAACACATAATTATTGTTCAAAATTATTTTTTATTATGGATTTGAAAACGTATGTTAAATTGTACATATAAAATAAAATATAAAGATTTGGTAGGATAAATATATGATTGACATTGATTAGGTAAGTGGTATAGTTTTGGTGGCCTTAAATTGGTTAGAGATTTCATGATAATGTGATTTAGGAAGTATTTAATGAATTTTATTGAATTTTTTGGACTTGTGGAATATATTCAATATTATGTAATGTTATTTGATGAATAAGGATAGTGTTAGGCTATTATCATGGTTTTATAAGTTTATGTTTTTTCGTAATTTTAGCCCCTTTGATTTTTTAATTGATGGGATTTTTAGGTTATTAGAATCTTTTATTATATTTTAGGAAATAAAATCTAATGAGGTTTATACAAGCCTCCTCTAAATCAATTTTTTCATTTTCAAAAAGCTGCTTTAGGATTAGTGGGAAACTATTACATTTCCAACAAAAGTTGCGCTAGAGTCCACAAAATTCAATTTCAAATTGAAACTTTAAGAAAACATCTTCAACCATCTTGGTTTCCAAGAACATTGTGTCACACGCCTGCATCGAGTTGTACGCCTAACACATCCAACGTCTCCTTTCACCTCCCCCACACTGGAGAGACCCACCTAAATCACCACCACCGCAATCTACCAAAATCATCTTCATAAGCTAACATCATTAACCATAATGAGCATCAACAACCGAAAAACCAGAAATCACCACAAATCCCCTTCCTTCACGAGTTCTTCCCACTGCAAACCATCACAAGTACTTACAAATAGAAAATACTAGGAAAACATATTTAGAATGAGTAGGAACAAAGCTGAAATATAGGGCCAGCATGAAAATCATCAATCCTAGTAGACCGGAGGAGCATATCCAACCATCTTGCAACACAAAAAAATGAGATTCCCAGAGAGATTCAACCAAAGAAAACCAACACAAAACCGCCGAAATCGAATCAACAGCAACAGGTGAATCCAAAAATTAGAAATAAGAAAAATGTTTGAGAGAGATAAACCATTACCAAGTCTGGACGTGATAGATTAAGCAAACATATCCCATCTTCGCCAACAGCCCGACCGGAGAAGACCACCACGAGCCTTCAAAGAATACAATCCTTCATATCATGACCACAACCCTTAAGCTTTGTAAAACCAGGAAGATGTCATGCCACCAGAAACCACGATCCCACAAACGCTCTAAAGAGTGAGCTGGAAAACAAAGTGACCTTATTTCAAACCGGTCGTACACCCGAGTATCGTGAATCAATGCACCGCAGAGTCCGAGCTTGAAACCACAGCAAGAGGTTGAGCTACAAACACGAAATAGAGAAAACTGGAAGAGTTCATAGCAGGACCACCATGGGGAGGATGAAGGCAGTAGTGGGGGAAAACCTAGCGCCGAAATCCCCTTACGGTCTCATTCTCGGCCGTTCCTTTATTGAGGTTTATACAACCCTTTGGATTAGTATATGATTTTTTAAGATAATTAAGCACTATTGGATAGTGTAATAAGGATAATCATTATCATTGAAAAGTGATTCATTGATAATGTGGTAGTTTCAATGATATTAATGGTCATGTTAAGGATTACCATCCATGTTAGTATATGATTTTTATTCATGTTATTTTTGGTCATGTTTATTACATTTCAAGATTATAAAATTGATTAGGGATATTTCACTATGTTAAGGCATATGTAACCCACGGATTTAACATGTGATTTTACCAGAAATATTATTTAGAGAGAATTAAATTAAATACCTACATATATGACGAATATATTGATATAAGTTATTGATATGTTAGTGTTTTAGGCATGAAAAAAATCATATTCATTACTCATTATTTGGAGAATCACACTGGAAAGTTCATGAAATTGATTAAAGAATAAAATTATAATTACCAAGTAATTATATTTCCATATATTATTACTTTATATAGAAATTAAGTTTTCAACTCTATGAAAAGGATCTTGAAACAAATGTAGTCATATATCCTTTAATTCCTTTGAAATGATGGTAATTTTTACACCTCATCAATTTGTTGTTTTTTCCCATTAAAAATTTTTATAGACATTCTGTTTCTTATGATCAATATTATCTATAACACTCCATAATTATATGGATAATAAATATTTATGACACATCTATATTTCACCATCCCACTAATGTTATCCTACCTAGAAACTGTGATATGTGTCATTCCAAAAGACCATTTTAGTTATCTTTCACTATTTTAAAGAGAATGTTTTATTACACCTTTATATGATGTGGGTTTTCAAGAAAAGAATTTTTAAATATTGGACACTCAATTACATAGAAAAAAAAATATTTTTAGGTCCCAATTTATTTTGGGGGATAATGTAATGCCCATATATTTTAAAAGAACACTTTGTTTGATAGCGTACAAGATAGAAAACACCGAGCTTAAATGAACCGTGAAATATTATATTCTTATTATATACTAGCCACAGAATTGGATGGTATGAATAATATTAATTTTATTTTGAAATAGATATAATGTTCCTACTCAGTAAATATTTATTAATTATTAGTAAATAATCATTCAATTTCTATGTAATGTTATATTATGGGTAAAAGAAATTTCCTTCAAAAATGATTTTTATTTTATATGATAAAATATTATATAATTTTTTTAAAATTTTAGAAATTGAATTATAAAAAAATGAAAACCATTTTTCAAATATTTAAATACAAATTATCTTAGACAGAATTTCTTGCATTTTTTCTAAAAATAGAGAATTTTTAGTGAATAGTGAAATACAATGTTTTTTATTGAAAAAATATTGTTCTGTTTCAAGATTTTAAAAATATTCAATTTTATAAAATGGTTTCAAAGTAAAATTAGATATCATTTATATTAAATAATCCAATTAAATTCATTGGAATCAGTTTTATGTTTTTATTTGGCATAAAAAAAATTTATATGAAAATTTTTATTTTTTGGAAATATCATTTTATGCATGCGATGTATATTTATATTCATAAATTAAAATAATAATTTTTTGGAATGATTTTAATGAAATTTTTACATTATATAATCAATAAAATTAATTATCATCCATCGTTTTTCATGGCATAAGAATAAATAATATTTTCTTCTTAAAAGTTATGTTTTTCTAAAAAAAGATTTTTTTCCTGTTTTTGCGAACTTATTTTAAGATTAATTTCTGAAAAATATAGTATTCTAATATTAAAATATTGATTCCATATTTTTAATCATGAAGTTCAAATTTTAAAAATTTCCCTCTTATATTTTGTGCCAATATGAATAGTAATCATGGAAAATTTATCACTTCAGTAACGGGTAAATAGGGTTAATCTAGGTTAAAACTAAGTGATAAGGTCATAAAATTTCATCTGAATACTTAATGGATTAATTTAATTAATAACTTATCAGCATATTATTGAACTTAATTTGTTTATAGAACTCTTTTCTATAAAAATTACCATTACAATATTTAAATTAATAACAGTTACACAATGTCGGTCTCTTAGTTTTAAATATATTTTTATATTAAAATCATGAAAAAGAAAGTGGTGAATTAATATAATGAGTAATTTTATGAAAAATAAAATTATATCCATGATTATAATTTATTTATAAATTTTTGGTATTAAATAATAACTTTTAATTATTTCACAACACCATCACAATATTTATTCAATTAATAAAAAAATGAAATAAATGATTTTAAAAAAGTTAAAAGTATTATAATTTAATGGATTTATTGTGTTACAAAAATTAATTGGATAAATATAACATATTATTTATGTGTAAAAGTATAATATTGGTAATCTAAATTTTTATTTGTGTCTTAAATGTTAAATTTAATGAATAGTGTCAAATTTGACATTAATGATATTTTATAAAGATAATATTTAATTAAAATTTTTAAAAATAATAAAAATATTTAAATTTGGAATGTTTGAAAACATATTGTCAAATGTTTCTTCCCTTGTGAATTTATGGTTCAATTTTCATGTTATATGTAAAAATAATTACCTTTTAATATTAAATATGTTGTTACAGTGATTAAGATTAAAATTGTTTAACAAAGGGACAAAAAGGTAAGGTGTAAAATGACACCAAAACATGTCAAAATTAAATTTTAGGATTTCATTTTGACCATATATACATTTTTTTAATTAATCGTCATTTTGTATTATTTTTCATGAGAATTAAAATTATTCTAAATTAATATTTTAATAAATTATAAACATTCCCCGCACCTCAATTATATAATGGAACCTCCTCCCTTACTTCATTACACCTATTTGAGACCTATATATCAAAAAATAATTTCCATAATTACATTATATATTTCTAATAAAAAACATAGATCTTTTTTATTTTCAAAAATACCATCCCGTCATGGCTTAAGGTGTAATCCAAAAGGATTATTTCAGCAAATAAGTAATCGTCTTACCTGACCACCGTTAATTTATTTATTATTCCAAATCCTTATATTATTATTAAACGATGATTATGTAATATCATTTTTATACCCCAAATTAATATATTTTATTTTGTTAATTTATTAACCTATATTAATCACCTATTACATGAAATGGTAATTGAAACCATCATGCATGTGTTTAAAAGACTTCACCTCACGAAACGATGTAATTATTTTTTTCATTTTCATGTTACATGGATGATAATAAGGATGTATTTATTAAATATGTATGATATATATGATATAATAATTATTCTTAAAATTTGAATCACTATTTACATTTCATTCATTTCATCTTTCAAAAATTATAATAAGGGTTCATGCGAACGTACGGCATACCATCTCAATAAACGATGTAATTCATTTTTCTATATCTATGTATTATGGATGACTATAAATATATATATATATATAATGAATATAAATGATATTTATATCTGAATTAAGAACCTAGAGATAATGTATCCATGTTCAAAGTAAAAGAAAAAATTTAACAAAACAAAACATACATGGAAAACAAAGAAAATATCACCTAAAACAGTAATTTTAATAAAGGAATGTTATCAAATGGGTGATAAAAGTTATAAATAAATAATATAGGGTTTGATATATGTTATTATTATACTGAAATATATTTTAAATAAACTTATTTTTATAATATAGTGATTGGTTCCTCAGTTAGAGGTTTATCATCCTAAATTATATTCTTCGGGTTATATGTTATGTTACAAACATATCTTCTTTTATGAGGTATTTATATTACCCTTTTGACATGTTAGATACTAAATATTATTATTTAAATGATATTTAACGTTTCTTTTTAATTTATTTGAAATTTTCTAGCCTGGATATATGAATACCTTATAGGGGGAGGGTTGAATAAGTGATATCTTTTTCCTTTATGTTTCTTTATAAAACAACCTCAACCTCAAGAAAATGATTTTCCCCCTACTAAAAACAATTAAAACACACATACATAGAAAAAATAGAATTTTGAAACTTCACTACTCAAAAAGGGTATATACATCCTTGGTATGATTTTAAAATGATCTAATTCCACATAATCCACTGTAAAACAACCCTTTTGTGTGTAATACAACAAGTAGGATATTCCCTTAAACTCAGGTGGCACTATGATCAATACAAAAGTTGTAAGATCCCATATTTTTTGGGTACTTTTCTCTATTTTTTTTTATTTGAGCCTTAGTGGCTCAGACTTTTTTGGATACAGAGATCCTTTATGGGAGAAAATAAATTAAGGTTCAATGATATATGATAGTTTGAATTAATTGAGTCTGAGTATAAATGGGTTATGTGTTAAAATGTTGATTTGGTGATTTGAGATACTTTTAAGGGAAAATGGGTTACAAAAACAACTTCATAACATTTACATTTCATGTAAGGGGATTAAAAATCATGTAATAATATATGGGATTTAAAAAAATAAATCATCAGTGATGGATATTTTTTTTCAAATACCATTAAAAAGAATTACATGATGTGTAAATGAATTAAATGTTGGGTTAATGCCTAATAGGTATTTTTAAAGTGGTTTTGGGGGTGATTTTCATTAGATTCCACTACATCTTTTCTCCTTTCGACCTAGGGGGACCCTCCAGGTGATTTCAGAGTTCCAAACATCCTTCTAGACAACTCTTTTATGTGATCCATCCCTATTAAGTCATATTGTTTTGGAAGGTCTTTAGATGATCCCGTAAGGGGATCTCGGCGCTAGGGTTTCCCCCACCGCTGCCTTCATCCTCCCCATGGTGGATCTGCTAAGTACTCTTCCAGCATCTTTTGTTTCGTGTTTGCAACTCACCCCCTTATTTTGGTTCATGCTCAGACTCCGTGGCACTTCAGTTCACGATACTCGGGCGTAAGTCTGGTTTGAGATAAGGTCGCTTTTTTCACCAGCTCACTCTTTGGAGAGTTCATGGGATCGCGGTTTCTGATGGCGTGATGTCGTCCTAGTTTGCTGAAGCTTGAGGGACATGGACATGATACGAAGGATTGTATGCTTCGAAGATTCATGGTGGTATTCACAGGTTGGGCTGTTGGCGGCAACAGGTTATGGATGATCTTTTGTGTCCGGACTTGGTGATGGGTTTTCTCTCTCGACCTTTTTCTTCTTTCTCATATTTAGATTCACCTGTTGGTGTTGATTCAATTATGCTGTTTTTTGTTGGTTTGATTTGGACGAATCTCTATGGGAATCTCGTTGTTTTGTGCTACGAGATGGTCAGATATGCTTCTTCGGTCTATTAGGTTTGAAGATTTTCTTGTTGGCCCTTCATTTCGGTTTGGCCATGCTCGTTCTAAATCTGATTCGGTGCGGATCTGGTGGTTTTTTTGATCCTTTGGGAACTCAGTGATGTTGTTTATTTTTTTATGTGGAGCGGATGGTGATTTTATGGATGATTCTTTTGAGGGTTCTCATTGGTGATGATCAACGACGGTTTGTAGCGGGCTCTCTACTCTGATGGAATGATCGACGTATGGATGGGTGAATCGATGTGGCGGTGCGGGTGTGGTCTTCAGATAAGTTCTGGACGGTGTGATGTCTCTGGAGGCGCTAGAATGATGAAGGTGGGGCTCTCGCCGGCGTGGTGTGATCTCTGGTGTGGTTCTATAGGGATGAGGATGGTGCAGTAATGATGATGGCGACACTCCTTTACCAGTAGCAGTGTGATTTGCAGGATTTGTTTGCACAATGGATCATGCAGATACGCTACTGCCTTTTGGTTTTTGAGTTTAGATTTGGTTTGAATTTTGAAATTGTAAGGCTTAATATGTAGGGTTCCCACTTTTACCTCAAAGTGGCTTTTCATGACAATAAAAAAATGATTTGGCATAAAGTCATCTTGTTTGGCTTTCTTCTTTCTCTTCTTTCTTCCCCCACCCACTGTGGTGAAATCCTATATCCAATTAAATTTTTTGTTTTTCTCTTGATCAATCGTGATCTATAAAACTCCTTATAAAAAACGGCACCATCTTTTTTTATGGTTTTTTGTTGTTGAAAACATTGTTGGATCTTTGGTTGAAGGTTGGTCGTACAATCTTCAATTCCCAAAGTTGTGAAAATGATTCATGTATGAAACTTGTTGGATTTTCATCGTTCTTCTCCAATTTTAATTCCTAAATTGAATTAGTTAATGTGGATGATTTATTATTTGTATTAGTTAAAATAAATAATTAATTGTAGAATTGTTTATGAGATATAGAAATTTTTATTTAGATAATTAACAAACGGAATAATTAGGGGATATTGACCTAGTTGAATCGAGAGAGTTAACAGTGGATTTAATTATGTTCTTTTGATATTGTGAAATAGACAATTATTTGTGAGATTAATTGTGAATATTTGAGATTGGGATTAGGGTATTTAATTCTGAAAATTAATTATGGAATTTTAATTCTAAATATTAATTAATTACTTGTTAATCTAATCAATGATTCGATAACATCATTAATTGGTGAATTAATTAAGGTTAATTATGTGATAAAATAATTATTTAATTAGTAATGGAAATTATGTTGATAATTAATTGAATGTTAATTATGTGTAAAGGAATGGGAACATGTTCATTTACTTGAGAAGTAAATATGGTAACATGGTCATTATACTTTTCAGTAATGGAATAAGAACATCATCATTCGATTGTAAATTATACATGGTAACAAGGAAATTATATTTGTGAGTAATGGAATTGTAACATGGTCATTAAATTGATATGTATACATGGTAACATGGTCATTATAATTGTTAAATAAATAATCTGAACATTGTCCTTATTTTTTGTGATGGTTGAGTCGCAACATGGTTATTCAAGTAGGGATTAAATAATGGTAACATGGGAAATAAAATATGAACTAAATAATGGTAAAAAAGGCACTCTGAGATATGTCTTAACTTGATAATACTTTGGGATCCAACATGAGCTTAAATAGGTTTTGGTATATGATATCACTTTTGAATACATCGGGCTACGGCATGAGCTGAAGAAGGTATCAAGATTTTATATCACCAAGAACACTTTAGGATCCAACATGATCCAAAGCTGGCATGAGGAATGGGTGTCCTCTAGAACCATGGAGTTAATGTGGTAAAATTAAGAATAAATGATTTTGAGATAACTTTTTATTTAAGAATTATAATTATTTAGTTGTATAACTCCATTCCCTATTTTTTGACTGAATTTGTTTTAGAAACATTTGGTGGTGGCCTGCTAAGTTGTAATCACAAAATCATGTTGATTGGTTAATACCCAAATAGACTTTACTGTTGTATGAAATTTTAAGGGAAATGGTCTTATGTTGGATGGGTAATTTGGGTATTGTTAATGTTTGGGGAAACTAGACTTGATTGGGGACCTTCTTGGGAGTTATTGTTTTCCTTCGTTCATTTCATATATTAGAAACTTGACAAATACATTAGTATTGAATTTTTCTTCTTTATTTGGATATTATATTTCATGTTTAATTACTATAAGATATTAGTGTGTCTATCATTTTTTTTATTTCTTTTTCTATTGTTTTTTCTTTCAACTGGGGTATTAATTTAGTAAAAGAGGTTATAGTATTCCCATGAATGACTTGTCATACCCTCGATGCTAGTCAGAAGCCTCTGGAAATAAAGGGATGCATGCTTGAGGTCATGTGATCGACCAGTTTGGGGAACTAGTGTATGACACCTAGGTTGGGACATTATAAAGTGGTCTCATATCTGAGCATTCTTTTCTTTTTATTCTTCCTTACTATTTTTGGAAGGGAGGCAAATAGACTAGGAAGATTCAATCCTCTGTAATGAACTCATTCAAGGGAGTTTCAAACACATGTACGAGGGAAAACTCATGTAATCAGGGTTGGATTGTATTTAATGATATTTTTTGTTATAGTTGAATGATATTTAACCTTGCGTGACACACTTTTCGTGTGATATGAAAATTATTTTATAATATTTATGAGAATTGACTTGTGTTTCAAAATGGAATGATAGTTAAGTCTGCATGCATCATTCTAGGCACTCATGATAAATTTGTGACCTGAATTATTTTTGGAATGCACAAGAAAATGGGTTTTGGTGTATGTTGTTAAACCTAAACTGTTTTCATGGATTTTGAAATTGAATTGAAAATGGTTTCTAATATGAAATTTTAGTTGTTAAAATGATTAAATAATATTAATAAGTGTGTCTAAATTTGAAACTTTATATGATAATGAGAATTCCCTTGAGTTCCAAGACCTATATATAGTATGGAAGAGGGTAGTAATAGTTCCTCAATTTGGACCACCTAGTGAGTATTTGGGAAAATACTTTTTTTTATTAATTTTCCTCTTATGTAAATGTGATAAAGTTGTTTTATGATTACTAAAATTCTTTTTTCATTATAGAGATATGCCTCCATGAAGATACTTTTTGTGAGGAAAACAAGAGGTTTTGGTTATTAATGATCTATCAATAGTGGAACCTAAGGAACTAATAATTCCTGGTGAGGGAGAAGGGTGGATTTTTTGTGTGAACATTGAACACTTCATGCAATTCATAAAAATAGATCCAAGGTGGGTGGTTGAAAGAATGTATGACCTGGAGAGAGAGTTTCAATTGAAACACCCTCTGACTTTCACTATAGAGGGTGGACCTAAGGGATGTGACTTCTAGTTTGATTCCATTTAGATGATAATTGACCATTTCGAGACACCTGTAGAGAAGTGTTTCAAGTAATAATGTTATATGCTATAAAGATCAATAAAGAATTTTTGGGATGTTCATGTGCTGATTGGATAGACTGATGGTATTTTATTGATGGACTTATTGGAGAGGTTCTTGGAGAAATTCTAACAAGAAACTTTAATGTGGGAGAAAGTAGTGGAGTTCATGTGATTGACTCATGGAAGCATGTTCATTATGGATTATGTTGGATGCTTTATATAAATATAGTTATCTTCTACAGTGTTTATAGAAGATGAAATATCTACAGTGATATGTTTTTAATATGGACTTAAGTGTGATATTAGGTCCCAAATTCACCACTAATATGTAAAAGAGTTTGTTTAGGGGTTATATTAGGATCTCATCCCGAAGAGGATTTTGAAGTGGGGTTCCATATATGTATATATAGTTGTTACTGGATGATCAGGAGGTGTGAATTATGAGAGTAAGAAGAGTTGTTATGATAATGTTATCTAGAAAAGTGGAAATATGAGTAGACATACTTGAGGATTAGATGCGCAGGTCCTTAATGAAGTGATTTATCATTAGTGTGGTTGGTCAGGAAACTATCTTCGACACTATCCCTAGCCACCAATATATTTATGATCTTACAGAAATGTGGGACATATATAGATGTTCTAGAGGAACACAAGACAAAGGTTTAGTGATAGAGAATCCAGACAGAACTAGAGTGTGAGAAGAGGATATTCTACACCTTATTTGACTGGAAGTTTGAGTTCTACTATCTGATATGGTAGAGGTGGTGGACGTGGATCTACTAGACATGAGTTACAATATCAACAAATTTGTGCAACTTAAGGGATTCATATAGCATCATTTGGAAGAGGGACAAAAAAAACTACATGTAGTGAAGTCTACACATGTGGATAGTGATGTTAGACTTTCAATAGTAAGGGGTGATATTTTTACAGCCTCTACATTAGCTAGTGCCATATTTGATACTGGTGCCTCTCATTCCTTTTTTTTTAAATCTTATTAATGGTCTGAGATTAGCGGTGGATTTTTTGAATAGGGTAATGAATAAAGATACTCGATTGGTAATGTGGTCTTGAGACATCTATTTCTTCAATGGATATCCTATTATGATCATTGAGTATTATTTTATATGGGATCTCTATATCATTGATATGTCAGGCTTTGACATAATTGTGGGTTTGGATAGGATAGTCACATACCATGATCAAATTTTTTATTACCATAAGAGAGTGATTTTACATCTCCTAAGGGTGACCATTATAGTCATCGTGGAGCGTGGATAGTCTAGAAAGGTTGAAAAGGTCCAATTAATAAATAACTAGGAGAGATCATAGCATAGAAATCTATTTTATTACTAGATTATACAGGTGTATAGCATGATATCATTCCCCCAGTAGTGGAATAGTTTGAAGATGTGTTTACCAAATACTTCTTTGGACTACCACCTGAGAGATATGTAAAATTCAATATTGATCTCATGTCAAGGCCTAAGCTAGTTTCTATTACACAATACATATTTGTTCCAATAGAGATTCAAGATCTCAAGACTCATCTAGAGGATTTTTTATTATAAGGGTTATATCCATCCGAGTGCGTCACCTTGGTGATCACATGTGTTGTTTTCAAAGAAGGCTGATAGGATTTTTCCCTTGTGACTTGATTATAGAAGGTTTAACCAAATTAATGTGAATATACGGTATCCTCTTCCCTGTATCAGTGATCTATTTGATCATTTTAGAGGAGCTTGTGTGTTCTCTAAGATAGACTTGAGATAGGGTATCATCTGATGATAGTTCAGACTTCTGATATACCAAGGAGTTATTTCAAAAGTAGGTATAGCCTATATGAATTCATTATAATGTCTTTTGGGTTGACGAACACACCAGAAATGCTTATAGCCTTGATTAACATATTCTTTCATCCATTCATGGATTAGTTTGTGGTGGTTTTCTTGGATGAAATCTCTGTGTACTCCAATAGTAATGAAGATCATTCCCAATATCTTCACAACATCCTGACTACACTAAGAGAGAATCATCTATATGAAAACATATCTATGAGAAAATTTTTGATTAATTAGGTACACTTCATGGGACACATAATCTCAAAGGATGGTGTGTGCGTTCACCTAGAAAATGTTCAGGAAATGGTTACTTGGGAGCATCCCGAGAATGTGTTCAATATATGTAGCTTTCTAGGGTTAGCTGGAAATTATCGAAGATTCATCCAATACTTTTCCCAATTGTAAGAACCTTTTTTTGTCATGACCAAAAATGGTATAAAGTTTTATTTGATAGAATCAGTTGAGAATGACTTCTAGGAGTTGAGTAAGCACTTGACATCAACACCGATTTTGATCCTACCTAAGCTAGGTGAGGAGTATACGGTGTACTGTGATGATTCATTGATTGGACTCAGAGCTGTGTTAATGCAAAATGATCAAGTTGTGGTGTATGGGTCTTAGCAGCTAAGTCCACATGACCAAATATACCCTATGCATGACCTTGATCTAACAACTGTAGTTTATGATTTGATGTGTTGGAAGCATTATTTGTTGGGTGAAAATATTACTATGTATTCTGGCCATAAGTGCTTAAGGAACATATTTTTTCATGAATATTTGAATATTATATATTATAGATGGTTTGATTTTATGAAATATTTTTTTGATCTATCCTTTACACATGGTTATCGAATCATTGTTTCTGATGTTAAGAGTAGGAATACCCAGACTCATTCAGTTCAGGAGTCTAGTGTTGAGTGGAATATGATGGCTTTACTTGCTGGGATGCAAGTGGTGGTTTAAGATAGTGATGAGAATATGACACTCATATTACTTTCAGTGGACTCTATTCTTTTGAGATGAATTAAGATAGATAATATTAGGATGAAGATTTTTTAACCTTGAGGTAAAATCCTAAAGGTGGTGAGCCACCTTTGGATTGGAAAATAGATGAGGTTGAGATCATAAACATCATGATGTGAGTTATTGTGCATATGATCATGAGAAAGGAGCACATGCGAGAATTTAATGCCATAGTATGGGCGGTACATCGAGGTGTGATAAATTTGTATCATGAAGTATGATGGTAGTTTTGGTGTCTGGGAATGAAAATTGAGACAGCAGGGTTCATGACATGATATTACACCTATCATTAGGTAATAGTCAAGCATCAAATCATTAAAGGATTTATATAGTTATTAACAATTCTATAGTGTAAGTGGGATGACCTGAAAATGGATTTTTTAGTGGGTATCCTAAAAATACCATGTATGAATGATTCTATCTATGGTTTTCTCACCTATAAAGGAAACATTCACTATAAATCAGCTGGTAAATTTGTATGTTTACAAGATAGTCCATCTGAAAGGGGTCCCATGGACTATATTTTCTGATCATGACTCATGTATCACCTCACATGCAGATAACCAAGCTTGACGTAAATGGACATTTTAATAATTTTTCAGAATACTTAATACATAACAAAAACAGATGCCCATAGACCGTGTTAGTTTAGTTCCTTTGGAAACTTGGAACACAATATTCTAATCATGGTGAAAGATCTTCAACATCTCCCATAAATATCTTCCCCTTTATTTTTCTTACCAAAAACCAATATTTATATCATGGGGAAAAGAAAACATAAAAAGGGTGAGCTCAAATGCAAAGTAATTGTAAACATGGGGAACTTAAAAACAATCCATAGACATTTGAACATAAAAGTGTGAACATAAAACATCAAAATCTGAAGCAATGACATAAATCATGGTAGTACATAAGGCATAGATCATAATGGAACATTTACTATGATAAAATAGCATGGGAAAAAACATGTAATTGTGGCAACCATTAATCAAAAGATATGATTTCCATAGTAGTCAAGGCATTTCTTCCAAGACCATCATAGTGGAAAAAGTCTATTACTGAACTGGTTTTAATTGTCGTTCGAGCCCTATATTTCTGAACCAGATTCACTTTCCATTCCAGCCATGTCTATCTCATGATATATAAATCATTACTGAATGCGTTGGAGGGATATATAGTTCCCACCCATCTCATAATGAAATCATTCTTACATGTTCCAGAAAATAAACATAAATCATTCATCATAACACAAAGAATAAAATGGGTTTCATAAACATCATCCCATCATAACATAATCCATATAAAACAAATGGATATCATTTCATCATAAGAAATGTGAAGCCATGTAAATCATAGAGACATTATACATGAAACATTAACATAGGAAATATTGTCATCTTAGAATGAAAATGGTTTTGACAAAACACATGAAATGAATTCTTGAGGAAAATATCCTTTCTTCTTCAAAATCATCTTCTTTTCACAAAATGCCATTACATTTTAAAAGAAAATTATTTTTTTGAAAATATTTATTAAATATTGTATAGTATGATTCATGAAAATAAGGCATTATGAACCTGTATAAATCTTTTCATTCCATATTAGTTTAAAAAAACATTCTCCTCATACTTATAACGGAAAAGTCAGAAAGTACCTCGTATGGTAAACAAAAGAATGATTTCTTCCATAACACAAGGTAAAAGTCAAATAGGGGTAAAAATGACTTTAAACATACATAAAAGAACATTAAACACTTTATATAAAACATTTTTATGGACATCGATTAAAAATATAACCCCAGTAAATACTTACGTATAAGCAATCTCGGATAAAGATGAGATTGAAAAATTATCCCTTACCATATGTCTATTTTCTTCCATATGTGTATGAGACTCCTGTATAGTGGGCCTATAAATATTATTAACTTGTAACAGAACCATAATAATATTTATTTTATCATATATGATTCACTTACGACTTTATATTACCGGTACATTTGTCAATTCCTTGTTAAAGTAGTGTTTTGGGTAAAATCTTTTCATTTATCATCCGTGATTTGACTTGTAAATATTCATATGATTACATAGATCATGACTACTTACTTAAAAAATGTAAAACATTATTTATATATTATATATATTCAGAATATATATATATATATAATATCGATAAATGGAAAGAAATACATCGTTCATGGAGACGGTAGGTCGTACGTACGTACGAAAGCTGTTTTCGTTTCCCTATTAAATTGAATGGAAGTATGTAAATAAGATATACATAAATCCAATATCATTAATATGTCATATATTTCATGATTATTTATTATATATACTTTATAATCATTATTTAATGGTTAACTTGGAGAATAGATCTCATCACGTCGTGGAGACGGTAATCCGTACGTATGTACGATCAACGATGTCATTCCCATAATTATTGAATGGAATTAGAGTTGATGATATAACATCTCATAATTAGTATCATTTTATAATAACCATATATAGTTATTATTTAAACCATTATACCCATCCATGTAAGGTGGTGGTGTAAAACAGATTACACCACGGCGTGGAGACGGTATTCCTTACGTACGCACGCGCGGAGATTTCATTTCCCGTAGGATGGATAGAAGGTGAAATAGGGTAGGTTAATATTTATAATAAAATATCAGTATATGAGTGATACTTATGTTATTACTTTATTATGAGACAATAGAAGAATAGGTAGTAGAAGAAGAAATGAATTTGAAAGAATCAATAAAGGATATTACCTCTTCTTCAACGCGCCTCTTCTAAACCTCCTCTTAGGGCACTAAAGTTGGTCTTTGAAGAAGACCAGAACCTCTAGTATGCTACTAGGGAAGTGGAGAAGAGAAATGGCTAGTGGTTGGCTGATATTGAAGGCTCAAAATGGTGTGATAAAGAGAGGGAGGAGGTGCCCTTTTATAAGGGAGGAGAGGGGCACCTTTGGAAACATAAGAAATATTAATTTATAATAAATTCAAAACCCATTTAGAAACCTACAAAAATGACTCAAATACAAATATTAGATGAGATAGGGTTGTAATATCATAAAATAATAAATTTTAGACGTGTTGGAAAATTATTTAAAACCTTATCAACTTGATTTATCCTTATTTAATCAATTTAATTTTATTTGTGGTAATAATATTATAAATTATAAAATTGTGATAATTAATTACTTATGTGTTGTTAATTGTCCATAATTTTATACTTTATGAAATTTTTGACCATATAAATTTCAATTTATAATTTTTAAATATTTTTTTTTATTTTTAAACAATTTAATAATATGTTATTTTTATAAAATAACAATAGTCTCAATTTTGACACTATTCATTTATTTGAATTTAAATAAAATACACACAGAATATATGTTCAAAATAAATATTTAATGGATTCATAACATGTCATATTTATATAGAAAATTCGTGGATAACATTAATTATTTCATTTAATATATATTTTAATATTTTTAAAACCATTTATTTGATATTTCAATCAATAAAAAAATTTCAACATCTATATTGTGTCAAAATTAATGATAATTATTTAACCCATAAAAATTATAAATAAATTCACAGGATGTAGATAATTTTATTAGATTTCTGTAGAATATTCATGTTCTATGTTTTATGAAGTTTATCACTAAATTAAAATTATTACTGTTATAAGATATAAGAGAGTGACATGTTGTCACATTGTTTGGTTTTAATAATAATTATATAATTTTCATGGTCAAAAGTCCCTAAAATGAATCTATTCCAGCCCATAGGTGATATGGGTCGACATTTATTCATCCAATAAAATTTTGTCAGGTCTTAGGGTAATTTTATAATCTTATTGTTACCCTTAATTACCTGATTTACCTTTAACTATTGTAAATAAAAATTACCATAGTTACTATTCATAATATCAAAAAAAATAAAAGTAACCTATTAACATAATTTGGACCCACTAAATACAAATATTGAATCCATTTTCCAAAATTCAGAACATAGAAGTTTCAGTAATTAATTTAAAATTAGTCTCGTTGTTAAGAAAATGGGTTTTGAAAGTTAAAACATTATCAAAGATTAAAATGTTTTTACCTATGAATTCAATGTAAAATTAATGGAAATGAATTGAATGATATTAAATGGTAAAAATATATTCTATTTATACTTTAAAACCATTAGATATTATAATTTAACCATATAAATTATCTTGATGAAAAAAGTTGTGTTTAATTAAAATTTAGCGTGTTTTTACTATTCATCAAAATAAGAACGTTGTCAGAAAAATATCAAAACTTTATCCAATGTAAAATTTTATATCCTGATTAAAAAGAATAAGTATAATTTGTAAAATTTAACTTATAAACTTGAAAAAAATACATTTATAATGGGTGCTCCATTAAAAGGCGGCAAAACTGCATTTTTTTAAAAATGCTTCTTTTATCCAAAAAATTGATTTTGTTCTCATAACTCATTATAGAAAATGTGTAAGATGAATTATAATGTTATAAAATTCAAAATGTGGTTAGAACTATTCATAATGGATTGTTCATAATAATATTATAACAATATATCATTTTTCAGTGAAACTCGGAATTGCATATAACACACGGTGTTGAGGAAGGTCGCTCTTGCATGTAATGCAAGCCAAGACAGGGTTGCGTGTAGGGAAAGCTTCCTTTGATGTTGCGTATAATATACTAAAAATATATTCCAGTTATACATAGATCAAAATATATACATGGTGGTGTGTAAACTGAATTTTATTCGAAAGAACTTGAAATTGTGTTCATCATAAACCAAAATAGTGTTGTGTATACTGCAAGCTAATACAGTGTTATGTATAGTGCAAGATAATCTTGTTGAAGCATACAAAAGATGACATCAAAGAAATTAAAAATAATAATTCTCATAAAATTTTGGGGTGTTAAATTTTACCCCCCTTAAAATGAATTTCTCCCTCGAAATTCATCGGGGTTATAAATGGTTTTCTACTTGAAAGATTCTTTCATAGAAACCCACATCGTATAAAGGAATACTAAAACATCATTTTAAAAAAACATTAGAAACATAATGGATATGCAAAGTAACACATTATTGGGTTTCCACATAGAATAATATAGGAGGAAAATGGATATGGAAGAGAAATCTAACCGTCATTTTTGGATGAAGAGTGGTAGAGAACATTGCTATGAATAATCTAATAGTCACAAAGACATAAATTTTTTATGATCTAAGGTACCATCTGATTCATCAGATATGAAGGAACTAGGATAACAATTTTTTTTTCAAGGTCATTTCCCTAATGTTGATTAATTTTTGAGTTAAAAGAAATACTTACTTGATTTTGGTACAATCTCATGGTTTTTTGTGCCTTGAACAATTTCTACTTCATCTCTTAAATAAATGAAGTTGAATTTTTCTTCCGTGAAGTGTTAGAAGATCATGCGATATAATGATAGGTCATTCCATCAGTCTCAAACATAAGGTTAGCAAACTTTATATACATAAATCCATATTATGGTGAGGTTAATCCTATATGGTTCCAAAAATGGACTTATACTTCATTTATCATACCTATTAATAAAATAAAACAAGTTTCTACTAACCAGGTACTTCCAGCAGTCTAGTGGTAGGTGATAAAGGCCCTTCGCACTTCGGTTGTGGGTTTGATTCCAACAACCTTGTCTGATGTGATGGGTTTTTGCCTATCCTACAGGTTGTCCTTTTTCTAAAACTACAATATTATAACATTCTAGAAATAATATCGAAAAAATGTTCTATTCTTAAGCAATATTATCTTATGTCCAACATAATCCATTTCAAATCTTTAGTCTTATCCAAAATACTTCTATCCAAGCTCATAGTATAAAGACAATGATTAAAAGAAATTTCATCAACCAAGCATGTGAATACCATCATTTATCCCCCATATATCATAAGATATATCTTGTTGGTCACATTCCAAACATTTGAATACTTTAATCATGTATTCTATTGAAACATGAATTACCATAGAATCTTTGTGAAAACATGAATACTATCAAAAGTAAACTCTTTTTACATACCAAAATCCTAAAATTTCTATATAATTAAAACATGATATCACTTTTTCCTTATATGAGCTCATTAATACTATAAAATATTTCATTATCTCTTTATCCCATCATTATGCACATATCATCTGCATTCCAAAAATATTTCAATCACTTTTCATGGTTACCAGTACCATAAAATTATTGAAAACCACAACAAACCAATACATAGATATTCCAATATTCCACGATACTATAAATGATATTCCATGACACTATTTTTAAATCCCATTACATAAACACTTAATCATTCAACAACATCATTATCATACTCAACATCACAAACAATGATCGCATTTGACTTCCCTTTTTCTTTTTCTTTAAGAGTTTTCTCATGTCGATCATCATTAACCCTTATATTAGGGCATTAATTATCATAATTCCCCATTTCCTTGCACTTGAATCATTGAAGTGTTAGTGGAGTGTTATCTATAGTATTTTCTCTATTCACGTCATTGGAAACCTTTTTCTCATTACATCGTCACTCAAATGCTCATGACATTCTCTTCCAAACTTGAAACATTTTCTTGTACCTTTTAGACAATCTCCACCATGATTATTTCCACACATTGAGCATAAAGAAACATTCATCTTCATTTCACCATTTTTATGATATTTTTCCTTTAACTCCATCTTTCATTTCTTGTCAAAACCATGATATGGATATGTAACACCAACTTCCAATTATACATTTATAGCACAATGCACAATTTCTTCATAGCTATTGAAGTCTCTTATATCTAATGCCCTTTGAAGACTTGGTTTTAAGCCACTGAAGAATCGATCAACTTTACATTCAGGTTGAAAGATAATTCCAGATGCATACCATGCAGGCCTTGTAAAATTCACTTTATATATACCAACAGATTCATCATACTTTTTCTTAAGCTCAAGGAACTCCTTTTCTATCATTGTTTGAAGAATACGAGGGAACTACTTATTGAAAAATAAGTTCTTGAACTCATCCCATTCCATGGATTCAATTTCATCTTGGGGCCTCGTAGTATTAATTAGATTCCACCACTGGTCTGCTTCACCTTCTAAATGGTAAATATCCAGAATTAATTTTTCATGTTCTGAACCAAAAATTATGGAAAATATCTTTTCAATTGTACTGGTCCATTGTTCAGTAATAAGTGGATCAGGAGACCCATAGAGAGAAGGTGGGTGTTGCCTCATGAAGGACTCAATAGAATATTGTTCCCTTATCTGCTCATTTGGAAGTCCAGAATGATAAATAGCTTCTGTAATTATAGAAATAATATTCTGCCCTCCATCTCCCATAACATTGGTTTGTTCAGGAGGAAAATCATTGCATTGTCCATTACATTGATCAACACGGTTCCTTTAGATTCCATCCATCCTCTAAAACCCCAAAAAAAATAGTGGTAGAGGAAAAAATCATGCTACTAAAACAACATACTAAAGGGGGATTCCCTTCAATATATAATATCTTAGGTTTAATTATAAGATCGTTACCATAATTCTCAAACTATAACTTATACTTATACTTAACCTTAGAAACATCCCCAGACATACCTTAGAAATTTATCTAGGGATCTCACTAAATTTTTCGCATCATAGTTTCCAAAGGTTGACTAAAACTTCACTCTGATACCAACTATAGAGAAACAAGATTGAAACACATGGAAATTAAATTAATTTTGCGGAATACTTAATACATAACGAAAACAGATGCCCAAAGACTGTGTTAGTTTAGTGTATTTGGAAACTCAGAACACAATCTTCTAATCATGGTGAAAGATCTTAAACATATCCCATAAATATCATCCCCTTTTGTTTTCTTACGTAAAACCTTTCTTTATATCCTGGGGAAAATAAAAAATAAAAAGGGTGAGCTCAAATTCTCAATAATGGTAAACATGAAGAACTTAAAAACAATCCATAAGCATTTGAACATAAAAACATGAACCTAAAACATCAAAATCTTGAGCAATGACATAAATCTTGGCAGTACATAAGGCACGTATCATAAAAGAACATTATCCATGATAAAATATCATCGGAATAAAACATATAATTGTGGAAACCATTAAGCACATGATATGATTCCCATAGTAGCCAAGGAATTTCTGCCAAAACCATCATAGTGGAAAAAGTCCATTACTGAACCGAGTTTACTTACCGTTCCAGCCCTCTATTACTGAACCAGATTCACTTGTCATTCCAACCATGTCTATCTCATGAGATATAAATTTTTACCCAATGAATTATATGTAGATATAGGTCCCACCAATCTTTTAATGAAATCATTCTTACGTGTACCAAAAAATAAACATAAATCATTCATCATAACCCAATGAATAAAATGGGTTTCATAAACATCATCCCATCATAACATAATCCATATAAAACAAATGGATATCATTTCATCATAAGAAAAGTGAAACCGTGTAAATCATAGAGACATTATATTTGAAACATACACATATAAAATAATTTCATCTTAGATGGAAAATGGTTTGGATAAAACACTTGAAATGAATTCTTGAGGAAAATATCATTTCTTCTTCAAAATCATTTTCTTTTCAAAAAATTCCATGAAATATTAAAAGAAAAGGATTTTGTTAAAAATAGTAATTAAATCTTTTATAGTAAGATTCATAAAAATAAGGTGTTATAAAACCGTAAAAATCCACTCATGCCATATAAGTTAAAAAAACATTCTCCTCTTACATTTAACAGAAAAGTCAAAAAGTACCTCATAAGGTAAACCAAAGAAATATTCCTTACATAACACAAAGTAAAAGTCAAATATGGGTAAAAATGACTTTAATAATACATGGAAAAATATTAAACACTTTATGAAGTCATTATTATGGACATGGATGAAAAATATAACCCTGGTAAATACTTACGTATAAGAAATCTCGGATAAAAATGGGATTGCAAAATTATCCCTTAACTTATGTCCAATTTCTTTTTTATGTGTCCGAGACTCCTGTATAGTGGGTTTAAAAATATTATTAACTTGTAATAGAACCATGATAATATTTATGATATCATATATGATTCACTTACAAATTTATATTACCCGTTCATTTGTCAATTCCATGTTAAAGTAGTGTTTTGGGTAAAATCGTTTCATTTATCATCCTCGTTTTGAGTTGTAATTATTCATATTATTATTTATATCCTTGTTAATAACTTATATAATGTAAAACATTATTTATATATAATATATATTCAGAATATACATATATATAATAGATCAATAAATGGAATGAAATACACCGTTCATGGAGATGGTAGGCCGTACGTACGCATGAACGTTGTTTTCGTTTCCTTGTTAAATTGAATGGAAGTAAGTAAATAACATATACATAAATCCAGTTTCATTAATATTTCATATATTTCATGATTATTTATTATATATTCTTCATAATCATTCTTTAATGGTTAACTTGAATAATGAATCTCATCACGTCGTGGAGACGGTAATCTGTACGTACGCACGAGTGATGATATCATTCCCATAATTATTGAATTGAATTAGTGTGGATGATAAAACATCTCATAATTAGTATCATGTTATAATAACCATATATAGTTATTCTTTACACCATTATACACATCCAGGAATGGCGGTGGTGGAAAAGTATATTACACCACGACGTGGAGACGGTATTTCGTACGTACGCACACGCGGTGATTTTGTATTCCGTAGGATAGATAGAAGGTGAAATAGGGTAGGTTCATATTTATAATAACATACCAGTATATTAGAGAACCTGATGTTACTACTTTATTATGAAATAACAATAGAATAAGTAGTAGAAGAAGAAATTAATTTGAAAGAATCAGTAAAGGACATTACCTCTTCTTCAACATGCCTCTTCTAAACCTCCTCTTAGGGGACTAAATATGGTCTTTGAAAAAAACCAAGACCTCTAGTATTCTACAAGGGAAGTGGAGAAGAGAAATGGGTATGGTTTGGCCAATCATGACGGATCAAAATGGTGTGAGGAAGAGATGGAGGAGGTGCCATTTTATAAGGGAGGAGAGGGGCATCTTTGGAATCATAAGAAATGTTAATTTATAATAAATTAAAACCCCAATTAAAAACCTCCAAAAATGACTCAAATCCAAATATTAGACGAGATAGGGTTTTACCTCATCAAAAAATAACATTTAAACATGTTGGGAAATTATTTTAAACCTTATCAACTTGATATATCCTTATTTAATGTATTTAATTTTATTTGTGGTAATAATATTCTAAATTTTAAATTGTTATAAATAATTAATTATGTGTTTTTAATTGTCCATAATTTTATACATTAAAAAAATTTAGACCACATAAATTTCAATTTATAATTTTTAAATATTTTTGTGATTTTTAATCAAATTTTATAATATGATATTTTTATAAAATAACATTTGTGTCAATTTTGAAACTATTAAATTATTTGAATTCAAATAGAATCCACACAGAAGATATGTTCGAACTAAAAGATTAAATAAATTAATAACATATCATATTTATCTAGAAAATTCGTGGATAACATTAATTAGTTCATATAATATTTATTTTAATTTTTTTAAAACCATTTATTTGATATTTCAATCAATAAAATAATTTCAACATCACTATTTTTTCATAATTAATAATAATTATTTCACCCATAAAAATTATAAATCAACTCACTTGATGTATATGATTTTATTAGATTTTTGTAGATTATTCATGTTCTAAGTTTTATGAAGTTTATCACCAAATTAAAATTACTATACTTATAAGATATAAGAGAGTGACATGTTGTCACTTTCTTTGGTTTTAATAATAATTATATAATTTTCATGATCAAAAGTCCATGAAATGAAACTATTTCTACCCTTATGTGATATGGGTCGACTTTTATTCATCCAATAGAATTTTCCCAGGTCCTAGGATAATTTTATAATCTTATTGTTACACTTAATTACCCAATTTACCTTTAACAATAGTAAATAAAAATTATAGTACTTACTATTCATAATATCAAAAAAATAATAGTAACCTATTAACATAATTAGGACCCACTGAATTCAAATATGGAATCAATTTTTCAAAATTCAAAACACATAAGTTTCAGTAATTAATTTAAAATTAATCATGTTGTTAAGAAAACAGGTTTTAAAAGTTAAAACATTGTCAAAGATTGAAATGTTTTTACCTATGAATTCAATGTAAAATTTATGGAAATGACTTGAATTATATTAAATGGTAAAAATATATTATATTTATACTTTAAAACCATTCAACATTATAATTTAACCATATAAATTATCTTGATGAAAAAAGTTGTTTTTAATTATATTTTAGCATGTGTTTACTATTCATCAAAATAAGAACATTGTCAGAAAAATATCAAAACTTTATCCAATGTAAATTTATATATCCTGATTCAAAATAAGAAATTTATTTTCTAAAATTTTACATTATAAACTTTTCAAAATTAGATTTAAAATTGGTGCACCTTCAAAAGGTGAGAAACTGCATTTTTTGAAAAATACTTCTTTTATCCGAAAAAAAGATTTTGTTCTCATAACTGATTCTAGAAAATGTGTAAGATGAATTATAATGTTATAAAATTAAAAATGTGGCTAATACTATTCATAATGGCTAGATAATAACAATATTATAACAATATATCATTTTTCAATGAAACTCAGTATTGCGTACAACACACGCTATTGAGGAAGGTCGATCTTGCATGTAATGCAATCCATGTTAGAGTTGAATGTAGGGAAAGCTTCCTTTGATGTTGCGTATAACATACTCAAAATACAGTTCAGTTATACATTGATCAAAATCTATACTTGGTGTTGTGTAAAATTAATTTTATTCTAAAGAACTTGAAATTGTGTGTATCACAATCCAAGAATAGTGTTGTGTATACTACAAGATAATACGGTGTTGCATATAGTGCAAGATAATCTTGGTAAAGTTTACAATAAAATATATTAAATAAATTAAAAATAATAATTCTCATAAAATCTTTGGGTGTTACATCACACTTCTAGAAGGTATTCCAAAAAATTCATGGTATATAGGTATAATTGAGTACAGATTTCCTCCCATAGATAAACGGGTAGTTGGAGTATACTATACATGTGCTTGAGGATATGTTGTGGGCTTGTGTTCTTGGCTTTAATGGATCTTGGGTGACACACACAGATTTAGTGGAGTTTTCCAATATCAATAGTTATTAAGAAACATTAAAAAGGGAACCATATGAGTCTCTTTATGATATGACATTTAGATCAATGCTATGCTAGATGGAGGATGGTGAGTCTGAGTTGTTGGGATCGAGTATCATGTAGGAGATGTTGGAGTAGGTGCATATATTTCATAAGTATATGGCTATACCCCAGAGAAGGTAGAATTCATATGGTGATAGATGGATATAACCCACTAGTTTTTATAGGAGTGATCGTTTATTCCTTCAGTTTTCACCTATGTTGGGTCACTATACGATATGGAGGCATTGAAAGTTTATGACCAGGTTTATTTGATTATATGATATAGTGGATAAAATCAGGCTAGTGTCATACCAATTAGATCTTACACATAAATATAGTGTTAAAAATGATGTTTTCCATGTATCAAAACTTAGGATGTATCACTCTAACCTTCTCATGTGATCTGGGTGGAGGATATAGATCTTGAGATAGATCTATCCTTTTAGGAGCATCTGATGCGTGTTTTGGATCATATTGAGAAAGTGTTAGGGGAAACATCTTCCCAATAGTTCATGTACTGTGGAAGCATAGACATGTGTAGGAGAAAACATGTGAAATGGAAGTAGATATGTGGGCTAAGCGGCTAGATCTTTTTTACTCTAAATCATATAAATTCATGGGAGTGTATCTCGATGATGAGTTTTTATAAAGTGGGGACATTTTATGATCTCGTATTTTTTATGTACATTTATATCTAATTTTTTTCTTTTGTGCCTCACTAACTTGGTCTTATTCATAAAGAGATATCCATTTCTATAGAAAATAACCTAATGTTGTTGGATGTATGCTTTTTATAATTAATGGAGTTTGGGTATAAATCGGTTAAGTGTGAAAATACGTTTGTGGTGAGTTAAAAAGATTTTTAGGGAAACTGGGTTCAAAACTCAACTGCAAAATATTTTCATGCCATGTAAGGGGATTACATGTCATGTAATTCCTTGTGGGTTTCCATTATATATATTTAAGGTGACTTAATTTTTTTATATCATCAAAAACAATTACATGATGTGTAACTGAAATACACAATGTATAAATGCCTTACCTGCAGTTTTAAACTCTTTGTGAGGCTTATTTTCATTGGAATCCATTGCAGTTATTCTCCTCTCGGCCTACGGATACCCTCTAGATAGTTTTGGAGTTCCAAACCCCCTTCCACGCATCCCTATTATTCAATCAATTTTGAGTAAGTCCTATAGGTTGGGTTTCTTATTTATCTTCTTTCTTCTACCATCTATTTTGATGAAATCCCATATCCAATTTCATTATTTGTTTTGATCCTAATAAATCTTGATCTAGGAACATACTTCCAATCATCCTCACCATCTTACTCATGGGTGTTGTCCATTGGAAATGTTTTTGTACCTTCAGTTAAAGTTATGTGCTCTAATCATCAATTACCATAGTTGTGAACATGATACGTATATGAAAATTGTTGAATTTATAGCATTCATTAGAAATTTGAATTCCTAAATTGTGTTAATTAATGCGGTCATTTGATTTATTGAAGTAGATAAAATTGGGAATTAATTGGTGAAATGGTTATTAGATTTAGGGATTTGGATTTAGATAATTAATCGGGGGATTAATTATGAGATTTTTAACTGGTTGCATTGAGATAGTTAATTATAGATTTAATTATGTTCTCTTGATATTGGGATATAGAAAATTAATTGTGTAAATAATTATGAATTATTGAGATTAAGAAGGGGATAATTAATTTTGAAAATTAATTATGGTATTTGAGTTGTGAATATTGATTAATTATTTGTTAACCTATTCAAATACATGATAACATAATTAATTGTTGAATTAATTAAGGTTAATTATTTAATAAACTAATTATTGAATTTGTAATAGAAATTATGTTGATAATTAACTGAAAATTAATTATGTGCAAAGAAAGGTGAAAATTTTCATTCAATTGAGAAATATATGTGATAACATGGTCATTATACTTATGAATGAAGGAATGAGAACATGGTTATTCAATTTAGAAGTATACATGGTAACATGGTCACTATACTTAAGAGTAAAGAAATGGGATAATGGTCATTCAATTGAGAAGTATACATGGTAACATAAAAACTATACTTGTGAGTAAAGTAATTATAACATAGTCATTCAATTGATAAGTATACATAGTAACATAGCCATTATACTTTTGAAAAAAAAAAGAATTGGGACATTGTCATTCTTTTTTGTGATGTTTGAGTGGTAATGTGGTCATTCATGCATGGATTTAGTATAGGTAACATGGAAAATCATGTATGAACTAAAGAATGGTATCAAAGGTTCTTTGAGATATGTCCTCACTTTAGAATACATCGAGATCTAGCATGGAACCAAACTTGTATTGATATATGATATCACCTATGAATACTTTGGGCTCTGGTATGAGTCGAAGAAGAAATTATGTCATGATATAACATGAAACACTTTGATCATCAGCATGAGGTGAATCTGGAATGAGGTACATGTTTTCTCAGGTAATATGCATTTAATTTGCTAAAATAAACAACAAATGATATTTTGATAACTCTTTATTTTTTATTTCCTTTTTTCTTTATAAAACCTCATGCACCATTATCTTGATTGGATTTTTTTTCCCGTGTTGGCGGTGGTCTACTGAGTTGTACTCACACCCTACTCAGTATGCCTCGTCATTTCACGAATAGACTTTATTTTTATAAGGTAGGTTAAGGGAAAAGGCCTAATGATACATGGATAATATGGTGATATATCTTGGGTGAGGGAACCGAATGAGGTTCAAGACCTACTTGGGAGTTTTCAGTGTATTTATTTTTAGTTTTCATTTTAAACACAAGACTTGTACATTAGAATGTCATGTTTCATCTTTATTTGGTTATTGTATTTCTAGCATGATTACCATGACACATTGGTGTGTTTATAGTTAAATACTACTTCGGATATTTTTTTTATTTATGATTTTATATTACTCTGATCATAGAGCGTATAATATCCCCATGAATGAATTATTAGACCCTCATTGCTAGACAGCACCCTCTGGCATATGTAGAGTCATGGTTGAGGTCATGTGAGTGAACGGCTCAGGGAATTGGTGTGTAGAACCTAGTTCAAGACCTTATAATAGTTCATGTTCTTCAAGAAGCAGGAAATTATGTTTGAAATTGTTTTTCAACAAACAAGTTACAGTGATTCTTTATCAACTTTCACAAATACGATCTTTCAAAATAATACTTTACATCCTTACCCAGAAGCTAGTAAAACTCCATGGACATCATAATGACACTCATTCAAATTAACCATTCTAATTCCCAAGTCTGATTTCTCAAAACAGAATTAGTACTCTATCATAATAGCACTAAAACAATCTTGTAATTCTTCTTCCTTAGTCCAAAAATCCCATTCTGATTTCTTGATCTGATTCTGAAAACATTGTTTATGATCCTTTCTCTTCTTCCTTATTTCGTCTATCATGCATTCTTGCTCAATAAAACACAATATAAAAACTTATTCTTACTATAATTATGGATATAATCTATTCTATTTATTGAGTGGTGTAAGTAATCAAATACCAAAGGTATTCTCCTCCTTTTATAGGCACACTAATATTGTTTCAGCAGTATTCTGATAAAGTTTTCCCACTTTACCAAATTTTTATAATCATTATTCTTCATTAATCTCATATATTAATTTGACTTGTTCAGTTCCATTAATATCACTAAAATTTCATATCACTCTTTAGCTTATTCCATGACTAATATATCCTAAAAATATCATTCAAATTCAGATTCCTGATTATGATTTCCTAATATTATTTCTTCATTATGATAAAGGAATCTGGTCACTCTGATTTTCTTGACCCACATGTAAACAAATTAGAACTAAATACATATCATAAAATCACTTTTCATAAATTTAAAAACTAATCTTCCCATTATGATTTCATCATTATGATGAAGAAATCATATTATTTAGTGTGTTTTTATGTATCAATTGTGAAAAATCTAAAACATATGTCTTCCCATTATTATTCTCTACACCAACTGATAAAAACAAAGTCAAAAAATTATTAGAACTTCAACCAAGATTCCAATACCCCTTTGAAAAAACATTCAAAAAGACTTCAAAGAATACACTTCTTTATTTTTTATCTTTAACCACTTGTTATAGATATTAAAAACATTCTTTGTCACATTCCTAAATAAATAAATCATCCAGATGAGAAATGGTTAACAAAATTGTTGATTGATATCGGTATTAACAAAATTCCCTTATTCAATTTTCTCAACATATCAATTGATAATTATTCATAAGTAAGTTTATTCCTCAAAAAACATCTCTTATAAATATTCCTCCAATATCATAAGGATACCAAACAAATATAATGACTAGTTAGTTTCAGAGTTACACTGATTATCGGTTAAACATTGAGTCTGATAGACTGGCTTTAGTTGCTTATACTTCAACAACTGCTTTTCATTTCTCATTAAGACACCAATAAGCTATCCATACCCATTAACTTATTTTTATCATCATTTATATCTTTTTACATATTCTTCTGACTGAAAAATAACATCTCAATATTGTCAAAAATCTAACAATCCTTAGAAGCCTTCATACATTTCATTGTCTTATGTTCATACACTGATGGGCTGAGACGGTAAATCATTGGCTTATGCAACTTTCTTTATCAAAATATTCATCTTTTAAATATTAATTCCTTCATGAATTTGAAAAGTTTTAATATCATCATTAGAATCAACTGTTGTTTAATGTAAAGTAATATAAATACCAAATTCTTTTAGCAAAAACATTATGTCATTCCGACCTTCAATAAGGTTGGCAGTACTTACCCTTTATTTCATGAAGCTTGCATCATGATTTTATCAAACACTTATGATCTTCTTCGAATTACAAAGAATAAAAGAATCATCATATTTTCTTCAGAACTAGGAAGTCTCTGAAGAAGCACCTTAATATGATCTTCCTTTCATTCTGGACTTGAGGTGATTCTGATAAACCCTTTCTTCCCGAAAAAATCTTCTCATTTCTATAGAAATTCATTATATTATTGAGTCTAATATCATGAACACAATTGTCTGTAAAGTTTTCGAATTTTTAAAAGATGATTTATTTATTTCTTTTTTGATAACAAACAAAAACTCATTTTCAAAACAAACAGCTTCTAACTTCCAAAAACCTTCTCCAACCAACTTGGTCCCAACGATATACCCCTTTTGATTTTGTTTTCAATAAAGATTAATAAATCACTAAACTTTTTAACCTCACGTTATGGATTACTTGTCAACAATTCTAAGACTATTTGAGCTAAATCATTATAGGAAACATGAATTATTGACAAGAAAACCTTGTCATCCAAAATTATTGACTCATGTATATACTTCAACAACATCATCCTTTCTTCACATCTTTATTCTCTTCCTAAAATTTTAGAGTAAAAAAAATTTCCACATCTTCAACATTCATATTTAAAAATGTTTTATTTTACTAAAAACACTTTAACAAATAGTTAGAATAGTTCACACACTTAAACGATGGATTCATAACTCTCCCAAAACTCCCCCTTTATAAATACTTTATTTACGGATAGATTTATGAAACAATAATCCTCCTTGAAAACACTATGAAAATATAATATTAGATATGATATAAAATAAAATACCAAATCCTTTATGAGAAAAAGGTTAGACACCCATGTTCAACCTCATATTACAAAAAGATTCCTTCAGTATTTTTATTAAAAAATGTCAGTAACATATTCTAATGTAGGAACATACTCCAGATTAAATTCATTCTTATCCATATTTAATTTTATGAAATGATTTTTTATATCAATATTATTTCAATGTTAATGTTTTACCATTTTACTCAAAAGGTTTATTTCACTTTGATTTTCCCAACCCAAGAGCAGGAGTAATTTTACTTAAAAAATTAAGTCTTCTAACTAAGTCTCCATCCACATAAGTTGTGAAGAATCTTGATTGGAAGAAACATAATCATATTTAGTTTTAATAAGAGTTACTAAATTTTATATCATTGTATACCATATAATGAAACATTTACCTAGAAATAACGTTCCACCAGATGTGGATATTATATAATCAAAATTTCCTACCCAACCTGCTTTTGAATACCCAAACAAGTCAATACATTCTAAGCTATCAGAACTGATTATGAACTTTTTTATGCCACTAATATATATGATAACAATTTTTGTAAAAAGTTAATTTTACTATCTATAATAAATTTGAAATATTTTACATTAGATAACAGAAAATACAATGTTTGGTCTTAAGGAAGTCAAATACAATAAACATATTATTAGGTTCTAAAACTCATTCTTATCAACTTTCTTTCCTTCCTCATCTCTATAGTGCTTGGTTACCATTGATATTGGTGTTGGAACTGGTTTCGAATTTTCAATGTTGAACTTCTTAAATATTTCCTTAGCAAAAATTTCTTGATAAATAAAAACGGTTTTCTTATTTTTTATAACTTTTTACCCAATAAAGTATTTAGTTTCTCCCAACATGTACATCTCAAAAAAAATTCAAATCTTGAGAAAATATTTTAAAATAACATTCATCTTTCTCAGAAAATATAATTTCATCAAAATAAACAATTTTTATGAGGGAAATATCCTCATGTTCTATGATGTAAACATTTATATCATCTCTTCATTTCTAAATACCCATCTACCTTAAGAAAGTATCCAATTGGTAATACCATGCCCTCGTATCTTGTTGTATACCATAGAAGGAATTCTCCAACCTTCACATATAACCTTCATATTTCCCAATAAAAAATCCATGTGTTTGTTCAATGTAAACTTCTTCACAACCATTAACTTTTATAAATTCAAATTTCACATTCATCAGAAAAAAATTGTATATTCACTATGCAGTAATAGAAATAAATATTTAGATAGTTTCTAACCATTCCACCATTAAATAAGTTTCATCAAAGTCAATTTCTTATATCAGTGACTAGAACTTCTACACTAATAATGATTTATTTATTATAACTTCACCATCTCCATTCATATTATTCAAGAAAAACAATTTTGTTTAAATAATATTTTTGTTATTAGTTTGGGGATGAGTTCCCAATATCATGATTTTCCATTTTATCCATCAACTCATTTATATTTTGGGCCCATTTTTTATGCTCAAAATCTCCATTCACATAATTTAGCTCTACTTTTGATTAAAAATATGTGAAATGTTTCTTCTGGTTTGAACCCTTTGATGTTGATCACCAATATTGTTTTAAGCCCCCACTTTCTTCTGGTTCCAATGATGAAATTTTTTATATTCATCCTCATCACTAGAAATATATGAGTCTAATTATTCTACATGAGTAGGATTACGAAATCCCGTATGGGGTCATTAAATTCCTATGGGGACACACAAATTTAATAATTTACAGAACTCAGAATACCTAACTAAAAATATAGTACTTGTAAATCCCTAATATCTAATACATAGGGAAAATATTTATGTTATAAATAAATTAATGAAAATAAAGTTTTAATTGTTTGGTTTTTATTGATAATGAAAGAAAATGAACCAAAGATTGTGTTTGATATGAGTAGATTGGTGTGCCAGTTTCAGTGGTTTGAGGTTCATTTTTTAGGGATTCAATTGATAATTTATTTATTCAGGTTTGGTGTTATAATTTGGTCAGAAAGGTTCCTTGGTATAGGGATCCTACCCTGATACCGTTATTTCATGTTTTGGAATGGTTATCTACTGGGTGAAAACTAAAAACTTGATGTTTCAAAACCCTATTTAACAAAAACTAACCTATATTTCATAATGTTCATATAAAAAATAAGGATATTAATTTATGAAATAAGATAAAACTCATCAATTCATAAGAAATGGTCAATAAATTGAAAAATAAATTGTTATAGAATTCATAAAACGAGTTTCAATAATCCAAAACATGAATATCAAATGGAAACAATCCCAAACAACACACACCCCAACAATAGTGTCACTGTACACAAAAACAAATACTCTCTCATGATATGAATGATGATAACGAGCATCATGGGTTCCCAAAGAAGAATGTTGATGAAGAACAATGGTGAAAAATTGCTCTGAATCATCACTCTATGTGTGTGGGTTGCTACAGAAGTTGATTGGTAGTGCCATTTGTCCCCAATTTCCTCTATTATGCAGTCAAGGTGTGTTTTTATTACGGTTTTCATTAACCCTCTACCACCATCATCATTATTTTTCTATCTTTTAAAGCCTAAATGACGTGTAATAGATTGTCACGACATGTAATCCATGTCATCAACCACTATTTCTAATCTTTCTTATCTTGCACTTTAACAACGTGTAATATGTGTACAAAATATGTAGTATCTTTTCACATCATGTAATCTTCAATACTTGGATCTAGATGTAGAAACTTATTTTAAAAAACTCACATCATGTAACTTTCATACATGGTGTGTAACTATTTTTCTCCAATATTCTAAATGTGTTGCATCTCTGATGTTGTGCTGGTTCACTTCAATTACAGCATAAAGTGTCTTTTATCTCTAATATTCACTACTTTTCATTCATTTTCCAAAGATTCATTATATCCTTCCATATATCGTAAAACTAGTCAACTATTCCAATTTGGAAAGATTAATTAAATAAATATAGAAATCAACACATTAAAATACCATAAAATATATGCATGAAATATATCTATTGAATTACTATTGGTTGTATCCACCTCGGAAATTATTTTACACTATTCATCTTCATCATATTCCTGAGTCTATTTTACATCCTTAGTTTTTTTGAAAAACATTCACATAATTAGATTCAACTAATCTTCTTTAACCTTTATTGAAACAACTATATCATCTTCCTTTCAGATCATATCCAAGAAAAATTCCATCTTCACCTCTCTTCTCAAACTTTCTAAGGTTTCCACCTTCTTTCAGTATGATTCATGGAATCCCACAAACTATTGTATATTTCAAACTTGGATTATTTCTATAAAACATTTAATATGGATTCAAATGATAACATTCCATGTAGAAACTTTGGTTTTGAATATACTTGGTAGTTCTTAGGGCTTCCTCCAAAGGTAATGAGGAATTCCATGTTCAAGTAAAAAAGTTATCCACATTTCCACCAGACATATATTCTTCCTTTAAAAAACACAATTTTGTTGAGGAGTGTAATACGTACTAAACCCAGATCAAATACCATGCTTTTTAGGATAATTTTCAAATACTTCTATTTTGTATTAACCACCATTTAATGTTCTCAACTTTATTAATAAATACTTGCATTCAGTCTTAGTTATCCTCCTAAAACGTTTAAACATTTTCAAATCATCTAAATTATGTTTCATATACATTACACAAGTAATGTGAGTAAATTCATCAATAAAATTAATAAAGTACTTATCTCCATTATTTGATTATTCTTCATTGGACCACAAATATTGGAATGAAAGAGTTACAAAGGACGTTTTGAAAAAATATCAACATTATTATTCAAAGAATTTTTAATCTCACCTTTTTGAAAAATATTGTAACATCAATTTCTTTTTCTTGGAAAATCAAAAATTCCCTGAACACTATCTCAGTTTGATAGCTTACTCATTTTTTCTCTAACACATGTTTCTTAGCCTTTTATTCCACAACTTATTATCTTATACTATGCCCAAGTAACAAGAATTTTGTATTTCACCAACTTGAAAAAGGTTTCCATTAGTATGCTCACCCCTTTTAACTATCTTTCCATCTTCCTCACTCTACAAACAATCCCATATTTTCTAAAAATAGCCTTTTTTTCATCATCACATCATTTTAAAACACTTATCATGTTTTGATTTATCCCATAAACATACATCGATTTCTTAGACTTCAACTTTTTATTCCTAGTGATGGCTTATTATAGGGTTCTAAAAATTCCTCCAATGGAAGAAAATACCCCCGCATTCATTTTTCAGAAGGAATTAAGTACTCCTACAAGTCTTGAAAGGTGAATGGATTCAAATTGAGTTGTAAAATTCAGGAGAAACATGAAGGAATTCAAATTTTCAAATATTTTTGAATGGTCCACATAACATCACCGAGAAATATTTGCGGACCACCCTGATCGCGAACCGCTAGGTGCACTGAACGATCCATGAGGTTCTGGCCCATGGAGTAATGGCCAAAGAACCCATCGAACTGTGAACTATGTCACTGAAGGATTCATGCGTGTGTGGGTCGTATGTGTACTATTCCACAAACTCATCTATTTTTTGTAGAAGTGACACTACTGGAATGCTGGACTTTCCCCACGGTTAGATACCAAAGGTTCTTCGAAACCGTTGGGGAAGGAGGTTTTTACCAACGGTTCATTAGAACCGTTGGCATAGAGGTTTCCAGGGAGCTTTTTCCCAACGGTTCATGAGATCCGTTGGGATAGATGGTTTTTTGCCAACGGTTCATGAGAACCGTTGGCATATTTATCCCAACGGTTCTGTAGAACCGTTGGGATAGATAGCCATATGCCAACGGTTTTTAAGAACCGTTGGCAAAGGTCCTCCCCAAATTCCCAGCCGCCTGTTCTCTCCCCAATTCGCGATACACAACCCTAAAACGGGAGCAGCAGCGGATTTAGGCGATTTTGGAGGTACCACCGGCCTTCAATTTTCCAGCTCTTATTCAGGTTATTATTCTTCTTAACTGAAAATGTATTCAAATGTTTGGATAGTATTTAAACCTATTTTCATTTTTCCCATCAGTTTAGGTGATTTTGGTGCTACTGCCGGCCGGACCAGCCTAAGGGTGAGTTTTCTTGAAAAATCCTTTTTGGATTTTACCCCTTGAACATGGGATGTCATTTGTGAAAGGTTATATAAATCGAATTGATTGTTCGATTTCTGAATTGAATTGTAAATTAAATTAATTAAGGGTATTTTATGGTTTGCATTCCCCTTTTAACACATGAATGCCAATTATTTTTTAACACATGTTTTAATTGTATTGCCTTGCCAATGTGAGTAAAGTAGAGACTATGCTATGAATCTATGAAATTGGATTGAATTTATCTTATATTTTATGTTACCATGTTAGATATATTATAACTAATGCATGTGATATCTTTATAGTCTTGTTAGGAGTGTTCTATTAAAAATTCCCATGTGAGTGCTTGAATTTTCATTGAATTGCTAGCCATTATGAGTTATGTTGAGACCATGATATGGAATTGATTGATTAAGCAAGGGAATCTCATTATCTTGTCATTGCAACATGAGTAAATGAAGCTTCATTCTTTTCAGGTTATTATTTGATTGAGTCGCCATTTTGAGGTGAGTTGTATTAAATACCTTAGTTTTTGACCTTGGTATGTTTAATGAATTGTTTAAATGAAATGAAATTCATTAAATGATTAATAGTAAATAGTGATACATGGATTCTATTAGGATTCCAGGTATATAATCTTGTTTCTATTAACTTATACGCTTTATGTGATAAATGGATTCACAGTGGAATTCCACGGATAGACTCATTTCTTTGAATATTGATTAAGCCATGGGTGATACATGGATCCAAGGGAGGGATTCCATAGATAGACTTATTGAATGTAGAATTATATTCCAATTGATACATGGATTCTTATGATAATTCCATAGATAGACTTATTGAATGTAGAATTATATTCCAATTGATACATGGATTCTTATGATAATTCCATAGATAGACTTATTGAATGTAGAATTATATTCCAATGATATGCGTCTTGTGTGGTGGTGGTGTGGTTTATGTGTTTAATGGTAGTAGTGAAGTGTGTGATTATGTAGTTAATGTGAACCCATAGGTTGAGTATTTTGTTCTATCTATATATCATGTATTTTTATGTTATTTCTACACATTCCCAACCAGAGTTGGATAAACTTACCAACGATCAGAGGTTTTGAGTTATGGGTATTTTTTCTAATATCTAGGATGGTGGTTATATGTTTGGATAGCTACCATGTCTTCCCTACTCTTCCTTCAAAAGTGATTGACCATGTGTTTTTAGGAAAGATGCGATGTGATTGTCCATGTGTCTTCAGGTGAGATGTACTATGATTTCCCTAGTGTTTTTCGGTGAGGTGTGATGTGATAAGGCTATAATAAGATGTGGCATGTGGTTGGGGTCATGTAGGGTAGGATGATGGCACAAGGTTGATGTTATTCATGTTCATGATACCCTACTAATATGGTTATGGGATGAGTCATGCTGTTATGTGATATAACACATTAAGTTCTTGTTGGTTTTACATTTTTTCAATAACACATTTGTATGTTTTTTTGACATGTGTAGTTGATACCTTGATTATTTTCTTCCTTTATCGTTTACTTAAATGTATATTCTATTATAGTTAATGCCTATTGAATTTTTTATGACAAAATGACTTATATAAATTCTTTTTACAGAATGGACAGAAGTTGGATGTATGAAACCGATCGGATCTCAGATGATTTTCAAAACAATTTGGAGAGCTTTATAGATTTTGCATTTCACAATGCTTCAGATAGTGGTCGCATACACTGCCCATGTTCCAATTGTGTTGGTAGACCTTGGTTGAGCCGTGAAGAAGTCAGCTACCACATAACCAAAAATGGGTTTCAAGCAAACTACTTTCTGTGGTATCACAATGGGGAGAAAACGAAATCTCAAATTGGTGATGATCGAAATGAAAAGACTGGAATGGAGAATTTGTTAGATGATCGGTTTCCGTTTATTCGTCATCATGAAAAAGAAAGGATTTCGACTCAAGAAGACTTCGATATGAGGACAGCTGATGAATCTAGTGAAAATGATGATATTGATAGGGTGAAAAAATTGAATGATGCTGCCACGACTCCAGTATATCGGCAATGCGATAAAATGAAAAAGCTGGAATTTTTAATCCGATTATTTCATGGGAAAACTATGTATGGGATTTCTAATACAGCAATCGATTACATTCTTACCCTCTTGAAGGATTTACTTCCAGATGATGCAGATATTCCCTCAAACCACTATATGGCATGGAAGTTAGTTGAGGAACTTGGATTTTCAAGAAACAAAATTCATGCTTGCCCGAAAGATTGCAGTTTATTCTGGGAGGAAACCGCTGAACGAAATGATTGTATAAAATGTGGCACATCCCGCTGGAAGTCAAAATCTGATGGAACACCATCCCGCGTTCCACAGAAAGTAATGTGGCACTTTCCATTGATCCCCAGACTCCAGAATCTTTTTATGTCTGATGACATATCAATAAAAATGAGATGGCATGATACCGAGAGAAAGAAGACTGATGATGAGTTGGTTCATCCTGCAGATGGATTTGCATGGAAGAGATTTGATGCTCGACATCCTGATTTTGCAGCTGACGTGCGTAATGTGAGGCTGGGTCTTTCATGCGACGGTTTTAATCCGTTTGGGCAGATGCTTACTTCGCACAGCACATGGCCAGTTTTTATACACATTTATAATCTTCCCCCATGGTTGTGTATGAAAAAACCTTTCACTTTCATGAGTATACTCATATCTGGTCCTTCTGATCCTGGCATTGATATTGATGTATACATGCAACCTTTAATAAAAGAGTTGAAGATTCTTTGGGATGTGGGTGTGCGCACATACGATGCATGTTCGAAAGACATATTTCAGATGCGCGCTGCGCTTATGTGGACAATCAATGATTTTCCGGCTTATGCAATGATGTCTGGATGGAGCACGAAGGGGAAACTGTCATGTCCAGTTTGTATGAAGAATGCACGATCCAGAAGACTGAAACATCGTTGTAGTTTCAGTTTTATGGGACATCGACGATTTTTTCCAAAGGATCATCCATATAGAATGAATCGTCGAAGATTTGATAATAATATAGAGACCGATGATCCACCTCAGCGTATGTCTGGAACTGATGTGCTTAATGAATTGAAAGATTTCAGTTTTTCGTTCGGGAAGGGTCAAATGAAATCTGGAAAGAGAAAGAATGTTTCCACAGAAACCTGCTACAATTGGAGGAAGAGGAGTATCTTTTTTGATTTGCCTTATTGGTCAACCAATTTGCTACGTCATTGCTTAGACGTAATGCATATTGAAAAGAATATATGTGAAATGTTGCTTTCAGTTCTTCTAAATGTCAAGGGGAAGAAAAAAGATGATTTACGATCTCGATGTGACTTGGTGGATTGGGGCATCAGACCAGAATTGCATCCTGTGCGTATCAGTGAAAATAAATGGCAACTTCCATTTGCTTCTTCTGTGATGACACCTACTAAAAAAACAATTTTTGGAAGTATTAGAGACTATTAGAGTTCCTGATGGCTATTCAAGCAACATATCTAAACGGGTCAACAGAAGAGAGTTGAAGCTAAAATCTTTGAAGACTCATGATTATCACGTTCTACTGCATGAGTTGCTTCCCATAGCAATCCATCATCATTTGTCCAATAATGTAAGGGTGGGTGTTATTCGGTTGTGCCATTTGTTTAGAGATCTTTGTGCTAAGAAGTTGTCCAAGTCTTTCTTGCAAAAAATTTTGACAGATGCCCCATTAATTTTGTGTGAGTTGGAGAAAATATTTCCCCCATCATTTTTCACATGCATGCTGCATCTGACTGTCCATATTCCAACTGAAATACTTCTCGGAGGACCTGTTTCTTTTCGTTGGATGTATCCAACTGAAAGAAATATGTTCACATTAAAGTCTTATGTTCGAAACAAGAATCATCCCGAAGGTTCTATCGTGAACGGTTACTTAGCTCAAGAATGTATGGATTTATGTTAAATGTATTTGTCTGATCTTACTACAAGAATGAACAGACCAATGAGAAATGAAGAAGAACAATATGAGAAAATTGAACCCAGTTTTCCATCACTTCCTCAAACAGGAGGAATTCCTGGATCATATACATTGAAGACATTAAGCCATGAAGAGCGGGAGATGGCACATCGCACAGTTTTGTTCAACTGTGATTTGTTCGATGACTATATCAGGTAACAAAATTGAATATGTATATCTTACATATATATCTGTTAAACTATTCATATTTTTTTATCTACAGGGAACATAAAACAATGATAAATAGGAAGCATCGTTCTTTATCTTTGAGAAGGAGAGAGACTTTGCATAGCAAAGAGTTTTCTGCTTGGTTAAAATTGAAGGTAAAAATATTACTGTTTAAATTAATTATTTCAATATTTACTTAAGTTTAACTGTCATTTATATTGCAGGTATTGAGTTTGTCTGCTGACTCTGTCTCTGAGGAAATAAGAGCTTTGGCTTTTGGTCCTAATACCGTGGTTCGTGACTGTAAATCAATTGTTATCAATGGGTACAGATTTATTGTCACTGAACGAGCCAAAAACATGAGAACACAACATGATGGTATTATGGTTACTGCCACAACAGATTGTTATGCCAGCGCATCAGATAGTAGACCGCGACTTGAAAATGTGGGTTATTATGGAGTCGTTGAGAAAATAATAATATTGGATTATTACTCTCATGGACGAGTCACAATGATGAAATGCCATTGGTTTGATTCGATGACGAGACATGGCACATTTATTGATGATTGTGGATTTCGAGTAATTAATATGACCCGCACTCTTGCAACCGAAGAACCATATGTGTTGGCATCAATGGCTAAACAATTTTTTTATGTCAAAGATCAAATTCAACCTGAATTTGGTGTCGTAGTTGAAGTGATTCCAAGACATATTTTTGATGATGCTGATGATAGAATTTACACTGTCCCTATTGCCATTGGAACCAATCCATTTATTTCTTTTGATGACTCCAATAGCTCAATTGTCAGAGTTGATTGTGAACCTGAAGTTGTGGTTGGAAATATATAGAATCATTCATCCATGTTCTCAATTCTTTTGGTTTACCTCGAGTTGGGTTGTTAAGGTTGGTAATATTCATATTTATTTAGTATTGATCACAAATATGTTTTAGCTGACTTGACCGTTATGTGAATTTTCAATGTTTATTGGTTGCTGTTTTATTTGAATTGCATTTTCTAATTTGGAATTGAACTGTATTCAAACCAAATCAAACAATATTTCTAACTTGGTGAACATTACAACTTGTATGTTTTATTAAATTCATTCAAGCTCTTCTAAAACAATTGATAGCTAAATTACCAATGAATCCCCTCATTCCCTCATATATTTAGTTTTTTGGTTTACACATTAATTTTCTTTTTCTAATTAATTACATATTTGTTTTCCAATGCAGGAAATGAAGCCAATTGAAGAGAGACGAAGAAAAAAAATGGCGGAGAACAATCGTCGGATGGAGGAGATGGGCATTCCACCATTAGTTCCTACAGTGAGTACTTTATTTCAAATATATATATATATATATATATACAGAATATATAATGTCATGTGATTAATTTTTTTTGTAAACTCATTTGTAGGATCCACCATTACGTCGACAGTTATTCGACGAGGAGCCTAGTACTGGTCCGAGTACTCAGGCCGGTGGTACGAGGAGGGTTCGTACCAGAGGTGGACATAGAGCTGCGCGTGCCCGACTAGACCCTGCCCCTCCCACTGACATTTCAGCCTTCCCACATTCTGATCCCGGTGTGTCGTTAGGGACACACGGGATATTTAGACCTCCCATGTTTTCGCTACCTTCTGCATCTTCTGCCCCATCATTTTCACATCCCATGATGATTCCCACTCCCCAGTCAGCATCAGGTCATACAGTTGTTCCATCTTCTTTTCCTTCTACTTCTGTCTCTCCGAGCTTTTATATTCCATCGTCTTCGACTCCTGTTCCACCAGAGGGTGTTCCATCAGGTTCTATGGATCCGGCGCCACTCATTGATCAGACTAGCACAGGTATATTTATAAAACCCTATCAAATTTTTATAGTAATATTTATTTTCATTATAACATGTTTTGATAAAATATTTGTTTTTCTTTCATGACAGATACATCTACTGAAAGGAGGCGGGGGCGGGGCCGTACACGCATGCGTTCGGTGTGGAACCGTCGCACACAGGTTATGGTGGAATATAATGAAGACAATCAGATGGTTGAGAAAACAGGGCAGCAATGTCGGAGTTTTATGGCGACGCTTGCCAAATACTCCGACATCATTCCCGTCAGCCCGCTGTCGTGGAGACATTTGCCACATGAGGTCAAAGATAGAGCTTGGGCAGAGATATGGGTAAAAAAATCTGTTGTATTTAATGCCATGAATTTTTTTTGTATTTATATAAATTAATATTTTCATTTCAGCTTCGATTTAATTTTCCTGATGGTGAGGGTGCACGAATGGAACGTCTAAAGGATTTAGGCGAGCTTTGGAGAGCCTACAAGCATGAGCTGTATATTGGCTGGCGTGCTAGAGTTGGCACTGAGTTAGAGGCGGTACCAGTCGTGGATGATTGTCCTATAGAGCAGTATCGTCAGATGATTACTCATTGGACGAGTACCCAGTTTAAGGTATGAATTACATTTGAGGTATTTAAATAATAACTTTCAAGTTTTGCATTAATATTATCCTTTGCATTATCGAATTTTATTTAGGAATCATCTGGAAAAAATAAAAAAAACATTGATGCAAAAAAATACCTCCATACACTAGGACGCACGACGATGCCGGATCATGAGAGGCAGCAGGTATGACAATTGTTTATAAGTTTTCTTTACGACTTACATTTTCTTTTTTTTCCTCAATTATTTAATTATTTGCTGAAGTCTTTATATAAATTTTGTTTTCAATGTCATTGTAGAGGCAAGTACAAAATATTGAAGGACGTGTGCCTAGAGCAAAACTGTTTTGCTCGAGTAGACGAAAAAAGGATGGACGTGCTGTCAACGAAGCGACTCAGCAGCAGATTGTAAGTTTTAATCTGTTGATTTTATATTTTAATATCTATTTCGTAACTTAACAATATATTTATATTTGTAACAGGATGCTTTAGAGGCCCTCGATGCCCAAGAAGCAGACAATTTTGGGCCATCTGATCACTTACATCAGGTGTTGGGAGATGATCATTCTGGCAGAGTACGCTGCCGACCTAGGATAGCCCCGACGAGGTATTGGCCTGCCTCAGGTACGAGTTGTAGTGCCACCGAGCTGCAGCAAGTTAGGGCACAGGCAGAACAGGCTGAGAAAAGGGCCACAGAGACGGCAGAACAGTCTGCAAGGGAAAACAGTGCATTTATGAAATTTATTGAAGTTCTACGTCCAACACTTCCAGCAGAGGCCAGCCCAGCAATTGATGAATACATGTCGTCGATACATTCTATATATGGTGCACCAGGTGGCAGTTCCAGTGGTGGTCAGGCCGATGTCGAGCTTGAAGATGATGATGGCGAGCAGTCTGATGCGGAAGAGGAGGGAGATGAGGAGGGCGAGGAGGAGGGCGAAGGCGAGGAGGAAGGCGTTGTGGAGGGTGATGACGATGAGGAGGACGATGACGAGGGCGATGATGATGATGATGATGGAGATGGTGATGCTGATGTGGGACATATTGATCCGTTACATTTTTGACTTGAGATTTGATGTTTAATCTATTCTAGTTGTTGGTTTTATCTAGACTCGTAGTATAGTATTGGAGTTGAATTATTTTTATATATTGTCTGTTTTTATGGATGTTGTTGTCTTTTAGTGGTTGTGTGTTTGAAAACTCCCTGGACAACCCCCCTCATTCTTGGACGCCCGTTCTGGCCGTTTATGACACCATAACTGCATTGTCGGTCACCGCGGGCACACGACAAGTCCGATTGACGTGACGTCTGCTCGACCACTTCAGAAATCACTCACCCGTATTTGTCGTCTGATTTCAGGCCATTCCGACATCGTTCGGCCCATTTGGACCCCCCTCACGCGCGTTTACGAAGCGCGCGCATCACTTAAAACACTAATATTGAGCCGTACCGCGCAAACCGCACGTCCGATTGACGTGCCGTCTGCGCGTACACGTCACGAATAATACTTAGAATGTTTCACGGTGGTTTCAGCTCAATCCGGAGACGCGGTGTGGCCGACACCACTCAAAGTGTCCGTCTTTTGTTTCAAAAGGACGTCATTTTAAGTGAAAAGCATCAACTGGCTTACGGAAAACCGACCAAACGCATTCCGAATCTGTTGATAATTTATCCCAACAATCCATGGGTCATATGTGACGTGTACGAGCCAAACCGGGATGAATCCGAGTCGCGGTGTGGCCGGGATAAGTTTAAGTGGCTCTCTTTTGTTTAAAATGAACACCATTTTAAGTACATACGGAAAAACGACCAAACGGATTCGGTTTCCGTTGAAACTTTAGGAGAACGATCCATGGGTCATATGTGACGTGTACGAATCAACCCCACCACAATCGGAGACGCGGTGTGGCCGACACCACTCAAAAAGCGTCGGTCTTTTGTTTCAAAAAGACGTCATTTTAAGTGAAAATCATCAAGTGACATAGGAAAAACCGACCAGAGGCATTCGGACTGTGTCGACACTTTAGCACATGGATCCATGGGTCGTATGTGACGTGTACGAGTCAATACTGCCTCAATCCGAGGTGCGGTGTGACCGACACCGTTCTAACTATCTATCTTTTGTTTAAAATGGACAGGATACGCAAAACCGACCAAACGCAAAACCGACCAAACGCATTCTGAATCTGTTGATAATTTATCACAACGATCCATTGTTGCACCCCTATCTCTTGGATTTTAATGATCACAATCACTCTAATTGTATTCTAACTTGTTTTCAAGTGTTTTTGATGATAGGAAATAGGGTGCCTAGAATCTGGCCCAAGAAGAATTCAAAATGGACTGTTTAAGTCCACCGGCCAGCCGGTGTGAGACCATCGGCCAGCCGGTAAGGTCACCGGCCAGCCGGATCCAGCCCATCGGCCAGCCGGTGGACCAGGCAGAAGGCCTTGCCCTCTGCCAGGTGCCACCGGTCAGCCGGTGTCTGGCCACCGGCCAACCGGTGGGCCCAGACAGAATGGCATACCTTCTGTCCAGACCACCGGCCAGCCGGTGCCTGACCACCGGCCAGCCGGTGGAACCCAGACAGAATAGCATGCTTCTGTCCAGACCACCGGCCAGCCGGTGGCTCAGCACCGGTCAGCCGGTGGAGCCAGACAGAAATCCCTTGCTTCTGTCTGGTGCACCGGCCAGCCGGTGGATCAGCACCGGCCAGCCGGTGTTCTCAGTCAAACTGACCAGGCTGGCCCACTTGATCCCCAACGGCTCCGAAAGCCCTCTAATGGCTATTTTTAAGTATTTGGGAGCATTTCTCCCATAAATAGACATCCATGGATTCCGGGAACACTACCGATCATATACCGAAGCATACCAAAGCTATTTTAATCATTTGAGGCTCCTACGACAATTCTCAAAGGCTACTTGAGATCCAATTGCCATCCTTGAAGCTTGGGCTGCCTCTACATCAACTACACTCACCTCTTGGCGCTCAAGGCTTCCTCTAGTTTGTTCTAAATTATTTACTTCAATTGTTTAGTTCTTAATTGGGTTTGTATTAAAACAAACCACCCTTTTTCTTCCTTCTTTCAATTTGGGTTTCTTGCTACAACCATAATAAAAAAGCAAGTTGTAAGAAGGTGATCTAGCCTACCTTAAAACGGCTAGTGGGTTTCTTGCTATAACCATTAAAAAGCAAGCGGTCGTATAAATCTCCTAACGGTTGAGTTGGGAGCGGAGACGTAGGCTTGAGTTTAAAGCCGAACTCCGTTATCAATTGTGTCTTGCCATTTTACTTTCCGCTGCATTTAAATTTGTTTTAAATTGTTAATTAATTTTAAAAGGGCAATTCACCCCCCTCTTGCCATCACCTCCGACCCAACATCCATCAGTCATATGTGACATGTACGAGCCCACTCGGGCTCAATCCGAGTCGCGGTGTGGCCGGGATCAGTCTAAGTGGCTCTCTTTTGTTTAAAATGGACATCATTTTAAGTACATACGGAAAACCGACCAAACGCATTCGGTTTCCATTGAAACTTTAGGAGAACGATTCATGGGTCATATGTGAGGTGTACGAATCATCCCCGCCACAATCCGAGGCGCGGTGTGGTCAACACTGCTCTAACTGTGTCTGTTTTGTTTGAAATGGGTAGGATTATAAGTGAAAAGAACTGGCATACGCAAAACCGACCAAACGCATTCGGTTTCCATTGAAACTTTAGGAGAACGATCCATGGGTCATATGTGACGTGTACCAATCATCCCCGTCTCAATCTGAGACGCGGTGTGGCCGACACCGCTCTAACTATGTCTCTTCTGTTTAAAATGGGCATGATTATAAGTGAAAAAGAACAACTGGCATACGCAAAACCGACCAAACGCATTCCGAATCTTTTGATCATTTATCAAAACAATCCATGGGTCATATGTGACCTGTACGAGGCAACCCGGGTTCAATCCGAGTCACGGTGTGGCCGAGATCAGTCTAAGTGGCTCTCTTTTGTTTAAAATGGACACCATTTTAAGTACATACGGAAAACCGACCAAACGCATTCGGTTTCCATTGAAACTTTAGGAGAACGATCCATGAGTCATATGTGATGTGTACGAATCATCCCCGCCTCAATCCGAGCCGCGGTGTGGCCGACACCGCTCTAACTGTGTCTGTTTTGTTTAAAATGGACAGGATTATAAGTGAAAATAACAACTGGCATACGCAAAACTGACCAAACGCATTCAGAATCTTTTGATAATTTATCACAACGATCCATGGGTCATATGTGACGTGTACGAGCCAACCCGGGTCAATCCGAGTCGCGGTGTGACCGGGATCAGTCTAAATGGCTCTCTTTTGTTTAAAATGTACACCATTTTAAGTACATACAGAAAACCGACCAAACGCATTCGGTTTCCATTGTAACTTTAGGAGAACGATCCATGGGTCCTATGTGACGTGTACGAATCATCCCGCCTCAATCCGACATGCGGTGCGGCTGACACCACTCAAAGTGTCTGTCTTTTGTTTCAAAAGGACGTCATTTTAAGTGAAAAACATCAACTGACATACGGAAGACCGACCAAACGCATTCGGATTCTATCGATACTTTAGCACAACGATCCATGGGTCATATGTGATGTGTACAAGTCAACCCCGTCTTAATCTGAGATGTGGTGTGGCCGACACCGCTCTAACTATGTCTCTTTTGTTTAAAATGGACATGATTATAAATGAAAAGAACAACTGGCATACGCAAAACCGACCAAACGCATTCGGAATCTTTTGATAATTTATCACAATGATCCATGGGTCATATGTGGCATGTACGAGCCAACCCGGGATGAATCTGAGTCGCGGTGTGGTCGGGATGAGTCTAAGTGTCACTCTTTTGTTTAAAATGGACAACATTTTAAGTACATACGGAAAACTGACCAAACGCATTCGGTTTCCATTTAATCTTTAGGAGAACGATCCATGAGTCATATGTGACGTGTACGAATCAACCCCGCCTCAATTGGAGACGCGGTGTGGTCGGCACCACTCATAGTGTCCGTCTTTTGTTTCAAAAGGACGCCATTTTAAGTGAAAAACATCAACTGGCATACGGAAAACCGACCAAACGCATTAGGATTCTGTCGATACTTTAGCACAACGATCCATGAGTCAAATGTGACGTGTACGAGTTAACCCCGCCTCAATCTGAGGTGCGGTGTGGCCGGTATCACTTCAGGTGTATGTATTTTGTTTAAAATGGACATCATTTGAGGTAAAAATATATGGTATAGAAAAATCGATCATATTATGAATTGAATTTCAGATTCCACGTATAATTGTCATCTAAATTTTAAATTGAATTCTATATGAATTATGTATGTTTATGAATTGTAATTTAATTATGGATTTGTATAGTTTCAGGATCCATTATATGTTAAATGTGTATGAATTTGTTCGTAATTGAATATGTATGTTTTATTTTATTACTGGTACAATAGTTGGATCGAAAATGAGGTGAAAATGAGGTGAAAATGAGGTGAAAATGAGGTGAAAATGAGGTGAAAATGAGGCCTGATGACTGGTGGTGATGGACAGGGGACAGGGGCTGTGCAAATTAATTTGCAGCATAGGTATGCCAACGGTTTCAAACTGTTGGCATATAAGTTTTTAGCATGTCTTTCCCAACGGTTTTAAACCGTTGGGAAAGACTTCACCAATTCCCAACGGTTCCAACCGTTGGGAAAATGTTCCATGGTATTTGGTTTTCCCAACGGTTTGGGAGAACCGTTGGGAAAAACTATCCCAACGGTTCACCCAAACCGTTGGGGTAGGGTAAATTTTATGGCTCTATTGCAACGGTTTCCAGTAAACCGTTGGGAAAACTTTTCCCAACGGCTTACTTCCCAACGGTTCTAAGAACCGTTGGGAAAACATTTCCCAACGGTTTCAGGGGCTTTCCCAACGGTTCTGAACCGTTGGGAAATAGTGTATTTCCAGTAGTGTGAATTGGAAGGGTTCTTATAACCATGATCCTGAATCATAGCCTTTACACACCCCAGATTAACGAGTCTTCGGTAGGTCAGGATATCTCTACATGGGCCTCCACAAATGGTTCCCCATGCCCATAGATACAATTTCATTAATGCTCTACTAAACGATCACAAAATGAATTTAGACGAGGATGAAAGGGAAAGGTTGAAAAAATGGACGATGAAATCTCTAAGGGGACTCAGAGGTTGGAATAAGATGTTCAGAGAAGATTCTAACTTCAGTCTCGATTCATCGGTGAAGCCCGAATTGCGAACTACAGTCTACGTAGGTATATCCGACTACGAACCCTAAAACAGGGGAACTTAATAATAAAAGTGAACCGCAAACCAAATTGGAGAACTATACACCATGTAATTATCATGGATAGACTCCCCGCAAAAGATAATCCCTCAGACCCTCCTTCAATATGGTGCTCTGTGTAGTGTACTGCTATGCGGACTGAATGTGACATCGCGTACTGCATCAGTATTTGGATGAAATCCAAAGCGGCCTGATGATCCGCATACCACTATAGTACGCGATGGACTATACCCATGCCTGTGTACTTCATCAGTACATGGACAACCCCTTTTCCTATATACAACTATGGTATGTGAAGCCTCCACCATCCTGCATAAGAAATCAGTACGCAGAATTTGGTTTTTTCAAGTATTATTTCCTTCAGTTCTAACCTCACCCCTCCACTACCATCTAGTCCTCCATTATCCCTCCATGAACCAGTCCTTATAAATCAGGCCAAAGCCTACTCTAAATCCAACATACCCATATGATTAGACCATTGGGTTCATCAACACTCCCCTTTGAGTCTACATTCAAATGTTAAGCAGAGTCATGAAGGAACTCCCCACAACGGTTCGGGCTTTAGGAATGTATGTGGGTCTACATACCTATGGTAACCCAAAGTCCAACCTTGGGAAGCCGAAATGAACCTCTCCATTCTAGGGACTAAGGGTGATCACTTGCTTTTCCATTCAATGAGGAATTGTGATTAGTCGAATGATCTATGGTCACTTCTCATTTTGAGGAAGATGCAAATCCTCCCCTTCCCAGAACATATTCTGGGGCCCTCTCACTATGGTAAGACCCCAATTGTCTGAGGCTAGGTTTCATGATCATTATTTTCATTTCACATGGAAAGGTTAATCACTCAACACCATCTTCTGTGGTCTTTCTGATATATTCCGCCGTAGGCCCTCCCTCTCCCACCAATAGGGGAAGAAGCAAGTCATTGGATGGATCTCTCGCATCCTCTTATTTCTCACACTTAGCATGAATCACATGGGATTAGAGATTTATAATGGTTACAATATCTACCCAATCTGAACTAGAATAACTCTGATTCCTAACCAAACTAGGATACATAGGATGGCTACTTTAAGGGTCGTTCTCAAAAGGGTTCCCTCCCGTAAGGGGTCCACTGAATCATATCATCTAAAATGTGAAGCTTCCATGCGTAAGCCCCAGCCCATATGAACAGTGGGAACTCTGATTCCTATTCAAACCGGGACACGTAGGATGCCTACTCGAAGGCCCGATCTCAAAAAGAGTTCCCTCCCATAACGTTTCCACCCAACCATGTCATCCCAAATGGAAAACTTCCATGTGTAAGCCCCAACCCATATAAACTTCCAGAAATCTGATTCCTGCTCAAAATAGGATACGTAGGATTCCTACCCGAAGGCTTGAGCTCAAAAGGGTTCCCTCCCATAAAGGTTCCACCCAATCTTATCTCCTTAAATGGGAAGATTCTATGCATAAGAACCTAAAATGTGAACTATGAGAACTCTGATTCCTAGTCATACCAGGATATGTAGTACAACTACCTAAAGGCCCGATATCAAAAGTGTGACCTCCCAAAAATGTTCCACCCAATCATTACATATCAAATGGGATGCTCCCATGTGTAAGCCCCACGAAATTCTAAACTATGTGGTTTTTTATTCCACTCGTTATGATATGTAAAAAACCTATCTTATGGGTCTAATACTGACATAAAATCATGTTTTCCCCCATGAACGACGATAAACTCCAAAGTGCCTTATATTATGGCTCAAGTCAGCAGTACATCGGTAGAATAAAATATATGCATGCCTACAACGATCCTATAAACCAAGGGTAGCTTGTGTACACACTCAATAAGAATGATCCAAGGATTCAAGAACATATTAACATGTCTTAAATCTATAAGAGAATTCCATAACAAGCGATAATCCTCCCCCAAAAGGGTGTGGTGAGCCTGACCTCCTGTCCTCTAAACCAATGGTGTCCTTAAGTGTCGTTGGACGAGTGATCAATAAACCAGCACCTTCCTTTGGAATACAGGTCGATGAATCATGGATACCAGGGTCATTGGCTGTTTTAGGATCCACGAATAAACCAATTAAAGACCATCTAAGAAAGTTATATCTAAAGAGGACATATTGCACAGGTACTAGACCCCATGCAATAGCCTGCTGGGATCAATCAAAATGTGGAATCTCCTTCGTCTTAAGAAATTGGTGAATTTCCTAGTCCCTGTATGGTTAATCCAACCTCCTTTTAAATCATAATTATGCATAACAAGTCGTAAAAAATGGTGATGTTGATAGGAAACCGTCACCAGAGGAAGAGAAAGGTCATGATCCTCGTCGAACCATTTCCTCATCACCTGAAATGCACTACCTGAGAGGCGGAACAAAAATGGAGAACCTAACGTGAATCCTTATCCAAGGTGGTAGTTCTACCCCAATGATAAAAGGAAAAAGGAAATTGAAAATCTATCCATTTTTATCACCTCAGTACACGTGAAACATACCACCTCAGATATGGAAAAAAATGGTGAACTCAAAGTGAATCCTTAAGCAAGGTGGTGGTCTTACCCCACTCAAGCCCCTTCGCCCGAAAAAAAAAGAGAGAGGAAGGGGCCAAGATGAATCGTTAGATATGTATATGTTTAAAATAATTCTACTTTGATTAGATTATGTGGTGTGTATACCCTATATGTATTTCATAGGCTCTCGTCGTGCAACCTTCGATCCAAATTACTTCTTGAAGACCGATGTGGACACACACATCGATGATCACATAGGCGATCGGGGCCCCAATGAAGAGAAAGAACCCCTCTTCTACTCAGTGTCTTCAACACTGGGTATCCAACATGATGATTCAGGAGTACCACTGAAATGGTACTATCCCTATGCTAGAGGATGCGGGAAAAGTCCTCTAGTATGTGAAGACTTGCCAACCGCCTCTTCAGTCGTGGCCATCACCATGGCACAAAACTTTCCTTTTGGTTGTCTCAAACCGTTTCGGGAGCCTATCCCCAGAACGTGACAAAAAGTACCTCCCTTATTTTTGAGAGGAAGTTGAAGTCGATGCTGAAAACTTCATCTCAACTACACAGGGGAGGGGTACTACTCATGGGCCCCCGCCATAGAGTGTTTTTGTCGACACCAGACAACTAGACCTCCCATTAAAAAGGACATTATGCCAAGGGATCCTACCATTGTCCAGGAGACTCTAGACCTTTGGGCTGCTCACCAATAGTGGAGAATATATAATCCAGAACACTATATCACCCTGGTTCCTAAGAAGAAACTCCACTATACTAATGCGCTGGAATTACACAGGCATACATATGACTATTCCCCCACCACTCAAGCCAACCACAGAAATATGGTGTCATAATACGAGCACATGCACATTTCTACTAGTGGTCGCTGGTCCCATCGTGAAAACAGAGTGGCAAACTATAGGAGCTATATATATCTACTAATGCAAAACAAGCCCGCCATCCAAATAATAACAAAACTAGATATATGTGGGCACAAATACTTATTGATGCATTATAATCCCTTAAACAAAAAATGGCAGCAACCAACTATACATAGGTACAAATACATGCTGATGCTTTTCTAGGCCGTCATCCAAATAGGGCGGCAAGAAAATATGAGAAGAGTCAAATTCCAAAGGATGCATACAAATCCAATGAGACAAATACAGTGGCAATCAATCATATGAAAATCCCAACTCATTAATATGAAGACCACCAGTCAAAAATGGTGGAAACCGAAGAAGACAACTGGTGGCAGACAAATTCCTTTTTCCCAACATAGGAGTACTTCCATTATCTAATTGAAACTCATGGAGGACCAGAGTAGGCACAAACTCCTGGTCCAATATCATAATGGGCCTTCATACCCATTCCTACCAAATATGTATCTTAGAACATCAAGGAAATGATATAAGATCAGGCATCGATTCCAAACCACATCCTTCAAACATGCAAAGATATCATTGCATCAGTGGTAAATGTGAGAAATTGTGCCCATGACCTGGTTTCCTCGAACGGAATGACTCACTCGAAAAATGAGTTAGTCACTATGGATCAGTTATGAATCCCTACTCTAGTCCATGAGGGTTGACGGTAATATCCCATGATATACAAAAAATCAAATCAGGAACAAATACATGTTCCAACTATGGGACGTTGGTCCAACATGGTGGCCACTCTAGGGTAGGCATATATTCCTTCAAAAACTCAATATTCCCTTCTTCATATCCTGAAAACATCATGGGACCCAGAAATATAGAGACCCATACTTGAAGTTAGTTACCTATAGCAGATGGCCTTAGTTTCCCACAAGAGAGCACTCAAAAATGGAATATGCCAAAGGAAATCTGGAAATGAAGAGCACATCCATGATCCTGATCTCTTGGAAGATGGGGTTCTTGATGCCCTCAAACATATATTGATAAAGGCTCAAGGCCCTGTCAGTCTGTTACCAAGTAATGGAAGTGGCAGTAGTAGTTGAGAAATCCCTCCCCTCAATTTCTCTACAAGTATCACTAATGGTCCTCCACTAAGCCCTCGTGGGGGCTCACTTTGAGGTCCAAGTATGATCGATCACAAGAGCCTATCTCCTGATGTGCATTGGGGTAGTCCTCCCCTCAACATAATGATAAGACAACGATAAGGTCCTCCCCATCCGGTCATCCTTCCTAATGGTCCTCCCAAAGGCATATGCTACAGATATGATTCTCCCTATAGTCAGACATCAAGTAAATATGGTAGTCCTCTTCATGATTCCAGTCATTGAAAAGGCCCTCCCCACAATGATAGTTGTCGTGAAGGCCCTCCTCATAGTAATGCTAAGTAATGATAAGGTCCTCCCCTCATTGTGGTACATCATGGTGGCCCTCCCTAGGATGGTCAATGCATAAATTATCCCTGTATCTAGGTACCAATTCATGATAGTAGTCCATTCCATCATAGTAGTCATCGAGAATGTCATCCCCTCAATGAAACCATGAAGCAAGAATTCCCTCCCCTCATTATAGCCTGCCCTGGAGGTCCTACCCAAGGTATACACCATAATTAAATGTCCTTTCATCGGGCATCAAGTTTTAATAGTATCCCTCACCATGGAAACACCGATTGTGGAGGTCCTCCCCGCAACCAAAATTCATACTGTCTGGATGGTACCCCCTTGGAGAAACAATTTCAAGAAATCCTTCCCATGCTGAGGCACTCAGAAAGATGGAGTCAAACACATATAAAATTTCATCTATAACGAGTGATATTCTTTCTCAACCAGAGTATGGCCCGGGACCATGCTTATCTTCTGAGCCCCCCTCAGGTCGTTTTCATATCAATAAGGCTCCCACATGCCTAGTATCTTGGAACAAAATTATTATGAAGTAGTTGAGATGGGAATATCAGGTAGAGGAGACTCTAGAAGAAAAAAAACATGATATGTTTCTTGTGAGAAGCCAACTAGAAAATGATAAGATACTGATAATGTATTGACCTACGACCACTTCTCACTTCGACATACTAGGAAAGTTGTATGGGGAATACATGAATGACATTCGCCTAAATATATGGATGACTCGTCATTATCTGAAAGAAAAATTACCACTCTACAAAGGGTATGAGGACAATGTCAACATGATATTGTAGCTTCACCATTTAATCGACCTGGATTCCCTCCCATCTACAAGGCAGCCACAATCAAAAAGGTGAAAGAAAAACCTTGAAATGGCCAGCCTCTATGTACAACATAAGTTGTGTCACCTCATTGGAAATTCCCCAGCTAGAGTTCACATTCAGGGTTGGGGAAAACATGGAGCTCTATAATTCACCCCACACCCCGTCTAGCAGGCCCCATTGGAAATGATGTCCTATAATGTCATCTCTAAGAGGCAGCAATTAAATGAAACCGTGGCTCATGAAATATGGGATACTAAAAAAACATCTAGGATTAAGTCTTCAAAGCATCAATACTGAAGATATCAAGCCATAGAAAAGCTTCTAAGTGAGGGAACCACGAAAATCTAGTAGGATTTCCGCCTAAGGGAATCCAACCAGAAAGTAGTTCCCACATCATCAAAAGTCCATGGAATCCGTGCAGGCTCAATTACATACTAAACTCACACTCGTATGAGAGTACTTGAAATTGAAAAAGAAGCAATAGAGATGGATACCTCCACAATGTGGGAACAACCCTAGCCTATAGAGATAGGGGAATTTCTATTCAATGTACCCCATAAGACCAATAAATCTTGGTTGTATCATATCAATAGGAGAATGGGAACAACCCTAGCCCGTAGGGCTGGGGGCATTTTTACCTCAAATCCCTGCACAACGAATGACTATATTCCACCATCGAGGAAGAACAATGGACATAGGAGTCCTCCGTTTCACCCCTTCTCATGGTTCACACCCTCCAAGACAAAGACATGTTACAAGGTCAGACTTGGGTCCTTTTGGGTCATTCATCGCCATGAAAACTAATGAATACCACAGAATAGATGGAGAAAGTTCATCAAAGGATGCAGAAATCCGTCCTACCATTACACACTAGTTAAACCACACCCAATGTGGTGTGCCTTAGTGAACGTGGTAAAATTAAACCCCATGGATCTCATAGGAAATGATATAGAGGGAGAGGATACAGAGGAATATGGTTCTCTCATAGAGGCATCCCACACTGAGCATGATGGTGTGCATACCTGGAACCAGAGGGATATCCTAAATCTTGGAACCCCTTTAGTTAATCTGACATTACCTCCCTCATGAAACCCCAATAAGGAGAAGAATTAATCCAAGGTCGCCTATGAACCTCCTTCTCCTCCCCCTAAAAATGTATGCGTCACTCTCGAGTAATGGTTCTCTAAGTTGGAGGAATAAATGCAAGATCACATGCAAATTAATACTGAGCAACATCAAGGGGGCTATATTTTCGGATGTTTTTCCCCTGAGGAATGTTAGCAGGTGATCCTAGAAGAGGTTCACTTTCCACATGCACTCATCGTGGTGAATGAATCCAAGCTCATAGGCATGTTCAATCCATCGTTGGGACCATCAACCTACCTAACCCCGGTCTTGGAATGACACCAATACTTCACCCCACTCGGAAGGAAACCAGAATATATTTAGGTGAACCCACAAAGGATACCCCTGGATGTGTATCCACCCCAACTTCTAAAAGAACCGACACACCTTGTCTTAGACAATACTGCACCAGCCCAAGCTCAAACCTGATAAGATATGCATCAAGGGATCTGGAGCATTGTTGATAAATTAAAATCTCGACTAGAAGCCCTGGAGGGGCGGCATGCTCCAATACTACCATAGCACAAATACTACCCTGATTAGGAAAGCAATGTTTAGCCACCACTAAACTTCATAAATATCACATTCCCAGTATTCAATGGCTTGGGGGACCCCTAAGAACATTTATTACACTACACCTCTTTTTGTGTCCCCATGATGGGAACTACAGAGCAGTAAGAAGTGGTAAAAATTGAGAGCTTCATATGAATCTTGCAGGGTTAATATTTCATATGGTATACAATCCTACAAGCTAACTCTATCACAGGCTAGGAGGACCTTTAGTGACAATTTCTCTTCCAGCTCAGTTCAAAACTGCCTAAGAAAATGGTCAGCAATCTCATGAACTACAAACACTGAGAGAAAAAAAGATCCTCAAACATCATTTCCCGATAGAAAGGTCTGACTTATTCCCTAAACTGGCCACTCCCTAAGGATGAAATGCTCTCCATGTGCATCGATAACCTTCATGATGAATTTTAAACACCATTCATCCCTATTAAGTACACAAGTGGGTTTAGAGAGTTATCTACCATTTCCCGAAGAATATAATATTCTTTTAAAGGGACCAACATCATGTCCGGAGTGGCCCCATCAGCGCCTAGGAAAAGAACACAAAAATTTGAAGTGGCTCCTACCATGATTAAGCCACCCCTGGAACCAGCTGTAGTTGTGAGTCCCCCACCGAACTGTGTAGGACCTCCTGGACACCAACAACCACCCACACCTTGAAAATATTAGTGATGGGGTGCTAAAAGAAATCATTTAGAAGAATGAAGAAAAAAACATTTAATCATTCTGAGATGACCAGGTCTGTGGTTAGTTCATCAACTCCATTAATTGCAAGTTTCTCAGGCTACCAGAGCCAAATAAGGCCGATTAAGTGGGTGTCGAAGACCATCCAAGTTATTGTCCCTACCACCAAATACTTGGAAATACCATCCACAAATGATTTGTTTTCAGGGATCACCTACAAAAGATGGTGGATTATGGGCAAGTCAAGTTGGGCCCACCACCAGCATAAGAGGAGAATGTTTCCACCTCAGACCCAAGAGAGGAAGAGGAATGGAAAATAGTCACCACTAAGAAGAAGAAAATATTTTACAATTAGATGACCTGAAATATTATCAACCGAGCCAATGGAATCCTCCATGCACAATTGAAACAAACAATCATGCCCCAAAAATATCAAAATAGAGCACAACCATCCTCCTCAACCTCGCGGTCCTCTAAAGGCCAGAAGGGATGAAATAAAGAGCAAGAATATGAGCTGACACAAAAGATGAAGTCATTGTTAATGATTTCGTACATCATGCCAACAGACTTGGTATAATGGGAATCAGCCAACAAAATGGAAAAACGGACACCACCTCACCAAACAGAACCATCAGAAAGAGACAGTCATATAGAAACAGTGTTGGATCAAGAACCGATCATTGGATCTATTAATGTCATTCACTTGATGGAGCCCTTCTTGAATGGTGACTATGGACATGAAACCAAATTCCATATACCTAACTGAAGAGATGTAGGAAGAGGTTTCATAGGCTGGAGGTTTCTTGGATGGAATGATCATGGAAGGAGTCAAATTCTTGGCCACGCCATAAATCAAACCGTTAACATCGTTGAAACTCATAGAAGGATCCTCCAGCAGACACAACAAGATCTAGAATGATCCTCCACCCCATCAGAAGAAATCCAAGACCAATTATCTTGGATTATCAATCAGGGGAATAAGAAATATCAAATTTCCCAAGGCATGCATGCAGACCAGTTCCGTCATACATGGAAAGGACCGCAACACCCTCGGTCCTGGTCATAGAGGTCAAACCCTCCACATACCAACCCCAAACCCCTAAATCATCTGTAAAAGCGCAAATCCAAGCCAGGTAGCTCAATCCTTTAGAGGAGAAAAATGATATTATAAAGTAGATGGCTTTAGTACCAGCCAATCTTTCAATATTGTATGTGTTAATTCTATCTTCAAATCTTAGAGAGTCAAATATTTAAGATTTACTAAGTCCCCAGGAGTTCGAGGCTATTGTGGCAGCAACTGAAGTCTATGAGATGGGGACTAGTCTCAAGAAATGTCATGCCATCATCTCCTTCATAAACAATAATGAAGACTCCATCCTTAATGGGAATATAAAACCATTTTATATGTCCTTAAAAATAAATTCAATTGATGTTCGAAGTATCTTCATCAACAACAGCTCTGGAGTTAACCTCCTCCCTCTACAAACGCTTCGTCGGTAGGGATATAATGAAGACAACATGACACTCTACACTACAACTCTACTCGGATATGAAGAAAGTGAGTAAAAACTATTGGGAAGAATCAAGAATAAAACTAGGCTCGGAGACCTCATGTCAGATTCAGATTTCCTAGTAGTGTGATAATGTATGGCTTTCAACATTTTGGTAGGGAGTCCTTGGCTGCATCAGCATGCTACAATTCCATCATCATACCATCAGTACATCAAATATTACACTAATGGGGAAAACATGACATTGCAAACTGATAAATCCTCATTTGTGTAATGTGAGTCGTATTATATTGAGGCATAGTTATATTAATTTAAAGAAAAAATATTTCTGTTGATGATATTGATTGAATCACTGCCCCGATTGGAATGGAAATGTATCCCGCTGAACCCCTCCAGCTACTTGGGGAAGAGTACGCACTACCCATAAACTAAGTTTAATTTATAAGCACAAGTCTGAATACAGACTCAATCATCTGCATGATATCTGTTAGAGTCACCAATTCTAAAGACATGGAAAAGAAGGATAACTCCCATGATGTTAGAAATATCCCTACCAAAAATGCTCCTGACCCATCCTTGTGACCCCAAACATCTCCCGCCTCCCACACAAAGGAAAAAAATACAATTTCTCTCACAAAATTTGAGAGTTTGACTAAAAAATACACTCTCAATCAGAAGAGGAAGATGATGAATATGATGATGATGAAGAAGAAGAGGAATATGACCTCAAAGATTCTTCTAATGCATTCAAAGAAGGTGTCTTCACCACAATCTATGAACTTAGAGAGGTAAATATGGGCCCCGAAAATGACTCGTGGCCCACTCTGATCAGTGTGGCTATGGATATTGAGTATAAGGAGGAATATACCTCCATCCTAAAGAAGAATCAATATGTGTTTTCTTGTAGCTACAACCAAATTCTAGGACTCGATTTTGAGGTCACCACTCATCATCTTGGTTTACCAAAAGATCACTGGGGCTATAAGCAGGCAGCCAGAAGGACCCACCTGATGCATGCTGCCAAAATAGAGGTCAAACTCAAAATGATGATAAAATCCAACTTCTTATAGGAGGTCTAATATTTTCTCCGGTTGGAAAACATAGTCCTTGTAAAATAGAAGAATTTGCAGATTTTAATCTTCATTAACTTCAAGGACCTCAATCATCACTTCCCAAGAGATGACTTCCCAATCCCAATCACATAATTGGTGATCGATGCAATCGCCATATATGAATCCCTCTCTTGCATGGATGACTATTCTAGATACAACTAGATCTGGATGGGTCGAGGAGATGAAGAATCTATTGCTTTTAAAGACCCTTTGAGAGTATTTTTTTATAAAGTGATTCCCTTTGGTCTAAATAATGTTGGCACCACATATCAACGCGTTATGAATCACATCTTCTATCGCTTCTTGGGAATGTTTTTCAAGTGTTATGTCAAAGATCTGGTGGTTAAATCACGACAGTGCTCAAACCACTTGGACAACCTTGAAACTATCTTCCAAAAGTTATGACAACTTAGTTTAAAGATGGATCCCTTAAAGTGATCCTTTGGCATTACCTCTGGGAAATTCCTCAACTTCATCGTACGCAAACGTGGCATCAAAGTCGACCCCGGGAAGACAAAAGCCATCCTTGGAATGTCCCCACCTCACAACATCACTAATTTGAGAGGTCTCCAAGGGAACCTCTCTAACATTCGAAGCTTCATAACCAACCTAGGTGGTAAATGTATACCTTTCACCAAGCTCATGAAGAAAGGAGTTACATACGAGTGAGATAAATATTTCAAAGAATCGTTCGACAATCTCAAAAGATTTCTCCTAAGATCGCTAGTGATGATGCCACCATTTGAGGGGAGACCACTCATTTTGTACATAACCTCCATGGAACAGTCATTAGGAACCTTTTTCGTGCATAATAATCATGTCGGAGATGAGAATAGTCTCTATTAACTAAGGCGAATTATGTTTTATGCTGAAATTCATCATTCAAAAATTAAAAAGAACTGCCTAGTCTAAATCTCCACTATTCTAAAATTCAGGCATTACCTGCAGCACCATGAGGTATAACAGGCCTCCCGCTACTACCCACTAGAATATATCATCAACTGTGCTAGGCTAAATAAACACTTATCATGATGGGAGGTCATCCCTCAAAAGTTTGACATATGGTACGTGCCCCAAAAGGCCATAAAAGTTCGGCTATTAGCAGACATACTATCAAAGCACCGCTCGGAAGAAACAACATCAGTGGATGTTGAACTTATAGATGAAGAAGTTTTTTCTATCTAGAGGGACCCCCATACATGTGAAATGTATTTTTATGGTGCTTTTAGAAGCCTGAAACGGAATAGGATGGAGGATATTAAGCTCAACATTGTGGGGCTTGGAATTATACTTGTATCCCCCCAAAATTTCATCCTGCCGTACTCTTTCCTACTTTATAAGTGTGTACATATAGTGAATTAGAATATCATTCCCTCATTGAAAGACTATAACTAACACTTCATGTTCAATCCAAACACCTAATAATAATGGGTGATTTAGAGCTAGTCATCGAATAGTTCTGTAACACCCGAAATTTTTATGAGAAATATTTTTGATTTTATTTTATATACATCATCAAAGAAATCTTCCAATACAAACAACACTATCTTGGCTTTCTTTTCATGCAATCGTGGCCTTCCTCGATAGCTTGCGTTGTACGCAATACCGAGTTTCACTAAACAACGATATGCTATTAAAATATTATTAACACTAGCTGTTATGAATAGTGATACACACTTTTTGAAATTTTATAAATTTTATCATTCAAAATGGAATTTATTTTTGGATTCAGAATATCGAAATTAGCCTAGGGTGAAATTTTGGTATTTTTTTGAAAACTTTCAATTTTTGATGAATAGTGAAAACACTAGGTTACTGTTTAAAACCCCACTTTTTAATTAAATAATTATTTATTTTATTTAAGTTTATTTTAGGTCAAAATTGATACATAATACCTACATAAGTTCAATGTAATTTATTGGAGTCATTTTATAATAATTTTAGATATATAAAAATTTTATTGAGCTTTTCACCGTCTTTTACCCACCTCCTAGGAGAATTTGTAAATTTACATAAAACATAATTTTACCGCATCTGTGAGTGGAATTTAGAAAATATGAGAGCACGATTAATATCAATGACTAAAATTTGATTCAATAAGATAAAAATAATTTTTTTTGAATAGTAACTTTTTACTTTTTTACCACGGTTAAAAGTAAATAGGGTAATTAAGGGAAAAATGATATTATTATTACCCCACCACATGTTCTAAATCTATTTTATAAGATTAATTCAACCAAAAAAAACTTTGCGAATAAAATATGACCATTTAGGTCCACTTGGATTAGATTAGGACATTTATTATTATTTTATTTAATGAAGATGTGAAATAGTTAAAATCAAAGTTTAATAACTAAAACATTTTTAATATAGGGTTATACATAAGATAATTTCGACTAAAAATATTAATTAGAAATATAAAAATATTTCCTACATAAATATATTTTATTTGTAATTTTTAGATATTAAATAATTTAATTTAATTATGACACAATGATGATGCGGTAATTACCTTATTAATGAAATATTAACATAATTGATGTTATAAATACCCAAATATATGTAATTTTAGACTTTTAATGAATTACAATAATTTTATAGGTTAATATGACATTTTAGTATTTATTTAATTAACTTTTATCGAAATAATCATGTTGTTATAATTTTCACAAAAATCAATTACCAAATAGTGTCAAAATTGACATTAAATAGTTTTTTAAACAAATATAATATTATTAATTGTTATATTATTCCTTAAAATTTAAGGTTCGGCCAAATGACATAGATAAGGTTATATATATTAATAATTAACAAATTGGGGTTTGTGTGGATTTTTTATTAACCTTATAGTGTAATAAATTAAGTAGACACTAAAAAAGTAAAATTATTTAACTTAAAGTTAAATCTAAATGATAAGGCTTAAATAGAAACCTAAACTTGTCTAAATCCTATTGTATGAGAGTATTTCTACCCATACCTACCTCATATTCTAAATAAATCAATTTTGAGCTATTAAAAACCTAATATGGCTTTATAATAAAATAGTATTTTAATTTTTCCTAAGGTTCCCCTCTCCTCCCTTATAAAAGGGCACCTCTTCCCTCTCCTCCTCACACCACTTTGAGCTTTCATCATCGGCCAACCCCTGCCAATTTCTCTTCTCAACTTCCCTAGAAACATCTTATAGGTCTTGGTCTTCTTAAAATACCATCTTTAGTTCCCTAAGAAGAGGTTAAGAAAAGGCGCTTCAAAGAAGAGGTAATGTCCATTACCTATTCTTTCAAAAAAAATTCTTCTTCTACTTCTTATTCTTTAATTTTTTCATTATGAAGTAATAACATCAGTATCACTCATATAATGATATGTTATTATAAGTATGAAACAACCCTATTTCACCATCTATCCATCCTACGGAAAACGAAATCACCGCGCGCGCGTACGTACGTAATACCGTCTCCACGCCGTGGTGTAATCTATTTTCCACCACCACCTTACTTGGATGGTAATAATGGTGTAAATAATAATTATATATGATTATTTTAAACTGATATTGATTCTGAAATAGTATACATACACTTCAATACAATTCCACGATCGTGGGAATGATATCGTCGCTCGTGCGTACGTACTGCCTACCGTCTCCACGATGTGATGCGAGTCGTTCAACGTGATCTTCATTGCATAATGATTATATAAATGAATTGAATGAATAAATATGATATATATTACACTAATAATATTATGAAAATGAGTTGTCTATAACCTAAAAGAATAATAAGAATTTATTCAACAAATCACGCATAAGAACAAAAAAGCAATAAACACCCGAATAATAAGTAATAATGAAATATTACTAATAAAAAGCTAAGAATATGACCACATATGATATCATAACAATGAGTACGATTCCGTAATAAGTCAATAACATTATTTAAATCATTATACCGGAAGTTCGGACATGTACGAAGCAAAGCAGACCTAAGGTAATGGAAAATCTCGCAATCTCAATTTTTATCCGAGATTGTTTATACTTCAAAATTTTCTGGGGAATATTTATCATCCACATCCATGTTTCCTCAATATGTAATATTATTTATATCCTCCTGAAATTGTTTAAATCAAATTTTACCCTTCGGTGAGTTTTTAGTAAAATATATGAAATGAATCTTTTGTAATTTTTCGTATGAGGTACTTTTTTACTTTTCTTGCCAAAGTACGAGAAGAATGTTTTTTTAACATATACGGAATGAATGGATTTTTAGAACATTATTTCCATGAAGATTCCTTTACAATTTTTCAAGTTTATTTTTAATAAATTTCTTTTAGTTTAATATTATATGACATGTTAAGAATTGAAAATATTTTTGAAGTAGAACGGATATTTTCCTCAAGAATGGAGTTCAAGTGTTTTATCAAAATTATTTTCCATATAAGATAATATAGGGTTCTATTTCTATCCCTATTTTTATATTAATTTGATTATGTTATGATGGAATATATTTTATGATGTCGTTTTATCTTATGTGGATTATGTTATGATGGCATGATGTTTAAGAATCCCATTTTTATTACATTGGTTATGCTATGATATATGATTTATGATTTTGTGGCACACATAAGAATGGTTTCATTATGAGATTGGTAGGACCTATATCTCCCTCCAATGCACTGGGTAAAGATTTATATCTCATGAGACAGACATGGCTGGAACGGCAGGTTAATCTGGTTCAGTGAAACAGGACTGAAACGAGGAGTGAAATCATTTCAGAAGTGGACTTTGTCTGCTAAGATAGTATTGGCAATGAGTCTTGACTACTAATAAATGATTCTCTTTGATTATGTGTGAATTCCACAAAGATTCATGTTTTAAGTTATGATTATTGGGATTACATTTCACTACTATGATTTATCCCATGTTATGAAATTATGATCTCTTTTGGAGGTTATGATTTCCAAAATGTTATGTTCTTATGAATATGATGTGATTGATATTTCTTTTCTTTAGCCTTAATGATAATTTGAGCTCACCCTTTTGTATGTTTTCCTTCCTCAATTCAGGAATAAGGTTATTAATTAGGATATGCCAAAAGGGACTCTAGATATGATGAAATAAATGGGATACAATGTAGATTCATTATGAACCAGTTGTTTATGTTTCTCAGTTTCTACAGACATTATACCTAGACGGTCATTTCATGGTTTTTGTTATATGTTGTAATAAGTGTGCTTAAATTTTGAAGTAATAATAATGTATTGAAAGTATGGGTCGTTATAGTTGGTATCAGAGGAAGGGTATAGTCATCCTTTGGAAACTAGGATGTGAATGCTTTAGTAAGAACCCTAAGGATAAGTCTAAGTATAGAACACAATCTTAGTGTTTCAGAAATGGCCATGAATAACCTATGATAAGACCTTAAGTGTGAAATTTCGTTCTTGATTATGTGTTTTTCCTATTATAATTAGTGTTTCTCACACTATTCTTCTTGGTTTTAGTCAATGGTTGGAACCCGAAGGAACTGTATTAATGCTGAATGCGACAAGCAATGCAATGATTATCCCCCTGAGCAATCAAACGTTATGGGAGATGGAATGAAAAATCTTGTAGCCATGCTCACACAACTATCTCAATATTTGAATCATGCAGGACTTCCAAACGATCAAAGTAAGGAGCAACATTCTATTGAATCCTTCATGAGGAAGAATCCAACCTCATTCAGTGGGTCTACTGATCTATTATTTGCTTAACAATGGATCAGTACTACTGAAACGATATTTTCAGTTCTTCAATTTTATGAACATGACAAAGTCATCTTTGCAGTGTATCTTTTGGAAGGTGATACTGATCAATGGTGGAATCTTATCAAGAATACGAGGCAAAGAGATGAAATTGAGTCCATAGAATGGGACGAGTTCAAGAACTTATTTTTCAATAAGTACTTCCTTCGTATTCTTCGAAAAAAGATAGAGAAGGAGTTTCTTGATCTAAAGAAAAAGGATGATGAATCTGTTGGTACCTACGAAGAAAATTTTACAAGACTCGTAAGGTACGCTTCTGGGATTATTATCCAACCTGAGAGTAAGATAGATCGATTCTTTAGTGCCTTAAAACCAAGTCTTCAAAGGGCATTAGCCATAAGGGACTTCAATAGATATAAGAAAATCGTTCGATGTTCTCTCATGGTTGAGATGGATATTGGAGTAACCCATCAGTCATATGCATTTGATAATAAGATGAAAATGGAATTCAAAGGGAAATCTAAAGATCACACTAAAAAGAAGATGAGTTTTTCCTTATGCTCAAAGTGTGGAAAGAAACATGGAGGGAGTTGTCTTAAAGGGATAAGTAAATGATTCAAATGTGTAAAAGAAGTTCATTGGGCATTTGAATGCCGCAATAATGGGAAGAAGATGTCTAGTGATGCAAACAAAGAAAACGCTACATAGAGTGCACCTCCTACACTTCAATGTTATAAGTGCAAGGAAATGGGTAATTATTCTAATCAATGTCCTAATCCAAGGGTTGTTTATGATGATCGACATCAACAAAATCTTAAGCTAAAGACTAAGTAAAGTCACATGAAATTTCTATCAGTGATGTGGAGTACGATAACGAAGTGGTGAAAGGTACACTTATCATCCACTCTAAAGTAGAAAATGTTTTATTTGATTCTGGATCCACCCACTCTTTTATTTCTAAAGAATTTTCTAAGGGTATCACTATATTACCTCAAAAATTAGATGTTGTGTTAGTTGTGACAACCTCTAATGGCACAACAGTCACATAAAAATTTTAAAATTCTTCTCTGATTGATGTTTGTGGGAAAGTGCTTCTTGCAAATCTAGTGATCCTTCCTATAGTGTAATTTGATGTGATTCTTGACATGGATTTTCTTTCTTTATATAGAGCTCATATAAATTTCCAAAGAAGGGAAGTCACATTTCATATTCCAGATCAATTTATGATCATCTATCAATGCAAGGATGAACATAAACTTCCAGTGGAAATTTCATCCATCCTATGGGTCTTGATTCCACTAAATGAAGGTTATTTATCTCAAATGGTTATAGATAAACTCCTGATTAAGAATATTCCCCTTGTATGGGATTTTGATGATATTTTTCTAGAGTAATTTATTGGTCTTCCACCAAATTGTGAATTTGAGTTTTCAATAGAACTCAAACCGGGTGCTTTACCTATTTCAAAGACACATTATAGAATGGCCCCAATTGAGTTGTAGGAATTGAAGAAGCAACTCCAAGAGAATCTTGATAAGGTATTCATACACCCTAGTGCATCTCATTGGGGAGAACCTGTTCTGTTTGTTAAGAAGAAATATGGATCAATAAGACTCTGTATTGATTATCGAGAACTTAACAAGATCGCTATCAAGAACAAATATCCTCTCCCGTGCATTAATGACGTATTTGACAAACTACGCGGAGCTCAATAATTTTCCAAGATTGATCTTCATTCTGGGTATCATCAATTAAGGGTAAAAAGGGAGGATATACCAAAGATGGCTTTCCGTACAAGGTATGGACACTATGAATTTATAGTGATGTCATTTGGTCTTACTAATGCCCCTGCTATATTCATCAATCTGATGAATAGAGTCTTTAGAGACTATCTTGATCAGTTCGTGGTAGTCTTTATAGAAGATATTATTGTCTATTTGAAGAGAAAGGAAAAACATTAAGTTTACTTGATAATTTTATTGAAGACCCTGAGAAAGGATAAGCTTTATGCCAAATTTACCAAGTGTGAATTTTGGATTCAAAAAGATGCATTTTTGGGTCACATAATCTCTTAAGTGGGGATATCTGTGGATACATCAAAAACAGAGGTTATCGAAAGGTGGTCGAGACCAACAACAGTAACTGAGATCTTAAGATTTCTTGGTTTGGCTGGATATTATCGATGTTCTGTGAAATATTTTTCATGATTATCTAATCCACTCACTAGGTTGACCCAAAAAGGAGTTAAGTTCATGTGGACGGAGGAATGTGAAGAGAATTTCAAGGATTTGAAAAGAAGTTTATCAAGTGCACATGTGCTCACACTGCCTTGTAGTAGAGAAAGGTGTGTGATCTATGGTGATGCATCCATGAAGTGATTGGGGTGTGTTCTCATGAAAAATGATATGGTGATAGCATATGCCTCATGACAGTTAAAAATCCAAGAGCAAAATTACCCCACTCATGATTTGGAGTTAGCTGTGGTAATATTTTCATTAAAGATATGTAGGCATGATCTTTATGGTGAAAGGTGTGATATTTATACTGATCATAAAAGATTAAAGTATATTTTCATACAAAAGGAGCTGAATATGCACCAAAGAAGATGGTTGGAGCAGATTAATGATTATGACTGCTCAATTCATTATCACCCTGGGAAGGCAAACAAGGTGGCAGATGCATTAAGTAAACAACACCATGCTAGCTTATCCATGATGAGGATCACAAAAGATCCAATATTTATGGATTTACAAAGGATGGATCTTGGAATTATAATGGAAGGGGGAAAATCTTATCTTTCTCAAATGAATGTTCAACCATCTATACATGTAAAGATTAAAGAGACACAGAAATAAGACGTAGAGTTACAAAAGAAGGTAAGAAATGTTCTTGAATTCAACCTTGATTGTGATGGGATAATAAGGGTCAGGAATAGGGTTTGTGTTCCTCCCATCCCAGAATTAAAGAAGGAGCTACTAGATGAGGCTCATAGTTCTTCATTCTCTATTCATCCTAGAAGCACAAAGATGTATAGGGACTTAAAAGAGTACTTCTGGTGGGATGGAATGAAAAGAGATGTTGCTGAATATGTCTCTCGATGCTTGGTTTGTCAGCAAGTTAAAGTTGAGAGAGAGAAGTCTAAGGGGATGTTACAACCATTACCCATACCCGAATGGAAATGGGAAAAAATCACTATGGACTTTGTCACTGGACATCCTAAAACATCCAAAGGAAATAATTTTATCTGGGTCATAGTTGATCGTCTTACAAAGTTAGCACACTTCATTGCTATTAGAGAAGATTTCTCTCTAGATCAGCTTGCCAAGATATATGTAATGGAAGTGGTAAGATTGCATGGAGTACCACTTTCCAATATATCTAATCAGGATCCGAAGTTTACCTCAAAGTTTTGATGAAGTCCTCAGCATACTCTGGATACAGAGTTGAGTTTTAGCACTATTTACCATCCTCAGACAGACAGTCAGTCTGAGAGGAAAATTCAAACTCTAGAAGACATGTTTAGAGCTTGCTCTATCGATTTCAAAGGAGGTTGGGATCAACACCTAAATTTGGTGGAATTTTCTTATAATAATAGCTTTCACTCCAGTATTCCGATGGATCCTTATGAAGCTCTCTATGGAAAGAAATGCAGGACTCCAACTTGTTGGGATGAAGGTGGGGAAAAAAAGCTATTAGGACCGGATCTAGTTGACGAGATGGCAGAAAAGGTCTGATATATTCAATAACACATAAGAGCAGCTCAGAGTCAAAAAAAAAAGTCATGCCGATAACCGAAGAAATGACCTAGAGTTTGAAGTGGGTGATAAAGTGTTCTTACGAATATCTCCTTGGAAGAGAGTAATGAGATTTGGAAAGAAGGGAAAGCTGAGCCCTAGGTATATCGGTCCTTTAGAAATATTGGATCATGTTGGGAAGGTATCTTACCGATTGGCACTTCCACCGAATCTATCTGAAGTTCATGATGTTTTCCATGTATCTCTCCTGAGAATGTACATACCCGATCCTTCACATGTACTCAGCTCAGAAGTTGTACCGCTGGGGCAAGATCTTTCTTTTGAAGAACAACCGATAGAGATTCTGGATCGTAGTGAAAAATTCCTACAGAAAAACACCACTCACTTGGTGAAAGTTTTATGGAGGAACCACAAATTAGAATACGCTACATGGGAGCTTGAATATATGATGAGGGAGAGGTAACCTCATCTGTTTGTTACAAAGTGACGAATTTCGAGGGAGAAATTCATTTTAAGGGGGGTAGAATGTAACACCCAAGATTTTTATGAGAAATATTTGGATTTTATGTTATATAAATAATCAAAGGAATATTTCACTATACACAACACTAGCTTGGCTTTCTTTAAACTCAATCACGACCTTCCTCGATAGCTTGCGTTGTACGCAATGCCGAGTTTCACTAAACAATGATATGATATTAAAATATTATTAAAACTAGCCGTTATGAATAATAATACCCACTTTTTGAAATTTTAAAAATTTTATCATTCAAAATGTACTTCATTTTTGGATTCGGAATATCGAAATTACCCTATGGTGAAATTTTGGTATTTTTCTGAAAACTTTAAATTTTTTATGAATAGTGAAAATACTGGGTTACTATTTCAAAACCCACTTTTTATTTAAATAATTATTTATTTTATTTAAATTTATTTTAGGTCAAAATTGATACATAATACCTATATAAGTTAAACTTAATTCATTGGAGTCATTTTATAATAATTCATTATATATAAATATTTTTATTGAACTTTTCACCGTCTTTTACCCACCTCCTAGGAGAATTTGCAAATTTACAAAAAAAACATAATTTTACTGCTTTTGTGAGTGGAATTTCGAAAATCCGAGAGATATGGTTAATATCAAGGACTAAAATGTGGTTCAATAAGATAAAAATAATTTTTGGTGAATAGTAACTTTTTACTTTCTTTACCACGGTTAAAAGTAAATAGGGTTATTAAGGGTAAAAATGATATTATTATTACCCTAATACATGTCCTAATTCTATTGAATAAGATTAATTCGACCAAAAACAACCTTAGGAATAAAATATGACCATTTAGGTCCCTATGGATTAGATTAGGACATTTATTATTATTTTATTTAAGGAAGAGGTAAAATAGTTAAAATCAATGTTTAATAACTAAAACACTTTTAATATAGAATTATACATAAAATAATTTTGAATACAAATATTAATTTTAAAGATAAAAATATTTCCTACATAATGGAATTTTATTTTTAATTTTTAGACATTAAATAATTTAGTTTAATTATGACACAATGATGATGTAGTAATTAACTTATTAATGAAATATTAACATAATTGATGTTATAAATACCCAAATAAATGTAATTTTACACTCTAAAGGAATTACACTAATTTTCTAGATTAATATGACATGTTAGAATTTATTTAATTAACTTTTTTCGAACTAATCAGGTGTTTATAATTTTCAAAAAAATCAATTACCAAATAATGTCAAAATTGACATAAAATAGTTTTTAAAACAAATATTTTATTATTAATTGTTATTTTATTACTAAAAATCTATAGTTCGGAAAAATGACTTAGCTAAGGTTATATATATTAATAATTAAACACTTGGGGTTTTTTGGGCTAGTTTATTAACCATATAGTGTAAGAAAACAAGAAGAAATGGTAAAAGTAAAATTATTTAACATAAAGTTAAATCTAAATGATAAGGTTAAAATAGATACCTAGACTTGTATAAATTCTATTTTATGAGAGGATTTCGACCCATCCACACCTTAGGTTCGAAATAAATCAATTTGGAGTTATTAAAAACTGAATATGAATTTATAATAAAATAATATTTTATGTTTTCCTAAGTTTCCCCTCTCCTCCCTTATAAAAGGGAACCTCCTCCCTCTCCTCCTCACACCACTTTCAGCATTCAAGCTCAGAAAACCCCTAAAAATTTCTCTTATCCACTTCCCTATAAACAATATATAGGTCCCGTTCTTCTTCAGAGATAATCTTTAGTGCCCTAAGAGGAGGTTAAGAAGAGGCGCTTCAAAGAAGATGTAAGGTCTGTTACAGATTCTTTCAACATTATTTATTCTTCTACTTCTTCTTATTTAGTTGTTCCATTATGAAGTAATTACATCAGTATCACTAATAAACTGATATGTTATTATATGTATGAAACAACCCTATTTCACCATCTATCCATCCTACGGAAAATGAAATGACTGCAAGTGCGTACGTACGGAATATCGTCTCCATGCCGTGGTGTAATCTATTTTCCAACACCACCTTACTTGGATTGTAATAATGGTGTAAATAATAACTATATATGATTATTTTAAATTGATATTGATTCTGATATAGTATACATACACTTCAATACAATTCCACGATCATGGGAACGATTTCATCGCTCGGGCGTACGTACAGCCTACCGTCTTCACGATGTGATGCGAATCGTTCTACATGATCTTCATTTCATAATGATTATATAAATGAATTGAATGAATAAATATTATATATATTACACTAATAAAATTCTGTAAATGAGGTATCTATAACCTAAAATAAGAATAAGAATTTATTCGACAAAACACGCATAAGAACAAAAAGCAATAAACACCCGAATAACAAGTAACAATGAAATATTACTAATAAAAAGCTAAGAATATGACCACATATGATATCATAAAAATGAGTAAGATTTTGGAATAAGTTAGTAACATTATTTAAATCATTATACAGGAGGTTCAGACATGTACGAACCAAATCAGACCTAAGGTAAGGGAAAATCTCACAATCTCAATTTTTATCCGAGATTGTTTATACTTCAGAATTTACTGGGGAATATTTATCATCCGCATCCATGTTTCCTCAACATGTAATATTATTTAAATCCTCCTACAATTTTTTAAATCCAATTTTACCCTTTGGTGAGTTTTTAGTATAAGATTTGAAAGGGATCTTTTGTCATTTTTCGTACGAGGTACTTTTTGACTTTTTCGGCCAAAGTACGAGAAGAATATTTTTTTAACTTATACGGCATGAAGGGATTTTTAGAACATTATTTCCATGAAGCTTCATTTACAAGTTTTCAATTTTATTTTTAATCAAATTCTTTTAGTTTTAAATTATATGACATGTTAAGAAAGGAAAATTTTTTTGGAGTAGAAAGGATATTTTCCTCAAGAATAGAGTTCAAGTGTATTATCAAAATTATTTTCCATCTAAAATAAAATAAAGTTTTGTTTCTATCCCTATTTTTACATTTATTTGATTATGTGATGATGGAATATATTTTATGTTTTCCTTTTATCTTATGTGGATTATGTTATGATGGCATGATGTTTAAGAATCCCATTTTTATTACATGGGTTATTCTATGATGTATGATTTATGATTTTTGGGCACACACAAGAATTGATTCATTATAAGATGGGTGGGACCTATATCTCCCTTCAATGAATTGGGTAAAGATTTATATCTCTTGAGATAGACATGGCTGGAATAGCAGGTTAATCTAGTTCAATGAAACAGGACTGAAACGAGGAGTGAACTCGGTTCATAAATGGACTTTTTCCGCTAAGATAGTCTTGGCAATGAGTCTTGACTACTAAGAAATGATTTTATATGATTATGTGTGTATAACACAAAGGTTCATGTTTTAAGTTATGATTATTGGGATTATATTTCACTACTATGATTTACCCCATGTTATGAAATTATGATCTCTTTTGCAGGTTAAGATTTCCAAATGTTATGCTCTTATGAATATGATGTGATTGATATTTCTTTTGTTTACCCTTACTGAGAATTTGAGCTCACCTTTTTGTATGTTTTCTTTCCCCAGATCAGGAAGAAGGTTATTAAGTGGGATATTCCAAAAGGGACTCTAGATATAATGAAATAAATGGGAGACAATGTAGATGCTTTATAAACAAGTTGTTTATGTTTCTTAGTTTATAATGACACTATAACTATATGGTCCTTTCATGGTTTTGTTATATGTTTTAATAAGTGTGTTTAAATTTTGAAGCAATAACAATGTATTGAAAGTATGGGTCGTTATAATTTTAGTGGTGACTACACCATTACGAATGAATTATTGGTTCCCTTAATAAACCATGTTTGATAAATAATAGTAGAATTCCCATCAGAACAAACATTGAACTATGTCCCTTGGTCACAAACTGTCTAAGATAATGCTTTGGAAAATATAGGAACAACCTTGTCCGATTCAGACTAGGGCAAAATGGTCATTAGCATTTCCCACTGTTAGATGGTCGTTCCATTTATCTAATGAAATATGGAAGAGATTGATGAATTTATCCCCATTTTTTAGCCTTATGGTCACACCACCGTCTATATGACACACACTGCAACTTACCTTTGGAATGGGGAACTCCCACTAGATAGGGCTGGAATGGAGCAGGTCTGAAGAAGGGAAGTCGGTTTTCCCCTATAAAATGGGGAAAACAAAGAAAATATTCTCTAAAAATAAGGCCTTGATGGATCCCTTCTCATGTGAATTGATGGAGAAGATACTACCACCATCATTAAATAAGTGAACGCCAAATCGTGTGGAGTGTACTAATAAACTACCACGATTTCTCACCAAATCGGAAGGCTTGGGTATTACTAGCCCACAATGTTACACCATTGTTCCATATTCACCAAGATGTTCCATTCCTTCCATGTTCATTCCTATTTTATACAATGAACCCTAGAGTTGATTCACATATCTATGTACTCAAGGCCATTTTCCACCTGGAGGATGGTTGTTGTGGGACTATATCCTCCTGCCATAGCCATATAGTTCATGTTCATACTCACTACGACCAACTGCTTTTCCAAATGGTCCAAAGCCATTCCCCTTAAAGAAGTTGGGGAAAAATCATCATTAGCTTTGTGAAGGCCTACATTATTACCAGATTTGGTTTCCCTCATGCAATACTAATGGACAATGACACCAACTTATTCTATGAAAAGTTGGACATGTTATACTAGGAGTATAGAATCAATGCCAACAGTTCATCCCACTACCACGCATTAGCCAATGGGATGATAAAGGATTTAAATAAGAATTTTTCCAATATACTTCAAAAGATGATTGATAAGGATGAGAAATCTCATCCAGACATTCTCCTTCATGCTTTGTGGGCTTACCGAACCACGACCCGCACTACCACCCATACGACCTCATACTCACTAGTATATGAGGTAGATGCGGTGTTTTTTATAGAAATACAAGTTCCATCACTTCATGTGACCATTTGCGATCAAATATCCGTGGAAAAAAAATCCCAGTGATGGTTTGATGATTTGGGGCATCTAAATAAAAATAGGATGTTCACTTTACGCCATTTAGAAATCTACCAAATTTGGATCACATGACCCTTTAACAAAAAGGTTCTCCATTGATCATTCCTTGAAGGTGAAATGGAATTCATCCTCAAAACCCCAATGATACTTGGGAAGAATCCCCCAAAGCTTGAACCAAATTTTTAAGGACCATATGTCATACATAGGTTGTATTATAATGGGGAATATTCCCTTATATAGATGGATAGATATCTCATCACACCTCCCACAAATGCAATGTTCTTGAAGAAGTATTTCATGTAGTAATACACCATTTCAAGGTCTAGGATCTATGAAACTAAAATATGAGTTCTAATACCCAAAATTCATGTTACAAAATCTATCACCTTAAACTATGAGTTTTCATCCTGACTACATGATGTTAAACTATATGGTATTAGTCCATCCAACCAGAAATTGAACCATGATGCCATGGTCCAAAATCTTGGACCTTAAACTATGAGTAACATTAAATCCATGATGTCATGGCCCAAACTCTATGAACCTAAACTATAAGTTGTCCTAAAAAACATGATGTTAAAATGTATGGTATTATCCCTATGGTCCAAACTCTGGGACCTTAAAATATGAGTAGTAATAAATTTAATCCATGGAAAAAAACTCTTTGACCCCAACCTATGAGACAATTTCCTTTCCACATGACATTAAATTATAAGGAACTCATCCAAAGAAACATGACATTAAACTATAACACATGTCCTTGCTTTAAGACGTTAAACTACATGGAACAAAGAGTCCTAATCACATGAAAAAAATAGCATGATCTCTCATAGAACTATGTACATCTTGAATCCTGCCCTCAAGGGATACATATTGACACCTCAGTCCTTGTTCTTGGACCAATCCCAAAAATAAATGCCTCTGTCATATTCTCTACCTCCCCACACTTGCGAAGGTAACCCTATATCCACTCCTTGTTTCTCACATTGAGTATAACTCACATGATATTAGGATCAGTGGTAAGGATTCCTTTACCCAAACAAGTTATAGAGAAGTATGGTAGACCTGACACCCATAGAATATGAAAAAAAATTATTCCCATACCCATGTTTGAGCCAGGTCTGTATTGGGAACGTTCATAACTACGTATGGATTGATTCCTAACCATGAAAAATATACAGTGGCACCCAAGATGGGAAACCCAGCCCATCCATCATAAAACAATTCCCTCACATGTGCATACTAATCAACAAACCATTTGTAGGTAACATTCAGAACTATGTACGCAAATATTCCTACCCTCACGGGATATGTAGTGATGCCTGAATTGGGCTTCCTGGATAAGCCACCATCAAGAAAAAAATTCCACTTTCCCCATGAGTATGTCATACTTGTACGGGGATTCTATGAAAGGTCCTAATCACATGAATATAAACTGCAAAATTATTCAAGAGTTGTGTGTGGCCTAGTCCTTGTTCTTACAAGATCCCGCACATGCCCCCCACTCATGAGAAGTCATAATATCTTACTTCCACCTATACTTATGAGTCATAACTATATGGAAGCTCTAGTTGTTCATGGGGAATCACAACTTAGTTATTTCTCATGTTCCCAAGCATATATCTCCAATTTGTCCTACTCTGTACCCCAAGAAAATATAAATCTTCATAATCCTTCAAGGTCATCTGAGACAGATGCACAGTGTCCTATAGACACCTTTCTTTGAATATGCACATAGTTCCACAGAGGCTATGCATATGTTACCCGCAAAAAACGGTCATCAATAAAAAGAAAAAATTTCCCCAACAGAGTCCTCTCCCATCTCAGTATGCCCAATGGCTTCCAAGCCCCATGTCATTCTTCTTGATTCAAGTTCCCATGGTACTATGGTTTACACCTTCTATCATCACTCACATTTATGGAACATCGGAACATCCTAATTGTGATTAACTCAAAACTATTAACGATCTCTATGACAGTATAATCGTCCTCACAGCATGACTCAAAACTGCATATTCATGTCATCACCGCATGACATTAAACTACTAGGCCAAAATCATCCTTGTTATACGACGTTAAACTACATAGAAATGGATTAAGCCTAAAATTCCCTTTGATGATGACTTTTCTATTCTTAGGTGGTGACATGGAATCCTCATAATCCCTTGTTTCTCACACTGAACATATCCCACCCGAGCTTAGGGATCTTAGCGAGAGATCCAACATGAAATTATAGAAAAATAGTCCAGAAATTTGGTCCTAGTAGAATGACCCTAAAAGAAATTTCAGGGTTCCTTTCCCCAAGATGGACCCCAAATCCTGGCCATATGATGTTAAATGACTGGTTATCCAAAAAATGGGATGAACACCTCACCCTACATATGAGTCATGTCTATGTATAAGAAACCTAATTCCATGAGTAAATCACAGACCAAATGGCCCCAATATGTCTGTATACACTCCTTTTTTACAACAAACTCATTTCTCTATGTGATATTGAATCCCTATAACCCTCCAAGTCCATCTATGATGGAAGGCCAGTGTTCTACAAACACCTTTGATTGACTATGAACATTATTTCCCAGTGGCTCTGCATATGTTGGCCATAAAAAGGACATCAATTAAAGGAAAAAGCATCCCAATGAGAGTCCTATCCAATATCTGTACACCCAATGGCTTCCAAGCCTCATTCCATCCCTTTTGATTCAAGGGGCCTCAATTTCATGGTTTATATTTTCTTCCCTACACACATCCTAGATATATCAAAACATATGGTCCTAATTTATCTCTCTTCCCTTTTGAGGTTTCCAAAAATACCCTATCCATATGGGTGGACTTGATCCACATACAAAAGATGAGTTCCCCCTCTCATAATTGAATGGATTTCACCTAAAATTTCCCCCTTCTGTGTTCAGGTGCACCCCTTATCGAATTTCACATACCGTATTCAGAAAGGTCCTAATCTTCATAATCCATCATAGCCATCGGATATGGAAGGCCAGTGTCTTGCGGACACCTTGGTTTGACTATGAACATCATTCTCTAGAGGCTCTACACATATCGCCTACAAAATGGCTATCTAATAAATGCACATCCATTCTCAGGAGTGTCTATTCCATTTTCCATAATCTTGGATGAAATTCATGTCCTCTCACCACCCTAGATTTCGAAAGCTTCTAGATAAAGGCTTACTTGCCTTCTTCTTTCCAAATCCCCCTAATGTATAAAATACTTCCAGCTGAACTAACCATTCACCAGCTCTCCCTCATTCAAGTTAGAACCATGTGGGAATAATTTCCCACTGAAATCCAAAATGAATGTCGTTAATATTTTCAGACACCATTACTCAGGCCAGCCACCCACTATGGATCACAACATCAAAATAAATTCAATGTGTTGCAAATCCTACCAAGGCCACCAGAGATGGAATTCCAGTGTCTTGTATACACCTTTCTTTGACTACGAACATCCTTCCATTGAGGCTTTGCTTATGTTTCCCACAAAAATGGTCATCCATCAAAGGCAAATTCGTCCCCAGGAGAGTCATGTCCTACTTCTATGTGCCTAAAACGGCTCCCAATCCTCATGCATGTCCAAAACCACATATCTAGGGTCAATATAATTCCTTAATCTATGTCAGAAGGATATTAGAACATTCCCATATGACTTTTCTGAATTAGGTCCCTACCCTGTTATGTTTGGTCAAAGTTGTTCGACCAAAAACATCAGAAATGAGTTTGATTGGATGGACTATGAACTAACAATGAAAAAGACACCATACTTTCTTGGGGGGAAATCTACAGAAGGAACCTCTAGGTAAAATTTGAGTATTGTTTAATTAATAAAACTTTGTGCCATAAAAAAGGTTGTAAAGCATGTTAGGTCAAAAAACCCCATAGGTTGGCCTAAGAAAAAGTCAAGTTAGGCCCACAAATTAAGTGCCAAGAAGGCTTAAGAAAAAATTATGGTAATAATGAAATATACATAATCTTTGGAAAGGTGTTCCATAAAACCTCATCAATAGTCGAACTACACTCATTGAGTCTGACGACTCAAGAATAAATCAGAGACCAAGTCGATTATTTTAGTTTACTGGTCATAGTTTAAAATAAATTTCTGATTCAAATAATGATTATACGATTGATTGTGATCAATTAACATGATAGGAATAGGAGAAGAAAATTATTTAAAGGAAAATCAGTTTCATTGAGTTCAACAAAAATGGCGTAGAATCCCCCGTTTGGAGTGTCTCTAAAATATCAAAAAAAAATGAGAAGTACATTTCATGATTTGGAGCAGAGCTACAAGAAGGATTGGTTCTCCCATTCTATAAGGATAGAAAGTGATTGTAGCAGTCCATCAATAGATTTATCCAAAGAACTTCACTCCTTCATTTCAGCCTTGACTGTCATACGCACACACTTCAGAACAACTTTATAGTCCCACCCATTCTTCTAGATAGCTTCTTAGTTGGCATGAGAAGAGGCCATTTGATCCATAAACCATTATATGTGGTCCTCTAACTCTCGCAACTCTTCTTCAAGGGTGTCCATGAAATCATGAGCCTTCATATCCTCAGTCGTTAGATGATCTAATTCTTCTGAAACATCTCGGAAGGTCTCCACCTGGTGATGGGAGGAATTTAACTCGGCCAGCTTGTCCTCACAGGAGGCAAGGTCCTCTCAAGATATGCTGATTTGGTAGATAAGGAATTATAATTTCCAATAATAAATTCCATCATAACTCAGATCAGTGAATAATCATTTAAAATTTTCAGTATCGTTAGCAAAATTGGTAATAGGTGTCTTCATGGAAAGAGAACACAACTGGTGCCATGCCTACATTCGCATTGTCTGGTGCCTCCCTATGGCACAAGTACCTTGATCCTCCTCCGTCGTAAAATTTATATAAACAGTAAGTGTCATCAGAGTAGTGGGAAGGGACTTAAGATAGGTCACCCATGAAGGGGGACTCCCTTTTCCTTCAGACGGCTCGACCATTGGAGACGGATGCAGAGGACTAGCCATGGATTTCTGGGTGATTTGTGATCCTCTACTGGTGCCAGCCTCATTATGATATTGGGTAGTATCTGTAAGAGGATATTAGTCTAAATCACTCATTGAAGAGATATTTTATATTGAATAAAGCCCTCCCAAAACCTTTTAATGGTGAATTGAGCATCTTCTTACCACAAGGGCCGGAACAGGTGGCGTATCCATCGTTGTTGTTGTAGGGACATGAGTAGAAGGTAAAACTGTTGCACTCCTCACAGTATAAGGAATTTGTGGAATTGTTGTTGGGGAAAGGGAGGGGTAAGAAATGGTAAATGGTTTCTGCATCCGCCAAACTAGTTTTCTCAGCATCCCTTTAGGATAAAAATTCGTCCACAGTTGGGCATACATCAATAAATGAAAGGTGGATCTCATTTTGTTATGAATGATAACTTCTATAGAAGCAAATTCATGAATCATCACATGCCATAACTGGTGAAGAATTATGGAATGAGGCTCTCCCCTTAATTGAACATCTGAATGCAGTGTAGTTTTTTGAGGGCATCCAAAATTCCGGGAAAACCGATAGGGGAGGTATGGCTCACAAATGAGTATTCGATCTATATGAGCGGTGAGAATCCTGTCCCAAAGTGTGATGAGGTATGATAATTCCTCTAAATAATTGTCCCTATCACCTCTTAATGAACCATGAGGTGTAGGATACAGTGAAAACCAGAAAGGAGAAGTGTCGTTCAACATCCCAACCGCATCAATAACGATTAGGGTCTTAGGATGGACAACAAAAATGTTGAGAAGGGTGGGATGAAAATCGGATTGAGGAACCTTTGTAGTATCCTAGTATTCATAATAAGGGAAGTGTTCTTCCATCCACCTATATAGAAGTTGAAATGGTCCGCTGAGACGACGTGGGGGTCTACCTTCTTGTATTTGTCCGAACAACTCATAAAGCTGGGCAAGAGTGGGAGGGGATAAATTAATAGGTTGACCCTCTACCAGCATGGCCTCCATCATCAAAGTACAGACCCAAACCCTAGTATAGACATCATGGGATGGGAAAAGACATCCACTAAAAAACATAGCAAATAAACCTGATAATCTACGTGTAGGTGATACCTCAGGTTTAAGATAATAACCCCATGTGGCATATCGTCCAATGTTACTGTTAGCACAATATGACCAAGGAGTCTAGAGAGACAAATGGGATGGGGGAGTTTGATTGCGTAGAACCCTCTTTTTGGGTACATTTGTCTACCAAAATAACCCTATCCATGCCTTGAATGGGATAAGAGAGCTAGATTGGATGGGATGATCAAGTAATCTATCTTCCATAACTAGTAAACTCTTTATCAAAGGGGACACATGGTCAGTTTTATTCCAAGTAGCGGCTACCAGGAGAAACTCATCGTACATATATCCAAGGATGGGGAGTCCTCCAAGTTGTTGGATATCCCATAAGATGATTCCCACCTACCCATGACATAAGTTGAAGGTGTTGATGCTTTTACACCAGCAGCTCAGCATCTATGGAAAGAGTTTTCCTGGGGAGAAGACTATGAATTGAGAACCACATGCTACATGATACACGCCCACCACCTCTAATGGGTCGGGAGACTCCAGAGGGGTATGATGTACATAGAATTATCATGCCTATTCATCAGAGAAACATCGTCCATCCTGTAGATCACCCATGATGCTCCACCCACCGTTAGGAGTTTCTTGGGAGATTCTGATAATGGATGGGTACTATCTAGTGCTTAGTCTAAAGAAACCATCGTGACACCTACAGTTGTCCTGAGTCCATATCGAGCCTCCTATTATGAAGAAATTATCCTAAATTGGAGTGATAATGACTTCTCTTAATGGGGAAATGTTGGTGTGATCATATCCTTACGGTACATCTAAAGGGATAAAAGGCATATAGAGGTCATCCAACGACAGAAGAACATCATCAGGGAGACCAATGATATAAAGTAAAAACTGTAAAAATAACAGATAATATAGGATCTTTGGAATAAATAAGTCCATTATGAAGCTGTCATGTGGAATGATGTGGGTTCAAACATAATCCTCACTATTCCCCACCATTTTCACCCTTGTCTTCATTAATTTTATCACGGCCTTTGAAGTAGCCATAGTATCCTATATAAGAAGTTCAATAAGCCAATGACAATTAAGCCAAATAAAAATTGGTGGATAAAGGCTACAAAGGAATAGATAAAGGACTCAAAATATGTCCACAGAGGGCTTTGCGTACTGTTCCCTAAAACGTTACGCATAAGGCACATTTTGCGTACTGCATAATGTGTAGAAGTAACCTTGCTGACACATATAGTATTCTGATGAATTTCACCATGTATAACCATGGTATGTGAACCATCCGCAAGGCATTGTCCAATGGATCGATTGGCTGGTGAATTGAATGGATTATGGGAGGTGGATACTACGAATCTAGGCCTCAATTATGTTCATGGTCAGAATTTTCATATTTAATTTTAAGTTCGGATTATTAATTCTTAAAGTTTGGTTCACCGATCAAAGTTCGATATGTGGACATGCCATCCACATATCATTCTATTTGGTGGAATCTGGAATTTGGTCTTAAAATTCCACAATGTTGTTGGTGAAAACCCAAAATATGGTATGTGGATAGAGAAATGGGGAGAATAACGGTTCGTGGAATGTATGAAGCGGTTCACGAATATGATTTTTGCAATAAGCATGGTACGAAAATACAGACGGATCTGGGGAAGTTGATATCACTTTTCACTATGAGAAATGGTAAAAGAAAAATGACATGGGCACCTATATATTGGTGTGGTCCCATCCTATCGGCCCATTTGGTCTACCGCAAACCATTTCAGTTCAAGACCGCTTCTATATTGGAATCGTCCCATTTTCATTCCGAACGGACCCCATTCTTATGGAGGGAATTTGTAGGGTCCTAAAAATTATTCTAAGGAAAGGAAATACGCCCCCAAATCATTTTTAAGAATTAATCAAGTACTACTACATGTCTAGAAAGTTGAAAGGACTCAAATTGAGTTTCAAATTTATGGAGAAACGTGAAGGAAATCAGGTTTTAAATTATTTTCAAGTGGCCCATGTACCATCACCGAGAAAGGTTTTCGGACCACCCTGATCACAAACTGCTAGGTATGTGGACAAATCCACGAGCCACTAGCCCGTGGATCGATGGCCAACGAACCCAGTGGACTATGAACTGTGTCACCGAAGGATTCATGCGTGTGAGTTCCATATACGTACTGTTTTGAGAACTCGCCATTTTATGGACAAAGATAATAGATAGGGTTTCATGAACCATGTTTGCGAACAATAGCCTTATCAAACCCCATATGACCAAGTCATCCGCAGTTCAGGATAGCTCTTCATGGGACTCTGGAAATGGTGTTGCATGCCCATAGATACGATTGCCCCGATGCTCTATAAAAGGGTCACAAACAGAATTGAGATGACGATGAAAAGGAAAAGACGAAAAAATAGACGATTAAATATTTAAGGGGACTCAGAGGATGGAAGAAAATGTTTGGATAATATTATGGCTTCTGTCTTGATTCAACAGTGAAGCCTGAATTGCGAACCACACTCTCCGATGGTATAGTCATCTACGTACCATAAAACGTGGGAAAATATAATAATAAAGAGAGAAGTGAAAACCCAATTGGTGAACCATGAACCAAATAATTATCATAGATGAACTATCCATGAATAATAATCCCCCCCGACCCTCCTTTAATATGGTTCTTCATGTATTATACAACTATGAGAACTGAACTCGGCACTGTGTACTGCATCAGTATACGGATGGAACACAATGCCATGTGAGGAGCCTCATAATACTATGGTACATGGTGGAATTTTCCTATTCCTTTATAGCTTATCAGTACGCAGACAACCCCTTTTCTCGCTTAAAACTATGGAATTTGGTTCCTCCCCCATCCCGCATAAGAAATCAGTACGCGGAATGTGGGGTTTTTGGGTATTATTTCCTCCAATTCTAACATCACCCCTCCACTGCTATCCCATCGTCCATGGTCCCTCTACAAATGAGTCCTCTAGCATCAGGCCAAGGCCTCGTCCAAGTCCACCAGTCATGTATAATCATACCATTGGGCGAATCAGTGTGCCCCTTTGAGTCTATATACCCATGGTAAGTGGAGTCACGAAGGATCTCCACACAACGGTTAGAGTTGGGAATATCCCTGGGTCTACATTCCCATGGTAACCCAGAGTCCAACCTTCAGATGCCAACATGAACCTCCCCATTCTAGTGATTAAGCGTGATTACTTGATTTTCCCTTCAATGAGGAATAGTTATTAGTTAAAGGAGTCATGATAACTTCTCCTTTTGATGAGGATGCAACTCCTCCCCTTCCCAGGACGTATTTTGGGGCCCTCTAACTGAGGTAAGTCCCTAATCATCTGAGGCCAGGCTGCATGAAAATTAATTTCATTTCAAATGGAAAGGTTCATCGCTTCATGCCCTCACCCATGGTTACCTCAGCCTCCTCCATCGTAGGATCTCCCTCTCCAACTAGCAGAAGAGGAATCATGTGGTTGGTTGGATCACTTGCATCATATTGTTTCTCCCACCGATCATGACTCATGTGGGCTTAGAAGTTCGTGAAGATAACAACATCCAAAAAATATTAAGTATGAGAACTTTGATTCTTAATCAAACATTGAAACATAGGATGCCTCCATGAAGGCCCGAGCTCAAAAGGGTGCCCTCCCATAAAGGGTCCACCCTACCTTGTCTCCCTAAAAGGGAATTTTTATGTGTAATCCCCAGCCCATATGAACTACAATAAATCACATTCCTGATCAAACTAGGATACATAGGTTGCCTACCTAAAGGCCCGAGATCAAAAGGGGTGCCTCCCATAATGGGTCCAACCAACCATGTCCCCCCAAATGGACAGATTTCATGCATAAGCCCCAACCCATCTGAACTATGAGAACTCTAATTCTTGATCAGACCAGTATATCTAAGACACCTACCTGAAGGCCTGAGCACAAAAGGGTGACCTCCCGTAAAGGTTCCACCCAATTGTGTCTCCATAAATGGGAATATTTTATGTGTAAGGCCCATAAAATCTGAACTATGATAACTCTAATTCATAGTCAAACTAGGATATATAGGATACCTACATGATGGCCCGGGGTCAAAAGGGTTCCCTCCCATAAAGGATCCACTAAATCATGACCTATCAAATGGGTAGCTCCCATGCATAATCCTCACATAATTCTGAAATATGTGGGGTATGATTCCTCTCCCAAGGATACATAGGAAACCCATCATATGTGTCTGATCCTAACATCAAATCACCTTCAATCCCCCTCGAATGACGATGAACTCTAGAGCACCTTATTATATGGTTCAAGTAAGCAATACCTCCATAGCATCAAATATATGCATGGCTACGATGATCCTGTAATCCAAGGATTTCCCATGGACACACTCATTGATAATGAACCATGGATTCAAGAACATATGAACATGAATTAAATATATAATAAAGTCTCGGAACAAGAGATAATCCTCCCCTAGAACGGTGAGGTTAGACTGACCTCTCTTCCTCTTGACCAATTGAGTCCATAAGTGTCATTGTCTGAGTCATTAAACAATGAGTGACTGTCATTGGAAATTAGGTCCATGAATCATGGATACCAGGTTCATTGGGTGGTTTTGGCTCTACTAAGAAACCCATTAGACACCATCCATGAAATTTATATCTGAGGAGGACTGATCTCCCAAGTACTTGGCCCCTCTCAAGCACCCGTTGGGATCAATATGACTATGGAACCTCCTTTATGAAGAAAAAGGGTTGACCTACCCAGTCCCCATAGGGTTAATTCAATCTTCTTTTAAAGGATAATGATGTAGAATTGGTCGAAACAAAAGAAACGGTGAAGTTGATAGGAAACTGTCTCTAGATAATGGGACGAGTGATGATCATCTTCGTACCATTTCCTCATCACCTGAAATGCTCCACCGCTGAGGCAGAAAACTTATCCAACACCTTTGATTATAAGAGATTAGTTATTTATAAATGTCAATGTTCCTTCATTGAGGTATTTCACATTAGTCAACAGTTTTATTTCTTTTTTCATATGAGATGAATACCCACTATCAAATATCAAAGTTCATTCTTTGTTTTATCTTTCAGAGTAGTTTCTACAATAAGATCTTTTTCATTCCCATTTTATTACTTCATCATTGGATTCTTAGAATTGTTAACAAAATTTTGTTGTGCTGGTAATAATACATGACATACATTTTCAACTTGTCTAGGTATTTCACACCATCCACAAATATTTTCTAGAGGATTGAACCTATTTTCAATTTTCTCACAAACATTCTAACATTTTTTCTGAACATCCCACATAGAATTCTTCCTTTGAGGAGATTGATTCCTCCTAAAACATTTCCTTATAAAATTTATGGAATAGTGGTAATGTTTTTTATTAAACCATGTCATATTCTACGTGGGTATGAATCCACCAAAATACCAGAAGTATCCATATAAATAATGTTTTCATCTAAAACATCCATACTGACTTGAATTGTGAACATGTTTCTCAGCAACCTTCAAGCACTTTTTGTCAGAACATTATTAACCAAAAAAAATTTATTCCCAACCAAAATATTTTTTTCAGCTCAGTTCTCTTTTTATCCTTATCCAAACCATTAGTAATATAAATTTTTTCAAACTTCTATTGATTAGAATATTTCGACATATAAAACTTTTTTGTCTTGGAAACATATATAACATTCCCAAATTTATTCTTTTCATAGACATTTACATTTTTCTTGTCCTTAAATAAATAGATTTATTCTTTACCATTGAAATTAAATTTTGATCCTTTTATAGTTTATGCATTCCATAGCTTTCACCGAATTCAAAGATAGTGTATTCAAAACTTATATCCTTCTATCCATCATTATAATGTTTTTGTCAGACAAGTTCCAAAACTTATTATTTTTTCCTTCAGCTTAAATTCTAGTTTTTCATTGTGATTATTTTATTTCTCAAGAGATTTCATCAAATCATAAATATCTTCTATCATTATTACTTTCCCTACATGAAAACATTATTGGATTTTTGAGGTGTAATTTTAATTTATCATCTTCCTAGTTTTTCTTTCAAGCCTCCTAATATTTCTCATAAATTATTTTAATTCCACTTTATGATGATATACTAATTGATTTTCTTCATCATTAGAAATACTGCTTCTGAACTCTTAATTATTAATTATTAAAGTAAAATTATTTTCATCAACATTCGCAATAGATTTTTCAGATTCATCTTTACTATAGTCTTTATCATCATATTTAGATAAGAAAATTATTCTTTTAGATTGGGAGAAATTTTTATATTCACCTCAGGAAAAATATTTACCCTTATCATCCCATTTTTTCCATGACCTTCATGGACTTATTTGATATTCATCAATATCTTATTCTTTATTTCATTAAGGATAGTTATCTGGAATGTTCCAAATGACTCCACATTCAAAAAACATCAAGGGATGTTTCCCATTGTATTTTCTTATACCTATTCTAACATTTTTAGAAAAAAATATACTAAATCATCAACATTTTTTCATACCACATTTTCAGAGTCAGAGTCAGCAACATCATCTTTCTAAATAACTTTATTATACTTTTATTTCATGGTATCATTGAAATACATTTACCTATCAGCTTTTGTTTTTTCCTTCATAAATTTTTCACATCATAACTATTTCCCTTCTCAATTCATAAGTAATGAAAGTACATAGAGAATCATCCAGAGATAGAGATTCAGGATCTCTATCTTCAAATGATGAGGCCTTAGAATAAAATAAATTTGGCATTAATTATTATGATATTTTCAAAAACTATAGAATCCTTTAACTTCTCACTAAGAAATATGATAGTTATGAAAATGTTATTTACCCAGGAAAAGAACTCCCTAATAGATTCATACTCATCCATTTTCATATCATTATACTTCAGCCTCCATATTGGTAATTTTTCCATATTCACTTTTTTATTTCCTTCATAATTTTTTTCATCTTATCCCAGATACCTTTGGTAGTGCAAAACCCCTCCACCCATAAAACTCACTTTATGAATTTAATGAGAGTAATACATTTTTATCCCTTCCATCATTCTCAATATTTTTTTCTCAACAGACGTAAGAGGCACTTTATCACCAATATGAGGAAATCCATCTATTCATGGTACAAGAACATCATACCCAAGATATATAAGATAATGAATCATTCAATATTTTCAGATATGCTAGTTTTTACCATACAAGACTAGAATACCTTTACTTTTGAAACAATTCATGTTCTCTATCACAACTTGTCTTCAAAACATCAGCAAATATTAAAAAATGGATCCTTCCCTCTGATACCACTTGTATGTGTCTAGCTAGGATCTATGTATCACTAAGAGTATGAGGGGGTGAATCAGTGATAACATTTTTATTTTTGTTTCCATACATAGGAAACAAACATTACCTCTGGATGAAGATTTATATCCCTATTGAAAATAATTCAAAAACACATCTTTAGGAATACTCAAATTTTAAAATGTTCATTATTCAAAAAGACTATTTATTTACATGGAATGGTTTCAAAATTCTTAAATACAACACAATCAAGTAGAGAAAACTAATTTCGTGTGGAATATAATGACTAGGATATTTTGTTACACTCATTTATCACTATGATCAATACAATGGTGTGTGTGCTTTATGTAGCATGAAATAATTTTTCATTATTTTTGTAACAATCGTGTTTCAGTTCTTATTGATCAACATTAACAAATATGATATTTCAAAATAATTATTCACTTTATTACGTATAAGATAATAATAATTCCCTGATTTTCTTCATAAAAATTAGTCTGAGATCCTAGTCCAATTAGCAAGTCCAATTAATCAATACCTAAATAATAATCTATCAAAATACCTCTAAAACAATCCTAAAATTCATCTCCCTCAATATGAAAATCCCCATCTGATTGCTCGGTCCAATTCCAGAAACTCTTTTTATGATATTGCCTCTTCTAATTTATTTCATATTTCTAGAATGATTCTTCAATAAAACACAATTTAGAAACTTTTTCTAACTATAATTTTGGTTCTTATATCTCTTATTTTGTGAGCAATGTAGGTCATCGAAAACACTATGTATTCTCCTCCTTTTATAGAAATTCCAAAATAGTTTAAGTAAGATTCTAAATTTGTTTTTCCACTTTACCAAGTTTCCTAAATATTTAATCTTTTTTAAATATTTGATTGTTCTTTGAAATGTTCAACACCTTTCATTTCCCTTAAATTCTATATCTCTCTATGAATTCTTCAATTCTTCAAATTACTAAAAAATATTCAGTTTGAATCTGATTCCTAATTATGATTTCCTAATAAAATTTATTCATTATGATAAAGGCATTTGGTTACTCTAATTTTTTTGACCCATATGAAAACAAATCATAACTGAAGACATATCATAATGTTTCTCTAAACCAATAAAAAATAATAATATCCCTATTATGATTTCCTCGTTATGATATAGACAAAAGATTCTTCAATACATTACTTTGTATCAATTGTGAAAAATTTAGAACATATTTCTTCCTATTTTCACTCATTCTATAAAATGATAAAAACAAAGTAAACTAATTCTTGGAACATTAAGAAAAATTCTTATCCTCATTTGACAAAACTTTCATAAAGTATTTAAACATGATTCTTTTTCTTCTTATTTTCACTTTACCCACATTTTTGAGATATCCAAACCATTATTATCACTGGACTCAATAAAAAAATAATCTTGATGAGAAATGGTTGACTGTATTATTGATTGATCTCAATATCAACAAACTATTCTTATCTTATTGTCCCAATATATCCTGTGACAAGTCTTTATAAAAACATTTATACTTCAAAAATATTTTTTATTAGTCTGCCATCAATTTCATAAGAAAACCATATAATGTAATCACTAATTAGTGTTAGAGTAACATTGATTATCGGTGGCATAACAAGTCTAATTAGACAATTCTTACAACTTCGACTATAGTAATGTCTTTTATTTTTTGATTATAACACCAATGAAATATTCTTAACAAAAAAATTATTTATCTTAATATTTATAAATTTTGGATTATTTTTCATTCTGAAAATAAGAATTTTTATATTGTCACATTTACAACAACGCATCCCAACCTGCATACACATTTATGTATGATGTTCTTACACTGATGCGTAATGATAAGAAATCCTAATCTTTGTAAATTACTTCATTCACAAACTTCTTATTACATACATGACTTCCTTTATAACTTCAAAAACATTTAAGATTTTCTTTATCATCATATAACTTATAATGGAATGTATTATAACTTCCCATTTCTTTCAACAAAAATATTTCTTTCCTTCCATACCATAGTACGATTGGAATTACTCACCCTTTATTTCATAAAGATAGCATCAAAAGTTTTTCAAACACTTATCAGTTTTGCGAAATTATATAACAGAAAAGCATCATTTGATTTTCATCAGAACCAAGAAGAATCTGAAGCAGTACCTCATTATGATATTCCATTTATTCATAACCTGATGTGAGTCTAATTAACCTTTTCTTATAAAAAACATTTCCAATGTAATTTCATTATCTCATTGAGTCCAGTTTTCTTAATATGAATATTAGTATGATTGTCTAATTTTGTAAAGTGAATTGATTTCATTCTTTATTGACCACAAAAGGCAACTAATTTTCAAAAACACATTTTTTGACTTCCAAAAAAACATTTTCAGTGAACTTGGTCCCAAAGATTATTCTTTCATTGGTTTTGTGATTCAAATGTTACCCAGGAAGTAGGGTTTTTAATTTATAATATTATTTTTTTATCGAGATTAGATATTATTAAGTACCATTGATGAAATTAATTGTTGAATCTCGAGAAAATCCTGAATTTTCTTATCCTCTAGTTATTTAGAAAAATTAAATGTTTTTATTCATTTTCATCTGTTTAAGTACCCATGATACAAAAATAATTATTTTAAGGAAAATCATCTTTATATATCTCTGCGATCAAAAATATTTTCTCTTTCATGTCCATGTTTCCTAAAAAAATTAAATAATGTTTTCCCAATTTTCTTATGATTTTTAAAGTAATTTTACCCATTTTTTTATTTTTACTAAATATTTTCAAAAATAATATTTTTTTGGAATAATGTTTTTTTATATAAAATGTGAAAGGAGTCATTATTTTTACATATATGGGATGAACATAATTTCTTGCTTCAAGTACCACTCAAGGATCTGAATATTCGATTATAAGTTTACAATTTTATTTTCAAATTAAATGTTTTCCTTAAAATTTGATAACATTTTTATACTTAAAAAGATATATTTTAAAAGTGGTAATTATATTTTCCACAAGAATTTTTCTATTGATATTTTAATGGTATTTCCAGTCCTAAAAGAAATAAAACATGGTTTTAGATTTGACTTATTGGGTATATGATCATAGGGTACTGTATTTATTCTTTCTCTTGATAGTTTAAATTTATGATGATCATATTTTTATGAAATTATTCCCTTTATTATGGGTTATGAAATGATGAATCGATGAAATTTTCACAAAACCCATTTCATTTATTTTGTGTATTCTATTATAAAATTAATGTTAAACCAATTTATTTTTTATGGTTTATAATGTGATGAATGTTTTTTTAAATTTTGGAACACATATGTATGATATTAATTATGTGATGGGTGGTCCTGGAATTATAAATCCATCTAATTCAGTTGGTAAAGATGGATATATCATGAGATATATAGGACTAGAATGTGGAATAGGCCTAGTTCAGTAGGTGACTATGTATACAATGACATTCTTGGGAGTGAACATTGAATACAATGATGGTTTGGGGAGATAATCCAATCCACTATGACAATCTTGGTAATGATCCTTAGTTGTTATAGAAATTATTCCATATGGTTATGTGTCATCCACAATATATGTGTTATGTTGATGATGTTATACTCCCATGGATCATGTTTTTATTTTATAATTCATGTCCTATGAATATCTATGTTTTTTAAATGAATCCAGTTCATGATCTCTAATATCTAGGGTAAGGTTTTAAAATGCTAATATATTGTTCTTATACCCTAATATTTGAGTTTATATTGTTATCTTCATTGTTTACACTTAATGAGCATCTAAACTCACCCTTTATTATGATTTCCTTTCCCTGTGATATGATAAAAAAATTTAAGAATGAAGTCTCCAAGAAGGGTACTAGTTAAGAAGAAATAATCAGGAGATGATGTAGATCTTTTATAAACCAATTGTTTATGTTTCCAAGATTCAAAATAAGAAAAAACCTTTCATAGTTATGATGTTGATCAAAATGTAATGTATTGAGTATTCATCTAATAAGATGTAATATATTTTTATTAAAGGTATGGGTGGCTATAAATTAAACCCTATATTGATATAAATTGAGGTTCCCCAGACTCACACTCCTTGATCTCGTGTTGAAAATATATATTTTTGAAAATATCATTAATAAAAGGTGATATGGACTAAGTTATCATTTATTATATTTCACAATAAAATTATATCTTAAAATAATGTCAAATTATTTTGAGTGCCGTAATTTTTTAGTTTCTTTAGATACTAGCTATATAAAAACACTGTGAACATTTCTCCAAAATTTTAGCATACTAGATAAACTTCTATAAATATCTATGGTTGTATTCATATTTATAAAACGAGGAATGAAAAAATAATAAATGGGTGATATAAGATTCTCAATAATGGTAAACATACAATATAGAATGTGATCATAAGTGAGCATAAGATAATAATAGAGGTATGAAATCATAATCAATGTCCATGAAATTATCATAAGTGTCCATAATATAATAATAGAGGTTTGAAATAACAGTCAATGTCCATGAAAAAAAAATTAGTAAATCATAATCAAATAAACTTGGATCATCATTCAAAATAAAATCATTAGGATTTTAGATTTATATATTGCATGAATTATCATAATTTAAATATATTACAAAACATATGAATGTGTAAGAATATAAGGAAGGAGAAAACATCATTGTGAACATTGAATGATTGTAATTACACCCACAGACATTATTTGGATTAGACTACAATCTATATACCCTTTTGGGATTTAGTTATAACTCATATACCCAGTTCATCTTATGATACAATAGAATAACCTTTTGGGCTTGGGCTACAAACCTTTAACTAATATAGTATTAGGCTACAATCCATATAGCCTTTTAGGATTAGGGAACAACCAATATACCCTTTTCTATTGGGAAACAACCTAAATACATTTTTAGTCTTGGGCCACAAACCATATAAATTTTTGGGCTTAAGCCAAAACCTTTATATCCTTTTGGTATTGGACTACAACCTGTGTACCCTTTTGGGCTTTGGCTACTATATTATACCCATTCGAGCATGAGATACAATACATATAACTATTTGGTATTTTTCCATAACATGAATACCATTTTTGGGCTTAGTCCACAAACCTTATACCCTTTTAGGTTTGCACCATAACCTGTATAGTATTTTAGGCCTGAGATACAACCCATATAATATTTCATTCTTTAACCAAAACCCATATATCATTTTGGACCTTAGATACAACACATATTTCCTTTTGGTATTAGGATAAACCTATATACCCTTTTGGTATTTGGATTCAACCTATAGCCCTCTTTTTATCATGTTAGATATAGAGCATTAACTTATTAATTTGAGGGAGATTTAGTATCCAAAACATAATAAAATTAAAAATCCAAACTTATGTGTTCCATTATTACATGAAAACATTCATATATAATAGTTAACTAATGGAAAATATATGGGTGTCATGAAATACATTCCTTGAACATTCATTAAGACATCTATAAAGAAAAATTGTGTAATGGCTTAAAAATATCACCAGTGTAACATAAAAAGCATTTTGGATGTTAAAATATATGAAAATACATTTTTTATATCATTGGATAAACAAGTAGATAAATAACATGAAATACCACACTTTTGAAATGATTCAGAAATCTATAAAATGTTTTCTTTTGAATAAAATAATGGTTTCATGATAAAACTTTTAAAAAATTTCCTTTAAAACCAAAAATGTTTTCAGTTGAAAATCTTATTGTTGAAATATATATTGAAACCCAACTGAATATTTTTTCATTAAAATGACATGTGATTAAAATCCTCTCTAAAATCATAATCTCCTTTTAGAAATAAAAATTTTACATCTAAAAATTATATGAATATTTTCTTTTCTATTAATAATATTTCCTGAACATTATGTTTATATTATGATATCAGAGTATGAGACATATCCAGGTGGATGAGAGTGAGGAATACAAATTGAATCCCCCTTAACAATCATCATTAAATCATTCGAAATAGAACCCATTCAAAAGTAAATAATACTAAGACATTTTTGATCCCCCTTTCTTTCCAATATATCAGTTAGAAAATCTACATCTCTCCATGTGTGATTCACCTCGATTACACTATTAATTAACATAATTATCTTCCAGATTTGGTATGATATATTCCACAGTATATTGGACATCCCTTTGATGAGCCTCACCAACACTTTGGATTTGTATTCTACCTCTGTAATATTAATGTTAAACATCCTACAAATCTTAAGTCCACATACCATGTACCTCACTTCATCTCACATTGAGTTAACTAGATCATAAATATAGCTGAACTAGAAAATTACAGATCATCTTCCATTCCACACCATCCCACCACCTCTCATTACACTTGAAATGTTGGATCATCTAATTTTCCATCTGAGTTCCACCCTTGGATGATTCCTACTGGCCCATATCCCTATATTATTCAGGGTTCCCCCTTAATTTTATCGCACTAATCTTAGTATAGATCAACTCAAGAACACTGGCTCATTTCTATTCAAAATTAGGCCACTCTGATCAGCGACTAAAGATCTTAACCAAATATAAATAATACATTTTTAGCTAAGTTTCCCTTACCTTGATTCATTTCTATCTTCCCATATGACCCATCATTCCATAATAAAAGTTGACCTGCATACCCTATTTTTCTCAATTCTATACTCTTTTCCTTCTAACCAAGATTCTAAAAAATCCATTGTTGAGTCCTCCAACAAATAAAACACAATTCCATGATTAAGATCTATCCAGATAAAATTATCCCAGTCACCTTTAAATAATAAAAGTTAGATCATTTTGGTACATAGGGATGTGCATCACCGACATCAGGACACTACACTCACTCCCTTCTTTTGAACATTTTCATTTTCATAAATTACATGGTTCCTCAGCCTCCACACAAAAGATTTTATCTTCAAAGGTATATCGTGGCACCACATTTTTATATACCATTCATTTTATCCACTTATTTCATGCACCATATCCCATAAATCCCTTCTATTGACATGCCCTTAGCATTCTTCAGTCATTCATACAAATATTGTTAAACATGATTTTCTACTATTTATTTAGAATGGTGTTCAATAAATTCATAAATAATATGGCCTCCCTAAACTAGATTCTAGGCACCAGACATCTCAATAAATAGAGCAGGTACCTGGCCCCATTATTTTTTAGAAAGTGGATCTCGCTACATCCCAATACTCATCTAGTTTTAACTCTCAGAGTCTCTAGGTGATCAACCTAATTCTTTTTTCAACCCTGACATTTTTTTAGAGTTAGCTGCCCACTCTATCCAATCTTTTCTATGTTTATTTCTCATAAAACAATTACAATGGGCATTTCCTTCAATTATCTATGATTATATTTTATGTTGAATGGCCTACACGATTTCACATACATTCTGAAGATTTATGAATTCTTCATCAATGGGTCTCCTCATACCTTACCATTAATCCCAGTGACATCAACAATTTTTATTTTCATTCCATATAAAATGTTTCATGATTTTTCCAACTCTTTTGATCATCCCCTTCAGGACCATGATAACTGAAATCACATGCATTGGAATTGAGGTGAAAGCTCTATTTATCAGGGTAGTACAACCTTGATAAGAGCATATCCTTTATTCAGTTGAAAATGTTCCCCATTATTTTTTTGATGACTTTTTTGAATGTTCCTTTTTGTATTCTCCCATCCAAAATAGTATCCCCAAGTACTCCATTGGGGAGTTGTTCCACTACATTATAATTTTACATTGGATACTCCTATTATTCATTTTTAAAAAATTTCTAGAAATATATACTTTGATCATTCCTTGTTTAATTATTTGATCACTTTGGGAGTCATATTCATCTATGATCTTATTTATTGATATATTTTAACCTACCATTCACAAACAAACAAAAATATCATCATCAAACATGATATAATCTATAATATCTTCCCATAACCACTTATTATATGGTAGAATTAATCCCTCTTCCAAACATTTTTTATCCTATTGTGATATCATCATGAAGAATAAAAAATAAAGTTTTTTAAATAGGGTTTCCTTGAATTAGTCCCTTATTGGTCTCAAATAAGTTAAAACTATTTCCCATTAGAGATAAGTTGATCCATGTGGTGTAGTAGCATCTGAAAATATGTTCACAATCTTCTAATAAGAATCAAAAAATTATTTTAAGATCATATGAAGTGAAACGTATTTGGATGTCAAAATAATACAGGAAATTGTTTATCAAATACTGAATATGTACATTAAATAATACTCATTTAAGGAGTATGGGAAGTATTCATAACATCATAAAATTTTATAGTTACGAAATTCAATCAATGTATTTCCCTAAAAATGATAGAGGAAATTCATTTCAATATCAATCTAGAATAGAATAAATCCTTTTTTTAAAACCATTGTCTATTATGAACAATTAAAAATCAAGAAAAAAATTCAAGTCAAGAAAAACCCCTTACTGCTTTTCTAATATTCAAACTAAAATCCATCGAAAGAGTGAACCTGAAATAATGTTATTAATCTCGTGGAAAGAAAGATATTATCCTTAAGTAAAGTGTAAAATAGTTATTTAATAAATCATTTTATGTATTTAAAGTTAATAATTAAAAATATTATCAATGATGTAAATTTTAAGATGAAACCCTTATGCTAAATCCAACTTAGCTAAACATGCACCCATCTCATTGATAACATGGGATTTCTCTTGGAAAACAACTTGAAATTGTTGTCGTTATGATAAATAATTGATACCAGAGGATTTATTTAAATTGGATAGGATTATAGTAGGTGGAAACTGTTCTTTTTCTAGAATAATTTTGAAAAAATATGTGTACTATGAAGTGTTATTAGTGTTCCCATTTTATAAGTGAAGAGAAGGGTAATTTTGGAAGTGTCCTTTACATTTTAATAATGTTATGACACTATTATAGGGTAAAATAAACTAAATTTAAGAAAAAAAGTAGTTTTGGGTCATAATACATCGATGAATACTCAACCAAGAATTTCTACACATGTGGTAAACATGTTTTTATTCATTTTCCATTATATTTTTACACTTTACCATTTTGGTTTTTACTTTGGTAAGTAGTTTTTAACTAAGTAATATTTGGTTTACTAAACATATGTGATAGACCCTATTAAAAAATTCATGTTCTAAAAATCAATATCAAATTAATATAGTCAAATTCAATTTCATTGTATGATAAAATTATATTATTAATTCAAATAAATAATTTCGAAAATATGTTTTTTTGAAAAAACATTATTTTCAACATTAGATGTTCTTAATATTATTTAGTATTGACTACCAATTAAATCGGTAATAATATATTTAAATAATGTTTTAAAAATCATATTAGAATTGTTTTGGATAAGTGAATAATTTATTTGACTACATAAAAAAAATTGTTAATTATATAATTATTTGTAAAATAGAGTTTTATCATTATCACAGTATTTTAATTTAATCTATGTATTCTAATTTTTATGCATAAATATGGAATTGATATAATAAATAATGTGGAAATGTTGATAAAATATTTTAAACCCATTTTTTAAATTTCTAAATGTTATAAAAAATAATCTTTAATATAAGAAAATAAAAACAATTTTTAGAGTAAAATTTTACTTTAGTTTCAAAAAACGATAATCATGGATTTTAGAAATTCAAAGTAGTGTTCACTTTATACATAGATTTTTATCATTAAAAATGTCTTTTAGTGTCATAATTATTGATATAATCGTAAACACTATGGTTTTAATAAAAACTATATTTTTTATTATTCACATAAAAATAAATTATTTTAGAAACATCTTAAAACATAAACCTAAGATATTTTTGTAATTTTTATTTAAAAAATAATTTTAATATTAGAAAACTAAAATTCTAAAATTTCAAAATATATCTTTTAGATTATGATACAATATATAAAGAAGTATAGGTTTTATTAGAAAATTACCCTTTGAAACATTTAGTATTTTCAATACTATTTTCAATTAATTTCTAATTTAATACAATATTTTTATTTAATATATGTTTTATTATTATTTTAGTAATATCCATATAATATTTTACACTCATTTTAGTTTGGTATTTCATGTGAAACATGTTATCACAAACAATGTTAATTTAGAGTTAAATGTATTCCAAAACCTCAAGGTGTTACAATACGAGTGTTGTAATCCCTTCAATCTTTCACACTAGCACATAATACTCAAATCACAATATTTGTGAACATTTTTTAACATGTGTATGATCAAGAGGTAATACACATTAGATTCTTCAAGATATAGATATATGGATTAGAGAGGAAATCACTACTATCACATTTTTCAAAATGGTATCATCTTGAAGACTTTTTCATACATCAATTAATTTTAATGAGATTAATGATATGAATTAGGAATCTCTAAGATGAATCAAGTATAATGTGATTAATTTTGTGTCATAAAATAAAATACCACCTCGTTTTTTGTTTTCGTTGTATTTGGAGTTCCTTCTAGTTTATCACCATGAATATAATGACCTAAAAGTAAAAAATATAAAGGGTCTTGAAAATGAGAGGATGTGGTGGTTAATATAATAGTATCCACATGCACTATTAGACTTTCTATGACTAATGGCATTGTTCATATATGGAAAATGAAAACACCAGCACCCTTTTGTGTAGTTAAACCAAAAAATATCTTCTATTTCCCTTTATTTGTATTTTCTTTTAATTATATTTCATTTAATGATTTTTGTTTATGATTTCATGTAATATTTAAAGATATAAAACCATTTCTATATCAAATGAATACAAAAATATATTTTTTTCAATGTCAGAAATAAATTTACTAGTTTGTTTTACTTTATTTATTTCATTGGTCCTAATGTTTGTCTTTATTATTAATTCTAGGTAAGTTAGATGATAACATCATAAGGACACATTGAATATAATTTATATCATTAAGACATAGTTTCTCACTGCTAGAATAATATTTTAGATAGATTATTATTTTTATTATTTATAAACATGTTTTTTTATTAATTTTATGATATGAAGAAATTCCCAAATTCTAGGTACCAAAACAAGAAAAGAATATGTATTTAAATGATTTATAAATGACACTAAGTTATATTTTTTCATTCCCTTATTAATTATTTTTCAAATTCTATTAATTATTGTACTGAACATTTTTTTAAAATAACTTTGGTGTTGGGAATGGGTTAGGTATGGTGGGGGATTCTTGAGTTATAATATATATTATATTTGTGTTTTTTCAGTATCTTATTGGGTTTTGAGACTTTTTTTGCTAAAATAAAATTCATTAATTAGTTTATTCATTAATTATTTTTTGGAAGAAAAATTGAATCTTGTTTGTATAATTTATATTATTATTGTTTTGAAATTATGTATTTTGAAAATTCTAGTCACTTGTAAAGACAATGTTTTGATCGCTTCCCAATCTATAATTCACTCTCCTGAGAGTGTTTTAATACTTATAGAAAATTATTTCAATTGCCTATTATTTGAGAATTAATGATTTATGAATACTAATTAGAATATGATATTATTTAATTTCAAATCTCATTAATAAATTGGAAATCTATGTCAAGATTATTAATTTTCCATTTTTTGAAACGATTTTTGTAATTAACTCCTTTTGAAAACTTAAATTATATATAAATTGTATTGTAAGAACCCTAGAATCCATGAAAATACTTTTAAATAATATTTATACAATATTATATCTTCCCCCACCCAAATATTCATCATTTTATATGATTTTCAATAAACACAATTATGAAGGAAATGGTTTTTTATTTGTTTTATGGGAGGATTGTTTATGAGATATGTGTGATAAAAGAATTATATATATTTTAAACTCATAATATTTACTAGTTATCCACCTTATACATTTTCTCTAACTGAGGATCATGAAACCATGAATATCCTTTTAAGGATCCAAGTTACAAAATGAGATCACATCCCACCCTTCTCATGAGTAAATTGAAATCTATATATTGAGAGATTGGTGTAGGGGAGGATAACACTTCTCATTATTTATTTGGAATTAGTGTAATTTTTTGATATAATTCCTTGTTTAATTTATTTATATAGGTGTTGTTGGAAACTTTTCTTTTTGATCATCTTGGTCTCTAAAAAATTAATATTATTTTTGAGAAACATATTCAAAATAATTGGATAAATAAACATTAGGATGAATATTATTATACTATTTACTACTAGTTTTTGTGATTACATAAAAAAATTTGTGATAAGTGGGTTACACATAGAGTTCTACATGAGGATGGTTTATTTAATTCACTTAAAATGTTTATATTTTCATTCCACTCAAGAGACTAAGCCTCCACTTTCATGCCTTTGTTTTTAAACATCAATCTTGCAACCCAAAAGAATAAATATTAACATTTAAATACCATTCCATTAGTTATAAATTATTTATATTTTTGTACTAATTATGAGTAAATATACAATTAAAAAATATTAAATTTTTCCACTAATTACGGAGAGGGGGATCAATACTCTCTTCACACATTCAAATTCTATCCTTCCTCCATGGGAAAAATGAGTAAAAAAATAAAATAAAAATAAAATAATGGAGGAGGATGAATAATTTTTTGTATTCATAATTTTGTTACCCTCTAATATAAAATTCTATGTATAGTATTTTATACAACATTTTAAGGAAAATAAGTAATGTAAAATTTTTTAATTTCACACTCGTAATCATGCATTAAGGTTTAAGAGTTTAACTACATTTTTTAGAACATATTTATTAAAATTAAACCAATTAACATACCCTATAGAAAAACCATTATAATAATATATTATTTACATATAAAGATTCCTTAGTGGAGGAAAAAAATTATCAAGCCAATAGTATTTCATGTGTGTTCTGGAGATTGAGAATAACTTTGAAATATCAAATTATCAGTGATTAGGGACAGTAATTCCAAAAAATTATGTGAGCTTTTATTGGGTTAAATTATTTGGTTATAATACACTTTTGAGAAATTATATATAATATAATAAACAAAAATGAAGCATAATGAATGGTATTTTAAGAATAAAATGATTTACTCCACTAATGACTTGTAGTTTAAGCATAGTTTGATGAATTTTCTCCTTGGAATGTAAAATTTATGTGTCGGGGGTGTGATAAATTTCATTTTAGTTAAATTATTAATTTTAAATTTATTAAAAATAATTAAGTTATTCACTTTAATAATACAAGTAAATAATATTTTTCTTATAATTACTTATTTTAGTTGAATAAATTAAATTTGGTTTCAATTTATGGATTTTAGTATAAATATAAATATAAAATATGAATTTTCAATTTATAACATATAATTAATATAATTTCTAAAAATACATTTTCTTTTTATTATTTTAATGAATGTGTTAACATTTGGATATATTCATGTTTTGTTTGTAAAATTGAATGAATAGTTGTGTGTATTAAAAACTACTATATTATGTTATGGAAGGACATTTTTGTTGGATTAGACATATTTTTCTTTAAATGGAGATATATTTCAATAATTTAAGTATTAATTATCTAGAAACACATTATTTATTAAAATTTAAAATAATATTTTATGATCATTTTTAAAAATGAAATGTTTTATTCATAAAATACCTTATATGTTTTAATTTTTGAAACATTTTTAATTTCATTTTTTATAATAAATATTAAATATATATTTCTAATCTCCTTTCATATGTTTTATTGCCAGTTTTTTATGGCATTTTGTATTGAATTTTTTGAACATGGATCCTAATTTAATGTTATCCCACCAATTAAATGCCCATCAATAATTTCAAGTTCATGAGAAATGAGATTTAATAACTAATTCATCAACACAGTAAAATATCAAGGAGGCCTATATGGTGGCTCTTACTGGGAACCTTCATGTGCATAACATTTAAGAGTGAAAAGTTACCATAAGTGGGTTCATTCATTTTGGGTTAATGATGATCAAAGATACAATAGGAAGCTACTGGGGAATTCAACATTTTCCACAATCCTTTTTAATTAGATATAGGGGATCTTACTAGAGGAGGTCAATTCACATCGACCTATACTAGTCATTACAACTAGATTTCTTGTATAGATTCTTGCTACCATGGCTCAATCATAAAATATATCTTGTGGAGGGTACTCTATCTTGTTGGGTTAATACCCAATCCCACATCAGTTTTATCATGGAACGGTGGATAAAATATAATTTTTTATGGGGTACTCCTCTTTTACACATATGTTTTTAGGATAAACCCATATATGTTCTTATGTGTTGGTCCAGGATGGTATGGGTTGGAGATAACTGATCTTGACATGTGGTATCAGCACCACAATGTATCCTAGGTGTGATGTGGGTGGCATATCCCAAAAATAGGTTGTCAATTATAACAATATTTCTATTAAAGCATTAAGGTCCATGGTAACTTTTGTCGAATGTATTGCTGATAGTATTTTTTGGGATTGAGTCATGGTCATGATAAAAGATGGTGAATAATGTTTGGATCTAATGTATTTTCATTAAAGGAGAGGCCCAGTTTTGTGGTATGTGGTTTCAGAAAAGGATTTTTTGGTGTAAAACCAAACTCATATTAGTTTCGAAAATGAATGGTTTAAGGAATATAATCATGGATGGGAAAGTTATTTTATTGCTAATTGGTTTTAGGATGCAACCCCTAAAAATATTATGTATTTGGAAAGGAATGGTTAGTCTTGTTGGAAAAGATCATGACCTAGATATGGTTGTAGTTCAATGGAGGGTCCATGAACAAATACATGAAACAATAATTAGAATGTTTTTTGATTTTTTAGTATGTTTTTTGGGTGGTATATAATTTTTTGATTCATCGAAAAGTTATCTAGGCTATGGAAAATTGTTCTCAGATAAAGGAATAGGTCATTATTTTTGTTGGTCACTATTGGATCATTAGTAAAGGTCATATTCCACTAACATTTGTGGGATCACACTACTTCTTTTACTTGTATAATATTAGAATGATCCAAATCCCTACTTCCCATATGGAATCATGGTTCAACATATTAAAATCATTGTGTTCATTTCTTCTTATGATGTACTATAGTGAGTTATATTCATTTTAGTAAGTGTGAGGTGGGTAACTTCCAATAATGGTTTTAAGTAGAGAATGTGACCTCTATTATTATAGTTATAGATATTATTCATGGAATCTAAAAGTTGGGTTCAATGTTGTTATTAAATAGTATACAATATAGGTTTTAAATATAGAGGTTGTGGGTTGTTTAAGAAAGATTTAACCCCTGATATCTATTTAGATTTCAATCCATCAAGGAAAATAGCTCATACATTGAGGTTTTGGGTGATGATACTACCTTGTTTTCTTATCAAAAGATGATTCTCAAAAGGGTCTCAATAAATTTTTTTTTTGATTTTTTTTCCAAATCATGATATATATGAAACTTATTCAACAAAGGATATCGGTAGGGATATCCAAACGGTTACTATTGTCTAATGTCAAGTTCATTATTCGAGAAGAAAGTATAGGTCCTAAATAGCTCATTAATAGCTCCCCATTGACCAAATATTTAATGTGTGGATGAAAAATTAATGTTCAATATAACATGGAAGGGGAATTCATGATGTTTTATAAAAACTATTCGATGCGATTTTAAGAGCACACAAGTCCCACCATTTCCATTACACATTTTTTAAATTTATTATTCATGTTTTCATTGGATTTCAATAAAATTAATATATTATTGATAATTTATACTCATTTTTTATTATGGATTTCTACCTTTATTTATTTCATTACAGTTAATTCATACTATTTTTCTATTCTAATAATTTTTTGATTTCATGTATTCATTTATTTGTAGTATTTATTTTCCCTATTCATATTCTAGTTATTTGGTAAATTTGAGAACTTTTTTCGATTTTACTTAAATAGATTTCATCTGGGGGGGAGGTGGATTGATCTGAATTGTCGATTTATTTCATCTAATTGTCGTTACATGATCATTTTTTTCCATACATGTGGTGATTTTTATATCTCATAAAATTTTCTGGATCTTGATTTTTATAATTCAGCCAATGGTGTGTTTTTACATTCCTATGTGAGTTGGCATGGGTTTTTTACATGAAAATACATAATAATAATGATCATCCACACATATTAAATATTTCTTTCTCACATTCCTTTCACATCACCATTCTTGATGATATCCTTAATTCTCTCTTTGGGGTTTTCAAATTATTAAACTTGATTTATTCTGTGGGTTAGGGTTTTTTATGAGGAAAGGTTAAACTAATAATTTTCATCAAGTAATTCCAAATTTTGTTGAGGAGGATCTTAGAATCAATGGTCTTACATTTCTTACGTGATACTTTAGAATGTTACTCCCAATTACTATATTTCTATTTTTATGTAGATTAGTGGAGACATTAGATTTGGAGAAGGATGATTATCTACAAAAATCTTCATTGGTGGCTATAGAATTTTCTTCATTTGTTGTAACTATGTTTTAGTAAATAATACATATCTCTGTAAGTTATTTAGATTTATTTTTTTACATTTTTTGATGTATAAGTTTTATTCATGTTGAGTGTTGTTTGATTCCATAATAAAAACATCGGTACTAAATCCAGCAGATAGAGGTGATCTCGGCCACATAGATTAGTTAGATTGGATTTATTATAAAGATTTCTCTTTTAATTTATTATTGTTATGTCTTGTATCTCATTGATTTCATTTTATAATAATGATTTTATGGGGGTGGTGTTCTTGTAATATCCATAATTTTACAACGATAATAAAAACCTTCTTATTGATAAATTATAAGTTTCTTATGTGAAATAAATGATTTAAGAGGGAAATAACTTAATCAAATGTGTTGATGGATTTATGTTAGATTAAAACATTATTAAAACCTTTGAAATATACAATTGAATATTTTTAGAGTTGGAATCTAATTTGGTGTGATATTATGAGGTCTATAAAGCATGTTCAATTATGAAATATAAATATTAAATATATTATATTATGTGCCCACAATATATTCAAAGTAATTGAATAACACCAAAACGGTGAATTGTTTGAGATATCTGATACCACCATTAGGTCCAGAACATAGTGATTACTAAATGTGGGGTATAATATTTGTATGCATCAGACATTTGTATAGCTAGATCAAAATAATTATATGTTTAATAATTTTTATTATATCAATTTTTAAATATAATTTAATATATCCTAAATAGTGAATCATATTACCAATACGACACAACCATTAGGACTATAATGAGGGTTTACCATAAGCATGGTATAAATTTATTGCATGTACAGTGTTTAACAACATCACACCTGATAAAACACTTTTTTTATAAATTAAATATTTAATCAGTTTCTTAATTATTAACGAATTAATATCTCTCAAATGGTGCATCATACGAGAAATCTGAGACTATTTTTTGGTTAAAAATTTAGGGTTTACCTAAGGCATGGTAAAAAAAATTATGTATCGAGTTTTTTACAACATCGCATGTGATAAAACTGTTTTTATATTTAATTAATTATTTAAATTTTTTTAATTATTAAATAATAATATATATCAAATGGTGTGTCATATGAGAAATATGATACTAAAGTTATGTTTGGAATGGGGGGATTTACTCTATATGAGTAAAACTTTTATGTGCAATGTGCATTTTTTATATTTTAATTTATTTGGGTTAAATATTTAAATTTATTAATTTAATTAAAAAAATACATCATCTTCTTTCCACGCCTCAAATTCAATTAACACACGGGTGGATTTTCAAAGATTAAATTAAGTGCATTTTTTTACCGATTAAAAATCCAAAACACATGACCCCATAGTGCAGCTTAGTGGGAGCTTCCTCTTTCGTTCTTGGTGAGGTCTAGAGTTTGAGCCTTGCTGATTACATCTCTACATTATATGTTTCCAACTTCTCTTTGTACTACAACCATTTTCCTCAAAATAACTATGTCTTCAGCCACAACTTTAAAAAAACTAGAAACACATTAAATAGGGTAAGTAAATGACTCTGCATTGAATGGTTCAATGTTTAATGGATTAAAACAGATATTTAAATTTTTTATTTACAAAAATTATAAACATGTTTTGGATTCCTATAAATATCGAGCTACACCTCATTGTAATTGCAACAACGAGTCTCAGACACTCCTTCCATGATCGATGGAGTAGTCGAGTTTCCATTTCTTCCAAGAACACCATGCTGAAAGGGATCTTCTTCTTGAGGAACGACATACAGGTTCTTCTACTTTTTAAAATTTTATATTTTTCAAACTTCTCTTATATATAACTTCCTCATTAGTGATCAGATTGATGTATCATTAGTTTCATTGGTTTTTTCTTGATGATCAGAAGCCAAATAATTATTTTTTTTTTGAAAGAAGAAATATATTCTTAAGATGATTGTTTACATTTTTTTAATGGATAATTACATAAATTTATAAAAATATAATTTTTAAATAATTTAATCAAATATGATTGCTATGAATTTATCAGTTGTAATTGTTTATCATTTCTAGCGATAAATTTTTAAAACTATCAGATGTAAATTATTTTAGATTGTCAAGAAATTATTGTGAAATAAATTATATATGGATAATTTGATGAAATTTATCAAAAGGATAATTATGAAAATGATCAAAAGATAATTGCGTGAAATTGTCAAAAATAATTACAAAAAATTTTCCAGTGATAATTTATTGAAATTACCAAATAATAAATTCTTAAAATGATCTATATACAATAACATATTTTGTCAAAAATAATTATCAATAATTATAATCGGTTAATCGCATAAAAAATTTTCAAGTATAATCCTTAAGAATAATTAATTGATAGTTTATATATTATCAGAGGATAATTTATTATATTATAATTATTAGTGAATAATTAATTATCATATATAATAAAAAAATATAATTATCAATGGATAAATTGTTATAAAACTATTAAAATAAATTTATAAATGATATTTTTTAAAAAAATTATCAAAAATAATTATAATAGGATAATTTATAATTAAATTATCAAAATATAAATATAATGGATAATTCATGAGAAATTATAAAAATATAGTTTGAAAATTATACAGGAGTCATAATGTATCATTGAATTTAATATTTTTAAAAAAAAATAAATAACTGGTATTGGTTATCAGAACCCTTGATGAACATCAACCATTAATGTGTAGATGAATGCAATGGCTGGGTCATGAGGAAGTGTACCAAAAGACAAGGGGTCATTTATCCGTTCCACTAATGATGATCCCTTTTAGGTAAAAAGTTTCTTAACCTTTTGGTCTCATATAAACATTATTACCATTAGTATGATTATTTGTAGACATATTTTGATGACCATGATAGACTGTGTTCATGTGGCTTTGTGTATCCCTGGAACCCCTATGTTACACTTGATACCATTAGTAATTGTAGCTTGTTATTCATGTTTGATGTTGATCACATGTATTGTGTGTTCTACTTTACATATGAGGATATGCTATGCTTTCTCATGTATCCTATCATGCTATGTATATGTAGTGGTATTTTTATTGGATCATAAGACTATTTGATCATCCTGACATGTTATCCCCTGGATGGGGGGATTTGTGTGATTTGTGATATTGAGGATGAGGGGCTGATAAATGGGGTAGGAATACGAGGATGCCTTAGGGATGTTGTGTTATGCGCTTAATGACTATGGGTAGATAAAAAACTCTCAATCCATATTCTTCACTCAATGAATAATGGATAATTTCTAGTTCTTCATCCCTAGTGTGTTACTTGATGAAAAAGGGATATTGACTAGCTCTCGTTCCCTAGTATATTCTTTAATGACTAAGGGATTATGATTCACTCTATGTCTCTAGTATGTCACTCATAAAATAAAGAAAGTGGACTAACTCTTGTTACCTTTCATATACAGCGAACATATGTTCCTAATGAGTGTTTATGTCATGATTCATGATCAAATGATGCCAATTATTTTGATTCATTAGCCCTGTGGGTGATCATTGATTCATATAACACCATGATTATTGATTCGGTAGAGAGCCTAAGCATGTACGGTAGGGGGTTTCTAGTAGCATGGTAGGAAACAACCACTCAGTTTTTCATTTTGTGTTATTTGTTTCATATTATTATGTCATACACTTATATATTTGATCACATTAGGTTAATAACACATTTTTGGTGTCATGTTGAGTCATGTACTCATAGCCTACTCGGGAATTTAGATTCGGTTGTATATTTCATGAGTGGTCTGGTAAAGGACTAGGCCTCAACGGTGGATAGATGAGTAGAGGAGTGTGGAGATAGTAGCAGTTTAAGAAGGACTTCATAGAATATTTTGTTTATTTATTTACATTATCTTTATTATTTCCATTGGACATGCTTTCCACTAATTGGAGATTTTTTTTTATTTTCTTACATGTATGTCATCTTTACTTTTTTTCATGTCTACTCTTATTATTTATTATATTGTTTATTATCGGTTATTGATCCAATAACAAGATATAGAGGGAATATTCTCCCCACTTATGGACTCAAACCCATGTTTCTAGTCAGAAACCTCTTATATACTGGGAGACACGCAGGAGGTCACATGGAATTCCAACTCAGACCCGGTGGTTCAGGTCAGGATGTTATAAAATGGTATAAGAGCGATCAGACCCACTGACTTATTTCTTCTCTTGTCTTGGGTTGGGATATGTTACAAAAGAGATGTGATATTGGGGCTCAGGGAGGGGAACTATGTTAGTGTCTAGAAATCACTAAATAGTGGACCACCGAGTTTCCATAAAGAGGGGAATTTATGTTCTATTTTTACTATTCATTCACCTTGGGTGACGGACAATATTTTATATGTGATTTATGATATTTCACATATGTTATTGCATCATGAATAATAACATAGATTCATATTTCATATATATACATATTATTGTGCTATATAGTAGTTCTTTAATTAATTGACTTGATTTGTGTTATCTTTTCAAAATAGTTTATTTTGTGTGATATATCTATGTTTCCATGTTGTGTGATATATTGATATTGAAAATAATTAGTTAAATTTAGCATGCTATTGTGTTAGTCTATATATAATTTTTGTGACTAACATGCATAGATGAAGAAAAGCATTATTTCTAGGTGGGTTATACCTTGGGATAAGGGTAGAATCCTTGGAAAATATTGTTTCTCCCATAGACACTTTTATAGAAATATTTTTTAATCCCATATACCAATTAGTTTTTATCCTAGTGAATCTGTTTCTTTTTTAATGTTTTCCCCTACATGTTACAGAAGATGTCACCCTAATGTAGGTTATAAAACAACATGGGAAGTCGGTCAAGATAATATTTAATGGAAGAGGTTTTGGTGTTACCACTAGACGTGTAGGATATTTCATTTGAGCTTTCTCCCACAATTACTAAATGGTATAGGCAGTACGGTTACTTCTACTAAACTTCATTCACCCAGTGTTTTTTCAAGGTATAAGAGTTCAGAATTAGGGTCAAATATTCAATGATTTTTTACTCTATCATTATTCATACTTATAGATCATTTGAGTCCCATGGGATGATGAAGAATGGGTTGCAATATTTTTAGTAATTTTTAATCTATTAGAGACTCTGAATTACTGACACGTTAAGCTGGGATTGAGCTCAGGTTGGGAGAATAGCTTTTTCAATACCCATATTGTATGGTTCAAACTAAGTTGAAGGAAATCAAGGTATAACTAGATGGCTTGGAGAGATTGGATTTTATCAGAACTAGTACTTCACCATGGGGTGCACATATTTTTTTTCCAAAAAGGAATATGGGGTTATTTTCCTAATAATTGATTACTGGAAGTTTAGTAAGGTTATTGTGAATAACTAATATATGTTTACTAGGATAGATGATATTTTCAATTAGTTATAGGGATCCTGGTGTTTCTCCATGATTTATATTTTATGGGGCTACAACCAGTTGCGAATTAGGGAGGAGGACCTTCCAAAGACAATGTTTCAGAGAAGAGATGGACTTTATGAGTATTTAGTTATGTTGTTCGGGTAGAAAAACACACCATCAATGTTCTTAGACCTCATTAACAAGATATTTCCTCCATTCATTGACTCTTTCATTGTATTGTTCATCGATGGTATCCCCATCTACTCACTAAAACTAAATAAACATGTTAGATACATAGAGATATTTTTATGTAAGCTTTGAGAAAGTAGGCCTTATGAAAAACTATAAAAAGTGACTTCGGGATTAAAGAGGTATTGTTTTTAGGACATGTGGTTCCTATGAATAGTATATCAGTAAACCCAGAGAAGGTATAGGTAGTTTTGTGTTAGAAACATCCCCAAAACATGTTTTATATTAGGTTATATCTTGGATTAATATGATATTACTGGAGGATTACCAATGAAATTTCCAAACTATCAACACCCATGAAAACACTGAAAAATAAGGGAGTAATGTTACAATGGTTAGACTTGTCTGAAGAGGATTTATATGAGCTAACAAAATTGACGACAACTCCAGTAATAACACTCCCTGAACCAAGGAATGGTTATAAAGTGTATTGTTATAAATTAGTCATTGGTTTGGGATCCGTATTGATATAAAGAGAACATGTAGTTTTTTTTGGTACCCTAAGTTATGACCCCGAGAAAAGAACTATCTTACACATGATTTGGATCTGGTAGTAGTGTTTCACGCTCTGAAATGTTGGATACACTAACCCTTCAATTAGAAATTTTTTGTTTACACAAACCACAATATCCTTAGCTCTGTATTAACATATAGGGACCTATATCTGAGATAGATTCCCTGGGATGAGTTGCTATAGATGTTTGACTTTGAGATGACATATACACCTGGGAAGGGAAATTTTATAGTGGATTCCTTAGCCATAAGATGCTAGCTGAGTAGGAAACTAGGGAGCCTTCCTTAGAAAAGTAGTGATGCTTGATGAGTTTATTGGGTTAATAGAGGATGGATTCCTTATAGTACCACAGTTTTATGACTTTTTCTCCTTTGATAGTCACATACTCACTTTTGGACTAGGTAAATTCTGAATAGAAAATGTACTCATTGTGTTCAGCATTGAGGGAACAACTAGCAAGTGATGACTCAATGGTCGAATGGTCGATGGACAACAATGATGTGATCATGGAACATGGGAGAGTATTAGACCCTACATCCATCAGAGAGGAGATCATGAGATGTTACCATACCTCTATATGTGTAGTACATACTACTGAGACCAAGATGTATCATGACTTTTGCTGATAGTTGTCATGGCCAGGATGAAGAGAGACTTTTTTTGTTTTGCATCTCATTTCCTTGCCTATCAGTGGGCGAAGGTAGAGAACCATAATCATAGTGGATTTTTTAAGACACTCACAATACATATGTTTTAGGGGGATAAAATAAGGCTTCACTTTTTTAGGGGGTTACCTAGGACACTAAGGAGTCGTGACATAGTATGGGTGATTTTCGATTAGTTAACTAAATCTGCACACTTCTTACTTATTAGAGAGACTCAATCAGTGGAGAAGTTAGGAAGGCTTTATGTCTTAGGAATTTTAAATATACATGGAGTCACTTTGAGAATTATTTTATATAAATATGCACATTTTATAGCACACTTTTTCTAAGACTTTAAAAAATACCGAGGGACTCAGTTGAGATTGAGAATGGAATACCATCCTTAGAACGATAGACAGTATGAGTGTACTATATGCATATTGGAGGATATGCTTAGAGAATTTATTCTAAACCGTGGTGGAGCATGGTATGATAACATATCCTTGATCAAATTTTCATAAAATAATAGTTATCAATGTTTTATTAAGATAAAAACTTATGAGGATCTTTATAGGAGATCATGTCACTAACTGTTGTGTTGGAAGGAAGAAGTGAAGTAGCAGTTATTAGCCCCATTATGGTTTATGAGGCCTCAAAGAGATTTCATCTGATTGTGAATAGTTTGTTCACCGTATATATAAGATAGATATCTTATGAAAACCATTGAAGTTGGTCGTTGGAGTAAGTTGTGGATGATCGTGTTTTCTTGAGAGTGACTCCTCAGTTAGGGAACAAAAGTTTGGGGAAAATAGAAATATTGCACCACGTTTTATAAGACCTTTTTAGATCACTAATTGGATAGTATCAGTGGCATAAAATTTGGACATATGTTCTCACTATTCAGGTATACACTATTTGTTTCATGTGTCACAGTGGAGGTACAAACACAAACCAGATCATGTTATTTATTGCAAGGACATCGAGCTGGAGTCCAAGTCATCTAATGGGGAGCTTTTAATACGGATCAAATGTCAAATTAGGATGGTGGTATAAAAAATGACAAAAACACTAGTTTTGATTCAGTGGTAGCATTATAAAATCTTGGAAGAAATGTGCGAGCATGAGTCTGATGTTTGAGATCAATGACAAGACTTGTTTGAGCAAGACCACTAGAGATAAATCTTAAGAATAAGAATTCGATAGAGGGGGAGAATTTTAATATCATGAATTTTACAATGATAATAAAAACCCTCTTTTTGATAAATTATAAGTGTCTTATGAGAAAAATGATTTATTAGTGAAGTAATGTAATAAAATTTGTTAAAGGCTCATTGTTATGGTAATTGAAAAGTTAAAACTTTGGAATATTAAATCAAATATTTTTGGAGTTAGACAGTATGTTTGTGTGAAATTTTTGAGGCCCGTAAAGACATGAAAAATATTAAATAAAAATAATAAAAATATTATATTATGCACTCACAATTTATTAAAAAATTTGAATAACTTCAAAACTGTGAATCATATGAGAAATATGAGACCACCGTTATTTATGGAACGCTGTTATTACCCAATGTGGGGAATAAAATTTGTAAAAGTCATACATTTTTATGGATCTCTCAATAAAATAAATTATTTAATAATATTTATTATATTATTTTTTTAAAATAATTTAATATGTCTCAAATGGTGCATCATATAAAAAATATGAGACCACCGTTATCTCCAGAATTAATGGTTTAGCCTAGACATGGTATAAATTTTATCTGCATCGAGTGTTTAACAACATTGCACGCGATAAACCCATTTTTAAATTTAATTAATTATTTCATCCATTTTTTAATTATTAATAAACTCTTATATCTCAAATAGTGAACCGTATGAAAAATACAAGACCATTTTTATGTTCAGAATGATATATTTAGCCTAGTTAGAGTATAAATTTTGTATTCATCGAATGTTTAACAACATCACACACGATAAAACACTTGTTATATTTAATTAATTGATTAATACATTTTTTATTTATTAAATAATTATTATCTCTCAAATGGTGTGTCTTATTAGAAATCTAAGACCACATTTTGGTCTTTAATGACGGTTTTACTCTAGGTGGGATATAAATTTTATATTCAACAACAGCTTTTTATCTTTTGATTTTTTATGGTAAATAGTAATAAGAAATTAATTAAAAATGGAAAATAAATCACCTTCTTCTTATGAGTCAAATTCCATTAACGGATGGGGGATATTCAAAGATTAAATTAAATAAGTATTATACTGATTAGAAACTAGAAATGCATTAAATAGAAAAAATAAATAACTATATATTGATTGGTGTTGTGTTTAATGGATTAAAACAGAAGATTTAATTTTTCAGTTAAAAAAACCCAAAATGCATTATGGAAAAATAAAAATACCCATATAATCATCATTTTAATTCCTCTAACAATTCTGGGACACTACAACCATGATCATTGAAGCATTTGAGCTTCCTTTTTTTCTATGAACAACGCATGGGGAGGGATCTCTTAATTGGGCGACAACTCTATAGGTTCTTCCAAATTTTAATTTTTTTTTTCAAACCTCCCTCCCCGGTAGCATCCCCATCAGTGATTAGACTAATGCACCATCAGTTTCATTGTATTTTTCTTGAAATTTAAAAGTTAAATACTTTTTTTAATAGAATCAATGTATTCTCAATCTGATTATTTTCATTTTTTGATGGATAACTAAATAAATTATTAATACATAACTTTTAAAAAATTATCAAAACATTTTTAATATTAATTTAATATGAATATTTTTTTGAAATATATAAGGCTAGATTAATAAAACAATAAAATTTTATTTATATCAGATTATAGAGAAATAATTATTAAAAAAATTATATATAGATAATTAGGTGAAATATATCAAAAGGATAATTGCGTGAATTATGAAAATATAATTGCGTGAAATTATAAAAGATAATTATGAGAAATTATCAATTTGTAATTTATTTAATTGACCAAATGATAATTCATTGAAATGATCAATGAAAAATTAAATTATTAACTTAATATAATTATTAATAATTATAAATGGTCAATCACATAAAAATTATCAGGGATAATTATTGAGAATAATTAATCGATAGTCATTAGATTATCAAAGGGTAATTTATTATAAGATAAATATCATTGGATAGTTAATTATCATAGAAAATTACCAAATTTATTTATTAAAGTATAAATTTTAATAAAATTATAAAATTATAATTATAAATGACATTTTTAGTTAAAAAAATTCAAAAATAATTATAATAAGATAATTTGTAATAACATTATCAAAATATAATTATAATGTGTACATTCTAGGCGTAGTGGAAGTGCGATTGGGCTGACACCCAACATTAATTTTTAACATGATCAATGATTATTCTGGGATCAATATGACGATGAAATCTAGTCTCCATGGAATAGAATCAGAGATTTAGATAAAAAAGGAAGGGGACCCAAAATTTTAGAGAGGATCTTCCACATCATGTTTATAATTAATTTAATTAATTTTATAAAGAAAATAATAAATGGATATTTTCTATTTTCTTCATTGATGATGTTGATCACCGAGATTGACCATTCTGAATTGTCTTGTTGTGCTTGCGAGGATCCAAACGAGAATCCCTCAAGAAGTGATCCACACGTGCTCTGATAACCTCTGATTGACACCACCTGTTCTATGGGAGCTAGTACAAACAAGATAGTGTCTAGTGTCGCTAGTTCTTGATCACTAGTTCATCGGCCTTGAAGATTATATCTCATTCTTGAGAGGTGCGGGAAGGGGATTTGAGAGAGAAATTTTTTAGCTCAGCAATTGTAAATTCACTGGGTGTGTGGTGTGGTACATGGAATAATAGAGGTATGTGTCTATTTGTTAACATGGGGATTCAATTACAATATTTATTTGCATAACAATAATTAAATACATTAATAACCTTAGAGAAAACCAATTCTATTAAAATTACAATTGTGTCATCATTTATGGTCTGCTAACTTGCACAAAATGGAATTATAAATAAAATTCCACATCACAAAATAATAGCAGCATTATTTTAATTTATGCCAATTAGTTAAATAATTATTTATCATGTTGAAAATATTTATTTCACTACCAGACATGCCTTGGTCTTCTCAAATTCAACTTCTATTTATTGAAAACCCGATTAAATAAATAAATAATTTATGTTCTTAAATAGTCATTTTATTTATAAAATAGTAAATAAATATTTATTAAATTTTAAATAAAATAAATAAATATATTTTAACCACAATCTGGTGAATAAGTATTTATTTAATTTATGAAATCTATTTTACTTGAATAAAAATATTCTATTATCTTGAGAATAATATTTATTTATTAAATTAAAATAGAATTTAATCGAGACCACTAGAAACACTCAGTGTGTGACACTCAAGGATTCTTTCTTGTTGGCATTAGGTGGGATTTCCTAAATTCCAATAGTACTATCTAGTAACGTTTTAAGGCACCCAAGAGAAAGAAAATAAATTCATAACAACAATATCCATATATGAACACTCACTGTGTAATAAAATTCCCCTATCGTAATATTTCATCAAGTCAGTTTCATGATAATGTCATCAACCTTTATGCTTGATAGGTCGTTCTTTGACAACCTGAAATGAACTCATCATTACACCATGGAAATGGAATTTTGCATGACAATTCTATTTCAATTGATGGTCCAAGATATAAACTTCCATAAATGGAAGGGACAAATCCTTCCTTGACTTATCCATTAATAACATGCCACTCATGACGCACCAAACGTACCTTACTTCGCGCAAACTGTCTGCATGACTATTTTTATTAGAAAATCAATGTGTGTGAGTCATGACATGTATTAATGATAATATTAAAGTCTAAGTAAAATTAATGATTCTAACAGATAAAAATTTCTAATGACAAAAAAACATGTGGAATTCTTATTGGTGGGTCTGTTCTCATAATCTTCTATCTTGGATGTTACAAAGTGCGAACTTCATGAGAAGAAGTGTCATTTTCTTACGAGTACTCACACCTAACGATTGGCATGTTATGTGTCCTATCATAGTATCTCATCCAACCAAAGAACTGTATTTAATAATATTTCTATAGAATTTCAAGGTTCTCATCATAGAAAGGAACTACCCTGACCTTATCAATGAAAGAAATACTCTATGATATTATTAAATCATATTCATGAAGAAAATAGAACAATATGTGATAAGATGTTTAATATTTAAAAACATTAAATATCCATGTAATCAATGTATAAATAGTTGGTTCTAGGATACCAAATCTAAAAAACTCCCACCTGTACTAGAGCCAACATCCTAGGAATTTCATTCCACGAGAACTCGCATGATGATCATGTTTCTACTGAGTAAAGGGTTTAGTCAAGGGGTGTGCCATGTTATCTTCCAAGGAAATACTTCTCACTACAACTTCACATCTTTGAGAAAAATCCCCCAAGATATGATACTTATGAAGTATGTGCTTCATCAGCTGATGTGACCTTAACACTTTTTAGAGATCCACTACTTCAGTATTATCACAGTATAGTGTTATAGGATCTTTACATCTAGGTATCACATCCAACTCCTAGAAGAAGATTCACATTCAAACTGCTTCTTTAGCTGCCTCATAAGCTGTGATATATTTGGACTCTGCTTTAGAATTTGTGACCATACTTTTCTTTGATCTCTTCCATCTGATTGCAAATCCAGTCAAAATGAAGATGTATCCCATTAGTAACTTCATGTCATCTTGATCAATCTGGAAACTAGCTTCTACATATCCTCTGATGACTAATTCATCATCTCCTACATTAACCATGAACATATCCTTAGTATGCCTCATGTAATTTAGGACAGTCTTGATATAAATCCAATGGTTGTCACCTGGTCATCTTGATATCTTCCTACCACACTCAATTTGTAGGGGACATCTAGCCTAGTACATAGCATGTCATACATGACTAACAAAATCACTGATGTGTATGGATTCCATTCCATTGTATTTCATTCCTCATGTGTCTAAGGACCCATTTTCTTAGAGAGATGAATGCCATGTGATGATAGAATAAATCCTCTATTGGATTGTTTGATACTGTATCTCTTCAGTATATTATCAATTTATTTACTTTGAAATATGCCCAACAATCTCTTGGATTTATCATGATGGATCTTGATTGCAAGAATATATGCTGCCTCACCCAATTCCTTCATGACGAAGTATTGATTAAACTATTCCTTAATAGACTATAAAACTGGTATCTCATTTTCAATAAATAATATGTCACCAAGATATACTATTAAGAAAAACACTGCACTCCCACTAAATCATTTGTATACACAAGGCTCAAATTCTTTCTTGATATAACCAAATTTTGTTATGGCTTCATAAAAATGAATGGCCCATGACCTGGATGCTTTCTCTAATCCATCAATGGATTTATGAAACTTTCATACCTTATTAGAATTTTTTGGAGTCATAAACCCTTTAGGTTGTGACAAGTAGACATCTTCCTGAAGGATCCCATTAAAGAAGGTTGTTTTGACATCCATATGACAAATCTCATAGTCATGGTAAGCGACAATGGAAAATAGAATTCTGATGGATTTCAGCATTTTTACTGGTGAAAGTGTTTCATCGTAGTCAATTCTTTAACATGATTTGAACCATTTTGAAACTAGTCATGCCATATAGGTACTGACTTGTCCTTCCTTATCCATTTTATTCATGAACACCCATTTGAAACCAAAATCCTTTACATCAACGGGAGGATCTACAAAAATCTAGACATGGTTTTGGTACATGGAATCCATTTCATAATTCATGGCTTCTTTTTACTTGGAAACATTTGTGCCATATACTACTTCCTTGCTGGTTAGATGATCATTATATCAACTAATAATGTGTCACCATGCTTGGTAACTAGAGAAATGTATTTTTTCAGTTCCCTAACCTCTATTGTACTCCTATACAGTTCTCGTTCTCCCTTCAATGGGGAATTATGGAATCTTCTCCTATACCAACTCTTGTGTATCTTGAGCCTCAACTTCATCAAATTATTTCTCACTCCAACTATCTCTATTAGAGATGTGGTCCATCTTGAGGAATATGGCATGTTGGGCCACTATAAAAAAATTTCTGAGGGGTTGTATAGGTAATATCTCCTTGTTTCCTTTGGGTACCCTATAAAATTACACTTTGTGCCTCGGGTGTAATTTGGTTACCTGAAGAGGCCTTAACAAACACATCACTTCCCCACACAACTAAATTCGATAACATGGATTTCATTCCACTCCATAACTCATATGGAATACCATTTATTGGTTTTTTTGGTACTTGGTTTTGTATGTGTGATGTTGTTTGTAATGATTATCCCAAAACGGATAATGGAAGATTTTCATGACTCATCATTGATATCACTATGTCCAAGAGGGTGTGGGTCCTTATTTCACTTACACTATTCCACTTGGCGTGTAATGAGGAGTCATTTGGGATAGGATCCCAAACTCCAATAAGTAATCAATGAAGTCTTGATTAAGATATTCTTCCCCTTATTCTTAGTGGAGTTTCTTAATATTCTTACCAAGATGTTTCTCAAATTCATTATTGTATTATTTGAACATATAAAAGGAATCAGACTTATACCTTATTAAGTATATATATCCATATCTATTAAAATCATTATTAAATGTTTTTAAGTATCGGAACCCTCCCCTTTCTTTAACTATAAATTGTCCATATACATTTAAATTAAAAAATTCAAGAAGTTCTTTTCCCTATTACCTTTCCCACTAAATGGGGATTTGGACATTTTTTCTTATAAACATGCATGACATATTACATGTTTTTTTAGTTCTAAAGATTATAAATATCCATCTTGATGTAACTTTTTTAATTGTTTCTTCCTTAAATGACCTAGATGGTGATGCCAAAATTGGGTGTGGTATGTGTCATCTGAAGTATCTTTGATATCTATTACGATTACATTGTTTTTGTAATCCAACATGTAAAGACCATTGTTTAAACGTTCCATACCAATACAAATTATTTATTTGTAAAAGAACAAATATTCATTTCCAAACATTAAAAATACATCTGTATCAAATCTAGATACATAAATAATTTTTTTAGTAATAAACGACACATAATAAAAACCCTTTAACACTAAGATGATCTTAGTTGGAAGTGTGAGGTCGTAGTCCCTGATAGCTACAGTAGTAAGTCTGGCTCTATTGTAGGCATGCAGATCTACTTCCCCTCGGTCAATCTTCATGAATCTACTTGGTTCCTATATTTGGATACATATGTGACCACCAAAAGTTGAATCTAATACCAAATTTGTAGAAGTATATAGATTCAAATTGATAAAAAACAAACCTGATGCTTTTTCATTCTTCTTATGCTGGGTGCAGTTCTTATTTCAGTGTCCTTCCATGCCCCATGCGAAACAAAAACCCTCCTATTTCATTGCCACCCCTTTGATCTTCCTTTTATTGGAAGGCCATGAAGAGGCTTTGGGCTTAAATCTATTCGCCTTCCCTTTCATCTTATTCACCATCAGAACAGAAGGTTTTTGTTCTTCATATCATTGTCCACCTGGTGAGTGAGGATAAGAAGATCAAATTGAGGATTCTCAATGTTGTTCATGTTGAAGTTTGCAACAAAGTTGGAGAAGCTCTGAGGGAGAGATGCAACAATGAGATCTGATCCCAATTTTTTAGCGAGTTTAAACCCTAGAACCTCTAGGCACTCAATATATCCAATCAGCTCGACTACATGAGGCCCAACTATGGAACCCTCTCCAAGATTACTTTGAACGATTTCCTTAGAGATATCAAACCATTCATGTTTGTCTCTCTACTAGTAAAGACCATAGAGGTGCTTGATCATCCTATTAGAATATATGTTTTCATGAGACTTCATGAGCTCTCTAGAAATTGATTATAGCATAAAAAATTAAACATTGATCACATCGTTCATCTGTTTCCCATACACTAATAAATATTCATCACTCATTTCCTTGGCAGGAATATCAGGTAATGATAACTCCAACACATAAAACTTCTGTTTATGTCATAGGATAACCGAAAGCTGTTTAATCTATTCCTAGAAGTTACCACTGATAAGGATGTTTTCCTTATCCAAAATTGATCACTGGGATAGTGTGGTTGATGATATTTTCATTTTTATTCTACAATTAATTGAGTAGATCGTTATTACTTTCTTGATTACATTTTATGATAAATAATAAATTACTTATATTAATTCTCCCACTATTTTATCTTGTCTCAATGGCCCTCACCATAGAACTTGTAATGTACAGTTTTCGTGACATTCTAATGGAAAGGATCCATATTCCCCTTATTATAACCCCAAAAAGGTTTGGTCAAGCTATTTGGAGGTATTTTGGTTGGAAGGTCTTTGACATCTATTGGAATGTAGTTCCATGATCTGTTGAGTGGACTCCCCAATCCAGAAATCATGACGTTGGATTTCCTCAACTCTGACATCCAATACTACACCAATTCTAGTAATGGATACTCCTCTTGATGTAATATGGTTAAGTCAACCTGAAACCTTTCATAAGGAATTCCTGTATAAAATTAGTTGTCCCAACAAGGGTTGGCCAAACACATAGTTTTATTGAGTTTTCCCCTTAATCAAGTAATATAAGGCTTAGTCTAACTTAATATTTTATTTGAGATATTTTTATCTCTTATATTTTAATTTCTTATTATCATTATCACATTTTTTTTAATATTAAGTGAACCTTAATTAAGTGATTAACCATGTCTTGATAATATTTACGCCTAATTTCTAGTTTATTGTAGTTCCATCTTGCATGCTTGTTTAATTGATTAATTATGTGATCACGAAAACACATCCATAATGATAAACCATGCAACTGATAGAAATAAAATAAAGAAAATGGCATGATCATGAAATTTTGTAGTGGTTAGTTTATCTAGAGGTTGATACACTACCACTGACCAAGGGGCTAAACACCTTGAACATTATAGGTTCATGTTTATAGCTTTCCATCTATCCACATTTGTATCTCCTAGGATTGGTTTCATCTTGGCTTGATCTTGAACCATGTCCACTATATTAGGAGTTCAATCCATTACATATGATTTTAAACTCACATGCAGGTGAGGGGTAAAATGGGGTTTTATGTAAAAGAAACATTGGGCATGTTGGCCCTACATATTAATGAGGTGAAGGCTTGCAGGCCGGCATATTTAATTTAAATAAATTAATTAAAAGAAACCATCCACATTCAATGTTCATGGTCTAGATCATGATCATCCATACATGAAATTATATTAAGTCATGAATTAAACTAGAATTCAACTCATTAATGGTTCTTTTTTAAGATAAATCACACTCAAATCAATTAATTGTCATCATTAATTAATCAATCCTTTTATCATAAACCTTTTTATGAATTTCCTTGAGATTATCATCCATCCTAATTTTAAACAAATTAATTTGTTTAAAATAATCTTTTTACGTAACTTGTAACTTGAAGGAAACCCAGTGAATTCGTTTTCATAACTCCAAAATGAGTATAAATGAACATTACACAGATTTAAAATTAAACACATATATATATAACACCTATCATGTGTTGTGCATCAGCTTTACAACTTACCATGGTACACATCTCAAGGGTTAATATAATAAAATAATAAATTTTAATAAATATATCTAATTTGGATGAGTACATGATGTGTAGTTTCAAATACACGGCATGTACTATTGTTCTCCATCCATCAAAAGTACATGCCCGAGGATACGGCAAGTGAGTGTACTTCAATAATCTTCGCAGTACATGGCTTGTCCAATGGGACACACACTATGTAGTATCCACATTACATGGTCTCTAGCTAGGCAATCTATTTATGGGGTACACTGTAACATACCAAGTATGTAATGAATAATATATATAGTTATCTATGTCTATTTATGAATTAGATAGTGTTTTAGAGGCTTAAAATGATAATAAATTCAACCTAAAGCATGAAATACTCTAATATTTTTAAAAGACTGTTTTACCATATTTTGATGGAAAACCATTTTTAAATCTATATTTTGAAAATTTTATAATCTATATTTTTCAAAATATACTTATTCTTTATGATTAAGACATTGAAATTTACTTTGGATAAATTTCTGGTATTTTTCTGATAATGTTCATTTTTTTAATGAATAGTGAAAAATGTTGTAGTTTAATTCAAAACCTATTTTTAATCTAATTTATTTATATGATTAGATTATCTTTTGAATTGGTTTTAAAGTGAAATTATAATATAATTTTACCATTTAATCCAATAGTGGTCGTTGGAATTAATTTCACTTTGAAATTGGACTTAAACTAGTGTCAATTTTTTTGATATATATTGTTTCATAAAAACACGCTATTTGTTCTGACAGCGGGAATTAATTATTAAATTAATTATTGTAACTTATTTATTTTGAATTTTTTAAATTAGACATCATTTTTGAATTCGGAATATCAAATATATCTTAGGGTGAAGTTTTGGTATTTTTCTGAAAAACTTCAATTTTTGATGAATAGTGAAACCACTAAGTGGTACTTAAAAAAACTGATTTTTCATTTAAAGGAAATTTTACCACCCCTGTGTTTTGAATTAAAAAGATATGGAATAAATGGTTGTTATTATGGAGTAAAATATGGTTCAATGGGATTAAAATAATTTTTTGGTGAATAGTAACTTTTAAGTTTTAATCGCGATTAAAGGTAATTAGTGTAGTTTAAGGTAAAAATAATGTTTTAATAATATGAAATGACCTTGACAGATGTCCTAACCTTATTGGATGTGTCATGTCAGACCAATACAACCCATGGGTCGATTTTTGGGACCCCATGGAGCCACTTGGGTAAGATAATGACATTAATGCCTTTTATTTAAAGTAAAAGTAAAAAATGACACAAACATGTATTGTTTTACTAAAAAAAATACATGGGGTTATACAAGTCATATTTTTTACTATAAATAATCATTGGAAATATAAAAAGATTTTATACATTGTAGTATTTTTTTTAAATTTTTATACATTAAATAAATTAAATTATTTATGACATCATGATGATGCATCGATTACCTCATTATTTAACGATTAAAATAAAATGAAAACATAATGTAAAATCTAAGTCCTACACATGTAAAAAACCTATTGTATGAGTATATTTCTATCCCTTATCACCTTATCCTCAAAATAAATCAATGTGGGACCTTTAAAATCTGAAACTCATTTGAAAATAAAGTAACATTTTATACCTTTCCAAGAGTGCCCCTTGTAACACCCCAGGTAAATAAAGAATATGACATTTCATATTTATCCATATTTGTGAATAAAATATTTAAATAACTTTAAAGGGGACGCTATGCTCGATGGCGTACCCAACACGCAACAACGAGTTTCTTGGGAATCGTACGATGCACTCTAATAATAAAATAATATTATTTTAAATGGTAGTTAACATGTAGCCGTTGTAATGGCGGGAATGGATATAAATAACTAAAATATTATTATATATGTTTTTAAATGTTTTTACATTTATCCAATAAAAGATAACGGCTTAAAATACGGAAAGAATTCAATTTTAGGCGTATATGCCCTAGTTTTCACTAAAGGTTCACTTATCACCTTTTGATGGAGAACCGTCATTAAATATAGTTTTGATCACTCTTATACATTCTTTTGGACCAAATAAAACTCTTATTAAGAATCGGGACATCAAAATTTACTTTGTGTAAATTTTTGGTATCTTTCCGATAAAGTTCATTTTTTTAATGAATAGTGTAAAATGTTGTATTTTAATTCAAAACCACTTTTTAATATAATTTATTTATATGATTAGATTATATTTTGAATTGGTTTTAAAGTGAAAATAGAAAATATTTTTACCATTAAATCCAATAGTGTTCATTGGAATCAATTTCACTTTGAAATCAGACTTAAACTAGTGTCAATCTTTTGATACTTATTGTTTCATAAAACACGCTATTTGAAATGACAGCGGGAATTAATTATTTAATTAATTAATGTGACTTATATGTTTTGAATTTTGTAAAATGGACTTCATTTTTGAATTCAGAATATCAAATATAGCTTAGGGTGAATTTTTGGGATTTTTCTGAAAAACTTCAATTTTTGATGAATAGTGAAACCACTAAGTGGTACTTATAAAAACTGATTTTCCGTTTAAATGAAATTTTGCCATCATTGTGTTTTGATTTTCAAAAATCCGACATACATGGTTATCATTAAGAAGTAAAATGTGGTTCAATGAGATTAAAATAATTTTTTGGTGAATAGTAACTTATTAAGTTTTTAATTGCGATTAGTGGTAATTAGTGTAGTTTAAGGTAAAAATAATGCTTTAATAAATTGAGATGAGCTTGAAACATGTCTTACCCTCATTGGTTGTATCATGGCCGACGAAGACAAGCCATGGGTCAACTTGGGGACCACATGGATCCACTTTGGTTGGGAAATGACATAAATAACATTTTATTTAATGTAAAAGTAAAATTGACACAAACATGATATGTTTTACTAAAACAATTTTTATGTGTAGTTATACAAGTCATATTTTTGATTATAAATATTCATTGGAAAGATAAAAAGATTTCCTACATCATAGTATTTTTTTTATAATTTTTAGACATTAAATAAATTAAATTATTTATGACATAATAATGATGCAGCGATGACATCATTATTTGACGATTTAAATAAAATGGAAAGATAATGTAAAATCTATGAACTACACATGTCCAAAACTTATTGGATGAGTGTATTTCGAAGCCTTATCACCTTATCCACGAATTATATCAATGTGGAACCTTTTGAAACCGAAACACATTTTCAAATAAAGTAATATTTCTTTACTTTCCAAAAGTGCCCCTCCTCTCCTCTTATAAAAGGCCCCCATATCTACCTCATTTAACACACTCTTCAAGCCTTTGGATCGGCCAACCCCTTCCCATTTACTCTCTCCACATCCCTCTCCTCATCCTAGAGGATTCCCTTTGGGCAGAATCCTTTCAAAGGAAGCCTTTAGGCTCAAATCAAAAGGAGTTACACTTTTAAAGGTAATTCATTCTCTCATGTTCATTTGTTTTATTTTGCTTCTCCAACCCCCTAAACTCTTTTTATTTACTTCTTTTGTAACAAAACCAGTATCTTAAATATACTAGGATGTTTTTATAAGATTTATTCGAGCTACACTCTCACACAACTACATCAAATGGTTAAAGAACATACGGTTTCCGTGGATGGTGAAATTCTGCCCCCTGAAACGATGATTGCTCAATACTCATTTAACACCTTCAACGGTGGCCATTATGATGTCACTATTTTTATATATGATATATAATATGTTTATGTTTTATTTATGCTTCTGTATTTTTCATTTTTGTCTTACCTTTATGGCTTCCATTATGGGTATACGCGATATCTTCATTTAAGGAAGTGCGGACTACCGCCCCCTCAAAGTGATTTGATTCGTTAAATACCATATGTGGGATGTATAAAGGATGGAAATATGATATTATATATGATATTATACTGGAATTATAATATACCTTTATATAATTATTATTCCATTCTATAAAATACGAAATAGAAATGAAAGTAGCGTTCATGCGTACGTACGGCTTACCGTCTCCATGAACGGTGCATTTCATTTCTTACCTCTAAATGATTATGTAATGTTATAAATGCATGCATGTACTGGATATATATGACATATATGATATCTACATAATGAATACAATTCTGGATATAATAAACATTTGGCCACACGAACAACATGTAATTGTAAGAAGTCCACTTTCGACATAAGAACCAAATATCGGCAAAACAAATATTATTAACTTAAATGATTACATAATGTTTATGACATGGTAATAAGTGGTATAAAAGTAATAATGAACTTGAAAAAGGTTCTTAAGGAATTATAAATTAACTCATGTTTATTATTCAGGAGATTAAAGAACGATCGATTCAAGTCGGACCCGAGGTAAGGGATCCTACAACTCTCTTTCTTTTTAAGTACACTCTTTTATGTCATTTCTTTTAAGCTAATATTTCTTATGATTGGGATGTTATTTTATATTAATCCTACTGTAATTTTTATTTTCATGTGATGAGAGACCCTATTCTCTCTCATCAATCCATTTTGGAAGTTTTGAGTGGCGCCGTTAGGCTGCCAAACTTTCGTAAGAGATCTAACCTCTCTCTTTCTTTTTAAGTACTCTCCTTTATGTCACTTCTTTTAAACTCCTCCTTGCAATGTTGGGGGATTTTCTTTTATATTCCACTTGCTGTAAATTCTATTGTAATATGATGGGATACTCTATTTGATCTCATCAATCCATATTCGGATGTTTTATGTGGCGCCGTTAGGCTGCTGAGTTTTCGTAAGGGATTTTTCATCTCACTTTTATTCCCGTGAGAGTTATGCTACATTTGCCACAAATTCCATTGAGTGGTGTATGTACTTCCCATTATTCTACTCTTTGTGTAATATACTTTCGTTTATGAGTATTTACATCAATGACTTATTGTCTTTCTTCATGGGGTGTATGTTTTGAAAGATACCCAAGTCGGTAAGGGAACCTTTCACCCTCCTCTTTTTTAAAAGACTTCTTTTATTGGGTCTTTTAATTTACATATTTTTATGTTTGGATATGTTATTATACATCCTTATTGAAGTAAATTTTATGTCCAAGTGATGAGATACACTTTTTATCTCTCATCAACTCATTTTGATGTGATGCCGTTAGGCTTTCAAGGGAACTTTTTAACCCAATTTCGATTTCTTTGGGTTCAACTTGTAGTCATTGAATATGTCATCCATTGAATATGTGTGAATGGCCTTTTATTGTTTTACACTTAATATCCACTTATATTGGGTGTATATATATTTGTCACACATATTTTTGAGATTTATTTGTCCTTAATTTAAGGATACCTTCTTTATAAGGGATTTCATCACATTTGACATTTCTATTGAGGGTTCATTGTTGTTATGCACCAATTCACTCTTATATGGTGTATATACTGTCCTTTGGATTATTATATCATGAATCCTTTTATTCTCATGATATTATAAAGTTCTGACTAAATGTTATTCCTCGATTATTGTATTCAAGTGTCTCTAATTTTGGTAAAACCCCTTTAACCAAAATATCGTTTTAAATGTTTTAATTATTTGTTCTTATTAATATCCATGTTTTAAAAATGGTTTTAAGGATTTATTTATATGGATATTAATGGTTTAAAATGTTAAAAGCTTCAAGGTGGTATGGGACACTTTTATTCAAAAATCTCTTTATTAAATGTTTTAAATGGTTTTGGAAATGGTTTCTTTTTGAATGGATTCATTATTTCAATATCCTAAAATGTTATATTGTGATTGAAATGTGGAAATGTTATGTTTCCTTTATTCATGTTTATGTGATATGATTATGTTATGGTTCTTGTGCATTGTTATAAAGAACGGGTGGTTCTGTGATAAACTAAGGGCGAGTGAGCCCGATATAGCTCTCCAATGCATTGGGTAACGCGAAGGAGTGAAACGTTAAGGTTTCTCCAAAGAGATTTAGGGAATATACTGTGATGGGTATTCCAAACGTAACCAAGAGGGTTACTCCCTACGTAAGAATGTTATGAATTCCTCAAGTTACCTTTAAGTCTTATGTTTTCTATGATCTATTCATGGTTTGATGAGGTATGTTAAAGTGCCTATGTTTTATGGGTAAAATATGATTTCATTCTTATGTATATATGAACTCATGTTTCCTTTCCATATTTTTATAACCCTTACTGAGATTTTTATGCTCATCCCAAGTTTTTGAAATGTTTTTCACAGGTCAAGGGAAAGGTACATGATGTGATGATAGTGTCAAGGATGTTTCAAGAAAGAATCCGTGTTATATTTTAAATATGTTTCCGTTGATGGGAAGAATGAATACTGTCTTTTATGTAACCACTTTGTTTAAATGTGGAATGTAATGCAAGTTTCATGATCTAATTCTCTAAAACTCTAAACCTGAAAAGATCATCAATGTGTAATCTTGTAATAACTCAATATTAAGTAAGGTTTAAGGCTGGGGCCTTATACCCCTCCTCTCCTCTTATAAAAGGCCCCCACCTCTACCTCCTTACCCACACCTCTCAAGCCTTTGGCTCGGCCAATATCTAATCATTTTGTCTCTCCAAATCCCTCTCCTCATCCTAGAAGCCTTACCTTAGGCAGGAAGCTCTTCAAGAAACCCTTTTGGTTCAAACCAAAGGGAGTTACCCGATTTTAAGGTAATGTATTCACTTGTGTTCTTTTGTTTTTTGTTTTTTTTGCTTCTCCATCCCCCTAAACTCTCTTTATTCATTTTTTTGTAACAACTTCAGTATATTAAATATACTAGGGTGTTTTTATAAGAATTATTCGATCTACTCTTACACACACCGACATCTAATGGTTAAAGAATATATTGTTTCTGTGGATGGTGAATTTCTGCCTCCCGAAATGATGATTGTTCAATATTCTTTTAACACCTTCAAAGGTGGCCATTAAGATGTCACTATATTTATATATGATATATAATATGTATATGTTTTCCTTAATCTTCTTTATTTTTCATTTAGGAAATACCTTTATGGTTTCCATTATGGGTAAACGCGATATCTTCATTTTAGGAAGTGTGGACTACTGCCCCCACAATGTGATTTGATTCGTTAATACCATATGTGGTACGTATAAAGGATAGATTTAATGATATTATATATAATACCATACTAGAATTATAATACTATTATGTATCATTATGTTTTAATTCTATTAAATATGAAATAGAAATGGAAGTAGCGTTCATGCGTACGTACGACTTACCGTCTCCATGAACAATGCATTTAATTTCTTACCAATAAATGTTATGTAATATTATAAATGCATGTATATAATGGATATATATGATATATATGATATCTACATAATGAATATAATTTTTTGGATATAATGGATATTTTACCACATGAACAACTTGTAATTACAAGAAGTTTATTTTTGACTCAAGTGCCCAGGGTCGACAAAACGACCATTATTATCCTAAATAATTACATAGTGTTAATGACATGGTAATAAGTGATATAAAAGGGATAATAAACTTGAAAAAGGTTATTAAGAAAGTAGAAATTAACTGAAGTTTATTATTCAGGATGTTAAAAAATGATCGAGTCAAGTCAGACACGAGGTAAGGGAATCCGTCTCAATCTCCTTTCATTGAGGCATATTTTGTTTTATACACAACTTTCTTTTATACGGTGTATAATCCCCTTTGACTTTTACAATTATTCCAAAGGAATATTTTTATACGAAGTGTTTACTAAACAAAAAAAAGGGAATGTTTTTTTTGTCATACGTATGAGGCGACAACGACTTCTCCACCGCCGTGACAATTATTTGAGTTTCGGCTTCCTCTATAAGCCATAACTTTTTTTGAATGAAAAATAAATACCATGTTTTAATTTTCTTTTATTTTGGTTTTGAAAATGGTTTTCACAATGTATATATATCAATGTGTTGTATTGATATATTGTGATTGAAAAGTTGAAATGTTATGTTTCCATTATGCATGTTTTATGTGATACGATTATGTTATGGTTCTTGGTCATTGTTATGAAGTCGGGTAGTTCCGTGATAAACTAAGGGCGGGTGAGCCCGATATATCTCTCCAATGAATTGGGTAACACGAAGGAGTTAAACGTTAAGATTTCTCAGAAGATATTTATGGAATATACTGTGATGGGTATTCCGAATGTAACCAAGAGGGTTACTCCCTACGTAAGAATGTTATGAATGCCTCAAGTTACCTTTATGCCTTATGATTTCTATGATTTATTCATGATTTGATGAGGTATGTTAAAGTGATTATGTTTTATGGGTAAAGTATGATTTCATTCTTATGTATATATGAACTCGTGTTTCCTTTCCATATTTTTATAACCCTTACTGAGATTTTTATTCTAATCCCATGTTTTTGAAATGTATTTCACAGGTCAAGGGAATGGTACATGATATGATGATAGTGTCAAAGATGTGTCAAGAAAGAATCCATGTTTTATTTTAAATATTTTTCCATTGATGAGAAAAATGAATACTATCTTTTATGTAACCACTTTGTTTAAATGTGGAATGTAATTCAAGTTTTATGATCTAATTCTCTAAAACTCTAAACCTGAACAGATCCCCAATGTGTAATCTTGTAATAACTCAAGATTAATTAATGTTTAAGGATGGGACCTTATATACACGGTCCAACCCCAACCTGAAGGGACTACACGTCGTGTCTAGTGGGCCACACAACATGTAACCTGGAAATCGTGTTCCACTTGTTCCTCATCAACATACTGAGTCATTAAGACATAGAAAAACTCCAATGACATGGCTAGTCTTGGTCAACCATAACTGATGCATCTAACCTTGACTACATGGCATGTTCTTCCACATAGACACCATGTGTTATTGTGTTTTATGACCAGGAAAATTTTCGTCTTTCAGATGAGATCCTCTATTTTATTTAATAAAAATTTAAAGAAAAAGTCATTTTTTAAGGTTAACGAGATATGAAAGTGAAGGAATAGATATTGAAATTCAGATTTTCAGAATTATTAACATGAATTTAAACAACTAAATTATATAATGTGTACATCATCAACAAAATATTTAAATAATTATAAACTATGATGTAACTACTCTGATACCACTGGTAGTTTCCTAGTGCGGAGGAAGAATGGTTGTGCCGACACCCAATGTCAATTTTTACCACAATCAATGATTATTCTAAGATAAATACAATAATGAACACTAGTCTCCATTAAATAGAATCAATGATTTAGATAAATAAGGAAGAGGCCTAAACCCTTTAGAGAGGATCTTGCACACCATGTTTATAATTAATTTAATTAATTTCATAATGAAAAAAATACATGGATCTTCGTTATTTTCTTTTTTGATGATGTTGATCATCCAAAATGACCCTTTTGGATTATCTTGTTGTAATTACGAGCATCCAAACTATAATCCCTCTAGTAGTAATCCACACATGCTCTGATGGCCTCTGATCAAAACCACTCGTTCTTCGAGTACCAGTGCGAAAAAGAAAGTGTCTTGTGTTTCCCGTTCTTGATCATTGGTTCTTCAAAATTGAAGAACATCTCTCATTATTGTAGGTGGAATGAATAGTATTTTATAGAGAATTTTTTTATCTAAACAATTATCAATTCATTGAGGGTATGGTTCGGTACATGGAACAATAAACGTACTTGTCTATTTATTTACATGGTGCTTCGGTTACAATATTTAATTGCATAACAACAACTAAATACATTCATAACCTTATATAAAAGTCGTTCTATTAATAAAAATATAGCATCATTATTTATGTTTCTCTAACTCACGCAAAAGGGAATTATAAATATAATTCCACATCATAAAATAATTTTAGTGTAATTTTAATTTGTGCCAACTAGTTAATTAATTATTTACCATCTTGTAAGTAATTATTTTACTACCAAATTGGTCTTGGTCTACTCAAACTCCACTTCCATTTATTCAACACCAAAATAAATAAATAAATAATTTATTCTCCTAAATAAATATTTTATTTAAAAACTAGTAAATAAATATTTATTAAATGTTCAATAAAATAAATAAATATAATTTAACCATAATCTAATGAATAAATTTTTATTTAATTTATGAAATCATTTTAACTTGAATAAAATTATTCCAAAGTATTGAGAATAATATTTATTAATTACATTAAAATAGAATTTAACCGATACCACCAGAAAGACATAGTGTGTGACCCTTTAGGATTATTTCGCGTTGGCACTAGGTGGTCTTGCCAAATGTCTATTTGTACTCTCAAGAAACTAGTCAAGGCACCCAAGAGAAAGAAATTAAAGTCTCAATAATGTCATCCACATATGAATGCTCACTATGTAATATAATATCTTTATCACAATATCCCATTGATCTTGTTTCCTGATAGTGTCTTCAACTATTATACATGATATGTCATTCTTTGACTACCTGAAATAAACTCATCATTATAGTTTGGCCATGGAATTATTTGCGATGATTCTATTTCAATCAAAGGGTCGAGATATTAACTTCTCTAAATGGAATGGAAAATTCTTCCTCTACATATCCGTTAATAACATGCCACTCTTGATGCACCCAAGATACCCTACTTCCTACCAACTGCCTGCATGATGATTTTTGTTAGTAAATAGAAGTGTGAAAGTCATGACACTTATTAATGGTAATATTAACACCTAATGATAAATACACATACTCACAGATAGAAATATCTGATGACACCAAAACATCAGGAATTCTTACTGGGGAGTATGTTCTCATAATCTCATATCTTGGAGATTAGCATGTCCGAACATCATGAGTGGAATTCTCATCTGCTAATGAGTACTCACACCAGACGGTCTATATGCTATGTGTCCCATAATAGTATGTCATCAAACCATAGAACTATATTTAAAAATATTGTTATAGCATTTCTAGGATCTCATCATAGCAGGGAACTATCATGACATTATCAATGCAACAAATACCCTGAGAAATTATTATATCATAGTCATGCAAAACAATGAACAATGTGTAATAAGTTGTTCAATATTTAAATACATTAAATATCCATGTAATCAAGTTAAAAATAGTTTTTTCTAGGACACAAACTCTAAAAAAGAAGAATTATTAAGAAATTATCAATTTATAATTATAAAATAATAATTTGGAAATTATCCAAAATAGAGAATATATCATTGCATGTGATGTTTTTTTTTTGCAATAAAATAACTGGTATTGGATCTAAGAATCCTTGATGAACGTCGGGTATTTATGTATCGATGAATGCGATGATTAGGTCATGGGAAGGTGTATCAAACTATATAGAGTGGTTTATCCATGTCACTGATGACGAAGACTTTGAAGTAGGAAGTTCCTTTTTCTTTTGGTCTCATTTACACATGATTTCCATTAATATGATTATGTGTATACATGTTTTGATGATCATACTAGATTATAACCACATGTGGGCATGGGTGTTTCCCTAAAACCCCTATGATACACTTGATATCATGATTACTTGTAGCTTGTTATTGATGTTTGATGTCGATCACAATTATTATGTGAGATAATATACTTATAATGATATGTTATGCTTTCTCATTTATCATGTCAATCTATGTATGCCTTGTGAAATTTTCATTGGAGCCCAAGAAAGGTGGACTGTTGTGACATGGTATCCCCTACAGGGGGGATGCACATGAATTGTGATATTGACAATAACAGACCAATGCAGAGGATATGCATACGAATATGTCTTGGGGATGTTGTGTAATGTTCTCATTTAGTATGGGATGTTGACTAACTCTCAATCCCTAGTATGCACTCAATGAATAGGGGACTCTAATCATCTCTTTTTCCATAGTATGTTACTCAAAAAAGGTATGTTTAATAGCTCTTAGTCCCTAGTATATACTTCAATGACAAAGTGAAAATGATTAGCTCTTGGTCCCCAGTATGTCACATGATGAATAAGGGAAACTGATTTTCACTCATTCCCTTGAATATAAAAAAACATATATTATTGATGAGAATTTTTGTTAAGCTACATCATCGCACGAGACTGTGTATCATGATTAATTAGCCATATGGCTAGTAGTTGATTCATTTGAAACCTTAATTATCAATCTGATATATAGCGAAAAATTGTATGGTTAGTGGTTTATTGTATCTTGGTTATCATATGATCACTTGGTTTTGTATTTTTTTATTATTTATTTTAAATATAATTATGGAATACAGTTACATATTTGAAAACAGTGTATTAAAGACACATTGGTGGTGTCCTATAGAGTCTTGTACTCACACCCTACTCGATCATTTCAATGCGCTTGTATATTTCAAGAGGGATATAATGAAGTATAAGTCCTCTATGGTGGATATCTAAGCAGAGGATCATGAAGCTAGTAGTAGATCGGGAAGGACTCTGGAGGATCTTCTAATTATTTATTCACATTATCTATTTATTTCATTTGGACATGATTTCCACTTACAAGATCTTATTTATTTATATTAAATGTAATTCATATTTACTTTTCAACATTTTTCTCTGTATATTTAATATATTGATTACTATTGATTATTGATCCTATGAAATGATATGGAGCATATGTTCTCCCCATTGAATAACTCAAACCCTCACCACTAGTTGGAAGCCTCTTTCATAAGGGCATATACACATGTGGTCATGTGTAATTATAGCTCGCACCCAGTGACTCGTATCGGGATGTTACAATTATCTTAGTGCATGTAGGTTCAACATGAACTGAAGTATGTTATACCTATTGTTCTTTCTTTATCCTTTATTATTCTATGATCATACTCATGTGGTTTTGTTAATTGATCTTATATCAAAATTATAGTAAAAATATCAATGTATCTTAATGAATCATAATCTGTCACATATAAATCTTTGTATCTTGAACATTATTATGGATTACTACAATAATATTTCCCACAACAATTGGTTACAATGTTTTAGTATTTATAAAATATGGGTTCTAAAAAATTCGAAATAGAATTGTTTTTTGGAAAAGCATATTTTAATCTATGGAGAATAAATATGAGCACTCCATTTGATAAAAATAAGATTATTGATTGTCTTGGTGGTTGAAAAGGTAAAAAATTGGTCCTCCTAATGGTTAGACTATCATTTCCAATATTTATGTCTCTGATGATTTACTTTGTAATTATCACATATTTATATTATTTCCTTTATGTGATAAAGTGGTTCTAGAGGTTTCATATTAGTCTAATCCTACTAAAATCTGAACTAAATTAGAGGAATTATATATGAAAAAATATTTATTATAATGATTTTATAAGAAGATAAGATTGTACATATTTAAAATGAATCATGGAATTATAATCATGCATTATAATGATGGTTTTAATAGAATCTTGTTGGACCTATGAATTATAGATGTCAAGATAGGTAGTGATGAAGATTTTATGCATGTTTTAACATCTTTGTATTAGTCCATTACTTATGTTAATGACTCTATGATGTATATTTAAGATATACTCATGCTCAAAGAGGTAAAATATTATTTGTTTCCCAAATAACATTTAATAAAAGGCTATGTTAAGTCTGTGGTTGAGGGGTTAAATCTTACAGAATGGAATAAAAATAAGGGTAAATGTTTTATATAATAAAATATTATAATAGTCAGTATAAATCAAGGAATAGGGTGATTACGTTAATTTAACATAAATAATTTGAAAATATAAATAAAAGTTTTCCTAACATGAATAATGGAAGTAAATAAATTAGTGATCGTTCTTTATTAGTTGAACACACTTTCAAAATTGTTGATGTGTTGAATGTGTGTTTCAATTATATTTTTGAAGAGTGGATTATACATTCTGGGTGATATTTAAATATGTTTCCTAGGTGTTATTACTTCAAGGTGTTGAGAGAGATAAAATCAGGTGATGTTTAATTTTTGTAGAAATTGGATTTTTCCTGTGTATAGAATTTTTTCTCTATAACTTTAGCATGAGATGATTTAGACTCTGGATGAGGTTATAAGTGTACCCAAACATAATAGAACCCTTATTTCCCTTATAATTATTTGTCATAAAGGTATTTACATTAAATAATGTTCGATCAAATTATGGATCTCTAGTTTTTGCCTCATTATAATAAAGGTAACCCTTTTCAATGGGTTGTATGTGCAAGATTGTAAGACACGCCTAAATCAATTCAATACCTATCATGTACAAATGAATTATAACACCATTTTATGGCATAGAAAGCATTAGAATATGAGTGCCAGGATCCTAAAAGACATATAAAATAGTTAATTTTAAATGATAAAACACCCATTTAATTTTACCTTATGTGAATATTGTGTGTGTGGTTTGCCTATGCATATTAAAAATATTTATTTAAAAATAATAAACCATTTTGAGTGTGTTCACTCTAATCTATAGGGACCCTATAAAATAGTATCCCATGGTATATGATATTATTTTATAGCCTTAAATTATATTTACTAGTAGAAGTTCTAGATTTATATACTAAAAATACATGTTTTATGTTATTTACTTTAATAATTTGAATAATTTTGATCAGAACCAGTCAGGTATAATGTTGATGACTCATATGATTGATAATTAGATAGATTAAGTGTTTTTTGAACTCTCAAATTATGTAAGCATATTTAGATACTTGACTATTATGGAAACCCATTAACATAATATAATAGATAATGGTATTTATAGTATTATCCTGTGTAAAGTGATATGCTTGATCTCACACTTCAGATTTCCATAGTCATTCTAGGAAAAAAGTTCCACTATGATAGTGTATATAATTAATAATTTCCAATCAGAAAATAATATTTTTTGGACCCATAAATAACTATTGATAGGAAAATCACCATGTAACACCCTAATATTTCATAGTACGTTGTTTCTTCAAAGTAATTCAATAACTTGTGCTACATGCAACACCGAGTTCGAGTGCACCACGACTTACCAAACTAGCCTTTCAAAAAGTGGTTATGAATAATATTAAATGAATTTTGAATTTTATATACTCCATCTAATTTTAGAATCTATATTATGGGTTTTTAGATATAATATAAGAACAAATTCATTTATTCAGATAAAAGAAGTATTTTTTTAAAAAAAATGCAATTTTACCACTTTTTAATGGTGATCCCTTTTTAAAACAATTATTTGACACTTTAATATATTTAATTTTATGAAATTAAATTTTTCTTTAGAATCACGACATAAAAATTTATTTTGGATATTTTTTTTTAATTTTCTAAAAACATTCATATTTTGATGAAAAGTGAAAAATACTAAATTTTAATTGAAAACAACTTTTTTTAATTGAAATAATTTATAGTGTTAAATTATTCATTTGAATAGTTTGTAAGTATACTATGATGATATTTTAATCATTTAATACAATTTTGGTCATTAAAAGTAATTTCACAATTAAATTTGATATAAAAATGTGTCAATCTTTTGATAGTTTTTACTTCTTAAAAACCCACTTTTTGGTTTTGACAACATGAATTAATTTTAAATTAATTAATTATACATATATGTTTTTAATTTGGTAAAATATAATTAATTTTTGAATTCAGAATATCAAAATTAGCTTAGTGTGAATTTTTGGTATTTTTCTAAAAACTTTCAATTTTTGATGAATAGTGAAAAACACTGTGTTATTGTTCAAAAATTGACTTTTTTATTTAAATAATTATTTATTATATTTATTTTAGGTAATTATAGATACATAATACCTATATTAGTTCAATTTAATTTACTGGGGTCATTTTTATAAAATAATTTGAGGTATCAAATTTTATTGATCTTTTTTACTGTCTTTTACCCACCTTCTAGGAGCATTTGAAAATTTGCATAAAACCTAATTTTACAGCTTCTCTGAGTTAAATTTACAAAATCCAAGAGACACAGTTGACATCAGTAATTAAAATTTGTTTTAATAAGATTAAAATAATTTTTTGGCGAATAGTAACTTTTGACTTTTATTTACCACGGTTAAAATTAAATAGGGTAATTAAAGGTAAAAATGATATTATAATTTTAATAACATGTGGCCTAATTCTATTGGATAACTTTAATTCGGCCAAAAACAACCTTAGGAATAAAATATCACCCTATTGGTCCACTTGTATTAGATTACAATATTTATTATTATTTTATTTAAATAAGTGTTAAAATTGTTAAATTCAATGTTTAATAAAAAAAATATTTTTAATATAGGGTTATACATAATATAAATTAGACTATAAATATTCATTAAGAAGAAAAAAACATTTCACACATAATTTTATTTTATTTATTATTTTTATACATAAAATAATTAAGTTTATTTATGACACAAAGATGATGCAGTAACTACCTTGTAAATGAATGATTAAAAAAATTGATATTATAAATATCCAAATAAATGAAATTTGATACTTTTGATGAATTACACTAATCTTATAGGTTAATATCACATGTTAGGGTTTATTAAATAATTTTTTTCGAAGTAATAAGAATTTAATTGTTTTCACAAAAACCAAATACTAAATAGTGTCATAATTGACATAAATGAGTTTTTAAAACAAATACTATATTATTGGTTGATATAATATTCTTAAAAATATAAGGTTTGGACAAATGGATTAAATAATATAATATATGTCATTAATGAACCACTTGATGTTATCTTTGGATGTTTATAGTATGTTTATTAACCATATAGTGTAAGAATATAAGAGGACACAATAAAGGTTAAACTATTTAACTAATAGTGAAATCTAAAAGATAAGGTTAATATGGTGACCTAAACTTGTCTAAAACCCGATTTTTGAGATTATATATACCCATAACCAGCTTATATACTAAATAAATCTATTTGGATACATTAGAAACTGAAAATAATTTTAAAATAAAATAATATTTCAAGCTTTTCCTAAGGTTCCCCTCACCCCTCTTATAAAAGGGCCCATCCCCTAATCTCAAAATCACTCCCCCAAAACCATTTGGCTCTTCCAAACCTTACCCAAATATCCCCCAATAATCCCTAACTTCAACCTATATTCCTTAATTTTATTATAAATCTAACCTATGTAGCCCTTTTGATCATCTCAAAAGGAAACACCCGAAGAAAAGTTAATAATTTCCCCACCCTCTTTCAAGTTCTTTTCTTCTTCCACTTCATCTTTCTTTGTTATTTCCATACCAAAAAAATAAATCTAGTGCCTCTTACATAATTTGATGTTATTATAAATATGTGACAACCATATTCATTATTCTATCCATCCTATAAATGACAAAGTCACCATACATGTGTACGTACGGCTTACCATATCCACGTCGTGGTTTAGTTTGTTATTCAAGCACTTAATTATTTGAATGAGTATAATAATGAGAATAACATATGTAAATAATAAATATAAGATTTTAATTATTATTAATATATGATATACCATCTGATTATATACTATTTCACCATCAAAAGAATGATATTGTCCCTCGTGCATACGTACAGTTTATCGTCTCCACGATGCGATCAGATGTCATTCCTCATCGTAACCATTCAAGACTAATTTTCATTTTATGATTAAAAATAATGTTTAAAGACTTGATATAATTTTGGATATTAATAATATGCATCCTATCCATAACAAATATGACTTTTGTAACAAATCATATAAAGTAAAACGAATCAGTTAACACCCAAAATGATGATACTACTAAAATATCATTAAAAAAGAAATATTAGAAGATCATATATAATATCATATTATTGTATATAGTTCATCTATAATTTAAAAATATTGATTTCACCATTATACATAAGGTTATCCTACCCTCTATCAAGGAGAAGTACATGGTAAGGGTTAAATTTCACAATCTCTTTATTATCTGCAGTTATTTATACGTGAGTATCTTCTGGGACTTCTTTATCATCCACATCTGTGTTTCTTAAAAATGTATTTCAAAACATGTTTAATATTTACTAGACTATGGTTTCAAGTCATTTATACCCTTTTTTTTCTTTTTATAAACTGTTTTGAAAATAATCATTCCATTGTTTTCCAAACAAGGGACTTTATGGCCTTTTCGACAAATTAAGTTAAGAATGTCTCTTTTAACTTATATAGACAGTGTGGTTACTCTTTGCTATTTTAAAACCTTTATATATTCACTTAGAATTTTATAAGAATATTTTCAAAATGAATGTTTCTTTTATAATTATGTGACTTTTTAATGATTTCAAAAAAAGATTTTTCTCCCAAATGGTTTTGATTTCATCTATATCAACATCCATTGATGGATTTTACACTTGTTTCATATTGATTCATTATGATACAAATATTCTTTATTTTATTGAAGGCTTTTTGATATTTTTTACTGTGGATGTGTTATTTTTATACCATTCATGGTTTATGGTTAAAGTATTAACATTTGTTATTCTAGTTTTAATACAAATGATTATGTTTTGTTTCAACCTTTTCAATTGAAGAATGAATTCGACTTAGTAACTGATGGGTGGAGCCCAATATAGATCCTCAATGCATTTATAGGTCTCATGAGAAAAACTAGTGGCTTGGCACAAGGTTTTGACAAAATCTTATTTTTAGTCTTGGCATGAGGCCTTGACTATGTGGTTATGATGTCAAGCATTATGCATTCCATAATTATGAAATTAGCTATTGATATTACATGTGATTATTCAACTAGTAGAATATCCATGTGAATAAGTAAATGGAATTATTTGATTTAGCTTTGCCATATTATGATGAATTTTATGTTTAAAAGGATTTTTTTAGTTTTATACAGTGTCTTCAATTTTTATGTTTATTTGTGGAAGATTTTGTTATATTAGTATCCTTACTGAGAATCTGATCCCATCCCTCTCTATGTTTTTTTCCTAGGATGTGAAGGAGTATATTATGACTAAACTATAGGGATAGTGTGAGGGAAATGAATGTGGTCAAAGGAGACAATGTTGTTGTTGTTCTTCACTTTATAATGTAATGTAAAACTTATGTATGTATCTAGTACTTACAAGTATACTAAAATAATCAGTCTTTCATGATTTTAACCCTTGTGATCATGCCAATGTTATGTAATAATGTGTCGAATCTGGGTAACTGGGGTCAGGGCATTACAGTTTATATCAGAGGAAATTTAGTACAATCATTGGAAAAAGATTTAGAAAATTTTGATTAGATAACACAACACTATGATAGACATTGAGGATTAATATAGAAGAACTTCCTTGCATTATGGTAATGAATAGATTTTTTGTATTTTCCATGAAATACATCCTTGTCTAGATACGATTAGGTACAGGCTGCTCTGGCACAGACGTACCTATGAGTGAAAACTCCGACAAGAAGTTTCGGTCTTGACCCGGGGTATCCTGGTACATGAAAATGGGTCTTGCTACACTCTTGGTTAAGACACTGTCAAGGGATATGCTTAGGATAATTCACATTTTCATTACAAGCCATTATAAAGGATTTAGCAGTAAATACTTATTTAATGAGAACATTTTTTTATGATTATATATTATATGCATAATCTTTTCAATTTATGTTAGTAATTTTACAAGTTTGGAATTATGAATTGTGATTCATAAACTGACCTATTTTATTCCATTGTTATGAAATGGTGCCCAGTATAAGGAATGAGAACTCCAGTAATACACATGATCTAAAGAGTATGAAGGATCATATCTTTAATGTTTTTAATCCAACATTTATAAGGGAAATAGTCTCCCATGTATTCTTATCATATAAAGAAATAGTATCATGTGTTAATAAAATTAGTAAATAATTCTCTGAGTCCTATGGCTTTGAAGGGATGCAAGAGAAGAAAATGATGGTAGAGATAAATATGGATAAAGGGAAGAAGGGAATGAAGGATTTTCTCATATGTGATAATTGTGGAAAGAATAACCTTGGTAAATTCTTGAAGGGAATGAGAGTTTGTTATAAATTTGGAGAAAAAGGACACCAAGTACGTGATTTAAAGGGTAAGAAAAAGGTTTCCAAGGTATAATGCTTCATCTGCAAAGAGTTGGGACACTACGCAAATCAATGTCCAAATCATTAGATTAGGCCCCAAATGATGCTATTTGATAATAATCAAGTTATGATACTACCCCAAATTAAAATGAATTACTAGTATTCTTATATTTTTATTAAATAATTATTTCATTTTTCTGTTGTATTAATAATGTACTGGTTATACGAATTATGGAAATAAATAAGGATTTTACTATAGTACTATTTAATTGAGGATTTGATATTATATGGTTCTAAGATAAGTAACTCAATAAAAAGTTAAACTTTTTTTTAAAATATATGGTTTAAGGATAGATAATCCTTAATATAGTTCTGATACTAACATAGTGATTTCAGAATAAGATATGGTTGATTTACACTAATTTGAAACTAATTAATTTCTTTTTTATTCTATTTTTGTTGGAATATAAAACATATTTTGATATAAAGAGTATATATATTATTATATAAAGAATAAGGTAGAATTAATTCAGTCATTAAGTTTTATGGTAATTTGGGTTATATTGTGTTTTAAAATAATAAATGATGAAGGTATTCAAATGTGATTACGTGGAAAAAAAGATCTTGATTGTGTTTACATTCCTTATAAATTTTGGACTATGAGTTTGGACAGAAATATTTTGGATAATTATAATGGTTGGGATGCATTAGGTTTGACATTGGATATTATTATTAAGATTATAAAATTTACTAAGATTGTTTTTGGATTGTTAGAAAAAGGAAAAGCTGGAGGTCAGGTGACAAATCGTCACGTCCAGCAAGGCTGTGAGACTTGAACCTGCAACCGAAGGGCAACAAGGGTGCATCACCTACCACTGGATTACATGATTTCTTTGTTTGTGTAATGTTTTTTTAAATATTTTGACAAATTAATTATAAATTCATTATTTTTGGAACCCTATACGATGATGATAAATAGAATATTTTTTAATTATATTAACATTTGGAGTGAAAGATGAGTTATTGGTAGGAATTAGTTGAAGGATTAAAATCTACTTATCAAGTATATATTTTTTCCATTTATTCTATAAATAAATTAATTCTTAATCTTTAGGGAAGGGATATTGAAACTAAAAATGTTTTATCCTAATACCTTATGTTTTGTTGAACAGGTGATATTTTAAATCGTCATAGATTTATGGCTTTGAGGACCTCAATTTTTCATTTGTTTGTGATTGGTGACCTCAATCACTTCCTATAAATATTTACGTTTTTCTCCAATTATGTGTCTCTAATTTCCAACAATTTTCTCCAAATCGATATCATAATTTGGTGGTGACATTTTTCATTTCCCTTTCCTTCTTATTAAGACTAAATTTTATCAAACTAATTTCCAATGTGGATTCTCTACAAAGGTATTTTTCTATTTTTAGCCTTTTATTTTCAAATAACAATTTCGAATTTCAAGGAATCAATTTATTTATGGAGTGGAGGAGGTAACACCCCACAATTTTATAGTAAGTTATTTCTTCAATGTAATTCAATAAATTGCGCTACACCTAACATTGAGTTCGAGCACACCACGACTTACTAAACTAGCCATTCAAAAAACGGTTATGAATAGTATTAATTGAATTTTGAATTTTATATACTCCATATAATTTTAGAATCCATATTATGGGTTTCATAGACATAATATAAAAACAAATTCATTTTTTCAGATAAAAGATGTATTTTTCAAAAAATCCAATTTTAACTCCTTTTAATGGTGATCCCTTTTTAAAACAAAAATTTAACACTTTTATATGTTAAATTTAATGAAATTAAATTATTATTTAGAATCATAACCTAAAAATTTATTTTGGATAAATATTTGGTACTTTTCTGATAAGTTTCATATTTTGATGAATAGTAAAAATACTAAATTTTAATTGAAAACAATTTTTTTAATCGAAATAATTTATAGTGTTAAATTATTCATTTGAATGGTTTGTAATTATAATAAGATTATATTTTTATCATTTAATACAATGTAGGTCATGACATGTAATTTCACATTTAATTTTGTCATAAACAGATGTCAATCTTTTGATAGTTTTTACTTCTTAAAAACCCGCCTTTTGGTTTTAGCAATGGGAATTAATTTAAAATTAATTAATGATAGTTCTATTTTTTGAATTGGTTTAAATTGAATTCATTTTTTAATTTGGGATATCAAAATTATCTTCGGGTGAATTTTTGGTATTTTTCTAAAAACATTCAATTTTTAATGAATAGTGAAAAACACTGCGTTATTGTTTAAAAACTGACTTTTTATTTAAATAATTATTTATTTTATTTATTTTAAGTCAATATAGATACATAATACCTATATTAGAACAATTTAATTCATTGGAATCAGTTTTATAATAAAATTAAATGTATAAAATTTTACTGAACTTTATTATCGTCTTTTACCCACATTCTAGGAGCATTTGAAAATTTGCCTAAAACACAATTTTACCACTTATGTGAGTTGAATTTCAAAAATCTAAGAGACACGGTTGAAATAAATAAGTAAAATGAGGTTCAATAAAATAAAAATAACTTTTGGTGAATAGTAACTTTTGACTTTTATTTACCACAATTAAAAGTAAATAGGGTAATTAAAGGTATAAATGCTATTATAATTACCCTATCATATGTCTTAATTATATTGGATAAGTTTAATTAGACCAAAAACAAACTTAGGAATAAAATTTGATCCTTTCGGTCCACTTTTAATTGATTAGGACATTTATTATTATTTTATTTAAAGAAGAGTTAAAACTGTTAAATTCAAAGTTTAATAACAAAGATATATATAATATAGGGTTATACATAAGATAAATTTGACTATAAATATTAGTTATAAAGATAAAAATATTTCCCACCTAATTTTATTTTCATTATAATTTTTAGACATTAAATAATTTAATTCATTTTTGACACAATGATGATGTATTAATTACCTTATTAATGAATGACTAAAATAATTGATATTATAAATATCCAAGTAAATGTAATATGAGCCATTTGATGAATTAAACTAATTTTATAGGTTAATATGACATTTTAGGGTCAATTAAATAATTTTTTTCGAAGTAATCATGGTGTTATGATTTTCACAAAAATGAAATACTAAATAGTGTCAAAATTGGCATAAATGAGTTTTTAAAATAAATACAATATTATTGGTTGATATAATATTCCATAAAATATGACATTCAGAAAAAGGGATTAAATAATATTATATATTTTATTAATGAACCACTTGAGGTTCTCTTAGAAGTTTAGAGTAAGTTTATTAACCATATAGTGTAAGAGTACAAGAAGACATGGTAATGATAAAACTATTTAACAAATAGTTAAATATAAAAGATAAGGTTAATATGGTCACTTAAACATGTCTAAAACCTATTTGTTGAGAGTATTTAGACTCATAAATACCTTTTCGTAGAAATAAATCAATTTAGATTCATTATAAACCAAAAATTATTTTATAATAAAATAACATTTCAAGCTTTTCCTAAGGTGCCCCTCACCCCTCTTATAAAAGGGCACTTCCCATTCTCTCAAAATCACACAACCAACCAAATATCCTTCCAACTTCCCTTAAATCAACCTATATTCCTTAATTTTATCATTAATAAAACCTAAGGAGACCTTTTGATCAAATAAAAAGGAAACACCCGAAGAAGAGTTAATAATTTCACCACCTTCTTTGAGGTTCTTTTCTTCTTCCACTTCCTATTTCTTTGATATTTCCATACCAAAATAATAACTCTAGTGCCTCATACATATTGTGATATTATTATAATTATAGTAAAACCATATTCATTATTCTATCCATCCTATAAATGATAAAGTCACCATGCGTCTGTACGTATGGTTTACCATCTCCATGTTGTGGTGTAGTTTGTTATTCAAACACATCATTATTTGGATGGGTATAATAATGAGTAAAAATGATTTAAATAATAAATATAACATGTTAATTATTCTTTATATAGGATATACCAGCCAATTATATAGTATTTCACCATCAAAAGAATGATATTGTCGCTTGTGCGTATGTACGGCTTACCGTCTCCATGACACGATGAGATGTCATTCCCCATCGTAACCATTCAAGAATAATTTTCATTTGATGATTAAAAATAATTTTTAAAGACTTCATATCATTTTGTTTATTAATAATATATATCCTTTCCATAACAAACATGACTTGCGTAACAGATCATATAAATTGAAACGAATCAGTTAACACCCAAAACGATGATACTACTAAAATATCATCAACAATGCAATAATAGAAGATCATATATGATATAATATTAATGTATATGGTTCTTGTATAATTTAATAACAATTATTTCACCATTATACATGAGGTTAACCTACCCTCAACCAAGGAGAAGTACGGAGTAAGGGTTAAATTTTACAATCTCTTCATTATCCGAGGTTGTTTATACGTGAGTATCTTTTGAGACTTCTTTATCATCCACATCCACATTTCCTAAAAAACTATTTCAAAAAAAATTACTATTTACTAGACTTTGTGTTAATTAATTTATACCCTTTTTTGACTTTTTATAAAATGGTTTGAAAATAATCTTTCTGTCATTTTCCAAACAAGATACTTTATGACCTTTTCGACAAGTTAATGTAAGAATGCCTTTTTTTAACTTATACGAAGGGTGTAGTTATTCTCCGTAGTTTTAACACATTTGATTATTACCTTACAAGATTATTAGAATATTTTAAAAATAAATGTTTCTTTTATAATTATGTGACTTTTAAATGATTTAAAAAAAGAAATAGAAATTTCTCTCAAAGGGTTTTGATTTCATTGATGTCAACATCCATTGATGGATTTTACACTTGTTTCAAGTTGATTAAATAAGATAAAAATATTCCATATTGTATTGAAGTTTATCTGATATGTTTGATTGTGGATGTGTTATTTTTATATCATTCATGGTTTATGGTTAAAGTACTAACATTTCATAAGCTAGTTTTAATTCGAATGTTTATGTTATGTTTCAACCTTTTCATTTGAGCAATGCATTGGACTTAGTAATTGATAGGAGAAGCCCTATATAGCTCCTCAATGCATCAGTTAGTCTCATGAGACAAAATAGAGTCTTGGAACAAGGCCCTAACAAACTCTTATTTGTAGTCTTGGCAGAAGGCCTTTACTATGTGGTCATGATGTTCGGCATTATGCATTCCATCATTATGAAATTATCTATTGACATAACATGTGATTATTTGACAAGTATAATATCTATGTGAATAAGTAAATGGCATTATTTGATTTATCATTTACATATTATTCTGAAGTTTAAGTTTAAAAGGATTTTGTTTTAGTTTTGTACATTTCCTTAAATGTTTATGCTTACTTGTGAAAGTTTCCACTATATTGTTATCTTTACTGAAAATATGAGCTCACCCCTTTCTATGTTTTATTTTTCCCAGGATGTGAAGGATTATATTATGATTGACCTAAAGGGATAGTCTAATGGAAATGAATTTGGTCAAATAATATAATGTTATTGTTGTTTTTTAATTTATAATGTAATTTAAAACTTATGTATGTATCTAGTACTTCCAAGGATACTAAACTAATTGATATTTTAGGATTTGATCTCTTGTGACAATGTCAATGTTATGTAATAATATTCCGACTCTAGGTAACTAGGTTCGGAGAATTACATACAAAATCATAATCCCCGTAAAGTGTTTGGATCCATAGCTTATGTGAACACTAAGTAATATGGTCTGGAACCTAGGGTTGTCAATTATATCATTGTGGGTTATCCAAAGGATGTTAAGGTTTACAAATTATATAAATATAATCCTAGTTATCCTAAGTGAATAATTTTTTCTGTTGTAGTTGTTTATGAGTATTTCATTCCTATATGAAAGTCTATTGAGCCAGATAATGTTAAAACACCCCAATATTTGGGTGTTGTTGTTCCCTTAGTGTTCCATGTTCAATGTGAACATAATACTATCTCCAATGAACCTCCACCATGCACTCAAGTTGTGTATCATTAAGATTATGAATTTGAGGTCAGTTATATTAGTGACCTTTGAGATAACCAGATATCCTACAATAGATCTAGGAGGAAAATTACACAACATTATCAGTTCAGCTATACAGATTTGGTATCATATTAATTTAATATTTTTTATGATACAAACACTCATGGATCAAAAACCTTAAATAAATCTATTAATTCTATAGATTGTAATCATTGGTTTGTGGTTATGCAGGACCAAATGAGTTCCCTTCTTAAAAATAAGATGTACATCATTTTACCCATATATAAAAATGCTAAAGTAGTCATTTTCAAATGGATTTTTAAATATAATAAAAATAATACTGTGTAGTTGGAAATTTTATTTAAATTTGGGATAGGTTCAATTGGTTTCCATCAACATGAATGAATTTAATATATTGAGATATTTCTCCATATTATTAAAAATTCACCTATTTAAATTTTGATTACTTTTACTATTAGATATGATTTCCATATTGAATTGATGGATGTTAAAAATTCCTTCTTACATTGTAAATTATATAAATGGATTCCTATTATGTATCCTGAAAGATTTTTAAAATGTTACAATCATATTAAAAACATTATTTTACAAAAAAAACTGTAGACCAAAAAATTCATCAAGAAAATTTTATAAAAGTGTTGAATCTTTTATGATTGAAAATGGTTTTAAGATAATTAAATATTATGCATCTGTTTACTATTTTAATATTAAGCATGAAATTATTTATATGATTTTATATGTTGATGACATGATTCTTATCTATAAAAGTATAAGGCTGATTAATCTTTTTAATATCAAACATTGTTTGGTCTTTGAAATTATGGATCTGGGAAATGAAAAAAGGAAAATTGGAATGTATATTGTTAGCAATAAAGGATAAAATATTATATATATTACTACATTATTATTATAAATTGTTTTAAAATTGTATTTGTTTAACCATATTAAACCTATTAGAATTATTTTAGGCCAACACATCTAGTAGTCCGTCAGTAAATCCTTTAACTATAAAATAGAGTCAGAATAAATGAATAAGTTTCCTTATACTAGTATATTTTGTAGTTACATGATTGTCATGGAATGTTAATGGATGGATATTACCTCTGTTATTTATACTTTGAGTTGGTTTATGGGAAAACCCTATTAAACCACACTAACATGCATTGTGATAGTATCTATGGTATATATCATGGTTTGTTGAATTATATATTACATATGGAAATAAAAATATTATATTGATTAGGTCATGGGGTGTTTTTATTCTAACTGTGCTACTAATTTTGACACTATAAAATCTATTATTATAATTTTTTCCTCTTTTTATAGTGGGGAAATTTCATATAAGATTAACATGAAATATATAGTTTCTTTATCCAGTACTAAGACTAAATGCATAGATTTAACTAAATGTTTAAAAATTCATTTTTTTATAGATCTTGATAAATAAACTATATTTATCCCCAACTTGTATAGAAGTACATTATGTTGTTTATTATGCCATTCATTTTTAATGAATTTTATTCTCCATGGTAGATTGAAGTATATAGGAAGTAATCTTCACTTTTTTGGGGATATTATTAAATCTGGGTTTGTATGTTTCACGAATATACATATTATTAATAATCATATAGATAGTCTAACTAAATATATTTCATTATCAAAATTTAAAAATTTCTTAAGTTTAATGAATATTGTTCTAATTTAGTAATATAACTAGTGAAGACACCGTATATAATAACCATTTAAATTATAGTGCGGAAGAATATGAAAAATTCAATGCAACATTTATTTGGGTAAAAATATTGATGTCATGATTTTCTTTATTTATTCACATTTGTAATGTTTTCATGTAGTCTTTCTTTATGTTTTTTCACTTCCTACTTGTAAGTTTTCTTTGCCCATATGTTCTTACATTCATGGATTGATTTATTTTTTATATTTATTTTTCTTATTCAATTATCTTGTTATTTTATTTTTTCATTATATTTTCATATTTTTTCGTAAATAGGAATTTGGGTTGGTAGGGATTGTATTAAACCATCGATCTTGTTGATCGAATAGTTTCCATGTGTTCCTTTTGTGTTTTCTACAGCTTTATTTTTTATATAATAAATTCATATAGATCCATGTGTGTCTCTCTTAGACTATGGTATATTTTCATGTGACCTTATGAGTAGGGATTTGATTTTTTGTGCGAATAATAGGACTATTCATGGTCATCAATTAATTTTTTAATGACCAAAGACTTCACAATGTATGTTCCTCAAATAAATATTGTGTTTGATATCTTTCTTCACACACAACCACAAACCAAAATGAACTACATAACATTATATAATCATTGAAATGTATCTATAGTATTAGAGGGTAAATATATAGGTTAAACATTGATATAATGTATGTATAATTAAAATTAAATGTAAATTTTTAAAACTATTAAATTGATACTATTCAATTAGTATAACTAAATAAAAAATAAAATCATTTTATACATAAAAATATATTTTATTAAAAAAATTATTTTTTATCAAAAATAAAGATTATTATATTATTATTAAATAATAATATAAATATAAATTATTGATAATATATAAAAAAATATGTAAACATCCATCCAAGAGATATTATAATGAAATTAATTTATTTAGTTTATGCTTAGGATATGCATGTATCTTGAAATTTTTTTATGCCTTATACACACTTATATTAAAATTTATTTTGAACAATATTAGAATTTGAATCATATAAAATGATTTGAATATTTTTAATTTGAATTATTTAATTACTTAATGGGATCAATGTTACTTTTAGGCATACATTTAATTTAATAAGATATAAATTATTTACCTCGCAAAAACAGTTTTTTTCAAGGAATGATACTTTTTCTATATATTGTGATATTAAATTAAATTAATTTAATATAAAATAAATACAATAATACTATTTTTACACATATATATAATAAACTTAACAATAATTTAACTGGTAATGAGTGTTATGTATTATTAATAACACTTAATGATAAAAAAATTCAATAAAAATAGTTTTTCAACACATTATATATTTTAATTAAAAAGTTAAATTTCCAATATTTTTTAATATAGTTAGATTAAATAGATTTTAAATTATTATTAATCACGCTTAAATTTTTTAGTAAGGGACATAATATATTTATAGTGATAATATAATTACCATGGTCAATTTTTAATCAATATTAATAAGTATTAAAATGGTTAGTCTAATGTTTCTTGAATTTTAATAAATAAATTGTACAATTCAACCTTATATAATTTTTTTAGGTTTTATGTAATACCTTATTAACTCCCAAAAATGTTCCCACCAAATTATAATCCAATTATATTCTTACCCACTACATAACATTATTTTCCAAATATTTGTCCCTCTTTTTCTTTTATAAAAGGGTATTTATTCCACCCATTTCAAGCCACACCCCTAGTTTTAAATTACCTTAAAATTATATAAAATCAACCTTTTATATATCCCCTATACACTTTTTAACTTATATGCTAAAAAAGTTCCTAAATTATTTCATTTTCAAAGGATACTTTCATAGAATTTTGAAATTATATATGTAAGTATTATTTACCCTATAGCTTCCTTTCATTAACATTCTTATCCACACACCCATAAACATATTTTAAACATGTTCATATAATGAAATAAGTATAAATAATAATGTTAAATTAAATTATATTGATTGTGTAACCATTATCAATACCTCTCCCATGAAATCAAAAAAATGAAAACATTTCTCATATATGTGTGCAATTATCCACCACTAAGAATTAAATGTTTCATTTTTTCATCATCACCTTTCAAGGATGGTTCTATATATGGTTTTAGAAAAAAAGATATTTTATTAATTTAATTATTTAAACTCTTGAAATATATAATATAAATTCTATAAATAATATTAAAAATAAGATATCATTATAAAACAAAATGTCTAAAACCCACATACCACCACAAAAAATGATTTGTTTATAAGTGAAAAATTATTTTTCATTATTATCTTATTAAATCTATTCCAAATTCATGTGATTAACCTCAAAAAAATATAAATAATTTCATTATAATTTTTTGATAAATATATTATTCTAAAATAATCCCCTCGATATCTATACTCATACATAGATTATATCATGTTCTTATTCGGACGATTTAACCATCTACATGAACAATGCTATAAATTTATATCAGGGATATATTTGAAAACATAATATAGGATACTAATAAGATATAATGACTTTTTTATTCAATCCCAAAATAAACATTTAACTCATTAATTAATACATCACCATCTGTTTGTTACAAATTACAAAAACAATCCCACCACTGACTTCATCGCCATGAATAACGGCTAAAATACATATGAAATGAAATTATAACATTATAAATAATTAAAATTAATTAAATTAAATTCCATTTATGATATTTTAATGATTAAATTGGGTAGAATAATGAATAAAAACACCACAATTACTAAACTAGTCAACAATGATCAATATTACTCATGCCCGGTATTGATAATAGATAATAACAAATTAATATGAATATAGAGGATAAATATAAATGATGTTTATAAATGGATATATATATATATATATAAATAAGGTTACTAATGGTATATTTTGTTATCTATGTTTGTTATATAACATCATGGAGTTCATTTAAATAAGAAGTGAAATAATTTAATGGTTTCTAGTCTCCAAATTTTACACCTTGTTGCATATTTCTTATTTAACATTATGTATTATTTGTAATGTTGTATTTAATACCCATTTAAATTTTTTTAACTTTATCCAATCATTATTCATGTTATTTAATGTTTACTTTGGAATAATATCCGTCAAGTATATTTCACTGGAATATTTCAATAGTTGTAATGAGTTCTTTGTCTCAAATTTAATTCCTTGACACCAATTTCTTATTTTTCATTGTGATATCTCTAATATTGTGTGATTATTTACTATATTTAATAACCTATATTGAATTACTAGAACTGATACATAATTCCCCATGTCCTCATGCCCCCCCCCAATGCACTAGAGGCTGCAGCCTAGCGGTGAGGGTCTAACGTTGAATAATGGAGAGACTATACCATCCATCAAAGTGAACAATACCAAATAAATAACCAAACATGTAACAACAAAAAATAAAAGTACATGGAAACCAATAAAAATACTATCATTAGTACGTGAATATAGAATAATTGACCTAAATAGTTATACATTTGTATAAAATATTCATCTCCCAATGACCAATCAAATATACCAATAAGAAATGAAAAATATTATTAAGAGGATGTACGCTAAACTCCAAGACACACCTACTCCTAGTATTTAGATAAAACAACATCTATATGTCTAGTATATAATGCAATAACCTTACCTAAGTGATACCTAGAACAAGTGGGGGTACTAAATACCCAAGTTTCATGGCCACATGAATAGGGTGTGAGTAAAGCTAAGTAGGACACCAACAATGCAGTATAGTCCCCAACCATTAAATGTAGTGTAAATTAATATTATAATATTAGAATAAATTAAATAATAAATAAATAACTAATAAAAAGTAGAATATAATCATTGATTCATAAGTAATAAACAAACTCCCGTATATCAAGTAGTTGTACGCTTACCAAGCTATCACCAAACATGGTTATTTCTGCTTCATCTCCATGTAGGAAAAATAATCAGTGATTTTCCTTCCACATCCCACATAATGGGATAGTCAAAAAACAAGTAAGACCCATCCCCCTCTAAGGTATTTCCTATGTACATGATGACCAAAAATTTATCATATCCCCCTTGAGAAATAGTTCACATAGATCCACCTACATGATGAACTAAAAAAGATGATGGAATATCACATATGATAAAAATATATAGGATGGTAGATCAATATCACATCATGTCAAGTGAGATTCATAACCACAAAAATCCACATGTTAGAATATATAAACAATAAGTCTCATGAGTCTACTCACATACACATCATGTGATAAAGAATCAAATATAGGTTTCATGGGATAAAATGTAGACACATGTGATAAAGAATCAAACATTATCTCATGGAACACACACACACACATGTTATCAATCATTAAACATGATATCATAAGTTACACACAAACATGTGGTCAAGAATTAATCACAAACTTGTAAGATTCAAATACACAAATGTGATTGAGCATCAAACATGGTGTCATTGTCTATACACACACACATACACACATTTAATAATGCATCAACCAAGGTCTTATGAGCCACACACACATGAGATCAAACCTTGGCCAATAATGATTGATAATAATTCAGTGAAACTAGATATTTCTTGGACCATGTAACCTTATTCAATTACATTATGTATGGTTTATTTAATTATTTAATTCATCCATATCAATAACTAGTAAATCATTACATGAAATTAATAACACAATTATGAATTATGGTTTATTCACCATGTAAAAAACCTCATATCACATAAAAATAAACCTTTAATATTATCATAGGTTATAGTATAGAAGACCGCTTACATAAAATAGTGTTAAAACATATCCAAGATATGACTATTAACATTTTACAAGTCGATCCAAGTTCAGTCTTCTTCCATCCATCACAATGAGGTTCTAATTCATTCCTTCAAATTTAAAATTAATTAATTATAAATAACAATATATTAATTACTTTTTCACAAGAGAAATCAAATTCAAAGGTGGAAGAAATTCTTTCTAAAGGACATACCATCTGTCACTACCTAGCTGAAATAATGACCAGTAACCCACAAAAGGTCTGTAATGTTCTTTTGACATCATTATGTGTAATGTACCTATAGTTCATTATAATAAAAAGTCCAATTTTATATATTTTTGTTTGAACCTTATGAATAATTCAACCAAGTGATATAACTTTGAAAAAATATCATCCAATAGAGTACAATCCACTTTTGGAACACTCATTGTTCTATGTCATGAAAAATATCCACTTTATATCCATTGTCCAATAGCCAAAACACCAAATAGGGAATTCTAAGGGAAAAAACATAAATGAAACACCGATAAAAGAAACAAAATAATCATCACAATATGTCAAATGTCTTGGATAAGAAAACTCCCAATTACAAATGGTTGATTTAACCATGATCTGGTTGAATAAATGAAAATAACTAAAATAGAAATGACTAAATTTAGAAAAAAAAGGGAGAAAGAAACATTAAATTTGTTGTGTGGAATATGATTACCTCTGATTCTATTAAATTACACCTGGAACTACCAAAATTAGATGAGAAATGATGGAGGATGTATTTGGATGAGACATCCCATTTACATCATGTTCATTTGAATAAAATTGGGTAAAATCTCCTTGTTGATAATTAAAAAATAGATTGGCCATTTTTTTATGTGACTCCTTTCATCATGTCATAAATTTTTAGGCTCTACTCCCCATCCTAATTTTCACATCCCAAATCAAATCAAACCACCACATTAATTTATTAAACATTATGAATGCCATATTCACAATATAACCAGACTACTATATTACCTTTCAATATTCCTTGGCCTCCATCCACTCCTCTGGTGGCATCTTGAACCCCTAAGTCATCACATGTACCTTGAGTGCCATATCAAAACACCATTTTGGGATCTCAAAAATCTTAGAACCTTGTCTTTATGCTCATCTATCAGAACAAACTCTTAAAAAAATAGAAAGTTCAATATTTCATTGGAATTTACAACCCATAACAACATGGATCATTAAAATCTCCCAACCATATTGTTTCACATTCTCAACAAGTTGTGGTAAAACATGAAATATGCATCATAATCTTCCAAAATCACTATATATATTGTGTTCTCCATTTTACCTTAATGAATTTCAAAACACCTCTCCAATACCATGCTTATTCTCATATTCCCATCATGCTATTCAATATAATTTCAAATATAATAACATTAATCCACCACTAAATCTCATTGTCTATAGGAAGAATGAGATAGTTCTCATTACACTTATTACTTCTAGTATTCCACAGTGTCTACTACTAGCATTTATAATACCGTATAGTGATTCCACTATAATACTCCACTTTTCATGATAAATTTTTGAACTGTGGTTCTCCCCACCATAAGAATCAAAAGACTATGTCTCTAATCAAACATTCCAATGGCCTTCTAACCATGTTACACATGACATTCTTGACATAGTTCCTATCTCATCATGTCCAAACATAAGTAAAAATGCTACCCTACTTTGGGTAACTATTAATAAAATGATTGATCATGTCACCAACACATCCTAAAAATAAATTCTTACCTCCATCTCATAATTTCAACTAATGATCCTATAAAATGTCACACTCATTAATTACTCCATAGTGCTAGCTAACCCTTTCTTTCCAGGAATTGTTTCTACCAAAGGAACTTAATAATTTTCATAACAAGATCCACCCCCTAAAAAATATGATGAAATTGGGTTTCAAAACTTGACACATGTAATGAATAAGTTTTTCACAATATTCACCCTTATAGCCATGCAGTGAAACTATGTTTCATCCCTAGTGATATGCCAACTTAAAAACAGGTTAAAATTCAATATGAGAACCATGTTCATCATTTCGAACAAAACCAAGGATTATATACAAACCAATACAACATTAAAACATCAACCATTCATTAAAGGTCTTGAGAAATCTTCAAAACACTATCATACTCATTTTTATGAGTTTTATATGGTTCTAACCCACTACATACAGGTTTATAAAAACACATCAGTTGATACTTTTCTAACAGTCTTCCTAAAAAGGTTCCTAACTAAAGAAATAAACACTCAATGAATTCACCAATCATGATTAATTAATGTCCAGAGAAAACATTAAACAGATTATACATCCTTATCAGAATCGAAACATTCATTAGAGGAAAAAAATCTAGTTGATTCATTAATCACTTACATCTGTCTCAAGGCTCTCAACCACACAAAAACACACCATCTATATAAATCCATCCTTATTCACACTAATATTTTCATAAGTACAAAGGACTCACCTCATCACTATAAATTTATACCTATCAATAAAACATGATGAATTCATAAAGTATGAATATAATCTTAGCACTGTTACATATCATTTTCTTAGAGTCATAAAGAACATCCAATAGTCAGCCTTATGTAAAATCATAATACTTCCCACAATACCGTCCTTAATCTCATGTATTAGTTGATTATCAACACTAAAGTAGTATCCTTATTTTCTCTTCATATTTTTTACACCATTATACAGATCCCATGACTATTATTTCACTAAAAGAACTAACTAAACAAGATTATCCTCTTGTACCTTCCTTTTATGAAATGTACCAATAGTAACACACACCTGGATTACCTAGAATGAAATTATCTATATCCATCTATCCATTATTGATGTGAATAATTTATTTAAGTGGTCTAATAGATTTTTACTACTTTTAACATAAAAGGGTCTCATCATCTCACACAAGCCACAACACTAAACCATGATATTTCTTTAGATGGAAATTTTGGGATAAATTCACAATGGTACCACCATCTATTTTTTATGTCTTTTACCATAGTGGATATATATCCATAGAAAATATCCTATAGTATAGCAACAACCATGAGATTCTCTCCAAATACTAGTTTTTTACACCAAGGTTTACCATGAAGTAAAAATATTAGTAACCTACCACCACTTTGTCTTCTGGGTTCATCAACAAAACATGAAACATTTTCAACAATCCACTCACCACCCTTGTTTCACCAGTTCAACTGACCTTATGAACAACCAAAAAAAGAACACTCATACACCAAGTATTTCTCACTATGTAATGATGACATACTCATTTATCGACACAAATTTATTTACCCATTATTAATAGATATATATATAAGACTCACAGACATATTTATTTTTCCATACTCCATAAGTCTCTAGCTCCACCAATAATGATTACTCTAAGAGCTTTAATTTTAAATTGGGTTCTCATTTCTAATAAATTTCATCATGAAACACCAATCATATGGGTTTTAATTCAAGACACTAAGCATCCAACCATGATCTAACCCTCTAAGGTTTGACCACCTAAGATTTTCACTCAACATCTAATGAGAGTTTCTTTCCAATATAACAGGCCAAAAAACCCTTGATCTTAACCTTGATGCCTCAAGAATCTAATCACTATAACACAAAACTTGTATCATTAATTATATCACAAAAGGTTATCCATATGATCAGGTTTCAAGGTAACTTTTAAGTCCCACCTTTAAGAATTATAATGGTTACTCAAATGAATAAAGTATTTTCGTCAATGAAAATTACCTCTAAGCCTTTGAATATTACTATCACTTAATAAGGAATATCCTCAATCAGGTTACCATCATGTTGCACGGGTCATTGGTTGACCAGTAATTAGAGTTACATTCATAATTCCAGAATTTCTTTCACAAAAATCATACATGGTTTTAATGAGGTTCACATTTCATGGAACATAATCTAGTCATATATCTACTAATATGAAGTGATGGATTTGATCTTAGACTAACCACATCAAGGATCTATATATGACTATATTGTTAAAAATAATTCGATTGGGTGCAAGATACATAAATCTATATAAGGTATCTTTGGAACCATAATTAACCATACATATCTAATGGTTACTTGTATAATGTTCATACTAATGAAATTAACATCCATTAACAACCAAACAAGGTACATTGTGTTGCTCGTGTATAGAAGAACTGCACCATTTTCACCACCACCATCTACTAGTTGTACCACACCATAGTATCAAATTACTTTTATTCATAATTAAACAAACATAGGGTTTAATATAAATATAATTCCACCAATTTCTTATATGAAAAACACAATATAATTTAGTGCCAATAGATTTTTTTATTCCTTCATTGTCAATATAATCACATACATGTAGCATGTATGTTATGAGAAACATACATGCCGAAAATGATGAATGTGAATCCTCTTACCTATATGGTCAAGATTGATATCCATATCAAATCATAAACCTCATTTTACATGTGTGTCACACTAGGTGAAATAATATAAACGTAATACTACAAACCAATAACATCAATATGATGACCTGGTAACCTGGACTTCCCGTCAGAAAAGTGTTCATGATGCACTAGGCTCATTTTCATCACAATCATTGATGAATTTGTATTTCACATCTTGAATGGATCAAAAAGTATGGAGAAAATAATTCTCTAGAACAATTTTGTAACATCCCATATTGAATTACCGGGTCTGAGCTATAATTACACATAACAGTAGGGGCGCCTCACCTTATGCCAGATGCTACCAACTTGAAGCAAGTGTCTAAGATGGAATCATGGGAACACAATACCCTCAATCAAGCTTCACAATAACAAATAAACAATCAACCATGTTACAATATAAATTTAGAGTATTTGAATACTAAAAAACATACCATTTGTAATGAATGCAAAATCACAGACCCAAATTGTCATACATGAGTAGAGGACACATATCACCCACCACCCAATCACATAAATAATAAAATAATAAATATAAAAAAATTATTTGAACCCAACTCTAATAAAAACCTCCCCCATGTCACAAATATCATAATGACTTATCCCACTAGATGATCAAACCTAGGCCTCACCCCAACATATACATACAACAAGTGAGGGAATCTCAATTTCCCAACTATCATCATCATCTAAATCGAGTGTGATTACAACTTAGTAAGACACCACCAACGTGGTCCAGTACCCATTCGGTAAATTCATTTTATGTGCATGTAATAATATTAGTTTAAATTAAAAAATAAATACATGTCTATGAAATGATATCATTTAATTACCTATGAATAAGAAAGAAAAAAAAATCCATATTACAAGTAATCCTTTACATAGTAAGAACCCACGAACCCTAATCATACTATTTTTGGCTCCATACCAAATAATAATAATAAGTGATTCAAATGAACCCCCTGATAATACAATATAAAAACTGTATAACACATCCCTCTCTAAAGGATAGACCATGTACATACTAACTAAATATCTGACCCCCTATGTAGAATCTGCATGGATCCTCTTGCATAGTTAATTGAAAAGGAAAAGGAATAACACATATGATACCAACATATAGGATGACAGATCAATGTCACATCAGGTCAAGTGAGATTAATGACTATAATTATCTAAATGTGATAAAATATCAATAAAAGGTCTCATGAGGATACACAAACACCACATATTCTTCCTCCATCGATCTCCATGATGATCTAAATCATGCACAAGAATTTAAAATGAATTAATTATAACAAAATAATAATTTATTAATTTTTTAACAGGTATATAAAATTAAATGATGAAACGCATTCTTTATAATGGACTAACTAGGTATCACCATATAAGGACTTGACCTTATTGTATTAAGTTATCTTGAATTTAGTCAATAAAAAATATCCTTTATCATTGAGGATATTTTCAAGTTTATATATTTTGAGAAATGGGACATAATATAGTCATAACATTACACATTAATATAGAGTGGATACCATAAAACAGTATTCATTTCATGCAAAATATAAAAATTTTCAAATAAAATATGATTTCTTTGACAAATATTCAAACATTTAACATGGATTCCTTCATTGTCTTACACATCTTATAGCTTGTGAAAATAATTTAAAAACCTGGGATGAGAACAAAATTTCATTAAGGGATATAAAAAGAACGAAGGAGCACATTAGTCCATAAAAACTTGAAAAATATGAAAATCATATTCAAAAGATAAACTTGTCACCCATATATTCTTACTTTGTAAAACATGATATTTTCACAAGACTTCGACAACACATAAGAACATATATAGAACCATAAAGTTATCTTGGTACATTGCATACATAATCTTGTAACCCTCTTAGCTACCTTATAATTTTTAACCCTCATGGTTACCTTATAAATTGTGTAACCATCGTAGTTACACTTGCAGTAACCATACGGTAAACCTCCAACATACACATACCCAATAAATTAGAGGTAAATATAGGTCCCAAACTTAATCATAAACAATTTCCACGAATAATAACACAATCGTACAACATGAATAATTACTTAAACACATTACTGTTGAATTTTTTAAAACAGAATTTTTAAAGAGGATTTTAAAAGAAAATCCCATTAAATAAATCACATAATTTTATAGAGACTTAATAGAGTAGATGGAATATGTATATGATATATAGATACACATAATTTAAAATAATATTAACAAACCCATAACACAGAAAATCATTATTACTACATAGATAAGGACGTAAAAGGATAACCCAAAGAATGGAAATTAGGTAAAGAATTCCCATACCTCGGGTTTGTCTTACTTCAAACTCATTTAAACCTTCTGTATAATGGTTAAAATATTGTTATTAATATCTTACAGAATCATATACATCTTTATAATACCTTATATGATCCTTTCATTACATTATTTCACAGTTTAATTGTTAGCATTTTGTTCCTTGCATTGTTCTGGGTGTGTTCATTACATGATTTCCATGATCAGTTCATAATGGATATTCCTGTTGATTCAAAGTCCAAATCCAAAAATGTAATAGAGTATTATTTAAATATTTATAGAAATATAAATTATACTATTTATCATTTTGAATTCTTACATTATGATTATTCATAAGTTAAAACATTAATGTTGTTCATTTAGATCATTTTAGTGGTTCTTTGATAATAACGACCTCATTTTGTTTTATAAAATGAAACAATGTGTACAAAAAAATTAAAATCCCATGGATGAGAAATAATACATATATTATAACCACTATAAAAAATAAAAATGTATTCATTACCAAACATTAAGGTATTAATGAAAATTTAAATCACATAATCCACGATGTCGGTAGTTCGACCCATCATTGACAATGTTTTTATTCCTTGAATAAGTGGGAGTGGAGAAGAATAATGATGATGAATTTTTCATGAACATGAGAACATACTGAATATAAATGATTTATGTAGATTCATGCCTCTTGGATAATAGGAGGTGAGGAAATAAAATTAAAATAATGTAAATTTTAAATAAAATAAAATTTGAGAAATCCCTTATGATAACTCGGCAGCCTATCGAGGTCGATTAAAATTTCATAAAATATTTTGATTAGGGAAAAGTTGTTTCCCATAATTAACAAATAATATGCTTATTAAGGGGGAATTTAATGACATATCCAAACATAATCCAAAATAAATTAAAAATAATAACATAATATGAAATAAAAGAAAGACAACAAAAGAGGATGTTCGCCTCTTGATCTCTTCTCCTTGAGATCTTTCTTCAGGCCTTTGGTTTTGGCCTTTTGGTGAGACCAGAAGCTCTAGGACGTGGAGAAGAGTCTTGGTGGGATTACTGGGTGTAAAATAGGTAATTCTCAAGGCTTGAGAGGTGTGAGAGGAATATAGGAATGAGGGTGGTATTTACAGTGGAGGAGAGGGGGTATTTTTCATTATTTTAATCATTATTATAATCTATTTGCGCAAGACTATGAATAGACTTATTTAATTTGAAAAAAATAGTAATATTGGCATGTGAGTTAAAATAAAGCAGCCTTACATTAATTAAGATGTAATAAATTGGGTATTTTATAGATAATTTGAATATATGGTATTTTACCGTATTTCACTATTCATCGAAAATTTAAGAATTTCAGAAAAAATTCCAAAAAAATCACCCTTACCATTTTTTGACGTGTAGAATTAAAAAATTAATTCCATTTTTTTTTATAATTTTATAAATATTATTAATTTAATTTTAAAAAAAATCATACTTAATTCCAAAATTAAAATTTTAATTTTATGACTACTTTTATATCACATTGAAAAATTAACCAAGATGTCATTATATTAAATCCTTAAGAAAAAAAAATAAAAAAAAATATACAATTCATTAGGGTCATATTACTGTTCATATTACTATTAATAATGGTATGTTACTATTTACTGTAACACCCCAAGCTTCTACGGTGTGCTTCTCTTTGAATAATGTGATAGCCTGTGTTATACGCAACATCGAATTCTAACACACCACAACCAATCAAACTTGCCGTTATGAATAGTAATACATACTTTTTGAAATTTTGAAAATTCTATATCTCAAAATGGACTTCATTTTTGGATTAGGAATATCGAATTTAGCCTAGTGTGAAATTTTGGAACTTTTCGGATAACATTTATATTTTGATGAGTAGTGAAAATTACTAAATTTTAATTAAAAACAACTTTTTTAATCGAAATAATTTATGTTGATAAATTATGAGTTTTAGTGGTTTTAAATTATATTTAGAATATATTTTTATCATTTCATTCAATTTTTGTCATTGGACATAATTTCACAATTAAACGAGACATAAACAAGTGTCAATCTTTTGATAGTTATTATCTCTTAAAAACTCGCTTTTTGTTTAAACAATGGGAATTAATTTTAAATTAATTTCTGCCACTTCTGTGTTTTGAATTTGAAAAAATGGATTCCATATTTGGAATCAGGATGTTCAAATTGTGTAAATAGGTGACTTTTATTTTTAGACGTTTTGAATAATTACTGCGCTAAATATTTTATTTACCATGGTTAAAGGGTAAATCAGGTAAATAAGGGTTAAAAATAATATTATAATAATAAAAAATTACCCTAAAACGTGTCCTAAACTTATTGGATGATACAAGGATGACCATGGGAATCTTTGGGTCGATTTTGTTACCCCATGGAGCCACTTGTAGGTGATAGGGACACTTTATTTTAATTGAGTTAAAATGAATACAAAAATGACACAAGCATATATCGTTTAGAAAAACAATTTTTTACATAGGGTTATATAAGTTGGATTTTAGACTATAAATATTCATTAGAAATATAAAAATATTTCCTACATAATGATATTTATACATTAAATAATTTAATTTATTTATGACACAATGATGATGCAGTAATTACTATAATAGTGAAAAATTAATATAATTGATATTATAAATACCCAAATAAATATAATTAGAAACTTTTAATGAATTAAAATAATTTTCTAGGATAATATGATATATTATTATTGATTTAATTGACTTTTTGTGAAGTAATCAATCTGTTTTGAGTTTCACAAAAATCAACTATTGAATAGTGTCAAAATTGACATAAAAGAGTTTTTAAAACAAATATTATATTATTAATTGATATTAAATTCATAAAAATATAAGGTTCGTCCAAGAGACTTATATCATGATAGTTATATCATTAATGGACCACTTGGGGGTCTCTTGGATGTATATAGTAAGTTTATTAACTATATAATATAAAAATACAAAGTGACATGGTAAATGTCAAACTAATTAACTAAGAGTTAAAACTAAATGATAAGGTTAATATAATGACTCAAACCTGTCTAAATTATATTGTATGAATGTTTTTTGACTTATCCCCACCTTAACCTTTGAATAATCAACTTTGGAGCCATTAGAAACTAAATATGAATTTATTATAAACTAATATTTCTAGCTTTTCCAAAGGTGCCCCTCACCCCTCTTATAAAAGGCTACTCCTCCTTCTCAATTCTTCACACCTTCAAAGCCTTTTGGTTCAGCCAAAATCTTCCCAAATACACTCCAAACTTCCTTCAATACAACCTAGAGGCCTTATTTTGATCAGAAATCCAACCAAAAGAGCCCTTTGGATCAAATCAAAAGCAAGAACCCGAAGAAGATGTAATGTTTTCACCACCCCTTTTCAAGTTTCTTTCTTCTTCCACTTCTTCTTTCTTTATTATTACTATTATAAAATAATAACTCCAGTATATTATATATACTATTATGTTATTATAAACATGGTACAGCCATATTTCAGTATTCTATCCTTCCTTTTAATGATATGTCACCATACGTGCGTATGTACGGCTTACCGTCTCCACGTTGTGGTGTAATTGTTATTCAAAACATTATTATTTGGATGGGTATAATAATGATGTGTAATTCATGTAAATAATAAATATAACATGATAATTATTATGTATATATAATATACCATAAATTTAATTATTATTTTAATATCAAAAGAATGGTATTGTTGCTCGTGCGTACGTACGGACTACCGTCTCCATGAACGCAATGAGATTCATTCTCCATCGTATCCATTCAAGTATAATTATCATTTTATGATTTAAAAATAATTTATAAGGACTTGATATCAATATGGATATGAATAATATACAACCTATCTATTACAAACATGGATTATGTAACAAAACATATAAAATAAAATGAATAAGTTAACACCCGAAACGACGATAATACTAAGATATTATTAACAAAGCAATGTTAAAAGATCTTATATGATATCATATGAATGTATATGATTCTTGTATAATATAATAACAATTATTTCACTATTATATATGAGGTTAACCTACCCCAACCAAGGAAAAGTACAAGGTAATGGTTTATTTCGCTATCTCTTCATTATCCGAGATTGTTTATACATAATAATCTACTGGGATCTCTTAATCATCCACATCCATGTTTCTTAAAAATGAATTTCAAAACATTATTACTATTTACTATAATATGGGTTAAAGTCATTTATACCCTTTTTTTACTTCTTATAAGTGGTTTATAAAGGAATCTTTTCGTCATTTTCCAAACAAGGTGCTTTTTAACCTTTTCGACAAAATTAAGGTAAGAATGTTTTTTTAACTTATACGGCGGGTGCGGCAATTTACCACCATTATAAAATTTTCAAAGCATACCTTACAAGATTACAATGATATTTTCAAAGTAAATGTTTTATTTTATAATTATGTGACTTTTAAATGATTTCAAAATGAATATTTTAAGAATTTCAGAAAGGTACTCTTTATCAAAATCAGAATTTTAAATGTTTTAAGGATTTATATTTCTAAATATTTTTAATTAATGTCCATGTCTTCAAAATGGTTTTTAAGGATTTATTTATATGCACATGAATGTTTTTAAAATTTTAATTCCATTCAAAAGTTTCAAAGTGGTATGGGACACTTTGATTCAAAAATATCTTTTTAATTACTTCCTTTATAAATGTGTGACTTTTAAATGATTTCAAAAAGAAAGAGATATTTCTCTCAAATAGTTTTGATTTCATCTATGTCAACATCCTTTGATGTATTTTATGATTTTATGAAGTTGATTTATTTTTATACAAAACTTCCATATTGTATTGAAGGTTTTGTTACATGTTTGACTGTGGATGTGTTATTTTTATACCATTCATGGTTTATGGAGAAAGTATTGACATTTCGTATGCTAGTTTTAATACGAATGTTTATTTTATGTTTAAACCTTTTCATATGGGAATGAATTGGACTTAGTAAGTGACGGGAGGAGCCCGCTATAGCTCCTCGATGCATCGATAGGTCTCATGAGACAAACTAGTGTCTTGGCACAAGGCCTTGACAAAATCTTATTTGTAGTCTTGGCACGAGGCCTTGGATATGTGGTTATGATAGTTTGGCATTATGCATTCCATTATTATGAAATTGGTTGTTGATATTTCATGTGATTATTTGATTAGTAGAATATCCATATGAATAAGTAAATGGCATTATTTTATTTTATCTTTTCCATACTATGTTGAAGTTCAAGTTTAAAAGGCTTTTGTTTTAGTTATACATTGCCTTAAATGATTATTCTTATTTATGAAAGTTTCTGATATATTTTTATCCTTACTGGGCATTTGACCTCACCCATTTTCTATGTTTAATTTTCCCAGGATGTGAAGAAGTAAATTATGAATGACCTACAGGGATATTATTAGGGGTTAATAGTGTGGACTATGGAGACAATATGTTGTTGTAGTAGTTTTTCACTTTATGATGTAATGTAAAACTTGATGAATATATCTAGTGTTTCCAAGGCTACTAAACCAATCGGTATTTCGAGATTTGATATTTCTTTTGATCATGCCAATGTTATGTAATAATGCACCGGATCTAGGTAACTAGTGTCGGGGCGTTACAGTTGGTATTAGAGAAAGTTTAGTACAAACCTTGGAACCTAGACTTAGATAAACTCTGATTAGAGCACATAGACTTAAGATGGACTTTGAGGACTAGTATAGAAGAACTTCCTAGAATTTTGGTATTGTAGAGATTTTGTGAGTTTTCCGAGCAATACATCCCAGTCTGGATACGATCAGGTAGAGGTGGCTCTGGCACAGATGTACCTAGGGGTAAAACCCGAAAACACCGCTTTGAGCTAGACTCAAACGGGAACTGGTGCATGACAACAGGCCTTGCTGCACTCTTGGTTATGACACTCCTGGGGGATATGCTTAGGATAACTCTCATTTTCATTACAAATCATTATGAAGGGTTTATGAGTATATACTTCCTCAAATGAGAAATTTTTATGATTATGGACTATATCCATAAACTATTTAATTTATTTTATGTGTCTTACAAGTTTGGGATTCGGTATTGTTATTCATAAACTAATCTAATGTATGCCATTGTTTAGAAATGGTGCCCAGTAAAAGGAATGAGAACTCTAGCAATGCACATGATACAAAGAGAAAGAAGGATCATATATTTCATGGTCTTAAGCCAGAATTTATAAGAGAAATAGTCTCGCATGTATTATCATCATATGAATAAATAATATCATGTGTTGATAAGATAAGTAAAGAGTTTACTGAGTCCTATGTCTTTGAAGGGAAGAAAGAGTAGAAAAGGATGGAAGAGAGAAAGATGGATAAAGGGAAGAGGGAAAAGAAGAATTTTCCCATATGTGATAACTGTGGAAAGAAACACCATGGAACTTTCTTGAAAGGAATGGGAGTTTGTTATAAGTGTGGAGGAAAAGGGCACAAAGTACGTGACTGCAAGGGTAAGAAAATGGTTTCAAATGTACAATGCTTCATTTTCAAGGAGTTTGGACACTACGCAAACCTATGTCCCAGTCATCAAACTATGCCGCAAATGATGCTATTGGATAATAATCAAGTTATGATACTACCACAGATGAAGAGGAATGATTAGAGTTCTTATGTTGATTATGTCATTTGATAGTTGTATCAACAACGTACTTGTTATAAAAATTATGGAGTATATAAGGATTCTACTACAGTACTATTTCATTAAGGACTTGAGATTGTGTGGAACAAAAAAAAGTGACTCAATAGCAGGTTAAATTTTTGGAAAATATATGGTTGAGAGAAAGATAAACCATAATATGGTTCTGATACTGAGGTAGTGATTTTAGAATAATACATGATTGATTTGGATAAATTATATTGGATATTCTTGACTACCTTGAAGGTGATTAATGATTTGTATATTCCAACATTGTTGGGGTTTAAAACATTTTTGGATTGATGAAGTATATCCAGCATTCTATATGGAATAAGGGAGCATGAATGTAATCAATAAGGATTATGGTAATTTAGGATGTTTCAGTGTTTTAAAAGAATACATGATGAAAGTATTAATATTCAATTACGGGGTAAAAAGGATCTACATTATGTTTACCTTCCTTATAAATGTTGGACTGTGAGTTTGGATAGACGTATTTTGGATAAATTCTAGTTTGAGATTAAATTTGGATTGCCATAAAAGGACAACCCGGAGGTCGGGCGACAACCTGTCGCGACCGGTAAGGCCGTGAGACTAGAACCCGCAACCGAAGGGCAACAAGGGTGTATCACCTACCACTGTCCCATGAGATGTCCTGGATTGAATAATTTAGTTCTTTTTAAATGATCTGGTAGATGAATTATAAATTCGTTTATTTTGTAACCCTGTACGAATAGAATAAATAGAATTTTTTTTACGTTATGTTATTTTTAGAGTGAAATATGAGTTTGTGGTAGAAATTTATTAATGGATAAAACTCTAATTATAAAGTAAGTATATCTCCTTATGATCTTAGCCAATCTCATAAACAAATTCCTCAAAATTAAGAAAAGGAACTTAGAACAAAAATGTTGTCCTAGATGGTACCCTAAATCATCACTAATTTATGGCTTTGGGATTGTTGGCCTTTTCATAGCCATGTTCTCTACCACTATCCATCAGATAATTGATGGTTAGATTTCTCTTCCATATCCATATTTTCCTACATGGAACCCTAGTATGTGTTATTTTCATTAATCTTCATACTTTCCACTCTTTATTTTAAATAGAGGCCTCATTAATTCATTTTTCAATGTGGGATTTCAACTAAGATATTTTGAAACGTCAAAAATGTGTTATCCTAATACCCTATATTTTGTTGAACCGATGTTATTTCAAATCTTTATAGATTGATGAATTTAAGGACCTCAATTTTACACTTGTTTGTGATTGATGACCTCAATCACTACCAATAAATATTTACTTTTTTCCTCCAATTATATTTCTCTAATTTCCACCAATGTTCTCTTAATCTAGATCATAATTTGGTGGTGACCCCTTCATTTCTCTTTACCTCATATTAAGACTAAATTTTAGTCACCCAATTTCTGATGTGGATTTTCCCACAAATATATTTTCTATTTTCAACCTTTTATTTTTGAAGAACAATTTCAAATTGCGAGGACGCAATTTATTTAAGGAGGGGAGAATGTAACACCCCAAGATTCTACGGTACGCTTCTCTTTGAATAATGTGATAGCCTGTGTTGTACGCACCATCAAATTCTAACACACCACAACCAATCAAACTAGCCGTTATGAATAGTAATACCAACTTTTTGAAATTTTAGAAATTATATCTATCAAAATGGACTTAATTTTTGGATTTGGAATATCGAATTAATCCTAGGGTGAAATTTTGTAACTTTTCGGATAACATTTATATTTTTGATGAATAGTGAAAATTACTAAATTTTAATTAAAACAACTTTTTTAATCAAAATAATTTATATTGATAAATTATGAGTTTTAGTGGTTTTAAAGTATATTTATAATATTTTTTTACCATTTAATTCAATGTTTGTAATTGGACATAATTTCACAATTAAACGAGACATAAACAAGTGCCAATCTTTTGATGGTTATTATCTCTTAAAAACACGCTTTTTGTTTTAACAACGGGAATTAATTTTAAATTAATTTCTACCACTTATGTGTTTTGAATTTGAAAAAATGGATTCCATATTTGTAATCAGGATGATCAAGTTGTGTAAATAGGTGACTTTTATTTTTAGACATTTTGAATAATTACTACGGTAAATATTTTATTTATCATGGTTAAAGGGTAAATCCGGTAAATAAGGGTTAAAAAATAATATTATAATAATAAAAAAAATTACCCTAAAACATGTCCTAACATTATTGGTTGATACAAGGCCGACCATGGGCATCTTTGGGTTGATTTTGGGACCCCATGGAGCCACTTGTAGGTGATAGGGACACTATTTTAATTAAGTTAAAATGAATACAAAAATGACACAAGCATATATCGTTTAGAAAAACAATTTTTACATAGGGTTATATTATTTGGATTTTAGACTATAAATATTCATTAGAATGCTAAAAATATTTCCCACATAATGATATTTAGACATTATATAATTTAATTTAATTATGACACAATGATGATGCAGTAATTACTATAATAGTGAAAAATTAAAATAATCGATATTATAAATACCCAAATAAATATAATTTGATACTTTTAATGAATTAAACTAATTTTATAAGATAATATGATATATTAGAATTGATTTAATTGACTTTTTGCGAAGTAATCAATCTGTTTTGAGTTTCAAAAAAATCAACTATTGAATAGTGTCAAAATTGACATAAATGAGTTTTTAAAACAAATATTATATTATTAATTGATATTAAATTCCAAAAAATCTAAGGTTCTGCCAAGAGACATATATCATTATAGGTATATCATTAATGGACCACTTGGGGGTATCTTGGATGTATATAGTAAGTTTATTAACTATATAATATAAAAATACAAAGTGCTATGGTAAATGTCAAACTAATTAACTAAGAGTTAAAATTAAAATATAAGGTTAATATAATGACCAAAACGTGTCTAAATTATATTTGTTGAATGGTTTTAGACCTATACCCATCTTAAACTTTGAATAATCAACTTTGGAGCCATTAGAAACCGAATATGAATTTTTTATAAACTAATATTTCTAGCTTTTCCAAAGGTGCCCCTCACCCCTCTTATAAAAGGGTACTCCTCCTTCTCATTTCTTCACACCATCAAAGCCTTTTGGTTCAGCCAAACTCTGCCCAAATACTCTCCCAACTTCCCTAACTACAACCTATAGGCCTTATTTTGATCAGAAATCCAGCCTAAAGATCCCTTTTGATCAAATCAAAAGGAACAACACGAAGAAGAGGTAATGTTTTCACCACCCATTTTCAAGTTCCTTTCTTCTTCCACTTCTTCTTTCTTTGTTATTACTATTCTAAAATAATAACTCCAATATATTATATATACTATGATGTTATTATAAACATGGTACAACCATATTTCAGTATTCTATCCATCCTTTTAATGACATGTCACCATACGTGTGTACGTACGGCTTACCGTCTCCACGTCGTGGTGTAATTGTTATTCAAAACATTATTATTTGGATGTGTATAATAATGATGTGTAATTCATGTAAATACTAAATATAACCGGATAATGATTCTGTATATATAATATACAACCCATTTATATATTATTTTAATATCAAAAGAATGATATTGTCGCTCGTGCGTACGTACGGACTACCGTCTCCACGAACGCAATGAGATTCATTCTCCATCGTATCCATTCAAGTATAATTATCATTTGATAATTTAAAAATAATGTTTAAGGACTTGATATAATTCTGGATATGAATAATATACAACCTATCCATGACAAACATGTATTATGTAACAAAACATATAAAAGAAAACGAGTAAGTTAACACCCGAAACGACGATAATACTAAGATATTATTAACAAAGCAATGTTAAAAGATCATATATGATATCATATGAATGTATATGATTCTTGTATAATATAATAACAATTATTTCACTATTATACAATAGTTTAACCTACCCCAACCAAGTAAAAGTACAAGGTAAGGGTTTATTTCAGAATCTCTTCATTATCCGAGGTTGTTTATACATAATAATCTACAGGGATCTCTTTATCATCCACATCAATGTTTCTTAAAAATGAATTTCAAAACATTTTTACTATTTACTATAATATGGGTTAGGTTCATTTATACCCTTGGATGACTTTTTATAAGAGTTTTATAAAGGAATATTTCTGTCGTTTTCCAAACAAGGTGTTTTTTCACCTTTTCGACAAAATTAAGGTAAGAATGTTTTTTTTAACTTATACGGAGGGTGCGGCTATTTACCACCGTTATAAAATTGTCAAAGCTTACCTTACAAGCTTAAAAGTATCTTTTCAATGTAAATGTTTTATTTTATAATTATGTGATTTTAAATGATTTCAAAATGAATATTTTAAGAATTTCAGAAAGGTACTCTTTATCAAAATCATAATTTTAAATGTTTTAAGGATTTATCTTTCTAAATCAATTTAATTAATTTCCATGTCTTAAAAATGGTTTTTAAGGATTTATTTATATAAACATGAATGTTTTTAAAATGTTAATTCGTTTCAAAAGTTTCAATGTGGTATGGGACACTTTGATTCAAAAATCTCCTTTTAATTACTTCCTTTATAAAAGTGTGACTTTTAAATGATTTCAAAAAAAAGAGATATTTCTCTCAAATAGTTTTTATTTCATCTATGTCAACATCCATTGATATATTTTATGATTATATGAAGTTGATTTATTATGATACAAAACTTCCATATTGTATTCAAGGTTTTGTGATATGTTTGACTGTGGATGTGTTATTTTTATACCATTCATGGTTTATGGAGAAAGTATTGACATTTCGTATGCTAGTTTTAATACGAATGTTTATGTTATAATTAAACCTTTTCGTATGGGAATGCATTGGACTTAGTAAGTGATGGGTGGAGCCCGCTATAGCTCCTCGATGCATCGATAGGTCTCATGAGACAAAATAGTGTCTTGGCACAAGGCCTTGACAAAATCTTATTTGTAGTCTTGGCACGAGGCCTTGGCTATGTGGTTATGATAGTCTGGCATTATGAATTCCATCATTATGAAAGTGGTTATTGATATGGCATGTGATTATTTGATTAGTAGAATATCCATGTGAATAAGTAAATGGCATTATTTTATTTTATTTTTGCCATACTATGTTGAAGTTCATGTTTAAAAGGCTTTTGTTTTAGTTATGCATTGCCTTAAATGATTATTCTTATTTATTAAAGTTTCTGCTATATTGTTATCCTTACTGGGCATTTGAGCTCACCCCTTTTCTGTGTTTAATTTTCCAAGTATGTGAAGAAGTAAATTATGAATGACCTACAGGGATATTATGAGGGGTTAATAGTGTTGACTATGGAGACAATATGTTTTTGTAGTAGTTTTTTACTTTATGATGTAATGTAAAACTTGATGAATATATCTAGTGTTTCCAAGGCTACTAAACCAATCAGTCTTTCGAGATTTGATCTTTCTTTTGATCATGCCAATGTTATGTAATAATGCACCGGATCTAGGTAACTAGGGTCGGGGCCTTACAGTTGGTATTAGATAAAGTTTAGTACAAACCTTGGAACCTAGATTTAGATAAACTCTGATTAGAGCACATAGACTTAAGATGGACTTTGAGGATTAGTATAGAAGAACTTCCTAGAATTTTGGTATTGTAGAGATTTTGTGAGTTTTCCAAGTAATACATCCCTGTCTGGATACGATCAGGTAGAGGTGGCTCTGGCATAGATGTACCTAGGGGTAAACCCCAAAAACACCACTTTGAGCTAGACTCGAACGGGAACTAGTGCATGACAACAGGCCTTGCTGCACTCTTGGTTACGACAATCCCGGGGGATATTCTTAGGATAACTCTCATTTTCTTTACAAATCATTATGAAGGGTTTATGAGTATATACTTCCTCAAAGGAGACATTTTAATGATTATAGATTATATCCATAAACTATTTAATTTATGTTATGTGTTTTACAAGTTTGGGATTAGGTATTTTTATTCATAAAATAATCTAATGTATGCCATTGTTTAGAAATGGTGCCCAGTAGAAGGAATGAGAACTCTAGCAATGCAAATGATACAAAGAGAAAGAAGGATCATATATTTCATGTTCTTAAGCCAGAATTTATAAGAGAAATAGTCTCGCATGTATTACCATCATATGAAGAAATAATATCATGTTTCGATAAGATAAGTAAAGAGTTTACTGAGTCTTATGGCTTTGAAGTGAAGCAAGAGAAGAAAAGGATGGAAGAGAGAAAGATGGATAAAGGGAAGAGGGAAAAGAAGAATTTTCCCATATGTGATAACTGTGGAAAGCAACACCATGGAACTTGCCTGAAAGGAATGAGAGATTGTTATAAGTGTGGAGGAAAAGGTCACAAAGTACGTGACTACAAGGGTAAGAAAATGGTTTCAAATGTACAATGATTCATTTTCAAGGTTTTTGGACACTACGCAAACCTATGTCCCAGTCATCAGACCATGCCGCAAACGATGGTATTGGATAATAATCAAGTTATGATACTACCACAGATGAAGAGGAATGATTAGAGTTCTTATGTTGATTATGTCATTTGATAGTTGTATCAACAATGTACTTGTTATAAAAATTATGGAGTATATAAGGATTGTACTGCAGTACTATTTCATTAAGGACTTGAGATTGTGTGGAACAAAAAAAAGTGACTCAATAGCAGGTTAAATTTTTGGAAAATATATGTTTGAGAGAAAGATAAACAATAATATGGTTCTGATACTGAGGTAGTGATTTTAGAATAATACATGATTGATTTGGATAAATTATATTGGATATTCTTGACTACCTTGAAGCTGATTAATGATTTGTATATTCCATCATTATTGGGGTTTAAAACATTTTTGTATTGATGAAGTATATCCAGCATTCTATATGGAATAAGGGAGCATGAATGTAATCAATAAGGATTATGGTAATTCAGGATGTTTCAGTGTTTTAAAAGAATACATGATGAAAGTATTAATATGCTATTACGGGGTAAAAAGAATCTACATTATGTTTTTCTTCCTTATAAATGTTGGACTATGAGTTTGGACAGATGTATTTTGGATAAATTCTAGTTTGAGATTAAATTTGGATTTCCATAAAAGGACAACTCGGAGGTCGGGCGGCAACCCGTCGCGACCGGCAAGGCCGTGAGACTTGAACCCGCAACTGAAGGGCGAAAAGGGTGTATCACCTACCACTGGCCCATGAGATGTCCTGGATTGAATAATTTAGTTCTTTTTAAAAGATCTGGTAGATGAATTATAAATTCATTTATTTTTGAACCCTGTAAAAATAGTATAAATAGAATTTTTTTTACGTTCTGTTATCTTTTAGAGTGAAAGATGAGTTTGTGGTAGAAATTTATTAATGGATAAAACTCTAATTATAAAGTATGTATATCTTCTTATGATCTTAGCCAATCTCATAAACAAATTCCTCAACATTAAGAAAATGAACTTAGAACATAAATTTTGTCCTAGATGGTACCTTAAATCATCACTAATTTATGGCTTTGGGATTGTTGGCCTTTTCATAGCCATGTTCTCTACCACTCTCCATCCAATAATTGATGGTTAGATTTCTCTTCCATATCCATATTTTCCTACATGGAACCCTAGTATGTGTTATTTTCAGTAATCTTCATACTTTCCACTCTTTATTTTAAATAGAGGCCTCAGTAATTCATTTTTCGATGTGGTATTTCAACTAAGATATTTTTAAACATCAAAAATGTGTTATCCTAATACCCTATATTTTGTTGAACTGATGGTATTTCAAATCATCATAGATTGATGAATTTAAGGACCTCAATTTTACACTTGTTTGTGATTGATGACCTCAATCACTACCTATAAATATTTACCTTTTTCCTCCAATTATATTTCTCTAATTTCCACCAATTTTCTCCTAATCGAGATCATAATTTGGTGGTGACCCCTTCATTTCTCTTTTCCTCATATTAAGACTAAATTTTAGTAACCCAATTTCCGATGTGGATTTTCCCACAAATATATTTTCTATTTTCAACCTTTTATTTTTGAAGAACAATTTCAAATTGCGAGGACACAATTTATTGAAGGAGGGGAGAATGTAACACCCCAAGATTCTATGGTACGCTTCTCTTTGAATAATGCGATAGCCTGTGTTGTACGCAACATCGAATTCTAACACACCACAACCAATCAAACTAGCCGTTATGATTAGTAATACCTACTTTTTGAAATTTTAGAAATTCTATCTCTCAAAATGGACTTAATTTTTGGATTCTGAATATCTAATTTAGCCTAGGGTGAAATTTTGGAACTTTTCGGATAACATTTATATTTTGATGAATAGTGAAAATTACTAAATTTTAATTAAAAACAAATTTTTTAATCAAAATAATTTATATTGATAAATTAAGAGTTTTAGTGGTTTTAAAGTATATTTATAATATATTTTTACCATTTAATTCAATGTTTGTCATTGGACATAATTTCACAATTAAACGAGACATAAACAAGTGTCAATCTTTTGATGGTTATTATCTCTTAAAAACACACTTTTTGTTTTAACAACGGGAATTAATTTTAAATTAATTTCTGCAACTTCTGTGTTTTGAATTAGAAAAAATGGATTCCATATTTGGAATCCAGATAATCAAATTGTGTAAATAGGTGACTTTTATTTTTAGACATTTTGAATAATTACTGTGGTAAATATTTTATTTATCATGGTTAAAGGGTAAATCTGGTAAATAAGGGTTAAAACATAATATTATAATAATAAAAAAATTACCCCAAAACATGTTCTAACCTTATTAGTTGATACAAGGCCGACCATGGGAATCTTTGGGTTGATTTTGGGACCCCATGGAGCCACTTGTGGGTGATAGGGACACTTTATTTTAATTAAGTAAATATGAATACAAAATGACACAAGCATATATCGTTTAGAAAAACAATTTTTACATAGGGTTATATAAGTTGGATTTTAGACTATAAATATTCATTAGAAATATAAAAATATTTCCTACATAATGATATTTATACATTATATAATTTAATTTATTTATGACACAATGATGATGCAGTAATTACTATAATAGTGAAAAATTAAAATAATTGATATTATAAATACGCAAATAAATATAATTTGAAACTTTTAATGAATTAAAAAATTTTCTAGGATAATATGATATATTAGGATTGATTTAATTGACTTTTTTCGAAGTAATCAATCTGTTTTGAGTTTCACAAAAATCAACTATTGAATAGTGTCAAAATTGACATAAAAGAGTTTTTAAAACAAATATTATATTATTAATTGATATTAAATTCCTAAAATTATAAGGTTCGGCCAAGAGACTTATATCATGATAGGTATGTTATTAATGGACCACTTGGGGGTCTCTTGGATGTATATAGTATGTTTATTTACTATATAATATAAAAATACAAAGTGACATGGTAAATGTCAAACTAATTAACTAAGAGTTAAAACTAAAATATAAGGTTAATATAATGACCCAAACCTGTCTAAATTCTATTGGTTGAATTCTTTTCGACCTATACCCACCTTAACCTTTGAATAATCAACTTTGGATCCATTAGAAACCTAATATGAATTTATTATAAACTAATATTTCTAGCTTTTCCAAAGGTGCCCCCCACCCCTCTTATAAAAGGGTACTCCTCTTTCACATTTCTTCACACCTTCAAAGCCTTTTGGTTCAGCCAAACTCTGCCCAAATACTCTCCCAACTTCCTTCACTACAACCTAGAGGCCTTATTTTGGTCAGAAAGCCAACCTAAAGAGCCCTTTTGATCAAATCAAAAGGAAGAACCTGAAGAAGAGGTAATGTTTTCACCACCCCTTTTCAAGTTCCTTTCTTCTTCCACTTCTTCTTTCTTTGTTATTACTATTCTAAAATAATAACTCCAGTATCGTATATATACTATTATGTTATTATTAACATGGTACAACCATATTTCGGTATTCTATCCATCCTTTTAATGACATGTCACCATACGTGCGTACGTACGGCTTACCGTCTCCACGTCGTGGTGTAATTATTATTCAAAGCATTATTATTTTGATGGGTATAATAATGTTGTGTAATTCATGTAAATACTAAATATAACCTGATAATGATTCTGTATATATAATATACCATCCATTTATATATTATTTTAATATCAAAAGAATGATATTGTCGCTCGTGCTTACGTACGGACTACCGTCTCCACGAACGCAATGAGATTCAATCTCCATCGTATCCATTCAAGTATAATTATCATTTGATAAATTAAAAGTAATGTTAAGGACTTGATATAATTCTGGGTACGAATAATATACAACCTGTCCATGACAAACATGGATTATGTAACAAAAAATATAAAAGAAAATGAGTAAGTTAACACCCGAAACGACGATAATACTAAGATATTATTAACAAATCAATGTTAAAAGATCATATATGATATCATATGAATGTATATGATTCTTGTATAATATAATGACAATTATTTCACTATTATACAAGAGTTTATCCTACCCCAACCAAGTTAAAGTACAAGTTAAGGGTTTATTTCGCAATCTCTTCATTATCCGAGGTTGTTTATACATAATAATCTACTGGGATCTCTTTATCATCCACATCCATGTTTCCCAAAAATGAATTTCAAAACATTTTTACTATTTACTATAATATGGGTTAAATTTATTTATACCCTTGGTTGACTTTTTATAAGAGGTTTATAAAGGAATCATTCCATCATTTTCCAAACAAGGTTCTTTTTAACCTTTTCGACAAAATTAAGGTAAGAATGTTTTTTTAACTTATACGGCGGGTGCGGCTATTTACCGCCGTTATAAAATTGTCAAAGCTTACCTTACAAGCTTAAAAGGATATTTTCAAAGTGAATGTTTTATTTTATAATTATGTGACTTTTAAATGATTTCAAAATGAATATTTTAAGAATTTCATAAAGGTACACTTTATCAAAATCAGAATTTTAAATGTTTTAAGGATTTATCTTTCTAAATAATTTTAATTAATGTCCATGTCTTCAAAATGGTTTTTAAGGATTTATTTATATGGACATGAATGTTTTTAAAATGTTAATTCCTTTCAAAAGTTTCAATGTGGTATGGGACATTTTGATTCAATAATCTCTTTTTAATTAATTCCTTTATAAATGTGTGACTTTTAAATGATTTTAAAAAAAGAGATATTTCTCTCAAATAGTTTTGATTTCATCTATGTCAACATCCTTTGATGGATTTTATGATTATATGAAGTTGATTTATTATGATACAAAACTTCCATATTGTATTGAAAGTTTTGTGATATGTTTGACTGTGGATGTGTTATTTTTATACCATTCATGGTTTGTGGAGAAAGTATTGACATTTCTTATGCTAGTTTTAATACGAATGATTATGTTATGTTTAAACCTTTTCATATGGGAATGCATTGGAATTATTAAGTGATGTGTGGAGCCCGCTATAGCTCCTCGATGCATCAATAGGTTTCATGAGACAAACTAGTGTCTTGGCACAAGGCCTTGACAAAATCTTATTTGTAGTCTTGGCACGAGGCATTGGCTATGTGGTTATGATAGTCTGGCATTATGCATTCCATCATTATGAAAGTGGTTATTGATATTTCATGTGATTATTTGATTAGTAGAATATCCATGTGAATAAGTAAATGGAATTATTTTATTTTATTTTTTCCATACTATGTTGATGTTCAAGTTTAAAAGGAATTTGTTTTAGTTATACATTTCCTTAAATGATTAATCTTATTTATGAAAGTTTCTGCTATATTGTTATCCTTACTGGGCATTTGAGCTCACCCCTTTTCTATGTTTAATTTTCCTAGGATGTGAAGAAGTAAATTATGAATGACCTATAGGGATATTATGAGGGGTTAATAGTGTGGACTATAGAGACAATATGTTGTTGTAGTAGTTTTTCACTTTATGATGTAATGTAAAACTTGATGAATATATCTAGTGTTTTCAAGGCTACTAAACCAATCGGTCTTTTGAGATTTGATCTTTCTTTTGATCAGGCCAATGTTATGTAATAATGCACCGGATCTAGGTAACACTAGTGCAAAAACACTTTTTCGCGTCGGTTTTTTTTAATTTTTAACGTCGGTTATAAACCGACGTCTTTATAGGAGACGTTAAAAATACAGTTTTCGCGTCGGTTCATAGAAACCGACGCGAAAAATAATTCTCTTATGAGCTTCGGCGTCGGTTTTTTATAAAACCGACGCCGAAGCTACATTTAGACATTATTTTCCGCGTCGGTTCATTAAAAACCCGACGCGGAAAATATAGTCGACTAGGTTTTCCGTGTCGGTTTTTCTAAAAACCGACGCGGAAAACCGATTTAAACAAGATTTTACGCGTCGGTATTTCTTAAAACGGACGCGGAAAACCCTTTCGGCGTCGGTTTTTAAAAAAACCGACGCCGTAAATTTTTTTTTTTTTAAATAAAATACATATATTTTCTCCTCCAAACAAATCGGAACCCTGAAAAAAAATAACGAAGTATACAAAAACAATTAAACAGCTTTAACAGAAGTACTTGAGAAAACTCAAAGTAAAGCAGAATTAAAATACACGTACCTACATGGTGCATTTTCTTAATCTAACCATAATCAGTATCAATCATTGTAAGTTTCCTCCCATAGATAGCACCAATCCTGTCAAAACAGTAATGAAACTAAGGAGATGTGCGTGAAAAAATCAATCCAAGATATTAGTGCAATGAATAAACATTAAATGAAAATGTGTAATTTATTTGAATCATTCATTTTTTCACAAAGTAAATTACCAAAATGAAATGTTACGACTCTTGATAAAAATTCCAGGAACACTCAGCCGATGCAACCTCTTTCTCACCTCCCCCACTGAAGATGTTGGGGGTGTCTCTTCACCATAGGATCCCCACCACCCCCAACCTCAGGTTTTTATATTTGCTCTGTATAGACGTGCATTACCCATTCACTATTGTTATTTGTTTAAGTTATGGAATAACAGAGAAATAAGTTTGAGTGCAAAAAATAGGTTAGAAAATTGAAATCAAATGCAGATTGAAGAGACATAAAGAAACATACCTTAAAAATTGACGCCTTCTATTTTATCTTTGTGCAAACCCACTAAGCGCTGTTTCAGGTATTATGTGATATGCTTCTCGGCAATAATTTTTCGATATTTATTTGCATAAAAAATAAAAAGTCTTAGAATATATTGTTGTGCATTCAAGGGAGACAATTTTTAGTGTTTGTGAATGTTATTTCGCTATACGAATCTCTATGTTCATGATCCAAGTACCACCCTACAGATCTGTCACTGTACAGACAAATTATTTTAAGAAATAACAATGAAAAGAAATATAATAACTAATTCTGAATTAAAATACACGTACCTGAAATATACGACATGCTTATTGTTGGTTATTGTTGAAGGATTCATTTGATTATTAGTAGATTCAATAAAACAGTTTTTGCAGAGGCACTTGAGAAAACTCAGTAAAGCAGAATTAAAATACACATACCTGAAATATATGACATGCTCAATGTTTGTTATTGTTGAAGCATTCATTTGATTATTAGTAGGTTCAAACACCTAATATATCATAAGAGTTAGTTTTTTAAACCCATATATATTATTATTTATAAATATTAGTATACATACCTCAAATCTTAATCAGACTTAACAAATAGTCCGCAAAAGTAGATTGAATATGAATCATATTAGATTGAGAATATGACTGTGAATAATTGAATACCTACAATAATATTAAATGATATGAAATTAATAAATAGAAGAAAGTGGATGAAAATATATAAAAAAGTTAATACAACTAACCTTATGAAAATCAGTAGTTTCCCCAGTTGTGATTATCTCGTACATAAATCGTAGAATATAATAACCACATTCAACGCTTCCATTTTGACGATGACACTGCAGTTATAAAACATTTAACTAATAATGAAACCCAATATATAACAAAAATATAAAAACTAATTACCTGTACTTCCACATATTTGATTTTCGTTGGTTTCTTTTCATTTGTAAAATGTTTCCATGAACTGCATTTTTTTATATAAGAACTAATAAAACTTGTGTAAACAATTAAAATTAAACATAACAAACTTCTAAAAATAAAAAAATAACTTACCTGTTTAATAAGTTGGAAAACGGTTTACACACTTTTCCTAATAAAGAGAAAAACCAATATAAGGTGCATTCATTTGGGCAAAATACACCTAACATCCAATGCCCCCTATAATACAAAAAGTTCATAATTAATGACATTATAATGATCATGAGTTCAAAATTATGTTGATATTCTTACTTATCAAGAAATGGAAAAAACCAGCACTGAATCTCTGTTTGTGATAATCTCTCGGATATATATTGAACTCTTTCATCATTTTTCACATGTTTGACTTCCAAGGAAATGTACTCTGGATCTATAAAGCTATAAATGCTTGTAGTTTCATTTTGTAAAAGAATCCTGTATAGATACCTAATTTAAAAAGAAAATATAGTTAGTCAATGACATAACAATATTTTATTAAAGAAATAGCAATTCAAACGTCAATTTACTTACATGGAAAACAACTGCACCACATTCAGCCCGATCTCTTCAAAATTAACTAAATTCATGATATCTTCTTTCAATATTCTCAATTTATAATTTCTTCCACATATATCGGACGTCATCCGAAACTCATAGATAAAATTCAAGGAAGAAGAGCACTGAGATAATCTTTTCAACCCAGAAGAAATATCAGAAGTATCTACAGCCGACTGTTTCTGAACATTTTGCTGCATTTGTACAGTTTCTTTTACTTTCATATATTCCTATATAAGTTAAATGTCAGAAAACATTATAAGTAATTTGGAATCATTTCTAATTACTAGTTAAAAAAACTCATACCTCATGTGAAATATAACGAAGAAGTGCAGTTGGCCAAAGTAAAAAATGGCCCATGCATTCCCCAACACTGGTGATCTCCGCAGTAGGAAATGGTAGTAGAGCAGTAGAATCTATAATAACAAGTACTGATACTCTAACTTGACCCATCTGCATAGGCTGATGATGTACCGAGTCCCCCAAAAAATACACTTGTCCTAACGCAACAATATGTACATGAGGATCTCCCGCAAACAACTCACAATATAAGGTTCGATCCGATGGAGGAGGTGGAGGCTCAAAGTTAGCAGGTGGGGCAGGGTAGTCAGGGTGAGCAGGCTGAGAAGTCAGAAAAATGAAAAGGGTATATTAGTGTTTAAAATTTATAACATAGAAAAATTGATTAAAAATTAAATAAAATAATATACCTCAAATGGTTGCGCAGACGGGGCAGGGTAAGCAGATGAGGCAGGGTAGTCCGGGTGAGTTGGCTGAGAATGTTGAAAAATGAAAAATTTATATCAGTGTTTATAATTTATAAAATAGACAAATTGATGACATTAAATAATATACCTCGGAAGGCTTCCCAGACGGTGTTGGGTAAGCATATGAGGCATGATAGTCTGAGTGAGTAGGCTGAGAATGTTGAAAAATGAAAAATTTATATCAGTGTTTATAATTTATAGAAAAGAAAAATTGTTAACAGTAAATAATATACCTCGGAAGGATGAGCAGACTGTGACTGTCTTTCCAAGTGTTCTAATAAAGCCTTCTGTACTGCTGCTTGAATTTGATCACCCATAGACCGTTTCATATCCTGCAGCTCTTCTTTTAAGGATTCGATTTCCGGGTCTCTTGGTTGCTTACTCTTACCAAAAACCTTCCGAATACTAACACCCGCCTGATATCCTCTAACACGGCCGGGGTGTTCAGTCTTTCCCAAAGCAGTGGCTAGGATATCCATCCTACCCTCGGGGATAAAAGAGCCCTGTGTCTCTTTCTCCTGAAGTTCATCCTGAAATGAAAAATAAAAAATTTATATTAGTGTTTATAAATTATAAAAAAGGAAAATTGTTAACAAAGAATTAATATTTACATACAATTATATCAGCCACTTGATGAGCTTCGTCTGTAAGATATTGTTCATTTTTTCTTCTTCTTGCTCGTTTCCATTTCTCATGGCGAGTGGGAGGAGATGGAGGACCATACTGGACCTCTTCTGAACCACTACTTGATCGAGCTCTTAATGCATCAAATTTTTCTTCAATAATTTTCTGCTCCAAATACGAGTATCCTCCACGTGATAAAGTATGAGGGTATACGTTTTTCAACTGGATCTCCTGATGAGATCTTCTGGAGGCCTGTTACATAAAAATAAACACATAAGTAATAAGGAAAATATAGCATAAATTTTAAAATATAAAACAATTACAATACCTGAAATTTCTCTTCCTGACGAATGTCAACAAATCGCTTCCATTTTTCTTCATCTATATATGGATACTTAAGACATGGGCTTTCAAACCTTCTCTTTCCAAAAACATAATCTTTTGTCAGTTTGTTTTTAAAATCTCTCCATCGAACCGCCGCTAAAGAGAGATGTCTTTTCCTAATTTCTTTGGTTTCCTCAAAATTGAATGTCATCTGTAATTGAAAAAATTAAATATGTCATTTAAACTATATAATATTAAAAAAATGAGATAAAATAAATAAATAAAGATATTTTACCGTCACGGCCTCCCAAAGTTGTTGCTTCGCCGTCCTGTCCACTGACTTCCAATCAGGATATAAAATACTAATCCTGCAACGGCTCTGCATCGCTATATAACTGACAAACTGAACTGCATTTGGGCCAACTGCATTATTATTATCATCAAAACGGATGTGTAATTTGTTATCATCACGAGTGAGTGATAGTTTTGGTAAACGTGTAATACCACGTTTACCAACTAGGGAACTTGATTTTTCAGTAGTAACTGGAGAAGTCTCCTCCGCCGAGGACGCATCAGTAGTCCTGCAATTTTTTTTAATAAATTAACAGTTTTATTTCATTAAATATGTATATTACTGAATATTTAATAATATGTAAAAATAGATATACCTCGGTAACTGCTCATCTCTATCTGTATTTGACATTGCTACTAGAAAGTGTAATTAAATTTTGGGTACCTACATATCATTAGAAAACTGAATAATTAGAAACAAGGAAATGAAAAATAAATATGTAAAAATATAGGCATGCATTTGTAAGTTTTAAAAATAGACACAAAATATAAATATTTACCAGAAAAATTAGGAGACTAATTTAGTGTTTTCCCACGTCCCTTCATCATGATCGGTACGTACTGCATGCACTATGTCTGTCTTATATTCATTGTAATCATCTGAAAATTGCATAATAGATGAATAACGCTCATGTAAATCACTAGCATCATCAGAATCATCATCATCACCCAAATGATATCTTTTCCCTTGCAAAACAACTGACCACTGATCATTCGACGGATCAATGACATAAAATACTTGTTTTGCATGTGTGGCCAAGATAAATGGTTCCTCATTGTGATTAAATCTTTTCAAATCAACCAGTTTAAACCCATATTCATCATGTTTCACGCCACTATTACTATCAACCCAATTGCACTTAAAAATAGTGACTCGAAATTTAATATAATCAGTTTCCCATATGTCTTCAATAACTCCAAAATATGATGTTGATGCAGAAATTGGGTTTTTATCTTTGACACTCGAAAAATGCACTGCTTCAGCGAATACCATCACACCACTATTCTGAACGGTACTCTTGTCATCCAGGTTTTTTGTGTAAAATGTGTAGCCATTGATATCAAAACCAAACCAAGTGATCACATTAAAAGATGGTCCCCCTGATAACCACTTCAATGTTTCTGATACAGATATATCTGAGGTGACTTTCTCTTTAAACCATGAAACAAATGTCTTCTTATGCTCAATCATCAACCACTTTTCATTTCTTTTCTGATATCGTAACTTTAATTCAGCAATATGTGAGGATATATATGGTTGAACCTCATCTGTGTTGTTCAAAATGTATAAATGTGCTTGCATCACTTCATCACGTGGAATGAACTTTACCTTTAAGCCTCGAACCCCTCTACCTTCTCTGTCAACTGTCATATGTCGAGATAGAGGGAGACCAATATGCTCCACCTCATTCAAATAATCAGTACAGAACTCAATCACCTCTTCTGATACATATTTTTGAACAATAGAGGCCTCTGGTCGATAAGGATTTTTAACATATCCTTTCAAAATTTTCATATATCTTTCAAAAGGATACATCCATCTTAAATAAACAGGCCCACATATTCTTATCTCACGCACCAAATGAACCAATAGATGAACCATTATATCAAAAAATGTGGGTGGGAAATACATTTCTAGTTGACAAAGAATAAGAGTTGCTTCATTCTCCAACAAATCTAAAAAATTTGGATCAACGACTTTGCTACAAATGGATTTAAAGAAATTACATAACCTGATGATTGTCTTCCTGACAGCTTTCGGTAATATACCACGCACTGCTACTGGTAGAATTTGTTGCATTAACACATGACAATCATGTGATTTCATACCTATTAATTTACAATCCTTCAATGACACAAAATTATTCACATTTGAAGAAAAACCGTTGGTTACTTTAATACCATGAAGACACCGACAAAAATTCATCTTTTCAATCTTGCTTAATGTGTGACAAGCCAGAGGTAAATATGTTCTTTTTCCTTTCACAGCGGGAGCTAACTCCAAACGTATTCGCATTAATATCAAGTCCAATCTAGCATGTAATCCATCTTTTGTCTTTCCTTTTATGTCTAACAAAGTTCCAATCAAACTATCACATATGTTTTTCTCAACATGCATAACATCAATGTTATGTTTTATCTCTAAAAATCTCCAATAAGGTATTTCGAAAAAAATAGACTGCTTCTTCCAGATATGTTTTTGTAAACCAGAACTTTTTCTCTTTCCAAATGTTGAATCAATATCTTTCACTCTGTCATAATCAGCTGACAATGGTTGTGGGGGGAGGTTGTATTCTTGTAAACCGTTAAATGCTTTTCTCAATCTATGATAAGGATGATCAATTCGCAAAAATCTTCGATGTCCCATGTACACTGTCTTTCTTCCATTCTGCAATTGATAATATGAAGTTTGTTCTTCACAAATTGGACATGCTTTATGTCCCTTAACACTATATCCAGATAAGTTTCCATACGCAGGAAAGTCGTTTATAGTGAACATTATCATAGCACGCAAAAGAAAATACTCTTTCTTGTATGCATCGAAAACTATAACACCTTTCTCCCATAGCAGTTTTAAATCCTCAATCAATGGTGTAAGATACACATCAATATCATTTCCCGGTTGTTTTGGTCCAGAAATCATCAAGCTCATCATAACATATTTTTTCTTCATACATAGATGTGGGGACAAGTTGTAAAGTACCAGCAAAACAGGCCATGAACTATGTTGGCTACTGAGGATCCGATATGGATTCATTCCATCAGTACACAATCCCATTCTGATATTTCTAACTTCACTTCCAAAATCATGAAATTTTTTATCAAAACACTTCCACTGTGGTGAATCGGCAGGGTGACGTAAGTTACCATCAGAAATGCGCTCATCTGAATGCCATCTTAACCTTTTTGCATCATTTGAATTTGCAAATAGACGCTTCAAACGAGGAATAATTAGAAGGTACCAAAATGCTTTAGATGGAGTTTTGATTTTGGTACCTAAAAATAAATCAGAATTGAATTATCAGAATTGATTGAAGAAAATATTGGATGATATCATTGGAAAGTAAAAAAATTGATTTTTCATAACGTTACATGACATCACCTGAAAATGAATCTGAGTTGACTTTCTCATCCATCTTATAGCGCGATGTTCCACATGTAGGACAACTTGATAAATGTTCATTTTATTTCCTATACAGTACACAATCATTGGGGCAAGCATGTATCTTTTTATACCCCAATCCCATTGGGCATAATATTTTCTTCACCTCATAATTGGAATCTGGAAGCCCATTGCCTTCTGGAAGAAGCTCTTTTAAAAGCTCAAGTAAACTGGAGAAACTTTTATCACTCCACCCATTTTTTGCTTTTAAGTTAACTAATCTCAAAACTGCTGATAACACTGTATATTTACTGCAACCTGGGAATAATGGTTTCTCAGAATCTCCATACAATCGTTCAACAGTTGGTGTTTTTTCGATGGTTTCAACACCTAAATCATGAATTAATTCTTCAATACGATCCTCTGCCTCATTATGAATATCGTCATCAACATTGGATGTTGAATTTTCAGTTCTTTCACCATGCAAGATACAACGTGTATAATTAAGGCTAAAACCATAACAAATGAGATGATCTTTGATTTCTCTGAAGTTTAACTTTCTCATATTTACACACTTCACACATGGACAGAAAATCAAATCAATATTTTGATTATGCCGTTTAGCAAATTCCAAAAAATTGTCAACTCCTCTTTCATATTCACTAGTAGTTCTTCATAGATAAATCCAATTATGATCCATTAATACCTGATATCACAATATAATTGATGAATATATTAAAACATAAAAACATTTAAATATCTATCAGATAAATTGTAAACAAAAACATATTCCATAAAAACTATTGATAATCAGATAAAAGACATCAGATATGAAACACGTTTACAAATACAGTAAACAGTTAATTTTAATATTATATACATGTGTGTTATATTGAAATACAAGGACAAAATGGTTAAATCAAAGGTTTCATTTTTTGAAAATAAAGTTTCATGATATAAATATTATATGAATGACATACAAGATAATATGATTTCTCACTATGACTACTATTGATCACACTATATTTATTTTTTTATTCATTTGATGTAACATGAATGAATCATGGAAAAATTAATGTGAAAAATAGTGCAATAACTATCCTTATTTAAGACAATGTGTATTAAGAGACATGATACAATTTTTGGTGACTATGATAACTCAACTCCCTCAATCCATGAGTTTTATAATAGGGAACTATGAACATATAAATTCATTATGGAGGGATAAAAATTCCATTGCATATTGTAGGTGACAACTTACACCCCCATCCATGGGTCTATTGCAGCAAAACATGTCAAGGAATGGATCAACATGAAGAGAAATATATTATCCATCCATGAAAGATTAGATCATGAGAATGTTTTATTTGCAGCCTATGACTTAGAGGGGGAAGTAAATCATTTCATAACTATTATTTAGAGGGAGAGAAAGATGAATAAATATAATCAATGGAATGAGATTAGTTTAAGAGGACATTTATTAAAAATGCATGAATCTAACCCCACATATGAAAGTGGAAAGGTATTTTTGAACATTAATAGAGGGATAATGATTATATTATTATCTACGAAGAAATAATTACAATACATTATGATTCTAGTCGTATTATGGACATTGCAAGAAAAATTATTTATTATATAATGGCATGAAAATAATTATTCAAATTTTTTTAACATAATAGATAGTGGTAATTATTCATGTCTTAGTTAAATGATGAGAACCAAAAAGAATTGAGGAATTTGGCATGGTAAATCTCAAGAAGGAATGAAATAACAACAAATACATGAAAAAATGTGAGTGAATTCATTTAACACAATAAAATTATTTTTTTGAAGAAGAATTTATTAAAATGGAAATGGAATTAAAAATATAGTACTTCATAATGTAATGAAAGATCATTTTAAACAGGAATAATGATAATACAAACAAAAAAATTGAAGTTCAACCCGAATGGAGATGTTAAATCCAAACTGCGACCGGTATAATTACTTCCAAAAACAAACAATATCAAATCTACACCAACAATGATAATACAAACAAAAAATAATGATAAATTACAACTAAAATCTAACCAATAATCAAAATCACGCAAAATAGGGTTATTGATAAAGAAATAAACAATGGGATATGAAACAAGAGATAAATAGGAAGAACACATACCCAAAATCGTGCAGACGAAAAAAAAACCTTCAACAATGGCCGTCCAAGATCGAAAATCAAGTTCGAAGGTCGTCGGGAGTCCGAAGCGCCACAGCGGAACTCGATTTCGACGGACGAACAAAATGAGGGTTTCTGACCGTGAATATTTTTAAAAGACTTTTCGCGTCGGTTTTAAGAAAAACCGACGCCAAAATGTTGTTTTAAAATTTTCGGCGTCGGTTTTCATGAAAACCGACGCCGAAACATTTTAAAAATTTATTTTCCGCGTCGGTTCTCAGGAAAACCGACGCGAAATATATTTTTTTTTATGAGTTTCGGTGTCGGTTTTCATGAAAACCGACGCCGAAACATTTTAAAAATTTATTTTCCGCGTCGGTTCTCAGGAAAACCGACGCGGAATATATTTTTTTTTATGAGTTTCGGCGTCGGTTTTCATGAAAACCGACACCGAAACATTTTAAAATTTTATTTTCCGCGTCGGTTCTCAGGAAAACCGACGCGGAAAATATGTATACTAATATTTTCCGCGTCGGTTTTCTTAAAAACCGACGCGAAAAATCAACGCATAATATTATTCGCGTCGGTTCCTAGGAAAACTGACGCGGATAATATGTATACTAATATTTTCCGCGTCGGTTTACTTCAAAACCGATGCGAAATATCAACGCGTAATTATTTTTGGCGTCGTTTTTTTGTATAACCGACGCCAAAAATTCCCCGCACATACTATTCGCGTCGGTTTTTAAAAAACCGACGTTATTACGACGACGTTAAAGCCCGTATTTCCACTAGTGTAACTAGGGTCGGGGTGTTACAGTTGGTATTAGAGAAATTTTAGTACAAACCTTGGAACCTAGATTTATATAAAATCTGATTAGAGCACATAGACTTAAGATGGACTTTGAGGATTGGTATAGAAGAACTTCCTAGAATTTTGGTATTGTAGAGATTTTGTGAGTTTTCCGAGAAATACATCCCTGTCTGGATATGAGCAGGTAGAGGTGGCTCTGGAACAGATGTACCTAGAGGTAAAACCCGAAAACACCGCTTTGAGCTAGACTCGAACGGGAACTGGTGCACGACAACAGGACTTGCTGCACTCTTGGTTACGACACTCCTGGGGGATATGCTTAGGATAACTCTCATTTTCTTTAAAAATCATTATGAAGGGTTTATGAGTATATACTTCCTCGAAGGAGACATTTTTATGATTATGGATTATATCCATAAACTATTTAATTTATGTTATGTGTTTTACAAGTTTGGGATTAGGTATTGTTATTCAGAAACTAATCTAATGTATGTCATTGTTTAGAAATGATGCCTAGTAGAAGGAATGAGAACTCTAGCAATGCACATGATACAAAGAGAAAGAAGGATCATATATTTCATGGTCTTAAGACAGAGTTTATAAGATAAATAGTCTCACATGTATTATCATCATATGAAGAAATAATATCATGTGTTGATAAGATAAGTAAAGAGTTTACTAAGTCCTATGGCTTTGAAGGGAAGCAAGAGAATAAAAGGATGGAAGAGAGAAAGATGGATAAAGGGAAGAGGGAAAAGAAGAATTTTCCTATATGTGATAACTGTGGAAAGAAACACCATGGAACTTGCCTGAAAGGAATGGGAGTTTGTTATAAGTGTGGAGGAAAAGGGCACAAAGTACGTGACTGCAAGGGTAAGAAAATGGTTTCAAATGTACAATGCTTCATTTTCAAGGAGTTTGGACACTACACAAACTTATGTCCCAGTCATCATACTATGCCGAAAATGATGCTATTGGACAATAATCATGTTAGGATACTACCATAGATGAAGAGGAATGATTAGAGTTCTTGTGTTGATTATGGCATTTGATAGTTGTATCAACAATGTACTTGTTATAAAAATTATGGAGTATATAAGGATTGTACTGCAGTACTATTTCATTAAGGACTTAAGATTGTGTGGAACAAAAAAAAGTGACTCAATAGCAGGTTAAATTTTTGGAAAATATATGGTTGAGAGAAAGATAAACCATAATATGGTTCTAATACTGAGGTAGTGATTTTAGAATAATACATGATTGATTTGGATAAATTATATTGGATATTCTTGACTACCTTGAATCTGATTAATGATTTGTATATTCCATCATTGTTGGGGTTTAAAACATTTTTGGATTGATGAAGTATATCCATCATTCTATATGGAATAAGGGAGCATGAATGTAATCAATAAGGATTATGGTAATTCAGAATGTTTCAGTGTTGTAAAAGAATACATGATGAACGAATTAATATGCTATTACGGGGTAAAAAGGATCTACATTATGTTTACCTTCCTTATAAATGTTGGACTGTGAGTTTGGACAGACATATTATGGATAAATTCCTGTTTGAGATTAAATTTGGATTGCCATAAAAGGACAACCCAGAGGTCGGGCGGCAACCCGTCGCAACTGGCAAGGCCGTGAGACTTGAACCCGCAACCAAAGGGCGACAAGGGTGTATCATGTACCATTGGCCCATGAGATGCCCTGGATTGAATAATTTAGTTCTTTTTAAAAGATCTGGTAGATTAATTATAAATTCGTTTATTTTGGAACCATGTACGAATAGTATAAATAGAATTTTTTTACGTTCTGTTATCTTTTAGAGTGAAAGATGAGTTTGTTGTAGAAATTTATTAATGGATAAAACTCTAATTATAAAGTAAGTATATCTCCTTATGATCTTAGCCAATCTCATAAACAAATTCCTTAACATTAAGAAAAGGAACTTAAAACAAAAATGTTGTCCTAGATTGTACCTTAAATCATCACTAATTTATGGCTTTGGGATTGTTGGCCTTTTCATATCCATGTTCTCTACCACTCTCCATCAGATAATTGATGGTTAGATTTCACTTCCATGTCTATATATTCCTACATGGAACCCTAGTATGTGTTATTTTCAGTAATCTTCATACTTTACACTCTTTATTTTAAATAGAGGCCTCATTATTTCATTTTTCGATGTGGGATTTCAACTAAGATATTTTGAAACGTCAAAAATGTGTTATCCTAATCCCCTATATTTTGTTGAACCGATGGTATTTCAAATCCTTATAGATTAGTGAATTTAAGGACCTCAATTTTACACTTGTTTGTGATTGATGACCTCAATCACTACCTATAAATATTTACTTTTTTCCTCCCATTATATGTCTCTAATTTCCACCAATGTTCTCCTAATCAAGATCATAATTTGGTGGTGACCCCTTCATTTCTCTTTTCCTCAAATTAAGACTAAATTTTAGTAACCCAATTTCCGATGTGGATTTTCCCACAAATATATTTTCTATTTTTAACCTTTTATTTTTTAAGAACAATTTCAAATTGCGAGGACGCAATTTATTGAAGGATGGTAGAATGTAACACCCCAAGATTCTACGGTATGCTTCTCTTTGAATAATGCGATAGCCTGTGTTGTACACAACATCTAATTCTATCACACCACAACCAATCAAACTAGCCGTTATGAATAGTAATACCTACTTTTTCATATTTTAGAAATTCTATCTCTCAAAATGGACTTAGTTTTTGGATTCGGAATATCTAATTTAGCCTAGGGTGAAAATTTGGAACTTTTCGGATAACATTTATATTTTGATGAATATTGAAAATTACTAAATTTTAATTAAAAACAACTTTTTAATAAAAATAATTTATATTGATAAATTATGAGTTTTATTGGTTTTAAAGTATATTTATAATATATTTTTACCATTTAATTCAATGTTTGTCATTGGACATAATTTCACAATTAAACGAGACATAAACAAGTGCCAATCTTTTGATGGTTATTATCTCTTAAAAACACGCTTTTTGTTTTAACAATGGGAATTAATTTTAAATTAATTTCTGACACTTCTGTGTTTTGAATTTGAAGAAATGGATTTCATATTTGGAATCAGGATGATCAAATTGTGTAAATAGGTGACTTTTATTTTTAGACATTTTGAATAATTACTGCGGTAAATATTTTATTTATCATTGTTAAAGGGTAAATCCGGTAAATAAGGGTTAAAAAATAATATTATAATAATAACAAAATTACCCTAAAACATGTCCTAGACTTATTGGTTGATACAAGGCCGACCATGGGCATCTTTGGGTTGATTTTGGGACCCCATGGAGCCACTTGTAGGTGATAGGGACACTTTATTTTAATTAAGTTAAAATGAATACCAAAATGACACAAGCATATATCGTTTAGAAAAACAATTTTTACATAGGGTGATATAAGTTGGATTTTAGAATATAAATATTCATTAGAAAGATAAAAATATTTCCTACATAATTATATTTAGACATTATATAATTTAATTTATTTATGACACAATGATGATGTCATAATTACTGTAATAGTGAAAAATTAAAATAATTGATATTATAAATACCCAAATAAATATAATTTGAAACTTTTAATGAATTAAACTAATTTTCTAGGATAATATGATATATTAGGATTGATTTAATTGACTTTTTTCGAAGTAATCAATCTGTTTTGAGTTTCACAAAAATCAACTATTGAATAGTGTCAAAATTGACATAAAAGAGTTTTTAAAACAAATATTATATTATTAATTGATATTAAATTCCTAAAAATCTAAGGTTTGGAAAAGAGACTTATATCATGATATTTATATCATTAATGGACCACTTGGGGGTTTCTGGGATGTATATAGTAAGTTTATTAACTATATAATATAAAAATACAAAGTGACATGGTAAATGTCAAACTAATTAACTAAGAGTTAAAACTAAAATATAAGGTTAATATAATGACCCAAACCTGTCTAAATTTTATTGGTTGAATGGTTTTCGACCTATCCCCACCTTAACCTTTTAATAATCAACTTTGGAGCCATTATAAACCAAATAAGAATTTATTATAAACTAATATTTCTAGCTTTTCCAAAGGTACCCCTCACCCCTGTTATAAAAGGGTACTCCTCCTTCTCATTTCTTCACACCTTCAAAGACTTTTGGTTCAGCAAACCTCTGCCCAAATACTCTTCCAACTTCCCACACTACAACCTAGAGGCCTTAGTTTGATCAGAAAGCAAACCTAAAGAGCCCTTTTGATCAAATCAAAAGGAAGAACCCGAAGAAGAGGTAATGTTTTCACCACCCCTTTTCAAGTTCCTTTCTTCTTCCACTTCTTCTTTCGTTGTTATTACTATTATAAAATAATAACTCCAGTATCTTATATATACTATTATGTTATTATAAACATGGTAAAACCATATTTCAGTATTCTATACATCCTTTTAATGACATGTCACCATATGTGCGTACGTACGGCTTACCATCTCCACGTCGTGGTGTAATTGTTATTCAAAACATTATTATTTGGATGGGTATAATAATGATGTGTAATTCATGTAAATACTAAATATAACCTGATAATTATTCTGTATATATAATATGCCATCCATTTATATATTATTTTAATATCAAAAGAATGATATTGTCGCTCGTGCGTACGTACGGACTACCGTCTCCACGAACGCAATGAGATTCATTCTCCATCGTATCCATTCAAGTATAATTATCATTTGATGATTTAAAAATAATGTTTAAGGACTTGATATAATTCTAGATATGAATAATATAAAACCTATCCATGACAAACATGGCTTATGTAACAAAACATATAAAAGAAAATGAGTAAGTTAACACCCAAAACGACGATAATACTAAGATATTATTAACAAAGCAATGTTAAAAGATCATATATGATATCATATGAATGTATATGATTCTTGTATAATATAATAACAATTATTTCACTATTATACAAGATTTTAACCCACCCCAACCAAGTAAAAGTAAAAGGTAAGGGTTTATTTCGCAATCTCTTCATTATCTGAGGCTATTTATACATAATAATCTACTGGGATCTCTTTATCATCCACATCCATGTTTCTTAAAAATGAATTTCAAAAAAAAATTACTATTTACTATAATATGGGTTAAAGTAATTTATACCCTTGTTTGACTTTTTATAAGAGGTTTATAAAGGAATCTTTCTGTCGTTTTCCAAACAAGGTTCTTTTTAACCTTTTCGACAAAATTAAGGTAAGAAAGTTTTTTTTTAACTTATACGGCGGGTGCGGCTATTTAACGCCATTATAAAATTGTCAAAGATTACCTTACAAGCTTACAAGGATATTTTCAATGTAAATGTTTTTATTTTATAATTATGAGACTTTTAAATGATTTCAAAATGAATATTTTAAGAATTTCATAAAGGTACTCTTTATCAAAATCAAAATTTTAAATGTTTTAAGGATTTATCTTTCTAAATCTTTTTAATTAATGTCCATGTCTTCAAAATGTTTTTTAAGGATTAATTTATATGGACATGAATGTTTTTAAAATGTTAATTCCTTTCAAAAGTATCAAAGTGGTATGGGACACTTTGATTCAAAAAACTCTTTTTAATTACTTCCATTATAAATGTGTGACTTTTAAATGATTTCAAAAAAAAGAGAGATATTTCTCTCAAATAGTTTTGATTTCTCTGTTTCAACATCCTTTGATGGATTTTATGATTATATGAAGTTGATTTATTATGATACAAAACTTCCATATTGTATTGAGGGTTTTGTGATATGTTTGACTGTGGATGTGTTATTTTCATACCATTCATGGTTTATGGAGAAATTATTGAAATTTCGTATTCTAGTTTTAATATGAATGTTTATGTTATGTTTAAAACTTTACATATGGGAATTCATTGGACTTAGTAAGTGATGGGTGGAGCCCGCTATAGCTCCTCGATGCATCGATAGGTCCCATGAGACAAACTAGTGTCTTGGAACAAGGCCTTGATAAAATCTTATTTGTAATCTTGGCACGAGGCCTTGGCTATGTGGTTATGATAGTCTGGCATTATGAATTCCATCATTATGAAAGTGGTTATTGATATTGCATGTGATTATTCTATTAGTAGAATATCCATTTGAATACGTAAATGGCATTATTTTATTTTATTTTTGTCATACTATGTTGAAGTTCAAGTTTAAAAGGCTTTTGTTTTAGTTATACATTGCCTTAAATGATTATTCTTATTTATGAAAGTTTCTGCTATATTGTTATCCTTACTGGGCAATTGAGCTCACCCCTTTTCTATGTTTAATTTTCCCAGGATGTGAAAATGTAAATTATGAATGACCTATAGGGATATTATGAGGGGTTAATAGTGTGGACTATGGAGACAATATGTTGTTGTAGTAGTTTTTCACTTTATGATGTAATGTAAAACTTTATGAATATATCTACTATTTCCAAGGCTACTAAACCAATCGGTATTTCGAGATTTGATCTTTCTTTTGATCATGCGAATGTTATTTAATAATGCACCGACTCTAGGTAACTAGGGTCGGGGTGTTACATTTACCAAAAAACAAGTTGGTTCCATCAGACTCCAAATAACTTTATGATCATGATTATAGATGACAATTTTTTGAAATTAAAAACATAAAACTAGTAAAATTATGTTTAAATGATAGTTATAAATATCGACATAAAACATTTTTTCATTAATTTCAATTTATTTTTTTTGAATACCATGGGATGTTACATTATCCCCACCTTCTGGAAATTGCCTCCTCATAATTTTATTTAATTATTAAACATGTGAGTGTATTTTTCTTTCATAGAATTTTCAGACACCCATGTTTCTTCTTCAACCATATGGTTTATCCACAAAACCATTACCTAGTGGATTACCTTATTCCGCAATACATGTTCCTATCGATCAAGAATTGGAACTAGTTTATATTCGTATGAAAGGATCTCTTCCAGTTAAATTGCTTCTGGGATCAATAAATGTGATGAATATTGCACATACTTCCTCAACATCGAAATATGAAAAAAATTGTGTACCTCAGAAAAACTTGGAGAAAAATATACTCGGTATGCAACTTGTCCAAATTTCATCAGGATATCAGAAGTACAGAGGAACTGCAGACATAGATTCCCTTTCTTACCAAAACATATTACACTTTTCCAAGGAGAGATTTTAAGGAAAAATGGTCACCTACCTAGAGATAGAAGTCTTTTCTTTTATTATCTGCATTACTTTTATACCTACTCTGAGCTACCCTCATGCGATGTTGGATCATCTTCACTTTCTCATCGACTTACTCTACTTATTATGGCCCCATCAACATTATTTCACTGAATTCATCCCAAAATGATGGAGTCCAACACTACTTCCCATTAAATGCCTCTAAAGGTGTCAACTCTATACTGGTATGAAAACTATTAATATATGAAAACTCAACTAAATAAAAATGATTTTCTCAACTTCCATGGTAGTCCATTGAACAAGTTCAAATCGTATCCTCCAAAGTATGAATTGTTCATTCTGACTACCCATATGATTGAGGATGAAAAACTGTACTAAAATTTAATTCTATGCCCAATGACTTCTGAAGACCATTCCAAAAGATAGAATTTAACTCGGGATCCCAGTTAGATACAAAAGAAAGAGAACTCTGTGTATCCTAACAATCTCTTTGAGGTACTGTCGAGAAAGTTGATCTGCAGACACTGTCCCTCGAATAGAAAGAAAATGTGCATATTTTCTCAGTCGATCAACAACAACCCAAATCGCATTATTACCTCTAGAAGCCATAGGTAGTCCCACCATAAGGTCCATCGATATATTCTCTTATTTCTATTCTGGAACTAGAAAATTGTGACAACCCTGATTTTTATTACACAATTAATCATAATTTATTACATAAGCATCACTTGATATGACATAGAAGATCTAGAGGTCTAGTGTCTTTGGGTATTAGGATCATTACATAACATCTTAAAACATTAAATACAACATCTTTATTGAAAACATCCTTTACATGACCACTATATTCCCTCGTACTTAGAATTGCATGGGATAACCTAAGGACATGCATAAGAAAAGGGGGACCTATAAATCCCAGTAAGGGAATAATAATGGAATAAAATGAGGAATACAATACATGTTATACAATAGTCATATCAACAGAGCACAATAGAAGCATAAACATAGAGGCATGATAAAGCATGATAATCATAACATTGAAGTGTGGCAATAACACTTGACATGGAATTAGCATTAGCCAAGGCTCATTGCACATGGAACATGATTAAACCATCATTGCACATGAAGCATGGGTAAACCCTCATTGAACTTGAATTATCATGAGTAAACTCCCATTGCACATGATGTATCATGATACTATACTTTACCCAATGCATTGGAGTGCTATAAGGGTGCACCCTTCTTAAACATTTCATTTCATGAATAAGTATTCCACATGCATCATAAAACATTGAATCATTCAACATAATATTTAATTTCATGATAAATTAATGTGTAATAAATACATGAAACTCTTTAAAAAATAAGTAATTGTTCATAAAGGTGAATACCATTGATAGATAAATGGGCATGGTATTCACTACATAATGACTTTGGCTTGGAAAAGCGCGGTGCAATTTTGGCAGCATAACGGTGTGACGTAAGAACTCTTAAAAATGGTTGATATAGAGAAAGGGGTGTCTCATAATATTTACATGACATTGACAATAAGGGTTTATATAGATACATGTCCCAATAAATGTAATGGAATTTAGATTCATGTCACTAAAAAATTTCTTGAATGTAAATGAATAGAGAGGAATTCCTTCTGGAATTTCAGCATAGTAACTGGTGTACATCGAAGGAACTCAATGAGAGAGAAAGAGGCCTCCAATTATTCAAACATAAATAGAGCAGTATTGGGGAGGTTTGAAACCATACCCCAACATTTAAAATTTAAATTAAAAGGGCATGACAATTTAAAGAGTATTTGTCAAAATGAGAAAGGAAGAAAAAACCTTACTTGGAAGTGTGCTTCCAAAGGCTTGAGAGAGGATTGAGAGAGGATTATGGGGAGCTTGGGGAACCTTGTAAGGATTATAGAGAGAGTAGGGAATAGGTTGGATGAACTTAAAATGCATTGAGTTATGAGGATGATGTATCTTGGGTGGGTTTATATAGGAAAGGTGAGGGAATTATTTATTATTTAGGTCTGGGAGACCTCACATTAAACTAATCCAAACCACAAACCAGCCTATGGTTTTTTCCCATGGTTTTTGGAAAATTGAAGTGGAAAAAAAAATTTATATGGCCAAAGTCAGAACTTCATAAAATAATTGGGTTTCTTATGGGGAGGTGAGTCACACTCCTAAGGAAAACAATTTAAAAAGACAACATGTTTAATATGACTTGAAGGGTCCATTAATTATTTGTAAAATAAGTAAAATAAACCCAAAATCACATTATGTTAATGGAAAGACATATATTGGCTGAACATAATGTTTATAGTATTTTATTACATCACTATTGGGTCATTATGATGTCATAAAACACAATATTTATTTAAATAGTGTTTAATTTTTACCCAAAAATTCTACTGTCTTAGAAAATTATGTAAAATTCACAATTGGACAATTTTGACAACATGATTACAAAAATAATATTCATTTTATCTGAATAACTTTCTAAATATATTAATCTTCCCTTTTAAAATAAAAATTGATATTTATCGAAAATTCATGGGTTTTGACAAAAATGGCTTTCAAACCTTAATAAAAATTAGAATTGCATTCATAAAATTATACGATCATTTATATTTAATAAACATTAATCTAATAACAATAATATTATTATATTAAAATATTATTTAATTCAAAAATCCATTAATTCATCAAAATATATTTCTTAGTTGAACATTAACTAATAATACTATTTGTTATTAAAAAACTATTTACAAGGTAACAATAATAAAATTAAATATATTCATTATTATATACAAAAATAATGTATAGAAACATTGTGATAAGGTCTTGTTACATAAAAACTTATAATACAAACATAAGGCTAACGAGTAAGGTGTGTGATAGTGACAGACTCTTGTGGTGGCTCGGATAACATTACTCGGGTGGTAATCTCTATCAACTTCCACTTCTCTCATAGGTGGTCACACTCGAGCTTGACATATTCAAGCTCAGCTTGGGCTTGGTCAATAGTAAATACCAAAGAAGAAACCTCCTTTTTTAGATCATTCAAATGGTATTTGTATGGTTAATGTCTACTGGATGAGGTTTTCGCTTCCTTTGTCTGAGTAAATTGGATTTTTTAAAACCCCATATTTATACTAATCATGTGATCACTATTCAATGGATATATTAGCAACGATCACAATTCAAAAAATAAAACCAAATAAGTTTACATTTTATATAAAAATTTTATATAAAGAGACATTTAATTAGATCAAGAGGAATTTCCATTAATGAAAGTTTGGGTCGTTACAAAAAGGTTGTAGCATCCCATTTGGTAACTGTTTCTTTTCTTTAACCTATTGACAAGTCAAACATTTCATGGTCAAATCACCAATATTTCTATTCCTTCCATCCCACAAATAATCCTTATGAAGGTCTCTATACATCTTAGTACGGCCATAATGAACTGAAAATGGAGAATTATAAGCTTCATACAGTAAATCATTCTTCAACTGGGAATAATAAAGAACACAAAACCTTTTACCAAATCTTAACACACATCGTTGTTAATATTAAATTATGGAAACGTGACAATTTTAAGTGATTATACATTTTCTTTAGCTCATGGTCTTCATTCTATGATTGCTTAATTATGGATGACAAGGATGAATGCACTGAAACATGAAACAAAACAGAGATATTTTTTACACCAACAACTTCTAATCCAAAATTCATCAAATCATTAATAAAGGGATATTGTTCAAATGTAACATGGTTAATAATGCATGATGTTTTCAACTCAAGTCTTCTTCCACTTTATTTGCTTTTCTAGGATGGTAATTTATTGTGAAATAATAATCCTTTATCAGTTCAAGTCATCTTGTCTTCCTCATGTTTAATTCCTTTTGAGTGAATATATACTTTAGACTTTTATGGTCTATATATATTTGACATTTGGATCCATATAAATGATGCCTCCAAATTTTCAAAGATAAAACCACAACTATCAATTCCAAATCATGTGTGGGATAATTTAACTAATGAGGTTTTAGTTTTCTTGAATCATAAGCAATTACCGGATCATTCTGAATCAAAACACAACCAATTCCATTCAATTAATCATCATTGTAAATTAAAAACTCACCATTTCTAGAATGAAAGGCCAAAATTAAATCATTCACCAATCCTTTCTTCATTTTATGAAAACGACATCACATTATTCTATCCAAATAAATTTAAACCCTTTTTCCTATTAATGTAGTTATTGGGATACATAACCATGCAATGTTCTTAACAAACTCTTAGTAATAACCTACAAATCCAAGAAATCTATGAATCTCTGTAACATTTGTTGATCTTGATAAACTCCTTTTTTTAGAAATATCATCCATTATTACATCCTTATTTTCAATGTGCCTAGGAAAAGAAATCATTTGCAACCAAAAATCACACTTGCATAATTTTTCATTCACTTTATTTTTCCTGTATGGTTTGTAAAAAACCCTTAGATATTTTTTGTGCCCCTATTTATTTTTAGAAAAATACCATAATTTAATCAATAAACACAACCAAAAAATTATCCAAGAACTCAAGAAATGTTCTATTCATTATATTCTTGAATACAGAAGATGCATTAGTTAAACCAAATGGTATAACAAAAAATTCATAATTCCTATATCTAGTAGGAAAAGCTGTTTTCCAGATGTCATCCTCCTTCCCCTTTAGCTGATAGTATCTAGTTCTCAATTCAATCTTGAAAATGTACTGAGCTCCCTGGAGCAGATAAAACATGTCATCTATGTGAGGAAAAGGATACTTTTTTTAATAGTGATGTTATTCAAAGCTCTTTAATCGATTCAAAGCCTCATGGAACCATATTTCTTTTTTACAAACAAAACAGTAGCACCCCATAGTGAAGTGCTAGTAAGAATGAATCCTTTATCAAGAAAATCCAAAAACTAATTTTTAAATTCAAGAAGTTCTATTTGATCCATACGATATGGGGGTTTTGAAATTGGATTAGCATCAGGAACTATTAAAATTGTGAGTTCGACTTCCCGATCAGGTGTGACACAGGGTAAACCATCATGAAAAATATCAAGGTATTCATTTACCACTAGCACATCATTAATCTGAACAGTTCCCTTATTTTCAAAAATATGAGTAAGATAACTTTCATTTCCATAATTTAACTCTTTCTTATCTTCCTGATATTTTATCAATTGTATGGGTTCATTCATTTATACAAACTGAAAATAGTTCTGAAAAACAACTTCTTTGGCTCTACATTCAATTTTATCATGATAAACATAAATCCAATCCAATAAAAAATAACATCAAACTCCACTAAGGGAAAAAATATGGTTTTCGGGTAATTTCATTCCAAAACACATAATATAAAGATTCTTATAATTCATCTTTTCTATAATATTTCCCCTAGTGTTTTAACAATAAGATTCTGTCTCATTTTTTGAGGTGATATTTTCAATTTACCATAAAATTTCTTAGAAATGAAGGAATGTGTATACCCTGTATCGAACAAAACTTTAGAAAAATCTCAGTACAAAAAAAAAGTACCTGATAAAACATTTTTGGATGGCCTGATGTCTACTAATGTATTCATGAAGGATCTCACTACACCTTTCTTCTTATAGTCTGGCTTCTTTTCGTCATTCACATCTCTCTCTGGTTTGGCATTTTCATAATGAACCATCTCACCACATTTACAACACATTACAATTTTCTTATTAGGATTTGTCTTAGGATCATTTTCATTACCATCTCGGGCCATATGTCTAAACTTTCCACATCAAAATATTCTTCCCAGTTTTGGTAATACATTCTAAAGGGTGCTTCTTTCCACACTTTTTACAAAATGGAAACTGGATTTTCTTACCATCAGATTTTTTTGGTTGATTCTTACCCATCACTTTCTATCTAGACCACATCTTCTCCCTGTTTCAAAAAATGCACATTATTATAGGAAAACTCCATCTCTTCCCTCTGAGCACATCAGACATGTTTCTCATAACTTTTGAATTCATGGGAGACCAACGCCCTCTGATTCCTTGGATTCAATCCTAAGTAAAATAGGTTGATATTTCTATCAAGATCCAGAATAAGATTTGGTGTATACCTTTCAAGTCATGTGATGTTTTATTCATAAACATCCACTGAGTACTCTCCCTTTTTTTCAATTCAACGAATTGATTTTCCATCCTATGTTGCACCACCTTAGATAATATTTTTCAAGGAAAAGACTTTCAAATTAATCCCACTCTAAGTCATGAATATTTTATCAATCCCTGATATTCATTACCATTGACCACCACTAATCAGCTTCACCTTCAAAAAAATGGAAAGACATACCTTTTGATTATCTGAAAATCACATAACATCAAATATCTTTTCAGGATTTAATCCATCCATCAGCCGCTACTGGGTCAGAAGATCCATTGAAAGTAGGAGTGTGTTATCTCAAAAATTGTTCCATTATTGTCATGTTTTATTGTGGTAACTTTGGTTTTTCTCTTTCATGGATTAAACCACAATTTATTTCCTACGTTAGATGATCTATTACTATCACAAACTGCTCAGTTCCACTCCCTACCATTTGGGGATACAGATTCATAGGGATATTGTTCTATCGATGCCTCTCCTCTTCAGCTTCCCTATTTCTTCTATAGACAACAATTATAAACAAACATAACTTAAATGAAGAAAAATTGTAATCTTTAAATTATATAACATTTCAAATTAACCATAGAGTAAAAAAAATTTATGTTATTATATTAACATCATCTTAACCCCTAATGAAATATGAACCATCTCTGATACCAACTATAAGGACCTGTCTTTATTACATTACATAATATTGAATTTAGTCAAGAAAAAAAAACCTTTATCATTGTGTATTTTTTCAAGTATAGATATTTAGAGAAATAGGACATAATAAAGTCACAACATTAGACATTAATACAGTGTGGTACCATAAAAATAGTATTCATTTTATGAAAAATATAAAACGTTTCAAATAAAATATCATTTATTTGTAAAATCTTCAAACATTTAACATTGATTCTTTCATTGTCTTACAAATATTTATAACCTAGGAAAATAATTTAAAAATGTAGTATGATTACAAAAATCTTAGTAAGGGATATAAAAAGAAGGAAGGAGCACATTAGTCCATAAATCCTTGTAACATATGAAATCATTTTCAATAGATACACTTGTAACTCATATATACTTACTTTGTGAAGCATGATATTTCCACAAGATTACCATAATAAATAAGAAAATAACTATAACCATAAAGGTGTCTTGGGGAATTACTTACATAATCTTATAACCATCTTGGCTACCTTATAATTTGTAACCATCACGGCTACCTGATAATTTGTGTAACCATCACAGTTACAATTGAAGTAACCATACGTCCGACCTCCAACAAACCCATACCCAATGAATTGGAGGTAAATATAGGTCCCACCCTTCATCATAATCAATTCCCAAGGTCCCTAACCCAATCATACAACCTGAAAAATTACATTACAACATTACATTTGAATTTTGTAAAACAGAATATTTAAAGACAATTTTAAAAGAAAAGCCCCTTACATAAATCATATAATTGAAGGGAGAATTAATAGAGTGGATAGAATATATATATACACTCTAAATACACATAATTAAACATAATAAGAACAATCCCATCACACAAAATAATTTTTAATACCACATAGATAATGAAGTAGAATGTTAACCAAAAGAATGGAAATTGGTTTAAGAATTCCCTTCCCTCAGGTTTGTCATACATAAATATCATTTAAACCTCTAATATAATGGTTAAAAGAGTGTTATTAATTTATTAAAGAATCATATCCATATTTATAATACCTTATATGATCATTTCATTTCATCATTTCACCCTTTAATTGTTAGTATTTTATTCCTTTCATTGTTTTGGGTGTGTTCTTTACATGTTTTCCATGATCGGTTTATGATGAACGTTATTGTCGATTGGATGTCAAAATCTAGAATTGGAATGGAGTGGAATTTAAATATTTCAATAACCATAAATTATACCATTTATCATTTTTAATTCTTATATGAGGACTATTCATAAGTTAAAACATTAATTATGTTCGTTTAGATCATTTTAGTGGTTCTTTGATAATAACGACCTCATTTTGTTTTATAAAATTAAAAAATTTGTAAAAAGGAATTACAAAACCATGGATGAGAAATAATATGTTTATTATAACCTGATTCAAAAATAATAATGGATTCATGACCATACTTGAAGGAATTAAATAAAATTAAAATCACATCATCCACAATGTTAGAAATTCAACACATCAATGACAATGTTTTTATTCCTTGAACAAGTGGGAGTGGAGAAAGAAGATTGATGATGAATTTTACATGAACATGAGAACATCCAGAATGTAAAATATTTATATAGCTTCATGTCTCTTTGATATTAAGAGGTGAGTAAAGAAATAAGAGAATGGAATCTTGAAATAAATGAATATTTGAGAAATACCCTATAAAATTTCGGCATCCTAATAGTGTCGCTTAAAATTTCATAAAAATTTTTGATGAGAGAAAGGGGGTCTCTAGTCATTCATAAATAATATGGGTAGTTATAGGGATATGGAATAAAATATCCTAACATAATCCAAAGAAAATTAAAATGAAAAACATAAAATGAAAGAAAAGAAAGACAAAAAGTGGATGTTAACCTCTTCATCTCTTCTCCATGAGATCCTTCTTAAAGCCTTTGGTTTTGGCCTTTTTGTGAGACCAGCTACTCTAAAACGTGGAGAAGATTCTTGGGAGTCGTATTGGGCAGAACATAGGTAAGTATCAATGTTTGAGAGCTGTGGGAGGAAGAGTGGAATGAGGGTGGTATTTATAGTGGAGGAGATGGGGTATTTTTCATTATTTTAATCATTATTATAATATTTTTTCTCAAGAAAATGAATAGTCTTAATTCATGTGACCAAAAATAGTAATAATGGCATTTGAGTTCCAACCAAGTATCCATACATCACTTATGATGCCAGAAATAGTGTATTTTTTCGATAATTTGAATATACATTATTTTACCATATTTCAATATTCATCGTAAATTCAAGAATTTTAGAAAAATCCCAAATATTCACCCAAACTATTTTTTTATGTTTACAATTCCAAAATTAACACCAATTTTTTAAAATAATTTTTTAAATATTATTAATTTTATTTCAAAATAAAATCATACTTGATTCCAAAATTAACAATTTGAATTCTATAATTACTTTTATATCACATTTAAAAATTAACCAAGATGTTATTATATTAAAGCCTTAATAAAATAAAATAATTATAATATTTACTATTCATTAGGGTCATATTACTATTCATATTATTATTCATAAGGGTATGTTACTATTCAATAAAAAAATTTGGTTCCATCAGACTCTAAATAACTTAATGAACACAATTGTAGATGACTATTTTTTGAAATTCGAAACATAAAATAAGAAAATTTATGTTTAAAGGTTATTTATAAATATCTAATTAAAACAATGTTTCATGAATTTAAATTTATTTTTTTAAACCTTATGATGTTACACACCACCTATCTAGAACCATGAAGAACCACCCATAGAAGGTCTATAACATTATTCCAATGTCATCATGCGAAAAATCCCTATAATGTCGAAATAAGAAAAATGATTATTTAAAATAGTTAAATTGTATCTAATATAATAATTCAACAAATCAATGTACCTTATTTTCAACTTCTTCTAATGTAGTTCAAACCACCATCAAGAAACTACCGATTCTAAGGCAAGAAAAATCCCTCATTCAAATCCATATTCTAATTACTGATTCGACTAAAATTAACCAAATACTGTAAAAGATACCACTAAGGTAAATACATTAAATAAAAATCCTTTCAAAAACATGTGTTCATCATCATGGGGAATAATCTATATAGGATGACATAAATACCCATAAAAAATAGTCCATTCCACCACAATCTCAAGGAATCAAAAAAAGTCCATAAAAAATGCCCAAAATCAGAAATGAAAGGGGAAAAATTACTTAAATGGGGAGGAAGAATATCATTACCTACAAGACTATTTAGTTTCAGGTATAGTGGGAAAAATAGGAGGAGAAATAAGTTAGGGAGGATTTGTATGATCTCATATATATGTGTCTCATTCATTCAAATGAAAAGGGGTTCCAAGACCCTCATTAAGAATTGAGAAAATATCCAAGCCATATTTCATTGAATGATGACTACCATCATGATGTGATTTTTTTGGGTCTACTCCATGGATCCGTTTTCATTTCCTAACCCACCTTAGTCCACACCATTATTACAATTCATATTATGAATAACATATTTATAATTTCAATGGGTTATATTTTCACCTTTCAGTAATCCAAGACCTGTGGCCGATCCGTTGATGGCTTCCCGAACCCTCATATCGTCATTGAAGACATGAAACCAATATCAAAACATAATTTTTGGGTGTTAGAACTCCTATAACCATTTTCTGATTCTTGATTGTCAAATCTATCAATCTGGATAAACTGAAAGATCAATTTTCTTCAGGGATTTAAAACCCATAATGATGTAGGTCATTATTCTATTGAATTTATTTTTCCATATTCATGACATTGATGATATTATAAGATACATATCTTATTCATTATTCAAATGGATCTCAATTTATATGACACAAAATTTCATAGTGTGTTTTGTTAACTCAACTTCCGTTGTTGAATTACAATTCCTTTTCTTGAACTTTATTATTCTATTCTTGATTCCTTCAAACCTAATATATTATTTAATGGTAATTTAAATTCATATATAGGGATTATTTATTTTTAAATTCAAATCCTTATCATTATAAAATTTATTCTCAATATGTATATAATTTTTTAGAATAACTCACTATCTTTCTAATAATGGTTTCTCCTCATTTTCCATGTTTTTTACTATTAATATTATTCTTTATAATTGGAAACCTAATTATGTGTTATCTCATGTGAAATACATATTTACATTCACATATTTTAAAAAAGGACGTTTTTAATCTTTTTACTATGTGGGTTTCAATAAATATATTTTAAAATATTTAAAACAGTTTTTTCCCTTTAAAAATCACAGGTTTTACCTTCCAACCTACATTTATTTTGATATAATATATGTCTTTTCTTGGATATATTTTTATATTCTATTTTGAAAAAGTAATTTTTCAATGTTTTCGCTTCACCTTTTATAAAATAAAATTTTTAAGTGAACTATAATGTCTTCTTTTTATGATAATGTTAAAAAAATTCTATAGAATATTTTTATCTTTTTCTTCCACATAAACACTTATTTCTACTTCCTTTAACTACTTATATGATCCTTTCACTATATTTATAAAGGTTTGTGAAAAAAAATTATTTTTCTCATAGTTATAAATAAAATTTCATTAAAAATTATTTCAAAATATGAAGTATATTTCTCTTTTCCAAAGTTATTTTTCTAAAACTCCTAAAAATTATTTCTCATATAAGTCCTTATCATTTTACATAGCGCATACTTGATCAAGGATATTATATAAATTCTATCATCTGTCCTATTTCTCTAATTGTATTAGGTAATGTTAATTTTTGTCAATTATATGTCTCATGACTTCTTTTTTATTTCCTAACCATCCACTGTGTAATGAAATAACTTTTCTCCCAATGATTATTCTTTATAAAGACCATATGTTCCCTTTCTTTGATTAAATGGTGTTACCCTAGATTGCATTAATTTATTGATTAGATAAATTATTAACTTAACCACATACCCTTAATCTTTATGGTGTAAATACCATATGCTTTGTTCTCTTGATCGAAGGTTATTTACCATAAATTTACTAAATATGGTTGGATAACCATTTTTTTCTAGATTTTCATGTTAAGATTATTGAGATAATTATAAATTATTTCATTATGAGAATCCATTTGAAAATAATAAGAAACCTATTTTACTTCAATGGGTTATTTGTGATGTGATTAAGTAAACTTATTTTCTTTCCTTGGGTTCTTTGTTATTTGAGGAATCATTCCCATTTTATTACCAATGGGTACATAATTATATGATAAATAATTATTTTTATGTGGAATTTTTAATTATGGATGAAGAATGGGTGGGATAATATATCTCACTCCAATGAAATTGTTAAATTTTTTTACCAAATGAGATAAGTATTCACAAGTACAATATATTTTCTCCTAAGCATGGGAATTTATGTCATGGATCATTAATGTGATTTTCCCTATACTAATGTTTTTTCATATTTAAGAGATATTTTCCCCTCTTATCTTATGCTATAATGGATCATGTTTATTTAATCATTATTCCACTCACTTTTGATTCTTTTATTTTTTATTTATAACCTTATGTTAGGATTTATAATCTTTGATTTTTTGGGTATAATTTTTTTATGTATCTTTATTATACCCATATAATTATTGTATGACCACCTATGATATTTTATGGCTACAAGTTTCCTCTAACCATACTTAATATTATAGGTAAAAACCATTATATGTTTCAATTTCTCTAACTAAAAATTGAATTTGTGTTATTATGAAGAAAGAATATAATTGTGAAATAAGTAGGGGAGAGGAACTATGGGATCCTAAAGTGATGGAGACCAAGGTATTCCCCTTTTATTATTTTAATAATATCTTTTGATAAATATCCTAAGCTAATGAAAAGTTATCAACTCTATTTAATTATTATCTTTGGAGGCCAAAAGATCTGTTTCTTTATTCCCCTTTCACCAGGCATGTAAGATATCAACTTTTGGGTAAATAATAATATATAATAAGTGTATAATTGAGTCTATTATGGCTCACATATAGAAAAATGTTAACAATTTATGTAAAATAAGTTTTCTATATAGATAGTCGTCAAAAAAACCGAGCCTTCTGTTCAAGGGATTGTGAGATTATTTATGTGATATGTAATGTTTTCCTTATAGAAATATTGTAAAAGAAATAGTTTTTTAGAATAGGTCATTATCGTAGGTATCATAGTAATGTTGAGTTGTTTTGGGGATTTTTTTAGTTATATTTGGTAATAATATAATAGAACATTTGTGAAAACCCATTGTAAAAGTCCAAGGGATAAATCTAATTATAGGATAACATCCAAAATATTTGGTAAATAAAATTATCTTGTTCTCTTTGAAATTACATCCCTATTTTGATACTATAAAGTGGATGTGGATAAGAACAGATTCTCATAGGGGTAATCACCCTAAAAAGGGTTTTTTTATTATCAACTCAATCATAACATTAGTACATGATATGCGAGATTAAGACTTCACACCAATACAGACACTCCAATGGGATATAATTAGGTTGATCGCATTTTATTTACAACCCATAATGAATGATTTATAATGTTAAAGAATTAGTCTAAGGAATATGATAGATTAAAACATCATAAACCCTAATTTTAATTAATAGTGATTTGGTTTTAACCGAATGATAATGTAATAATTTCAAAGAGTATGAAATTTTGAGGTTTATTTTTTTCTAGTAATTATATTATAGTTATTTTATTATGTTGTTCTCCTCCCACATTGACACCTTTTAGATTTGGTAATGGATAGACCCCAAAGGAATCGAGTTAGGAATGAGTAACATAGATAGTTTAGAGATTTTTTCTAATAAGAAACCTAACGGGATAAGATATAGAGTCATAAATATTTTGTTTATGGTAAAGGAGTTTTTAGTGATCATGATTAAAAACAAGTAATAAATTAAGTTTTTACAAACAACAAATAAAATAATCATCGAGTCTCATGGATTATCTGGAGAATAATATGATGAAGTAAATAAGATTTAATTTAATTTATGTCAAAAATATTGTAAGAATCAATAAGGTGAATATCTTTAAGGAGATTTTAGTTGTTTTATGCATTGAATATGAGGGAATATAGTAACTAATTATCAAGAAAAAAACAATATCTTTGTGGACAATTTTAAAGGAAATAGTGTTCATCTAGAGGAACCATTAATAGTTTAATATCAAAATATTTGGAAACTCTATCACTACCAAATCAATGACTTAATATAATGGATAATGAGGATGATAGGCATCATAAATTTCCAAGATTAAGAGAGAAACGGGATTACTACCTAACTAAAACAACAAAATTATTTTTTGAAAACTATGTGGGGTGAAGGAAACGGATCGTCCATTTAAGAATTGTGAGTTTTTTAATTGTTTCTTGTTTAACACAATCCATTATTCCTAGTATGTTTCTTAAAAACACCAAATCAACACCATAATGATTAGACGTAGAATTATTAATAAAAAAATATAATTGGGTGATTAATCTTTCCTAAGTATATAACTCCTCTTTAATATATTTTTATAAGAATGTGAATCCTATAGATCATGTTGTCCTTATTTTAGTCAAATTTATTGTAATATTAGGCATGGATTGGATTTCTTAACCATGATAATTGTCAATATTTTAAAATCACATCAAAAAATAAACCCATGGTCAAATATTAATAGAATACAGAATGTTAAAACCATTTGAAAAATTACCACATTATATTGTGGTGTTTAGCGTAAATGGTTATAGAAAAAATCAACACTAGTTATATTCCTATTATGATGAAAAAATGAGTTCACTATTAAAACCAAGGATAGTGAGTGTCAAACCTCATTAGAAATATAAATCTTTAGTCATGTATATGTAATGAAATCCCTTATCTATTTTATTAGTGTGTAAATATTAAAATTATGAAGAAGTAATTTATTTAAGGTTGGATAATCTAATGACCTGATATTTTGAGTATGTGTTTTTATTAAATAAAAATTATGTTTGAGAGTTGATTCACCTGAAACACCTAACCATAATTAATAATATAATATTATATAACCGTTGAAATGTAGATATTAAATTGGTGGGTAAATATAGATACAACTAAATTATAAAATACGTATAGAAATATAAATAAATTTAATTTTTTATAAAAAATAACTTATTGATAAAATTAAATTAGTATAGATGAATAGAAAATAAAACCATTTATGGGTAAAATTATATTTTCTTAAAAAATATATTTTTTGTTTTCTAATGTTTATTATATTATAGTTAAATAATTGTATAAATAGAAATTATTTTTCATAGAAAAAATAAAATAATTTAACATACACACAATAGTTATTACTATGTAAGATATAAATTTATATTATGCTTCAGAGCGTATATTTATTCAAATTGTTTTTATACATTATGTGAGTTTACATTAATGTAATGTTATTATAGATTTCAAAAATAAAATTATTTCAATATTTTAATATTTTTAATCAGTATTTTAAAAATACTTAACGGGATGAATTTCATTTTTAGTCCAAAAATTATGTTTCCAAGGTGAATATTATTTATCGTGGTAAAATAACTATTTTTCAAGGAATGGTACTTTTCTAAATATTGTGATTTTAATTTAAATTGATCTATTTTAAAATAAAAACTCTAATTTGATATTTAAAAATATACCCAATGAAATTAACACCCATTTAATTGGTAATCAATGTAAAATAATATTAAGAAAACCTAATGATTAAAATGAATTTTTCTATAAAAAATTAAAAAAAATATAGTTTTTCATTTTTAAGTAAATTTCATCATATATAGAAATTGAATTATATTAAATGGACTCTAAATTCAGATCCATCATGTTTAAAAATAATTTTTATATGTATCTAGTTCTTGTGGACACTAAACCTTCCACTATTTGTATTGTGTGATTATTTTTGTGAGATATAAATTTTACCTTATAAAAATGTTGTAAATTAAGGAATTTAATATATAGGTTCATTATAAATTAAACATCATACTTCCTTAACTACCCTTCACATTTCATAGCTTTTCATTATCATTTTTTACCCTTTTGGTTTATCGAAGTATTTCATTCGGTTCATTTTTTGGTCTGGGTTCTTTTAAGATAGAAGGTGAAATTTGTGTTTTTCATGAATATATTATTAAATACTAGAGGAGGTACTTGGATTTATAGGACCTGATCTACACCTTTAATTGTTTTTAAATTTGTTTCCATATAAATTTAGTTATATTTTGATGTAGATCAGTGGATACCTTAGAGTTGGATCTAGATTATCATCTACATAGATCCTCATCAGTGGATACAGAATCTTCATCAATTGTCTTAACAATGTTTCTTTAAATAAACCCAGTGCTGTAAGAGGTTATAATTTATATTTCTTATTTGTTTGTATACTTTTATGTTTTTTCTCATTTCTTGAGTTCATCCAAGAAACGATATTTCTAAATCCATTCACCATTAATTATTACCACCACCTGATTTAGTAAGAATAACTATCTAAAATAGTTTCTATTGTATATTTATAACTTTTTTCTATTTTATTTTTAAAATTTCCTTTAGTAATAAAAATTATATATTGGTGGTTTTATCATCATGAAAGTTAGTTTAATGGTAAATAATTCTGGTTATATTTTGTGTTCTTTCTTTTTTACTTTTTAATTCGATGAGTACACTCATTTGGTTCTGTTAATTGATATCATATCGTTATTTTAATAATTAAATAGACTTATCTAAATGAATCATAATCTATCAAAAATAAATTATTGGATATTTTCCATTCTTATGGGAAGCTAAAATAACACCTCCCATAACAACGACCATTACACCTATCCTTTTATCCCACAGAAACTGTCATTGTCACATACAAATACCACTCCAAACCCAAAAACCCTCTTCAAACCCATATAGTCACACATTAAATAATTTTGGAACAACATAAAACATAAAAAGAAGTACATATTACATACTATAAGGAGGTGTGTATCATAATGAGGGGAAGTCATTATAGAGATTATTTAATCTTTTTAAAGATAAAGAATAAAAATATTCCACCTATACAAGAGGTAGAAAACATTATTCCCCTATCTTTGAAAAATAGTGCATAACCCTATTATTGATAGCTTAGTATCAGTAGTTGGAAACATTATTCATTGTTAATATGATCCATTAATTGTGAATCAAAATTTTCATTATTTGGGATTCTTTTTTCTAGATACATGTTTTTCTATTTCCATTTCTTCTTCATCAATTTCTTCCTTTACTTATTTATTATTATTAATTTAATATTGTTATTTAATATATTTTATGTTTTCCATGATGTAATGAACTTTATTAATAGATTGGTTTCAAAGGGGTTTGACCTATAATATAGTGTGTCTTTTTTCCTTCATTCTCTTATAATTTTTTTGTATTATAGATCATTAAAATTACTCATTTATAGTCTAAAGTATATTTACCACATGGAAACATAAAATTCCATTCCAATATAATATTAATCACTTATTCATTAGTTTTCATAGATAAGTGAAACCGGTTAAATACAAAAAAAATAGTGATGGACACCCCATTTCATCTCATTGTTAATAATTTATTTTTCAAAAAAGAATAATTGGATGATTGAACATGTGAAACAATGCTCTGTGGATTAGGTTGTGAGTATATTTCATTATCAAAATGTCAAACCTATTACATCAATAACATTTCACCTAAAAAATATTCATAGGAATTCATTAAAGGGAACTATAAGATCAAGATTATTATATTATCATAACAATGATATTTCTAATTATGGATCTCCCTATTTAGTTGTCATGAAAGGAATATATTTTTATAATTTTAATTCATATTTTTTAAATCATAAATAGTCAAGATACACCTTTCCTTGTATTTTATCTTTATAATTACATGTTTAATATTTTATTTCACTTATCTTCTCTTATGTTTTTTACTTTTTAATCCAAAAAATATAAAATTCTTTTTAATATAGTCCCTAGTACACTATGGTTACAATACCCATCACCACCATACTAGCAGTGCAAGGTGGATAATTAATATATTTTTGATAGCAACATATTATCACAAACTAATTTATTAATCATACCATTATAATAGTATAAAACCTTATAGTTGGTTTAGGTATTATTTCTTTATGTGTATTTTTTTATCCCTGATATATAGTGTGATAAGTTGGTATTTATCATTCTTGGTAGGGATTTCATAGTTGCATGAAGGGTTGTAAAATATATGTGTAAATGGAAATTGTTTTTTCAATTTTTAGAAATATAATATAGGATTTTAATATGTTTAAAATTGATGGATAACCCAAAATTTTTAAAAAACAACCTAAAAGTTGATTTCATTTAGTTAGAGGAACATTTTTATGATCATTAGGAATAATTTTCAAAGATCATAAAATAATTTTATAGAAAAACTATACATTAATAAAATTATTAAGAATTTATTTGATTATGGTAGAAGAACAATTAGTTTATTATAAATGGTAATTTTAGAACATCGTGATGATTTTTTAGAGGAGCCAATATAGAAACCAGTCCTAGAATCTAGATTTTTGGGGATTTAATATTTGTTCATTTTCAAGGTAGATTATTTTTCATATCGTTATACTTTATTATGAAATATTTTGAGGACCGTGGGAAACTTTTCTAAAAAATCATCCATTTTCTCATAAAACACCCAATATAGGGATGAAAACTATTTCATTAAACTAAAATATCAAATTTTAAGTGATATTTACTTATTTGTTTTTATTATCTTCTCTGAGTTATAAAAGAGTAAAGAGGATAGGTTTTTAATTTTCTTAAGGACATATAATTAATAGAACATAGTTGTATGTAAAAGGATTAATCATTATTATTATAGGTATTGGATTCCTACATATATTGGAAAAATCCTTATGTAATAGGGACAAAGTATATTCAATCCAAACACTAAACAGGTTTTTATGGATGGTTGTCATGTTTTTATATGCTTTAAAATTTTAAAAAATCTTTCAAAGCCCTTGGTTTATTAAAGTTCTACGTATACCTAAAAAAGGGACTGATTTGAACTAAGAAAGTGAGAAAGTATAGTTTATATGTAAATTATAGAAATTTGAACTCATTTACTAAGAATGGTCAATTTCCTGTTAAATTTTTAGTGTGTCTCTTTGAAAAACTAAAGTAATAACCTTGTATTTGATAGCATGTTTGACATGTGACATCAAGCGCGTAAGGTAATATAATATATGTATATGTTATACTAAATTTACTATTTAAAACATATTATATATATTTCAACACATGAAATGATAAGTTATCATATATCATAAATAAAAATTACCTTCCTCTATATCTTATTTTACATGAAAAAGCTACCTTCTTAGATGGCTTACGCTCTACGCAATACTGAGTCTTACCGAGAAACAATCTGCAATCAAAATATTATTATTTAATATAATAAGATATAAACTAGCCATTATGAATCGTATTAACTAAATTATGAAAATATATGGTTTAGAAAACTAAATCATTGGTTAAAAATAAAATATAAATGCATATAAGAACCAATTAAATATTAAAATGATATTTTTATAGAGAACTATTTTTATGATCACAAAGTTGTTTCACCATAATAGATTAAATTAATTAAAATTATTTATTGATATTAATGTAATAAATATTTTACGCATTAAATCAATTTTTTTTTATATTCATCCAAGAAATTTGGTAATTCTAATATAAGAGTAAACCCAATATTTCACATGAAACCATGTATTTTTATTAAGACAATTATATCTCCTTCTAATAAAAAACCTATTTTAAATATTAATTTTTACACTTTCATAAATTTAATTTCATAAAATAAAATTTTAATTTTATATTTAATAGTGTCAAAATTATCTTAGGATGAATATTTTGGATTTTTCTTAGAAACGTCATTTTTTATTGAATAGTGAAAAACACAACATTTTAGTAAGAAACTACCTTTTCGTTTAAATAATTATTCATGAAAAATTATATAATAAATTTTTTTAAAGTCACATTGGATAAATAACATATATATTAATAAAATTATTTCATTATAATCAATTTACATTTAAAATTGAATATAAAAACATATAAATCTTTTGAACATTTTTCTACTAGAACTAGTTAATCTGCTTGTCTATGAGATTAGCATTAATCCTAATTTTTTCACTTATGTGATTTGAATTTTGAGAATATAAAAAAATTGTAATAAATATAATGTGTTTTTTTAATAAGTTCAAATTTTGGTTTGACAAAAATGACTAGAGAAAGTTATTAAAATTAATTACACTGATTAAGTTGTAATTGGGCATAAAATTGACTAAAACCCTATGTTTAAGGGAGAAAATGACCTAAATTATTTTCCAACAACGATTTTGTGTCCATATTTAATCTAATAACCTTACATTAATTTTTTTTTTTGAGGTTTTGTATGAATTGTTTCTAGTAATAACAAGTGTACACCCAACTTATTTACAAGAAAACCAAGTGAGTCTTTTTCCTTCCCTATAAAAGGCCACCACCTCTACCCATTTCTCACACCTCTTGAACTTCTTAAGTTTTTGAATATCTACCCAAATGGAGTCTTAAAATCCCTATGTTATACCTAGAAGCCTTCATTTTTTCATAATACCTTCCATGGATTCATTTTGGTTAAATCAAAAGAAGTTACCCAATTAAAAGGTAATGACTTTTCTTAATCTCTATAGTTTCATTTCCACTATCCAACCCCTAAAATCTCCTTATTCTTTTATTTTGTAAAAAACCCTCTATAATAAATATACTATTATGTTTATAAGCTGTGATTTCAACCTAAACTTACACACACCTCTATATAATGGGTAATGAATGTACTATTTCTATGAACAGCGAACTACTACCTAACAAAACGATGATTATTCATATATTCCCTACCGCTTATCATGGTGGCCGTTATGATGGAAAATATATTTAAATAAGATTTATATTTTATTTATCATGTCTCATTATTTTGAAATTTTTATTTAAGACATGCCTTTCTTCTATCCATTTTGTGTAAATACGAAAATTTTGTTAGAGGATGTGTGGACTACTGCCCCCTCAAAGCGATATGATTCATTTATGCCATACATTGAATGTATAAAATATGTCTTCAATAAACCTATATAAAATATATAACATAGATATGTTACTTTATTTATGACAAACATATGTATCATTTAGATTTAATTATTTTAATACAATAAAGAAATGAATGTAGCATTCATGTGTACGTACGGTATATTGTCTCCATAAAAGGTTCACTACTGTCTAATCTCAAAAAAATATGGACAAGTATAAATATATATATACAGAATATATAAGACAACATAATTGTGTTTTACATTCTATATATGATGAAACAATGATATATTTTATGGGAACAAAAAATAACAAGTTAAAACATACTCGACAAACTAGGAAATTAATAGTCGAAATGGTCAAAATAATGGATGGTTGTTAACAAACAAGTAATAAAATATTGTATGTAGTTAATATATGTTATTATAAACCTAATTCTGGTTATTTTATTTGTATGTATCATATTTTAAACCACTATTCAAGAGGGTAAAGACCACACAACAAAATTAAGGTTAAGGTAAGGGATTCATGTCTCATTTTCATTCTGTAAGGCATACTTAATTTTTCTTCACCTAATTTCTTATAAATGGTGTGTTGGAGTTTGTAGCCAAGAAAAAAATTTCTTTTTAATTTATGGTAAATCTGTATCTATTGATTGAATATTTATAAACTCATTATCATAGCATGATTATTCCTCTGTGTGACGTAGTATGTGATAATGTTCTAAGAATAGTTGTTACACTAAAAGGTCATAGTGGATTCCTACTATGATGAGAACCCAGATGTGAAATTATACTATTCTTTAATATATGTTATATGGTTGGATGATATAATTGTAAATGACAAAATTTATATAGGCTATCAGTGGTTTGGACTCATGAAACTTTTAGGCACCTTCTCATGGTGTGTGCCCTTGGTAATATCCAGGAGGATATTATGTGAACATGACACGCCAGTAGGAAATACTCATTCATAAGTGTCATTGGATATTCCTCTCTATGGAAATTTGTATTGGTATTTATACTTTTTTATTATTATTAATGGGTATTATTAATTGTTCACTTAGATGTATTGATGAAAACCGTGATGATAGGTGTTCATGGTGAGGTAGGATATGCTGGGTGCTTCACTAGTAATACTATATTAATGAATAATGAAAGAAATGATTTTTAACCTCTACAAATGTAGATATGTTAGGACCATTTATTGAAATGATATAGACTAACTAAATCCATGGTCATGGTGTTGTCTAAGAATGTTCATTTTCAGGAAGTCAGAGAATGATAAATTGGGCACATGGGTTGAAGGAACTTGCATGAAACCCATTTGATTGGAGATATCATGATAAAGGGATAATATTACATGCTAATAATTCGTATGAGTTGACATTTTTTTGTGACATCAAATTCTTTCATTTGGGTCCCTTGACTTGTTTATAGACAGTAATATTGTAGTTTAGGAAATATCACCTAATGTCAACGAGAAAGAGGCATAGAGGGTCACATAATAAGTATATCCAGTATCTCAGTTCAATAATCTATTTATATAACAAGTTGAATAAATATTATTCTTGATTGTGGTTTAATAATTATTCAAGTATGACTGCTCTCATTTATTTTGTCTCTAGTTATATGATATAATATATTGCAGATGGAATATTAATTTATCAGTGAATAATGCAGTTATATTTATTTTATAAACAAATAGTCATTATTAAAGGTCGGGTAAATGTTGAGGAGGATTGGCAGACAACATTATGGGTCTGGTGGGAAATAATTTTAAATTTTATTTGGTTAAATAATATTAAAATATAACATGAAATTCCAATATATGTTAGGGAAATATTAGAATTGATATTATTATTGAAATGGGGTTTCACATGGAATAATAAATTAAGTAACATCAACTGTGATAATTATTTATTATTACCTGGTGAATTAAATTCGCCATTATGTTGTTGTTCTTTAAATTATCCAAGGGGTTCATTCGACTGGCTATCCAATAGTTTTGGGCACAATATCCATGAAGAAATATCTCGAGCCTATATAACTCTTCCCTCTCCCAGAACACTCTCAAGAAAAAGAGAGATCCCCATACAATGGATCAAGTATAACACTTTGGAAGTGATTCTTAAGACGATTGATGGAAAACATCGCAACCATAAGGATATTTCATGCTAGCATCTGGAGACTCCATCAGCAATATCTTGAGATACGTGTATTATGTGTGGATCACTACTAGAGGATTCCAATCCTTGGATTCTACATCACAACAAATCCACATCTCGGACCCATGGTCAGAAACATCAACGTAGAATGAATCTCCTTAGAGGTAATTCTTTAATTTAATTTAATTAATTATAAAAAAAAATATTTTTATCATCTCTTCACAGTTACGAGTTATCTCTATTTTCTTTTATCTTTTATTTTATTCAAGGGATACTAGAATTTATCATCTTATTGATCCTAGATTAATCATCAATTATATCAATTTGCAGTGTTGGGTACACACCCATCCTACGCTTTTATTATGCCCGAAACGTACAATTGGAATCAATGTGGGTCATATTTTCGTTTATAATTATTTAAATAATTAGTTGATGATTTATGCTTTAATAATTTAGTTTTTCAATTCATGTTTAGTTATTATTGTAATCGGAATTTTGGGATTTGTTCCTCCCTTATTGTTTCTCACAGATCTAACAAAAACAAATAATTTCATGACTAAAATTAAATTGAGGATCTAATTAGGAGGCATCGATGGTTCTGTCTACATAACACAACAATACAGTTTATCTAGTCAGATATACACACTGAGTATTTGTGTTCAATGCATCAAGAGTAATTCATTAATTACTCAATCCATGTGCATTAATGACACATGGTGTAGTTAATTCTTAAACTGCATGTTGACTAGGACACACTGGTACATGGTCAACAAGACTACATACTCTGTGGCCCACTGGACACATCATGTAGTCTGTTTGGGTTAGGATCAAGTTGGGTATCCCATACATGGCGTTCCAGGATAGTGACCATATAACGCTGAGTTTACATAGCATGGGGTCCACTGTACATTTCATGTACTATGAATATATCTAAATTACACCTCACGTGTCGTTTCCCAAGGTGTGTACTTCATATGGACGGTGGGGAGAGTACAAAACTTGTACTATTTCAAAATTATGCAGATTTAAAATTTTATTATTATATTATGTAACCCTTGAGACATGTACCTTCATGTGGGCATAAAGCTAGGACACAAAATGTGATAGGTGTTATATATATATAAATGTTTAATTAACATCTTCATAATTTTAAAATATATACACATCATGTTTGAGTTGTATTACAACTATAATTATACGTGCATTCTATATGTCACAATGAATAGAATTTATACAAGTATAAATACATGATGGGTAGTTTTGGATGGGTATTCACCATGTTTCACCCAAGATACAAGTTATATACAAGGTTTTGGACGGGAATCTCAAGTAAATTCAGAAAATGATTAAGATAAAATGGATTTATTAATTAAATATAATGATTAACTAATTAGAGCATAATTTATCTTAATAAAAATGATTAAATAATTTAATTCTAGTTTTATTAAATGTGTAATTAATTTCATGTATGGGGATAATCATGTGCTAGAGAAGACCTTTGTATGTGATTGGTTCCCTTTTAATTTATTTATTAAATTAAAATTGTTGGCCTATGTGCTTTCTCGTCATTAATGTGTAGGGAATGTCATACCATGGTTTCTATTATGTAAACATCATTTTACCCCTCACCTACAAGTGAGTTCAAATCATATGTTATGGATGGAGCTCCCATGAAATTGGGGGTGGTTCATATTTGGAGCCATGGGGAAACATATCCAAAGAGATACAAAGGTGGAAAGGTGGAAAGCTATAAACACAAACCTTAATCGATTAAATTTATTTCTCCCCTTTGTCAAGGTTGTTTTACCAATTCCTATATAAACTAAGAAATAGTAAATCTCATAATCATACCCATTATTTTATTTCTATAATTTATATAGTTATTTATTATTGATGTTTGATGTGATCACATAATTAATGAACTAACACACATACAATATGGAACTAAAATAAAAATGTATTATGCATAAATATTATCTACACATGGTAAATCACTTCTGTATATACCACATAACATTAATAAAAATGTGAACAGATAATAAGTGGAAATTTATGCATAGAGGATAAAATACCTCAATTAAATATTAATTCGGTATAGCCTTCCATTAAATCAGTTAGAATTGAACCATAGTTCAAAGTTCTTGACAAACCATGTTTGGGGTGCTTTCAATTATCATGGAATTATAATTTTAGGTTTTGGGTTGACATAACATAGTATACATTAGGGGTTGACTGCCCTAGAAAAACATGGTGTTACTGAGAGGCAAAGGTTGAGGAAATCCAAAATTTGGGATTTCAGGATTGGGAATTCTACTCAACAGATCAATGAGTTATGAGTTAATGTAGTTGTAATTTGGAAGGCCTACCTAAAACATTTCATGTTACTTGAGCAACCATATTTGGGGTAATGTAAAGGGTAATATAAATCCTTACTGCTATAATGTCCAATCAACAGGATATTCTAAATCCAATAGTGATGGATATTCAGTTATAAAAAAATAGTGGGAGACTAATAGATATTAATTTATTTATTTGTCAATATTTATCAAGATAAAGTACTAAAACTTAGTTCATCTTAATTTTTAGAAACCAAAATCAAAATGAAATCAAACCCATCATTTTGATCCATACTCGAGATAGAAAACCTTCTCACTGTCACTAATTTCCATGAGTAGAAAAGTTACCTTCGGGCTATCCTTCACCATGAGAAGAAACATTATGTTCTAGAATATCCTTTACCAGTTGTTCCTAGAAATGAGGCGAGTTATTAGGAACTCTCTGTGTACGAGAAATATCTGAATGACACTAAATATGTTCAGTTCCACATGATATCATCCATGACCAATGACTTATTGAAGAAACATGAGGAAATGGATTCTTATAGCGTGATGTCCCACCTTTGGGGTATCTATCATGTGAAGTCAAGATAGGATAGGTATGAGATATCTAACACATTGTTCACTACTAATCATTGAAATTATATGCCAGCTAGAAAACATGTTGTAAGGATTATTTTCTACATTGAGAATCTGGACATCTTAAGGATTAAATTCCCTGATGAGTTGTATATTTATCTCATACTATCATCTCTTCCCAAGACCTTCTCTAGTTTTGTTATGAATTATAATATGTGCAATAATGAGAAGTGTTTATTGGAGCTTCATTCCTTGATTCTAAAAGTGGATAAAGACATGCGGTGTGATAATCCCTTAGTCCTTATCGTGAATAGGATGATTAAGTACAAGGAAAAGGGGAATAAGATATATAAACAATATAAATCCTATGAGCACTGTCTGACCAAGAAGAATAAGATATCGAGGTAGGTCCTGGAAAAGGAGGGAGTATGATTTAAATGAGGCCGATCCATCCACTGGAAGATGAACTACACCCATAGGAAAGGAGAAGCCAAAAGAGAATTCATTATTGAGTGAAATATTTCTATTTCTACACATTGGGTATTAGATACATCTTGTGAGGATCACATCTGTATTCAAATGTAGGGACCAAGTATATTTTTGAAAATTTCTAGAGGAGAGGTGGATTTGTGAGCTTCCAGTGGCGTGAGTCTAGTTTCTCTTTACATTGTTGACTACCACCTCACATTTCTGACAGGGATGATTTTGGTTTTACATGAATGTTATTATGTACCTAGTGTTACGAAGAAGGTAATTTTTTTATCTAGTTTCAATACCTTTGTATTTATTTTCATGTTTGGAAATAAATGTTGTTACTTTTATAAGGACAACATATGTTATGGTATGTAGAATTTAAATAATGGTATATTTGTATTAAATTTTTAGAACCCAGTGTTGACAATTGATAACGAACCAAATTCATATGACATATACAACACCTATTTTTGGCATCATCTTCTTAGTCATGTAAACATGAAGCACCTAACAAAGATCTGTCAAGATGGTTATTTAGACTCTTCAGAGCTAAAACCACTTGATATATTTCATGCTTGTTTACAAGGGAAAATGACCAAACCCCCATTTTGTGGATAGGGTAAAAGGTCCACAAAGCTTCTAGGATTCGTACACACTAATGTGTATGGACCATTTCTAGTAAAAGCTAGCGGTGGATATTCTTACTTCATTACTTTTACTGGTGACTTGAGTATATATTTCTATGACCACTTAATTAGGTCTTAGTAACAATTCCTTGATAAATTCAAGGAGTTCAATAATGAATATGAGAATTATCTTGGAAAAAATATAAAGAAGCTTCGATCAGATCGTGGTGGAAAATATCTTAACCAATAGTTCTTCGACCTTTTATGGGTGTTTGTGATTCTATCTCAACTCACTCCACCTTATACAACACAATTTAATAGTGTTTGTGAAAGGAGGAAACAAACCTTGTTGGACATTGTGAGGTCGATGATGAGTCTTGTAGATCTTCCATTATACTTTTGGGGATATGTCTTTTAAACTGTGGCGTACACAGTAATACAAGTACCAACTAAAGCGTAAAATGGTATTCCCTTTGAGATATAGAGTGGAAAGAAACCCAATTTTTAACATACACGTGTATGGAGATGTGAAGCATTTGTTAAGGCTTTCTAAGGAAACAAACTAGAACCCCAAGGCACGAAGTGTATCTTTATAATGCATCCTAAGGAAACAAATGAATACTACTTATACAACCCCTTAGATAAGAAAGTGACTCTTTCCAGACAACCTGTATTTCATGAGAGATAGAACATCCTAAAAAGGGATAGTGGGAATAAGATTGACTTCAATGAATTTGATGCTCCAGATACACATGAGTTTGTATGGGAAAAAGTTACCTAGGTATTTTTGTAAAAGGAAGTTCTTGAAACGCAATTATTGTGCATTTGTAAAATAGAGGTAAGAGAACAAGAGAGATCTGGTTTCCTTTTCACTGAGGATGGTGACTAATTATTGTTGGACAATGATGAACCTATCCCCTACATGGAATTAGTAGAGATATCATAAGCTATAATATGGTTAGAATCTATAAATTCTAAGATGGATTCGATGTATCAGAATCATATTTGGGTTATGGTCGATGCGCCTGTTGATGTAAATCTTGTTGGGTGTAAATAGGTATTCAAAAAGAAACTGGACATGGAAGGTTCAGTTTGTTCTTATAAATAATGTCTAGTTGATAAAGGTTTTAAATTACATCAAGGAATTGACTATAATGAAATATTTTCAATAGTTTCCATTTTTAAATCTATAAGAATATTAATTTTAATATCAACTTTCCATTACTATGATATTTGGAAGATGGATGTCAAAACAGCACTCCTTAATGGGAACCTTTAGGTAGATGTATATATGACACAACCAAAAGGTTTTGTGACACCAGGTGATGCTATAAATGTATTCAAGTTTCATAGATACATTTATGAATTAAATGAAGAATCTAGATCATGGAACATTCGATATGATGAGTCTATAAGAGAATTGGGTTTCATTAAGAATGAATGTGAGACATGATATTACAAGTGTTTCAATGGGAATGTGGTCATTATCCTAGTAGTGTATGTTGATGACATATTACTTAGTGGAAAAGACATACCAGTCTTGTGGTCATTCAAGGACCGGTTGAATAATTGCTTCTCCATGGAGGATATAGGTGAATTATCCTATATTATAGGGATCAAGAACATTCATGATAGATGAAAGAGGCTTCTTGGACTAAGTCAAATTACTTATATTGACCAGATACAAAAGGGATTTAGTATGGAACAATTCAGGAGGGGATTTGTTCCAGTGTCACATGTTATATATCTTTCCTTGAAAATGTGTCCCCAAACACAACATGAGAAAGATAGGATGAGTAAGATTCCATACGATTCAGTGATAGGATATATAATTTATGTCATTTTATGTACCAGACTTGATGTTTTCTATACACTAATAATGGTAGGAAGATATTGAAATGGTCTATGATATCATCATTGGAATGTCGTCAAGAGGATCCATCAGTATCTGAGAAGGACTAAGGATATTTTCTGGGTATATAGAGGAGACAAAGAGCTTGTCATCAGAGGGTATGCTGATTCTAATTTTCAATCAAATCATAATGATCTAATGTCACAAATAGGATATGTTTTTGGTCTCAATAGAGGAGCTATTAGATGGAAGAGTTCAAAGAAACCAATTGTTGTTGATTCTACAGTGGAGTCTGAATCTATAGAGGCTTCTGATTAATCCAATGAAGCCATCTAGATTATTTTCTTTTTATATGGTCTTGATGTGATTCCTAGTAGTAAAGATCCCATTACATTATATTGTAATAATACTATAGTGTTGTCTCTTGTAAAAGAGCCAATGTCACATCAATGGACAAAGAACATAATCCAAAAGTATCACCTATTGAAGGATTTCTTTCAAAGGGGTGATGTTTTAAAGAGTAGAGTGTCCACAGGAGAGAACATGGTGGACCTTTTAACTAAAGTCACATATTAGAAGAAGAATTAATATCATGTGAGATCTAGCAGGCCGAAGGTTGTTAGCAATTAGATATAGTGTAAGTGAGAGTTTGTTAGAGGTGGCTCTATAACGACCCATAATTTACATATATTTTTATTACATCAAAATTGAAGCACACTTATTACAACATATAACAAAACCATGGTAGGGTCGTATAGGTATAGTGTCTTTAGAAACTGTGAAACTAAACAACTGGTTCATAAATCATCTACGTTGTCTCCCATTTATTTCGTCATATCTAGAGTCCCTTTTTGGCATATCCTATTTAATAACCTTATTCCTAACTCGGGGAAAGAAAACATACAAAAGGGTGAGCTCAAATGCTCAGTAAGGGTAAAATAAGAAATATCAGTCACATCATATTCATAAGAACATAACATTTTTTAAATCTTAACCTGCAAAAGAGATCATAATTTCATAACATGGGATAAATCATAATAGTGAAATGTAATCCCAATAATCATAAATTAAAACATGAAACTTTGTGTAATACACACATAATCATAGAGAATCATTTCATAGTAGTCAAGACTCATAGCCAAGACTATCTTAGCGGACAAAGTCCATTTCTGAACCGAGTTCACTCCTCGTTTCAGTCCTGTTTCACTTAACCGGATTAACATTCCATTCCTGCCATTTCTATCTCATGAGATATAAATATTTACCCAATGCATTGGAGGTAGATATAGGTCCCACCCATCTCATAATGATACCATTCTTATGTGTGCCACAAAATCATAAATCATACATCATCGCATAACCCATGTAATAAAAATGGGATTCTTAAACATCGTGCGTCATAAAACAATTCATATAAGATAAGGAATTCATAAAAATAATTCCATCACAACATAATCAAATCAATGTAATAATAGGGATAGAAACATAAATCTATATTATCTTATATGGAAAATAATTTTGATAAAACACTTGAACTCCATTCTTGAGAAAAATATCCTTTCTACTTCAAAAACATTTTCTTTTCTTAAAACATCATATAATTTTGGAATAAAAGAAGATGATTAAAAATAAACTTGAAAACTTTCAAAGGATGCTTCATGGAAATAATGTTCTAAAAATCCATTCACGCCATATAAGTTAAAAAAACATTCTTCCCGTACTTTGGCTGGAAAATTCAAAAAGTACCTCGTATGAAAAACGACAAAAGATTCCTTTCATATTTTTTACTAAAAATGCACCGAAGGGTAAAATTGGATTTAAAAAATTTTAGGTGGATGGAAATAATATTAAATATTGAGGAAACATGGATTTGGATGATAAATATTCCCCAGTAAATTCTGAAGTATAAACAATCTTGGATAAAAATGAGATTGTGAGATTTTCCCATACCTTAGGTCTGATTTGCTTCGTAAGTGTTCGAACCTCCTATATAATTATTTAAATAATTTCATTGACTTATTACAGAATCATACTCATTGTTTTGATATCATATATGGCCATATTCTTAGCTTCTTATTAGTCATATTTCATTGCTACTTGTTATTCCGATGTGTATTACTTTTGTTCTTATACGTGTTTTGTCGAATAAATTCTTATTCTTATTTTTTTAGATTATATATACCTCATTTACATAATGGTATTAGTGTAATATATATAATATTAATTCATTAAATTAATTTATATAATCATTATGCAATTAAGATCATGTAGAATGAGTCACATCACATCATGGAGACGGTATTCTGTACGTACGCACGAGTGGTGATATCGTTCCCATGATCGTGGAATTGTATTGGAGTGTATTTATACTATTTCAGAATCAATATCACTTTACAATAATCATATATAGTTATTATTTACCCCATCATACCCATCCAAGTAAGGTGGTGGTGGAAAATAGATTACACCACGGTGTGGAGATGGTATTCTGTACGTACGCACGCGCGGTGATTTCGTTTTCCGTAGGATGGGTAGATATTGAAATATGGTTGTTTCATAATTATAATAAAATATAAGTATATGAGTGATACTAATGTTATTACTTAATAATGAAACAACTAAATAAGAAGAAGTGTAAGAAGAAATAAAGTTGAATGAATCGGTAACGGACATTACCTCTTCTTTGAAGCACCTCTTTGAGACCTCCATTTAGGGCACTAAAATTGGTCTTTGAAGAATACCAAGACCTATAGGATGTTTCTAGGGAAGTGGAGAAGATAATTTTTCAGGGGTTGGCTGAGAATGAAGGCTCAAAGTGGTGTGAGGAAGAGATGGAGGAGGTTCCCTTTTATAAGGGAGGAGAGGGGCACCTTAGGAAAAACTAAAAATATTATTTTATTATAAAGTCATATTCGGTTTTTAATAGCTCCAAATTGATTTATTTCGAAGATAAGGTGGGTATGAGTTGAAATACTCTCATCCAACAGAAATTAGACATGTTTAGGGTTCTATTTTAACCTTCTCGTTTCGATTAAACTGTAAGTTAAATAATTTTACTTTTACAGTGTCTTTTTATTTTCTTACACTATAAGGTTAATAAACTTACTATAACAATCCAAACGAACTCCATGTTGTCTATTATTAATATATATAACCTTATCTAATTCATTTGTCCCATACTTAGATTTTTAGTAATAAAATAACAATTAATAATATAATATTTGTTTTAAAAACTATTTTATGTCAATTTTGACAGTATTTGGTAATTGATTTTTGTGAAAATCATAACAGAAATATTAGTTCGAAAAAAGTTAATTAAATCAATACTAACATGTCATATTGACATATAAAATTCTTTTAATTCATAAAAAGTCTCAAATTACATTTATTTGGGTATTTATAACATCAATTATGTCAATATTTCATTAAAAATATAATTACTGCATCATCATTGTGTCATAAATAAATTAAATTATTTAAAGTCTAAAAATTACAAATAAACTACCATTATGTAGGAAATAGTTTTAGATTTATAATGAATATTTATTGTTGAATTTATCTTATGTATAACCCTATATTAAAAATGGTTTACTTATTAAACTTTGATTTTAACTATTTTAACCCTTCTTTAAATAAATTAATATTAAATGTCCTAATCTAATCCATGTGGGCCTAAATGGTCATATTTTATTCCTAAGGTTTTTTTGGTCGAATTACACTTATCCAATAAAATTAGTATATGTGTTAGGGTAATAATAATATCATTTTTACACTTAATTAGCCTATTTACTTTTAATCGTGGTAAATAAAAGGAAAAAGTTACTATTTAGAAAAAATTATTTTCATCTCATTGAACCACATTTTACTTACTAACATCAACCGTGTCTCTCAAATTTTTGAAATTCCAATCACAAAAGAGGTAAAATTATGTTTTATGTAAATTTTCAAATTCTCCTAGGAGGTGGGTAAAAGACGGTCAAAAGTTCAATAAAATTTTTATATATCTAAAATTATTAGGAAATGACTCTAATGAATTTCATTGAACTTATATAGGTATTATGTATCAATTTTGAACTAAAATAAATTTAAATAAAATAAATAATTATTTAAATAAAAAGTCGGTTTTTAAATAGTAACCCAGTGTTTTCACTATTCATCAAAAATTGAAAGCTTTCAGAAAAATACCAAAATTTCACCCTAGGCTAATTTCGATATTCCGAATCCAAAAATGAAGACCATTTTGAAAAATAAAATTTACAAAATTTCAAAAAGTGGGTATTACTATTCATAACGGCAAGTTTTAATAATATTTTAATAGCATATCGTTGTTTAGTGAAACTCGGTATTCCGTACGACGCAAGCTATCAAGGAAGGTTGTGATTGTATGTAAAGCAAACCAAGCTAGTGTTGTGTATAGTGACTGATTTTTTTGATATAACATAAAAACAAAATATTTCTCATAAATTTCTCGGGTGTCACATTCTACCCCCCTTAAAATGAATTTCGACCTCGAAATTCGTCACTTTGTAACAAACAGATGAGGATACCTCTCCCTCATCATATCCTCAAGCTCTCATGTAGCTTCTTCTAATTGGTGGTTCCTCCATAAAACATTCACCAAGCGAGTGGTCTTGTTCAAAAGGACTTTTTCACTACGATCCAGAATCTCTATCGGTTGTTCTTCATAAGAAAGATCTTGTTCCAGTGGTACAACTTCTGAGATGAGTACATGTGAAGGATCTGGTATGTACTTTCTCTTGAGAGATACATGGAACACATCGTGAACTTGGGAGAGATTTGGTGGAAGCACCAATCGATAATCTACCTTCCCAGCACGATCCAGTATTTCGAAAGGACCGATATATCTAGGGCTCTGCTTTCCCTTCTTCCCAAATCTCATTACTCTCCTCCAAGGAGATATTCGTAAGAACACTTTATCACCCACTTCAAACTCTAGGTATTTTCTTCGGTTATTGGAATAACTTTTTTGTCGATTCTGAGCAGCTCTAATGTGTTGTTGAATAGATCTGACCCTTTCTACCATCTCATCAACAAGATCAGGTCCTAATAGCTTTCTATCCCCAACTTCATCCCAGCAAGTTGGAGTCCTGCATTTCTTTCCATAGAGAGCTTCATAAGGAGCCATATGAATACTGGATTGAAAGCTATTATTATAAGAAAATTCCACCAAAGGTAGGTGTTGATCCCAACCACCTTTGAAATCCATAGAGCAAGCTCTCAACATATCTTCTAGACTTTGAATTTTCCTCTCAGACAGACCGTCTTTCGGAGGACGATAGGCAGTGCTGAAACTCAACTCTGTATCCAGAGTATACTGAAGACCTCTCCAGAACATTGTGGTAAATCTCGGATCCCGATCAGATATAATGGAAATTTTTACTCCATGTAATCTTACCACTTCTTTTACATATATCTTGGCAAGCTGATATAGAGAGAAATCCTCTCTAATAGTAATGAAGTGTGTAGACTTTGTAAGACGATCAACTATGACCCAGATAGCATTATTGCCTTTGGATGTTTTAGGAAGTCCAGTGACAATGTCCATAGTGATGTTTTCCCATTTCCATTCAGGTATGGGTAATGGTTGTAACATCCGCTTAGACTTTTGTCTCTCATCATTAACTTGCTGATAAACCAAGCATCGAGAGACATATTCAGCAACATCTCTTTTCATTCCATCCCACCACGAAGTACTATTTTAGGTCCCTATACATCTTCATGCTTCCAGGATGAATAGAGAATGAAGAACTATGAGCCTCATCCAGCAGCACCTTCTTTAATTCAGGGATGGTAGGAACAGATACACGATTTCTGAACTTTATTATCTCATTACAATCAAGGTTAAATTCAGGAACATTTCTCACCTTCTTTTGTAACTCTACATCTTCTTTCTGTGCCTTTTTAATCTTCACATGTGTATATGGTTGAACATTCATTTGAGAAAGATACGATTTTTCCCCTTTCATTATAATTCCAAGATCCATCCTTTGTAAATCCATAAATATTGGATCTTTTGTGATCCTCATCATGGATATGCTAGCATGGTCTTGTCGACTTAATGCATATGCCACCTTGTTTGCCTTCCCAGGGTGGTAATGAATTGAGCAGTCATAATCCTTAATCATCTCCAACCATCTTCATTGGAGCATATTCATCTACTTTTGTGTGAAAATATACTTTAAACTTTTATGATCAGTATAAATGTCACACCTTTCTCCATAAAGATAATGCCTCCAAATATTTAATGCAAAGATTACCATTTCTAACTCCAAATCATGAGTTTGGTAATTTTGATCATGTATTTTCAACTGTCATGAGGCATAATCTATCACCATATCGTTTTGCATAATAACACACCCCAGCCCCTTCTTGTATGTATCGCTATAGATCACAAACCTTTCTCCACTACAAGGAAGTTTGAGTATAGGTGAAATGAATAACCTTCTTTTCAACTCCTTGAAATCCTCTTCACATTCCTCCATCCACATGAACATAACTCCTTTTTGAGTCAACCTGGTGAGTGGATTAGATAATCATGAAAAATATTTCATGAAACGTCGATAATATCCAGCCAAACCAAGAAAACTTCAGATCTCGGTTACTCTTTTTGGTCTCGACCATCTTTCGATAACCTCGGTTTTTGCTGGATCCACAGATATCCCCTCTTTTGAGATTATGTGTCCAAAAAATGCAACTTTTTGAAGTCAAAATTCACACTTGGTAAATTTGGCATAAATATTCTCCTTTCTCAGGTTCTTCAATATAATTCTCAAGTGATCTTCATGTTCTTACTTGCTCTTTGAATAGATAATAATATCATCAATAAAGACTACCACAAACTGATCAAGATAGTCTCTAAAGGCCTTATTCATCAGATCAATGAAGATAGTAGGGGCATTAGTAAGACCAAATGGCATCACTATAAATTCATAGTGTCCATACCTTGTATAGAATGTCGTCTTTGGTATATCCTCCCTTTTGACCCTTAATTGATGATACCCTGAATGAATATCAATCTTGGAAAAGTATTGAGCTCCGCGTAGTTGATCAAATAATTCATCAATGCATGGGAGAGGATATTTGTTCTTTATAGTGATCTTTTTAAGTTCTCGATAATCAACGCAGAGTCTCATTGATCCATCTTACTGCTTAACAAATAGAATAGGTGCTTCCCAATGTGACACACTAGGGAGTATGAATCCTTTATCAAGATTATATTGGAGTTGCTTCTTTAATTCCTGCAACTCAATTGGGTCCATTCTATAAGGTGTCTTTGAAATAGGCAAAGCACCCTGTATGAGTTCTATTGAAAACTCAACTTCGCAATTTGGTGGAAGACCCGACAATTCCTCTGGAAAGACATCGTCAAACTCTCGTACAATGGTAATATTCATAATCGTGAGTTTCTCACCAACCATTTGAGATAAATAACCATCATTTAGTAAAATCAATACCCATAAGATGGAAGAAATTTCCACTGGAAGGTTATGTTCATCCTTGCATCGATAGATGATCATAGATTGATCTGGAATAAGAAATGTGACTTCCCTTCTTTGGAAATTGATATGAGATCCATATAGAGAAAGCCAATCCATGCCAACAATCACATCAAATTCCACTATAGGAAGGATCACAAGATTTGCAGGAAGCACCTTCCCACAAACATCAATCGGAGAAGAATTATTAGCTTTTGATGCGACTATTGTGCCATTAGGGGTTGTCACAGCTAACTCAATATCTAATTGTTGAGGAGATATGGTGATACCATTAGAAATTTTTTCAGAAATAAAAGAGTGGGTAGATCCAGAATCAAATAAAACATTTTCTACTTCAGAGTGGATGGTAAGTGTACCTTTCACCACTTCGTTATCGTACTCCACATCGCTAATAGAAATTACATGTGACTTTACTTTATATTTAGCCATAAGAGTTTGTTGACGTCGATCATCATCAACAACCCTTGGATTAGGTCATTTATTAGCATAATGCCCCATTTCCTTATGCTTGTAACATTGAAGTGTAGGAGGTGCACTCTGTGTAGCCTTTTCTTTATTCGCATCACTAGACATCTTCTTCCCATCATTGTGGCATCCAAATGCTCGATGACCTTCTTTTCCACATTTGAAACATTTACTTGTCCCTTTAAGATAACTCCCTCCATGTTTCTTTCCACACTTTGAGCATAAGGGAAAACTCATCTTCTTTTCAGTGTGCTCTTTATATTTTCCTTTGAATTCCATTTTCCTCTTCTTATCAAACCCATATGATTGATGGGTTACTCCAATCTCCATCTCAACTTTGAGAGCACATCGAATGATTTCCTCGTATCTATTGAAGTCCCTTATGGATAATGCCCTTTGAAAAATTGGTTTTAAGCCACTAATGAATCGATCGATCTTACTCTCAAGTTGGATAATAATACAAGAAGCGTACCTGCAAGCCTTGTAAAATTTGCATCATAGGTACCAACAGATTCATCGTCCTTTTTCTTTAGTTCAAGAAAATCCTTCTCCATATTTGTTCAAAGAATACGAGGGAAGTACTTATTGAAAAATAAGTTCTTAAACTCATCCCATTCCATGGACTCAATTTCAACCCTTTGCCTCGTATTCTTAATAAGATTCCACCATTGATCAGCATCACCTTCCAAAAGATATAATGCTATGATGACTTTATCATGTTCAGAACATTTAAGAACATAAAATATCTTTTCTGTGGTACTGATCCATTGTTCAGCCACTAATGGATCAGAAGACCCGCTGAATGAAGGTGGGCACTGACTCATGAAGGATTCAACAGAATGTTGCTCCTTCATTTGCTCGTTTGGAAATCTTGCATGATTCATAGCTTGAGAAATTTGTGTGAGCATGGCTACAAGATTTTTCATTCTAGCTCCCATAACATTTGGTTGCTCCGGGGGATAATCATTACATCGCCCGTCGCATTCCGCATTAACATGGTTCCTTCAGGTTCCAACCATTGACTAAAACCAAGAAGAATAGTTTCAGAAACACTTATTATAATTGGAAAAACACATAATCAAGAATAAAATATCACACTTAAGTTCTTATAATAGTTTTTTCATGGACATTTTTAAAACACTAATATTGTGTTCTATGCTTAGACTTATCCTTAGGGTTTTTACTAAGGCTTTCATATCCTAGTTTCGAATGGTTGACTATACCTTTCCTCTAATACAAACTATAACGACCCATACTTTACATACATTGTTATTACTTCAAAATTTAAGCACACTTATTACAACATATAACAAAACCATGGTAGGACCATATAGGTATATTGTCTTTAGAAACTGGGAAACATAAATAACTGGTTCATAAATCATCCACGTTGTCTCCCATTTCTTTCGTCATATCTAGAGTCCCTTTTTGGAATATCATACTTAATAACCTTCTTCCTGACCTGGGGAAAGAAAACATACAAAAGGGTGAGCTCAAATGCTCAGTAAGGGTAAAGAAAAGAAATATCAATCATATCATATTCATAAGAACATAACATTTTGTAAATCTTTACCTGCAAAAGAGATCATAATTTCATAACAATGGATAAATCATAGTAGTGAAATGTAATACCAATAATCATAACTTAAAACATGAAACATTGTGGCATACACACATAATCATAGAGAATCATTTCTTAGTAGTCAAGACTCATAGACAAGACTATCTTAGCGGACAAAGTCCATTTCTGAACCGAGTTCACTCCTCATTTCAGCCCTGTTTCACTGAACCGAATTAACCCTCCGTTCCAGCCATGTCTATCTCAGGAGATATAAATCTTTACCCAATTCATTTTAGGGAGATATAGGTCCCACCCATCTCATAATGATACCATTCTTATGTGTTCTACAAACTCATAAATCATACATCATTGCATAACCCATGTAATAAAAATGGGATTCTTAAACATCGTGACATCATAAAACAATTCATATAAGATAAAGGAATTCATAAAAATAATTTCATCACACCATAATCAAATCAATGTAATAATAGGGATAGAAAAATAACCCTATATTATCTTAGATGGAAAATAATTTTGATAAAACACTTGAACTCCATTCTAGATGAAAATATCCTTTCTACTTCAAAAACATTTTCCTTTCTTAAAACAACATATAATTTTGAACAGAAATAAGTTGATTAAAAATAAACATTAAAACTTGTAAAGGATGATTCATGGAAATAATGTTCTAAAAATCCATTCACGACGTATAAGTTAAATAAACATTCTTCCCGTACTTTGGCCGAAAAAGTCAAAAAGTACCTCATACGAAAAACGACAAAAGATTCCTTTCATATCATTTACTAAAAACTCACCGAAAGGGTAAAATTGGATTTAAACAATTTTATGTGGATGGAAATAATATTACATATTGATGAAACATGGATGTGGATGATAAATATGCCCCAGTAAATTCTGAAGTATAAACAATCTCGGATAAAAATGAGATTGTGAGATTTTCCCTTACCTTAGGTCCGATTTGCTTTGTAAGTGTTTAAACCTCATATATAATGATTTATATAATGTCATTGACTTATTCCAGAATCATACTCATTGTTATGATATCATATATGGTCATATTCTTAGCTTCTTATTAGTAATATTTCATTGCTACTTGTTATTCGGGTCTTTATTACTTTTGTTCATCTACGTGTTTTGTCGAATAAATTCTTATTCTTATTTTTTTAGATTATAGATACCTAATTTAAAGAATGGTATTAGTGTAATATATATCATATTAATTCATTTAATTCATTATATAATCATTATGCAATAAAGATCATGTAGAATGATTCACATCACATCGTGGAGACGGTATTCCATACGTACGCACGAGCGATGATATCGTTCCCATTATCGTGGAATTGTATTGGAGTGTATTTATACTATTTCAGAATCAATATAACTTTACAATAATCATATATAGTTATTATTTACACCATTATACCCATCCAAGTAAGGTGGTGGTGGAAAATAGATTACACCGTGCTGTGGAGACGGTATTCTGTACGTATGCATGTGTGGTGATTTTGTTTTCTATAGGATGGATAGATGGTGAAATAGGGTTATTTAATATTTTTAATAACATGTCAGTATATGAGTGATACTGATGTTATTAATTCATAATGAAACAACTAAACAAGAAGAAGTGTAAGAATAAATAAAGTTGAAAGAATCGAGAACGGACATTACCTCTCCTTTGAATCACCTCTTTGAGACATCCTTTTAGGGCACTAAAATTGGTCTTTGAAGAAGACCCGGACCTCTAGGATGTTTCTAGGAAAGTGGAGAAGATAATTTTTCATGGGTTGGCCGAGCTTTAAGGCTCAAAGTGGTGTGAGGAAGAGAGGGAGGACGTGCCCTTTTATAAGGAGGAGAGGGGCACCTTAGGAAAAACTAAAAATATTTTTTTATTATAAAGTCATATTCGGTTTTTAATAGCTCCATTGTAGAGGTATGGAATTACTTCTAGTGGACTATAATTGATACTTATCAGGGCACTCCATGGGAGGCTACACCCCCTGGGCGGGACACACCACCATCCCCAGTGGCAGCCATTTCCTCATGAATCCCTTGGGCGGAGAGCCATGCTTCGTCCAACGCTCACATGTGAGAGTTCCCAAGGATCGGATACATTCCTACCTCCTTTGCCTCTGATACCAACTGTAGAGACCCTAAGCTTAACTTAAAAGGACATTAAATTACTTTTTCGGAATACTTATTACATAACAAAAACACACACACAAGGACCGTAATAGTTTAGTGTCTTTGGAAACTCGGAACGTAATCTTCTAATCATGGTGAAAGATCTTCAACATCTCCCATAAAGATCTTACCCTTTTTTTCTTACCTAAAACCTTTCTTTATATCCTGGGGAAAATAAAAAATACAAAAGGGTGAGATCAAATGCTCAGTAAGGGTAAACAAAAGAAATATCAATCACATTATATACATAAGAACATAACTTTTGGAAATCTTAACCTTCAAAAGAGAGCATAATTTCATAACATGGGATAAATCATAGTAGTGAAATGAAATCCCAATAATCATAACATAAAACATGAAACTTTGTGGAATACACACATAATCATAGAGAATCATATCTTATTAGTCAAGACTCATTGCCAAGACTATTTTAGTGGAAAAAGTCCATTTCTGAACCGATTCACCCTCGTTTCAGTCCTGTTTCACTGAACCGGTATAACCTACCATTCCAGCCAAGTCTATCCCATGAGATATAAAATCTTTACCCAATGCATTGGAGGGAGATATAGCTCCCACCCATCTCATAATGATTCCATTCTTATGTGTGCCACAAAATCATAAATCATACATCATTGCATAACCCATGTAATAAAAATGGGAATCTTAAACATCATGACATCATAAAACAATTCATATAAGATAAAGGAATTCATAAAAATAATTCCCTCACAACATAATCAAGTAAATGTAATAATATGGATAGAAACAGAAACCTATATTATCTTAGATGGAAAATAATTTTGATAAAACACTTGAACTCCATTCTTGAGGAAAATATCCTTCCTATTTCAAAAACATTTTCCTTTCTTAACATGTCATACAATTTTAAACTAAAACAAGTTGATTAAAAATAAACATGAAAACTTGTAAAGGAAGCTTCTTGGAAATAATGTTTTAAAAATACATTCATGCTATATAAGTTAAAAAAATTCTTCTTGTACTTTTGTCAGATAAGTCAAAAAGTACCTCGTACGAAAAACGACAAAAGATTCCTTTCATATATTTTACGAAAAACACACCGACGGGTAAAATTGAATTTAAACAATTGTAGATGGATGGAAATAACATTTCATATTTAGGAAACATGGATATGGATGATAAAATACACCCCATTAAATACCAAAGTATAAAAAATCTCGGATAAAATGAGATTGTGATATTTTCCCTTACCTTAGGTCTGATATGCTTTGTACGTGTCTGAACCTCCTCTTTTTTACGCGCCTTCACATAACCTCCACTTAAAGAACTAAGGATGGTCTTTGAAGAAGACAAAGACCTCTAGGATGATACTAGGAAAGTGGATAAGAGATTTTGGCATGGTTTTTCCGAGCTTGAATTCTCAAATTGGTGTGAGGAGGAGAGGGAGGAGGTGCCCTTTTATAAGGGAGGAGAGGGGCACCTTAGGAAAATATCAAAATATTATTTTATATTAAGGTAAAATTCAGTTTATAATGGTTCCAAAGGGTCTTATTTAGAATATAAAGTGGGGATGGGTATAAATCCTCTCATACAATAGGATTTAGACAATTTTTGGTTATTATTTTAACCTTATCAATTAGATTTAACTCTATTTTAAATAATTTAACTTTTACCGTGTCTTTTTGTTTTCTTACACTATATGGTTAATAAACATACCATAACAAGCAAAACTAACCCCAAGTTGTTTATAATTAATATATTTATCCTTATCTAAGTCATTTGTATGAACCTTATATTTTTAGGAATAAAATAACAATTAATAATATAATATTTCATTTAAAAACTAATTTATCTCAATTTTGACACTATTTAGTACATGATTTTTATGAAATTCATAACATAATGATAAGTTCTAAACAAGTTACTTAAATCAACAATAACATGTCATATTAACCTATAAAATTAGTTTAAGTCATAAAAAGTCTCAAATTACATTTATTTGGGCATTTATAACATCAATTATGTCAACATTTCATTAATAAGACAATTACTACATCATCTTTGTGTCAAAATAAATGATAATTATTTAATCCTTAAAAATTATAAATAAATTCCTATGATGTAGATAATTGTATTATATTTCTTTAGACTATTCATGTTCGAAGTTTAATGAAGTTTTTCACTAAATTTAAATTATTATACTTATAAGATTTAAGAAAGTGACACGTTGTCACATTCTTTGGTTTTAATAATAATTAAACTATTTTCATGGAAAAAAGTCCATTAAATGAATCTAATCCGACCCTTAGGTGATATGGGTCGACTTTTAGTCATCCAATAGGATTTTTACATGTGTTAGGGTAATTTTATAATATTATATTTACCCTTAATTACCCAATTTACCTTTAACTATGGTAAATAAAATTTACCGTAGTTACTATTCGTAATTCCCAAAAATAAAAAGTAGCTTATTAACATAATTTGGATCCTCTGATTCCAAATATGGAATCCGTTTTTCCAAATTCAATACACAAAAGTTGCAGGAATTAAATTAAAAATAATCCCGTTGTTGAAAGAAAACAGGTTTTTCCTTAAAACATTGCAAAAGATTGAATTGATTTAACCTTCGAATTCATGGTAAAATCAATGCTAATGACATACATTATATTAAATGGTAAAAATATATTCTATTTATACATTAAACCCATTAAATATTATAATTTAACCACATAAGATATTACGATGAAAAAAATTGTTTTTAATTAAAATATAGCGTGTTTTTACTATTCATTAAAATATGAAAGTTATTGGAAAAATATCAAAAATTTATCTAATGTAAATTTTTATATCCTGATTCAAAAGAAGAATTTTATTTTGTCAAATTGAACTTATAAAGATGTCAAAAACTAGATTTAATGTGGGTGCGCCATCAAAAGGTGGCAAAACTTCATTTTTTGAAAATTACTTATTTTACCCGAAAATTTTATTTTGTTCTTATACCATGTTCTAGAAATGTGTAAGATGAATAATAATGTTATAAATTTCAAATTTTAGTTAACATTATTCACAACGGCTAGTTAATAACTATATTATAATAATATACATTGATTAGTAAAACCCGGTATTGCGTACAACACACGCTATCGAGGAAGGTCGCGATTGCGTGTAATGCAAGCCAAGTCAGGGTTGCGTGTAGTGCACAACTCCTTTGTTGTTGTGTATAACAGAATCCAACTATATTTCATTTATACATTCAATGTTGTGTAGAATAACTATTATCAAAATTGTGTGTAACACGATCCAAGAACTGTGTTGCGTATACTGCAAGCTAATACGGTGTTGCGTATAGCGCAAGGTAATCTTGGTGTAGCATACAATACAAGACATTAATGAAATTAAAAAAATATTTTTCATAAAATCTCGGGGTGGTACATTCTACCCCCCTTAAAATTAATTTCTCCCTCGAAATTCGTCGGGGTTATAAATGGTTTACTATTCTAAAGTTTCTTTAATAGAAACACACATCGTAAAAAGGAATACCAAAACCAATCATTAAAAACAAAAGTATGAAATGTAACGGTTACCCAAATTAACTCATCACTGGGTTTCCACGTAGGAGAACATAGGTGAAAATATAGATATGGAAGAAAAATATAGCCATCATGTTCTGATGGAGAGTGGTAGAGAACATGGCTATGAAATAGCCAACAATCATAAAGCCATAGATTTGTGATGATCTAAGGTACCATCTGATTAATCAGATATAAGGGCTCTAGGACAACATTTTTGGTTTTCAAGATCATTTCCCTAAAGTTGGTGAATTAAAAGAAATACTTACATGATTTTGGTACAATTTCACTATTGTTCGTGCTTTGAACAATTTCCACTTCATCTCTTAAACAAATGAATTTGAATTTTTTATTCATGAAGTGTTAATAGATCATGTGATAAAATGATGGGTCATTCCATCTATTTCAAACAAAAGGTTAGAAAAAGTTATCAAATATACATAAGTCCATCTATGGTGAGGTTAATCGTATATGATTCTAAAAATGAATTTATCATACCGCGTAATAAAATAAAACTAGTTTCTACTAAACAGGGACTTCCTGTAGGCCAGTGGTAGGCGAAAAAGGCCAGTCGCACTTCGGTTGTGGGTTCGATTCCCACAGCCTTGTCCGACGTGATGGGATGTCGCCCGTCCTGCAGGTTTTCCTTTTTCTAAAACTATATTACTATAACAGCCCATCAATAATATCGAAAATCTTTTATCCTTAAACAATACTAACTTATGTCCAACATAATCCATTCTAATCTTTTGGCTTATTCATAATACTGCAGTCCACTCTCATAATATAGTGAAAACGATTACCAGAGATTTAATACCATCGTTGATCCCCATATATCATAAGATATGTCTTGTTGGTCACATTCCAAACATTCAAAGGCCTTAATCATGTATTCTCTTGAATACCCATTGAACCTTAGTGAAAGCATGAATGCAGTTAAAAGTTAACTCTTTCCACATACCAAAATCCAAAAATTCTATATACTCAAACCATGTTATAACCATCTCCTTATATCAGTCATGAGCTCATGAATACTATCAAACATTTAATTTTCTTCTTATCCCTTCATTATGCGCATATCATCTACATTCCAAAAATATCTCAATCACTTTGAATACCACATTAGACCAATACATAAATATTCCAATACTCTATGATACAACATTATTTTGGAATCCCATTACATAAACACTTAATCATTCCAACACATCGTTGTCATATTCAACATTGCCAATAGTGATCGCATGTGACTTCCCTTTGTCCTTTTCCTTATGCGGTTGCTCATGTCGATCATCACTAACCCTTGGATTAGGGCATTTATTAGCATAATGCCCCATTTCCTTGCACTTGAAGCATTGAAGTGTTGGTGGTGCATTCTCTACAGTGTTTGCTTTATTCACGTCATTAGAAACCCTTTTTCCATTACTTCGACACTCAGCTGCTCGATGACCTTCTCTTCCACACTTAAAACATTTTCTAGTCCCTTTAAGACAATCTCCACCATGCTTTTTTCCACACTTTGTGCATAAGGAAACATTCATCTTCTTTTCACCATTATTCTGAGATTTCTCCTTGAACTCCATCTTTTGTTTCTTGTCAAAACCATGAGATGGATATGTAACACCAACTTCCATTTCTACCTTGACAACACAACCCATAATTTATTCATAGCTACTGAAGTCTCTTATAGCTAATGACCTTTGAAGACTTGGTTTTAAGCCACTGAAAAATCGATCAACTTTACTTTCAGGTTGGATGATAATGCCAGATGCATACCTTGCAAATCTTGTAAAATTCACTTTGTATATACCAACAGATTCATCATCCTTCTGCTTCAGCTCAAGAAACTCATTTTCCATCCTTGTTCGAAGAATATGAGGGAAGTACTTACTGAAAAAACAAGTTCTTGAACTCGTCCCATTCCATGGACTCAATTTCATCTCTTGGCCTCGTATTCTTGATAAGATTCCACCATTGATCAGCTTCACCTTCCAAACGATATACTGCTAAGATGAATTTATCATGTTCAGAACATTGGAGAACTGAAAATATCTTTTCAGTGGTACTGATCCATTTTTCAGCAACAAGTGGATCGGAAGACCCACTGAAAGAAGGTGGACGTTGCCTCATGAAGGACTCAATAGAATATTGTTCCCTTCTCTGCTCATTTGGATGTCCAGAATGATTCATAGCTTGTGTAAGTATAGAAATTAGATTTTGCACTCCATCTCCCATAACATTTGTTTGTTCAGGAGGACAATCATTGCATTGTCCATTTCATTGATCAACACGGTTCCTTCGAGTTCCAACCATCGTCTAAAACCTAAAAAGAATAGTGTGAGAGGCAAAAATAATGATAGGGAAAACAACATAGTAAAGGGGGAGTACCCTTAATATCTAACATCTTAGGTTAAATTCTAAGATCGTTACTGTAGTTCTAGGACTATATCTTATACATATACTTTTCCTTAGGGACATCCCTAGAAATACCTTAGTAATATCTCTAGGGATCTCACTAACGTTTTCGCATCCTAGTTTCCAAACGTTGACTAAACCTTTCCTCTGATACCAACTGTAGCGGTCTGGAATTACTTCCAGTGGACTATAATTGATAGCTATCAGGGCACTCCATGGGTGGCTAAACCCCCTGGGTGGGACACACCACCATCCCCAGTGGCAGCCATTTCCTCATGAATCCCTTGGGCGGAGACCATGCTTCGTCCAATGCTCACATGTGAGAGTTCCCAAGGATCGGATACATTCCTACCTCCTTTGCCTCTGATACCAACTGTAGAGACCCGAAGCTTAACGTACAACGACATTACATTACTTTTTCGAAATACTTATTACATAACAAAAACACACACACAAGGACCATAATAGTTTAGTGTCTTTGGAAACTCGGAACGTAATCTTCTAATCATGGTGAAAGATCTTCAACATCTCCCATAAAGATCTTCCCCTTTTTTTCTTACCTAAAACCTTTCTTTATATCCTGGGGAAAATAAAACATACAAAAGGGTGAGCTCAAATGCTCAGTAAGGGTAAACAAAAGAAATATCAATCACATCATATACATAAGAACATACGTTTTAGAAATCTGATCCTGCAAAAGAGAGAATAATTTCATAACATGGGATAAATCATAGTAGTGAAATGAAATCCCAATAATCATAACATAAAACATGAAACTTTTTTTCATACACACATAATCATAGAGAATCATATCTTATTAGTCAAGACTCATTGGAAAGACTATCTTAGTGGAAAAAGTCCATTTCTGAACCGAGTCACCCTCATTTCAGTCCTGTTTCACTGAACCGGTATAACCTACCATTCCAGCCATGTCTATCTCAGGAGATACAAAATCTTTACCCAATGCATTGGAGGGAGATATAGGTCTCACCCATCTCATAATGATACCATTCTTATGTGTTCCACAAAATCATAAATCATACATCATTTCATAACCCATGTAATAAAAATGTGAATCTTAAACATCATGACATCATAAAACAATTCATATAAGATAAATGAATTCATAAAAATATTTCCATCACAACATAATAAAGTAAATGTAATAATATGGATAGAAACAGAACCCTATATTATCTTAGATGGAAAATAATTTTGATAAAACACTTGAACTCCATTATTGAGGAAAATATCCTTTCTATTTCAAAAACATTTTCCTTTCTTAACATGTCATACAATTTTAAACTAAAAGAAGTTGATTAAAAATAAACATGAAAACTTGTAAAGGAATCTTCTTGGAAATAATGTTTTAAAAATCCATTCTTACTGTATAAGTTTAAAAAACATTCTTCTTGTACTTTTGTCAGAAAATTCAAAAAGTACCTCGTACAAAAAAACGACAAAATATTCTTTTCATATATTTTACTAAAAACACACCGACGGGTAAAATTGAATTTAAAAAATTGTAGATGGATGGAAATAACATTTCATATTGAAGAAACATGGATGTGGATGATAAAATAAACCCTAGTAAATACCAAAGTATAAACAATCTTGGATAAAATGAGATTGTGATATTTTCTCTTACCTTAGGTCCGATATGCTTTGTACGTGTCCGAACCTCCTCTTTTTGACGCGCCTTCACATAACCTCCACTTAAAGAACTAAGGATGGTCTTTGAAGAAGACCAGGACCTCTAGGATGAAAATAGGGAAGTGGAGAAGATATTTTGGCAGGTTTTTTCTGAGCTTGAATGCTCAAATTGGTGTGAGGAGGAGATGGAGGAGGTGCCCATTTATAAGGGAGGAGAGGGGCACCTTAGGAAAATCTCAAAATATTATTTTATATTAAGGTCAAATTCAGTTTATAATGGTTACAAAGGGTCTTATTTCGAAGATAAAGTGGGGCTGGGTCGAAATCCTCTAATCCAATATGATTTAGACAAGTTTAGGTTATTATTTTAACCTTATCAATTAGATTTAACTCTAAGTTAAATAATTTAACTTTTACCGTGTCTTTTTGTTTTCTTACACTATATGGTTAATAAACTAACCATAACAAGACAAACTAACTCCAAGTTGTTTATTATTAATATATTTATCCTTATCTAAGTCATTTTTCCGAACCTTAGATTTTTAGGAATAAAATAACAATTAATAATATAATATTTTTTTTAAAAAACTAATTTATCTCAATTTTGACACTATTTAGTACATGTTTTTTATGAAATTCATAACAGAATGATACGTTAGAACCAAGTTACTTAAATCAATAATAACATGTCATATTAACCTATAAAGTTGGTTTAAGTCATAAAAAGTCTCAAATTACATTTATTTGGGCATTTATAACATCAATTATGTCAATATTTCATTAATAATACAATTACTGCATCATCTTTGTGTCATAATAAATGATAATTATTTAATCCCTAAAAATTCTAAATAAATTCCTATGATGTAGATAATTTTATTAGCTTTCTGTAGACTATTCATTTTCGAAGTTTAATGAAGTTTTTCACTAAATTAAAATTATTATACTTATAAGATTTAAGAAAGTGACATGTTGTCACATTCTTTGGTTTTAATAATAATTAAATTATTTTCATGGACAAAAGTCCATTAAATGAATCTAATCCGACCCTTAGGTGATATGGGTCGACTTTTAGTCATCTGATAGGATTTTTACATGTGTTAGGGTAACTTTATAATATTATATTTACACTTAATTACCCGATTTACCTTTAACTATGGTAAATAAAATTTATCGTAGTTACTATTCATAATTCCCAAAAATAAAAAGTAGCTTATTAACATAATTTGGATCCACTGATTCCAAATATGGAATCTCTTTTTCCAAATTCAATACACAAAAGTTGCAGAAATTAAATTAAAATTAATCCCGTTGTCGAAAGAAAACGGGTTTTTCTTTAAAACATTGCAAAAGATTGAATTGATTTAACCTACGAATTCAAGGTAAAATAAATGCTAATGACATACATTATATTAAATGGTAAAAATATATTCTATTTATACTTTAAAACCATTAAATATTATAATTTAACCACATAAGATATTACGATGAAAAAAATTGTTTTTAATTAAAATATAGCGTGGTTTTATTATTCATTAAAATATGAAAGTTATCGGAAAAATATGAAAACTTTATCTAATGTAAATTTTTATATCCTGATTCAAAAGAAGAATTTTATTTTGTCAAATTGAAATTATAAACATGTCAAATACTAGATTTAAAGTGGGTGCGCCATCAAAAGGCGGCAAAACTGCATTTTTTGAAAAATACTTATTTTACCCGAAAATTTTATTTTGTTCTTATACCATGTTCTAGAAATGTATAAGATGAATAATAATGTTATAAAATTAAAAATTTAGTTAACACTATTCACAACGGCTAGTTCATAACAATATTATAATAATATATCGTTGTTTAGTAAAACCTGGTATTGCGTACAACACACACTATCGAGGAAGGTCGCGATTGTGTGTAATGCAAGCCAAGTCAGGGTTGCGTGTAGTGCACAACTCCTTTGTTGTTGTGTATAACAGAATCCAACTATATTTCATTTATACATTCAATGTTGTGTAGAATAACTATTATCAAAATTGTGTGTAACGCGATCCAAGAATAGTGTTGCGTATACTGCAAGCTAATACGGTGTTGTGTATAGCGCAAGGTAATCTTGGTGTAGCATACAACACAAGACATTAATGAAATTAAAAGAATATTTTTCATAAAATCTCGGGGTGGTACATCCATATTGATTTATTTCGAAGATAAGGTAGGTATGGGATAAAATACTCTCATCCAATAGAATTTAGACAATTTTAGGGTTCTATTTTAACCTTATCATTTAGATTTAACATTAAGTTAAATAATTTTACTTTTACTGTGTCTTTTTTTCCTTACACTATAAGGCAAATAAACTTACTATAACAAGCCAAATGAACCCCAATTTGTTTATTATTAATATATATAACCTTATCTAAGTAATTTCCCCGAACCTTATATTTTCATGAATAAAATAACATTTAATAATATAATATCTGTTTTAAAAACTATTTTATGTCAATTTTGACACTATTTGGTAATTGATTTTTGTAAAACTCATAACCGAAATATTATTTCTAAAAAAGTTAATTAAATCGATACTAACATGTCATATTAACATATAAATCTATTTTAATTCATAAAAAGTCTCAAATTACATTTATTTGTGTATTTATAACATCAATTATGTCAATATTTCATTAGTAATATAATTACCGCATCATCATTGTGTCATAAATAAATTTAATTATTTAAAGTCTAAAAATTACAAATAAAATACCATTATGTAGGAAATAATTTTATCTTTCTAATGAATATTTATAGTCGAATTTATCTTATGGATAACCCTATATTAAAAATGATTTACTTATTAAACTGTGATTTTAACTATTTAAACCCTTCTTTAAATAAATTAATATTAAATGTCCTAATCTAATCCAAGTGGGACTAAATGGTCATATTTTATTCATAAGGTTGTTTTTGGTCGAATTACACTTATCCAATAGAATTATGACATGTGTTAGGGTAATAATAATATCATTTTTACCCTTAATTACCCTATTTACCTTTAACTGTGGTAAATATAAGTAAAAAGTTATTATTCACCAAAAATTATTTTCATCTCATTGAACCACATTTTACTTAATGAAATCAACCGTGTCTCTCAGATTCCTGAAATTCCATTCACAAGAGCGGTAAAATTAAGTTTTATGTAAATTTCCAAATTCTCCTAGGAGGTGGGTAAAAGACGGTCAAAAGTTCAATAAAATTTTTATATATATAAGATTATTAAAAAATGACTCCAATGAATTGAATTGATCTTATATAGGTATTGTGTATCAATTTTTACCTAAAATAAATTTAAATAAAATAAATAATTATTTAAATAAAAAGTCAGTTTTTAAATAGTAACCTAGTGTTTTCACTATTCATCAAAAATTGAATGTTTTCAGAAAAATACCAAAATTTCACCCTTGGATAATTTCTATATTTTGAATCCAAAAATGAAGTCCATTTTGAAAAATAAATTTTACAAAATTTCAAAAAGTGGTTATTACTATTCATAACGGCTAGTTTTAATAATATTTTAATAGCATATTGTTGTTTAGTGAAACTCGGTATTGCGTACGACGCAAGCAATCGAGGAAGGTCCTGATTACTTGTAAATCAAGCCAAGCTAGTGTTGTGTGTAGTGAAAGATTCCTTTGATATAACATAAAAACAAAATATTTCTCATAAAAGTCTCTGGTGTTACAGGTTCCCTATATACCAACTTCTTTGTACTTTATGAAAAACCAGAATTCATTGGATAAATACTTATAATGTCTTTACCACATAGTTATTGTTCTTTTATGTGACATAGTATGTGATAATGTCCTATGAATATCTGTTTCACTTAAAGGTCATAGTAGATCCCTGCTATGATTTGAACTCAGAAGTTCCATGACGCAATTCTTGAATATATGTTCTATGGCCGGATGATATCATTTGAATGGACAAAAATGATACAGGTTATCAGGGGTGGGAACTCATGAAACATTGAGGCATCTTATCATGGTGTGTACCCTTAGTAACATCTTGGAATAGATTATGAGAACATGACCCACCAGTAGGAAATCCACATTCAAAAGTGTCATTGTATGTTCTTATCTACAGACGTATTTATTGGTCCTTAGACTTTAAGTTATTATTAATGGGTATTATTACTCGTGCACATAGATGTATTGAAAAAAACTATGATTATAGATATTCGCAAAGAGGTAGGATATATTGGGTGCATCATGAGTAATATTGTATTATTGAATAATGCGATAAAATATTTGTCACTTCTACAGAATTAGATATCTCAGGCCCCTTTATAGAAATTATATAGCCTAAATAAATCCATGGACATGGTTCTCTCTTGGAATTTCCAATTCCAGGGAGCCAAAGAACTAGAAATCAAGAACATTGGTTAATGGCACTTTCATGTGACCCAGTACATTGGAGATATTAGGACAAAGGGATTATATTACTTGGTAAGTGGTCATATGAGGTGACATGTCCTTACGACATCAACTTATTTCTCTTTGGTACCTTGACCCATTGCAATAAAGTAATCATGGAATTTTTGCAAGCATGCTTAATACCAATGATAAAGAGTCCTAAGGATTCATACACTAAGTGTTTATAATATCTCAGTTAAATAATTTATTTATTTAAAAATTTGAATAAATATTATTCCTGGTTGTGGTTTAGTAATTATTCAAGTATGTCTAATCCCATTTATTTGATCACTAGTTATTTGAGAGAATATATTGTAGACAAAATATTTATTTATCGGTGATTAATGAAATTATATTTATTTTATAAATAAATAGTCATTATTCCAGATCGAGAAAATATTAAGGAGGATTGGCGGAAAATGTTATGGGTCAAGTGAGAAATAATATTAAATATTATTTGGTTAAATAATATTTAAATATAACATGTAATTTAAGCACATGTCCGGGAAATCATAGCATTACTATTATTATTGATATTCAGTTTCACATGGAATAGTAAATTAAGTAATAACACATGTGCTAATTATTTACTATTACCTGGTGAATTAAATTCCCAGTTATGTTATTATTATTTAAATTATCTAAGGGTGTTATTTGACTTGTTAATCAATTTTGTGTGTACAAAATCCAAGTAGAAAAGCTCTCGATCCTAGATAAATCTTCCCTCTCCAGGAACTATCTCAAGAACGAAAGATATCCTCCTCTACCGAAACAAGGAGAACACTTTGGAAGTTATTACCAAGGTGATCGAAGGCGGATATCAAAAATGTAGGGATCTTCTGCGCTAGCACCTAGAGACTCCTCCATCATGTCTATAGATATGTGAATCATGTTTCGATTGTCACTAGAGTAATCATATCCTTGGATTGTAGATCACAATGAAGACACACCTCAGACCAATTGTCAGATGCATTAATGAAGAAAGAATCACCTTGGAGGTAATTTTATAATTTAATTTAATTAATTATAAACAAAATATATCAATCCTATCTTCTCAATTCCACTTTATCTCCTTTTTCATTTAACTATGAATCAATTCCATTGATATTGGTGTTCAATGTCGTATTTATCTTGGATTAATCATATATTGTGGCAATTTGTAGTGTTGGGTACAAGCCCATCATGTGCTTCCGCTGCATTCAGAACCTACATGGTGTACATACTTCCAAATTGGCATATAATATCATGAAATATTTTATCTTCATGTTGTTTAAATTCATTATTTAACGATTAAAACCTTTAGTTTTTCTAATTCATTTTTACCACATTGGTAAGGGACTTCCATCTCACTTTTTACATTTGTGAGATAAATGTCATGTTCACTACATACATATTTTGTGTGGTGTATCTACTGTCATTTTTATATATTATATCATGTATTAATTTTCCTTCATGGTATTTAGTACTTTAATTTAAATGTATTCTTTCATTAGGTTTATGATTTCAAAATGTTTCAATGTGTTATGGGACACTTTGGAATTATTAAAGATTATTTTCCTCGAGAATAATCCTAATGATATTTCAATGGAATTTTCATTCAAAGAAATTACATAACAATTGTTTGATAAACACTTAAAATATCCTATAGTCATTTATGAACATTTTAAAGTATTAGTACCATTTTTTACTCATTTGTACTCAGAGTATTTTAGAACTTTTTTAAGAAAACTGGACATTATTTCTCTCTTTAGTGAGAGAACCTATTTTCTTCTAAAAGCCATGTTTTATTGAAATGTTTTAAAACTTATTCCTAAAAACATTTATTAAATACATTTGTACCCTTTTTATATTTTACCAATGTTTCAAAGGAATATTCTTGTTGATTTTATAATGATTCATTTTCTAACCTTTTTCATGCAAAAAGAATATTCTTTTTACATCATATTCTATGTACGGATTCATCAGTCGTCATTAATTTGAAGCATCCTTTTCATGTTTAAAAGGTTTATTTTTAATGAAAAATATTTTCAAAAGTTTTTTCAAATGAAAAGTATATTTTCCTAAAGTTTATTTTTAAATGAAATTCTATATTTCATCAACGCCAATAACCATCTATTTTTACTCCACATGGGATTATTTGTACTAGTACTACCCTTAATATTTATCTGGATGGTTTATGATTTATTTGTCCAAGAATAGTATTCACATTCACTTCCTTGATTTATTTATTAATCCCCTTGAAATAGTCAATCACTATGATCATTAATCATTGAATTTCCATTAAATTATTAATTTCATTTATCATGGTTGTTATTATTGCCTAAATCGTATACCATTTTACATACAGTGTATACTTTGAATGTTGTTTCATTAATCTTTATCTTCTACTCCATACGGATATTAGATAACGAACATTTTTAACTTCATTATTTGATAGATGAGTAATGTTTTGGACTGGTACAACACGGGTGGGGCCCGGTTATAGATATCCCCTCAATGTGTCGGTAGTCTCAGGGGACGATTCATTTGGATAGCCGCCTAAGATGTCTTTTGACCCTACATTTTGTAAACTATATTGTGAATGGTCTTCATGCTAAAGGTAACATGTACCTAGGAAACATGGTGTCCAATAAATAATAATTTCCTTCATTTATATTCAGTTAATCTTCATCCATGAGATATTGGGTTGACATATCTATGGATACATTTCCTTTTCAAGATTTAGTTATTATTCATCCATGACATATTGCGCCGACATATCAATGGATACATCCCATTTTCAGTACATTGATTAAATGGATTGTTTTTCAGTTTCCTAAATCTTATTATTGATATAACCTTATCTAGTTATTTGAATGGAACTTGTTATCATCTATTCACCTTTCCATTTTAATTTATTCATATTGATTCATTATTGATTCATCATTTCTTATCCTTACTGAGCATTTGTGATCACCCTTATTAGGTTTTTTTCCCCAAGCGTACTCTAAAATATATGAATGGATTTTACTAAATGGACAAGAGTTATCCTCAGAGTAATTTATTTCAAAATAAGAAAACATTTATATTGTAATTAGTGAATTCATTTGTAATACAGTACACATTTATGTATCTTGTTTACAAATACTACAAAACTGATCGGTCCTTTGGGGATTGATTTCTTGTAATATTGCCAATGAATATAGTCGAAGACACTGGCTCGGGAAAAATTGGGTTTGGTTCACTACAGTTGGTATCATAGGATGTTTAATAGCCACATTGGAACTAGAATTATGAAAAAATAGATTAGAAAACATAACCCTAAGGTATAATTTGAGAATAATTATAGATGAAAACCCAAGAATTTTAGTAAAGTATAGATTATGAGGGTCTTCTGAAAAATACATCCATGTATAGATACTACAAGTGGACATGGTTCTGGCACAGATGTTCCTAGAAGTAATAAATCTGCCAATGTGTTTCCTGCTTAACTGGGCATAACCTGGTACACAACAATTTTCCATACTATGCACCTAGTTTGACACTCTTGGGGGATATGAATTGGATAATCCACTTTTTCTTTATAAACCATTATAAACTATTTGGATACATAATATGTTACCTAGGTTAAACCTAAGGAGTTCTATATTGACTATAAGGTGTAATGATTTAGAAATCCAACTAAGGATATTATAGATAAACCCTAGAATAAGAAAAGAACTATGTGGAAATAAAATGGATGAGGTATTTATGTATTGAGATTGTATTGAAAACCTTAGTTAAAATTATATTTAGTGATTAACCAAATTTCAGGGATGTCTATAATATTTATTTTTGTAAATTATAGTAATTAGATGTTAGAAAAGGAAAAATTTTAAGCTATGTGACAACCTATAAAATTAGGAAAGGCCATAGGATTTGAACCCATTATTGAAGGAAGATAAGGGTTTCAAACAAACCACTAACCTATACAATGTCTTTGTTAATTTCTATTGATTTTAGTTAAACAATTTAACAAATAAATGTTAATGATAAACCAGTAGTATTGATTTTGATTATTAGTGATTAATCTAATATCCAAATTGGTTTGGAAGATAGTTAAGGAAAAATAGTTTGACATGCCTCTCTTATGATCATTTAGAATATTCTTTTAGTGCTTCAGGCATAAAAATTCATTATTGGTAATTATTTCATGGCAGTATTGGAATGAATTAGAATTTGATCGATGAACAACCAAAAGTTAAGATTGTTCATAAGAAAATTAAACATACAAAGTATGAATATTTCAATATATTCTTGGTTAGAAAAATAATTACCCATCTTTAAGAAAATTTATTAGAAATAAAATTTGGTCCTACTACCACAATTTTTTTTGAACTAAAGGTCTTTTAAGAAATCACAGATTTATGGATTTGAGGCCCTCAACTTTCCATTGATCATTAACTTGTTTTTGATTGATGACATCATTCACTCTTTATAAATATTTATGTTCTCTACTAGGTACATATCTCTACTTTCTAGTAATGTTCTCATACTTAGAGACTGAGTTACATGGTAGTCCCTGTGACCTTTGTACTTTCCATCCTATCGTTTATAGAGGATTACTTATTAACCCTTCTCACGAAGTAGGATTTCAAACATAGGAATATCAAACAATCTATTACCAAGATTGAGTTTAAATTACGTGGATACAATTTAAATAAGGTACAGAGAATGTGATGCCCCAAAAAACTAAAGTATGAACCTTGTATTCGATAGCATGTATGACATGTGACAACAACCGCGTAAGGTAATATAAGATCCATAAACTTTTAAATATATTTACTATTTAGAATATATTATATATATTCAATGAAAGCACCAATATGTTAGTGTAAATCATAATCAACAACAAACTTCCTCTATTTACATGAAAAAATGACTTTATTTGAAGGCTTGTGCTATATGCAATACAGAATCTTACAGAGAAAAAATATATAATTATAACATTATAATTTATTATAATATTATATAAACTTTCTATTACGAATAGTATTAACTAAATTATGAAAATATATTTTTTACACAATAAAATAATTGGTTAAAAATAAATTAGAAATGAATATAATAACCAATTGAATATTAAAAGTATATTTTTATAGAGATCTATTTTTATGCTCACAAAGTTTTTTTACCCTAAAATATTAAATTAATTACAATTATTGAGTGATATTAATGTGATAAATATGTTACATATTCAATAAATTATTTTTTATATTCATCTAATATATTTTGTAGGTATAAGATAATAGAAAACCTAATATTTCTCTTAAAAACCAATATTTTTATTAATGAATATTTACTGCTTTTTAATGGAGAACCTATTTTAGAACTTAATTTTGAAACTATTATTAATTTAATTTGATAAAATAAAATTTATTTTTGAGTAATTTTTGGTATTTTTATGAAAATATTTATTTTTTAGTGAATAGTGAAAAACACTATGTTTTAATTAAAAATTTCCATTTTGATTAAAAAATTATTTATATTAATTTATAATATAAATTTGTTTTAATGTCACATTGGATCAAATTTAATTATATTAATACAATTTTATTAATTATAATCAATTTACCTTTTTATATTTAATATAAATATATAATAATCTTTTGACCATTTTTCTTCTAGAACCAGTTAATCTGTTTGTCTGTGAGATTAACATTAATCCAAATATTTCAATTTATAAGATTTGAATTTTTAAAATATGAAATATAAAATTTTAATAAATATAATATTTTTGTTCTAATTATAAAAACTTAACATTTTACAAAAAATTATCAATTAAATTGATTAAAATTAATTATCATAATTATGGTGTAATTTTTCTTAAAAATGGACTAAAATGCTATTTTTAAGGGCCCAAATGGCCTAGAAACTTTTTCAAAACCCATATACTGGACATATATAGACTATTAACCTTACATTATTGAGTTAGGGTGGTTTTTTATGACTTTTTTAGGTAATAACATGTGTAAACCAAACTTCGTTTCAAGAATAACATGTGAGTCCTTTCCTTCCCAATAAATGGCCACTACTTCTACCCATTCCTCACACATATCCATCCTATTATGCTTGGACAAGATCTTCCAAAATGGACTCTCAACATCCCTAAAATTAACCTAGATTCATCCCTTTTATCAGAATACCTTCTATGGATTCTTTTTGGTTAAACAAAAAGAAGTTACCTGATTAAAAAGCAATGTCGTTTCTCGGTCTCTCTAGATTCATTTCCATCCTACAACCCCTAAAATATCCTTATTATGTTCTTGTATGAAAACACCATTATCATAAATATACTATGATTTTATTATACTAAGTTTTGACCCTACACTTACACACACCTCCATATAATGGGTAAAGAACATACTGTTTCTTTGAACGGTGAACTACTGCCTCACGAAATGATGATTGTTTAATTTTTCCCTACCGCCTATCATGGTGGCCATTATGATAGAAAATATATTTATATATGATATATATTTTATTTATAATTTATCTTGATTCTATAATTGTTATTTTGAACATATTTTTATGTTATCCAAGTAGTTTAAATTTGATAATTTCGTTTGAGGAAGTGTGGGATACGCCCCCTCAAAGTGATATGAATCATTCATGTCATACACAGAACATATAAAGGATGTTTTTCATAAACCTATATATAATATATAACATATATATGACACTATTATTATTATATACATATGTATCATTTATTTTTAATTACTTTAATACAAAAAAGAAATGAAAGTAGCATTCATGCGTACATACGGCCTACCGTCACTATGAACGGTGCACTATATGTCTAATCTCAAAATCATATAAACCATTAAAAATAAATATTTAATGAATATATAATATAATTTACTCATGTTTTAAGTTATATAGATTATTAATTAATTATTAATTTAATAATAATAAAACAAGTTAAAACATACTCGACAAACTAGGAAATTAACACCTGAAATAGCCAAAATAAGGGAAGATTGTTAAAAACGGGTAATAAAATATTATAAGTAGTTAATATATGATGTTAAAAACCTGATTATTCTCTTGTTATAAGTATTTAACATATTTTAAACCCCTATATAGGGTTATAATTACCACAAAACATAATTAATGTAGAGGTAAGGGATTATTGTCTCATTTTCATTCTCTGAGGCATACTAAATTGTTGTTCACATAATTTCATATATATAGTGTAAATACTGCAACATTAAGGTTAAGGTAAGGGATTATATAGTTATTTTAATGGAATTTTTTATCAGTTATTCACCTTTACATGTTAATTTAATTCCTATTAATTCATTATTTCTTCTACATTGCTTATGTTTAATGATCATTTTAGGTCATCCTTATTATGTTTCTTTCCCCATGAATCCAAGAATCACACTGTAATATATATGAATGGATTTAACTAGATGTGTTGGAGTTATCCTTTGAGTTATTTATTAAGAAATAAGAAAACAATTATGATGTAATTAGTGTATTAATATATAATACGATACTCATTTATGTATCTGGTTTACCAAGACTACAAATTTGATCAGTTCTTTGGGGATTGATTCCTTGTAATCATGCTAATTTATTTAGTCCTAGACATCAGATATAGGAAAACTGGGGATAGTTCGCTACATTTGAGACACGTTCTAGGGAGGTTATATGATAATGAGTTTTATTGTTTCCTTTACAGTAATCCTAGTTGTAATTGGATTGAAATGGCACCTGATAATAATGAAATTACTATTTCCACATATAAATTTTGATTATTTTCAATCTAATGAATTCTAATTGGATTATGTAGATATTTTTTAACCATTAAAATATTCATGTTTTAGTTATATACCCTAAATACTCATATTTATGTTGTGTGTGTGTGTTTTCATGGGGAATATAATATTGTATGATATGAGAATTTTGTATAAAATGAAATATATTTGAAAATCATACACGTATTTTATTCATTTTTTTTGGGATAGAATAAAAAATTCCAGACCTTTTCATGGTAGTTAATCTTTAAATTTTTAACATTTGAATCTCCCATATATTAATTATCACTGATGAAGTGTATCATGATTAAACATAAAGGGTTTTTTTCAATCATGGGGTTATAAAGAGTTTTTAACCATGTGAACTACGTGTACATTATATAGATTATGAGTAAATATATGGTTGATTTCTTGATATTCCCATGGTTTATAAATGCAGGTTGAGTTATTGTTTTTATTGGATGTCTCTACTGACCCCCCCCCCCCTACCCCACACACAGACACACACAAATCTGTAAACCTACCTACTCCCTTTATAATCATGAGGCACTAACATGGAATGCTAGATATATGGATCCCACTCATATGTACAGCGATCCATCACACCCCATGGATACATCATGAATAAGTAGTTGTGATTGCTTCATTTAAGGGATATTCATCAACTATACTGGTGAAAGAGTATTTTAGTCTCATAGATCATTGAAATTTAGAAGATTAATTTTATAGTGCATGGTTTCAAGTTATCTCTCATAGATGATCACGATTACATGTTTCTATATTGATTTTTTTAACTTTAGTGGTTATTGGTAAATCCATTAAAACCTTTCAATGGTATCTAAAATAGAAAAATTTATTAGATACTCAAAATCATTCTTAGAATGGAGTTGTGAACATTATTTCAAAACACAAATCATCGTGTCATCTCTTACGACATGGTTAAAGATTTAAAAAATTACTGATATATTGAAATCTAGTTGATATTTTTTTTATGATAATTAAATCTATAGTTGGTTTCATAAAATACACCATACGATAATGTAATTTTGATTGTGTTTCATGATATTATGTTATGTGATAATGTAATCTATATTTGGTTCCTTGGCATTATTTTATGTGACAACATAATCTTCACTTGGGTAACTAATATTACATTATGTGATAATGTAATCTTCATTGGTGTCTCGTAAATTAAATTATGTGCAAACATAATCTATGTTGGGGTTAGAGTATATGATATCCAATATCATAGGCTGCAAAAAAGTGTTATTTATTTGATTTTTACATATCATAAGATACAATATATGGATACCATATGGTATGATGGAATCACTCCATGTTAAAAAAAAGTATCACATCACAGATAAAATATTGATTCATGTTGTAAGATATTACATATAAGACATTGAAGGATTAACCTCATGTAGGTCATATATTGTAAGGAATGATATCCAATGCAAGTTGTGGATTTATTCCAATGCATGACATATAACATCTTACAGTATGTATATATCATTAAAAGTTATTCATATAAGAAAAAAAAATTAATATTTCAATTATGAATTTATTTATTTAATTTTTATCTTTTTTAAATTATTGAAAAATGAAAAATTATATGTTTATTTATTTATAATGGTGTTTATAAACAAAATTATTATAAATTTATTGTATTAAATTGTATATATGTTTTACAAACATTTATTAATGATCCCATCATATTAAAATTTAGTATTGAAATACCTTTTTCAAATAATATCTAATGATTTATAATTTATAAATAAATTATTTATTTATAAATTATAAGTTATATGTATAATTTTTTTATAAATTAAAATATAACACTATAATATAAATGATTTTCTATTAAAATTATGAATTATTAATAATTAAATGTTTTAATTGTTCGAATTAATTTCATGGATAAATAATTACTTACAACACCTAAAAATGAGATTTGATGATTTGTTTGACCAAGGTTTAAAAAATTATTAGTATGTGAAATTTAGATAATATAAATTATTTACATAAAATATTTGGGTTATAAAAAGTTCATAATTCATTCAATATCATGTATTTAATTTAAATTTCATGTAATTATCAAAGTTAAAAAGTTTATATTGGGAATAAATATAATGACATTATATTTATTTTAATTATGGAATTTCCATAATGAATTATAAAATTATAAAAAAAATTATTAACATTATTTATGATTTTTTCATAAATATTTATTTCATGTTTAAATATTTTAATATTACATTCATTTAAAATATATTTTCTATTTAATCATAGTTGTAAATTATTATATTATGAATATGTATATGATTTTGTTTAATGTTATTATATTGCTTCTAGGGATTATAATACATTCATTTAAGTAGATACATTTTATTTGTGATAATGGATTTAGTTGTCTTCTACCTTGACTTTGGATTGTATACAGTTATGAACTAGATTTAATTATATAATTATAATTTATACATATTAAGTGTTAGAGTAATTATGGAATTAATATATCTCCTGATTAAAGTATCTTTGTGTGGGAGGACATTGGGTTAGTCTTCTCTATGGATTATAGGATGTTGTTTTGTCAAAAAAAAGATAGGGATGACTATTTGTGGATCTATGCTTACTCATATGTGGATTTATTTACTTAGTATAATTATAAGCCTTTACATAAAAGTTTTTTATGTATAGTGTATAGGATATTTATTTTTATATGTATGAATAAAGTTGTATTTTTAATTTTGGTTAAAAACACATGCTATGAGTTGCGTAAAGAGTTACACATTGATATAGTTTGATGATATTGTTATGGTGGAACGAATAATATTTCAAATATAATCATTCTATTCTTATATACATATAAATGGAATAAAGTGAGAAAATATGGTGATAATTAAATCCCAATTAAAATAATGATTATTATATTCCTTCTAAAGTGACATGTATTTATACCTCGATTATCCAACTAGGAGGTTCATGTTAAATTTATGTTCCTCAGAATTATCTTTTTTATGGAAATAATATAATGGGTGACCCAAATAGAATCAAATTATATATTTCTTCTTTTCATTGAGTAACACATAGGAGGTAGACCCTACAATGATTATGTTACCAAAGAAATAAATTTGAGTTTATCCATGTGATGTATTTATCAAAGAGTTGTTTGTCAAAATATCTAAGATTAATATTTGATATGATTTGGATGATTCACAAGTTAAATAGATATGTAATGGGAGAAATTATGAAGCATCCCAATTCTTATTGAAATATAAATCTTGGTCCATTAATGGATATGTTGAGTTTAAAAAGGGCCATCATTTTAGTGAGAGAAATTTTAATAAAATTCCATATTGAATTTATGTAAAACATGATATTAATCCACTAAAAGTATCTATTATAGATAATATCATAACAATCATCAAACATAACATTTTGATTAATCCTTGTATAAGATAATATCAATGTATGAAACTCTGAAGGATGGTAGATTAAGAAAAAGATTTATGTCATATAAAATTATTTATATTGGAGTAAAACCCTCAAGTGTAACCGACACTTAAAGTTTGTTCAATAGTTTTTCCATGATGCTTTTGTAAAGAATAAAATGATTCACTAATGTTTCAACGTAATTATATTCATTGTAACCTATAGAAATTTAGTCTCTACTCATATACTCAAGATGATCATCCATTCCAATAACAAAGTGAGACTAAATATATCCTCTAAGGCATTTACATGTTAATGAATTCATTATACTCTCAAATATATAAATATTATGAAAATTTGAATGGTTTAAATAAAGTTTTTCAAAGTTTTTTAAAAGTATTTATTATAGTGTAATTAGGTTATGTGATTTCTAGGTTTCTATGTTGTACTGAAAGTTATGTGGGTAATTGTTCAAATGAAAAGAATAAAATTTAGTTTGAGAGTCCAATAATTCATCAAAAATTAGTCATTATAGGTCAATAAAATATAGAGTAATCAAAGAGGTGGATTAACAGTTTTATAAGATGGAATTATATAGAATACCTGAAAGGGTTAGTGAAACTCCATGAAATTCTCATATCAGGTACCAGTGTTATAGAAACAATTATTTTATATTTAAAGGTATATGATACTTACTATATATTTTACAAGTGTTATAAATACAAAGGAGTTCAAAAATATATAAATAATTGGAAGAGTATGTATTTTTAATCAAATTTGTTAAGAAAATAGTTTCTACATCATAGTTTACAATGTAAATGATTATATTAATCTTTAATGGATATATGTAAAGGAATTTTATATTCATATCATTTCTATTAGATGATAAGAGAATTTTTTAACAAAAAAGACTTGTTATAAATAATATGGGATTTTACACATAGTTTTTTATTCGTTATAATCTTTAATGTTTTTCTAGAATATGGGAAGGAAAAATGAGTTGTATCCAGGATAAACATGTTTATCAAAATGACTTATTAAAATACAATGAATTGAGATTCAACCTCCTTCGGTAAAATATTTTGAAGAATAATATTCCTTTCAAGAAAATTATACAAACTCATAAAACAGCATATATATGAAATGGATATAATAATTTATTTTTTAAATATTTATAGTTTTGGAAATAAGAGTTATTTCATAGACACAAATGAGTTTTTTTATATAAAAAAAATTTTAAAGATAATATAATGTCTTATACAGTATTATTAGTATGTTTGGAATTATATAAGTTCAATGTTAACAAATTATAAATTATTCCCATCAATTTCAATGTAAAATAAATGAATTAAAAGTTTTTTTTCTATGGTTAAAGATATAAAATAATCAGTTTCGTTAGTTAATAATATTTATTTTTGAAAAATATTAATGAAAAGGGTTCCAAGAAAGATGATTATGTATATAGAATGTTTTTAAAATTGAAAATCAGAAGTTATTATTATCATATATTTTGATATTTTAATGTTATTAAGTTTTAATATGTTCAAAGAAGTGAACATTAACAATATGATTCATATGTATAACCATTATTCAAACTAGATTACATCATAAATTCAATACATTAAATAGTTTAGTGGGAGGGTTTTGTCATATGGTCACATAGATATGAAGTAATTAATTTAAGAAAATACATGAACAGGAGGAAAATATAAGGATAATATGGTAGTTTATCGTATTCTTTATGTTTGGAAGAAACTTATGTATGTTTTTTCTGTGTATTCTTAAATGTAGTTTAAGAATATAAATTTTATTATGATATATAAAAGTTAATATATGTTATATCATTATTTAATTTTTAGGATATACATATATAATAATATATTTATCTTTTAGGGAGATGATAATTATCTTCTCCATGTATGAGTTTAAGTTATCCCTAACTAATGTTTGATAAGGAGTATTATGGATTATTATGAAATGTTAAATCTAGGTTGAGTATGATTATTATATCGACATAGAAAATATGTTCATAAGGTACAAAATGGGTTTTTTGTGCAAGATACAACTGAAGTATACCACTTGGAGTGTCATACACTATTTTTTTCACATTCTTGGAGTGGATGGTTCATATTAGGAGTCCCAACTACTTAAGTTTAGCGACATACCTAATAAGAGAATATCCATGCTTTGATAACTTTCTTATGAAAAATTGGAGGCGTAGCTAGTCATGGGGTGGTTGGGTATGTTTTTATCATGTCATTGGTTAGAGATCAATAAATATGTGATTTTTCTTCTCATATAATAACCATAAGATTTGGGCCCTCGTTGAAAAGGATTAATTATATATCCACACCTTAATTGTATATATGATGTGTTTATCTATTCGGGTGACGGGGACATGATTTTCTTTTCCATAAAGATGAATGAGATATGTTGTACTCGTCAACTTGGTTATTTTATACTCATAAAATCATAAAATTTTGTGTATCAATATTAGATCAACATTGTATCACCTGGGGTACATTTTTTCTCTAAATTAATATTGTTTTTGATAACTTTTTTCACATGAAACAGTGAACTAAAATGGGTTGTTGCATATTTGATGAGTTTTATTTAGAAAATTTTAGAATAATAATGTCACTAGTAAATAAAAATATTATTATCAATTATAAATGTATAGAAAATAGTATTAATAACACTTAAAGTATTAAAAGGGCATTCTTCAACAATAGTGGTTTTTATTTAATATTGTATTTTACTTTAAATTATATATTCATAAATTTTAGAATTTTAATTTTTTTTAAAAGAAGTTAATTTTTTATTTAAACATGTGGAAATTATAATATGAAAAAAAAAATATTATTTCATAAATGATTAGTTTTTATTTAATTGTAAACAATACATTTTCTATTAATAAAATATAAATTTTAAGACTTTATAAACATATGAACAACAAAAATATGTTTATAAAACCTTTTAATTGATTAAAAAATTATTTAAGGATTAAAAATATGTATCTCAAAAAAAATATTTTGAACTATGAAAACCTATTTTTAATTATAGAACTAAATTTACATTTTAATCCAATTTATAAAAATTCAAAATTTTCTTTCAATTAAAATTATTTATGCTAAAATTTATTTATGTCTTCATTTTAAATCCAAAAAATAGTTTATTTATATTTATCAAATATACTTTATTAACTTTATTATCATTGATAATGTTAAACAACACTTTAATTTGATAGGTAAAAATCAGGTTTTCTAAAAACTTATTTTAAGCGTTATGCATTTTTGTTCTAATGTTAATATTTCTCACCATTACAAATTTTATTTGACAAAATAATTTTAAAATATTAACTCATTATGTTAAAATTATTTTATATGGTAATTTTTTATTTTTTCATTAAAATTAATTACAATGGTTAAAACATTACTACCTAGGTAAAAGTATATTCATCTAAAAGGTAAAATGGTAAAAAAGTAAAATCACTAAATCACTCTAAGTTGCTTCCAAAATGAGTTGTGTAGATTATTATATTCCCAATACTAATATCTATTTCATATTTTACAACTTTTTTCCCTGACACTTGAATAGTAACATTTAATTATTGAAAAGTAATGGGTGATCCCAAAATTACCCTTCTCTTTACTTATAAAAGGGGAACACTTTCTCCCATTAATGACAGATTTTTTCCATTGACTTTCATCCAAAAACTATTCCATTTTTATCGATTTATAATACTATCTAAAATTCATATTCCATCAATCTCAATTAAAAACTCCAATGAATCCATTATTAATGATATTTCCAAGAGAAATCTTAAGTTCTTAACAAGATTATTTATTACTTAGAATTTTCATATTAATATTCCACTTAAAAATTATTATTTCAACCAAAACATAATGACACTAGTTCTATTACTGTAATTTAATTTTATTATACCAATGGACTATATGTAATTCAGTCCTTTCTGTCTACTATGAAAACCAAAACAAAATTGATTGTGTGTATGGGTGTTGTATCGCCTCCAAGAAATAATTTGGCTATTTTCTCATCACTGCCTCTCAGGGTAGGTGAAAATGATATATTTGATTAATTAATATGTTTTCTATATAAAAATTATAATAATTGATTTATAATTTATCTTAGACCTTCATTATATCCAATTTATTGATAAATGGAATTGTTAATCGTGTGTATATACAGATGGTCACCTCCATGAATGATTAATTTAATCGGACATCTCCAACCATCATGGATGGTTATATGAATTAATTAAGTGAAGGTAGAAGTTATATTAACATTATATGAAAACATTTCCTCACTCATTAAATCGTCAAAACACACTACTTTTTGAGTTGGTTTTACCACCAATGAAAATAATGTTATAGAATCTATTTCATGAATGATTGTGGAATATCATATGAACATTAAATAATGTAATAATAATTTATTTAATATTTTTATATTATTCTATAAATTTATTATTTATATTTAATATATCTATTTATTTATCACTATTCAATCAATAAAAAGGTTAAGCAAGTTCTCTGCAATTTCCTTTTTCACAAATCATAACTTTATTATTCACTAAATGATAATAGAGTTTGAGGAACTATTTAAAACCCATGTTTCTCATATTTTTTATTATTTTAAATGGATTAACTTTGATCAAATAAGTAATAATTTAATAACCTTGGTACTTCTGTAAATTAATCAAAATCTATAAAGTCTGATGATGGGAATAAACTATAACTGAGTAATATATTTGTAATATATTGAAATAAAAGAAGTTTATAAAAGGTTATAAATATGAAAATGGATTATATTTAGGTTCTCTAGATATTATTTTATTTTAAAATAGTTTATCATGTTTTCAGGAAAATAGGAATACAATATCTGTGTTTCTTTGCCTCAATTTCAAATCCACGAGACTTGTTTGATATTGTTCCCCATAATTTTTTATATAGTTTATGCACTATCACATTACCTTCATGTATAATAAATATATTTTATTTTAGGATATTTAAATGTTTTTTCATGAGAACCCTATTATTCTTAATTTACCATTACCATAATTTTTTTTGGAAGACATAGTTCTCATTCATTGAGTTATGATTGATCTTTTTGAACTTATTTCATATAAGTTGGGTGAATTGATATATTTTATTTCATTATTTGGTATTTTATCTTTTCGTACTAACTATTTTTATTTAAATCCCATAAACACCTTTACAAATTATCCTTCATTATACAATTTTGACATCTTTTGGGATTTGGTTATCTCAAATTTCCATTATTTGTTTTAAAATATTATTCTTTGATAATTATTATTCTAAGTATAATAAATTATTCTATTTTCTATTTCATAAAATATTACATATTATTACAATTGGTTAAAATGATTTTTTTTATCTTTGAGATTATTTCATGAAGAATTTTGTTCCCATAAATGTGAAACTATTTTATGAAACAAAATTTGCCTCCTTTAAATATGGTTTCCCTGCAGTTAGATGTTTATTATTCAAAAAAAATGTTTTTATTTCTTATTTTAAAATCTAAATATTTTTTACTAATTTAACCTTCCTATTTTCCATTACCACTTTTCAATGTTATGTTTATTACAATATTAATAAAATATGGGTTTACAGAAAAGTATTTCAAAATATTTTAATGTCTTTTATCTGTTCAAAATAAAATGTTTTATATTTATGTCAAAATTATCCTTAAATGTCCTTATATATTGTTAAGTCTATATTATTTAAGGATTATTTTATAAGAAAAGTTTCCAAAATTTGTTCTCTTAACCACTATTTTACCTTTATGTCTTCTCAATGATCCTTTTTTTGAATCATTTAAATATGAGTTTTTTAGAGATTCTCAGATCAACTTTTTTATAACTAAATTTACTTTTAAATGATTCATTATAAATATTTATTGAAAAATATTTATTTCTAAAAAATTAATATTTCATTTTATCAAAAGTGATCTTTATGAATATAACATCTCAAAGTGACTCATATCTTCATAACATACACCAAATTCATAAGAATTATGTAAAAAATATTTTATGATTTTAATAAAAAATTCATCTTTATCTCTAAATTAATTATTTATAAGAATTTTATTTTTTATTAACCACCCTTGTAAGTTTTAAAATTAAATACACTTTTAGGTTTATTGATTTCCTTATATAAACATTTTACATTCTAGATGTCAGTTTTTATAATACCATCAAGATATTTTGTGAAAGTAATTTTTATTTCAATCGATTCTTATGGCTATGATGAATAATTATTTTCAATTTTCACACATATGTATGGATGATTGATTGGTGGAAACATATATATTACTTTAATTCATTGTTTAAAGTTTTTTATATAATGATAAAATAATATACCACATGTAGTGATACTTTATTCAATAATCAACCGATAGTTATGAAACTTAAGTCAATAATAAGTCATGATATTTGATACTCAAGTCAAAAATGGACCATGGGTTATGATACTAGAGTTACTAATGGGTCTTGATTTATGATTATTGAGTTATTTTTTAGTTTTATGATGTAATTTATGAGCCACTATGTAATGTATCCTAAGATTTTGATACATTAACCACAATATAGTTATTTACTATGATTATATTTATGTGAAAGTTCTTTGTTTGATCTATTTTTTAATGGAATTGTATTTTAATGTTTTATTCCTATGATTATCCTCCAGATAACTTGTGTATTTTTTCACAGTCTTATTCCATGGTACATATTTTTTTCATTTGAGATTATATTTACTTATTTCATGACTTATTTATAACTCTTATTATTTCATGTTCTTCTTAATAATACTTTTCTTTCTTTCTCATTTTTTCTCATATGATTATGATCTTACCCTGGATGACATGTTGATGATTTTTTCCCTTACTAATTATTTGAGTTCACCACTTTATTATGTTTTAAGTACCTATCTTATGACTATGTGTGTAACACATGATACATTTATAATGGATTCAAGTGTGTCTCAATTTCATAGAAATGTTCAAAAGTATCAAAAAAAGTCTCTTATGTTGATAATACTTAGACACTAAATAATCCATTCATAGGATTTTTTTTCTTTTAGATATAATGTTTAACTTAAGGAAATGATGTAATATAAAGATAGGTTCATCTCACATTGTATCAAATATTATTGTTATTGAATGTTTTTTAGCACTATATTTGGGAGTATGGGTCAAGAGAACCTCAGACATAATCTTTTATCCATGGTCACTTGATTTGTTATACAAAGGGGTCATATAAAAATCCATGTATGCATATGATATAGGTGGTTGAAACAAGTATAGATATACATGCATTAGAAGGAGGTCATGCCAAATAAATATGTATCTTAAGTAGCACTTATGCTTTATTATTTGATATTATTTTCTTAAATTTATGGATCAAGTTATTCATATTTGTTTTCATTTCTACAGTTTCTTGTGTGGTACACATTTTTTACTAAATGGTGATTGATTTTTATTCAAATATATTCTTTAAAAGTGTATTTATTTTTATCTAAATGTAGTTTTTAATGGGTATGCACAGGGTTTTTCATAACATGTGTTTCATGGTGAAATTAATGATAGATTTCCAAAAGTGTTTTGAAAAGAAATCCAAAATGGGGTTTGGGCATGGTTTTATAAGATATTCTATATGATATTCTTTTACCTCGGGATTCCCTTAGAGGGGTGGGATGAATCTAGGTGTAATTTTTTTCAAATTTAGATAGATAATATTATAACATTAGAAGGTACTTGTTAAAATTTTCAGATTTTTAATTCATGTTCAAAAAACATAGAAATACAGAAATAAAATAGAACATACCATTTTTTAGATGGTTCACCACTAAGGGATAATATAAAGATAATTCATCGATAGTGTTTCCATCATACCAAAATACACTAAGATTCATTATTTTTTATGGATTGAAATTATTCCTCCATGGTCACTTTTTTCTTGGGTCACTTCCTTTACAAAGAATTCCTGGAAAGTGCACTTCCTCTCTTAGATCATGTCCATCATCTCCTCTTTTCTCACAATTTCATATAATGCCTTTTATGATTAAATTACTTGAGGGTAAAATTCTCATCATCACAAATTTATGATTTTATTTTCATCATGATATTCTGAGTATAATGCTCCAATTAATTCGTCAATATCCATAACACTGACCATAAATTTCCATCAGAGAAATTTATATTTAAAACTTTACTTGAATAAATTTTCCACAAAAAAATTATTCATTACACAATAACCTTGTGGTCCACCAACCTACAAACACTAATAGTGTGATCTAATGGTCGTTCTGCATGAAATGCATGATATACTCATAGGAAAAGGTCCTTGGAGAACTCCCCTCATTATTTAGGAACTTCCTATATGTATATCCTCTACGAATCATGAACATCCTCCACACAAAACCAATGTGTGTATCACAGTTCCTTTATTAACCTTCTTTCATGTTCGGACCTCATGATTCCCCCACATGCATTATTACTACCACAAGCTACCTATGTTTAACTCCTTCTACACGGAATTTCTACATAGACATTGATTTTTATGTACTACCTACATGGTATTTCCTTCATGAACTACTTAAACGTTGAATTTTACTCAAGATTTATCTATTTTTAACAATGACTTAAGTGGGATATTTAAGGTTAACTACCTGCAGAAAACATTCTAATCACTGTGATTATAATTAAAACCTCCTCAAAACACACACAAACAATCAAACACATGGTACACTCAGAATAACCACCTTCTAATCATGAAATTCTTATGTTTATCCTCATACAAGGTTATCTAATTCATGAACCTCGTATGTGAACTACCCTCCTAGGAGGACCATAATAAATTACCACCATCCAACCACCAACCTCCTTAGTGTTTTACATACTCTCATTTTGAGAATTCCTTCACACCACACTCCCTTCATGGGTTATTTATTTCCCACATTATATAATCATATGAATTGTGCACCTACTATATGATATGTAAACATACCATGCATAAATCCTTCATTTTATATGAAATTTTCCTACAGCATTACCAGACGTTGAATACACCCTTGAGATTTTCACATCCAAAAAATCAAAAAACAATAGAAAAATTGTATTAAAAACAATTTTTTAAGCTTCCATATTTTCTTAAAAATACATCGTAGTTTTCAAACTATATGGACATCTCAGAAATTATTGACACCAAACACAACAATCCATAAATATATAGGTCAAATGACCATGGGTCCCAAATTACCCCCTTTTTTCATTGCTGGTAATCCAATGTGAAATTTAATTCCATACACAAAAAGTATTATAACATATTATCTATCATAGTAATCCTACAAGTGTAATTCCCGGTATTTAAAATAAGATATTAAGAAAGTATTCCATGCCTTATGAAATTTATTAATATAGAATTATCATTGTCTTCGCATTCATACAACATCCATTCCATGCAAAACATTCATTTATCTATAGATCATATTTATCCCTAACTATCACATCATGTTCTCCCTTAATATGAGGGAGTTCAGTAAACATGTGAATTTCACACATTCTCCCACAAACTTTTCAATAAACCCAATAAGATAAACCTACCAATAACAAAAAAAATGAATCAATACAATTAGTAGGGGGGAACTTTGGGAATCCTCAATCTAATAGAGGTGGTTGAACATTGATTTTAAACTGATGATTCTCAACCCATAGTGTTTCTAATGACATGGTCAATGATATCTTCTACATGAATGTTAGTTCTAATATGACATACTATTAACATTATATACTCAATTTTTTATTTAATGTAGTTATAGTTGATCTAAATATTATTTTTGTTATAGTGGTGTACTGTATTTTTCATGTGATTGATCACAGTATTAATATCATTGAAAATACCCATAGTTTTATTCACTTATTCAATTACATCAACTAGTTATTTAATTATCCAAAACATTTGACTACAATATTTATTTACTGAGATATTTTTTACTTCTATTATACTTAGTAATGTGATTTAATACTACTTTATCTACTAGACCACATATTTATCCAAAGAAGAAACAACCACCACTCATGGATTTTTGATCGATAACATCATTGTCCCAATCAATATAATTTTTTTTGAAAATTCATGATCCCTTCCTAAATAAAATATAAATATAGAATTGGCAGTGACATGGATGTAATTAATAATTCACATAACCACTACATTATTTTCTTCCCATGGATCACTCTAGAAACGATCCATTAAAAATATTACAAAGACAATATCTATCCTTTTTGAAGTAAGATAAATAAAACATCAAATTATCCTCCTATAAAAGGTGGGATCAACATATTTATCATCCTCAAGATTCTCGATATTAATCACATCTAAAATAATATTTTTCATAGGATTCTAATCATGCATGTTAAAATTAATCTATATCTCTATATCATATTTTTCCCCAGAATTAAATGTATATTTCTTTTTTGTGTCACCTGTAACCCAGGAATGTTTATGAGTACACTAACCATGAAAATTTATAATTCTAATTTCAATATATTATAAAAATATTTCATGGATTTATACTTGATTCTTCTGAATATTATATCATCCACATGTATGAACATAATAAATTTGTCTTCCTTGGACATCATTATATTGGGATTATGGTTGGATCCAACCCTTTTAAAATGTATATTTTTCATATATTAAATCATATAGTGATACCATTCAAATAGATTTTAATATAGAAAAAATATATCCCTAATTAATCTAAAAATATTTATTTCATTTATAATCTGGAATCCCATAGCTTTTTCAATATAAACTTCTTCCTCAGAAATGACACTAAATAATACTATTTTTACATCCATGTGATATATCATGAAAAAATATTATTATAGACATTTCTAGGAAGAGTCTAATCAAATCAATTTATTCCCATAGTTAAAATATTTCTTTAAAATAAACTTCTTTAATTTGGTAATATACGTTTCACACAAAATGGCCATTATTTCAAATAAAATTTCCATGTTCTAGGAAATTATTTGTCAATATCTACTACATATCAATTGAATTTTTATGTTTAGGATTCTTTAGGATAACTCATGTTTGATTCTTAAATATTTAATAAAATTACTCATTCATGGATCTAAACCTTGATTCATCATTTTCACATCAAAAATGATTTTATGTTCATCCTTAAAAACAAAGTAATGTGCTCTATAATTCTTATCACGTTAGTGTAAGTGAAATTTATTCTACAATTTTTTTGGATGGATTAACCTCTGTTTTCATGTTTTTTCCCTAATGTGGAGGCTGAATTTTTCAATAATGACCATCTTTTTTTATTCAGCCTCCACATCTTCATTATTTGGGTAATTTTAAACTACATTGTGGTATCAACTTCATCCTCTTCTCCAGATACATCATCCCATTTTACACTTTGAGTAATATTTCCAATGTTTTCATAAATTAATTAAACATAATTGAGTTAAAATATTTATTTAAATTTTTTTAATAATTTATAGGCCTTATTTTTTTTGAATATTTTATAAAAACTCCTTCATCAGCCACATAACAATACTTTCCTTCATTTCATTTATTATTTTGAATGTAGTACCTTCCTACAAAAACTAGGAAATTTTTTTCTGTGATATTTATTCTATTTCATATTTTATAAGTTTTATTTTGTTACCCTACACTAAAAACCACATGGTTTTTTACATAATAACTTATATAGTATCCTTATAATAATGATGAGAGAGAAAAATTCAATGATAATTTTCTTGGCCATATTCTTTAATTATATATTCCTTCGTTCAATAAATCATTTATGTTGTGGAGTTATTATAGAGGAATTATCATTTTCATTGTTATGTTTTTCATGGTAGTTATAAAATTAAATGGATGTGTGTTATATTCCATTATTTGATCATAATATATTAATGGTGTGGCTTGTTTTAGTTTCTAATATTCTTAGATATCTCATCATGCACCACATAAATTCTATCATACGTTTCATAAAAATGGAACACAGCATTCTACTATAGTCATCAATGAAAAGAATAATTTTAGTTTTCTCAAAATATGTTAAAAATATTAATTGTACCTCTCAGTTTATTTTGGACAATATCATGTAAATTTTATAACCTTTAGTTATTTTATCGATACGGATTTAACCAATTTTCCAAGAATATAAAAATCACATATTTTTTCTTATGTAATCTCAAATTTAAAATATCCATTTCTACATTTTTCATTAATAAATTATCTCTACATTAGTTATTAATATTTAAAATCATCGTATTCCAAAATTTATTATCTTATTCAACTATCAGGATACATGTATTCTCTTTTATATCTATATAGTACAGATTTCCATTCCTCCAATGGCTTTTCATTAATGAGTTCATAGAAATTCCATTTATTGTACACCCTTTTTGTTTAAATTCAAACTTATTTCCCATTTCATAGAGTCTCCTTAATCTTAATTGTTTTCATAAACCTCCCACATAGAGAAAAATTAATCTTCTTTAGATAATATTCATCCAAATGAGTATTTCCAATACCTTCAATCATCAACGAACTATCATTGTCAAAGAACATTGTTTCATTAACTCTTTATTTCAATTTTATTAGAGGATTCATGTTCCCAATTTCTTAGGATTATAAACCACTATCGAGAATCTATTTTCTTTTAGATTTCATTTATGTGAGTGGAATTTATTATATATTGTCTATCAATGTATTTTTATTTTTCTTCCATAAGACACCTGATCTAGTGGAGGCAAAAGATATCCTCTCCAAATTCTCTTCAATACTTGTGGTAAAATCATACTATTTTTGTTCTTCCAATGGTTATATTATATTCTTCAACATAACATTTCATTTTTGTTATCATTAACAAAAATATATATTCATCTGGAATATCCAAAAATTCTTCTATGTCTATAGAAAATGGATTTATATAAATAGTATGAGAAATAAAAAATACCTATAGAAAGTATTCCATCTAAGTAGTGGGGGATATGGCCTCAATCCCCTATTAATACAGCCAGTAGATTCCATATTCAAGTTATTTCTTTAATATTTATAGTATTATATGGGGTTGCCAATAAAGATAATATATTAACATTTAATCAGTGGAAATATCATCTCTTCATCATTTCTTTTAATTTATCTTGAATTTATAAATATTTGTGACTGCATTTGGTAAAATTTTGTGAGTTAAGAATTAAATTCTACCCTTGGATTCCCTTTGATAAGATTAGTCTTTCTCTAAATAATAGGTGTTTTAGTTTTGACACCATAATCACCATATTTATTCTTCCTTTTGTTATCACTTGTTGTGTTTAGTATTTTTTATTTTTCAAGGTCACTGATGATTATGTTTTTACAAATGAATCTAGGTCTTTATTCACATAGAATTTTATCAACACCTTTTAAGATATTATTGACCCTTTAATTAAATTATCCATCTATAAACTTCCTAAAATGAAACTTATTATAGGAATGTTCTGTATTAATTTTTTTAAAATTTTGACATCAGGGTAAAAACTCTTCTTCTATAGAGTCAACCATCCTCGTACTCTCCGAAACATATGAATTATGGCCATCAATCACATTAAAATGTTATTAAATATTATTCTTTAAGATTATAAATTATTCAAATTTAATCTAACTAGAAGATTTATTATCTAAATATTTTTTTATTAAGTAAATCTATACTCCAAGTTGATCCATATATTCAAAGGATTCTTTCAGAAATCCACTAACCATTTGATTCATCTTTATTTTTATATTTAGTTCTTCAATATCACCCTCATTCTCTACCTTGAGTTCAACTACACAGTCCCATGGATTGTTTTCCTCCATTATAGGTTCTTCTTTTTCAAATTTAACCATCATATAATCATCAATATCGTACTTAAACAATGTTTTCAATTACTATAGATTTACTCCATCATCACCTTAACCATTTCATAAAAAACTATACCTCTATAATTTATTTTCCTAATTGAATTAATCATTCTATGGAAACCTCATCCAAGGACTATGTATGATTTCCAATTCCCCTTTGTGATCAAAAAATTTCTTGAGGACTTTTCCACAATGATCCTAATATTATCACATTGAAAACATTCCAACGGAATATTTACTTCAAAACTTCCCTTTCCTCTCTTAAATGTTCTTTCCAACTAATATAGTAATTCATCATCCACAACACCCTCATATTCACTAAAATTTTAATTTTCATATTTTTTTCATGACTTTGAATGTTATCACATTACATAAATGTCTTGAGGTCCCTTATAGCTTAACTCACATTTCATAAGCCATAAAATTACTTAACAGATAATCTAACGCGGTTTTGGAAAAATCCATCTCTTCTTGTTTTGATACTTTTTTATTATAAAGAGGAGGAAACAGTCACAATATCATATTAACAATATTGATATTAATCATCCCTTCTAAATTTCCTTTAATATCTCCAATAACATCCGTTATTTGGTCGAAAAAGGTATATGTATTTTCATCTAGAATCATTTTTAAATTATAAAATTTATAATGGAGGGCTTGCATCTTGGAATCCATTACCTTAATATCACCTTAATATATATATATGAAATTTTATCCCATATGATGTTTCTATTTGAACAACTCATCACTTTTATATAGATATAATTTAATATTGCTTCATATAAAGCATTTTTATCTTTGGAATCAACTTCCATCTATTTATTTATCATCTTTGTTATTAGGCATCCAAACCATATCACTAACTTCCATTCCATTTAATGTATCAGAAATAGGTACATCCAAAGAGATCAAAGAAGAGATATCATTATGTTATTCAAAATTCACAAGTTTCTTTCATAAAATAGAATTACGCCATTAGAATTTACTAAATTATCCACAATAAATAATTTCTTAGGATATATTTATCACCTAGAACCAATGTTATGATATAACTAGATATATCCAAGGACACCCCAAGAGAGGAGGGGTAAATCAGAGTTTCACCTTTATATTTTTCATTAAATGTATCACTTCCCCACATTTGTAATCACTAATTAATGTTATTTGATTAGAATGAACATTCACCAAATATTAAAATACAGAAATTAAAAAACACAATAATTTATTATTAGTTTTCCACTAAGGGATAGTCTAATGTGTGCGGGCTGAAAGTATGTCATTCATACAAGAATACACTAAATGTCAATAGATTTTCTGGATTACAATTGTTTGACCATGGTCACTCAATTCTAGGTTCACTTCCTTTATAGAGAATTTAGGGGAAATATATTTTCTCCCTCAGATCACTTCTTTCAACTACTCCTTTCTCCCTACTTTAGAGAAAATATTCATTAAATTAACAACATAAAGGCCACATTATAATTATCAAAAATGTATGATCTTATTTATATCATCATATCCTAAGGATCACTCACTATTTCATTCTTTTATCATTATAATACTCACTATAAAATTCTTGTTGAGAAATGTATACTTAAAACCAATCTTGTGTGAAATTACCACACCAAATATTGTTTATTATGCACTAACCATAAATTCTATTGGCCAGCGCACAGTATAAATCGGATATACTAACCACTATCTGATCAACTCGCATTAATAACTTCTCATCACACTCCCAATGTGAGTTGTGAACATCCTATATGTACAACCTCTGTGTAACACCATGATATTTTAAAAGAAGAATACTATGTTATATAATGTATATATTATTATTTACAAATGAATTTTATAACCTAGACATTAAAGTAGATGGTATGAATATGAATAAACACAATATGATATATATATAGGTCCTTCTAAACACAAATTTTTTGATTAATTTTTCAGAAATAAGCACTCAATATATAAATTCGTCTTCTTCTTTAAAAAAATGTTTTCTTCAAAAATGGATTTTATTTCTTTTTGTGAGTTAATATTAAAATTGATTTCTATAAATTTGAGAAAATATATTTAAAAATATCAAAATAATTTTTGAAATTAGCAAATCAATATTAGCTCAAGGAAATGTTCTGATAGTTTTCTAGAAATATCAATTTTTTAGTGAATAGTGAAAATGTGTTTTTTATAAAAATATCATTTATTTTTATTAAAATAACTAATTATGTTTTTAATTATATATCAATTTAATATAAATATTCAATTATTTTATATTATATAATTAATTACATGCTATTAATTCTTATACCAAATTTTTCTATAAGTACATTTCTGGGCTTGAAAATATTTTTTTCTTCTAAAAAACTATTTTCCATTGATTTTTTCATTTTAATCTTAAATTAATTTATTCCACATAGAGAAATTAAATTTATAAAAAATGATTCTATATTTTTTATTATGCGGCCCAAATTTGGAAAATAGTACACTTTTATTTTTGTAGTCATTATTAATAGTAACATTAGTAAATTTTATTACCTTTGTAAGATTAAATTATGTATTTAAGGTCACAAATAATATGATCAGGACTAAATAATGACTGTGAAAATTTCAATTATCCTATTTTATGAGTTTAGATCATAAATTTCTATAAAAGTTTGTAAATTATGGTAACTTGGTGCCATATTTATTTTATTTTTACCATTATAATATTTACGTAAATGATAACATCGAAAATGTCACTTTCTTTCCTTTGATGTTTATAATATATTGTGATTGTGATAAAAATAAACTATTTTTATTTATAAATGGTATTTATAAATATAAATTGTTTTTTATAATTATTATTAATGAAATAATTATCTTAAATTCTTCGTAACATTGACACAATATTTATTTAATGAATATAAATATATAATAAATTATTTTTAAAAAGTTAAAAGTAATATAAGTTGAGTGAGTCATAATTTTAAATAAATTTTAGATAATTATACCTTATTTGAGTTGTTCTAGAGGATTATATTCTAATTTTAACTTTGTGTTGATGTATTTATCATCAAATTAAATGAATGGTTCCAAAATTTACCTTAACGGCATTTTATAATAAATAACGGTTTATATACTAATTTAAAATACCTAAAAACCTTATATTTGGCCATTTTATTAGGATATGGTTTATGATATCAACCATTATCTAGGTAAGGGGTGATTTTCCTTATATAAAAAATTTATTGACCCTTATAGAGTAAAAAACATTAATTTCACAATAAATGTCAAAAGGCTTAATGGGGAGTTAAAATAAAGAGATAATAGTTAAAATGACCTAAAAAATAGTCAAAATTGTATTGGTTGGACAATTTTTGTCCCTATATATTATAATATAATAGAATGGTCCATTTTGGATAAATTTTTATATAAAAAATCATGATATTGAACTTCATAATTATATATGAGAATCTAGTGAGCCTAACATAGCTTATAAAATGTTTGATCCCCATTGTAGATCTATAATGTATTGGGTAATATTGCTTATTTATAATGAAAATAAGTAGGAATTTAATATTTTTGGTTTCTTATATGTATTTTATAGAAACCCTATCCTTTTACACATATTATTTCATGATTTTAAACAGAATTAACCATCAAATTACAATCCAATGATCATAAAGTTTAGTTTCATTGGATGATTAGGCACATAAAACATAGAATATGGAAATAGAATAATATATATATATATTAAGAATACATAAATATGTCCTATATTAATTTTAGATCATACATCTTTATAGGATAATCTGAGGAATACATTAACAAAATAGATGAGCTAAAAATCCCAGTAAGGGTATAAAAATATGAATAAAGCATAACCTGTGGGTTAGAAGGCATGGCATGATTACATAAAAAGGAATGGATCATGAATAAACATATGTATTCATAAAATGTAGAGAATGGGGACATATAATAATGTATTTATAAGAAATTTTAAATAACACACAACATGAAAAAATCATGAGTCAAGGCTAACTATAAAGACTATTTCACATGGGAGACAAAGTCCCATAAAGGAATGAGGTTCACTCCCTGACCCAATATGACATCTCATTAGAATAACAATTACATAATTCATTGAATCTATATCTAGTAATTCACATCATAACATGTTCACAAATATGTGTGCCACATTAAGGTTTATACATAAGGATTCAACAATAATCCTAAGGTCTACCCATCGAAATAATTGGGTATCATAATCATGTCGAAAAGCATAATAAAAGGAAATATCATAATGGTGTCCAAGAAATAATGGTTTTAAATCATATATGGATATTAATAATTGAAAATAGGAATATATCATGATAATTGAATTCAAACTGAAGGTAAAATACGTAAAAAAGTGTCTAAGAAACATTAGAATTAATACATTTTAGTGCCTTTTAAAGAAAATATTGAATCCCATTTAAATAGAAATAGTAATAGTATTTTATATAAAACCAAAAATATAAAAAGATATATTTTCATGATAAAAATTTTTATTTTATAATAATAATAGGGTATTAAAAAATATTGTGGATGGTACTTGAAAATGTGTAAGAAATTGGGAAGGTCTCTTTAATTAGGTTTGCATTTTAGAAGGAATTGAGATGGGATCCTTAAAAAACATGTATTTAATCATAAAATATAGAATAATTGAGTTGGTTAAATATTTATGGAACATGAAAACATAATTTATGATAAATATATAAGAATAATTAATAATTTTATTGGGGTGAAGATAGAGAAAGTGTAACCCGAATGAAAAAATGACAGTTAGGAGACAATCACTTACCTTATGTCTCAAAATATTCTACACTTGATCTTAATGCCTTATATAATAATATTAAATCCATTATTTAATTAATTAAAAAAAATTATACATTTATTTTATTTATTATAATTTCATTACCTACATTTAAGGCCTTTTGATGAGTTACATCATACAATTTCATCATTCAGGAGTGTTTGTTTCATTGGTTTTCACGATTGGTTCACTTGAATAAATGTATGCAAGATCATATAAAATTGGAATAGATATATATAAGTTATTTTATAAGTTATTAATGAAAATAAATAACATTAACTATTTATATTATTCATTTCGTTATTTTTTGTGAGTATGAATCATCAAATAATATGTTGATGATAATTATTTTGATTGTTTTGGAAATTTTTTATCATCCCAAATTAGTTTGGTTTCATTATTCATTTTTTCTATAAATTTGGTTTTAGAACATAAAAAGGGTTATATAATAAATTTATCAATATGTACTAACCATTATAATGGTTTTATGTCCATCCTTAAAGGTGGAGGAAGAAAATGAAAACTTTTCATCCTTGAATGTGATAAGTCGACACCTCACTAACGATATTTCCATTTTTAGAGTAAATAGAATCGGAGAAGAGAATTGATGGTGTATTTTCCATTAAAATAATGATATTATAGTATATATAATATACTGGAGTTATCCTTCATTTTTTTATAGTTTAGGTGAGGAGAGTATAAGAAAATAAAATAAAGTGAAAAGAAAATAAAGAAAGTGAAAGTGGATTTTACGTCTTAAATTCCTCTCCCCGAGAACCTCCATAGGGAAATTTGTTATGGTATTTTTTTAAGACTAGAAACTCTTTGATGTGGGGAAGAGACTTGGTAAAATTATTGGGAAAATTTTTAAAATCTTCCAATATTAAGAGGTGTTAAGAGAAGAGGTGATAAAAGGTGTTATTCATAGTGGAGGAGGGGCGTGTTTTTTTATTATTTTAATCATTTGTTTATTATTTTTTAACAAGACTATTAATAGTGTGAATTCATATAAATTAGTGTATTAACTAGTTAATTTTAGTTCTACCCAATGGTTTTGACGTATGAAAAACATCATCCATGACTCTATAGTTCATGTATTTAGATTATACTGTAAATTAACAATTTTCAATATTCACCAAAAAATATATTATTTTTGGAAAATACAAAAAAATTAACCTAACCATTTATCTCCATGAATAATTAAAAATTTACCTCCATTTTATGAAAATAATTTTCTATATATGTGAAATTTATTTTTTAATTAAAATCTTTATTTATTCAAAAAATCTTAATTTTAAAATTATAACTAATTTCATAACACTTTAAAAATGAATTAAGTTCTCATTAAGTTATAATATATTCATAAGACAAAAATATATTATTTTATGAATATATTTTATGAAAATTAATTTTCTTTTGAATCAATATATTAATTATAAAATTATAAATAAAAATTTATATTATACGAAAATATCAATATATAATTTATCATTTTTAAAACATATATTTACTTATTTAACTATATAAATATATAATTTTTTCATTATAAGATGGAAAAATTTTATTTATAATTTCTTATGTGAGATTATTATTCTATTGTAATTATTACTCTTCATAAAGTTCATATTACTACTCTAAAGGTCAAGTTACTATTTCATTGGTATAGGTTCCGTAATTTCTAAAAAAGACTCTTATTTTATTCATTATTCACTTCTAATGTATTTTTTGTTCTTTATGTTATTTTATGTTATTTATAATATATGAATTATTTATAAGAGGAGAAATTTATAGTGATAGAATTTTGGGTCATTACATTCTTTCCTCCTTATGAAATTTCACCCTCAAAATTCGATTATACAAACTATGGGGAAAATAGGTGTGCGTACTTCTACATCATTACTTCCTCTAGTTCCCACATTTCCTCTTCATACTTATGGTTCCTCCACAGTAATTTGACTAGGTGAGTGGTCTTGTTGCGTAGAACATTATCTCTATGATCTAATATCTTTAATGGATGCTTCTTATAAGATATATCATTTTCCAAATCTACCACCTATAAATTTAGTACTTGTAAGTTATCCGTTATGTACTTCCTCAAGAGGGGTATGTGTAATACATTGTGTAATTGTGACATGGTTGGTGGAAATTATAGTCGATAGTTCTCACCTCCAATACAATCAATAATATCAAAGGGGACAATGTAACTCGGACATAGCTTGCCTTTCCTCCCAAATCCTCTGACCATCTTCGATGGAGATATGCAGAGGAATATGATGTCTCCCACTTTAATCAGAAGGTCTTGATGACAATTTTCCACATATCTCTTTTCTTTAATTTTGGATACTTTGATGAATTAATGAATAGTTTTTACCTTTTTTGAAATTTCACCGAAAATTTTTTATCCTAGCATCTTATGTTCACTAAATTCATCCTAGCATGTTGGTGTTCTTTATCTTTTCCCATAAAGGTCTTCATATGGGTACATATGGATGCTAAATTGGAAACTGTTGTTGTGAGATAATTCATCAATAGGTAGATATTGGTCCCATCCACCTTTGATATCCATAGAACATGATCTAAACATATCTCCCAGTTTCAAAATAGTCTGTTCAGATTGGCTATCAATTTGAGGATGATAAGCCCTAATGAATACTAGCTCATTGTTTAGTGAATACTGGTGACTTTTTCACAACTTGGAGGTGAATTTAAGAACTCAATCAGATACAATAGATAGTGGTAATCTATGAATTCTTACAACTTATAAAATGTATATTTGTGCTCATTTATCTTCTGTGAATTCCTATTGAATTAGGATAAAGTGAGTTATTTTTGTGAAATGATCTACAACACCCCATTTTTTCTTTTAGATTGCTTCGTATGTTCAATTGAAAATTCCAAGGTGATATTTTCCCATTTACATGTTGTTATGGGTAATTGTTGCATCAGCCCCTGAGAATTTTTCTTTTTAGCCTTCACTTGCTGACATGCTAAGAACATTAATGTTTATTCAATGATCTCAATTTTCATATTGTCCCAACAATTGTACTCCCAATGATTTTGATACATCTTTTTTCTCCATGGGTGAATAGAGAAGGTTGAGCTATGTGTGTCACTCAGAATCTATTTATATATCTCTATATTATATGTTAGAAATATTCATGACCCAAATTCTACAACTCCTTCCTCATCAATTTTGAACATTGATGATTTCCCCTTTCTAATGGCTTCCACATTCTTCTGAATATCCATATCATTTATTTGTTCATTATTTATTTTCTCCATTAGGGATGGTTGAGAAAATATTTGAAAATGAATTTATGATGTTCATTCTTTAATGATTATAATTTCCATTCTTTTTAGATCTAGGAATATTGGATCATTCTGAATTCCCATCATTGATAATGTTCCATGGTCCTTTCTACATAAATCATCTGTCACTTTATTTTCCTTACCAGGATTGTATTGGATTGATAATACATAATACTTGATGATATTTAAACATCATTGTGGAAGAATATTAATCACTTTCTGTGAAAATATATATTTTAGGCTCTTATAATCACTATATATTTCACACTTCTTCCCATAGAGATAATGCCACCAGATTTTCAATATTATGATCCCTGCTTCCATCTCCAGATCATGTGTGGAATAGTTTTGATCCTAAATTAACAACTACCTTGATGAATAGGCTATCATTTTATCATTTTTAATCAGTACACATCCCAAGACCTTCATTTAAGCATCATTGTTCACCATAAAGAGTTCCCACTTTTTAGTAGTGTCATAACTAATGTAGCGATACACATATTTCTCAACTCTTCGAAGTAGTATTCACATTCACTTGTCTAGAAAAACATCACTCTCTTCCGAGTCATCTTCTTTGTTAGGTTTTAAAATCATGATAATTCCTTAAAAAATCATTAGTAATACCCATATAGACCAAGTAACCTATTTATTTCCATTACATATGTTTCCCTTGGCCACTCATTAATTACCTTTGTCTTTGAAGGGTCCACAGATTTATCTTTTCTAGTGATAACATGCCCCAAGCATGAAAATTCCTCCATCCAAAACTAACATTTATTGTACTTTATTTAAATTTTAACCCTTCTCAAAGTCTTCAACACTATATTCAAATACTCCTCATGTTCCTCCTTTCTCTTTTAGTATATCACAATATCATCAATAAAGACTATGACAAATTTTTTGAGGTAATATCTAAAGACGCTATAAATTAAGTACATGAATATTGGTGGGGCATTAGTGAGTCTGAAGGGAATCACTATGAACCCATAATGTTGATACCTCATTCAAAAGGAAGTCTTCGGAATATATTCTATATTCACCTTTAATTTTTGATATCATGAACAAATTTCCACCTTTGAGAAATACTTGGCCCATATAGTTGATTGAACAATTCATTTATCCATGGAACGAGATACTTTTTCTTTGTTATTTTTTTTATCTATGAATAATCAATACATAGGCTCATTGATCCATCCTTATTCATGATGAATAGCTTTTCCACACCCCATGGTGAATCACTCATGCATATAAAACCCTGAATTAGATTCTCCTGGAACTGCTTCTTCAGTTCATCCAACTCAATGGTGGCCATTATATAAGGTGTTCTTGAAATAGGTATAGATCCAAGAATAAGTTTTACTGATAACACAACCACTCAATCAATAGGAATACCAAGAAATTCATCGGTGAACCCATTGGTGTCGTACCTCACAATGGTCATGTCTTCGAGCATGATTCTCTCTTTTGTATAAATCATTTAAGATAGATAATCTTTCTCATAAGAAAATATTATCCAAAATTTAGATGATGATTCTAAAATAGATTCATCTTCCTCCATACACTTTTAAAAATTAAGGGATGCATCGGGATGTGAAGAGTTGTATCCTTTTATTGACAGTTTATGTTTTCTTTGTTATAAATACAATTAATCCATGCCCAATATAGCATCGAACTCCACTGAAGGAAGTAAGACAATATTTTTGGGATGTTAATTCCTAAAACATTAACCAGGGATGGTTTCTATACTTTGTAATTAATTATTACCCCATTTTATATTCTCATATAAAAATAAAGCTCTATATTTTGAGGTGGTGTTAGAATAGTTATACAAAACATACATGATATGAAAGAATGAAAAGAACTAGAATAAAATAGTATGTTCTCTATTCATAAATGAATAGACAGCGTACCTATCAATGCATCATTTTCAGGATCCACCTCAGTAGTAGTCCTAGAATATGCCATTCTTTACTACATTAGAATTTATTGTTGTTGATTTCTTCCAACAGTACTTAGCTTAGGGAAATGTCTCATGTAATTTCCATGTTTGTTCTAGTTTAAAAATAACACTATAGGTTGAGTATTGATTTTTACTATCCTTTCTTCTTCCACATTAGTGGGATTATTCATACACCTTTGATGGTTATTATTTATTGTAACGCCCCGACTCCAGTTACTTAGAGTCGGTGCATTATTACATAACATTGTCATGATCCCAAGATAGATCAACTCTCTAAAGACCAATTAGTTTAGTAGACTTGGAATAACTAGATACATTAATAAAGTTTACATTACATCATAAAATGAAAACTACAACAACATAGTCTCCATAGTCCACACTCATATCCCTACATACTATCCCCGCAGGTCATTCATAAATTACTTATTCACATCCTGGGAAAAATAAAACATTGAAAGGGGTGAGCTCAAATTCCCAGCAAAGATAACAATATAGCAGAAACTTTCATAAACAAGAATAAACATTTAGGGCAATGTATAACTAAAACAAAAGCCTTTTTAACTTGAACTTCAATATAATATGGAAGAAATAAAATTAAATAATTCCATTTACTTATTCACATGGATATTCTACTAATCGAATAATCACATGCAATATCAATAACCACTTTCATAAAGATGGAATGCCTAATTCCAGACAATCATAACCATGTAGTCAAGGCCTCATGCCAAGACTAAAAATAAGATTTTGTCAAGGCCTTGTGACAAGACACTAGTTTATCTCATGATACCTACCGATGCATCGAGGAGCTATAGCGGGCTACACCTGCCACTTATTAAGTCCAATGCATTCCTCATATGAATAGGTTTAAACATAACATAAAAATTCATATTAAAACTAGCAAATGAAATGTCAATACTTTCTCCATAAACCATGAATGGTATAAAAATAACACATCCATAGTCAAAAATATCACAAAACCTTCAATACAATATAGAAGATTTGTATTATAATAAATAAAATTCAAATAAGCTTAAAATCCATCAAAAGATGTTGACATAGATGAAATCAAAACTATTTGAGAGAAATATCTTTTTTTTAAATCATTTAAAAGTCACAAAATTATAAAATAATACTTTTTCTTTGAAAATATTCTTAGAAGATTGTAAGGGAAGATTTGAATATTTTATAATGGCGGAAAATATCTGCACCCACCGTATAAGTTAAAAAAAGATATCCTTACCTTAATTCTGTCGAAAAGGTTAAAAAGGACCTTGTTTGGAGAACGACGGAAAGATTCCTTTATAAACATTTTATAAAAATTCAAAAAAGGTTATAAATGAATTTAACCCATATTCTATAAAATAGTAAGAATTTTTGGAAACACATTTTTAAGATACATGGATGTGGATGATAATGATGTCCAAATAGATAATTACGTATAAACAACCTCGGATAATGAAGAGATTGTGAAATAAACCCTTACCTTGTAATTTTCCTTGGTTGGGGGTAGGTTAAACTCATTTATAATGGTGAAATAATTGTTATTAAATTATAAAATAATAATATATATTAATATGATATCATATATGATCTTTTAACACTGCTTTGTTAATAATATCTTAAAATTATTGTCGTTTCGGGTGTTAACTTACTCATTTTCTTTTATATGTTTTGTTACGTAAGCCATGTTTGTTATGGATAGGTTGTATATTATTCATATCCAGAATAATATTAAGTCTCTAAACAATATTATTAAATATCAAATGAGAATTATACTTGAATGGATACGATGGAGAATGAATCTCATCGCGTTCGTGGAGACGGTAGTCCGTACGTACGCACGAGCGACAATATCATTATTTTGGTGTTAAAATAATATATAATTGGATGGTATATCATATATACAGAATCCTTATCATGTTATATTTATTATTTACATGAATTAAACATCATTATTATACCCATACAAATAATAATATATTGAATATCAATTACACCACGACGTGGACACGGTAAGCCGTACGTACGCACGTATGGTGACATGTCATTCCAAGGATGGATAGAATACTGAATATGGTGGTACCATATTTATAATAAGATCACAATATATATAAGATACAAGAGTTATTATTTTATAATGGAAATAACAAATAAAGAAGAAGTTGAAGAAGAAAGGAACTTGAAAGAGGGTGGTGAAAACATTACCTCTTCTTCGGGTTCTACCTTTTGATTTGATCAAAAGGGATCCTTAGGATGGCTTTATGATCAAAATAAGGCCTCTAGGTTGAATTTAGGGAAGTTGAGAGAGTATTTGGGTATGGGTTGGCCGAGCCAGAAGGCTTTGAATGTGTGAATTAGTGAGAAGGGGAAGTTCCCTTTTATAAGAGGGGTGAAGGGAACCTTTGGAAAAGCTAGAAATATTATTTTATAATAAATTAATATACGGTTTCTAATGGATATAAAGTGGATTATTTAAAGTTTAAGGTAGTTATGGGTCAAACAAACTCAACCAATATGATTTAGAAAGGTTTGGTTTACTATATTAACCTTATCTTGAAGTATTAACTCTTAGTTAATTAGTTTCACTTTTACAATGTCTCTTTGTATTTTTATATTATATAGTTAATAAACTTACTATATAAATTCATTATACCCTAAAGTGGTTCATTAATGATACACCTATCATGATATAAGTCTCTTGGCCAAAACATAGATTTTTAAGAATTTAATATCAATTAATAATATAATATTTGTTTTAAAAACTCTTTTATGTCAATTTTGACACTATTCAATAATTGATTTTTGTAAAAACCATAACAGAATGATTACTTCTAAATATGTTAATTAAATAAATTCTAACATTTCATATAAACCTATAAAATTAGTTTAATTTATAAAAAGTCTCAAATTTTATTTATTTGGGTGTTTATAATATAGATTATTTTAATTTTTCACTATTATGGTAATTACTACATCATATTTGTGTCATAAAGAAATATAATTATTTAATGTCTAAAAATTATAAATAAAATACCATTATGTAGTAAATATTTTTATATTTCAAATGGATAATTATAGTCTAAAATCCAACATATATAACCCTATGTGAAAATTTTTTTTCTAAAAGATATATGCTTATGTCGTTTTTTATTTATTATAACTTAATTAAACTAAAGTGTCCCTATCACCTACAAGTGGATCCATGGGGTCCCAAAATCGACTCAAATATTCCCATGGTAGGAAATGTATCCTTAAATACGGTTAGGAAATGTTTTAGGGTAATTTAGTATTATTATAATATTATTTTTTAACCCTTATTTACCGGATTTTCCCTTTAAACATGGTAAATAAAATATTTACTGAAGTAACTATTCAAAATGTCTAAAAAAATGTTACCTATTTACACAATTTGGAAATCCCTATTCCAAATATGTAATCCATTTTCCCAAATTCAAAACATAGAAGTGGCAGAAATTAATTCAAAATTAATTCCCGCTGTCAAAACAAAAAACGTGTTTTTAAGATATAATAACTATCAAAAGATTGATACTTGTTTATGTCCAGTTTAATTGTGAAATTATGTTCAATGACAAACATTGAATTAAATGGTAAAAATATATTCTAAAAATAATTTAAAACCACTCAAATTAATAATTTATAACTATTAATTATTTCGATTTAAAAAGATGTTTTTAATTAAAATTTAGTAATTTTCACTATTCATCAAAATATAAATGTTATCTGAAAAGTTCCAAAGTTTTACCTTATGCTAAATTCAATACTCCAAATCCAAAAATGAAGTCAATTTTGAGAGTTAAAATTTAAGAAATTTCAAAAAGTAGGTATTACTATTAATAACGACTAGTTTGATTGGTTGTGGTGTGTGTTAGAACTCGAAGTTATGTACAGCACATGCTACTTTGTTATTCAAAGAGAAGTGTACCATGGAAGCTTGGGGTGTTACATTCTCCCCTCCTTCAAATAATTTTGTCCTCGAAATATCTAGAATATTACTGCATAAAAAGACTCAGTTGGTTCTTCATCATTAGTTCCTCGGGTTCTGATGTTGCCTCTTCCATCATATGGATTCTCCATAGAACTTTTACCAAACAAGTCATCCGATTTCTCAGCACTTGTTCTCTTGCATCAATAATCCTGATGGGATCTTTGCAATAAGATAGATCGGGTTCCAGTTCTAATTCCTCATAGGTGAGTACATGTGTTGGGTCAGGCATGTATTTCCTCAACAGTGATACGTGGAACACATCGTGAACTTTGGAGAGACTTGGCAACATTGCCAAACAGTAAGCTACATCCCCAATTCGTTCTAGAATTTCGAAGGGTCCGATGTACCTGGGACTCAATTTACCCTTCTTACCAAAACCTATAACTCCCTTCCATGGAGATACCTTCAAGAAAACATGATCTCCAACCTGAAATTCCAAATCCTTCCTTCGATTATCGGCATAATTCTTCTGCCTACTTTGAGCTACTTTGATGTGGTTTTGCATTACCTTTACCTTTACCATTGTTTCCTCCAATAGTTCTGGGCCTACAAGTTTTCTTTCACCAACTTCATACCAACAGGTTGGTGTGCGATATCTCTTTCCATATAACGCTTCATATGGTGCCATTTGAATACTCGAATGGAAGCTATTGTTGTAGGAAAATTCTACCAGAGGTAAATATTGGTCCCACATACCCTAAAAGTCAAGTGAGAAGGATCTCAACATGTCTTCTAAGGTTTGGATAATCTTTTCTTAATTGTATGTCTGTTTGAGGGTGGTAGGCAGTGCTCAAATTAAGTTTAGTATCCAAGGATTTTTGAAGACTCTTCCATAATATTAAAGTAAAACGTGGATCACGATCGGAAACAATTGATAGGGGTACTCTATGAAGTCTCACCACTTCATTAATATATAGCCTTGCTAGACATTCAAGTGGTAAATCTTCTCTTATATCAAGAAATTGTTCTGACTTAGTAAGATGATCAATAATTACCCATATTGCATCGTTCCTTCTAGGAGTCTTTGGTAGCCCCAAGACGAAGTCCATCGTAATATTATCCCATTTCCACTCAGGTATGGGAAGAGGTTGCATGACTCCTCTAGGATGTTGCCTTCCAGCTTTCACTTTTTGACAAACCATACACCTTGACACAAAATCAGAAATCTCCCTCTTCATATTGTCCCACAAAAAATGTTCTTTCAAAACTCTATACATTTTGGTGCTCCCAGGGTGTATAGAGAAATTGGAACTATGAGAATCATCCAACAATTCTCTTTTTAGATCAGGTATATTGGGAATACAAAGTCTCTTCCCAAATTTCAAAATTTAATCTTCATACCCAAAGTCATTCAATCTCCCATCATTCAGAGCTTTAATCTTCTTTTGAAACTCTTCATCACCGGTCTGAGAACTCTTTATCCTTTCTAGTAAATATGGTTTGGTAACCATTTTAAAATGTATTGTTGTTTCAAATTCAATGGTAATTCCCATATCCATCTTCACTAGATCTATGAAAATAGGATCCCTTTCAATTCCCACCATGTTCAAAACTCCATGATCTTTTCTTCTCAAAGCATCTGCCACCTTATTTTCATTCCCCGGGTGGTAGTGTATCGTGCAATCATAATCCTTGAGTATTTCAATCCATCTCCTTTTCCTCATTTTGAGTTCTTTTTGGGAGAAAATATACTTCAAACTCTTGTGATCAGTATAAATCTCACATTTTTCACCATAGACTTAATGCCTCCATATCTTCAAAGAAAAGATCACAGCTGCTAACTCGAGATCATGAGTAGGATAGTTTTTCTCATGAATTTTCAACCATCGTGATGCATAGGAAATAACTCTATCATTCTGCATAAGGACACAACCGGGTCCTTTCTTCGATGCATCACTATAAATAACGAACCCATCATTCCCCGATGGTAGATTAAATATAGGATCATTGACTAATATTCTCTTCGGTTCTTCAAAACACTCTTCACACTCTTTTGTCCTGAAAAATTTAACCCCTTTACATGTGAGCTTTGTTAATGGGTTAGCCAACTGGGCAAAATTCTGGATGAAACGTTGATAATAACCTGCTAAACCAATAAAACTGTGTACCTCAGTTATACTCATAGGTTTTGGCCACTCTTGGATTGCCTTGGTCTTAGAAGGATCAATAGATATTCCATATTTAGAGACAATATGGCCATGAAAAGAAATCTCCTGAATCCAGAATTCACACTTGATAAACTTCTCATATAATTCATGTCTTCTCAGAGTCTTCAGGATAATGCGCAGGTGATTTGCATGATCTTCATAGATTTTGGAGTATACCAAGATATCATCAATAAATACCACCACAAATTCATCTAGATATTCCTTGAAAACTATATTCATTAGATCCATGAATACAGAGGGTGCGTTAGTTAGCCCAAAAGGAATTACTGTTAACTCATAATACTCGTACCTGGTTCGAAATGTTGTCTTCAGAATGTCTTCCTTCTTCACACACAACTGATGAAATCCAGACCGAAGGTCAATCTCTGAAAAGTATTATCTCCATGCAATTGGTCAAATAAATCATCAATGCGAGGTAGGGGATACTTGTTCTTTATTGTTATAGCATTGATCTCCCTATAGTCGATACAGAACCTCGTAGATCCATCTTTCTTTTTAACAAAATGAACAGGGGCTCCCCACGGAGAAACACTAGGATGAATAAATCCCTTATTACTCAATTCCTCTAGTTGTTTCTTTAGATTAACAAATTCCATAGTGTCCATTCTATAAGGGGTCTTCGATATAGACCTTGATCCAGGAATTAAATCAATGGAAAACTCAACTTCTCGTTCTGTAGGATGTCCAGGTAAATCGTCTGAAAACACATCTACATATTCTTTCACAATAGTTACATCCTCTATTTGAACATTTCTTTCCTCACCCACAGTCATTTAATTCTCTTCCTCCCCAATAATTGAATTTAGTTGAGCTACTGGGGGTGGATCTAGATAAGAATTAGGTGGTGATGATTCTGCTCTAAAGATAAGGTGTTCCTTATCATCATCATCAAAAATTGTAACCTCTTTCTTCTTACAATAAATCTTCACATCATGGTCCGAAAGCCAATCCATACTGAGGATTATATCAAACTCAATCATATGTATGATGATGAGATCAGCGGATAAAGAAAATTTATGTACTCTAATGGGGAATGATTCATAAAACATTGTTGCAATGATACTTCCCTTATGAGTTTTAACTGAAAACTCCCTTGTTAAATCAGTTTGGAAATATCTAATTTTCTTAGAAAACTGGGAAGATATTAAATAATGTGATGATCCAAAATAAAATAATGAATTTTCTAAACTTGGGGAAACCATTAAATTACTTGCCACCATGTATTTCGTAGATTCTACCTCAGCAGTAGTGATAGCATAATATTGGCCTTGATCCCTTGGCCTTTTCTAAGGTAAGTTTCCCTGACGCTTAGAATATTAATTTTCATAATGTCCCATATCCCTGCAATTGTAGCATTGGACATCGGTATCTTCCTTCTTCCCCTTGTAATCATGATCTTGGTGGCATTTTTCACCACACTTGTAACAGACTCCCATTCCTTTTAAGCAAGTACTAGGGTGTTTCTTCCCACATTTACTGCAGGATGGATATTCAACTTTTCCCTTCTTCCCCTTATTTCCATTCCCAGATTGATCAGCAGATCTCTTCTTCTCTTGCTTTGCTTTAAAGTCATAAGACTTAGAGAATACTTTTTCTGTCTTGATAGCACATGAGACAATGTCTTCGTATGAAGATAAGGATTGTGAGACTAATGCTCGACAGAGAAATGGATTTAACACATCAAATAAATGATTAATCTTACTTCTTAGGTTAGGTATAAAATCTCCATCATTCCTTGTTATCCTTGTAAATTTAGCCTCATACTTTGCGACATTCTCATCCTCCTTTTGTCTCAGACTCAGAAATTGTCTTTCCATATCTGCTCGATGGTTATGAGGAAATTATTTTTCTCAAAATATATCTTTGAACTCCCTCCATTCTATATTTGATACTTCATCATATTCCTTTTTGTTTTGAATCAATGACCACCATTGATCAGCATCTCCAGTGAGATGGTAAACTGCCATGATAACTTTTTCCCATTCACTACTCCCCAAAGCTTGAAATATTTTCTCTAGGGAACTTATCCATTTCTCAGCTACTAATGGATTTTTACTCCCATTGAATGTTGGTGGTTTCTGCCTCATGAAGCGATCTAACATTGATCCTCCACGTTGTGTTTCGGGGTGCTCCATATGGGTAAGGTTATTATTCATAACCTGTGTGAGTTGTCCTAGTATGGTGATTAGCTAATCAGCACCAGTTTCATCACCAGCTCCACTATAATTATCTTGAGCAGGAGGGAAATCCCTACATGGAGTGCGTGCATTGATACAGTTTCCATTTCTTCCACTAGGCACCATTTCTAAACAATGGCATAAACTAGATCAGTTTATGAATCAAAATACATAATTCCATACTTATAAAACACTTAACATAAATTGAACTATTTATGGATATAATCCATAATCATAAAAATGTTTTTTTTTGAATAAGTATATACTCATAAACCCTTCATAATGATTTGTAAAGAAAATGAGAGTTATCCTAAGCATATCCCCTGGGAGTGTCATAACCAATATTGAAGCAAGGCACGTTGCTGTGCACCAGTTCCCATTCGAGTCTAGCTCAAAGAGGTGTTTTTGGGTTTTACCCCTAGGTACATCTGTGCCAGAGCCACCTCTAACTTCTCTTATCCAGACATGGATGTATTGCTTGAAAAACTCACAAAATCTCTACAATACCAAAATTCTAGGACGTTCTTCTATACTAATCCTCAAAGTCCATCTTAGATCTATGTGCTCTAATCAGAGTTTATCTAAATATAGCTTCCAAGGTTGGTACTAAACTTCTTCTGATACCAACTGTAACGCCCCGACCCTAGTTACCTAGAGTCGGTGCATTATTACATAACATTGGCATCATCACAAGATAGATCAAATCTTGAAAGACCGATTAATTTAGTAGCCTTAGAGTAACTAGATACATTAATAATGTTTACATTACATCATAAAATGAAAAATACAACAACATAGTCTCCATAGTCCACACTCATATCCCCACATACTATCCCAGTAGTTCATTCATAAACTACTTCTTCACATCCTAGTAAATATAAAACATTGAAAGGGGTGAGCTCAAATGCCCAGTAAGGATAACAATATAGTGGAAACTTTCATAAATAAGAATAATAATTTCAGGCAATGTATAACTAAAACAAAAGACTTTTAAACATGAAATTCAACATAATATGGTAGAAATAAAATGAAATAATTCCATTTACTTATTCACATGGATATTCTACTAATCGAATAATCACATGCAATATCAATAACTACTTTTATAAAGATGGAATTCCTAATTCCAGAATATCATAACCACATAGTCAAGGCCTCGTGCCAAGACTACAAATAAGATTTTGTCAAGGCCTTGTGACAAGACACTAGTTTGTCTCATGAGACCTACTGATTCATCGAGGAGCTATACTAGGCTCTACCCATCTCTTATTAAGTCCAATGCATTCCTCATATGAATTGGTTTAAACATAACATAAACATTCGTATTAAAACTAGCATACAAAATGTCAATACTTTCTCCATAAACCATGAATGGTATAAAAATAACACCTCTATAGTCAAACATATCACAAAACCTTCAATATAATATAGAATATTTGTATTGTAATAAATAAACTTCAAATAAGCTTCAAATCCATCAAAAGATGTTGACATAGATGAAATCAAAATTATTTGAGAGAAATATCTTTTTTTAAAATCATTTAAAAGTCACATAATTATAAAATAAAACTTTTACTTTGAAAATATTCTTAGAAGCTTTTAAGGGAAGCTTTGAATATTTTATAGTGGAAGAAAATAGCCGCACCCACCGTATAAGTTAAAAAAAGACATTCTTATCTTAATTCTGTCGAAAAGGTTAAAAAGGACCTTGTTTGGAAAACGACGGAAATATTACTTTATAAACTTTTTATAAAAAGTCAAACAAGGGTATAAGTGACTTTAACCCATATTCTATAAAATATTAAGAATATTTGGAAATGCATTTTTAAGAATCATGGATGTGGATGATAAAGAGGTCCCAGTAGATAATTATGTATAACCCACCTCAGATAATGAAGAGATTGTGAAATAAACCCTTACCTTGTAATTTTCCTTGGTTGGGGGTAGGTTAACCTCATGTATAATGGTTAAATAATTGTTATTAAATTATACAAGAGTCATATACATTAATATTATATCATATATGATCTTTTAACCTTGCTTTGTTAATAATATCTTAATATTATTGTTGTTTCGTGTGTTAACTTACTCATTTTATTTTATATGTTTTTTTTATGTAAAACATGTTTGTTATGGATAAGTTGTATATTATTCATATCCATAATGATATTAAGTCCATAAACATTATTATTAATCATCAAATGATAATTATACTTAAATGGATACGATGGGGAATGAATCTCGTCATGTTTGTGGAGATGGTAGTTTGTACGTACGCATGAGCGACAATATCATTATTTTGGTATTAAAATAATATATAATTGGATGGTATATCATATATACAGAATCCTTATCATGTTATATTTATTATTAACATGAATTACACATCTTTATTATACCCATCCAAATAATAGTATATTGAATAACAATTACACCACAACGTGGAGATTGTAAGCCATACGTACGCATGTATGGTGACATGTCACTCAAAGGATGGATAGAATACTGAATATGGTTGTACCATATTTATAATAACATCATAGTATATAGAAGATACTGGAGTTATTATTTTATAATGGAAATAACAAAGAAAGAAGAAGTTGAAGAAGAAAGGAACTTGAAAGAGGGTGGTGAAAACATTACCTCTTCTTCGGGTTCTTCCTTTTAATTTGATCAAAATGGCTCCATAGGTTGGCTTTCTGATCAAACTGTGGCCTCTAGGTTGAAGTTAGCGAATTTGAGAGATTATTTGGGTAGGTTTTGGCCGAGCCAAAAGGATTTGAATGTGTGAATTAGTGAGAAGGGGAAATGCCCTTTTATAAGAGGGGTGAGGGGTACCTTTGGAAAAGCTAGAAATATTATTTTATAATAAATTCATATTCAGTTTCTAATGGATACAAAGTGGATTATTTAGAGGTTAAGGTGGGGATGGGTCGAAAACAACTCAACCAATAGGATTTAGATAGGTTTGGTTCACTATATTAACCTTATCTTGAAGTATTAACTCTTAGTTAATTAGTTTCACTTTTACAATGTCTCTTTGTATTTTTATATTATATACTTAATAAACATACTATATACATTAAAGAGAACCCAAAGTGGTCAATTAATGATACACCTATCATGATATAAGTCTCTTGGCCGAACCTTAGATTTTTATGAATTTAATATCAATTAATAATATAATATATGTTTTAAAAACTCTTTTATGTCAATTTTGACACTATTCAATAATTGTTTTTTTTAAAACATAACAGAATTTTTACTTCTAAAAAAGTTAATTAAATCAATAATAACATGTCGTATAAACCTATAAAATTATTTGAATTCATAAAAAGTCTCAAATTATATTTATTTGCATGTTTATAATAACAATTATTTTAATTTTTCACTATTATGGTAATTACTTCATCATCATTGTGTCATAAATAAAATAAATTATTTAATGTCTAAAAATTATAAATAAAATACAATTACGTAGGAAATATTTTTATCTTTCTAATGGATATTTATAGTCGAAAATATAACATATATAAACCTATGTAAAAATTGTTTTTATAAAAGATATATGCTTATGTAATTTTTTTATTTATTTTGACTCAATTAAAATAAAGTGTCCCTATCACCTACAAGTGGCTCCATGGGGTCCCGAAATCGACCCAAAAATGCCCATGATCAGACATGTATCCACCAATAAGGTTATAACATGTTGTAGGGTAATTTAGTATTATTATACTATTATTTGTTAACCCTTATTTACCGGATTTACCCTTTAACCATTTTATATAAAATATTTACCGAAGTAATTATTCAAAATGTCTAAAAATAAAAGTTACCTATTTACACAATTTGTAAATCCTGATTTCAAATATGGAATCCATTTTCCCAAATTCAAAACTCATAAGTGGCAGAAATTAATTTAAAATTAATTCCCGCTTTCAAAACAAAAAGCGCGTTTTTAAGATATAATAACTATCAAAATATTGATACTTGTTTTTGTCCGGTTTAATTATAAAATTATGTACAATGACCAAAATTGTATTAAATGGTAAAAATATATTCTAAATATACTTTAAAACCACTAAAATTCATACTTTATCACTAGTAATTATTTTGATTAAAAAAGTTGTTTTTAATTAAAATTTAGTAATTTTCACTATTCATCAAAATATAAATGTTATCCAAAAAGTTCCAAAATTTTACCTTAGGATAAATTAGATAATCCGAATCCAAAAATGAATTCTATTTTTAGAGATTAAATTTATCAAAATTCAAAAATTAGGTATTACTATTCATAACAGCTTGTTTGATTGGTTGTGGTGTGTCTTAGAACTCGAAGTTGTGTACAACACATGCAAATGTATTATTAAAAGAGAATCGTACCATGGAAGTTTGGGGTGTTACATTTATATTACCCCCTCTTACACATTTTAAGCATCTCTTAGTTACCTTTAATCAGTTTCCAAGATTATTATTCCCAAATTTTTGACATGTGGGATATTGGGTCTTCATTCCATAATGGGATTTATCTATTGATCCACCCATATTAAGCACCATTTTCCTCTTTGTTCACCAGGCCCACAAGACCACTAAGAGTCTCTGATAACCATTTCAAACTTAACAGAGCAATAGAAAATCTCCTTATAAATTTTGAAGTCTTGAATCACCTTTGATTTTCATAGATTCAGATTTAGTCTACTAAATATATGATCCACCTTGCTTTATGTGTTCATAAAAAATCCATATGCATGTCATGAAAGCCTTGTAATGTTTTCCTTATACACTCTAATAGACTCATCTACAATTTTCATTAGTCTAAGGAACTTTCTTTCCATATTAATATAGAGGTTTTGGAGAAAATATTTATTGAAAAATATTTTATTGAAATATTCCCATTACAGGGAATAAATTTCTTGCTTGGAAATTGTTTACATGATCTGTTTTGACTAGTGATCAGCTTCCCCATCAAAAAAATATATCACCAACCCAACTTTCTCTTCTTCTAAGAAATGTAGTATATAGAATATATTCTCAATGGAGTTAATTTATTTTTCTGTGATGACGGGATCAAAAGATATACAAAATATGGGAGGCCTTTATGACATGAATTATTCGACCGCAAATTTATCTTTATTAAGAAGAGGGTGTTTCACACAATTTGTGTTATTATTCATAAATTAATCTAGTTGAGAAAGTATTTTCTAAAAGTTTTTAGTACTTGTTCCCAATATATTTTTCATATCATTAGGGAAATCATCACATTAACTTTCACATTTATTATTGGCCCAAGTTCTTCAATTTCTATGCATTAACTAAGAAAAATAAAGTGAAATTAGGGGGTTTAAATAATTATATAATAATCATATAAAACACAAGACATTTAACATAAAAAAGATAAATTTGTAAATAAAATGTATCTCCTAAAATGTAATACCCTAATTTTCAATTTTGGTAATCCATAGTGTTAGAATTATCCTTAGGGTAATTACTAAAGTACTCTAGTCCTACTCTCCAAAAATAACTATAACTTACTCTGATACCTGTAATAGTGACCCTATCCTTTTACACATGTTATTACATTATTTTAATCATAATTAACCATCAAATTATAATCCAATGATCGTAAACTCTATTGTCTTTGGAAGATTAAGTACATAAAGCTGAAAACCTAAAAATAGAATAAAACATTTTTATTTTAATCATCCATAAAGTTTTATTATCTTACATTAAGATCCTAAATATTCATACGATAACCCAATGAATACATGAATAAAATGGATGAGCTAAAAATACCAGTATGTTTATAAACACACGAATAAATAAAAGCACATGGGTTAGAATGCATAACATGATGAAATAAAAAAGGAATGGATCATAAATAAACATAAGGAAGAATAACATGTAGTGAATGGAGACATATAATAATGGAATAATAGGAATGTTTCAACAACACAAAACATGATATTACCATGATCCAAGGATAACTACCAAGACCATTTCACATGGAAGACAATTTCTCATAAAAGAAGTTAGATTCACTCCTTGTCCAAACATAACGTCTCATGAGACTAAACATTACCCAATCAATTGGATAAATACCTAGTAAAACCCATCATAACATTTTCATTAATATGTGTTCCACATGAATAGTCATACATAAGGATTCAAACATAAACATAAGTTCTACCCATGGGAAGAATTGGGTATCATAATCATGTCAAAAGGCATAACAAAAGAGAAAATCATAATAGATTCCATGAAATAATGGATTTAAATCATAAATCTGTAGTAATAATGGAAAATAGGCATTTATCATGATAAGTTATGTCAAACTAAAGTGAAAAAATGTAAAATAGTGTTTAAGAAACTTTATAAATTAAAAATTTTAGTGCGGTTTGTGGAAAATATTAAAGAGCATTTAAAAAGGAAAAATAATAATATTTTATATAAAACCAAAAATGGACCAATATATATATTCATGATAATATTATTCATTTTAGATTAATAATGTGGGATTCAAAAATATTATGAATGGTACTTGAAAATGCGAAAAAAAATTGGTATTCCCCCTTTAATCAGGTTTGTATTTTCGAAGGAATTGATAAGGGAAACTTAAAAAGCATTTATTTACATATTCAAGAAATAAGAATTGAGATATGTAAATATGTATAGAACATAAAAAAATAATTTATTAGGAGTAAATAATAATAATTAATAATTTTATTGGGGTAAATAGAGAGAAAATGTAATCTGAATGAAAAATTAGGTTTCAAATAGAATCTATTACCTCGTGTTTGAAAGTGTTCTGCACTTGTTCTTAATGTCCTGGATAATCAAATTAAATCCATTAATTAATTAATTACTAAAATTTTATATATTTATGTGATATATTATAATTTTATAAAGATCATTTATGGCCATTTTGTTAAGTTATAGGATACTATTTTATCATCAGGGAGTGTTTGTTTCCTTGGTTTTCATGATTGGTTCACCTTACTTAATTATCTTTAACATTATATTAAAAATTGTCTAAAAGTACATCGAAAAAACCACTTCAAGGAGGATGGAAGTGGTGGAGGCCCAGTACATCCCATTGGATCACCTTCCTACACTCTAAAGGAAGGGAACCTAAGCTATCATAAATTACAAGAGTATCAACGGGATTCCCAATCCGAGCAAGCGAGTCTCCTACAAAATTACTTTCCCTCCTAATATGATGAAGATTTTGTCCAAGTTTGAACCCCGTGATGCACCTCTGAAGAAGATAAATCATGTTCCAAAGAGCTTCCCATCATTTTTGGATAGAAGACACCAGAATTTCTGAGTCAGACTCAATCTCCTCCACGTGGATCTCATGCGCCCTACAAATCTCCATGCTAGTGACAAGTGCGTGCACCTATGCCCCCAGATAAGACCACATAAAATATAATTCACTGAAACCAAATAGGACCTAACCCCTCTGATCCCAAATCACCCATCCTCCACTCATTAGTCCCCCCATACAGGACCCATCCACATTCAACTTCCTGCCCCACAAAAGAGGTATCCACCTAATCCACATACCCTTCTTCCACCTAGGGCTACCTGGGTGGTGCATAATACCACACAGCGGAGCCATTAACTGGTTCCCCGAGGATAGTGAACCCGTCTCCCGCATCAAGGACCTCAATCGGACCAGCAAGAGAATGGGTGGCCCCTTGATACATCCTCTAGCCTGATTATGGGCTTCCCAGATAACCCAATAGATAGAAGAAAGAATGACCACACAAACCATGTAGACTTCAGCCCAAACTTCTACTCCATGAAACCATGTATCGATGACCCCATACACAGACAATTGATCCTCTTCTAGGAAAGGTTGTGGAGAGAAAAGAGACCATAGGTAATGTGCCCAGCTGCTCCAAAAGAGAATATGGACAATTGTTTAAATGAACATTCATATGATTAAATGGTTATATAATTAATTTCTTCATTTGGGGTAAGGATGAATCATTATATAAGATGTTGGTGATAACCAATTAGATCATTTAGGTGCTTTTTTTATCTCACAAACTAGTTTTGTTTCATTATTCATTATTGTTTCTTAGAGTTGGTTTTAAAACATAAAAAGGATTATATAATAAATTTTTTAAATCTGTACCAACCATTATAAAGGTTTTATACCCATACATGAAGGAATTAGAGGAAAATGAAAACTTTTCATCCTCAAAGGAAATAAATCGACGCCTCACGGATGATATTTTCATTTTTATAATAAAAGGAAGAGGATAGGAGAATTTATTGTGTATTTTCCATTAAAATAATAAAATTATAGTATATATAAGATATTGTATATATCATGAATTTTTGGATAGAGGAGGTGAGGATCGTATAAGAATAGAAATGATAGTAAAAATAAAATAATGTGAAATAGGATTTTACCTCTTGAATTCCTATCCTTCAGAGCCTCTATAGGGATATTGATTTTTGTATTTTTTTTAATACCATAACCTCATAGACGTGGGTAAGTGGATTGTTAAGGGGATTGGGTATAAATTAGAAAAGCTTCAAGGCTTAGGAGGTGTGAGGATAAAAGCTGGTGATGGGTTGTATTTATAGTGGAGGAGAGGGATTTTTTGATTATTTTATTCATTTTTTATTATTATTTTGGTTCAAGACTTTGAATAGTGTGGAATTTTTTGGCTAATTATAGTAAATAGTGTATGTGAGTTTGAACCCATGGTGATTACACAATCCAACAGCCATCTAAGACTTAATAATTAATGTATTTAGCTTACACTCTAAGTTTCACTATTTCACCATTAAAAAAATAAAATATTTTAGAAAAATCCAAAAAATTAACCCTAACCATTTTTCAATGTGTAAAATTCAAAAATGAACTCCATCTTATTAAAATAATTTTATAAATATTAGAATTTGTTTTATTTAAAACCATTATTTGTTCAAAGAATACCAGTTTTAAAATTATAACAGATTTTCTAACACTTTGAAAAAATAATTAAGGTTTCATAAAATCAAATTATAAATATAATACAGGAAAATATTATTTTATGAATCTATTTTATGAAAATAAATTTTATTTTAAATCATTATATTAATTTTAAATTGGTAAATAAACATTTAGGATTCATAAAAATATCAATACATAATTTTTCATTTTGAAAACATTTATTTATTTATTCCTTGATAAAAATATATCATATTTTCATTTATAAGATTCCTATATTTTATTTATAATTTTATTTGTGAAGTTACTGTTGTATTGGCTACATTACTATTTATATGGGTCAGAATACTACTACAAAGGTAAGGGTACAATTCCATTGATATATGTTTCTTAATTTATGAAAAATCCTCTTATTTTATTCATTATTTATTTATAATTTTTGTTCTGTTTTATTTATAAGATTTGATATGATTCATAATATTGTGGTGTAAATTTATTAAAGGATAAAATTATGCTTTTCAGTTAAATATAAATCATTATGTTCTATGTCTATATGGTAAAGTAATTTCTCAGCTATAGGAAAATGATCTTGAGACAAAAAATTTATCCTAATAGTTTTTTCTAATAAATTGATTGTGTTTTTTGAAACTTAATTAGTTTATGGTTTTGTGGTCATGTACTTTTTTAGGATCATTTAGTTTCTTTTGATCAATGATAATTATCCCTACCTATCATTATTTAGATATTACTTTTCCTCTATTTCCATATTTTCCCTTCCAACTAATTTTCTCCTATTTTGAAAGCCAGTTATGTGTTATTCTAGATGACCTTATTATTTACCGTGATATATTTACAAAAAAACATTATTAACACTTTTTATGATATCTGATTTAAAAAAAAAATTTCTTCAAATTGCATACCCTTGATTACTAAGATCAAATTAAAATTTTTATGATGCAATTTATTAAATTGGGGAGAATATAAAGCATCTAGATTTTAAAATAATAACATTGTGTTTGAGAGAGTATATATTATTATTTAAATATAACTATTAAAACATAGTCATTTAGTTGGTGGGTGTGAATATGAATACCAAAATTTTTAAATAAATATATTTTTTTTCTTACAAAATGAAAATGTATTTATTAATTCTTGTAAAATAAACTTACAATTTATAAAGTCATTTTATTCTTAAAAAACTATTAAAAAATATTCTTTTTTTGGGAGAGAATATTATAAATAACTTTTGTAAATTTGAAAAAAATTATTTGGTAAAATGAACATCATTTTTTAAATCATAATATTAAAATTATTTTAGGGTTGAATATTTTTATTTATCTAAAAATATTGATTTTTCTTTGAATAGAGAAATATGCATCTTTTTATAAAAATATCACTACTTTTCATTAAAAACTCGTACTATGATTTTAATTTATCTTAAATACACATAATAATTATTTAATTATATATAATATAATTAATTACATTTGAATAATGATTATACCTAATTTTGGTATAAATTTATTTTTTAACTTAAAATGTCTTTTTTCTAAAACATTTTTTTTCATTGTGTTTTGTGTTTTAATCCTAAATTAATTTATACCACTTATAGAAATTTATATTTTGATAATTTTATTTGATATTAGGAACAAGAAGGTAAAAATGTACTAACTCACCCCCTTATATTTTTGGTCATTATTAATAGAGACCTTAATAAAGTTTATCACCTCTCTAAGGAAAAATTGGTTAATTGAAGTTAAAAATTAAGATTTGGAAAAAAATGAACCTAAAACTTATCTTTATCCTATTTTATTAGTGTATTTCATTCCGTTCCATAAAATTTTTGAAATTATGGAATGTGTGTGCCATATTTCATTGATTTTGACCTATATAATATGTAACTAAAAGATAATGAAAAAAATGTAACTTCCTTCATTTTAATATCTTTAATATTTTGTGACAAGGATAAAAACAAATTATTTTTAGTTATAAATGGTAATTTGAAATATAAATTATTATTTTTATCATGAAAAATTATTTATAATTTTTAGTGATGAAATTATTGCCTAAAATTCTTACGTAACGGTGAAAAAATATTTATTTAATTAATAGAAAAAATAAATAATTTGAATAATATTAATTGTAATATAATTTTATTGATTTATGTTTTACCATTAATTGTTTTGAATATTTTAGGATATTTTAGTTTTTTATAATTTTTTTATTAAAATTACATTTTTTTTCTTGACGCCTTTACCATCAAATTAAAGGGATTGTTCAAAAATTGACATTAAAAATATTTTATAATAAATAATGTTTTATTAAATGATTTTAAATAACTAAAAATGGTATCTTTATCAAATTTAATGTTATATTGATTATTAAATAAATCCATTTATGGTTTAATTTTCCTTTTATATTTACTTTCTTAACCCCTCATGTGTAAAAAATTTTGAAACCTCGTAAGTGTCAAAATGGTTAACAAGGGGTTAAAACAACAAGATAAGGGTTAAAATGACCAACAAACTTGTTTATATTCTATTTTTTCCCATTTTTAGATTCTATCCCATATTAGATTCATGAATGGTAAATTATTTATCCATATTCCCATTAAAATTAATTTATATTAATTTATTATTTATCTAATTTTAACAATTCTCCCCTCCTCTATTACAATACTCCACCTTCTCTCCTCTTCTCTTCACCCTTAAAAATACTTTTATTTCATAAAAATACTACAAAAATACCTTCAATACATACATATAAACTTCATATAGTAGCAATTATTGTTTTATAAACATTAAGTGGTTTTCCAAACAATATGTATAGTTCTTAACTAAGTTTTTGTTTTGTTTCATCTTCTACCTCCATCAAATATTATTCAACCATTATGAAATAATAATATCAGTATATTATGATATGTTATTATGTTAATTTAATAACAAATATTAATCTCTTATTCTATAAAATTGGAAACAAAAATGTTGTTCGTATGTACGGCGAACAACCGCCTCACGAACCGACGTAATTCATTTTCCATCTCCACCTCCCACTGACAGTTATAATGATGGAATTAATGTATATATATGATATTCCTGAAAAATATAAAAAAATTTCAAGATAATATATCATTCAATATCTTACATTTCAATCCATTAAAAAATGATGGCATCGTTCGTGTGTACATGGGGATTACCTCCTCCATGAAGTGATGTGATTATCTTTTGATAACCACACAATATGGATGACATATATAAGAGTATTTAAAGAAATAAATTTTTTTATTATGATATAATTATAGTTATTCAAATAAAAAATAATACTTACCATCCTTCCATCATGATCTTGGATAAATGGAAATGTTACTCATGTGTACATACGACATACCAACTCCATGATTGTATCGTAGTTCATTTTTCATATCCATATATAATATATGAATTTAAGTGTATAATTTATATATAAATATAATAATTAATTATTGATTAATATTCTATAGATTAAGTAATAATTACCTCATTGACCATATTCAACCTACCAATTTTATTTTGGAATAATGATCCAAATATCATAAAAACATTCCTCATAAACTAAAATGATTAAATAATTTAATATAATATGATGATAAATAAAATTAAAGGAATAATAAAATTAAAAAAGGTTATTAATCAAGTAAATAATTAACATAAGTTAATTATTTATGAAGATAAATAATGTGTGTAATGATCTAGACTCAATGTATGGGCCACTTTAACTAAAAACCTCATTTTAAATGTTTTCATGATATATTTTATAAATTATTTTCTTTCATGTATATATTTTTAAAATTGTTTTAATTATGTTTTCAAATGTACATAAATGAATTATAATGAAAATTTTATCTCACTTTTTACAATTGTTTTCCAAAGTAGTATTAATACGTAATGTTTTAACTTTATTTACAAAATAAAAAATGAATGTTATATTTTAACCTATAAAGCATCAACATATTTTCCAATCTCCACAACATGTATTTGATGTTTGGGATTAATTTAAAATATTTCACTCTTTATTCAAATAAAAACCCTTTTCCCTTAATTTTATTTTTATTTTTGTTTTGAAAATGGGTTTTCAAAAGGAAGGTGATTTCAATATCCTAAATTGTTTTGAATATGGGTTAAAAAGATTATTTAAAAAATTTTATAATGAAAAGGTGAAAGAAAAAAATGATTTATTATGATATGGAACATTAAAATTATATATTATAAATGGATGAGCTTGATATATCATATGTGATGGATGTGATCCATTATATCTCTTCAATTCATTTGTTAATGTTCCATGTCTTTACAGGAAAGAAGAAAATGTGTCAACTTGTGTGGGTTATCCTATGGAATTTTTTGGAATCCAGTTATTTTATAAATGGGTTTAACATAGGTTATAAATATGATTCTCTATGTTTCCTAAAAAAATTCCAATTTATTTCTATGAGTTTTAATGTTTTTATTTGAGAAACTATTATGTATGTTTTCATGTAGAAATGATTTGTTTCATATGCTCGAAGAATAAAATGACAAAGGTAAGAATTTTATTGGTTTTTTTGTATTTCCTTGAACTAAAAGGTATCTTCCCTCTATATCTATTATTGAGATTTTGTATGCTCATTCCATGTTTTAAAAAAAAATATAGGGTTTAATTATGGATAAGGGAAAAAATAATTCAATTTTAAAGTTATAAATAATTGTTATGAAAAAAAACATCTTTTATTAGAAAAGATATATATAAAAGGAAAATAAACACTAATTTAGAGTGTACACTTTAAAATATATAAGTTTGATATTTAATATTTGTTACATAATTCTATAGAACTCTAAATAAAAACTATCCTCAAAATGTAATAAATTGAATTATCTTCAAGAGATTCAATTTACAAATTGAATAAGTTTGGGTCTTTATACTCTGTGGCTCACACACTTAATCCATGAAAAAAATATAACAACAACACACTTACTCTAGGAACCTACCTTCTTGTTCTAACCGTGTGAGTCCCACACAAGCAAGTATACTTTTGTTCACTTCCAACATGTGACCCCTACTCTATGGATTTACTATACGAATCCTAATTAATATGTTCTTGTTGTGTTGTATTCCTTTTGAGTGTAGCTTAAACTCTAAATTTTCCTCATGTTTTTCTCCATATATAAAAAATAGTTTAGTGAGTTATTGATGTCCAAATATCTCTATAAAACTTTTTAATAACTGATATTTCTAATCAAACCTCTTTGAAATACGTGCAAACAATCAACTGTGTTGTCTCCTCCGAATCACCAACTTCTAACCATAGGATTCTTGTGTGGTTACTCATTTGGGGATAACAAATCCAAACACTTCATAGGACAATGAACCTACTATGTGGACAATATAAATTTACCACCATCGTATCACCAACCACCTAAGCAGTCTTCATACTATCCTTCATAACACTTCCTCATCGTGGACTCCCTTTGTCCATTGTCTGCTTCCTGTATGAACCAACCATGTGATCCCCATGTATATTATGTTATCCATGAACTTACCAATTATAAATCCATTTTTTTCTTTTAAAACTTCGTGAAACTTCACTAATAATTGAAAACATACCTTTTGTTTTCACATTGAAAAAAATGGTCAACACTAAAAAACAAAAATATTTAAAAAGACTTTTGGGATTCCATCATCTATTTACAATCACCCATATTGATCAAAATACATAATAAACCTAGATAGGATTTATAATGAACATAGTGAAACATTATAATCCATATATTATTACCATCATTTCAAAAAATATAGTATAATGTGAAATGGAACTAAGCCTATGAGGATTTAAATAAAGTGAGGGTTGTTGTAGATATTCTCTAAATCCTCATATTTATGACATATATGTTGTCTGTATCATATTTTATGTTTTTATAATGTCATATAAAACAACATATATTTAAAAAATAGGCACATTGTATGCCTCATTCATGTGATATCATATTACATGTCGCTACCTTTGCCTTGTAGTGAAATATTAAAAGGTTTAACATTTGAATCTCCCGTGTATTAGTTATCATTAATGAAATGATACATCATGAAACACATGGGAGTTTGTTTTTCCATTCTGTTACACATTGTTTTTAACCATATCCATAAATAATGCATTCTATAACATATGATTTAATGTATATATGTTCCTGGGGTCATCTCATGGATTATAATAGGAGGTCGAGGCAATATGTTTAGTGGATGTATCTATTGAAACCATCCCACCTAAATTTATATACAATCTTACCCCCATTACCATCATGTAGAACTATAATTCCATGAGAGATATGTCATTACCACATGAGAATTGAATGATTCAGTGCAGCCTATGGATACACCATAGAGAGAGGAGTTTGACGGCTACCCTTAAGGGATCTTCATCAATAATTTTAGTGGAATTATATTATATTAGTTTTCACGTATGATAGATACATTATTGTGTTATTTATTTTATATTTCATGGTTTGGGATTATCAGTAATGGTCAATCTAAGATATGGGTTTATATATTTCCAATGAAATATTTAATGAGTTTCAATAGATCCTTTAAATCCCATCAGCATTCTAGAGATCATTTCATATATTACTGATAGGATCATTGAGGTGTTCATGGATAAGTTTTTTATTAGTGGGAACACTTTTTATATCTTATTAAATAATATAAGTATTGTTTTACAATGATGTTATATAAAATGAATGTATTTAATTAGAAAATTATCAATTTATGGCCCTTGACAGTATTGTGCTTTGTTAAAATGTATCTAAGAGATATTTTAAGGTAGACACTGCTAATGAAATTATGATTCAAAAATTTACTCCACCCAAATATTTCTTATATTTTAGGAGATTCCTAAAAAATATTTTTTACCATTATTCCATAAAATTCATTTCAAATATCATAATTTTGTTGTGTACACTATTGGTCAAGTATACACCTTTTTTCTTTATTGAGATATGCCTTGAATATTTCAATGTTCTCAAGACGAAATTAACTTCTTTGCCTTTTATAAATTACTCTATTTGGAAACATCCATTAAAATTATTATTCATTATATTTATATGGTTTTAGGTGATATTTTAGGTTATAGAGATGAGACAAATCTATATATCATGTATTATGATAGCAGGCTTCTAGATGGTGCTCAAAAGAATTACAATTTAACTAATAGAGTTATCAGCTATTTTTCCTCTATAGAAATTCTCATAATGTATTTAATATCTTAGAAGAACAATTTTATATTATATTTTACAACATTAAATAATTTTTTCCAATAAAAATATTTCGACAATGAGAACGAGTTGATCCTATTATTGAATGAATTTAACATTGAAATACATGACACAAGGGGGGTTGAGAATCTACTTGTAGATTACTTTTAGAGAATATCAGATACTAAAAATAGTATCCCTAAAAAAATAAATTATACCTTTCCTAATAAAAAACTAATCACTATTTCAAAACAAGAACTAACATCCTTGGTCTATAGATTTTATAAACTTTTTGTTTTCAGGGACCATGACTACTGGTCTCACTCAAAATCAAAGGAATAAATTCATTTTAGATCTCAAATACAATTTTGGGATGATTTTTTTTATTAAGAAGTTATAATGAAAATATTATAATAATATTTGTGCCCAAAGAGGAAATGGTTCTCATTATTTATACTTTTATGTCTTCACATTTGAGAGGAAATCATGGTGGAGAGAGGAAATCCTGATAGGTGTTACAATCCTCCTTATTTTTTAAACAATTTTCAAGGATTATATGAGTTTTATGATTCAATGTTATAAGTGTTAGGGATGTTTCCCTTGAACTAAATTTATACCATATACTTTGGAATACCCATACACATATACAGTTTGATATATACATAAGGATTATTATTATCACATATTATTTTTATTTCTTCCTTCCTTTTGTAATAATGTCTTTTCAGTTTTTATCACATCAATCAGTTATAATTGTTCCTCTCTATGATGAGAACCTAGGTATACACTGTAAATGTTCATAAATATTTTTCATATATTCTGGAAAAAAAATTATTAGACAATGATTATGTTTAGATATCTGATATTAGGGGATAAAAATAATTAAGACTTTTTCTCATGAATTTTACACTTGGTTATCTATAAATAGGTAGATCATGAGGATACAACCACAATGATAATTACACATATCATGAGTTTCATTAAATATTATTATCTGTAATAATGTGTATTGGTCTTGATAATTGATGTCATTGTCAATGTATATAGTGAATGGAATACTATGATGCATGCTGAAAACTATGACATATTTTCCCTTACTTAATAATATTATGTTTGGTAGATCGTGATTCATATGGTCATTGATTGAATGATTAAGAGAGTATTTTTTCCTTCTACACTATAGTGGAAGATATATTTAGAACATTAATAGAGATAGAAATTATTTTGTTAAATCCATGGACATGATGATTATATGTAAGTTCATATCATAAATATGAAGAAAGATAAATCCATAATTACATGGGTATGCATTCCTCTTGATGAGATATCGATTAACAAAGTGATTATATTACACAATATCATTCTATAGAGGTTGTCATTTTTATGAACTTTGTATTTATTTTTATGGGTCATGATGTGTTTCAAGATACGACTCTTGGATTGTGGTTTGAATTCATCATTGTCAAAAAATGGTGCTAGATCACCACACAGTAAGTGGATTTGAAATATAGATAGATTTAGAAAAATATAATGATTTTTATGGAATAGAATAGTGTTTGTTGATTAATATATATTCACATTATATTCATCTTATTTCTATCCCAATAAAGTATTAATCAAGATAGGGTAGTTGAGCCACCAATTGTGACAAGGATGACTGTTAAGCTAATGATACCCCCCCCCAACACCAAGGCAGGGTGACTCACCTCACTCGGTTTGGTATAAAGGGGTGAATTTCCCATTCAAAAAGTATGTATTACTACACATTTATTATAAGGGTCAGCGGTAGGTTCTACACACCTCTACAGGGTTGGAAAACAACCCCCCTCCCCATTAAGGGGTCAAATCAATTGTTCTATTAATTCCAATTTATTAGTAATTTACCACCCTACTCAAGGCATGAACCATGTCCTACACACACTTCAGGTGTGGGATAGTCTAACCGAGATAGTGAAGACACCTTGGTAGATTTTTTTGGGAATAAACAAGATTTTGAAACACCTCAGGTAGTATATACAATGATATTAGGCTATCTACAGATTCTTGTAGAATTTCCCAAGGGGTTGGGCAAGTGTTAGGACCATGTATGGACCAACTCACCCATCCTAACATCTGAAATGTTTTTCTGCACATGTATATCTTGTAGAAAAATACCCTATATTAATTGAAAAAAATAAAATTATTTATTAATAATGTTTATAAAATATATTGATTCATAATATTATTATTTTTCAAATAAATAATTAAAGGGGATAAATTATAATTTGTTGAAATTTATAAAATTGGTATTTAAGGATCGTATATAGATGAAAATTTGTAATTTATTTATTTATTTAGTTTTAATTATTTATTAATATTGGATGTGATATTATTTAGATATTATAATACTATTTCATATTGGATGATAAAGAGTTTGAGACTTACCTATGTATATATTGGAATTTATTTAATTTAATTTTTTCATTATTTTCTTGGTATTATTTATTAAACAAAGATGTTCAATGAAACATACCTCCCAAATTTTATGATGTGTGAGTATTTTTTATATAGATTAATTTTATGTAACCCTATAGCCCTAGCCCCCCTCAACTACATGCGAGTATTTTTGTAAAATCAGATATCATATAAGGAGGCAGTTCAAGAAGCAAGCTATTAGGGATCCAAATATGTGGAACGATATAAGAATAGGGGATGTTGTAAATTGGGTTTATCCAAGTTAAAGGAGTCACCCCATTGAGTTTTTATTGGTTTATCAATTATAAATAAATTGGTCACTAGTTGTGTTCAAGCCCATGCATGATTTCTATGGGTTTCTTCTTCATATCCTCTGCGTCGAGGGTCTAACCCCATATTGTCCTGATATATGGGGGATTTCTTAAATCACTATACAATTTAAGTTACCACTTAAACAATGTGGGGTAATTTATTAATTGGTAGTGTGTATGGCAGGGTATTGTAGGAGGAGTACTATTCAAAAATAGGGTATTTTCCATCAAATCATGGTCTATTAGGGAATTAAAAATTTTAATGGGATAGCTATGGAGTGGGTCAAGCCTTGGAATGGGGTGTGGTATGTCAGGGCGGTTCATGGGTGTGTTAGTTATTTCATTTTATTGTAACTTCAAAGTCCATAAATAAATAAATTTATCACTAACTAAAATCCCATGACAATTCTATGTTTAATTTTATTCATGCATCATTAATTATCTATTAGTGTGATCACATTGAATAGATTAATTAACATGAATTCTTGGATAAAAATAGTTTTTTATATGTTTTTTATTGTGTATGGGTAATTATTCATTTAATAAATTTAAAAAATATTTAAAATTAATAATTAGAAAAATTTGATCTCTTACAACTAAAAAACCCAAAATATAATATTAATTCATATTCCTTATATAATTTAGTTTTAGTGAAATAATAGCTCAAGGTCGTGGTCTGTGTATGTTTGAGGGATCCTATAGTTATTGAGGAGTTTAAATCAATGCGATGGGTTGGAGAAACCAAATTGGACTCAATGAAAATGGGTATGGCCTACTTAGTATAATTTATAGGTAATTATTGAGAAAATATTAGTCTAATTTTTTAGGATTGGGAGGTCTAGTCAATAGATCAGGGAGATGAGAGTTAATGAAATTGGATAGATAGATTCATTCCAAAATTACTTAATTCGAAATCATGTTTGTATTATATATTGTTGTAAGGGAAATATTTATCATTTCCACTAGATTTCTTAGAGAATGGATATTATGAATCCAATGGTGGGAGATTTTGATATTTGATAAAGCAATAGATGACATATTAATTTAATTTACAATTTATATGAAAAGTATTTGAGATAAAGTATAGATATATTGTTTTGTTTTATTTTAGAAATGGATAGTAAATCCAATAATTCATTAATTTTAGGAATTATTTGGTATAAATAAAATTTCCTCACCAGTGAGAATTTATATAAGTGGAAAAGGTGCTTACACATAGTATTATTCTAAGAGAGGAAACCATTGATGTGTGAATCCCCCAATATTCTATGTTAGTTCGGTGTATTACAAGGGTGGATAAGGTTGTTTCCAATAGTAATATGGATAATACACTATATCTTCACTGCATCATGTTAACATCCATGTCAACAGATCTATAGAAGTTGTTTGAGGGAAAAGGATATATACTCCATGTTTTATAAACTCAAAGTTCCTTACTAGGAAAAGGTTAGGGATGGAAGAAATGATTTATCCAATGATTTTTTTATATTTAATATTGATCCCAGCTGGTCCACATCTAATAAATATTATCAGGTACATTGAAAGGAAAGAGAATCTAGGATTCAAGGTGAATGATGAGTTATCCACAAACCTCATACTTTCATCCATACCATCTAGTTTAAATAGTTTAATTAGTAACATAAACATGAAAAAATAGTAGATGTCACTCATAGATATATTTTCTAGGGTTCATCATGTAGATAATGATATATATAGTGTAAAACTTTTAGTCCTCATAGTGAAAAAGAAGAGGGGAAAAGAAAAGAGTCCAGACACAAGATTTTTGATGAGGTAATAGGTACATCATACTTATAAGAAGAAAAATATTCCATTAGAGGGAAATGGGTATGAGTATATCTCCTTTTAATATGGAATGTAATTCCAATAGAAGAAGAAAAACAATAAATTAAGGAAGAATATAGAGGATGATTCTACATCAGGTATGTTAATCATTGATTTTAATCTTTCATATTCTACATCTTAGGTATTAAAAAAAATATCTCACATTTATATGAAAGTATGGTAACCAAGATGATTTAAAAATATTATAATTAGAAAATTGAAACTTTAAGATTTTAATGGAGAGAGGATTTATGTATTTTCTATAAGAGAATATCATTTCACTTTTCTTAGTTTAATAAATCTTCTATTGGAACATTGTGATTATATTCCATGTAATACAAGGATCATAATCTATGAGTCATGTTTAGACATAAGTAGTATTTATTTCATGTTTTGGAATAAAAAAATTATAAAGATAACAAATTTTGTGGTATGTAATATTTAAAAAATTATTTATATATACCTAAATTGGAAAATTAAATATTATTAATCTATGACAAAATAAAAATACCTGACTCATATTATTTCGAACTGTGGAATTGTCAACTATGTTATGTAAACTCTATGTGTTGGAAAAAAAATACCAAAAAAGGTACTTAGAATCATTTATAATGAATCCTTTGGATATGTGACACACTTGTTTACAATAAAATATGAGCAAGGACCCTTTTCATAGTAATGTTAAAAGAGATATTGTGATTCTAGAATTGTTATATAAAGATTTATATGGACCATTTATAATAGAATATAGATGAGGGTTACTTATGTTATCACGTTTACTAATGACATCAGTAGATATGGATATGTTTATTTGATGAAGTATATGTAAAATTCCTTTGAGAGATATTAGGAATATAAAAGTGTAGAATATAATAAAATTATAATGAATATAAGGAAACATCAATCAGATTGAGGTAGAGAATATATTAGATAATAATTCATTGATCATATTAAATAATGTAGGATTATATTCAAACATAAACCTATTTATACACCATAGTTGAACAGTGTGAGTGAAAAGAGGAATCCCACCCTTTTTGACATAGCAAGATCAATAATGATTCATGTAGGTATTCTTTTATACTTTAGGTAATATGCCGTGTATACAAAAACATAAACACATAACTATGTTCCATGTAAAGAGAAAATTAGAGTCCCATATGAGTTATGGTATGGGAATAATCCTTCCTTATCACACATTCATGTATAGGAATTGTTGGACTCACCTGTTTTAATAATCCCAAATCATGTTTAAATATTTATCATGATATATTAAGTCAGTTACTAATCTTTGTAATCTACATTTATAATTATCTAATCATGAACAATGTATACTTTTAAGTCTCATGACTTTGCTGCATTAGCTTACAGTTTATATTTAACTAAATATAAGTTCACTGTTAGAGGCTACTGATGCTAGAAGATCACTGTTGAAGATTTATAGTCACTGTTAGAAGCTACCGGTATAAGGTTACTATCACAAGGTCACAACTATGACAAAGCTTCTGTTAGAATTTCACTGTTAGACTCTTTCTCAAATCTTCTATTGAGAACCTCTCTGTTCAAGTCTGTAGTTGGAAAGGTCACTGATTAAGTAGTCTGATGTTACAGAACTACTGATTAGAAGCTTACTGTTAAAGGTCTACTATTCAGCCTACTGATGAAGTTCACAGTTGAATAGTCTACCGATGAAGTTCACAGTTGAATAGTCCACCGATGAAGTCCACATTTTGAAAGACCACAGTTGAAGTCTATTGTGTAACATGCACCTTCTACCAGTATAATGATATTCTATTCCTTCTTTAACAATTTTATTAATACTATTATAATGGGCATGTATGGAAAAATTAATGCACCTGACGTTATTTAATGATATTTTCAGGCATATCAGGAAATAGTATGATGTATAAGGAAGAACACACGTGGTTAAAACATTTTTCCTGTCGACCCCTGCTGAACCAAATGAAAAAAAAAAGTTGAACTGGAAGAAAGAATATATATAAGAGAGAAAAATTCAGAGCTGGTCAGCCAATACATATAGAAACAAGAAAAGTGGTGTGGATATATTGAATATACATAGAACACTCATAAGATAGAACCATACACAATCTGAAGAATAATCCTCAAGCACTCATTCAGAATAACACAGAGCTTCAAGAGGAATGATTGAAAGAATCTCCTTCAAGCTGTCGTGGTGTGCTGCAAAGATATTAACACCCAAGAATCTGATCATCTCTACATCTGGAAGATAGAACCTGAAAGTTTTGACACTCTATTTTGGAGTCAACTCGCAGAGAAGGACCAAAACTTCATCTCATTCAATCCAACGAGTCCATAGCTGATCTGCCAACACAACAGAGCATTCTAAACTCATCCCTACTATATTTAGCTCTACTTTATTAGAATAATTTACATTTTTGAGTAGTTTGTATGTGTTACACACACTGACTCTTGTGCTTGAACTAAGGGACACAAAAAATCCCCATACCAAACTATCTTTACATTTTTTTCCCACGTATAACTATGGAAGAAGCCTTGTGGATTCAAAATTGATTTTCCCACGTAGAACTGGGGTAGAGGTAGCAAAACCTGGACAGTTTTTGAAAACTGTTGTAAAGCCCGGTACAGGCTATGTATCACTTTTTAATATAATTTCTTGGTGGCAATTGATCACCAAGTGGAGAAGACTAGGTCTTGTCTTAATACTGAACCTCTTGTTTAAATTTTTGTGTTCCCCTTTCATTACTCTGTTTTATTCCTATCTGTTGTGCCTATATTAGAAAAAACAATGATCTGTTTTTACATTCACTCTGATAGTTAGTTCTGGTTAGTGTGTATATCTGAGTTGTTTAGTAAAATTGTTTCAAAAGTATAATTAGTTCTCATACTGACTCTACTGAGGAGTAATCAACCTTTGATAAACTTGTTGAACAATAAGACACTTATATCTCTACTTCCTTAATTGACTGAGCTGTTTCAATCTGGGGGATTTTAATCCTAAAAGTTTTTAACAGAAATTTTAAATTGGAACTCAATTCACCCCCCTCTTGAGTATCCACTCTAACCAACATTTGGTATCAAAGGAAGGTTGTTATTTATAAAAATTTTTCAAACCCTCTGTTTTTCAAACTGTGATTTTAGTTTTACCTTAAAGATCTTAAATTTCTGTTAATTCTAAATTTTATCTCTTTAATATATTTTCTAAAATCTAGTTATGGAAAATAGACTCGAAGTTGTTGCTACAAACAGACCACCTTTCTTTAATGGTGTGAATTATGCTCAATGGAATATCAAAATTAAAATTCCTTTGGAAAGTATTGGTTTTGATATTTGTTCTGCTATAGAATCAGAATATGAGATCCCCAAAACTAATAGATCTACCTGGGATGATGCTACAAAGTTTGATTATAACAATAACTATAAATCTATTAATGCCCTTTACTTCTCTTTAGGAGATGAGTAATTTAACCAAATTTCTGCATATAAAACAGCTCATGAAATCCGGGACACCTTGGCTGTTTCTCAAGAAGGAACAACCAACATGAAGGAAATGAGATTAAATACTTATACTATTAAATATGATAATTTTATGATGATACCTGATGAACCCATTTCTGACATGTACCTTAGGTTTAATGAGATTTTCAAAACCATGAGTTCACTGGGGAAAGCTTCTCCAGAAAAGGAACAGATGATAAGACTATTGAGATGTTTTCCTAACAGATGGAGAGGCACTTCTGTTTCTATCCAAGAGTAATGTGACATCAGCAAGCTACTTGTTAAGGAGTTTATTGGTAAACTAATGATTTATGAATATGGTGAACCCAAATAAAAATCGGTGGCATTCAAGTCTACTGCTTCAAAGAGAAAAGACAAAGAGAAAATACATGTACCTACTGAAAGTTCAACTAGTGAAAATTCATATTTATACAGTGATGAATAAATGGCTCAAATAGCCAGGATATTTAAGAAGTTATATAGGAAGAATAATTTTTTCAAAAAAAACCAAACTAAAAAGGAAAGTATGATCAACAAGGTAAGTGGAAGAAGGATTGGAAGAAATCTGATAAGGAAGATGATATAGTCTGCTATGAATACAAGAGGAAAGGACACATCAAGGCTGACTGTCCGAAGCTAAAATTCAAAAAGAAATATGATTATAAGGACAAGAAGTATAAGAAATCCACGAAAGCAACGTGGAGTGCTTCGGAAGACAACGCAAGTGAATCAAAAGCCATTGATTATGAAAAAAATCATGCCAACATGTGCTTCATGACTAACATATCCATGGTACCTGTTTCCCCATTTCTAAATGATTATTATTCTGGAAATAATAGTGATTCATATAATGATGAAAATATTTCTAATGATGAACTTTTTTAATATTGCAATATACTATAAGACACATAAAATTAACAAAAAGATAAATATAAATATTTAAAGAAACAGCATGCCTTGACTAGTAATATTAAAACAGATCTAAGTGTAGAAAAAGAAAAGAATACTCAACTGTTGAAAGAGAACACTCAGCACAAATTATCTAATAAACAATTAAGAAAGGATATTGAGAATTCCACTGCTGTTAGGGATACCTTGACACAGTTTCTAGGAAAACATATTTCTCCAAAATATACAACTGGTCTAGGATATCAGCCTGGACAGAGAAAAATTAGCAAAACCAAATTTGTTCCAAAATCTGGACAGTTCACTGCTAATTCTAGATCATATTTTGAGAAGCAATTTTCTAAAGGATCGAATAAAGTATTTATGTCTCAAAACATGATTTTTGGTTTTAGAAAACCTATAAAGAAAATATGGGTTCCCAATGTTTTATTGGATAACCTTTATGGACCCAAGAAGATCTGGGTACCAAAATTATCCCATGTCTAATCTTTTTTGCAGGGAAGTTGCTTAAAGAGTTCCTGTAAGACCCTATGGTACTTGGACAGCAGATGTTCAAGACATATGACAGGAGACTATTCTTGCTTCAAGATTCTAATTAAAGTTGATGGTGGGTATGTCACCTTTGGTGACAATGAAAAAGGAAAAATTGTTGGCTTAGGCCAGATTGGTAACCCTGATACAATATTAATTTCTAAAGTACTTTTTGTTGATGGATTAAAGTATAATTTACTTAGAAAATATCAGTTATGTGATGATGGACTTAATGTTAAATTTGAGAATGATTCATGCAATATTTTTAATTCAAAACATGATTTATTTTTCACTGCATATAGAAATGTGAATGTATATGCTGTTGATTTAAACTCCTTAGCCAAACAAAATGTTTCCTACATAAATGCTTTCCATAAAGTGTCTTGATTGTGGCATAGAAGGTTAAGACACTACAATGTGCACTCACATAGGAAACTATCTAATAAATGTTTAGTTAGAGACCTACCTAAATTATAATTCCCAAATTATAAAGTGTGTAATCCCTATCAAAATGTAAAACAACACAAAGTTTCTTTCAAACCAAAGAAATAAGTTTCAACTTCTCAACCACTTGAGTTGGTTCACATGGATTTGTTTGGACCATCAAGATTTTGAAGTCTAAATGGGAAGCACTATGTTTATGTTCTTGTAGATGACTTTTCAAGGTATACTTGGGTATACTTTCTAGATCACAAAATTGAAGCTTGTTCCTATATTTTCAAATATTCCAAGTTTGTAGAAAACCTTAGTGGACTTAAAATTAAGGCCCTGAGAAGTGATCATGGCCGAGAGGTTGAGAATCATGAGTTCGAATCGTACTGCTCACACAATGGCTATAGTCACAACTTTTCAGCCCTTAGGACACCTCAACAAAATGGAGTTGTAGAATAGATAAATAGGACCCTTAAAGAAATTTCAAGGACTATACTTAATGAGTATGACTTACCCATTTATTTTTTGGGTTGAAGCTGTAAATACAGCTTGTTATGTTATCAATAGAGTATTAATTAGACATGTTCTCAAAAGGACCCCTTATGAACTTTGGAATAATAGGAAGCCTAAGGTTAATTACTTTAGATTTTTTGGTTGCAAAGTCTTTATTCTAAATTCTAAAGATAATCTTGACAAATTTGCTTCCAAAAGTGATGAAGAAATTTTCCTGGGTTATTCTATTTCAAGTAAAGCCAATAGAGTGTTCAATAAGAAAACCAAATGTGTGGAAGAATCAGTTCATATCAAATTCAATGAGACTAATCCACATGATCCTAAAACCTCTCTTGAAAATCTTGAGGAAGATTTGTCAAATCTGCACTTTAATGATAAAAATAGTGAATCCCCTATAAAAGTATCCAGTTCTGTAAATTTTCCAGAATCTTCTCCTACCAATTCTGAACCAATAGACAACAATTAAGAATCTAGTTAAACCAATCCTAGAGGTACTAATACTCTTAAGAATCATCCTCTAGATGATGTTTTAGGTGATTTGAATAGTGGAACACAAACCAGAGCTTCTCTAAGAAACCAGGTTGAACATTAAGCTTTTCTTTCACAGATTAAACCCAAAAATATTGATGATTCTATCATTGATGAATTTTGGGTAATGGATATGCAAGAAGAACTAAATCAGTTCGAAAGAAACAATGTTTTGAAATTAGTGGAAAGACCTAAGGACACCTTGACCATAGGCATTAAATGGGTGGTTAGGAACAAAGTAGATGAGTCAAGGAATATAGTTAGAAATAAGGCCAGGTTAGTTGCACAAGGATATAGTCAAGAGGAAGGAATAGACTATGAAGATACCTTTGCACTTGTATCTATATTAGAATTTATTAGGATACTACTTGCCTATGCAGCTCATCTAAATTTCAAACTATATCAAGTGGATGTTAAAAGTGATTTTTTAAATGGGTATATAGTTGAGGATGTATTTGTTGAACAACCTCCTGGTTTTACAAATCCCCATTTTTCCAATCATGTTTTTAAACTATCTAAAGCTTTATATGGATTAAAACAAGCTCCAAGAGCATGGTATGATAGTCTCAACTCCTTTCTTATTTCAAAAGGTTTTACCAAAGGGATAGCTGATCCTACTCTTTTTATTAAAATGATTTATAAAGATATTTTGATAGTATAAATTTATGTGGATGATATTACTTTTAGATCTTCTAAAAATTCATTATGTTTTGATTTTTCAAAAATGATGCAAAATGAGTTTGAAATGAGTTTAATGGGAGAACTCAAATTTTTCTTTGGATTTTAGATCTTTCAAAATAAAAGTGGAATTATTTTGAATCAAATTAAGTATATTAAGGATCTTTTAAAATGTTTTTCATTGGATGGTAGTAAAGGTAGTGACACTCCTATGAGTACCACTTGTAAGTTGGATGCTGAGGAAACTGGAGAACCAGTGGATCAAACCAACTATAGAGGTATTATAGGAAGTCTACTCTATCTTACAGCTAGTATACCTGACATCATGTTTAGGGTATTCATGTGTGCTTGCTTTCAATACAATCCAAAATAATCTCATTTAACTTCTATAAAAATAATTTTTAAATATCTCAAACATATTCCTAACTTAGGATTATTTTATCCCAAAGGAAAATCATTTGATTTGTTGAGTTATTCTGATGATGATTTTTCCATTTGCAAGTCAGATAGAGAAAGCACCTCTAGGACATGTCACATTTTAGGCAAGTCACTCGTATCTTGGTGTAGTAAGAAGCAGAATTCTGTTGCATTATCTACTGCTAAAGATGAGTACATAGCTACTGGTATTTGTTGTGCTCAAATTCTATGGATGAAACACACTCTACTGGACTATTGATATCAATTCAAACAAGTCTATATAAAGTGTGACAATACAAGTGCTATTAACATTTCCAAAAATCCGTTATCTCATGCTAGGACAAAGCATATTGATGTGAGACATCACTTTTTCAGGGATAATTATCAAAAGGGTGATATCACTCTTGAATTCATTGGCACTGAGCATCAATTGGATGATATATTCACAAATCCTTTGAATTATGAGAGGTTAAATTACATCAAACATGAGTTAGGTATGATTAATCTTAGCACAGTTGGACCTCAGTGCTAGACCTCACTGTTGGACCTCACAGCTAGACCTCACTGTTGGACCTCACTGTTATACCTCACTGTTTCACCTCTCCGGTGTACCTCACTAGTACATCTCACGATTGGATACTTCGCAATTTGTCTTTATTTTCGCGGGAATTAGAGCTGTTTTTATTCTTATTTATTATTTCTATTTTTTTAATCCCTAAATGATAAAACCAAAGGCAATGAACGTATCTCAATCGACCTTCCTCTATCAATCTCGAACCTTGATCTCGAAATTTCTAAACCCTAACCCTTAACCTAAGCCCCCGAACATCTCTCAATCTCTATGGCCCGAACAAAGTGACCCCCAAATGTCAATGAGGATGTGCCCAGGCCAAAGAGGACTCGAGCCGAATCCAGTGGCACCAGTAATACTTTGACGGGACCTGTCAACCTGTATCTGACCAAGAGACAAATCTTTGTTGAGAAGGAGTTAAGTGAAGAATGGATGCTGACGAGAAAGTCATTAGTACTGGAAGTACCTGATGCCCAAGGATGGACCGAATGTTTTTCCAATAATAATGGACCATACTACCCGAAGATTGTGAAAGAGTTATATGAATATCTGAAGTTCGAAGAGGAAGATGATGTGCATAAGCTAATATCCAGAGTCAATGGCAATCAATTCGGTTTCATGTCTGCTGAGTGGGATGCCTGTTTAAGAGTCCCTCATGAAGGCGTATATGATTACTACTCTTGAGTCATACAGTGTTGTTTTTGAATATTAAAAATATCTGGAAGAACTGACAGGAGATGGAAAATCAAGGAGGATCATTGCAGCTGAGATGAATGGAGAAGATAGGATTTTATTCAAATTTAATCATAATGTAATTTGTCCCAGGAGAGGAGGTTTTTCAGTGCTGAAGTACCAGTACATATTCCTGATGTACTTACTGAAGAATGGAAAGAAAATTAACCTATTTAGGTTTCTGATGGCACAATTGGAGGATATGAATAAGGAAATCTCAAATTCCAATGCCTTATTTCATGCCAAGCTTATTTCAGTAATGATAAAGGTAAAGGGTGTGGCTAGAAATCAAGAAGAAATGATAGTGGCCAAGAACAGTGTCTGTATCTCCAAGGTGATTTTAAAATTTATGAAAATTAGTTGGAATCCCTGGAAGAGGACATGGGTGAATGATGAAGGAAAGGTGTATGAAAATTTTGATCCTACTACTCACCCATCTAGGCCAAAAGACAAGACAGATCCAGGCCTGAAGCCTGATGAGCTAGAACTGGTTTATTCAGATGAGGAGCATGATGAAGGAGTTGTGGACCCCGAAAGATAGAACACCCCCATTGATGATGGGAGTGATCCTGATTTGCCTCACAGTCCTGTAAGGACAGTAGCTTTTGGAGCAGTTATCCCTCCAAAAGAACTGCCAAGAAGAGAGACTGTTCTGAAGAACAGTGACACTGAGACCACTGAAGAAGAAGAAGAAGCATATCATAATATTGTCAAGGAAACCTCTGAAGAGGATGAGGTAGTGGAATATTGTGAAAAGGATGAAGTACAGGAGGCTATTGCTGAAACTGATGATGAGGACAATGAAGAAGAAGAGCTCAGTTTGAGCCCTCTGATAGATATTACAGACAAGATAGTGCCTGATCAGGAAGCAGGAGTGGCATCTACTACCATTTATATGGGAGTCATTAATGACTCAGAGATAGATAAGACTCAACCTACTGTTGAACTAACAGAGCAAGAGGTTGTTAAATCTGCTAGAGTTAAAGAGGAGGTTGTGGAGTTACCTAGATCAAAACTGATAGAGGAGATTCCTTAGGAGAGACCTCTAAGTGAGGGGGAGAATCTTGGTTCAGTTTCTGTGATGTATGACATCGAAGTATGGTCATCAAATCCAAGATATATGGTACTTGGACTCAATTATAGAGATTCTGATGAGGAAGACCATCCCCAAAGGGATTCTATTATCCTACCTGAAAGTATTCCAGTAGTTATGACTGAAAATTTGGCAACCAAGGAGAACCTTGAGTCCTTAAGGGATGAAATGAAAGAGGCAGTGAGAGAATCCATGGAAGATTTGAAGAAAATCCTGGTTGAAGAGCTGAGGAGTGTGGAGCAATCCCTGGAGCTATCTCTAGGATTTGTTGTGTCATGTACAGGGAAATAAATTCTGAATGATATTAAAGTGTTCCATACTCAAATTGAAAGCTGGACAGGAGCTGTGGTTGCTCGAAGACAATCAGTTACTTCATTGACTTCCATGAGAAGTTCTCAAAACCAAGTGAATGCTGAGATTAGTTATATCAAAGAAGTAGTCAAGCAGTTTGTGGAAGTTTTTGAGGATGTTAAGAAATCAGTCAAAGAACATATGAACTATGAAGATGTACTTGTTCAGAAGGTGATTAGTAACTTGACTCAGTCTTTCAAAGAGACAGTGGCTTTCTCGGTCAAACCCCTTCCCTCATCTAGCTCCTCTGTGACCATTGACTAGATCAGGACTGTGATCCACGAAGAGCTTTCTCAGGCCAGTACCAGTGGCACCTCTGATTCTCAGGTACTTACTACCACTAGGGAAGTCATTAGTTTTGTTCGTGACCACCTGTGGGCAGCTACTGCTTCTCAAGAGGCCATTAAGAACAAGGTATATTCTTACTTTTTGAAGGTCTATACCAAGTATTAAATGACCAACCACTTTAAGCTCTTGATATAGAATATGAAGCTGCCTCCAGTGACTCAGGCAGTCAAGGAGCAGGTCAGCAAGCTGAGATAATTGACCCCATCTTTGGATAAGTTTTTGGAGAATAAATATTATTTTTTATCTACTATGGAAAGAGGAGGAATCATTATTAAGGATTTTAGAAACCTTCTTCTACCCTTTATCCATGTGGGTTGCACCCCTGTCATTATCCCTCCTGCCTAACCTACATCTCAACCTAGTGGTTCTTCCACAATGTCTTCTGTTGAAGCTATCAGAAGCCTTACTCCACTGATACCTCAATGAGATACCCACTACAGACCCACAGGAGCTTTTGTTGCTGCCCCTCTGGTCATTCTTGCAGCCATTCCTAAACCTACTGCTCCACCAGCTCATTCTCCATCTTCTTCTTCCAAAGGGAAAGATCACTTGCCTGAGGCTGATGTGGATTGAGTCTGTTTATCTCTCTTGATAGGGACTATGTATTCTTTTTGGGTCATGTACTGAATTGTTTATTAATTCAAGCTTTCTCTGTTCTCTCATTTGTCGTTATTTTTTCTAATCACAAAGGGGGAAAATACCATGCTAATTTTAGAAATATTGTGCTCCTTTTAGACTAATCATGTGATTGGGGAGAAATGTGCTAATATAATACTATAATTATATGATTGAATCTTATCTGCCTTTCTCTCTGATACCATGTACTAATATTTTCCAGTTTTACACTCTTATTAATCTCTGATAATTGAGACAAAAAATTTTTCTTAGTTTAATAATTGCATTTTATATGACATCTATCTTTAATACACACTGACATAATTTGTGATTATCAAAAAGGGGGATATTGTTTGACCCACCTATTTTGATAATCCCAAATCATGTTTAAATATTGATCATGATATATTAATTCAGTTACTAATCTTTGTAATTTACATTTATAATTATCTAATCCAGAACAATGTATACTTTTAAGTCTCATGGCTTTGCGGCATTAGCTTACAGTTTATATTTATCTAAATATAAGTTCACTGTGAATGGTTAATGATGCTAGAAGATCACCGTTGAAGATTTACAGTAACTGTTGGAAGCTACCAATACAAGGTTACTGTCAGAAGGTCACAGCTATGACAAAGCTTCTGTTAGAAGTTCCCTGTTAGACTCTTTCTCTAATCTTCATGTTGAGAACCTCACTGTTCAAGTCTGTAGTTGAAAAGGTCACTGATGAAGTAGTCTAAAGTTACTGAACTATTTATTAGAATCTTATTGTTAAAGGCCTACAGTTGATCCTACCAATGAAGTTCACATTTGAATAGTCTACCGATGAAGTTCACAGTTGAATAGTCCACCGATTAAGTCCAAAGTTGGAAAGACCACAGTTGAAGTCTACCGTGTGACATGCACCTACTACCAGTCTAATGATATTCTATTACTTCTTTACCAATTTTATTAATACTATTATAACGGTCATGTCTGGACAAGTTAATGCACATGACATTATTTAATGATATTTTCAGGCATATCAGGAAATAGTACGATGTACGAGGAAGACCACACGTGGTTGAAACATTTTTCCTGTCGGGCCCTGCTGAACCAAATGAAAAAAATCTAAACGAGAAGAAAGCATATATATAAGAGAGATACATTCAGAGTTTGTCAGCCAATACATATAGAAATAAGAAAAGTGGTGTGGATATATTGAATATACACAGAACACTCACAAGAGAGAACCATACACAATCTGAAGAAGAATCCTCAAGCACTCATTCAGAATAACATAGAGCTTTAAGAGGATCGATTGAAAGAATCTCCTTCAAGCTGTCATGGTGTGCTGCAAAGAGCTTAAAACCCAAGAAACTGATCATCTCTACATCTGGAAGATAGAGCTTGAAAGTTTCAACACTCTATTTTGGAGTCAACTTGCAGAGAAGGACCAAAACTTCATCTCATTCATTCCAACGAGTCCAGAGCTGATCTTCCAACACAATAGAGCATTCTAAACTCATCCCTACTATCTTTAGCTCTACTGTGTTTGAATACTTTACCTTTGTGAGCAGTGTGTATGTGTTACACACACTGACTCTTGTGCTTGAACTAAAGGATACTGAAAATACCCAAACCAAACTATCTTTACATTTGTTTCCCACGTATAACTGTGGAAGAAGCCTTATGTGGCTTGAAAGTTGATTTTCCCACGTATAACTGTGGTAGAGGTAGAAAAACCTGGACAGTTTGTGAAAACTATTGTAAAGCCCGATACAGGTTGTGTATCACTTTTTAACAAAATTTATTGGTGGCAGGTAATCACCAAGTGGAGAGGACTAGGACTTGTCTTAAGACTGAACCTCTTGTTTAAATTGTTGTGTTCCCCTTTCAATACTCTGTTTTATTCCTATCTGTTGTGCTTATATTAGCAAAAACATAAACTTGATTTTACATTCACTCTGATAGTTAGTTCTGGTTAGTGTGTATATCTGATTTTTTTAGTAAACTTGTTTCAAAAGTAGAATTAGTTCTCATACTGACTCTACTGAGGAGTAATCATCCTTTGAGAAACATGTTGAACAATAAGTCACTTATATCTCTACTGCCTTAATTGACTGGGCTGTTTTAAACTGGGTGATTTTAATCCTAAATTTTTTTAACAGAAATTTTAAATTGGAACTCAATTCACCCCCCTCTTGAGTATCCACTCCGGTCAACAGGAATGATAATTGTTTTTAAGGATAATTATTCAAAAAATCCCTATTAGATGGGGTTATTATTTAGTTTAGAGGGGATTATAACCCCCTCTAAACAAAATAGTTTTTGTTAAAACCGCCTCTAATTGATCCAGATATTAGATGTGGTTTCCAAACCTCCCTTGATAATTATTAATTTTTTAAAAAATATACATCCCTCCCATCTAGTCCTAACCAATGTGGCCCCTTGGACCCCCCCCCCCCCCCCAACATGGCCTCACTCACCCATGTTCCAAGCTGCCCCCCCCCCCCCCACCCCCTCGTTCCCTCCTATCCAACTCCCCCTATGGCCCCCAAGTCCCCCCTCTCATTCCAACATGGCTCGACTCCCATGCAGTTATCCCTATCCTCAGCTTCCCCCATGTCCCCATGTATCATTGGCCTCCCTCCCATACACCAGCACATTGAGATTTTCCTCAACCCCCCCCCCCCCCACTTAAAAAATGGTCGATGGTGGTTATCAAACCGAAGATCTAGTGAATACCTCCCCTGTGACTATACCACCATAGAAACTCTATTTCGAAATTATAATTACACATTATACAATTTATATATATTATGATTCTTATTCAAATAAATACTATTTGTATAAATATTTAATTACATATAAATATAAAACCTATAGATATTTATATATATTAATAGATACATCGTTATGTTATATATTTACGTATTTATATTATAAAACATTTATATTGTATTTATTTTATACAATTATATAAACTATATGTTTATATTTTTATTTACATATATTTGTGTAAATATATTTTATAATTCTATTTATGTTATGTATATACACATATTTTTATATTTATAAATATATTTATGTAAATTATTTATATACTTAAATTCATATCTATATATTATATACATGTTTATCTATGTAATTTATATATAATTATTTTTTAATATATTTATATAATTTATTTAAAAATATATTTTATAATGTATTTCAATACATATATTTTTTATCATGTACATTAATATATATTCATTTTTATAAATTGTATGCTATTATATATAATTAATATAATATGAAATATGTATATAATAAATACAATTTATAAAAATATTTAAATAATATTGTATGAAATATACTTTTATTTTATATATTATTAATATGTATATTATATTTAATTAATATTTGCATAAACCGTATTTCATATAATATTAATTATAAAATTTATTTTTTCATATTTATTTATTTTATATAATATTCTTTATATGTTAATTATATATTAATTATATATAATAGTTTACAATTAATACAAATAAATATATAAATAAATGTATTTCAATACAAATATTTATAATTATGTACATAAATATATATTTATTTGTATAAATTGTATTCTATTATATATAATTAAAATTTAATTAATATTATAAGAAATATATATATATGAAATACAATTTATACTTATATTTATATAATGTTATATGAAATATAATTTTATATTATATATAATTAATTTTTATATTATATATAACTAATATTATTTGAAATATAATTTATGCTAATATTTATATAATATATTTTTATTCAAATATTAATTATTATGTACATTAATATATATGTATTTCAGTAAATATAATTGTATACTTTTGTGTAAATTAATATATATTTATTTAAATAAATTGTTTTTCATATAATAAAATTTATATATAATATAAAATCATTAACATTTTATTTAAAAATATTTTTATTATTATTATATAAATTATAAAAACTATAAGATTCGATTTTTATATGATATAATTTTTAAATAAATTATATTTATGAATATATTTATGTAATATGTCTATAATGTTATATTATATATAACTAATATTATATGAAACAAGTTTATACAAATATATATATATACATATACATACATATATATATATATATTAATGTACATAAAATAATAAAATTATATTTATGTATACATATAAATACAATTAAATGCGATTATATAAATATTTTATATAATAATTTCATATAATGTATTTAAATACATTTGTATATAGTGTTATAATTTTATGTATATTTTTATATATTATGGGATTTTTTTAAATAGTGCGGGTTCACAACCCTCTCTAATCTCTTAAATTAGAGGGGGTTTTGAAGCCCTTATAATTTAAAGATATTAGAGGGGGTTTTAACCCCCCTCTAATTTAAGACATTAGAGGAGGTTTTGAACCCTCACTAATTTAAAATATTATAGGGGGTTGTGAACAATCATTAATCTCATTGACTAGCATTGGTTATAGATCCCCTCTATTTTCTTAAATTAGAGGGGGTTCAAAACCCCCTTTTAAAATCCAACTGAATATTAAAAAAAATGTTAAAAATTTTAGAGGTGGTTCATAACGCCCTCTAAATTCGATGATTAGCAAGGGTTTCACGTAGCCCTATCTAATTTATATAGAAAATGAATTAGGATGGGGTTCATAAACGCCTATACATTCATTGATTATAGTGGTTTCATAACCCCCTATAAATTTTATGATTATATGGGTTTATGTATAAACCCATCAAATTATACTAAAAATGAATTTTTAGGGGGTTATGTATAAGCCCCTCTAAATAGATGCCTATAATATGATTTTTTTTAAAGTGATTTATATAAAAAAATCACATCAAGAGGCATATAGTTCATCATTATAGTATACCATAATATGAAAAGGGAAATTTATTATACCATCCATCATATATGAATTTAATTGTCGAGGGATGAGCTGTATTCCTTGAAAAGGAGAACATATCTAAATTAAACAGAAATAAAAAAGATAGAATTTGATGAATTTTAACCTTATGATTATCAATATTTAGCATCATAATAACTTCCACATGATACCATGAAAGAAGTCATTCTAGAGATAAATTTTCATCATAGGTCCATAAGGGAGGTTCATGAACCAGAGATATATGGTTTTGTTATCACAAAGGAAGGTTACATTTTATTTATTGGGAATAAAATATTTCTTTCCTAAGAGGATTATTTGGAATTCCTAGAAGATTCCAGATGAAATGAATCCATGAATTCAAAATTTTATTAAATGTGCTAAAATTAATTTTTTATTTGGTAGAATCTCTAGTTAGTATAAATTCCATTGGGTAAAAATGGATATTTAAGATTAAATGTTACATGGATGGTAAATTTAATACCTATCAAGAGAGGTTAGTTATTAAATTTTTTAGGTAGTTTCAAGAAATTGACTATGATTAAACCTTTTCTATTGTATAAGTCCAAGATAATTTAACTAGCCATTAAAAGATACCATGATTATAAAATTTTGGAATGGATGTCAAAACAGCTTACATGAATATGAAACTTTTAGAATATAATTATATGAATCAACTAAAAGTTTTTGTGAAACTATGGGATGATAATTTATTCATAGTGTTCCAAATATCTATCTATATATTAAATAAATTGTTGAGATCTTGTACTGCTTATTTTTGAAAAGGCCATAAGAGATTACGGTTTCATTGAAAATCAAAGTGAACCCTATGACTATGAGTATGTTATTGAGAGAGAAATATTTTTCATTGTAATTTATGTTGATGAAAAAATAATAATTTCAAATTATATCACAATACCCCATGTCTAGACATCTTATGAAATTCAATATGAATTTTATTCTTTTATTTTTTAGACAGTCTATTTTGAGGACTAGGACTTATAATGAGATTTAGATTTTTTAGTTATCTCAAATGAGTGTTTTTTGACATGTTCTAAGACCTTTGGAGGCCATGTCTGATTGAGAAATCATTAAAATAAATTTGGATGGCATGGATGATAAGAAACTACAGAATCATAAATTTCACAATGTAAACTAATGGTTTACACCTGGAATGTTTTAGATATAGAGATGAACCATCTACCTCAATGGTTCGTGGCATAAACCTTAGATTCAAAATATTAAAGAGTATTGAAAATATTTTTTAATAAACATAAAATTGGGTGATTAAAACCCTTTATTTCATCTAGATGAGTGTGTGTAGGGATTCTCTCGACTAGATTTTAACCATTCTCTTCTTCCCTCCCTTTGGGGAAATTTTGGATGTTATTTGATAGTGTTTCCAAGTAGGTTTCTCCACCTCCTTTATTCCATGTTGCTCTCCATCCATCATCACATATTTTAGGCAATTATATTTTAGGTTTTTACACTGATTACACTTAATCATGGAGGAATTGGTCATTTTTTTTGTGGGGCTTTTTTCTTAGCATGAATAGAGGAGGACCTAAGACGAGGCCTATACAACATCACATATTGTTTTTGAAATGGTGCTTATCTATTTGGGTTTTTAAATTGTTTTGGCCCAAAGTTAATTATTTAAAATAATTTAATGGACTTATAAATTATGAATTATGTGTCTCTTAGGCCTAAGAGTGCACCACATGTGGACCTCATCCCATATCTTGTGGTTTTCATGTGACAAAATGACTTGGTGATATTTTTAGGAAATTATAACTTTTTAAATTAAAGGTTAAAATGTTTTAAAATTGATTTTAATTAATTGATTATAATTTGATTATAATTAATTTTTTTTGATGTGATACGGGGCCCCACACTGACAAATGGTGGTTGGATGGTTTTCTATGGGACTGGGTAGATCTGTCAGTATATTAGTTAAAAAGGTATTAGGATTCAATTGATTTTAGTGGTACCTCATGAATTTCCCTATCTTATTTGAATATATTTTGTTATATATAAAATTTGATTTGTAGAAAATACAATTATGGTGGTTTACCAGTTTAAAATTAAATGTTAATGAATGAATGGAAAAAAGTTCCAAGGGACCTGATAGACACATATACACTATCTTGATTGTCTTGGTTGTCTATAGTTGAGGTTGTGATTATATTTTCATTCCTTGAGATACATGGATCCTTATAGGGGTTCCAATTAAATAAATAAATGTGTAAAACCTTAGTATATGTTCCTCAATGACCTCTATGTAGATGAATATGATAGTATGGGAGTGTGTGGCCCCACTATACCTTAGTGAAACATGAGAACCTTGTGATTACTTAGTGCCTTAGTCTAGGTGGGATGACCATGTGGAGAGTTTTCATACCCACTTATGATGTGACCATATTAGAATACCATGTGTAGGAAATGGAATATAGGTTGGGTGAAAGGACTAACTTAGTGATGGATTGATAAGGGGGTGGGCTTGAGGCTATCTCACTTATATGATGCCCACCTGGTATCACCAATGAGACCAGTGAATATACGATATGAATTTGATGTTGTTGATGGATATGATACCCTTTATGTGATGGGTGTTAACCTAAGAAACATTTTGAGATAAGGGAACCCATGAACGGTGATCATACATGATGAGACCTATGGAATGCTAGTGGGTTTCCTAGTGATATATTGACCCTAGAGAAAGTGTGTGTGTGAAATGGATAATGATGGTTTTGGGTGACACTAAAGATTCCAAACTAATGATTTGATCATATTATGGCCACAATGATTATATGTTGTGAACTGGAGATGTTGATATAATATTTTTTTAAGATGGATTTGAGAAGATGGAAAACCCATAGAATCATATATAAGATGTCTTCGGAGGGATATTCTACCCCTTTGAGATATGTGTTATGTATGGAATGCCCCGAATTACCTCCTGGGGTTCAGCAATTGTGCCTAATGATTGTGGACCACCTAGGATTTCATACTACATTTCAACAATTGCACATTATTATTATATAACACCTAGTATAATCTCTTAGGGTTTAGAGGATACACCTTATAATTATAGACTTCCTAGGAATACCTATTATGGTTTGGTGATGATTTCGTGTGATTATTGAATGCATAGGATTACCTATTTGGGTTCAACAACGAGTCTTGATCAATACGAAATCGCCTAAGACAATATACTTATGATCGGTGATGAGCCTAATGACTTTAGTGACTGGGGCCATCCCTAAGAAATTTGAATTTTTTCTTGATTTTATATGTCTATTGGGATTGATACTTCTTGGTACAATTATGTGACTTGATCAGAGGCACTCTGACACTAGCTGAAGTAGGGTTGGGTTTATCATGGGTATTATATAAAACCATAGGCTCAAAATGGATATTTATTTATTCTTACATTGTTATTTTTATTTATATTTAAAGTGTTTCACATGAAAATGTTTATAATATATTTAATATTTATATAAAGTTCCACTTTTGTTGTGCTTTACAAAGTTTTACTCACACTTTTCTCAGGTTCCCATGCCACTTGGGTACCTTGGAAGCCTTAATCATCCATAGGTTCAACTAGGGAAGAGGCCCATGATAACATGATTAAGGAGGATAAGTCAAATGGGATCAAAGAATATGAAGAGTTTAGTCTCAATGGAATAGTATATCCTATTGTTATTTTATTTTATTTTTTATTCAATTTTTTTATGTGGCTAGATCCATGGGTGGCCAGTGAGTTTGTATGACTATATTCTTTTGTAATCATTTATTATTTATTAATGGATATTTTTATTACTTCCATATACTCTAATGGGTTTTTATTATTTTGGATTATGTTTGGTTTATTTATCTATTAATTTCACACTCCAATATTGGGGTAGAGTCTCTCCTCAGTAATTACCTAGGTATTCATTGATACTTGTAAGCCTCTAGAATACAGGGAGTCACGCCTGAGTTATAGTGTTGACCTCTCCAATATGGGTACCTCTTAGTTCTCATGCCCAGGGTTTGGGATAATAGAAAGTGTTATAAATGACATTTAATGATTTATATAACATAAAATATAAAATTTTCATTTTTTTTACTATTTTGGGAGATAGTAGAAATGTGATAACAAGATGTGTTAGAGCATATGATGGATATCAAACTTGTGTATCGAGAACCCCTTTTCTAGTAAGAAGTCCAGTTTACCATGAAAATGGGATTGATATTTTCTTATTTGATGTTATATATTTATGGGTTTCAATAAGTATGAATCATATGTGATTTGGGATTATGATTTATGGTTTACGTTGGTTTTGGATCCTAGCCCAATGGATAGAGTATAGAATTCATGCATCATAATTGATAAGTTGGATTCGCATAAAAGTATCATTATTATATATTATTTATATAAATAACATTGAGGATTTAGTTTATTTATGTTCTAGTAAAAAATTATATAGTTTTTTATCGTATAACATGGAATTTCATGCTAATCATCTGAACCACAATATGTGTTTATTCTAATGACCGGTCATGTGGATCTATGATGAGAATATTTAAGGGGATAAATATATAGTCCCTTAGTGTATAGGGTGTTTAGTGACCCTGGTATGTTGGTATAAGAAATTTATGCCTTATTTATTGACCCCAATTGGGGGAATTTAATTTTGATATTGATTTTAAAAAGAAAATGGGCCAAGTAATTTAAATTTTTAGTAAAAACTTATTATTCTTTTTCCCATATAACATATAATGGAATTTTAAATAACAAACCCATGAGACTATGGTTACTCGATATGATCATGGTAGAGTGATTCCATATTGTATATGATAACAGATAAGGATGTTATCCTCATGAGGGTGTCTATCGTATGCAGAGGCCTAGTGAGGACTATCCCAATATTTTAGATTCTCATAAGGGTATCCTTATATATGGATTCTTCGAGAGAATAAGTGACATGGTGGGCTGAGGATTGATTCCCTAGTAATAATATGTGTTGTCTAGTGATGTACGATATGAGTATATAGATTCATGATATCCTAGAGTGGGTAGTTGGAAGGTGAGATATCGGTTAATATTTGAGATTGAAACATAGAGGTGTTTCTCATTGTTATGACCTATGTGGCCTATAACATATGAGTTATGTGAGAGATTTTAATGCTTTGAGACATGGATACAAATATTGGTGAGAAGGATATTATGGATGGTATGTGATATGTGAGGGTAACTTGTGTGAGGTGTTTTCATGTGATTGTGGGTGACCAAGATAGAAATTATGGGTAGAATCATTGTGTTATGAGATCAGTGCATATGAGGTATTTTTATGTATAGGATACAGGCATGGTGATGCCTTAGATTTTCTGAACATGGAATGAATAGGAAACTATAGATATTTGGATGTACTTTAGGTTGCACAGAAGAGAATAGATAGATGTTTGTGATTTTGAAACAATACCAGTTAGTGGAAAATTGTGTGAAAGACATTATAATTTGTAGATTCACCAATTCTGAAGAGGAGTATTATGTCTTGATGAAATTGAAATTTCCTGGATCATGTTTAGTGCTATTATAATTAGATAATAAAATTAATGTTATAAAACTAGGGTTAGACCATGTTAGATGATATGGAAGGGAGACACAAGGTTATGTGCCTACTTGGATTTGTATAATTTTGGAAATGGGGAATTTTGATCATTATTCAATAGGGAGACTCATACAGTAGCACTAAGTGCATGTGAATGATTTGAAAAAAAAATTTAAATTTTAAAATAGTTCAGTAGGTCGGTCATTTCATATGGTTTGGTTGCACGTGACTCATTCTAGTGATTTAGATTCTATATTTTAACTGTATTGGTCCATACACCTATTGGTTCGGCTGAAATTAAGGTGGTACACATTGGTTATTCCATGTACCCATTTGAATTGTGGATCGGTGAGAATTTGTGTGAGAATGATTTGTTAATGGATTTGATTATATATCATGGGTATGGTTCCCTATAAGATTTTATGGAATAGTAAATGTCACTTTATGGTAAATGAGACGTCATAAATGGATCACGTGAAGTGGTATGGTTAGTTTGGGAGTTTATCCCTAAACATGTGTTTCCTATGATGTTTTATTCATATCTTAGGAGGAGATCCATGTTTATGATGTTGGAACCTATTGAGGTTTCACTCGCCAAGTGGTATATGGTAACTCGTATAGTGGGAAGCGGACCATTGTCCATTTGAGGGGATGACCATAATTTTGATTACAATTTTAGTGGATATCAAAGTTGATGTTCTGGTGATTTGAGTATAGAAAGAAATTGAAATTTTATGATCATCGCCTAGGTATGATTGGAATGGATATGACCATTCATTACGTGGGGTAATAAATGTATTGTGATCCATGGAGATACGAACCCATACTTGTAGAGTATGGATAGTGATGAGACTATTCGTTGGATGGTCAATGTAGAATTTGGATGATAATGATCAAGTTAATATAATTTTTCTAAACCTATATAAATACTATATTTGGGACTTAGATGTGATACTGAATGGATCCAGTGTGTTGAAATAGGAATTTAGGTGATTCTTGTATGATCTGAAGGTAATTCATTATGGTAATTATAATTCATCATGTGGCTTAAGGGGTGAACCACATATTATTGACATAGTTCAAGGGGTGAACCTGATTCATCACATGGTTCAATGGGTGGACTAATGATTCATCTCTTGACTCAATGAGTGAAACTATTTCATTATTTTATCCATAGGGTAAATCATTTGGTGAATTGTTTTGATGATGTTTTGGTGTGATATTGGATGTGGTGGATTTTTTACTGCATTATGTATGTTATGTTTGGTATTATAGGTATATTATGAGGTTTTTTAAGGAAATTTTGATATAGGGTCATCATATATGGGTCATAGGTATTCAATACTGATCTAATTTACTTCAGAATCAATGATATGTGGTCGTACTATTTTTTAACTGGTGTTTTCATTTGTAGTTAGGTGTAGTGATATGGAAACTATATAAAGAGGGTCTTTGGACATCTAGGATTTTGTTTTTGGGGGTGTTTAAAATGGTGGATATTATTGTGGATTAGAATGGTCTATTATGAGGTAAATATTATGGTGGGGAGAACCAAAAGATAGATGATGTGTTTTTTATCACACTATTGTGTCAAAAGATAGACTGGAATCAGTAAGCACCATCTAGGATTTCTAGTGATGGTTAAGAGTGGTATAATGTTTTTTGATGAATGGTGAGCCTCATGTTAGGTAGTTTCATAAAGGAATCTCATTCATAATTCCAATGTTTAAAATGGTTAATTAATCATGAATTGGTGACTCGGTAGTCTGGTTTTGATGGTTTAATGGATGAAAAAAATCAGTGATGATAAGTTATATGGTGGGAATATTGTAATACCTCATGTCTATATAAGTCTTGAAATTATATTAGAATTTAAATTTTTGATTTAGTGGATGGCTTGTTTTGAAAACTAATACTCGAAATTATATTACATGTGTGTAGGAATCTAAAATTAGTGTTTTGGACATTGTCTGTGAGCTAGAAGAGTCCATGGATGCTCATAAAAGAAATATAGGAAGGATGGATATCATGAATTCTATAAAATCGTAGCATCAGGCCATTCATATCATAAGTTGATGGTTTATGTTGTGAATGGTTGGGATAGTGGGAGGACCCCTTTACCGTGATGGTTCATAGTATGAATTAGAGGTTCAAGCTTTGAGTGGGTGCTGATAGGTTTTGTAAGAAAAATAAAAAGGGTTCCCAACCCCATTTCTTTCGTCTAAAAGATAAAAAATGGGGAGGTTATTGTACTAACTTCCTCTCTCTAATTTTCTCATTTCATGGAAATATTTGGTGCAATTTGATAGTGTTTCCTAGTAGGTTCCACCTATTCCTTCATTATATGTTTTTTCCTCCATCGTAGTAGATTTTTTAGATTTTGTATTATGGTTTGGTGTTAATTCCTCCAAATCCAAGTGGAATCATCCATTTATGATGGTTATTTTTCTCGTCTTATATAGAGTTGGATTATGGATGAGTTTTGTACAAAATTTCGTGATCTGTTAGAGAAAGTGAATCAGTGATTATATTTTTCAAGGGTTTTGGACCAATTTAAATTATTTGGTCCAATGTACTAGGTATATAAACTATTTATTTTTTGTTTCTTAGTCCCATGTGTGCATTAGAAGTGGAGATCAGCCCATCTCTTGTTGTTTTGGGTTAATGGGATGACCCTATGAGATTTTATTAATTTATACCTATTTAAATTAAATTATAAAATACATTTAAATTGATTATAAATTTATTATGATTAATTAATTTGGTTATTTGGATGTGAGACAGGGCCTCATGCTAATATGTGGTGCGTGGATGGTTTTGGATGGGTTAGGGAAGAGTTGTTGGGATTTGGGTTAAAATAGGATTTGGGTTTGATTGAGTTAGGTAGACCCTCACATTTCTCTATGGTATTTTAATTTATTTAGTTTCCCCAATATGTGATGTGTTTCCATGCCACTGAGGTTGGTTTACCTATTTAAAATTAATTATGTTATTTCATTAAAATGAAAATCTTATGAAATTATAAAAAAAATGTTCAAAGGGATATAATGGACCCTTATGTACAATCTTGATCACCTCATCCACCTATAAGAAAGGCCATGATTATATTTTCATGCCTTGAGATACATCAACCCTTATAGGGGTGTGTATTGAATTAGAGTATGTAGTGTACCTTAGTATATGTTAATTGATTTCACATGAGTAGAGAAATGTGACTATATATGAATAAATGGACCCATTTGGAAATAGTCAACCTTGAGAACCTTGTCATACCTTAGATCCTTGAGTTATGATGTATTTCCATGAAGAAAGTGTTCCTATCCTTTAATATGTGAGTACATGGGTGAGTATACATTGGGTAGGTCTTAGAAGATAGGTTGGGTGTGAGGACTGGACTAGTGATAACATTAGAATGAGATGTGTTTGAGTCCATCTCACTTATTTGAAAAATAGATAGGATTATCTATGAGGTCTGTGCTGCTCTAAGTTTATCTTGATGATTTTAAGGGGCGTGATTCCCCTTGAGTGAAGGGTGTTGACCCAAGAAACATGTTGGAGATAATGGAGCCCACAAAGGGTGTCCATGCATTATGACACATAGGGGAACTTGGTGGGTCCCCAAGTGATATATTTACCCTAGAGTGGGTTCCTATGAGAAAATTATTATGATTATTGGGGTTTTCATCATAGATACTGAATGGATGATTTGAGCCTTTATGGATGAGATGATTATTCATCGTGTACTAGAGAGGTCAGTCTCAAATTTGTAGTACTGGTTTTGTAAAATGGCCAACACATTAAGTATTATATGAGATACAATAGGTGGGATGTTCTACACTTATGAGATACATGTTATTAATGAAAATCATAGGATTTACTCTTGGAGTTCGATGGTTTCACCTGGATATTATAGAATTTCTATAATATCCTCCTTCGGTTTGTCATTTCTGCTTGATGATTATGTATGAGAATGTATTAGTAGTACCCTACTAGGTTTTATTAAAACCCTAATCAAGATACCATGACACTTGGGTACCCAAGAAGTCATTTCTGGTCATATGATTAGCATATTAAGATTCCTAGGATTGCATGATGGATTAAGATAGATCATATGGGAAAAAATATTGGGATGTGTTGAGGAGTAGGGATGTAGTAGAACATCATGTACTTTTATTTTATTATATTCAAATTTTTCATATGTGGTTGGCCTTTTGGGAGAATATTGAGTTTGTATCATTGTATTCTTCCACATTCATTTATTACTTATTGATGGATATGTTTATTTCATTTGAAGACTCAAATAGATGTTTATTATTGTAGATGATGTTTTGTTTAATTAACTTTTTTACATTGTAACATGATATAAGGGTGTAGTCTTTCCATGGTAATACCCTAAACCCCTATTGCTAATCGAAATCCTCTATAATATAGGGAGGATTTATTGAGGTCTAGTGGACACCCTCTAGTTTGTCCACCACTCAGTGATCATATCCCATTGAGAGGATGTTATAAAGATACTAGTATTAAATTCAATTAAGATCTAGTTAAATTAAATATTTTCCATAAAACACTTATGTGAATAGTCCTATAATGTATGGATAAAGATAAATAATGATATATCTATGAGGAATATTGAAATAAGTCAAATTATATATATTGAAAAAGTACTTATAAGATAAAACAATCCAAGATGGGGTTGTTTCTTATGTCACAGAACATAAATTTATCCATGTTGATGTTTCCATATATAATGATAGAGAAATAAATAATGAGTAGTATTAAAGATATATTTAAAATTGATCCTATTATCTATTCCATGTTATGTAATAGAAAATATGTTTCTTAAACTTTGAACTAGGTAGGCGGATATCAAGCTGATCAAAGAGAGTTTCACTTTTTAGAAGTTAAAACAATTATAATGAACCAAAAGCATACAAAGGATTTTTTCCTACAATATGGAGTATAAGAGGAACTCTAAATGAGGGGGTACATAGGTTTTATTTTCCAAATAGATCGTGAAAATAAGAACTCATATTCATGATATGTCATTAGTATAAATGATGGTTTGGTTTTCTATAGAATCTCAAACCATCTAGTGCTAGAAGATTATATAGTATAGTCCAAATATGTTGTTTTTATAATGAAGATAAAGAATAAATTTAGATATTAATCAATTCATTAAATATTATTTTAACACTAAATAGTGTTCAACCTATCATAGTATATTATGATAACACTGTAAAAATAGTTCTAAATAAAATTTCCAAATCATATTAGAGAACAAAATATATAAATTAAATGTATCATTTCTTACATGTTTTATTGATATATGTAAATTCAAGTTTATAAGTGTTTCCATATAGGACAATTTAGTAGAACCATTGAGTAAAGTTATATATTTTTAGAATCCTTATTTTCTTATGAGAATCAGTGATTTGATAAATAACACTAGTTGAATCTATTATAAATGGGATATCCTTATGGTTGGTATCCTATAAAAAACTTAAATCATGTTATTTTTATTAAAACTCCATGTATACAAACTGAAATATACATGTTGATTATTCTTAACATATATTTTTTATAATTCTTATTTTCATATATAATATTTTTCAAAGAATATTTTTAACATCGATTGGTCCTAGTTTTTCATTACTATGTTGAGAACCATGGTATTATATAAAAATATTAATAAATAAATATCATATAGTCTAGATAAATCATTCTAATAAGACATTTATGATGGTCATATATGAATTTTTGAGGGATCATAAAAATTAAGATGTATTCTCAATAAGTTTTCTATAATATTCTGTCTTTTTTAAAGTGCATATCACTAAGTTTTTCTTTAATATTCTCTTTTATTTTTGTTTTCATTATGAATGTTTTTCATTTTAATAAGTGAAATAATTGGTTTCTAGGAAACTTGAGAAAGACCAGATAGTATCCATGATGATAGATTGTGGGATAAAATGACTTAATGATTAGAGATGCATGCTTTTACTAACTAATGGGGTCCAAAAATAAATGGGCTAAAATTTTCATGGTCTCTTGGTGAGTTTAGGTACTTCAAAAGTATTTTGGTTTGTTTAAAAGGGAAATTTTAAAAAAAAATAAACTATAGAACATTTACACATCATGTATACAGGTTACACATAATTTAATTGTTTGAGTGTTTTAATAGAATAAATCTTAGGTGATAGGTTTTTTCATGAATTCCATTAAACAAATTCAAGATGTGTAACCATATTAGATGTCAGTTAAATACTATTTTAAATATTTTTTGTAGCTTAATATCATTATAATCCACTTTAGATCATATCCTAGTAAACCTAGATCTCTCTGCATGAAATTTTGGGGTTCCAATATCCCTTCTGGAAGTACCGTTTGTGTGATTGATCCCCAATATTTCTTTTCAGTTTGATTTCTTCCTCCTCTTCCTTATTATCCAACTATTGTGATCAAATCCTTTGAACAATTACATTGTTAGTTTTTATCTAGATCAGTTGTGATCTAGTAACCTCTTTGAAATCATCTGCATTTTATTCCTTGTGAGTTTTGGTCATTGGAAGGATTTTTTTATCATTGGTTAAAGTTAGGGGTATAAATCTTAACCCTACGGTTTGATAATTTCAATTTATGAAATATTGTGATTTCACCATCATTATGTGTACCCAAATTTGTTAAATAAAAAATTGCAATTATTCATTGATGTCCTTTTATTTCAAATGGAATTTTAACTAGCTCATAGATTCCCATGGGGTGAGTGAACCATGATTATAATTGAATTAAAAAATTTCTTAAATTATGTTTAGCATGACATTGTGACCTAGGGTAATTTATTATTTTAGAATCCATAAATTTTTTCATATTTCTTATTGATATAATTTTTAATCAATTTTGAATGAAATTGGTAGTGTAATATGAAAGAACAATCATAATTCTCATAATTAACCATTGAGAATTTTGATGTGATGTTATGATATCCATGTTGTATGATAGGGATTGTATTCCATGTCATAATTCTTATATATAGGGCCTGACCCCAGAACTTGAACACTTATATGTTGTAATGAGAATATTTAGTAGGCTCGGCCCAACCCATGCTACAATGCTTGTAGAGAGTGGGCTATGTTCAATCATTCTTATATTTTAATGCTTATAGGTATTTGTTCTAGATGTTATAATTCTTATAGGGATATAACCCAGATTGTTGTGGCTATACCATGGATATATGAATATATGGTTGTAGATGGCATGGTTGTAATACATGCTCAAATATATTCTATCATGGAACTGAATGATTTTATTTTAACTTGGTTATATAGTTGTGGTTGACATGGTCATAATACATGATAAAAGATATTCCATCACGAAGTCGAAGCAGGTTGATTTATTATTTTCTTAAATGTTGAATTAATTAATAAATATATTTATCACTTTATTACATACACTTCTTATCAAACTAGTTTAGTTTATGCATGGTGGTGTCTGAATAATTGGTTATAATGAAACCCTATTTGAGTCATTGTTTGGTACTCAAGAATATTTCATGGGAGTAGTTTTGGATAAAGGAAACAGACTTCGTTATTGATTTCTCGTTTGCATAAGGAGTGGATTTGGGAGATGAAACTGGTGTGGGGTTTGTGACTCCGGACTTTGAGTCTTTTATTTGAGTCTTCCAGTCTTTTTTTGGTATTTCTATATCAAGAAATTTAGTGACATTATATCACATCATTACATTATTCCTTTATTTTTTTTATTTTTTAATTGGATTTTAGTGTTGTCTTCTGTTATGTATTTAATTTGATTATTTATTTTATATTATTATTTGTTTCAATTTATATGACACATAATACCTAGGGTTATAGTCTCCCTATAATAATTTTCACACCCCCACTACAATTCGGTAACCTCGAGAATACAGGGAGGAACATTTGAGGTCTCATAACCAACCCTTTCCGACCATGTGAGAGAGTTCTAGACTAAGGAACATTACAAATTGGTGTCAGAGGAGCATGTTTTCTTTTCTTCTTTATTTCTATTATGGAATGATAAAAATGAAACTAGTATATGTTAAGACATGTTAATGAGATTTTCCAGGGGAGTATCTGACCCATGTAATGGGGAAATATGATTGACCAAGGATGGAATTGTTGTTGTGTTGTGTTCTTGTTACATTTGAAGTTATTTCACCTTTGGTGATTCACATATTGTGTGAGGTTATTATTTTATGATCTTACTATTTCTTGTCATTTGTACATCTGGTCTTTTATGGCGTGATATGGGAATACATGCATCATAATATGAACATATAGATTTATTGACATTCATTATTCATGATAGGGGCATATATATTTTTTCATGTGATATATGATTTCCTATAGAATTGTGATATGAGATATCTATTTCACTGGATAAATGAAATGTGTTTTCATTTCATGCTAAAATACATTCAAGTAATTTCTATAGAGACCAAGAGTTGGTGGTTCTTTTTTGTAGTCACCTATTGGGGTTGACATTGTTGATTGCCATTTTTAAGGTGTGTGTTTTTCATTTAAAGGAAATTTATCATCATTATATTTTACTAGAGAATCAGGAGAGTGTAAATCATCACACTTCTAAAGAATCTGAATTAGGTCTTCCTATAGTTTCTAAGGATAAAATGGATTTTTAGATTCACGATAGCTTCTTGTAGGGTCATGTTATCCCTAGAATGAAATACTTCTCGTACCATTCATTTTATGCACAATATAACAAAAGAGTTTGAGTTATAGAATCCACCTATGTTTATTGGGGATGGGGGAACCTGGGAAGCCAAGTTCTGGATTGAGCCAGTCTAGATGATCTTCAAGAATCTTGAGACACTGATGGATAGGAGGGTGAGGCTTTCTACGTATATGTTTCTTGGAACATCCATGAATTTATATAATATTCTAGAGGGTTCTGGATAATATTATGATCTATATTGGAAGGTCTTTGAGACAATTTTCTTGAGCCATTCCAATCCCGAGGCCTTTAGGGATGAAAAGGCTCATGATTTCAAGCATTTGATAAAGGGGGTTTGTCATTACTAGACTATGCTATATTTTTTAACGAGCTAGAGTGGTTTAAACTATCTTTTGTAGCTGATGAGATCTCCAGGGCGAGGCATTTCTAATATGGTCTTCATTAGGAGATGAGGTCATAGGTAAACATTTTCCATTTAAGCATATTTGAAGATGTGATGAATTAAGAACTCATCGTGAAAGGTAATCTGAGAGAGAACCTATGAAATGGATAGGATAATTCAATAAGTAGATCTAGGAGTTCTTCTTAGATTGGTAAGAATCATTGTTATGACAATTTCCACCAAAATAGTAGTGGGTATAGAATTCAGGACAGTGGACAAACATCTCAAGATCGTGTTTTGTTCTAGTGATATCAGTGTGGAAATTTTAGACTCAACCGCATGTAGTGTTCTTACTCCACATTATAGTGTCGAATCTATGGTATACTAAGTAATATTTAGTGGTTTTATGTGAAATTTATGTAAAATAAAAGTGGAAGAGGATCAATACAGGAACCAAAGTTAAGAAAGGGCCCAGCCAACCCTTAGTAGGCTAGTAGCTAGAGTTCCACAGGGTGTTCAAGACAAGGTAGGGGATGCGGTACCCCATTTCATGAGAAACTATACCAAGAAGGGGATTTATCTTAGGGTAGTCATACTAGAGACTAGGGAAATGGGATAGGTGATTTTCATGTTATGCATACTACTCCGGCTAACTAGGATGTCAGACCATCTACTGTTAGAGGCACGATTCTTATATCATCAACCTTAGCTTGTGTTTATTTTATATAGGAGAATTTTATTCTTTTATATCTTCCCTTTTACAAATGGTATGTTCTTGGATGTGGAAATATTATATGGTGTTTTAACCATTAAGACACCATAGGTAGTGTGGTTAGAGAATATCAAAAATCTCAAGGCATGTTCTCTAGATTTTGGTTGTTACGATTTATTTTGGGAGCTATTCATGCTAGAAATGACTTGATTGGACTTGATTTTTGGTATGGATTATTTAGTACTATTACAATATCATATAGACTATTACAGGAGTAGAGTTACATTTCTATCTCTATAAGGAAATAGCTATACTCATTGAGGTGAGTAGGATCATCCAACTGGTTTTGCATGGCCAATTCAGTACAGTTTAGATTGTATCATTGCTCAGATAATGGTTCTTTTTCTAAATAATGGTAAAATACAGTAGTATTCTTTTCCTTCAGTGGTAGAATATTTTATTTATGTTTTCTCTTATGATTTCTATTGCTTATCACCTGAGTTATATATTGAGTTCACAATATATTTGGTGATGGGAGAATAATATGTTTTTATCCCACATTCCAAAATTTCACAAGTAGAGCATCAAGAGTTTAAGGTTTTGTTGGATGATATTGAATCTAAAGGCTTTATATGATCGAGTACATATTCTTAGAGTTATCAATTTCTCATCTCTAAAAAGGTTGATAGATCTTTGCGCTTATGTGTGGATTATCAGATATTGAACAAGATGATGATCAAGAACCGATATCATCTTCCATGAATTGATGATATTTTTTATCATTTGAGAGATGATAATAACTTTTCTAATATTTAATTGATATAAAGATATCATAAATTGAGGGTGAAATAAGCATAAATACCTGATACTTCTTTTAGAAGCGGGTATGGCTTGTATGAATTCATAGTGATGCTAATTGGGTTGACTAATGCACATGTGGTATTCATGACTGTAATGAATTGGATCTTTCATCCTTTTTTGGATCATTTTTTGTGGTTTTAATCAATGATATATTTTTGTAATATAAGTCATCAGATAATCTTGCTAAACATATTTACAAAATCTTGATTACATTGAAATAGCATCATCTTTGTTCCAAAAAAATGAAATGTGGTTTTTGGATTAATGAAGTGCACTTCTTGGGCCATGTAATCTCAGAGGAATGAGTGTCAGTGGGCCTAGAAAAATTCAAATCCATGGTATCTTTGTAAAAACCCAAGAAAATCTTAAAATTTTAGATCTTTTTGTGTTTATCAGTTTATTATTGGCGTTTTATCCAATATATCTCCCATTTGGTAGCACCAATGTACGGGATGACCAAGAAAGGGATGAATTTTGTTTGGTATGATGATTGAAAGAGAGATTTTCTAGAGCTTAAAGGAAGGATAACCTCAGAACCTATCCTCAAATTACTTGTGTCAGGTAAAGCATATATCTTGAACTATGATGCATTTGGAGTTGGACGCATAGAGTTTTTTATGTTGGTGGATCGATCGGTTTCTTACGGCTCTAGACAGTTGAGACTATATGAGAGGAATTAACCTACTCATGATCTAGAGTTAGCAGCAGTGGTACATGCCTTAAGATATTGGAGACATTATCTCATGGGTGAGAGTTTTGTGGCATATATGAATCACAATATATTTAAGTACATATTTTATCAGCGGGACATGAACCATTGGAAGAGGAGGTGGGATGAGTATCAATAGTATTTAAACATTGAAATGTATTATACACCAAGAAAGTAAAATGTCATTGCTTACTCTTTGATGGAAAAGACACAAAAATTTATTATGGGAGTATGGGTGTCCTATGATGAGTGGTGGATAATTTCCCTCTTTGTAGACATGCATCTATATGTTCTGTAGTCTTAGGGGAGAGTTTCTCTGACTTCGAAATCTTTTATACCTATGCTTTTGGACCACATTAAAATCCAGTAGTTGTTTGATCCAGAGGGCTCAGTTCTAAGAGTAAAATTATATGGTGGGAGACTCCATCAATATGGTCTCTTAGAATTTGAAATTCTATTCTTTTTTATTCATGAGTATGGGTTCCTACGGACTTATGCGAGGAGAATATGAGGGAGTTTCATGATTCTAGTTGGTTGGTGCGTCATGGTTTAACAAATATGTATCTTGATCTTAGTATATGGTATTTATGTTCATGAATGAATAAGGAGGAGGAAAGATTCACAGTTATATGCTTCACTATTCAGCAACTGAAAGCCGATCATCAGAGGCTAGATGGGTTTTTGGAGCCTTTACACATTATGGAGTGGAAAGGGGATGATGTCATGATGGATTTTATAACTGGAATGCCTAGGAAGAACCACAAGAATTATATTGTATGGGTTGTATTGGATCAAATGAATAATGTTGCCTACTTATTACCTATTAGAGAAACATTCTTAATTAATGATCTAGGAAATATTTATGTGCATATAGTGGTTCATTTACACGATGTTCTGAAGAGTATCGTTTCATACATATATCCTAGTTTCACATCATGTTCCTGGAAGGGTATCAAGAATTATCTAGGATCACATGTTCTTTTAAGCATAGTTTATTATCCATAGATTGATGTCAATCTGAATAGACTATTCTAGTTCTAGATGATATGTTATGAGACTATGTTTTCAGTTTTTGCGGTTCATGTGAGAAACATATGACACTCATGCAATTTTTATATAATTATAGCTTCTAGGAATCGATATAAATGTAACCTTTTGAGGATTTGAATGGTAGTTAAATTTGTTTTCCTCTTTTTTGGCTTGGGGAATGTGAGTCAACACTTGTTGGGCCCTGTATTGTGCAGGTAACATTTGAACAGGTTTAGGTGGTCAGACAGTGGTTGGTGACCACACATAGTAGGCAGAAATCATATTATGACCATCAAATATTCCCCATGGAACTCAAGATTAGTCAACTTGTTTTCATTTGTCTATCTCCAAGGATGGGGAAATTCTAAATCAGGAAATATGAAAGATAACACCAGGTTTTTTAGGATATTTAGAATAGTGTCAAGGGTTGGTCTTGTGGCATACTGTTGAGACCTTCCACATCACTATAGTTACATCAAAAACATTTTCCACATGTCAGATATATAGAGATATCATCTAGACCTTCCCATGTGATAGACATGGAAGATGAAGATCATCTTTCTAATTATTCTTTTGAGGATAATCTGATACGGTTTGTGAATCATAGTGAGAAATATCTTCAGGGTAGGACTATACCAATGGTTTTGGTGGAGTAACTGTAAGAACCCGGTTTTTCAATAAGGAATGTATCCTTTAAATTTTTGTCTAAATCTCTACTTTGAACAATTTATGGATGCCTAATGGGTTAGAAACGTTCTCATGGGTGTCTGGGGAATGTTCGGAGCCCGAAACCCATATTTTTGAGAAAAATAGGCTTGGTGCACGGTTTAGGGTAAACTATGCAGGAATTCAACATAGTTTAGAAAACCATGTGGACTATGTTTTTCAGAAAGATCCACACAGAATGGTTGTAACATGGTCATCCAGCCTAACCATGTGATCTCCCCTTCTACCTAGGAACTGTGCACATGTTTTCAAACCATGCGGACAAACCGTGTACATGCTAATTTTTGGGTAAATTTAAAATTTTGACCTTAGTGATCTATTAATCCTCCTTCCTCCTAATATGAGAACTAGTGAGATTAAGCAATTTTTATCTCAATTTGGGGATTTTTGAAGATATAACCTTGGAATAAAGAGATATCCTTCATCCGACAACTGATCGAGCTTTTGTTCATCCTGTTGGATGTGCAATGGTAAGTACTCGAGTCCTCTTGAGCAGTTCTCTTTCTCTTTTAGTCTTGACTGAAATTTTGGGGTATGAGAATTTTTATATTTTTCATAGATATACTCCAATATGATCAAAATCAAGGGACAATACCATATTGCAAGGATTAAAAAACCCTAAGGTGGGTGGTCTATAACTCATCCCTAAAGTTAGTTGATTTTGGATTTGTCATGGGGGGGCCCACTGATTTCATCGGGTGCCGTTTATAGAATTAATATGTCATTATTATACTTCTTATAAGCATACAGATATGCTCTTCCAATATATGTGATTAATTTTTGGTGTTTCCCTTCTATGTCGATGGTTATTCCATAATTATTTCTTACTGTTTTGACATGTCTACGCCAGCATTTGGGTTTGCCTTGGCTTGACCACTCTAAGGGTAAGCATTTCTATATTAATTGGATTGACATATGTTTTGAATTTCATAATGAAATGTACTATGTACTCATACCACTTGACTCGCCTAAGGTAAGTGTTTAAAATTGTTAATTAAATATGAATGATTAATTGGTTTCTTATTTGTAGCACCCCTTACCACATTAATAGAAGGTAGTGTAATGAACCTTAAACTATGTAGTATGCCTTAAATGGATTAAATTAATGGTTTAATGATACTTATACATATCACACTAATGAATGGAGAGGCTTGAACCAAACTATTTGATAGAAAGGTTGCATAAAATTTAACCTTATCACACTAATGAAAGGAAAGGCTTGAACCAAATGACTTGATAAAGATGTTGCATTGAATTTTTCCATATCACACTAATGAAAGGAAAGGATTGAACTGAATGAAATATTTCATGACTTCATAATCAAATTGGAATGGTATGACTTGATCTCTCCTTGGATTATAATTAGAGACTTCCATGAGCACTCAGTAACCCCATTCCGATTCAAGGATACAGCTTACTTAGGTTGAGACACACCTAGATCCCAATCCTTGTCTATTCATGGATTCTCGATATGATACCATATGATTTATCATGTAGTACTACAACTTTTGATTGTTACGCTCCCTTTATCCCATCAATATCACTATAGGATGCCTAGGATACACTCCTTGGATCAGTTATTTACATGTAGGTTCCATGGTTAAAGCCCATCAGACCCAGTCATTTATTAGCCCCATTTTACATTGTTCGATCACCTTGGACTTAGTAGGCACCTCATTGTGGAATGACATGGATTAAGCTCCTTCGATTATACTTTTACCCAATACCAGGCTACAGTTATTACTTAGTTAGTGGCCCTTGAGGACTACATCGCCTTGGTAATTACCTTGGGACTTCATTATTAAATATCATAAATCCTGGTTTCCTTGTTACATCATGGAACCTTCATTATTTATACTATCATGAGGTGATTTATGTGTTAGATATGCCTCACAAGACCGATAAATCTAAAATTGGTAATTACTTAATAAAATTAACTGGTTACATTTTTAGACACCAGTTGAGGGATAAAGGAGGTACTTGGATATTTAGTAACATTGTACTGGTTTACTTTATATATGAATTCTTTCACACTATTACATTTTCATTACTTAGGCCAGCTATTATAGAAAACGTTGGTGGTGGCCCAATGAGATTTATCTCACACCTTCTATGGGTGGCGTTTGGTACTCAGGGTAGATTAAATGGTTGTAGGTGTTAACAAAGGGAAGCGTACAGATTCAAACACTTGATTTCTTGTTGTTTAGTGTGGATCTAGATAGTAGATGACCAAGTCATAGATCATGATGATTGGGATATTATTTTATTACCTTTATAGTGTTGTGTAACATGTTATGCAAGCTTTCTTATATCCATTGTTTCAGTTTTCTAGTAACATGACACATCATCATCAATTTTTGTGTGCTTGGTTGTTATTCTTGTTATTTCAGTTATTACTATCATTGTCTCTATTTTCCATTGTGCTTTCTATTTACATATATTTCTTCTTCTATTTACATATGTTCACTTTCACCCACTATTCTACACTTTGGAAATGAGGGCATACTATCCCCACTGACACACCCTGGTCCCTCGCAGCTAATCGACAACCTCTAGCATTCAGGGAGATGTGCTTGAGGCCATGTGACCCACCGGGCTTGGGGAACCTATTGAGTGGCATCCAGGTTTTGGACATCACAAAGTGGTATCAAATGGGGTTTCTTTTCTTGGTTTACTATTTTGAGTCAATAAATTGGAGATTAGGAATGCTTGGGACTTGGTCGTAAGCCAAGATTGGGCATCATGAACCCATGTTTGAGGTAAAAATCATGTTTCCTAAATTATAATTGTTGTTCTATGTTTTCCTATTGTAGATGATATTATTTCACCATTGGGTGATGAACATGATGTCTGGTGTTGTTGATTTTTTATCTATGGCCAGATATTATTTCATCCTTGTCCTGATGATATGAGATCAAGGAGGATTGGTACATTCATCATTATAGGAACCTAGATGTCACATGGTATGCATTTTTCCATGCCATATAGGTGAATTTCACTACTTTCCATTGCTCTATATTTCTATGGTTGTTGAGTGATGATGTGATAGTTAACCTGTACATGTATTACTTTTGTTTGTGATTGAATGACTTTCTATCTCAATTCATGAGTTGTATGGGGCATTATGCGTTGGGATGAGTAATTTATCAAGTGGAACCATTATTCTATAAATAAATGGGTTTAGTTTCTAGTGATAGTTATATGGGCACTATTCAACTAGAAATGACTATCCATTATAAAATGAATCATGAATTCTAAAATGGATTTGTTGCACATCCTTCTCTTACCTTGTCATCTTTATGAAAGGTAATGGAGTTAAAATGGTTATTTAATGTTAAATGAAATGAAACATATAGCAAACGATCCTCTACCAAAGTGGTAGAGGATCCTTATTGGAATCCAAAAGGCCCAGGATCAAATACGGGTAGGGGAGGAATTCAAATGTTACTATAGCAGCATTGTAGATGCACTTTAGTAGGTAGTATAGCAGTACTATTGTAACAGAGGAACTGTGGATGTGGTGGCACTATAGTGGTAGAATCACTATAGCAGGAATTGTAGAGGCAATGGTATTATAGCAGGTAAAGTAGTAGAATAATTGACTGATGGGACCTTTGGGCCAAAAACATGCTTTCAAGCCTTCTATTCAGGCCATGTTGTCTTGGTCCTTCAGGATATATAATTGTTCTCTCTATACCTAGACCAAAAGAGGTCATAGATTTAATAATAAAATGAGGATTTGGCCCCAACCATTAAAAAATACAATTTATACTTGATCACTTACTCATACCTGGTCATCTAAGAAGGTATTTTGGGCAGTATGCCTTGGGTAGTGAGTTTTCTTACATAAATCTTCCACTAGTGATTCTATCTTCTAGCTTCTAATCTTATTCTAAGGAATGTTATAGAAAATATTAGACCAATGCCACTATGAAGTCCTCGTGTCATATGCTAGAAAGGTGGGGATGACCCTACTCTAGATGTTGTGGGCCCTGAACTACCAGTCTTACCTCCAAGAGTTCCACTTGAGGCGCCACCTACTATACCTAATTCAAGAACCAATTCCCATGTTCATGATATTTTTCTATGTCTGATGCAGTTTATACATGGAGCTCCACAACTTGCACCCACGATGGCTGTTCTGACTCATGAGATCCAATCGTAGCATCCTCCTACATTCTCAAGGGATTGGAGTCTGTGGCCTGATAAGTCTTGTATAAAGTCCACCCTATTAATCTTTCAGCATCTAGATATGCCTTTATAGTGGAGGGTAAATCTTTCTACAAATGTGATTTTGGATTCGGCCAAGAGTTGGTGGGATGTGATTACTCAAGATTGTCATCATCAGGGCATGTTGTCAGTTGAATTCGAGACTTCCTTCTATGATCAGTTCATACATTAGATGATAATAGTTGACAGAGCCTAAGTGTTCATGCATCTCAAGTAGATTTCTATGTCAGTTATGGAATATTCAGATCATTTCATGGAGTTTTAGTTCTTTTCACCACTTCTATCCAGTGATGAGAAATCACTTGATAGAGGTTTCAAGGATGGGATCTAGTATTCCATCCATACATAGGTAAATTACTTTCACCTACCAATATTTTCTGAAATATTCAATTAGGATCTTATCACTGAGCATAACCTGAGGGATAGAAAGAGTACTTATTTTAAAGGATCATTGTCGTGTGAGGATAGTATTTCTTCTGGTGGTATGAAATGTTCTCTTGAGGTTTCTCATTAGGGCAATGAAAACTAGAGTGTCTATTTCGATTGATTTAAATTGTGTCATTAGTGTGGAAAATGGGGAAATTCAAAGCCTAAGTGTGATAGAGACCCAATGGAGTGTCGGGATTGCAGCTGAATGTGGCATCTTCAGTGTTGTTGTAGGACCTTTCAACCATCTTTTAGTAGAAAGGGATATGTGCCATCTCCAAATTCAGGAGTGAGTTATTTTATGCTATGTCAGGAAGGAAGTTGGATTTGTATTTTGAGGTCTAGATGAAGAGTATTTCATGGTCGTGGTAGCCAGACCCCAAGTCACTAGTAGCACTAGAAGAGTAGTTTTGATGGTGTTTGTCTATCTATTTCACAAGGTAATGGATCAGGATAGCTTCATGGACTACAACCAATACCCAAGGATCATGCTATAGGACCTTGTGTAGTATGAGATTCTATTTTAGTATCCACTACTACAGTATATTCTTTATTTGATATAGTTTCTTCAAACTCATTTATCTCTATATCTATCATGGAGAGTCTCAAACTAGAGATACAGTGTCACTATGGTGTAATGACCCTAGATACATTGTTAGGGGTATGAACAGAGGGCATACACTAGTTTAAGGATTGTCCCCTTGAGGCAGGCAATTACCCTTTCTTTTGGAACCTCTTTTTTCTCGAGATGAAGGGCTTCGATTTCATTATCTTAATGGATTGGTTTTTTCACTTTCATTCTTTTGTAGACTTTTATCACCACAAGGTATCTTTTAAACCCCCATAGGGTAGCAATTATCTACATACGGGTGAGTGGGATATCCTTTTTGATAGAGCAGGTCTAGAGTATCATGGGATAGGTGGAGTGACCAACCAGATTGAAATTATCTTCATGGGGGATCAGGTTTTACATCTAGATGATTACCCTCTGTAGTGGATCAATTTAGGGATGTATTTCCCAATGATTTTTCTAGATTACCTCCTGATCGAGAGGTATATTTTACAATCAATATTATTCTCGGAGCATATCTAGTGTCCATTTATCCATATAAGATGGCACATGTAGATCATCATGAGCTCAAGTTATTGTTATAGGGTTTAGAGTCCAAAGGTCGTACATGAACCAGTACATCCTCTTGGGTTTCGCCTGTTCTTTTCACTAAGAAGGAGGATGGAACCTTATGTTTATGCATTGATTTCAAAAGTTTTAACTAGATTACGTCTAATAATTGGTATCCACTTCCTCGAATAGATGATATCTTTGACCAAATCCAAGTATAAAAGGTCTTCCCTAAGATTAACCTGATATCGGGTTATCATCAAGTGCAAGTCATACCATCAAACATACCTTTTACAACTTTTTATAGCATGTATGGTATGTATGATTACAAATTATGTAGTTTGGTCTTACAAATGCATATGTTGTTTTCATGGCTTTGATGAATAGGGTTTTCCACCTCTATTTGGATTCTTTTATTGTGGTATTTGGGGATGACATCTTGGTGTATTCTCACACTCATAGTGATCATGTAAAACATCTTCAGATCAATCTGATTACACTGAGAGAGCATGAGATTTGTGCCAATATTTCTATGTTATACTTCTAGATTGAAAAGGTTCACTTATTGGGTCATATTATCTCATAATCAAGAGTATCTATTGTCCCTAAAAAGGTTAGTGTTAGAGTTTCAATGGATCATCCCAAGAATGATTTTGATATACAGAGATTCTTAGGGATGGCTGGATATTATAGGCATTTCATACAAGACTTATCATGTCTTTCTTCACCTCTTACTGATCTTACAAATATAGGTGTCATGTTCACATGGTTAGAATCATGTGAGAAATCATTTCATGAGCTGAAAGGGATGCTTGTATCAAAACCTATTATAATTCTTCACAATAAAGGTATATGTTATACCATATTTTGTGATTCATCAGGCATTTTCCTAGGATAAGTATTAATGAAGGAATAGAAATTCATTGCATATGGATCATGGCAGATGAGGCCTCATGAGAGAAATTACCCAATTTATGACCTTGAGCTAGCAGTAGTTGTCCACACCTTATGTTGTTGGATACATTATCTATTGGGTGAGATATTTCTGTTGTACACATACCACAAGAGCCTAAAATATATATTTTCTCATCGTGACATGAACTTGAGACAACTTATATAGGTCAAATATCTACAATCCCTTGATTTCTAGATTTCCTATATGCATGGGAAGGGCATTGTGGTTGTACATGCACTAAGTTGAAAAACTCAAGCACAGCTTGTAGGGAAATCCAGTGATGAATAGAAGCTAATAGCCCTATTTTCTAATCTACATCTAGAGTTTCATGAGATTCATGAGTAGTCTTATCTCTCATCGTTGACAATTACCTCTTTCCACATTAATAAGGTGAAGAGTATACAATTTTTAGATCATGAAGGCTTAGTACTCAATGAGAGTTTATCAATAGATAACCCACCTTTGGATTGGTCTGTGGACATATAAGACATCATGCATCTATGTAGATCTATCTGGGATCCTATGATGTGAGGGAGGAGTTGATTAAAGAGTCCCATGCCTCTCAGTGGGTAGTTCATCCAGGATTCTCAAAGATCTATCCAAATATGTGATTCAAGTATTGGTGTCCTAGGATAAAATGTCATATAAAAGTATTTATCTCTAGGTGTTCCAGTTGTTAGCAGGTGAAGGTGGAGCACTAGAGACCTGCAGGCTTGATACATCCACTTCCACTCTGAGAATAGAAATGAGAAGATGTTTCTTTGAATTTTGTAGTCATCTTACCTTAGTCTTTGATGGGTAGAGATGCTATCTAGGTATTTATTGACATACTAATGAAATAATCCCACTTAATTCCTATTTGGGATACTTTCTTAGTTGATGAGCAGGGAAGACTGTATTTCTGTTAGATCATACGACTACATGGGGTTCCACGTACTATCTTTTCAGATAGGGATTCTCATTTCACGTAATGGTTATGAGAGGGATTGAAGATGGAAATAGGAAAACATGTGCTTCTAAGAACAACTTTTCACCCTCAAATTGATAGAGAAATATAATGGAAAATAAAGGTTCTAGAGGATATGCTCTGAGCATGTGCCCTTGATTTAGACAGTTCTTGGGAGAAGCATATCCCTCTCATCAAGTTATCCTGTAATATAATATTTTTTGTGACAATTAAAAGTTATCCTTTTGAGGAATTATATGATAGGCCATTCCATTCACGCTTTTTATGGATAGAGGTAGGTGAGGCATCCCTACTAGGTACTCTTCTCGTTCAGAAGACTTCAGAGCAAGTTTAGCAGATTATAAACCATATGAATACTTCTCAGTCTTGAAAGATATCATATGTCGATCATCATTTAAGATAAAATGAGTTCAATGTCATGTATCATGTTTTTCATAAGGTTTCTCCCTAGATAGGGCATAGATGGTTACGAAAACAGGGTAAATTGTCGCCTTTTTTGTAGGGCCTTTTGAAATTCTATAGAGAGTCAGGTCAGTCACCTATCAGTTTCTAATACCGCAAAGGTATTATGCCATGCATGTTGTATTTATTGTTTCACATATTTGTTAATATCATGATGATCTATATCAACTTTTTATCATGAGTAAGTTTAGTTAGATATTGATGCAACTTTTGAGGAGTATCCACTATGCATTGTCGACCGGAGCGTGAAGGCTCTCCGAGGTTGGTTTGACCCTCTAGTATGTATTATATGGTAGCATGACTGATTATAGGATGAGACATGATAGAGGGAATCTTACGTACATTTCCAATGTCCAAATTTGTTTTCAGACAATATTTGTCAAAACTTGTAAGGTGAACTTGGGGACGAGTTCTTTTAAGGAGGAAGATTGTAAGAACCCAGTTTTTCACTCAGGTATGGAACTTTTAAATTTCTATCTAAATCTCTAATTTGAACTTTTTATTGATTCCTAATGGGATAGAAAAGGTTTAAGGGGATTTTAGTGAATGTTCAAAACCCAAAACCCATCTTTTTGGGAAAAACAAGCATAGTGCAGGGTTTAGAGTAAACCATATAGAAATTAGGCACGGTTTAGAAAACTGTTTGGATTGTGTTTTTCCAAACAGAGCCACCCCACATGGTTAGTTCATGGCCATGTGGCCTAAACATGCGGGTGCCCCTTCTAAAAAGGTAATTATACATGGTTTACACATGGTTTTTCAAACCATGTGGAAAAATCAGGCATAGGCTAATTTTTTTTGGTGAATTTAAAAAATATACATTAATGTCCTATTAATCCACATTCTTCCTCCTAATACAAGTGTTAGTTGGATTTACCCTTTTTTATCTCAAATTGGGTATTTTTTAAGATCTAATATTAGAATCAATAGATCTCCTTCATCGAGAAACCGGTTGATATTTTTTTCATCATATTGTATGCACAATGGTAAGTACTTCAGAACCCTTAATCCATCAATTTATCTTTTTATATCAACCGATATATCAGGGTATGAGTGTTTTTCTCTTTTTCATAGATATAATCCAATACGATTCAAATCAAGGGGTAATACTAGAGGATAAGGATCATACAACCCTAAGTTCCGTGTTCTATAACTTACCCCTAACGTTTTTTGATTTTAGATATGTCGTGTGTGGCCTAGTGATTTTATCGGTTGTTGTTTATAGAATTAATATGCCATTTTATAATTTTTAGAACCATATGGATATTATCTTCCCATATATGTGATTAATTTTTGGTGGTTATGACCATAACACCATCTCTTCCATGTTGAAGGTTATTCCATAATTCTTTCTTAGTGTTTTGACACGTTTTCACCATCATTCGGGTATGCCTTGGATTGACCAATATAAGGGTAATCATTTCTATATTAATTGGATTGATTTATATTGTGAATTACATAATGAGATTTAGCATATATTAGTACCACTTGACCCACCTAAAGTAAGTTCTTCAAATTGATAATTAAATGTGAATGATTAATTAGTTGCATATCCATAGCACCCCTTACCAAATTAATGGAAGGTAGAAAAAAGAACTTTAAATTATGGAATATGCCCTAAATAGATTGAAAGAATGGTTTCATGCTACTTGGCCTTGTCAAACTAATGAAAGGAAATGATTGAACCAGATGGCTTGAGAAAAATTTTCCATGCTACTTGACCTTATCACACTAATGAATGGAAATACTTGAACCAAATGGCTTGATAAAAAGGTTGCATGCTACTTGACCTTATAACACTAATGAAATGAAAGGAATGAACCAAATAAAATATTACATGAATTAATAATAAAATAATAATTTCATGACATGATCTCACCTTGGATTCTGATCGGACAATTCCATGAGCACTCAGGAAGCCCATTCTGATTCAAGGATATGGCTTGTATAGGTTGAGACCCACCTAAATATTTATCCTTGTATGTTCTTGGATTCCCGATATGATACCATAATATCCCTCACATTTTAATAAAGTATTCCAAGGATATTCTCCTTAGATCCCTTCAATATCACTATAGGATGCATTGGATACACTCCTTTGATCCAGCATTGACAAGTAGGTTCCATTGTTAAAGCCCATCGGGCCCTATAATTGATATTCCCCATTTTACCTTGGTTGATCACCTTGGACTTGGTAGGCACCTCACTGATTAATTCCTTGTATTTGGATCCTTGGATTACAATATTACCACATTCCAGGATACCATTATTACTGAGTTGGAAACCCTTGAGGTCTACATCACCTTGGTAATTACCTTGGGACTTCATTATTAAATATCAAAAAGCATGGTTTCCTTGTTACATATTGGACACTTTATTATTTATACTATCAATAGAACATTTATTTTTTTATATGCCACATGAAAACTATCAATCTAAAATTGGTAATTATATAATTAAATGAAATGGTTAAATGTTCAGACACTAGTCGAGGACTGAAGTAGGTACTTGGGTATTTAGTAACACTGTACTTATTTACATTATATATTCATTCTTACACACTGTTACATTTCCATTAGATAGGCCAGATGTTATAGACACCATTTTCAGTGGCCCATTGAGATTTATCTCACACCCTCCCTGAGTGCCATTTGGTACCTAGGTCAGATTACAATGTTGCAAGTGTTGGAAAAGGGAAGCATAGAGCTTCAAACACTTGATTGATTTTTTTTTTAGTGTAAAGCTTGATAAAAGATGACATATTTGGAGCTTGGGGTTCTTGGGATAGTATTTTATTTCCTTTACATTATTGTGGAACATTTTTTTCCAGCTATCTTGTATTCATGTTTTGTTCAGTTTTTTAGTGACATGACACATCATCATCAATTGTTTTATGATTGGATGTTATTCAAGTTATATCAATTATTTTTATTGTTGTCTCTATTTTCTGTTGTACTTTATGTTTACATATTTTTTCCTCTACTTACCTATGTTCACTTTCATCAATTGTGCTACACTTTAGTAATGAGGGCACAGTCTACCCACAGACACACCCTAGGCCCTTGCTGCTAGTCTATGGCCTCTAGCATTCCAAGAGATGTTCTTGGGGAAATATGGCCCACCAAGCTCAGGGAACCCGTTTTGTAGAGACCCAAGATTGACATACATGGATATTACATTAATTTTGTGTAATACATAATACATAACAAAAACAAACTCCCAAGGACCATAATAGTTTAGTGTCTTTGAAACTCAGAATATAATCCTCTAATCATGGTGAAAGATCTTCAACATCCCCAATAATTTTCTTCCCTTTTTTTCTTACCTAAAACCTTTCTTTATATCCTAGGGAAAATAAAACATAAAAAGTGTGAGCTCAAATGCTCAGTAAGGGTAAACATAGAGAACATAAAACAATCCATAAACATTTGAATGCAAAAACATGAATATAAAATCTAAACATCAAAATCATGACCAATGACATAAATCTTGGAAGCACGTAAGGTATATATCATAAAGAAAAATCAATAATGATAAAATAACATGGTAATAAAACATGTAATTGTGGCAACCATTAAGCACATGATATGATTTCCATAGTATCCAAGGCATTTCTACCAGGACCATCATAGTGGACAAAGTCCATTACTGAATCGGGTTTACCTGTCATTCCAACCCTTTATTACTGTACCAGATTTACTTGTTGTCATAGTCATGTCTATCTCATAACATATAAATATTTACCCAATGCATTTGAGGGAGATATAGGTCCCACCCATCTCATAATGAAATCATTCTTACGTGTTCCACAACATAAACATAAATCATTCATCATAACCCAAAGAATAAAATGGGTTTCATAAAAATCATCCTATCGTAACTTAATCCATATAAAATAAATGGATATCATTTCATTATAAGAAAAGTGAAACCATGTAAATCATAAAGATATTAAACTTGAAACATATACATATGAAATAATTTCATCTTAGATGGAAAATGGTTTTGATAAAAAACTTGAAATGAATTTTTGATGAAAATATCTGTTCTTCTTCAAAATCATTTTCTTTTCACAAAATGCCAAGAAATTTTAAATGAAAAAGATTTTTTAGAAAATAATCATGAAATATTGAAGAGTAATCTTCATGAAAATAAGGTTTCATGAAACTGTAAAAATCCATTCATGCCGTAAAAGTTAAAAAAACATTTTTCTCGTACTTTTGTAGGAAAAGTCAAAAAGTACCTTATATGGTAAACAAAAGAAAGATTCCTTCCATACAATGTGTTAAAGGTCGAAAAAGGTTAAAAATGACTTTAAAAATACATGAAAGAAAAGTAAACATCTTATGAAACCATTATGAGAACATATGGACATGGATGATAAAAATAACCCCAGTAAATACTTACGAATAGACAATCTCGGATAAGAATGAGATTGGAATAATTATCCCTTACCTTCGGTCCAATTTCTTTAATACGCATCTGAGACTCCTGTATAGTGGGTTTAAACATATTATTAACTTGTAACAGAACCATAATAATATTTATCAAATCATATATGATTCACTTATAACTTTATATTACCCGTTCATTTGTCAATTCCATGTTAAAGCCGTGTTTTGGGTAAAATCGTTTCATTTATCGTACGTGTTTGGACTTGTTGTTCTTGATATTATTACTTATATCCTGATTTAATTACTTCCAGAATGTATAAGATAATTTATATATAATATATATTCAGAATATAATATATATATTAGATCGATAAATGGAATTAAATACATCGTTCATGGAGACGGTAGGCCATACGTACGCATGAACGGTGTTTTCATTTTCTTATTGAATTGAATGGAATTAATTAAATGAAATATATATGTAAATAAATCCAGTATCATTATTATGTCTTATCATTCATGATTATTTATTATATATACTTTATAATCATACTTGAATGGTTAATCATGGAAAATGAATCTCATCGCGTTCGTGGAGACGGTAATATGTACGTACGCACGAGCGATGATATCATTCTTTTGATATTAAAATCGTATATAATTGGATGTTATATCATATATAAGGAATCATAATAATGTTATATTTATTATTTATATCATTTATACTCATTATTATACCCATCCAAATGTTGAAATGTTTTAATAACAAACTACACCACGAAGGGGAGACGGTAAGCCGTACGTACGCACGTGTAGTGACTTTTTCATTCATAGGATGGATAAAAAAACTAATATGGTTGTACAATTTTTATAATAACATCAAAATATATATAAGATTCTAGAGTTCTAATTTTAGAATGGAAACAACAAAGGAGTAGGAAGTGGAAGTAGAAAGGAACATGCAATAGATGGTGAGATATATACCTCTTCTTCGGGTTCTTCCTTTTTATTTGATCAAAAGGGCTACTTAGGTTGGCTTTCTGACTAAATGAAGGCCTCTAGGATTAAGGTAGGACAATTTAGAGGGTTTATGGGTAGGTTTTGGCCGAGCCAAAAGGCTTTTGAGTTGTAAATTAGAGATAAGGGGAAGTTCCCTTTTATAAGAGGGGTGAGGGGCACCTTAGGAAAAACATAAAATATTATTTTATAATAATTTAATATTCGATTTATAATGGCTCCAAAGTGACTTATTTCAAGACTAGGGTGGTTATGGGTCTAAATCCTCTCAACCAATAGGTTTTAGACAAGTTTAGGTTACCATTTAACCTTATCATTTAGATTTAACTCTGAGTTAAATATTTAACTTTTACCGTGTCTTCTTGTATTCTTAAACTATATGGTTAATAAACTTAATATAAACTGACAATAGAACCCTAATTGGTTAATTAATCTCATATATATTATTATATAATTCTTTTGTCCGGACCATCGTTTTTTAGGAAAAGAATATCAATTAATAATTTAATATTTTTTTTTAAAAACTCTTTTTTGTCAATTTTTATACTATTTGGTATTTTGTTTTTGTTAAATTTATAACAGCATTATTACTTCAAAAAAAATTCATATAACCAACCATAATATGTTATATTAACCTATAAAATTAGTTTAATACATAAAAATTCTCAAATTACAATTATTTGGATATTTATAATATCAATTATGTTAATATTTCATTAATAAGGTAATTAGTGCATCATCATTGTGTCATAAATAAATTAAATTATTTAATGTATAAAAAATATAAATAAAATAAAATTATTTAGGAAATATTTTTATATTTCTAATGAATATTTATAGTCGAATTTATCTTATGTATAACCCTATATTAGAAATGGTTTAGTTATTAAACATTGATTTTAACTCTTTTAACTCTTCTTTAAATTAAATAATAATAAATGTCCTAATCTAATCCAAGTGGACCTAAATGGTCATATTTTTTTCCTAAGGTTGTTTTGGGTCAAATTAAACTTATCCAATAGAATTATTACATGTTTTAGGGTAATAATAATATCACTTTTACCCTTAATTACCCTATTAACTTCTAACCGTGGTAAATAAAAGTAAAAAAGTTACTATTCACCAAAAATTATTTTTATCTTATTGAACCAAATTTTACTCCTTGATATTAATCGTGTCACTCATATTTTATAAATTCAACTCACAGAAGCTGTAAAATTATGTTTTATGTAAATTTTCAAATTCTCCTAGGATGTGGGTAAAAGATGGTGAAAAGTTCTATAAAATTTTTATATATCTAAAATTATTATAAATTAACTCCAATGAATTAAATTGAACTTATATAGGTATTATGTGTCTATTTTTACCTAAAACAAATTTAAATAAAATAAATAATTATTTAAATAAAAATTTGGCTTTAAACTATAACTCAGTGTTTTTTCACTATTCATCAAAAATTGAAAGTTTTTGAGAAAAATACCAAAAATTCACCCCAGGCTAATTTCGATATTCCCAATCCAAAAATGAAATCCATTTTGAAAGATAAAATTTATAAAATTTCAAAAAGTGGATATTAATATTCATAACGGCTAGTTTATATAATATTTTAATAACATATCATTTTTTAGTGAAACTCGGTATTGCCTACAACACAAGCTATCGAGGAAGGTTTTCCTTGCGTGTAACGCAAGCCAAGAATAGTGTTGCATTTTATACAAGATAATACGGTGTTGCATATAGTGCAAGATAATCTTGGTGTAGTGTATAACATAAGACATCAAAGAAATTAAAAATAATATTTCTCATAAAATATTTGGGTGTTACATTCTACCCCCTTAAAATGAATTTCGCCCTCGAAATTCATCGGTGTTATAAATGGGTTTCTACTTGAAAGTTTCTTTCATAGAAACCCACATCGTAAAAAGGAATACTAAAACATCATTTTAAAAAGGAATGTTAGATACATAATGGATACCCAAAGTAACTCATCACTGGGTTTCCACATAGGAGAATATAGGTAAAAATATGGATATGGAAGAGAAATATAACCATCATGTTCTGATAGAGAGTGGTGGAGAACATGGCTATGAAAAATCCAACAATCATAAAGCCATAAATTTGTGATGATCTAAGGTACCATCTGATTTATCGAATATGAGGGTACTAGGACAACATTTTTGGTTTTCAATATCATTTCCCTAATTTTGAAGAATTAAAATAAATACTTACTTGATTTTGGTACAATATCACCATTGTTTGTGCCTGGAACAATTTCCAATTCATCTCTTAAAGAAATGAAGTTGAATTTTTCATTCATGAAGTGTTAGCAGATCATGCGATAGAATGATGGTTCATTCCATCTGTCTCAAAAAAAAGGTTAGAAAAAGTTATCAAATATACATAAGTCCATCTATGGTGAGTTTAATCATATATGATTCCAAAAATGGACTTATACTTCATCGTTTAATAAAATAAAACTAGTTTCTACTAACTAGGGACTTCCTGTATGCCAGAGGTAGGTGATAAAGGCCTGTCGCACTTCGGTTTTGGGTTCAATTCCCGCAACCTTTTCCGACGTGATGTGTTGTCACCCATCCTACAGGTTATCCTTTTTCTAAAACTACACTATTATAACATTATATAAATAATATCAAAAAAAATTCAAGCCTTAAACAATACTATATGATGTCCAACATAATCCATTCTAATCTTTAGACTTATCCAAAATACATCTGTCTAATCTTATAGTATAAAGAAAATGATTACTGGGAAGGAACATAACAAGCACGTGGATACCATCATTTATCCCCCATATATCCTAAGATATATCTTGTTGATCGCATTCCAAACATTTGAATACCTTAATAATGTATTCTCTTGAAACATAAATTACTATAGAACCTTAGTGAAAACATAAATGCTCTCAAAAGGTAACTCTTTCCACATACCAAAATTCCAAAATTTCTATATACTCAAACCATGATATCACTTTGTCCTTTTATTAGTCATGTGCTCATTAATACTATCAAACATATTATTTTTTCCTTATCCTTTCATTATTCGCATATCATCTGCTTTCTAAAAATATTTCAATCACTTTTCATGGTTACTGGTATCATTCATCATATACTTTCAAATACTCAAGGAAAGACAACAGTGTAACAATCCTTAGATTTTTCATTATTCCATAGTACCATACATTATTCTTTATAAACATGAAATCATTCAACTATCTTCTCAAACCATTGACCAAGATTCATCATTTTATTCCTCAACACTTCTTTCATATCATATATCATTTGTAGTTTCCTCATCATCATCAACATAAATACTACCCATACGACCATGCTGATTCTCTTCATGAGATTTTCCCTTATGGAATTGGTTTGCATAATTCCCATACATTCCACATTTAAAACATTTAACCATTATTGATGTCTTAGCAATACCATTATCCTTGTCCATTATGTTAACTGAACCTTTTACTTTGAAATTACTAGCTTTGTGTCCTTCTTTTCCACACCCAAATCATCTACCAGTTCCTTTGAAACATTATATTTGATGCCTCTTCCCACATGACTTACATGAGGGAAATTGAACTTTCTTTCCTCTATGATCATCATAAAACTCCATCATTCTCTTATTAGCTGAGTTAAGAGTCTTACCAAAGTTGAAATTATTGATCATATTATGATATTTCTGATTAGGCATAATAAATATGTTTTGCCTTCCAAATTCTGTTTCATTTGGTAGCTCATGAAGAATATCATTCCATTGTCTATCATATTCTCCATTAACATGAATCTTCCTATTTCCAGCCATTTTCTAAATCCCAAAAAGAATAGTGTGAGAGGAAAAAATCATGCTAGGAAAACAACATAATAAATGGGTTGTACCTTAAATATCTAAGATCTTAGGTTTAATTCTATGATTGTTACCATAATTCTAGAACTATAACCAATACTTATACTTATCCTTAGGGACATCCCTAGGCATACCTTACAAATATCTCTAGGGATCTCACTAAATTTTTTGCATCCTAGTTTCCAAAGGTTTAATAAACCTTCACTCTGATACCAACTATAGAGACCCAAGCTTGATGTACATGGAAATTACATTAATTTTACAGATTACTTAATACATAACAAAAACAAACACCCAAGGATCGTAATAGTTTAGTGTCTTTGTAAACTCGGAATATAATCTTCTAATCATGGTGAAAGATCTTCAACATCTCCCATAAATATCTTCCCCTTTTGTTTTCTTACCTAAAACCATTATTTATATCCTGAGGAAAAAAACATAAAAAGGGTGAGCTCAAATTCTCTGTAAGGGTAAACATTGAGAACATAAAACAATACATAAACATTAGAATGCAAAAACATGAACATAAAATCTAAACATCAAAATCATGAGCAATGACATTAATTTTTGAAATATGTAAGGCATATATCATAAAGGAAAAAAATCATGATAAAATAGCATGGGAATAAAACATTTAATTGTGGAAACCATTAAGCACATGATATGATTTCCATAGTAGCCAAGTCATTTCTTCCAAGACCATCATAGTGGACAAAGTCCATTACTGAATCGGGTTTACCTGTCGTTCCAGCCCTATATTACTATACCGGATTTACTTAACATTACAGCCATGTCTATCTCATGAGATATAAATATTTACCCAATTCATTGGAGGGAGATATAGGTCCCACATATCTCATAATTAAATCGTTCTTACATGAGCCACAACAGAAACATAAATCATTCATCATAACCCAAAGAATAAAATGGGTTCCATAAACATCATCCCATCATAACATAATCTATATAAATCAAATGGATATCATTTCATCATAAGAAAACTGAAACCATGAAAATCATAGAGATATTAAACTTGAAACATACTCATATAAAATAATGTCATCTTATATGGAAAATGTTTTTGATAAAATAATTGAAATGAATTCTTGAGAAAAATAACCTTTCTTCTTCAAAATCATTTTCTTTTTACAAAATGTCATGCAATTTTAAAAGAAAGGATTTTGTTGAAAATAGTCATGAAATCTTGTAGAGTATGATTCATGAAAATAAGGTGTTATGAAACCATAAAAATCCATTCATGCTATAAAAGTTAAAAAACATTCTACTCGTACTTTTGTAGAAAAATTCAAAAGGTACCTCGTATGGTAAAAAAAAGATTCCTTACATACGATGTGGTAAAAGTAAAAAAAGGGTAAAAATAGATTTAAACATACATGGAAGAAAATTAAACATCTTATGAAACCATTTTGAGAACATATGGATATGGATGATAAACATAACCCCAGTAAATACTTGCGAATAAACAATCTTGGATAAGAATAAGATTGGAATAATTATCCCTTACCTTATGTTCAATTTCTTTCGTACATGTCCTAGACTCCAGTATAGTGGGTTTAAACATATTATTAACTTGTAACATAACCATAATAATATTTATCATATCATATATGATTCACTTACGACTTTATATTACCCGTTCATTTGTCAATTCCATGTTAAAGCCACGTTTTGGGTAAAATCGTTTCATTTATCGTACAAGTTTGGAATTTCTGTTCTTGATATTATTACTTATATACTTATTTAATTACTTCAAAAAATTAAATAATAATTTATATATTATATATATTCAGAATATAATATATATAATAGATCGATAAATGGAATGAAATACACTGTTCATGGAGAGGGTAGGTCGTACGTATGCATGAACGATGTTTTCATTTCTTTATTGAATTGGATGGAATTAAGTAAACGAAACATATATGTACATAAATTAATTATCATTATTATGTCATATATCTCATGATTATTTATTATATATACTTTATAATCATACTTGAATGGTTAATCATGGAAAATGAATCTCATAGCATTCGTGGAGAAGGTAATCCGTACGTACGTACGAGCAATGATATCATTCTTTTGATATTAAAAGAGTATATAATTGGATGGTATATCATATATACATAATCATCATAATTTTAAATTTATTATTTACATCATTTATACTCATTATTATACCCATCCAAATGATGAAATGTTTGAATAACAAACTACACCATGCCGTGGAGACGGTAAGACGTATGTACGCACATGTGGTGACTTTTTCATTCATAGGATGGATAAAATAAATAATTTGGTTGTACAATTTTTATAATAACATCACAGTATATATAAGATACTAGAGTTGTTATTTTAGAATGTAAACAATAAAGGAGGAGGAAGTGGAAGAAGAAAGGAACTTGAAATAGGTGGTGAGATATTTACCTCTTCTTCGGGTTCTTCCTTTTGATTTGATCAAAATGGATCTTTAGGTTGGATTTATAACTAAAGGAAGACCTCTAGAATAAAGGGAGTAACTTTTATAGGGTATTTGGTCAGGGGTTGGCTGAGAAAAATGGATTTAGAGGTGTGAATTAGAGAGAAGGGGGAGTGCCCTTTTATAAGAGGGGTGAGGGGCACCTTAGGAAAAACTTAAAATATTATTTTAAAATAAATTCCTATTCGGTTTATAATGGCTCCAAAGTGACTTATTTCAAGGATAGGGTAGATATGGGTCTAAATACTCTCAACCAATAGGTTTTATACAAGTTTAGGTTACCATTTTTACCATATCATTTAGATTTTACTCTAAGTTAAATAATTTAACTTTTACTGTGTCTTCCTGTATTCTTACACTATATGGTTAATAGACTTACTATAAACTGAAAATAGAACCACAATTAGTTCATTAATGTCATATATATTATTATATAAGTCTTTTGGATGAACCTTAGATTTTTAGGAATAGAATATCAATTAATAATTTAATATTTGTTCTAAAAACTCTTTTATGTCAATTTGGACACTATTTGGTATTTTGTTTTTGCTAAATTCATAACAGAATTATTACTTCAAATAAAATTAATCTAACCAACCCAAATATGTTATATTTACCAAAAAAATTATTTTAATTCATAAAAAGTCTCAAATTAAATTTATTGGGGTATTTATAATATCAATTATGTTAATATTTCATTAATAAGTTAATTATTGCATCATCATTGTGTCATAAATAAATTAAATTATTTAATGTATAAAAAATATAAATAAAATACAATTATTTATGAACTCATTTTATCTTTCTAATTAATATTTATAGTCGAATTTATCTTATGTATAACCCTATATTAAAAATGTTTTAGTTATTAAACTTCGATTTTAACTCTTTTAACTCTTCTTTAAATTAAATAATAATAAATGTCCTAATCTAATACAAGTGGACATAAATGGTCATATTTTATTTCTTAGGTTGTTTTGGGTCTAATTACACTTATTAAAGATAATTATAACATGTGTTAGGGTAATAATAATATCACTTTTACCCTTAATTACCATATTTTCTTTTAACCGTAGTAAATAAAAGTAAAAAGTTACTATTCATAAAAAATTATTTTTATCTTATTGAATGAAATTTTACTCCTTGATATTAACAGTGTCTCTTGTATTTTTGAAATTCAACTCACAGAAGCGGTAAAATTAAGTTTTATGTAAATTTTCAAATTCTCCTAGGAAGTGGGTAAAAGACGGTGAAAAGTTCTATAAAATTTTTATATATCTAGAATTATTAAAAATTGACACCAATGAATTACATTGAACTTATATAGGTATTATGTGTCTATTTTGATCTAAAATAAATTTAAATAAAATAAAAAATTATTTAAATAAAAATTTGGTTTTAAACTATAACTCATTGTTTTTTCACACTCATCAAAAATTGAAAATTTTCATAATAATACCAAAAATTCACCCTAGGCTAATTACGATATTCTTCATCCAAAAAAAAGTCCATTTTGAAAGATAAAATTTATAAAATTTTAAAAAGTTGGTATTACTATTCATAACGTCTAGTTTATATAATATTTTAATAACATATCGTTGTTTAGTGAAACTCGGTATTGCGTACAATGCAAGCTATCAAGGAAGGTTGCTATTTCATGTAAAGCAAGCCAAGAATAGTGTTGCATATATTACAAGATAATACGGTGTTGCGTATAGTGCAAGATAATCTTGGTGTAGTGTACAATACAAGACATCAAAGAAATTAAAAATAATATTTCTCATAAAATCTCGGGGTGTTACACGTTGAGTGGCATCCGAGGCCGGGACATCGCAGTAACGAATAAGTACATCCACTGAGTTTAGGCGGATACTTGAGAGAGGTAGCCTCATATGCCCACACAGTGGCCATACTTGTTCACTAAGACCTCACAGTGATTCTTGAAGTAGCTCGAGGATTGGCTATTATAAGGTGGGTAAGTTGTAAGATCCCATATTTTTTCAGGTATGTTTATCTGTGAGTTTTTCATTAATATTTTCTCTTGGTTTTGGTTTCTTCATGAAAGTCTTCCATTTGAATACATGTAGTATTGGGTTTAATGGAATCTTGAGAAATATTGGATTGTATCCATGAGGAGATCTTGTAAGAGAAAATGACTTAATGGTTGGGGATATATTCTTGTTAGAACTAATGGAGTTTGAGTATAGATGGGATAAGAATTTCATAAGTTCTTGGTGAGTTGAGAAACATTAAAAGAGGTTTGGATTTTCTAAAAGGAAAAAGTGATTAAAAATAAATTTTAAAAAATTTACACACTTTGTAAAGGGATTACACATCATGTAATTATTCATGGGTTTTAATAAACAAAATCTGAGGCCATAGTTTTTTTAGAAAATTCCATTAAAAACATTTACATGATGTGTAACTACATTAAACACCATGTAAATTCCTAGACTATAGTTTTAAACATGATGTTTGGTTGATTTTAATTATAATCTATTGTAGATTCTCTCCTCTCTACCCTTGGGCTTTCTCTAGGTGATTTTAGGGTGCTGATTTCCCTTTTGAATGCTCTTTTTTGTGTGAGAGATCCCTGGTAAGTCTTTTCGGTTATGTTTCTTCCTTAACATCCTTATTCACCAACCATTGTGGTGAAATCCTTTAACCAATTGTTTTTTTCGTTTTGATTTTGATCGGTTTTGATCTTAGAACCTCTTTGAAATCATCAACACTTTCTTCCACATGGGAATTGGCCATTGGAAGCATTGTTAGATCGTCTGTTAAAGGTATGGGGTCTAAATATTAACCATATAGTTTAGTAATTTCCATTTTTATGAAATATTGCGATTTATCCATCATTCTGCACACCCAAATTAATCAATTAAATAATTGGAATTATTCCTTGAAGTCCTTTGGTTTCAAATGGAATTTTAACTAGCTCATCGATATCCATGGGGTGAGAGAACCATGATTATAATTTAATTGTAAAATGGATTCTAGTATGTTTATCATTACATTATGACCTAGGATAATTTCTTATTATAGAATCCATAAATTGTGTCTTATTTCTTATTGATATAATTTTTAATCAATTTTTAATGAAATTGAATGTTCAATATGAAATAAGTACAATAAATCAAATAATTACCCATTGATAATTTTTATGTGATATTGTGATATCCATTCTATATTATAGGTATTGTTCTCCATGATGTAATGCTTATATATAGGTCTTGTCCTTAAAACATTCACACTTATATTCTATAATGATGATATTGATATGGCTCATCCTAGCCCCATCCTATAATTCTTTTATACATCGGGTTATGTTTAGTCCCATGTTGTAATTATTATTGGGATTTTTCTTAGATGTAGTGATACTTCTAGGGCCTTCACCCAAATTATTGTGAATATTCCATGGCTATATGGTTGTGGTTGGAATGGTCATAATACATGCTTAGAGATATTCCGACATGTCATCGAAGTAGGTTATCTTACCTTGGTTATAAGGTTGTGGTTGCAATGGTCATAATACATGCTTAGAGATATTCTGAAATAGAGTCTAAATAAATTGTCATTGTATTTTATTAATTTTTAAATTAATTAATACATCTTTTTATCAATTTATTTCCTAAACTTCTTACCAGACTGGTTTAGTTTTGACATGTTGGTTTCGACCTACAGATTTATAATCACAAACTATTCAGGCCACTATTTGGAACCCATGTAGATTTTGTGGATAATGGTTTGGAAATGGCTAAAGGAACGTTCTCTATGTGAAAATATTTTGTCTAGAATAAATTTACTCAGCCTTTTACAATATTCTTTCATGAAATTATTTCAAAATGTTCATCCGATTTTTTTATTTAGTGAACTCATAAACATTCATCTAGTATTCTCTGTCTGATCTATTGTAAAAGTTATTCTCTGTTCCTTTTGTATAATGAATTTGTAGAGATCCATTATGTAACTTTTATTTCATCTACATTGATTAACATTCTCTATATATAATCATCATAATATTCCTTCGGACTTGTTCATCTTCATTGGATTTCATCTATAAAATTCATAAAATTTATTCCTTGTGTTACTTATTTATAGGATTTTTTTTCTATAATTTATCTTTCCAGTACAATGATAATCTTCCCTTTTCTCATTGGATCTATCATAAAACTCCACTCAAAAATAATTATCTAACGCCTCATCTTGGAAACATCTATCTAATGCCTTGGCTTGGAATCCACTATTCTATTCAAATGATTAGAGACTTATATTCAATTACATTATTCAAAATTACTTTAATCCAAGGTGTCCATAACACCATTTTTTTCTGATGATCTTCACATGTTTCCTCTTTCTAATGACTTCAATATGAAACATTTGTCTGATCATTTGGAAACCTATGTTCGATGAATTTCATTCACTACTTCCATGATTCGTTTTCTCATACATCTTCAAGATTTCTTCCATCAAGAACATACATAACACTTCTCTATCTCATAATATTACATTCATTCTTATCTCAGTGTACATATTTACCTTGTACAATATAGTAAGTTTTATTAAGAAATATCTGCCTATAAAATACAGTTCCACCAATGATCCCCTAACTTCTTTTGTTAAACACCGTTATCTAAAATCATAAATAATCATGATGTTTAGTATTTTTATAATTTGAAAGGAATCAATGTATTTGACTCCTTTTTACAAAGTCTTTTATTATTTTTACAATAATCATCCAAAAACAAATCCATAAGGTATTTTTATGTTTAATCATGAGAAATAAATCATTAAGCATTGTACAATATTGTCTCTATCTAATCAACTCTATCCAGTATCCTATGATAAATTTTAAATAAACACCTTTTTATTCCTTTCATATGATGTAACTAAGAATATAATCAAACTTACCTTTTTGGCTCTAACCTCTATCCATTTAACTCCACCTATTAGACCTAACCATCGAAGTATTTTATTTTTTTCCGTAAACTTGATAATATGGTTCCAACTACATTACCTTTTTAACATTTGTGCTACTCCAAACATCAAGGAACAAGTTTGAGATATGATCAAAATCTCATAAATCATCATAAGTAAACTAAATGTATAAAAATAATATTTAGCCTTTATGTAACTAATATATTCTAAATATTTCAAAGTAATAAACTCAATTTATGTTCTTCCAAGATAATAAGAATTGGTATCTTCTTCTCCTCCTTATCTTTACATCAACAAGAATGGATTATTACTTCTTCTCTTTTTATTTATCATATTCATTAAAACCTAAAATCTAAAAATTCTTCATTAATAGTCTGGGATAATTCAACTAAACATTGTAAAAACATCTTCTCTATAAACCCTGAAACATATTCACATTAATGAAATACAACACACAAAAAGTTTTATCTTTAATCTCTACCTTTGTATTTATTAGAAATACCTTCAATATAATTTTACAATGAATATCTCATTATGTTAATATTTATATTCATTCCCCCCCCCATTTATTTTTAATCTTTAATTTCACTTTATAACCTCATATTCGATAATAAATACAATGTACTTGAGAAATGGATATCAATTCATTCTTATGAAATATGTGTCCAATCATCTCACACTAATTCTAAATGAACCATTATTGGTGTAGAAAACTAGAGGATTTTATTTGGAAAAAAAAAATCTATCCACTTTCAATTAAACTTGATAAAAAATGAGATGAGTACACAGAATATTTTCTTCACTATATTTACACTTATATTCCAAGATAAAGATACCAGTTGTGATACAAAACAATTGTAAAATAAATCAATAGGAAACTTCTACACTCAAATAAATAATTAGATTGAAAATAGTCAATAATGGATGAAAACACTAACAACTATGAAACTTTTATTCTTATACTTTTCACATTTCATTGATTAATTCAATTTATCCCCTTTTGGATAGGATTTTTATTTTTATTAAACAATGTGAGATAATAATGAATACATTCCTTTTCCAAAGACATTCCTTCATGAAATTATAGAATAATTAAATATTTTATGAAATAATAATTCTTACAGCTTCTATAATAGGCTCCACTTGTCTCTCCCTTAAGGATACATTTCCCATTATCTTACTAATGATGGATATATTTAATAGATATGCTTCTGGATCTACCAATTCAGAAAAAACCAAAACAAATCATCTTTATGTGTTAATCAAAATTTACTTAATTTTTATATCTTCAAGAAGGATGATCTTCTTCAATATATTCTTTAGTAATTTCAAATGTAATAAAAAAATTTAATATTCATAAATTTTCTACCATGTGTTGAATAAATAAACATCATCTTTATCAATGGTAAATATATTATAACATGTTTTAGTGAAAAATATTAGAAATCATTCCAAGATGAAAAATTATTAATAGAATGTTTTCCGGTGCTGATAGCTCATCCACTTCCTTAGGTTCTCTACTTGGGATAAATCTTTACCTTTAATTCCATTCATAATAACCACATATTCAGTTTATTAATTTTATGGGAATGTTTTTTCTCTTACTTTCTCTTTAATGTGAATAGAAAGGTAGAGATTATTTTCTCAACCAAGTTTATCTATTTTATCCACTATTAATTCTTGTATATATGAAATTTAATTCTGATTGAGGAAGCATGGGCCTTATCACTTTTTCAATTTATTTTTGTTTGAAAATTCTAGTCTCATGGAAATCATATAACCCAATATAAGATTCATCTTATTTAATAACTTTTATTCTGATGGAATTATTACAGATCAATCTATAACAGTGTTTTCAGACATGTTTCACCTCACACAACAATTTTTCAAAAAAAGATTTGTCATTTATTGACTATATGTCATGAATTTAATGATTTTCATGAGGAATATTCTCTTTTACTTTTTTAAAAGCATCTTCTTTTTCTTCATCCATATTTCCTTCATTCACCAGATCTGTTGGAAAAAAACTTATATATTGTTGGGTATATTGGAAGAAAGTTTTAGTTTACCGCATGGTTTCTTCAAAGTAACTTTCATCCAATAAATTATGATATATAATTAACTCTTTTTCAAATTTTGGTATTTTGAATCAAATGACTTTTCACCTATCCATATTGCTATCTTCTTAGGTGAATTCGTATTTATAACATTCTTATTCTTACTTACCAATGATTCTTTATATTTATTCTAAAACTTCTATAGTATTATTTTATTATTTGATTTTGTTACATGAAAATATTAGAATGAACCAATATTTTTTACATCATTATTTCATGGATAATATATATTTCCAAGCATTTAAAATCTATTCTATGTATATATATTTTTGTTAATATTTGGATGTTTCTTCTTTATCTCTAGATTTTCCCCATATCTATGAGGTTAATCTGTGCTTTAAAATTTTAAGTATTGTACAAAAAATCTAATGCATAATGCTCAAACCTATTACAGCACCAAAATCGACCCAAAAATCTTGATCTTCTTATATCTACTACATGTTGTTTATAATTTCTAGAAAACTCTTCATGTTGTTTTTGGAATTTCATTAAAACATTTTGGGATCTTCAGGGGAACCATCTTTCATTCTTATTATCATATCCACCCTATACAAGTTGATAATTTTCATATAAAGTTTCTCCATCCATACATATATAGATTTTATTTTTTATATTTCATTATTCATGAACTCAAATTTTGATAAAATACTATAAAAATGAGTGAATGGTACCTCTTTCTTCACAACTACTTAAGATAGAATGGTAAATGTTTTCTTGATCTTCATGTAATATGTGAGAGGTATTTTATTATCAGAATACACTATTGATAATTGTATAGTATCTACAACAATATTCTTAATTTTTAAAGACTCAATATTTTCCTTTTCAAGATTAACTAATTAGAATTCCAATTCTGGACACCACATATTATGGGTTCTCTTCTAATATTCCATCAAAATAACCTTCTCTTCACAATCCTTCTTTTTTTTCTAACTACTTTATCATGATTCTTAATTATTTGTTTTAATAACGAATCAAGTTCCTTTATTTTTTAGGACTTCACTTTCAATTGAATATCCTTGACATCAATGATTTTTTTCAAGTTTTATTCAAGTCCATGGATCTTCTCTTAAAGAGACTTATTGACTACATGGTTATCATAAAAACTTTTGATCCATTTGTCTTCATATCTTGAGGGTGTAATTTCAAGATCCAAATTTCTTCTCTTAAATGCCTAAACCTTCTTGGAGATATTTATACTTTCTAAAACATATTCTTATAAATCCTTCTCTAAGTTATTTGTTTCTTCATTAGGATGAGTGATTTATTACTACATACTTTCAAAGTTTACCCAAACAATATAGAACATTTCTCTATGAATGCAATACAAAATTTCTTTTATTATACTAAATAGTATATATTGAGATGGTGTAGATAGATAATCATCACCACTTATTCTATTTTCATCCTCTTGAGGATATTTTCTGAATGAAATTTTACATACCTCGTGATCACTTAACCTTGTTTCACTTGAGGTATGAATGTTATAATTATCTTTGTTGGTAACTTGAACCACCTGTTCTTGACATTATAGGATAGATTTTTATTCCTAGTTATCATGTCATGGAGAGATAAGAATTTCCATCATCCTCTTTGGTTAAGATCATAATCTTCTTCAGATTTTTTTCTTCTTTCATTGGCATTTTAAAACATGGTCTTGGTATGAATAGAATTCAACTTTGAGATAAATGAATCTTCCCCAAAACTAAACTTCATTATAGATAAACAAAATGTAACTCAAGTAATGAGAATATAATAGACTCTAATTAAGTTGAAGAAAAGATTGGGTAAAATTTTTGAGGATCAATTCATGATATTCTCTACATAGAGATGGGGTAAATAAATGTTTGGTAATCTATTAAACCAATTAATACATTTTATCCATTTACCTATTAGAACTATTGGGATATTGATTTTATTTTTCTCTTTATTTTCATTTATGTAATAGTATGAATTAAATTAAAGGATATTGCTTGATTCTTTTACATGGTGCGCTAATAAGAGTACCTATTCCTTGATGTGTATCGTGGTGACCAGTAGATATATTTTATACTATAATGTGATACCAAATATAATGGTTTGGACAAGAAATAATCCAATTCCTAATTTTGGTTCTCTAAAATTTATAAGGGGGGATAGAAAACAATCTTAATTCCCTAGATCTATAATGTATTGGTAAAACTTAAATGACTTGTCATATCTTTACACTACCAATGTAAATAGTATTAATATTATTCAAATTTTGTAAAACAAAAAGAAATTATTCCTCCATTTTGACTTTTTTGAGTGTTGTTGTGTTGCTTTATAATTCTTCCTCTCCTTTTACCTGAACAGAAACATACAATAAAATATTATTTTTCACTAGTTCTTCTACACAACTACAAGACAAAATCTAATATCTATTTTTCTTATTCCTCTATATATAACCTATCAATCCAATTATTATTTATTCAATACTTATTGTGTGATAAAAATTTTTCCAAACCAATACAATTGGTTATTTATTCATCTTCATCCGGTATCTATTATCCTAATACTATTTATCCATCTAATACAACTTGTTCATCTGGTAAAAACTCTTCATTTTACACTTTACTAGTTCATATAGAATTACACTTCTTTATCGAAAACCTATCAACTTTTTACCACTCTATTTTAAACACCATATTAACACTTCAACATGAACAAAGACTCTGATGCTTCCAAAATGGTTCCTATATAATGTACTTATGAAGATACCTCCTCCACATGATCAATTAGTAACTAAATAAGGAAAAACTCATTCAAACTTTTCACCAAACACTTGATACACATTAAGTATGAAATGTTTCTCCAAAAACCTAGGGATAATTGTAAACTAAAATTTAAATTTCTATCTTCTATATTTGAATACCCCACTAAAATCATTCCTCATTTTACCAAATTTTAATATCCTAAAAATAGGAATCATAAAAAATTTATACTAAAATTCCTGAAAACTTAATGAAATTATTCTTATTCAAACTATAAGAATATCATATAGAATCAATACTCTTAAATCGTTATTATTATGAAATTAAACATCCAATTTTATATCATCAAAAAAACTATATTTATAAAAAAAAGTCTTTGTAATTTTATTTGAACCTTCATCTAGTACTTATTTATAGAAACTTCTTCATCTGGTAATTCTCCAATCTGATATAGCATCACAAGGTTCATCTTCATTTGTTGAATCCTTTATTCAATACTTCTTCATAGTATTTATCTATCTGAAAATATTATTTCTATTATAAATATCATAAACATTTTACATTATTCCTCCATAAAATGATTTAACAATGTTCGTATGGCTTCATTTATTTAGTGAACTCATAAACATTCATTTGGTATTCTCTATCAGATGTACTCTTGGAGGTCTACTCTTCTCATTTATTCATATGACTTTGCATAACTTTTTCTAGTAACATTTAATTCCTCTTAATTAATTAACATTGTACATATATAATATTTATAATAATTCTTCCATATAGTTATTCTTCATTGGATTTATTTTTCTTATAATAATCTATTCATCTTAATTATCCTCATCCCTTTTTCTGATGTCTCTATTTAAGACTCCTCTCAAAAACTTATATCTGATGCCTTCACAAAAAAATTTCTATTTAATGCCTTGTATATGAATCTTATATCATATTACTGTGATAGAGACTTCTGTCTGATTACCTTATTCAAATTTAATTCATCTATGTCTTCTATGATAAATTATTTATCTGATGATCTTCACATGTTTCCTCTATCTAGTTACTTTGTCAGGAAAAAAATTTCTAATTCTTTAGAAACCTCTATTTGATGAATTTTATTCCCAAATTCTATTTTTATTTGACTTTAACTTAACCAAGATTTCATCCTTTTATAAATTAAACTAGACTTATCTACCTAATAATCTTTATACATTCTTCTTCCAATGGCCTGAAAAACCATTCACATTCCAATATGTTTTTTAAGAAACCTCTACCCAGAAAACATAGTACCGCCAATTTTAAGACAAATATTTCCTCAAAAAACCATTAACTATAATGGTGAATAAACATAATGATTAGTATTTTTTCATTATAATAGAATCACTTGATTTTCCTCCTTTTCATAAAGGATTTTATTCTATCAATAATTAGCTTAAATCACAACCCAAAAGAATTATGATGTTTAATCCTGAGAAACAAATCACTAAGAATCGATCTATATTATCTCTATTTAATCATCTCTATCAGATATATTGTGATCAAATTCGAAAAAAAAATTATCTACATTCCATCTAGTGCAACTAATAACACAACCATATATACATTTTTGAATCCACCCACTATCTATTAAACATCATACATTAGGCCCAACCATATATGTCTATTACCTTCTTTTTAGAAACTTCATAATATGGTTCTCACTTTATAAGTTTGTAAACACTTGTGGTTCTCCTAACATAAAGGAACATGTTTGATACATTAAAAATATGTCATAAATCATCATAACTAAACTCAAAGTCATTAAATAATGTTTCACCTTTATGTGATTAATTTAATCCATATTATACAAATGTAATAACAACATTTATCTTATTATAAGAAAAAAAATAGTTTTGAGATTCTTCTCCAATACTTTTCTTGAAAAATATTGGTTTATAAGTATTCACTTCTTTTTTAACATACTCATTCAATCATTCAAGCTACGTCATCTTCATTAATAGGTTTGGATAACTCAATCAAAAATCAAAGAAACATATTCTATAAAACATATTCAATATATTTTCATCATTGAAATCATACTTCATTAATAACTATTGATAAAAATTATAACTCACAAAAAGTGTGATCTTGATATTTATGAATGAGGAAAATCATAGGTTTTATGTATGAAGGAAGTGACTATATTTATATAAATTTTTATTTCATACAGTACATGTCAAACATCTAAGATAACTTCTCAAAATTTATTATTATAAAGTATTAGTTTACAAGCCAGGTTTAGTAAATGTTTTTCTATAAATATAATATTTTTTTCTTAATTAGAGTTGGTTATAAATTTTATATTCATAATTGAGATAAACTAATAACATTTTGTAACACCCCGAATTTTATTATGAAATTCAATTTAAAAAAACTCCTCTTCCCAATAGATTATCTTACACTCAACACCAACACAATATGAATATATAATTATTCAATTAAGGTGAAATATTACTATGTAATAAAAATTAATAGATATCCAAATGAATTCTAATTAAAACAATTTCAAAAAGAATAAATCTATAAGTAAAGAAAAATATAAAAATTTTGAAATATTCATCATCATGATCACCCATGAGGATTGTGTCATCGATGATAGTTATAGAAAGAATAAAAAATGTTATGAATATGATAAAAAAACATGAGAAGATAAAATATGGAATGGGATGAATGATTTTAATAAAACACATATATTGAAATTCTATATGACTGATATATAATCATTGGGTATATATGATCATTGGCCATATATGAGTATTAGAAAAATATATTCATTGCGATTATATGGATATTGGGTATACATAACCATTTTGTATAATACCAGTAAACATATTAATAGTTTTCAATTACCTGTATGTAGTTTAAATAAGAAACTTTTACTAATCTTTTAATAATATAACATAAAATAAATAATTTTCAAAGTTAGAAATTCATTTTGGAAAATATCATTTATTTTAAAGAAATTATTTTTATGCATTATTCATTAATACTTATAAAAAAATAATTAAATTTTTTATTCAAAACAAATTTGAATACAAATATATTGATAAAATTCAATGAATGGTTTGTTAATAAATAGTAAATTTCTTTGAATTTTAAAAATAACTATTATTTAAATATTTTTCTTCGCTGATTTTGTTATTTTTATCATAATAAATTAAATTTAATAATTTTATTAAATGATTTTGATTTTTCATAATACTTACATAATGATTATTAAAATAGTATGTGATAAGAATATTATCATTTAAAGGTTAAAAATATATTTTCTAAAAAAGGTGTTTTATGAGTTACAAATTTTTAATTTTAAAATTAAATTTTATCAAAATTGGATTATATATTTTAAATACGTATTTTCAAATTATTTAATGGGTGATATTTGGATATTTTAGGTAAAAAAATTGAAATACAGTAAAAACAGTGAAATATAATAAATATGACATCATCTATAAATATATATATGTGTGTGTGTGTGTGTGTCTAATAATGGAAAAAAATTACCACATCTGTTATCTTAGACTATAATTATTACTAAACATTGTAATGTATAATTAAGGGAGTTAATGGGTCCCTATGGGTGTAGTGGTGCACTTGAGAAAATGAAATTATAAAATATTAAATAATTAATTCCATGTGATTCCACTCACCGCTCCTGTAAAAACCCACCCCTTGTACTACATACCACATATATCCTTCATCTCCCTCTTGAATACCAACCCAACATCTTTCCCTAATAATCCACTACCACATTTATAATCTTCTAGTCATAAGGAGTCTCAAATCCTTCATATCCAAGAAGATATTTAAGAGAATATTCAACTCTTTAATTTAAGTGTTATCTTCTTTAGAATATTTATTCCTTATATTATTAACCCACATTTTCATAAATCAGATTGATCACTTTAAAAAAATTAATTAAAATAAATATTATTTTTTAATAATTATGTTACTATAATATAATTACATATTAGTACTTACTAATTCGTTATAATGCATTATTATTTTGATTGGTTTTTCTACCTATATAAATGATTCTATAATATTCCCATCATCAATTTTTAAGAAGTATTATATAATGGAAATATGTGATAAAATTGATTAATTTAAGATATTTTTTTCAATTATATAATCAAAATATATCTATATATATTAATAAATAAAATCATTTATTTTTATTAATTTAAAGGTCTTAAAATTATAATTTATAATCGTTCATTGTAAACTATATCTATAACATACAAAAATTAATTATTAAACTCTAAAAATATATAAAACACACTTAAAAGATCTACTTTACCATTATTGGGATGATGAATACATGAGAAAGGATTAAGGACCAAAACTACTATACCAAATAATTCATGGAACAAATAAAAAAATTAATATTTGGTGATTAATTTTTTAAAAAAATCACTAATAAATAAAAAATAAAAAATATAAATGAATGGTATTAGAAAATTTAAATATAATAATCCTATAGTATAGATAAATAATAAACCTAAATTCGTTATACCATCTCTATAACATCCATAAATTAATCATGAAACTTCAAAACTCTATCAAACACAACTACAACATCACCAAGACTATTCATGTGGTTGTACTGCAGAATTACTATAAAAAGAACTATTAAACAAATTTGGAATTTCAAGAAATTTATTTAGAACACATGTAATCTTGAATTAAAGGCCTTTTATCCATCATAAGTGGGAAGTAAGTGAAATGGAGGGACCATGTGAATGACTTATTGCAATAGGAAAGCTGTAAAGTATGGGGACACACGGGTGCTTGTGGGTGGGAATCCTTGAAAGAGAGATAGGCGCGTTGGATCCAATTTTCCATGAATATTTATGAATGGAATTATGGTTTAGGATAAATGGGTTCTCTTACACATGACTATCATTATAGTGAGACTATTCAAATGGTGCATCATGACTGCTTGGAAAATTATAGGGCACTACGTTGTCATAATTGGATGGGAGACTTGAAAGAGAGATACGTGTTTTGAAATATAGCATCCTGAAAACTTCTCTCATGAATTTATGATGTGTTATGTATGGTTTCCCTATCACATTGAATCACATTATCACAATAACATTATTATAGGGATATAAGGTGACTGATATTTAAAACTGGTAACACAGTTTAATGACTACAGATAAGTTGTAAGAAAGGTGTATGACTGGTGACATGAAATGATGTGGGATAATCATTTAGTACATTAGAATATCTCTTCAAGGGACATTTAAGATACATTAACTTGGTCATTTAACACAATATTCATTCATGACATATAAATGTAATAATATCAGTCTGGTGGGTGCTAGTCATTCCTTATGGGATGGGATATGGCTCGACCCACAAGAGTTCTTTTGTGTGTGTGTGTTTTTGTCTGTAACTCCATATAAATAATATATATATATATTATACCTCTTAAATATCTTATTTTTTATATTTTATTTATCTCAATAAAAAAATAAATTTTAAAACAAAATATTTATTTTTGATTGATTTTATATTTCTTAAAAATATGGTGTTCTTAATAATGATTTTCGTCCTCCTTGATGGTCATTTATCTTCCATGTTCATGATCATTTTAACCAAAAATATTTGTTTTGATTTTTTTGAAAGGAAAAGATGTATTTTATTCCATAAATCTCATACTTTCTTTAATTAATTTAAAAAGGAAATTTTGTATCACTTTCATTGATATAGGATATTTTTATAAACTATTAAAGAAAATAATTTATTTCCACATTAATGTTAATTCATATATTTCAATCCATAATTATAGTATTTTCTATTAATTTATTTTAATGATTCCACCATTATGACATTTTCTTTTAAAATAAAATTAAAAAATTATTTTTTCACCCTTTTGAAGTGTTTTTCAAAGTGAATTTAAAAAATTTTATGATGATGTTACCAAAACATAAATAAACAAGTTTTCATTATTTTACTTCTTTTTTAATCTCACCATTTAAATAATCCATCATATATAGAGTTATTTTTCAGGTATCACCATTTAAATACTCTTATGATATGTTTATTTTGGGTTATTTCATTTTGTGTATCATTCTGATCCAATGACTAATTAATTATCATGAAATACAATATGAAAATGTTATAAAACCAAATTTTTTTCATGGATTTTTCCCGATATGGTGTATTATTGTCTTATGTTTCAAACATATATATGTTTTAACATTATATGATGGCTAGGATTTAATTCATTATGTAAAAATTTACATATCATAGAATAATTAAGTTATATATGAACATGATTGGGTATCTATATTCATATTTTAAGAGTAGAAATAATACAGTTAGGTATGTTCACAATGTTATGAATTCTTGAATGTCCTAAAGGTCTTATATTTTTATTCATCTTTGAAAATACCCTTTTTAGTGGATGAAGGGTAACTCTTCCATGGAATGTAATATTTCATGACATTACATAACCCGAAGGTCTTTGTTGAATTCATCCTAGATTATGACTACTTGGAACATCCCCTCCCCAACATCTACATCATGATGTCAGCTCTCCGCATTTTTATTACTATTCGGCTAGCTATCCTATACAGAGATGCACATGCATAGTACTAATGGAAATTGTTATACCCTCTCATTGTTGTGCTTATTACCAAACTATGTTTTTCTCGTTCCACATCTGTTATATTTCCTACATACATGGTAACTCATATATAATACATTGACTATGAGGAAATATTTTGTGGAGATTTTTTTGGGAGATGTTGATGTATTATTTTATGAGAAGAATATTATGTATCTAATCTATAGAGGCACTAAACTTTTTTTATGGGTATGCATTTTATTTGAGATAAGTAATGATTAATTTTTAGAAAATATTTAAAATATATGTATGATATGTTTGGGATTCATAAGTTGGTATCAAAGTTAATTTTGGTTATTTTTAAGGATTACGTTAAGAAGTATAATAGAACCAATCTCAAAATAGCTAGGTGGATTAAAAGTATGATAGATTTAAATGAGGGTCTCACAATGTAAGAAACTATAGGTTTTATATCTCATTTTAAGATGGTTCTTTACATTAATTTACTTAAGATATTGTAGATTTTTACTCACAATACCCATTTTAATTCAAATAAATGTTTTGTACTAATAGAAAAATAGTAAATAATAAATTTAATGGAAAATGTTGTGATTATCCATATAATCAAAATAATGGGATAATAGATGGTGTGAAAACATTTATGGATATTTTATCTCAGGTTATGAGTAATAATATAAACTATTTCATGCTCTCAAATTCACAAAATAAGTATCAACTCACTATAATGTTTTTATATGAAAATATCCATCATATTTTAGTGGATTTTTCAACATAATAATTATTTAGAAATGTATAAAAAAAAGATATTTCCTATTTTTAAATGCATAGAACATGAAAATTTGAATCTAATTGTGTTTTCATTTATTAGGTTGAGTGTACCAATCATGGACTTGGATCTAGAACACATATAAAAAATTGACTCTAGGGTATGTGAGGAGTTTAAGAAAATATTCATCAATAAATATATCCCATACACTATTTACATCAAAATATGTAGAGAATTTATAGAGCTTAAGAAAAAAAGAAAAAATCAATTAGTTCTAATGAAGAAAACATCTTGAGTCTTTAAAGTCACAATTTTTTTATCAATATTGATTAAAAAATAAGTTATTTCTTTAGTAACCTAACACAAAGTCTCTAAAAATCATTATATATATGGGACTTAGGCACCTATTAAAAAATTAGTTAATGTGATATTATGATGAAAATAAAAATTCAGTACTCTCTATATTCTTATAGATTTGGAAACATAAAAAAGAAAAATGTAATTTTAGACAAGTTCAAATGATAAGTAGTATAGAAGAAAGAAGATTAAATTAACATTATATAAAAAATTTGGAAATAAGCATCTAGTAATTTCCATAAAGGAAAGAGAAAATGTTTAAATTTGTGTAAGAGTAGGCTACCATTTTCATGATTATCAGAGAGAGATGAAGTGTTCGATTAATACAATAGAGGAGGAGAAGGTTCGGACAAATTAATGTCCCACACTTGAGTGATTTAGATCAATGTATCTTAGGTATTATGTAAATAAATGCCCCAATCTAATGTATAATGGGTATAATCGAATTTAACATCCTCTAAAACCATGGGATCAATGAAGATAATATGCTCTCATCACTACTAATGTAGATGATAATAATGAAGTGGTGATCGGTACACCCATTATTTACTCAATATTTTTTAACAAATTATGGGATAATGGTTCATCACATTCCTTCATATCATACAGGTTTTCTTATATTATTAACTCACCACCTTAAAATATTATATATTGAATTACCTATAAAAAACCTATTGTTAAGATGATTACATCACAAGTATCTAAATAATCTTAGAATAAGGTTTATAGGAAGATAATTCTAACAAACATAGTTATCCTTCTATTGGTATAATTCAACATAACATTGGGCATGGATTTAATCCCTCTATATGGAGAGAATATTAGAATAAAGAAATATCATTTCATATCCTAAATCATCGTATAATGAAATATCAATTAAAGGATTATTAATAAATCCCATTGGAAACTAATTCCTTAATACGGGTCCTAATACCCAATAATGAAGAACAATTGGCTCAAATTATTTGGAGGAAACTAGATATTGAATACATAACAATTATACAGGAATATGTTGATGTATTTCCTGAAGATTTATTTGGTATTCTCCTAGTCTATGTGGTTGAGTTTTTTATTTATATTGTATATGGTTCTATATATATCCCATAGTTCTTATAGAATATTACTTATTAAATTAGTGTAATTCAAGAAGAAACATAAAGAGAATATAAAAAAGGGTTTTAAACCCAAGTGTTTCACTATTGGAAGAACCAACCTACATTTCTAAAAAAAAGTACGGATTAATGCATCTTTGCATTAATTATCCTGATCATAATTAGAGTATGATCAAGAAAAAGTATCCACTAATATAAATTGATGGTTTTTTTATCAACTTAAAGGGGAACAATATTTCACGAAGATAGAAATTAAATTTCAATATAATAAACTATGGGTGATGAGGGAGGATATACCCAATACATACTTTTATTCAAGATATAGAAGCTATGAACTCATATTTATGACTTTTAAAATCAAAAATAACATAATCATATTCACAAATCCTATGAATAGAGTCCTTAGAAAATTTTGTTGATAAATTTTTGGTAGTATTTATTTAAGATATTTTCAAATATTCTAAGTTCATCGAATAATAAATGATCATTTGAGGATAATTCTAAAGACATTACAAAAGGTAAAATTTAATGACAATTTTAGAAATTTTGGATACAAAAAGTTTACTTCTTGGGTTATTTAACCAAAATTGAGGGTGTATCTATAGATTCTTCAAGGAAAGAGGTGATTAAAGAATGTCCTAGTCCACAATATGTGACTAAGATGAATAGTTTTCTTTGATTGGTTTGATACAATCAATGCATTGAGATAAATTTTGCATAATTTTCAAATCCAATATCCATGTTTATATATAATGGATTAAAGATTCTATGGATATAATAATGTGAAGAAATAATTGTGGAGATTAAGAAGAGTTTGGATACTATACCAATTCCCACACTACCATATAGAGTATAAGGGTTTGTGATATATAATGGTGTAAAAAATAATGGATTGGGATGTTTCATTACCAAAAATGACAAGGTTATAACTTATGTCCCACATCAATTAAATTACCTTGAGAAATATTTTCTTACACATGATCTTGAGATAACATAGGTACTATTTTAATTAAATATATTAATTAATTGTCTTTATAGTTATAATTGTGATATATATACTGATCATAAGATCTTAAAATATATTTTCACATAAAAGGATTTGACCATTCATCAATGGTGATGTTTGGATCTAATCAAGTACTATGATTTCTCAATACATTGAAAAATTTAGAAGGAAACTAATTTGGATGATTCATTCGGTAACAAATACCATGCTAGCTTATCTATGATAAGGATTTCATTAACCCAATATTCATTATTATGAATTGGATAGATATAAAAACCATATGGAAAGGGATAAAATCATGTATTTCCCAAATTACTCCTCAATAATTCATCTATATGTAAATCAAGGATCTACAAGAAGATTATATGGATATAAAAAAATAATCTAGGGAGTATTTCAGAGATTAACTTTAAAAAAATGGAATTATAAGATTTAAAACTCAAAAATATTTTTCCCAACCTTTCCAAAACTGGAGATGTAGATTTTAGATGATTCTTATAGCTCATAATTATCCATTTAACCAAAAATAAAAAATATATTTAAAGGGATTAAGGATAAATTTTGATATGAAAACATAAAGAGGGTTATTGTGAAGTATATATCTCGATTCTTGGTGTTTCAACAAGTCATGAATAAACTTCACTAGTCTAAGGGAATCATGAAACAATTACTCATACCTATATGAATATATGATAAAATCACCATGTATTTCATCATTGGTCTTCTGAATAACTATGAATTCAACAATTTTATCTATGTTGTGGTTGATTGAATTACAAAGTAGGAACACTTCATTATCATTTGAGAGGATTTCTCACTTTATTAACTTACTATGATATACATAATGAATGTTGTAAGGTTTAATGGAGTACTAGTTTCAATTGTATATAATTGGGATCCATGGTTTACAATAATGTTAGGAGAAGCCTCTAACAAAAATTGGATATATAAATTCACCTTATAATGACTTTTCATTATTAAACTAATTCCCAGTATTAAAGGGACATTCATATATTAGATGGTATTTTAATAGATTAATATATGGATTTCTAATGAATATGGGATAAATATATTCTTTTGGTAGAGTTTTAAAATAAAAAAAAATTTCACTCAATCATTCAAATAACACCATATGATACTTAGTATAGGAAGTGATAGAGAACTCTGATGTGTTGGAGAAAATTTTGAGAGAGAAGTTTTTTAGGTCCAGAACAAGCTCATGAAATTATATAGATGGTTTAAACTCTATGTAGATATACTAATTACACACAAAGTAGACAAAAGAATAATGTTGAAAAACATCAATAATATCTTGAGTTTGTGGTTGGTGAAAAAATATTCCTTTGAATATCCCCATGGAATATTTTTATGAGATTCATGAAGAAGGGAAAACTAATCCAATTATGCATAGACCACTTTATGAATCTTGATCATAAGGGAACTATATCATATCTTTTAGAACATCCACCAAACCCCTACCAAGTCAACAATGTGTTCCATGTATCTCTTTTATGGTACAACATAACATATCCATCACATGTACTGAAATCAAAGGTTATTAAATTGGAACATTACATCTCTTATTATGAATATATTGTGGATATATTAGATAATATTAAAAAATTACTATTAAATAAGGCCCCACATATGGTCAATGTTCTTTGGATAACTAAAATGTTTTATAAAGTGATGTGGGAACCTGAATATGTAATGAGACATAATTATTCTAAAATATTTTCTTTATGAGTAATAAATTTCAAGGGTGAATTTTTTTTAAGGTGGGATAATATAACAACCCTACTTTTTATTATTAAATTAAATTCAAATAATTATTATTTTAGAGGTATCATGTCTTATACACAACACTGAACTGAGATGAACAATACATTATTCTATTAAGGTACAATATTATAATGGATCAAACATTAAAATATATCCAAATGAATAAAAATTTGGAATGTTTAATAAAACCATGAGTAAATAAAAATATAGTAAGATAGAAAATTTCATCATCACAATATCCCATAAGTATTATACTGTTGATGATAAATATTAAAAAACAACACAATCAAATTATGGTAAGAATATTGAGAAGATAAATTCTGAAATGAGATGAATTATTTTAGTGAAACAAATATATGGGACTCTAATATGACCACTATATGGTTTTTGGGCATATATGAAAATTGGGAATATATGATTGTTAAATAGATATGGTTTTTGTGTTAGTATGTTCGTTGGGCCTATATGGTCATTGGGTATAATACCAGTAAACATATTACTAATTTTGAATTAAAAATTGAATGATAAAATTAAATGAAAAATTTTAATACAAATAGATTGATAAAATTCAGTAAATTTTCTTCAATAAATAATTTATTTCATATAATATTATAAAGGTATTTTTTCAAAAAAAACATTTAACTATGTGTTGAATATTTTTATCATAAAAATTTAATCTTATAAATGTCATTATATTACATTAATTTAATATAATACTCACTTAATTAATATTAAAATATTAATAAATAAGAATAAAATAATTTAATATTTGAACATATATTTTATAAAATATTGTTTTTTATGTCTTATAAATTTATATATGAAATTTAATTTTTATCACTTTTAGAAGTTGAATTTATTAAAATGGACTTCATATTTGTAATTAGGATGTCAAAATCAAGTAATAGGTAAAATTTGGTAGTTGTTTTTTAAAATAAATAAAATATGGTAAAATAGTGAAATATAGTAATCATGAAATCATGTAATCCTAATCCTGAAAATATTTGTATCAATGATTCGATTACCGAGTTATGGACAACAAGACCCTTACAAGTGTTTTCAGACTCTATTTAGTGTATCATCTTCATTTATATCAATGTATTAGTTGTTTATGTTTAAAAAATTCCTTGTTTCTTTTTTGGTTATTCTCTAGTATTTGTTTTTAAAAGTTTGGTTTCTATATTAAAATTATGTAAGAATCAATAGATGGATATTTGTGAAGAGGAATGGTTGTTTGGTGGCTATAAACAACCACGGTCTAGCTGAATATGTTTCTATAGGTATTCAAATAACTACAGACCCCATCATCTAGCTGGTGGTTCTGGAAGAAGCCATTTTTTTCTTCCAAGCACATCATCCAGCTAGTGGCCAGTCACCAACAAGCCAGTGTGACCAGTCTAAGGGTTTATTAAAGTCACCCCATCATTTTTAATTCAACACAGTTTTCACCTTGTTCAATACCAATTTTCAACCCAAACACCCTATGTTGAATTAGATACCCCTCCTCTTAGATCCAAAGAAATCTTATTCATCATCCATTGGTACTTGAAGTTAGGAATGATCTGGTGACACTGGAATGGTGGGTTTTATTTAAAACTACTCAAAGATACTCTTTTTACTTAAAGAGATATACATTTATCTCTAATTTAGCAATGGTTTTTATGTCAAACAAATGATGCATTACTTATTCCATTATAGATCAGTGGTAGAACTATTATTTTGAAAATTTACTTTGACTAGATTGAGATTTTCCATCCATTAAAGATGTTCTATGAGTATTTTTAATTAATCACTTTTAAAACTCTTATTAATGGTGGATTAATGATAAAACATTAATTTTTTAATGATACCTTGGTATATTGGTGGTGGATTTGATATGTTAGAAACATCCCCATGATTTTTTATTGATTCCTCATGAATGGTGGATTTTTTTTTTTGTAAGTTTCCTTAGATAAATCATCTTGATATATTCTTTTTCTTGAATCTCTCCTTGGATCCCTTTTCTATTGATGGATTTTTGGTGCATCGATTTCTATTAGATAGACTCAAGGTTATATTCTAGATTCAATGAGGGATTCAAAATATGTTCTTGAATTAATAATGGATGTGTTGAATTGAAGTTAATTATTATAAATTTCTCATAACTGGTTTCAATGACAGAATTCATGAGGTATATAATTCTAGAACACCCTTCTTGACATGGAATCTTCTTGGGTCACTTTTATAAACACTTTTATTTTATGAACTATAACCCGGGATATGAATCCTTAGTGTGGTAGCTTGTTCTATTGGTATTTTAACACAGTTTAGAAGATGAAACTCTTGATGAACCTAGATGTCGACATCAATAACCATGAGGTAAGAAGTTCCTTACAATTTTAAGGCATTATATTCTCTTGATTCCTTGATTCATATTATGATGGCATTGATAATTTTCCATTTTTTATTTTGTTTTTTATGGGTGTTTTTAGAGCTAGAGATACTCATATATGATGATTGGTTCCATGAGTATTATTAGAGTATCTCATTACCATGCTTGATTTTGATAACATTTTTTATATGATTCTGTTGTATTCTCATGATGATGTGTTATGGTTTTTCATATTATTTTATACCCAATTGTTGGAATTTACCATGCCTTAGGGATATTTTATTGGTATTTGAAAATAGTGGACCATTATGGTATGATTACTCTTTATAGGGGAAGTTTTCATAATCTATAGTGATGAAAATGGTAGACCCATGGATAGGGTAAGATCATGAAAGCCCTATGGCCCGACCTGAAACTCAATGCATTAAGGATGCTAAGTAATGTGAAAGAACTCGATACATTGTGGATATCAAGCTTCATGTTCACTCAGTGACTTGGGGATTCCAAGTAACATGTATACTAACCTCGAATCTAGTTCTTTATCACTTTTGATGTCTTCTTATTTTTCACACCCTTATTTTTTATTTCGGGCTTTGTTTCAAATCTTCTTTTGAAACCTAGTTTTCTCTTGGTTTTCGGGTGTTCCATGTTTAAATATGGTGTCTCGGGTGTTCTTGATCTGGGGATTTAGTCTTCGAATTCTTGGATGGAATTTGGACTTGTCTTTTGTTAAATAGAAGTTGTGAGTTTGAGGTGTCTTGGCATTGAATTTGTGACACTTCTAGTGGCACCTTTTTTGGGGTATGTTTGTTGGGGTGGTTTATACCCTTGATTGAGATGAGTATTGGGGTAAAAATGGTTTTTATTTTGGAAATAATTTCCCCCTATGTTTGTCCTATCTCTACCCCTTAAATCCCCCCATAGTTCCCCATTGACATTGGAGTACAATGGATAGTTTTTGGGTGGAAAAAATAGTCTTCATTGTGTCCAAAACATTAAAAATATTTTTAAAAGTCCAATTTTTTTCTTTTATAAATAAATTTAATATGCTCCCATATTCTCCCATTTGACCCTATAATCAATGGTAGGTCTCCAATGTTCCTCAAGGTCCCATGGAACTCATTTTGGAATGGGTATTTGATGGGAAAACTTCAATATTTCTTCAGGTAAGTGATTATCTCTTTTGTTTCTTCCTTTTCTTTTAGGTTTCTTCCCGCCTCCTTGAAGTTCAAATGTCCATCAGCTAGGGTTTCATATCTGGGTATTGTTTTTGAGTTTCATGGATCAATATTCTGGATTTAGGTTCTCTTCCCATCCCTTTTAGGGCAGTGGTGGTGTGGTTGAATTTTTGAACAATGATTTGGGGTTTTTGACATCTTTGGTAGGTCATTCCATTTGTAAACACTTCTTTATGAGTTAGATTTCTTGATTTATTTATTTATTATGTTCCTAGTATTTTATGTGTGGTGAAAAAACCAATTTTGGTAGCATTGGTTAAGCGTTTAGTTTTAAACTTGAAATTTTTCTTGAAAATGTTTGTTTTCAAGTATAACTTATGTGGTATCAATTTTGGTCATCTTATGGTGCATGAAATGTTTTTAGTAAATGTTTTTAGGAATGAAAAATCTGTTTTGGTGTGATATGGGCATGTATTTTATTTTTAAAAAGGGTTTTTATATTGATTTTATGGGAAATTCTTGGTTATACTTCTTGGAAATTTTTTAGGAATATTCTAAATGGTTCAACGATTTGTATAAGAGGTGAAATCATGTTTCAAAATTTCATTGGTAGGAGTATGTTTCTAAAAAGGTCCATTTTTTGTGGAAGTTTTGTTATGTGATGTGTACCATATTAGAAATTTTTTTTACAATTTATTAATGTATTTACTAAATTGTGAAGGGGATATAAAACAAGTTGTGGGCTTTTTTGGTTTGAGTATGATGTTAAAATGAATTTTAATTTGAAAAATGGGATCATATGACATGTGTGTGGGATTTTCGGTGTGTGTGTGATTTTAGAAATTTTATTTTAATGTGAAAATGATATTTTTTAAGATGTGTAAATTGATCGAGCACAAAAGGGAAACCCGAGTATCAAGGTGGGTGAGAGTGTACTATCATGGTAGTGATACATAGTAGTTGTATCCCTATTTTACATAGAAGGTTTGATGATAAAAATACTCAGTAAACTATTATTATGATTTTGGGGACCACTGGGTTATGGGTATTCTCCCTACTAGTGGCTCATTCATGAGAATAAATATTTTTTGTGGTTAATTTTCACCGAGATATGAGGTACCTCAGGCCCACTACTCTCTAGTGCCTAGGGGAGTTCTCGTGACTATTTTTCAGTGATTATTTTGTATTTACCTTCATCATATGGTTTTTTTGGATGTAAAATTCAGTATCATGTACATTTTCATTAAAATTGTTTTTTCCTTAAAGTTTCTCCTTTAAAAACGGTTTTCATTTGTAGTTGCATCCTTTTAGAAATTATTATTAGAATTCTTGTTTATAAAAACATGCAAAATTTTTGTATTAATATGTTTATCAAATGGAATCTCTTTGGGTGCAATCCTACTGTTCTTTGTCTCACACCCTACTTATACCTTTGTTTGAAAGTAGACTTGGCAATTTTTTTCATAGGTTTGGGTAAGGATTTTAGAACCGGTGGTTTGGGTTCTAGAGGTCCTTATTAATGTGGTTTTGTGGAGATGGCTTGAGGAAGATGTCCCATTGACATGGGATGGTTCATGGGATATTAAATGTGGTTATATTCCCCTATGGTAGTCTTTGGGATTTTGTTAAATTATGTAATTCAGTTCTCAATTTTTGTAAAGGATGGTTCAGTTTGAAAAATCCAGATTCATTTTACAAGTTTTTTTTGTTTTTTTTATGTTTATAATTTCAGGTAAATCATTCCCATATTTTTTTTATGATATTGGTACACTTGTTCTAGCCCATGGGGATCAGGAATTCCCTCTGGAACTTTCCATGGACCTGGTTGGGTGTCGTTTTTGATAGCGACCATATCTGCTTTGTGACATTATTATCCTTTAGGTATTGAGACAAAGTGAGTATGTTTGAGGATTTTGGCAGCTTGGTTATCATATAGACACATGTTTTATGATTTTTTTATGATTATTTTAGAATTTATTATTATCATCGAAATCACCTATTATGATTGTGTACATTTTTTAAGGATGCATTGGTGGTTTCCTTTTGGGTTTCATTACTCACACCCAGTACAGGCATCTCGATGCGCTTGAAAACTTTATGTATAGGGTTATTGTTCTTAATGCAACGAAATCGTAACTGGTGGATGGTATAATAATATTTATTTTAATAAAAATTTCTCAAAACCATGATCAAGGGTATTTCATGTTAAATTTATAACTAATTTATTTAATATCTTCATAAATAAATACATGGTCTTTGGAAATTTATTCATTGATGATTTTTTATCATCCGAAAAGACCATTTAGGATTGACTTCATTTCACTATGAGGATACAAGGATAGAATCCCTATATCGGTTATCCACACATGCTCCAATGCTCTTATAGAAACACCACTCGATCAATGAGTGCAATCATGGTGAATTGAATATCTTACATTGTTCATTCTAGATCACTTGTTATTCGATCTCGAAGAAATATCTCTTGGGATTATCATTCTTGAGAAGGAGAGAGGAGAATCAAGGGAAAATTCATTGTGTGCACCAATTCTGTATCTAATTTTTTGTATAAAATATAAAGTAGACATACCCATCTATTTATAGACCTGGGGTTTTGGTAAAAATATTATTTAATTTCTTATTTGTCATTAAATAAAATTTAAAAACATTAATAAACCTCATGACACATAATAATAATATCATTATTATAATTTTGTGGTGTGCACCAACTTGTGAAATAAAAAATATTATGTAATAATTTTGTTAGTTAATATTCATCACTAGACTCGGTCTTTGTCTATTATAACTCCTCTAGAATTTATTTAATAACCAAATAAATATTTTATTCATTAATAAATATTTTATTCACAACCTAGAGAATAAATATTCATTAAAATATTCAATAAATTAAATAAATATTCTATTCCCCATTTAGTGAATAAATATTTTATATATATTCACATAATCAAATAGAATATTTATTAAGAAAAAAATAATTCTTTATTACTTTTTGAATGTTAGAAATAAATAAAACTTGAATAAAATTATTCCAAAATCTTGAGAATAATATTAATTTATGTAATTAAACTAGAACAGAATTTAATCGAGATAAACAAAAACCTTTAGTGTGTGGCCCTCTAGGATTCTCTCTAATTGGAATTAGACGGTCTTTCTTAAAGCCCAATATTACTTTCTAGAAATGGTTCAGCACACCCATGAGAATGAACATAATGCTATAGTGATGACAACCACATATGAAGGCTCAATATTTAATATAATCCCTTTGTAAAAATATCTCATCAAGAAGGTTTTACATCCACATCATCAACCTATATGATTGATACGACTTTCTTTGATTATTTGAAATAAACATGTTTTTATACCATGTCCATGGAATCTAGGGTGATTTTTCCATTCTAATCAAAGGGGTGAGATGTAAAATTCTATAACTATAGAGGGGAAAAATTCTTCTTTAACAATGACATGTCACTCATGATGTACCCAACATATCCAGCTTCTCTGTGAACTATTATAATCATGGTTTATGAAATACATCTAAGTATGTGGGTTTTGAAATGCATTAATAATAATCTTAAAGTCTAATGACCATCACACATTATTGAGAAAAGTAATATGTGATGAAACCAAAACATGTGTAATTACTATTGGTGGGTATTTTCTTATAATATCCCATTTTGAATATTACTAAGTTTGAACTTCATGAGAAGAATCCCCATCTTCTTATGAGTACTTTCACCTGATAGTATTTATACTATGTGTCCCATCATAGTGTGTTATCCAACCGCAAAATATTATTTAAGAATATCATCATAGAACATCAAGGTTCTTATAATAATAGAGAACTGTTATTACCTTATCAATGTGACATATACTCTAGGACATTATTACATAGAATCGCAAAGAAAAATAATCAATATGTAATAAGAAGTTTTATTAATATTCAATGAATCAAATATACATGTAATCAAAGTGAAAAAAATGGTCCTCAGACATCAACTCCAACAAACTTCCACTTGTACTAAATCCAACTACCTACGACCTTATATCCACTAAACCACACATGATAGTCATGTTCTATTGATTAAAGGATTTAGTCAAGTGGTGCACCAGGTTGTCTCCTTTTTAAATACTTCTCACTAAAACTTCACCTCTCTAATAAAAATCCGTCAAGATATGATAATTCAAAAGTATGTGATTCATCCACTGATGTGACCTTCGATCTTTTTGAAGAGCCAATGTTATAGTATTGTCACAATAGAGTGTGATAGTATATTTACTGTCAGGTTCCACATAAAGATTTTGTATTATGTTACACACCCATACTACATCTTGAGAAACCTCGTAATACATAATATACTCGCAATATATTGTAGAATCAGCAACCACATCCTTCTATGAGCTCTTCTAGCTCATAAAACCTCCTTTCAAAGTGAATTTGTATCCCATTTTTGACTTCATGTCATTGTGATCAACTAGGAAACTAGAATATGCATATCCTCTGATGACTAGTTCATCATCACATCTGTAAACTGGGAACAAATCCTTAGTACACCTTAGATATTTAAGGGTAGTCATGACTTTCATCCAAAAGAAAAAAAACATGGGTCAGCTTGATATCTTCCTATCACACATAATTCATAGGCGACATAATTCCTAGTAAATTATATAGCATACTTGACTAACCCAATTACCGATGTATATGGAATCTTTTACATTACATTTAAATCCTCATCTATCTAAGGAAACATTTTCATGGATATAATAATTCCATCTGACGTCGTAAATTGTCCCCACTTGGATTGTTCCATACTAAATATCTTCAGTATCTTGTCAATGTATGTACTTTGACTTCGACTGAGAAACATCTTGGATATATTATGATGGATGTTTCTCCCAAGAATATATGTTAGATAACCAAATTACTTTATTGGTAATATTTTATTCAACCAATCCTTAACATACTGTAATACAGGTATTCCATTTCCAATGAGTACAATTCCATCAACATATACTATCAAGAAAATGACTACACTCCCACTAAACCATTCATAGACACATGACTCGTATTCATTATTTATGAAACCAAATTACTTTATGGACTCATAAAAATGAATGTTCCATGACCTAGATTCTTCATTTAATCCATAAATAGATCTTTTCAACTTGAACAACTTGTTTTCATCCTTTTGAGTCACATACTCTTTAGGTTGTGTCATATAGAAATCTTCTTGAAGGATCCCATTAAATAAGGTTGTTCTAAAATTCATTTTTTTAAATCTCATAATCATGGAAATACATAATGGAAAGTATAATTATAATGGAATTTATAATTTAAACTAGTGAAAAGTTTTCATCATTGTCAATGCCTTGATAATATTTAAACCCTCTTGAAAACAGTCAAGATTTATAGGTATTGACTTGTCCTTTTATAATTTATTCCTGAATACCAATTTTAAACCAATGGGATTTATATCTATTTGAGGGAATACCAAAATCTAGAAATTATTTTGGTAAATGGAAACCATTTCAGAATTCATAGCCTCTTCCCACCTGGAAAAAGTTGTTCCACTTAATGCTTTCATTAGGTTATAGGATCATTATTATCAAATAGTAAGAAGTAACCATCTTTTTTTAAAATAAAACCATACCATTATAGTTATCTAACCTATCTAGTAATCCTACATAGTATTTATGTATCTGGAAAATTTATTCATCCATGAGGATTTGTGTAATTTATTCCAGTTCTTACTCTTGTGTATCTTGAGCCTGGACATCATCAAAATATATCTCGATCCAACTATCTATTTTAGAAGTAAGATACTCCTCAATAAATTTGTTATTTATATCATACACAAACATTTTTAATGTAGGATTTAAATGGTATTATACCTTTGTTTCTTTGGGATATCCTATAAAGGTACACTTTGTGCCTCGGGGTGCAAGCTTGTTACCTAGAGAGGCCTTAACAAACTCTTTAAAACCGCACACATCTAAGAAAGACAAAATAAGTTTATTATCATTCCATAATCGATATGGTATAACTTTTATAGATTTATTTGTCACTCGGTTGAGTATGTATGCTTCTGTTTTTATTTTTTATCCCCAAAAGGATAACAGAAGACTCGTATGACTGATCATTGATCTCGCCATATCCAAAACAGTGTAGTTACTCATTTTTCTTACACTATTTCAATGAGGTGTATAAGGATGAGTGTGTTGATATAATATCCCATACCCCCATAAATAATCAATGAAGTATTTATTAAGGTGTTGTCCACCACATTCTAAGTGGACTTTCCTAATATTCTTACCAAGTCGGTTCTCAAATTCATTCTCACATTCCTTGAATTTATCAAAAGAATATAACTTATACCTCATTAAGTATACACAGCCATGTATACTAAAATCATAAGTAAATGTTATGAAGTATGATTACCCACCCCTTTCCTCGATATAATATGGTCCACGTACATCAGTATGAACTAGTTCAAGAAGCTATTTATCCCTTTAACCTTCCCCACTAAACAGGTATTAGACATTATTTATTGTAAATATTCATGACATACACCGAGTTATTTTTGTTCAAAAGAATATAAATAACCATCTTTATGTAATTTAGTCATGTTTTTTTATTTACATTACCTAGCCAATGATTCCAAAGTTAGGTTTCTATGAGTCGTGTGAAGTAACTTCGTTATTGATTTCCATTACTTGGTTCTTGTAAGCCAACACATGATGATTGTTATTTAAATGTTCCTTACTATAATAATGTTATATATACAAAATAAGAAGAATTTATTCCAAAATTTGAAAATAAATCAATCTGTATCTAGTCAGGACAAATAAATAATATTTTTGATAACTAATGTCACTGAATAACAACCCTTAAAAACCAAGATCATTTGGGTTAGAAACATAAGGTGGTAGGTAGTCCCCAACAGCTACTGTATAAAGTTTATCTCTATTGGATTGTCATAGAACTTCCTTCCCTCGATTAGTCTTTATAAATATACTCAGTTACTATATTTGAATACATTTTTGAAAGGAAAGGCTATATCTAATAACCAATTTATAGAAATAGATTAATTTCACTCCATAACAAACGCATCTGAATTATTCCCTTGATTCTTTGGCTTGGTATAGTTTTTCTTACAGTGGCCTTTTTTTACATGTGATATAGAAAACATCTAGTTCCCTTTCTTTCCCCTTGATCTTCCACTTCATGTAAGGTCATGAAGAATCTTTGGTTTTAAAGATATTTTGTTTCTCTTTGTATTTGTTCACCATAAGGATGGAAGGACTTCTATACTTTGTATCTGTATCTACTTGTTAAAGTATAGTAAGAAGATCTAGTATAGACTTCTCAATGTTTTTTATATTTAATTTTTAAAAAAATCTAGAGAATCTATGAAGGAGCGATGCTAGAATGAGATTGGTGCCTAGTTATTAAAGGGGTTTAAACCCTAGAACATATAGGCTCTCAATGTAACCAATGAGTTTGACTACATGAGGCCCATTTATGGAACTCTCTCAAAGATTTATCTGAAAGAGAACCTTCGATATCTCAAACTATTCATGACTAGATCTATTCTAGTAAAGACCACATAGGTTATCAATCATGTTATATGCATCATTGTTTTCATGAGATTAATGAGTTCACTAGACATAGATAAAATCATCAAGCATCGAACGTAAACCACATCACTCAAATGTTTTTCATAGAATTGGAACTCCTCATCACCTATATCTTTAGTATGTGGATTGTTCATTAAGGATTCTAGCACGTAAGATTTTTTACTAATGGTGTTGCACAACCTGAAGGCGTATAAATGAATTCTGTATGTTTCTGGTAGTTAGGAGGTTTTATTTATCAAATATTGATCATAAGGATAATGTTGATAACAATATTTACATTTTATTATACTATTAAAATATTAGATTATTAGTACATTTTTTAATTACAAATTAGATGAGATATAATAAATAAATTAATTTTATTAAATCTACCACTATTTTTTCAAGTCACAGTAGCCCTCGCCAATTAACACAGAATGTCTAGTTACTATAAAATTCTATTGTCAAGGATCCCCATTACATTTCTTAATGATATTGAATTTGGATGTGAAACCCATCAGAAAGTAATTAGGTAGCTAGTCTTTCCAACTGAAAACTTTTAACTCCTTGATATGTTTGGTGGATTCTCTTATCTTATAATCCCAACATGGATTTCCTCAACAGATGCCTCCAGATTTTTATTAAATATAGGTTTTCTATTAAAATAAATAAAATTTTATTATTTCAACCAAAAACTCTAAATAGAAATCACAGATAAAATTATGTTTCCATACATTATCCATATACTAAACTTATTTCTATGGTTTCATTCCCAATCAAGTAATGGAAGGATTATTCTAAATTAGTATTTGATTGAGTTATTTTAATTAATTTATTAATATATTTTATCTTTTTTTATTCTTTACATATCTTTTTAATATTAAGGGGTTGTTACGTAATTAATTACCCATGTTGGATGATACATTTAAGCATAATTCATTTATATAATATTCAACTTTTCGGATTAATTCATTCATTTATGTGACTGTGGTCTTGAATACATAAAATAAATAATGAATATAAATAATAAATAAATAATGTAAATGACTTGATCCTGATCTTATATAATGATTGTTTTAATGAGTGGTTATTAAATCAACCTATGACTTTGGGTAATAACTACATTTTATGGTCATAAAATGAGTTATAACATTCCATCTGTATATCTTTGTATCATCTAGTCGACATCATCATGGTTCCATATTGAACTACATCCACTTGACTTTAGGTGCTCCATTAATTACAAGTATTTATTATTCACATACAGGTGATGGGAACCAAAGGATTGGTTAAAGGAGATTACATTAATATCCTAAGACACACAGGTCCTATATAATAATTGAGGGAGGGATGACTCATATTTCATCATTTAATTTAATATTATTTAATTAAAACCCCATGAAAAAAATAAAATTAAATAAATGTGAAAACATACATAGGTCTTGGTCAAGCTCATGATCGGTCTCAATGGAAATGAATACAAAAAAATTAACCAAATATCACTATTTCTTTATTAGTTATATATATTAAGATAAATGTACATGCATTAATTCATTAATTAATTAATTAAATCCCTTTCACCTTAATGATCATCTGGTCTTAATTGATGATACCCATCATTTATGGAATTCATGGAAAATAAATGGAATAACCAATAACGACATATTAATTATAATAAATTAATTAAGAATTTAATAGTATTTAAAACCATTATTTAATTTTCAAATAGACATTGGTGTTCTAATTAATAAAATAGGGTTTTAATGTTATAATTTTCAATATACTATATTTTTTAATTCTTTCATTTAATGGGAGTCTACACAGTGTGTGCAGTCTAGATAGACCCCATGTACCTCATTTTCCATCCATACGGGTCAGATGCATGGGGCATCGGCATGTTAACTTGGTTGGAATGCATGGTGTGTACATTCCAGCTACACACCATGTATCTTTTGGACATGTGCCCAGTTGGATCGGTCAACATGTGGTGTGCAATAAATGCATCAAGTGTAATTAACTACTCAATGCATCTATGTATAATGTTCATGGGTACATTATGTGTACTCCGGCTACATGATGTATAACCCAGTATTACTGGACAAGGATTTCTCACTTTCCAATGATATCTCTGGTCGTTCTTCACCTATTTTTAAACCATTAAGACAATGAATCACTGAAATAATAATATTAATATATTGATAACATTTTATTTAAATTGGGATTAAATAATTAATAACATGAAATTAAAATATAACTACAATTTCACATATATTAACAATAAAATAAATAATTACTAATTTACATGTGACTTCTCTAATACCACTTAATGGAACCGGACATAGAGGATGCATGTAGTGGTTGTTGATATATTTAAATTTATTTTAATCATAATTTCTTGAATCCATGATCAAGGATCATGCATGTAAAATTTAATAATTAATTTATTTGATATATAATGAAATAAATACCTTGGGTTAGGGACCTTCTTAATTGATGATTGTGATCATCTGAAATGACCATTTCTGATTTCCTTCATTGCGTTGTGAGGATCCAAGGATAGAATCCATCTATAGGTGATTCAAACATGCTCCAAATATCATCGAGAAACACCACTCAATCACTGGGTTCTAGTGTAATGAATTGAATGTATTTCATTGTTCATTATGGAACATTTGTTCTTCAGTCATGAAGAAATATTTCTTTCACTTCTCCTTCTTGAGGGGGAGGAAGCAAGAGGTTTCGAGAGAGAATTCATTCTGTGAAATAATTATCTATTATCAATTTTTGGATGCAATATACAATAGACATAACTATCTATTTATAGAGTTAGGGTTTAGGTTAAAATACTATTCCATCCCAATATAGATATTAAAAAAATTAAAACATTTAATAATCCCCATTTCACATAATAATACTATCATTGTTATTATTTTGGGGTGTGTGCAAACGTTCACAATAATAAATATTATGTAACGGTATTTTTAATTAATATTTCATTCTAGACTCGGTCCTGGTCAATTCTAACTCAACCATAATTTATTGAATAACTAAAATATAATTTTATTTATTAATAAATATCTTATTCACAATCTAGTGAAAAAATATTTATTAAAATATTTTATAAGTAAAATAAATATTATATTCATGATCTAGAGAATAAATAATTTATATAAATATTGATTTAATAAAATAATTTATTTATTAATATACAAATAATTATTTAATACCTATTAAATATTAGTGATAAATAAAACTAGAATAAAATTATTCCTTATTCTTGAGAATAATATTTATTATAACAAGTAAATTCAAAGAGAATTTAATCGAGATCAACAGAAACACTTAGTGTGTGACCCTATAGGATTACTTCTTGTTGGCATTAGAAGAGATTTCGTGAAGTCCAGGGTTACTATCTATCAATGGGTCAAGGAACTCAAGATAAATAAAATAATTCCATGATAATGAAAACCACATATGAACACTCACTATATATAATACTTTTTTATAATATCTTATTAAGCAGATAGGACATTCGTGTCACCAACTTATATGGTCGATACATATTTCTTTGACTATCTAAAATAAACATGTCGTTACACCATGGCTATAGAATTTAAGGAGATGGTTCAATTCTAATCAAAGGTTTGAGATATCAGCTTCCATAAATATGGACGGGATAAGTCCTTACTCAAATTACCCCTTAATGAAATGTCACTTGTGATGCACCCAATGTATCAAGCTTCGCCATGAACTATTTTTTTCATGGCTTATGAAATACTTCTATGTAAATTGGTTGTAACATGAATTAATAATAATAAAGAAGTATAAGTACCAGCACACATGATCACAGTTAAGAATATCTGATGACACAAAAAAATATGAAATTCATACAGGTGGGTCTATTCTCATAATATCTAATCATAGAGATTACCAAGTGAAAAAATCATGGGAAGAATCCTCATATTCTTATGATTACTCAATCCTGAATTTATGTGTATTATGTGTCCCGTCATTGTATGTTATCCAACTATAGAACATTATTTAAGGATATATTCATAGCACATCAAGTTTCTTATCATAGAGGGGAACCACTATGACCTTACCAATGAAACATATAATCTAGGACATTATTACATTATATTCATGCCAAAAAAATAAATATGTAAAATTATGATAGAGATGAGTCATCTCTCACAGACGATGGAGTCTCTACCCCTAAGAGATTATATGAGAAGACCTAAGGATGATTCTAGATTCTTTACATATATTATATTCTGGCAATGTGGAAATACTAATGCACCTTTTAGAATTAGTGTTTTTGTGAATGATGATATTTTCATTTATCTAAAGATAGTTTTCCACAGAGTTCACTTGCTGATTTCCTTTTATAAAAATGAGTTAAATATTCTCTCCTCAGACTTGCACTTTTTAATTTTTGGAAAATTTATTAGGTGTAGACCATTATTGATATTTATAATGATATATCATGATGTTATTAGGTTTTTTGGATTCCACAATGTTTTTATAAACTCTTTTAACATTTTTCCTTGGTTCTCATCTGAAAATTAGTATTATAGATTATGGGAGAAGAGATCATGGGTTTTTTGTAGTTACATGACGAAATTTGTAAAACATACCCATGATTTTGATCATGATAATGAATTCCCTATTTTACGTTCTTGGCTTGGTTTTCCTAGATTATTGCTTCATATTTTTAAGAAAATTTTCTTTTTTTTATTTCCAGTTGTATTGGTTATCCATTAAAATTGGACGTTGCACTAAGAAACCTCTCAAGGACTTCGGTTGCTGAGGTTTGAACTAATATTAATGTTTTCAAACCCCTTCTAAATTAGATATGGAATCAAAATGGAATTTATGTATATTCTCATGGGGTTATTTATGAAAACTTTCCTACTTACTGTAGTGATTATCTCAAAATTATAAACTTATCCAGTGAATGTGTAAGGATAGTACACCAACCTATTGGTAAGTCGACATGGTTTGAGAAGGGAAATTAAAATTTAGACATTGAAGATTTCACTAGAGAGTAAAATTAATTGATGGTACTCACTGGCCTTTCTATAACTGAGGAATCCATTGGATGGAAATAATAATCTTTTAAAAATTATATTGAAGATAAGACTTAGGTCATTTCCAATGATGGTTGTGGTTCTCGACCTCATTTGGGTAATTTTTTCATGAGTTTTTTCTGATTTTTTTCAAAGTGATATGAGTAACATCATTGTTATTTATCCCACTTTATAGAGGGATTAAGATGATCCTAGTGACTCTCTAAAGGATTAAAGGATTTATATGATAATTTACATAAAGCCTAAGAATATTTTTTTCATTCCTATTCTATAATAGGAAAGAAAGTGGTGGTGTATTCAAATGGTTTTATTACCCCTCATCCTAAGAAAACAAATAAATTTTAAGATTATTCAAAATTTAATTGAACCATTGTTACTCAATCCTCACGGTAAGGTGCTTACATGAACCTGGTCCCTCAACGAGATGATGTTTTCAGGGCCCCAACCCCATTTATTGATGAAGATAATTTTTCTGAGATACATAAGCATAAAAATCATGTTAGTATTAACAAGGAGTGTCATAATGAAGATATTTATTATTGGATTGAACAAAATGAGTATTTTATTTTTCAAAGATTTCAAAAGGGGGTATTACTTTCCATGAATTTTTGAAAATTAGGGAACCCATTCTATCTAAAATTGAAATTTATTTTGAACAGAATCCCAAATGTGATGAATGCATACAAATATTTCATTTATACTCAATGCACAAGGAATGAAGATGAGTGTTGTGATCATGTGATATATTTATTATTATTTTGATTTTTTAAGGTTTTATGGGTTTTTTATCCAGAATCATTGTTGTCAGATCTGAGGATTCTGAAGTGATGATCTGTATTTTTCACTACAAGTTCGTCCAAGATGATTTCAACAAATAAGGGTTCAATGCTGCAGGTGAGGACTGTGATGCATCTACCGGATTAACTTGAGATGGAGTTTTTTATAAGAAGATGCTCAATTTATTTTAGTACATTCTAGATAAACTATTAAATGTTGTATTAGATTCATAATGTGTGGTTTTTTTTAGGTTCAGTCTGGATCTTTACTCTCTATTAGATTCATTTCTATTATTTTGGGTTCCAAAATTGAACTAACCAATCCTCCAGATAGAATGATGCTTATAAAGTGGAATATTAAGTCTAATGTGATTGGAGATGACCTAAGTGGTTCATAAAAAGTGCATGAACTCACATAGAGTGATTATTTTCATCCAAAAATTGTTGAGTATGCTTGTGTGTTGGGTTTGGACATAATCTATAGTGAAGAAGTAGTGGAATATCTTTTTCTGATGTTACTTCAACTTTTTGGAAACATGTTAATTGTTTTTTTGGCCTCAAAACTAAATAATGATACAGTCCTAGATTACTTCACAAATTCTAAAATGATGGTATTTACAATTTTTTGGGTGTCGCAGGCTCAGTCATAGTTAGCAATCAATCTTATATACATTGGTTAAGAAAGTAAAATCAAAAGAATATGAATATTGATCCTAGAGTAACTAGAGTTTTGATGTGGGGTAGTGAAATTATACTATCCAATTTATTAGATATAAAAGAGTGATTTTTGTCTTTGATTTCCCATGTAACTACTTATTGTTTGAGTTCATTCATATAGATAAATTATTCCTTGTTTGAAAGATTTTTTGTTCTTGTAGGAGAAAATTTTGGGTGTAATTTGAATGGATAGTAAGACCCCATATGATGAGTTGGTCCAAGAATACACAAAAATAAGGAAGATAGGCATAGGATGAGATACTAATGTGATGCCTCTGTATTTCACCTCTCTAGATGATGAACTAGATTATTTTCATTTTTCCTCTCATTTTGTAATCTCTATATTTCTATATTCTAAAAGTACATTTCACCTCATTTCACCACATTATTTCTACCATTTATTTTAATAAATTCATGGGTTATGAGTTGGGTAACTAACTCATGCCTAAATCATTTTGGTAATAATCAATATGAAATAATATGTTTTATTAATAGTCAATAAATCAAATATACAAGTAATAAAAGTAAAAACAATTGGTTCGAGGAAACCAACTCCAACATAGGGATCCAGGTAAGGGAAAGACACTCATGTCTAATGGTTGAGTCAAGGAACATAGATATTAGAGTGGTACATAGACTTACTCTAAAGGATTTCTATAGAGTTTGGTTTATTTATCTTCTTGAACCTTATACTCTGGTTTGTCTTTCCACATCAGAAATCCATTTTATTTATTTTCTTTAATTGTATTACATTTTTTATTTCATGTTATATTTAGTATTATTCTTGATATTATGATTTATATATATTTATTTATATTTTTAGTGTATGGATATGATTATTAGAGTGTATAGTCTCCCCACTGATGGAATTCATACCCTTCATTCTAATCATTAGCCTCTTGCATATGGGAAGGTTTTCATGAGGTCTTGTGTCTACCTAACTAAAAAACGGTGATTATGGTTGCTAAATTAAAAATTAGTATCAGAGTACATTTTTATTCTTTACTTTTGACTAACCCAAGACATGGTATAAATGAGATAGGTTGTATGTGACTTGGGTAGGGGGTTTCTGTGTGATTTTCAAGTTAATGTTTAATTATCCACTATGTTAACATTTATGGGATTTCAATTATAGTTTTATATTTGAGTGTTCTCATAAATCATGACTAGTAACATAAGATCACATTTCATATATATACTTTTTATTCATAACATATTATTTATTTACATTACAACCTTTATTGTTTTATATGTTCTAGATATACTTGGGTTTTTTATATGGTGATATTTCTATTTACCATGCTATTGTGATATAGTTTATGGAATTAATTAGTTGAACCTAAGCATGTTGTTATATTTTTCTCTATATCTATGATTGTGACTAATGTAATGTTTAGATACCTTGTTCAGTGATGGTATGGATATACCATGGGTTATAGATGAAACCTAGGATAACCATGTGTGATCCCCTAGATTCATTAGGACCTGTACAAATGACTTGAGTTTTATTAATGGGACCACCATCCGATATGGGTTGGGATGGTCATACTAGTAAGGATGACCATGTTCCACCACCTTTTGTGTAGGGGTTATAATAAATAATGCTTATATACCTATTTTTGTGGTTAAGTCATTTGTTCCACCTCTTTAGGGAGTCCTTCTGCTTGTTCCTACCCAAGGTGGAGGGACACAGAGGTCCATGGTCAACTACCCTAGAGACGTCCAACTCCAACATCCACTAGTATTTCAATGCACTGGGGGATCACATAACACATATTACAAGATAAACATCATTAAGGGTGTCTTTGAACTCATTAAGAAACATAAGGATGGGAAATTAAATTTGATAGTTTTCGTGCTACAGATATCTAGTAATAGATGATGGGGAATGATAGTACATGCTGATATACAAGAGGGTCTTACATGGGAGGCCATGTAGATCATATTCTTCAAGGAATTATTTACTAAAACATTGGATATAAAATGAGAACTAGAGTTCCTAGATCTAAAATATGGGTACATGATTGTATCTATATACACTACCTGTTTCACTGAGCTGGTTCATTTTCTTACTCTCTTGTCCAGAAAGAAAGCACATATAGTCAGGAAGTTTGATATCAGTCTTCGTCCATAACTTGGATGATAAGTTATTTTTTTTACCTTAATAATCACCCATAGGTTCTATGAAAGTCATTTACTATTGAGAATATAATAAAGGAGGATAGAGATATTTTTATTATTTCACCCCTTAGTGATTAAGTAGGTTGAGCTCTTGCTGCTGTGATTAGTTCCTTTTTCTATTAATGGAATGAGGAAGACATGGGAAATTAAACAGGGTAGTAGTATGATAGTAGACCATAATACAACTTATTCACCCCCCTAATGAGAACTTCTATAGTGCTTAAACTTTTTGACGGTTGTATATTATCACAAAATCTATACATCACCTTAGGTCAAGTGTTGATAGTGTGGAAAAATGGGGTATATCTAGGAGTTAAGCTTGAGAACATAATTGTCGAGGTTCTATAGGGTTAGAGGATTGGCTTGATCTATAACCTATGTATCCAATTAGGGTCCCCAATAGTAAACTTAGATAATGATGGCTCTGGCATGTCATGTACCTTTTTAATAAGGTCACTGCGTTGAGGTAGGCTGAGTATAGGCAATAGATCAGACTCTAGTATATGGTTGTGAGGGAATGCCTAGTTTTCAATGTATTGTCTTGATCACATATTGTTGTCAACTTCTTTTTTCATAACAATACTTCTCATTCCATAAAATATTCACAAGTTATTACTAGACATAACTTACCATTAAAGTTATATTCTGAGTTTATTTCCCTCAAAACATTGTTGGGAATCAAGGAAAACCATATTCAGGGATTCCCAGAGTATCTTATTGTAATTTATTATTATGGAAAACCATGGAACCTCAGGATTATGAAGATGATGATATTTTATGTGATTATTAACATGGATTGGATGACCATTTTTTGAGTACACATTGATTACTATCAAATATAGGCATCTTTTACTTTTCCTATTGAAGAGAAGTTCATGATGAATTATGAGTGGGAAATGGAAGTATGTAAATTTGGTCCAAATATAAACCATCTTGGGATGATTACAGTACATATTGAATGATTGTACATTTTAGTAGGATCATTGGTAGCCCCATCATATTTTCCTCCAATGGTGGATTTATATTATGGTGCCTTTCCAAATGAATTCGTAGGAATTCCCCTGAGAGAGGAGTAAACTTCAAAGTAGAACTCAAGACTGGTGTACAACCCATTTCAATACCACCATATTTAATGGTACCAACTCAGTTTAAGGAGATCAAGTTACATATTGATTACTTGTAAATAAAAGGATATTTCAATCTGATTATATCACCATGGGTTGCACATTTTTTATACACCAAGAAGGCATATGGTAGTCTTTGACTATAAATATATTACTGGAAGCTAAATTAGGTGATATAGTAGAATAGGTACTATTTTTATAATATCAATGATCTCTTACATTAGTCTTGGGTAGACAAGTGGTTACCTATGATTTCACTTTTATTGGGCTTTCACCATTTGCAGTTTAGAGAGGAGGACATCCCAAAAATGGAATTTTCAAATAAGGTATGGTCTATATGAGTACATAGTGATAATTTTTCAAATGAAAATATGTCATTAGTGTTCATGGATCTTGAATAAGATATTCCAATCATATATTGACTTTTTTATCATAGTGTTCATTGACAATATCCTCATTTACTCACTGACCCCATAGAATCATGTCATTTATCTTTAGATAGTATTAAGTACTCTTTAAGAACATTTGTATTTTTGCAATAATTAGAAGTGTCACTTGTGGATTCTGGAGGTCCCATTATTGGTTAATGTGGTTTCTAGGATATGTATATGTGTTGAACTGGAGAAAGTGGAGGTAGTGATTTCCATGACACATCCCCATAAATCGTGTGGATTTTGGGTTTACTGGGATACTATCCATGTTTTATTCAAGAAATCTCTTCTTTATTAACATCCATTACTACACTGATAAAGAAAGGGGTGAAGTTTTAGTGGTTAGACCAACGTGATAAGGATTTTCTTGACCTGAAGAAGAGGTTAACTATAGCATTAGTGTTTATCCTTCCTAATCCAGGGAACATGTATGTTGTATATTCCAATGAATCAAGAGTTTTATTACAGTAGTATTAATGTTGAGGGATAGGGTAGCATCTTATGGGACATTTTAGTTGTGAACCAATGATTGGAACTATCCTACCCATTACTTAGAGATAGTATTTGAGGTTCACACATTGAATTGTTAGAGATTCTATCTCTTTGGATGGAGTTTTATGGTCTATAAGGATCATAAGAACATTTTTTATATCTTCACACAGTGAGACCTAAACTTGAAAAATGGTTTCTAGGTATAATATCTATATAATTTTTAATTTGAGATGGCTTATTCCTCGTGTAAAGGTAGAATTGTTCTAGATACTCTTAGTTATAAGACAAGGGAATTTTAGGATCGGGGTGAGTGGCCTTTAAAGGAATAGTGGCACCTGATAAGATTGATGGGTGATTGGATGGTGGATACTTCCATTTACTAGAGATATATGACATGTTCCCCATTAATAGTCACATTTTCTCTCATGGTCCAAGTGAAGTATGGTCAGCAATCTGACCCAATCTGTGTTGGATGCATGAAAATCTAGTTGGTAGTGACCTGATACCCGGGTTATCATTGGATGGGGATGATGTGATCCTATAACATGGGAGATTTATAGTACTTTATTAAATTAGGGGAGAGATTATAAAATATTTCTATACCTCTTAGTGGGTCGTGCATCCTAGAGAAAAAAGTATGTATGATGATATTAGGCATCAGTTCTAGTGTCTAGGGATAATGAGGGACAGTTCTATATTCATTTCATAAATCCTTACTTTCCAAAGTATATTGGTCAAGCACCATCATCCTAGTATATTTCCCCAGAAACTTATTATTCCCATTTGGAACTAATATGAAATCATGATGGACATTTTGACAGGTTTTCTTAAGATCCCATGGATTTGTGACGATGTGTGGGAGATTGTGGATTGGCTAATGAATGTTTCTCTTTTCTTACTAGTATGTGAGACTCAATCAGTAGAAGATCTAGAAAAGTTTTATATCTATGAGATAGTATACTTTAATAGAGTTTACATGATAATTTAATCTCTTATAGATGAATTTTTTATGGCATAGTTTTGGAAATACTTACAGAAGGACTTAGAGAATAAACCAAGATTAAGAACAACATACCATCCCCAGAAAGATGGAAAAACTAAGAGGATGATTTTTATATTGGAGGATATTATTTGGCCTTGTTACCTAGAATTCAAAGAAGCTTTGGATGGTCAACATTACTTGGTTGAGTTCACATACAATAATAGTTACAAGGCTTCGATTCATATGGATCTTTATGAGGCTCTTTATGGTAGGCCATTTTGTTCCCCTCAATGTCGGTAAAAGGATAGTGAGGAAATGGTTGTGGGGCTCATTATTATATGGGAGACCTCAAAGTGAGTACAGTTAATTCAGAATAGGTCAATCACTACTTAGGTTATGAAGATGTCTTATGCAAACTATGGGAAGATACCTTTAGAGTTTTTATATGCGATTCAGTTTTTTTTAGAGTGACTCCTCAGATAGACCACTGACATTTATGAAATCACAAGCAGGTAGAACAACATTATGTTAGACCTTTCAAAAGCACAGAGTGGGTTGGGACTATTGTGTTCCATCTAGATCTTCCCTATCACTGTTGATATATGCATGATGTATTTAATGAGTCTCAAATAAAATGTTTATGCTTGATCCCACACATGTCATCAAATGTAAGGATATTAATCTAGAGAGTAACATATTATACATGGAGAATCTAGTGAAGATTGTGGACCAGAGTGATAAAGTAATAAGAAAGAATATTGTACTACTTTTCTAGATTCTATGGAATCATTGATGGATCTACGATTATATATGTGGGTGGGAGAAAATGCTCAGGCTCAATGGCCGGAGTTGTTTGAGAAGATCCTTTAAAGGTACTTCCTGGGGATAATATGTAGTTAGAGTGTGGGGGAATTGTAACATCCACATTTATATTTATGTATGATATTTTTATGTTTATAAATTCTCCTTTTCCCTTTTCATTTTTAAATGTTATGGTTTTTTAAGAGGTTGGTTTCTATTTTAAAATGGTCCCGGAATCAATTGTTAGAGATTTTTATAGGGGAATGGTTGTGTGGTGGATACAAATAGTCACTGGATCACCATTGAAGTTTCAATAGGTATGAAATAAACTAAATAACCTAATATCTAGTTGGTGGGGTCCAACTGGCCCATTGGTGAGGTCCACCGGCTCTCATGTGTTCCCAAGAAAATGGTGTATTATATACACCTTGTTGGTTTTATTTCTAAATAGCTTGAAAACTTGTTTAATACAAATTTTTGACCCATCCCCCCACCCATATTTCAAATTATATGCCTCTCGTCTTGACTATATATCTCTCTCATTCATCTTTACATGGTTAATCAATGATGAAATGATCTAGTGAGGCTAGAACTATTAGTTTTCTCTATATATGAACCAAATTCCTCTTCTTCCTTAAGATATGTGCATGGATTTATGATGGATTTGTGGTTTCAATTCATAAACATTGTTTAATTATTCATTAATTCATATATTATGGGTGTATCTAGTGTTTTTATGATGTATCATGATTGGATAGTGATCTACCATTGATTACAAACATTTTATGGGTATGTGTTTATGAATTATCTTACTAAGATTCTTGTTGATGGTGTATTGATGATAAAACTATAGACTATTGACTATACCTTGGTATATTGATGGTGGATTCAAAATTTCAAAGTCATCCCTTTGAATGGAGCATGATTTATCTTGAATTATAGATGTTTCTAGGTGAGTTTCCTTAGATCGATCATCTTGAGATATTATTATTATGGAATATCAACATGGATATCTTTCCTTTTGAATTATTGTTAGTGGATAAATGTCCATTATCTAGGACCGCAGTTATATTCTAGATTAAATTAGGAATTCATGATCTGTTCTTTAATTGAAAATGGATCCAAGAATTGATGTTCAATTATTTGGCATATCTGAAAACTAGTTTCATTGATGGAATTCATGAGTTATTTACTTCTAGAACAACCTTCTTGACATGTAATTTTCCTAGTTCATTTTTGTAAACCCCTTTATTTGGTGAATTAGAACCCAAGATAGTAATCCTTAGCATTGGATCATATTCTGGTTGGTGTGAGAATATAGATCAGAAGATGGAACTGTTGAAAAAAATTTATGTTCATGTAAAAAATACTGAATTAGGATTTTCCATACCATTTGACGCCCTTGTATACTCTTCTTTCCTTGATTCATATTATTTTGGCATATCTTATTATCCATTTTTTATAGTGTGCGTGTTGTTAGTTTACTGGGAGGCCCATATATGAGGCATGATTCTATGAGTATTCTTTGAACATCTTGGTACCAATCTTGATGTTAATCACATGTTGTCACATGGTGATACATTATTCTCATGATGTTGTTTTATGTTTTTTTTTATATTGTGATCTAACCTATTGTATTCATTTACTATGTCTCGGTGGTATTTACTTAGTATTCATAAAAGGTGGAACTTCATGGTATGATTACCCTTTAGAGAGTGTTTGTACATGATGTGTGATGATAAATATGATGGACCCATACATAGGGTAAGAGCAAGACTAGCATGTGCCCTAGCCTAGAAATTTATGCCTTGAGGATACCGAGTAACATGTCCAAACATGATGCCTTGTGGATGTCGAGTTTCATTTTCACTCAATTTCTTGAGGATTCCTATTAACATGGCCACTATCCTTGTGGATAGTTATTGATCACTTCTAAAATCTTTTAATTATCCTTCTACTATAGAGGTGAAGAAGTTATGTTCGAGGATTGTGGTGGCTTGTTTATCATATAGACAGTCAGTGTATAATTTTTTATTATTTTTTGAAAATTTATTGTTATTGAAAGTGCGTCTGATTGTCGCATATTGATCATTCGAGGTTTAGGTTCTCTGTTAATATGTATAGCAGCACTCGGGTCGAATCCTCAGCGATGATACTTTTTTATAGTCGATTGTTTTTAGTTGATTGTTTTCTATTTGGGGGGTTTGTTTGTAGAGATTATGAAATAATATATGGATGATGTTTGATTAAGATTGATTTTACAATTTGATAAATATTTGGGTGATTTCATCAATAGGTAGTTAAGCTTGTAATATCTTTGAGTCATGCTTTTTAGTGTATAAAATTAACACCCATGTCACAAGTTGGTGTTGATTGGAATTCCTAAGTGTTAAGGATTTAATCCAAGACTTATCATAACTAGGATTATAATATCAATCAGTACTTGATTTTGGTAGTGTATTTATGGTTCCAATAATACGTGGAATCCATACGTTAAACAAAATATTTCATTAATCCATAACATGTTAAGTCCAATATACATAATGTTAATTCAAAGAATACTCATTGAGAAAAAGATCTCAATCACTTAACAACCCTAAATTATAACTCACACCAATGAGAGATTTACTAATACATTGAAATTATTATTAATCTGGTTATAATGATTATGATGGAAAATTACGAAGATAAAAAAAGGAAATAGATAAGAAAATAGTGGTGCGTTTAACACACACACATAAGATAATGAGAATTAAAAACAAAACTTTCGATTGAATGAGGAAGAAAAAGTAGGTAAGGGGTTTTAACTTGATTTAAACTTTTTTAAGAACATTAATATTAAACTATAGAAGTTGTATAATAATTATAGATAATTAATAAGAAACTTTCATTAAAAAACAATTACAAAAAAAATACTTACAAGATTACAACAATGAAGAACACAAAATTAAACGAAAACAAAGAGAGGAGGAAAGGTCTCTCAAGTGAAAACATGAGTATGTAAGGTCCTCCCAAGCCTTTTTCATGGCTTTTCTTGTGCCAATATGTGATCCTCTCTTATAAAATGCCAACTCCTTCTAAGGAGAGGAGGGGAATGTATTTATAGCCCAAGGAGGTGGATGGTTTGCATTCCAAATCTTCCCCTCCACTTGAACCGCCACTTTGGCTGTTTAGACAGCTGAATCTCGAGGTATCCTATTCATAAAAGATGTATATAATATTTTATTAAGAATACTCTCAAAATTTTGAGGCATTTTTAATTATGGAGCCAACGTTATGGTCCTTTTATTAAACAATGTTAAACTGTCCATTTCAATCCATACTTTTTAGAAGGCCGAAATGTGAATGGTTCTATAAATAGGAATATGCCTTCAAATCTGAACACCTTATTAAACAAATTCGGCCACCTATATGTCCTCTTTAACATTGAATATTTTCACCTTGATTTGATTATTACATCCTGAGCTATATCATGAATAGTGTCCAGATTTTAATTCCCGTCCATGATGGTGGGCTGAGATTAAATGAATCTTTTGGGCCCGTTTTCTTTGGAGTTGGGCCCTAAAATATTTATCCAAGACTCCTTTAATTGTCCCACGAATATTTTAGGAGAATAAATGAATTTGGAATTTTAGACTGAGCCCAAAATTTCAATCCTCATAGCTAGTCCAGTTTAATCACAAATTCTTTGTGTCTTCTTGTCTGGTCCATATGGACCTTCAAATGGTAGAATTGGTCCATGATCCCTTATAATTAAATGTTGGATATTGAATTAGGAATCCTAAAAAATAAGAACCACACAATTTGGATCGGTAAGGTTATATTTATTATTATAACATTAAACAGACTTGAATCTGGATGAATTCAAATAGTGCTCAAAAATTATATTTAATATTTAAACATTAATATTTCAAAAAAATTTGCACATTTCATATAAAATTAGTAAATGGATTATATAATAAGTAATGAAAATATTAATAGCATCAACTCCCATACACTTAGTATTTTTCTTGTCTTTGGGTGCTATAAAAATAAAAACATAAAAAATCATTTTCACTCACAAACAAATATTAAAATTTTGTTTTCCCCAATCAGGGGAGGTTTAGAGAGTTTCACTCATCCATATTGAATTTAAACACAATTTGTTACATAAAAAATGTTCCAAAAACAATTATTTTTTTCATGCTCAAATTTAGAAATGGAAAATGGTGGCACAAAAAACTTACTCCTCTCAAAATGATAAAATTAATTTATGGATATTCACTCATTCACCAACCAAATGTGAAAATATTTGAGTTTATAAGAGCTCTCATCTTTCAATCCCTATACTAAATTTCTAAATGATCAAGCGGTCTTTTTAGGGGTTTTTCTTTGGCTACGGGATGGTAGGAAAATGATATCCAAAAGATAGGAAAAAATTGGGTAAAACACCAACATGGAAAAATCCATGCACAATATTTTTGAAATAAAACATGGAAAGAAATGGAAACATGTATTTTCAAGGTAAAAATTATGTGATTCGGGTCACAAAAGTGGAAGAAAAGTCAAAGGTAATGAGATGATGGAATATTTACAAAAAACCAAACTTCTCCCAATGATATAAGGGTTCTTTTTTTCTTTTCTTCTTTTCTTTTTTATCAAAAGTTGAACTTGGAAAAGTTCTCACACTCATATCCCAACCCATGATTGATCTCCTCATGACACTAATTTTAATAGTTATAACAAGATCAAAGGCTGAAAAAAGTGATTTTTACCCACCCAAGACACAACCCATTCTTATTTTCATATTTTTTATTTATTTATTTTTTATTTTTTTAACACTTGTCAGTAAAATTTAAAAAATTACATAAATTAAAGTACATTACATTCCCCAAAAAACAGTGAATGACAACCTATCCCCCACACTGAAATGGATGATTGCCCTCATGCATATGATAACATGGTGAAATCAACAAAGGGTACCCAAAATGAAATTCATTCCCACCACAAATAAATTTTAATAAATTTTTCAATGAAAATCCATTTTGATATTGGGTGGGATAAGGTATTGGGAATATAATTTGGATATTAAAGAAAAGTTTTTCATAGGCTTTAAGGGGCTTTCAAAAATGAGGATTAATGTATGGTTAATGGGAGATTATTTGGATATTATAATTATCATGTGGTTCAGAAAATGCCTCTATCATATTAATGAACACTAAAGTAGAAAATTCAGCTTTAAGATCCACAAACTCATGACTCACAAATGGTAGTAAAAAACACACAATTTGAAAAGATCATAATAGGTGTCTTTGGCATAAAAGCAACTAATGTTCCTCATGGGTGGGGAAAATCAGTTTCCAAATCAAAAATTGAGCATTCAAAATTTTTTGGGTTTTACACAATATTATTTATCCAAATATATGATGAAAAAACATGATTTTTGAGATGAAACCATGTCTTTGACTCCCCAAAATGGTTAGAAAAAATGTCAAAACTGGATGGTGAGTAAGTATGACTAGTTTGGTTTTTTATACATTTTTTTAGTTTTTTTAGGGTTTTTAAATTGCACACCCACACAAAAGAGAAATATTAAATAAAAATTTGACGAGGAAAGTGGTATAAAAATGGGAATGAGGGGGGTAGGGAGATAGAGAGAGATAGAAGATGAGTTAAAGGGAAAGTGGTGCCCCCTGGTTTGGATTTTGTGGGTTGAAATCCCTATCCAAAAGGTGGGTCAACTGCAGAAGTTGGGGATCTACTGGAAGTCGATGTGGTTCTAGGATTGTGTGTCCTCTCATGGTGATGCTTTAACCGATGTCCATTAACTGTAAATGAACTTTGGTAAGAGGGGTCTTGGACTTGAACTACACTAAATGGGTAAAAATTAGTAATTACCAAAAGGACCTTTCCAAAGTGAATTAAGTTTTCCTGGGTGAAGTCAAAATCAAGAATTAAAGAGAATTACCTTTTCACATTCATGAAATACCTTTCGCAGGATGTGTTTTTCATGGAGTGCCTTGGATTTTTCTTTGTAGAGATTATAATTCTCATAGGATTCAAGTTGAAGCTGCTCCAGTTCAGCCAATTCCAACAATCTTTCTTCACCAAATTTTTTACAATAAAAATTATAGGTTTTCACAGCCCAAAAGAATTGTGTTGGATTTCAATTGGTAAATGACATGCTTTACAAAATACTATCCTAAATAGAGACATCCCAATAGGTGTTTTATAGGTAGTTTGATAATCCCAAAGTGCTTCACCAAGTATTTCAGGAAAATATTTTCTTGTGGGTTTTAAAATTATCTCGAGCAATCTTTTCACTTCTGTATTGGAAATTTCAGCCATGCCATTTGTTTGGGGTGATATGAATTTGTAGTTTTATGTACAATACTATTCTTTTTCAAATTATATTCCATGGTTTTATTACAAAAATGGGTTCCTAAGTCACTTATCAAGGCATGTGGTGTTCCAAATCGGTGGATGATGTTTGTCTTTAAGAACTCAATAATAGTATGTGAATAATCCTTTATAGTGGGTTTGGCCTCAACCCACCTAGAAACATAATGAATTGAAAGAAGGATGTATGAGAATCCATTAGAATGGGGAAATGGTTCCATGAAATCGAGGCCCCAAACATCGAAGATCTCAAAAAAAATTAAAGGCTTTTGGGGAATTTCATTTCTCTTTTAAATTGTGAAAAACTTTTGGAAAGTGGGACATGATTGACAGAACCCATGTGAGTCCTTGAAAAGTGAAGTCTAGAAGAATCCAGATTCTAGGAACTTTCGGGAGGTCCTTTGTGGTCCAAAGTTGACACCTCCAGGAAGTGAGTGATAGAATTATAAGATTGAGGAATATTCTTCTTCATCAACACATATCCAAATTACTAGGTCAGCCCTAGTTTTCCAGAGTTTATTATCTTCCCAAAAATAGTATTTTGAATCACTTTTCAGTTTCATTTTTTGTTCTTTTGAAACATTTTCATGAAAAATACCAGCAACCAAGTAGTTTACAATTGTGGCATACCATGGGAACTTTGGAGTGATAGTGTATAGGTTCTTAGTAAAAAATTCTAGATCAATTATTTCAAAATGAGAAGAATTAGAAATTCTACACAAGTGATCAGCCAGAGGGTTTTCTTTTCCTGGACTATATTTGATTTCACGGTAAAACTCTTAGAGCATTAGTAACCATCTTATTAGCCTCAGTTTGAAATCACTTTTATTGAGTAAGAAATTTATAATAGAATGATCTGTGAAGATTATGATTTTGGCACCTAAGAGATAGGGTCAGAATTTATCTAAGGCAATAACCACTTCTAAATGTTCCTTTTCATTTATAGTGTAGTGAGATTGATTTTTATCCAATGTTTTTGAGGCATAATAGATGACATGATGAATTTTTTCTCTTCTTTGAACAATAAAATCTCCAAATGCTCTATCCAAAGCATCACACATCAACTCAAAGGGTAAAGACCATTCTAGGGGTTGGATTATTGGGGTAGATATAAGAGCAGTTTTGAGTTCGATGAAGGCTCTCTTGCAAACCTCATCAAAATGGAAGGTGACATCATTTTGGAGAAACCGATTGAGTGTGACGAAATCCTACCAATGTTATGGATAAATCACCGATAGAAACCTGCATGACCTAGGAAGGAACAGATGTATCGAATAGAAGTGGGATTTGGATGTGATTGGATCACTTCGATTTTGGCAAGATCAACTTCAATACGATCTTTTGAATCTATGTGACCTAGAACAATCCCATTTGCAAACATGAAGTGACATTTTTCAAAATTTAACACAAGGTTACACTTGAAACAATTTTGTAGGACTAGAGGGAGTGAAATCAATCAAGATTAAAATGACTCGCCATAAATGGTGAAGTCATCCATAAATACTTCCGTGCACTGTTCAACGAATTCAAAAAAGATACTCATCATACACCTCTAGAATGTTTTAAGAGCATTGAAAAGTCCAAAAGGCATTATCTTATATTCATATGTTCCAAAGGGGCAAGTGAAAGTAGTCTTTTCATGGTTTTGAGGTGTGACTAGGATTTTGAAGTATCCAATGTATCCATCAATAAAGCAATAGTGTGACTTTCCAGCTAATCGTTCTAGCATCGGATCAAGGAATTGAAGGGGGTAGTGATATTTTCTTATTTCGACATTCAATTTCCAATAATTGATGCACACACGCCATTTGTTTTTCCCTCAAGTTTTGACTACCTCACCATGTTCATTTGTGACAACAGTTATTCCACCTTTCTTATGTACAACTTGAATTGTACTAACCCATTCACTATCAAAAATTGGGTAGATAATACCAGCTTGAAGAATCTTAGTGATCTCTTCCCTAACTACCTCAGGGATGAGTGTATTGAGTCTTCTTTGTGGTTGTCTAATTGGTTTAGATGATTCCTCAATATGTATGTAATTCATACAAAGGGTAGGGTTGATTCTTGGTATGTCATATAGGGTCCAACCTAAAGCTTTTTTGTTTTCCTATACCACTTAAAAATGTTTGGACTCCCTAGTTTTGGTAATTGAATAAGAGATAATGACAGGATAAGAGTGATCATGTAAAAGGAATGCATATTTCAGGTGATCAATAAGAGGTTCCAGATCAGTCTCATCTTTCATTTCTAGGTTACAAAACTGAGGAATAGAGTAAGGGACTTCAGTTGCTTCAAATTCATTCCCATTAATATTGTCCAATGTGGAGGAGTAGATATCAGAGTTGATGTGGTATTCAAGAGATTTTTCAAGTTCTCTAGATTGATGGAGTCTATGAATGAGAGGTCCACATAAACTTCACCATTTATGACTTAGTTAATCATGGCACATATTTCACAAGATCCTCTCTCCTTATAACATGATAAACATGATGGATTTGGGTTTAATTTACTCTTAGAAGTTTCCTCGGTAGCATGGATTGAGAATGATGAGTGATCCTCAGATGGGTATCACATGGCTTGGAAAATGTTGAACTTCACCAGTTGGTCACCAAATTCCATGGATCATATGCCTAAATAGATATCAATCTTGTTTCTCACTGTCATTAGGAATGGTCTTCCTAGAATTAAGGGAGATCAAGAAGAGTTTGTCTCACCTTCCTTGTCAAGGATGTAGTAATCAGCAGGGAAGATAAGATCATTAACCCGAATAAGGAAATACTCAATTATTCCCTTAGGAAAAGAAATGATTCAATTGGATAATTGAATGAAAACACAAATTGGGTGAAATGGACCTAGACTATGGTAGGAGAAGATGGATTTGGGCATGACATTAATTGAGGCTCCTAGATATATGAGTGCATCAGCAAAGTTTGAACTTCCTATTTGTCATGGAACTGTAAAGGTCAATGGATCTTTGCACTTTATGGGAATAGGATGCTGAGTGGAAACATTTTCAAAGATCCTAAGCTTCCTCATATGGGTGTACAATTACTTAAATAACTTGGCATATTTAGGTATTTTTTTGTGGCATCTAAGAGGGTAATGTTGACTTCAACACATCTAAACATGTCGATCATTTCCGAACTGGGTTCAAAAGACTTCTTCGGTGTAGAAATGGATTGGGGAAAAGGAATTGGGTTCCCAGGTGGAATTAAAAGAGGTGAAGGAATGGATACAAATTCCTTTTCAAGTTTCTTTTACTTTTATATGTCTACATTTAAAGGGGAGTTGGAGGACTTATCTTGAGGCATAGCAATTTTCTTTCCCAGTTTAAGTGAAGTTGCATATACATTACCCTTGGGGTTGGATAATGGTTGAGCTAGGATTTGGGAATAATTTCATTTTTGTTGCTATGTAAGGTGGGATTAAAGTTTTCCAATTTGGGATTCAATGTTTTTAAGGCTGGAATGGGTGAAGGAGGAAAGATCTTTCTTCTCACTTTCCCACGGTTTCTTGGAAGAAGAGGCTTTTCTCGGAATGGTATTACCTTGATTTTGGTTTTTGGGAAAGTGATTTTATTGGTTTAGGAATTTGGAATGCTCACCAGGATAGTGGAATCTAAAATGATGATTGTTCCTTTGAGGTTGAGGAACAAAAGGATAAGGTTGTTGGAAGTTACAACCACCTTGACCATATTGGAATTGTTTTGGGTATTGATGAGGGTATTGAGGGGTATGAGAAATTGTATTCCCATATCTCAGGTTATGGTTATATGTATAAGATAAGGGCTTAGAATGGGGTTGGTTTAAGTTTCTAACAAACTGACCTGATTATTGAGGGTTGGTGTTCCACTGAGCATATGCTACATTGAGCTCCATTGGTCCGGATGAATCAGATTGATCCTCTTAAAGTTTTAGACATGTATCAGTTGGATGAGATGGGGAGCCTTAGATTCCACAATTCTTAATAGATTTGGGGAACAAATATTTTTTAGAAGATGGGTTCGGGGCTTTGGTAGCCACAGCTAGTTATCGCACAAGACCTGTAAGTTCAATCATCCACTCTATCATCTTGTTTGGCTCCATAGATTGATTATATTCATCTTGATTTACTTGAGCATCTTATCAAGTATGGAATTGTTGTGTATTTGCATCCATGTTACTTATGAGATCTCTTACAGTTGCAGGAGTTTTATCAAAAAGAGCACCGCCACCTGCAGCATCAATGTGAGTTCTATCCATAACCAATAACCCCTCATAGAAGTATTGGATCAATGGTTGGTCTGGGATTTGGTGATGTGTAAAGGTTTCAACAAGATTTTTGAACCTCTCCTAGTACTCATGGAGTGATTAATTTGGAAATTGATGAATACCACTTATTTCCTTTCGGATAGAAGCAGTAAGAGAAGCACGAAATAATTTCTCTAAAAAGAGTCACTTCATGTCATTCCATGTGGTTATGGAACCAGAATAGAGGTATTAAAGCCATGAAATAGAGAATTCAGATAAGGGAAAAGGTAATTCTTGAAGTTTGATATGTTCCTCAGAAACCCCTTGAGGATTCATGGTAGAGTACACCACATGTAACTCTTTAAGGTGGAGATGTAGATCCTCACCGTCTAGCCTATGGAAATAAGGTAGAAGATGAATCAAACTCGATTTGAGTTCGAATTCATCCACTATGATTGGATATTGAATACCAATAGGTTAATAATTCATATCAGGGGTGGAAAGTTCTTTAAGAGTTTGTTCCCTATTATTATCCATATCTATTTCAATTGGTTGGACAATGACTGGTTCTTGAGTGATTTGATTATCACTAATGTTCCTCCTAAGTTGGCGAAGATTTTGCTCAATTTCAGGGTCAAAACAATCCGTGGAATTGTTTGGGAGGCTATGAGGCATTCATAGAGATGTTGGAAGGAAAAGGAAGATGGTTTTTTCTTTATTTTTTTAGCTTATGATTTTTATGAGAAGGTGGGTTTTTCTTTGTGTTTTTTTTCAATTTTTTTTAAAAAACATTAGTTTTTTTTTGTTTTTTTCACAATAACTACAAACTAATGACTACATAAAGAACCGTCCCAAGCAACAGAACCATTTTACCATGCGGATGATTGTCACCTATTGACCGTTCAAGGTTTTAGTGCTTTGCTAATGTGTATATCAGCACTCGGGTCGAATCCTCGGCGATGATACTTTTTTATAGTTGATTTTTTTAGTTGATTGTATTCTGTTTGGCGGGTTTGTTTGAAGAGATTATGAAATAATTTATGGATGATGTTTTATTAGGATTGATTTAAAAATTTGATAAATATTGGGGTGATTTCATCAATAGGTAGTTAATCTTGTGATATCCTTGAGCCTTGCTTTGTAGTGCATTAAATTAACACCCATGTCCCAAGTTGACGTTGATTGAAATTATTAAGTGTTAAGGATTTAATCCAAGTCTTAACTTTACTAGGATTATAATATCATTAAGTAATTGATTGTGTTAGTGTATTTATGGTTCCAATAATCCATGGAATCCATATGTTAAATAAAATATGTCTTTAATCCATGACATGTTAAGTCTAACATACATAGTGTTAATTCAAAGAATACTCATCGAGCAAAATCTCTCAATCTCTTAACATACCTAAATTATAACTCACCCCAATTATAGATTTAATAATCCATTGAAATTATTGTTAATCTTTTTATAATGATTATGATGTTAAATTAATAATATAAGATAAGGAAAGGGATAAGAAAAGAGTGGTGCATTGAACACACACACAAACGATGATGAGAATTAAAATCAGACTTTCAATTGAATGGGGAAGAAAAAAGTAGGGAAGAGATTTTAACTTGATTTAAACTATTTTAAGAACATTAATATTAAACTAAATAAGTTGGATGATAATAAGAGACATTTAAGAAGAAACTTTCTTTAAAAAATAATTACAAAAAAAAGACTTACAATATTACAACAATGAAGAACACAAATGTAAAGGAAAACAAAGAGAGGAGGAAAGGCCTCTAAAGTGAAAACATGAGTATATAAGGTCCTCCCAATCCTTTTTAAAGGAATTTTTCGTGCCAATATGTGCTCCTCTATTCTGAAAATCCAAATCCTTGCAAGGAGAGGAGGGGGATGTATTTATAGCCCAAGGAGGTGGACTGTTTGCATTCCAAATATTTCCTTCCACTTGAACCACCAATTTGGCTATTCATACATCCAAATCTCGAGATATCCAATTATTAAAAGATGTAGATAATATTTTTGGAAGACTACTCTAAAAATTTTGAGGCATTTGGACTTATGGAGACAAAGTTATGGCTGTTTTATTAAACAATGTTAATCTATCCATTTCAATCCATACTTTTTAGAAGGCAGAAATGTGAATTGTTTTATCAATAGGTAGATTCCTTCAAATACGAAAACAATATTAAATAAAGTCATCTGTCTATATATACTATTTAACACTGAAAATTTTAATCTTGATTTGATGATTACATCATGAGATATGTCATGAATAGTTTTATGATTTTAATTCCCATCCAGGATGGTGGGCTGAGTTCAAATGAATTATTTGGGCCTATTTTATTTGGATTTGGACCTTGAAATTTTTATCAAATACTCCTTACATTGTCCCCTAAATATTTTAGTATAATAAAGGAATTTGGAATTCTTTATTGAGCCTAATAATTCAATCTTCATATCTGGTCTAGTTTCATCAAAAATTCTTTGTGTCTTCTTGTGTGGTCCATATGGCCCTTCAAATGGTAAAATTGCCCCATGATCCCTTCTAATGAAATGTTGGATATTGAATTAAGAATCCTAAAAAACAATAACAACATAATTTGGATCTATAAGATGAAATTTATTATTAAAACATTAGATGGACTTGAATCTGTATGAATTCAAATAGTTCTCTAAAATTATATTTAATATTTAAGCATTAATATTTCACACAAATTATGCACATTTTATATAAAATCAGTAAATGGAGTGTCTAATAAGTAGTGAAAATATTAATAACATCAGTTATCATGGAATAAATTTTTTTAATTATTCACGTTTGGTGAGGATGCATTGGTGGTGTCGTACTAGACTTTATTACTCACACCATTCACTGAAATCTCAATGTGTTTGAAGAATCCATGCATTGGGTTCTAGTTAAGGGAAAGGGACCTATTAATGATGGTTGATGTAAGGAGTATGGATACATCAGTGGTATTGGGATGTACTCTGTAGGATTTTTTTAAAGTTTTATGTATTTATCTTCTTTCACCTTATACTTTGGTTTGGCTTGCCACATTGAAATCATGTTTTATTTATTTGTATAACTTTTGTTTCATCAATTATTATAATTGATATTTTGTCATCAGATTAATATTTTTATTATTATATTGTAATATGTATTTTTTGTGTTTGTGTATGATTACCATAGGGTATATTATCTCCATTAATGGTGATTTGACCCTCACTGTTAGTTGGCATCCTCTTATGTATGGGGAGGTGCACATGAGGTCTTGTGGATCTTCGGCTCAGACCTAGTGGTTCAGGTTAAAGCATTACAAGTACCATTATTATTCCTCCATCCTTGTTGAAAAATTTCGATAAGAGATTCTTAAACCCTCTTATGTGTTTCAAAATTTACAAGGATTTTATTTGTTATGGACAATAAGGAATTAAATGAGGAAAGTTCTGGGTGGAGAATCTTTATAGAAAGGATTTTGGATTCTGTAAAATACTGATACTATATTTTATATTGTATAATTTTATTGATATTTCATTAACTGGTACCAATCAAAAAAAATTAATAAGGAAGAACGTTAATGGATGGGTAAGAGATCACTTATAGGGATCTATATGTAACTATCCTGGAACATAGATTATAACATACTTGAGGTAAACACAACTTAAGAAATCATGAAAGTATTAAACTATATGTATAGGAATCATAAAAAATGAAAAATGTGTTCTTATAATAGACGTTATTTAATATGATAATATCATAAGTAAATCCATTAGCTGATCACATTAATTAATTCACCATCATTCAAAGTTAGTTGGATTAGTGAAGGAGAGTTTTTGGGATCTATAGTGGGGACTTTTTCCACTTTCATCACTCCTGAGATCATAGAATGAAATTGATACCATGGTGATTAAATCAAGTGGTAATATGAACATGATGTTTTCATTTATTAGAGATTTAGTTCATAATGGGGAGATTCATTGGAATGATATCCAATAATCTTCAAGAAATTTCAATTGATTGAAAATTTTGGGATATTACATTGCACTGAAAATCCATAGAAAGTGGAAATAAATAAGTAAAATGAGCCATAGTAACTCATTAAAATATGATCCCATGTTTTGTTATTGTATGAAAAAAGGATTTATGAATAAATATTGTAGTGAATGAAGAGTCATTTCCAAAATATATGCATCCAAAATCCATATATTATTATATGATTTGTCTTATGCTGAGTGTTACATGATCAATTATGTATTGGATTATAGAATTTGTGTCTTATTTTCACTCTACATCCAATATAGTGAGTGTGATAAATTAAACTATTTAAATATATGGTAAGGAAAATATTATGTATAGTGGAGCTCTAAATATATTGGTAAAGGGTGATGCTTTTCTCTAGAAAAATAAATTAATCCTTTTATATGTAATGCTCTAACTCAAACCATGAAGTTTGGTCTAGAGTGCCAGAAGAAATCATACATGCCTCTCCATATGCAAGAGGTTGTCGACTAGTAGTGATGTTCTGAATGTTTTCAATAGGGAGAATATACCCTTGGTAATCATATCCCAACAACATAAATAAAAATAAATATAATAATAAAAATGTCAATCGGAATTCTATGTATCATAATGTAATGATGAAATGGAACCCATGTCATATAATAAACAAACCAAGATCCCAATGTGGAAATAAAAAACAAATTATGCAAGGAATAAGATGAAAAATAAGAAAACACCATGAAAATAATCTAATGTTTGTCCTAGTACCACTACCTGCTCTATGCTCCACCATTAAGCTATTTCTCATTGGACCCTTTCCTTTACATTGATCCTAAATTATGAAGTTTTCACATTCATTGAGATACCAATAGAGGGTGTGAGAAATAAAACCCAGTGAGACATCACTAATGGATTCTTATGATGTGTTAAAATATATAATAGGTGTATTATGTGATAAATATAAATGCATAAAAATTAATAAAAAATTATATATCGAGTACTCATGTTCTAACAAACCCACCATAAGCCTTAGTTTCACCTTACCTAGCTCCGATCCAAAAGGATAATCATAATAATGTTTTAAGTAACAAAGTGATAGCCAAAATTATAGTATACATATTTCTCCCCAACCTTAAAGAATCTATTTGGATTGGTCCACAAGGTTGTCACGTTCTTCCTCCACAATAGTTTGGACCTCAAGGTCATCATATCCTTTCTATACCTTGTGCTAGGCTACAAGGTCATCATACCAAAAATTTGCTGGCACAGGTCTACCCTCAAGCCCTTTATGCCCCTATCCTATCTTCTGGTCTATCTCTTTCATCATCATACATTGTGTTCACTATCAATCATGTTCAAACAAGTTATGATAGCATTAGAATCATATCAGAGAAACAAGTGTATAAAAGGGCCCCAAAAGGAAAAGAACTTCCTATCTAAAGATCATAGATGTAAACGTCATGGTTCTCCAAGAATTTAATCACCTAGATAACATATTCATATTAATCCATTCAAATCACTCTCTAATAATTCTTAAAATTGATTCCAATTATTTTAATTCAAAATAAAAAAGGAAAAACTCATATGATAATAGTTTATCTCTCCTATATAATTTCCAAAATATTAATTTAATATATTTCATGAGTAAAAATATAATTCACATAGAATAATTAACAAAACCAACATGTGATGATATTTTATCTCTTTAAAATAATTTCAAATTTAAAATGTAGTCATTATTTATAATAATTTGATAATTCCAATTTTTTACCATTTAAGAATTAATTTGAATTTTCTAGAAATATTAGGATGAACTAAATTTTTGAATTACACATGAAAAAATGGTACTATGAAATTACCCCATTAAAATTGATACACTATAGAGGAGAAATAAAAGCTTTTAGGAATACCTAAAAACAAAATAATAATCTGTCAAGGCTTCATAAATCTTGAAATTAGGAATTTTAGACTGCTTGAGAATAATAGGTGATCAAAATACAAGGGTAGGAGAAGTTCAGATATCTTAACAAGATTGTCCTAGAATTTTGGTTTACCACATTGAAACCCCCATATTAAAAATCACCATTTAACTTCTTTTTTGAATTTAAACATTATTTTTAAGCCTTTAAAACCTTCCAAAATATGTGTTATTAATTTTAAATGAGTAAATTAATTGATTTCCCATGATTTTTGGATTTAAAAAATAAAAAAGTGCATTACAAGATTTTCTTAGAAGAGGGGGAATGAAAATAGGGTTAAAAACTACCCTTACACCAAAAAGGGCACTACATAAGGGTAATATAGATTTTCTCTTATTTATCTCATAGATGTCCCATAAGGGTAGTAATTTTTACCCTCACATGTGTCCCCTGTCCTTACGCATTTCATAAAAGTGCCTAATTTACCTTACATGAATTGGAGACTATAATTATTCAACTTTTAAAAACAAGGGGTTACCCTTACATGGATCTTGAAGAATCCACCTTACCTTTACACAGCATTAGAATTACCCTTACACATCCTTTGAAAACATGATATTACCCTTCTATAGTGTATATAAACATTAATAAAATGGCATTAAACTCATAGAAAAAGTAAATTACCTTTACTTATCTCTTATAAACTAGAATTTGTATAGGTAGAATTAATTTACCTTTATATAGGCCCTATTCCATCCATAATGGTAAAAACTAAATTGAAATTTATTAAAATTTCACTTAAGGTAATAATAAATTAAAAACAAAAAAGTGGGGTTGGAGAATTTAAAATTTTAAAATGTTAATATTACCCCACTCTAATGACTTATCATCCATGATAAGTGTCTCTAAATGTATCATTTGAATAACTCAATATACTGAGATTGAACATTAGAACCACACTCCCATGTTTTCTCTGGGTATTTTCCATGCTTCCATAAAACTTGAACAAGTTCCCCTGCATTCCCCCACAACACCTTTTGACTCTAGTTTATGATTTGTACTAATATCTCCACAAAAGATGTGTCTTGTTCTACCTCAACATCCTCATAATCAATCACATGTTTGGATCATGCTTGTAACTCAGAAGATGAGAGACCTGGAACACATCATTCATACCTCTATATCATGGAGAAGTATCCTAATGGTAAGCCACTACTATGATAAGGCATGTGATCTCAAATGACCCAAAAAAATGTGATTCCAACATCCCTTTATTTAAAAAATGATGATCCCCCAACCAAGGTGATATCTATAAGATAACATAGTCCCAACAATGAACACCAAAGTTCATCTCCTCTGATCAACGTATGATCATTGCATATTCTAAGCAGTAAAATACCTCTTCTAAATTATCTACACTCTCTTAGAGGTCTCGAATACCATTCTAGAACCCACAACTACTACCCCAGTAGCCTCATACCAACAAAGAAGTGAGTGACATGACCTACCATAAATATCCTCATAATAGGTCATCTAAATCAAATCTTTGAAACTATTTCTGTATGCATACTCTAACAAGGCTATGTGATCAGACCAAGATCCTCTAAAAACCAAAATAAATGCCTCAATATTATCCTCCATTATTTGAATATTATGATTTGACTACCCATATTTATATGGATTGGGCCTTATGCTCAATATTTGACGAGTTCATACGATCGTCTATCATCCCTATCAAAACTATGGTGTAAAATTTGTGTCACTATTAGACACTATTATCCAGGGAACTCTATGTAAATTAATAATCTCATACACATAACACTTTCCCAAGTCATCTATATAAAATGTATCCCAAATTAGTATGAAGTGGGAGACAATAGTGAGATGATCCACAATCATCCAAATTGTGACACAAATCCTCTAGGTTCTTGGTAACCTCACCACAAAGTCCATCATGACACCCCCCCCCCAAATCCATAATGGAACATGAAGTGGAAATAGAAAACCATAGGGATGTTGGTGCTCAGCCTTAATCCTCTAGAGGTAAGGCATCAAGAAACAAATCAAAAAATTCACATCATCATCCCTAGCCGCTAGAAATGTGACCTAAGGTTATGTTACATCTTTATTGCTCCATGATGCACTTCCCACTTTGAGGTATAGAAAACTCTCATCATCTATTCCTTGATGGATGTAGAAACTATAACACTCTAATTTACTAGGATCACATCTTTGTCATCCAATGACCACCCAGTTATTGGGTCACCTCCAACTAGTTGTTCCGAAATCACAGTAAACTCTGTGTTAGATTACTAATGAGCTTTCTCCTGATCTACTAAAAAATATGTAATTAGTGTTGGAGAACATGACATTGATCCCTAGTACTCAAAAAAATGAATCCTCTAAATGTACAAAAATGTTATTAGGTTCTATTATCACTAGGAAGGTCATTCACTAAGATCTGAGATACCTACATCTAATGGATAAGAGAATCTGTAATGAATTTACCTTTAACTGGTGAATAGTTCATATCAAATTAGAAGTTCTACAGGTAATGTTCCCAACTGATCGGATTCAAACATAGATCCCATTTTGAGAAGATATATTTTAGGATCTTATGGTTCATGAAGATAATAAAACTCTCACCAAATAGATAGTATCACCCACACTTTAAAGTATAGGCCATAACTACCAGTTCCAATTCATGGGTAGCATATTTCTGCTCATGGGGTCACAACTAATGTGACCCATAAGATACTACATAATCCCTCTGCATCAAAACTAACCCTAAACCAACTCTTGATGAATAAAAATATATGCCATATACAATATTATTATAAAGAATAATCAACTCTGGATTATTAGTTGACCTCCACTTCAGCTCCAGAAAAACCTCCTCACATTGGTCTGGCCACTGAAATTTCAACCATTTCTTCATTATCATGGTCATAGGTGTTGACAAATAGGATAAGTAATATAAATTATAGTGGTTCCCCATTAAACCTAGAAATCTCCTGATTTTAAAACACGTTCCAAGGACATGTCCATGAAATCATCACCTCTACATTCCTATGTCCATTAGTATTCCAGTCTTAGAAATAATGCTCTCTAAGAATTTCACCTCCTAGATCCAAAAGTCACACTATAATATCTTGGACTAAAGTTAATGTTCTCGAAGTGTATTCATAATTAACTCAAGATATTTGGCATGCTGCATTGGGGTTTGTGAGAAAATGAGGATATAATAAATGAACACCTTGAAAAATGAGTCAATGGAAGATCTTGTTCATGAAATACATGAAAACTTCTGGCATATTCTTCAGTCTAAAAAACATCACCAAGTACTCATATATACCATACCTTCTCCTAAACTCTATCTTTGGAAAGTCCTCATACTTAACCTATAATCGGTGATATTCCAATCAATGATGAATCATAGTGAACAACCAAGATCCCCGAAATAGATCAAAGATATTTTCAATAATGAACTAAACTTTTATAAATTAAATTCCCTTCTGAATGAATAAATGTCTTATTATGTAATATGGTTATACAAAATACATTCCCTACATTTAATTATTTATTTTTTATCATGATAAAATATATAAATAAGTATCTACCATGCTTAAAATTTCATTAATCATCATAATATTTGATAATATATTCTTTCTAGAGTGGTAATTTTGACTAATATATGTTAAGGGTTATGATAACATCTAATTGACATAGATGAAAGAAAAATCAATTGTCTCAACCAGTTGAATCATACCATATGAATACCATTTGTTGGAGCTTTTAATGGAGATTGAATCACTGAGATTTTCTGTTGACCAAGCCCAAGATGAGATCCAAAAACTAAACCAAGATCAATACCATTTATAATATAAGTTAAATATCATAGATATAACAACCCAAACCGTATTCATTAAACCATCCTAAGAAAGTACCATCATCACACACCTTACCCTTAGGGAATATACTGGTGCAATATGGGTTTATGTATCTAGACCCTAGTAGTACGGATTTAAATATTTTATTTTTTTATAAAAATATTATTATATTTATCCCTGATCATTATTTCTTTATATATATACATGATTACATAATTAGCTTAATAAAAACTAGATTTTGATATAAAAAACCAAAATTTTATTTTTTAAAAATTAATATTTTCAATTAAAACACTCCTTTTGATAAATTCAAGATTTTTTAAATAAATTATATTTTTATGAAATATTCTTATTATATAATATTTATTTAAATATAAATAATAATATAATTTAATTAAGTCTCGTGTACTTTTCATAAGGGTCATATAGTTTTTTATTGTCGTAAAATGATTATTCTCTAAGAAAATAAGTATTTTTATTTAAAAGTGTAAATTATCATATTTAGAAAATTATTTTGTTAAAATAAATATTATTTTTGAAATCAAAAACATCAAAACTAATCAAATTTAAATTTTTCAAAATTTTCTAAGGGTGACAAAGATTTAAGTAAAAATTATATGTGATATGAATATACAATGTGTATTATGACATCATAATATACCAAAAGTGATTTAATAAATGATTTAAATGGAATAAGTAATAAAAAATATATCTACTCTTTAATATAATTTATTTTTTAATTTATTTGATTAATTTTATTATCTTGGAATGAATCCTCAAAAACCAATAATATAATTTTTGATTTTAAAAACAATTATTTATGAACACGACTCGCCTCCTCATCATGAATGATATTATATTAATGATTTCGGAATATAGACTAATAAAATATTGAAAACCACTCTCCTTTTTTAGGAACCATGTGAAAAAAACATAATAAGGTTTTTGGTTTTGATTATTTTATCACATAGAGTCCCAAACCTATGTTTAGGAATTAATAAAGAATTCCCATTTGTTTTACTGTAAATACCTACCCAACCTCCCATTCCTCTTCACTAGAAACTCATTTATATTGAATTTACTCTCCCAATTCCCCTTTAAATCCCTCACAAGGTATTTTCAAGCTCTTAGGAAGATCTTCTATAGATTTTATAAGTAACCCCTCAATTAAGGTATTCTTTACCTCCTCCACCTTATTCAAGTACTTTCCTTGTATTGAACATTTTTATTTCCAATTATTCATGTTGGAATATGTTTTTACACATCCATTTACTATAATTATTATTCCTAGATAATTATATACCACCTTTTACTCTCATTAAACCCTTCTATGAACCTTTATGAACACCTGTTATGATACTTAAATCATCCCATAATTTTCCATGTCAAACTTTTTTGTTGTGAATACCCATCCCCATTCCCAATCAAGGGTATTAGCCTATATTTAACTATACTTCATTATTTGTGGAATTACATGTATGTAATCCAAACTCCTTAATAATTTAATATAAAATGATAAAAGACATTCTTATGTTGTATGGTCAATATGGAACACAAATTCATGTACATGATATGGATTTGAAAAGTGGGACCAAAATTATATAGCCCCCCAGAATATTGGGTAATGTTTTCATCTAATGAGAAACTATGTATAGTGCATGAGGGTATAACCTAAAAACACTATATAATGATGACATAGTAGTTATCCTTGACTTATTCTTATGATTTCATATTTTATGTTGTCACATTATTATGATGCCTTGATTTTATCCTCTTATGTCATTCTTTGATGTTCATTTTTATTATTATGACCCATTTATGTCACCAGGATATTCTATTTGACTCGCACTTACTACTTTCATCAAACTATGCTTGGATTATTCCATTATTAGGCATTATATCTCATCCCTTTATTTTGTACATCTTTTGGTCATTGAGTGTATTTTTAGAAGATCAATATAGTTTTAAGTATGTGTTATGAGGTTTTTAAATAATATTATTTTATCTCTGTTTCAAGTTATTGTGATATATATCTAATTACCCAAAGAAACTAGGCTACTTTATCATTATGGATTTTATTATGTGTATCTTTATGTTATAAATCATGAAATAAAGTGTGTGTGATATATGGGTTTTCATAATTGGTATTATAGAAAGTTATAATTATATTTTGGGATTATGATTAGAAAAACATAGTGAAAACCATAGGTACGATAACATACATAGGAAAATATAAATAAATGTTGGTAATGTATGGAGTGAGTGGTTTCTAAATAAATTAAATTATTTTCTGGGTACTTATAGCAGATGTGGATCTGACATAGTTGTACATAGTGGTAGTAACCCTCAAAATTTTGGATTGGGTATTAACTCAATCATCACCTGGTGCACAACAAAGAGTCCTTGTTTCACATTTGTTTTGAATCTCTTGGGGGATATGGTTTTTTAAATCCATAATCTCATTATGAACCACTATGAATGGAACAAAAATGATTATGAAATTTAATATTGAGAAATAGATCATGGATAACATATATTGAAACCTATAAATTCATATTATAAGTAATATATGTCATTTATTATTTATTCCTTAAATTTTCATCATTTTCCTTTTATGTATTTAGCTGTTTCAAAAATTATCACCATTAATTTTCCCTTTATTTTTGTCAATAGTTGGAAATAGGAGGAATTGAGTTAACAAAAAATGTGATAGGAAATTTGATGACTACCCAAAATGAGATTTATAAAATTATGGTAGTAGGAGTTGAGAATCCTATTATAATACATACTCAATTTTTTCATGTTTTGTACAAATAATTGAAATAGAGGGAAAACACATATCCCCCTAAGAAAGAGTATGTTACAATAGACACCTTTATTTGATAATGTCTTTGAATTTCAATGGATCTTCTGATCCCTTAATCACAGAACAATGGATCAAATTCATTGAAATGATATTTTATATCATTCAATACTCTAATAAATATAATTTCATGTGGTTTTTTTATTTCATAGAGAGAGAGACTGATCAAAGGTGGATGTTGAAAAATAATATAAATCCTGAGGAAGAAATATTTGTAATGAACTATAAATTATTTATGAAAATATTTTATGATAAATATTTTCCAAACACTCTATGAAATAAAATAGATATGGAGTTCCTCAGACCCAATAGTAAGGAGGAAGAATTCATTAAGGTGTACAAAATAGACATTACAAGACTTGTATGATATGCCTTCATCTCTGTCATAGACCCTAAAATTAATGTTGACTAATTCTTCAGTGGCCTAAATCTGAATCTATGAATGTATTTATAGATTCAATACTTTGATAGTTATGAGTTAATTATCTGATGTTCCATCAAAGTCTAAATAGATATTGTAAAATCTCAAGGGTCCCATGGGTCTGGATATCGGAAGAAAATATTGGAAATTAATTCTGGTGGATCGATGGAGAAACATCATGGTGGTAAGAAATTCCAACACCTCACTTTTAAAAATCATTGGAAGGGACATGTTATAAATTTCCTAAAGGTGATAATGAAATGCTTTAGGCATTGTATGGCGGAGTACTTATCAAGTGAATGTTGACAAGACAAACTCACCAATGTGATGGATGAAAGTAATACTCCATTCAACTATCAAAATATTTTCCAATGTTTAAACTACATGGAGAAAGGATTATATGAAATCCAATGTAGTAATGTATGGTTTTTCAATGATAAAAAGTAAAAATAAATTTCAATTACTAGAGAGAAAGGGAAATCATATTCCATCACAACAACTCATGTGGATCCAAACAATGATGTAGTGAAAGGTATTATAGTTATTCATTCAATGATAGAAAATATACTATTTGATTTTGGTTCTATTCATTATTTCATATCATGAAAAATTAGTATAAATATTCAAAAACCGCTTCAAAACATGTAAATCATGTTATCTGTGATAATAGATAATGGATCAACTATTTTTTCTAAGGAATATAATTTCTCCCTTGTCAATATTTATAGGTTGAATTTCTTAGTGAACCTTTTGAAACTCCCTTTAATGGAATAAATTATTTTTCTAGGTATGGATTGAATTTCCTTGTATAGATCCAAAATAAATTGTTAGGAGAAGGAAAACACCCTCTATATTAAAAATTTTGATCTGATTCAAAAATAGAGTAGATAGATCAAATGATTGAGACTATGGAAAAGGTCATCCTTGATGACATTCCCACTATAAGAGAATATATTGATGTGTTCTCTGATTAATTGCATGGTCTTCCTCCAATTTTTTTGGTTGAGAACTCAATAAAACTTAAATATGGAGATTTCAAAATATCTATGAATCCATATAGAATGGACACTTTTGAACATCAATATCTGAAGAAGAAACTAGAGGATAATCTTGATAAAGGTCTTATACACCAAAGTATTTCACCATGGGGTGCACTTTTCCTTTTTATCAAGAAGAAGTATGGGTCAAAAATACTCTTCATTGAATATTGTGAGCCCAGCAAGATCATGATAAAGAGAAACTATCCTCTGCCATATATTAAATACTTGTTCTATCAACTATGTGGAGCCCAGTAATTCTCTAAAGGTGGATATTTGATTCAAATATTATCAAGTAAAGGTGAAGATGGAGGATATCACCAATACTATGTTTTATAAAATATACGATCTCTACGATTCCATAGTGATTCTATTTTGAAATACTAATGTTCTACCTATATTCATGGACTTAATGAATAGATTATTTAGGTATTACCTTGAAAATTATGTTGTAATATCTATAGGTGATGTTTTTATCTACTTCAAAAGAAAGTAGGAACAAGAGGAGCATTTCAATTATATTCTGAAGACCTTGGAAAAGGAAAATTTATATGAAAAAGTAAAATAAAAGAATGTTTTGAATGGATCATGTAACATTACTAGGTCATGTTATCACCAATAAAGTTATTTATATCAATCCTTTAAAGATAGAGTTAATTGAAGGATATCCCATACCAATATCTATAATAGAGATCCATATTTTATTTGGGTTGTATGGGTACTATCAATGATTTTTAAAAACTTGTCATGATTATCAAAAATGTTAACCAAGAGATCTCAAAATGAAGTAAAGTCTATCTAGACCTATGAATATGATGATAGATTTAAAGAGTTGAAGAAGTGATTAATCACTATACCTATAATCACATTACCCATAACTGGGTAAGAATTTTTTATAAACAATGATGCGACCAAAAAAGTCTTGGGTTGTGTACTTCAGAAAAATGAAAAGGTGGTAGCTTATAACACCGACCTATTAAATATATCTATATAGAATAATGAAATGTATGATCTATAATTAGCTATAGTGATCTTCACATTGAATATTTGGTGACATTATCTCTATATTGGGAAGTGTAATATATATATATCATAAAATCCTCAATAGTATATTCACACCAAATGATCTCAATATGAAACAACAAGGGTGGTTAGATATAGTCAATGATTATTATTGTTAAATCCATTACCATCCTTAGAATGTGAATAAAGTGGAATATGCTCTGAGTAAAAGGGATAAAACAACCCTATCCATAACGATAATTGAAAGGGATCCAATATTATTAGGTATGAGAAAGGATGGACATGTGAACCATGAAATGAACTTCATACCACCATGCTCAAGTAACTGTTCATCCATCCATTTTTAGATGATCTGGGAGGCCCAAAAGGGTGATAATGAGCTACATAAAAATGTAGCAAATATTCTAGAGTTCATCTTTTCTAAATATGGAATTATAAGGTGTGGAACATGAATATGTGTCCCATTAAAACTAGAACTAGAGAGTGAACTTCTGGATGATGCACATATATCATCCTTCTATATTCATATGGGAAGAAATAAGATGTATAGAGATATGAAGAAAAACATATAGTGGGATAACATAAAGAGGGAGATTCCAAAATTTGTATCTCGATTATTATTATGACAACAAGTCCAGGTTAAATGGAAGAAGTCTAAGGGTATGATGAAACCATTTCACATACCAGTATGGAAATGGGAAAACATAACCATGGATTTCATTATAGGACTCTCCAGGTCATTTAAAGGTAATAACCTTATATGGGTGGTATTAAATCACCATAAAATATTAACGTATTCCATAGTTATCAAAGAATATTTCTATCTTGGATAACTTACTAAGATATACATAAGATATGCGGTTAGATTAAATGGGTTACCACTCTCCATTATATCCGATTGAGATCTAAGGTTTACCTCAAGGTTCTAGATAAGAAATTAGAAATCATTGGATATAGAGCTAAATTTTATAATTGATTTTTACCCTCATCTAGATGGTCAACCTGTTAGAACCATTAAAACTCTATAAGATAAGTTGAGATCATATTCAATGGATTTACATGAATATTGGGATCAACATCTTCCCCTAGTGGATTTATCATATAAAAATATTTTCAATTAAAGTATTAAAATGGCACCTTATAAGGATTTATATGGGAAGAGGTGTAGGACTCCAACATATTGGGATGAAGTTTGAGAGAAGAAGATTATGAGACCTAATATTATCCAAGATATGTCTATGAAGGTACAAAATATTCAGCATCATATAAAATTCACATAAATTCAATAGAAAATCATTGCTGAAAATCATTGAAGTGATATAGAGCTTGAGGCTAGAGATAAGGTGTTCGTTCATATATCACCATGGAAAGAAATTCATGAGGTTTAGAAAGAACAGAAATATTAGTTCTAGATACATCATCCCCTTTGAGAGCATTGATCACATCTGAATTTTGGTATATCAACTAGAACTCCCACTAACCTATCACAAGTACATGATGTGTTTCATATATCCTTGTTAAGGAAGTAAAACCATAAATCTCACATGTACTGAATCTAGAGGTGGTACCACTAAAGATTGATCATTCATATGAGGAATATTCAATGAATATATTAGATCATATAGAAAACCTCTATGAAATAAGATGACTCATATGGTCAAAGAACTACAGTGGATCCACAAGTTTGAGGAGGTAACATGAGAACTGGATGAGGTGATGAAAAAAAAGTACCCTCATTAGATTAAGTGTACAAAATGAAATTTTGAAGGATAATTTTTTGTAGGGGGGAATAATTTAAGGTCTTAAACTTTTATAATTGAAATTTTATTCCTCATAAATAAATTCCTTGTTATGTAATGTGGTTATAGAAAACACATGAACTATATTTCAATTGTTATTTTTTATCAATAATAAAATATATCCATAATTTTTTAATGACAATAAAGGATAATTATGCATCATAACATTTTCTAACATATATGTTCAATAATGACCATTAAGATTAGTATATAATAAGGGTTATGATAAAATATAATTGACATAGAGAGAATAAGTGATGGCTGCAAACAATAGGATTGTACCCTATAAAGCCAATTTATTAGAAATTCTGAGGGATATAGAATCACTTGGATTTTCTCTTGATCAATCCCAAGATGACATTAAATAAATGAAACATGAGTGAAACTGATTATGGGATAAGTTAAACCTCATAAATTTCACTGCCCAAAAAATGTTCACTGAAGTACCCCAAAAAAGTACCACCATTGCACTCCTTACCTTTAGGAAATACACTAGTGTAATAAATATTTATGTATCTAGATCCTAGTAGTGTGTATTTATTTATTTTATTTTTTAATAAAATAATGATTATATTTATCCCTTTTATTTATAGGTGAGTCTTCAATGAGGTATTCTTGGAAATCCCACTTTGGGAATCCAAAAAGGCAACAAAAACACTTGCAATCCTGGAATAAAACCAATATCCATGAAAAGGATAATGAGTTACGGATCGTCAACTCACTAGATCCTTCTTAGAATCTCTTAGAATGAATAATAGAAATGATTTAGTGCTAATATAGTGAGATAATTACTAAAATAGTTCTTATTTATATTCAAAATAATTTCTCCAAAAAAATGGGCCAGAGACCTTAAATAGGCCTTTAGGCTCAGCCTTCCCAAGAAGCTAACTATTCTTTTACATACAACACACACATCAAAAAAGGAAGATGAAAAAAACAAAAGAAAAAGTTATATCACACAACCATAAAACTTCCACCATACACTTCACACTAAAAAAACTACTTAATTGACATGTATGATTTGATCTGATCATCCTTTTTGTATATGACGTATTTATGGATCGATGACTAAAATCCCTATAAATATTATAGAGCATAAATAATTTTAAAAATTGAGACTTATTTTTCTAACTCTTTCATTTTTATCTATTATTTCATGGTGCATTGGATTTGATCTCTGACAATATAGAAAAATTCATTATATCACTTCCATATAATTAGTTCTTCATGAATCATATCTGCCTCAAACGTGATGTCTGTTATATGTGTCATTTTTTCATTTTCATATCTCTATAGTTTATAGATACTATCAAATTATCTTCCAAAAATAATATACAATATTTACTTGTTTATTTTGACTTGATTAGACAAACACTTCATGAAATTTTCATTCACTCATAATGGATTTTATTCAAACAGAACTCTATCCAATATCCATTGCTAAACTATGATTCCATGAATGTTTTATAGACAAGTCCTTTAGTCTAGTGCCTTGGGTAAAGGTTCCCTAGAATGATCAATCTGTCTTATAATATCATATTTTCTATATGAATATCTCATAAAAAACTAGGATATGTATTATTAAGACCATCCATACCATCTATGGTACCCCGTTAAAGGTTTAATTTATTTTTTTAAATCCCATGAATTGAACTGTTCCCATTATAAAATCTTTCTGGAATTAGATGAACTCTTATAGATCTAATGTATTTTCTAGTATATGGAGCATCAGAATGCCTATTTCTGACATTCTTATAAAAACATTTCAAGACTAGATATTCTTCCACTCATGTTTCTTTAGTAATTTTAAATTTTCCAAGAAGACCATAAACTTGAAACTTCAGCTGAATTTCTTCAGTGATGATCATAATGATCATATCTCAATAAATATTTTTATATTCATCCATAAATTCTTCATATTCTTCAATAATTTCTAATATATGGTTTATATATATCTTGAATATCTGATCATATTTATTTTTACAAATCATATTATAAATAGTTGTGGAATTATTCATTGAATTATTTGGAATCCTTCAATAATATTAACATATTTTCTTTTCTATATTGGGTTCCTGATCTAGCTCCTCATCCAAACTCTCTTGATTATGTTTCTAATAAACATTCTTTCGACAATGTTCTTTATGAAAATTTTTCTTTTTTTCTTTTTCTTCTTATACTTGATCATCCCATCTATTAGAAATAATATTCTTTTTTCCTTTATAGCTCTCATCTATTTCTACCATCATGTTCTTATGATCCTTCATGTTTCTCAAAAAAAATTCAAATTGAGTGTTGTAATGCCCTTTATAACGACATAAAAAACATTCAATATGGATTTTAACCATAGAATTTCTATCTAGGGATCTTTTTTAAGCATTTCCAAGCTTTCAACATTCCTGGATAAGAAACATGTGCTTTCTGATCTTTCATCTTTTCTGGATGAAGATCCTTGCTTCTAAATAAGATTCTCTTATAGAGTACCTTTTCTTTTCTAGAGTCTATAATCCATTTCATTGATAACTAGGCATTCTAAAATAGAATGATTATCAATGAAAACTGGAAATCTATTTAATATTAAACCTTCTACCATTTCACCGGCATGATTATAAGTAGTATGTTGGTGTTTCTAGAATGACATTATCTTTTCCTTTAATATTATCTATATTAGAGTTAAAGTATGAAAATTCATTCCTCCACCACACAAATTATTCCTATGTAAACCTTTTTAATTTAATTCTTAGGAAACTGTTTATATAAGAACTATATATTCTTATAGTAAAATGTTTTCCCTAGAAAATATCATTATTCATAATTCTTTTAAGGACTATAATAAATTCTAGTTTATGGATAGGATAATTATTTTTTGCCTCATTTAATCATTCACTCTATAATATATAGATACTTTCATAATGTTTTTTACCTATATTTATGATAAAACCCCATTTGGAGTATGTTACATCTATTTCAAAGATAAGTTGATCTTCACTCCCATATAGATACTTCAATTCTATGTGGTTCTATGTTTTATGATTTAGAATTTTACTTAATTTAGAATCTTATTTTTTTTTCAATTCCAAGGGAACTTACAGAACACTTTTCTCTATATTGGAATATAAATTTTTTATAAATATCCAATTTATGATCTAGAATACCTTAATATACCAAGAAACACTTGTATCTTCTTATGATATGTATGTTCATCAGGGAATGTTTATAAATTCTCTGTAATATGTAGTTAAAGATTCTCTCTACTTACTGGGATCTTAAGTCATAATAATTCTATATTTTTTCCTCCAAATGATATTTCCTTCTAAAAGTTCTATCCATTATTTTCTAAAAACATTAGCTACTTGTTATAAATGATTGAAATGATATAATGTGTATCTACTAAATACGAGCACATCATCAATATAGACATTCATGAACTGTGATAATCTACTAAATTCTTTATCTATTCTCTTATATAATATTCCAATATCATTTTTGAGTCTAAATAGAATAAAAATTCATTCTATAATGGGAACTAGTGTTGTAAATGTTGTTAATAGTATAGTATCTTTATTGAACTTAATATTCCACTATCTAGACTTGACCCGAAATATACCATTCGCCTTTCATTTCTAATCCAACTTCTTAAACACTCTTGATTAAAAAGATTGTATCCATTATCATTTGTGGGAAAATTGTGATCATGGTAATAAATAACCATCCTGGTCTTACTATGTTTCTTCTCAGCATGATTCATTACCATTAATGGTGCACTCTTATGAAGTCCTTCACTATACCTAAATAATAGAATATTAGTTAGTCTTGGAATCTACTTCTCAAATTCCTTGACCATTACATCAGGATATGATATTTTATTTTTCATCTGATCTCCATGTTAGGATCTTTATGGGTGATTTTATCTTCTAGAATTTCTTTTTTCTATTTTAGAGGGTTTTCTGGCCAGTTTTCTAATAAATAACCACTTATCTTGGACACTTCCACTTCTTCATTTTTCATCAATAAATTTAATCCAACCTATTCATTCCACTGTTCAATATTTATATGGTATTCCTTATCCTCATCTTGATATTTAACCACTTCTATTTTAGATAATTTATTTTCTATAATCGTTCTAGTACTTCCAAAATTAGTTGGAATCAAATAATTATTGAGGATAATTCCTTTTAAAAATATTGTTATATGATGATATCTTCAAATTAATTTGTTTACAATCAAGAAGTCATCTAGAAATTGATAAATAAATAAAATCATGTTATCCAAAAATATTATTCCATTGAGTTTAATTTAAAAATTATTTTCTACTACTTGAATCATAATTATTTCATTGTTACCAGCTGTAAATTAAAACTCTATGGATTCCCATGTTACTCCTGAAAATCATATTCTTATGCAAGAGAAGGTGCGTCCAGTATCAACTAGGGTTGTACATGCAATTCTACCAATACATAGACTTACCAATGTAAACTATTACTCTATATCATCACTGAGTAATGAAGATCTCATATATCCTACATGATATTCATTATCCACATAGATATATAATTGAATCATCATTTTTCTAACTATCCTTTGGTAAATTGATGTTCTAGGTTGTTCCTCTAAAGTACCTATATCCTTACCAATTGAAATATTTGGATTCTCTAAAGGTTTCTACAATATCTATGATTTAAGATCTTCTTATTTCAAATCTAATTGTCTAGATTTTGATCCTTCTGATGTAAGTTCCTTTTCTTCTTCTTTGATCTCAAATATTACATGTTTATTGATAAATTATTTATCCACATCTATAAGTAGTAACGTTTACCTTCTCTCTTCCCCTAGATTAGGTGAACACTATTCTCTAGGATATGTTAACCACTTAGGTTTTACTACCTACAGTGACATTTCTATAAATAATGTTCCTCCATCTTGGAAATTATGCCTAAATCTTTCGACTCCCTTCTTTAGATATGGTCTTCCAGTTTTTTAGACCTTTATATAAAGGTGAATAATTACTATGACACATAATTTATTGGGTTAACATCCCATTGGATTCTTCTATTTCTTCATGTTGATCTTTAATTCCAAATTCTTACTAATAATTTTTTCCATATCACTACTAGAAAAACAGGTATTTGCGACGGGTCATTTGCGACGGGATCCCGTCGCAAATGGCTTTTTGCGACGGGGGCCCGTCGCAAATGGCCCGTTGCTGAAAACGGCGTCGCAACAACCGTTATTTGTGACGGGCTCGTCGCTAAAACATTTTTTGCGACGGGTATTATTCCTATCGCAAATAGTCTTCGTATATTTGTAAAAAAAACTTTTAAAATAGTTTTTGCGACGGGTCCCGTCGCATATACCTGTTGTGACGGGCCCGTCGCAAATAGTTATTGCGACGGGCCCGTCGCAATAACTATTTTTTTTAAAAAAAACTATTAATAAATACTATTTGCGACGGGACCCGTCGCAAATACTATTTTAAAAAAAAATAAAAAAAATATTAATAAATATAATAATAATACTATTTGCAACGGGCATTGTATCCCGTCGCAAATACTATAAAAAATAAAAAAAATAAATTATTAATAAATTATTTTAATTAATATAATAATAATCCAATTATAATTCAAAAATAAAAAATAATAAAATATTAATAAATGATTTTAATTAATATAATAATAGAATTATAATTCACAAATAAAAATAATAAATTATGTTAATTCATATAATAATAATAGAATTATAATTAAAAAATAAAAAATAATAAAATATTAATAAATGATTTAATTAATATAATAATATTAGAATTATAATTTATAAATAAAAAAAATATTAATAAGTTATTTTAATTAATATAAAAATAATAGAATTATTTTACATTCAAATATTAAAATAATTCAAGTATTACAAAAAAATATAATTAAATTATAATATTATAAAATTTTAATATATATATAATTTAATATTATAAAATATAAATAATAGTATTATTCATATTAATATTGTTATTTAAAAATATAATATTATTAATATTTTATAATGAGATAGAAACTACGAATAGAAAAAAATCATATTTTGATTTCACAAATTTTATAACATAAATACAAACTCTAATCTGAAGGAAGGGGGGAGGTGGGGGATCTGCAGATGGTGGTGGAGGAAACTCCATCCCTAAAGCATGAGTGAGTCGGCGCATGTACTCCATCTGCTCCTGATGTTGCTGCTGCCACCGACTCGTCTGCTCCTCGTACAGCTGCTGCTGGCGTCGACGCTCCTCCTCATGCTGCTGACGCATCTACTCCTGCTCCTGTCGGAGACTCTCTATCAGTGCAGTCTGAGATCGCAACTGATCCTCATACAGTGTAGTAGAAGAAGATGCACGAGCTCCTCTCGAGCTGGACGCTGACATCGCAGCACTGCCATAATAATCTTCGGGAGTCAGTCGAGAGCTGATACCAACTACCCGGCCCTTCTCGAAGGCATACTGGGTGGCCTGCATCCATGTCGCCTCATCAAACTGACGGCCAGTGGTCTGATCTGATGACTTGGCCTGACTCTCAGGTCGGGCCTGTGACGTTGCGGCCTCATATGACTCCTGTAGTTGCAATTTAAAATTAAAAGTGTGAATATATTATATGCAGTTAATTTTTAAACTTGAAAACAAATAATACTGACCACGATGTGATGCTGACGATCACCTCTGAGCTCCCCAGTAGCAGGATCACTATACATCCTCTGATATACGTCGTACTCCGTAATATCGGGGTGCTCGACAGCCTATAAGAATAAAAAATAAACTGTTAATATTTATAGTTATATAAAATATTTATAAAAAATGTACGTACCAGATGCTTTCTATGAGTACTGAAAGAACGACTCCCAGCTCGATGAGTCACCTCCTGTCTCCCCCGATTATGCCTCCCCACCGATGATCTACTCTGAAAGGCACCACTCAACTAGTGCGCACATAATCCATCCCATACATGGGATGAAATGTACTCTGGTCGGTGTGCTCTACATGACTCGTCAAAATCTGACACTCCTGCTTTCTTCATGGCAGCTTTTCTTAAATTGTGCAAAAACTGACGAAGGCGATCACGCATGGACACCTCCCATGCCTCGTGGATGGCGTCACGCATGGTATCCTCGATCGGATACCATAAACCCTACAAATAAATCAAAATATCAAGTTAGAAATGAAATAATTTTCAAAATAAAAATTATTTATTTACGTACGTACCAACCAATGGCCGAACATGGCCTACTGCACATCAATGGGAATCTGCTCCCATGTGATCCATGGCTAAGAGAAATAGTTGCGCAAAATAGCGCTGCCCTGTCCGACTGCTATATGCGAAAAACTGTAAAAATAATAAACATTTATTATTTGAATAGATTAATGAAATCTTAGTCAAATCCACAGGTTATCACACAGGTTATCACACTTCCGTGTGCGCGGATCAAACCCAAGACGTGGACTTCGCTCGAAGACGGGGTCAGGAATCATCAATCGTGCAAGACCGCGCCCCCTCCGCGTACTCCCTAGAGCGCCTGCAGGATGAGGGTCATCTGCCAGCAACTCATCCGCATCGAAAGGTAGGTCAGCATCCGCCAACTCACGAAATGTGGCGTCGTCCATCTGAAACAGAAAATGTTAATGTTAGAAAATAATTGATAATTACTATTATATATAGATATATACATATTATGATTGTATATAAATACCATGGAATTCTATAAGTGTTCATCTTCATCATCATCTTCATATATGTCAATGTCATCTTCATATTCCTCCTCAACATCATCGATATCCATTTGAGTTACAGTTGCTTCATCTCTTACCATTTCAAATTCATATGTGACATCATTAACATCATCGTCATCACCGACTCTTAAATGTGGGGTGTCGTCATCGATACTCATGTATCTTTGTAAAAAAATATTGATTTTGAGTACTCTCTTGAAAAACCTCAATTCTTTGCACATCAGTGAAAGCACATTCACTTTGACTAAACTGATTGTCTCGAATTTTGATTTTTATTACACTCCACCAATCAGTCAAGTCTCTTGATGTAGCACAGTACTTTGCGTAATAAACTTGATATGCCTATTGAGCCAATAAGAATGGTTCATTTTCTGCGAGAACACTTTTACATTTAATATCGATGATTCCATGAGTCGGATGAACACGCACGCCTCTCTCTGTATCCAACCACCGACATTTGAACATGGTTATGTAATGTTGTCCAAGATAACAGAGTTCAATGATTTCATCAAGTATGTCATAAAAGTCAACTTCATTTTCTCGATGATGAGATCCTCTCAAGCTAACTCCACTGTTCATTGTTTTTTTCGATTCCCCATATGCATGTGTGTGGAATCGAAATCCATTCACCACATATGCATTATAAGTTTTAACAAGTTTGGAAGGTGGGTTACTCAATACACACAGCCGTTTGTCAATTTTATCAGTATGTCGAGACACCTGAAAATTTGTGAAATAATTATCAATATAGTAAATTATACATTGAATGAGTTGCTAAAAGATAAAGAATTTATGTTACCAGTTTTTGAAACCACTGAGAGAAATTTTTCAGTCGACGTTCTTCGAGAGCAGCTGCTGTAATTTGTGGAATTTGTTTCTTGATATGATTATCATACAACCTATAAAAACCAAAGTTATTTACTGTAACATAAATGATAGAATAATTGATATAAACACTTACAGTACAATTGATGTCATCTCTTCACAGTTGAGCAGAACATACGTATGAGCTCTATGATGTTCATCATCTGAAAGCCAGCGTTCATAAACTCCACCAAAACCAAGCTCTGACTGGTTGAAAACAGATAATTGATTGTCGATTTCATCAATATTCCTCTCGTTCTGTCCCATTCGGTTGTGTTTTGAAGGATACTCAGATTCAAAATAATGGGAGCAGAAAAAAGATATTTCCTCTTGCAAATAAGCTTCTACAATAGATCCTTCAACAAATGCTTTGTTGCGTACTTTTCTTTTCAATTTTTGCATGCATCTTTCAAATGGGTACATCCATAGAAACTATACCGGACCTCCACATTTGGCTTCATATGGCAAATGTAACATCAAATGTTCCATTGAGTCGAAGAAAGACGGCGGAAATATTTTTTCTAGTTTACATATAATTACAACAACATCTTTTTCAAGTTTTCCTAGAGAATCATAATCTGCCGTAGCCACACAAATTTCCCGAAAAAATGAGACATGTCTGTTATGGAATCCCAAATAACAGAATTCAACAGACCTCTTAATCCAATGGGTAGAAGTCTCTCCATTATAACATGACAATCATGACTTTTTAATCCAGTAATATGACCATTCTTTACACATCTACCCAAATTGGAAGCACAACCATCTAGAAGTCTCAAATCTGAAATCCACTGACAAAATAATAAACGGTTTTCTTTAGATAGTGTATAAGATGCTTTTGGTTTCAGTAACCTTTCTGTTCTGACATTCTCAAATAGTTCCAATTCTGGACGCCTGCAAATTTGGGCAAGATCTAAATGTGCATTTACATTGTCTTTACTCTATCCTGGCATATCCAAAACTGTATGAAACAAATTATCAAAACAGTTATTCTCAATATGCATGACATCTAACATGTGTCGGACCAAAAAATCAGAACAATATGGCAAATCCCAAAATATGCTACGTTTAATCCAATTGTGTTCTTTCCCAAAACCAGAAATTTTCTTTTGGTTTATTGTGGGACCAAAAGTGATGGGAGGTAATGAAAATACAACTTATTTTAACTCCGAACCTGATAGAATTTTTTGAGGTCCATCCCTTTCAATTGTTCCTTTTCTGAAATGAGATCTGTTTCTGCGAAAAGGATGATCAGCTGGAAGAAATCTTCAATGACAGTCAAAATAACAAGGTTTCTTTCCATGAATGAGCATAAATTCTTTGTTCTCTCCCATACAGTAAGGAAATGATTTATGACCATGTGTACTCCAGCCAGATAACATCTCATAAGCCGGGAAGTCACTTATTGTCCACATCAATGCTGCTCTCAGTATGAAATTCTGTTTCGTTGCAACATCATATGTACTGACACCTATACTCCATAATAAATTTAATTCATCAATAAATGGCTTCAAATAAACATCAATATTTTTCTTCGGATGTCCTGTAATTAGTAAAGTCAAAAAGATATATGTCTCCTTCATCAACATCCATGGAGGTAAATTGTACGGAGTTAAAAAAGCAGGCCAACATGAATATTGACTACCATAAGATCCAAACGGACATAAACCATCAGTGGAAAGGCTCAGTCGAACATTTCTAGCTTCTAAAGCAAAGGATGGATGCACTCTATCAAAATGTTTCCATGAATCACCATCGGCTGGATGATTCAAGATTTTATCTGTTGAAATATTCTCTTTATGCCATGAAATCATTGTCGTTGTATTCTTAGACATGAATAAACGCTGAAGTCTGGATGTAAGCGGAAAATATCTCAACTGTTTTACAGGAATCAAACCAGACTTCCTGTGTTGTCCTTCTTTATATCTCAGTTGCCCACATGTGGGACAACTATCCAACGACTCATTTTCCCTAGAATATAAAATGCAGTCATTTGAGCATGCATGAATCTTCTGACAAGTAAGTCCCAAATTTCGAACCAACCTCTTACTCTCATAGTAATTTGCAGGTAAAACATTTCCTTCGGGTAACAGTGTTTTAAGAAAAGAAAATATCTGGTCAAAACAGGTGTTTGACATTCCGTTATCTGATTTGATAGCCATAAATTTTGCAACTACTTCTAATTTGCTCATCTTGCAGCCATGATATAATGCATCCTCAGCAGACTTCAACAACTCATAAAATTCAGACGGTGCCAACTCAGGATTTGAAGCTATATCAGCTGGAGTTTCTGTATGTTGAATAGATGAACCTGCAACATCATGTACTAAATCTTGAAACCGGGATGGATCGGGAATCAAGTTGGTATCACCTGCTATGGAACTGCGTTCACCGTGTTGATACCAAAAAACATAATCTGGTTGAAAACCAAAACGCAAGAGATGTTCTCCCACTTTGTCAAACGTGTCAAACGTTCTCAATGCACATTTTCTGCAAGGGCATTTTATTTTGTCTTCTGAAACAAATTCTGGATTTGATGCCGCAAATGATAAAAAAGCCTCCACACCCTCTACATATACTGGATTTAAACCAGAACCATTTGGATTTCTACGTTGATTTATCCATATGCGGTCACCTAATAATGATTGTTGATGACCTCGTTGTTCCATATTTCTCTATAAAATATAAAAGCATTACTGGTTTTGAATAATTTGTTAGAAAAAACATTCAAGCTAGGATAATTATAGAGTTTAGATCATACACAACTGACGCAAACTTTTTATTGAGATAGACCTAAAAATTGACCCTTTAAGAATTAAATATGTTGAGAATAAAGCAAAACATGTTACAAATATTAATAATTTTAATATTATAAAAATTTTATATTATTTTCATAGTACTAATATTATTGGTAATTAATACTAATTATTGGTAATTATTATTATTATTGGTAATTATTGGTAATTATTGGTAATTATTGGTAATTATTACTAATTATTGGTAGTTATTACAAATTATTGGTAATTATTAATAATTATTTTTAATACTAATTATTGGTAATTATTATTAATTATTGGTAATTATTACTAATTATTGTTAATTAATACTAATTATTGGTAATTATTACTAATTATTGGTAATTATTACTAATTAATACTAATTATTGGTAATTATTGGTAATTATTGGTAAGTATTGGTAATTATTGGTAAGTATTGGTAATTATTACTAATTATTGGTAATTATTACTAATTATCGGTAATTATTACTAATTATTGTTAATTATTACTAATTATTGTTAATTATTACGAATTATTGGTAATTATTGGTAATTATTACTAATTATTACTAATTATTACTAATTATTGGTAATTATTACTAATTATTCGTAATTATTATTAATTATTACTAATTATTCCTAATTATTGTTAATTATTACTAATTATTGGTAATTAGTACTAATTAATTTTAATTATTACTAATTATTGGTAATTATTACTAATTATTGATAATTATTGGTAATTATTGGTAATTATTGGTAATTATTGGTAATTATTGGTAATTATTGGTAATTATTGGTAATTATTGGTAATTATTGATAATTATTACTAATTATTGGTAATTATTGATAATTATTACTAATTATTGATAATTATTACTAATTATTGGTAATTATTACTAATTATTGGTAATTATTACTAATTATTACTAATTATTATTAATTATTGGTAATTATTACTAATTATTACCAATTATTGGTAATTACTGGTAATTATTACTAATTATTGGTAATTATTGGTAATTATTACTAATTATTACTAATTATTGGTAATTATTACTAATTATTGGTAATTATTACAAATTATTGGTAATTATTACTAATTATTGGTAATTATTACTAATTATTGGTAATTATTTGTAATTATTGGTAATTATTGGTAATTATTACTAATTAATACTAATTATTGTTAATTATTGATAATTATTACTAATTATTGGTAATTATTACTAATTATTACTAATTATTACTAATTAATGGTAATTATTACTAATTATTACTAATTATTACCAATTATTGGTAATTATTACTAATTATTACCAATTATTGGTAATTATTACTAATTATTGGTAATTATTACTAATTATTACCAATTATTGGTAATTATTGGTAATTAATAATAATTATTGGTAATTATTACTAATTATTGGTAATTATTACTAATTATTGGTAATTATTACTAATTATTCGAAATTATTACTAATTATTCGTAATTATTATTAATTATTACTAATTATTCCTAATTATTGTTAATTATTACTAATTATTACGAATTATTACTAATTATTATTAATTATTGGTAATTATTACTAATTATTATCAATTATTGGTAATTATTGGTAATTATTATTAATTATGGGTAATTATTGGTAATTATTGGTAATTATTACTAATTATTGGTAATTATTACTAATTATTGGTAATTATTACAAATTATTGGTAATTATTACTAATTATTGGTAATTATTACTAATTATTGGTAATTATTGGTAATTATTGGTAATTATTGATAATTATTACTAATTAATACTAATTATTGTTAATTATTTATAATTATTACTAATTATTGGTAATTATTACTAATTATTACTAATTATTACTAATTATTGGTAATTATTACTAATTATTACCAATTATTACTAATTATTACCAATTATTGGTAATTATTACTAATTATTGGTAATTATTACTAATTATTCGAAATTATTACTAATTATTCATAATTATTATTAATTATTACTAATTATTCTTAATTGTTGTTAATTATTACTAATTATTGGTAATTAGTACTAATTATTACTAATTATTACTAATTATTACTAATTATTGGTAATTATTACTAATTATTACCAATTATTACTAATTATTGGTAATTATTGGTAATTATTGGTAATTATTGGTAATTATTGGTAATTATTACTAATTAATACTAATTATTGGTAATTATTGGTAATTATTACTAATTATTGATAATTATTACTAATTATTACTAATTATTACTAATTATTACTAATTATTACTAATTGTTACTAATTATTGGTAATTATTACTAATTATTACGAATTATTACTAATTATTACTAATTATTACCAATTATTGGTAATTATTATGAATTATTACCAATTATTGGTAATTATTGGTAATTAATACTAATTATTGATAAGTATTACTAATTATTGATAATTATTGGTAATTATTGGTAATTATTGGTAATTATTACTAAGTATTGGTAATTATTACTAATTATTGGTAATTATTACTAATACTTGGTAATTATTACTAATTATTCCTAATTATTACTAATTATTCCTAATTATTACTAATTATTGGAAATTATTAGTAATTATTACTAATTATTGATAATTATTAATAATTATTACTTATTATTGGTAATTATTACTAATTATTGGTAAGTATTACTAATTCTTGGTAATTATTACTAATTATTGGTAATTATTACTAATTATTGGTAATTATTACTAATTATTGGTAATTATTACGAATTATTGGTAATTATTATGAATTATTGGTAATTATTACGAATTATTGGTAATTATTCCTAATTATTGTTAATTATTACTAATTATTGGTAATTAGTAGGAATTATTACTAATTATTAGTAATTATTACTAATTATTGATAATTATTACTAATTATTACTAATTATTGGTAATTATTACTAATTATTACTAATTATTACTAATTATTAGTAATTATTAGTAATTATTGTTAATTATTACTAATTATTGGTAATTATTGGTAATTATTGGTAATTATTGGTAATTATTCCTAATTATTCATAATTATTCATAATTATTCCTAATTATTTCTAATTATTCCTAATTATTCCTAATTATTCATAATTATTCCTAATTATTTCTAATTATTCCTAATTATTCCTAATTATTCCTAATTATTCCGAATTATTACTAATTATTAATAATTATTGGTAATTATTGGTAATTATTGGTAATTATTGGTAATTATTGGTAATTATTCCTAATTATTACTAATTAGTGGTAATTATTAGTAATTATTACTAATTATTGATAATTATTAATAATTATTACTTATTATTGGTAATTATTACTAATTATTGGTAATTATTACTAATTATTGGTAATTATTACTAATTATTGTTAATTATTACTAATTATTGGTATTTATTACTAATTATTGATAATTATTACTAATTATTGGTATTTATTACTAATTATTGGTAATTATTACTAATTATTGGTAATTATTCCTAATTATTGGTAATTATTGGTAATTGTTCCTAATTAGTAGTAATTAAATGAATAATTACCAATAATTAAGAATAATTACCAATAATTACGAATAATAACAATATCAGTATATTTTATTATTAATATTAAAATAATATAATTTTTTAATTTTTATATAATTCTCCTTTCATCTGTGTGTTTTCTATCTCCACATACAAATAATACATGTGTAGACAGCAAACACACAGATGAAAAGAGAATTGTATATATATAAAAATTATATTATTTTAATATTAATAATAAAATATACTAATAATATAATAAAGTTATTATTCCTAATTATTGGTATTTATTACTAAATATTAATATTTATTCTTAATTATTTGTAATTATTACTAATTATTCCTAATTACCATTTAAATATTAACAATGAATACTAATAATTTAAATTTATTAAATAACAAAACAATGTAAACATAATTAAATTACAACTAATTAAGAATAATTAAAACTAATAAAAAATTAAAAATAAATATTAAATTAAAATGAACATAAATACCTTGAAAATTGGTCTGCTCTGATCGTTCTTCGAAACATTAATATCAACTCCGAAGGAAAAAATTAAACTTGAGAAAAACTAAACTTTTGAAATAAAACTTTGAGAAAAAAAGAAGAGGGAATTTGAGAATGATTTGAAAAAAACGGATGGGGGTATTTATAGGTTAGATTATTTGCGACGGGACTCCCGTCGCAAATAGTATTATTTGCGACGGTACCGGTCGCAAATACCTTAGCCATCATTTATTACGGTCAACGGTTAAATAGTTATTTGCGACGGGTCCCGTCGCAAATAACCACCTGCCGACATACTATTTGCGACGGAGGAATATTCTCGTCGCAAATACCTTTTACCGCCGCCGGTTATTTGCGACGGGAATATTCCCCCGTCGCAAATAAGTTTCCCGCGATTTGGCGCGCAAACCGCGCCAGTCCTTTTGCGACGGGGAAAGCTATCCCGTCGCAAAAGGCTACTTATTTGCGACGGGAAAATAACCCCGTCGCAAATAAGTTTTTAACAGGACTATTTGCAACGGGATTTATTCCCGTCGCAAATAACCCGTCGCAAATTCCCATTTTTCCCGTAGTGTATGTACTATATGAAAAATTTGTATCACTTTTAACCATGCATTACATTCATGTAGATTTTCTATTGCCCATCCTAATAATTCATTGGATAAGTTATCTATGTTTTCATATTCCACTATAATTAGGATTGGTAGATCTTGTCTTTTTCTGACTATGGGATCTACTCTAATCTGAATTATTCAAAAATAAACGTACTTATAAATTTCATGGATTACCTTAATAACACGTTCTGGTTTTTGTAAAGGAATTGTAAATAATCCTATATTTTTTATACACTTTGACAGTCTCTTATTCATCAAATATATTTATCTTTCCTCAATATAGTACCCTAAGAATTTTGGTATACCTTCGACAAAATAACTCTATAAGTTTTTCATTCTTAAAAATCTCTTCTTCTAAAAGGATTTTAGTCTCTTATGAATTCAATATATCATCTTCCATTTCCTATCGATTTACTATCTCTAGAGTGTTTTTTAGTGAACTAGCCCTTTATTTATTCAGATATATTTGAATCTACCTCAATTTATGTTTGGATTATTTCCTTCTTCCTCGCGTGAGTTAAATTCTTCCATCATTGAGTATTGTAAATATAATTAATATAAAATCTCATCATTTGATTCTATATCTTCTCCCCATATAGGCTCAAACAATAATTCTAATGAATCTTCCATCATTATTGTTTTGAGACTTCCTCTTATTCTTTATGCATTTGGGAAAGTGTCAACTATGTGAATATTCTTCCTATAGAACTGACCACAATCAAAAATAGATATATATTTTCCTTAATGACATCTGGGATAATTCCCATATTTTGCATTAATTTTTTCTCTCACATCCTTCTGGATTATATTTTGTATAATATATTTATTATATTTTTCTGGGTTTCGTCTTAAAATATAATTTATGGTTGGTTTTTACCAAATAATTTCTAGACATTCTTGTGGGATATATTTCATTCACAATATCAATCTTCACACTATGTTCTCAATGATTTTTTTGGCTCTCCCTATGCTCCTTCCTGATTTAACCACACTCATATCATCTTATAACACCCTCTAATTTTGGGAAATAAGAATAAGTCATATATGGAATATTTCTTACATCATACAATACATGACTCATATACAATAGAGTCTTGTCACTTTCATTTTTTTCTTCTCCAACTCCCATAGTATCCTCTAAATCTGCACTTTGGGATATATGAGTCTTCAATGCTTGTTGAACAATTCCATGTCGGCTTCATGGATGTTTTTTGATAAAAAGTTCTAAATAATATACTTTATCTCTTAGTCTAATAATATAATACCAATTCTGAAATTCAAAAATATATTCTTCAAAATAACACATGTCAAAAAAATTAATATTGGTTATAGTTGTCCTATATTTTTTTACCAAATATCCATCAAAATTGACCAGTGAATTTACCTTAAACTCTTACATAAGAAAATTATCTACTATTAGTATAACCTCTAATAAGAATGAGACATATTCTTGGACATCGATTCTCACTATTGAGAGTCTTAACAACATATCCCAAAATAACCCTGCAATACCTATCAAGGTATCTCTTACAAAATTGAGTTCACTATATATGGTCCATGATTTTATTTAATTTATAGAATATATTATAAAACTTCTAGATCCCATTCATCTATGAATACTCCAGGATATATTTCAGAATCAATATTATGGATTGTTCCATGATGTGGAACACTTCTATATATGTCTTACTTGGCCTATATTCTTTCTAAATATAGCTAGGATATGAGTGGTTGGATTTCCTATTTCACTTATGAAACAAATTCTTTAACTCTCCTTTATTACATTCCAATGGGATTGGATTTTATGATATCACCTTAAATACTGGCTTGGCTTTCAAATTTTTTCAACTGAGACCTTAAGGGGGAGATAACTTAGATTATTTCTTTTTCTTCTTCTATTTGAGTCTAATTTGTTGTTTGTAAGAACCCGGTTCTTATTTTTGAGGTACAGGCTTATTGTTTTCTCCTTTCCTTAAGTGTTTTTGAGAAAATAAAGAAAATGGGGAAAAATCCTAAATTTTCGGACTACACGCAATGTAATTTTCCACACACCATGTACTTTTGGTCATGTGGGATGAGTACACAGGGCATGTAGCCATGTCGGTGATGAAAGGTGTAAAAACCGACTACACGTTGTGTAGTTTGTATTTACACGCCATGTAGTCAGTCGGCAGGTGAATAGTAAGGCAGTGGGAGCAGCCGCTAGCTGGGTGACAATACACGCCGTGTAGTCGGGAATACACACTATGTACGCATGTTGGCGGATGAACAGTTTGGCGGTGCCACCAGAGGAATAGTTAAATGAGGGGAGTACACGTTGTGTAGTCAAAAGTACACACCGTGTACTTTGTTTTTTCGCTTAAAATGGGCAGTAGCCAACCCTATTCACAGGATTGGCTTAGAACTAGATGGGAGCTCGGGAGAGGATGGTCGAACCTTCATGGATCTCCAGATCGAGCGTCGGGAATCTGTTTCCGCTTCCATTGATCACGTTGGAACTGCACGGGTAAGCCCTCCCATCTTCTTGTGTAGTTCTTGACAATTCTTCCTCTAATGGAATTTATTTGAGGTTGAATGGTAATTCTTTTACCTCAAATCTATGATGTTCATAGAATTTTCAGAAGGCTTTTTTTGGGTATACCGTTCTTGGGTGTTTAAGGTAGCTGGCTTGGTGTTTAAATTCCAAATGTTGTGCGTTTTGTGTACTATTGAGATACACGCCCATGAATGGGGTGTCGTATGGTTGAGGCCTTGTTGAATTAAATACATAGAATTGATTCGGTAATTTAAATGTGATAATATACTGTTTTTTGGGATCACTGTTTGGATCCAGGACCACCCAGGGGGTGCGTTCCTCGGTTTAGTCGTTTGTCCAGGATACCCAAGGGTATGCCGTTATAATAATGATTATATAATTTCCATGAGAGGAATTGAATTTTGTGTTTCATGTGTATTTCTTGTTTACATATTGGTAATGGCCTGATTACTTGTTTATCCTGAGGTTAGTTTTGTGATTAGCATGTGGGTAATTTACTACTTAGCCTGTGGGAAACTTCTTCCGTGCCTGTGGACAGTTGATTCTGTGCCTGTGGGCGACACCTCGTACGCCTGTGGGCAATATTTGATATTCCTATCGGTAGATTCCTGTATTTGTATTCTCTTTACCTGAGGTTAAGGAGTTACATGTTTGAGGACTCTGGCTATTTACATAGAATATTCACTTTGGTGATATATTAATTTGAATGTTAAAAAGAATAATAAAATAGCAATATAACTGGTAAAGTTAGTTAATTTTGAGTACTGATAGTTTATTGCATTTTACTACTGCACACTATTGTTAAATATTTTCACATAGTTGGGCACGGGCCTTTGGTGGGTGCCTACTGGGATTTATTTCTCACACCCTGTTTGGGTCATGTCTTTGGCCCAAACAGATTACATTTCTGCAGGTGTGGATAAGGTCAAGGGTCCCTATATCGGTACTTGATTATTGCTGGAAAGTAGGGGAGCATGGGATCGAGCTTGGCTCGCGATGCTACCGGCTATTTTGTTTTTTTTTGTACTCTATATTGTACTATATTGTATTGTTTTGTAACATGTTCTGGCTATTTTCTTAGAACTTGATACATATTGAATCATCTTATATAGAACGGTTGGTTATCTTTTACTGTAGTTGTTTATTTTAAATGTGTATGGTTTATTGCTTCCGCTGTTGTTGTATAATTTTTCTTGTATTCTGCTGCTCTACACTTTGAAAAATGAGGGCATAGTTTCCCCACTATCAGACCTGGGCCCTTGCTGCTAGTCGGCAGCCTCTGGCATTTGGGGAAATGTGCTTGAGGTCACGTGGCGAACTGGGTTCGGGGCACCCGTGGAGTGGTACTTGGAACCGGGACGTTACAAAGTGGTATCAGAGGAGTTCTTTTCTTTGAATTACTATTTGGATCCTTAGTCAAGGATAGGATGATAACAGTAGTTGGTATTAAGCTATGCATGGGCGTAGCTAACCCGTGTACAGGGAAAGCCAATTTACCTCGTGTTGCAATTTTTCTGATTTTTCAATTTTACGGTTGAATTGATTTTCACCAAAGGGTGACGCACTTTTGGTTGTGCTGATTATCTTTTATTCATGGGTTCTATTTAGTTTCAACCCGGTAAGATGAGAGTATTCCATCTCATGCATCATTTAGGCACATGCTAGAAATCACATGCCATGCATAGTTTCCATGCCATGTAGGTGCATTAGAAAATTGCATGTTGTTGTGATAGATGTTGTGATAGAAAAAGCATGTTGTTTTGATAGCTGCTTGGATAGATACCTGCTGTTTTATAGGGTATTATTATGTGGACATGTTTATCTAATGGACGTAAAACTTTGGTTTTTGGTGAGTATGGGCCCTCATTGACCGAAATTTGGTGGATCATTGGCTGTTTATCCAGTTATAACACATATAAGATGCCAAATTTTGATTTGTGGGGAGTATAGGCCCTCACGGATCGGAATTTGGCACTTAGGTGTTGTTTTTCAGTATTTTCTGGGTTCTGGAGAAGTTTTTGATGCATATTGTCCAGAAACCTAGTATACACGCCGTGTAGTTCCTTAAACACACCTTGTATGTTCTTCTGTTCAGGAAGAAAAGAAAACTTTTTGAGTACATGTCGTGTACCCTAAGTACACGTCGTGTAGTCTCTTCTTGTGTCATAGACCATGTAGGTGGGGACATGGGGAAGGGAATTTCTTGGGGCGAACACGTCGTGCACCGTAAGTACATGCCGTGTAGTGTTGACCCGGAGTCCACCCATGTAACTAACAATACGGATGGGGGAGACCTTGATATGTACATGTCGTGTCCACTATAGAGCATGTCGTGTAGTCTGGCCTGGGGACCCGGCTGTGTAACTAACAACACGGGTCGGTGTAACCCCTTCGTGTACATGCCTTGTGTATATGGAACACGTCGGGTAGTGTGAGCCGTGTATCCGGCCGTGTAACTAACAACATGGGTCGGCAAAGCTCGTCTTGTACACGCCGTGTACCTATGGGACATACCGTGTAGTCTTGTCCGAGGAAAGACCGTGTGGACTTAGCTGTGTGGCTTGGAAGACGAAGTGGTGTACATGCCATGTGTGGGTGTAACACGTCGTGTAGTATCAAGACGAGTAGTCAGCTGTGTCACAAACGACACGGGCAGTTGGAAAATTACACCATAAACGCCGTGTAGATTTTATACACACCGTTTAGTTTTGTTTAATGAGATCCATGTGGCTTGGCCATGTAGAAGGACCCGGGCAGGGGAAGAAAAGTCAGGTACATGTCATGTAGTCAGTATACACGTCGTGTAGTCTTGTTGTGCAATTTTGAATGCCTTCTTCCTCCTGTTCCCCTTTTGGTTCCTTCATTTTTAGACTGTGATAATCTTGATCTAAGGTGTGTGATTGACCTTGTAAAGTCATGCTGCCGAGACGACCATGTGTTTTTCTCCAGGAGAGCGGCAACAATTATACTCCAGAGATAGTGGGCCATGGTCTACCAGTTGATCCTCCAGCAGAGCCAGATGCGGCGCCAGCCCTTATACCGAACCAAATCACGGAGGTGCAGTTCCATGAAGGATTTATGTGGTTCATACAGATCTTTCAGGGAGCACCACCGACTGCCACATCTATGGAAGATCTGACATGTATCTTTTAGCAGCAGCATCCGCCTACGTTTTCAGGGGATGGTTGTAACACCCGAGACTTTTATGAGAAATATTTTGTTTTTATGTTATATAAATCATCAAAGAAATATTTCACTACACACAACACTAGCTTGGCTTGCTTTACATGAAATCGCGACCTTCCTCGATAGCTTGTGTCGTACACAATACCGAGTTTCACTAAACAACGATATGCTATTAAAATATTATTAAAACTAGCCTTTATGAATAGTAATACCCACTTTTTAAAATTTTGTAAATTTTATTTTTCAAAATGGACTTCATTTTTGGATTCGGAATATCTAAATTAGCCTAGGCTGAAATTTTGGTATTTTTCTGAAAACTTTCAATTTTTGATGAATAGTGAAAACACTAGGTTACTATTTAAAACCCGACATTTTATTTAAATAATTATTTATTTTATTTAAATTTATTTTAGGTCAAAATTGATACATTATACCTATATAAGTTCAATGTAATTCATTGGAGTCATTTTATAATAATTTTAGATATATAAAAATTTTATTGAACTTTTGACCGTCTTTTACCCACCTCCTAGGAGAATTTGCAAATTTACATAAAACTTAATTTTACCTCTTTTGTGAATGGAATTTCAAAAATCCAAGAGACACGGTTGATGTCAGTAAGTAAAATTTGATTCAATGAGATGAAAATAATTTTTGGTGAATAGTAACTTTTTTCTTTTATTTACCACGGTTAGAAGTAAATAGGGTAATTAAGGGTAAAAATGATATTATTATTACCCTAACACATGTCCTAATTCTATTGGATAAGTGTAATTAAACCAAAAACAACCTTAGGAATAAAATATGACCATTTAGGCCCACTTGGATTAGATTAGGACATTTAATATTAATTTATTTAAAGAAGGGTTAAAATAGTTAAAATCAAAGTTTAATAAGTAAATCATTTTAATATAGGGCTATAAATAAGATAAATTAGACTATAAATATTAAGTATAAATATAACAATATTTCCTTCATAATGGTATTTTATTTGTAATTTTTAGACTTTAAATAATTTAATTTATTTATGACACAATGATGATGCAGTAATTATATTATTAATGAAATATTGACATAATTGATGTTATAAATACCCAAATAAATGTAATTTGAGGCTTTTTATGAATTACAATAATTTTCTATGTTAATATGACATGTTATTATTGATTTAATTAACTTTTTTCGAACTAATCGTTCTGTTATGATTTTCACAAATATCAATTACCAAATAGTATCAAAATTGACATAAAATAGTTTTTAAAAAAAATATTATATTATTAATTTTTATTTTATTCCTAAAAATCTAAGGTTCGTCCAAATGACTTAGATAAGGTTATATATATTAATAATAGACATCTTGGGGTTCGTTTGGCTTATTATAGTATGTTTATTAACCTTATAGTGTAAGAAAACAAAAAGACACGGTAAAAGTAAAATTATTCAACTTAAAGTTAAATCTAAATGATAAGGTTAAAATAGAACCATAAACGTGCCTAAATTCTATTGGATGAGATGATTTCGATCCATACCCACATTAACTTAGAAATAAATCAATTTGGAGCTATTAAAAACTGAATATGACTTTATAATAAAAATTTTAGTTTTTCCTAAGGTGCCCCTCTCCTCCCTTATAAAAGGGAACCTCCTCCCTCTCTTCCTCGCACCACTTTGAACCTTCAAGATCAGACAAACCCTTCCAAATTCTATTATCCAATTCCATAGAAACATCCTAGAGGTCCTGGTCTTCTTCAAATACCAATTTTAGTGCCTTAAAAGGAGTTCTCAAAGAGGCGCTTCAAAGAAGAGGTAATGTCTGTTACCGATTCTTTCAACTTTATTTCTTCTTCCACTTATTCTTATTTAGTTGTTTCATTATTAAGTAATAACATAAGTATCACTCATATACTGATATATTTTTATAATTATGAAACAACCCTATTTCACCATCTATCCATCCTACGGAAAACTAAATCACCGCGCGTGTGTACGTACGGAATACCGTCTCCACGCCGTGGTGTAATCTATTTTCCACCACCACCTTACTTGGATGAAAATAATGGTGTAAATAATAACTATATATTATTATTGTAAAGTTATATTGATTCTTAAATAGTATACATACAGTCCAATACAATTCCATGATCATGGGAACGATATCATCGCTCGTGCGTACGTACGGAATACCGTCTCCACGATGTGATGTGACTCGTTCTACATGATATTCATTGCATAATGATTATATAATTGAATTGAATGAATGAATATGATATATATTACACTAATACCATTCTGGAAATTAGGTATCTATAATCTAAAAAAATAAAAATAATAATTTATTCGACAAAACACGCATAAGAACAAAAAGTAATAAACACCCGAATAACAAATAACAATGAAATATTACTAATAAGAAGCTAAGAATATGACCATATATGATATCATAACAATGATTATGATTCTAGAATAAGTCAATGACATTATTTAAATAATTATACAGGAGTTTTGGACACTTATGAAGCAAATCAGACCTAAGGTAAGGGAAAATCTCACAATCTCATTTTTATCCGAGATTGTTTATACTTCAGAATTTACTGGGGAATATTTATCTTCCACATCCATGTTTCCTCAATATTTAATATTATTTACATACACCTAAAATTTCTTAAATCCAATTTTACCCTTCGGTGAGTTTTTATTAAAAGATATGAAAGGAATCTTTTTTCGTTTTTCGTACGAGGTACTTTTTGACTTTTTTTGCCAAAGTACGGGAAGAATGTTTTTTTTAACTTATACGGAATGAATGGATTTTTAGAACATTATTTCCATGAAGATTCCTTAAAAATTTCTCATGTTAATTTTTAATCAACTTATTTTAGTTCAAAAATATATTATGTTTTAAGAAAGGAAAATGTTTTTGAAGTAGAAAGGATATTTTCCTCAAGAATGGAGTTCAAGTATTTTATCAAAATTATTTTCCATCTAGGATAATATAGGGTTCTGTTTCTATCCCTATTATTACATTGATTTGATTATGTTGTGATGGAATTATTTTTATGAATTCCTTTATCTTATATGAATTGTTTTATGATGTCACGATGTTTAAGAATCCCATTTTTATTACATGGGTTAAGCAATGATGTATGATTTTTTTGATTTTCTGGCACACATAAGAATGGTATCATTATGAGATGGGTGGGACCTATATCTCCCTCCAATTCATTGGGTAACGATTTATATCTCATGAGATAGACATGGCTGGAACAACAGGTTAAACCGGTTCAGTGAAACATGACTGAATCGAGGAGTGAACTCGGTTCAGAAATGGACTTTGTCCGCTAAGATAGTCTTGGCAATGAGTCTTGACTAATAAGAAATGATTCTCTATGATTATGTGTGTATACAAAAAAGTTTCTTTTTTTACGTTATGATTATTGGGATTACATTTCACTACTATGATTTATCCCATGTTATGAAATTATGATCTCTTTTGCAGGTTAAGATTTACAAAATTTTATGTTCTTATGAATATGATGTGATTGATATTTCTTTTGTTTACCCTTACTGAGAATTTGAGCTCACCCTTTTGTATGTTTTCTTTCCCCAGGTCAGGAAGAAGGTTATTAAGTAGGATATGCCAAAAAGGGACTCTAGATATGATGAAATAAATGGGAGATAACGTAGATGATTTATAAACCAGTTGTTTATGTTTCCCAGTTTCTAAAGACGCTATACCTATATGGTCCTTTCATGGTTTTGTTATATGTTGTAATAAGTGTACTTTAATTTTGAAGTATTAACAATGTATGTAATGTATGGGTCGTTATAATGGCATACCATAGGCTGCAGAGTCTTGGATGGGGTCGATGCAGACTATTTTTTAGCATCTTGAGACGCCTCTAGGGTAGAGGGTCAAGCTCGTGACTTATATGTTGTGTGATTCCTCCAAGAGGTGGTGGGATGTTACCACCCAGTCAGAGCATCACAGAGACATGGCGTAGGAAGATTTACAGATATCCTTCTATGACTTCTTATTCCTAGAGACGCTGAGGGAAGATCAAGCTTGAGAGTTCATGAATCTGCAACAGGGCGCTATGTCGGTGATGGATTATTCTGCTCGCTTCACCGAGCTTCAGCGTTTTGCACCCGTTCTGGTGGATGATGAGACGCTGAGATCCAAATGCTTTGGGGATGGTCTTCGATATGAAATTATAGCACTATTGAATGTTTTCAGTTTGCCTTCAGTACATGATATTGTAAACCAGGCACTAATTATAGAGAGTAACCTGCGGGAAGCTAGTGGTGTGGGCCAGGGCGGTTTAGTACCAGTTTTTGGTACTATTTCTACTTGTAAGAGAAAGAAATAGATGGACTTCTCTTAGGGTGGAATTACCATCCCGAAGAATGTTTTATGTGACCAATTCATGTGCTACCAGTGTGGTAAGGAGAGGCACAAGAGACCTCAGTGTCCACAAGACCTAGTGGAGTGCTGAGATTGCGGTGGGATGGGTCATCTGTAGTGCTTTTGTAGGGTGTTTCCACCAGTGGCTAGTGAGAGAGGTTCTGTGAAGACTCTGTGTGCGGGGGGCAGGACCAGCAGCTTCTTACTAGTTAGAGAACTGGAATATATCAGGGCGTGCAGGAAGGGATGGTGGATGTGGCCGTGGTATCCAGACACCAGGATCTCAGAGGAAGCAGGGCGGGATAGCTCAGGGTAGCCAGGCTGTGTCATAGGGTTGTGGCATTGGGCAGGCATATGCAGTGCAACAGGCCCATCAGGATAAGGATCCAGGACCTTTTACTGTCAGAGGTACTATTCTAGTAACTTCTGTTTTATCTGCAGTGCTTTTTGATATGGGCGCTACACATAGTTTCATATCTGTAACCATTGTGGAGAGCCTTGGGCTTTGTGTTTCTTCTTCTTTTGTTATGACATTAGATACTCCATTGGGGACTAGAATGGCTAGTGTGCGTCAGTGCAAGGAGTTCCCCCTTGAGTTTTGTGGGTGTCACTTCTTTTGGGACCTCTATATCTTAGAGATTACGATCTATGAAGTCATTCTCAAGATGGACCGGTTGGTTCCCTTTTGGGACTTTGTGGATTGCTATCGTCACAGGGTGAGTTTCACATCACTAGAGGGCGGAGAGTTTCTATTCAAGGGCGAGTGGGATGTTCAGGCAAGTTGAGCTGGACGAGAGAATCATGGGTGAGGTGGTATCATAGCCCAGATTGTGAGCTAATATCTAGACGACAAGGGGACTTGTCAGAAGGATTTCCCTCCAGTGGTTGATCGTTCAAGGATGTCTTCTCGGATGAATTTTCAGGTCTTCCTCCGGAGCGTGAGGTGATTTCTCTATTGAGCTTGTTCCAGGAGTAGCATTGGTGTCCATTCCTCCTATAGGATGGCTACGCCTGGGTTGTAAGAGCTCAAAAGGCAGTTAGAGGAGTTACAGTCAAAGGGTTTCATCACACCCAGTACTTCTCCTTGGGGTTCCCCTGTCCTTTTTGCGAAGAAGTAAGATGGTACCCTCAGACTCTGTGTGGATTATCGGAAGCTGAATCAGTTGATGGTTAAGAACCGATATCCCTTGCCAGGGATTGATGATATTTTTTATCAACTTCTTGGATCACGGGTGTTCTCGAAGATTGACTTTATATCAGGATATCATCAGTTGCGCGTTAGACCATTTGATATACCTCTCACAACTTTCAAAAGTAGGTATGGTCTATACGAGTATACGGTTATGTTGTTCGGACTCACGAACACACCAGCAGTTTTCATGGCTCTGATGAGTCGTGTGTTCCATCCTTATCTGGATTCTTTTTTGGTAGTATTCATGGACGATATCTTGGTGTACTCTCACACTCGACACGACCATGCCACCCATCTTGAGATCGTATTGAGTACACTGAGAGAGTGTAATGCCCTGACCCCAGATACCCAGAGTCGGTGCATTATTACATTACATTGGCATGATCACAAGGGATCAAGTCTTGAAAGACCGATTAGTTTAGTATTCTTGGAAACACTAGATATATTCATAAGTCTTACATTACATCATAAGGTAAAAAAACTACAACAACATCTTGTCTTCATATCCCCTCATACTATCTCTTCAGGTCATTCATAAATTACTTCTTCACATCCTGGGAAAAATAAAACATTGAAAGGGGTGAGCTCAGATGCTCAGTAAGGAAAACAATATAGAAGAATCTTTCATAGATAATCATAAGCAATTTATAAATAAAAGAAAATCCTTTTAAACTTGAACTTCAGCATAATATGGCAAAGATAAAATGAAATAATGCCATTTACTTATTCACATGGATATTCTACTAGTCAAACAATCACATGCAATATCAATAACCACTTTCATAATGATGGAATGTATAATGCCAGACTATCATAACCACATAGCCAAGGCCTCGTGCTAAGACTGAAAATAAGATTTTGCCAAGGCCTTGTGCCAAGACAATAGTTTGTCTCATGAGACCTACCGATGCATCGAGGAGCTATAGCAGGCTCCACCCGTCACTTACTAAGTCCAATGCATTCCTTATATGAACAGGTTTAAACATAACATATTCATTCGTATTAAAACTAGCATACAAAATGTCAATACTTTAACCACAAACCATAAATGGTATAAAAATAGAACATCCACAGTCAAACATAACTCATTCGATACAATATGGAAGATTGTATTGTATCAGATTAACCTCAATCGATAATGATGAAGGATATTTACATATATGAAAATAATCATCAAAACTATTGATAGAAATATCCCCTTTTTTTCTTGAAAACATTTAAAAGTCACTCTATCTGTCAAGAAGCCATTTAAAATAGATTTTTGAATCAAAGTGTCCCATACCACTTTGAAAATTTTAAAAGGAATTTTGATTTGAAAACTTTAATGTCCATATAAAAAAAATTCTTAAAATCATTTTTAAAACATGGACATTAATGAGAAATATTTTGAAAAATAAATCTTTAAAACAATTAAAAATGTATTTTAGTTAGAGTTTATACCCAAAAGAGAGACACTTGAATACAAATAATTGTGGTAATCAAAACTTTGTAATATCATGAGAATAAAGGGATTCATGATATACTATTTCAAAGTACATTATATACACCACATAAAAGTGATTTGGTGTATAACAACAAAGAAGTCTCAATGGAATGTAAATTGAAATGAAATCTCTCATAAAGTCTGTATCCTTAGGCTAATGATAAATAAATGACATAATTATGTGTGACAAATATAAATACACTCAATATGATTGGATATTCAGTGTAAAACAATCAAAGTACATTCACACATATTCTTTTAAAAACAACACCAATGAATTGGATGTTTATCTCAACAAATCGAGATTGAGTAAAAATCACTCTTATCAAGTTCATACCGATGACTTGAGAATTTATAAATGGAGTTAATATGTGTATAAATATTATATCCACAGAAAGGGGAGTGGAAATTATGACATAATAAAATTAATAGTGATTCCACACATAATCTTGGAGTAAAATAATCAATGAAGTATGTGTAAAGTCGAATGAGTGGAAATTGAAATTTCAAATTCCCTTATCGATTTGGTAACTTATGAAACACGCACCCATGAAAGAATTATAATACAATATTGATTTAAATATACATAAATTAAAGTATATTACACAATGAATACAATCATTTTCATTACACACACCACATTCAATAAATAAGTGGTGAACAATGGAAATCTCACAGAATTAAAAGTGAGATAAGAAACCCCTAACTTTGTACTTTTTCCTTGGTTGAAGGTAGGTTAACCTCTTGTATAATGGTTAAATAATTGTTATTGAATTATAAAAGAATAATTTACATTAATATGATATCATATATTATCTTTTAACATTGATTTGTTAATAATATCTTTGTATTATCGTCATTTCGGGTGTTAACTTACTCATTTTCCTTTATATTCTTTGTTACGTAAGCCATGTTTGTTATGAATAGGTTGTATCTTATTCATATCCAGAATTATATAAATTCCTTAAAAATTATTTTTAAATCATAAAATGATAATTATACTTGAATGGATACGATGGAGAATGAATCTCATCGCTTTCGTGGAGACGGTAGTCCGTACGTATGCACAAGCGACAATGTCATTCTTTTGATGTTAAAATAATATATAATTGGATGGTATATCATATAGAAATAATAATTATCATGTTATATTTATTATTTAAAAGAATTACACATCATTATTATACCCATCCAAATAATAATTTATTGAATGACAATTACACCACGACGTGGAGACGGTAAGCCGTACGTACACACGTATGGTGACATGTTATTCAAAGGATGGATAGAATACTAAATATGGTTGTACCATATTTATAATAATATTATAGTTTATAGGAGATACTGGGTTCATTATTTTAGAATGGGAATAACAAAGAAAGAAGAAGTTGAAGAAGAATAGAATTTGAAAAAGCGTAGTAAAAACATTACCTCTTCTTCGGGTTCTTCCTTTTGATTTGATCAAAAGGGCTCTTAAGGTTGGCTTTCTGATCAAACTAAGGCCTCTAGGTTGTAGTGAGGGAATTTGAGAGAGTATTTGGGTATGGGTTGGCCAAACCAAAAGGCTTTGAAGGTTTTAAGTAATGAGAAGGGGGAATGCCCTTTTATAAGAGGGGTGAGGGGCATCTTTTGAAAAGCTAGAAATATTATTTTATAATAAATTCATATTCAGTTTCTAATGGATAAAAAGTGGATTATTTATAATTTAAGGTGGGGATAGGTCGAAAACCACTCAACCAATAGAATTTAGATAGGTTTGGGTCATTATATTAACCTTATCTTTAAGTATTAACTCTTAGTTAATTAGTTTCAATTTTACAATGTCTCTTTGTATTTTTATATTATATGGTTAATAAACTTACTATATACATCCAATAGACCCTAAAGTGGTCCTTTAATGATACACCTATCATGATATAATTATCTCGGAAGAACCTTATATTTTTAGGAATTTAATATCAATTAATAATATAATATTTGTTTTAAAAACTCTTTTATGTCAATTTTGACACTATTCAATAATTGATTTTTTGTGAAACTAATAACAGAATGATTACTTCCAAAAAAGTCAATTAAATAAATCCTAATATGTCATATTAACCTATAAAATTAGTGTAATTCAATAAAAGTCTCCAATTATATTTATTTGGGTTTTTTATAATATCAATTATTTTAATTTTTCACTATTATGGTAATTACTGCATCATCATTGTGTCATAAATAAATTAAATTATTTAATGTCTAAAAATTATAAATAAAATATAATTATGTATGAAATCTTTTTATCTTTCTAATTAATATTTATAATAGAATTTATCTTATGTTTAACCCTATATTAAAAAAGTTTTAGTAAATAAACATTGATTTTAACTCTTTTAACTCTTCTTTGAATTAAATAATAATAAATGTCCTAATCTAATCCAAGTGGACCTAAATGATAATATTTTATTCCTAATATTGTTTGTGGTCGAGACACACTTGTCCAATAGAATTAGGACATTTTTTAGGGTAATATTAATATCATTTCTACCCTTAATTACCGTATTTACTTTTAACCGTGGTAAATAAAAGTAAAAAGTAACTATTCACCAAAAATTATTTTCATCTCAATGAACCACATTTTACTCTTTGATACTAACCGTGTCTCTCAGATTTTCGAAATTCCACTCACAGAAGCAGTAAAATTATGTTTTATGAAAAATTCCGTTTTTTAACTACCACTTAGTGGTTTCACTATTCATCAAAAAATGAAAGTTTCCAAAAAAATACCAAAAATTACGCCTAAGCTATATTTGATATTATGAATTCAAAAATGATGTCTATTTTACCAAATTAAAAACAAATCATTTGAATTAATTAATTTAAAAATTAATTACCGTCATCAAAACAAATAGCGTGTTTTTAAGAGATAATAACTATTAAAAGATTGACACTTGTTTATGTCTGGTTTAAATGTGAAATCTCATCCAATGACCAAAATTATATTAAATGGTAAAAATATATTCTAAATATACTTTAAAACCACTCAAATTAATAATATCTCACAATTATTTATTTCGATTAAAAAAGTTGTTTTTAATTAAAATTTAGTAATTTTCACTATTCATCAAAATATGAAAGTTATCCGAAAAGTACGAAAATTTCACCCTAATATAATTTAGATATTACAAATCCAAAACTAAAGTCCATTTCAAAAGATAAAATTTATAAAATTTCAAAAAGTAGGTATTACTATTCATAACGGCTAGTTTGATTGGTTTTGGTGTGTTAGAATCTCGAAGTTGCGTACAATGCACATCATTGCATTATTCAAAGGAAAACATATCGTGGAAGCTTGGGGTGTTATAGAGAGCATCGACTATATGCTAATCTCTCAAAGTGCCACTTTCTGATGGACCAAATACACTTCCTGGGTCATATCATCTCAGAGGCAGGAGTTATAGTAGACCTAGTGAAGGTGAGAGCAGTAGTTTCCTGGGAGCATCCAAAGAACGTGTTTGAAATACGGAGTTTCTTGGGGATGGCTAGTTACTAAATATGCTTCATACAAGACTTCTTCCGCTTAGCAGCACCGTTGATGGGTTTGACTAAGAAGGGTGTGAAGTTCGTTTGGTCAGAAGCTTGCGAGACAGCCTTCCAGGAGCTGAAGGGAAAGTTGACATCAGCACTGATCCTAATACTCCCAAAGTAGGGGAAGAGCTATATAGTTTACTGTGATGCATCAGGTATTGTTCTATGATCTTTGTTGATGTAGGGTGATTGAGTAGTTGCATATGGGTCTCGGCAGTTGAGGCCACATGAGATGAATTACCCGACGCATGATCTTGAGTTGGCTGCATTTGTTCATGTGTTGTGCTATTGGATACATTATCTCTTGGGAGAACATTTTGTGGTGTTCACGGACCACAAAAGTCTCAAGTACATCTTTACCCAGCATGAATTGAACCTGAGATAGTGTAGGTGTGTTGAATACCTTTAGTCCTTCAATTTTGGGCTTTCCTATACACCTGGTAAGGGTAATGCAGTAGTTGATGCACTGAGCAGGAAGACTCAGATAGAGGTAGTGAAAGAGGCCAGTGGTGAATGGTAGCTTATGGATTTTTTCTATAAGATGCATTTGTAGGTTCATGACATTCAGGGGCAGACCTATCTTTCATATTTAGCTGTGAATTCTATCCTCCTGGATTGAGTGAGGATGAGACAGTTATCTAATTCAGAATGCCTAGTTCTACGGGAGTCGGTGACCAGTGAGGAACCTTCTCCTGGTTGGACGATAGGCGATGATGAAGTATTGCATTTCCATGGACAATTTTGGGTTCCAATGGATATACACGAGGAGCTGATGTGGGAGTTTTATGCTTCAGCTTGGGCAGTTCATCCCGGAGTTACCATGATGTATCGTGACTTGCGATGTCAGTACTGGTGGCCGGGTATGATGAGAGAAGTAGTGGGGTTTGTTACAAGATGTTCCACCTGTCAGCAGGTGAAGTTAGAGCATCAGAGTCCAGCTGGACTATTATAGTAGTTACCCATTCTAGAGTGGAAATGGGATGATGTCGCGATGGACTTCGTGATGGGGTTGCTGAGGTCACCTTGAGGGCATGATGCCATGTGGGTTGTTGTGGACAGACTCACAAAGGTAGCTCACTTTTTGCTGATCAAAGAGACCTTCAGTGTTGACGAGCTCGGAAAGATGTATATCTGAGAGGTAGTACGTCTTCATGGGGTCCCTCATTCTATCGTTTCATATAGGGACGCCCATTTTATGTCTCATTTCAGGTAGAGTTTTTAGAGGGAACTGGTTACATAGGTGCTTTTGAGCACAGCTTACCACCCTCAGACTGATGGCTAGTCAGAGCGTACGATACAGGTACTTGAGGACATGTTGTGTGCATGCTTCCTAGACTTTGGGGGCTCTTGGGAGAAGCATATACCCTTAGTCGAGTTTTCCTATAATAATAGTTTTCAGGAAACTATTGAGATGGCACCTTATGAGGCTTTATATGTTAGGCCATGTCGATCACCCTTATTCTAGTTAGAGGCAGGTGAGGTAGCTTTACTGGGACCACGTATCGTTTAGGAGACTTATGAGAAAGTCCAGTTGATTTAGAAGTGGATGTCTATAGCACAGTCTCGTCAGAAATTTTATGTCGATCACCGCAGATGACCCTTGGAGTTCGTGGTTGGGGATCAGGTTTTCTTGCATTTTCGCCAAGGATGGGACACTGGCAGATCAAGAGACAAGTTAAACTTTCACCGAGGTATGTAGGTCCATTTGAGATTCTGGAGAGAGTCGGGATGGTTTCTTATTGGTTACAGTTACCATAGAGGTATCGAACCATGCACGACGTCTTCCATGTATCTCAGTTGCGTCGCTATCATTCAGACCTGTCTCACGTCTTTCAGCCCGAGGAGGTTGAGCGTGAGGTAGATGCGTATTTTTAGGATCATCTGATTCATATCATTGATAGTAGCACAATGGTTATCTAAGGCCAGTCAGTTCTTCTTGTATGGGTGCTATGACAGCATGGCCGAGTGCAGGACGAAACCTGGGAGCGGGAGACTGACATATGTGCTCAATGGCCGGAGTTGTTCACGGATTTATCTTCACCACCCTTGGAAGGGAAATTCAGGGACGAATTTCTTTAAGGGGGGAAGTTTGTAAGAACCCAGTTCTTATTTTTTAGGTACGGGATTCTTTTTTTATCCTTTCCTTAAGTGTTTTTGATAAAATAAGGAAAATGGGGGGAAATCCTAAATTTTGGGACTACACGCCATGTACCATTCCACATGCCATGTAATTTTGTCCGTGTGGGATGAGTACACAGGGTGTGTAGCCTTTTTGGTGATTAAAGGTGTAAAAACCGACTACACGCCATGTAGTTTGTATTTACATGCCATGTAATCAGTCAGCAGGCGAATAGTAAGGTGGTGGGATCAGCCGCCAGATGGGTGACAGTACATGCCGTGTAGTCAAAAATACACATTGTGTACTCATGTGGACGGATGAATAGGTTGGTGGTGCTGCCAGAGGAACAGTTAAATTAGGGGATTACACGCCGTATAGTCAAAAGTACACATCGTGTACTTTGTTTTTTTCTTCTTAAAATGGGTAGTATCCAACCCTGTTCACAGGATTGTCTTAGAACCGGAAGAGATCTAGGGAGAGGATGGAAAAACCTTCGTGGATCTTTAGATCGAGTGTCGGGAATCTTTTTCTACTTCCATCGATCACGTTGGAACCGCACGGGTAATCCCTCCTATCTCCTTGCGTAGTTCTTGCCAATTATTCCTCTAATAAAAGTTATTTGAGGTTGAATGACAATTATTTTACCTCAGATCTACGATGTTCTTGGACTTTTTAGAAGGCATCATTCGGGTATACCGCTCTTGGGTGTTTAAGGTAGGTGTCTTGGTGTTTAAATTCCAATTGTTGTGAGTTTTGTGTATCGTTGAGATACGCGCCCATGAATGGGGTGTCGTATGGTTGAGGTCTTGTTGAATTAAATACCTATAATTGATTAGGTAATTAAAATTTGATAATAAACTATTGTTTGGGATCATTTTTTGGATCCAGGACCACCCAGGGGGTGCGTTCCTCTGTTAAGTCGTTTGGCCAGGATACCCGAGGGTATGCCGTTATAATAATGACTGTAGAATTTCCTTGAGAGGAATTTCATTTTGTGTTGCATGTGTATTTCTTGTTTACATATTGGGCATGGCCCGGTTACTTGTTTAGCCGGAAGGCAGTGTTGTGATTAGCCTGTGGGAAATATACTACTTAGCATGTGGGCAACTTCTTCCGTGCTTGTGGGCAGTTGATTCTGTGCCTATGGGCGACACCTTGTACGCCTGTGGGCAATATTCGATATGCCTGTGGGTAGATTCCTGTGTTTGAATTCTCTTTACCTGAGGTAAGGATTTATGTGTCTGAGGACTCTGGCTGTTTACTTAGAATATTCACTCTGGTGATATCTTAATTTGAATGTTAAAAAGAATAATAAAATGGCAATATAACTGGTAAAGTTAGTTACTTTTGAGTACTGCTTAGTTTATTGCATTTTACTACTGCACACTGTTGTTGCATATTTTCACACAGTTGGGAAAGGGCCTTTGGTGGGTGCCTACTGGGATTTATTTCTGACACCCTGTTTGGGTCATGTCTTCAGCCCAAACAAATTATGTTTCTACAGGTGTTGATAAGGGAAAGGGTCCCTATACAGGTACTTGATTAATGTTGGAAAGTAGGGGAGCATGGGACCGAGCTTGGCACGCGATGATACCGGATATTTTGTTTTTTTTTTGCTGTACTCTTTATTGTACTATACTGTATTATTGTGTAACATGTTCTGGTTGTTTTATAAGAACTTGAGACATGTTGCATCATCATCTATAGAACTGTTGGTTATCTTTTACTGCAGTTGTTTATTTTTAATGTTTATGGTTTATTGCTTCCGCTGTTGTTGTATGATTTATCTTGTATTTCGTTGCACTACACTTTGACAAATGAGGGCATAGTTTACCCACTATCAGACATGGGCCCTCGCTGCTATTCGGCAGCCTCTGGCGTTTGGGGAAATGCGCTTGAGGTCACGTGGCGAACCGGGTTCGGGGCACCCGTGGAGTGGCACCAGGAACCAGGACGTTATATGGGTATTCTACTTTATTGATATTTCCATTTAGGTATTTGGATACATGATCTATTTATCCAAACTCCCATTTCACTTGAGTAGTAATGTCATGGGTTTGTTTCTTATATTCTAGGATACCATGTAGAATACTTGAGGCTTCTTCCTAATATTCTTGAGATTATCTTAATAATGTTGAGGAATAATCATATGTGGTATATAATGAAGATATAATTTCTCTATATATTTCCTTTGGTAGATTCATATTGGAAACAAAGGTTCCTTATTTATTGGAAGCTTCCACTGAATATTTTCCTTAAATCCTCTTCCAAATATCTCAAATAGTTGGTCCAAACTTAGATCTTATTTGTTCCATATTTTATTGTTTGAAGTAAAAGATTTATAGTTCTTGATTTCTAAGAGTGATTTCTAGGTTTTCAAACAACCACTAAGATTTTAAAAGATGATATTTGGTATTCCTAATTGTTGGATTCAACTCTACAATCTTTTCATGAGTTTCCATGGATTTCTACCCAAACCTGATTACTTCAAGTTCATTCTCATAGGCTAATCTGGATTTTGGAATTTGAAAATACTTTCTAATAAAAATATAACTATATTTTTTTCATAATACCTTATCATGCCATATAAATTCTTTTTCTCATAATAAAGACCTTAACCATAGAATACAGAAGTTTATTACTGGGAACTCCACTAAAGAAACACTCTAGATGGATTCATCCCCCCTGGTGCTTTGATACTAGTGGATCAGTCTTTTATGATATCTCCCATGAAATACCACATTGGGAATCTCGAAACACTGCAAAAACAGTCACAAGAATAGATGAAAAACAATACCCATGAAAAAGGATAAGGGGTCACATGTTAGAAACTTACAGTATTAATCTTGTAATAACTTCTCACAATGAACATAAAGTATTTAGAGATAATTTTGAGATATAATGTAGGAAATTTTTTTTATTTCATTTAAAACTATTCTCTCTAGACAAATGGGTTGGAGTTACCTTATATTAACCTTTGGGTTAATATTTTCTAATAATATGATTCATATTTTACATACAACACGCGCTTTTGACAAGGAAAATTAAAAATGAAAAGAAAAAGAAAAAGGTACACTACACAACCACGAAAATTCCATTGTACACTTCACTCTAAAAACAAACTAGATTAATTTACATGTCTGATTTAATCTGATCATCCATACAAGATATTATACGTGTCAAGATGAGAACCTAAAATCCCTCCAAGTTATATATAGTGTTGATCATTTCACTAACTGATACTTATTTTTCCAAGACTTTTATTTCCATAAATTTTTTAATGACATGTTGGACTTGATCTTTGAAAATAAATAATACTTCTTTATGTCCCCTCCACATCTTGAGTTCGTAAACAATCATGTATGCCTCCCCTGCAATGTCTTATAGATGTGTCATTTCTAAAATCTATATGTCTCTAGAGTTTAGAGAGATTGTCACATTATCTCTTACAAATAATGTACAATATTTTCTTATTGATTATGAATTGATTAGATAAATACTCCATGCAATCTGAATTTGATCGTAATGGATTTTATTAAAATTGTAATCCAGCTAATCTTCATCTCTAAATTTTGATTCCTCACATGCATTTTGGATATGTCCTTTAGTACAATGCCTTAGGTATAGGCTTTTGGGCTTGTATTGTCGCAACAATACTCTATAAATATTATTGATTTTGATGCTCAAAAATGCCCTGGTTTTTTATTTATAATATTTCTTTAAGTGATGTTTGGGAAATTTAAATTTTTTGAAATATTTATTATGGAATTATATTCAAGTTATTAATCCATGGGGAATATTTTTTTGATTTTATTTTAATGTATTTTAGAATATTATGGAAACACATTTCATACCCTGCATTGGTAAGTGTGTCGTATGGAATCAACCCTACTTCCAAAAAAGTGTATATGTATCATGTACATTACGTTGTCATAAATTATGGTCCATCAACCCAAAATTTGTGTGGAACCTTACATTTGTGAAAATGGAATGTATAGATAATCAACCCTACATAAGTAAGAAACCATGTGTTTGAGGAAAAAATGTATGATGCATCAATCATAATTTTTTGATCAACCCTAAGTTTGATATTTTTTTTACATAGAGGAACCATATGTTTGACTTTTCAATGTTAGATCTTTAAATCTGTGATATTTTCCAAGATTTGTGAAAAGTGATTTATGGAAGTAAAGATAGATTCAAAGATACTTGATGAACAATTTAGAGGATCACTATGATTGATTCAAAGACTCATATTCACCATATTAAATCATTATTATTTCTAAGGGAAGTTGGGGCTCACCTGAATAATTTGAATTTGAATATCTGTGATATGCCAGGCGACATTCTTGGATATGAAAACGGTATCAAGTTGTATGTTCTATATATTCTACCAAAGTATCCTTTCAAAATATATATGATTTAAGAATACATTATTTTGAATATATTTTTGATTATAGAACTATTTCAAATAATAATATAATTAGTTATTTTATTAATTGGATACACTTTGAATTTATACATTTCATCCTCATATTACGGTAACTATTGTTGTTTATTCATTTATAGTTTTATTGAAGATCATTTTCAACTAGTATCTCTTTAAAGATGTTGTTTCATAAAGACATTCATCTTTTAAGAAGATGATTCGTATTCTATCAATTATTATTGAAACAGTGAATTTCAATTCATACCATAAAAAAATCACACTCTTTTGATTTATTAGAGTTTCAAATGATATAAATCAGTTGTAGATGAAGTATCGTATTCTTGATCTAAACTATGGGGAAACAAGTTCCCTATAAAATAACTAGAATGATCTTTTTCCCTTTTTGTAAAGGTTTCAACTTCCTACACTCAGTTCGGGTTTTAAGGACTTATTATAAGATGACCTTTTCTAGTGAAATTCAACAAGCTAAAAGAGAGTGAGTTGGAGGAGAGGACTAGGGGATCTTTTTTTCCCAACCCTCTATGAAAATTGTTGTTTTAATCTTTACTATTTATCTATTTTTAATATTACTTATAGAAAATAATGTTTTATATCTACATAAATTGAGAAGAGTTTTAAATGTCACAATCTACGAAGATTCTAGAAAAGACAAACTTTATAATATTTTGTATATCTTTGTATTATTCTGACCTAAAAATTGGTATCAAAGATGAGATTTTTGATAAAGAATACAAATAACTGGTAATCTTAAAAGAATAATTTCTATATAAAGAATATGTAAATGGATTATTCAAGAGAAGTTATGTCTATGATTCTTACTCAATATTTCATTGGTGACAATTAAATCATGCATTATCATCTTCCTAAAGAATCTAGGATTCAAATATTACTCAAAGATCATCACTCCTTTTGTAATTCCTGAGAAGGTAGAAACTTGGGATGATGTCAAAGAAGCTGAATATGATATCAAATCAAAATTAATTAATGTGATTATCTTTGGACTCAGACCTAATGAATCCAATCAAGTATCAAAATTCCCTACTTCCTATGAAATATGTCAAACAATAATTGTAGTATATAAAAGAACATATAATATCAGAAAAATGTGGTATGCTATAGCAAGACTAAAATTTAACACCCTTTGTATGTATGATAGTGAGATCATCACAAAAATGAATAGATGATTGATATAAATTATCAACAATATTACTGCCCTAGGAGATCTGATTTTACAATTAGATCTAGTGTTGAAAGTACTTACAATGCTAACCGTAATGTGAAATGGTGTATCTATAGCTATTAGACAATAATTACCTATCAAAAATTTGACTATAAAGTAATTAATTGTAACATTTACAATATATGAATAAATGGTGAAAGTAGAATCCGATGATCACAAAATAGTAGTAAAAAGAGAAAACATTACCCTTAAGGTGACATTTTAGAAGCATGAAAATAATTCACAAGAAAATTTCAAAATCTAAAAAGATTCAGACTACTCAAATTATGACATGGAACTAGATCATCTATCCATAAAGTTAAGAAAATTACATAAGAATAAGAGAGGCTTCAAAAAATCCTATATAAAAGATGAGAAAGGATCTAAATAATTTATATTCTATGAATGAAAGAAGATGGGTCATATAGAACATGATTACCCCGAACTAAAAAAAGAAAAAATAAAAATGGAAAATAAAAATCTGAGATAAACTGATTATGAGCATAAAGGAAAATGATCCATGAATGCTTTGTGGAGTGTGTCTGAATACTAAATTATATATTCCAAAATTGATATAGAAAAATAGCCACAAAATCTTAAATTCAACATGTGTTTTATGGATATGGAAGAAGAAGAGGTATAATCCTATTACTCATCTTCTTATGATACTGATAGTTTCTCAAATAGAAAACTGGTTTCTTATTTCTCAATGCTTGAATAAAAATATGATACTTTAATAAAGGATCATAAATTATTAAAAAAATATTCACAATGTTATTTTAGGTGAAAGACACATCATGTTAAAACAACATCAAAAACTATTTGAAAAATTAAATTCATCAACATAAAATATTATTATTCATGATAAAGGGATAAAATAATTGAAGGATGAAATAGAATCATATAAAATTTTAGCAGGTATTTTAACAAAAGGAGAAAGAATTATAAATGAAATTCTTTGAAATAATTTTATGAAAAAAATAAAAATATAGAATAGGAAACAAAGGAGAAAATAAAATTTTATATAAAAACTACTCAGTACCCATTTCTAAAAAATTTACCTTCTTTTATTATGTAATAAAAGGAAATTACTATATCAACTGATATTTAAAAAATCCTAAAATATGTGGTATTAAAAAATAATTCACTTTCAAAAACATGCCTAAATTAGGTAATATAAATTTTGGAAAAATAAGGCAGATCTAGATTCTCATATCCTTGATCATTGACACAACTGGACTAAAGAAAATATGGCTACCAAAACAAACATGTGTTTAAATTATTTTGTAAGTAAAATACCACAGGAAAAAAATTATATGCTATATAGATAGTGGTTTCAATAGACACATCAGTGAACACTCTATCAATTTTCATACACTGACACAAATGAATGGAGGTCTAGTCATGTTTGCTGATAATGAAAAAGGAAAGATTTTTAGAGTTAGAATTGTGGGATATCCAATGATAATATCAATTAATAAAGTATTGTATGTAAAAAAGGTAAAGAAAAACCTGATAAGTATTTCTCAACATTTTGAAGATAGATTTTATGATGATTTTTCTAAAAATTCATGCCTGGTTTTTAAATATGAACTACTGAAATTTAGAGCACCGAGAACTGAAAGTGTTAATACTTTGGATAGTGATTCCTTGTTTTAATGTAAAGTGAATTTTTTAACTACTCTAATAAACAAGTCATGGATCTAGAATAACAAACTTGGAAAATGTAATATAATTTCTTTATATAAACTATCTAATAAACACTTTTTTCTGATTTTACTAGTCTTAAGTTTGAAAATGATATATTTTATGATGAATTCAAAATAGGAAAACAACACAAATAATCATTCAAATGAATTAACAGCATTTCTATATATGAACTATTAGGACATATCTATATGGATTAGTTTGGACCATGTTGGGTAGAAATTTTGGGTGTAAAATTATATGTTTATGTTTTAGTTGAGGATTTTTCAAGATTTACTTGGGTTTATTTTCTAAAATATAAAAGTGAAGTATTCAGAGTGTTTGAAAGTTTTTTTAAAATTATTAAAAATGATTATGATTTTAAAATATTTTTATTAATAAGTGATCATGGTGTATAATTTAAGAGTCAAGAATTAAATACTTTTTTTCTCAATTTTCGATACTAAACATACCTTATCTGCACTAAGAACACCTAAACAAAATGGAATTATAAAAAGAAGAAGTAGATCTATTAAAGAAACGACAAGGACTATGCTAAATGAATACAGTATTACTACCTATTTTTGGGAATAAGATATAATAATAGAGTTCTATATCATGAATAAAGTTTAAATAAGACCGCTTATTAAAAATACACCCTATGAACATTGGAATGACAAAAAAAATAAATTAAAATACTTTAAATTTTTTAGATATAAGGTATATATCCTTAATATTAAAGATATCCTTGGTAACTTTTATCCAAAAGATGATGAAGGAATATTTCTAGGATGTTCTGCATCTTCTAAAGCCTATAGAGTGTTTAATAAAAAATCAAGGATTGTTGAAGAATCTGTTCAGGTGAAGTTTTATGAAATTGAAAATTTTATTAAATAGAAATATCAAACAGATGAAATTACACACTCTTTAGACAACATGAGGCTTAGATAACCTAAAACTACTTTTGAAAATAAAATTGATGAAATTTAGTCCAGTTCGAAATAACATGAAACTGAAGAACCTGAAAGTATCCTACCTATACATTCTAGAACACTAAAGGTCCATTCTTTAGAAATAGTTATAGGAAATATAGACACAAGAGTTAGAACTAGAAGAAATATAGAAAACGTAGCTGATTTTTTTTCATTTCTATCTCAGTTAGAACCTATATCTATTGAAGAAGATTTATAAGATGAGATTATTTTATTATCCATGAAATAAGAACTGATCTAATTTATAAGAAATAATGTTTTGGAATTAGTAGACAAACCATCAAATTATCCAGTGATAGGAACCAAATGGTTCTTTATAAATAATTAGGATGGCCAAGGGATCATTACCCAAAACAAATAAATAATATTCGAAAAAGTATAAATCCTAGAAGAAGGAATATATTATAATGAAACCCTTTCACCTATAGCTATATTAGAAGCCATCAGAATACTTCTTGCTTATGCACCACATAATAATATTAAATTATATCACACTAATGTTAAATATTCCTTTTTAAGGGGATATTTAAAGGAATAATTTTATATTGAATAATACCCAAGTATTAAAAACCCTAATAAACCAAATTCTATTTTTAAACTTACTAAATCTATTTATGGCTTTAAACAAGCACCTAGAGCATGGTATGGAAGATTAAACTTATTTTTATTAGAAAATGGATTTTATATGGTATTGGAAGATCCTGATCTTTTTAAGAAAACTATTTTCTCTAATATATTATTAGTAAAAATTTATTTTGATGACGTAGTTTTTTGATCAATAAATAAAAAATATTTATAATGATTTTTCAAATATTATGCAAAACTTTTTTGAAAAAAGTATAATGGGAGAATAAAATTTTTTATGGATTCCAAATTTATCAAAAAGATTATGGAAATATTTTAAATAAAATTATATATATTAATGATTTATTAAAGAAGTTTAGACTAGAAAATAGAATGACTTAAACAACTCCCGTGTGAATCAATATAAAACTTGATTTAGATGAAGCTAGAACACAAGTTGAAAATAAGTTATGAAGAGTTATGATTGGTAGTTTATTATATCTTACTACTAGTAGATCAGACATAATGTTATCTGTATGTTTATTTCCTAGATTTTAGTCAAACCCAAAATAATCTCATCTTACTGATATTAAAATAATTTTAATATATTTAAAATGTACTATTTTTTCAAACTCTATTTTTCCTAAATATTATTTATTTTAATTTACTTTCATATTTATATACTTAATTTGAAGGATATACATTAGATAGAAAAATTACTTCAGGGACCTTTCAATTTTTAGGTAAATATTTAGTATGATGATCAATTAAAAAGAAACATTCAGTTTCTTTATCAACAGTAGAGGTCGAATATATTTCTGGAGATAGTTATTGTTAATAAATGTTGTGTATGAAACACACATTTCTATATTTTTGAATTAATTTTAATAATATAACTATATTATGTGATAATTCAAATTAAATTAATATTTCCAAAAATCCAATAAGACATTCTAGGACTAAGAATATTGGTGTAATGAATCATTTTCTAAGAGATCATGATCGTAAAAGTGATAAATCTTTAGAATTTGTGAATACTGAATATCAACTAGCTGACATTTTTACTAAACCACATCCCAATGAAAGTTTTTATTTTATTAAGAGGGATTTAGGAATATTTAATTTCAAATAAGTTGTTATTAATTTATTTAATTTATTTCTCAGTTAATAGATTGTATTAATTAAATTTTTATCTGTTTATTTATTATTTAAATGAAATAATTTATTTTTATTTTTTAATAACATCTTTTAAAAACTAAAATTTAATGATTATACTATTTAATCAGCACGAGAAATGAGACCGTGTCACCAAACAATTAGAAACCTCTTCCTCTCCTTACCCTTCAATTTCAAAAACTTTTGACTACCAAATCTTTTGTCTTCTTTTAAAACCTTGGAATCTAAAAAACACAAACCTTGAGATTTTAAAAAATGAATACGAAAGTGAGAATAGATTAAGATGAACTATGCGATCTGAAACATCATCATGTCCCCTTTAGAAAGATTCTTCAAGGAAATTTCATTATTTTTGAATGGTTGTATTTGATGTATCTTCTGCTCAAAGAAAATATTACTTTTTATGTTTTGGAGTTTCTATGTAATGAAGAAAATATAGAATTTATTTTTGAGGTATAATTGAAGTAGTTCTATATAAATATTGATTCTATATTCAGAAAAATAATGGATATAATATCTTCTTGAGTAGATGTATGGAGTTTTAAATATCCTCATTATAAATAGAATAGATCTTAAAATTCACCTATGAATGAATATTCCACTTTGATCTTTGATCAATTGTAAATAAGGACCATAAGTAAGAAGATATCAGGTCATTTATTTTTAGTTCAACCAATATTAGGAAAAAAATTCAAAGGATCCTGAGACTCGCCAAAATGCACTAGTAAATTTTATTCATATTTCCATAATTCCATGAATTGTGTAATTAGAAAAGATTTTTTACCCTGAAATGTATACCATGTTTTTGTTTATCAGTGATATTAAGTTGAACTTCCCCAAATATATATTGAAATATCTTAATCATTGCTACCAATTAAGGGCTATAATTTATTTACATCCCTATGGTTGGATTATTTCTCTTCTTCTATATAGACATAATAAGATTCTCCAATTGGATGTTCCTAAAAAATTTCATCACAGTAACATTTTGAATGTTAGTACTTTATGAAAATAAGGTTTAATTTAGAGTACAGTTAAAGGAAAACTAATTCTAGTTAGTATAACCGATCAACAAGAATCCGAACCATTTTATCAGGGGGAGAAACACAATATAAAATCTACATGATCGGTTCAATTGAAAAATCAAGAATTTAGGGAATCTAGAATAGAATATGTATCTCAACCAACAAAAATAAAACAATATTATGATACTACATATCAATATTAGGAAAAATATGAAGAAGTTTCTAAAGGGTAACTTTTCACAAGGCCCAGAATTAGAAAAGAACCCCAATATGAGAACCTGAAGTAGAAACAACTGGACCGGGAGATACAGCTCCATTAATACTAGTGGAAGTAACTATTCATCTTGACGAACAATAGGCTGAATGTAATGTTTAAGAATAGCACGTTTCCCCTCAACTAGATCAACTAAAATAATATTCTCAAGAATATTAGAGAGTTTAGACTCCAATAATTGAACCCACTAAAATCAGTGAAAATATGGTTGTCTCCACTACTGAGCAATCCATGGAAAGAATATCTTCTATATCTGGATATAGGATAGACATCCTTGATAGTGTTTCTTTTTCAAGTGAAGATACATTAGTTAAGTCTTTATCTATTATGGAAGAGGATCCTCAGTCAAAAAAACCTAGATTAAGGAACATCTAATTCTCCAACCAATCAGATAGAAGATCTTGTAATAAATTTTAACAAGGTAAATGAGGAGAACTTCAGTATTAAACAAGAACTAGAATGTACAATAAAAACATTAGATGACTTGAGAAAATATCATATGACAAGGTTGGAACTAGAATCTCATCAGAATTAGTTTCAAGAGATTAAAGAACATTATATTACAAAAATAGATTATGATGAATTCAAGAGATATATGTTAGATCAGTTTTGAAAATTGAAAGCATAATCAATGTCACATGAAGGTTTTAGTGATATCAAATGGTATTTGACCAGTCATTTTGAATCAATAAAAGGAATTATAAGTCAATCCAATTATTCTATAATTGTACCACCAATATTTCCAGTATTAATTATAAGATTTAAACCAATCACTTCAATAATGGATGATATGAATGAAAGACTTCAGTCTCTTTAGTGTAATAGTGCACCTCTATATGTACTGTTGGATATTAAAAAATATCTTATAAAGAAGCTGATTTCTTGTGAACCTAGAATCAAACTTATTCTGAATTGGTTAGGCGATAAGATTACACATTTTCTTTAAATAGAGGAAAATATACACGACTTTCAGAAAGTTAATCTGATTGAAAGTTTGAGAGTGGGTCATGATTCAAGAGATTTGATAAGGAATCTAGATGAAAATATTAAAGAAAGTTTACAATGATAGATGGTGGAGTCAAATATATTTTTCAGGTTCGTTAGGCTTTTCCAGAACCAGAAACCTATCCTGAACAAAACCTTTCATCATCTACCAGTCCTCATGTTTAAACCTTTTTCCCCAAGCCACAACTACTCTTGTATTTATAAAAACATTATAATAAAAATTTCATTGATTATTGATATATTTTTTATAATTTATATATTTTATTGTTCATCTCAACTATCATAACACATTTCTTATTTTCCTCTAACATAGACTATAACATTCACATATAGTTGTATGCAAAATTGAATGTGCTTTAATCCATTTTCATATGCTTTTTTTTATATCACAAAAAGGGGGATAAATTGGAGTAAACACAACATTCACAATTTAGTAGTATATATTTTTATTTCATCAAAATAATACTATGATATCGAAATAATATTGTGAAAAATTAATTTTCAAAATTAAAAATTTTTTCTTCAAAATATTATTAGTAGTTACAAATGCTATATTTTTTGTAAATTACTTTATGGGTTTTGTGATCATTAAAACAGTGGTAATTTATGTTCATGTATTGACTCAATGATACTCTATAAATATTTTCTTTTCAAAAAAACCTTATTTGTTTTATTGATGATATTTATTTAAGTGAATTTCATGAAATTAATATTCATTGCAATATTTATTATAGAATTATAGTCAAGTTATTAAACTATGAGGAATATTTGTTAAAAAAAATTAACATATTTTAGCATATTCTATAATCATTTTTCATACCCTACATTTGCAAGAATAGCATAAGGAATCCACCCTATGTTCAGAATAGTGTGTATATATCATGTACCTTACGTTATCAGAAGGTACTTTTCATCAACCCTACGTTTGTATAAAACTTTAAATTTATGAAAAGGGAATGTATTGATAATTAACCATGCATAATTAATAAACCCTAAGTTTAAGGAAACAAATGTATATTACATAAACTCTAATTTTTTTATCAACCCTACATTTGATATTTTTTCGTTCAATAAAAGAACCCTATGTTTAAATATTCAATGATAGATTTTTAAATCCACAATATTATCTAATATTTATGTAAAAGTCTTGATGAAAGTAAATATTTAGTCAAATATATTATACAACTGATTCAAATTATTATTATGATCGATTCAAAGACTCGTATTCACTAGAATAAATCATTACTATTTTTAGGAGAAGTTATGACTCTCCTGAATAATTTGAATTTGAATATATGTGATATGTTAGGCAATAGTATTGGATTTGAAAAACTGAAGCAAGTTTTCTATTATATATTATAGTAGAGTGACTTTGTAAAAGACATGTGATTTATGATTTCATACTTTTGAATATCTATTTGAATTTAGAACTCATGCAAAGAACAATCAACTCGGTTATTTTAGGTAGAGGGTTCACTTTGAAGTTATACATTTCAACCCCGTATGTTGTAGATATTGTTGTTTATTTTTTGATACTTTTATTGAAGATAATTTTAAACCAGGATATCTTAAAATATATTATTTATTGAATACATTCATATTTGAAGAATAATATTTGTATTATTTTTTGTTTCTGCTTCCGCTGTGATGTTCACCCTATACCATCAACAAATCAAACTCTTTTCATTAATTATAATTTTGACTGCTTGGAATCATTTTAGATTAAGTTTCTCCTTATTGTTCAAAGATTTAGAGAAATTAGTTCTCCTTTAAAAGAACTATAAGGCTATATTTATATTTTTTGTAATGGTTTCAACTATCTACACTCAGTTTTGGTTTGAAGGTATTATGATAAGGGGACCATGTCTAGTGAAAGTCACCACACTCTAAGAGAGAGTGTTGGTGGAGTGGAATTGAGGATATTTGTTCTCTGAACCACAATAAAAAAAATTTGTTCATATTTACTATTTATCTTCAACTCATATTACATACAGATGAGAGAGATGCATATATATATATAAATCATAAAGAGAGTTAAATTCCAGAATCTATAAATATTATCGAAAAGACACAATTCTCCCCATCTTATGTGTCTTTTTATTATTCCTACCTAACACAAGTTACAAATAATGATCAAACTATCTACTAATATTATATGTTCTATGAATGAAACCGACCATAGAAAACATGGATATGAAATGTTTATAACCATCCTTACCATCTTTGGTACCCAATTAGAGGTGGATATTATTTTCTTAAATCTCTAAAATTAAACTACTCCCATTTAGAAATATTTCTAGCACATGATGAATTCTTCTAGTTCTAATATCATTTATAGTATATAGATATTTAGAGTCCTTATTCATAAAAATTTTTAAAACCATTTCATGAATAGATATTCATCCACACATGTTTCTTTGATCCTCTTGACATTGTCAAGAAGACTAGGAACATGAACCATCAACCAGATTTCTCCAATAATGATCATACTGATAATTTTCCGATCAATATTTTTATAATCATCCATAATGTCTTTGGATTCTTCAATAAATTCTAGAAATAGTTCATTACTCTTGAATATATAAACATATTTATTTTTATAGATTAGATTATTGACATTTGTGGATTTATTCCTTGAAATATTTGGAATCCTTTGAAAATATATCCATATTAACTTTGATAGATCAGGCTCCTAATCTATCTAATCATCCATAATATATTGATCTTGTACTTTTTGAACATTATTTTGATGAATTTCTTTCTAAAACATTTACTGGTTTTCATGTTCTCTTTATAGTTGATCACCACATCTTTTAGAAATAGTCTTTTCTTTTCCTTTCTAGTTCCCATCTATTTCCACCTTATAGTTCTTCCAATCCTATCTCTTTGTCATATTTTCTATGCATTGAGTGATGAAATGGACTTTAAGACCACATAAAAAGCATTAAATATGGATTTTATCATTATAATTCTTATCTATGGATATTTTTAAGGCATTACCCGATTTTTAATCCTTCTTATCTGAGGAAAATATTCTTTCTGATCTTTCATCCTCACTAGATTATGATTTTTTATTCTAAAGCATGTTATATTTTAGAATCCCTTTTCATTTCTAGATTCTATCATTAATTTCATTTATAACTATCCATTCTACTACAAAATTATTATCAATGCAAATTGGACACCTCCTTGATATGATACCTTCTTCCATTGTGCCTATAAGAGTCAAAGTAGTGTGTTAGTGAATCTGTAATGAAATTATCTTTTCCTATAATATTCTCTATATTAAAGTTATATAATTTAAATTCATTTCTCCACCTCACCAATCATTCTTGTTCGAGCCTTTTTAATTCAATTCTCATATAATTATTTATATATGAACAGTACGTTCTAATAGTAAAAGGTTTATCCAAAAAATCTCATTAGCATTAATTATTTTAATGACTATAAGGAATTCTCATTCATAGATAAGATAATTAATTTGTGTCTATTTAAATAATATACTCCATTATCTACTGATACATTCATCATGGGTTATCATTATATTTAGGATACAACCCCCTGAAAAGTATGATGCATCTATTTCATTGATAAGTTAATATTCACTCCCATCTAGATACTCCAATTTTGGGAGTTTTTGTGCTTTCTACTTTATAATTCTGATTACTTCAAAATATTATTTTTTCCCAAATACATGGTACCTTTTTGGGAACCATTCTCTGTATTGGAATTGATGTTTTTTCTAAATCTCTTACGTATACTCTAGAATAGATTTATATTCTCAAGAAACAAAACTATTTATTTATGATATGTAAGTTCATCGGGGAATGTTTCTAGATTCTCAATGATATGGGGTTTAATATGTAACATCACATTATGTTTTTAGGTAATTTTGATGTTTCTAAGTACCTCTATTTTGGAGTAGTGACTTGGGAGAGTCGGGAGAATTTAAAATGATGTTTTGAATCAAAGTGAAAGTTGTACGGGCGGCACACGGGTTGTCTAAAACGTGCGGCCAAACCGTGCGTAGTTGGTCTTGGAGATAGTAAATTCCACATAGGCAACACATGGTTTGTCTAAACATGTATCCAAACTGTGTGAAAAGGGTGGATGAGGTAGTATCTAATGCACGACTAGTGCACGGTTTGTCAAACCATGTGAATTAACCGTGAGGCCACTTAAATGATACCCTTAAATTGTATATCTCACTCATTTTTTCCTCTAGGTGCCTCGTTTTTCCTCCTAAGAGGCCCTAACTCGGGATTTGTCTTCTCCTATGTTCATAGAAGGTTCTCCCATCATTTTGGAGGCGATACAAAGGCTCCTCTTGGTGAATCGAATCCGGATTCTTGAGGTGTGTGATCGTTCTTCATCGTTCATGATCAGTTTCTTAGATCTACTTAGATCTACTTCTTGTATTCTCTCTTTTTTTATATATACACCCCTTATGGGTAGATCTAAGTGTTTGGTACCAAATTTGATGAGATTTGGTCTTGATCTTTCTAGGAGAAGAGATCTAAGGCAGTTTCTTGTAGAAGCAACCCGGTTTTCTTGAGCATTCTCGACCGTTGTGGTTTTGGTCAAAACCTTCGAGGTAGGTAGTTCCGTTCTGACTTACCAAATTTATTATCATTTATTTGCTTGATTTATTTCAATTATTTATCTAAATTAAATATCTCAAATTTTATTTCAATTAAATTGATAAAAACTTGATTCTAGTGAATCGATATATTTGAAATGGTTTTGGCATGGAAATTTGGAAAACCCCAATTCAATTGAATTTGGTGTGTTTATGGAAATTTGATGATTTAAATTGTTCAATTTAAATTATGTATTTGATGGAAATTATTTTAATTAAATTTTTTAATTTAATTGTGAAAATAAATTATGCGATGATGGAATTGGTTTTGAATGGATTTCAAACTGGTGAAAATGGCTTAAAATGATTTGACAGAAACCGAGTGGTTTTATCTTGTAAAAAAAGCATGTTTTGAATAAAACCTATTTTGGTTTTAAATGTAATGGAATTGGAACTTTTGAAATGGAATAATGGGATTGATCATATTTTAAGCATTCTTGAAATCGTTCACCCATCATGTAAGATTTCATGCAAGCCTTACGTAGTTAGTGAGTTATTTGGATCCACTCTACGCTATGACAACGTTCTAAAACATAGTTGTGGAAGGTCACATCCCCAACAGGTTGGTGACGAGTCTCCTTTGATCAGTGTCATATGGACGTGTGTATACACATTTTGCTAAGTTCACATAGAGAGTTTGGAATCCTATAACTGTTTAATACTACCGTACCTTTTGGCAGATGACCATGTTGCTCGCTTTCTTATTTAGATTTGAGATATAAATGTGTGCCAATGCTTTTGAACTGATTACATGCCTCCTAAATTTATATAAACTATTTTATATAAATTTTTTACTTAAGCCATTGTTTTATAAATATTCCATCATTGTAAATCCTTTGTTTAAAGTAATTTTTCCATCATTTAAAAATGTATAGCATGTTTTGTTAAAATAAGATTTTGAATTGCCAAACCTTTTTACTAAAAAATTGAAAACTTTTCTTGGGATAATCTATATTTGGCATCTGTTACAGAATCTTTGGTGGTATCCTACTGGGCTTAGGCTCACACCCTACTTTTGACTTTAGGGGTTTGTAGACTTTATTCTTTTAGGATTGAGCAAAGGAAAGGGATATCTTTGAGGTGGATCCAATTGTTGATCTCTGGTCTTGGTGAGTTGTGTCTTTAGGGACTTTGGGAATCTTTTTCCCTTTTTAGTACTTGGGTTGTAGTATTTTGGGCCTTTTGTGCCTCGTTTTATTCTGGTACATTACTCCCTGTGGAGTTTCTTTTTGTTAGGCATACTAGCTTGTTTCTTTTACTTCCACATTCTTGTGGGAAAATCATTCTCAATTGCATGTTGTGTGATGCCAGGTGCTAGTCTCCGACCCATGGGGATTGGTAAGACCCTTCGAGCTATGTCAGGGTCAGCTCAGTTATCGGGTTACCAGGGTACCCGGGCTGGATCGTGACAAATTAGAATCAAAGGGATGTTAATCATCTTTCCTTGATAATAGTATGAATTTGATTATTCTTATCAGGACTTAGGAGGTAGTTGTGATTGAGTGCCTTGCCAGCTATCACCACAATGAACCTTAAGTCACCAGGGTTGGCTAGGGAAATAAGACTTGTGGATTAGTTCTATTATTTTCCCTGTTTTTATTTAGATAGTGGAATCCAAAACTTTTTATCCCTTATTTTAAGATTAGTTTTCCTTCTTACTCAGTTTGGGTGTTAATCTATGTCTTTTTATGCTTTGTAGCATCATGCCTCTGAGAAGATGTGGAAATCAGATCCAAAAAGAGGATGCTGCTGAATCTCGACAAGCGAGTCCTATTGTGGATCCGAGTCTAGTTGAGGTGATTGTTCACACTGTCAGAGCTCTAGGACTGGCGCCACCTTCAGGTCCTATTCAGACTCCAGCTATAGATCCTCATAGTGAGTTTCTCTGAAGTCATTCTAAAGAGTTCCTACGCCAGAAGCCACCAATTTGCAAAGGCTCCACTGAACCTCAACATGCTGAGGAATGGTTGAGTAAGATTGAATGTCTGTTTGGGTTCTTAGAGACACCTGATGTGATCAAGGTGAAGTGTGTCACCTTCATGCTGGAGGGTCCAAGTAGGAGATGGTGGGATATGATGGTGATGGCTGGAAAACATGAGGGTTTGGAGTGGAAAGACTTTAGGGTTCTTTTCACTAACCAGTTCTATTCAGAGTCAATGGTGTTGGCCATGGCTGTGGAGTTTTTCAAGCTTGAGAAGGACAACAAAACCGTGACTGAGTACTCAAATTGCTTTTCTAAGTTGGTACAGTTTTCTTTTGAGATTGTATCTAATGAGAGGATGAAGGATCGAAGATTTTATTTGGGACTTCAATCAGATATTTGTTCTCAGGTTTTTTTACTGAAGCTGCCCACTTATGATGATGTGTTTGATAGGGCGATGATGGTTGAGATGGACTTGGTAGGAAAGTCAGTGTTGAAGGTGTTTGTTTTCCCTTCTAGTGGCAGTGTGGGTTCCTTTAAAGTAAAACAAAAGCGTGACATTTCTCATGGTAGTTCTCGATAGTAGAGTCATTACAGACCTCCAGTAGCACTAGGAGGGGCTTCTTTGACTTTCTATCAGTGTGGGAAGCTAGGACATTCTAAGAGGGTTTGAACTGAGGCACCCAAGAACTATAGCTCCCCGTTTAGGGAACTTATAGAGATTCTACCATCACTTCTCTACTCCACGTAGTGGAATAGAATCATCAGCACCTCCAGAAACTGTGGGGAAATCAAATGCTTCACGTACAAAAGGTTTATAGCCATAGGCATCCAGAATGAAGCTTCTTTACGCAGTGGAAGAGTCACCAGAGGTAGCTGATACAGGTCCTGCAACTGTGAGAGGTACCATTACTATAGCTTCATATTTAGTGATAGATATTTTTTATACTGGTGCATCTCACTCTATTATTTCAACCCATCTTGTTAATCTGCATAATCTACCTATGGAACTTTTATCTTGTGCGATAGATAATACTACACCCCTTGGTACAATGAGATATAAGGGTATCTGTAGTCCTGCTTGTGTCTTCTATCTATCAAAGGTTTATCATGCTTGGAGTTTTTTGGTTCTCGACATGAAATATTTTGATGTCATATTTGGGATAGATTGGCTCATTGCCAATAAATCCCGGATCGATTGTTATCTTTGACAGGTCTACCTTACTACACCCAGTGGTGTGCCTCTTGTTTTTCAAGGAGAATGGGACACAAGGTCAAGCAGATCTAGACCCTCTTATACAGAGTTGGGGAAAGTTATATTAGTGTTTTATTTTGATCTAGAGAGAGATTCAATGTGTGGTGATCTCTCTCTAGTCATCGCTGAGTTTCCCAACGTGTTTCCTTCTGACTTCTCTGGTTTTCCACCAGTAAGGGAGGTTGATTTCTCTATTGAATTAATTCCTGGTACTCAACCTGTTTCTATTCTCTCTTACTGAATGGCTCTAGTTGAACTAAAATAACTGAAGTCTTGTTTATAAGATCTTCTTGAGAAAGGATTTATATGCCCAAGTGTGTCACCTTGGGCAGTACCAGTTCTCTTCACCAAGAAGGATGATGGTTCTCTTCGCTTATGTGTTGATTATCAAAAGCTCAATCGAGTTACGATAAAGAAAAAATATCTATTAACAGGAATTGATGATTTTTTTGATCAATTGAAAGGGGCAAAGTGGTTTTCAAAAATTGATCTTCGATCAGGTTACCATCAGTTGAGGATAAAAGAATTTGACATTCATAAGACCACTTTTCGGAGTAGGTATGGCCATTATGAGTACCTTGTTATGCCCTTCGGCCTAACAAATGCTCCTGAGATTTTCATGGATTTTATGAATAATGTTTTCCATGAGTATCTAGATACTTTCATGGTAGTCTTTGTGGATGACATTATTGTCTACTCCAAGTATGAGGAGGATCATGTGCATCATCAGAGAATGGTTCTGAGTACTATAAGGAATCACCGACTTTATTCCAAGCTTTCAAAGTGCGATTTCTTGATTCAGGAAGTGAAATTCTTGGGACATGTCTTGTTAGAACATGGAATATCAGTTGTTCCTGAGAATTTTAAGGCTGTTATGACTTGGGAACAACCATGAAATGTTTTCGAGATTTAGAGATTTTTGGGTTTAGCAGGATATTATCGACAGTTTGTTAAAGACTTCTCAAAGTTAGCTTCTCCAATGACTGCTCTGACTCGAAAGGGAGTGAATTTTTCCTAGAATGGTAAATTCCAGAGTTATTTTGTTGAGCTAAAGCATCTTTTGACTACTGCGTTGGTGTTAACTCTTCCTGAGGCTAGGATATGTTATGTGGTCTTCTGTGATGCATCGGGTTCAAGTTTGGAATGTGTCCCCATGTAGGGTAATCATGTTGTTGCCTACGGGTCTCGTCAGCTTAAGCCTCATGAGAAGATCTATCCTACACATGACCTTGAACTTGAATCTACAATGCACGCACTAAAGTTTTGGAGACATTACCTTTTTGGAGAAAGGTTTATTGTGTATTCAGACCATAAGAGCTTGAGTTATATCTTCTCTCAAAAAGATTTGAATCTCTACCAAAGGAGTTGGGTGGAGTACATGTAATCTTTCGAATTTTAAATTTCCTATACCCTGAGGAAAGGGAATGTAGTTGCAGATGCGTTAAGCAGGAAACTTCTATCACAGGCTATGAAATAATCTTCAGAAGAGTGGAGTTTGATGGCTCTTTTTGATCAGTTGCATATTGGAGTTCAGTGGAAGGGGAATGAAGTTTCTTTATCCATTGTTCAGTTGAATTCTTCTCTTCTAGAGTTAATTCTTCAAGAACAGAAACTGGATTATGAATTCCATAGTATTAGGGACTCTCTTTATGGTGGGGAGACCGACACTCAGTGGTCATTCTCTAAAGAGGGTGTTTTGTGTTACTGAAACCATCACATTGTGCCATTAGCGGCAAGGAAGGATGTGATGGGGGTTTCCATAACTCTCAGTGGGTTGTACACCCTGGAACCATGAAGATGTTCTGTGACATGCAGTGACAGTTCTGGTGTCCAGGTATGAGATGGGACATTGCTGAGTTTGTATCTCATTGCTATACATGCCAGCAGGTGAAAGTTGAGCACCAAAAACGTTCGAGTTTACTTCAACCACTTCCAGTCCGTACATGGAAGTGGCATGACATCTCTATGGACTTTGTGGTTGGGTTACCTCAAACCTAGAGGAAGAAGAATGTGATATGGGTTTTGATCAATAGGTTGACCAAGTCGACTCACTTTATACCTATTCGAGATACAACCAAAGTTGAGGAGTTGGGAAATATCTATGTGAAAGAATTTGTTCGTTTTCATGGAGTTCCGGCTGCTATAGTCTCTGATAGGGATCCTCAATTCAAATATCGCTTTTGGAGAGGCCTTCAAGAGGCACTGGGATCTCAGGTCTGTTTGAGCACGGCCTACCATCCACATTCAGATGGCCAGACAGAGAGAGATATTCAAATCCTTGAGGATATTCTATGTGCATGTGTTCTCGTCCTTAGTGAGTCTTGGGATGATCATCTGGGTCTAGTTGAGTTTTATTATAACAATAGTAATCAATAAGCGATCAAAATGGATCCTTTTGAGGAATTGTATGGTCATCCTTGTAAATATGCTTTATGTTGGTTAGAGATTGGTGAAATTTCTTTGGTAGGACCGAGTTTGGTCCAAGAGACGATGGCTAAGATCTAGTTCATTCATCAGAGAATGTTGAAAACACATAGTCGGTACAAGTCTTATGTTGATCATCCCCATAAACCTCTAGAGTTCTCAGTTGGTGACCAGGTGTTTTTGAAAGTTTCACCCTGATTAGGTCACTGACGGCTTGGGAGGCAAGGGTAGCTTGCTCCTCATTTTGTGGGACCTTTCAAGGTTGTTGTTCTTGTACAAAAAGTTGCTTACCATCTAGCTCTACCACCACAGCTGACGTCGATACATAACGTGTTCCATGTATCACAGCTGTGAAAGTATCTCTCCGATCCATCTCATGTTTTGAGCTAGAGTGATCTTGAGATTGAACCAGATTTATCTGTTACTGAACAACTAGTCATGGTTGTTGATTCTGAGACCAAGGTACTTCATGTGAGAACGATACCTCTGGTCCGTGTACTTTGGCATCATGGTTCTGATTATCATGAGACGTGGGAAAGGGAGGCACTAATGAGAGAGAAGTGGCCTCATCTTTTTGACATGGACGTTTCTTTATAGGTTTTCTGAGGATAGAAAGATCTTATGGTGGGGAGGTTGTTACATCACGTTATGTTTTTAGGTACTTTTTATGTTTCTAAGTACCTATGATTTGGAGTACTGACTTGGGAGATTTGAGAGAACCTTAAATGATGTTTTGAGGCAAAGGGAATGTCACACGGGCAGCAAACGAGTTGTCTAAAACGTGCAGCCAAACCGTGCGTAGTTGGTCTTGGAGACAGAAACTTCTGCACGGGCAGTGCATGGTTTGTATAACCATACGGCCAAACCATGAAAGAAGGGTGGCCAAGGCAGTAGCTAATGCACAGCCAGTGCACGTTTTTTCAAAATTTGTGAACAAATCGTGCGTCCACTTAAATGAGATCCTTAAATTGTGGATCTCACTCATTTTTTCCTCTAAGTGCTTCATTTTTCCTCCTAAGCAGTCGTAACTCAAGATTTGTATTCTCCTAAGGTCATAGAGAGTTCTCCCATCATTTCGAAGGCGATCCAAAGGATCCTCTTGGTAAATCGAAGCTGGATTCTTGAGGTATGTGATCGTTCTTCAGCATTCTTTATCGATTTCTTAGATCTACTTAGATCTACTTCTCCTCTTCTATTGGTTTCTTATATCTACACCCGTTATGGGTAGATCTAAGTGTGTGGTACCAAATTTGATGAGATTTGGTCTTGATCTTTCTAGGAGAAGAGATCTAAGGCGGTTTCTTGAAGAATAAACCCAGTTTTCTTGAGAGTTCTTGACTATTGTGGTTTTGGTCAAAACCTTCGTGGTAGGTGGTTCTGTTCCAACTTACCAAATTCATTATCATTGTATTTAATTTATTTATTTCAATTGTTTACCTAAATTAAATAGAAAAAATTTGGTTTCAATTAAATTGATAAAAACTCAATTCTAGTGAATCGAGATATTTGAAATGTTTTTGGCATGGAAATTTGGAAAACCCCAATTCCATTGAATTGGGTGTGTTTATGGTAATTTGATGATTTAAATTGTTCAAGTTAAATTGTGGATTTTATGGAAATTATTTCAATTAAATTTTTGAATTTAATTGTGAAAATGAATTATGTGATGATGGAATTGGTTTTGAATGGATTTCAAACTGGTGAAAATGGCTTAAAATTATTTGATAGAAATCAAGTGGTTTTATCTTGTGAAAAAGGCATGTTTTGAATAAAACTTGTTTTGGTTTTAAATGGAATAAAATTGGCACTTTTGAAATGGAAAAATGGGATTGATCATATTTTAATCATTCTTAAAATTGTTCGCCCACCATGTAAGATTGCATGCATGCCTTAAGTTGTCAGTGAGTTATTTAGATACACTCTATGCTACGATAATGTTCTAAAACATACTTGCAGTGGGTCACATCCCTGACAGGTTGGTGATGAGTCTCTTTTGGTCATTGTTATAGGGACGTATGTATACACATTTTTCTAAGTTCACATAGAGAGTATGGAATCCTATAACTAGTTAATACTACCATACCTTTTGGCAGATGACGATGTTTCTCACTTGCTTATTTATATTTGAGATATAAATGTATGCCAACGCTTTTGAACTACTTACATACATGCTGAATTTATATAAAATATTTTATATAAATTTTTTTCTTAAGAAATTGTTTTAGAAATATTCCATCATTTTAAAGCCTTGGCTTAAAGTAATTTTTCCATAATTTGAAAATGTATAGCATGTTTTTTTTAAATATGCTTTTGAATTTCCAAAATTATTTACTTGAAAATTGAAAGATTTTATTTGGATAATCTATATTTGGGATTTGTTATGGAATCTTTGGTGGTATCCTACTGGGCTTAGCCTCACACCCTATTTTTTCCTTCGGGTGTTTTTAGACTTTCTTCTTCTAGGATCGAGCAAAGGCAAAGGATCTTTTTGAGGTGGATCCAGTTGTTGATCTCTGTTCTTGGTGAGTTGTGTCCTTAGGGACTTTGGGACTATTTTTTCCTTTTTAGTACTTGGTTTTTAGTACTTTGGACCTTTTGTGCCTCTTTGTATTCTGGTACATTACTCCCAGTGGAGTTTCTTTTTGTTAGGCATACTTTATTTTTTATTTTTCTTCTACATTCTTGTGGCAAAATCATTCCCACTTGCATGTTGTGTTATGCCAGGTGCTAGTCGCCGACCCATGGGGATCGGTAACACCCTTCGGGCTATGTCAGGGTCGGTTCGGTTATCGGGTTACCAGGGTACCCAGGCTGGTTTGTGAGAGAATCTTACCTATACATCCTTATATCTGAAATCCTAAGAATTATATCTTTGGTTTCATCCCAATAATCTTTAGTTCTAAAATAATCATCACTTGTTTTCTAAAAACATCAAATACTTATTGTTAATTCTAAATATGATCTTCTATATTTCTAAAAAATATTATAATATCATCAATATTGACTTCAATGAACTGTGATAATCTATTAAATTCTTTGTCCATTCTTCTTTGGAATACTCCTAGATCATTCTTGCGTTGAAATTTACTAAATATTCATTCAAACAATATAAGTAGTGTTGTAAATGTTGTTAATTATATATCCTCTAATTTGATCTTAATCTTCCAATATCTAGACTTGATATCAAAATTTGGATATATCATTGGCCTTTCATTCGTATTCTTTCTTCTTAATGCCCATTGTTTTGGAAAATTATAGAAATAATCCTTTATGGAACAATTGAGATCATGGTAATCAATAACCATCCTAGATTTTCCACACTTCCTCTCATCATGGTTCATTACCATGGATGACACACTCTTATGAGGACTTTTACTATTCTTAATTAATCCATGATTGATTATTTTGATAATATTATTCTCCAATTCCTTGACTATTCTATCCTAATAGGCTATTCCCTTTCTTCTGATCACCATGTTGGGATAGTTAAGGGTGGTTTTAGCTTATGGTATTTCCATTTTCTATAATTTCATAAGGTTTTCTGACCATTTTTCTAAAAAATAACCTCTTATCTTAGACAATTCCTCTTCTTCATTTATCCTTAGAACTTTTAATCCAACCAATTCATTCCAATGCTCAATATTATTGTGGTATTTCTTATCCTCATATGGATAATTATCCACTTTGATAGTGGATACTTTATTTCATGGAATAATTCTATTGTTTCTAAATATAGCTGAAATCAAATAATTGCTGATGATAATTCCTTCTAAAAATATCATTATAAGTTGATATCTTTAAAGTAGTCAATTTATAATAAAGAAGTCGTCTAGAAGTTGAGGTATAAAGAAAATAATCATCTCTATAAATATTCTTCCACTGTGTTATATATGAAAATCCTTTGTTACTTATTGAATCATAACTGTTGCACTTGTTTAAATTGTAACTTGCAACTCTGTGGATTCCCATGTTACTCCTGACTGACTGAAATTTTATTTTTTTATTAAATTAAGATAAAAAAGAAAACATTTGGGGTGGAAGGAAATGATTTAAACTGAGATCATTACCTAGAAAAAAGTTCTTACACTCTTAGGGTAAGGATCCAAGGAAATGTAAAATATTAGCACTCTCATTTGAACTCACATGCCTGGATAATAAATCCACTTTAATATTCCCTTATCTCAACATATTTCTAATCTTAATGCCTTGATGTAGAATCAAGTTACAATCCAAGATAATATAATATAAGTCCCTATGATTGGAGGTCTTGTTTCATAGGAACCATACCATCAAAGAAGAATCGATTATAACTATAGATATAATGAAATTATATAGTTCGCAAAGCATGAGATTATTATGAATGGATCCCTCCTCTAATCTGATGAATGTACCAGGGATATACAATATATTAAAACCAAAAATAAAAGATCCCCCATAATCACAGACCAAACCACCCTCCATATAACCTCATGATCATAGGAACCATACACATTCAATTTAATTCCTGATAGAGGAGGTTCCCATTGAACCCATCTCCCCCGGCCTGAGTTGCCTCTGTCCATCTGGGTAAGAGAAGACCTCTATAGGAATCTCTATAGAGGAAACTAGTACCCAAATATAGGAATGAGTGAACCAAAAAACACCACCAGAGACTTGAGGAAGAACCTCATCCCAAAAAAGTGATTTCATTTTTTCCATTCCTCATGGATTTCCCAATCTCCAATATAGTTCAACATGCCACTGCAAACATCACTGCATGAACACTATTTTCCAGTTGCACCTGATTAGAGCCCTAAAACCAAGAAGAGAGAAAATACTAAACGTGAACCCCATTATGTTTGATTCCTATTAAATTCCGAATAAAATATCACTTATCAACTTCTCAATCCCCATTTAAAAAATGGTTCCAAATAGTTATGGAACTAGGAGATGCACAACACCAGCAATGCGAATCAATATGGACACCTTTCTTTTGAATATTATCCTCTGTAGGTTCTCTTGGTTCCTAACTCGCCAAACTAATAAATTTAACATAAAAAGGAAATAATTTTACCAAATTTTTGAAGTATCTTCTACTTTTTTGTAGCTTCCATGAATCCACATATGAAATTTGTTACTACAAAAATTAATATAACATTAATCTAGAAAAACACACATGTCTGGTTTGTTCACAAGATAAATAACTACATTAAGGGATTTGTTATCCTCATTTAGAATTGAGTTGATGAAATTTGGGTAGACGATATCCTCTCTATATTATATATATGATACTGGGAAGCCTAGTAAGAATATAGGATTGGAATCGGACCAATTATCATTCCAGTATCTCACATCACCACGACCCACAATCCAACGCACCTTATCCACAATAATATCCATCTGATATAGAATACATATTTCTAGGTTCTATACCCTTCTAGGACACTAAGTCTAATTTCTCTAATACACACCATATTTATCCTTGTAAATCTAGCCTAGAATGTACTTCGTTCAAGGATTTCCCATACAAGCTTAGCCTACATAGCTTGAATGGAAACCATGACACTACACAAGTTGATTCCCCAATCTTATATCAGTTTTTCCATCTTTCAACATGAGGCCCAATGATATCATCCATCCCAATATGCATCCCAAATTAAATCCATAAATATATTCTCTATCTTCTTGATGGTAACTTTTTTAATCTTGATTACCGATAAGACATGAATGGGTATTTAGGTGAGTATGATATTCACCAAATTTATCCTCCCTCTAAAAGATAAAAAATTATTTTTTTAATTAAATATATGTTCGGTAATTTTGTTGATAATGTTAGTGGGCATTGCCTTATATATCCTTTTATCTAACATGGGTGATCTAAGGTACTCTATCATGAAAGAACATTTCTGGAAAACATGTAAAGACCCGTAAAATTCAAGGGAAATTTTTTCTTAATTTTCTTTGGAATTTTATAAGAGCGCGGTTTCTGACGGAACCTGATTCCGAGGCCCGGAGTGCCCGGAATCATTTTCCGAAGTTTGGCTCGGGTACGTTCAGTGAACGAACGAGCGGGAATTTATAACTTTTGATCCGTTGCTCGGAATTGAAATCTGAGGGCACCGATGAACTCGCAGCGCCGATATTCGCTTAAGGAGACCTTTTCGGATGTTGCGTTTATTGCGGGTTGAATGTTAGTTTTTGGGTTTTTAGATTAAGTTAAATAAAATTTGTGAAATACAAATTTTTATTTTAACTTGTTAAATCCTTCCAAAGGGAGTTGGGAGTGGGACCCACATCCAATTAACCTCCCTTGGGAGGATTAAGTGTGGTGGGGCCCACACGAAGCTCCCAACCTTCCATCTCCCTTTAACCCTCCTTTTATTTAATGTTTGACAACTTAAAGAATTAATTGAGGTGACTTGTTCAAATTCAAACCTTTGAAATTCTTGTGGTAAAGTTGTGTAATAATATAAGCTTAAAGCTTATTTTATTCTAGGGAATTCTTTTACCACCTTGAGAGGAATTTTGGAGCTTCTCCTCCTTCTTCTTCTTCAACTCTGATGAAGAACACGAAGAATCTTCGAACTTCGACGAAGAACTCCACGTTCTCGGGAACCGTCTTCCGTGACGACATAACTGCGACATCGACGTTCTTCTTCCGTGACATCGACCATCGCGACGCTCGCCTTCCGCGAATCGTTATTGATCATCAGTCTTCGTTCCAGAACCAAGGTAGGGGTTGTTGATTTTTGTTTAATTATTTATTTCTTGTTCGTGGTTCTAGAATGATTAACGAGAGAATATTTAAGTTGTGTGATCATTTAATGTGAGGGGGCCGGACCACATGAACACGGCCGAACCCCCTCCATCGTTCTTGTTGATCTATCTTGCGAGTGGAAACAAGGTGGCGTGGTGCCGTCGCACCACGCGGATAATTGTTAGATTAAATTGTGCGGCGCCGTCGCGCCGCGCCGTGGAAGAATCATCAAGAATAAGACGCTGTCGCGCCGCGTCATGGTAAATCGAAGGCGCGGCGGAGGGGCGCGGTGCCGTCGCACCGCGCCGGACGACAAACACCGCGGCCGGTTCCGGGCCGCGGCGAGACGGGGAGACCGGCGGCAGCCGGGCCGCGGCGAGACGAGGAGCCGACCGGCGGCCAGTCGAGCCGCCGGCGCCAGAGAACAAGAAGGGCCGCGGCCCTTCGGCCGCGGAGGAGCAGTTTGGGGCGCTGGCCTCGCCAGCGCCAGAGATCAGGAAGGCCGCGGCCCTACGGCCGCGGCAGAGCAACCAGGGGCGGCCGGCCTCGCCGGCCGCCGGAGATCGGAGAAGAGCCGCGGCTACGGCCGCGGCGGAGAAGAGGAAGGCGGCCGGCCGCGCCGGCCGCCGGTTTGGACAGGAGGCGGGACCCGCGGGTCCCGCGTGAGGAAAGAAACGGCCGGCCTTAGGCCGGCCGAGATCCGGAAAAAGGGGGGGTTTCACCCCCCCCCCCCCCCCCCCCCCCCGCGTGCGGCACATGCACGGCACCTGGCCGCGCCGCCGCTGGCCGGACCGCGCCGCCACCGGCCGGGCCGGGTCCAGCGGACCGGGTCGGTCCGACCCGGTTCGGTTCGGATCCGAGTCGGGTCGACCCGGGTCGGCCCGGACCCGGACCCCCCGTTTTCGAGACAGTTTCGGTCTTTTGGCCATAACGTGAGTCACGGACCTCCGAATGACGAACCGTCTGCGGCAACGCGATCCTCGAATCGAGACGGTCGTTTCGGTATATCACACTCAGGGTTTCGGAATACTTTGAGTTCGGCCGGGTTGGTTCGTTCACGAAACCAACCGGGCCCTCGGAGCGGAAACGCTCATATCTTGAGCTACGGACGTCCGATTGACGTGCCGTCAGCTTTGTTGTGTTCCTCTTAGTGAGACGGTTCTTTTGGCATACTCCGCCCGATGTTTGGACGCAGGTGGAGTACGGTCGTGTTGGTTTTGCCTTAAAAACCAACCGGGCCCCGGGGACGAAAATGCCAATAACTCTCAGACCGGGCGTCCGATCGACGCGCCGTCTGTTGCGTTGAGATCCTGTTGACGATACGGAACTTTTGGATACATCAAATCTGGACTTTGTGACAGTTGATGTATCAGCCTTTCGGCTCGGGGAGCGGACCCTCCTGTACGAGCTTGTTGTGTGCGGGATCCCTAGTGCTGGCTGCGACTGTTACTGCGACTGTTACTGTAACTGCTACTGCTACTGCTACTGCTACTGTGACTGCGACGATGACAGTACAGAGATCCTGTGTGGATTCGACGACGACGACTACTGCACTCAGCGATCCTACGTAGATCAGTGCTACAGGTCCTGCGTGGGCCCGATCCTGTGTGGGTCCGATCCTGTGTAGGTCACTGCGGGGGTTAGTACCTATCGATCCTTCGTGGGTCCGACGACTTAGATGGTTCAGTGATCATCTTTATCGTCATCCGAAGAAGTATATTTGTGTGAGCTGAATCTTCTGTTTTACTCGATAGAGGTGGTGCGCTTGGTTGTAGCGGCAGACCTACGATACTGGAGACGAGCGTACGGAGTACGGAGACCGTGTAGCCAGCTGAGACCTGAAGACTGCTCGACCGACTCGACTTGGAGTGAGTCGACTAGCCTAGTGGACGGAGCGCCCGGTATTTGGCGGCAGACCCACGGCGGACGGAGCGCCTGGTAGTTGGCAGCAGACCCGCGGTACTCGACTGGAGGAGTACCTCTGTAGGCTATTTGGGTGAGCGCCCGGTATTTGGCAGCAGACCCTCAGCGGACGGAGCGCCCGGTAGTTGGCGGCAGACCCGCAGTACTCGACAGGAGGAGTACCTCAGCAGTCTTAGGTTAGTGAGCAGTATCTCAGAGTCGTGACAGGACACTGTACACTTCAGAGATGGGGCTCTTCAGTAGTTACGTTTTTGATAATGAAAATCCTGTGTGAGCTGAATCCTGTTACTTTCCTGTGTGGATTGTGTTTTGCTATCCTGTATGGATTACGTTTTTATTTCCTGTGTGGAATACGTTTACTTTCCTGTGTGGACTGAGTAATACTTGGGCTCGTAGGTTGGAGCGTATTTGAAATTAATGACTTAGGTATATGTATGGGCATATACCTAAGCAGCGTCGGTTATTACTTCGTGTTTGTTCCTTTCTTCGTGGTTTATCCTTTGTGGATTTGAGAGACCTTCAGGGGTCTCGGGGTCCCTACTGAGTAGCTTATACTCACCCCTGCACGGGCTTTGCCCGCACTACGTTGTGTTGGTTGCAGACGACGGACAGCGTTGACCTTAGCTGAGGTTTGCAGAGCGGGACGGTACCCGGAGGTGGACCACTGGGCGGGACGTGCTCGGAGCGGACGGCGGGACCCGTGGAGCAGAGGAGCTATCTGTACCCACCCTTCAGGTGAGATTTCCAGTGGACAGCTCGGAGTAGCGGCTTTTACCTTTCAGTTGCTGTTTTCCCTTTCGAGTTGTACTTTACTTTCAGTTTGGGTTTGTATACTGGCCCATTTACTTTTCCGCACTTTCAGTTGTACTCTGCTTTTGCTTAGTGTTTACTTTCCGCTTGCTTACTCTGTGGTGTTTGTTTACTTTACAAAGGCAATGCCTTCCCATTTTACCGGGATTTACGTCTTGGTGCTAGTCGCCAGCCCCTGGCCTATGGAAGGCGGACTTGGGGTAGTCACGGCACGGACCCCGAGGGCGGGTCGTGACAAAACAATTCTATCTTGAATAACATTGTTGCACCTGATAGGGTATTTTGTAGATAGAAATATGTTGTTTCTAGCATTTATGATGCAATTCCCACTGCAAATATCATAGGAACCCATAATCTTATTAAATATTTCAATGGAACTTCTCCTTCTATTAACAAAAAACAATTCATCATTGATCATTAAATGATACACCAATCTGTTCCTCCCCCTGTAGTGTAGGATGTCCCTATCAAGAAATGATTAGTGAATGTTCTGTGAGAGGGCCTCTTGGGACAAAATGAAGTGTCTAAGAGATATTAGATCACCTTATCTCAGGCCACACAAAGAGTTGAAAAAAAACTTTATTATAATGGAAATAAAAATCCATGGTGAAGTATAAAATCTAAAATGAGGTCACAAGCCCACTTTAAAAATCCATACTATCTCATGAACTTAATGATAAACCTCCACTCAATCTGATCATATGCTTTATCGATCATTTCACCAAATGAGGCTTCTTTTTTGAATCATTAATTTCCATCAATTATTTTATGTCATTTTACATTTGATCTCTAATAATAAATAAATATTATTTGTGTCCCTTCCACGTCTTGAGTTCTTTAAGAATTGTGTTTGTCTCCCTCAAAAATTTTGTTTGATGTTCCATTTTGACATTTTATATATATCTAGAGTTGATAAAGACTATAAACTTATCTCCTAAAAAGAATATACAATATTTAATCAATTAATTTGACTTGATTATAAAAACACTCCATGTAATCTAGATTCATTGGTATATGATTTTATTCAAACTAAATTCCATCCAATCTTCCTCACTAAATTTTGATTCCTTGAATGCTTTTTAGAGAGGCCCTTTAGTCCATTTATCTTTGTATAGGTTCTATAGAATGGTCAATCTATCTACTAAACTGATAGGTTTTGTGTGTACAACCCACCTTATAAAACATGGATATGAATTTTTTAAATTCAGTTATTCCATATTTGGTACCCAATTGAAGGTGGAATTTGTTTTCTTAAATTACAAGAATTGAACTATGCTAATTCTGAAAGATTTATAGAATTTAATGAAATATTCATTTTCTAATTTCATGTATATTATTTGGAAGTTTTGAATCCATGTTACTAATGTTCTAAAAAACCTTTTCCAGACAAGAAATTCTTATACACCTATTTCTTTGATCCTTTTAACATTTTCCAGAAGACCAAAAACATGAACCTTTAGCAAGATTTCCTTAATGATTATCATACTGATCATATCCTAATCAATATTTTTATAATACTCCATAAATTCTTCAGATTCTTTGATCATGTCTAAAACATGGTTCAAAACTCTCTTGAATATCTGATTATCTTTATTTTTTTAGATCATATTATAGAATATTGTGGATTTATTCCTATAAATATTTGGAATCCTTTGAAAATATTTCCATATATCTTTTTCTTGATTACTCTCCTCATCTAGAGAATCATCTATACTATCTTGATCTTTTTTCTACTGAAAATTCTATCAATGAAGTTCAGTCTGAAACATTTTCTACTTTTCTGGTTTTTCTTATACTTGATCACCCCATCTCTTAGAAATAGTCTTCTATTTTCTTTTATATATTATATCTATTTCTACCTTATAGTTCTTCTAAACCATTATATTTCATGTATTTTCTGTTCATTGAGTTCTGTAATGTTTTTTCCAACTACATAAAAATCATGCAATATGGATTTTATCCTTATAATTTCTATCTAGGTATATTTTTAAATCATTTTCTAGTTTTTCAGCCTTCTTTACTAAAAAACTAGTTCATTTTGGTCTTTCAACCTTACTAAATGATGATATTTTCTTATAAAGGATATTCTATATTATATTTCATTTTATTTTATAGATTCTATCATTCATTACTTTGATAACTGGGCATTCTTCCACAAAATGGTTATCAGTGAAAACTAGACATCTGTTTAATCTTATACCTTCTGTCGTTGCACCTAAAATAGTCAATGTAGAATGTTAGTTCATATAGTGTAACATTATCTTTTCCTATAAAATTTTCTATGTTAAATTTCTAGTATTGCAATTCATTCCTCCACTGAACCAATCATTCATTGGTAAACCTTTTTAATTTAATTCTAATGGAATTATTTATATAAGAACTATATTTTATTATAGTAAATTATTTTCCCAATAAAATATCCTTAGACCTAATACCTTTAATGACTGCACAAAATTCTAATTAATGGATAGGATAATCCTTTTATGTCTCATTAAATAATCCACTCTTGTATCTACTAATACTTTCATTGTGGTTTTTCTTTATTATTAGGATACAACCCCATACTGAGTCTGATGCATCTGTTTCTAAGATAAGTTGATCTTCACTCCCATATGGATACTCTAATTTTGTGTGGTTATATTCTTTATACTTTTTAATTCTTATTACATCATAATATTATTTTTTCCAATTTTAGGGTACCTTAATGGACACATTTTTCTATATTGTAACTAAGATTCTTGATAAATATTCATGGTATGATCAAGCATAACTTAATATATCAACAAACCCATATATCTTCTTAGAATATGTAAGTTCATTAGGGAATGTTTCTAGTATCTCTATAATATGTGGTTGAAGCTCTATCTAATTCCTTAGATCTGAAATCCTATGCATTCTATCTTTGGTTACATCCAAATTATCTCTCTTTCTAAAAGTATCATCTCTTCTTTTTTGAACACTTCTGCTAAAATCCATACTTGAGATCAAACATCAAATATACCATTGTAATTTTATTTATAATCCTTCTTATTAAATCCTCGTGATAAGGAATATTGTAGCCAACATCCTTTGTGGCATAATTGAGATCACATTAAAAGATAACTACCCTTGATTTACCAAGATTCTTCTCCACATGATTAATTACCATCAATGTAGAAATCCTATAAGTAATTTCATTTTTCTAAATTAATCCAAGATTGATTATTTTTGGAATATTTTTATCAAATTCCATGAACATTCCATTAGTTTAGGCTATTCCCTTACTTCTATTCACCATGTTGGGATCTTTAAGGGTGATTGTAACTTCTATAATTTCCTCTTTCCATAATTTAGAAGATAGTTATGACTATTTTTTCATAAATAACCTATTATATTAGTCAATTACTCTTCTCCATTTATACTCATCGCATTTAATCCAACCAGTTATTTCTACTACTCAATCTTTCTATGGTATTATTTATCCTCATTTGGATAGTTATCCACTTTGATAGTATATACTCTATTTTCTATAATCATTCTATTGTTTCGAAAACAATTTGGAATCAAATAATTTTTTAGGATAATTCCCTATGAAAATATCATTATAGGCTGATATCTTCTAAGGATTAATTGTTCAATAAAGAAATAATATGGAAATTGAGGGATAAAGAAAATAATTTTCCCTACAAATATATTTCCATTGAATTTAATTTTGAAATACATTAATACTTATAGAATTTTAAATGTTTAATTTTAAAAAAATGTTATATGAAAATCAATATATTCCTAGGTTACTCCTAAAATTTGGATTCTTGTGAAAGAGAAGGTACATCCAGTATCATCTCTGGTTGTACATTTTGTTCCCAAAATGCTTAGATTTACCAATGTGGCCCAATAATCTATATCTTCATTAAGTAAAAAAGATACCATATACCCTACATGATATTATTCATCATCATATATATGTAATTGAAATATAATTTTTCCAACTATCCTTCTAGAAACTGATGTTCTAGGTGCTTCTGTTGATGTTTCTTTATCTTTTCTAATTGAAATCTTTGGATTCTACAAAGAGTTATTAAGGATTTGTATTTGATATACTATAATTTCAAATCTAATCATCCTGAACTTGATATGTATAATATAGTCTCCTCTTATTCTTATCTGGTATCAAAGAAGAAATGTCTATTTTTGACTTGTTTATCCACAACTAGAATAAGTATCTTCTTCCATCACTCCTAATCTGGATCTAGTGACACCCATTCTCAAGTCCATATTACCCTCTTAGGGTTTAAAAAAGATGGTTATATTTATATAATTTCTATTCCTTCATCTTGGAAAAGATGTGTAAATATTTCCACTTTGTTACTTAGAGTTGGCATTCTGGTCTTATAGAGAGTTACATAAAGGTGTGTGATTAATCTGACACAAATTCTATCAAGTGGACGTCCCAATTTCTTTTACCTATTCCTCATGTTGATATTTAATTCTAAATACTTACAAACACTTTTTTCTATAAATACTACATGAAAATTTGGGATGACATTCACCCATAGAGCACCTGTATATATATTTGATCATTCTCCTCCAAATAATGCATTGTGGAAATTGGATAAGTCTCCATCTACCACTATAATTTTGATTGGTAAATCTTGTCCTTTCCTGAATGGGGGATCTTCCCTGATCAGGATTATTCTAAAATTAACATACTTGAAATTTTTTCAAGATATCCTTATAAACATGTTATGGTTTTAGTAAAGGCATTATAAATAATCCTCTATATATTTTATAGACATCATCTATCTCTTATTCCTTATAGATCTTGTTCATTTCTTGGTATGGTACTTGACACTTTTTTCATACCTCAAACTAATAAACTCTCATGATTTTCCATTATTGAAATTTTCTTCTTTCTGAATGGATTTCATTCTATAAAAATTGTACTAGATCTCCTTTCATTTCCCTTATATTTACTATCTTTGGAGAGTTTTTTGCTGCATAATCCCCAAATCGAATCATAGCTATCTAAAGGTGGATCAAAATTGTGTTGGTATTATTTTCTGTTTCCTCATATGAGTTTGATTATTCCATAATTGAGTATTCTGAATAAAATGAATATAAAATCTCATCATCCAATTCTATATCTTCTCCCTTGATAGGATCAAACAATATTTCTGATGAATCTTCCAACATTATTTTTTTGAGAATTCCCCTTCTTCTAGACTCATCTAGGTAACTGGAAGCTCTATGACCTTTTCTCCCATAGAAGCAACAACATTTACAAATTGATAAATATTTTCCTCTAGGGAATATAGGAAACTTCCTATATTTTTCCTTCAAATTTTTCATAGGTTTTTTAGATTCTATTTGATCTAATATATCTCTTAGATTTTTCTAGCTTTCTTCCTGAAAATATAATTAATGGTTTCTTTTTACCAAAAAAATCAATAATTTCTTACTTAATTTATTTAATTCACAAAGGTAATTTTGACACTATTTTCTGAGTGATTTTTAATGGATTTATCATGCTCCTTCCTAGTTGGACCACACCCATATCTTCATATAACACCCTCTACTTTTAATAAATAATATGAACTCATATATGGAATATTTATTACATCATGAAAGACATTACTATTCATAAAATAATGTATTATCCCCTTCCTTATTGTTTCTACTCAAACCCATAGATTATATTTGTAATCTAAAATTTGGAAAAGAAACTTCTTCAGTACTTTTTGAACAACTTTAGGCCATATTCCTAGAATTTTTTGTATAAAAACATCTCAACCATATGCTTGATCTCCTGGACTAAGAAGAAATTACCAGTACTGAAATTAAAAAATATATTCTTTAAAACAACACATGTCACAAATTTTGATATTGGTTAAGTTGTTATATCTTTTTCTATGAAATCCTTATCTTGATTGACCACTGAAATTCCCACAATGTCTTGTTTGAAAAAATTAGCTACTACTGGTATAACCTCAATTGTGAATGTGGCATATTCTTTGATAGACATTCTCACTTCTCAGTGTCTTAATATCATATCCCAAAATCCCTGTACATTACCTCTCAAGGTATCTCCTAAGAAATTGAGTGCACTATCTATGGTCCATGACTATAAACCAACTGAAAGAATATATTATTGAAGGTCTAGAGCCCATTAATCTATGTATGATCTAGGATCCTTTTCACAATATAGATTTTGGATCATTCCATATAGTGGGACACTTTCTTGAAGTTTCTTCCTTTTCTTATATTATTCTTTAATGTAGAAAGGATGTGAGGAAATGGATTTCATATTTATATTCTAAAACAATTACTTGAGTGATCCTTTCTGTAATTCCCAATGAATTTTTTTTGGGAGACCACATTCCATACTTTCTTGTTTTCTAAAGGTTTTACAATGAGGCCTTCATTGGAAGATGACTTAGATTCTTTCTTCTCTTCAAGTTTGTCTTTTGGTTCTTCTACTTCCTTGAGCTTTTCATTTAGGTATTTATAGACACATTCAATATCCACAAGATCCCATATCTTTAGATTAATAATATCATAAATCTATTTCTGGTATTCTAGAATAATCTAAGGAATAATTGATACTTCTTGCTGATATTATTGAGCCTCTCCTACTAATGGATAGTCATAATCATCGGTGTTATATCTTTCTGATATACTTTCTCTATATGTATCCTTAGGTAAATTCATAACAAAGACAAGGGATTCTGGATGATTGGAAGATTCCCCTGCTGCTTTCCCATCAATCCTATATCAAATATATTGAATATTTGGTCCAACCCTAGATCATATTCCTTCCATATTTTACTATTTGATGAAACTTATTTCTCCTTATAGATATCCTATATTTATTTCTATGATTTCAACCATCCACTATGCTTTTTAAAGCTATGATTCGTTATGAATAACTTCTGCCATCAACTCCTTGATCTTATCATAAGTTTCTTGGGATACTTTCCCTAACTCAATTACTTTATGTTCTTTCTCATAGGATAATGGGGATTATATAATTTTATGATACTTTATATATAACACCCCGAGATTTTATGAAAAATATTCTTTTTAATTTCACTAATGTCTTGTGTTGTACGCTACACCAAAAGGAGCTTTCACAACATGCATCCTTGACTTGCCTTGTATTACACGCAATCGCGACCTTCCTCGATAGCGTGTGTAGTATGCAATACCGAGTTTCACTAAACAATGATATGCTATTAAAATATTATTAAAACAAGCCGTTATGAATAGTAATAACCACTTTTTGAAATTTTATAAATTTTATTTTTCAAAATGGACTTCATTTTTGGATTCGGAATATCGAAATTAGCCTATGGTGAAATTTTGGTATTTTTCTGAAAACTTTCAATTTTTGATGAATAGTGAAACCACTAAGTGGTAGGTTAAAAACTGAATTTTGCATAAAACTTAATTTTACAGCTTCTGTGAATGGAATTTCAAAAATCCGACAAACACTGTTAATATCAAGGACTGAAATGTGGTTCAATGAGATGAAAATAATTTTTGGTGAATAGTAACTTTTTACTTTTTTTACCACGGTTAATAGTAAATAGGGTAACTAAGGGTAAATATGATATTACTATTACCCTAACACATGTCCTAATTCTATTGGATAAGTTTAATTCGACCAAAGACAACCTTATGAATATAATATGACCATTTAGGTCCACTTGGATTAGATTATGACATTTAATATTATTTTATTTAATGAATAGTTAAAATAGTTAAAATCAAAGTTTAATAACTAAAACATTTTTAATATGGGTTTATACATAAGATAAATTAGATTATAAATGTTAATTAGAAAGATAAAAATATTTCCTACATAATGATATTTTATTTATAATTTTTAGACTTTAAATAAATTAATTTATTTATGACACCACGATGATGCAGTAATTACCCTTTTAAGGAAATGTTAACATAATTGATGTTATAAATGCTCAAATAAATGTAATTTGAGACTTTTTATGAATTACACTAATTTTCTAGGTTACTATGATATATTAGTGTTGATTTAATCAACTTGGTTCGAACATATAATTCTGTTACGACTTTCACAAAAATCATATATCAAATAGTGTCAAAATTGACACAAAATAGTTTTTAAATCAAATATTATATTATTAATTGTTATTTTATTCCTAAAAATCTAAGGTTAGGCCAAATGACTTAAATAAGGATATATATATTAATAATAAACAATTTGGGGTTCGTTTGTCATGTTATAGTAAGTTTATTAACCATATAGTGTAAGAAAACAAAAAGACAGGGTAAAAGTTAAATTATTTAACTTAGAGTTAAATCTAATTGATAAGGTTAAAATAATAACCTAAACTTGTCTAAATCCTATTGGTTGATATTATTTCGACCCATCCCCACCTTAGCCTCTAAATAAATCAATTTGGAGCTATTTAAAACCGAACTTGACTTTATAATAAAATAATATTTTGAGATATTCCTAAGGTGCCCCTCTCCTCCCTTATAAAAGGGCACCTCCTCCCCCTCCTCCTCACACCAATTTGAGCACTCAAGCTCGGCCAAACCCTACCAAAATCCCTTCTCCACTTCCCTAGAATAATCCTAGAGGTCCTTGTCTTCTTCAAAGACCAATCTTAGTTCCCTAAGTGGAGGATTCAAAGAGGCGTTTCAAAGAAGAGGTAATATCCATTACCGATCTTTTCAATTTCTTTCTTCTTCAACTTCTTCTTCTTTAGTTGTTTAATGATAAATTAATAACATCAGTATTTCTTATATACTGATATGTTATTATAAATATGAAACAACTCTAATTAACCTTATATCTATCCTACGGAAAAAGGAAATCACCGCGCGTGCGTACGTACGGAATACCGTCTCCACGCTGTGGTGTAATCTATTTTCTACCACCACCTTAATTGGATGGGTATAATGGTGTAATGAGTAACTATATATGATTATTATAAAGTGATATTTATACTGAAATATTATACATACACTTCAACACAATTCCACGACCATGGGAACGATATCATCGCTCGTGCGTACGTACGGACTACCGTCTCCACGATGCGATGAGATTCATTCTCCATGTTAACCATTTAAGAATGATTATAAAGTATATATAAGCAATAATAATGAAATATATGACATTATAAAGCTACTGGATTTATGTGTATGTATGTCATATACTTAATTCCACTCAATTCAATAACGAAAAGAAAACATCGTTCATGCGTACGTACGGCCTACCGTCTCCATGAACGGTGTATTTCTTTCCATTTATCGATCCATTATAGATATGTATATTCTGAATATATATTATATATAAATAATGTTTTATATTCTATAATTAATTAATAATGATATAAGTAATCATATTAATAATTACAAGTCAAAACACGGACGACAAATGAAACAATTTTACCCAAAACGCTCTTCAACATGGAATTTACAAGAGAACGGGTAATATAAAGTCATAAGTGAACCATATATGATATCATAACAATTAATATGATTCTGTAATAAGTCTATGACATTATTTAAATCATTATACAGGAGGTTCGGACACTTACGAAGCAAATCGGACCTAAGGTAAGGGATAAATTTTCAATCTCATTTTTATCCGAGATTGCTTATACGTAAGTATTTACTGGGGTTACGTTTATCATCCATGACCATGTTTTCTAAAAATGTTTTTATAAAATTTTTACCATTCTTCCATGAATGTTTAAAGTCATTTTTACCCTTTATTTACTTTTTTCCACATTGTATGAATGGAATCATTCCTTTGGTTACCATATAAGGTACGTTTTGACTTTTCCAACAAAAGTACGAGGAGAATATTATTTTTAACTTATACGGTGCGAACGGATTTTTACGGTTTCATAACACCTCATTTTCAAGAAGCTTCCTCTACAAGATTGCATGATTATTTTCAACAAAACCCTTATCTTTTAAAATTGCATGGAATTTTGTGAAAAGAAAATGAATTTAAAGAAGAAAGGATATTTTTCTCAAGAATTCATTTCAAGTGTTTTATCAAAATTATTTTCCATCTAAGATATTATAGGGTTATGTTTTTATCCCTATTATTACATTGATTTGATTATGTTGTGATGGAATTATTTTTATGAATTCCTATATCTTATATGAATTGTTTTATGATGTCATGTTGTTTAAGAATCCAATTTTTATTACATGGGTTATGAAATGATGTGTGGTTTATGATTTTGTGGAACACATAAAATTGGTATCATTATGAGATGGGTGGGACCTATATCTCCCTCCAATGCATTGGGTAAAGATTTTATATCTCATGAGAGAGACATGGCTGGAATGGTAGGTTATACCGGTTCAGTGAAACAGGACTGAAACGAGGGTTACTCGATTCAGAAAGGGACTTTGTCCACTAAGATAGTCTTGGAAATGAGTCTTAACTAACAAGAAATGATTCTCTATGATTATGTGTGTATGCCACAAAGTTTCATGTTTTAAGTTATGATTATTGTGATTACATTTCACTTCCATGATTTATCCCATGTTATGAAATTATGATCTCTTTTGCAGGTTAAGATTTCCAAAAGTTATGTGCTTGTGTATACGATGAGATTTATATTTCTTTTGTTTACCCTTACTGAGCATTTGAGCTCACCCTTTTATGTTTTCTTTTCCCCAGGATATAAAGAAAGGTTTTAGGTAAAAAAAAGGGAAGATCTTTATGGGAGATATTGGAGATCTTTCACCACGATTAGAAGATTACGTTCCGAGTTTCCAAAGACACTAAACTATTACGATCCTTGTGTGTGTATTTTTGTTATGTACTAAGTATTCCGCAAAAGTAATGTAATGTTCATGTACGTTAGGCTTCGGGTCTCTACAGGTTGTATCAGAGGAAAGGTTTAGTCAACCTTTGGAAACTAGGATGCGAAAACGTTAGTGAGATCCCTAGAGATATTTCTACGGTATGTCTAGGGATGTCTCTAAGGTTAAGTATACGTATAGGTTATAGTCCTAGAATTGTGCTAACTATCTTATAATTTAAACCTAAGATGTTAGATATTTAGGGTACTCCCCCTTTACTATGTTGTCTTCCCTAGCATGATTTCACCTCTCACAGAATTCTTTTTGTGTTTTAGTTAATGGAGGGAACCAGAAGGAATTCGGTTAAAATTGAATCCAATGGACAAATTGGTGACTATGAGAAACAAAATTGTGTAATTCCTAGAGATAAAGATATTGTGATTATGCCGAATCAGTCATCGTGATATATGATTAACAAGGTGAAATTTAGTGGTATGCCTAATTCATCAAAGAAGAGGAAGATAAACTATTATTCATGTTCGCATGTTAAGGAGCATAAAGAAAGGAAGATTGAGATTTCTAAAGAAGGGAAGAAGAACCTTGAGGAATACCTCAAATGGAGGGACCGATGTTATCTGTGTGGAGAAAAGGGTCATAGAGTGACAGACTGTTATGGAGTTCAATGTCTTATCTGTGGAGAACATGGGCATTACCCAACTCAATGCCCTGACCTAAAAAGTTACTTCTAAATCAAGGAAGGACTTCTTCCAGGACAATCATTGAAGTGGATGGACTGAAGTGTTTATGTATTGGTATTCAGGAATAATGTTGTTGAGGTACTTTTATGGTGTATTGAAATATTTATGTATTGGTCTATTGTGGTCTTCAATAATTTTAAGGTACCGGTAACCATGAAAAGTGATTAAAATATTTTGGAAAGTAGATAATATGCCCATAATGAAGGGATAAGTAGAAAATGAAATGTTTGACAGTATTCATGAGCTCATGATTGATATAAGTACTAAGTGATATCATGGTTTGAGTATATAGAATTTTGAGGATTTTGGTATATGGAAAGTGTTAACTTTTAACTGCATTAATGTTTTCACTAAGGTTCAATGGGTATTCATTCTTCAAGAGAATACATGATTAAGGTATTCACATGATTGGAATGTGACCAACAAGATATATGGGGGATAAATGATGGTATTCACATGCTTGGTTGACGACATTTCAAGTTATCGTTTTCTTTATACTATGAGCTTGGACTGAAGTATTTTAGATAAGCCTAATGATTGGAATGGATTATGTTAACCATAAGTTAGTATTGTTTAAGGATAGAAGTTTTTTTGATATTATTGATGGGATGTTATAGTAATATAGTTTAAGAAAAAGGACAACCTGCAGGAAGGGCGACAGCCCATCGCGTCGGACAAGGCTGTGGGAATCGAACCCACAAACGAAGTGTGACTGGCCTTTATCGCCTACCACTGGCCTACAGGAAGTCCCTGGTTAGTAGAAACTAGTTTTATTTTATTAAGCGGTATGATATATGAATTATAAGTTTATTTTTGGAACCATATACGATTAACCATAAGATAGACTCATAAATTTTGCTAACCTTTTGTTTGAAAGAGATGGAATGACCCGTCATTCTATCACATGATCTGCTAACACTTCATGAATAACAAATTCAACTTCATTTATTTAAGAGATGAAGTGGAAATTTTTTAAGGCACGAACAACAGTGAGATTGTACCAAAATAAAGTAAGTATTTATTCTAATTCAAATTCTTCAACTTTAGGGAAATGACCTTGAAAACCAAAAATGTTGTCCTAGTGCTCTTATATCTGATTAATCAGATGGTACCTTAGATCATCACAAATTTATGGATTTGTGATTGTTGGCTTTTCCATAGCCATGTTCTCTACCACTCTCTATCAGAACATGATGGTTAGATTTTTCTTCCATATCCATATTTTCACCTATGTGGAAACCCAGTGATTAGTTTATTTGGGTAACCGTTACATTTCATACTTTCGTTTTTAAAGATTGGTTTTGGTATTCCTTTTTACGATGTGGGTTTCTATTAAATAAACTTTCTAATAGTAAACCATTTATAACCCCAACGAATTTCGAGGGCGAAATTCATTTTAAGGGGGGTAGAATGTAACACCCCGAGATTTTATGAAAAATATTCTTTTTAATTTCACTAATGTCTTGTGTTGTACGCTACACCAAAAGGAGCTTGCACAACACGCATCCTTGACTTGCCTTGTATTACACGCAATCGCGACCTTCCTCGATAGCGTGTGTAGTATGCAATATCGAGTTTCACTAAACAACGATATGCTATTAAAATATTATTAAAACTAGCCGTTATGAATAGTAATAACCACTTTTTGAAATTTTATAAATTTTATTTTTCAAAATGGACTTCATTTTTGGATTCGGAATATCGAAATTAGCCTATGGTGAAATTTTGGTATTTTTCTGAAAACTTTCAATTTTTGATGAATAGTGAAACCACTAAGTGGTAGGTTAAAAACTGAATTTTGCATAAAACTTAATTTTACCGCTTCTGTGAATGGAATTTCGAAAATCCGACAGACACGGTTAATATCAAGGACTGAAATGTGGTTCAATGAGATGAAAATAATTTTTGGTGAATAGTAACTTTTTACTTTTTTTTACCACAGTTAATAGTAAATAGGGTAACTAAGGGTAAATATGATATTACTATTACCCTAACACATGTCCTAATTCTATTGGATAAGTTTAATTCGACCAAAAACAAACTTATGAATATAATATGACCATTTAGGTCCACTTGGATTAGATTATGACATTTAATATTATTTTATTTAATGAATAGTTAAAATAGTTAAAATCAAAGTTTAATAACTAAAACATTTTTAATATGGGTTTATACATAAGATAAATTAGATTATAAATGTTCATTAGAAAGATAAAAATATTTCCTACATAATGATATTTTATTTATAATTTTTAGACTTTAAATAAATTAATTTATTTATGACACCACGATGATGCAGTAATTACCCTTTTAAGGAAATGTTAACATAATTGATGTTATAAATGCTCAAATAAATGTAATTTGAGACTTTTTATGAATTACACTAATTTTCTAGGTTACTATGATATATTAGTGTTGATTTAATCAACTTGGTTCGAACATATAATTCTGTTACGACTTTCACAAAAATCATATATCAAATAGTGTCAAAATTGACACAAAATAGTTTTTAAATCAAATATTATATTATTAATTGTTATTTTATTCCTAAAAATATAAGGTTCGGCCAAATGACTTAGATAAGAATATATATATTAATAATAAACAATTTGGGGTTCGTTTGTCATGTTATAGTAAGTTTATTAACCATATAGTGTAAGAAAACAAAAAGACACGGTAAAAGTTAAATTATTTAACTTAGAGTTAAATCTAATTGATAAGGTTAAAATAATAACCTAAACTTGTCTAAATCCTATTGGTTGATAGTATTTAGAACCATCCCCACCTTATCCTCGAAATAAATCAATTTGGAGCTATTTAAAACCGAACTTGACTTTATAATAAAATAATATTTTGAGATATTCCTAAGGTGCCCCTCTCCTCCCTTATAAAAGGGCACCTCCTCCCCCTCCTCCTCACACCAATTTGAGCACTCAAGCTCGGCCAAACCCTGAAAAAATCCCTTCTCCACTTCCCTAGAATAATCCTAGAGGTCCTGGTCTTCTTCAAAGACCAATCTTAGTTCCCTAAGTGGAGGATTCAAAGAGGCGTTTCAAAGAAGAGGTAATATCCATTACCGATCTTTTCAATTTCTTTCTTCTTCAACTTCTTCTTATTTAGTTGTTTAATGATAAATTAATAACATCAGTATTTCTTATATACTGATATGTTATTATAAATATGAAACAACTCTAATTAACCTTCTATCCATCCTACGGAAAAAGGAAATCACCGCGCGTGCGTACGTACGGAATACCGTCTCCACGCTGTGGTGTAATCTATTTTCTGCCACCACCTTAATTGGATGGGTATAATGGTGTAATGAGTAACTATATATGATTATTATAAATTTATATTGATACTGAAATAGTATACATACACTTCAACACAATTCCACGACCATGGGAACGATATCATCGCTCGTGCGTACGTACGGACTACCGTCTCCACGACGCGATGAGATTCATTCTCCATGTTAACCATTTAAGAATGATTATAAAGTATATATAAGCAATAATAATTAAATATATGACATTATAAAGCTACTGGATTTATGTGTATGTATGTCATCTACTTAATTCCACTCAATTCAATAATGAAAAGAAAACATTGTTCATGCGTACGTACGGCCTACCGTCTCCATGAACGGTGTATTTCTTTCCATTTATCGATCCATTATAGATATGTATATTCTCAATATATATTATATATAAATCATGTTTTATATTCTATAATTAAGTAATAACGATCTAAGTAATCATATGAATAATTACAAGTCAAAACACGGACGACAAATGAAACAATTTTACCCAAAACGCTCTTCAACATGGAATTTACAAGAGAACGGGTAATATAAAGTCATAAGTGAACCATATATGATATCATAACAATGAATATGATTCTTTAATAAGTCAATGACATTATTTAAATCATTATACAGGAGGTTCGGACACTTACGAAGCAAATCGGACCTAAGGTAAGGGATAAATTTTCAATCTCATTTTTATCCGAGATTGCTTATACGTAAGTATTTACTGGGGTTACGTTTATCATCCATGACCATGTTTTCTAAAAATGTTTTTATAAAATTTTTACCATTCTTACATGAATGTTTAAAGTCATTTTTACCCTTTATTGACTTTTTTCCACATTGTATGAATGGAATCATTATTTTGGTTACCATATAAGGTACTTTTTGACTTTTCCGGCAAAAGTACGAGGAGAATATTATTTTTAACTTATACGGTGCGAACGGATTTTTACGGTTTCATAACACCTCATTTTCAAGAAGATTACTCTACAAGATTGCATGATTATTTTCAACAAAACCCTTATCTTTTAAAATTGCATGGAATTTTGTGAAAAGAAAATGAATTTAAAGAAGAAAGGATATTTTCCTCAAAAATTCATTTCAAGTGTTTTATCAAAATTATTTTCCATCTAAGATATTATAGGGTTCTGTTTTTATCCCTATTATTACATTGATTTGATTATGTTGTGATGGAATTATTTTTATGAATTCCTTTATCTTATATGAATTGTTTTATGATGTCATGTTGTTTAAGAATCCAATTTTTATTACATGGGTTATGAAATGATGTGTGGTTTATGATTTTATGGCACACATAAGAATGGTATCATTATGAGATGGGTGGGACCTATATCTCCCTCCAATTCATTGGGTAAAGATTTTATATCTCATGAGATAGACATGGCTGGAATGGTAGGTTATACCGGTTCAGTGAAACAGGACTGAAACGAGGGTTACTCGATTCAGAAAGGGACTTTGTCCACTAAGATAGTCTTGGCAATGAGTCTTGACTAACAAGAAATGATTCTCTATGATTATGTGTTTATGCCACAAATTTTCATGTTTTAAGTTATGATTATTGTGATTACATTTCACTTCCATGATTTATCCCATGTTATGAAATTATGATCTCTTTTGCAGGTTAAGATTTCCAAAAGTTATGTGCTTGTGTATACGATGAGATTTATATTTCTTTTGTTTACCCTTAATGAGCATTTGAGCTCACACTTTTATGTTTTCTTTTCCCCAGGATATAAAGAAAGGTTTTAGGTAAAAAAAAGGGAAGATCTTTATGGGAGATATTGGAGATCTTTCACCACGATTAGAAGATTATGTTCCGAGTTTCCAAAGACACTAAACTATTACGATCCTTGTGTGTGTATTTTTGTTATGTACTAAGTATTCCGCAAAAGTAATGTAATGTTCATGTACGTTAGGCTTCGGGTCTCTACATTATAAAACAAATATAAATGGATTTGTTGTCGTAATACCTTATCCTACCTTTTAAACACCTTTTTCTTATAACAAAGACCATTAACCAAGGAATATAACATTTTCTTACTAGAAACTCTACTAAAGAAGCACTCTGTATATAGAAAACACTGGGAAACATATCAGTACAACAATATCGATGAAAATATAAGGGTTTACCTATCTTCAACACAATGGATCATTCTTGGAATTGCTTTGAAAGAAGGAAAAAAAGGATTTATAGAGAATGTAGAGAAATAATGTATGAAATTGCTGTAATTTATATTCAAAATAATATCTCTAAAAAATGGGTCGGGGTACCTTATATAGGCCTCATGGATCAGAATTCCCTAGAAGATAACTGAACTTTTACATACGATGCACACTTCTTCCAAGGAAAAAATAAAAAGAAAAAGAAACAACAAAATGTGGAGTGTACAATTTTGAAAATTCGACCAAACACTTCACACTAAAAACAAACTATATAATTGACATGTCTAATTTGATTTGATCATCCATTTTGGATATTAAACGAGTTTGGATCATCACATATAATCTCTCCAAATCATATAGAGTGTTGATCATTTCACCAACTAGGACTTCTTTTTCCAACTCTTTCATTTCAAACAATTATTTTATGGTGTTTTGGATTTGATATCTGAAAATAAATACATATTATTTATGTATCTTCCACATCTTTAGATCTTTAAGAATCATGTCTGCCTCCACTATGAAGTTCTTTAAATGTTCCATTTCGGTATTTTACATGTATTTGGAGTTGATATATACTAGAACATTATATCCTGTAAATAAAATAAAATTTTTAATTTTTAATTTAGGATTAGATATATAAAAACTACATGAAATATCTATTAACTTGTAGTGTATTTTATTCAAATTATACTCCAATAAATCTTCATAGCTAATTTTCAATTTCTTAAATTCTTTCAGGACAGGTCCGTTAATCTAGTGCACTAGGTATAGGTTCCCAAGTATGATCAATTTTTATGATAATATGATAGGCTCTATGTGTTAAATCCCCCATAGAAAACATTGATATGTATTTTTTAGAACCTTACTAACCATATGTGGTACCGATTGAAGGTGGAAATTATTTTCTTAAATCCCAAGATTTTAACTACTCCCATTTTGAATGCTTCTGGAATTTGATGAACTCTTCTGGTTCTAATGTTGTTTCTAGTATATTGAGCTTAAGAGTCCATTTTCAAGACATTATCCAAAAATATTTTAGGACTAGATATTATTCTACACCTTACCTTCGATCTGTTTAACATCATCAAGAAGGCCAGAAACTTGAACCATTAAACTGATTTTTCAACTATGATCATATTGATCATATCCCAATCAATTTTTTTATAATCCTTCAAAATTTATAAGGATTATTAAATCATTTTTAAAACATTATTCAAACCTCCCTTGAATTTGAAATCATTAATATTTTTTAGGATCAAATTATAAATGTCTGTGAATTTTTTCCTTGAAATATTTGAAATCCTATGTGAATATTTCCATATTTTCGTTGAGGGGTTGGGCTTCTAATCAAGATCATCATCTATACTTTATGGATCATATTACTTTTGAAAATTATATCGAAGAATTTATTTATGAAACATTTGTTTCCTTTCAGATTCTACTTCTACTTGATTAGCCAAGCTTTTAGAAATAGTATTCTCTATTATTTTAGTGTTCCTATTTGAATCTAAATTTTGGTTCTTCTGAGACTTCATATTTCTCATATTTTTTGGTAATTGGGTATTTTAATAAGCTTTATGACCACATACAAAGAATTAATTATAGAATTTATTCCTAGACCTTATTTTCATGTATCTTTTTAATGAATTTACTATTTTCTTAGACTTCCTGGCCAATGAACATTTTATTTAAGATATGCAACCTTAATGGATAATGATCCTTGCTTATAAAGGAGATTATCTACTTGAGTATATTTTTTCTAGAGATTATCATTCATTTAATTGATAACCTGGAATTCTTATATAGAATTATTACCAATGAAAACTGGAAATATCCTTGATATGATTCCTTCTACCATTGCACTTGCAGTATTCAATTTAGTTTGTTAGTGCATCTAGGATGACATTATATTTTCCTTTAATGTTTTCTATATTAAAGATATATTTTTTAAATTCATTCCTTCACCACACCAATCATTCCTTGGTAAACATTTTTAATCTATTTCTCATGAAATTATTTATATAAGAAATTTAAATTTATATAGTAAAAGGTTTTCCCAATAAAAGATTATTATCATTAATTCCTTTTTAAAGAATATAAGAAATTCCTATTAACTAATAGGATTATTCTTTTCTATCCCATTAAAGAATCCACTCCGGTATCTTCTAATAGTTTCATCATATTTTTTCCTTATCTTTATGATGCAACCTCGTGATGAGTCTGATGCATCTATTTTTAAGATATATTGATCTTCACTCCCATCTTGATACATCAATTTAGGGAGGTTCTATGATTTATACTTTAGAATTCTGATTACATCAGAATCTTCATTTTCCTAATTCTTGGTTACCTTACTAGACATTGTTCTCTATATTAGAATTAATTTTTTGCTAAATCTCTTATGTATGATCTAGCATTTCTTAGTATACCAAGGAATGCATTTATATGTTTACAATCTGAAATTTCATTAGGTAATGTTTCTAGAAACTCTATGATATGTGGTTTAAGATTATCTCTACTTATATGGATCTACAATCCTAATAATTCTATCTTTTCTTTCATCTAAATGATCTTTCTTTTTGAAAGTATCATCCCATTTTTTCTATACACTTCAGTTACCTAATTTAAATTCTAAATTTTTTCTTCTCTATTCCTACTAAATACGAGCACATAATCAATATTAACATTCACTAACTATGATAATATAATTAATTCACTATCTATTCTCCTTTGTAATGTTCATGGATCATTCTTGATTCCAAATGGAATAAATGTCCATTTAAAAAATACAATAGGTATTGTAAATATAGTTGATGGTATACAATCATTATTGATCATAATAATTCAATATCCAGAATTGATATCAAACTTGGAATATAACTTTTGAGTTTTGTTCATATTCCTTCTTTATAATGACTCCTGATTGAGAATATTGTATCCATCTCCGTTTGTGTTAAAATTTAGATAACGGTAATCCATAACCATCCTAGATTTACCATGCTACTTTTTATCATGATTCATTACCATTAATGTTGCGACCTTGTGAGAACTTTCACTATTCCTAATCAATCCAATATTGATTAGTTTCCAAATATGTTTCTCAAATTCCTTGATAATTCCTATTGGATAGGTATTCCCTTTTTCTAAATCACAATTTTGGGATCTTTAGGGGTTATTGTAGCTTCTATAATGTCCTTTTTCTATAATTTTAGAGGGTTTTTATACTAGTTTTTCTAATAGATAACATCTTATATTTGAGAACTCCTCTTCTTCGATTATCCCCAGAAATTTTAATCCAACTCATTATTTATATTGCTCAATATTTCAGTGGTATTCCTTATACTTATTAAGATAGTTATTCATTTTGATTATAGATACTTTATTTTCTGGAATCATTCTATCATTTCTAAAAGTAGTTGGAATAAAATAATTATGGATGATATTTTCTTATAAAATATAATTATAGGGTAGTATATTCTAAGCAATTTATTTTTAATCAAGAAGTAATCTGGAAATTTATAAATAAATAAAAGTATCTTCTATATAAATATTCTTCCATTGAGTTAAATTTGAACATCCTTTGTTAATTCTTAAATCATAATTGTTGCATTGTTAATAATTGTAACATGAAACTCTATGGATTGCTAGGTTTCTCCTAAAAGTCTTATTATTATAAAAGAGAAGATACATCCTGTATCTACTAGGTTTGTACATTTAGTTACACCAATTATTAGCTTTACCAATGTGTCTCATTCCTCTATTATTGTAAAAATTAATGAAGATATCATATATCCTAATTGATCTTTTTCATCCTCATAGATCAAATTTTCCATTCTTCAACTATCATTTTAGAAACTAATGTTCTAGGTTATTATGATGGATTGGATTTGACATTTCTAATTGAAATCCTTGGATTCTTCAAAGGGTTCTCAATGATATTGTCTTTGAGATCTTCTAATTTAAAATATAATCGTTCTGATCTCGATCCTTATGATCTAAGTTCCTATTATTCTTCTCTAATCTTAGAGATAGCATGTCTATTGCCAACTTTTTTTACCACATCTGAAATAAGTATCTTATTGCTTCACTTATCCTATGGATCTGAAAAAACCCATTCTCTAGGCCATGTTAACCTCTTTGGTTTTAATACTTATGGTTACATTGCTCTAAATAATGTTCTTTCATCGTGGAAAATATTTTATAATCTTTTCAATCCCTTCCTTAGAGATGGTCTTCTAGTATTGTATAAATTTACATAAATGTGAGTAATTACTTTGAAAAATATTCTATCAGGTAAAACTACCACTATATTTTTCTAGTTCCACATGTTGATATTTACTTCTAAATTATTACTTATAATTCTTTCTATTAGTACTAAATGAAAATATGGGATCACTTTTACCTATTCAATCACTTCATGAATATTTTCTCTTGCTCCTAATAATGAATTGGAGAAATTGTCTAAGCTTACACCTACCAGTATAATTAGAATTGGTAGATCTTGTCTTTTTCTGACTAGGTGATCTACTCTAATCTGGATTATTCCAAAATTTTCATACTTGGAATTTGAATGGAAAGCCTTACAAAAACATTATATTTTTCATAAAGGCACTATAAATAATACTATATCTATTTTATATACAATATTTGTCTCTTCATCCTCAAAGATCTTAGTTAATTTTGGTATGATACCCAAGATTTTTGGTATACCTTGTACCAATCAACTCTAAGAATTTTCCATGCCTGAAAATATCTTCCTTCTAAAGGTAATTATGTTTATGAATAATACACTATATCACCTTTCATTTTCTATATAATTACTATCTCTAGAGAGTTTTCTAGATCACTATCCCCTGCTCGAATCATAGCTATTCGGAGTTGCCTCAAAATTGTGTTCGGATTATTTCCTTCTTACTCATATAAGTGGGATACTTCCATTGTTGAGTATTCTAAATATAATGAATATAAACCATCATCATTTGACTATATATCTTCTCACAGGATATTCTAAAATGATATTTTTGATGAATCTTCCATCATTATTGTTTTGTGACTTCTTCTTATTCTATCTCAATCTAGGAAATTGTCAGCTATGGGACCTTTCTTCTTTCAGAACTAACAACAATAAATACTAGATTGATATTTTCCATTATTATATCTGGGATACTCCCATATTTTTCCTTAAAATTTTCTTGTACATCCTTATAGATTCTATTTGTTTTAAGAAATATCTTTTTTTTTCTTCCTGAAAAACTATATTATAATTTTCTTTTACCAAATAATTTCCATAGTCTATTGTGGTATTTATTTCATTCACAATAACCATATTGAAACTTTGTTATAAAACATATTTCTTGGGTTTTCCAAATATCCTACCTGGTTAGACCACGCCCACATCTTCCAGCAAATCCCTCTACTTTTGGGCAACAAGAAGAACTCATATGTGTTATATTTCTTACATATTCAAGACATGCCTCTATATACAATAGAGTCTTATCACCTTTTATAATATTTCTACTTGAGATACAGTATTATATTTCCAATTTTCACTTTTGGAAAGACTAGCCTTCAATTCTTGTTGAAAAATTTCATGCTAGCTTCCTAAAAGTTTCTAGATAAAACATATAGATAATATACCTAATATCTTGGTCTAAGAATATAATAACAATGATGAAATTCACAAATATATTGTTCAAAATAACACATTCCATAAATTTTGATATTATTTAACGATGTTATAGATCTTTATACCAATTCTCCATCTTGATCGACCATTGAATTTCTAAAAAAATATTGTTTTAGGAAATTAACTACTACTGGTATGACATCAATTGAGAATGTGACATGTTCCTGGATAACCATTCTCACTTATGAGTGTCTTAAAATAATATACCAAAATCTTATTGCATTACCTATCAAGGTATCTCCTACGAAATTGAGTTCACTACATATGGTTCATGAGTGTAAACTGAATGAAATCATATATCATCGAATTTATATAACCCATTAGTTTATGGCTACTCTAGGATACATTTAATAATCTAGCATTAGGATTATTCCATGTCGTGGAACACCATCTAGATGTGTCTTCATTAGCCAATATTATTCTTGAATATAGCTATAATATGAAATATTTTCTTCCCTAATTATCTTATGCAAAAAAATGATCCTTTCTATCATTCGTAAGGGACCGGTTTCTAGGAGATCACTTATCATATTGGATTGGATTCTGAAGGATTTACACTAAGACCTTCAGTTGGATATGACTTTGATTTTTATTTTTCTTTCATCTCTTCAAGTTTGTTTTGTAGGTATTATACTTTATTGATATTTTCAATTGGGCCTTTAGACCCATGCTCTATATCTCCAATCTCCCATTTATCTCAACTAATAATATCATGGATCAATTTTTGGTATTGCTGGATACGCCGAGGAATACTCAATAATTCTTGATAATATTCATAAGCTTCTACTAAAAATAGCTAGGAATAATTATATATGTTATATCATCCTGATATAATTACTCAATTTTTATCTTCGAGTAGGTTCATATCAGAGACAATGTCTCCTTTTTTATTAGAAGAATCCCTTGAATATTTAAATTCAAGACTCTTCCAAATATCTCAAATATTTGGTCTAACCCCAGATCATCTCCCTATCATATTTTAATATTCGAAGAAAAATATCTATCTTTCAGGATATCCTATAGTTGTTTTTAGGTTTTTGACCTACCATCAGGATTGTTAAATATGAGACTCCGTAAGATTGATTTGTTCCTTCAAATCCTCAAATGTTTCATGAGTTTTCTGGGTTTTTCTCCCTAACTCGATTACTTAGGGTTCATTCTCATTGGCGCATCATGATTATTGAATTTTATGATACATTTTAAGATAAATTTAATTTTATTTGTTCATTTAATATCTTATCATGCCTTCTAAATAATTTTTCTCATAATAAAAACATTTAACCACATAATCCATAAGTTTATTACTGGAACCTCTATTGAAGTGAAAATTTGGTCGGATTCCCCCACCCCCACCCCTTGTTCACTGATACCACTAGGGGTAGAGTCTTTAATGATATCTCCTAGGAAATTCCACTTCGGGAATCCATAAAGGATGAAAAAACACATTCAATCACATTAGAAATACAATATCCATGAAAAGGATAAGCGTTTACTTATCATCAACTCATATGATCATTTTTGGAATCAGCTCATAAAAATAACTGAAAGGATTTAGAGATAAGTTTCATAGAGAATGTATTAAATAGTTTGGATTTCTACTAAAAATCATCTCTCTAAAAAATGGGTTGGAGGCCCCTTATATAGGCATCTAGGCTCATCTTGCCTAAGAGATGGTTCATTGTTTACATTCAACGCACACTTATGAGTTGAAAAAAGAAAAATCAAAAGAAAAATGTGGAGGAAAAAAACCATGAAACATCCACCACACACTCCACACTAAAAAAACTACATAATTGACATGTCTAATTTGATTTTATCATACATGATGGATATGATGTATGTTTGGATTAGCACCAAGAATCCCTCTAAATCATACAGAGCATCCATCATTTCACCAATCGAGACTTCTTTTTCTAACTCTTTTATTTCCATCAAATATTTTTTGTAATGTTGGATTTGATCTCTGACAATAAAAACATCTTATTTATGTTCATTCCATATCTTAAGTTCTTTAATAATCATGTATACCACCACCGCAAAGTTTTTCATATGTTCCATTTTTTCATTATTCATGTCTCTAGAGACAATAAAGACAAGTAAATTATCTTCTGAAAATAATATAAAATATTTACTCCATCATTTGTACTCTATTATATAAACACTCCATGGAATATGGATTTAATTTTAATGTATTTTATTGAAACTGAAATCCATCCTATCATCATTTCTAAACTGTGATTCATCATATAATTTATGGAAATGTCCTTTAGTCCATTGCATTGGGTAAATGTTCCATAGTAAAATTAATATGTTTGTTGATATAATAGGTTCTATGTGTGAACCCTTTATAGAAAACATGGAAATTAATATGTTAGAAATATCCTTACCAACTGTGGTACCCAATTGAAAGTGGAATTTATTTTCTTAAATCCTAATAATTAAACTACCCCCATTCTAAAATCTTTTTCTATTTAATGAACTCTTCTGGTGGTAATGTCATTTTGGGTATATAAATCTTTGTAATCCTTATTCCTGATAGTCAATAAACCATTTTTATGTTTTTTATATTCATACACTCTTGTTTATTTGACCCTTTAAACTTTTACAAGTAGACCAAAAACAAGAACCACCAACCATATTTCTTTAGTGATGATCATTCTGATCATATCCCAACCAATATTTTTATAATCCTCCATAAAGCCTTATAATTATTCAAGTATGTATAAAACATTTTCCATACCTATATTGAATATATGATCATAGTTATTTTTATGGATCATGTTATCAACACCTATGAATTTATTCCTTGAAATATTTTGAATCCAGTGAAAATAATTCTATATTTTATTTTCTATATTGGGCTCCTCATTTATCCCATAATCTAGACTCTCTTACTATTATTCCTACAAATCATTCAGTCAATGATGTTCTGTCAGAAATGTTTGGTGGTTTTCAATTTCTTTTCTACTTGATCATCCCAACATTTATAAATAGTATTCTCATTTCCTTTAGAGATCACAATAGTTTCTACCTTCTAGTTCTTTTTCACCTTCGTGTTTCTAATATTTCCAATGCATTGAGTGATATAATATCCTTTATTACCACATATAAAGCATTAAATATGGATTTTATCCTTATACTTTTTATATATGGATCTTTTTCAAGAATTTCCTGGTGTTTCAGCCTTTCTATATAAGGGACCCATGCTTTTGGAACTTTTAACCTTACTGGATGAAGATCCTTACTTTTTAAGTAGATTCTATCCTAGATTCCCTTTTCTTTTCTAGAGTTTTCATTCATTTCCTTGGTAACTGGTAATTATTCCATATAATTATTAACGATTAAAACTAAACATCTCCTTAACCTGATACCTTCTTCCATTTAACCTTTTAGAGTCAAATTATCATGTTTATGCATCTAGGATGAAATTATCTCATTCATTCAATATTTTCTATATTTAATTTATAGTATTTTAATTCATTCCTCCACCACACCAATCATTCCTGGGTAATCCATTATAATTTAGTTCTCATGAAATTATTTTTAAAAGAACTATCTATTCTTATAGTAAAATGATATCCCATGAAAATATCATTATCCCTAATTCCTTTAAGGTCTACAATAAATTCTCTTTCATTGATGGGATATTTCTTTTTTGTCCCATTAAAGCATCTACTACAGTATCTACTAACATGTTCATCATGGTTTTTCCTTATATTTATGATACAACCCCATGTTGAGTCAGATGAATCTGTTTCTAAGATAAATTGATCTTCACTCTCATCTGGATACCCTTAATTATGTGAAGTCCTATGCTTTATTATTTCAAATTCTGATTACATTAGAATATTATTTTTTCCAATTTCAAGGTACATTAATTGAGAACTTTCTCTATATTGGAAGAAATATTTTTTCTAAATCTCTAATATATATTCTGAAATATATTAAGATACCAAGAAACACCTGAACCTTCTTACAATCATTATGTTAATTGGTGAATCTTTCTAAATTCTATGTAATATGTGGTCAAAGCTTCTCTCTACTTCCTTGGATCTCCTAAGAAATCGATCTTTTCTTTCATCCGAATGATCTTTCTTTATAAAAGTGTCATCCCTTATTTTCTGGATACTTCAACTACATATTATAATTTCTCAATATTCTCTTCTATATTTCTATAAAATATGAGAAAATCATCAATATAAAATTCTACAAACTGTTTTAATCTACCGAATGCCTTTTCTATTATCCTATGGAATATTCTTATTTCATTCTTGAGTCCAAATGTAATAACTAGCCATTCAAACAATCCAACTGGTGCTTTAAATTTTTTTAATGGTATTTCCTCTTATTTTAGCACAATCTTCCAATATAAATACTTCATATCAAACATGAAATATGACATTGGTCTTTCATTTCTAATGCTACCTATTAAATCCAACTGATTAGAAAGATCATAGCTATCATCCATTGTGTCATAATTGAGATTGTGGTAATCGTTAGCTATCGTGGATTTACCAAGATACTTCTTAACATTACCATGAATGCTGCACTCCTATAAAGACTATCACTATGCCTAATTAATCAAAGATGGATTATTTATAGAATTTGTTTCTTAAATTCCTTAACCATTCCATCAAGATAGGTTATTCCCTTACTTCTGATCGCCATTCTAGGAACTTTAAGGGTGATTATAGATTCTAGAATTTATTTTTTCCATAATTTAATAGGGTTTTCTGAAGAAAAAAATTATAAATAACCACTTATTTATGACAATTCTCCTTATACATTTATCCTCCAAACATTTAATCTCACCAATTTTTTCTACTCATAAATCTTTCTATGGTATTTATTATACTCATCTAGATAGTTTTCCACTTTGATATTAGAAACATTATTTTTTTGAGACATTATATTATTTAAAATATTAGATTGAATCAAATAAATTTTTATGATAATTCCATCTAAAAATATCATTATAGGCTAATATCTTCTAAGGAATCAATTTTCAATCAAGAATTCGACTATAAATTGAGAAATAAAGCACAACATCTTATCTAAAAATATTATTTTAATGAATTAAATTTGATCATATTTTTCTAAATATTTATAATAACTATTTCATTGTTACCAATGGTAAACTAAAACTATATAGATTCCCAAATTTCTCTTGAAAATTAAATTCTTATACAATAGAAGGTACATTCTCTATCAATTAGGATTGTTCATATAGTTCCACCAATGCTTATCATTACCAATGAGGCTCATTCCTCTATCTTTTCACTAAGTAAAGAAGATCCCATATATTCTATATGAGATTATTCATCCTCATATATGGCTAATATTACTTTCATTTCTTCGACTATCCTTCTGGAAACTGGTTTTCTAGGTTTTTCTGCTAATGTGAATTCATCATTTCCAATTAAAATCCTTCGATTATCTAAAGGGATCTCAAGTATCTCTAATTTGAGATATTCTAATTTAAAATCTAATCATCCTGATCTCAATCATTCTAATCTATGTTCATATTATTCTTATATAATCTTACAGATGGAATGTCTATTTTTAACTTGTTTAACCACATTTATAAGAAGCAGCTTCTTGATTTTCTCTTCCTCCAGATATGGTTAAACCCATTCTGTAGCCCATGTTAGCCTTTTAGGGTTTACTACCTATGGTGAAATTAATCTAACTGATGTTTTTTCATCTTGTAAAATATGTTTAAATCATTCAACTCCCTTCCTTAGATATATTTTTCTTTTATTGTAAAACTTTACATAAAGGTGATTAATTAGACCAAAATATCTTTTATTGGGTGTATAACCCAATATCTTCTTCTAGTTTCTCATATTGATCTTTACTTCAAAATTCTTACTAATACTTCTTTCAATAATTACTACATGAAAATATGGGATCACTTTTACCCATGCATCACCTACATGTATATTTTCTCTTTCTCATACTAATAATGCATTGGAGAAATTAGATGAGATTCCATCTGCCACTTCAATTAGGATAGGTAGATCTTTTTGATTTTTTGACTAGGGGATATACTCTGATATGGATTATTTCAAAATTTAGATACTTTGAATTTTTCTAAATATCCTTACTAACACATTATATTTATATTAAAGGAATTGAAAATAATCCTCTATTTATTTTATAGACTTCAACTATCACTTCATTCTCAAAGTTCATGGTCATTTATCATTATGGTGCTCAAGACTTTTGGTAAACCTCAGACCAACCAAATCTTGACATTTTTTATTCTTTAAAATTTATTAATTATAAAGGGATTTAAGTCTTGGAAGAATGCATTATATTACCTTTAAATTATTCTATATTTTCTAGCTCTGAAGAGTTTTTGTTTCACTATCCTCTACTTAAATCATAGCTATTAGAAGATAGATCAAAATTGTGTTGTGATTATTTCCTTCTTCCTCATGTGAATTGTATTCTTTTAGTATTAAGTATTATAAATATAATAAAAATAAAATATCATTATCTGGGTCTATATCTTATCCCCAGATAGGATCAAACAATATTTCTAATGAATCTTTCATCATTATTATTTTTTGACTTTATTTTTATCTATATGAATCTAGGAAATTGTAAGCTCTATGACCTTTTTTCCCATAGAACCAACAACATTTACAACTATTTATATATTTTCCTTTTGGTAATATGGGATACATCCCATATTTTTTATTAAAATTTTCTCACAGATCCTTCTAGAATCTATTTGGTCTAAGATATATCTTATATTTTTCTAGCCTCCTTCCCAAAAATATTCTTGATTATTTCCTTTTACTAAATAATTTATATAATTTCTTGTGGGATTTCTTTCATTCACTATATCCAACTTTACACTATGTTATAAATCATATTTGATGGGTTTTCCCAAGATCCATTTTAGTTGGACCAAACCCATATCTTCATGAAGCACCCTCTACTTGTGGTAAAAAATAAGAATTCATATATGGAATATTTATTACATCCTTGAAGACATGACTCTACATAAAATAGAGTCTTATCACCTACCTTATTTTTTTTCTCAAACCTCCAATGTATCAAACAAATATTAACTTTTTTGAATGATGAGTCTTCAATAACTGTTGAACAATTTCAAGTCAACTTCCTAGAAGTTTCTAGATAAAAACATCAAGAGAGTATGCTTGATTTCCTATTCCAATAATATAATATCAATGTTGAAATTCAAAAATATACTCTTCAAAATAACACATGTCACAGATCTAGGTATTATTTAAATATGTTTTATATTTTTTTACCAATTTTCCATCTCAATCAACCAGTGAATTTCCCATAAACTCATGTTTTGTGAAATCATATAAAACTAGTAAAACCTCAATTGGTAATGTGACATATTCTTGGATTTTCATTCCCACTTCTGAGTGTCTTAATATCATATCCCAAAATCATCCTACATTTCCTCTCAAGGTAGCTCCTATAAAACTGAGTTCACTAACTATGATCCATGACTGTAAACCAACAGATTGCATATAGTATCGAAGGTATAGAGACCATTCATTTTTTATTATTTAGTATCCTTTCCACAATCTATATTTAGGATCGTCTCATATTGTGGAACACCTTCTATATGTGTCTTCATTGGTCTATATTCATCATAAATATAGTTATTATATGAGGGATTTTCTACCCAATTTATCTTCTAGAAAAAATCCTTGAATGATCCTTTCTATCATTTCCATGTTATTAGTTTTTGGAAGATCACATTCCATATAGGATTGGCTTCCCAAGGTTTTACACCAAGTTATTCAGTAGGAGAAGACTTATATTCTTTATTTTCATACTTCTCTTCAAGTATAGCTTGTTGGTCTTATACTTTCTTGATATTTTCATTAAGGTATTTAGAGACACATTCTATATCTCCAAGATCCCATTTATCTATAGTAATAATATCATAGATATATTTCAAGTATTTCTATATACTTTGAAGAATACTTGAGAATTATTCCTAATATTCATAACCTTGTCCTGATAATGGTTGGGGATAATCATCTATGATATATCAACTCTGATCTACTTTCTCTATATGTATCTCTGGTAAGATTCATATCAGAGACAAGGGATCCTGGCTGATTGGAAGCTTCCCCTGAAGCATTCCTTTTTAGTCTCTTTCAAACATATCAAATTTTTTGTCCAACCTTAGATCCTCTTCCTATAATATTTTACTATTTGAAAAAAAAATCTTCTTATGGATCTCCTATATTTATTTATAGGTTTTTGACTAAACATTGGACTTCTCAAAGATGAGATTTAGTACACCTGATTTATACCTTCAAATCCTTGATCTTGTCATGAGTTCCTGGGATTTCTCCCCTAACTTGATTACTTTAGGTTCATTCCTATAGTCTAATCTGGCTTTTAGAACATGATGATACATTCTAAGAAAAATAAAACTAGGGTTTTTATCATAATACTATATCCTACATTCTAAATTATTTTTATCATAATAAATACCTCTAACTATGGAATATAGATGTTTCTTATTGGAAACTCTACTAAAGTAGTGGTCTAGATGAATTTTTCCACCATCCCCCTCCCCATATGCTCTGATACCACTAGTGGGTGAGTCTTTAATGAGGTATCCTAGGAAATTCCACTTTGGGAATCCAAAAAAAACAATAAAACACTCACAAGAATTAAATAAAAACAATATCCATGAAAAGTATAAGGGGTTACCTATCATAAACATATAGGATTGTTCTTTTAATTGCTTCTCATGAAGAACAGGAAGGCTTTAGAGATAAGGTAGAGATATAATGTATAAAATAATTATAATTTTTATTAAAAACATCCCTTTGAAAAAATGGGTCTGAGGTCCCTTATATAAGCCCCTAGACTCATCTTTCCCAAGAATCTAACTAATCTTTTACATACAACACACACTTCTGACAAAGAAAATAAAAATGTGGAGTGAAAAACTGTGAAACATCCACCAAAACTTTACACTAAAAACAAACTACATAATCGACATGTCTGATTTGTTTTGATCTTCCTTTTCGGATATTACGTGTGTCTAGATCAACACATAGAATCCCTCCAAATAATATAGAGAATTGATCATTTCACGAATCGAGTATTTTTTTTTGAGTCTTTAATTTCTATCAATTATTTTATGGTGTGTTGGATTTGAACTCTGAAAATAATGAAATTTACTTTATATACCTTTCACGTCTTTAGTTCTTCAAGATTAGTTCCTACCTCCACTAGAAAGTTTGTATGATGTGTCATTTCTTCAGTATTCATGTCTGTGGAGTTGATAGAGACTATAAAATTATCTCCTATAAATAATATAAAATCATTACTCATTGATTTTTAATCGATTCAATAACCACCCCATGCAATCTAAATTCTATTTTAACAGATATTATTAATACTAAACTCCAACAAATATTTATCATAAAATTGTGATTCCTCAAATGATTTTTGGATATGTCCTTTAGTCCAGTACCCTGGGTACAGGTTCCATTGCACAATCAATCACTATTCTAATCTGATAGTTTGTATGTGTGAAAACATCATAGAAAACATTGATATACATTTTTATAACCATACTTGCCATCTTTGGAGCCCAATTGAAGGTGTAATTTATTTTCTTAATTCCAAATAATTGAACTGATCCCATTTTGAAATATTTATGGCATTAAATGAACTCTTTTTTTTATAATTTCATTTATGGTATATGAAATTTTAGAATCCCTATTTTTGAAATTCCAAAAAAAACTTTTTAGGAATAGATATTCTTCCACACCCATTTCTTTAATCCTTTTAACATTTTTAAGAAGACTATAAACATGAACCTTTAGCCATATTTCTTTAGTGATGATCATACTGATCATATCCTAAATAATCATTTTATAAACCTCCATAAAGTCTTCATATTATTCTAGAATTTATAAAATATTGATAAGAACTCTCTTGAATATCTGATCATCTTTATTCTTATAGATCAGGTTATAGATGGTTCTGAATTTAATCCTTGAAATATTTGAAATCCTATGAAAATATTTCCATATTTCCTTTTCTGGATTGATCTCCACATCTAGATCATCATCCATAATCTCTTGATCTTTTTCCTACTAAATATTTTGTCGATGAAATTCATTCAAAATATTTTTCGTATTTTCATTTTTTGTCTCTACATGATCAGTCCATATTTTAAAGACATTATTTTATATTCCTTTATATCTACAATCTATTTCTACCTTCTGGATATTTTTAGCATTCCTTTTTCTCAGATTTTATACACATTGAGTTTCATAATACCCATTTTGACCATATACAAAGCATTCAATATGGTTTTTATCTTTATAATTTCTATCTAGGGATATTTTTGAAGCATTTATTGTTTTTTCATCCATCCTAACTAGGGAATCTATGCTTTATAATATTTTAACCTTACTAGATAAAGATAATTTCTTATAAAGGATATTCTCTATTAGATTCCATTTTCTTTTATGGAGACTATCATTCATTTTTTTGATAATTAAGAATTATTCCACAGAATTATTATCAATAAAAACAGTACATCTCGTTGATCTATTACCTTTTTCCATTGCACCGAAAATAGTCATAGTATCATGTTAGTTTATCTGGAATGACATTATATTTTCCTTTAATATTTCTATATTAAATTTATAGTATTGAAATTAATTACTCCACCACACCAATTATTATTGGGTAAATATTTTTATATTAATTATCATGAAATTATTGATATAAGATCTATATATTTTTATAGTAAAAGGTTTTCCCCAAGAAAAGATAATTATCCCTACTTATTTTAAGGATTGTAATCAATTCTCATTCATGTACATGGTAATTCTTTTCTGTAACATTAAAGCATCCACTCTAGTATCTACTGATACATTCAACATTTTTTCCTTATCATTAGGATACAATACCATGTTGAGTCTGATGAATTTATTTATAAGAAAATGTTATCTTCACTCCCATCTAGATACTCTAATTCTAGGAGGCTCTATGCTTTATGATTTAGAATTCTGATTACTTTAGAATATTCTTTTTTCCAATTCTATGGTACCTTACTAGACACCGTTCACTATATTGGAACTTAGATTTTTTCTAAATCTATAATGTATGCTTTGTAATAGCTTAATATACCATGAAACACCTATATCTTCTTAAGATCTATTTGTTCATTGAGGAATGTTTATAGATTCTTTGAGATATGTGGTTGAAGAATATCTCTACTTCCTTGGATCATTAATCCTAAGAATTCTATATTTGGTTTCATCCAAATGATATATATTTATAAAAGTATCATCCATTATTTTCTAAACACATAACATACCTATTGTAAATTATTGATATGATTGTCTATATTTATACTAAATATAAGCACACAATCAATATAAACATCCATAAACTATGATAATCTACTGAATTCTTTGTCCTTTCTCCTCTAGAATATTCCTGGAGAATTCTTGAATCAAAATGTCATAATATTCATTCAAACAAGACAACTGGTGTTGAAGATGTTGTCAATTGTATAGTTGATTCTTTGATATTAATCATCCCATATCCAAACATGATATCAAACTTAGAATATACCATTTTCCAATTATTCATCATCATTCATCATAAATCCACCCTATTAAAAATATTGTATTCATAATCCTTTATAGAAAAATTGAGATCATGGTAATCAATAACCATCCTTGCTTTACCACAATACTTCTTTTCATGATTCATTAATATGAATGTCACACTCCTGTGAAGACATTCACTATGCCTAATTAGTTTAATATTGATTAGTACAGGAATCTGTTTCTCAAATTGCCTGACCATTCTATTAGGATATGGTATTCTCTTTCTTCTGATTACTATGATATGATCTTTAAGGGTGATTGTAGCTTCTTGAATAACTTTTTTTATAATTTCAAAGGGTTTTTGACCAGTTTCTGAGAAATAACATCTTACCTTGTCCAATTCCTCTTATTCATTTATCCTTAAAACTTTTAAACCAATCAGTTCATTCCACTTTCAATATTTATATAGTATTACTTATCCTTAACTAGATATTTATATACTTTGATATTAGATACTTCCTTTTCTGGATTCATTGTGGTGTTTCCAAAAGAAGTTGGAATCAACAAATTGTTGAGGATAATCACTTTGTAAAATATCATTATAGGTTGATATATTCTAAGGAATAATCTCTAATAAAGGATTTATATAAAAATTGAGGAATAAAAAAGAATATACTATACAAATATTCTTCCATTGAGTTCAATTTGAACATCCTTTTCTACTTATTGAATTGTGGTTTTTCATTATTACCAACTATAAAATGAAACTATATGGATTCCTATATTACTCTTAAAAATAATATTCTTGTGCAAGAGAAGGTATATTCAGTATCATCTATGGTAGTACATAAATTTCTAAAAATTCTCATCTTTACTAATATGGCCCATCCCTGTATATATTTTCACTAAGTAAGGAAGATCCCATATATCTTACATGATATTATTCATCCTAAAAGATTGGTAATCAAATTTTCCTTTGTCTAACTATCATCCTAGAAACTGATGTTCTGGGTACTTCTACTAAAGTGACACAATATTTTCTAATTGAAATCCTTGTATTCTCCAAAGTTTTTTCAAGGATCTATGATTTCGAATCTTCAAATTTTAAATTAATTCATCAAAATATTGATTATTTTTATCTAAGTTACTATTCTTGTTCACTGTTCTCACAGATGAAAAGTATTTTTTCAACTAGTTTAACCTCATCTCTAAGAAATATATTATTCCTTCGCCCATCCTATAGATCAGGTAAACCCCATTCTCTAAGACATATTATCCTCATAGGGTTTACTACCAATTGATTCATTACTATAACTTATGTTCCTTCATCTTGAAAAATATGTGTAAATATTTCCACTCCCTTCCATGGAGTAATTCTTCCTGTATTGTAGAACTTTACATAAAGGAAAGTAATTACTCTAACACGTCTTCTATATGGTGGACTTCCCAATATCTTCTTCTAGTTCCCCATGTTTATCAATATTTCTAAAGTATTTCTAATACTTTTTTCCACAAGTACTACATGTAAATATGGGATCACCTTTACCCAAAGTGAATATGAATTTAGATTTTCTCTTTCTCCTCCTAATAATGCATTTGAAAAATTGGATAAGATTTTATCTACCGCTGTAATTAGGATTTTGAGATTTTTCCCTTTTCTGGATAGGAGATCTACTCTGGTCTAGATTATTCTAAAATTAACATACTTTTAATTTTCTTGGATACCCTTAATAACACATTATGGTTTTATTTAGGGTATTTTAAATGATCTTATTTCTATTTTATATACTTTAGTTGTTTCTTCATCTACAAATATCATGGTCATTTCTCATTATGGTACCCAAGACTTTTGGTATACCTCAGACAAATCAACTCTATGATTTTTTCATTCTCAACTATATATTGATTCTAAAGGTATTTTAGTGTTTGAATAATTCACTAGATCACCTTCCATTTCCTCTGGCATTACTAGAGTTGGAGATTTTTCTAGTGCACTAGCCCCTACTCAAATCATAGTTTTTCAAATTCATCTTAAAATTGTGTTGGGATTATTTCTTTCTTCCTCATGTGATTTGGATTCTTCTAAAATTGATTATTTTTAATATAAATAACATAACCTCTCATCATATGAGTCTATATCTTATCCTCGGATAGGATCAATCAATTTTTCTGATGAATCTTCCATAATTATTATTTTTGAGACTTACTCTTATTCGGTATGAATATGAGACTGTGTTATCTTTGTGACCTTTCATACAATAGAACCAAAAAAATCACAACTATATAGATATTTTCCTTTATTTCATCTAGTATAATTCCCATATTTTACCTTAAAATTTTCTTGAAATTCATTTTGGATTCCATTTTGTCTAATATATCTCTTAGATTTTTCTATATTTCTTCCTGAAAATCTATTTTATAATTTATAATTACCAAATAATTTCTTTAAATTCTTTTGGGGTTTATTTCATTCACAATGTCCATATTAAAACTATGTTATAAATGATCTTTTTTTGATTTTCCAAAGCTCTTTCCTGGTTGGACCACACCTATATCATCATTTAACATCCTATACTTTTGGGTAATAAGAATAAATCATATATGTAATATTTCTTACATACTTAAATACATGAATATACATACAATTGAGTATTATCTCCCACCTTATTGTTTTTTCTAGAACTCCCAGAGTATCCTACAACTCTTTACTTTGAGAAAGATGAGTTTTCAATTCTTATTGAATAATTTCAGGCGAGCTTCCTAGAAGATTCTAGATAAAAAAATATAGATCATATGCTAGATATCTAGGTTCAAGAAGATAATACCAATGCTAAAATTAACAAATATATTCTTTAAAATAACACATGTCATAGATTTAGATCTTAGTTAAATTTTTTCTAGATTTTTTTACCAATTTTCCGTCTTGATCAAACAGTGAATTTACCACGAACTCTTGTTTGAGGAAATCAGCTACTACTGTTATAGCCTCAATTGGTAAACTGGCATACTCTTTGATAACCATTATCACTTCTGAGTGTCTTAAAAACATATCCCAATATCACCATGTATTACCTTTAAATTTATCTCTAATGAAATTGAGTGCACTATATATGGTCCATGACTATAACCCAACTAATAGAAAAAAGTACCAAAGGTGTAGAGCTTATTCGTCTTCCGATGCTATGGGATCCTTTTCTAAATCTAGATTTATGATAATTCCATATTGTGGTAGACCATCTGGTTGTGTATTCCTTGGCCTATATTATTCTTAACTATAAATAGGGTATGACAGATTGTATTTTCTATTTATATTATAAAACAAATTCTTGAATGATACTTTCTGTTGTTCCCATGGGATTTGTTTCTGCGAGATCTCTCACTATACTGGCTTAGCTTCCAAGGGTTTTACACTAAGACATTCAGTGGGAGATGAATTATATTATTTCTTTTTATTCTTCTCTTAAATTCTATCTTTTAGGTCTTCTAATTTCTTGATCTTTTCATTTAGGCCTTTGGAGACAAGTTCTATATCTTCAATCTCCCATTTTTGTCAAGTAATAATCTCATGGATATGTTTCTAGTATTCCAAGAAACTCTAAGGTATACTCAATATTTATTCTTGATACTCTTGAGCTTATCCTTCCAATGGATAGGCATAATCATCTGTGGTATATAATATTGATATATTTTATTTATATTTATCTATGGTCACATTCATATCAAATACAAGGTCACCAGGATGATTAGAATATTTCCCTTGATCTTAACATTCAAGCCTCTTCCAAATATCTCAAATATTTGGTCTGACCCTAGATCATCTTCCTACCATATTTTACTATTTGAAGAAAAATGTTACTCCTTTTGGATCTCTTAGAGATATTTCTAGGTTTTCTACTAACCATTGGTCTTTTCTAAGATGAGATTCAGTGCACTTGATTTATTCTTTCAACACCTCATGGTTTTTATGATTATCTTGGGATTTCAACACAAACTCGATTACTTTGGGTTTATTCACATCGAATAATCTAGATTTTAGTATAATCTGGAGAATATAGTTTTAGATTTCCTTAGAAGATGAATCATCTTTAATATATAATTCATACTTCAAACAAGGAAAAAGAAAAATAAATAGGTGGAGCTCACAACTATGAAACTTCCAACACACACATCTCACTAAAAAACATCATAATTAGCATGTTTGATTTAATATAATTATCTATAATGGATATGATTCAAGTCTGGATAAGTTCCTAGAATCCCTCCAAAACTTATAGTGCATCAATCATTTCACCAATTGAGACTTCATTTTATGACTCTTTTATTTCCATCAATTATTTGATGGAATGTTGTATTTGATCTATAAAAATAAAGATATCTTATTTATCTAGCTTTCATATCTTTTTTTCTTCATGAATCATGTATTCATCCACTATGAAGCCTATCAAATGTTCCATTTTTTCATTATGCATCTCTCTAGTGTAGATAAAGACTATAAAATTATCTACTAAAAAGAATATATAATCTTTACTTGTTTGTTTTTACTCGATTAGAGAAATACTTCATGCAATTTTGATTTACTAGTAATGGATTTTATTCAAACTGGACTCCATCCAATCTTCATCGCTAAGATATTATCCCTTGAATTATTTTGGGATAGTTCCTTTAGTTTAGTTCCCTAGGTATAGGTTCCAGATCTTGATCAATATTTCTACTAATATGATAGGTTCTATGTGTGAAACCTACCATAGAAAACCCGAATGTAAATTTTTTAGAATTTCCATGACTATCTATGGTACCCAATTAAATGTGTAATTTATTTTCTTAAATCTCAAGAATTAAACTGGTCCGATTCTTTTTTTTGGAACTTGATGAACTGTTATGGTTATAATATTGTGTCTAGTATTTGGAGTTTTTTAATCCATATTCCTCACATTTTCCAAAACATTTTTAGGACTAGATATTATTCCACACTTGTTTCTTTTATAATTTTCAGTCTTTGATGAAGTCCAAAAACATTAACCATTTTTTGGATTTATTTAGTGATGATCATATTGATCATATCCTAATCCATATTCTTATAATCCTTTATAATATCTTTTTACTCTTCAAAACTGTATAAAACATGGTTGATACCTCTCTTGAAAATTTGATCATCTTTATTTTTTTGTATCAGATTATAGATATATGTGGATTTTTTCCTTGAAATATTTGGAATCCTTTAAAAATATTTCCATATTTACTTTTCCAGATTGCACTCCTCATCTGGCTCATTATCCAAACTCTCTTGATTTTGTTCTTGCTAAAAACTCTATTGATAACGTTATTTATAAATACTTTACTTCAATTCAAGTTCATCTTCAACTTGATCATCACAACATTTAGAAATATTATTCTCTTTTCCTTTAGATATCTCATATGTTTTTACCTTATGATTCTTCAAAGCCTTCATGTTCTCATATTTTCTACACGTTTAGTGTTGTAATGGCCTTTTTAACAACATAAAAACATTCAATATGGTTTCTATCCTTATAATTTCTATCTAGGGATCTTTTTGAAGTATTTACTAGTTTTTCATCCTTCATGTATGAGGAACCTGTGCATTATGATCTTTCAAACATACTAGATGAATATTGTTTCTTCTGAAAGATATTCTCTCTTAGAGTCCCTTTTATGACCATTTTTCTGATAAATGACCACTTATCATGTACAATGCCTCTTCTTCGTTCATCCTCATAAATTTTAATCCATCCAATCCTTTCCACTACTCAATATTTCTATGGTATTTCTAATCCTCATCTGGATAGTTATCCACTTTGATAGTAGATACTTTATTTTCTGGAATCATTCAAGTGTTTCCAAAATAATTTTAAATCAAATAATTTTTTAGTATAATTCCTTCTAAAACAAAAATTATAGTTTAATATATTCTAAGGAATAAATTTCTAATCAAGATGTTATCTAGAAGTTTGGGGATAAATAAAAACATATGATCTACAGATATTCTTCCATTGAGTTCAATTTAAACATCCTTTTCTAATTCTTGAATCATAACTTTTTCATCGTTTCTAATTGTATCTTAAAACTCAATGGATTCTCATGTTACTCCTGAAAATTTAATTCTTGGGCAAGAGAAGGTACTTCATATATCAAATAGAGTTGTACATATAGTTCCACCAATGCTTTACTTTACCAGTGTGGCTCATTCCTATATATTTGAATTTTATAATGAAGATATCATATATTCTATAATAAATTATTCATCCTCATAGATAGGTAATTGAATTATCCTTTATACCACTATCCTTCTAGAAAATGATGTTCTAGATGCCTCTGCTAAAGTTATTTTTTCTTTTAAAATTGAAATCCTTGGATTCTACAAATGGTTCTCAAGGATATATTATTTGATATCTTCTAATTTTAAATCTCTTAATCCTAATATTGTTCCTTCTAATCTGAGTTATTCTTCTTCTTATCTAATCTAAGAGATGACAAGTCTATTTCAAACTTTTCTAACCACATCTGTAAAAAGTAGATTTTTCCTTTGCTCTTCCTCTGGATCTGGTGAAACTCATTCTATAGGATATGTTATCCTCTTAGTGTTTACAACATAGGGTGAAATTTCTATAACGGATGTTCCTTCATCTTAGAAAATATTTGTAAATATTTCCTCTCCCTTCCTTAGAGCTGGTATTCAAGTATTGTAGGACTTTACAAAAAGGTGAGTAATTACTCTGACACACATTCTATCTGGTAGAAATCCAAATTTCTTCTCCCAGTTCCTCATGTTTATCTTTACTTAAAAATTATTACTAATAATTTTATCCATAATAAATTTATTAAAATTAGGGATCAATTTTACCTATCCATCATTGTCATGTAGATTTTCTCTTGCTCCTTCTAATAATGCATTGGAGAAATTGGCTATGATTTCATCTACTGTTGCAATTAGGATTTGAAGATCTTGTAATTTTATGAATATGGGATCTATTTTTATTTGGATTATTCCAAAATTCCCATACCTTGAATTTTTTATATATCCTTACTAACGTGTTATGGTTTTATTAAAGTCATTATAAACAATCCTCTATCTGTTTCATAGACCACAGTTGTGTCTTCATCCTTAATGATCATGGTCATTTGTTAGTATAGTTCCTGAGAATTTTGGTATACCTCAGACCAATAAACTCTTGGAACATTCCATTCATCATAATTTATTCCTTATAAAGGGATTTCAGTCTCTAAATAATGCACTAGATCGCCTTCTATTTCCTCTAGCTTTAATATCTCTAGAGAGTTCTCTGGTGAACTAACCCATGCTTGAATCATTGCTATTCATAGCTATATCAAAAGTGTATTGGGATTATTTCTTTCTTCCTCAACTTAGTTGTATTATTACATATTTTATTTTCTAGAATATAATGAATATAAACTCTCATCATCTGAGTCTATATATTCTACATAGATTGTCTCACACAATATTTCTGATGAATCTTCTATCATTATTGTTTTTATACTTCCTCTTCTTCTATATTTTCTAGGAAAGTGTTAGCTCTATGACCGTTCTTTATAAGAAAACAAAAATAATAAAATCTACATAGATATTTTACTTTAGTAAATCTATGATAATTTATATATTTTTCTTTAAAATTTTCTCATTCATCCTTTTGTATACTGTTTGGTCTAAGATATCTCTTATATTTTTATGCATTTATTTATAAAAATCTACTTGATGATTTCATTTTACAAAATAATTTTTGGATTTTCATATGTTATGTCTTTCATTAAAAATATACGTATTGAAATTTTGTTATTATTTTTTGGGTTTTCCCAAGCTCCTGTCCAGGTGGGCCACACCCATATATTCCTACAACACACTCCAATTTTGGGAAATAATAAGAACTCATGTATAGAATATTTATTACATACTTCAGGACATACCTATGCATAAAATAGAGACTTATCACCTACCTATTTTTTTCGGCTCGAACGCCCATAGTATTCTATAAATATACACTTTAGTAAAGGTGAGTCTTCAATGTATTTTGAACGATTTTAGGAAAGCTTCCTAGAAGTTTATGGATAAAAATATCTAGAGAAAATGTGTGATCTCTTGGTCCAAATAGATAATATACATGTTTAAATTCACAAATATATTATTAAATATAATATATTTCACAAATTTGGATCTTAGATAACTCTATTATAAATTTTTCGACCAATTCTCCTTATCGATTGACCAGTGAATTTTCTGCAATCTATTGTTTTATAAAACCATCTACTACTACTGTATCCTCAATTGGGAATGTCACAACCCAAACTGTTATGAATAAAATTCCATTTTTTTGATTTAATTAAATGTATTATGGTTATATAAAACACATGCATTTCTTTTATTATATCCAACTTGTTTTTAAATTACTGTTAATTATCTTTATCATTCATAATATTGCCATTGAACAATGATCACATGAAAAGTATAAATTTTGGATTTTAACATATCCATTTGGAATACACAAAGGAAGTGGTGGCCTCAACCAGTAGGATAGTACCCTATAAATCCCATTTATTAGATATTCTAAGGCAGATAGCATTTTTGGTCTTTTCCCTAGACCAATCCCAAGTTGATATCCAACAACTTAAGCATGAGAAAACCCATTTACAGGAGAAGTTCAAGCTCATCGAGATCACAACCCAAACCACATTCACCAAACGGGCCCATGAAATCCCCACCATCACACACCTTACTCTAAGGTCAAATAATAGTGTGATAAATGGATAAGTATCAAGACCCTAGCAATAAGAAAATGTATATTATTTTTTATATATAATAATGAATATATTTTCTTTTGATTATTATTAGTTTGTGAATAATTTTTAAAGTATAAATATAGTTTTTAGTTAATTATGAAATATATTTTGAGGAATTAATGAATTTTTTAAATAAGTAATATGTTAATAAAATATAATTATTATATTACTTTTATAAAAAAAATATTATTATATAATTTTTATGAAGACAAATCAAAGTTTTTTTAAGCTTTGAAAATAGTTTTTGTCAAAACACATCAATTTTCAATGAAATTTAGTATTTATTTTAAAATAGAAAATTCACAGATATAGAAAATTATTTAGATAAAATGAATATTATTTTTGGAATTAGTATTTTAATTATCCAACAGTTAATTTTACATAGTTTTCTAATATAATAAAATTTTTGTGTAAAAATTAAATATCGTATAAATATACAGTGTGTTTTATGAAATCATAATGGCCCAATAATCATGTAATAAATACTCTAAAGGTTATCTAATAACAAATATATGTTTTCCCTTTAAAATTATATAAATTTTAGTTTAGTTTATTTATTTTATAAATCCTTTGTGAATCCTCCAAAACATATAATATATTTTTAGATCTTAAATTCATTTCTTTAAGATTGTGACTCACCTATACATAAACAATAGAAATATTTTATTAATTTAGGACCTTGAACTTATAAAATAATTTTAAAAATCCCCTTTGACTAAACCCATGGGAAAATTCTGGGATGGTTTGTGGTTTTGAATATTTTATTGTGTAGTCTCTAAAACCAAAATAATAAAGAAATCCCCCTCATTTCCTATTTAAAACTACCCAATACCCAATTTATCTTCACTAAAACTCTTTGAAAATATTCTACCTATACCCTATACTCCCTTAGTCCTCCCAAGGCACCCCAAGATCCTATGAAGCCTCTACTAAGCCTTTGGATTCACACATCCAAGTAAGGGATTCCTCTCCTCACCTTTGAATTCAAGCACCTTCTTTGAGATTAGTTCTTTTAATTTTAATTGATTATATTTCCATTAATTTTTAGTCATTACCTTAATTTTCTATTGATGTTATTTGTCTATGGGATCATTTATCCCCCTCATTTGGACACTTAGTAAGTCATTACTACGCTAAAATTCCATAAGGGGTTCTCTCTCTCTTTTAATCAAGCACTTAATTTTTTATATTCCTTTTTAATATTTATTTTCTTATGTTGGTATACATTATTACCTATACCACTTATTGTAAACATGTTTTATAAATTATTATATCTCCTTTCAATCTCATTTAACCCTCCTATAAACCATTACGTACGCCTATTACCATGCTGAAATTTTGTAAGGGCTCTTTTAATTTCTCCTCTTACTTCAAGACTCTTTATTATGTTATGCCTTATATTTCCAATTACATATGTTAGGAAATGACCTTACATGTCTATATTACGTTCCATTTCATGTATAAAGGATTAGATACCCCTTTCTCTCTCATCAACCCATTTTATTAATCTCAATATGACGTTGTTATGCTGTCGAAATTACACAGTGATTTTACATTCCAAGATCATTATATAGTGAATATCATACCATTTCTATATCAAGGGTATTAAACTTTATGCATATATAATTATTTATTTTGGATCTATGTATATTTATTCCACATTTCCTTGATCATTAAATAAATTACTATGTTGAATGAATCCATGTTATATGATCTATGTGTCACACTTAAGTATGAGATTTAAATGTGTATGAAGGGTGCACCCTAATAGTGCTTCAATGCATTGGATAATTTTTAGTATCATGATATGTCATGTTGGGATTGGGGTTTACCAGATCCCATTATGGGATATTTTTTCACCATGAATTATTTGTGTTTTATCTTTGACTTGTGTTTATGATGTACTGTTTTAAGTTGTTGCCACATTTCCATGTTATGATTGTCATTCTAAATCATCCCTTATTATTCATATTCCTCTATGCCTTTTTGATATGCCTTGTCTAACATGTATTTTTATACTCATTTTATACCATGTTTACTCCCTTATTGGGCTTTATATCTCACCCTTTTCTTATGTATGTCCTTAGGTTATCCCATGCAGTGTTACGTAAGAAGGAATGTTTTGGTCACATTAAAGAAGTTTTCAATAAAGATGTTGTATTTCATTTTTAACTTTTTATGAGATGTGCCTAATTCCAAAAGACACTATACCTCTCAATCTTCTAAGTTTTATTACATAAATATTTATTTAATAAATAATTTTTAAATATTAAATAAAGATCTTGGTTGTTATAGTTTGTATCAGAGGATAGGTTTAGTTATTTTTGTGATTATGATTAGAAAAACTTAGTGAAAACACTTAGGGATAATATTAAGTCTAAGATAACATCCATATATTTTGGTGAGTATAGAGAAAGTGGTTTATCAAAAAAATACATCCCTATTTTGATACTAAAAGTGAACATGGTTATTACATAGATGTACCTATTAGTAACAACTCTGACAAGGTGTTTTGGGCTTGACTCAGGTTAACCTGGTATATGACAACGAGACTTACTGCACACCTAGTTTGATAGTCATGGGGGATATGATTTTTAAAATTAATAATATCATTATGAACAATTATTAAGGGAATAAAAAAATACCATAAAAATATATGTTAGGAATTAGATCATATATAACATAGACTGAAGATTATAAACTCATAAGTTATGTAGATAAATGTAATTTATAAGTTATCCCTTTATCATCATTGGATTCACTTTTACGTGTTTAATATTTCAAATGTACTCATCTATAAGTATATATTTGATAAAGTAGAACCATAATCAAAAACTGAAAGGTAGGGTTACCATCCATAGTTCTATACATTCTTTTATATCGCGAATTTTTAGTATAATTATTCAAAAATCACCATAAATAATGGAAGTAGAGATGTTGGTGAAGACAGAAAATGGGTAAATTATTGAATCCTGAGAATATAAATCCTCCCCTATCACTATTTGTCGATTGAACTTATCAGAGAACCTTGTTATAATTCCCATGGTGTATTTTGATGTAATTCTAGGCATGGATTGGTTTTCCCTATATAGAGACATCATAAATTACCATGAGAAGAAAATCACTCTCCATATGCGAATCAACCCGTGATTATATACAAGTGAAAGGAGGAGGATAAATCTTCTATAGAACAATAATCTCAATAATTGATATTATTTACATATGATAAATCATATCTAGCTCAAATTATTGAGTCTATGGAATGAACAATTCTTAGTGATATGCCTATTGTGAGGGAATTCGCTGATGTGTTTCCCAAGAAATTTCATAGTCTTCCTCCTAGACAAGAGGTTAAATTTTTTATTGAACATATACCTAGGACATTACCAATATCCAAGACTCTATATAGAATTGATGTTTTTGAACATGAGGAGCTAAATAAACAACTACAAATGAATCTGGATTAAGGGTTTATACTTCCAAGTGCTTCACTATAGGGTGCACCGTCCCTCTTCATTAAGAAGAAGGATAGGTAAATGCACCTTTTCATTATTTATCATGAGCTCACCAAAATCACAATAAAGAATAAGTATCCATTACCACTAATAGATGACTTGTTCGATCAGTTATGTGGAGCACAATACTTCTTCAAAATAGATCATTGGTTGAGATATTACCAAGTAAGGGTGAAGAAGGAGGATATCCCTAATATTTCTTTTCGTATAAGGTACAGAAACTATGAGTTCATAGTGATGCCTTTTGGACTCACTAATGATCCATAAATCTTCATGGAATTGATGAATATAATCATTAGATATTACCTTGAAAATTTTTTGGTAGTCTTTATATATGATATTCTAATATACTCCAAAACCAAGGAGGATCATAAAGAGAATCTGATCACTATTCTAAAGACCTTGCAAAAGGAAATCTATATGTAAAGTACAACAGCTATGAGTTAAGGTTGAAAGAAGTATCATTCTTGTGGCATATAATCATAAGAAATGGGATATATATGGATCATTCCATGACAAAATCAATTGAGTGATGTTCAAGACCAATATATATGATAGATATCCATAGCTTCCTTGGGTTAGCTGGATATTGTCAATGATTTGTGAGAAATTTCTCATAATTTTCAAACTCTATTACCAAGATAACTCATAAGAAAGTAAAATTTTCTTGGAATTATGAATGTGATGAAAGTATAGTGGAGTTGAAAAGAAGTCTTCTAACTACCGTTGTGCTCAAACTACCCACAAGTGGGGAGATTTTCATAATTTTTAATGATGATTCAAAGAAGGGATTGGGATGTGTGTTGATGAAGAATGAAAAAGTCATTACCTACTCCTCAAGGCAGTTGAAAATACATGAGAAAAACTATCCCAAACATGATCTGGAGTTCACAGTTGTGATCTATGCATTGAAAATATGACACCATTATCTATTTGGGGAGAAGTTTGAAATATATATAGATCAAAAAATCTCAAATATATATTCACCCATAAATAGATGAATATGAACCAAAAAATATGGATATAGCTTATCAAGGATTACAACTTCTCAATCCACTACCATCCTAGGAAATAAAAAAAGTTAGCAGATTCTCTAAGTATAAAGGACCCAGTAATTATATCATTGATGAGAATTTAGAAGGATCGGATCCTATTAAGTTTTAAGAGGATAGACATAGTAATCATAAATAAAAGAACATAATCAATCCTTTTATAAATTAACGATCAACCATAACTTTTTTAAAGGTTAAAAAATTCTCAAAAAGATGATGTATGAATTAAAAATAAAGTTGAAACTATCATAAAATGGAAATCCTTAGAGTTCAATATTAATTCAGAAGGAATTGTGATATCTGGTTCAAGACAATGTATTCCATAAAATCCTGAGTTAAAGGAAGAACTTTTGGATGATGCACATAGTTCAACTTTCTCTATTCACCCAGGAAACACAAAGATGTATTGAGATCTCTAAGATAACAATTAGTGGGATAACATGAAGAAGAATATTTCAAAATATACATCAACGTGACTGGTATGCCATCAAGTGAAGGCTAAAAGACAGAATTCTAAGGGGATGATGAAACCATTACCCATACCAACATGGAAATGGGGAAACATAATCATGGACTTCGTCATTGGACATCCAAAGACATCTAAGGTAAACAATGCTATTTTTTATTATGGATCATCTGACAAAGACTGCACACTTCATTGTGATTTGAGAGGATTTCTTACTATATCAACATCCATATATATACATCATAGAAGTGGTAAGGATGCATGGATCACCACTATATAATGGGTCTGATCAAGATACATGATTAACCTATAAGCTTTGGAAAAGTCTTCGACATGCTCTAAACACTGAGATGAATTTTAGTATTTCTTATCACCCTCAAAATGGTGTCTAATCTGAGATAACTATCCAAACACTTGAGGACATGTTGGTATCTTTATCAATGAACTTAAAAGGCGTATGGGACCAACATATTTCATTAGTGGAGTTCTCTTACAACAACATTTTCCACTCAAGAATCCAAATGGATCCTTATGAATACCTTTATGGGAAGAGGTTTATAACACAAGCATGTTGGGATAAAGTTGGGGAATAAAAACTTATAGGTCCTGAAATGGTTAAAGAAATAGTGGATAAGGTTAAAACCATAAAACAACACATTAAATCTGCTCGGTAGTGTAAAAATAGCTACGTTGACAATAATCAATGTGACCTAGAGTTCAATGTTGGAGATATGTTATTCCTATACATATCTCCATGGAATATATTCATGAGATTTTGGAAGAAGGGAAACCTTAGTATAAGGTACATCAGTCATTTTGAGATCCTTGATCATATCGGAGGAGTGGTCTATCGACTAGCACTCTCATCGAACAAGACTCAATTACACGATGTATTCTATATACCCCTCTTAATAAAGTACATACCAAGACCATCACATGTACTCAATCCATTGTTTCTACCATTATATAATGACCTTTCCTATGAGGAGAAGATAGTGAATATCTTAGATTATAGAGAAATATTTCTACAGAATAAGATAATTTTCCTCATAAAAGTGTTGTGGTGAAACCACATGTTTGAAGAATCAACATGGGAACCATAGGAGGTGATGAAGTAGAGTTACCCTCATCTATTATAGTGTGGCAAATAAAATTTTGAGAGAGAAATTTCATAAGGGAGGGAGGCTGTAATGACCCACACTATTATGAATAAAATTCCATTTTTTATTTAATTAAATGTACTATGGATATAGAAAACCCATGCACTTATTTTATTATATCCAATTTTATTTTAAATGACCATTAATTATATTTATCATTGATAATATAGTCGTTGAATAGTGATCACATAAATTTTTAAATATGTTATTTTAACAAATCCATTTAGTACAAACAAAGGAAGTGATGGCCTCAACCAATATGATCAGACCCTATGAAGGCCATTTATCAAAGATTCCAAGGGAGATAGAATTTTTGGGGTTTCCCCAAGACTAATCCCAAGCTGAGATCAAATAATTTAATTATGAGTGAATGGGAAAATTTCACGCTCATCGATATCACGACCCAAAACATGTTCACCGAACGGCCCCATGAAAGCCCCATTATCACACACCTTACTCTAACAGAATATGCTATTGTGATAAATGGATATGTATTAAGACCCTATCAATAATAATATGTATATTATTTGGTGTATATAATAATGAAAATATTTGTTTCCTGTTATTATTAATTATTAAATAATTTTTAAAGCATAAATAGTATTTTTGGTTAATTAAGAAATGTATTTTGAGGAATTAATGAAATTTTTTAAATAATTTTTTTTAATAAAATATTATTATTGAATTACTTTTATTAAAAATAAATAATTGTATAATTTTTATGGAGTCAAATGTAATTTTTTATTAAGCATTGAATACTATTTTTATCAAAACCCGTCAATTTTCAATAAAAGTTGGTTTTTATTTTAAAATTAAAAAATTTCAAATATATAAAATTTTATTTAGATAAAATGTATATTATTTTTGGAATCAGGATATATAAATTATCCAATGGTCAATTTTTCATAATTTTCTGACATAATTGAATTTTTTGGTAAAAATTAAATAACGTATAAATATACGGTGTGTTTTATGGCATCATAATGGACTAATAATGATGTAATAAATACTAAAAAAGGTATATATGAAAAAATATATTTTTTACATTAAAATAATGTAATTTTAAATTTATTTTATTAATTTTATAGACTTAGTGAATCCTTCAAAACAACTAATATATTTTAAGATTTTAAATTTATTTCTTTAAGAGTGTGACTCACCTTCACATAAACAAGTGAAATATTTTCATAATTTCAGACCTGTACCACATTAAATAATTTAAAACAACACACTTTGATAGAAACCATTATCAAAAACCATGTGGTGTTTTGTGGTTTTTAAAATTTTATTGTGTAGTGTCCAAAACCAAAATAATAAAGAAATCTCCTTCCTTTACTATATAAACCCACCCAAGCTCCCATTTCTATTCACTCAAGATCTTTTAAGATCATCCACCATCTTACCTATACTCCCTATATTCCTACCAAGGTACCTAAAAGCTCCTAGGAAGCCTCTCTGAAGCCTTTGGAGTCACAAATCCAAGTAAGTGATTCCTCTCCTCACCTTTGAATTCAAGCACCTTCTTTGAGATTAGTTATTTTAATTTCAATTGCTTTTATTTACATTCATTTTTAATCATTACCTTAAAATCCAATTGATGTTATTTTTATTATGGATCATTTATCCCCCCTCATTTGTACCCTTACCTAAGTCTTTACTATGCTAAAATTTCATAAGGGATTCTCTCTCTCCTCTTTTAGTCAAGCACTTCATTTATGATATACCTTTTGAATTTATGTTTTATTATGTTGGGATACATTATTACCTATCATAGTTACTTTAAAATTTTTATATAAATGATTTTATTCCCTTTAGATCTCATTTAACCCTCCTAATAACCTTTTCATACGCCCGTTACCATGTTGAAATTTTGTAAGTTCTCTTTTTCATTCTCCTCCTACTTCAAGACTCTTAGTATGTTATTCCTTTTATTTAAAATTACTTATGTTATGGAATGTCCTTAAATGTATCTATTACACTCCATTTCATGTATAAATGATGAGATACCCTTTAAATCTCATCAACCCATTTTATGAATTTATATATGACCTCGTTATGCTACCGAAATTGCAGTGCAATTTTCCATGCCAAAATAATTGTATAGGGAATACCATACCCATTTCAATATCAAGGGTATTAAACTTTATGCACATATAATTATTTATTTTTGATCTATATGTATGTATTCCATATTTCTTTTATTATGTAATAAATTATTATGTGGAATGAATCCATGTTATATGATCTATGTGGCACAATTAAGCTTGAGATTGAAATATTTATGAAGGGTGTGCCTGATAGCGCTCCAATGAAATGGGTAGTGTTTGGGATCATAATACACCATGATAGGATATTTTTTTACCTGATTAATTTATGTGACATTTTTCTTCCATGAATAATTTTTATTTTATATTTTACTTATGTTTATGATGTAGTGTTTTAAGTTGTTGCCACATTTCCATGTTATGATTATCATGCTAAATCATTCCTTATTATTCATGCTCCTTTATGCCTTTTTTATATTACTTGTATAACATGTATTGTTATCCTCATTTTATTCCATGTTTACTCCCTTACTGGACTTTATATCTTATCACATTCTTATGTATTTCCTTAGGTTATCCCATGCAGTGACATGTACAAAGGAAGGTTTTGGTCATGTCAAAGAAGTTTCCAATAGAGATGTTGTATTTCATGTTTTAAATTATTATGTAATGTAACAAATTCCCAAACACATTGTACCTCTTTATATTTTGAGTTGTATTAAGTAAAATTTTGTTTAATAAATCATGTTTAAATATGAAATAAAGAGTAGGGTTGTTATAGAGAATGTAAAATATTCTTGGTTATCCATTCTCACTTATGAATGTCTTAATAGAATATCCCAATAATCTCTCATCATTACCTCTCAATGAAGCTCCAAAAAAATTGATTTTTCTATCTATGGTCCATTATTATAATAAATATATCATATAGTATCAAATTTCTCTATCCCATTAATCTATGTTTGCTCTATGATCCTTTCTGCAATCTATCTTTATGATCATTGTATGTTGTTGAAAAACTTCTTGATGTGCCTTACTTGGATTATATTATTTGTGAATACGGCCAAGATATAAGGGATTGGATTACATATTTATCATCTAAAATAAATCCTTTAACAATTATTTATATCATTCCCAATGTATTGGTTTCTGGGATATCTCTTTCCATATTGGATTACCTTCCCATGGTTTTGCAATGAGATCTTTAGTGGGAGATGACTTAGGTTCTTTTTTTTCTTCTTTTATTCATTTATGGATTATAGGTATTATACTTTATTGAGCTCCTCATTTAGGTATTTGTAGAAACGTTATATATCTCCATGCTCCCATTTCTATTAAGTAATAATCTAATAGATCTGTTTTTGGTATTCATGGATACTCTGAGGAATAATCAAGACTTATTCTTAATATTATTGAGATTCTCTTGTCAATGTCCAGGTATAATCTTTCACAACATATAATCATCGTATAATTTTTCTATTTTTATCTCTGGGTACATTCATATCAGATAAAAGGGCTCATGGATGATTGGAAGCTTCCCCTGGAGCTTCCCCATTAAGCCTCTTCCAAAGATCTTGAATATTTGACCCAACACCAGATCTTCTTCTTTCTGTATTTTACTGTTCAAAGAAATATATTTCTTCTTCTAGTTATTCTATAGATATTTATAGGTTTTCAAATAACCCATGGTCTAATCGAATATGAGATTTATTACACTTTATTTCTGTCTTCAGCTCCTTGAGCTTGTTACATGTTTCTTGGTATTTCTTCCATATCTTGATTACTTTGGGTTCTTCTTCATAGTCAAATCTAGATTTTATAATTTGAAAATACAGTAAAATATAATGGGTCTTGTTATCATAATACCTTATCATGCCTTCTAAATGTTTTTTCTCAAAATAAAGTCTTTTAACCATTGAATCCAGAAGTTTCATACTGAAAACTCTATTGAAGAAATGTTATGGTTAGTTTTGTCCTCCCCCCTTCCACATGCTCTTATATCACTAGTGGGTGATTCTTCGATGAGTTATCCCATGAAATCCCACTTTGGTAATCCATAAAAGACGATAAAACACTCTAAATTACAATAGAAAAATAATATCAAATAAAAGTATAAGGGATTTTATATCATTAACTCACAGAATCATTCTTGGAATCACTTCTTAGGAAGATTAAAAATTCTTTAGAGAGAAGTCATAGATATATAATCTGAAAAATTTCTTTCTTGTATTCAAAATCATCTCTCTAAACAAATGGGTTGGAGGTCCCTTATATAAGCCTCTAGGGTCAACTTTCCCAAGAAATTGAATCATCATTTACATAAAACACGAACTTCTAACAAGGAAAAATCAATTGAAATGGAAAAATGGTGGAGAGTACAATAGTAAGCCTTCCACCACACACTTCACACAAAATAAATTACATAATTATAATTTTTTATTTGTTATGATCACACATTCTAGATATAACGTGTGTCTAGATCATCACCTTGAATCCCTCCAAATCATACGGAGCATAAATAATTTCACCAAACAATACTTATCTTTCCAACTCCTTTAGTTCGATCATTTATTTGATGGAACATTGGATTTGATATCTAACATTAAATTCATCTTCCTTATGTCCCTCCCACAACTTGATTTCTTCAATAATCATGTCTTCCCCCACTACGAAGTATTTCATATGTGTCATTTTTGCATTTTTTATGTCTCTATAGTTGATAGAGACTAGCACATTATCTCCAATAAATAATATACAGGCTTTAATCAGTGTTTTTTACTCAATTAGATAAAAACTCATTACAATATGGATTCAATAATAATGGATTTTATTCAAACTAAACACCTACCAGTCCCCATAGCTAAAATGTGAATCCTAGAATGATTTCTGGAAATTTCATTTAGTCTAGTTTCCTAGGTATAGGTTCCATAACATAATCAATATGTATACTAATCTGATAGGTTTTATTTGTTAAACCCACCATATAAAACATGGATATTCATTTTTTAGAACTATACATACCTTCTGTGGTACCCAATTGAAGGTGGAATTTATTTTCTTAAATCCAAATAATTGAGCTACTCATATTTGGAAATATTTAACAAATTTTATGATCTCCTCTGGTCATAATATCTTGTCAGGTATTAGAGTTTCAGAATCCCTATTTCTAACATTCTCCAAAATCTTTCCAAGATTATATATTCTACCAAACCTCTGTCTTTGATCCATTTAACTTTTTCAAGAATCTTAGAAACAAGAAACTTCATTCGTATTTATTCAATGATGATTATACTAATCATATCTCGATCAATATTTATATAATCCTCTATAAAGTATTCATATTCCTTGAGCATCTTTAAAACATGGTTCATACCTTTCTTAAATATCCAATCGTCTTTATTTATCTAGATTGAATTATAGACATTGGATTTATTCCTTTAAAATATTTGGAATCATTTGCACATATTTTAATATTTCCTTTTATGTACTAGGATCTTCATCTAGAACATCATCAATACGCTCTTGATCTTTTTCCTTGATAACATTATATTAATGTAGTTCTTCTAAAACTTTTACTGCTTTTCAATTTCTTCTTTTACCAGATCAACCCATATTTTAGAAAAAGTCTTCTCTTTTCATTTGGATCACCCATCTGTTTCTCCCTTCTGGTTTTTACAAGCCTTTAAGTTTCTCATATAATTTTTGTATTGAGTGTTTTAATGGCCTGTTTGACCACATACAAGGAATTCAATATGGATTTTTTCATTAAACTTTCTATCTAGGGATATTTTTTAAATATTTCCTGATTTTTCACCCTTACTATTTTAGGAACTTGTTTTTATGATCTTTCAATTGTACTAGACAAATATCCTTGCTTCTAAAAGAGATTCTCTACTGGAGTCCATTTTATTTTTTGGAGTATGTCATTTATTACTTCAATAACTAGGCATTCATATATGGAATGATTATCAATGAAAACTAAATATCTCCATGATATATTACCTTCTTCCATTTCACCTACAAGAGTTAAAGTAGAATGTTAGTGAATCTGGGATAATATTATCTTTTTCTTTAATATTTCCAATATTAAAGTTATAGTATTTCAATTCATTCTTCCACTGAACTAATCATTCCTGAGTAAAACATTTTAATTTAATTCTCATGAAATTATTTATATAAGAACTATATGTTCATAAAGTAAAAAAAACCTCCAAAAAATATCATTAGGATTAATTACTTTAAGAAATACAAGAAATTCTCATTCATAGATAGGATAATACTTTTCTATCCCATTAAATCATCCACTCTAGTATCTGATGATACTTTCATCATTTTTTTCCTTATCTTTATTATACAACCTCATTCTAAGCCTGATACATATGTTTCTAATATAATTTGTTCTTCAATCCCATTTGGATACTCCAATTATGGTAGGTTTTGTGGTTTCTATTTTAGAATTCTAATTAATTCGTAATCTTGTTTTCATAATTACAAGGTACCTTACTGGAAACTTTTATCTATATTGTAACTAATATTTTTTATAAATATCTAATGTGTGCTTTGTAATATCTTAATATACCAAGAAACACCTATATCAACTTATGATCTGTAATTTATTTAGGGAATTTTTATAGATTTTATGAGATATGTAGTTGAAGGTTCTTTCTAATTCCTTGGATCCAACATCCAAATAATCCTATCTTTGATTACATCCAAATGATCTTTCTTTCTGAAGGTATCATCACTTATTTAAAAAACAATTTAGCTACTTGTTGTAAATTCTCAATATGATCTTCTGTATTTCTACTAAATACGAGAACATTATCAATATAGTCTACCGTGAACTGTGATAATCTACTGAATTCCATTTCCATTCTCCTCTAGAATATTCCAGAAGATTTCTTGAGTCCAAATGGAATAACTATCCATTCAAACATTCCAATTGGTGTTGTAAATAGTGTTAATGGTATAGTCTCTTCTTTGATATTAATATACCAATGTCCAAATATGAGATAAAAGGATTATACCATTAGCCTTTCATTTCTAATCCTTCTTCTTAAGGCCTCCTGATTAGGATGATTATAGGTATATTCTTTTATAACACAATTGAGGTCACGGTAATCATTAACCATCCTACATTTACTACACTTCTTCTCAACATGATTCATTACCATGAATATCGCACTCGTATGAGGACTTTCAGTATTCCTAATTACACTAATATTGATTAGTTCTAGAATCTATTTCTCAAATTCCTTGACCATTCCATCAGGATATTCTATTCCCTTACTTATGATCACTATAATGGGATATTTGAGGGTGATTATATATTCTAGTATTGAATTTTATCATAATTTCAAAGGGTTTTCTAACCAGTTTTATAATAAATAACCTCTTATCTTTTACAATGAATATTTATAATTTATCCTCAGAACTATTAATCCAACCAATTATTTCCACTTCTCAATCATTCTATGGTATGCCTTATCCTCATCTGGATAGTTATCTACTTTGATAGTAGATACTTTATATTCTAGAATCATTTTGGTGTTTTCAAAAGAAAATGGAATCTAATTATTTTTTAGGATAAATTCTTCTAAAAATATCAGTATAGATTAATATCTTCTAAGGAATAAATGTCAAAACAAGAAGTAATCTAATAATTGAAAAATAAATCAAATCATCTTATCTATAAATATTCTCCCATTGAGTTCAATTTGAACATCATTTGGTACTTCTTGAATCATAATTGTTTCATTGTTACCAACTGTAACTTGAAACTCTATGGATTCCCAGGTTGATCCTGAAAATCATATTCTTGTGTAATAGAAGTTACATCATGTATCAACTAGGGTTTTACAAGTAGTTTGACCAATTCATATCATTATCGTTGTGTCCCTTTCCTCTATCATTTCACTGATTAATTAAGATTCTATATATCCTACATGAGATTATCCATCCTCATAGATAGGTAATTGAAATATCCTTTGTCCAACTATCCTTTTAGAAACTAATGTTATAGGTTCTTCTTTTGAAGTGCCTTCATCTTTTCTAACTAAAATCTATAGATTATCAAATGGGTTTTCAAGGGTCTATGATTTGAGTTCTTCTAATTTAAAATATAATTATCCTGATATCGATCCTTATAATCTATGTTCATCTTCTTCTTCTATGATCTTAGAGAAGAAAAGTCCATTGCTGACTTTTTTTATCCATGTCTTGAATAAGTATCTTATACCTTCACTCTACCTCTATATCTAGTGAATCTCATTCTCTATGGAATTTTATCCTCTTAGGGTTTACTAATTGTAGTAAAATTACTCTAACTGATGTTACTTCATCTTGGAAAATATGTGTAAATATTTCCACTCCATTCCTTAGAGCTGGTCTTCCATTATTATAGATCTTTACAAAAATTCATGTAATTACTCTAACACATCTTCTATCGAGTGGACATCCCAATGTCTTCTGCGAGTTCCTCATTTTCATTATTAATTATAAATTCTTGATTATAGTTATATTTGTAAGTATGACATGAAAATCTGGGATCACTTTTACACATGAATCACTTTCATTTATATTTCCTCTTACTCCTAATAATGTATTGGAAAAATTGTAAATTCATTCATCTAACACTGTAATTGGTATTGGTTGATATTATCCTTTTCTGGCTAGGTGTCTACTCCGATTTGGATTATTCCAAAATTAAAATACTTATAATTTGTTTGGGTAGCATTACTAACATGTTTTGGTTTTAGTAAAGGCATTGTATATAATCCTCTATATATTTTATAAACATCAATTGTCTCTTCATCATCAATGATCTTAGTTATTTCTCAGTAAGGTACTTAAGGAATTTGGTATACCTTATACCAATCAACTCTAAAAAAAATCCATTCTTGAAAATAGATTCTTTATGAAGGGATTTTAGTCTCTGAAGAATACACTATATCACCTTTCATTTTCTCTATCTTTACTATCTCTTAAGCATTTTCTAGTGCACTAGACTCTACTCATTATAGCTATTTGAATCTGGCTCAAATATATATTGTTATTATTTTCATATTACTAATTTGATTTGGATTCTTATACCATTGAGTATTCAAAATATAATAAACATAAAATCTCATCATCTGAGTCAATATCTTCTCCCTGTATAAGCTCAAACAATATTTCTGATGAATCTTTTATGATTACTGTTTTGATACTTACTCTTCTTCTATCTGCATCTAGGAAAATTTCATCTCTGCGACCTTTCTTCTCATAGAACCAACAACGATCACAAATAGATAGATACTTTCATTTAAGGAATCTATGATCATTTCCATGTTTTTTTTAAATGTTCTCACACATCCTTCTTGATTCTATTTGTTCTGATATATCTCTTATATTTTTCTTGATTTCTTCTTGATAATCTACTTGATGATTTTATTTTACCAAATCATTTCCAGACTTTCTTGTTGTATTTATTTCATTCGCAATGGTAATCTTGACACTATTTTCTAAATTATCTTTTTTGGGTTTTCCTAAGCTCCTCCCTGGTTATACCACACCCATATCTTCCTACAACACCCTTTACTTTTAGGAAACAAGAAGAATTAATATATTCCATATTTATTACATCTTGAAAGAGATGACTTTACTTACAATGGAGTATTATCATCTACCTTATTATTTCTACTTGAACTCCTAGTGTATCCTACAAATATTTACTTTGGAAAAGCCAAGTCTTCAATTCTCAATGAAATGTTTCAAAACAGCTACCTGGAAGTTTCTACATAAAAACAACAAGAGAATATTATTGATCTTTTTGTCAAAGAAGATTATACCAATGCTAAACTTTACAAAGACATTCTTTAAATTAACACATGTCAACATTTTGGATCTTTTTTAAATTTATTATAGATTTTTCTACCAATTCTCCATCTCAATCAACCATTGAATTTACCACAATCTCTTGTTTAAGTAAATTAGCTACTACAGGTATAAGTTTAATTGGTAATGTGATATATTCTTGGATATTCACTATCTCTTATGAGTGACTTAACATCATATCCCAAATCTTACTTTATTACCTCTCAAGGTATCTCCTTAAAATTTTAGTGCATTATCTATAGTCCATGAGTTTAAACCAACAGATATCGTATAGTATTGAAGCTCTAGAGCTCATTCATATATGGTTGATCTAATATCCTTTTCTCAATATATCTTTAGGATCATTCTATGTTTTGGAACACCTTAAATATGTTTCTTCCTTAGCCTATTTTCTTCCTAAATATAGCTAGGATATGAGGGATTGGATTCAAAATTTATCTTCTGAAAAAAATAATAGAATTATCATTTTTTTAATTCCCATGGTATTGATTTATCAGCAATCATCTACCGTACTATCTTGGATTCCCAAGGTTTCACATGGAGACCTTCTATCAGAGATAAATTAGATACTTTCTTTTTCTTTATATCTTGAAGTCTGTCTTGCATGTATTCTACATTCATGAGTATTTCATTTATTTCATTAGAGACACATTCTATATCTCTAATATCCCATTTCTCTTGAGTAATAATATCATGGATATATTTCTTATATTTCTAGATAGTCTAAGGAAAACTTGAGACTTCATCATGATATTCTTGAGCCTCTTCTTCTAATGGATAAGAATAATCGTATGTGGTATATCGTCTTGATGTAATAACTCTTTTTGTATCTATGGGTATATTCATATTAGTGACATGGGCTCCTAGATGATTGGAAGCTTCCCCTGAAGATTTACCTTCAAGCCTCCTCTAAATACCTTGAATAATTGGTCCAACCCCAGATCCTTTTACTTCCATATTTTACTATTTTAAAAAAAATTGCCTCCATTTAGATATCCTAAATTACTTTATAGCTTTTCAACCAACCACTATTCTTGTCGAAGATGAGATTCATTATGCCTTATTTCTTCCTTAAACACCTTAATCTTTTCACAAGTTTTAATTCATTTATTCCCCAATTCGATTACTCTGGGTTCATTCTCATAATCTAATCTGGCCTTTGGAATTTGAAAATGCTTTCTAAGACAAATATAAATATTTTTTTCTCGTAATACTTTATCTTACCTCCTAAATTTTTTGGCATAATAAATACCTTTAAACATGGAATATAGAATTTTCTTACTAGAAACCCTACTGAAGCAATGGTCAAGCTGGTTTCACCCCCCCCCCCCCCCCCCCCCCCGCACTTTGATACCCCTAGTGGGTGAGTCTTCAACAAGGTATCCTAGGAAATCCCACTTTGGGATTCCAGAAATTTCTCAAACACCCTTTAGAGCATGGAATCAAAATAATATCCTTTAAAAGGATAAAGGTTTACTTTTTATCAACTGATAGGATCATTCTTGGAATCAATTTGAATAAAGAATAGAAATTATTTAGAGAGAATGTAGAGAGATAATTTCTAAAATCGTTTTGATTTCTCCTCAAAATAAGCTCACAGAAAAAATGGTTTGGATGTCTATTATATAGGCCTTAGGGCTCATATTTTCCAAATAAGCAGACTCATCTTTTAGATACAATGAACACTTACAACAAGGAAAATGAAAAATAAAAAAAAGGTGGAGGTCACAACTGAAAAACTTCTACTTTACAATTCACACTAAAAAACTACATAATCGACATGAATAATTCGATCTGATCATCCATGACGGATATGATGTGTGTCTTGATCAGTGCTCGGAATCCCTTTAAATCATACAGAGTGTCGATCATTTCACAATAAAAATATTATTTTTTAACTATTTCATTTCCATCATTTATTTTATGGATTATTGGATTTGATCTCTCATAATAAATACATCTTATTTATATCCTTTGTACATATTGAGTTCTTTAATGACCGTGTCTTCCTCCACCACGAAGTCTTCCAGATGTACCATTTCTACATTATTCATGTCTCTAGAGTTGATAGAGACTAGAATTATATCTTTTATAAAGAATATATAATATTTACACATCTATATTGAATTTATTCGATAAGAACACAATGAAATTCGGATTCTCTCGTAAAGGATTTTTTTTTCAAACTGAACTCCATCCAATCTTCATCGCTAAACTATGATTCCTCGGATAGTTTCTAAATAGGTCCTTTAGTCCAATTCCATAAGTACAAGTTCCATAGTATGGTAAATATTTCTACTAATATGATTGGTTCTATGTGTGAAACCCACCATAGAAAACTTGGATATGAATTTTTTAGAACCATACTTTCCATATGTGGTACCCAATTAAAGGTGGAATTTATTTTCTTAAATACCATCAATTGTCTGATCCCATTATGAAATATTTTTGGAATTATATGATATCTTCTAGTTTTAATATTGTTTATTTTATATGGAGATTTAGAATATCTATTCTTGACATTCTTGAAATCCTTTTTAGGAAAGTATATTCATCCAAATTTGTTTCATTGATCTTTTTAACTTTTTCAAGAAGACCAAAAACATGAAACTTCAACCATATTTCTTAAATGATGATCAAAATGGTCATATACTGATCAGTATTTTTATAATCCTCTGTATAATATTTAGATTCTTCGAGCATGTATAAAACATGGTTCTGGACTCTCTTGAATATCTAATCATCTTTATTTTTATGGATCTAATTATAGTCATATGTGGATTTATTTATTAAAATATGTGTAATCCTTTGAAAATATTTCCATATTTTCTTTGATGGATTGGAATCCTCATCTAGCTCATCAACAAGACTCTCTTGATCGTGTTCCTCTAAAAATTCTTTTGATAAAGATCTTTGTGATTTTTTTTCAAGTTCTGATTGTTTTTTATAATCTTGACTTTTAGAACCAATATTCTCTTTTCCTTTAGAGCTCCTATCTATTTCTACCTACTTTTTTTCTGAGCCTTCCCATTTCTCATATCTTATGTATATTGAGTTCTATAATAGCCTTTTTGACCACATAAGAAGAATTCAATATGGATTTATCCATATAATTTCTATCTATGGATCTTTTTGAATCATTTCCTAGTTTTTCAACCTTCATGGATCAGGAACCTATGCTTTCTAATCTTTCAACCTTACTGAATAAATATCCTTATATCTGAAGGTGTTTCTATACTTGAGAAACTTTTCTTTTCTAGATTATGTCATTTATTTATTAGATTTTTTGTCATTATTCCACATAATTATTATCAATTAAAACTAAAAATCTTCTTGATATTATAGTTACTATCATTGAATATTCAAGAATTAAAGTAGTATGTTTGTTAATCTCGAATGAGATTATCTTTTCCTTTAATATTTTATTTATTAAAGTTATTGTATTATAATTCATTCCTCCACCACACCAATTATTCCTTGGTAAACCATTTTAATTTAATAATCCTGAAATCTTTTATATAAGAACTATCTATTCTTATTATAAAAGGTTTACCTAAGAAAATATTATTAGTCCTAATTCTTTTAAGGACTTAAAAAAAATCTCATTCATGGGTAGAATAATTATTTTATATCTCATTAAATTATCCAATTTAGTATCTACTGATACTTTCTTCATGGTTTTTCTTTATATTTAGGATACAACCCCATCGTGAGTCTATTGAATTTGTTTCTAAGATAATTTGATCTTTACTTTCATTTGTATACTCTGATTTTTAGAGGAAATGTGCTTTCTTCTTTAGAATTATGATAACTTTAGAATATATTTTTTTCCAATTCTAGGGCACAATATTGGAAACCTTTATCTATACTGGAAGTAATATTTTTTATAAATATCTGATGTATTCTTTGGCGTAGCTTAATATAGTAATAAAAACTTGTATCTTCTTATGATATGTAAGTTCATTAGGGAATGTTTCTATATTCTCTGTGATATGTGGTAGATGATTATCTATACTTCTATACATATTTAATCTAAATAATCCTATCTTTGGTTTCATCCAAATAATATTTCTTTATAAAAGTATCATCCCTTATTTTTTGAACACTTTAGATACCTTTTTTTAGTGTTCAATATGCTCTTCTATATTTCTACTAAATAAGAGCACATCATCAATATAGACTGCTAAGAACTATGATAATATACTGAAATCCCTATCCATTATCCTTTGGAATATTCCTAGATAATTCTTGAGTCTAAATGGCATAATTATACCTTAAAACAATCCAACTGGTGTTTTTAACGCTCTTAACGGTATAGACTCTTCATTGATCTAAATATTCAAATGTCTAGACTTGAGATAAAACAATGAATAAAAAATTGACCTTTCATTCCTAAAACTACTTATTAAAGCCTATTAATTAGGAAGATTGTATCTATAAAATTTAGTGGCACAATTAACATCATGGTAACTGATAACCATCATAGCTTTACCACATTGCTTCACTGCATGATTCATTACCATGAATTCCACAATCCTATAAGGACTTTCATAATGCCTAATTAATCCAAAATTTATTTGTTCTAGAATCTATTTCCCAAATTCCTAGACCATTCCATTAGGATAGGTTATTCTCTTACTTCTGATCATCATAATGGGATCTTTAAGGGTGATTATAACTTTTGGAATTTTCTTTCATCATAATTTTAGAGGGGTTTCCAACCAGTATTCTGATGAATAACCTCTCATTTTTTCCAATTCCTCTTCTTCATTTATCCTCATAAATTTTAATCCATACAGTTCTCTACACTACACAATCTTTTTTTGTATTCTGTATCCTCAGCTAGATAGTTATACACATTGATAATAGATAATTTCTTTCCTAGAATCATTATGTTGTTTCCAAAATTAGTTAGAATAAAATAATTATTTAGTATAATTGTTTTTGAAAAATTCATTGTTGGATAATATCTTATATGGAATCAATTTTCAATAAATAACTCATCTGTAAATTAAGGAATAAATCAATGTATCTACAGTAAAAATATTCTTCCATTAAGTTAAATTTGAATATCCTTTACTAATTCTTGAATCATAAATTTTTCATTATTACTAAATATAACTTGAAACACTATAGATTCCAAGGTTACTCCTAAAATTTGGATTCTTGTGCAAGAGAAGTTAAATAATGTATCAACTAGGGTTGTGCATGAAGTTCCAACAGTGCTTATATTTACCAATATGGACCATTTCTCTATCTTTTTCCTAAGTAATAAAGATCCCATATATCCTACATAAGATTATTCATCCTCATAGATAGGTAATCGAACTGCCCTTTTTTACTATCCTTCTAGAAACTGATGTTCTAGGTGCTTCTTCTAAATTTCCTTCATATTTTACAATTTAAATCCTTGTATTTTATAAAGGGTTATCAAGGATCTATAATTTGAGATGTTCTAATTTCAGATCTAATAATCTTGATCTATGTTCATCTTCTTATTCAATTATCTCAGAGATAACATGTCTATTTCCGTCTTTTTTAACCACATATAGAAGAAGTAGACTATCCCTTTGCTCTTCCTCTGGATCTACTGAAACCCATTCTCTAGGAAATTTTAGCCTCTTAGGGTTTACAAACTTAGGCTACTTCATCTTAGAAAATATGTATAAATATTTCCAATCCCTTTTTTAGATCTGGTCTTCCAGTATTATATAACTTTACATAAAGGTGGGTAATTACTCAGACACATATTCAATCAAGAGGACACCCAAATTTATTCCTCTAGTTCCTTATGTTGATATTTACATATAAAACCTTACTAATACTTATATCTATAAGTACTACATGATAATATAAGATCAATTTTACCCATGAATTTCCTTCATATAGATTTACTCTTACTCCTCCTAATAATGCATTAGAGAAATTGGTTAAGCATTCATCTACCACTGTAATTAGGATTGGTATATCTGATCCTTTTCTATCAAAGAACTTATAATAAACTAACCCTTATTATGGCGCCTCACTCGCCCGGCCACTTCGACCACTCGGTTTCCTAGGGTTTCAGCTTTCCCTGGAGGTGATTTTTCTATGATGTTTCTCTCTGGTTCTATCTTCCCTCTCACTCGATCGGGGTTGTTCTCTTTTTCAGTTTCTCCTTCCCTTTCACTCGGCTCCCGAATGGCGCTCTCTCTCTCTCTCTCTTGGATTCTCTTTCCCTTTCGCTCAACTCCCGGATAGCGCTCTGGCTTTCTATTTGACCTCCTCTTTGCGCTCTGACCTTGCATTCCTTATCTCCTCTCTAGGTCAGATTTGGAGCACGGGAGACATTGGGGTTTTGGGCTAGCGTTTTGGAAAAAAACATGTCTCTATGTGTCACTGGAGTTGGCCCTTCTTCCTAGGGTTTCAGTCTCCTGTTCTGGTTTCATCCCAGTTTACTTTTTCCTGTTCTGTTTTTTTTTCTGGTTATGATTCTTGGTATGATTTCCCTTCTTTCAGGTTTATCCCTAGGGTTTCATTCCCAGATCCACTTTCATAGTTTCATCCCAGTTTTTTCCCAAATCCACTTTCTGGTTCCACTTTCGTTTTTCTGATGTTGGCTATCAATTTTGTTTGTCTTTGTGTTATTTTTTGGCGATGTTCTTATGTGGAATGACGGTGATGATGTTTCATCCCCAGTGCATCAATGGTTTCGCTTTCTGGTGGGTGTCGGTTCTATTTGACTACGGTGGCATTACTGTGATGAGATGTTATGGCTGACGATGATAACCTCATGATGGTGATGATGGCCTTTCCTGGCGTCTATGGTGTTTGGATCAGGCGACGTCGGTTTCTGGTGTAGGCAGTGGATGTCGGAGATCAGGCATGTGGTGATTATGTGTGGAGGTTGATGATCATGGTGAGGTGTTGACATGCTGATGGTGATGGTGATTGGTCAGCGATGTTGATGGTGTGTCTCGAGATGGATAGGCTGGCCATCGTGATGGGTGTGTGACTCGAGACAGATAAGTATCATTTTACAAGATGAGTGATGATGACTTTTAATTTAAAATTTAAATTTTTTGGGTTTTTTTGGAAGGCATTGTGGCGGGTCCCAGTTTAAGTTTGTCTCAGTTTTGAATTTTCCATGTTGTAAGTGGGGTTTGTGGCGTGGTTTTTGGAGGTTATTTTATGGTTCCCACTTACCCAAAAAGTGTATCTTTAAAAAAATAAAAAAATGGATTGTGGGTATATCTTATCCTTTTCTAGTTAGGAGGTCTACTATAATCTGGATTATTTTATAAATCAAATACTTGGAATTTTAAGGATATCCTTACTAACATGTTCAGATTTTAGTAAAGGCATTTTAAATAATCCTCTATCTATTTTATAGATTTCAGTCGTCTCTTCATCCTTAAATATCTTGGTCATTTATTAATATGGTACCCCAAAACGTTTGGTATACATCAAACCAATCAACTCTAGGAATTTCATATTCTTTTAAATATTTTACTTATGATGGTATTTCAACCTATAAATAATTCATTATATCACCTTCCATTTCCTCTATATTTAATAGCTCTAGAGAGTTTTCTGGTGCACTATCCCCTACTCGAATCATAGCTATTAAAAGCTGGATCAAAATTGTATCAGGTTTATTTCCTTCTTCTTAATATGAGTTGGATTATTCTATAATTTAGTATTTTGAATATAATGAATATGACCTCTCATTATATGAGTATATATCTTATCCTCAAATAGTATCAAAAAATATTTCTTGTAAATATTCCATCATTATTGTTTGGAGACTTCATCTTCTTCTATCTGTATATGGTAAAGTGTCAAAACTATGACCATTCTTCCCAAAGAACCAAAAACAATCATATATAGATAGATATTTTCCTTTAGGGCATCTGGTATACCTCCCATATTTGTTCATAAAATTTTCTTGCACATCCTTCTGGTTTATATTTGGTCTAAAATATCTCTTAGATTTTTCTCTATTTCTTCATGAAAATCTACTTGATTATTTCCTTTTACCAAATCATTTCCTTAATTTCTGGTGGGATTTATTTAGTTCACAATATCCATCTTGACACTTTATTCTGAATTATCTTTGTTGGGTTTTTTTAATGCTATTTTCGAGCTATACTACACCCATATCTTATTGAAATACCCTCTACATTTTGGAAACAAGAAGAACTCAAATATGGAATATTTATTACATATTAGAATACATTCCTCTTTATACAAAAGAGTCTTATCACTAACCTACTTGTTTTGGCTCAAACTCCTATAATATCTTGAAAATTTTGACTTTGGGAAAGATGATTCTTTAAGGCTTGTTGAATAATTTTAGGCTAGCTACCTAGAGTTTCTAGACAAAAACATCAAGAGAATATTCTTGATATCCTAATCTAAGAAGATAATACTAATGATATAATTCACAAATATATTCTTCAAAATAACACATGTCAGAAAATTGGATCTTGGTTAATGTTATTCTATCTTTTTCTACCAATTCTCCATCTTAATCAACCAGTGAATTTATCAAAAAAACTTGTTTGAGGAAATCATTTACTATCAGTATAACCTTAATTGGAAATGTGATATATTCTTGGATAAGAATTATCACTTCTGAGTGTCTTAACTGCATAACCCAAATTTTCTTGCATTACCTCTTATGGTAGCTCCTAAAAAATTGAGTGCACTATATATGATCTATGACTGTAAACCAATTGATATCATATAGTATCTATGTTCTAGATCCCACTCATCTATGGATGCTCTTGGATCCTTTTTTTAATCAATCTTTAGGATCATTCTAGGTTGTGTAACACCTTATAGATATGTCTTCCTTGTCCTATATTATTCTTGAATATAGATAGGATATAAGGGATGTTATTCCCTATTTATCTTTTAAAAAATACTTGAACGATCCTTTCTATCATTTCAAAGGGAATATTTTCTAGGATATCGCCTACCATACTGCTGTTGCTTCCCAATGTTTTATACCAAGACATTCAGTTAGATATGAATTAGATTTTTTCTTTTTATTATTCTCTATGAGTATGGATTGTAGTTATTATACTTTATTTATCTTTTTATTTATCTCTTTAAGGAAACGTTTTATATCTCCAAGATATCGTTTCTCTCAAGTAATAATATCATGGATCTATTTCTAGTATTCCTGTATAATTCGATGAATAATCAAGTCTTTTTCCTGATATTCTTGAGATTCTCCTTCAAATAGACAATCATAATCATTTGTGTAATATCATCCTAATATACTTTGTCTATTTATATATCAGGGTAGATTAATATCGGAGACAAGGGCCTGGAGCTGATTGGAAGCTTCCCCTAAAGCTTTCCCTTCAAGCCTCTACCAAATATATCAAATATTTTGTCCAACCCCAGCTCATATTCCTAAAATATTTTATAGTTTGAAGAAAAATATTTCTCCTCCAAGATCTCATAGAGTTATTTCTAGGTTTCCATTCAACCACCGGGCTTGTTGAATCTAAGATTCAGTAAGATTGATTTCTACCTTCAAATCCTCAAGCATGTTGAATGTTTCTTAGGATTTCTTTCCTAACTCGATTACTTTGGGTTTGTTCTCATAAGATAATCTATCTTCTGGAATTTAAAGATTATTTCCAAGATAAATATAACTATATTTTTTCTTGTAAAACCTTATCCTTCCTCATAAATTCTTTTTATCAAATAAATACATTTAACCATGGAATCTAGAAGTTTATTACTGAAAACTCTCTTGAGGCATCGATCTGGATGGCTTTTTTCTCCACCCCCACCCCCATGCTCTGATACTAATAGTGGGTGAGTCTTTGATGAGATATCCTAGTAAATCCCACTAGTGTTATTAGAGAACATGGATATAACAAAGTCTACCAGAGCGTTACATCAATGGAGTTTCTAGTAAGAAACTTTAGGATTCCATGGTTAAAGGTCTATATTATGATAAAAAGTATTTAGAAGGTAGGATAAGGTATTATGAGAAAAAATCTAGTTATAGTTGTCTTAGAAATTATAATCAAATTCCAAAATCCATATTATCCAATGAGAACTAACCCAAAGTAATCGTGTTATGAAAAAAATCCCAGGAAACTCATAACAAGCTTAAGGAGTTGAAGGAAGAAATCAAACATAATGAAACTCAACTCCAACAAGCGATGTGGTTGGTAAAAAAACCTAAAAATAACTCTAGGATATCCAAAAGTATTAATATTATAGTTGGTATAGTAAAATATGGTAGGAATAAGATCTAGGGTTAGACAAGATATTCAATATATTTGGCAGAGGATTGAGGGAAAAGCTTCAAGGGAATATTCCAATTAGTCTGATTCCCTTGTCCCCGATATGAATATACCTAGAGATATAAATGGAGAAATTATATAAGGATGATATAACATAGATGATAATGCCTAAAAATTAGTAGTTGAAGCTCAAGAATATCAGGAAGATGTCTCAGGTTTTCCTTGAAGTATCCTGGAATACCAACAACAGATCAGTGATACTAGTACTTGAGAGAAATGGGATCTTAGAGATATAAACCGTGTCTCCAAATACCTAAATAAAAATCTAAAAAAATTAGAAGACCTATAAGACATACTCAAATAAAAGAAGAAAAATAATGAATCAAAGTCATCTCCCACATAAGGTCTTAGTGTACAACCTTTGGAATCCAAGCTAATATAGAATCCAATCTCCAAGAAACAAATCCCTTGGGAATGAAAGAAAGGATCATTCAAGGATTTGTTTCATTATATAAATAGATAATACAATCCCTCATATCCTAACTATATTAAAGAAAAATATAGGCCAATTAATACACATACAAAAGGTGTTCCACAACATGGAGCTATCCTAAATCTAGATTGTGAAAGGGATCCTAGAGATGCCATAGATTAATGGTCTCTAGACCTTCAATACTATATACTATCAGTTGGTTTAAAGTCATAGACCATAGATAGTGCACTCAATTTTGCAGAATATTCCTTGAGAGGTAATATAAGGTGATTCTAGTATATTATGTTAAGACACTCAAATGTGAGCTTTTTTATCCAAGAATATGTCATATTCCCAATTTAGGTTATACTAGTAGTATCTGATTTCCTCAAACAAGAGTTTTTGGGAAATTCATTGGTCAATCAATATGGATAATTGGTAGAAACATCTATAATATATTTAACCAAGATATAAATTTTTAATAAGTGGTATGTTGAATAATATCATTGTGAATTTTAACATTTATATTATCTTCTTGGACCAGGAGATCAAGCATATTATCTAGATATTTTTATCTAGAAACTTCCAGGAATTTGGCCTAAAATTGATCAAAAAGTATTGAAGAATACTCTTTACCAAAGTGAAATTTTTTAGGATATTCTGGGAGTTCGAGGAAAAACTAAAAGGTAGGTGATAATAATCTATTCTATATAAAGGCATATCTTGTAGGATGGAATAAATATTCCATATATGATTTCTTCTTATTGCATTAAGTAGAGGGTGTTGAAAGAATATATGGGTATGGTCCAACCAGGCATGAGATTCGGAAAACCCAAAAAATATCATTCATAACATAGTGTCAAGATGGATATTTTGAATGAAATAAATATCATAAGAAATTATAGAAACAAATTTGTAAATGGAAATCATCAACAATATTTTCAAGAAGAAATATAGAAAAATCTAAGAGATATATTAGACCAAATAGAATCTAAAAGGATGTGTGAGAATGTTTTAAAGAAAAATATGGGAAGTATATTATATTCCCTAAAATAAAATCTATATCTAGTTGTTATTGTTTTTGTTTTTGTGGGAAGAATGGTCATAGAGATGAAACTTTCCCAAATTTTGATAGAAGAAGACGAAGTCTCAAAACAATTATGATGGAAAATTCATCATAAATATTTTTGAGCCTATTTGGGGAAAAGATATAAAATCATATGATGATAATTTATTTTCATTATATTCATAATACTCAATGCTAGAATAATCCAACTCATAAGAGGAAGAAGGAAATAATCCCAACACAATTTTGAACCATATTTCAATAGCTATAATTCAAGCAGAGGATAGTGAACTAGAAAACTATCTAGAGCTTATAAAGCTAGAGGAAATAAAAGGTGATATAGTAAATTATTTAGATACTGAAATCCCTTATAAAAGAAGATATTTTTATGAATGGAAAATGAATATAGTTGATTGGTCTGATTAATACAAAAAACATGTGGTACCATAACAAGAAATTACCAATATCTTTGAGAATGAAGAAAAAGATGAAGTATATAAAATATATAGAAGATTATTTAAAATATATTTACAAGAAAAATAATGTTTTATTGAGTCTATCCAAAATAATTCCAATTATTTTCAATTTGGAATAATATATATTGGAGTGGATATCCTAGTTAGAAATGGACAAGAACTACTAATCCTAATTGTAGTGGTAGAGGGGATCTTGGCCCATTTTTTCGATGTATTATTACGAGGATCAAGATAAAATCTACATGCAAGTTCTACATGGTAACGATTTTTCCTATATTTTCTTGTAGTACTTATAGATGGAAGTATTGGTAAGACTTTAGAATTAAAGATCAACATGATAAACTGGTAGAAGATATTAGGATGTCCACCCAATAAAAGATATGTCAGGGTAATTACTCACCTTTATGTAATGTTCTAAAATAATAGAAGATCAGCTCTAAGAAAGGGATTGGAAATATTTACACATATTTTCAAAGATAACAGAATATCATTTAGGGAAATCTCACCATAAGTAGTAAACCCTAAGAGTAAAACATGGCTTAAAGAATGGGTTTCACCAGATCCAGAGGAAGAGTGAAGGGAGAAGATACTTCTTCCAGATGTGGTAAAACAAGTCGGCGATAGAATTTTCATATCTAATATTAGAGAAGAAGAATATGAACATAGATAAGAAGGATATAAATCAAGATGACTAGATTTGAAATTAGAAGATATCATATCAGTAATCCTTGAGAACCCTTTAGATAATTCAAGTATTTCAATTGGAAAAGATGAATTCACTTTAGTAAAAGCACCTAGAACATCAGTTTCCAAAAGGATAGTTAGACAAAGGATAGTTCAATTACCTATCTATGAGGATAAAGAATCTCATGTAAGATATATGTGATCTTAATTACTCAGTTCAAATATTGAGTAATGGGCCGCATTGGTAAAGCTGAGTATTGGTTGAACTGCATATAGAGCCCTAGTTGATACAAGATGTACCTTCTCTTGCACAAGAATCTGATTTTCAAGAGTAATTTGGGAATCCATAGAGTTGAAAGGTACAGTTTTTAACAATGAAATAGTTATGATTCAAGAATTAGTAAAGTATTTTCGAATTGAACTCAATGGAAGAATATTTATAGAGAAGATTATTTGCTTTATTCCTCAATTTCAAGATGACTTATTGATTGGAAATTTAATCCTTAGAATATATCATCCTATAATGATATTTTTAGAAGGAATTATCCTCAATAATTATTTGATTCCACCTACTTTTGGAAACACCATAATAATTCCATAAAAGAAAGTATCTTCTGTCAAAGTAGATAACTATCCAGATGAGGATAAGGCACACTACATAAATATTGATTAGTAGAAATAAATGGTTGGATTAAATTTTTTGAGGATAAATTAAGAGGAATCATTGACCAATATAAGAGGTTATTTATCAAAAAACTGGCTAGAAAACTCTATGAAATTATAGAAAAAGGAAATTCAATAAGCTATAATTACCCTTAAATAACCCATAATGGTTATCATAAGCAAGGGGATAGCCTTTTCTAATTTAATGGTAAAGGAATTTACAAAACAGAATCTTGATAAAAACAATCTTAGATTAATTAGGAGTTCTCACAGGAGTGTGGCATTTATGGTAATAAATCATGCTGAGAAGAATCATGGTAAAGCCTGATTGGTTATCGAATATCATGATACCAATTGTGACACAAAGGATAATGGATACAATCTTCCTAATCAGAAGGATTTGATAATTAGTATTGGGAACAAAATACCAATGGTATATTCCAAGTTTGATCTCAAGTATGGGTATCAGTATATTAAGATCAAATAAGAGGCTATACCATTAACAATATTTAAAACACCAATTGGCTTTTTTGAATGGCTATTTATTCAATTTTGAATCAATAATGCTTCAATAATATTCTAGAGGAGAATAGATAATGAATTTAGTATATTATCATGATGTGATTGTATTTAGTAGAAATACTAAAGATCATATTGAGCATTTACAAGAGGGAGTTTAAGGGTTCAGAAAATAAGAGATGATACTTTCAAAAATAAAGATCATTTGGATGAAACAAAAAATAAAATTGCTAGGATTGAAAACCCAAGGAATTATAGAGAAGCTTTAACCACATATCGAAGAGAAGCTAGAAACATTTCCCAGTGAACATATAGATCCTAATTAGATATAGGTGTTTCTCAGTGTATTATGCTATGCTATAGCATACATTGGATATTTAATAAAAAAAATTAGTTACAATACATAAAAATGTATCCAGTAATATAATATGAAATTGGATAAGAGAAGACTCTAAAGTAATCATAATTCTAAATAAAAAACACAGAACCTCCCAGAATTAGAGTACCCAGATGGGAGGTAAGTTCAGCTTATCTTAGAAACAGATGCATCAAACTTAGTAGAGGGCTGTATCATAAATATAAGGAAAAACCATGGTGAAAGTATCAATGGATACTGGAGTGGATAATTTAATGGTATGGAAATGAATTATCATTTTCATGAATGAGAATTTCTTACATCCCATAAAATATTTAGGGATAATGATGTTTTCTTGGGAAAACTTTTTACTATATGAACAGATAGTTTTTATATAAATAATTTCATGAGAATTAAATTAAAAAGGTTTAACCATGCACAATTGGTGTGGTGGAGGAATTAATTCCAATACTATAAATTTAATATAGAAAATATTAAATGAAAAGATAATTTCATTATAGTTTCACTAACATGATACATTGAATCATGCAAGTGCAATATAATATGGTATAATATCATGGAGATGTCTAGTTTATATTGATAATCATTTTGTGGAAGAATGACCAGTCATAAAATAAATTAATGAAAGAATCCATAAAAGAATATGGTCACTATCAAAGAATATCCTTCAAAAGAAATAATCTTCATCTAGTAAGATTGAAAGATTAAAATACACTGTTTCCTCAACCAGGAAGGCTAAAAAACTATTAAATTCTTAAAAAAGGCCCTTATACCATGAGTATAAAAATAAAATCCATATTTAAGTCTTTATATTTGGTAATTAAGGACATTATAGAACTCAATTCATAGAAAATACAAGAAATAGAAAGGCTTGGATGAACAAAAAACTTGAAACAGATGGTATCTATAAAGGAGAAGAGAATATTGTTTCTAAAAGCTGGGCTAATTATGTAGAATAAGAACATGAAAAGTAGTAAAAGTTTCTGAAATAAACTCATCAATAGAATGTTCAGCATGAAAAATATCAAGAGAATCTAGATGATCGGCTATATAAGTATCCCAATCCAGTAAATAAATATAGAAATATTTTAAAAGGATTCAAAATATTTTGATAAATTAATCCATATTTGTCTATAATCTGATCTAAAAAAATGAAGATGATCAAATATTCAAAATATTTCTGAACCATGTTTCATACATGCTTAGAGAATTTGAAGACTTTGTGGAGGATTATAATAAGATTGATCAGGATATGATCAGTGTGATCATCACTAAATATGGCTAAAGGTTCAAGTTTCTGGTATTCTTGACGAATTTAAAAGGATCAAGTAAACATGTGTGGAAGAATATATAGTCCTGAAATTTTTTTGGAGTATGTTAGAAATGGGGATTCCAAAGATACATATACAAGACATGGTATTAGAAATAGAATATTTCATTAAATTCTAAACAAATATTAGAATGAGAGCAGTTTAATTCTTGGGAATTAAGAAAATAAATTGCACCTTTAATTGGGTACCACAAAAGGTAAGGAAATTTCTAAACAATACATATCCAAGTTTTCTATTGAGGGTCACACATATAGAAATTATTATACTAGAAGACATATTTATCATGATATGTAACTGTAGGACCCCAGGACATCCTGAGAGGGGAGGGGTGAATCAGGGTGTCAATTTTTTTCTTTTAAAAACAAGGATCTTGTTCCCATGTTAGTAGGAACTAGTTAAACTTGTACGATGGATATGATCAGTAATGAAACATTCACATGTAGAGAGGTGACATAGCAATTTTTACTTGGTTCACAACTAAGGGCTACGTCCAAGGAGCATAGACCGATAATTTTTCAGTCATACTAAATTCCACTAATCTTCACTAGCTGTGGATTACAAAGGTTCTGGAACAGTCACTCTATCTCAGACTCATTTCCTTTACAAAAGTTCAGGGATAGCTCACTATGTCCATCAGGTCACTCCTGTTGACTCCCCCTGGCTCACTACCTTTGGTGAAGTCCCACTCAGTTTATAGACTTGAAGGTCTCTTCAATAGATAGACATGAATTTCTTTGTCTCATGTTCATCATGAGACTTTGCTTGCATCAGGGTTCATATTTGATGATCTTTTTAGTTCCATCCTTCTTCTTTAGTGCAACAACTGAATGCACAAGATCCTCTTGTCTTTTTTTGCCTGAATCACAACCACTTATGTGATTTCTCAATAAATTAAGCTCAGCTTACTTGGAATTTTCAGAATCATTTCTCCATGTATGCATGAGATCATGCATGTATCATTTAGATTTCCTCTTCAATCTCACTTTTCACCGAAGGAATTGGGAAATCTTCAGGATTTTGTGCAGCTCCAAAAAGATCAGCAGGCTTCAGCAATACATGGTGTGCTTCCCCAAGCCCGACGTGCAAGTCTCTTGATGGCACGCAAGTCTCAGTGCGCAAGTCCAAATCAGCGCGCAATTTCACCTCAACCACTTTTGTGACACTCACTCCTTCAACTTCAAACTTGCACGACCCAATCCCTTTCTAGCCCAAAAACACCTTGGGCGCGCAGCAAACAACTGTCATGCAACTTACACTTGCACGACCTACACACCACTAGCGCGACCATCACACCTGTGCGACGGGAGCTTTGATTTTCTCTAAGTGTTGAGCTCATCCAGAATGAGGAGGGTTCGACCTGTATTTATATGCATTTGGACACCCTGCGCGACGACGTGCAAGTCTCCCCTTGACGCAAAAGTTTCGGCGTGAAACTCCAACCCCCCAAGCCTCTGTCACACTACTCACTTGCGCGACCCTCTTTCCATTGCCATATTTTGAAGTTCTGATAATTAAAAACATATGGCACGCAAGTCTCCTCTCCTTCAAGTCAACGGCGTGCAAGTCCCTTTTGTCGCGCTAGTCACTTGCGCGACCTAACCCAAAACTTGCGCGGCCCTTATCCCATTGCCATATTTTCATGTTATTATCTTAAAAAACATATGGCATTCAAGTTTCCAATCCTTCAATTACATAGAATGCAAGTCCCTTTGCCAAAAACCACTTTTCTTCATTTGTCAATTTTCAGGCCCAAAAATTTGGCAAACACTGGAAAATGGTGCCACCTTGTATCTATTCTTTTTGTACCGCTTCCAGAACATCCATTCCTTTGTTGAAATTCTTGAATAAAACATGGATCATTAACCACAGCCCTTGAACTCGACATGCCACCATGAAATCCCCTTTGTCAACAAATATGTGTGTCATTGTTTTCTTTGTCAACAAGCACAATCACCTCAAATTGCCTTCTTTAGCAACTCTTCCTCTTTCATCACAAACTCCACTATCGTGGTATATATCATTTGATAGATAATCTTTATCATCATCATATTTTCATACAATGTGAAGTTCATGGCCATCTCAGAATTCTAATCCCTCGCACTTTGTCTTCTTCTTCAACCGCCATTCTCTAATTCATGCAAATCATACGATTCTATTCTGCAAGAAGTCTCTTGCATGGTTCTCATGAAATCATAAAGAATTCCATGGTCTTCATCAAATCCCCGTTCTTATTTTATCATCATCAGATGGATTATAACTCGCCATTATTCACTGTTGTAAACAATGTGTCACCTTTGACACATGTTCTCTGAACATATGATCAGTACAATAATCATCTGAATTTTCATTGCTCCATTCCATTTTATTAAAGTACTTCTTGATCTCCATCATTTTTATATTCATTTACAACTATTGACAAAAAATACAACCTAATACACAAATTCGTCCCAACAGGAAACTATATCTAGGGAAATAGACTAAAGGACCTATTCAGAAAGCATTTGAGGAATTTTTGTTTAGAGGTAAAGATTTCCTAGAGATCAATTTGAATAAAATTTATTACGATAGAATCCAGATTGCATGGTGTGTTTATCTAATAGGTTCAAAATCAAAGAGTAAAGATGGTATATTATTTTTAGGGGATATTGATCTAGTCTCTAGAAACTCTAGAGATATGCAAAATGATGAAATGGCACATGTGACAGACGTTACAGTGGAGGAATACATGATTCTTGAAGAAATAAATATTTGGAATGGATATAAAGAAGATGTATTTATTGTTAAAGATCAAATACAAAGCACCATCAAATAATTGATGGAAATTAATGAGTTTGAAAAATAATTCTTTTGTGGTGAAATGATTGAATCTTTATATGATTTGGAGGGATTCTAGGCACTGATCTAGAAAATCATCATATCTAGCATGGATGAATGGATCAAATCGTACATGTCAATTATGTAGTTTGTTTTTAGTTTGAAGTGTGTTGTGGAAGTTTCACAATTTTGCACTCCACTCTTTTATCTTTCTTTTTCTTTTTCTTTTTTGAGATTGTGTGTTGTATGTAAATAATGATTCAGCTTCTTGAGAGGCCTATATAAGGGACCTCTAACCCATTTGTTAAGAGAGATAATTTTTAATAGAAATTGAAATGATTTTTAAAATTATCTCTCTACTTACTCTCTAAATCCTTTATATTTTTCATGTGATGAAATTCCTAAATGATCATATGAGTTGAAAATAGGTATCCCCTTATCCTTTATATTGTTTTTGTTATGCTACCATGCTTATGAGTGTTTTCTTGGCTTTTATGGATTCCCAAACTGGGATTTCCTGAGATACCTCATCGAAGACTTGTTGACTAGTGGAAGGTCTCCTAGGAAATACCACCTCAAAAAACACTTATAAGAATGACATCAAATAGTATACATGAAAAGGATAATGGGTTTCCTGTCATCAACTCATAGGATCATTTTTGGAATCGCTTCATAAGAATATCATAAAAGATTTAGAGAGAAATTAGAGAAAGAATTTCTAAAATCGTTCTGATTTCTATTAAAAATATTCTCTCTAAAAAAATGGGCTAGAGGTCCCTTATATAGGCCTTTGGGCACAGATTTCCCAAAAATTTGACTCATCTTTTACATACAACTCACACTTATGACAAGGAAAAAAATCAATATCAAAAGAAAAAGGTAGAGAGCACAACAATGAAACATCCACCACACAGTTCACACTAAAAAACTACATAATTTTGATGTTCAATTTGATCTCATCATCCATGTTAGATGTGACATGTGTCTGGATCAGTGCCTAGAATCCCTCCAAATTGTATAGAGCATCGAACATTTCACCAACTAAAAATTCTTTTTTCGACTCTTTCATTTCCATAAATTATTTTATGTCACATTGGATTTTATCTCTGAAAATAAATACATCTTATTATCTCCCTTCCACATCTTGAGTTCTTCAAGAATTTTGTCTTCCTCTACCATGAAGTCTGTCTAATGTTCCATTTCTACATTTTACATGTATATAGAGTTGATAGATACTATAAAATTATCTCTTGAAAATAATATAAAAACATTACTCATTAATTTTGACTTGATTATATAAACACTACATGGAATTTGGATTTTCTTTAATTTTGTTTTATTCAAACTGAACTCTATCCAATCTTCATCACTAAAATATGATTCCTCAAAAACTTTTTGAATAGTTCCATTATCAAATGTTTTGGGTATAGGTTCCATAGAATTATAAACATCTCTACTAATTTGATAGTTTTTATGTGTGAAACACACCATAGAAAACTTTTATACGCATTATTTATAACCATCCTTTCTATATATGGTTACCAATTGTATGTGTAATTTATTTTCTTAAATCCCAAGAATTAAAATGATCCCACTTTGAAAGCATTCTAGAATTCTATGAACTCTTCTAGTTCTAATGTTATATCTAGTATATAGAGCCTTGGAATCCCTATTAATAACATTCTATTAAACCTTTTCTAGATTGTATATTAATCCATATCTATTTCTTTGATCCTTTTATATTTTTCAAGAAGACCAAAAAAATAATCCTTCGGCCAAATTTCCTTAGTAATGATCATACAAATCATATCCCAATCAATATTTTTATAATCCTAAATAAATTCTTTGGATTATTATAGAATTTATAAAATATGGTTCATACCACTCTTGAATATCCGATCATATATATTTTTATAGATCAAATTATAGATAGTTGAGGATTTATTCCTTGAAATATTTGGAATCCTTTTAATATATTTCCATAATTCCTTTATGGGATTATGCCCCTCAACTAGATCATCATCAAGACTATATTGATCTTCTTACTGCTAAACATTATTTCAATGAATTTATTTATGAAACTTTTTTTTGATTTTTAAGTTATACTTCTACTTGATCAGTCAATCTTTTATAAACATTCTTTTCTTTTTCTTTAGAGCTCTCATTTGTTTCAACCTTATGGTTCTTCTGAGACTTCCTGTTTCTCAAATTGATTGTGCATTGAGTATTTTAATGGACTTTTTTACCACATAAAAAATCATTCAATATGTATTTTACCATTAGACTTACTATCTAGGGATATTTTTGAAGAATTTCCTAGTTTTCCAGCCTTACTGGATGAGAAATCTATGATTCATGATCTTTCAACCTTACTAGATTAATATCCTTTATTCTAAAGGAGATTATATGTTATAGTCCCTTTTCTTTTCTAGAGTATGTAATTCATTACTTTGATAACTGGTCATTATTCCATAGAATTATTATCAAGGAAAACAAAATATCTTTTTTATTTTCTACCTTCTTTCATTGCACATGTAAGAGTAAAAGTAGCTTGTTAATGCATATGGAATGACATTATCTTTTGCTTTAATATTTTCTATATTAAAGGTGTAGTATTTCAATTCATTCCTCCATTTCACCAATAATTCTTTGGTATACCTTTTTAATTTAAATCTCATGAAATTATTTTTTAAGAACTATCTGTTATTATAGTAACAGTTTTTCCCAAGAAAATATCATTAACCGTGATACATTTAAGGACTACAAGAAATTTTCACTCATAGACTGGATAATTCTTTTATGTCCCATTAATTCATCCACTACAGTATCTACTGATACTTTCATCATAGTATTTCATTATATTTAGAATACTACCCCATGTTGATTTTGTTACAAATATTTCTATGATTAGTTGATCTTCAATACCATCTGTATACTCAAATTATTGTAGGTTTTGTGATTTCTTATTTGGAATTCTGATTACTTCATAATCACCTTTTGTCCAATTCAAGGGTACCTTACTAAAAACCTTTCTCTATATTGAAACTGATATTTTTTTCAAAATATCAGATGTATGCTCTTCCATATCTTAATATACCAAGAATCCAATGTATCATCTTATGATCTGTATGTTCATCAGGTAATGTTTATAACTTCTCTGAGATATGTGATTGAAGATTCTTACTACTTCCTTGGATATGAAATCCTAATAATTCATTACATGGTTTCATCTAAATGATTATTCTTTTAGAAAGTATCATCCATTCATTTCTGAACACTTCAGTTGGCTATTGTAAATGCTCGATATGTTATTATGTATTTCTACTAAATATGAGAACATAATAAATATAAACTCTCATGAAAAGTGATAATATACTGAATTCCTTTTCTATTCTCATCTGTAATATTCATGGACATTCTTGATTCCAAATGAAATAACTTGCCATCCAAAAAAGGAAATTGGAATTGTAAATTTTAATAATGGCGTGTTCTCTTCTTTGATCTTAATCTACCAGTATCTAAAATTGAGATCAAACATGAATATACCATTATCAATTCAACCATAATCCTTGTTCTTAAATCATCCTCATTATCAAGATTGCAGTCATCATCCTTTGTTTCATAATTGAGATCATGGTAATTGATAACTATCTTGTCTTTTCCACACTACATCTCAGCATGATTCATTACCATGAATGTCAAACTCCTGTGTGGAATTTCACTATGCCTAATTAATCCAAGATGAATTAGTTCTAGAATATGTTTCTCAAATTCCTTGACCATTCCATCAGGATAGGATATTCTCTTTATTTGGATCATAGTTCTGTGATCTTTAGGGGTGGTTTTAGCTACTTACATAACATTTCCCCATATTTTCATAGGGTTTTATGACCAATTTTATGATAAATAACCTCTTCTCTTGGACAATGCCTCTTATTAATTTACCCTTATAACTTTTAATCCAACAAGTTCCTTCTACTGCTCAATATTTTTTTTGGTGTTTCTTATCCTCATCTAAATAGTTACCACTTTGATAGTATATACTTTCATTTCCATAATAATTTTGGTTTTTCCAAAAGAATTTGGAATAAAATAATTTTTTAGGATAATTCATTCTAAAAACAATGTTATAGGATGATATCTTATAAGGAATTTATTTCCAATCAAGAAGTTAAATGGAAATTGGGGGGGAAATAAAATCACCTGATCTACAAGTATTCTTCCATTGAGTTCAGTTTGAACATCCTTTGATAATTCTTGAATTATAAATGTTTTATTCTTACCAATTGTAACTTTAAACTTTATGGATTTCCAGGTTACTCCTGAAAATCAGATTCCTTTTCAAGAGAAGGTACGTCCTATATCAACTAGGGTTGTAAATACTGTTCCACAAATTCTTAGCTTTACAAATGTCTCACATTCCTTTATCTTTTCACTGAGTAAGGAAGATACCATATATCCTAAATGATATACTTTATTATCATATATAGGTAATCTAATTGTTCTTTGTTTTAATATCTTTATGGAAACTAATGTTCTAGGTGCATATACTGAATTTTCTTCATCGTTTCCAATTGAAATCTTTGGATTGTATAAAGGGGTCTCAAGAATATTGGATTTGTGATCTTCTAATTTCAAATATAATTATCCTGATCTTGATCCTTCTAATCTAAGTTCCTCTTCTTCTTCTCTGATATCATATATGAAAAGTCCATTTCTGACTTTTTTAACCACATTTGGAAGAAGTAGCTTCTACCTTCACTCATACTTTGGATCTAATGAAACCCATTCTATAGGCCATGATATCATATTAGGGTTAATGCCAATATTGAAATTACTCTAACTAATGTTCCTTCATCTTGTAAAAGATGTGAAAATCATTCCACTCACTTCCTTAGAGATGGTCTTCCAGTATTGTAGAACTTTACATAATGGTGAGTAATTACTCTAACACATCTTCTATCGTGTGCCCATACCATTGGATTTTGATAGTTCCTTAGTTTGATATTTACTTATAAAGTATTATTAATACTTCTGTCTGAAAGTAATAATTGAAATTTTCAGATCGATTTTTCCCATGCAACACCTATATGTAGATTTTCTTCTCCACCTCCTAATAATGCATTATATAAATTAGATAACTTGGCATCTACCACTATAATTAGTATTGGAATATCTTGTCCTTTTTTGAATAATGGAAATAATCTAATCTGGATTATTCCAAAATGTGCATACAAGGAATTTTTCTATATATCCTTACAAACATATACTATTTTTAATAAAAAATTATAATAATCCTGTATCTATTTTATAGACTTCAGCAGTCTCTTCATCCTAAAAGTTCTCGGTCATTTCTTGGTATAATACCCAATAATTTTGTTTTACCTCAGACCAATAAACTCTAGGAATTTTCTATTCTTGGCAATATCTTCCTTATGAAGTGATTTTTGTCTCTGAAGAACTCACTATATCACCTTCCATTACTCTAGATTTACTAGCTCTAGTGATCTTTCTAATGCACTAGACCCTTCTCAAATCATAGCTATTCAAAGATGGATCAAATATGTTTTGGGGTTATTTTATTCTCCTTCATCTGAGTTTGATTCTTCCAGCATTTAGTATTCTGAATATAATTAATATAAACTCTCATTGTCTAAGTCTATATATTCTCCCTAGAAAGGCTTAAATAATATTTCTAATGAATCTTCCATCATTGTTTTTTCATACTTTTTCTTCATCTGTATGCATCTGGGAAAGTTTCATCTATGTGACCATTCCTCCCATAGAACCAACAAAAATCAAAACTAGATAGATGTTTTCCTTTAGGTAATTTGAGATACTTCAAACATTTCTCCTAAAAAATTTCCCACATGTCCTTCTAGATCCTATTTGGTCTAAGGTATCTCTTAGGTATTTATATATTTCTTCTTGAAAACATACTTAATTATTTATATTTACCAAATCATTTACAAAATTTCTTGTTGGATTTCTTTCATTAATAATGTAAATCTTGAAACTTATTTATGAACAATATTTGTTTAGTTTTTCTGAGTTCCTTCCTATTTTGACAACGCCCATATATTCCTATAACACCATCTAATTTTAGGAAACAAGAAGAACTCATATATGGAATATTTATTACATCCTTTAGGTCATGCCTCTGTAAACAATGGAGTCCTAAAACCTACATTATTTTTTCTGATCAAACTCCAAGAGTATCCTATAAATTTTCACTTTGGGAAAGAAGACACTTCAATGCTTGTTGAAAAATTTTAGGCTAGCTTTCTGAATGTTTCTAGATAAATAAATTTATAGAATATTATTGATCTCTTAGTCCATGAAGATAATACCAATTCTGAAATTCACAAATATATTCTTCAAAATAGCACATGTCACAAATTTGGATCTAAATTAAATTTGTTTTAGCTTTTTCTACAAATTCTCAATCTTGATCAACCAAAGAATTTCCTATAAACTCTTGTTTGTGGAAATAAGCTACTATTGGTATAAAATCAATTAGGAATGTGACATATTCTTGGAGATCCATTCTCCCATCTCATTATCTTAACAGCATATCCCAAAATCGCCATGCATTACATCTCAAGGTAGATATTGAAAAATTGAGTGCACCATGTATAGTAAAAGACTATAAACTGACAGATATCATATAGTATTGAAGGTATATAGACTATTCATTTATGGCTACTCAAGGATCCTTTCTACAATATGTATTTAGGATCATTTTATGTTCTAGAACACATTCTGGATGTGTCTTCCTTGGTCTATTTTCATAGTAAATATATCTAGGATATGAGGGATTGGATTTACAATTTTTCTTCTAAAACAAATCCTTCAACATCCCTTTCTTTCATTTCTAAGGGATTGTTTTATGGGAGATTTCCTTCCATACTGGCTTGTATTCCCATGGTTTTACACTTAGACCTTAAGTGGTTGATGACTTATATTATTTATTTTTCTCCTTATCTTAATGTATGTATTTTAGGTATTCTACTTTCTAGATCTTTTTATTTGGGAATTTGAAGACACATTAAATATCTTTAGTCTCCAATTTCTCTCATGTAATAATATCATGTATCTATTTATTGTATTCTTAGATACTCCAAGGAATAATCTAGACTTATTCCTGATATTCTTGAGGTTCTCCTACTACTATCCAAACATAATCGTATATCATATGTTTTAATGATATTCATGCACTATCTCTGGGTAGATTCATAATAGATAGAAGGGATCCTATATGATTTGGAGCTTCCCTAGAATCTTTCCCTTCAAGACTCTTCCACATATCTCAAATATTTATTCCAACCCCAAATCCTCTTCCTTCCATATTTTACTATTTGAATAAAAATATTTTTTCATCAAGATATCCTAGAGTTATTTATAGGTTTTCGACCAACCACCAAGCTTGTCGAAGATAATATTCAGTATGTCTTATTTCTTCCCTAAACTACTCGGTTTAGTCATGAGTTTTATGGACATTCCTCCCTAACTCAATTACTTTGGTTTTGTCCTCAAAGGGTAATATGGATTCGGGAATTTGATGAAACTTTCCAATCCAAATATAACTGTATTTTTTTTCATAATACCTTATCCTTCCTTATAAATGACTTTTCTCATAATAAAGTCCTTTGACCATGAAATCCAAAAGCTTCACACTAGAAATTATACTGAAGTAGTGCTCTAGTTGTCTTCGTTCTCCATTTTCTTACTTTATATATATATATAAGGTTATATAACTATTTTAATAAAAATATGATTTTGATATGAAGAAACAAAATTATATTTTTGGGAAATATATAGTTTCAATTAAAATGTAATTTTTTATAAATTAAACAATTTTAAAATAAACAATATTTTCATGAAATTTTATTATTAAAAATATTTATTTAAATATAAATTACAATATAATTTAATGAATTCCCATGTAATTCTATAAGGGATGTAAAGTTAGTGTCGTAAAAACTAGTATTTTCTAGTAAATAAGTATTTTTATTTAATAGTGTAAATTATCATATTTTGAATTTTTTTTGGTAAAATAAAGGTTTTTTTAAATAATAACATCAAAATTAGTCAATGGTTAATTATTCATAATTTTCTAAGACAGTTGAATTTTCTAATAAAAATTAAATACTATATAATTATAAGGTGTGTATTATGGAATCACAATGGACCTAAAGTGATGTAATAAATTATATAAAATGGATCTATGATTAAAAATATATTTTAAATTTTAAATTTTTTTTTATTTTACTACTTTTACAAACCTATAACGAATCCTCGAAAACCTATAATATAATTTCATATTTCAAAAAAAATTAATTATTAACATGACTTGCCTCGACAACCTGAATGGTGTTATTTTAATTATTTCAGTTATTAGTATAATAAAATATTTAAAACTACTCCTCTTTGGTAGAAAAATTGGTAAAAACTATGGTAAGGTTTGTAGTTTTGATTATTTTATCACATAGAGTCCAAAACATAAGTTTATAAAATTCATAAAGAACTCATGTTAATTTTGAAAATAAATATGAACTCAAACACTAATTCAACTTCACTCAAAACACATTGATCATGAATTCAATTTCCCTTTCCCTTTATAAATCTCTCCCACAAGCTTTTAGAAGAATCCTCTCAAGTAAGGGATTCTCTTCCCTCACATCTTTATTCAAGTACTTTCTTTGCATTAAGCCTTTTGATTTACAATTTTTCATGTTGGAATATGTTTTTACTCATCCCTTTACTATCCTTGTAGTTCCCATGTAATGATATTCCACCATTCACTATCACTAATCTCTTATATAAACATTTATGTTCACCTATTATGTTTCCCAAATTATCCGATGATTTTCTATGTCAATCTCTTATATTATGAATACTCATCCTCATTTCCACGCAAGGGTATTCACCTAGATGAAAATATATTTCATTGGTTTGGGACTTCTGTGTATTTAACACACACTCTTTAATCATGCAGTTAAAATTGATGAAATATGTACTTATTTTGTATGATCTATGTGGTATAAAAATGCATGTATATGCTACGAATGTGTTAGGTGAGATAGAAATTATATATCCCTATAATGCATTGGGTAATGTTTATATCTCATGAGATATCATTTATGGTGCATAGGTGGTTATCCTAAGCACACTATATTAGGATGTATCGGTGGCTAGCCTAGACTTATACTTATGATGTCATGTTTTATGTTTTTGTTACATTATTATGATGACTAGAGGTTATCATCTAATATCATGTTTCAATGTTCATGTTTATGAATCTCATAATTTTATGTCACCATGATATTCCCTTTGACTCACAAGTATTAATTTCATCATGTTATGCTTTTATTATTCCTTTACTAGGATTTATAGCTCAACCATTTCTTATGTACATCCATAGGTTATCTCATGTAGTTTTATAAGGTCAATGGATTTTTAAGGTTATATATTTTTTAAATAATATTGTTGTATCTATTTTTCATGTTATTATGATATATATCTAATTATCCAATGTCACTATGAAACTTTATCTTTTGGTATTGTATTATGTGAATCTTTATGTAATAAAACATTAAATAAACTGTGTAAAATATATGGGTTATCATACCATAAATCCTAAGAAAAGATACTTATTCTTTATGGTCACTTGATTAAATTTCTAATAATATACACAGGTTTGAAGACTACCATTTACCTTTTTTTAAAACAAAACAAGTTCTCCCCATGGTGATTTACTCATCCTGATAATACTAATCTATTTCAATTCCTTTAGTTGTACATTGAGATCCTTCAATTAGATCGGCGTTATATGATAAGGGGTATCAAAATTGGTTACACATATGTCATGAGTTCTATATTAAACTCAACTCCTTTATCAAGGGTACACCTGTGAAGTATTTTCTATGATTTCCTGATAAATATCCACAACTAGATAAAAATACAAGAGGGATACCATTAAACCCTCTGAAATATTCATGACTTCAGTTTGTAGTGTAATCTTCCCAAGCTAGATCATGTTTGGACCCCCTCTAGATGCTTTGATGTCTTACTCACCAGTCATTACAATATTATTTCCCTTGGGAGATAACGATACCTTCCAATTATAGAAATCAATATGAGATTTATAACATGTCAGTTAGTCCATGTTAAGAATCACATCAAAGATCATCATCTCTAGAATCATGAAGTCTCACATATGTCCACAACCAGAAATGAATATTGGTCACTCTATTAATTTTTAAAGATGATCCACTTTCTTACCCAATGTTGTATCAAAGGAAAGAAAATTAGATGATAAATTGAACAGTAGGTCAAGTCCAAGAATATATTGCATAGATATAAAGGAATATGAAACACTAGTATCAAACAAAGTAGTATAAAACATATAATTGATAATAAGCATACCTCTAATAGTAAATGGTCCCTTTACATTATCTAATGAATCTTTATCCACTACATATGCATGGCATGCCTCAACTTCATGGCCTTGGTCCTAAGGTGCATGACTTGACTAAGTCTTCATCATCATTGTCTGAGCCTACTACTGAGGACCTCAGATGGATCCTTAGGTCATAGAACATGTATGTATTTAACCCTTTAAGAATATTTATCTCAAATCTCTAGAGTAGAAATTTTGGTGATGCCTCATCTTGACACATTTTCGACACTTTCTCATAGTTGCAGTGTATAGCATGTGATATTTTCAAGACTTACCACAGTTAAAGCATGTAGAACTCCTCTTGAGGGGGATAAAGAAGTCATAATCCGCTCAACCTGTATACCATGACCTTGATCCACATCCTAATTATTCCTTTTATTACTACCATAAAAGATACTCACCAAAGTAATAGGAGTTCTACCTGCCTGAAGGGTGGAAGAATACAAACTATTTGATCCACCTTCATGCCCTTCTCAATATTCATGGCATTGCGTAGAACCTCTGGTTATGTCATTAGATCAAAACATAAAACATTTCATATGATATCTATATTAAGAATTATCTTAAACTATCTACCCTTATATTCCTCATTTTTGACCTAGAGAGGAGAAAAATGATGTAATTTGGTGAAATGATTGGAGTATATAGATAGTGTCATGGATCTATACTGAAGTTATATAAATTCATGGGTGTAATCGATATTTTTTTAGGAAATAATTCCCTAATGAACAGGTTATTGAAAACCTCCTAAGAAATACCCCCACATATAGTTGTTTGTTCTATAACACCCCACCATCAATTTGAAGGTCCCTAGACCATAAACATCGCTAGATTGACCCGTCAATATTATGGCGTCTCAACTGTGTTGAATATTACCTCAATGGTGTCTAACCAATCCTCAAAATTCTACGGTCCTCCAGTTCCTTGAATGGTTGGAAGATGTTGGATTTGGAATTCAAGGGAAAATTCAATCATGTTCCTATGTACTTATACACCATGAGTAGGTACAATCCAAAATACTTTGGGCTAGAGTGGATCAAACACCTAAACCACTCAAGCAGGCATAGGAACATTTCTTAGGTGCATCTTCTTTCACACCCTGTGGTGGAACTGAAATTTCTTCCATAGTGTGAGCATTCAAACATCTATGAGGAGGAATTTTTCTAAAATTTAAAATGAACATTTAAATACATAGAACCATTAATATAGATCCTACTCAGTCTATGGGATCACAAAAATTTTCTTTTGTGAGGCTACCCATAACCCATGGTATATCCCTCCTAACACTATCCAATGTTCTTCGTAATTTCATATTAGTCACAATCATATTTATATAAATAATAACAGTATGCTATTGTTAAAATAACTAATTCCACATATATATATCATAAAAAAAGAATATTGATATATCACAACACAAATAATATAGGTATATCCAAAAAATATAGCACAAATCAGGGCATTAAATTAGGGAATTACTATACAGATCTGGTGTGCCTACTCATGATGATTGAATGCACCCAAATCCCATGGATATGTAATAGTAACCCCATCAATGTTAACTCAGAGGTCTGTTGTACATATGATAAGTAAACTCCCTTACTTGAGTTTGACATAGTCTATATCCTTTATACCATGTCTCAGGTTAGTCAAAAAGAAAACAAAGGAAACTGAGGTTTTGTTACCATGTTGTAAAACCCTAATTTTAACCATCATATTTGAGAAAGATATTCATAAGACCTAATTTTCACATTCATGTATGAAATAGGTCTCTAAAAAGCAATAAAGGTTTTAATTCCATTAATGGAGAGACTATATACTTGTTAATAATATTCATACACCATAAATAAAAAATATATAATAATCATAATATCCAGTGGAAGAAAATGTATCATAATGTTATGAAAAAATGAGACACATGTCATATAATAAATATTCCATTTCCAAGTGTAGAAATTTAAACCATAGTATGCAAGGTATAAGAATATAAAAAAGAAAATGATGTGGAAATCATTTGCAGTTTATCTTGGTACCATTACCAACTCCATACTCCACTACTCAGTTATCTGTTGTGGTCCTCTTTCCCTTACTTGGATTCTGAATCATGAATTTTGCATGTGCATCGAGATTCCCATTCAGGTTGTAAGTGATAATACTCAGTAGGACACCAACAATGTTTCCTTAACATGTGTCCATGTCATCATAGTGATAAATGTATGAGAAAACATGAACAATCATATAGAAAGAACTTATGTGCTAACCAAGACACCATGATCCTTGACCTCACCTACCATAAATTTGTGCAGGAAGGGGTAATATAATCATATCATAAGTGACCAAGAGCTATTCACAAGGTTGGTAAACATATTTCTTGATAGTCTCAAGGAATCATGTCAGATTAGGTCATAGGGTCATCGCATCCTTCCACAATCATAGGTCGGTCCTTAAGGTCGTTGTATCCTATCTACATATTAGGCTAGGACACAAGGTCATCATAACCCAAATTTAATTGCCACATGTCTGGCCTCAAGGAATTCATGCCCATGCCATGTGTTCAAGTCCATCATCATCATCATTATATATCTTGCGAACTCCCCCACTAAGGGGTAAACATATCATAATAGTCCACCTGTTTTGAGTACTAAGAAATTCTTCTAAAGTCAAGGTATGTAAACATGATAGGGTAGATCATAGAAGTATAGAGGAGATCCTGACATCATAAGAATCAGTAGTAATATAAAATTACATGTAATAATACCAAACATGGATAACAAGTTTCATAAGCATACTAATGTAATTAAACATCATATATGGGTCTCACGGGCTACACATGCGCAAACATGTGATCACTATCAAGAATGCTCAAAACATTTGTGCCAACACAAGAATCAAATCAAGACAACAAGTGTATACAATGGATCCAAAAGGTAAGGAACTTCCTATCTCAAGATCATAGATGGCAATGTAAAGGTTCTCAATGAATATAGTCACTTGGATCAAGTCCGCATATCAATCAGTTAAAAATGATTTTTAGGGATTCATAGAACTGATTCCAATTATTTTATTTCCAAAATAAAAATAAACACCACATGTGATAATAGTTTCACTCACCTAGATAATTTCCAAAATATCATTTTAATCCATAACATGGGCTAAAAATTTCATTCTCTAAGAATTATTAATAAAACCAACATTTGGTGATATTTTATTTCTATAAAATAATTTTCATATAAGCATGTAATCATTATTTATCATACTTAGATTATTCCATATTATTAATGTTTGAGAATTATATATCAATTTTCCTAAAAACATATAAATAACAAAATTTAAAAATTTCACATAAAAAAGGATAATTTAAAATAATCCCTTTAAGACCACTATACTCAAGAATATAGAAATGATATAGGTTTCCTCCATGCCTAGAAACAATAAGAAGAACCTAAATTGAATGAAGAACACTTCATATATCTTAAATTTAGGAACTCTAGACTGCTTAGACTCAAAATGAGATCAAAATCGAAGGGCATGAGAATTTTGGATATTTTAAGAAGAGCATATCAGTGTTCTTGTTTGGCACATTGAAAACCAAAAATTAAAAATAACCATTTAATTTTTATTTTAAAAAATATTGAATTTTAATTACATAAGTTATTCCAAAATATGAGTTACATATTTTAATCAAGTTTAAGAATTGATTTCTCATTATGTTTTTCATAAAATATTGAAGAAGTGCATTATAAGGTCTTCTTGGAAGAGGAATAATGAAAAATTAGGTTAAAAAACCCTTATTCCAAAAAAGGGTACTAAGTAAGGGTAACATGGTTTTACCCTTACGTAGCTCATAATTATCGCGTAAGGGTAGGGTGTTTTACCCTGACGCAGGTCTCCTATCCTTATACAGCACACATAATGTTTGTTTACAAATACATGAGTAAGAGAAAACCCTTATTCATCCTTTAGAAATAAGGGGTTACTGTTATGTGATTTTTGAAGAATCCCATTTAATTTTACAAATCACCAGAGTTACCCTTACAAGTCCTTTGAAACATGGGGTTTCTCTTATTCAAAATTTATAAATAGATCTCTTCTATGAAAACACATATTTTTTATACACTTTAATTCATGATTTATTACATAAAAGTATATATAATACATCCTAGAATATCATGAAGTATAGTGTCTTTAGGGAATTAGGTACACAAAATAACAACATAACAACTTACAATAATAATACAATGTCATTATTGAAAATTTCTTTAACATTCACCTAAAATTCCATCAATCCTTTAATAATGCATGGGATATCCTTGGGACATACATAATAAAGGGGTGAACTATAAAGCCTAGTAATGGAATAAAAAAATTATAGCATAAGCTAAAGAAATACATGTGATTCAAGAGGCATATAAAGGTAACATAAGAGGGGTGAGAATTATAATCATAAATAATGAGTCATGATGTAACATGACAACATAATGGAAACATGAGAATGTAGTGACAACATTAAACCTGAAATAATAAACATGGGTCATTTCTAACTATTGATACAACATAAAATGGTGGAAAAAGTCTCATAATGAATAAAATTTACTCCCAAATCCCATACATGACAACTCATGGGACTAAAAAATTACTCAATGTGTTGGAGTGCTATTTGGGAACCCTCATCATTTTCATATCATATAGATGCATAATTTTGTCACATAAATCATACAACATAAAGATGTATTTCATCCATTTTAATACCATGATCATGGAGTTTGGGTTATATAAATGGAATTTCCCAGTCAATAAAGGATATGTACATTGAGGTGAATACTCTTGAGTGGAAATAAGGATGAAATTCATAGAAAAATGTTTTTCTTGTAAAAATCACAAGATAATTCTAGAAACAAAATAGGGGTATGTAAAGGTTAATGTGAGTTAGGGTTGTCGTACCCTAACCCAAACCAACTGGGTTGGGTCAGGTTAAAATTTCCATATGCATGGTTCAAGTTGTTCAGGTTGACCCGTGGTCAGGTTGGGTTGTGTCACGAGTTGGAAAAAAATGATCCAAACCAACCAAACCAACCCAATGGACTACCCCTTCCTATGAATTCTTAAGTATTTTCCTATACCATGTGTTTCCTCACCTCTACACCCGTCATCTCCATTGTTGTATAATCCCCCTTTCCTACATCGTTCAAGCCCATGTCATCACCCCCCCCCCATTCTGCTATTGATGCGCATGGCCTCATCCTCACCGTAGTTTTCCTCCTCTATTGCCTCCACTACACAGTGTGACTAAGGAGACCCCAAATCCACTAGATACCACCCCCTAAGCCTTCTCCTCTACATCTATCTCCACCACAATCATTACAACCCTAAATTCATTGAAGACAACCCCATGTACCTCTTCCTCTACCTCTATCTCCACCACAACACCATATCTACTGGAAACTACCCCCTCTGCCTTTGGATCCATGTCCACCCCCACCAAGACCATCATGACCACTATTAAACTATATACTACCCACATATTCTACTCCACTACTGATCAGGATATCTATCACCACTTTCGGGATTGATTCTTCATAGGGTTGAGAGTGTTCCTGGAATAGCGGGGAAGACGAAGCAGGAGTAGGAGAAGGAGATGTCGTTGCAAAGCATATAAGAGAGGGAATTTTTTTTCACGACCCGATCGAGCTGACACAACCCGATCTAATATAGGTTGGGTGGGGTTGGGTTTGAAAAAAAACCCATCTCTGACCCGACTCGACCTGGCCCAGCCTCTTTTGGTTGGGTTGGGTCCAAGAAATCCTCAAACAAGACCCAAAGACCCCCTAATCGGAGTACTTAATGTGAGTGAAATAGAACTCACATAACTTTGAAACCATAATTTAATTAATAGGGATTTTTTAAATCATATCACAACACAAACAATTATAAAACAAAGGTCATAATATAAAGGAGGTTCTTGAATAAAGATAAGAATGAGAGGATCTCTTACCTTGAGAGGGTGTTTCAAAAAGTATGGGAGGAGCTTCTTGAGAGCTGGGGGACACCTTATGTGGGCTCTATATATGTAAGATAAGATTATAGTCGTTCTCCAAGGTGTTTGAGTGAATATAAATAGGAGATTTGGTGGGTTTATATAGGAAAAGACAGGGGAGTTCTTTATTATTTTTCAAACATAGGTTTTGGAGTCTATATAATAAAGTATTCAAAACCACAAGCATTCTCATGTTTATTCCCATGTTTTATATCAAAGTGAAGTGGTTTTAATTATTTTAAATGTTTAAGAACCAAAATCAATAAAATAATACCCTTGGTGATGTGGAAGTGAATCATGTTTATAAAGAATTGATTTTAAAACCTTAGAATATAATAAAGGTTTTTAAGGATTTATTACGGCTATATAAAATTAAAAAAATAACATCAAAAATACATTATTTTAAATGGGAAGTAAATATTTGTTAGTGGATTCATTTTATGACACATATTAATTAAATTTTGTTTCATTATGATGTAATAATACACACTGTATATTTATACCGTATTTAATTTTGACCCAAAAATTAGGATGTCTCCAAAAAATATGAAAAAACCATTGTCAGCTAATTTCAATGTGATGATTTTAAAAAATATATTTATTTTATATAGATAGATATATAATTAGAATTATTTATGCTTTTAAATAAAAAATCCACATTTATTGAAAAATATTGGTTTTTTACATTAATAATTTTCTTACCCTTATAAAAATTATATTTAACATCATAAAATTATATTATCATTTATATTTAACAAAAAATATTTAATAATATTAGTAATATATTATTTAATTCAAAAAATATTTAATTCATTAAAATATAGTGTCTTTATTGAAACTATACATTTCCAAAAATTCAATTTCTGTTTCATCAAATCAAAATCTATTTTTTATAAAAAGCATTATCTAATAATTTAAAAACTAATATTAAAAATAGATAAATATAATCATTTTTTCTAAAAAATTAAATATAAAAATACATACTTTTTGGGTTTGGGTACATATCTCTTTATTACACCAACAAATTTCCTAAGGGTAAGGTGTGTGATTGTAATATTTTCTTGGGGTGGTTTGGTGTTCATTGTTTGAGTCAGGATCTCAATGAGTTTGAACTTCTCTCGTAAATGTTTCAAATTGTTCTATAGTTCTTGAATATAGTATTGAGCTTGATCAAGGGAAAACCTAGTGATGTTTACCCCCTTAGAATCTCAGATAAATGAGCTTCATAGGGTATGATCCTACTGGTCGAGTTCATCACTTCTTTTTTTCATAACAATTTGACTTTATCAAAAACATTTATATATATTAGTCATGTGATCATTATTCGACATCTATATTATAAACTATAATGATGTTTAAAGGTATTTTAAATCTAACATGATTTAACATTTCAAACTAACCAAAGTAGTGCATGTGTTTCCTATAACCACATTACATAATAGGGAATTTAATTTAATTTCAAAGGGAACTTCATTTCAAAAAGTTTTTATCATTACATATACCCTTACACAACTCATAGAAAAAGGGATTTACCTTTACACATATATGAAAATCTATCCTGCATATATGTAGAAGACAATAACCATCCCATAAACCCTAGGTCATGCGCAAGGGTAAATATTAAATTGAATATTATTAAATTTTCACTTAATGAGATTATAAAATTAAAACCAAAACTTGGGGATTTAAAACATTTAAAAGCTGAGAATGTTACACAACATTTGAAATGAGTACAAAACATGCTTTGGTTAAGGAAGAACATGATTTCAAAAGGAATGTTAGGTGATGTGGGTTTCTGTACAACCTTTATAGATGGAGAATGGAGAATTATATGTGGTTATATAGTGGTGCCCAAAGTAGTGAAGGATAAAACATTGAACATAAAAAGAGTTTTAGAAGGTGAAATGCATGATAAAAAAGTAATTTCTAAAATATTATGTCATGAATGTCTTGTTCATTTATGTGAGAAAGGGACGAAAAACCTAGCTGCTAAAGAAATATTGAAGATCAGAAGCATGTAGTACAAAATATAAAAATAATGCATTATTTGGAAGAAATGAAAGGTTTTATTCTGAATTTAAGGTATGGAACCTATGTATTAGATGTTATTGTTGGTTCATATAGACGTATCAAGACCAAGTCTTGACCATTCTCATTGAAGTTCACTATACTATGTTATCTTCATCGATCATGAGGTACCAATGGAGTGGGTTTCCTTTCTCAAGCACATGTCAAAGGTATGTGGAACCTTCATTTTATATATTCATGGTGGAAATGGAGAATATAATTAAACCAAAAATTTTATAGTCTAACAATGGTGGGGAATATTGAAGCAGATAATTTTGGAGGTTCTGCTAGTGGAAGTGTTGGAGTTGGTTCCCCAAAATCAATTGTGTCATACTACGAATGTTATATTACATATGTATATTCAAAGAAGTGGGTATTAAATATGTTTCTTATCAGATGATAATTCACTCTTCTTTGTTACATCTATGTGATAATGTCATTGGTTATCTGTTGCACTAATAAAAACATAACAGTTCCCTATTATGATGAGAACATTGAGGTTCTATAATGATATTCATTAATCATAGTCTTATGGTTGGATGAAATCATATGAAATGACATAGATGACATAGAACATCAGGTGTTGTATTCCCATTGATGGATAATTTTTTATCTCATAAATTTTACACTTGGTAATCTCTAAGATGGAAGATTATGAGGACATATTTTTATGTAGAAATTCTAAATGTTTGTGTGTCATTAGAATTACTATATTTGAATATGTAATTATAATTAGACTTTATTAATATAATTAATATGTAACATGACTCACATACTTAAATTTATTGACCAAAACTGTGTCATCATATGTCTATGGGAAGTGAGGTACATTGTATGAGTCACAAATTGTATGTTATTAGTAAATACGTCATGGATGGATTTGTCTCTTCCATCTCTACGGATGCTGATATATCGAACATTGATTAAAATAAAACCATCTAATTAAATTTCATGGTCATGGTTAATGAACAGGTTTATTTCAGGAAATCAAAGAAAAACATATCGATCATATGATTTAATGACACAAGTATACAACCAACTTAAATAGATATCAAGAAAAAGAGGTTATATTACACGGTATGTGTTTATATGTGATTTTTATTATTGTGACATTAACCTCTTTCAATTAGGTACCTTTATGTATTGTTAGACACTGATATTGGACTCTAGGTCATCTTTACTAATGTCATTGAGAAATAAGTCTATAGAGTTACAAAATTAGAGTTTTTATTGATCTCAGTTAAATTTTTTTTCAGAGTGAAAAATAATATTTATTCCATATTTTATTGATTTAAAATATTAAATAAATATTTATTCTTAAGAAAGTTAATATAATATTTATATATTTACTTATTGGATGATTAATATTTATTTAAATATTTATTCAGGGTTATGATACGGTCATTGTAATATCAAAATATCTATTTTTTAGACCTGCACCACAATTATAGAGCAAGGTTAATCCCAAAGGAAGGAGAGTGATCTATCTAATAGCTTATTTATCTCAAACTAATGAAAGCGGTAAATAGGTTTTTATATTCAATAAGGAGTGCAGAGAGTTAAATTTTTAATGGTAACAATGTTAAAAGACACTATTAGTGAGTTTGAAAATTATTGATATTGCTGGTTTAATGATACTAATGAAATAAAAGTTCATTCAGCCTAAAAAATATACCACATTCTAAATAAATGTAAGATAAAATGAATTGAACCATCACTAAGAAATAAAACTATGTTGAGTGATTCCACTAAAAAATAAAGTAGACTCTTCTATTGAGTGAGAGAACTAGAACAAATAAAAAAAGAGATGTCTTATTACTTTATGGTTTTTTCTCAAATTCATTCGAATTCATTACTACTGGAAATGTAAAAGATAAAATAGTCTCCATAATGAAAGACATAATTGGATTAAGTCTTCATATGTTAATACTTTGAATCGATCTAAAAAGAAATCATTTTGTAGGTGAAAGTGATAGAACACAATGTGATCTTCTAATTTCAAATCTAATTATCCTGATCTTGATCATTTTATTTTAAGTTCCACTTATTCCTCTCTGATATCATAGATTAAAATTCCATTTCTGACTTCTTTAACATCTTTTGGAAGAAGTATCTTATGCCTTTAGTCATTCTTTGGATCTAATGAAACCCATTATATAGGCCATGATATCATATTAGGGTTTAATACATTTGGTGAAATTACTCTAACTGATGTTCCTTCATCTTGGAAAATATGTGCAAATATTTCCACTCACTTATTTAGATATGTTCTTCTAGTATTGTAGAACTTTACATAAAGGTGAGTAATTACTCTGACACGTCTTATATTAGGAGTGCATACCAATGTATTATGATAGTTCCTTGTGTTGATCTTAACTTCTAAATTGTTATTAATACTTCTGTATGTAAGTACTACTTGAAAATTTGGGATCGTTTTTTCTAATGCATCACCTACTTGTATATTTTCTCTTGCACCTCCTAATAATGCATTGGTGAAATTGGCTAATTTTTCATTTACCACTGTGATTAGGATTGGTAGATCTTGTCTTTTTTTTACTAGTGTATCTAGTCTAATCTAGATTTTTCCAAAACTCCCATACAAGGAATTTTTCTGGATATCCTTACTAACACATTGAATTTTTAGTAAATAAATTGTAAATAATACTCTATCTATTTTATAAACTTTAGTAATTTCTTCATCCTCAAAGTTCTCAGTCATTTCTCAGTATAATCATCAATAATTTTTTTATACCCTAGACCAATCAACTCTAGGAATTTTATATTCTGGATAATTTCTTTCTTATGAAGGGATTTTAGTCTCTGAAGAATGCACTAGATAAACTTCTAGTTCTCCTAGATTTACTATCTCGGGAGAGTTTTCTAGTGCACTAGCCCATACTCAAATCATATTTTTTTAAAGCTGGCTCAATACTGTGTTGAGATTATTTTATTCTTCCTAATCAGAGTTGTATTCTTCCAACATTGAGTATTATAAATATAATGAATATAAACTCTCATCATTTGAGTATATATCTTCTTCTCAGATAAGCTGAAATAGTATTTATGATGAATCTTCCATCATTATTTTTTTGAGACATCTTCTTAATCTTTATGTGTCTGGTCAAGTGACGGCTCTGTGACCTTTCTTCCCAAATAACCAAGAATAATCATAACTAGATAAATATTTTCCTTTAGGGCATCTAGGATACTTCCCACATTTTTCCTGAAAATTTTCCCACAAATCCTTCTTGATTTTATTTGGTCTATGGTATCTCTTATATTTTTTTAGATTTTTTCTTGAAAATATACTTGATGATTTCTTTATACCAAATCGTTTCCAAAAAAAATTTGTTGAATTTATTTCTTTCACACTTTACATCTTGAAACTATGTTATGAAAAATATTTTTTGGGGTTTCCCAAGCTCCTTCCTGGTTGGAACATACCCATATCTTCCTACAGAACCCTATACTATTGGGAAACAAGAAGAAATCGTATATGGAATATTTCTCACATCCTTCAAGACATGCCTCTACATACAATAGAGTCTTAAAACCTATCTTATTTTTTCTAATCAAACTCTCTGAGTATCTACAAATTTTCACTTTTAAAAGTAAGAGACATCAAATATTATTGAACAATTTCAGGACAGCTACCTGAAATTTTCTAGATAAATACATTTAGATAATATTATTGATCTCCTAGTCTAAGAAGATAATATGAATGATAAAATTCACAAAGATATTATTCAAAATAACACATGTCATAAATTTGAATCTCAGTTAAATTGTTTTATAATTTTATACCAATTATCCATCTTGATCAACCAGTGAATTTCCCACAAACTTTTGCTTAAGGAAATCAGCTACTATTGGTATAACCTCAATTAAGAATGTGACATATTCTTGGACAGTCATTCTCACTTCTTAGTTCCTTAACAATATATCCCAAAATATCCCTACATTACCTCTAAAGGTATATCCTAAAAAATTGAGTACACCATCTATGGTACAATAATATGAACCAACTGATATCATATATTATTGAAAGTATAGAGTCTATTCATTTATGGATGCTCTAGGATCCTTTCTGAAATCTGGAGTTAGGTTCATTCCATGTTCTAAAACACCTTCTGGATGTGTCTACTTGGTCTATTTTCTTCCTGAATATATCTAGGATATGAGGGATTGGATTCCCTATTTATCTTCTGAAACAAATACTTTAACCACCCTTTCTGTCTTTTCTAATGGATTGTTTTATGGGAGATATCTCATCATACTATCTTGGCTTCGCAATGTTTTACACTGAGACCTTTAGTGGGAGATTAATTAGATTCATTATTTTTCTTATTATCTTAATGTATAGCTTGTAGGTATTATACTTTGTTAATATTTTCATTTAGGTATTTGGAGACACATTTTATATATCTAGTCTCACATTTCTCTCAAGTAATGATGACATTGATCGATTTCTAGTATTCTTGGATACTCTATGGAATACTCAAGACTTATTCCTAGTATTATTGAGTTTCTCCTTTTACTATCCATATATAATCATCTATCATATTTCATACTGATATGAATGATCTATATGTATCTCTAGGTAGATTCATAATAGAGGAGGTATTATAGCGACTATAGCAGTGGCGATAGTGTAGCAATGGCAGGACACTGTAGCGGCGGCAGAGGACTGTAGCAGCAGAGGGTAATGTAGCAGTACTATTCACATAATGGTCCTTGGGCCAAAAAATTGGGCCTACAAGCCATGTAATGGGATAAATGCTCATTGGGCCTTCGGGCTATGTAATGGGTCTCCCTCTACCTAGTTAAAGAGGTATTTTCTTTGATTTAATAATAAAATGTGGCTTCGGCCCCAACATTTAAAAATAATTCCCTTCAAGCCACTTCCAAATATCTCAAATTTTTGGTCCAACCCCAAAACCTCTACCTTCCAAATTTTAATGTTCAAATAAAAATATTTTTCTATCTAGATATCCTAGAGTTATTTATAGATTTTCTACCAACCACTGGGCTTGTCGAAGCTGATATTTAGTACGCCTTATTTCTTCCTTCAACTCCTCAAGCTTTCCATCAGTTGTCTAGGTTTTCTTCCATATCTCAATTACATTGGGTATGTTCTCATAGGATAATATGGATTATTTAATTTTATGACACTTTCCAATCCAAATATAACCGGATTTGTTCTCATAGTTCCTTATCCTTATAAATGCTTTTTCTCATAATAAAGACCTTTAACCATGTAATCCAAAAGTTTCACACTACAAACTATGCTAAAGTAGTGCACTGGTTGTCTTTGTTCCCCCTTTTCATAATTTATATATATAATGTTATATAATTATTTTAATAAAAACTATATTTTGATACGAAAAAAAAATTATATATTTGGGAAATATATAGCTTCAATTAAATTTCAATTTTTTGATAAATTAATTTTTTTTGAAAAAACTAATATTTTCATCAAATATTATTATTAAAAATATTTGTTTAAATATGAAAGATAATATAATTTAATGAAGTCCTATGTAATTTTTATAAGGGTTGAAATGTTAGTGTCGTAAAAACTAGTATTTTCTAGTAAATAGGTATTTTTATTTCATAGTGTAAATTATCATATTTGGAAAATTATTTTAGTAAAATAAATAATTTTTTGAAATAAACTCATCAAAATTAGTCAATGGTGAATTTTTCATAATTTTATGAGATAGACGAATTTTTAGATAAAAAATAAATAAGATATAAATATACGGTGTGTATTATGACATCACAATGGACCTAAAGTGATGTGATTAATTTTATAAAAGGGATCTATGATAAAAATATATATTTCCACTTTAAAATAATGTTTTTTATGTTATTTGACTACTTTTTCAAACCTATAACGAATCCTCCAAAACCAATAATACAGTTTAATGTTTTGAAAATAATTCTTTATGAACCCGACCCACCTCCACATCATGAATGGTATTATTTTAATTATTCCATGTCTTTGAATAATAAAATATTTAAAACCACTCCTATTTTTTAGAAATCTTTCTAAAATATATTTTAGGATTTTGGTTTTGATTATTTTATCACTTAGAGTCCAAAACATAAGTTTAGAAAATTAATAAAGAATCTATCTTATGTTTGAAATAAATAAACACTCAACCACTAATTACACTTAACTCAAAACCCATTTACCATGAATTTAATTTCCCTATCCCTTTATAAATCAATCCCAAGGTGTTACCAAGCACTTAAGAAGCTTCTCCCAAGCTTTTAGAATAAACCTCTCAAGTAAGGGATTCTCTTCCCTTGCATCTTTACTAGAGTACTTTCATTGAATTAAGCCATATGATTTTCAATTATTCGTGTTTGAATATTGTTTTACAAATACATTTACTTTTCTTATGGTTCCCATGTGATGAGATACCATTATTTACTATCACTAATAACTTATATAACCCATTATGTACACCTGTTATGTTTCCAAAATTATCCCATGATTTTCCATGCCAATATTTTTTTTGAATAATCATCCTCATTTCCATGCAAGGGTATTCACCTTGATGAAAATATATCTCATTGGTTTGTTAAATCCATGTATGTAACACACACTCCTTAATCATGGGGTTAAAATTGATGAAATATGTTCTTATGTTGTGTGATCTATTTGTTATACAAATGCATATACATGATATGAATGTATCAGGTGGTCCTAAAATTATATATCCCTCCAACGCATTGGGTGAGGTTTATATCTCATGAGATATCATGTATGGTGCATAGGTGGTTAGCCTAAGCATGTTATATTATTATGTCTCAGTGGTTATCCTTGACTTATTCTTATGATTCCATGTTTTATGTTGTTGTCAAATTATTATGGTGACTTGATGTTATTAGCTAATATCATGTTTCAATGTTCATGTTTATGATATCATAATTTTACATCACCGTGATATTCCCTTTGACTCACAATTTTTACTTTCATCATGTTATGCTTTAATTATTACTTTACTGGGATTGGTATCTCAACCCTTTCTTATATACATCCATAGGTTATCTCGTGCAGTTTTAGAATATCAATGGAGTTTTAAGGGAATGTTAAAGATTTTTTAAATAATATTATTGTATCAATGCTTTGAGTTATTGTGACATATATCTAATTACCCAAAGGAATTATGCCTCTCGATATTTTGTTATTGTATTATGTGAATCTTTAAGTAATGAAGCATTAAATAAACTATGTAAAAATATGGGTTATCATACAATCAATCCTAAGAAAAGGGTACCTATTCTTCATGGTCACCTGATTCAATTTCCAGTAATATATGTTTGGTCAAATACTACCATACACCTTCTTGGAAAAAAAAATTGCACCCCATGGTTATGTACAAGTCCATATAAAACTATTCTATTTCATTTTTATGAGTCATACATTGATCTCCTTCAATTGGATCAACGTCATACGATAAGGGGTATCAAAACGGGTTGCACACATGGCACAAGTTCTATCTTAAACTCAACTCCTCTATTAGGGGAACACCTATGAAGAGTTTTGGAAGATGTATTGATAAATATCCAAAACTGGAGGAAAAGTAAAGGAGGATACCTTTGATCCCACTAAAAGATTCAATCCTTCAATCTATAATGTAATCATCCCAAGCTAGCTCATGTCTGGACCCCCTCTACCTACTTCGAACTCTTACTCACCTATCATCATGAACTTATTTCCCTTGGGTGATGTAAATGATTCATACCTATAATATAAATCAATGTCAGATTTATAACCTTTCAGTTATTCCATGTCAAGAATCACATCAATGATCATCATCTACATAATCATGAGGTTTCACATATTTCCACAACCAAAAATGAATATAGGTTACTCTAGGAATTTTAAAATATGATACACTTTCTTACCCAATAGTGTATCAAGATAAATAAAACCAGATAATAAATTGACTAGTAGGTCAAGTCCAACAATATATTTTATAGATATAAAGGAATGGGAAACACTAGTATCAAACAAATATGTAGAAAACATAGAATTGAACAATACCATGCCTCAAACATTAAATGGTCCCTCGCCATCATCTAATGGATCCCAATCCACTACATATACATGGCATTCCTCAACTCCGTAGCCTTGTCCTAGAGTTTCATGACTCACCTAAGTCTTAGTTATTGTTTTATGAGCCTACTATTGAGGACTTTGGTTGGATCCCTAGGTGATAGATCATGTCTATCTTTATCCCTTGAAGAATCTTGATCTCGATTCTCTAGAGTAGCACTGTTGGAGATGCCCCATCTTGACACATTTTCGACACTTTATCTAAGGTTCAGTGTATAACCTCTGATAATTTTTGTCCTTCCCACATTTGAATCATTGTGAAACTCCTCCCAAAGGGGATAAAGAAGTCATATTCTGATCAACCTACTTACCACTACCCTGATCTACATCATAATTCTTCCTTTTATTACTACAAGAAGTGATAATCACTGAAGTATGAGTAGGTAATCCTACCTAAAGGGTGGAAGAAGACACGCTTTTTGATCCACCTCCATGCCCTTCTCAATATTCAGGGTCTTTCATAGAACCTATGGGTATGTTGTTATGTCAAAACATTAATCCTTCCATCTGATATCTGTATGGAGACTGATCTTAAACTTACTAGCCTTATATACCTCATTTTCAACCAATAGAGGAGAAAATAATGTAATTTGGTATAATTATAGGATTATGTAGATAGCATCATGGATCTAAAATGATGTTCTATTAATTCATGGGCGTAATACATTTTTATTTTTCGGTAAATAATTCCCCAACGAACAGGTTCTTGACATCCTCCTAAAAAAGACCCTTAGATATAACTATTTTTCCATAACACTCCACCATCAATTGGCAGGTCCCTAGAGCATAAACATCGATATATTAACCCATCAGCCTCATGGTGTCTCAGCTAAGTCAAATATTACCTCAATGATGTCTAACCAATCCTCAGCATTCTACGATCCTCTAGTGCCCTAATAGGTTGGAAGATGTTGGATTTGGAATTCAAGGGTGTAGTCAATCATGGTCATATGTGATTCTATGCCATGATTAGGTACAATCCAAAATACTCTTTATTAGATTGGATCCAACACCTAAACCACTCGAGTAGGAACATGATCATTGCTTATATGCATCCTCCTACACAGCCTATGGTGGAACTACCATGTCATCCTTAACAAGATCATTCAATCGTCTATGAGATGGCATTTTTCTGAAATGTCAAATGAGCATTTAAATACCTAAAACCATTAATATAGATCATAAACTGTATATGGGATCAGAATTTTTTTTTTCTTATGAGGCTACCCTAACCCATGGTACATCCCTCATAACACTACCCAAGGTTCTTCGTATCTGCACATTAGTCACAATAATATATATAAAAAATATAATAGTATGCTCAGGTTCAAATAAATAATTCCACATAGATATATAAAAAATAAAACTGATATATCACTCAATAGATAATATATGTATATCCTGAAAATATAGCATAAATTAGGGCATTAAATTAGGTAACTACTATGTAGATCCCATGTGCCTAGTCATGATGCCTAAATGCACCCAAATCCCATAAATAATAAATAGTAACCCTATCAATGTTAACTTATAGGTTCATTGCACATAAGATGGTTAGAAAAAAGGCAACTCCCCTACCTGAGTTTGACACAATCTATCTCCTTTATACCATGTCTCGGGTTAGTCAAAAGGAAAAGAAAGGAAATTGAGGTTTCGATACCATTTTGTAACACCCTAAGTTGGACCATCAGATTTGATAAGGATAGTCATAAGACCTCATGTGCACCTTCCTGTACACAAGAGGTTTCTAAAAAATAGTAATGGTATGTATTCCATAAATTGGGAGACAATATCCTCAGTAATCATATTCATACACCATAAATAAAAACATAAAAATAATCATAATACCAAGTGTAAGACTAAGTATCATAATGCTATGTAAAAATGAGACATGTGCCATATAATAAATAATACAAGATCCAAGTGTAGAAATTTAAACCATAGTATGAAAGGTATAAGAAGATAAATAAGAAAATAATTTGAAAATCATATGTATTTTATCCTAGTACCATTACCAACTCTACGCTCCACCACTCAGTTATCTGTTGTGGGCCTCTTTCCCTTACATGGATCCCAAATCATGAATTATACATGCACATCGAGATGCTCATTCAGTTTTTAAGTAATAAAACTCAGTAGGACCCCACTAATGTCTCCTTAAAATTTGTGCATGTCATGATAGAGATAAATGAGCGAGAAAACATAAATAGTCATATTTTGAGAACTTTTGTGCTAACCAAGACACCACAAGCCACAACATCACCTGCCCTAGATTTGTGCCAAAAGGATAATCATAATGATATCAGAAGTGACCAAGAGCTATTAACAAGGTTGGTAAACATATATCTTGATAGTATCAAGGCATTGAGTTGGATCAGGCCATAGGTTCATCACATCCCGCCACCATCATAGTTCGGGCCTCAATGTCGTCGCATCCTATCTATGTCTTAGGTCAGCACACAAGGTCATCATACCCCAAATGTCATTGCCACAGGTCTGTCCTCAAGGCCTTCATGCCCCTTCCCTATGTGCAGGTCCATCATCATCATCATCATATGTCGTACGAACTCCACCACTAAGGGGTAAGCGTATCAAAATGGTCCACATGTCCTATGTACAAAAAAATTCCTCTAAACTCAAGGTAATAAAACATGATATGGTAGAAGTATAGAGGAGAGCATGACATCAGGATAATTAGTAACAACATACAAGTATAAGTGATCAATACCAAACATGGATAACAAGCTTTATAAGCATTCTCATGGAATTATACATCATATATGGGTCTCACGATCTACACATGCACACACATGTGATCACTATCAAGCATGGTCAAAAAATTTATTCCAAAACAAGAATCATATCAAGAAAAAAAGTGTATACAAGGTCTCCAAAAGGTAATTAAATTCCTAGATCAAGATCATAGATGTCAATGTCAACGTTCTCCATGAAGAAAGTCACCTGAATCAAGTCTTCATATCATTCAGTTCAAACTACTTGTGAGGGATTCTTAGAACCAATTCCAAGTATTTTATTTCCAAAATAAAAATAATCACCACATGTGATAATAGTTTATCTCTCCTGTATAATTTCCAAAATATCATTTTAATCCATAACATGATATAAAATTTTTTTTCTCCAAGACTGATTAATAAAACCAACATGTATTGATATTTTATTTCTATAAAATAATTTTTAGATAAGCATGTAATCATTCTTTACAATACATCGATAATTCAATATTATTAATGTTTTATAATTCTATATCAATTTTCCATAAAAATTAGAAAGAACTAAATTTAAAAATTTCACATGAAAAATGATACATTGAAATTATCTCCTTAAAACCATTGTACTCATGAATAGAGGAAATATAGAGGGTTACTATATGCCTATAATCCATAAGAAGAATGTGATTTGACCAAAGAATACATCACAGATCTTGGTTTTAGGAATTTTAGACTGCCTAGACTCAAAATGAGATCAAAATCGAAGGGATGAGAAATTTTTATATTTTAAGAAGAGCATCTCAGTGTTCTAGTTCGACGCATAAAAAATACAAGATTAAAAATCACCGTTTAATTTGACTTTTAAACAAATATTGAATTTTAATCGCTTAAAACCTTCCAAAATATGAGTTACAGATTTTAAACGAGTTTAAGAATTGATTTTCCATGATATTTTTCATTAAAAATCAAAAAGGCGCATTAAAAGGTCATCCAGGAAGAGGAAGAATGAAAAATAAGGTTAAAAACATCCCTTGTGCCAAAAGGGGGTGCTAAGTAAGGGTGACATGGTTTTACCCTTACATACCTCATAGTTTTCACATAAGGGTAAAAAATTTACCCTTACATGGGTCTCATATCCTTATGCAGTGTACATAAATGTCTATTTACACTTACATGAATAAGAGAAAACCCATACGTATCATTTAGAAATACGGGGTTATTGTTACGTGATGCACGAAGAATCCACTTTAATTTTATGAAGTGATATATTTACCCTTAAACATCCTTTCAAACACAGGGTTTACCTCAGCATACATAAATAGAGGTCTACTATGACAACACATATTTATTATACACTTTAATTTATGATTTTTTTCATAAAAGTACACATAATACAACCCAGAAGATCGTAAAGTCTAGTGTCTTTAGGAGATTAGGTACACATCACAACAACTTACAACAAAAATACAATTTCATTATTGAAAACTTCCTTAACATGAACCTAAAATTTCATCAATCCTTTAATACTGCATAGGATAACCTGTGGACAAACATAAGAAAGGGGTGTGATATAAAACCTAGTAAGGGAATAAACAAATCATATCATAAGTTAACACAATACATGTGATCCAAGAGTCATATAGAGGTAACATAATAGGGGTGATAATTATAATCATAAATTATCAGGCATGATATAATATGATAACATAAAGGAAACGTGGGAATGTAGTGAAAACATTAAATATGAATTAATAAACATAGGTCAAGGATAACTATCAATACATCATAAAATATTGGACAAATTCTCATAATGGATTAATTTTACTCCCAAATCCCATACATGACATCTCATGAGACTAAAAAATTACCTAATTCAATGGAGTTCTATTTGGGCACACTTATAATTTTCATTTCATGTACATGCATAGGTGTGTCACATGAATCATACAACATAAAGATGTATTTCATCAATTTTAATCCCATGATAAAGGAGTGTGGGTTATATACATGTAATTCCACAGTCAATGAAGGATAGGTACATCTAGGTGAATACTCTTGATTGGAAATAAGGATGAGTATTCACAAAAAAAAATATGTTTATCTTGGAAAATCACAGGATAATATCAAAAAAATAATAGGGGTATGTAAGGGTTCATGGGAGTTAGGGGTCTCCTAACCCGACCCAAACTGGTCAGGTTGGGTCAGGTTAAAAATTCCATATGCATGGTTCAGGTTGTTCGGGTTGACCCGTGGTCGGGTTGGGTCATGTCACGAGTTGGAAAAAAATGATCCAACCTGACCTAATCAACCTGATGGACTACCACTTCCTACAGATTCTTAAATATTTCCCTTCTATGTTTTCTTCCTCACCTCACCACATGTCTTCTCTATTATCATATAATCCCCCTTGCCTACATCATTCATGCCTATGTCATCGCTCTCCCTATCATTCTTTTGTTGCTACACATCGCCTCGCCCTTGCTGCAGTTTTAATCCTCTGCTACCTCCACTACACGGTGCAGCCACAGCAACACCAAATCCACCAGATACTAACCCCTATGCCTTCTCTTATTCCTCCATCTCCACCTCAACCGATGTGACCCCAGATCCATCGAAGACTGCACCCTCTAGCTCTGCTTCAACCTTTGTCTCCACCACAACACAAGATCTACAGTAAACTATCCCCTCAACCTTTGGCTCCACCTACACCCCACCACAACCTTCATGACCCCAAATACATAGGATACAACCTACAGATTAGACTCTGTTACCGATCACACCATCTACTGCTACTTTTGGGATTTATTCATCATCTAGGTGAGAGTGTTCCTGGCATAGAGAGGAAGACGAATCAGAAGCGGGAGTAGGATATGTCACCATCCATCATAGTAGAGAGGGAATTTTTTTTCCATGACTTGATCGAAGTGACCCAAATTGATCTAAGATAGGTGGGGTCCGGTCGTGTTTGAACTAAAAACCATCTCTGACCCAACTCGACTTGACCTAACCTCTTTTGGGTGGGTTGGATCCAAAAAATCCCCAAACTCGACCCATGGACCCCCTAATGGGAGTTCTTAATGAGAGTAAAAGAGGCATGTCATCACTTGGAAATCATAGGGTCAGTAAGAGGAATGTTTTAAATCATATCACAAAATGAACAGTGGAAAAAAAAGGCATAATATAAAGGAGGTTCTTGAATAAAGAGAAGAATGAGAGGATCTCTTACCTTGAGAGGGTGTTTCCAAAAGCATTAGAGTAGATTCTTGAGAGCTTGGGGGAAACTTATGAAGGCTCTAGATAGGTAAGGGCAGAGTATAATCATGCTCTAAGGTTTTTTAGTGAATAGAAATGTGATCTTTAGTGGGATTATATAGGAAATGAGAGGGGAGTTCTTTATTATTTCTCAAACCTAGGTTTTGGACTCCATACAATAAAGTATTCAAAACCAAAAACATTCTCATGGTTTTTCTCCATGGTTTCTATAAAAGTGAAGTTATTTTCATTATTTTAATAGTTTAATAACCTAACTTAATAAAATAATACCCTTTGTGATGTGGAATTGAATCATGTTTTTATACAATTGATTTTAAAACCTTAAAATATAATAAAGGTTTTTAGGGATTCATCAAGGCTTTAGAAAATTAAAAAAATCATCAAAAATAAATTATTTTAAAGAGGAAATATATATTTGGTAGTGGATTCATTTTATGACACATATTACATCAAATTTGTTTCATTATAATTTCATAATATACATTGTATATTTATACCGTATTTAATTTTGACCCAAAAATTTGACTGTCTCAAAAAATTATGAAAAAAATAACTTTTGGCTAATTTCAACATGATGATTTAAAAAATAATATTTATTTTATCCAAATAGATCACCAAGTATAATAATTTACACTTTTAAATGAAAAGTCTGCATTTATTGAAAAATACTGGTTTTTTAACATTAACAGCTTTCTGACCCTTATAAAAATTGTTTTTAACTTTGTAAAATTATATTATCATTTATATTTAACAAAATTTATTTTATAATATTATGAAAATATTATTTAATTCAAATAATCTTGAATTCATTAAAATAGAGTGTCTTTATTAAATTTATATATTTCAAAAAAATCAATTTGCGTTTCATCCCATCAAAATCTAATTTATATCAAACTCATTATCGAATCATTTAACAAGTAATATTAAAAAGAGATAAATATAATCTTTGTTTAAAAAAAGAAAATGTAAAAATTATTACTTTTAGGGTCTATATACATATCTCTTTATTACACCAATGAATTCCCTAAGAGTAATGTGTGTGATGGTGAGTTTTTATTAGGGTGGTTTAGTGTACATGGTTTGAGTCAGGATCTCAATGAGATTGAACTTCTCCCATAAACAGTTTTGCTCATGCTCTAATTGTTGAATCACAAATTGAGATTTATCAAGGGAAAAACCCAGTGATGTTATCTCCCTCAAAAACTCTGATAAATGGGATTCATGGGGTATGTTTCTGTTGGTCGAGTTCATCACACCTTTTGTCTGTATCAATTGGTCTTTATCAAAACCATGTATATATAGTAGTCATGTGATCATTTTTCGACATATATATTATCAATTATAATGATGTTTAATGGTATTTTAAATCAGACAAGATGCAATGTTCCAAAGTAACCAAAGTAGTGCATGTGGTTCCTATGACCACATTACATAATAAGGAATTTAATTTAATTTCAAAGGGAACTTAATTTATAAAAGTTCAGATCATTACATCTATGTAATGACCCACCAATTCTCATTGGCTTGAGAGCACAATGAGTCATTACTAGGGCTTAAGAGACGTTCCCAAGGCACCAAAGGCTGGCAATAAATACTGAGGGCTTCATGAAATAATTGGGGAACGATTTTCCCTTGAGACAAAACAAACCAACCAAATGATCCACTATCAACAAACTACATGATGCATGTCAACAAAACAATCAACTCATACATTACCAAAAAGGAATCACACTATTCCACAATACAACCCATAAACTAATATAACCAACTCAATATCAGAGTACTATACGGTGGACTAAACAAGAGACCCAAAATAAACCAAGACACAATCCATGGGTCCACACTGATCTCCATGCTCTGGGAACCACCACATGTCCCAAGAATCACCACGAACCACTAGCAATGAGATGCCTTACCTTTACTTGTGTCCCGGAATATGACATCTACAAAAGTACCAAAGTGACAAAGTAGGGGGTGAGTACTAATACTCAGTAGGTATTCCCTAAATGACTTCCCTACACACACCACTAGGATAGAAAAGTTAGCCACATTTATATAAAACAGTTTATATAAAACTATTTACCAAAACAGTTTATAACCAAATAATAACAAGTTCCAAAAACCATTTGCAACCAAGTGAAAGTAAAACCAAATGAAACCAATATCCAACAGGTTATTTTTTCAGAAAAATAACTATTCAAAGCTTTAAAACCATTTCACAATATTCCCTTTTTTTCATACCGAAACATTACACAAACCAATGCAACCAACCATGCATGCTACCTGGAAGAAGAGGAAATCCCTAACCCTTATCCATCCTAACAATGATGTGGGAGACTTCCTACCCTTATCCGACCCAAATGAACATGAATTTTTGATGGGGGAGATCCCTATCCCTTATCCATCCCAACACTGATGGGGGGAGACCCCTAACCTTTATCTGTCCCGAATGCAATATAAATGTTTGATGGGGGAGAGCCCTATACCATATCCATACCAACACTGATGGGGGATACCCCTAACCCTTATCTGTCCCGAATGAAATATGAATGTTTAAAGGGGGAGATACCTATCCCTTATCCATCCCAACACTGATGGGGGAGACCCCTAACCCTTATCTATCCCAAATGCAATATGAATGTATACAACCATTATGCCATTACACCAATACCAAAACCAGCGTGTCCTCCCTTCCAATAAAACTCCATTTTTATTGAAAACCAATTCCATAAAAGTAATTTAAAAAACCATTTCAATAAAACACCCTTTTTATTGAAAATCCATTTTTCACTAAACCATTTTACAATTCCAAAAAATCAATAATTTAAAATCGTCATTTTAAATTCAAGAAGCTAAATCACTTTGCCCAAAAATCACCAAGATTTCAAAATTTCACTAAAACCATAAATCATCACTAAAGAAGATTTATTCCAAGATTTTAAAAAGAAATTTCACTCAAATAAACCAATTTTAAACTAAGCTAATAAATTCTAGTAAGAGGATTCGAGAGAGAAGTCACCTACCTTTAGGGTTCTAGCGAAATCAACACACAAGCAATCGCACCTCAAATCCAGAGAATGTACCACCGAAACCGCTCTAGATCCCATTCCCTAACATCCGTAAGTCTTAAAATCAACACCCAAGGCAACTCCGACCCTAGATCTACATGAAACGGATGTAGATCTAGAAAACCAAGAAAGATGGAGGAGTAGATCTAGAGAGAAACCAAAAGAAGTCAAGAGGAGAGACTTACCCGGAAGAAACCACCTTCAATCCACCAAGATACGACTTCAAATCGCTTCCAAAACATGTGAGAGAGCACCTTCAACCTTTGAGAACCAAAAATATCGAGTGAGGCTTGAGTGAGTGAATAATTGGAGTGAAATAGGTCAAGACCGAGGGAGCCTGAATTTAATAATTCTTCCTTTAAGTGGCTGCACGGTTAGCCCGTATAGTTTGGAAAACCGTGCGCTAACCAAGAACAAGCCACTGCCTCAAGAGAGGGGGGTATTCACGGTTTCCTCGCATAGTTTGGAAAACCATGCATAGGTCTTGCGAAGGCTACTGTCTCCCCATCCACGGTTTCCTATAGAATCCACACAGTTTCCCTTAGCCGTGTTCAAACCGTGCGCCCTTAGAAAATCCTCCAAACTTATTCAAAACCATTCCAATATCTCTCAAACTCTTCCCAACTCATTACATGCACATTAAACACATAAAAAGTCATAAATAAAGGCTACATACCTCAAAATGGGGGTGTTACATTCTCTCCACCATTGGACTTTCTGTCCTTGGAAAGTAGGGAACCATTGCTTTGCTGAAAGAGCTCGGGCCATTGCTCGGCCATCTCTTTCTCTCGCTCCCAAGTCTCCTATTGAATCTGACCATACTGCCACAAAACATGAACTAAATCTACACTTTTACCATAAAATAATGTCTATTTCCTATCGAAAATACGCATTGGCATGTGCACCAAGGAAGCATCTGGTTTTAGCTCAACATGATCCCAAGGAATCACATGGTCATGATCAGGCTGATACTTTTCCAACTGCGACACATGAAACACATTATGCACCGCACTAAATCGTGGTGGAAAATACAAATCATAATCCACCTCTCCAATACTCTCAAGTATCTCAAAAGGCCCAATATACCTTAGAGATAACTTACCCTACTTCCCAAACCGACAATGTCCCAACCTAGGAGATATTCTAAAAAAACATGATCACCCACCTCAAACGACAATGGTCATTGATTATGGTCTGCATACGATTTCTGGAAACTTTGAGCTGCCTCCATCCTCTTCCTGATCAACTTGATATTTTCCATATTTTCTTAGACAAGGCTTGGTCTAATCATCGAAGTATCACCCGTTTCCACCCAACATAGTGGAGGACGACAAGGACGCCCATACAAAACCTCAAATGGAGCCATATGTATTGAAGCATGATAATTGTTATTATAGGAGAACTCCACAAATGGTAAGTGCTCCTCCCATGAACCATAAAAATCCATCACACAATCCCTTAACACATCCTCCAAGGATTGTATCGTCCTCTCGAATTGGCCATTCGTTTGAGGATGATACGTTGTGCTCATAGTCAACTGAGTTCCAAGAGCTTGCGTTAAGGATTTCAAGAAACAATATGTGAACCATGGATCTCTATCTAATACAATAGAAACTGGAACGTCATTCCTTTTTACCACCTCTTGGATATAGATTTTGGACAGATCCCCCACCGTATGAGATTCATGAATCAGGATGAAATGGGCCGACATTGTGAGTCGATCCACTATCACCTATATGGCATTGTGATTCCTTATCTCTCATGGGAGACCCGTCACAAAATCCATTGTTATCTGCTCCCATTTCCAGACAGGGATAGGTAAAGACTGCAACATTCTTGTTGTCCACTGATGCTCTGCCTTGACTTTCTGATAAGTCGGGCATCTCGAGACAAGCCCGGCCACATCCCTTTCCATACCAGCCCACCAAAACTATGCTTTCAATTCCTTATACATATTCTAAATTCCAAGATGAACATCCCACCTGGAATGATGATAATCCCTAAGAAGTTCCTCTCAACAAGCCATTGGTACCACTATCTGATTATGAAAACTCAAGAACGAATTCTCATTCAGTTATCAGTTCTCAAAGGTCTCCCCACCATTGAGTTTAGACCTCATTACCACACATTCAGAATCAAATGATTGTGCCTCTTTAACCAAACCAGCCATGTCAGGGACTAATGAAACTGGAAAGAAGAATGCTCTACCACCCCAGTCCCCACATTCCAACCGCATGTCGGCTATGACCGGCATCAACTGCCACTGATCTGATACCTGCTTCACCAATTGAGAATATGATTTCCTACTTGATGTATCTAACACCGAATTTCCCTTACCCAGTGTGTACATTAAGTTAAAATCAAACATCTGGAGATATTCTATCCATCTCCTTTTCATCATGTTCAAATCACTTTTTGAGAAGATATGCTTTATGCTCTTATGGTCAATAAACACTGTAAATTTCTCACCAAAGAGATAATGACGCCACATCTTTAAAGTATGAACCACTGCTTCCCACTCTATATCATGTGTTGGGTAGTTCTTCTCATGAAACCTCAACTATCGTGAGCCATACACAACCACATGATCCCCTTGCATGAGAACACACCCCAACCCTGATCTCAATGCGTCACAATACACCACATACCATTTCCCTGGTTCTAGAAAAACCAAGATTGGTGCTGATGTAAGGAGACCCTTTAGCTCTTAAAAAAATTTCTAACACTGCTTATCCCATTGAGATGGAACATTCTTCTTTGTCAAATATTTCACCGGCAAAGACAATTGTGACAAATCACGAACAAAACCTCGATAATACCCAACTAGACAAAGGAAGATTTGTATCTCAAAAACATTCTTTGGCGGTTTCTAAGAGATAACCGCCTCTATCTTTTCTGGATCAATATAAACACCCCTCCCAGAAATAACATGGCTATGGAAACGAACCTCTAGAATCCAAAAGTCACACTTTGACAATTTAGCATACAACTGATGATCCCTCAAGATCCCCAATACGATCTGCAAGTGCTGCTCAAGCTCTACCCTTGTCCTTGAATACGCTAGTACATCATCGACAAATACCACCACAAGAGCATCCAGATATCTCTGAAATATCTAATTAGTCAATGCCATGAACACCACTGGTGCATTCGTTAGACCAAAGGGAATAACCACATACTTGTAATGGCCATATATACTTCTAAAAGTTGTATTTGGAATATCCTATTTCCGCACCCGCAGCTGATGATACCCTGATCGCAAGTCAATCTTGGAGAACCACTGAGCTCCCCTCAACTGGTAAAACAAGTCATCGATGCATGGAAGTGGATATCGGTTCTTTATCATAACCTGATTAAGTTTACGATAATCAATAGTGAGACGCAAGGTTCTATCAGCCTTTTTAAAAAACAAAACGGGTGCTGCCCACAAAGATGTGATGGGCCGGATGAACCCTTTTCTTCAAACACTTCCAACTACACCATCAATTCTCACAATTCTACTGGTTCCATTCCGTAATATGGAAGTGAGATAGGACTGGTCTCCGTAAGGAGGTCAATCATAATCTCCACCTCCCTCATGGATGGAAACCCTGAGAATTCCTCAGGAAATACACCCTTAAATTGATCCACAACTACTGGAAGAACATTTTGCTCAATACCTTCCACTACTGCCAACAAGCCTATTGTACTTTGATTCTCATTCTTCTCCCCTCTAAAAAGATGTCTCATGCCATCCTTTATCACAAAACTAATCATTCATTCATAACAGTCAATGTGGTCCTTAAACATTGTCAACCAATCCATTCCCAGGATTATATCGTACACATCCATCTCAAACACTGAGAAGTCCCTCATAAACTCAAACTCATCCAGCACTACACAACATGCTCTACAACAGAAAGGCTCTATACTCTTTTTCACCTAGAGTAGTTTGAAGTTTGAGAACCATAGGAATCATTTTTACCGTAAAACTCAACAAATCAACGATGCGAGAATCAATAAAAGAATGGGAAACACCCATATCAAACAACACTTTCATCAACATGGAATTTATAAGAACCGTATCTCACACTATGGATGGTCCCGACTGATCATCCACCACAACCTGATCATATCCAAACAACTGTTTTCTTGCCATGCTCTGCTCTTTATTGCCTTGTTGAGGCGTCGTGGTATTATGAGAATCACCATGACCCACTTTATTCTACTGTCGAGGGGTGTTCTGCTACCCATGTCCCATCGAGGTATAAGACCCCTGCGACCCCTGAGGACTGTCACAGACACCTGACCTTGGAGCATTCTGACAATACCGCTAAAGATGCCCCATCATTGTGCGGTTATGACATTCTCGAGGTGGTGCTTTACAATCCTGCTTGATGTGGCTCGTAGAGCCACACTAAAAAAATCTCATCTTACACTTGGGTCTCAGTGGATGTTTTAAAAATTTTATATTCTGATTCTGATATGCTTCGTGTCGGTGAGAAAAGGTTTCCATCTTTCTCTTTCTCTCGGTGATAGTGTTCACACCTCCTCTCATGAGGACGATCATACTTCGATTTCTGACCGTGATAGATATCGTAACAGGTGTATCTGGAACCCCAAATCAACGGTTTGAAAAGCCTAAGTGATGTTTTGGACCAACTATTGGTTCACATGTGGTTCAAGTGCAACCACATTCTCACTGGCCTCTTCTGACTGGTTTTTACAATGCTGACCAGGTTTCATTTTTAAACAAACAACAAACTTCATCAAGATCACTCTCTAGCAACTGATGGCTTAGCATTTCAAATTCTACCACATCATTTATCACAACATTGTTTTCAAACCGACATTTTTCCATGTTCAACCATTTTTTAAACCATTCAACGTGCTTTTTGAAAATCAACCCATTTTCAAAATACACCAAATATCCTGTTTTCAAAAACTTTCATTTGAAATCAATTTCTACATTTTTCAATAATTCACACCTTGCACAAAATCATAAATCATTCCTCACAATGAGATATGCAATCATAGTGAGAATTCATTCCTCTACAATGCATGGCGTGCTCATCTCATTGGCTAAACCCATGATAATGATATTTCCAAAATTTTAGAAGTGTATCTAAAACACTTATGTACCCAAGACCCTTGTAACTTGAAGTTCAGCATAAACGGGTTAGCTACATCCTTTTATGCAATACATTTCAAGTTCCGACAATGCAAATCATGCCTAAGATGTCAACCCAATAAATAGATGAAAAGGAATTCCAACTCCAAGACCAAGAACACTGATAATCTATACCACAAGGGAAGGACCAGACTGATACTATTTGTAATGACCCGCCAATTTTCATTGGTTTGAGAGAACAACGAGTCATTATTAGGTCATAGGTGACGTTCCCAAGGCACCAAAGGCTAGAAATAAATGATGAGGGCTTCGAGAAACAATTGGAGAATGATTTTCCCTTAAGAAAAAACTAACCAGCCAAACGATCCATTATCAACAAACTACATGATGCATGCCCACAAAACAACCAACTCATACATTACCAAAAAGGAATCACTTTATTCCACAGTACAATCCAATAAAAAAACTCAATATCAGAGTACTATGTGGAGGACTAAACAAGAGACCCAAAATAAACCAAGACACACTCCGCAGCAACACACCAAACTCCATGCTCCAGGAACCACCACATCTCTCAAGAATCACCACGAACCACTAGCAATGAGATGTCTTACCTTTACCTGTGTCCCAGAATACAACATCTGCAAAATCAATAAAGTGCCAAAGCAGGGGGTGAGTACTAATACTCAGTAGGTTTTCCCAAAATGACTTCCCTACACATGCCACTATGATAGAAAAGATAGACACATTTATATAAAACAGTTTATATAAAACAATTTACCAAAACAGTTTATAACCAAATAATAACAAGTTCCAAAAACCGTTTGCAACAAAGTGAAAGAAAAACCAAATGAAACCAATCTCCAACAAATTATTTTTCCAGAAAAATAGATAATCAAAGCTTTAAAACCATTTCATGATATCCCCTTTTTGTCATACCCAAACATTCCACAAACCCATGCAACCAACCATGAATGGTACCTCGAAGAAGGGGAAAGCCCTAACCCTTATTCATCCAAACAATGATGGGGGAGACTTCTTACCCTTATCCGACCCAAATGCACATGAATGTTTGACAGGGGAAATCCATATCCCTTATCCATCCCAACACGGATGGAGGGAGAGCCCTAACCCTTATCTGCCTCGAAAGCAATATGAATGTTTGACGGGGGAGAGCTTTATCCCTTATCCATCCCAACACTGATGGGGGGAGACCCCTAACCCTTATCCGTCCTGAATTCAATATGAATGTTTGACGAGGGAGAGCCCTATCCCTTAATCATCCCAGCGGTGATGGGGGGAGACCCCTAACCCTTAACCGTCCCGAATGCAATATGAATGTTTGACGAGGGAGAGCCCTATCCCTTAATCATCACAGCGGTGATGGGGGTAGACCCCTAACCCCTAACCATCCTGAATGCAATATGAATGTACACAACCATTATTCCATTACACCAATTCCAAAACCAACGTGTCATCCCTTCCAATAAAACTCCCTCTTTATTGAAAACCAATTCCATCAAAGTCATTTCAATACCAAACCATTTCAATAAAACACCCTTTTTATTGAAAACCCATTTTTCACCGAACCATTTAACAATTCTAACAAATCAATAATTTAAAATCATCATTTTAAATTCAAGAAGCTAAATCAATTTGCACAAAAAAATCACCAAGATTTCACAATTTCACTAAAATCATAAATTATCACTAAAGAAGATTTATTCCATGCTTTTCACAATCAATTCCATTCAAATAAACCAATTTGAAACTAGGCCTATCAATTCTAGCAAGAGGAGTTGAGAGAGAAGCCACATACCTTTAGGGTTCTGGAAAAATTGACCCACAAGAAATCACACCTCAAATCCGGTGAACGCACCACCGAAACTGCTCTAGATCCCCTTCCCTAACATCCACAAGCCTTAAAATCAACACCCAAGGCATCCCCAACCCTATATATACATGAAACAGATGCAGATCTAGAAAACCTAGAAAGAGGGAAGAGTAGATCTAGAGAGAAACCAAAAGAAACCAAGTGGGAAGACTTACCCGGAAGAAACCACCTTCAATCCACCAAGAAACCTCTTTAAATTGCTTCCAAAATGTGTGGGAGAGCACCTTCAACCTTTGAGAACCCAAAATCCCGAGTGAGGTTCGAGTGGGAGAAGAATTAGAATGAAATAGGTCAAGCCCGAGGGAGTCTGAATTTAAAAACTCTTCCTTTAAGTGGTCACACGTTTAGCCCGCACGGTTTGGAAAACTGTGCGCTAACCGTGCGCAAGTAAGTGCCTCGAGAGGGGGGGGGTCTGCACGGTTTCCTCACATGGTTAACAGTGTGCAGGCTGTGTGACGGCTATTGTCTCCCACTACACAGTTCCTAGAGAATCCACACAGTTTCCCCTAGCTATGCTCAAACCGTGCACCCTTAGAAAAGACTCCAAACTTATTCAAAATCATTACAAACTCTTCCAACCTCTTCTCAACTCATTCCATGCATTTTAAACACATAAAAGGCATAAATATAGGCTACATAACTCAAATCGGGGGTGCTACAATCTACCCTTACACAACTCGTATAAAAAGGAATTTACCTTTGCACATCTCCCAAAAACTATTCTCTGTATAGGTAGAAGACAATTACCTTCACATAAACCCTATACCATGCATAAGGGTAAAAATTAAATTGAAGATTATTAAATTTTCACTTAAGGGGATTATAAATTAAAACCAAAACGGGGTGTTTTAGAACATTTAAAAGCCAATAATGTTACACAATGGTAGCAAGGAGTGCAACACATACTAGGGTTAAGGAAGAGAATGATTTCAAAGGGAATGTTAGGTGATGTGGGTTTATGTAAAACCTTTATGTATGGAGCATGGAGAATTATATTTGGTTCCATGGTGGTGCCAAAAGGAGTGAAGGATGAAACATTTCACCTGACGAGAGTTTTAGAATGTGCAATGCATGCTAGAAAAGTAATTTCCACAATATTATGTCGTGAATGTCTTGGTCACTTAAGAAAGGATGAAAAACCTAGATGCTAAATAAATGTTGAAGATCAGATGCATGTGGTATGAAATATAAAAAGAATGCATTATTTGGAAGCAGTGAAAGGTTTTGTTCTAAATGGGAAGTATGCCGCCTATGGATTAGATGTGTTAGTTCATATGGGTGTATCAGGGCCAAGTCATATCCATTCTCATGGAGGATCAATATACTATGTTATCTTCATCGATCATGCGACACCAATGGCTTGGGTGGAGAATGAGAATAAAATTAAACATAAAATATTAAAGTCTGACAATGGTGGGGAATATAGAAGCAGATAGTTTTGGAGCTTCTGCTAGTGGAAGTGTTGGAGTTGGTGCCCCAAAATCGATTATGTCATACTGTGAACTTTAGATTACATATGTATATTCAAAGAGTTGGGTATTAAATATGTTTCTTGTCACATGGTAATTCACTCTTCTATTTTACATCTATGTGATAATGTCATTGGGTATTTTTTGCACTAATAAAATCATAATAGTTCCTTGTTATGATGAGAATATTGAGGTGCTATGATGATATTCATTAATCTTAGTCTTTTGGTTGGATGAAATCTTATGATATGACACAGATGACACATACCATCTGGTGGAGGACTCTCGTTGATGGATAAGGTTTTATCTCATAATTTTCACACTAGGTAATCTCTGAGATGGAAAATTATAAGGACAGATCCCTTTGTAGAAATTCTGCATGTTTGTGTGTCATTGGAATTTCCATATTTGAATGTGTAATGATCCATATACTTTATTACTATTATTTATATGTAAAATGACTCGCATACTTAGATGTATTTACCAAAACCTTGTCGTCATATGTTTGTGAGAAGTGGGGTACATTGAATGTGTAACGAATTGTATGTTATTAATGAATAAGTCAGGGAAGGATTTGTGTCTTTCATCTCAATAGAAACTGATATCTCAACCATTTGATTAAAATAAAACCATCGAATTAAATTTCAGGGTGATGGTGTATAAACATGTTTATTTCAAGAAATCAAAGAAAAACTTTTTGAGCATATGAGTTAATGACACTGAGTATACAACCAACTTAAAGAGATATCAAGACAAAGAGGTAATATTACATGGTATGCATTCATTTGTGGTTGTTATTATTGTGACATTAACCTCTTTCTCTTGAGTGCCTTTACATATTGTTAGACACTGATATTGGACTCCAAGTCACCTTGACTAATGTCACCGAGAAATAAGTCTAGATAATTGCACGATTAGTGTTTCCATTGATCTCAGTTAAATATTAATTTTCAGAATGAAAAATAATATTTATTCCATATTTTATTGATTGAAAATATTAAATAAATAGTTATTCTTAAGCCAATGAATTGAATATTTATACATTTACTTATTGGATGAATAATATTTATTTAAATATTTCCTCGGGGTTACGATACAGTCGTTAAGTGTGACACCCCAGGTTTTATGAGCTGGTTCAAGTAAGAAATGTTATGCCTTTATTGATGTCTCTTGTTGTTTTTGTTGTGTTTTGTTATGCTAATAAGGAATTTGAAATAAAATAAAACATGGAGAATAAGGTAAACTGATATATATAAAAACATTACTTTACCAAGAGACCCAACTAGTTGAAAATACCATGCACAAGACCCAACACATCCACAGCAAGACTACAAAGAACCGCAACTCGAGCAATTGGATAATCCTCATCTTCAGAGTCCATCGGCGTGAAAAGTATAACAGCCAGGGCCACGGCACACATGCTCAACACCAATGGTATGAGGAGAGCCATCCTTTCTGGTTCAAGTGTTTTGTTCTTGTAAAATACCCCTGCTTTTATAATGGTCCTGTGAATTATGACCGTTGGGGAATATATCCGTTAGGTTTTCAAAACAACCTTTGGGTTTCGGTTGATAAAGTTTATCTTTATATTAAAATTTGTTTTTAACGTTCTTATAATTTTATAATAATATGTCTAAAGTATGTTTCACAAAATAATCATAGTTTTAAAATAAAAAACAGTATTCTCAGAAATAAATCCTCTTGTTTTCACAAAATCCCGATGGATACTTATATTTTGAAAACTTAGTATTCTTTTTATAAAAGATATATTTAAAAGGGTATCAATAATAATATCTTTTGAGCTCTAAAATTATGAATTGGGAAAACTTCCTATCTTTTAAATTTTATGAAAACAGTTAGGTGCATATTTTAAAGATCCAAGTAGTTATACTAGTTTTGTATGAAAAATATGAGAGGTATATCTTTTAAAAGATTTGTAGAAAAGGGATTTAAATTCTAAGTTAAAACTATTTTGTTGTTATAATATGTTGACTCATTTTGTGCAAGTATTTATATCCTGAACTAAGCATACTTAAACTTGTTATTTCCAAAGTCTAAATAAATTTTTTTAAATAAATTATGTTAATATGAAATATATTACATAAACTAGTAAAAGGAATTTAGATTCTAAAACTAAGTGTCTTTGTTGAATGAACCCTCTTTTGTATAAATATTTATACTTTATTTTGAAATAAGTATACTTATACTGGATGTTCTATAAATTTAAATGAGTTTTTAAAAAAAAATTAGTTAGGGGCCCGGCCAAGCCGAGGGCATCCCTTTAAGGGACAAGCCCTCTAGGCCGAGACCAAGCCTCAAGGGACCCGAGGTGCCGACCTTCGGGGTCCCCCAAGCGCTCTGTGGGTGTCCAACCGCGTCACAAGTGATGCGCATAGGTCTCTCAAGTCGTGCATAGGCCCGTGTGTAAGGCCACAGCGCGCGCTGCGTAAGGTTGGGCCAAAGCCCGCATGGGGCCCATGTATAAGGCCCCGGTGTGTGTGTGTTTGTGTTTTTGAACCGGAGGCGGCAGGCTCTGATTTATAAGCCGCGCCTCAACCGTGCTGCGTTTCGATGTGGGACGTGCTCCACGCAACCAGGACCGTCCGATCGACATCCGCGTCAATCTCAGCCGTCCAACTCGTTTTTAACCGCGCGACCTCCCCCACGCCTTCGTATGCCGTCCGATCTCTTCAGCGTTTTAATCACAGCCCTCCATCCCTTTAAAATTTTTAACCCGATTCCCGCGCCCCCTCCCGCCGCACGATCTCCTACTCTTTAATCTTGGCCATCCCTTTCCTACCGCCTCACCCGTCGTCTTCTTCCTCAAAGAGGCACCCGACCAATAGGCCTGCAACCGAGGACGCCTCGGCCTCCCTCCCCCGCAATGCTCCCTTGACTTCCGAACACCCCCTCATAGGTCTCTGTTTTCCCGTCTTCCCCATGTAGGACTACGCATGGGTCGAGTCACCCTTTGTGCACCAGATCCCTACTTAAACCCCCCCTGCTTCTTGAAGTCCCGGCGACTTCTTCTTCTTCCTCCTTCCTCTACCTCGAACTCCCAGCAACCCAGCACGGTGCACCTGTCCAAGCTTCCTCCTCAAGCATATGTAAGGGTCCTTTCATAAATGCCTTCTTTCAAAATAACCTCCATTTATTCTCTCAGTATATATATATATATATATATACAGTTTATATATATATACTTGATTTTAACCCACTCGAGTTGTATGGCCTTCAATGGTACGGCTGTCGTATGGTGCATATGCAAGGATACTTATATATTCTATTTTCTTTCCTTTGGAGAAACCGAAGCATGGTATATAATGTTTATATATAAATATTTACATAATAAAATCCATCGGTTTGTACATTGTATATATACATACTGTTCACATGGACGACATATACAGTGTGCATAGGTACATTTATACAATACAAGCCCCTCGGGTTGTGTATTGTTTCTACATACGATATATATACAGTTTTTCTTATTTGTTTTACAGTTTTTCAAAAAAAAATTATATATTTTCTTCTTTTTGGATGGTGCCTCCTTCATGGAACCGGCCTTCGTGTATACAGTAGGGTGCATGTGTAAGCATGGTTCCTTGTTTTGTGTCCCTTTGGAGAAACCCATATCTTTTCTCTCGGTATATATATATATATATATAGTTTTTACATATGCATATTTGAATATACACCCCTCGGGTGGTGATGTTTTCAAAAAGGATTACCTTCCCTAAAGGTTTAAAAAAAATGGTTACAAAAGAATTATCTTACTTCGTTTTAAACCAATCCTTAAAAATATGTTTTGTATGTATATATACGGGTTACCTATTATATATATATATATATATGCATGGGTGGTATATTTTTTTTTTGGATTAATCTATATTGAGCATGGCAACTGGATGCTAAGATTGATCGTTTCTTTCGGTTATATTTCATAAAACCATTATACAGTTTTCTATATGTATATACGAATATTTATAACCAAAACACTATCTATATTTCGGATTTCAAAATGACCCAACATGTAATATTATGTACCATATTTTAATGAGGGTTGTTTGAAATTTTTTTACCATGAAGGGTGTAATTTGGTTTGATTTAAGATGTATTAAAGGATTTAAGATTTGATGGATCATGATATCATGTTGTATTCATGTATTATCTTAAGACATAATGAACCTACCTTGTTGAATGTATTAATTAATCAAGTCATGATTTAATTTATTTATACGATCAAGGGACTATTTATCACCATAACTAATTTCAAGTGCTTTTCCTTAAGCACTCCTTTTCCATGGATTTATAATGACAAAGATTCATCATTTAGTATATCATTAATCATATGCTTTAGTGTAAAGGATGTTTTACTAAGATATATATGCCTTTGATTAGTTACTAATACTTTTTTTCAATATTAACCATCATACCCTGTATTAGAACGATTTGTAGTGGTTCATTATTTATTGTTGTACATAATTCATGCTTATGACATATCACTAAATGAACTAAGAAATTAAATCACCAAAAGTGGTATGGGACACCTTGGGTAAAATGAAAATGAATGAGATATTCAAGGTGGTATGGGAAATCTTGAATATACGAATGGTTTAAGTAAATCATGAACGATGTGGCTCACATGATAATAAAGACAAATTTAAGGGTGTGCCCTGATAGCGCTCCAATGCATTGGGTAAAGGCTTAATCTCTAGAGATGACTTTTTAGACTGATACATTGGTGAATAACCTTGGTAATTTTTTTAACGACACCTTGGGGATGGACCTTGGTGAAACGAAATGATTGTCAATATTAAATGTTGATGCCACATAATTCATGTTATGTAACAAGTTCTTTCCAAGATAAAGTTATTTCACGACTGATGGCTTTAAAGTTTTTATAAAGTTCATATTTCCCTAGCTTAAAGCTTGAAGCATGACTGGTGTTATCACTTAATAGAATAGTAACCAGCATATGAACATTTAGTTGTTTCCTTGTGCGCAACTCTGATTATGCATTACTTTTAACTGTTTAAATTTATGCGTAAGTAAATCACATGTAGAACTTGTTCATAACAACCATTATCACTCCTTCAAGAATTTACATATCTGTTTCATGTTCTTCTTGAAAACCTTGATTAAGCATTGTTATGTTTTGTGTTACAATCTTTCTTAGTGAATGTTCAAATTCTTTTAAAATAATGTTTTCAAATGTTACAGTGTTTTAAATTCTTTTTAAAACCCCCTTACTGAGTATTTCAATGCTCGACCTACGTTTTGATTTAAAATTTTCAGGTATCAGCTTTTGAAAGATGAATTGTTTCAGAAGTTTCCGGTTTCCCAGAACCCGAACCGCACACGATCCTCTGTATGGGACATGATGTGTTGTTAACAAAGTGTATTTTATTTTAAGATAACACATCATGTTCAGAAGGCACCGACTCCTATGGTTTCTGGGGTCGGGGTCTCTACAGTTGGTATCAGAGGTTCGGTTTGGATAACTCTGGAAAGCCAGAAACTGAAACAAAAATATATATATGTATATATATATCAGTTTTATTAAAAATTGGGTTTTCTTAAATTTTAGATGGAAAACGAAGGCACAAATCTCTTATCTCTCCCCACAGAGGCCCTAGAGACCATTGTGTCTTTAGCAAGCCGTGAGGACTTTCTAAACTATGCCCATATCCGCATGACATGCAAACACCTTTATGATGTATCCAATTCACCACGGGTGCTTCAGCTACACCAAGGGGTAGGAATATATTACCTCCTTATGATAATAACCCAGTTTCCCTCCTATGTACGTCGAGGAAGGTACTATGAGGGACTTTTCCGGATTTTCATGGCGGGTGAGAGATTTGGCACCATGATTGATAACCCTTTTCAAGAAGCTGCTGCTAACGAAGATGTCCGATCGGGCTACCTTTGTCAGATTTTAAACTATGGCTTTTGGGGTCAGTTGTTGGACTTCGGAATATTAGAAGACGAGTCCACCTGTTTGTCTTGCAGACGACAAGTGTATGAAGAAGTCCCTCAACTTTATGCCCCCATGCTAGACTCATAAGACGTCATAGGTGTCCTCATGAGTTTTTTCCTGAATGCTCGGCCTGTGTTTGGTTCGAGGAGTTAGGGAGTTTTTCTACACTGTGTGGAGTTCGTTTAGTCAATGAGTAAGGGAAACTCAAGCACTAATAATAATAAACTTATGTTTATTGAAATGTTGTCTTTCCCCTTCCTTGTCTTACTTTTTTTTGTCCTCGAATGATTTTCAAGTGATTGAACTCCTGTCTTAAAACTTTCAGATGGAAGGAAAAACCCACCTGTTATCTCTTCCCACCGAGATTTTGGAAATCATTGCGATCAAAACGTGTGAGGACGAGTATGACCCCTTCGCAAGTTTGCGAAGAACGTGCAAGCAGTGGTTTGAGGTAACAAACGGTCTGGAGATTCTCCGCACCTGCCAGGGGAATGCCTCCATCTATTACCGCATTGGCTCTTCACAGCTAGCCGGACGTGAACGTCGGGGAAGTTACCACGAAGGGCTCTTTCTTTGTTTCACCCTAGGCCAAAACTACACGGCTAGAGTGAAATTTCAGGAGGTTGTGTTAGAGGGAAATCTTTATGCGGCTTATATGCTCCAACTTCTCAGCTTTAGCCTGTTTGACTGTATCTATGGCTTCGATATCCTCGACCGAGACATAATTCGGCAAGTCCTTCGTACATTGGTCTGCAAAGACATTTCAGAACTTTGTACTGTTCGAGCTTCCCTCTGGATTCCTGAAGGCCCGGAACATAAGTGCAACCCCTCTTGTCTTAGGTGTATGTGGATTAGGGAGCTGGAAGAGGTGAGATTCGCTACGGGGATCCCTCTAAATGCACATTTTGACCCTATTCATTGGTGGAGGTGGTAGGAACGTTTCTGAACCTTGTATTGTTGTGAAATAAATTTCGAGGATGCAATTTTCTAAAGGGGGGGATAATGTGACACCCCAGGTTTTATGAACTGGTTCAAGTAAGAAATGTTATGCCTTTAATGATGTCTCTTGTTGTTTTTGTTGTGTTTTGTTGTGCTAATAAGGAATTTGAAATAAAATAAAACATGGAGAATAAGGTAAACTGATATATATTAAAACATTACTTTACCACGAGACCCAACTATTTGAAAATACCATGCACAAGACCCAACACAGCCACAACAAGACTACTAAGAACCACAACTCGAGCAATCGGATAATCCTCATCTTCAGAGTCCATCAGCGTGAAAAGTATAACAGCTAGGGCCACGACACACATGCTCAACGCCAATGGTATGAGGAGAGCCATCCTTTCTGGTTCAAGTGTTTTGTTCTTGTAAAATACCCCTGCTTTTATAATGGTCCTGTTAATTATGACTGTTGGGAAATATATCCGTTAGGTTTTCAAAACAACCTTTGGGTTTCGGTTGATAAAGTTTATCTCTATATTAAAACTTGTTTTTAACGTTCTTATAATTTTATAATAATATGTCTAAAGTATGTTTCACAAAAGAATCATAGTTTTAAAATAAAAATAGTATTCTCGGAAATAAATCCTTTTGTTTTCACAAAATTCCTATGGATACTTATATTTTGAAAACTTAGTATTATTTTTATAAAAGATATATTTAAAAGGGTATCAATAATAATATCTTTTGAGCTCTAAAATTATGAATTGGGAAAACTTCCGATCTTTTAAATTTTATGAAAACAGTTAGGTGCGTATTTTAAATATCCAAGTAGTTATACTAGTTTTGTATGAAAAATATGAGAGGTATATCTTTTAAAAGATTTGTAGAAAAGGGATTTAAATTCTAAGTTAAAACTATTTTGTTGTTATAATATGTTGACTCATTTTGTGAAAGTATTTATATCTTGAACTAAGCATACTTAAACTTGTTATTTCCAAAGTCTAAATAAATTTTCTTAAATAAATTATGTTAATATGAAATATATTACATAAACTAGTAAAAGGAATTTAGATTCTAAAACTAAGTGTCTTTGTTGAATGAACCCTCTTTTGTATAAATATTTATACTTTATTTTAAAATAAGTATACTTATACTGGATGTTTTATAAATTTAAATGAGTTTTTAAAAAAAATTAGTTAGGGGCCCGGCCAAGCCGAGGGCATCCCTTTAAGGGACAAGCCCTCTAGGCCGAGACCAAGCCCCAAGGGACCCGAGGTGCCGACCTTCGGGGTCCCCCAAGCGATCTGTGGGTGTCCAACCGCGTCACAAGCGGTGCCCATAGGTCTCTCAAGTTGCGCATAGGCCCGTGTGTAAGGCCGCGGCGCGCGCTGCATAAGGTTGGGCCGAAGCCCGCATGGGGACCGTGTATAAGGCCCCGGTGTGTGTGTGTTTGTGTTTTGAACCGGAGGCGGCAGGCTCTGATTTATAAGTCGCGCCTCAACCGCGCTGCGTTTCGATGTGGGACGCGCTCCGCGCAACCAGGACCGTCCGATCGACATTCGCGTCGATCTCAGCCGTCCAACTCGTTTTTAACCGCGCGACCTCCCCCACACCTCTGTATGTCGTCCGATCTCTTCTGCGTTTTAATCACAGCTCTCCATCCCTTTAAAATGTTTAACCCGGTTCCCGCGCCCCCTCCCGCCGCACGATCTCATACTCTTTAATCCTGGTCGTCCCTTTCCTACCGCCTCACTCATCGTCTTCTTCCTCAAAGCGGCAGCCGACCAGTAGGCCTACAACCGAGGACGCCTCGGCCTCCCTCCCCTGCACTGCTCCCTTGACTTCCGAACACCCCCTCCTAGGTCTCTGTTTTCCCGTCTTCCCCACGTCGGTCTACGCATGGGTCGAGTCACCATTTGTGCACCAGATCCCTACTTAAACCCCCCCTGCTTCTTGAAGTCCCGGCGTCTTCTTCTTCTTCCTCCTTCCTCTACCTCGAACTCCCAGCAACCCAGCACGGTGCACCTGTCCAAGCTTCCTCCTCAAGCATATGTAAGGGTCCTTTCATACATGCCTTCTTTCAAAATAACCTCTGTTTATTCTCTCGGTATCTATATATATATATATATACAGTTTATATATATATACTTGATTTTAACCCACTCGAGTTGTATGGCCTTCAATGGTACTGCTTCCGTATGGTGCATATGCAAGGATACTTATATATTCTGTTTTCTTTCCTTTGGAGAAACCGAAGCATGGTATATACTGTTTATATATAAATATTTACATAATACAATCCATCGGTTTGTACATTGTATATATATATACAGTTCACATGGACGGCATATACAGTGTGCATAGGTACATTTATACAATACAAGCCCCTCGGGTTGTGTATTGTTTCTACATATGATATATATATAGTTTTTCTTATTTGTTTTACAGTTTTTCAAAAAAAAATTATATATTTTCTTCTTTTTGGATGGTGCCTCCTTCATGGAACCGGCCTTCGTGTATACAGCAGGGTGCATGTGTAAGCATGGTTCCTTGTTTTGTGTCCCTTTGGAGAAACCCATATCTTTTCTCTCGGTATATATATATATATATAGTTTTTACATATGCATATTTGAATATACACCCCTCGGGTGGTGATGTTTTCAAAAAGGATTACCTTCCCTAAAGGTTTAAAAAAATGGTTACAAAAGAATTATCTTACTTCGTTTTAAACCAATCCTTAAAAATATGTTTTGTATGTATATATACGGGTTACCTATTTTATTTATATATATATATATACGCATGGGTGGTATATTTTTTTTTGGATTAATCTATGTTGAGCATGGCATCTGGATGCTAAGTTTGATCGTTACTTTCGGTTATATTTCATAAAACCTTTATACAGTTTTCTATATGTATATATGAATATTTATAACCAAAACTCTATCTATATTTCGGATTTCAAAATGACCCAACATGTAATATTATGTACCATATGTTAATGAGGGTTGTTTGAAATTGTTTTACCATGAAGGGTGTAATTTGGTTTGATTTAAGATGTATTAAAGGATTTAAGATTTGATGGATCATGATATCATGTTGTATTCATGTATTATCTTAAGACATAGTGAACCTACCTTGTTGAATGTATCAATTAATCAATTCATGATTTAATTTATTTATACGATCAAGGGCCTATTTATCACCATAACTAATTTCAAGTGTTTTTCCTTAAGCACTCCTTTTCCATGTATTTATAATGACAAAGATTCATCATTTAGTATATCATTAATCATATGCTTTAGTGTAAAGGATGTTTTACTAAGCTATGTATGCCTTTGATTAGTTACTGATACTTTTTTCAAGATTAACCATCATACCCTGTATTAGCACGATTTGTAGTGGTTCATTATTTATTGTTGTACATAATCCATGCTTATGACATATCACTAAATGAACTGAGAAATTAAATCACCCAAAGTGGTATGGGACACCTTGGGTAAAATGAAAATGAATGAGATATTCAAGGTGGTATGGGACATCTTGAATATACGTATGGTTTAAGTAAAGCATGAACGATGTGGCTCACATGATAATAAAGGAAAATTTAAGGGTGCGCCCTGATAGCGCTCCAATGCATTGGGTAAAGGCTTAATCTTTAGAGATGACTTTTTAGACTGATACCTTGGTGAATAACCTTAGTAATTTTTTTAACGACACCTTGGGGATGGACCTTGGTGAAACGAAACGATTGTCAATATTAAATACTGATGCCACATAATTCAAGTTATGTAACAAGTTCTTTCCAAGATAAAGTGCTTTCACGACCGATGCCTTTAATGTTTTTATAAAGTTCATATTTCCCTAGCTTAAAGCTTGAAGCATGACTGGTGTTATCACTTAATAGAATAGTAACCAGCATATGAACATTTAGTTGTTTCCTTGTGCGCAACTCTGATTATGCATTACTTTTAACTGTTTAAATTTATGCTTAAGTAAATCACATGTAGTAATTGTTCATAACAACCATTATCACTCCTTCAAGAATTGACATATTCGTTTCATGTTCTTCTTGAAAACCTTGATTAAGCATTGTTATGTTTTGTGTTACAATCTTTCTTAGTGAATGTTTAAATTCTTTTAAAAGAATGTTTTCAAATGTTATAGTGTTTTAAATTCTTTTTAAAACCCGCTTACTGATTATTTCAATGCTCACCCTACGTTTTGATTTAAAATTTTCAGGTATCAGCTTTTGAAAGGTGAATTGTTTCAGAAGTTGCAGGTTTCCCAGAACCCGAACCGCACACGATCCTCTGTATGGGACATGATGTGTTGTTAACAAAGTGTATTTTATTTTAAGATAACACATCATGTTCAGAAGGCACCGACTCCTATAGTTTCTGGGGTCGGGGTCTCTACATTAAGACTATCAAAATATTTATTTTTTAGACCTACACTGCAATGATAGAGCAAGGTCAAACCCAAAGGAAGGAGAGTGAACTTTCTAAGAGCTTATTTATCTCAAGCTAATGGAAGCAATAAATGGGTTTTGATATTCAATGGAGTGTGGAGAATTAAAAGTGTAATGGTAACAATGTTAAAAGACACAATTAGAGAGTTTGAAAATTAGTGATACTGCTGGTTTAATGATACTAAAGAAAGAAAGGTCGATGCAGCCTAAAAAATATAACTCGTTCTAAATAAATGTATGATGCAGTGAACTGAACCGGCACTGAGCAAAAAAACTATGGTGAGCGATGCCACTAGAAAATGAAGTAGACTCCTCTGTTGAGGGAGAGAACTAGAACAAATACAAAAAAGAAGTGTCTTATGCCTTTATGGGTTTCCTCAAATTCATTCAAATGCAGGACTGCCGGCAATGTAGATGATAAAACAGTCTTCAGAATGAAAGATGGAATTGGATCAAGTCTTCATCTACTGATACTTCGAATCGATCTAAAAAGAAATAATTTTAGAGGCGAAAGAGATGGAACGCTTTCAAGAACATATTCTTCATCTGTTGATGCCCAGCTGGTCATAAGAGAGTGCCAGTCCCGGACAAATTTTGAAAAGAACAAAACAATTCATCACAGTTGATTTTTTGAATGAGGAAAGAAAGAAAAAAGAGGTGCAAGAACATGAATTCCACGGTGAAAATTACACAGAAAACATGATCAAGCCGGCAGCACTAACAACTCATAGTATTTAAGAAGCAGGACCAGATGAAGTAGAAATAAAATGAGGAAGAACTGCCCGCATAGTCTAGCTTAAAACCTATCCGGTCAGCCTCAACTCCCAATCGTTGTATGTTCTGGAGCTCCTCTCGGCCTCAAGGAGGCTTCTGTTAAAAGTTGGGTATCAAATTTCCATAATTCAAGAATGCCTGAAAGAGTTGCCTTTCTCCTCTTTTTAATCAACCGGTGCACCACCTTAACAAGTGCACACGTCATCTTCTGAGTTGTCAACACCCAGCTGCTCTAGCACTTCGAACGTAACCCAACTACAGCAAAGTCACCCTTGATTTGGCATCTTGCAAGACACAACACCCTACAGAATCACCCAGCTCGACCAAAACTACTCCTTTGAGACAATACATCAAACACCAGTAGCGCAACTCACATGGAAAGCTTGCAAACTCCAACCACTGCACCATAAGTACCCTAACTCAGTGCCTGCAACAAACTACAAACCAGCGGACACAAAAATCCATCTCCAACTACAGTGGACCGACTCCAGAACAGTCACGAACCATGCCAGCAGCAAACGGACCAGCAGATCTACCCTTGAGTTACAAGGAATAACAGGAAAAAAAAACCTACACTTGGAGGTCCTCCATATCACGCATGAAGCTACAGATTTAGAGTTACAAACAACGGGTTTTTTAAGAGCAAGGCGGGTTTTTTTAATTTAAAGGGGCAGGATTACGTTTAATTGGGGATATGGGTTGGTCCAGCGCCAAATGAAGTGGCGCTCGGCAAAAAGGGGGGCAAAGCGCCACTTCAAGTGGCGCTTTGACTGGCCCCACACCGTCCACCATATATATATATATATATATAACAAATTTATTTTAATAAATATAATTAATAAAATCAAATAAATACAATTACAAAAATATAAATATAATAAATTTATATATATGTTAATTACAAATTATATATATATCTAATATAATTATTAATTTGTAATTAGTAATAAATATGTATATTTAATAAATAAATTTATATAATTATATATATAATTAAGTAATTATATAATAAATTCGTTTATATATATAATTATAATTATATAATTATAATTATATAATTATAATTATAATATATTAAATATACTAAATTTATTTATTATAATAAATATAATTAATAAAATATAATATTATAAATACATAATAAATTATAAATATAATATAATTATATAATAAATTATAAATATAATATAATTATATAATAAATTATAAATATAATAATTATTATATAATTACTAATATAATAAATATAGATATAATAATTATATAATATATATAATTATATATTTAAAATTATAATAATTATATGAATATGAGTATAATTATAATTTTATAAATATAAATATAATAAGAATTATATAATTATGATAATTTTAAATATTATAATAATTATAAATATAGTAAAAATTATATAATAAATTACAAATATAATAATAATTATATAATAAATTATAAATATAATAATTATTTTATAATTATAAATATAATATATATAAATAAAATAATTATATAATAAATATAATTATATATTACAATGATAATTATATATTTAAAATCATAATAATTATATAATTATAAATATAATAATTATATAATTATATTGTATTTATTATATTTATTATATATATTAATTATAATTAATAATTATATAATTATAAATATAATTATTAGATAATTATAAATATAATAAATATAAATATAATAATTATATAATTATAAATATAACAAATATAAATATAATTATGTCTTTATTGTATATAATTATTAGATAATTATAAATATAATAAATATAAATATAATAATGATATAATTATAAATATAGCAAATATAAATATAATTATGTATATATTGTATTTCTTTTTTTATTATATTTATAATTATATAATAAATATGTTATATTTATTATATTAGTTATATTTATTTTAATTTATTATGTATTTATAAATTATTATATAATAAATTATTAATATAATAGTTATTATATAATAAATTATAAATATAATAATTATATATTTATATATTTATTATATTTATAATTATACATTTATTGTAATTATATATTTATTATATTTATAATTATATAAATATTATAATTAGAATCATAAAATTATAATAAATTTATAATTATAAATATAATAATTATATTAAATATATAATTATGATAAACATATAATAATAATAAATATATAAATATAATAAATATAAAATTATAATAATTATATAATAATAATAAATATATAAATATATAATTTTAATTATATGATATTTATTATAATAAATATCTAATAAATGTATCATAAATACTATTATAATAAATATTATAATAAATGCACAATAAATTATAATAGACATATAATAAATATTATTATAATAAATGTATAATAAATGTATAGTAAATGTATAATAAATATTTGTAATACATTTATTATAAATGAATATTTGTTATAATAAATATTAAAATATTTAATTACAATAAATGTATATTTATATTTATATTTATAATAAATAATATTTATTCATTATAATAAATCTACATTTATTTTATACATTTATTATAATAAATATGTATAATAATTGTATAATAATTATTATAATACATTTATTTTATAATTATAATATATTAAATGTAATATGTATTATTTATATATATTATATAATTACCATATCTATATTTATTATATTTATAATTATATAATAATAATTATATTTATAATTTATTATATAATTATATTTATTATATAATTAAATTAATTTTATAATTTATTATGTTTAGAATTTATTATTTATGTATTATATTTTATTTTTTTATATAATTATATTATATAATTATTTATATTTATATTTATTATATTTTATTAATTATTTTAATTATATTTAATTATATTCTATTTATAATTTAATATAATAAATTTATTATATATATATATATATATATATATATGGGGGTTGGGGGTGGTGTGGGGCCGGTCAAAGCGCCGCTTCAAGTGACAGATGTTATATTTAATTATATTTAATTATATTATATTAAATTTATTTTAATGTATAATAATTTATTATAATAAATTTATTTGATTATGTATTATATTATATTTATTATATTCGATTATATTGTATTTAATTTATATTGTATTTATTTTAGTAATTATTTTTATAATAATAAATAAATTTATTATAAATAAATTTATTATGTATATATATATATATATATAATTATGGATTTGTTATATTTATAATTATATAATTATTATAATTTTATATTTATTATACTTATATATTTATTTTATTATACATTTATTATAAGTAAATATTTATTATAATTGAATATTTATTATATTTATATATTTATTACTATTATATATTTATCATAATTATATATTTATTATAATTATTATTTTTATAATTATAAATTTATTATAATTTCTATAATTCTAATTATAATAATTATATAATTATAAATATAATAAATATAGAATTATAATAAATGTATAATTATAAATATAATAAATATATAAATATATAAATATATTATAATTTATGTATGTATTATATTTATAATAAATATAAATAAATAAATTTATTATAATAAATATAATTTATCATAATTAAATATTTATTATAAAAAATATAATTATGTATTTATTGTATTTATTTTTTTAATTATATTTATTATAATTATTGTATTTATTTTAGTAATTAAATTTATAATAATAAATAAGTTTATTATAAATAAATTATATATATATATTTATATGTGTGTGGGGGGTTGGGGTGTGGCCGAACTGGTCAAAGCGCCACTTCAAGTGGCGCTTTGCCACTTTTTTATATTGGCGCCCCATTTCCCCAAATAATCTAAACCCTACCCAAAAAACTAAAAAATAAAATAAAAACACCCCTTCAGCTAATATTGCCTACAAACAACTGTTGAAGGACTTCGCAGATCAGTACTGTATGAAGCTCCAGCAACAGAGAATCAGTGTCACACCATCGCACCTCCTCTCGATTTCGAATTCAGCTCCCTTCACTTCAGTCGGCTACAGCATATCTCCGCGCAAACTACAAATCTTCAATCAGTGAACCAGAGATTCCACCAGATGCATCCGGCAATGGAACCATATGCTCGAACAGAGGACACCCAGTGCAGCGGCTGTGACTCCTTTTAAAATCAGCTCAGCTACAGTCTACATCTTTCGACATTGATAGAACTGGCAACAGGCATGAGCTTCAAAGGCTAGGGATTGGGTGAAGCTTTTGTGAGAAGCTACGTGAAATGCCTTCGCTGGGAGAGTCGGATGGCCTTCTCTCACTCCTAGCAGATCGGACGGCCATCATCTCAGAAAGAGAAGATCGAACGACCAGAAAATTCTAACCCAGCCTCCATGTTCTCATTCCGCACAGCATACCTAATTGAAGCCCAAATTACCTAAAAATGGCAGCCACTTGTATACAATATTTAACAGCTACTTTAGAATTTTCAACATTAAAGCGACTAATCCACTTACAAATATTTAACCAAACCAATAGTTGAAATTCTGATAATATTTTCAATTTTTTTTAATTTCAACAATACTCAATTCAACAAACAATTTCGAGTGCGACTCCATTACCATTGTTCAAGCCATAAGAATAGGAAAGATTCATCTCTCATGGAAGCCGACACTGAAATTGGCTAATTGTCTTGACATGCTTTCTTCTATGAGTTATATTATCACTCATACCTTTCGGGAAGTCAATTATCTTGTTGATGATCTTGCAAATAGAGTAACTGGAGAGGGGTGTATCTGCTCTATAACATTCTTCCTAGTGTCTTGTTTCCCATCTTTCTATAGGACAAATGTAAAATCTCTTCATTCAAACTCTTGTAATCTTTCTTTGCTCTAAATAAAGAGCCTCTGAGCTCATTTTTCTCAAAAAGAAACAATATGAGACCATTTTCAAAAAATAATATACCCAGAATATGACACAAATGCTTGCATAAACTATATCAAATAAACATCTCATCAAATTTCACTACATGTGGAAAATTATTTTTCCTCAAGCAACCAATTCAACATTTTCAGTAAAAGCCAATTTATCTCTAAAATGAAACATTTGAAATGCCACTAAGAAATGATTTTCAAAAATATTTATCCCTGTGAAATATCTCAAGGAAAAATGATTGAATTCTTAAAAGAAATGAACTTGAAAAAAAGTTTGTTTCTAGTTTGGTTAAAGATGATTGAAATTGAAACATTGAAAGATGTTGAACCAACTTAACATTGCATTCAATTGTTCTTTGAAATTTTTCTTATTTTCCATGGTGAAGAGACACACATATATTGACATAAAAATAATTAGACACAGCTTAATGGATGAGTCAGTTTAATAATTACAAGGGTTTATAATTAACTCATCCGACAATTTCAGCTTAAAGAATAAAAACTCAACATTGGATTGAGAGTTCATTTATTAGACAATTTGAATGCAAAGATGACTAGTTTAACTCCCAATAAGGGAATCAAATTCAATTGAAAATGTAAAACATACATCCCAAATTTCAACAAAAGAAAATATTTTTAACAAAGCAATTAAAATATTATTCTAGATTGAATCCATGGTTGAATTAAAAAAAGAATAATCTCTCAATGTGGAAAAACAATCTTCAATTTCATGAAAATTTTACAACACTAAAAAATGAAAATTTAAGCTAAAAAACAATCAAAGTTTTTAAACATTTATGGGCATTTTGATGAGTTCTCAATGAAATACAGTTTGACACCACTGCTGGAAATCTATGATATACCAACGGTTTTAAACTGTTGGTATAGGCTGGACAACCATTGGTATAATATATACCAACAGTTGTCCAAACTATTGGCTACTAAGCCGTGGGGATAGACATATCCCAACAGTTATTCATAAACTGTTGGGGTATGTCATCTTACAACACATTATACCAACAGTTTTCTATAACTGTCGGTATAACTTTTTACCAACAGTTTTACACTGTTGCAAAATAACTCACTTTATATATATACCAACGGTTTTCTGAACCGTTGGAAAATACTTTTACCAACAGTTTATGGAAACCGTTGGGGTATGTCATCTTACGACACATTATACCAACAGTTTTCTATAACCGTTGGTATAACTTTTTACCAACGGTTTTACACTATTGCAATATAACTCACTTTATATATTTACCAGCGGTTTGATTAAACCGTTGGTATAGATTTGATTTTCACATCTATACCAACGATTTTGAAACCATTGGCATAGAGTTTCTGCAACTCCAGCAGCAGGCAGTACCAACCCCCCCATCTACAATTACCTGCAATAATAACAAACCTATACATAATTCAGAATTAATTGCCTCCAATTACTTGTGAAATTACCTTCAATTGTAATACTCTATACATAATTCAAAATAACACCAATGAATACAAATATGATCTAAATAGTATTCCATCAGAATAACACCAATTTAATTGTAGTACACTATATAGAATTCAGAATAACACCGATACACCCAACAAAATACACCACTGGAAACCAGAGCACCCTGAAAACAAACATCTCCATAAACACAACACATGAAAATTTGATCCAAGGGGGTGGGGGTGTCCGGGGGGGGAGGGGGTGGGGGTGTCTGGGGGGGTGTCCGGGGGGGGGGGGTGCCCAGGGGGTGGGGGTGCCCAGGGGGTGGGAGGGTGTCCAGGAGGGGGGTGTATAGGGGGGTGGGTGGGGGCTGTCCAGGGGGTGGTGGGGGGTCCAGTGGGTGGGTGGGGGGCTGTTCAGGGGTGGGGTGTGTCAAGGGGGGGTTGTCTAGGGGGGTGTTCAAGGTGGTAGGGGGTGTCCAGGGGGTGGGGGGTCAAGGAGGGGGGGTGTCCAAGGGTGTGGGGGGGGGGGGGCTGTCTAGGGGGTGGGGTGTCCAGGGGGTGGGAGGTTGTCCAGGGGGTGGGGGTGTCCAATGGGGTAGGGGGTGTTCATGGGGTGGGTGGGTGGGGGTGTGTGTGTGTGGGGGGGGGGGGTTGTCCATGGAGGGGGGTTGTACAGGGGGTGTGGTGTCCAAGGGGTGTGGTGTGTCCATGGGGTGTCTAGGGGGTGTGAGGGTTGTCTAACGGGGTGGGGGTGTCCAGGGGGTGGGGGGGGATGTCCAAGAGGGGGGTTGTACAGGGGGTGTGGAAATGTTATGTTTCCTTTATGCATGTTTTATGTGATACGATTATGTTATGGTTTATGATATGTTTAAACCTATTCATATGAGGAATGCATTGGACTTAATAAGTGACGGGTGGAGCCCGCTATAGCTCCTCGATGCATCGGCAGGTCTCATGAGACAAACTAGTGTCTTGGCACGAGGTCTTGACAAAATCTTATTTGTGGTCTTGGCACGAGGCCTTGACTACGTGGTTATGATAGTCTGGCATTATGCATTCCATCATTATGAAAGTGGTTATTGATATTGCATGTGATTATTCGACCAGTAGAATATCCATGTGAATAAGTAAATGACATTATCTCATTTTACTTTTGCCATATTATGTTGAAGTTCATGTTTAAAAGGCTTTTGTTTTAGTTATACATTGCCTTAAATGTTTATGTCTATTTATGAAAGCTTCCGCAATATTGTTATCCTTACTGAGCATCTGAGCTCACCCCTTTCAATGTTTTAATATTTTTCAGGATGTGAAGAAGTATTTTATGAATGACCTGCAGGGATAGTCTGAAGAGGATAGAAGTGTGGACTATGGAGACTTTGTTATTGTAGTTTTTCACTTTATGATGTAATGTAACGTTTACGAATGTATCTAGTGTTCCCAAGGCTACTAAACTAATCGGTCTTTCGAGACTTGATCTTTTGTGATCATGCCAATGTTACGAAGTAACGCACCGACTCTGGGTAGCTGGGGTCGGGGCGCTACATTTATCCTTGGTGGATCTGTGAGACCTTGAGGGTCTTGGGGTCCCTATTGAGTATCGTTATACTCACTCATGCACGGGCTATGCACACACCTTGTTGTGTTGGATGCAGACGACGGACAACGCTGACTGAGGCTGAGAGTACATGACTGGATGGTACCCGGAGGTGGACCTCACGACGAGTCGGTACACGGAGGAGACTGACGAACGTGGAGTGCTGAGGAGGTTATCTGTACCTACCCTTCAAGTAGGAATCCCGGAGGACGACCCAACATCTATTTTCCTTTAGTTGTACTTGTACTTCCAGTTCCTTGTTCTTTACAGTTGGACTTGTATTTCCGACCTCTTTTACTTTTCAGCACTCTTTTATTATACAGTTTACTTAGTGTTTTGTATCCAACTGTGTGCTCTGTTGTGTGCGTTTACTGGTTATAAAGGCAATGTCTTCCCAGTTTTAGGGAATTACGCCTTTGGTGCTAGTCGTCAACCCCTGACCTATAGAAGGCGGGTTTGGGGTAGTCACGACACGGGCCCCGAGGGACGGGTCGTGACATGTTTCCTATAACCACATTACATAATAGGGCATTTCATTAAATTACAAAGGAAACTTCATTTATAAAAGTTCAGATCATTACATCTACCCTTACGCAACTCATATAAAAAGGGAGTTACCTTTTCACATCTCCCAAAAACTAGTCTGTGTATTGGTAGAAGATAATTAGCTTCATGCATAAGGGTAAAAATTAAATTGAAGATTTTTAAATTTTTACTTAAGGGGCTTATAAATTAAAACCAAAACGGGGAGGTTTAGAACATTTAAAAGTTGATAATGTTACACAATGGTTGCAAGGAGCGCAACACATGCTAGGGTTAAGGAAGAAAATGTTTTCAAAGGGAAAGTTAGGTGATGTGGGTTTCTGTACAACCTTTATGGATGGAGCATGGAGAATTATATGTGGTTCCATGGTGGTGCCCAAAGGAGTGAAGGATGAAACATTGCACCTAACCAGAGTTTTAGAAGGTGCAACGCATGCTAGAAAAGTAACATCCACAATATTATGTCGTGAATGTCTTGGTCATATAAGAGAGAAAGGGACGAAAAACCTAGCAGCTAAAGAAATGCTGAAGGTCAGAAGCATGTAGCATGAAATATACAAAGAATGCATTCTTCAGAAGAAGTTAACGATTTTGTTCTGAATGGAAGGTATGCCTCATATGGATTAGATGTTAGTGTCGGTTCATATGGACGTCTCAAGACCAGGTCCTGTTCATTCTCATGGAGGTTCACTATACTATGTTATCTTCATCGATCATGAGACACTAATGGCATGGGTGGAAAAGGAGAATAGAATTAAACATAAAATATTAAAGTCTGACAATGGTGGGGAATATAGAAGCAGATAGTTTTGGAGCTTCTGCGAGTGGAAGTGTTGGAGTTGGTGCCCCAAAATCAATTGTGTCATACTGTGAACTTTAGATTACCTATGTATAATCAAAGAAGTGGGTATTGAATATGTTTCTTGTCACATTATAATTCACTCTTCTATGTTACATCTATGTGATAATGTCATTGGGTATCTGTTGCACTAATAAAATCATAACAGTTCTCTGTTATGATGACAAACTTGAGGTGCTATAATGATATTCATTAATCATAGTCTTGTGGTTGGATGAAACCATATGATATGACATAGATGGCACAAACCATCAGATGGTGGATTCTCATTGATGGATAATTTTTTATCTCATAAATTTCACATTTGGTAATCTCTAAGATGGAAGATTATGAGGACAGATCCGTTTGTAGAAATTCTACATGTTTCTGTGTCATTAGAATTTCTTTATTTGAATATGTAATGATCCTTAGACTTTATTACTATTATTAATATGTAACATGACTCACATACATAGATGTATTGACCATGATCATGTCATCATATGTTTGTGGGAAGTGAGATACACTGTATGCGTCATGAATGATATGTTATTAATGAATAAGTCAGAGGAGGATTTGTCTCTTCCATATCTAAGTAAACTGATATCTCAGCCATTTGATTGAAATAAAACCATCGAATTAAATTTCATGATCATGGTGTATGAACAAGTTTATTTCAGAAAATCAAAGAAAAACATATCGAGCATATGAGTTAATGACAAGAGTATACAACCAACTTAAGGAGATATCAAGACAAAGAGGTTGCATTGCATAGTATGTGTTCATATGTGGTTGTTATTATTGTGACATTAACCACTTTCTCTTGGGTGGTTTTATGTATTGTTAGACATTGATATTGGACTCCAGGTCACCTTGACTAATGACACTGAGGAATAAGTCTAGAGAGTTGCATAATTAGCATTTCCATTGATCTCGGTTAAATATTATTTTTCAGAGTGAAAAATAATATTAATCCATATTTTATTGATTACAAATATTAAATAAATATTTATTCTTAAAACAGTGAATATAATATTTATATATTTACTTATTGGATGAATAATATTTATTTAAATATTTATTCAGGGTTATGATACTGTCGTTGAACTATCAAAATATTTATTTTTTAGACCCGCACCGCAATGATAGAGCAAGGTCAAACCCAGAGGGAGAGTGAACTCAGAGTTTATTTATCTCAAACTAATGGAAGCGGTAAAGGGGTTCGGATATTCAATGAAGGAGTGTGGAGAATTAAAAGTGTAATGGTAACAATGTTAAAAGGCACAATTAGAGAGTTTGTAAATTAGTGATACTGCTGGTTTCTAAAGAAAGAAAGGTCGATCCAGCCTAAAAAATATACATCGTTCTAAATAAATGTATGATGCAGTGAACTGAGCCGGCACTGAGCAAGAAAACTATGTTGAGCGATGCCACTAGCAAATGAAGTAGACTCCTCAAATGCAGGACTGCCGGCAATGTAGAAGATAAAACAGTCTTCAGAATGAAAGACGGAATTGGATCGAGTCTTCATCTATTGATACTTTGACTCGATCTAAAAAGAAATCATTTTAGAGACCAGACAAATTTTGAAAAGAACAAAGCCATTCATCACAGTTGATTTTTTGAATGAGGAAAGAAAGAAAAAAGAGGTGCAAGAACATGAATTCCACGGTGAAAATTACACAGAAAACATGTTCAAGCCGGCAGCACTAACAACTCATAGAATTTAAGAAGCAGGACCAGATGAAGTAGAAATAAAATGAGGAAGAACTGCCCCCATAGTGTAGCTTAAAACCTATCCGGTCAGCCTCAACTCCCAATCGCTGTATGTTCTGGAGCTCCTCTCGGCCTCAAGGAGTCTTCTGTTAAGAGTTGGGGGTATCAAATTTCCATAATTCAAGAATGCCTGAAAGAGTTGCCTTTCTCCTCTTTTTCATCAACCGGTGCACCACCTTAATAAGTGCACACGTCATCTTCTGAGTTGTCAACACCCAACTGCTCTAGCACTTCGAACGTAACCCAACTACAGCAAACTCACCCTTGATTTGGCATCTTGCAAGACACAACACCCAACAGAATCACCCAGCTCGACCAAAACTACTCCTTTGAGACAATACATCAAACACCAGCAGCGCAACTCACATGGAAAGCTTGCAAACTCCAACCACTGCACCATAAGTACCCTAACTCAGTGCCTGCAACAAACTACAAACCAGCGGACACAAAAATCCATCTCCAACTTCAGTGGACCGACTCCAGAACAGTCACGAACCATGCCAGCAGCAAACGGACCAGCAGATCTACCCTTGAGTTACAAGGAATAACAGGAAAAAAAACCCGCACTTGGAGGTCCTCCAAATCACGCATGAAGCTACAGATTTAGAGTTACAAACAACTGTTGACGGACTTCGCAGATCAGCACTGTATGAAGCTCCGGCAACAGAGAATCAGTGTCACACCATCGCACCTCCTCTCGATTTCGGCTTCAGCTCCTTTCACTTCAGTCGGCTACAGCATATCTCCGCGCAAACTACAAATCTTCAATCAGTGAACCAGAGATTCCACCAGATGCATCCGGCAATGGAACCGTATGCTCGAACAGAGGACACCCAGTGCAGCGGCTGTGACTCCATTTAAAATCAGCTCAGCTACGGTCTACATCTTTCGACATTGATAGAACTGGCAACAGGCATGAGCTTCAAAGGCTAGGGATTGGGTGAAGCTTTTGTGAGAAGCTACGTGAAATGCCTTCGCTGGGAGAGTCGGATGGCCTTCTCTCACTCCTAGCAGATCGGACGGCCATCATCTCAGAAAGAGAAGATCGAACGACCAGAAAATTCTAACCCAGCCTCCATGTTCTCAATCCGCACAGCATACCTAATTGAAGCCCAAATTACCTAAAAATGGCAGCCACTTAAAATCCAAGTAAACAATATTTAACAGCTACTTTAAAAGAATTTCCAACATTAAAGCCACTAATCCACTTACAAATATTTAACCAAACCAATAGTTGAAATTCTGATAATATTTTCAATTTTTTTTAATTTCAACAACACTCAATTCAACAAACAATTTCGAGTGGACTCCACTACCATTGTTCAAGCCATAATAATAGAAAAGATTCATCTCACATGGAAGCTGACACTGAAATTGGCTAATTGTCTTGACATGCTTTCTTCTATGAGTTACATTATCACTTATACCTTTCGGGATGTCAATTATCTTGCTGATGATCTTGCAAATAGAGTAACTGAAGAGGGGTGTATCTGCTCTAACACTCTTCCTAGTGTCATGTTTCCCATCTTTCTATAGGACAAATGTAAAATCTCTTCATTCAAACTCTTGTAATCTTTCTTTGCTCTAAATAAAGAGCCTATGAGCTCATTTTTCTCAAAAAAAAAAATCAATATGAGACCATTTTCAAAAAATAATATACCCAGAATATGACACAAATGCTTGCATAAACTATATCAAATAAACATCTCATTAAATTTCACCACACGTGGAAAATTGTTTTTACTCAAGCAATCAATTCAACATTTTCAGTAAAAGCCTATTTATCTAAAAAAAATGAAATATTTGTAATGCCACTAGGAAATAATTTTCAAAAATATTTATCCCCGTGAAATATCTAAAGGAAAAAATGGTTGAATTCTTAAAAGAAATGAACTTGGAAAAAGTTTGTTTCTAGTTTGGTTAAAGATGATTGACATTGAAACATTGAAAGATGTTGAACCAACTTAACATTGCATTCAATTGTTCTTTGAATTTTTTCTTATCTTCCATGGTGAAGAGACACACATATATTAACATAAAAATAATTAGACACAACTGAATGGATGAGTCGGTTTAATAATTACAAGGGTTTATAATTAACTCATCCGACAGTTTCAGCTTAAAGAATAAAAACTCAACTTAGGATTGAGAGTGAATTTATTAGACAATTTGAATGCAAAGATGACTAGTTTAAATCTCAAGAAGGGAATCAAATTCAATAGAAAATGTAAAACATACATCCAAAATTTCAAAAAAGGAAAATATTTTTAATAGAGAAATTAAAAGATTATTCTAGATTGAATCCATGGTTGAATTAAAAAAAAATAATAATCTCTCAATGTGGAAAAACAATCTTCAATTTCATGTAATATTTACAACACTAAAAAATGAAAATTTAAGCTTGAAAACAATCAAAAATTTTAAACATTTGAGGGTATTTTGATGAGTTCTCAATGAAATACAGTTTGGCACCACTGCTGGAAATCTATGATATACCAATGGTTTTAAACCGTTGGTATAGGCTCGACAACCGTTGGTATAATATATACCAACAGTTGTCCAAACCGTTGGCTACTAAGCCGTGGGGATAGACATATCCCAACGGTTATTCATAAACTATTGGGGTATGTCATCTTACAACACATTATACCAATAGTTTTGTATAACCGTTGGTATAACTTTTTACCAACGGTTTTACACTATTGCAAAATAAGTCACTTTATATATTTACCAACAGCTTTCTGAACGGCTGGTAAATACTTTTACCAACAGTTTATGGAAACCGTTGGGGTATGTCATCTCATAGCATATTATACCAACAGTTTTCTATAACCGTTGGTATAACTTTTTACCAACGGTTTTACACCATTGCAATATAACTCACTTTATATATATACAAACGGTTTGATTAAACCGTTGGTATAGATTTGATTTTCACATCTATACCAACGGTTTTGAAACCGTTGGCATAGAGTTGCTACAACTCCAGCAGCAGGCAGTACTAGCCCCCCTTCTGCAATTACCTGCAATAATAACAAACCTATACAAAATTCAGAATTAATTACATCCAATTACTTGTGCAATTACCTTCAATTGTAATACTCTATACATAATTCAAAATAACACCAATGAAGACAAATATGATCTAAATAGTATTCTATCAGAATAACACCAATGTAATTGTAGTACACTATACAGAATTTAGAATAACACCAATACGCCCAACAAAATACACCACTGCAAACCAGAGCACCTCGAAAACAAACATCTCCATAAACACAACACTTGAAAATTTGATCCAAGGGGGTGGGGGTGGGGGGTGTCCGGGGGGGGGGGGGGTTGTCCACGGGGGTGGGGGTCTCCAGGGGGTGGGGGTGTCTAGGGGGGTGGGGGATGTCCACAGGGGTGGGGGTGTCTTGGGGGGTGTGGTGGTTGTCCATTGGGGTGGGGGTGTCCAGGGGGTGCAGGGTGTCTGGGGGGGGGGGGGGTCCAGGGGTGGGGGTGTCCAGGGGGGTGGGTGTCCATGGGGGTAGAGGTGTGGCGTGTCTAGGGGGTGGGGGTGTCCCAGGGGGGGGGGGTGTCCGGGGGGCTGTCCAAGGAGGTGGGGGTATCTAGGGGGTGTCTATGGGGGTGGGGGTGTCTGAGGGGGGGGGGACTGTCCAAGGGGGTCAGGTGTCCAGGGAGGGTGGGGGTGTCTAGGGGGTGGGGGTGTCCAGGGGGGTGTCCAGGGGGTTGGGGGGGGGGTGTCCAGGGGGGTAGGGGTGTCCAGGGGGGTGGGAGGGTGTCTAGGATGGGGGTGTCCAGGGGGGGTGGGTGGGGGTTTTCCAGGAGGTCCAGGGGGTGGGGTGTCTAGGGGGTGGGTGGGGGGCTGTCCAGGGGTGGGGTGTGTCCAGGGGGGTGGGGTGGGGGGTGGGTGGGGGTTTTCTAGGGGGGTCCAGGGGGTGGGGTGTCTAGGGGGTGGGTGGGGGGCTGTCTAGGGGTGGGGTGTGTCCAGGGGGGTGGGGTGGGGGTAGGGTGGGGGTGTTCACGATGGTAGGGGGTGTCCATGGGGGTTGGGGGTCCAGGAGGGGGGGGGGGGGTGTCCAGGGGTGTGGGGGGAGGGCTGTCTAGGGGGGTGAGGGGTGTCCAGGGGGGTGAGAGGTTGTCTAGGGGTAGGGGAGTCCAATGGGGTAGGGGGTGTCCAGGAGGTGGGTGGGGGGGGGGGGGGGGGGTTGTCTATGGGGTGGGGGGGGGGGGACTGTCCAGGGGGTGGGGTGTTTAGGGGGTGGTGGTTGTCCAAGGGGGTGGGGTGTGTCCAGGGGGTGTCTAGGGGGGGGTGTGGGGGCTGTCCAAGGGGGTGGGGGTGTCCAGGGGGTGGGGGGATGTCCAAGGGGTGGGGGTGTTCAGGGGGTGGGAGGGTTGTCTAGGGGGGCGGGGGGGTATCCAAGGGGGTGGGATGTCTAAGGCGGTGGGGGGAGGGCTGTCCATGGGGGTAAGGGTGGGTGTCCAGGGGGTGGGGGGTGTCCATGGGGGTGGGGTGTCCAGGGGGGGTGGGGGGTGTCCAGGGGGGCTGTTCAGGGGGGTAGGGGTGTCTAGGGGGGGTGTCAATGGGGGGCTATTCAGGGGATAGGGGGTGTCCAGGGGGTTGGGTGGGGGTGGGGCTGTACAAGGGGGTAGGGGGTGTCCAAGGGGGTTGGGGTGTCTAGGGGGGACTATCCAAGGGGGGGGGGGAGGGGGGGGGGGCTATCCAAGTGGGTGGGGGTGTCCAGGGGGGTGGGGGTGTCCAAGGGGTGGGAGTGTCCAGGGGAGGGTTGAATCAGTCACACATATATTCAGTCACATAAAATCATCAAGTCAAGTTTTATTATTTATAGATAAAGAAATAAAGATAATGTGACCTACCTAATCACACATATATTTAGGCACAACAAATCATCAAACAAAAAATGTTAGTAATATTGGTTAAAAATGTAATGGATCAATCTATCCCTCATCACCATCACTATCATCACCACCATCATCAGCCTCATCGTTATGCCCATCATCATCCCTGCCCTCCTCCTCTCCCTCGTACTCCGCCTCACCCTCCACCTCAACCTACTCCTCTCCCCCATCTTCCGCCTCAGAATCCTCCTCGCCCTCCACCTCCGCCTTGGCCTCCTCCTCTACATTGGTATTCTATTCACCATCGTCTCGACCACCATTGGAACTGCCACCTGGTGCAACATATATAGAATTCATCGACAACATATATTCATCAAAATCTGTGATGACCTCTGGTAGAAGTGTTGGACGTAAAACTTCCATCAGTTTCATAAATGCAGTGTTTTCCCTAGCAGTCCTTTCTACCGTCTCTATGACCCTTTTTCAGCCTGTTCTGCCTATGCCTTAACCTGCTAGAACACGGTGTCACTATAAATCATACCTGAGGATGGACAATACCTCATCAGGACTATACTCTTCCTAGGTTAGCAGCATACTCTGTCAGAGTGCTCATCTCCCAACACCTGATGTAAGTGATCATTTGAACCAAAATTGTCAGGTTCCTAGGCATCAAGGGCCTCTAAATAAGCATATTAAAAATATAAATAAGTTATTAAGTAACAAAATAGATATTAAATTTTGAAATCAACAAAGTCAAACTTACAATCTACTCCTAAGTCGGTTCGTTAACCACACTTCCATCTTTGTTCCTTTTACTCGAGCAAAACAGTTTTTCTCGAGGTACACGTCCTTCAATATTCAATGTTGGCCACTAAAATGACATTGAATATAGGAAACCATAATTAAAAATAGGTTACCAATAATTAATCTCATAACTAAAATTATATGACAACTTTAGAAATCAAATGAATTATAGAGGAAACAATAGAAATAGAAAGTCATAAAGAAAAATTATAAACAACTATCATACCATCTTCCTCTCATGATCTAGCATCATAGTATGTCCCAATGTGTGGAGGTATTTTTTAGCATCAATGTTATTTATTTATTTTTTATAATTCATAAATAAAATTCAATAATACAAAAGATAGTATTAATGAAAAACATGAAAATTTTCATTTAAATACCACAAATGTGATTAATACCTTAATCTGGATAGTCTTCCAATGAGTAATCATCTGCAAATACTATTCTATCAGACAATAATCTATGATTGGTACCACATATAACTCTATGACAACTCTATCATGCCATCCAATATACAAATCATTCTTATAGGATCTCCAAAGCTCACATAAATCCTTTAGATGTTCTAGTCGTGCACCCTCACCATCGGGAAAATTAAACCAAAGCTGACACAAAAATATTAATTAATATCAATATAAATATAATATATTTCATTAAATAAAATATATTTTTTACCCATATCTCTACCCAGGAATTATCCTTGACTTCATTTGGAAACTGTCTCCATGAGAGCGGGCTGATAGGAATGATGTTGAAGTATTTGTCATGCATCGCCAAAAAACTCTGACATTGATATCCTGTTTTTTCAATCATTTGACTGTATTCATTGTAGTCCACCATCAACTACGTGCAGTGGTTCCACACCACACGCATGCGTGTATGCCCCCACCCCCACCTTCTATTAGTATATGTATCTGTTATGAAAGAAAAACAAATATTTTATCAATACATGTTATAGTGAAAATAAATAATGGCATAAAAATTTGTTAGGGTTCTATACATACACCTGCAGTAGTCTGATCAATGGGCACCACTAGATATGTAGAAATTGAAGGAACACCATGTACAGGTGGAGTGGATCCCAATGTATGCTCCACAGGGACTAACTGTGGCAGATATGGAGTCGAAGAAGATGGAATATAGAAGATCAAGGAGGAGGAAGTAGAAGTGAAAGAAGATTACACATATGGATGGCCGAATGCTGGATGGGGAGTGAGAATCATCATTGGATATGGTAAAGACAGGTGAGGAGACTCAGAAGTAAAGGGTGGTAAAAACATGGGAGGCCTAAATATCCTGTGTGTCCCTAATGACACACCAATATCATAACGTGGGATAAATGGTATGTCAGTAGAAGGGTGAGGGTCTAATTGGGTATGCTGGCCAGATCACCTAGCTCTCGTACCACCCCCATCATACGAGCACCCTAAGTACTGGGACCACTACTAGGCTGGTCATAAAATATTTTTCTCCTAAAAGGTGGATCCTACAAAAATGTTTAAAAAAAATTAATCACATGACATTATATATTATTTAAATATATATATTTGAAATAAAATACTCACTACAGGCACTAGTGGTGGAACACCCATCTCAACAATGTGACAGTTGTTTTCCATCATCTTTTTCCATTGCATCGCTTCAATTGGTTTCATTTATTGCATTTTAAAACAAATATGGAAGTAATTAGAAAATAATAACTAATATTTAACCCAAAAAACAAAATATATGAGAGGGAATAGGGGGATTCATGGATAATTTAACTATCCATTGTTTTGGGTGATCTTGAATGAATATATAATGAATTAAATAAATCGTACAATATGTAATAAAGAAATTTAATTTTGAGTAGGATTATTATTTACTAAGTGTCACCAGTCTATTAAAATCATGGAACATTGATTCTGAGGCTTTATTTCACTCAACAACCAAGAGAGAGAGCATACTGAATTATGCCTCTAGAAAATTCCGCAAGGTATATATTATGAATTATTAAACCCTTAAGATAGTTGGAAATGATGATATAAACACATGAACAAGGATACAATATCTACCAGATTCATAAGGGGTAAATCACTTGTCGAAATTAAGGAAAATTTTAATTTTTTTAGCCCAGGTAGATGATGTGGGTTTCTATACATGTTTTGCAGAAAAAGACAAGCCATCATGTTCATTATCTGGTGAAATGTTAAAGGGAGGTCTTAGAGTTATACTAATTTTATACATGTTCAATATAGCATTGAAATGTTCACCAAGTTAGAAATGTTGGTTTTGTAGGTTTGAATATAGTTAAATTCTAAATTAGAAAATGAAATTCAAATAAAATTTCAACCTATAAACATTGAAAATTCACATAACAATAAAGTTAGATACAACATATTTGTAATCAATATTAAATAAATTTGAATAGTACCAACCTTAACAACCCAAGTCAAGATAAACCAAAATAATTGAGAACATGGATGAATGATTCTATATATTTCCCACCACAACTTCAGGTTCATAGTTAGCTCTGACAATTAATCTATTAGAGTCATCAAAATTAATAAATGGATTGTTTCTAATGGAAGTAGGGATGGTTTCAATTCGATCATCTCCATCATCAACAATATATCTTGGAATTACTTCAACAATGACACCAAATTCAGGTCACAGATGGTCTTTGACATAAAAAACTTGTTTCTCCATTGATGCAAATTCATATGGTTCATCAGTAGAAAGATTGTGAGTCATATAAATTATATGAAATCCATAATCATCAATAAATGTGCCCTACCATGTCATTGAATCAAACCACTAGCATTTCATCATCATGACTCATCCATGAGAGAAATAATACAATATTATTATTTTTTCAATGACTTCATAACAACCTATATTTTCAAATTGTGGTCAACTATCTGATATACTGGAATAAAAATCTATTGTGGAAATAACCATAACACCATCATATTGTGTTCTCGTGTTATTTTCTCGTTCAGTGATAATACATCTACACCCATTGATAACAATTGATTTACAGTCAAGAACCATAGTATTAGGGAAAAAAGCCAAAGATCTTATTTCCTCAGTGACAAAGTAGGAAGGAAAACTAAATACCTAAAATATAAATGAATATTAAACTTAATTAAATATTGATTTAATTATTTTAAATATTAATATTTTTATCTTCAATTTTAACCAAGCAGAAAACTCTTTGTTATGAAAAATCTTCCTCCTTCTCAAAGATAAAGAATGATGCTTTATATTTATCATTTATTTATGTTACATGTAGATAAAAACAGGAATAGTTTAACATATATATATATATATATATAAGATATAAATATTCAATTTACTTACCTGATGTAGTCATCGAACAAATCACAGTTGAATAGAACTGTGCGATGTGCCATCTCCCACTCTTCAAGGCTTAATGTTGTCAATGTATATAATCCAGAAATTCCTCCTCTTTGAGGAAGTGATGGAAAAATGGGTTCAGTTTTATCATACTATTCTTATTCATTTATCATTGGTCTGTTCATTCTTGCAGTAAGATTAGACAAATACATAGAACAAAAATCCGTACATTCTTGAGCCAAGTAACTGTTCACGATAGAACCTTCAGGATGATTCCTATTTAAGACAAAATACATTAATGTGTACATATTTACTTCAGTTGGATACATCCAACAAAAAGAAATAGGTCATCCAAGAAGTATTTCAGTTGGAATATGGAAAGTTAGATGCAACATGCATGTGAAAAATTATGGAGGAATTATTTTGTCTAACTCACACAAAATTAATGGGGAATCTGCCAATATTTTTTTCAAGAAAGTCTTGGAAAACTTCTTAGCACAAAGATCTCTAAACAAATTTCACAACCGAATAATATCCACCCTTACATTATTGGTCAAAAGATGACGAATTTCTATTTGAATCAAATCATAATGAAGGACTTGATAATCATGATTCTTCAAATATTTTAGCTTCAAATCTCTTCTGTTGACCCATTTATATATGTTTCTTGAATATCCATTAGGAACATTAATAGTCTCTTGTAATTCCAGAAATTGATTTTTTTTTCTGTAGGTTTCACCACATAAGAAGCACATGGAACTTTCCATTTATTTTCACTGATACACACAGAATGTGATTATGGTTTGATGCCCCAATCCACCAAGTTACACCGAGACTGTAAATCATCTTTTGTATTTACCTTAACATTTAGAAGAATCAGAAGCAACAATTCACATATATTCTATTCAATGTGAATTACGTCTAAGAAATGATGTAAGAAATTGGTTGACCAATAAGGAAAATCAAAGAAGATGACCCTCTTATTCCAATTGTAACAGGTTTCAATGGAAACATTCTTTCTCTTTCCTGATTTCATTTGACCCTTATATAATGAAAAATTGAAATATTTTAATTCATTAAGAACATCAGTTCCAGAAATATGTTGAGGTGGATCATCAGTCTCTATGGTATTGTCAAATCTTTGATGATTATTTATATATGGATGGTCCATTGGCAAGAATTGTTGATGTCCCATAAAACTGAAACTACAACGATGTTTTAGTCTTCTGGATCGTGTATTCTTCATAAAAATAGGACATGATAGTTTTCCCTTCATGCTCTATCCAGAAATCATTATATAAGTAGGAAAATCATTGAGCATCCACATTAGTGCAACACACATATGAAATATGTCTTTCAAAAATGCATCTTATGTGCACACACCCATATCCCAAAGAAGTTTCAAATCTTTTATTAAAGGTTTCATGTACACGTCTATATCATTGCTGGGATTATAAGAGACAAATATGAGTATACTCATGAATGTGAAATGTTTTTTCATACAAAACCATGGGGGAAAGCTATAAATTTGTATAAAAACCGACCATGTGTTGTGCGAAGTAAGCATCTGCCCAAACTGATTAAAACCGTCACATGAAAGACCCAACCTCACATTACGCACCTCATCTAAAAAACCAGGATATCGAGAATCAAATATCTACCATGAAAATCCATCTGTAGGGTGAACCAACTCATTATTAGTCTTCTTTGTCTCGGGATCATGCCATCACATTTTTATTGACATTTGATCAGGCATAAAAATATTCTAGAGTCTGGGGATCAATAGAAAGTGACACATTACTTTCTGTGTCACACGGGATGGTGTTCCATCAGCTTTTGGATTCCAGTGGGATGTACCACATTTTATGAAATCATTTCGTTCAACAGTTTCCTCCTAGAATAAATTGCAATCTTTCAGGAAAACATGAATTTTGTTTCTTGAAAATCCAAGTTCCTCAACTAACTTCCATGCCATATAGTGGTTTGAAAGAATATCTGCATCATCTAGAATTAATTACTTCAAGAAGTTAAGATTGTAATTGATGGAAGTATTAGAAATCCCATACATAGTTTTCCCATACAACAATCAGATTAAAAATTCCATCCTTTTCATTTTACCGTATTGTTGATGTACTGGAGTCGTGACATCATCATTCAATTTTTTCACCCTGAAAACATCATCATTTTAATTAGACACATCATGTGTTCTCATATCGATGTATTATTGGGTTGGAATCCTTTTTTTTCATGATGATGAATAAATGGAAACTGGTCATATAACAAATTCTCTAATCCATCCCTCTCATTTGGATCATCAGTAATTTTAGATTTCATTTTCTCCCCATTATGATACCACACATTGTAGTTTTCTTGAAAAAAATATTTGGTTATGTGGTAGATGACTTCTTCACAACTCAACCAAGGTCTTACAACACAATTGTAACATGGGAAGTGTATGTGACCACCATATAAAGCATTATGAAATGCAAAATCTAAAAATTTCTCCAATTTTTTTTAAAAATAGCTTGAGATCTGATTGGTTTCATACATCCAACTTCTATCCATTATGTAAAAAATTGTTATAAGTAATTTCGTCAAAATTGATTCAATAAGATTGATGTTTCATCCAAAATATATTTAAGTAAATGAGAATTGTTCACTTTATATTAAACCATAACTGATAGACTACTCTATATAAGAATTATAATATAAAAGAATAAAAAATACTATATTTATAACAAAATATATTTGAAGAACTATAAATGAGTGTAAACGATCATTTACACTTGTGGAGAAGAATTATTCAAGAGTTGAGTAAATTTTAGATCGAAGACATTTTATATTTTAGTAGATTATTTGAGTGATATTCATAATATATATTCTGAATAAATGGGAAATATAATCTAAAAATGATGGTAAAAAAGTTCCTCAGGGATTGAAACATCATGGTAATACATGTGGATCATGATCTAAGAAAGATTAAATGGAACTAAGAGGAGTTTGATGTCATAAGATGGAGGTTCCACAAGGAAAAGAAGCATGATTACATGTACATGGAGATTTCGAATGATGAAATTGAAATTTATTTTCCAAATGGGATAATATATCCCCATTTTAGATATCTATAAAGGAAGGGGTTCCTAGTTGATGTAGTGAACTATTCATAGATTGATACCTTATTATTAAAATAATGTGAAGATATACTAATTCAGTTACGTGTGCTTAAATTTGAGGTGAAACGTGTTTTGGAATTTTTTTCATTTATCACAAACAAGAGGACACCATGGACCTGATAGAACATTTTTCAAGATATTAAAAAGTGAATTATTTTCATCAAAGATGAATAATGTGTAAAGGGAGTTTTTTAAATAAGTTATTGATGCTAAAAAATGGAAATATTTTGAAAAGTTTTTAGATTTCACCCAATACCCAAAGTCGATGTATTCATTGTGTGGGGGTGTCCAGGGGGTGGGGGTCCAAGGGGGTGGGACTGTCCAGGGGGTGGGGGGTGTCCAGCGGGGTGGGGGTGTCCATGGGGTGGGGGTGTCCAAGGGGGTGGGGGGGGATGTCCAGGGGTGGGGGGTGTCCATGGGTGTGGGGGTGTCCAAGGGGGTGGGTGGGGGGGTGTCCAGGGGGGTGGGGGTGTCCAAGGGGGTGGGGGTGTCTAGGGGGTGGGGTGGTGTCCGGGGGGGGGGTGTCCAGTGGGGGTGGTTTCAAGGGGGGTTGTCTAGGGGGTGTGGGGGGGGGGGGTGTCCAGGGGGTGGGGACTATACAAGGGGTGGGGGTGTCCAAGGGGTGGGGTGGTGTCTAGGGGGGGTGGTGTCTAGGAGGGTGGGGGGGGGGGCTGTCCAAGGGGGTGGGGGTGTCCATGGGTGGGGGTGTTCAGGGGGTGGGGTGGTGTCCAGGGGGGGGGGTGTCTAGGGGGTGGGGTGGTGTCCAGGGGGCTGTCCAAGGGGGTGGGGGTGTCCAGGGGTGGGGGGCTATCCAGGGGGGCTGTCCTTGGGGGTGGGTGGGTGGGTGGGGGGTCCAGGGGGGGTCCAGTGGGTGGGGGTATCCATGGGATGGGGTGGAGGGGGGGGGCTATATAAGAGGGTGGGGGTGTCCAGGGTGTGTGTGTGTGGGGGGGGGGGGATGTCCACGGGATGGGGGTGGGGGTGTCCAGGGTGTGGGGGTTTCCAGGGGGTTGGGGGGGGGTGTCGGGGGGGGGGGGGGGTGTCTATGGGGGGTGAGGGGTGTCTAGGGGGGATGATTTGAATGATTCACATGATCTTTAAAATCCATAAAGAAGTATCATTTATTATTGATACACATAAACTATCAATATATCCCTTAATACTACAATGTTATCATAAATTTAGCAAGGTTACCTTCCCTTTCACTGTAAATATCTTCTAGATTCTATATTGATTGTTGGATATTCACCTAGATTGACACTCTATTCAATTGAATGGGGAAAGATTAATATTCTATAGATCCATTATTTTCTTATGGATAGATATGGATTATTTATCCCTAATTAAGAATGTGGTTCCATAGATAGTGCTATTAAATTTATTTTCTATCCACTCTATTCATATTATTAATGCAATGGACAGCCCCCCCCCCCACCTGGACACCCCCACCCCACCTGGATTTCCCCCCCTGACAGCCCCCTCCCCACCCCACCTGGATAACCCACCCCCTCCCTGGACAACCCACCCCCACCTGGACAGCCCCCACCCCACCTAGACAGCCCACCCTCCCTCCCTGGATAGCCCACACCCCCTCCCAAACTACACACCCCCTCCCCACCTACACAACCATGCCCCCACTCCACCTAGACAGCCCACCCCTCCCTACATATCCCACACCCCCACCTCTCCCTAGACATCCATCCCACCTGGACAACCCACCCCTCCCTAGATAGCCCACACCCCCACCTCGCCCTGGACATCCCACACCCTCTTCATATAATCATGATTCCTAAATTATTTCAAGTAATTTAAATTAAAAGGATAGAAATAATTATACATTTATTCACTTTTACCATCACAAGGGTATCAAAATAATAAATTTGAATCATTCCCATCATGAACCATCTTTTTATGATTAACTTTAATACTTTAAACAAGTACAAATCCATAAAAGTAATAAATGAATCCTCAAGTGTTAAAATACACCCATTGCACCAATGAAATTTATTTACATCATCAGAGAACATCCCAAAATAGGGTCATAGAATCCAATCCCTATCCAATTGTAGCATTAATTCAATCCTATTATAGATGATTCAGAATACTGTTGGTGTAAACCATGAATATCATACATATAAATCACAACACACCTAATTGTAAACATGCCTCCAAATATCATTTTTAGATCATATTTTATCTTCCACTCTAAATATTATAAATTAATTCTAAAAAACACACACCTAATTGTAAACACACATCCTAATAAATCATCAAGAACCAAAATTATTGATCAAAACATTAAACAAAAAATAACCCCTAGTTTTAAATCAATCCAAATGAAAAAAGGTAAAAAAATTATAACTCAGTTAGAACTTACCAATTTGAAATTGATGTTGAATCAAGGCTGGATTTCAAAGAATAGGGGAGCAGTAAATCAAAACAAAAAACAAAAAACAACCTTGTCTTTAAATAAATCTGAATGAATAATAGAGGCAGAACATAAAACTAAGTTAAAACTTACATATTGGAAGTGGAAGAATAAAAAATTGATTGTTGGTAAGAGTTTTCTCATGGGAAGAATTGGGAAGAAGGGTTTGCACGGGAGGGAAGAATAGGAGATCTGGTTTAGGGCACAATGTGGGTGAATCAGAGGATCCGTATATGCAACATTCTATCCCAACTATTAATTAAAACCGTTGGAAAAAATGTGGTATCCCAACGGTTATATGAAACCATTGTAAAAAATGACTCTAATAAGGCCTATCCCAACGGTTTTTCAAACCGTTGGGAAAACCCTTCCTTAAAAACCAAAATGCCAACGGTTTACAACAAACTGTTGGAATTAGTGACCTTTCCCAACAGTCTATATAAACCATTAGGATAAGAGCATTGATACAATAGGGGTTTCCACTAGTTCATAGAGAAGGACCCCCCACTTAAAATACAACACAGTATCAATGATGGATTCTATGATAGATAATTCACTACGAAAGTTTATGTTTAAGATGGATTGAAATTCAGTAGTGATAGACATATGAAAAGGGTCACAAAAAATCTTAAAAACAACAACATGCATTCAAAAAATTTCCACTCATTACACTAACTCTAAGCAAGTAAAACTGTTTTTCGTAATCATTCAAAAAAATATGATAGTGTACATTCATTTTTTCTTAAAATCACACACAAATATTTAAATAAACAAGATTGAAGAATGTTACAATTTTTTTTTCTGAATACACAATAGTTGAAAACATCAAAAAACACATGTTTTAGCAGCAACAAAAATACACAAATTAAAAAGTAAAAGAAGTTTTTAAATTATTTCAAAAATGGTATTCGATTAATCATAGATTAGGTTATGCATTTTTCAAGGCATTGAAAACCTAAAAATCATCATGGAAAACAACAATTCAGATTGATGGTTCACATTTAGAATAATGAAGTGATTTTAAAATAGTTTAAAAAATAATTTCAAAGGTAGAATGCAGCAATTTAGGGAGATAAAAAATCCAAAATAGAACGAGAGAGAAAATAAAACTCCCTTGAATTAAATCTTTAGTCATCTATTAGTCAGCTCAAGTAAGTCTTAAAAAAATTAAGTCTTTTCTCTATAGAATCTGAAATTATACTCTTGTAGGGAAGGTGAAACAAGTTCAACTTCATTGAGAGACACTAGGGAGATTGAAAATTGTAGTGCCAATTTTTCCAAGTTCTGCAATAAAAGTTTGATGCCCTCTTATTGTAGATGAACCATCCACCCCTATGATAACCCATTCCATTTATGAACTTTATTTGATGATTTATTACGAAAGATACACATAACACAATCCCAAAAGATTGAGAGGCCTAGTGTCATTGGGTAATTAGATATACATTAAAATAACTTGAAACCAGGATATAATGGAATTATTTAAAAACTACATAATATTCCATTAAAATTCCATTGATATTTTAAAACTGCACTAGATAACCTGGAAACTTACATAAGAAAATGGTGAGTTATAAAGCCCTGTAAGAGAATAATTAAACCATAGCACGATGAAAGTAATACATGTGATTCAAAGGGAATATCATGGTGACAAAAAAGGGTGAGAATAAAAAACATGAACAGTGAAGCATGACATTAGATGATAACATTAACGAATCATAGGACTGTGAAAATAATATGAAACATAATATAATAAGCATAAGTCAAGGCTAACAGCTGATACATCATAACATAGTGTTCTTAGGTTAACTTCTCGTGCACCATACATTGCATCCCATGAGATAAAAACATTACCCAATGTATTGGAGGGATATATAATTTTGAGACCATCCATCACATTCATATCATGTACAAAAATTTGTGTGCCCATAGATCATACAACATAAGAATGTCTTTTATATCTTTTAATACCATGATTAAGGAGTGTGGGTTACATGAATGGATGTGCCCAATGAAAAAAGGATAGTTGAATCAAGTAGGATTCCCTTGAGTGGAAATGGGGATGGGTATTCACAACACAAAAGTTTGGCATGGAAAATCATGAGATAATTTTGGCAGCATAACAGGTGCACATAAAGGTTTATAGAAGGGATCAATGAGAGTGAAAGTGATGGGTTTCATATTTATGATCATATATAGTCGAAGACAACTAAAAAACATAGATGATCTATCTTAGATAATTAACAGGTAAATTTAAACTATAAAACAAAGTTCTTAGAAATAAAAAACGACAACTTCCATTTCCCTTCCATAGAGTGTCTGATGAAGATCATTAGGTATAGTGAATATAAGAACCATGCCTCTGAGGGATTACACAAGCCAATGGATTCACGATCATATCATGAGGATAAATGAAATTTGAAGGGGTATTAGCACCTTATAAAATGATATAAATAGAGTTATGGGAGGAGGATAGATTCTAGTATAAGCTCATATACATAAAACACTCAAGAAGATAGGATTTCATCTTTTTATATAGCTAAATACCTAGGAATACCAAATACCTAACACATCCCATGTGTTACAATCCATTGGGTATCTATTTATTGAATTCATTTCGAAAAATAAATACAAAGTAATTAATCAATTCATAATGTATTTGTAACTGATGAATAACCTGTCTGAGAGAAATAAATAATATATATATAAAGTAAATATTTATTATATTCATGCATCACATGCATGAAAAATACATGAATGGATTTCATATATTAAATGTAATCTATATTTATAATATCACACACACACACACAAGTATATACATATCATGCATCTTATGCATGAAAATTATACTAAACTTCCAACAATCTCCCACTTACAGTAAAATCTCATAAGTAATTTATGTAAAACTACACAACTTTTTGTAAATCCATCCAAAATATTTTAGATATGGGTTTTCATCAAACTATATTTATTTTGAATAAAAACTTTGTCCAAAAATTTATCCTTATCCAAGGGACTAACAATGTGAATCTACATGCCTTTGCAATATTGAAAACAACTATGAAATTTCAATTTCATAGATATAAGAAAAGAGCAGCCTATAGAAAAGCATAAGTGATACTCAAGATACTAAGGGGTCTGCTGTGATCTCTATCAAACATACTCATATCTATGTATGAAAATGTCCACCAAAAGATGTATCATATATATATCATATGTATCCTATATAATACATTTTTCCATGACATCAAGTGACCACTAGATATAAAACATGCCAATCTAGTATTGGCCTCTCATAATTTCTTGATTCTAAAAAAAGACTAAGAAAGGGGATGAATACATCACATGTCATTCATCTATCTAATAAGCACATCACATGTAACTTATCCAAGTAGTTGAGAACATAATATGTGAAACAACTAAGCATGATCATGCATTTCTTTAGTTTAATCCAATCAAGGGATAGATGTCTTTTATTTTCATACAAATGAAAAAATCTCATCACAGTTGCACTTCAACAGACAACATAATCAACAACATACCCAACCACCCCCTAATTATCTAATTTCATATATTTAATTGTGTAAGTAGGGTATAAAAGTATAGATTTTCTCATGCCAGGTATCTCGCTAACCTCTGGTAAGAAGTTTTTTATAATAATAATACACCCCTAAGTACATCTATGACTGTATGACATTCCTTAAGATATACTTTAGTGGATCTATCCAAGTAATAAGTCTCTACATATTACCTCAAGAATTTATTCTCTATATATCATATACAAACCTTTATAATGGATAAAGAAATCTATTTAATCTAACATTTACATCTCATCACAACCCATTATAATCCATGATGATTATTGGTTAGGGACAAATTAATGTTTTTAATTTTAGGGGATGTTTATCATTTGACCATCCATGTAAAATAAAGTTGTAGCACACATGAATGAATGATAAATGGAGATTTACTTTATTATAAATAAATGTCATGTTTACAACCATTGCAACCAATATATTAAGATATTTTTTAAATATTCCATATTATTGTTATAAAAACGATTTTTTTAAAAATTACATCCAAATGTAATTCCTGTTACATCCTTATGTGACCATCTAATAAAATACTCCCATTAAAATTTTTGTGAGTAACACTTATGAACCAATTTGGATTAAATAATTGTGACTTAGGAATTACATTACTTAAGTTCAACTTTTTTAACTTATATTCAAACCCTTTAACTTCATAACATCAAATGTTATGATGTTATCTTATACTATATACTTAGAACTCTTTCTAAGTAGACCATCACCATCCTTAGAACCATTTCCATTAAATAATGTAACTATTTACATTATCACTTTACCAACATATCCTAATATTTTTTAGGATACCAAGAAATATAATTTGTGTAATGTATGGTATAAACTTTTAGGGAATAGTGATGTTAACTTTTTAGGGTAAATAAATGTAATTATTTATATTTTTATTTACCATCACATATCCTAAACTTCTTTTGGATATTAACTGATGAATTAATCTAATCTTAGACTGGTAAAATATTATAGTTAACAATGGTATTCAATTTCCTATAGTAACTAAATGTAACTATTTACATTTTTACTAACTGTTACATAACTTAAATATTTAGGATATTAAGTGAAAAACCATTCAAAATTGGATTGGTACAATCATATATTTGTTAACTTTGAACTTCTCTAAGTCCAAACATAATCTCACTAGCTTCTTAGAGATCATATTCTCTTTTCAATATCTTTATATGATACACAAACACTTTTATGTTATTAAATAACATTTATTTCTTTTAGTAGGAATATTAAGAAAATAAACTATGTTTTACATATCACATATGGTATTCTATGTGTTTTAATTTTTTTTTATTTGAAAATAATTCTTTATTAAAATATACCACTGATGGGTGATAGGAACAAATTCACACATATTTTAAAAAATATTTGGATAAACACTTATATCCATATCATCTTCTTTGATCATGTTATAGAAATATATTAATCATAAACCATGTGTATAAAATTAATCAACTCATACTTTTTCACAATAAATATTTGTAATTGAACAACTTATTTTATCATATGAGAGAAATAAGACGAGGACACACATCTTTTACTTAGATCCAATTAATCTTGATAAATACATTTACATTCAAATTTATAATTTATAAACTGTTTACTCCATCACTTGAATGAAAACTATATGATATTTCAATTCTTCCATTTATTTTAAACTACTTTATATTTACAACACTTCATAAAATTTACATTCGGTATCACATATCCTTCAAAATTGAAGAATTTATTTCCATAAAATCCATACCTAACATGGAAATTCAATTTAGTTTCCAAACCCCTTTAGGTATTCAAGATACTCCCATCATATTAAATCATAAATCCTTCGTGATAACACCATTAGGTGTTGAATAATCTTAACCAGACTCTTAGATTTTTTATTTTAATTTTTCAAAAAAGTTTTCTTCTTCTTATTTTAAATTTCACCAACTTATACTATCTGTATAGTACTAGGACTCAGACATCATAAGACCATTTCATCCATTTTCAACACTTTGATAATATCTGGTAAAATTTTATTGAATTAGTCCTTGTTTCTAAAAAATTTCAATAAATGAAAATATAATTAATTCCTTAACCAGAATAATACTTATAGGAATTATCCAGCCTCTCCAATGATATTAAATGACATTTAATATCATTGACATAACAATTCATTTTGATTATATGAGACTATAATTCCTTAGGTCATTTAGAATATAGTATATATAAATCCCTAACAGAATAATTCCATGCTTCCATAATCATTTTGATTTTCTTATTTAACGACTTAGATAATTGGTTTCTTTGGAAGGAATTGTTCTAAAACATAGAATATTTATATTTCCCAAGAACTGTTATTAAGATACCAATCTTAAGAGTTTCTTACTTTAATCTTCTCATTTTAAGGATTAATATAATGTTTGATTGATGACGATGATGTATTTATCTACAATAGATCTTTTATCAGATTAATATCATGTGTAATATCTTTTCATCATAGAATTTTAATGAAATTTCTCCCACTAAAACTGATGACACCGTACATCATATCCATCTGGTGATCCATAATCTATATTATACTAATAAATGACCCTGTTATGACATGAAACTCACTACTTTAGTTATTTAGGTAGGGATTCATCCCAATAATAATAGTTATGATTCATGGATAGTTGAGTGGATAAATCTTTATCTAAATCCATTGTATAGATTCAATCAACTATATTCTTTTGGTATCCCAACCATTTAGGTTTCCAAGCTAAGTGAAACCCAAAGCACATGTACAAAACAAGCTAACAAAAGACAATCTAGGGTAACCCCACTATGGTGTGAAACTACACATTAAAAAACCCAAGTCACTCATAGAAATTTATTTAATTAATTATAAACAATTTATAATTAGTTAATTAATTAAGTCCTTATAAATTAAAATATCCCAAAAATACCTTTTATTATGATTTGTAATCATTTTAAAAACCATAAAAATCATTAAATATGTTAAAAAAATCTTAATAGATTTTTATTTACACTTACATAGCTCTCTTATCCTGCATATGGGTATCCAATTATTATACTTAAAAATATTCTCTTTATAAGGGTAACTGATGTTTTTTATATCCCAGTAAAGGTAACTTAAATATTATCTTTATGCATCCCGATTAAACACTAATGCGTAAATATAATACATAGACTATCTTTAAGAAACTCTTGTAAAGGTAATACAAAGATTACATTTATGTAGATTCCTCATGTAAATGTATTACCTTTACACAACACCTTTATGTAAAATTACTACCAATATTTCATACGTTGCGTAAAGGTAAACATCATGGACTTTTATGAAACTTTAATACCTTTACGTATAAGGGTAAAGTGTTGATGAACCTTACATAAACCCTTTTGCATAAGGATATTACCTTTATGCAATATATTTCTTTAAAGTTAACAATATGGTTACCCTTACACAGACCTTCAACATAATGGAATCATATACGGGTAACTGCATATCTACATTTATACAACGGTTCATATAAGGGTAATAAAAAATCTATCTTTACGTAGATAACATGTGTAATGGTAAATCAAATTTACCTTTATGCAGCTCACAAAAGGGTCTAAAACCTCCTACAGTTTTATAAAAACATTTATTTTAATTTTATTTGAAAACCAGTTAATCAAACATGTTTAAAATATGAATAAATATTCCTTTGATGCCACTGATAGGTGGTAGAATCTCTATTCCACATATGAACACATAAAACATGGAATCCATATAAACCTATCAAATGAATCCATTTCCCCATATATTTGGTAATGCAACTCTTTTTATCATAATGGATCTCCTAGATGAATAGACACATTGAAGGTTCCGAGCATAGAAAAAGTGTGTGATGGGTCGTGCCCAACATTGATTTTTGTTATGATTGATGACCAATCTGAGACTTAAACAAGGATAAATTCTGTGATCAATATAATAGAATCAAATAATATAGAAAATGGATAATATATTGTAACTAGAGTGTATGATCCAAGGTAGATTCCCTCTAGCGATGATCCACACATGTTCCCTAAATCTCTGAACATCACCGTAGGAATCTACGGGTTCTAGCAAAACAGATCCTATCGCTTGCATCATTCACCTTTGATCGCCTCAAGAATTGGTCTCAAAATATTCTATTTGATCTCCCTTGAATCAATAGTGGAATGTGGATGAATATCTCTCTCAATTCTTGGGATAGTTCTTAGAGAAGGGAGCTCTCTAGGGCTTTGAGAGGATTCTCTTGATTGATTGTGTACAAAAAAAATTGAATTGGCTCTCTTGAAAAATAAGATAAATGAGTTTATATACCTCTAAGGTTAGAAATAAATAATTTCAAAAGTTCCCTTTATTATTTATTTAATCCCTGTAGAACCCCATGTCTATAATAATAATAATAATAATATTATTATTATTTCTCTACATGCATTAAAATCGCAGATTGAAAATAAAATACTATCTAATAAAATAATATTAAATATATATTATTCCTCAGTAAATATATAAACTCGGTCTGCCATTCTTCAACAATATTTATCAGGCCTTGAATAGTCACTATTTATTTAATAAATAAAGACCACTTAATTATTCACTAATAAATAAATAAATATTATATTTATTAAATAATAAATAAATATTTATTAAATATTATGCTCACATAATATTCTCTCAAATAATTGGTGAAGGAATATATAAAATCAATAAAACATGAATAATTATTAAACCATGCGTGGAAATAATATTTATTCAACTTGTTAAATAATAAATAATAATATATTATTTAACTGATATTTTGGATACACTTAGTGTATGACCCTATATGCCTCTTTCTTAGAGGCATTAGACGAAGAAACCTAAAGTTCAAGGATAGAATCTAGCTACATACCAAGACACCCATAGAGAAAGAAGTTAATGTCTCAATGACATAATACCTCATACGAATGCTTACTATGTAATATAATCCTTTTATCATGATATCTCTACTCAAGAAGGTTTCATGCTAGTGCCATCAGCCTATATGCTTGATGTATCTTTTTTGACTTTTTAGAAATTGATCTTTCCTATAGAGAACCGCAGATGTGGATTTATTTAGGGTATATCATTTAAATTAAAGTAAATGAGATATCAATTTCTATTAAATAAAAGAAGGGAAAAATACTTTCTCTCATTATTCATTAATAAAATATTGCTCATGACCCGCCCAACATATCCTACATCACCGTGAACATATGTCCTCACAATTTTCATAAATACATCAAAGTACACAACTTATATTAATTATTAATAATAACCTTAATGTCTAATTACAAACAAAAACATCCTCATATAGGAATATCCAATGAAACATAAATGTGGATTTCCTACTGGCAGATCTTGTTCTCATAATATCCTACACTGAATATTACCAAGGGTGCACACAATGAGAAGAAAACTCAAAGTCCTATGAGTATCCACCCCTGATATCCTGAATCATTTGTGTCCCTAAAATGATTTAATTTGGATATATAACATATATTTAAGAATACTATCATAGAAATTCCAGGTTCTCATCATAACTGAGAACTTATATGACCTTTCAGTGCGACAAATACTTTTAGGAAATTATCACATACTATTTCACACATAAGAAAAATCATTATTTTATAAGAAGTTTATTAATATTCAAAAAAATTAATATAGGATATCATAAAGTACAAAAAAGTTGGTTATAGGGCACAAACTCCAACAAACACCCACTTTCACTAGAGAAAACTGCGAACAACCTTCAATCCCCTAGATCTCACATGATAATCTTGCTTCTAATGAGATAAGCCTTTATTCAAGGGGTCTACCACATTTTCTTCTATAGAAACTATACATGATGTAACTCAACCCCCTATAAAAAATCCCTCAAGAGGTGATACTTATAGAGTATGTGATTTTTCTGTTGAGGTGACCTTGAATATTTTTCAAGATTCACTACTACTATATTATCACAATATAATGTGATAGGGTATTTATTTTTAGGTACCACATCAAGCTCATGGAAAACCATTAATATCCAAATAGTTTACTTGGCTACATCAGAAGCCTCTATATACTTGGACTCCACTGTAGAATTTTCAACAACTAGATGCTCTAAAATCTTCCAGCCCAAAGCTCCTTTGTTGAGATATAAAACCTATCCTAAAAATGAATTAAAATCATTCTAATGTAATTGAAAACTATCATAAATATAACACATAATGACTAAATCTCCATATACTCCATACACCAGGAACACATCTTTTGTTCTTCACAGATATTTGAGGATATCCTTAACTTCAGACCAAAGTTTTTCTCTTAGGTCAGCTTGATATCTTCCTACCATGCTCAATGAATATGAAACATCAAGTCTAGTACATAACATGGAATGCATGATTGATCCTATCGTTGAAGCGTATGAGATATTACTCATTCTCTTTTTTCCCTGTTGTACATGAGGACACAATTTCTTAGAAAGATGTATACCACATGACATTAGAACCAACCCCCTCTTGGATATTTTCATAGTAAATATATTTAGTATATGGTCAATGTATATACTTTTACTAAGTCCAAATAGCCTCTTTGATCTATCATGAATGATCTTGATCTCTAGAATAAAGGCCACTTCACCTAAAACCTTTATGGAGAAACACTTGTTTAACGAGTCCTTAACTGACCATAAAATAGGTATTTCATTTCCAATAAGTAATATGTCATCAAAATATATTAATAGGATAAAGACAAAATTTCCACTAAACCTCTTGTAAAAATGTGGCTCACATTCATTCTTAATGAAACAAAATTATTTTATAACTTCATTAAATCAAATGTTCAATAACCTAGATGCTTTTTTAAATCCATAAATGTATATTTATAACTCAAAAATCCTTTTGGCATCACATGGAGTCACAAAACAATCTAGTTGTGTCATATAGATATGGTTCTAAAGGTTACCATTAAGGAATGTGGTTTTGACATCCATATACCAAATCTCATAATCATGGTAAGATGTTATTGAAAGTATAAATCTGATGGAATTAAACATGGAAACTAGTGAAAAGGTTTCATTGTAGTCAATTACTTGATGTTGTTTAATACCATTAGCCACTATCCTTGATTTACATGTATTTAATTTACCTTCCATGTCTAGTTTTTTCTTGAATACCCATTTCCACCCTACAGGGTTTACATCAACTAGAACATTGACTAGAACCCAAACATGGTTCTGATATATGGAATTCATTTCAGAATTCATGGATTCTTTCCATATTATAGCTTCTGATCTATTTAATTACACTTTGTCTAAGATAAGTTCATCATTGTTGACTAATAACGAGTCACCATCTTTAGTGACTAAAAACCGTATCTCTCTAGTTCTCTTACCTCTCTTGCGATCTTACACAATACTTGTGTTTTAGGAACTAATTCTTCCACAGGGACCTATGGAACCTATTCATGTACCAACTCTTGTGTATCTTGAGAATCAAATTCATAAAAGACGATCTTTCTCTAACTATACTTTTTTAGGATTTACTCCATCTCAAGAAATTCATGTTGTCTGAAGACATTCACTTTCTTATCTTTGGGGTTCTATAGGTAGTATCCCTTGGTTTCCTTAAGATACACTGTAAAGAAACAATTTGTTCCCCAGGGTGATAGTTTGTTTCCTGATAAGGAATTAAAAAATTCCTCACAACCCCATACATGTGTACGTGACAAAACAAGTTTCTTTCCACTTCATAAATCAAAGGGAATCCCATTTTATTATTTAGTTGGTACTCAATTTAATGTGTATACCATAGTTTGTAATGAATATCTCCAAAAGGATAATAGAATAAATTCATAACTCATCATATACTTTACCAAGTCTAATAATGTACATTTCCTCCATTCACTAACACCATTCCACTTTGGTTTTTAAGGTGGAGTGAGTTGAGATATAATCCAAAACTACCTTAGAATGTCGATAAAATCTTGGTCAACATATTAACCATCTATGTCGGATCAAACTTTATTTATCATATTTACAAGTTGATAATCTACTTTATTCTCAAATTTCTTGAATTTCTTATAAGAATTGGACTTATACCTTATTAATTAGACATAACCATATCTACTCAAGTCATTAGTAAAAATATGAAGCAGGAATAACCACCTATAGCTTCTAATATAAATGGTCCACACACATTAGTGTACGCCAATACTATAATCCCTATGTACATTTCACCCTATCCACTGAATGGATTTTTGGTCATTTTTTCTTGTAAACAAGCATGACATCTTTCAGGTGGTTTTAGCTCAGACGAGTCTAGATAACCATATTGAAAAATATTTTCAAATAATTATTGTTTACCTAACCAAGATGGTGATTCCATAGTTGGGTGTTATATGAGTCATGTGAACATGATTCATTATCAATTTACAATACTTTATTTTCATAATTTAATACATAAAGACCATTATTTAAATGTATTATACCATAACATATGTTTTCTTTATAAAAGAAACAAATTTTATTTTAAAACATCAAAATAAAACCATATGCATCTAGGCATGACACAAAAATTACATTCTTGGTAATAGTTGTTACATAATAAAAAAATATTAAAACTAATATAATTTCTATTAGTAATTAAAGGTTGTAGTCACCAATGTCTAGAGAAGACACCCTCACACCATTGGTACCTCAAAAATCCACCTATCCTATGACGATATTATATAATCTACTTGGTTCCTACATTTGGATATATATGTGATCACCACAAGCTATATATAATAACCAATGTGTAAATATTGAAATATTAAACTCAATAAAAAATCCACCTTTAGCTTCCCATTTCTTTTGGGTGCAATTCTTCTTATAGTGGTCGTTCTTGCCACATGAAAAACATATTACATCCATTTCCTTTACCTGCCTCTTGATCTTCCTCTTCATAGAATGATGATGATCAGGAGATTTAGACTTTTTATTATTTTTGGGACCCTTCTCTATGTTATTACTTTTCTTATTCACCATAAGGACCGTGGTTTTATCACTCCCCATGTCCTTATCCACTTGAAAAATAAAATTTAGAAGTTCTGAAAGTCTATTGTCAATATTTATCATATTATAATCAACAATAAATATAGATAAGGTCTTAGGTAGTGAGAAAAGTATGATATCTATGCACAACTCATCTGGGAATTTAATCCCTAAGATGTATAAGCATTCAATGTATCCAATAATCTTGAATAAATGAGACCCAACTGATGAAAAATATCCAAGATTAGTTGTAAACAAAGCATTGGAGATCTCATATCTCTATTGTCTCACCTTTTCTTGATATATATCTCAATGGTGGGACACCATGCTATACACATCCATATCCTCATGTCGCTTCAAAAGATCATTGGTCATGGGTGATAGCATGAAACCTTGAATATATATTTCCTCCTGAAAATTTTTCTTATGGAGAGACAACTCTTCCTCACTAGCCTCATTTCCAGGAATATCAGGAATAAGTTCTTCCACTACATATAATTTCCTTTCTCGATATAGGATAACACGTAAGTGCCTTTTCCAATCATTGAAATTTTTGCTGATGATATGGTTATTATTATCAAGTATCGATCACAATGATATGTTTGAAGTCATTTTTATTGATGTTTCTACAAGTATTATGAGAATATATTTAGTAATTTATTTGAAAAAAATTAGACAAATAAATAAATATTATATTTATTAATCTCCCACTATTTTATCAAAACTCAATACCCCTCACCATTAGCTTCGGAATATCCAATTTATTAGACATTCTAGTAGAAATAATCCATATTCCCCTTTTCATGACCCCAACTTTGGTTTTTCAAGCATTTTGAAGGGTTTTAGGTATGTATTCCAAATTCCAACTGCATTAACTCATAGTTCCTTGATATGTTGAGTGGACTCCCCAATCCTAAAATCCTTAAATGGATTTCTTCAAATCTTACCTCTCAGTCACATGAATCCCTTCTTTGGAAGTCAACCCTTTATGTGAACTAAGTTAATTCAACCCAAAACTTCATGCTCAAATTCCCTGATAATTGAAAGCACCCCAACTTTGGTTTGTCAAGAACTTTGAACTATGGTTCGATTTTAACTGAAGTAGTAGAAGGCTATACCGACTTAATATATACAATTGAGGGATTTTATATTTATTAATAAATTTACACTTATTATCTTTATTACATGATTATTAATATTAATTGGATTTACTTAAGTGATTAACCATGTCATAGATAATATTTACACATAAGCCAATTTATTTTAGTTTTATCTTGTATGCTTTTTAATTTCATTAATTCACGTGATCGTGAAAAAAAACATCCATAAAGAAATAACCATGCCTCTTGAAATAAATAAAATAATAAAATGGTATGATCATGAACTTTTCTAATGGTTAGTTTATCTATTGGATGATTAACTAACCCTCGAACTAGGGAAAAACACATTTAACCAATTATGGTTTGTGTTACATCTTTCCATTTATCCACATATATATCTCTCTTGGATTGGTTTCACCTTGAATCCTAATTTGAACTTCCACCACTAACTTGGGAGATCCATCCATTACATATGAGTTTACTCACACATAGTTGAGGGGAAGGGGTTTACATAAAAGAAACCGTGGGAATGTAGGCCCTTACATAATAATAGGACAGATGGAAGACATGATAACCGTTTAATTTAATAATAGATTAAACGAAACCAATCTCATAAAAAGGTCTGGTCTATGATCTTGATCATCCACAAGCATGCATCAATTTATGCATTTAATAAAATTATCATTCAATTATAATTATTCTTATTTCAGATAATTCATACTCAAATCAATTAATTATCTTCTATAATTAATCAATTATTTTATCTTAATTATCATCCAAATTTACTAGAGATTTTCATCCAACATAATTTTAAACAAATTAAATTTATATATTTAAAACTAACTGTGTAAAAAATTGTACCTTGGAGGAAATATAGTGAGTATCCATCAGAATTACCAAACATGTATTATACTCGTATACTGTTTACTCTTACCCCATGTGGAATACACAACTTATCACAAACTTTCATGACATTTACTATCAACTTAATGATAACATGGATTACATGATATTTTTCAAGTGTTATGATTCAATTTACATAGAGTAATAACTACAATATGAATCATATATGAGTTTCAAATCTGAACATTACATAGAAATTAATTAAACATTTATATATATTAAAACCCATCACATGGAGTGTCCTATCAACTTAACGACAACACAAAAAAAATTTTTGATAAGGTTTTCACAATATAATAAATTAATTTTTAATTCTATGTAATTTAGTAAAAGTACATGGTGTATACAAGCCAACTACATGGAATGTACTATTTTCACTGTTTATCCGAGGCACACTCCTAGGGAATCAACATGGAAATCGTGCCATAGAAAATATTGTAGTACACAACTTGTACATGTGATACACGATATGTGTTATCTTAGTTATACAATCACCAGTTAGGTAGGCCATGTAAGAAGATACATGCCCTGTATATGACTGAAATACTACATGCCATGTACGATAGTTACATGACCTATACTCTAGCTGACCGTTCACCAAGATGTCCCATTCGACACACATTTTTTTAATTAAATTCACTTTGAGTAATAAATGCACACACCTTGAATTAATTCTGAATTAATTCTTGGTGTATTGAACACTAGTACACGACATGTACCTATGGGTTACATGGTGTATACTCTTGTGTTATCCGAACAGATTCCTTGACACCTCTAGATGAGATCTTTGATTTTATTTCATTCATAAAATTAATTGTATTGATTGTATTTACAATAATTTAAGTGGAATAATAATATATCTCAATTTAGATTATAGAACGATTAAACTAGAATTGAAAACCAATTACTTATGTGTAAATCAATCAAAGATCTTTAAATAATTATAAATAATTATGTGACCCCTTTGATACCACTTGAAGGTTTTGGGCATAATGGAAGCATGCGATGGGTCATTCCAAACATTGTTTTCTTAAATATTGATGATTTGATATTTACACAATAATACACACCGTGATCAATATAATTAGATCATTTAATATAGAAAATGGAAAAAATAATAGAACTATAGTGTAGGATCATCATATATTATTTATAATTAATTCAAGTACTTAAATAATTAGCTTATGAGAATTATTTATTCATTGATGAATCTGAAAACATATCTATGTCGTACCATCAATGCGTAGTAGGAATCCAGTAAACATTCTCTCTAGTAGTAATCCACACATGTGGCAAAAATCTCTAAACGTCATTGTAGGAATCTCTAGGTTCTAGTGTGGAAGATCCTATCACTTATGTCATTCTCCTTTGATCACCTCAAGATTTTTTTCAAAATGATTCTCTTTAATCTCTCTTGACTCAAGAGTGTAAGGTGTAGGAAGATCAGTCTCTGTTTTTGGGGGTGTTTGTGGAGAAAGAACCTCTCTAGAGCTTCGAGAGGATTCTATGGATTCATTGTACACAACAAAATGAATTAACTCTCTTTAAAAATAATATATATTTTTTATATACCTCTAGGGTTAGAAATAAATTATTCCATAAGTTCCCTTTATTATTTATTTAATCCCCATAAAACCCCATGTTTATAATAATAATAATATAATTATTATTTCTTGACATGTGCTAAACTCATGAATTAAAAATTAAAAATTATTTATTCAAATAATATTCAATATATATTATTTTTCATAGGACCTATAAACTTGGTACTCCATTCCTCCAAAATATTTATTAGGCCTTGAATAATGAATAATTATTTTATAAATAAATATCACTTCATTATTATCCATTAAATAAATAAATATTATATTCAATAAATAGAAAATAAATATTTATTAAATATTCAACACACATAATATTATCTTTAATATATAGTGATAGAATATATGTGATCAAGAAAACACGAATAATTATTAAACCATGTGTGGGAGTAAATAATAATATATTATTTAGTTGAGATCCTAGATACACTTAATGTGTGATTCTCTAGGCCTCTTTCTCAGTGGCATTATGTGAAGTAGCCTAAAGTACATGGTTAACATCTAGAAAAACGCCAAGTAACCCATAAAGAAATAAGTTAATGCTGAAATGACATAATTCCTCATAAAAATGCTTATAATATAATATAATCTTTTTATCATGATATCTCTAATCAAACAGGTTTCATGCTGGTGCCAGCAACCTATATGTTCAATGTCTCTTTCTTTGAATTTCTGGAAATCAAACTATCCTATAGAACAACATGGCCATGGATTTATTTAGTCTATATCATTTACATAAAAGGGACTAATATATCAACTATTGTTAAATAATAGAATGGAAAAATCATTTTTCACATTATTTTTATTGAAATATTATTCGTAACACACCCAATATATCCTACCTCACCGCAAACATATGTCGTCACATTTTTCATCAATACATCAAAGTACACAACTTATAACACTCATTATTAATAATATTTAAGCATAAGTACCATACACATGTAAAAAATAGGAACATCCAATAAACATAAATGTCGATTTCCTACTAGTGGGTCTTTTTCTCATAATATCCTTCACTGGATACTGCCATGGGAATACTCCATGAGAAGGTGCCTCAAAGTACTATGAGTCTCCAACCCTGATATCCAAAATCATTTTTTCCCTCAAATGATTCCATTAATCTATAAAACATATGTTTAAGAATACTATCATGTAACTTTATGAGTTCTCATCATAGCGAGGAACTACTTTGACCTTTTAGTGTGAAAGATACTCTTAGGACATTATCACATACTAAGTCATGCAGAAAAAAAATCACGATGTGATATAAAGTTTATTAATATTTTAAAAAAGTAATATAGGTTATCATAGAACACAAAAGATGGTTCTAGGGCACTAACTCTAACACACGCTCTGTCACTATTCATGTGTGAGAGTTTCCAATAATCAGCTAACCCTTTAGCCTCTCCTTTAATACTACTACTAGATTGTGTATGACCATCTCATGATCATATGAAGTTGAAGACAACCCAAAAATATAGGAGTTATATTTTAAAGTATTAACATGTTAATATAAAATTGAAAAATAGAGTATCTGGAAATTGAAAATAGCAACAAATTCCATTTTTATTCTATAGAGAGTGTTTAAGGAAGATCATAAGGAGAAATGAACATAAGCACCCTCCTCCAAATTAGCTTTTTTATTTTAAAAACATTTTAAGGGGGAAGTGAGAACAATAACATTTAAAGCAGATCAAATGTCAATGGAGACTACTGAAATATTGAAAACAAGATGAAGATGATTGGTATTAGATTCCCTAAACTATTTACAGGGTAATGAATTTACCTGGCTATCTGGATCATCCTTTAGAATATCTTTAAAACAATTTGATAGATGATCCGAAGTTTTAATGTACTTATCATTGATAATCATTCCCATATTGAAGCCTCTAACCAAAATGCAGTCTTGCTTGTGAATCTTGTCAGCTTTCTCCCTGGTAAATTCCACTAGGATAAGTATTTCCATCATTTGATCAACTTCCCTCATCGCCCTAATCACCAAAACATTCTCCTTTATTTCTTCACCAGAGTGCATGAGTAGATCCATCTTATTATCCAAATCTAAGGCCTTCAGACGCTGCAAACCTTCAGGAGACCCTACCTCCCACTGTTGACCTGGGGGGAGGGAATCCTCCCTCACCATCAACACCTCCTCGGATTGAATATGCATCTCATCTTGTTGGTCCTCTATAATCATGACTTCATCCTCTTGGGGGATAACTAAAGCTACATAGGTACCTTAAGACTTAAAGGCCACTTTGACTTGCTCTTGAGACTCAGTGTCTACCGCTAGCTGGACCTCCTTACCTGCCATCGTCTGGATATCATGAGCCTTGGGAATTCTATATTTTTTGGCCGACCTAATCTCCATCGGCCTAGGAAGATATGAGTAGTCTTTGTGACCCTTTGTTTTCTTCTTCTTGGAAACAATACAGCTCCCCACGTCCATGTTCTCTTTGTTCCTATTCTTCCTTATTTGATTGTGCAGGCCTGAACAAGCCCCACCTAAAACATTTTCATCTGTGGATTTTCCATCCCCATCAGACTCAATTTCGGATAGGCAAATGGAGTTTCTATTACTCCCTCCCTCATTACTCAAGCTATCAAATCTGTTGTTTAAGTTGAGACAATCCAATGTCCTCCTCAAATTGTTTCCCTGTACAGAATTCAACTGCCTTCTTACACCATGTGATGTCTTCTCCCACTCCTAGGATTACACTAGAAAATGATTCCATGATTGTATCATGAGGATTCATGATATCTGAAGGGGTGTTAGCAGCTTCTCAAATGAGATAAAAAGAGTTATGGGAGGAATAGATATTCTTGTATAAACTCATATATGTCGCACACCCAATAGAAGAGGACTTCATCCTCTTATATAGTTGAAGCCTCATGTATCTCAAATACATACTACATACCATGTGTTACTTATAGTTGGGTATTTATTTATTGAAATCATTTCAATAAATAAATGAAAATAAAGTTATTCATTAATAATTAATTTTTAATTGATGAATAACCTACATGGGAGAAATAAATAATATATATATTTAAAATAAATATATATTATATTCAAACATCACATGCATGAAAAATACATGCATCAATTTCATATATTAAATGTAAACTATATATATAATATCATATTATATTTATATATATATAATATAATATAATATTTATATATATAATATCATATTATATATATATATATATATCTCATGCATCATACGCATGTGAAAATTCATCTCATGCATGTATATTTTAGTTCACTTCCAATAGAAATGTAGCCTCTTATTACATGAGAATCATAAAAATAGTAAAGGTATGTGTAAAAACAAACTCCAACATGAGAAATTGGAAAAAAAGGCTTAATACAAATAATGTACTTGAATAATGAGAAGTAAGAGAATATCTTACTTGAGGAGTTGCTTCTAAAATTTTGGAAGAGCTTCTTATGATATTAAGAATTCTTTGGGAGGGATTTAGAGAAGTATAAGGATATAAACATCATACTCAAGGGGTTTATAGTGAATAGTAATTATAGTTTGGGTGGGTATGTATATAAAAATTGAGGGGAATTCATTATTGATTTCTAAACTTAGGTTTTGGACTCTAAGTGAGAAAATAACCATAACTACAAACCATACCATGGGTTTTGAACATGGTTTCTACCAAAGAGATGTGGTTTTAGATATTTTACTAAGACAAGAATAGAATTCATTAAAATAATACCCTCTATGATGTGGAGGTGAGTCATGTTGAAAAATAATTGTTTTTAAAACGTTAAAATATAATATAGGATTTGGGGGAATAATTATTTATTTGAAAATTAAAAAAATAACATAAAAAAAATTATTTTAGATGGGGAATATTTTTTTGGTTGTAGATTCATTTTATAGAATTTATTACATAACTTTTGGGATATTATGATGTCAAAATACACATCGTGTATTTATACTGTATTCAATTTTTATCCAAAAATTCAACTATCTCAAAAAATTATGAAAAATTACCCATTGACTAATTTTGATGAGTTACATCAATAATAATATTTATTTTAACAAAATAATTTTAAAAATATGATAACTTACACTTAAAAAATATTTAACTGGAAAATACTAGTTTTTACAACACTAACAACTTTTTAACCCTTATTACATATGACTTCATTAAATTATATCATCATATTTATTTAAATAAATATTATTTTATAAGAATATTTCATGAAAATATAATTAATTTTAAAATTCGTGAATTTATCATAAATAGTTTTTTAATTGAAACTATATATTCCCCAAAAAAACAATTTTGGTTTCTTCAGATCAAAATCTAGTTTTTATTAAACTCATTACATAATAATGTATATATATAAAGTAATAATGAAAATGGATAAATATAATCAATATTTTTTTAAAAAAATAAAATATAAAAATTTATACTACTAGGGTCTAGATACATATTTCCTTATTACACTAGTATATTCCCTAAGGGTAAGGTGTGTGATAGTGGTACATTCGTGGGATGGTTCAACGAACATGGATTTTGTGGTGATATTTATGAGCTTAAACTTCTCCCATAAATGTTTTTATTATTTTTTATTTATTGAATCTCATATTGGGATTGATCAAGTGAAGAGCCTAGTGATTCCATCTCTATCAGAAGCTATGATAAATGGGATTTATAGGGTAATATCCTACTGGTTGAGGCCATATTTTCTTCCTGTTATGTAAATAAGATTTTATCATAGCCCTTTATATATATAAATTTTAATGGAAACTATAGAATGACTATATTATCAATGGTTATAATGGTTATAATGGTTATAATGGTTAATGTTCTTCTAATCCCTTCAAACAATTATGGTTATATTTTAAATTGGTCCAAAATAAAAAATTAAATATAGTGCATGTATTTTGTAAAACTACGTTACTTAATAAGGAATTTATTCATTCAGAAGTGAATTTAATTTATAAAAGTTTGGATCATTACATCATTACCCCTTCAAAAAATTAATGCTCCAAATTTCATTTTGTATACTAAAATAGATGAGGGTACTTATGTTTCATCGCCTCTTTTATTTCCCATGTTTCCTCTGAAAACTTGTGGTTCCCCCACAATACCTTGACTAGGTGAGGTGTCTTGCATCATTTAATTTTTTCTCTATGATCTAAGATCTTTAACAGATACTTCTATTATGAAATATAATTCTCCAATGATTCCACCTTTGGATTTAGAACATGTGAGGGGTATGGTTTATACTTACTTAAGAGGAATACATTGAACACATCATATACTTTATATAGGATAAGTAGGAGGATAGCCAATAATCCACAATTTCAATGTGATCAAGGGCCTCAAAGGAGCCGATGTATCTAAGAATATGTTTTACCTTCTTCCTAAACCTCATGTATTTCTTCCACAATGATATATGAAGTAACACCTTATCCACAACCTCAAAATATAGATTACATCAAAGACTGAATGCATTGATTTTCTATTGATTCTATATAGATTTTAAATTATTGTGAATAGTTCTAACCATATCAATCATATCTTGGATAAGTTCAGGTCCCATTAGCTTCCACTCTCCACATTCATCCCAAAATGTTTTAATTTGACACCTCTTCCCATATAGAGCCTCACAAGGTTCTATTTGAATGATAGAATAGAAATTGTTTTTATATGAGAACTCGACTAGGGAAATGTATTAATACCAATATCATGTGAAATCCATTGAACATGATCTCCACATATCCTCTAGATTTTGAATGTTTCTATTAGACTGTCCATTTGTGTGAGGGTGAAGGTACTCTTCTCTTGATCTTTAGGGGAAAACAATATTTGGTTATATCTATAATAGACATATAAAAATCTAAATAATTTATGGCCTGCCAAATTCTCCAACATCTAATCCATGAACGTGAGGGGAAAGTGGTCCTTCCTTATGGTATAATTAATATTTCAGTATTCTACACAAACCCACTAGCCCATAATAGTCTGAATTGGGATCAAATCATTTTCCCCATTAGAAATCATGGTGATACCCTTTTTTTGGGAATCACTTTAAAATGATTGACCTATAGAATATTAGATATTGAGTATATAATTCCAGCACCTAGTAACTTTATCACTTATCTTTTCACAACCTCCTTCATTGAATAATTTAACAGTCATTGTAGTTGGTGACATGGTTGGACTCCCTCTTCTAAAAGTAACTTATGGGTACAAACAGTTGGGATGATTCCTGTAAGGTTATCCACCATCCAACCAATAGCTTGAATCCTCATTTTGAGAACCTTTAAAATATCATACTCTTGCTCTTGGGTGAGGGATACATTTGGAATAATGGGAAGTGTATCCTTGTCACCCAAATACCCATAATTTAATAATGATGGAAGTGTATTCATTTCAAGTAGTGGAGCCTTAATAACCAATGTCAGGATAGGTTCAAATCCTTCTCTTCCCAAACATTCTAGAATTACTACTCGCTGCCAATAATGACCGCCTTGGCCTAGAATATACTGCAACTCTGTGTGCATATTCCGGTTGGATTTCCACTGAATCCATATCATTTGTAGATGATAGATAACCATGTCAATTTCTATGAAATCACCACAATCTCTGACTATGGATAGGGTGTATTAGTCACCCTTTTCCATAATTTAAGCTTGTTTCGCAGATTTGAGAATATTATAAGATACACTTTAATCCCCTACTCAAAATATTAACTACCATTGATGAACATTGATCAACACTTTACCAGTATCTAGGAAGGGTCTCCCCAAAATTAGTGGTACTTCTAAATCTTCCTCCATGTTGAGGATAATAAATTTGTCCGGAAGAATTAACTTCCCAAACTTCAATAGAACATCTTCATGAATACCTTTTGGGTATTTGATCAAATGATCAGTGAGTTGTAGCACCACATGAGTCAGATTAAATTCATTCAGTACTAAATTATTGAAAACTCAAAAAGGAATCAAATTGAAACTATCCCCTAAGTCACATACAACCTTCCTAAACACACAAGATTGATTGTGCCAAGTATAGAGAATCTCCTAGGATTTTGTAGTTTGACAGGAATTGAATGTTGTACCACCAATGAAAACTTTTTATTGATATGTATAGTACCCAAATCCTCTATCTTCCTTTTGTTGGAAATAATTTCCTTCATGAACTTTGTGTATATGGGAATTTGGGTTAATTCATCCACAAAGGGTACATTGATGTGGAGCTTCCTGAAAAATTCAATGGATTTTTAAAATTGTTGATCCAACTTCATTTGCTTCATACGTTATGGAAAGGGTAAGGTTGGTTTATAAGGCTTGACCACCACCTTTTATTTATCATCCATCTGTCCCTTCCCTTTGGATGTCTCTTTTAGAGGGGAAAGATCTTCTATTTCAGCTTCCTTGTCCAAAGAAAGAGGGGATTTATTTTTAATTTCAAATTCATATCCCCCTTTCCTTTTAGTCACTTGTTGTGATAACTCCTTCCTACTTCTTAAGGTAACTGCATTAGCTTCCTACCATGGGTTATTTTCAATATTTCCTCATAGTGTTCCAGTTTTCCTTGTAGAGTGTTTATTTTTTAACTATATAATATAATTTTTAAGTCTTTGAATGGATTCCTCTTGGTTTTGAAATGTTGTTTCAATAGTGGTGATAAACATAGACATCATTTCCTCTAACTTTGATAGTTTCTCTTGTCGAGTTTGTTTCTAAATGACTTACTATTGTTGTGATTTTCTAGGAGGTTGTTCCGAATGATGGTTTTGGCACCCTCACTATTTATAAAAACCTTGATGGTATTTATTTCCATGTTTTGGTCTTAGATATGAATTTTGATATTGCTTATATCCAAAACCGGGTGACTTATGGGGTCGTGACTGAGGATTGTACTGCTATTGTACCCAATTGATATTCGTATTGTCTTTCCATGTAGGGTTTTGGTATTGAGGGTACACATTCAGCCCTCGGTTCTGAGAAACATAAATTACTTCACTTTTCGAGGGTCCAACACTGAACCTTGGACATTCACCCATGATGTGATTATCTCCACATTCGCTACAAGATAGATGGTTGATTGCTTGAACTTGTGAAGATGTTTTCAAATTCAAAGTGTCAATTTTCATTAAAACGACATTGATTTGATCATCAAGAATCATAGTGGAATCAATGTTTTTCATACCTATCTTTTGAGTTCCTAGCTCAGAATTCCATTGGAAACTATTGGCTGACATATCCTCCAAAAGGTTAAATATTTATTCGGGTAGTTTTATTATTACCATTCCTCCAGTAGCTGTATCTACTAAATATTTGGTGTTTATCTTAAGACCCCCATAAAAGGTTTGAACATACATCCATATAGGGATCCCATGATGATGAAAATTCCTTAGCGTTCTTTTAAAGAGTCCCCATGACTCATACAAAAACTCTGATTTGTGATGCTAAAATTTGTGAATCTCATTTCTTAACATCACCATCTTAGAGGGAAGAAAGTATTTGTAAATAAAGGATTGAGCCAATGCTTCCCATGAGATAATAGAGCACTGGGGTAGCCCTTTAATCCAATATTTTGATCTATCTCTTAGTGAGAAGGGAAATAAATGGAGTATAATTGCATCCTCCAACACTCTGTGGTAACTGAACTTGTTGCATATCTCCAGAAAGTTCAAAATATGGGCATTGGGGTCCTCTCTTGGAAATCCTCTAAAATGGACCATATTCTAGATAGTTTCATAATGGATGGTTTGATCTGGAAGTGTTGGGCCCACACTGGTGGCCATGTTTTGATGAAAATCCATACTCCATAAGAGTACAATGTTGAGTCACTTATTCTTGAAGATGTAGAGACATATACTTCTTCTCTTGTGAAAAATAGTTCCATTAATTTTGAGGCATATATGGTATCCATTCTAGTGTAAGATAATACTGTGGTTGTTGCTGGCCATATCTTGGTAGAAATTGAGTTGGTGGTGATTGATGGTTTTGGGGCACATATTCCATAATGTTGGACAGCGGAGGCTGGTTTGGTTCACCATTAGTGGAAATCTATTGGTTCTTATTTCCATCAAGTGAAAACTATTTTCCAACACCATAGATAACAGATGGTTATTCCTCCTCCAAATTCTCCTTGGAGGAATTTTGGTTGTGTTCTCCCATAAGTTCTCGACATCATCTTGATATCGTTCTTTCAATTTCATGGACAAACAAAATTGTTTCCACTGACTTGACACTCTTGGAACTAGTAATATGACTACTCATGCACCTATGGTCCTGCACAATATAGAACAACACACCAAGTATAAAATGGAAAACCATAAATAATTAAAAATATAAATGAGGTTAAGAGTAGATTATTTTTCTTCTTCAGAATTTATATTTTTTGTTTTCACTCAATTAATACAAACTTATTTTAACAAAACACTATTTAATTTATCCTTGAAAATGGCGCCATAATTTAGTATTATTCCTACTGAAGTGTTACTTTTGGCAACCCAAATTGATTTACCCACTCTCACAAATAATATAGTGTAAGTATGGGGTCGATCCATAGGTAAAAATTTAAGTATTCTATACCTTGAGCTTTGATTAATTAACTAAATATTTTCTTAATTTAGAGTTTATATTTTGAGGTTTATAAAGTTTTTCCAGTTGGTATAATTATTAACTCTTTAAATTCTTTAACGGTTTACTTTAAAATAATAAAAAATTGAAATAGTTTTTAGCAATTAATAAATGAAATGCATTGGGGCTATGGGTAGTTATAAATATCATTGAAAATAGATTAACTTATCATGTTGTGTTGTTCATAATAAATCACATCTCAACTATTCGAATGTGAAAGAACTCCCTTGGTGTGGTGAGTTCCGATTAAGTTAATTAGAAATCAATTTCTTGGTATGAAATTAGTTTTTAAAAAACTTATGGAAGCAAACCCATTTAAGAGAATATTATTGAACCCAATGGTCATGGGATTCCTCATTATAATTCCCCAAGAGATCCCTAGAAACTCCATTCTTGATACAATACAGATATTCCATCAAGATAAATAAATGAATTACAAGAGAAATTATGAGAGCTATAAAGAATTAATGAAAACACAATAGGTAAGATTGATTAACAAAAAATCTTTATTTCCTACAACCCCAACACATAAATGGAATTGGATACTCATTGAATAAATGATGAAAAATAATCTCTAAATACCTAAAGTGTTGATTACAATTGAGAAGGAAAATACAAACACCAACCAACCACCAAACAAATCTTCCAAAAATTTCCCATAATGCGTTTCAAGATCTACTCCAAAGATGATATCTCCTAGATGATAATACCCCTCTAAAATAGTATAGAAAGAATTAATTGTACATCCCCCATAGTCCAAGGGTGGTTAGGGGTCCAAATCCCGAGTCAAGTGGTGGTTAGGAGGGGTAGATATAAGGTATGTGGATAAATATTGACCTTTGCATGGTTTAGGTGGATAATTAGTTTAAACATGCACCAACCGTGCTTCAGGTTCTTCTTTGAGGTATTGAGGTGAATAGTTTCATGGGTTAGTCTACAAAGTTTGAAAACTATGTAGAGACTATGCGTTAGGCCACTACCTCTCAACCAATACTCCCCACAAGATTTTTTAGAGGGTCTATACAATTTTGTAAATCGTGAAGAGACCATATGGGTGGTTCTATCTCAATTCTCTATGACTCACATGGTCATCTGGATTGGGGTTCATTGTTTACGAGTCTCAAGAGATATCGTTTACCATAGAAAAAGGGTCCAAAAGCCTTAGATTTCCATCCAAATTGCCCGGTTCATGCCATATCTCCTTGGACCTTAGTTTGATGACTAAATTACACCTATCAAGACATGATTAGGATGTAAAAACATAATAATTGATCTAAACAACCATCTTAAATGTATATAAAATAATGGAAATTCCTTATGCACATAAGTGCATTATCCATATTCCAAAACTTTTAACCCCATCTTTAGAAAATTAAACTCTAGAATATTTACTACCTATTTATGTAACTCATTATCATATTTTTGGGACTCCTTGATCCTCTCAAGAATTGATGGTTGAGTAGTTATTTAAGAAATGTAGGATGAATTTTCTTTTATGGTACTCATATTAATCATTTTCATGTCCAAGTAGATTATATCCATTTCAATACTCAACATGGATTGGGTTGTGGGATCCTTTTAACTCATAATATCTAACCCTTTATTCACCTCTCAGGATAGTAATGGATTGAATAATCATAATCCATGATAATCTCTAACCAACTTCATTGGTTTATATTGAGATCATTTTTTTGTGAATATATACTTGAGTCTTTTATGATCTGTATATATGTCACACTTATCAATGTAAGGACGATTTCATCAAATCTTCAATGAAAATAACAATATATACAATTCTAGATAATTAATTGGGTAGTTCTTATCAAGTATATTTAATTGGTGGGAGGCCTAGGCTATCAATTTTTCATTTTTTATGAGTGCATAACCCAATTCCTTTTTAGACACATTGCTATAGATAAAATATCCTTCTCCACTACTGGGTAATTTGAGTACAAGTTTAGTGATTAGAATCTTCCTTAACTCTTTAAATCTATCCTTACATTCATCAATCCAAACAAACTTCACTCAATTCTGAGTTATCTTGGTTAGTGGGTTTGACAGTCTTGAGAAGTTTCTCCCAAAAAGATTACAATACTCAACTAATCCAATTAAACTATAGATCTTTGTCACATATATTGGTCTTAACCATAATTAAATTTTCTTTTCCTTTAATTTTTTTAGATACCTCTTTACTAGTGATAACATGTCCCATGAATGTTACACTCTCTATCCAAAAATTGCATTTACTATACTTTACATATAAAATTTTCTTTTACAAGGTCTTTGGTATAATATTTAAATGCTCCTCACGTTCCTCATTTAATTGGGAGTTAATAAAAATATCATCTATAAATAATAAAACAAAATTTTCAAGGTAATACCTAAAGACTCTATTCATTAAGTCTTTAAATATAGCTGTATCATTAGTGAGTCCAAATGACATCACAATGAACTCATTATACTCCTACATTTTATGAAACCTAGTCTTGGGGACATCCTCCTCCTTTACATTTAATTGAAAATACCAACCAAATACCCACATTAGAGAGGTCTTGGGCTCTATATAGCTAGTTAAAAAATTCTTAAATTTGTTGTAGAGGATACTTTTTATTTATCATGATCTCATTGAGCTTAAGACAATAAATATAGAGGCATATTGACTCATCATTTTCTTGAGTAAAAGGACTGGTGCACCCTATGGTAAAGGACATGGTCATATAAACACTTTATCCAATTTATCATATAGTTTCTTCTTTGGAAACTCAAGTTCTATAGGGGTCATTCTATATGGAGTCTTGTATATTGAAAAATATCTGGGTATAAGTTTGATTGAGAACTCAACCTCTTAGTTAAGAGGAAGACCCGTCAATTCATCAGGGAGCACACTGACATATTCTCTTAAAATGGGCCTATAATCAAGCATGGTGTATTATAGTATTAATAATTTGAGATAGTTACACATTCTCATAAGGAAAAAAGATATATGCTTTAGATGATGATTCCAAAGGATATCTATCCTTCTCCTTATAGTTGTATAAAATCATAGGGAAATTCTCAATATAGAGGGTTAATTCCTTCCCCTAGAAATTTATGTTATGTACATACAAGGAAAGTCAATACATACCTATAATAAAATAGAATTACACTAAAGGGAGTATCATAAGGTTATATAGGAAATTAAGCTCACAAATATTGATAGTGGATAAGTTATATACCTGGGATGAAATAATATACCCATTTACCTTTTCCACCAATAACTTGAATTCCATGTTTTAGGTGGTGTTTGAATAGTTTTACTAAACTTATGTGATATGAAAGAATGCATTGAACCAGAATCAAATAGTACATTCACTATCCTTTAATGAATAACTCTCATACCTATCACTACTTCATTGTAAGAATCCATCTTAGTAATTGTAGTGAAATATGCTCACCCTTTCTCTCTCAGCCTTAGAGGTTGTTGTCTTCAGTTATTTATGAAAACCCTTGGCTTAGTTCCATGATTCATATAGAGTCCTTACTCCTTGTAGTTGAAACATCATGCAATAGGATGAGGGTTGATTGGATCATTCCTTTATTCTATAACATTGGCAGGGTTCTCTCATCGACATTACCTAGCTAGGTTCCCCTCTTTACCACACCTAAATCATTTACTTTTCCCCTTCAGATAGTTTTTAGGATGCTTATTCCCACACATTTGACAAGTGGGATGTTGTATTTTCTTACCACCATGAGATTTCTATATCACTCCCCCAGAATTAAAATCTAGTCTCCGATTCCTATATCCACTCCCATTAAACCCTTGATAACTTTGAATCATTATTTTAAATTTGATGCTATATCTGAAAATTTTCTAGTAGTGATCAAATCTAGAATCTCTAAATATTTTAGTATATTTATTTTTAGACCATAGAATAAGTGGTCAACATTACTTTCAAGGTCAATAAAAAAGCTAGAGGCATATCATTCGAGTCTTGTGAAGTTTTTCTCATACACCTCGATGGATTCATACTCATTTTACTTGAGTCTTATGAACTCTCAATTAGATTGATAATGATTAAAATAATGAATAGAGGTGGGATTTCCATTTTAAAACATTCCTTAGAAAATCAAACATATATTATAAAAAAATGATCTATATTGAGTGTTTGTTCTTAAAATAAAGTGCATTGGAAATAAAAAGATAGAACACAATGATTTATAGTGGTTCGGATCACCAAGCTCCAAGTCCACTCCTCAAACTTCATTAATCTATGAGAATATTGGTTCCCACTAAGATCCTCACTTTTAAAGGCACGATAAACTATTATAGACTATATGTTTTACAAATACTTGGAGAAACAACACAATATTTTTTCTAAAGACTAAACCTATTTTTGACCCAAACTTTGACTGGGAGTCAAAATCCATACTTCTTTTTTGGTAGTGGAATAACCAGACAATGAAATAATTGTTTTTTTTGGGAAAATCATAAACCATACTTTAAAAATTAAAAATGGAAGAAATAGAAGATAACATGAATAAAAAAAATACAAAGAAACTATGAGATGATCAAATGACATTGAATATGATGAAGATAGATGATTTTTGATCACTTGAATGAAAGAATTTTAAATGTTGAAGTTCTTATATGATGATAACCAAGGAATAAAAGTCATAGTAGTTTCTTAATCATAAAAGAGAAGAAAATAATTATGTCACAGTTGTATCAAAAAAAATATTGTGAATGATCTCCATAATTTTTTTCTTTTCCTTAATGAAATCCCTAATGAATTACTCTCAATTCAGAAAAACCAAGATCTTATTAGAGCTTCTACATAACCAATAATTGCATGCTACTTGTCAGCACATAATAATAAAATAATATTATCGTTACCTTTGATTGTAAATGTCACAGTGAATAACAAAGATCTTTGGTGCACTTTATTTCTCCAAGAAATATCAATATAAAACTTACAATCTGTTAAGTATAACAATTGTATATAATTCATATTTATAAAACACTTAAAATAAAAAGAATAAACTCTTAGTTTATTAAAACATAAAAAGTTATAAAACAAAGAATCATAAACAATTTCAACTGTATGTATAAAAGTGTACAAAAAAATGGTCAACATTATTTTTAAACAAAATGTATTTATATTTTTTTTAAAATATAATAAAATAGTTATCAAAATATATTTTTTAATTATGTCAATTAAAAATATAAGAGTTATAATATTTTTAAATTTTATTTGAACTAATGGTAAATGTAAATACCTAGCGGTGGGTGAAAAGCTAATGTTACACTGATCTACCATTGTTCAGTGGTAGATTGATATACCAGGGTTGTTGAGTGATAGAGAGATTTACCATTGGTGCATGATCTAGTGGTAGTGTAAATAACATTGGATCTAACATTGTAAGGTGATATCTATTGGTGAAATGTAATGATAGATAGATCTACCATTCCATTGATGAAGCATGGTGATGCTACTATGAAACTACTGCTATAACGCCATTATCCAGTTGTAGGAGATTTTCCATTGCAAATAGAAGTAGATAATGATGAAACAAGGATCTATTGTTGAAGATAGATCTTCTAGTGGAAGTGATCTATTGGTGGTTTAACGGTCAGCCATTGGAGTGAACTACCAATGTTATATAATCTACCAGTGTCGACACACAGTACCATCGTCGAGTATGAAGATGCTATGGATTAATCAACCGTTGATACAATGACACTTTTATTGATGAAATATCTATTGAGAAATGGTTGATAAAATAATGATTCTTGAAAATAGAGAATTGGAATGAAAACCTTGATGCTTAAAAATTAAAAATTTCTATGAAAAATGGATGCACAAAATGAGTTCTGAAACTTCATTTATAGTCATAAATGTCATGTTCTTCATCATCCCTTCCAAGCAAGTGAAGTTTCAAGATAATAAAAATCTAATTAGACTATATTAAAGGACAAGAAAAGATTTTATTGATCCCAATGAAGACTGGATGTAAACTTCAATAATTGGATTACTCAGAAGAGGTTTAGAAATATGCTAGAGGAACATGACAATTGAAGTGGAGATTAGATGATTCATGTGAAACCGATCAGACGACCAAGTGCATGTCTGAATTTTTCAAACCAGATGAAAAGTGTTGCACCACCTGCTATCCTATAGTGGAATAACAACCGATAGATGCAAAGGTATATCATATAATCCCTACCTTACCACCATCTATATATCAGTGGTGGATAAGATCCCGCACCCCATCACACACATACATGGGCTATGGCCCAGTGGGCTTACCAGGTCCAACTAATGCGCTCCTCCAGGTATGATCCAATGGGCCATATACACGGGCCTGATCTCATTCCTCTAGCCTTATACATGGCCTGACACTATGGATTGGACACTTTGGGTTCTCTCCCATGGGGTTTTACCTCCAATTACCCCCTAAGTAGTAGTTGGGCCAACCCTTATGGGCTAGTCATGGTTGGCCTATTATTTTTACTTAAGCCACCTAAACAAAAAACATTAACAAAGATAAATTAAAATCAAAAGGTAAATATAAAATTATAAAAATCATTAATCTATTAATAATATTAAATTATTCTAATAAACACTTAACTATATCAAATATTAAAATAAATTAATTATTAATAAAAATAATAAACGTAAAAATAAAATTATTACATGTTATAAAAAATTATTACATGTTATAAAAAAATATTACATGTTATAAAAAATTTGAATTTAATAAATGAGTGGAAGTTATAGTTTATCAAAACTATTAAGAAAAAAATTGTTAAATTATTAAAACCTAATTTTAAATACTAAAAATATCCCCCTTTTTATAAATTACAAAACCAAACATTTATTAAACTTCCGAAAAAATTCTCTCCATTTTTTCAAATTTATCAAAAAGTAAATTAAATTTAATTTTGAAATCATTATCCATTATAAATAGTAAATAGTTTTATAAAAAACAGTAATTATATTTAATATAAATTTTAAGCTTATAATATTCTCAATTTGAACTTAATTATCTCAAACTCGAAAAAATATAAGGGTTTAGTGAAAATTTCTGTCAACTATTTATCAGTAGAAAAAAATCCTAGACATAAAACACCTTTATTTACATGATTCATAAGAAAATTAAATATAAAATATATGTTTATTTATAGAGTGCTAGAGTGGGTTTTTAGAAACTATAATTTCACTAGAATTATCACATAAGATTAAAACTTTATCTAAAAAAATATTAAAATAAAATAATTTTTATTTTATCTATATACCATATGAATAGAAACAAGAAGAAAAAACATATTTAGCCTCAGATTTTAATAGATAAACTGATAGTTTTTTCTTAGAAGGACAAGAAATTAAATTTTTACCTAGAAAATGACACATATCTATAATGCTTTTTTGGTCAAGTAAACAATATCTTAAATCAGAATCATAATAAGATAGTAAATAAAAAAATTATCATTAGAATAAAATAACCCAATAAAAACAATACCCTTAATATATCTAATTACTCCTTTAAAAGCTTTATGGTGTATTTATTTAGGGGTTTACAGAAATGTAGAACACGAATAGAGTGAGAACACTTTGTCTGGTCTAGTGAAGTGTCCATTGGTTCATGCAGTCACACTGAGGGGGAGGAGGTTGAATCAAGTGTTACTTTTTTTTACAAATTATTTTTATTTTCTTAAACTCCTTAAAACCTCTTTCACCTGTTAGGATGAGTGGATCCTGTATGAAATGTAGAATCTAAACTAAAACACAACACAAAATATTTTTTATAAGGTTTAGAACTAATACCTATTTCTTTGTTGCAACTGGTTATCAGCCTAGTTAAAAAATTTTCACTATATGTATATGGTTACAAGAGGGAAAGTACTATTACTTTCAACATTGATTCCCACTATGTTCTTATCTAGAGTCCCACTAGAGATAGCATGTTCCCACCTACTCAAGTGACTCTTGAGTGCCATAGTAGAATCTTTATAATTCATCCCACAGTGTTACCATCTTTCCACCGGCCTGCTCTAGAGTCCCACTGAAGACTTACACTACTTCATAGTCCAATTGAAGACTTCAAAATCTTGAGTCACACAATATTTTATCCACTGATAGAATGATATTATAATCTTTCTCCATGATCTTGCTGGATAAAACTACCCTAGGTACAATTCAAGAACCTTTTCATTGATGTTATTCTTGATCAATAAATTTGATCACCTATTAAAGGTCATCTGTCTCTATAAAACACTACTCGGGAAATTATTTCTTCTTTTTAAGAGCTGGCCTCACTAAAAACTAAAAAATTAGATACAAAAATTCTTATGAAATGTTAATGATAAAAATATCCCTGGCTTCAGTCTCAAATCATTACACACTAATCATGAAATATAAATTGCATATGAACTTATTCAAAATTCATACATGTATTTAAAAAATTTCATGGTATTGTAAAATTATGAATTCATTAATTCATGTGCATTCATATTTCATTATATCAATGACATTTCATGTTTGTGTAAATATTTGTTCCATGCATGTACTAACATACAATGTTTACTTGCACAAGCACTTCACACTGTCTCAAATGTTTTTCTTCATACACACACTTTCTACTATTTGATACTCAATTAATATGTATGAATGGAGGCTTGAATATACTATATATTGTTTCCTAAATGTATGAAACCTTCTCTAAGACTTCGCACACATATACTGTTCACAATTATTTTTCAATGAATTCACTATTTGTATCATGCAATAAATCCATCAAATAAATACATTGAACACTTTCTCATTATTCGCACAAACCATGTACATGTAAAGCATGCATGTTAACAACTTCTTTGTATAATATATGTGGGGCTTATTACCCAAGTCACACAAATCAGATATGATTTCAGGGTTCTTTTCCACAAAAGTGTAGTTCCTTATCTCCACGTATATATGCATTGTATCTCACATGACAAGTGTGCATCCTAAATTTTCTTCATGAAATCAAGGAGACACAAGATATTCTATCCTGAGTGATTTGTGGAAACCAATTTCATCCCAAAGCTATTTGAGTGTGAAAAGAACATGTCGAACACTTCCAAGTTCCAGTATTCTTCACACAAACAGAAGCACTATGGAAACCTTCTTGAACCAGAGAGATTCACAGTGGAGTAACATCTTCTATAAATGATGTTCTCTCAAATATCAATAACAGAACCAAACCACTAAAGAGGTATTTGTAGAAAAATTCTACTGACCTACCTCCTGTGAACTGCCTTACTTCAAGCATGAAAACCCTCTTATTCACATACACTAAAATAAACTTCATAGAAATATTATATTTTCTCTATGTATAAAAACTTCAGTTCAATATTTGTTTTAACATGAAAATGAATTTTCGTATTATTATGATCATCCATGAATATTTATAACACTTAAACGAAGATCGAAAGTCTTAGATCGAGCTTCAGATGATGTTTCCATGAAGATCTCAACATACTGGACTCTCAGAAGAAGCATTCTAGAGAAGACAACGTCTATCAGTTGATCGTACAACTTTGTAAATTATTCAAATAAATCTTATGGTTAAAGATCTCAGTGTGATGATCTGACGACCAATATAAACACTGAATAGATCCAAAAAAATCTATTCATTAACCGTAAAAATATAGGATCCCATATAGAAACTACATTCCTTCATCCACTCATTTATAATACATGTCACATCTTCCACAATTTAGAAATTGGATATTGAGTATACCCTTCACCACTTGGAACTGCCCCGTACTGGGAACTGCCTCCACCATTGTCCCTCTCCACACGATGGTTTCCCCACCTATGTGTAGGCGCTCTTCACATTCCTCACACATCCTGCTGGTCTTTCCGCGAGGTAACACCTAGACACCTCAACATTGGTGTGGGTCTCTCATGTTCTTAATGGCTAGTAAGGTTGGACATTTTTATATGGACCAATATAAATTGTTTGTCAAAAATGCCAAAAAAAAAATTCCTTTGAGTTTAAATTCAATAGAAAATTCCAACTAAACTCTCTACTACATTGAATGTTTTAAACAATATATTGATTAAAATCGCCACTGACATATGCTTTATGAAATATTGATTAGCTCCACTATCATCACATTTAGCACTCATTGACTTTTTCTTATTCTCAAGAAATTAACAACAATTTCAACATAAAAAAATCACTTAGAATCTTAAATCTACCCCTTTGGATTTATTTTCAATACCCAATTTTTTAAAATTCAATGATATCTTCTCCCCCTTGTCAGAAATAAAGCAAAAGATAAAAGTAGGGGAAGGAATTCTCATATTCAAAATTCAAATTCTAATAATATTCTTTTCTCTTATGAAACATATTTTCTAATTTATTTATGAGAAGTATAGAATCACTAATATCTTATAAAAGAGAAAAAATTAATCATCACTAAGTTTACATGTGAGATTCTCTATGTAGAAAATAAGAGTGATCAAATTTAACATCAATTCTTTCATTAAACTTCTATCATGTAACACCAATCACTGAAACTTTTTAGGAATTTATCAAAATATTATCCACTAATATCCTATATACATCTCACCAAATAGATTATAATCTTTAAAGTGAAAGAATATATTCACTTTTTAAAATTAAACTTTCATTATTTCATCATGAAATAAATAACTCCCCTTTTAAATTGAGGATTTTTTTTATCATGAAAATAGAAGTTTGTAACCAACATACCTCAATGATGGAAAGATTAAATTTATAGATATTTATATTATATAATTATCAGATTCATACCTCAACATAACTTCTGATATTCATATGGTATCAATTGAAAATAGAAATATTTAGTGATTTAACTTCTACACTCCCCCTCAAAAGATACACTAAATACTTCTTCATCATGATCGAATTTATTCAATAGTTAATTCCAAGTATCATCTATGATTATTTGAGATGTTGTAAAGAGGAAAAATGATTTCAATAATTTTCCATGATAGAAATTCTTATAGATGTAATATATTCAAAAAATTTATAAATTAAGGTCTCCCCCTGAATATATGCCTCACTTTCAATTCCCTACATGAAAAAAACACAATATATATAAGGTGGTTCTTCGATTCTCCCCAGTTAGAGAAATATGGCTAAGAGTTTCTTCTGAAAGAAACAATCTTCTTAGATGGAAAATACTTATTCACATTTGATAAAAAAGTAATTTCAAATTTCTCACCTTGTTCTAACTTTCTTGAATCTTCCAATTGTTCTGACCATAAGATCGAACATTATTTAGGAACATGCACAGTCTTCACTTTGTGTGTAGACATATTTTTTCCAACACTAGAAGACACAAATTCTTTCCATTTCTTTTTAAATAATATTTCTTTACTATATTTTCATGTAAAATAACTTTTAATATAATGTAAATAAAAGTTTCACCAATCACACACAACATTATAATTTAACAAGTTACCTCATTTAGGAATATTTTTATATTCTTCTTGATAGATATATTTCACCAAATCAATATTATTATTCCTCTATTGGGATGATTATTTTTTTGATTATAGATTTCTTCATTTATTATGAATGTTCACGGAAAATTGAAAATTGTCCTTGATGTAAACTTTATTACCACAATAAAAACATCTTTTCTTTGGTGACACACTCTTCATATCATTCTTCACAAGATTCCTGGGAGTTATTTGTTTAACAACCTTCTTCTTTTATTCACAACCCAATACTGATCTGTCATCTTCATCGCTTACATTCTTCAATTTCTTTTGTGGAATTCGTTTTTTCATCAACATATTATTTGTACATGATTGGTACATACCAGAACTCATCCTAAAAATGACTAATTCTATTTTAATAATCAGAGAAATTTTTAAAATAATTACATATGGTCTTGATGAATTGATTCTATTTTTTTGAATTATGTATTTTTTGTGCATGTTTCCACTTGTCTTTAGCATTGGTCTCCATAAATTTATAAATTCTATAATTTTCATATAATGACATGTTATGCCAATAATGTATTGCATGATGCCCAAAATTTCAACCACACCAACAGTAACTGTAAAATATTGATTTCTTCTTCTATAACACATTGTGACTATATTTGGCATTTTTTTACTTTTGGGTAGAAAATTTCTTATTTTTTTCTTTCATTATTGAAAAATAATTTCTCTTTACCCATGTTTGTCAAGTTTTTAATGTTTAATCTGCACCAGTCATCAAATCAACATTAGTTCACATAGATTTATCTAAACAAAGGGTTACCTTATTTAAAGAGTATACAGTAGATTTGACCTCAGATAATATCAACCTCTTATTATCACTAGTTTTATTATTTTCATAAATAGGTCTCATGTCAGATGAATCCTTGACATTAGTTATTTTCTTAGAAACTTGGGAATTCTCATATTGTGTCTCTTTGATATTTATCAGTTTCAATTCTAGTTCAAGAAACTTTAAATTGAGATAAATATTCTCATATTCAAATGATTTCATGTTATCTTCCCACTGAATTTTCATAATCTAAATCTCATCTTCATGTATATGATTCTCCTTTAGTAAAAAATTATCAAGATCCTTGATTATTTCAACTCTATCATTCAGTTGAGAATCTTTGACATTAATAAATGTAATATGTAGCTTCTCAAGTGTACGGATGAATTATGTAAAAACAATTTGAAAAAAATATTTCTCACAAACATTACTTTCCAATTATTCAATAGATCCAACACATCTTTCATTAAAAAGAGATATGGTTTCTTCCTTTTCCTTCACAAGTTTTGTGAGAGTGTTGGCTAAACCAAACTTTTTATTCAATTATTCTTCTATAGCATTAGCCTCTTCTATTAATTGTAATTTTTCATCCTAAATTACCTTGATGGATTTTATTATACATATGACCACATTTTTGGGAACTTTATTTAGATGTTCTCTAATTTCATAATTGATCACATCTTTATCACAACTCAAACATGATTCATCAAAATTATAATCAACAAATTTCATTAAAAAATTACCATTCTAAGTTCCTTTATCTAGAAGTTGATCTTCATTTATCTTTGAATTCTTCTTTAAATTCATTTCCACTATTTTATTCCTATATTTTCAAGGCATATCTAAAAATGGAACATTTCTAACATCAGGAGTAGAGAAAGGATTTTCCATCTGAAGCCATTCTGTATTTTCTTCAAAATCAAATCCTAACTTTATATGATTCCAAAAAAAATGTAAAATTATAGTAGATCAAATAAAAGGTGGACTATTCCCTCATACAAATTAAAGTGTTCAATGGATTGTGTAGTCACATTGGGGGGGGGGGTTGAATCAGGTGCGACTTGCTCTTAATAAATTATTTTCTTTCCTTAATCCCCTTAAAAACATTTTCACCTATTAGGATGAGTGGATCCTATATGAAATGTACAATGTAAATAAAAACACAACAAACAATATTGGTTACATGGTTTACTACTAATACCTATGTTCTTACTGCAACCAGTTATCACCCCTAATTACTGATTTTTTAGTATATGTATATGGTTATAATAGATAAAGTACCATTCCATTCAACACTGAGTCCCATAGTTTTATTCTCTAGAGTCCCACTAGAGATGACTTGTTCCCACTTAAACATGTTATTCCTATGTCCCATAGGAGGATATTTATATTGTATCCAAAAGTGTTACCAACTTCCCATCAGCCTACTACAGAGTCCCAAAAGAGACTTCCACTACTTCAGAGTCCCATTTATGTATTTAAAATCTTGAATAACATATGATTTGATCCACTAATAGGAAGATCATATAATATTACTCCATGGGATTTCTGTATCAAACTGGACCATGCACAATTCAAGAGCCTTTGCACTGATGTTGTTCTTGCCCAATAAATTCTGATCATCTACAAATGGTTAACTATCTCAGTACAACACTGCTCTATAAATTCTTTCATCTACTTAAGACCCAACATCACTAAACACTAAAAACTATGATACACAAAATCTTCTGAAACACTGATGATAAAACTGTCCCTATATTTAGTCTCAAATCATTACAAACTGATTATGCAATATAAATTTCACGTGCACTTATTCAAACATAATGAGTGTATTTAAAACATTTCATGGACTTGTCATCTTATGCATGAATTAATTCATGTGAACTCATATTTCCTTATGTCAATGACATTGCATGTTCATGTAAATATTTGTTCCATGTACACTATAACATATAATGTTTACTTGCACAAGCACTTCACACTATCTCAAATGTTTTTCTTCATACTCACACTATCCACTATTTTATACTCAATGAATATGTATGCATGGAGTCTTGCATATATTGTATAATTTCTTCTAAATTTATGCGGAATTATCTAATAATTCACACACATATATTGTTCACACTTAATTTTTAAAGAATTTACTATTTTTATCATGAAATAACTCCTTCAAGAACATACAATAAACACTTTATCATTCTTTTCACTAACCACATGCATATACAACATTCATTTAAACATATTATTTGTGTAATATATGTGGGTATTCTTACAAAAATAATGAAAATTAGATATGATTTCAATTATCTTTTGTGAAATAGTGTTGTTAACTATCTCTACGTATATATGCACTATATCCCACATGAGAAACATGTATCCTGAATTTTCTTCACGAAATCTAGGAGAAACATGATGTTCTATCTTGACTACTACATGGAAACCAGTTTCATCTTGAATCTATTAGAGTGTGAAAATCACATGTCAAATACTTAAAAAGTTCTAGTATTTTTCATGAAAACATAAGTAGCACGACAACATTAATGAGAAAAAGAGATTCATGGTGGAGTAACTTCTTCTAGAAATAAAGTTCCATCAAAAATCAACAACCAAACTGAACTCCTTAGGTGTTATTTAAAGAAAAATTTCAATGACCTACCTCATGTGAACTATCTTAATTCAATCATGAAAACCATTTACTCTGTGAAAACTGAAATCACCATCAGGAAAGTCTTGTATTTTCAATACACATCAAAAATTTATTTTGATCTTTGTTTTCACATGAAAACTAATTTTCATGTGATTATGATCATCCATGAATTTTTAGAACACTCAAACAAATCTCGGAAGGCTCAGATCGAGCTTTTGACAATGTGGCCATGGAGATATTGATGTATTGGACTCTAGAAAAAAAGATTTATAGAGAAGAATACATACAATTATTGTTCAGACAACTTAAAAAATTTGTCAAACAGATCTCATGGTTAAAGAGCTCAACGAGATGGTTGGACAACCAAGATAAACACCGAACAGATCCAACGGTACCTATTATTTCGTCTTAAAAAATACAGGATCCCACATCAAAATTCCATTCCTTCCTCCACTATTTTATAATACGCAGTACATCTTCTGCACTTCAGAAATTGGATACTGAGCATACCCTTCACTGCTTAGAACCTCCCCATGCTGGACACCACCTCTGCTACTGTGCCAACCCGCACGGTGGTTTCCCTGCCTATTCATGGGCGCTCTTCACATTCCTCAGGTAGCGTGCTAGTCTTACCATGAGGTAGCACATACCTACCTCAGCAGTGGTATGAGTTATTCATGTTATTAGTGTATATTAAGGTTGTCCATTTTTATATGAACTAATATAAATTGTTTTTCAAAAATACCAAACACACAATTTCCTTCTAGTTTGAATTCAATAACAAATTCCAACTCAAATCTCTACTTCATCTAATGTGGTAAACAATATGCCGATTCAAATCACTATTTACACATGTTTTATTAAATACAAATCATATCCACAATCATCACATTTATCACTCATTGACCTTTTCATATTCTCAAGAAATTGAAAACAATTTCAACTCCACCAAATCACTTGGAATCTTCATCTAGATGCAGTGAGATACAATAAAATACCCATCATGCCTCCATAAAATTTAATATCAACACACTTTACAAAATCATCTGTATGAAATTTGAAATTAGTAATCATTGGTGTTTCTATAGTCTTACAAGAATCAAGACCAAACCTTTTTACAAGTTCATTAGCATACTATTCTTGATTTAATAAAATACCATCTTTACTTTGATTAAATTTTAAACTAAGGAAATTTTTTTGTTCTCTCATTAAGCTCATGTCAAATTAACTTGACATGAGTTTAGAAAAATCATTACACATCAAATATTTTTCTGAAATAAATATTATATCATCAACATAATTATGTATAATCATAATATCATTCAAAACTATTTTTATAAAAAGGTTGAATCAACCTTAAATTTAGCAAAATCAATTTTTAATAAAAACCATGTTATTATTTAATACCAAACTCTTTGATATTTCTTAAGACCATATAAATATTTATTATGTTTATAGATATTATTTAGAAACTTTTCATTTTAAAATCTAGGTGGTTGTCTAAAATATACTTCCTCTGATATTATTCCATTTAAAAGTTACTTTTGTATCCATTTGAAATAATTTTATGTTTTGAAAATAACCGTAAGATAATATAATTCTAATTGACTCTATCCTAAAAACAGGAGAAAAAGAATCTTGAAAGTAAATTCCATCTTCCTGGAAATAACCTTTAGATAATATTCCTACTTTATTTTTAACAATGTTTCTATATTCATTAATCCTATTATGAAAAATCCAATTAGTTAATATTATATTATTATCTTTTAGTAAAAAAATAAATTCCACACTTTATTTATTTCAGATTGATTTAACTCATCATGCATAGAAGTAATCCAATTTGAATAAATTTAAGAATTTTATAAATTGGAAGCAACAAAATCAACAATAAAAGAAGACTTTTCATAGCAAAGTAAAACAAATTTTCATGTTTGTATACTGGATTCTACATTTCCAATTAATTTTTCAATTGTCTGATCATGAAGCATTTTTTATTGATTAGGATCAGTTTGAGAAGTGATATTCTCCCCCTAACTGATTTATTATCATTATCTTGGTCATTATCTTTACCAAAATTTAATTCCTTGAATTCATTATTGTCTTTATTTAAATCAAAATCCCATTTGTTCGAATTGTTTTCATTAAAATTAACATGCAAAAATTCTTCAACAACTAAATTTTCTTATTTAAAACTCTATAATCTCTATTATTATTGGAATATCCAAAAATATACCTTCTTTATATTTATAATCTAATTTTTATAAATTATCTTTTATACTTAAGATATAGAATATACAATCAAATACCCTAAAATATAAAACTATAGGTTTAAACCCTTTAAACATTTCATTAACAGTCTTATTTAAAAATGGTCTAATAGAAAATCTATTTAAAACATGGGATTTTTTTAATAGATTCTGATCAAAAGTATTTAGGTACACTAAATTCCATTATCATTGAACTATCTGTTTTATAAATAGATCTATTCTTTATTTCCACCACAACATCCTATTGTGGTGTCCTAGGGGCTGAAAAATATTGTTTATATACATTTGATTCAAAAAATTTATCAACTTATAAAATAAAAAAATTCTCCACCTCTATCACTTTTGATAGATATGATTGAAATATTTTTTATGTTTTCAATAAGTTTACAGAAGACACAAATCTTGGTTACAGTTTCATTTTTATGGGATAAGAAATAAGTCCATAAGAATCTACTGTAATCATCAAAAATTAAAAATACATTCCTTTTACCACCAAAACTAATAGGTTATATAGGTCCAAATAAAAAAATATGTAATATTTCTAAATATATAGTAGTACAAACAAAATTTATAGATTTAAATACCTCTTTGTTCTACTTAACTTTTAATTAAGAATCACACATAAAGTACTTGTATATAATTTTGGTAGTTACATAACTTGTTCATATTTTGATAGTTTGTGAAACAATATAAAATTTACATGCCCAAGACTCCTATTCCATATAATGTACTCTGATTCTACAATATTCAAACAATTAACCTATTATTTTTTAGATCATATAAATAAATAGTGCAAACATTATATTTCTATTTGCAGAAAATAAAACTAATTTATTTTTCAGAACATGACATTTATCATTTTCTAAAATAACTTTTAATACATAATCACATGACTATGATATAATTATTATATTATGTTTTAAACCATTTATATATAATAGTTTTTTAATAATAATTTTTTTTAAAAATCAACTTCACTAATACCTTTTATATGACCTTCAGAGTTGTCTCCAAATGTAACAAGGCCTCCATAAAATGAATTAAAGGATAGTTTTTTTTAAGTATCACATGTCATGTTCATGGAGAACCCACTTTCTAAATACCATGATTATTTTATATTCTTATGGAATATTTCTTAAAATTAAACAATTCAAATAGACTATTTTGGTACCCATGCTAACTTGGGTCTAACTAGATTAGTATCCAAAAAATTTGGAACCAAAATTTATTTAAAGAATTTATTAATGGGCTATTTAGAAAGTAAATATCTAGAAATTAAAGTTCTATTATTTCAAAATAAGTATGTAAATATCAGTGAATACTCATTGGAATAATTCTATTTCATTCAAAATTTCAAATAATTTACACTAGAAATAATTACTTTTGAAATTTTAACAAAGTTAGTCTTATTTAAACTTTGTGATTAGATGTTATATCCAAAATAATTCTTATTGGTGTTTCATTTAATCAATGACATAATTTTATCATATTTTTCTTTACATTTAAAAAATGTAGATAATTTCTCTTTAATATTGGAAACATCATTTTTCAAATTTATATTCACTTTTTGAATAGTTTTTAATCTATATAAAAATTCTCATTATATCCAGAATCTATGTTTCTTAGTTTCTTATTTTTTATTATGTTTTTTAAAATCATTTTAAAATTTAGTTAAATTATCTAGAACTAAATTAAATCTTCTTTATTGGTCATTATCATACTGCTAGAAATTTTTTTACACTATTATTTTCATCTTTTAGCTTTAATAATTGAGAACCATAATTCTCATTATATATATCATTCTAGTAAAAAAAAAATTCATATTATCATATTCCATTTATATTTTCTCATTTTATTCAATCAAATTTTTATTTATAATTTTTATGCATGTAAAATTTTCAATTATCCCAAATCCATAAAATTTTAATTCTTCATTTTCTATAAATAAGTGTTTAAATTTGGAATTAACATAATCAAATTAGGACATGAATTAGAATCATTTTCAACATCATAAATAGAGTTATGATTGAAATTTATAAGAGTTATTAACTGAGTAATGATTCAATAATTCACCACAAATTATATACCAATTAGGGAAAGATTCCATGTCTCCTATTCACTTTCAGGATCACTACTAGAGTCAAAACTATTTGAGAAGTTCCAACCACAAAACAAAGATCACTTTTATTTTCTTATTTTATCGGTTTCTTTCTTTGGATATTTGAGTTTAGTGAAGTTAGTTCTTATTTTCCTTTTCTTCCTGCACTCATAACATGTTAATTATGAAACATAATTATTATTACTGGTATTACCTTTCTTATAATCTTTTCTACAATTCCTCTTGAACCGTCTCTTTCCACCTTTGTTTTTCTGGAACTTGAAAAACGTCTTACTAAAGTGATCCATATCCTTTTCAATTTCATAGAACACAGAATCATAGGTATTATAGGAGTCAATAAAATTGGATTTAAATGAAATACCTTTTCTCTTTGTAGACTCCTCATTAGTAATTTTTTTCAACTCTCATTCATACTATAGTAGAGTGCCTATTAGTTCATCTAAGGTATAATATTTAAAATTTTTACTCTTATTGATGGTTAGATCCTTTTCATTCCATATTATTGTAAGATCTCTCAGTACTCATAGAAATTGAGATGAGTTATAAAAAAATTATGAAATAATGCTCATACTATTAGTAATACTTGTGAATCAACGAAAAATATGTTTTATTGATTATTAATATCCCATATTGAAGTACCAATATTCTGTTTGGAGCATTCCTATATTGGTTCTCTTGAGATTTTCAGACCCGTAGTGAGTCACTTAAAGTTTTATCCATATATCATTGGCTATCTTACAAGCTAATACATGGCTATAGAAACTTCTACTTATAGCAAAGTATAAAATAATTTTATCTTTATAATTGAAAATATATTTTACTATGTCATCACTAAAATTTTTCTCAGGATAAAATTTGGGTAGTTGATATGGCTTATCAATGATAGTCTAGTGATCCACACTTAAATGTTTCAAGTAAGCTTATATTATATATTTTCAATAGTCATAGTCACTTTCATCAAATAATGGGTTTTTTTGGAATCCATATATCATTGGAATTTACATCTTCTATATTAAATTTTTTTTTATTACTAAGACTATTAATATAAGGATACCAGGTTGTCACATAGTTAATAATAAACATCCAAAGTAATTAGAGACTCTAAAGAATCCTTTTAAGGAAAAATTTCCTCAAATATGAATTTTTTGGTATTAGATTAAAATAACCATAGAGGATAACTATATTTTAAAAAAGTTAATACCCTATGATACCAAATTTTGGGTCGATAGTGATGGAAATAATGATATAAAGAGGGGGGGGGGGGGGGGGTGAATAGTCATTTTAAAACTTTCATTAAAAAATTAATCTGAGTATAAAAAAATTATCTACAGTGAGGGTTGTGTTCTTTAAATGAAGTTAGGTGTAAATAAAAAGATATAATATAAATAATTATACTAGTTTGAGACACCAAGATCCTAGTTCACTCATTAACCTTGTATACTTTGTGATAACATTAGTACCAAATAATAACCACGTGTTTAAAGGTGAGATAACTTTTTACAGACTCTACCTTTTAAAAGTATGAAGATCCACAATCCAATTTTTTATAGGAAACAAAACCTAGTCTGTTAGGTGGATTTTGATCATGAGTCACAACCCATGATTTATTTTTGGTGGCAGAATAACCAAAAAATGAAATAATTACTTTTGATTTGGAAAATCATAAACTAGACTAAAGAAATTACCATTAGAATAAATAAAATACAACAAAAATAAAAAGAAATACAAAGGATCCAACAAATGATAAAATGATAATGAAGATGATGAAGCTTAATTCTCATTGATAAGTTGAATGAAAAAAGATATACCGTTGAAGTTATTCTATGATCATAGCTAAGGAATGAAATTAGTAGTAGTTTCTTGATCATATGAGAGTAGAAATAATTATGTTGCAGTTTTATCATAAGAAATATTGAAAATGATATGCACAAAAGTTGTTTTCATGACTTGAAGAAATATCTAATGAATTAATAATACCTCATTAAAACAAAGATCTTATCGGAGTGTCTATATAACTAATAGTTGTTTGAATTTTTTTAGCAAAAAACAATAAAATAATATTACTATTATCTTTGATTGTAAATGTCACACAAAATAAAAAAGAAAACTAGAACACTTTAATTCTCCATTAGATATCAATATAAAACAACCAATATGTTAAGTATAATAAAAATAATTCATATTTATAAAATAGTTAAAATAAAAAGATTAAAATTATAGTTTATTAAAATATAAAAATTCATAAAATTGGGCATCACAAACAATTTTAACTCAACATTATTTTTACACATCATGTAACTATATTTTAGAAAAATATATTAAAAAAGTTATCAAAATACATTTTTTAATTATTTCAATTAAAAAGTTAAGAGTTATAATTTTCGAAAAAGATACTTGAACAAATAGTAGATGTAAATACCTGGAGGCAACTGATAAGATACGATTTCACTGATCTACCGTTGTTCAGTGGTAGATTGATCTACTGGTGGTGTTGAATAATATAGAGATCTACCGTTGGGTCATAATCTACCATTGGTGAAAAGAAAAAAGGATCTACAATTATAAGGGGATATCTAATGGTGGTTTCCAATGGTAAGTAGATCTACCATTTCACTATTGAAGCATGGGGATGCTACTGTGAAACTACTGCCTCCATGGCACTATCTAATGATAGAAGATCCTCTATTGCAACTAGAAGAAAATACCAGTGAAACAATGATCTACCGGTGAATAGATATCTACTGGTGGAAGTAATCTATATATGGTTGAACGTTCGACCACTGGAGTGATCTAACAGTGGTCTGTGATCTAATGGTGTCGACGCACAGTACAAATATTGAGCATGAAGATGTTGTGGATCAATCTACCATTGATAAAATGGTACTTCTATTGAGAAAAGATCTATTTTTTAATGGTAGGTGAAATAAATATTCTTGAAAATGGATCTTCATATTGAAAGCCTCGATGCTTAAATATTTAAAATGAACATACGAAATAGATGCTCGAACTGCCTTATGATATTTGTAGTCATCAAATTCATGTTCTTATTCATCCCTTTCATGCAAGAAATGTTGCATGAAAATAATGATACCATTAGATTGTATTAAAGGAAAATAAAATATTTTATTGATTCGAAAAAATAACATACATAAAATCCATGAACTGTATAACTCAGATGATGTTTATAAAAACACTGGAGGAAGAATATTATCAAAGTGGTGATCAAATGATTCACATGAAACCAATCAGATGGACAAGAGCATGTCCAATTTTTTTACACTGGATGAATATTTTTTCACCACTCATTATCCCCTTTGAAAATAAAATTCGTAGAGTCAGCCGTGTATCATAAAATCCATACCTTACCACCATCAATCTCTCAGTGGGGGATTAACACCAACACCCCATCACACACATACATGACCTATATCCCAGCATTCTTACCAGGACCAACTGATGTTCTCCTCCATGTGTGATTCATCAGGCCATATACGTGGGTCCAATTTTATTCCTCTAGGCCTATACATGGCATGCCACTATCGCTTAGCCCCTTGGGTTTCTCTCCCATGGGGGTTGAACTTCAGATCCACCTAAGTTGTAGTAGGGATGGAATTTTTGGGCTATCCATGGTTGTCCTATTTTATTAATTAATCCACTTAAAAAAAATCCTTAACAAAGATAAAGTAAAATTAAAATATAAAATTAAAATAAAATAAATAATTAATCAATTCAAAACATTAATTTTTTTTTGATAATCACTTAAAAATTTCAATTATTAAAAGACATTAATTATTAAAAAAAATCAAAAAATAAAATTATTACATGTTATAAACTAAAATAAAATGATTACATGTTATAAAAAATTTGAATTTAATAAATGAGAGGAAGTAGTAGCTTATCAAAACTATTAACAAAATATAATTTCTAATGTATTAAAAACCAAGTTTAAATACTAACACACTCTCCATTTATAGTTGGGGAGTACAAAGAAGATATTTTTTGAAAAACAGTTTCCTAAATTCTTTTTACTTCATCACTTAAATTTCTTACTTGGAATTAATATTTTTGATCAATGTCCACCAGTGACCAGATTATCCCTCCATGTGATAAACAACTAACATGTTATTATCTTGATCATAGAATTTAAGGAGATAGAATATAATTTAAATAGATTTCATCAATTATTCTATGATTAAGGGACCATAAGATCCACTAAATGTTGGAGGCCTTTGTCCCATAAAAGTATCGATTTAAACTTGGTCATTCTTAGGGGGTGGAGGTTTTCCCCCCTAATTCAAGATTCTATTAAAAACTTGAGTTAATTGAGTAAGTATTACCATGAAGTTATTAGAACATGCTCCCATTGGGCTATGAATCTAATTTGGGAAGTCATCACATTACCCATCATATTAGTTCTTGACACAATTCTTCCTATTTCCATCCATTGACTAAAATAAAAGAGAAATTAAGTATGAGAACTGTCAAAATATTAAAAACATAATAGGAAGACTATGAATATTGAAGAAATGACTCTTAAATGATGTGTATTCATTAAACTATAAATTTCTATGTTTCAATATAAGTTATCCATAGTTTATTTCCTAACATTAAATTTTTTAGTCATTTGGTTCCCTTCATAGTTATTCATAAAGATCTTGTGAATTTTCCAAATCATATCTCCTGAGAGTTTCAAACTAGGTGTATAAAAAAGCCTCTTTATCATGCACCTGTTGAAGATTGGGTTAATATCCAATCCACCCTTTTCTTGGTTATTACCCCTAGGTACAATAGTGCCAGATCCATATCCACCTATAATATCCAGAAATAGATTTCAATGCTTAATAAGCACTCTCTCTAAACTTATATAAAAATTTAGGGATGTTTTCCAAATTTCAGTCTTATCCTTATGGTTTTCACAATGTGCTTCTATTCAAAATCCCCAAAATATCTAGACCTTTCTTTGATACCAACTATGAAAACCCATATATTTTACACACCTGATCTCATGATTTATTATTTAAAGATACACGTAATAAAATTCCAAAATATCAAGAGGCCTAGTATCATTGGGTAATTAGATATTAGAGTTTTAAATATAGAACCAACTAATATTCACTTTATATTATATGTATATTAAATTAATTGGATTTTAATATAAATACATTATCACAAATTGATTACTCATTTTCATAACATTAATGTGATAATGTATTAGGGTATTCGTCGCATCAAAATTAGTCATAGTAGTTCCCTTCTATGACTAAAAACTTGAGGTGATATGATGATATCTCTAAATTATTAGTTCTACGGTCAGATAAAATTCTTTGATAGTTAATATAGTATGTTTACTATCAGGTGTGAATACTCATAATAAAACGAGGCTTATTCTCACAAATTTCACACCTAGTAGTCTCGAAGATGGGAGATTATGACAAAATACATGCTTATAAGAATTTTATATGTTTATGTGTTATTATATATTCTCGTCTATAAAGGTGTGTAATGGTAATTATAATTTAAAATTATTATTATTGCTTTTCATGACTTTCACACTTAGATTTACTAATAAAAACTATGACACCATATGTTTGCGGGAAGTAGGATAAGTTGGGTGTGTCCTGAAAGAGAAGTTAATAATTAAAAAGTCAAGGAAGGATTTGTCCCTTCCATATTTATGGAAGGTGATATCTCATCCCATTGATTGAAATATACCCATCATATTAAATTTTATGTCCATGGTGTAATGAAAAGTTTATTTTAGATAGTCAAAGAAATACGTATCAAGCATATAAGTTGATGAATTGAGTGTGGAACCTATTTGATGAGATACTTTGATAAAGGTATTATATTATATAGAGAGATATCATATGTATTTGTTTACATTGTGACATTAAATTCTTTCTCTGAGGTTCCTCGACTCATTTCTATACAGTAATCTTGAACATTAGAAAAGTCCTCCTAATGGAAATGAGAAAGATGCCTAGATGGTTACACCCTAAGTGTTACCGTTGATCACAATTAAAATTTATTTTAATTTAATTATTGGAATAAATATTATTCTCAAGACCAATATATAATTTTATTAAGGATTTATGGATCAAAAAAATTTATTAAAAAAGTATTAATTATTTATTTATTCATTAAAAAATAATTTATTTAATTATGTGAATATTTAATAAATATTTATTCACAAAACAGTGAATAAAATATTTAGTTAATTAAATATTTATTGGTATATTCGATAAATTATGAGTACAAGTTGGATAAGATTGTGTTTAGTGATAAATATTAATCTTCAAGCTGGTAAAATAATATTTTTCATTGCACCTATTTGTGCATGATTCAAAAATAATAATAATAATATTATTACATGGAATGAGGTTAGATAAAGTTTAATATATTATATAAGTTACTTTGATCAATTAAATAATACTTTTAATTCTAAATCTCTCTCTATAAATAGATGATTATGCTTTTTGTGTACAGATTGATTGAGAAAGATCGAATGTGAGAATAATTGTGTGCAATGAAATAAAGAGATCTCTCTCAGGATATGAGAATGCTATAAATATTCCCTTCCCTCCTCCATCATCTCAATAATTATAGTTCAAGGACGATTCTTCAAGAGTAATGGAATTGTTTTAGTGATCTAGATGAACAATGCAAGATGATTTATTCATCGTGCTAGAACCCAAAAATGAATCGACATTGTTTGGAGATCATATGATAATGTGTGAATCATTGTTAGAGGGATTAAATAATAGGATCATACAAGTACAATGATGGTTGAATAAAAAGGGTTTATGATGATCAATAACATAATTGAATAAATATCTCAATATTGTGATATTATTTTTTCCAATCTATTTAAATTAATTATAAATTCAAAATGAAATTATATACTCTTGAATATGGTGTATTTTATTATCAATATTCTTTGAAATAATTTCACTGGTCATGACATTTACATCTTGTAAAATATGTGAATGATCTATCAAATCAAACTTTTTTGTTGTTGAGATTGGTCTCGATAAGCACTTCCACTACAATAGAAACCATAAAGTGGTATTAGAGCAGTCATGTTTAAATTTATGATTTTTTTATTTGATTATTGATCATATATATAAAATTGTGTTTAGTTCCTCGTTTTGTATTATTTGTTATTTAATACAAACTTTAATTATCATGATTTTAGCATTTTAATATTCTTCATTCAAGATTCATATTTTCTTATGGACTAATAATAAATGAAGAATTCGTAGATGTCATTAGGATATGGAAAAGATTCTAACCAGTAGATTAGGTTACAAGGCGTGTAGCCAGATTACACATCATGTACCCATGTTCATAGTAGTATTATCATAATATAATGTGATAGGTTATTTATTACTAAGTACCACATTAATCTTAAAGAAAGTGTTTTGCATCCAAACAGATTCCTTGGATGCTTCCGAAATGACTATATACTCAGACTCTAGTGTAGAATCATTGACAACTGGATACTTTGAACTCTTATAGCTCACAAATAATCCATTAAGATAGAAAAAATATCCTAACTGTGACTTCAAATAATTATGATCTATTTGAAAATTAGAATTTGTATAACCCCTTATGAATAGATCCCCATATCCTCCATACACCAGGACCACATCCTTAGTTTTATCAGATACTTGAAGATAACATTAATAATAAAGCAATGTTTTTCTCTTAGACCTTCTTGATATCTTCCTACCATTCTCATTACATAGGAAAAATCAATTATATTACATAAAATTAAATACATGAATGATCCTTTCACTAAAAATTATGGGATCTTACTCATTATCTCTTTTTTATTGGGTCTGAGGACACATTTTCTTAGAACGACATATACCATGTGACACTCAAACCAATCCACTCTTGGATTTTTTCATACTAAATCTCTTTATTATATGGTAAATTTATATACATTTACTTATTCTAAGTATACTCTTCGATCTATAATGAATGATCTTGATCCCTAGAATACAGGTTGCTTCACCTAATTCTTTCTTGGAGAAACACTTGTTCAACTAGTCCTTCACAAGCTGTAATACCAACATGTCATTTCCAATAAGTAATATGTCATCAACATATACTAATAGGATAACAAATGAATTTATACCAAAACTCTTGTAAAAACATGTCTTATATTAATTCTTAATAAAATAAAATTCATTTATAGATTCATCAAATCGAATGTTCCATGACCTAGATACTCGCTTCAATCCATAAATGGATCTTTTCTACTTTAAAATTCCGTTTGGCATCACTGAGAGTCACAAAACCTTATGGTTGTCTCATATAGACATGTTCCTAAAGGTTCCCATTATGGAAATAAATTTTGACACCCATCTACAAAATTTCATAGTCATGGTAAGCTTTAATAGCGAGTAGAATTCTAATGGATTTAAACCTGAAAACTTGTGAAAATGACTAATCATAGTCAATTCCTTGACATTGTTTAAACCCTTTATCTACCATCCTTTATTTATATGTATTTACTTTGACATCCATTTCTAGTTTTATCTTGAATACTCATTTACACCCTACGGGTTTTATATCAACTAGCGCATTGACCAGAACTGAAACTTGGTCTTGATACATGGGATCTATTTCAGAATTCATGTCTTCTTTCCATCTTGCATCTTCTTAGCTCTCCACTAACTCTTTATATGATATAGGTTTATCACTATAAACCAATAACGAGTCATCATATTTTGTTACTAGAAAACCATAGCTCCATAGTTCTCTTACCTCTCTAGTGACTCTTTGTAGTACTTGTGTTTAAGGGACTAATTCTTCCACGGGGACTGGTGGAATGTTATCCTATACCAACTCTTGCATATATTGAGCATGAACTTAACACAAGTCAATCCTTCTCCCACTATACCTTTTTAGGATGTTCTCAATATCATGAAATATGTCTTGTATGAAAATATTCAGTTTCTTTTATGAGGGGTTGTATAGGTAGTATTCCTTCATTTCTTTAGGTTACCCTATAAAGATACACTTTTTGCTCAGAGGTGATAGTTTTTTCTTGATAAGGCCTTAATAAAATCCTCGCAACCCCGTACAAATGTATTTGAAAAAACATGTTTCTTTCCACTCCATTACTCAAAGGGAATTCTATTTTACTATTTAGTTGGTACTCAATTTAATGTATATGCCATATTTTTTACTGCATACCCCCAAAAGTATAATTGAAGATCTTCATGACTCATCATCGACCTTACCATGTCAAAAAAGGTATGATTACTCATTTCACTAACTCCATCCCAATTTGGTTTGTAGGGTGGAGTGAGTTGAGATAAAATCCCAAAATCTTAGAAAATGTTGATAAACTATTGCTTAATATATTTACCTTGTCAATTTGATCAAATATTCTTTATCCTCTTTTGAAGTTTATTTTCTACTTCATTCTTGAATTATTTGAATTTATAAAATGACTTGGACTTATACCTCATCAAGTATACATATACATATATACTCAAGTCATCAGTAAAAGTTATAAAGTAAGAATACCCACCTCTATCTTCTACTATAAATGGTCCACACACATTAGTGTGTGCCAATCCTAAAATATCTATAGCCTTTTAACCCTATCACTGAATGGTGGTTTGGTCATTTTTCCTTGTAAACAATCATGATATCTTTCAAGTGGTTTTAACTTAGAAGAGTATAAATAACCATCTCATTAGATCTTTTCCAAACTATTCATGTTTATATGACCAAGACAGGGATGACAAATTTGGGTGATATATGAGTCATGTGAACATGATTCGTTATCTATTTCCAACCCTTGTTTTTTCTAATTTAATACATAATGACAATTATTTAAATGTGTCATACCATAACGTATGTTGTCTTTATAAAAGAAAAAAAAATTATTTAAAAACTTGAAAATAAAACCATATTCATTTAGGCATGATATGGAAATTATGTTCTTGGTAACAGTTGGAACATAATAAAAATACCTTAAAACCAAAATCGTTTTTGTTGGAAATAAAAGGTGGTAGTCACCAATGGATAGAGTATCCAACATCACACCATTAGATGCTCACAACTCCTCCTCTCCTATAGAAATCTTTCAGAATATTCTTAGTTCTTTCATTTGGATATACATGTGAGAACCATAAGCTATATGTAATACCCAATGTGCCTATATTGAATTATTATAATTAATAATGAATGAACCTTTAGCTTTCCCTTGGTTCTAGGTGCAATTCCTATTCAAGTGGCCTTACTAACCATATGAAAAACATACTACCTCCTTTTCCTAGCACTACCTTAGGATCTTCCTCTTCTTGGAAGGATGGTGCTTGGGAGGTTTAGACTTGTTATAAGTCTTGGGACCCTTCGCCTTGTTCTTCCTTTTTTTATTTACCACAGGGACTATGGGTTTGTCACGTCCCATGTCTTTATCCACTTGGAAAATAAAATTAACAAATTTTTAAAGACTCTTTTCATTATTTCTCATGTTATAATTAATAATAAAACTTGAAAAGTTATTTGTTAGTGAGGAAAGTATGAGATATGTGTGAAAATCATCTGATAATTTAATCCCTAAGATGTCTAAGAGTTCAATGTAGCCAAAAATCTTGACTACATGAGGCCTAGTTGGCACAGAATCTCTAAGCATAGTTGTAAATAGATCAATGCAAACCTTATATATCTATTTTCTTTCCTTATTTTGATAGAGATACCAAAGGTGATATATCATTCTATATGCATCCCTGTCCTCATGTTGCTTCAAAATCTCATTGTTCATGGATGATGGAATGAAACACTGAATATATGTAGAATCATTTAAATGTTTCTCATAGAGAGGAAACTCTTCCTCACTAGCCTCATTACTAGGAACATCAGGAATAGGTTCTTCTAGAACATACAAATTCCTTTCATGGTGTTTGATAACGCGTAAGAGCCTTTTCCATTCTTAGAAATTTGTGTTGGTCAAAAGGTTATCCTTCTTAAGCATGGATCACAGTGATATGTTTGAATTCATTTTTATTTATATTCCTACAAATTAGATGAGCATGGTTTTAGTACTTTATCTGATAAAATTTATTTAAATAAATAAATATTATATTTATTAACCTCCCACTATTTTATCAAAACCCAATATCTCTAACCATTGGCTTCAGGATGTCACATTTCTTAGAAATATTATTGGCAATGATCCATATTCTCCATATCATTACCCCAATAATGGTTGTTCATGTAATTTGAAGGGTTTTGGGTAGGCATATCAATTTCTAATTGAATTAACTCATATTTACTTGATTGTTTAGTGGACTTCCCAATCCTAAAATCCTTAAATTGGAATTCCGCAACCCTTGCCTCCCAGTTACACTAAGTACTACTTTGGAATTAAACCCTTGATTTGAACTATGTTAAGTCAACCCAAAAATTCATGTGGGATTTTTCGAATAATTTAAAGCACCCCAACTCTGGATGGTCAAGCACTTTGAACTATGGTTCGATTTTTACTAAAGTAATGGATGGCTATAATGACTTATTATATATAATTGAGAAATTTTATCTTTATGCATAAATTTAAAATTGTTATCTTTATTAAAATATTTTTAATATTAAGTGGATTTACTTAAGTGATTAACCATATCTTAGATAATATTTATGCATAACCCTATTTATTTTATTTCTATGTTGCATTCTTCTTAATTCATTAATTCATGTGATCACGACAAAACATCCATAATGAAATAATCATTAAACTTGAAAGAAATAAAATAATATAGTGATATAATTATGAGATTTTACTAATGGTTAGTTTATCTAGAGGATGATAAACTAACCATCAACCTAAGGGAAAACACCTTGAACTATTTATGGTTCATGTTGCAGTATTCCACATATCCACCTATGTATTTCTCTTGGATTGGTTTCTCCTTGGCTCTAAACATGAACCACCTCTACTATCTTGGGATATATATCAATTAATTATTCTTTTAATTACACACAGGTGAGGGGAAGGGGTTTACATAAAAGAAACCATGGTCACACAGACCCTTACATAATAAGAGGAGAGATGACCCACATACCAATAATTTAATTTAATAATAAATTAAATTAAACCAATAACATACAAAGGTATGGTGTAAGCTCATGATCATCCATATGAATTCAATAAATTATTCATTTAATTAAATTAGTATTTTATTCTTAAGAATGGTCATTTAAGATAAATCATGCTCAAATCAATTAATTATCTTCTGTAATTAATCAATTATTTTATCCCAATTTTCATCTAAATTTACTTGAGCTTATCATCCATCATAATTTCAAACAAATTAAATAAATTTATTTAAAATTAACTATGTATAAGAAAAATTTACCTTGGAAGAAAAACATTGAATACCCATCTGAACTACCTAACATGTATTATACTCATATAGTGTTTACTCTTACGAAATGTAGCATACACGAATTATCACGTAATATCATGAAATTTACTATCATATTAACTATCACATGGTTTACATGATTTTTTTTCTTTTAACATAGTGTGTAATGATTCAATTCATAGAGTAATAAATATAATATGACTTATATAAGAAATGTAGATCTAAACATTATATGGAAATTAATTAGGAATTCATATATATAAAAACACATCACATGGAGTGTCCTGTTAACTTAATGAATACACGTAAGCACATTTTTATAAGGTTTAAAAAGTATAATAATTTAATTTTTAATTTTTCATAATTTGGTATAAGTACATGGCGTGTACAAGACAACTACATGAAAAGTACTATTCTTATCATCTATTTGTGGCACATGCCTAGGTACTCAACATATAACCATGCCAAAAAAAATATTGGAGTACATGATGTGTACATGGGCTACAAGGAATGTGGTATTCGAGTTACATGGTCACCAGTCAGGTAGGTTGTATAAGAAGATACATGTATGGTCTGTGATTAAGTACTACACACTATGTTTGGAAGTTACACGGTGTGTACTCTGATTGATCATGCACTATATTGCTTCTATCGGTTCATTATGTATAATTAAATTCACCTTGTGTAATATACACAAATTTATTGAATTAATTTCAACTTAATTCTTGGTGAATTAAACACTAATACACAACGTGTACATCTGGGTAACACAACATGTACTCTTGTGTTATTTGAACAAATTCTTTGACACCTCCATATAAGAACTTCAAATTTATTGCATTTATAAAATTCATTGATTTTATTATATTTTTGAGAAATAAAGAGAAAGAATTAGATCTCACAATTTTTATATAAGAATGATTAAAATGGAATTGAAAACAAAATTACAAATGCATTAATTAATAAATAATCATTAAATAATTATAAATACTCATGAAACCTACTTTGATACCACTTGAAGGTTATGGGCCTAGCAAAATCATGTGATGGGTCATCCCAACATTACTTTTTTATCACAATCGATGATCAATCTGATATTTACATGATGATAAATGTCATGATCAACAGAATTGAATAAAAAAATTTAGAAAACGGATAAAATGATGGAACCAATGTGAAGGATCATCACATATTATTAATAAATAATTTAATCAATTACAAAATTACCTTGTGAGTAATTTTTTCTTCATTGATGGGTCTAAAAAATGATCTACATCATACCACCACTATATTTTAATAATCAAGAATAGATTCCCTTTAGAGGTGATCTACACGCGTTCTAAAAATCTCTAAATGAATTTATAGGAATATCCAGGTGCTAGCACGATAGATCCAATTTATTGCGTTATTCGCATTTGATCTCCCTAAGAATCGCTTCCTAAGGATTATCTTTTATCTCTATTGACTTGAGAGTGGAAGTTAGATAAATATAATTCTCCATTAATGGGAGTGTTCTTAGAGAAAATACCACTCTAGGGATTTGACATGATTCCCTAGATTTTGTTTTTCTCCACAAAAGAAATAAAGTATCTCTATTGAAAAATAATATAATTGGGTTTATATACACCTAGGGTTAGAAATAAATAATTTAACAAGTTACCTTTAATATTTATTTAATCCCTTCAAAATCCCATGTATGTATGTATTATTATTATTATTATTATTATTTCATGACATGCACTAAACTCATGAATTAAATTAAATATTATTCAATAATATAATATTAAATATATATTATTTCTCCCCATAATATTAAACCCAATCCAAAATTCCTCCACAATGTTTATCGGGCCTTGAATAATGACTATTTTTTAATAAATAAATATCAATAAATTATTCTTTAATAAATAAAATAATATTATATTCACGAAATAGAAAATAAGTTTTTATTAAATATTCATCTGATACAATATTCTCTCGAATGACTAGTGATAGAATATATATGATCAAGAAAACATGAATAATTATTAAACCGCATGTATGAATAATGTTTGTTCAACTTTTTTTAAAAAAATAACAATATATTTATTTAACTGGGATTCAGGATACACTTAATGTGTAACCTTGTAAGCCTCTTTCTTAGTCGCATTAGGTGAATTAGCCTAAAGTCCAATGTTAACATCTAGAAGCATGTCAAGGAACCCAAAAAAAGTAAGTTTATTCTATAATGACATAATACCTCATACAGATGCTCATTGTGCAATATAATCACTTTATCATGATATCTATAACAAAACATGCTGTATGTTGGTGCCAACAACCTATGTGCTTGATGTATCTTTCATTGAAATTCCAGAAATTGAACATACCTATAGAACACAATAGTCATGGATATATTTAATCTATATAATTTCCATCAAAGGGACTGATATATAAACTTTAGTTAAATAACATAAGGTAAAAATCCTTTATTTAATTATTTATTAATGAAATATTACTCATGATGCACCCAACGTATCCTACCTCTCCAAAAACATATGTCGACACACTTTTCATTAATACATCGAAGTACGTTACTTATAATACACATTAATAATAATATTAAAGTCTAAGGATCAATACAAACATCTAAAAATAGGAAAATCCAATGGCACATATAAATGTGTATTTTCTACTAGAGGGTCTCATTCTCATAATATCTTACACTGTATATTACTAAGAGAATACACCATGAGAATGTTCATCAATGCCTTATGAGTCTCCACACCTCATATCCTGTATCATTGTTGTCCCTCAAATGATTTCATCTCGCTATAGAACATATATTTAAGAATACTATCATGGAACTTCTAGGCTCCCATCACAGCGGGGAACATGTATGAACTTTCAGTGTAAAAACTACTCTTAAAACATTATCACATACGATTTCATAAAAAAGAATAATCATGATGTGATAAGGAGTTTATTAATATTAAAAACAATGAATATATATTATCATAAAGTATACACAAGTTTCTTTAGGGGACCAACATCAACATTTTCCCCTACATGCATATGTTAATTTATTGTTCATTTAATAAATAAAATATAAGATAAGATCACAATCATTCCACGGATTTATTTATTTTATTTATATCTTATGCATGATTTATTTTATGGTTGTAATACCGTGATTACAAAAATAAATGGACTAATATGAAAATATAGAATTAAAATAAATGGATTATATGTAAATGTTTCATCATAACATAGTTAATACCTTAATTAAAATCCACTTAATATTAATAATAAAAGTATGATATAAAATAATAAATATTTATACAAAATAAATAAAATTCCTCAACTTAATATTAAGTTAGACTAAGTCTTCCATTACTTGGTTATGACTAAACCAATATAAATAAGGGTTTTTTTCCAACCCTCATTGAGACGCATGCTTTTATCAGGGAGTTTTTATGATTTTTTGGGTTGAATTAACTAGTTTACAACAAGGAAAATTACAACTTCTAGACTTGATGTAACATAGAGTTAAGTGTTGAGGAAATTGGAGAAATCATTTTTAGATTGGGGATTCTCAGTTAAAGGATCAAGGAGATGTAAGACTAAAATTGCAAAACAGTTTACTATCTAAATATCTTGAAGTAATTTACCAATCCCTCGCTTGGGTTATGAGATGGGGAAATATAGATCCTTTCTACTAGAATGTACAGAAAACTAGATATTCCAAGTCCATTGGTGAGGGATTTTGGAACTTGATAAAATAGTGGAAGGCTAAACAAAATTAAAATTATTATGCCTGACATAATTTATAATCAGGTAAAGTACTAAACTTACGTTTTAATTATTATATAAATGGAAAGAAAAAACAAGAAACCACTCGATCATTTATTAACTCATGGTATGTATTTATAAATAATTTTTTTGGATATGGTAAAATTATTTATATGATGCATTATTATCATAATTTTTTTATTATATATTGGAATCCCCTATTCCCGTTTTCCAGCCCAATATCTGAGTGAAGTTAAAAAGGATGTCTGCCAGAGATATGTAGATGATGATTCCTATGTCCATTGTATTATATTATTAACTATGTCTGAAGTGTTGATGATACAACATAAGTAGGTGAATTCTTATAATAAAATATATCATTTTTTATAAATATAAAGAATGGTTATAAATAAATAAGATTGTTAATGTATTATATCAGTGTAAACTAGAATATGGTAATCTAGATACTAACCATGGTTTTAAAATATTGGGGTATATTAATTAGTTAGAAAAATTGGGATTCCACTTGGATAAGAAATTATCCATTTAGACTATTTTATTATCCTTACCATAAAGTTTATCTTTATTCATCTAATCATGGATAAGAAAAGTGGATAAGACACTCAAGAATCTTCTAATGATACTTCACTAAGAAGATAAAGATTGTTTGAAAAACGTTTCTCCACCAATTTTGGTGAAAAGTTTGAAAAAATAGGCTAAAGATACTTTGGATAATATAAATCCAAAAGATAATTTAGAGTGTCAATAAAAGAGATAAAAGATTGATGGTGGAAGAATAAATACAAGGCTATTTTTTTCTTATGTGGAAATAATAGAAATTGGAAAATAAATCATAAAGAATTGAGGAACCAATAAGTTTCATCCACTTCAAGTATATTCATCATGTTTTTATTCACCGCATGTGTATTAAAATGAAATATTCTTTCTACATACATGTATTTGAATATAGGAAATGATAAATAATGGAAATGTTATAGAGTGAAATCAAAAGGAGACGAGAAATGGATATTATTACATTAGCCAAGGGGAGATCACCACTTCTCATTTTCAAATAGAATAATTCAAGTTTTTAAAAAGTGTTACCAACACATTAATCATAGTGTCTATCTAGTAACAACCAACCATTATTTCACATTTGTAAAAAATGTTGTTATGGTACTTCAATAATAAACTAATGATTTTATAACTCTTGAATAACAAATATCCATTGCAATGAATAATGAATATAAAATATAATAATTTTAGCTGATTATGGAAATATAATTAATTTTTAAACAAAAATAAATGTAAGGACTTGTTTATACCCATAAAAATATTTTAGTCTCCATTGAGCTAGTATGTTGGATATACAATAAAACTAATTATCATATTTTTGATAAATAATCCTTTATAAATAAAGGTACAACACAAATATTTTAAGAGTTAGTTAAATATTTCCACATGAACTATTATAAAGGTAAAAGTAACTTTAAATAATTCATGAGATTCTTTTAAGAATTTTTTTAAATTCTCAGTAAAGTAAATGGGTGCACTTGGTAAAGATTGAGGAATCACCGAGATAGCTTGTTTGAGGAAATCTTATCCAAGTATTCATTGATCATACATATAGAGTAATGGTATTTACAAACTCACACTTCCTTATATGAATCAACATCATGATGGTAGTAAAAGGAAGATCAATTATGAGTCTTATATATATTGAATATCTATTGCAAAAAAATGGTGGTGTAAATGAAGCGACATATGATTCATAAAAGTGTAAAAGTTAAAAACAAAAGAATGAGAATAATATATTGGGAAAAAAAGATTTAAATGGTTCAATAAATGATCCCTACATCCATGGAGAGTCAAAATTTTACTATTTTTGGGAGAAAAAAATACAGATAGATCTCAATGTTTCACACATAGAAACCCTAGCCTGAAATGGGATAATAAAGAAGATGAAGTACTATGACCCTAAACCCAAAGAAAGTCAAGACCACAATAGTGAATGATAGATGGAATTATGTATCACTAAATTACCACAAAAACTCAAGTCTAAGATGATATAGTGGCTAGTGGATGAAGTCCGTAGAGCTATAGTACCACTGTCTCCAAATTCTGCATTGCTATAGTGCCTTGGCGGTGTCATCTAGTCAAATATGCTACAGTCGAACAGAGTTTCTATAGTTACCCCATAATTTGGTTTGGGGAACTTCGACACCTAGACCCCCATAATAGGGGTGCGTTTCCCCTCCAACCCCCAATGATCTTCCTATAGAGCTCGACCCATGGAGTTGCATCTATATGTTTAGTATAGGCCGCAAGCATTCAACCCTACATCATCCAAAGAGGATCGACCTACACCAATCCAAAAATATATTCCATAGTTTTTTTAATACATGTTTTAAAAATAAAAGTGAAAAAATAACCATATTCCAAATATATATTTTTAATGGATATCGTATTAATTGAAATATGATAAGATTCTACTAATATTCTACCACAATAGTTTTTTGAAAACCATTTGTTAAAAGATGGCTTTTACTACCATAGAATATCAAACACTAAGATGCACATGTGTTAATAAAATAATATCAACTAAGTATATTAAAATCTAGTAAAGAACAACTATATATCTATAAATGAATCATATCACTTTAACTATAGTGATATCATACTTAACTTTTATAGGTTAAGGCTCAAGATACACATAAGTTTTCATAGGATTTCTGGAATCCACTGAGATCTGTGGGAGGAGTTGTTATAGAGAGACATACTGCCTAGGAATTTATAACCAAAGAGGTAGTTTATATTAACTATAGTGGGTGATACATATATTATTCTTTCATAATAATGATTCCTATAAAGAATTAGTAAAAGAAAAAATGATAAGGTTGAAAAGTACAAATATATTCAAGTAATGGACTCTATGTATCAAGATTCAAGGACTCCATATTTTGAATGTTTCTAAGACTTGATATCCCTGGTGAGTATTCAAGAGAAACCAAACATATATGGTATAATATAGTACTAATAAATCATTTTTTATTATTGAAATGTTTAGTCTTTGAAAAAAACTATACACCATTAATCATGACTAAAATACATATTAATTATACCTATCAAAGAATATTTCTATGTTCATTTTATTGTGCTATTGACTATCAAGGAAACCTTATTTAAAGAAATCCTTCAGATATATGTCTCTATGACATGAACAAAATGATAACATACAATATATGTCTATAGGGAATAAATATAAAGGGTTGGTGAAATTAATAAATTCCAATAAGAAATACATATTATATAAATTAATTTATGAATAAATCATGCATAGTGATCACAAAATATATGTTTGGAATGAATGAGTTACATGTGACTCTAATAGGTTAGTGGCATTACTATATGTTTTCAAGATAGATATGCCAATAACATATGTAAAAAAATGTTGTTTCGTACCTGTTTGATAAAAAAAGAAAAGAAATTTCTCCAATTGAGACTTATACTAGTAACCATGTTCTGGAGAACAAGATCTAAAAAATGGATCTATGGGTTTTAAAAATATAGTCATAGTATATATATTGAAAAGGTACTGAAAACTATAATCTGAAACAATTCAAGACTATATTAGTTTTAGCATATAACCCTTCTAATAGAATATTCATGGGAATAGAAAGATATTATTAATATTAAAATAATTTCACATTCTCATGTTCTAGGAATTTATATCATATCCCATGATATGTACTGATGTTTGATATTACTAATATATAATATGTAGTAGGTGAATATAAATAGATCTAGTATAACACCATTTAATTTTAGTTATAACCATCCAAAAATACATGGAAAAGTAAAATTGGATGAGTTCATAGTGTCTGGAGAAGTGGGAATACAAGTGATCAAGGAAATTGAACATTTTTTTACTTAGTTCAATTAGATTTAGTATCATAGAAAAATGATAATGTAATATTCAAGAAAACATATTACAACCACTATTTGTCATATCTACAATATCTAATCATGTTATAGATTCTGATATAGCTTAAAGAGTAGTTTAACAATGTACAGTTCTGATTTTGGGTTATACCAAAGTAGCGAGTTTTATCATTATTATAACAACCTTTGACTATGAACTTAGTTAGGATGATAAGACTTTTACATGGGAACAAAATATGGATACTTGGTTATATCACTACTTGAGGGATTTTCTCAAGGTTGTAATTTTATAGTAAGAATATTCACCACAGAGACACGTGGCTTTAAATAAACTAGTCAAAAAATCATGATAGGCCCCACAACTATAGTCATATTCAGAAAAAGCATGTTTAACATGTGAGAACTAACTAGCTATTAGAGGTTGACTCTAGTGTAAGTGAGAGTCTGTTGGAGTTGATACTCTAGAACCAACTACTCTGTACTTTATATTACATGTGTGTTCAATTAATTGAATATTAATATAAATACCTTATCACATATTTATTGTTATTCTTCATAACATTAATGTGTTAATTTTCTAGGGTATTAATCACATCAAAATAGCCCATATCAGTCTCTACTATGATGAGAACCTTGAGACTCTATGATGATATCTCTTAAGAATTAGTTCTACTATTGTATCTTATGATATGGAACATATTATGTTAATTTTTTTGTGTGAGTAATCATAATAATATGATATATATTTTCACGAAGTTCCCACTTATTGATCTCCATGATGGTAGATTATGAGAACAAACACGCTTATAGGAATTCCTCATGTGTACGTGTCATTAGATATTCCTATCTACAAGTGTACAAAATGGTCTTTAGACATTAATATTATTATAAATGCATGTCATGAACATAAAACTTAGATTAACTGACCCAAATTATGATACTATATGATCATGGGAAGTAGGGTATGTTGGGTGTCTCACAAATTACATGTTATTAATTAATAAGTCCAGGAAGGATTTGTCCATTCTATCTTTATAGAAGTTGATATCTTGATCCTTTTATTGAAATTTAACCATCAAAATAAATTATATGTTCATGGTGTAATAACAAGTCTATTTCAAATAGTCAAAGAAAAATGTATTAAGAATATAGTTGATGACATGAGTGTGAAACTTTCTTGAAGAGATATTGTGATGAAGGGATTATATTACATAGTAAGTGCTTGTATGTGGTTATCGACATCATGAAATTATCTTCTTTTTCTTGGCTACCTTGACCCATTGTTATATAGTAATTTTTGACTTTAGGTAACCCCACATAATGCTAATGAGAAATAATCCTAGAGGGACACACATTAGGTGTTTCCATTTATCGTAATTAAATTCTATTTGAATTTAATTATTAGAATAAATATTAATCATAAGACTGAGGTATAATTTTATTAAGGATTTACTGATTGAAAATACTTATTCTAAAATTAAAGAAAAATTATTTATTCATTAATAAATAATATATTAAATTATGAAAATATTTAATAAATATTTATTTGCAAGACTGGGAATAAAATATTTATTTTATGAATAAATATTTAATTAAATATTTATTCAGGAATTCGATAAATTATAAGGATGATGAGTGGGATAATATTGTTTCTATTGACAAATATTCGTTTTCAAGCTGGCAAAATAATATTATTATATAGAATGAGGCCAGATAATGTTTAATATATTATTTGAGGGTCTTTTTGTAATTAAATAATATTTCTGACCCTAACTTCATCTCTATAAATAGATGATCATGCCATTGTGTAGATACTGATCAAGATTAACTAAATTTTATAATCATCACACATAATAAAATCTATATCACTATCTAAATATCGAAGAATGAGCTAGAGATTCTATTTCACCCCCCATCATCTCAAGAATGGGAATGCAAGGAAGATTCTTTAAACATGAAGAAATTGTCGAAGTGATCTAGATGAACACTATAAGATGACCAATCCACCGTGATAACACCTGAAAATACACCTGGGTTATTCTGATATCATAAGAGTATGTATGGATCACCAATATATGAATTCTACACTTGGATCTTACAAGTGAAATGATGGTTGGTCAAAAATGGTTTCAGACGATCAATAACATCTTCAAAGAAAGATATCATAGATGATGTATTATTTCTTCTATTCTATTTAAATTAATTATAAATTTAAGGTGAAAATATTTCCTCTTAGTTCTAACATATTTCATTTTCAATATTATTTTAAAAAAACATCATTATCCATGAATTTTACTTCTTGTACAATATGAGAATGATCCATCAAATATGATATTTACTGAGTTAGGACCAGCCTCGATGAGAAATTCCATTGTGATTGGAACTATAAATATATACATACCATAATAACTTTAAATAAGGATACAATGATATTATATAAACAATCCATAACATGTCTTTAAAATTTCATTTATCTTCTAAAATTGTACAGAATAACCTGAGGATGTATATAAGAAAAGGGTGAGCTGTAATGTCCAGTAAAGGAATAATCAAAGTATTGAATGATGAAAATAATACATGCAGGTCAAGAGAAATATCATAGTGACATAAAAGGGTGAGAATAATAAACATAAACATCAAATCATTACAAAAGATGATATCATCAAGGCATTAGAGTAATGTAGAAACAATATAAAACATGACATCAGAAGCATAATTCAATGATAGCCCTCAAAACATCACCACATAGTTTGTTTCAGATAACCAATCATGAAACATACATGGTATCTATGATATAAACAAAACCACAAAATTAATTAGAGATATATATAATTCTAGCCACACTCTTCACATTCATATCATGTACATGAATTTGTGCGCCACATAAATCATACAACATAATAAAATATATCAACGATTTTAATCCCATAATTAAAGAGTGTGAGTTACATACATAAAATTAACCAATAATGTAAGTATAGATTTATATTGGTGAATACATTTGAGTGGAAATTTCTATGGGTATTCACAATAAAAATTTTTGGCATGGAAAGTCACAAAATAATTTTAGTAGGATAACAGGTGTACATAAAAGTTAATAGAAAGGATTAATGAGGGTGAAAATTAGTCTCTCATTTCATGGGAATCATAAGGATTATAATGTGATGTGTAAAAACATATTCCATCATTAAAAATTGTAAATAAAAAGTCTTAATAAAGAAAATTACTTGAATAAAGAGGAGGAAAAGAATCCCTTACTTGGGAGGTTTATTCTAAAATTTCAGAAGAAACTTTTTAAGAGTTTAATAAAACATTGGGAGGGATTTACAGAAGGATATGGAAGGTAACTTCATACTCAAGGGGTTTTTAGTAATATATAATGGTAGGTTGGGTGGGTATTAATAGGAAAATAGAGGTAAATTCTTTATTAATATAACAAATTAGGTTTTGGACTCTATGTGATAAAATAATTAAAACCACAAACCTTTTCACAGTTTCTACCAAAGCGGAGTAGTTTTAAATATTTTATTATAATAATAACCAAAATTATTTCAATTTATTGATTTCAAAATTAATATATATTTTACAAAAATAATTTTCTAAATATGAGAATTTACACATTTTAATAATAATACTTATTTTTATTTGAAAATAAAATTTTTAAAACATTAACAACTTTATAACCCTTATAAAAATTTCATGGGACTTAATTAAATTATATTATCATTTATATTTAAATAAATATTATGTAATAAAAATATTTTATAAAAATATAATTTATTTCCAAATTCTTGAATTTATCAACTAACAATTTTAATTGAAACTATTATTTCCCAAAAATACAATTTTGGATTCTTTATATCAAAATTTAGTTTTTTAAAACCAATATATAATCATATATATATATATATAAATTAAAAATGAAAAGTGATAAATATAATAATTATTTTAATTAAATATATATATATAAATTCATACTACTATGGTAAATATATAGAACTCATTATTACACTGATGTTCACCCTAAGGGCAAGGTGTGCGATGACGATACTTTCTCGGGGTGGTTAGACAAACATGGTTTGGGTGAAAATATCTATGAGCTAAAAATTATTCTATAAATAGTTTTATTTATGTTTTAGTTAATATATATCATTTTGGGCTTAGTTAAGAGAAAATCCCAGTGATTTCATCTCCCTTAGAAGTTCCAAAAATAGGATTTATATGGTGCAATCCTACTGGTTAAGGAAAATCACATCTTCCTTTCATGTTAATAAGATATTATTAAAATTCTTAATATATAATAATCTTAATAGTCATTGTAGAACCTCTATATGAGAAATATTTATGATGCTTAAAAGTATTTTAAGCCCATCAGAAAATTACATCTATATCTTAAAAAGTTCTAAAATAAAAATTTAAATATAGTTCACGTGTTTTCTATATCAACATTACTTAATAAGGAATTTATTCATTCAAAATGTAATTTCATTCATAAAAATTCAGATAAATACATACTCAAACCACCCAAAACACACATAAAACAAATCATGAATTAGTTTATAATGTGGTAAAGGGTTACGCGTTAACAGTGAAGATCAAAATTATTTTAAATAAATACAATTCATTATGAATACTTATGTTTAAAGTGCATAATAATAGATACTGATACGAACATTTCTATCACTATAAAGTTCATTTCTATTTATATAAAGAAAAAATTTTTGTAAACACATTTAAATGATATCAATTTATATTTTAAATTCAACAAATGATATGTTACAGAAAAGGAATTAGATCACCATGATAAAGGAATTAAAAAAAAATCAAGGGGATCTCTCAAAAGTGTAAGAATTTTTTTGAAGATAATACTACCTTATAGTGAGAAAATACAGTCTTATTTTTTGAAAGATCCAACCATTACTCTTATTTTTTATTTTTCACTCAGCCTAATGTATCTCATTTTAGTACCCTCAAATAAATCAAAATAAAAAACAGATAAAAAAAATTCAAGTTCAAATAAAATAGAACTAGGTATAAGGTAAAAAGGATTTTCCATGAAGTAAAGCTATATTATTGTGGGTGGTTCACTATAGAGCACTGAGAACATGTTGGAGGGAACTTCTAACACTAAACTGGATTCCAAGGAATAACTTAGAAGATATACAATCATAGATGAGATAGATTTATTTACAATTAAAAAAAAACAAAAAATAGTAATTTTATTGAATGCACAATTTTTTTTGTTAAAAATAATAAAATAATTAGTTTCCTCCCATTCATAGCTATTTTTGAAGTCCTCCACTAAACTTCCCTTGAAAATCTATCTGAAATCACTAGGAGAGTATTATTTCTTAATTAAGAAGAATCACATGTTTTTCTACCATTTATTCTTAATTTAAAGAACAAAAATATGGACTCTATACTTTATAGGTAGATAAATAAGACCCCTAGAAGTTACCACACATCCTTGGAATATCCCTTTGAAAAATAAGAATAATAAGTTTTCCAGTTTAGAAATGGAAATATTCTTGTTGTCCACATTGAAGTTCAAATTAGAATTGACCTAGATATAACTCTTTTAAGATGTAAAAAAGTATAGAGTACTTCTAAGGTTATTTTACAACTCTCCAAACTTTCCTTGTAAATAAAATCTTAATATCCCATGGAAACATTTGTGCAAACTAAAATGTTTTGAAAATTATTTTCATGGGAAAGATCTTTTTCCAAGATGTTTTTGAGAGGTTTAGAAAAAATAAAACTCATCTTAATGTGACCTTTACCTATTTACTCAGACTCATAATGAATTTTAGAAACATTAGTTTTGATACAATCAACCAATTATAAGTTTACTGAAGAGTGATTAAATATTCCTATTTTAACTTCTATCATATACATTTCCATAATTAGTTGGTTGTTGAATTCATTTTCATAATTTGGAGATGAAGTATCCTCTTACATCACATGAAATCCTAGTTTAATGTCTTTAAATTTTATTTCATGAAAAAATTTATCTCTTTTTTTATAAACGTATATTTTTAGTTTGAGTTTCATAATGTATTTTATCACTTAAGTCCCAAAAGCCTTAGTAAATTGACAATTTTTTCATATAAAAGATTCTAGTTAAAGGTTATTTCTTCAAAATAATAAATCTTAACATCCATATATTTAGAGAATATTTTTTCATCATTGATCACCATGTCTAACATTTTTTCATTCAAGGACTCTAATATCAAGGTATTATCATCTAGAAGTTTTGTTTCCTTCCTATCCTCTATAGGTAATTCATCCAAAATTTCCCATAACTTTTCATCATTATGATACATAAGAAATCCCTCCCATGAGTTTATCTAAATCAAAATTCTATTCATAATTTAATCCATAAAACAAACATTCTAAAAAAACACTTAATGAGAGCATATGTTCATTAAATTGAACAAGAATTCCATTAAATTGGTCCTAATAAATAAAAAATATTCCCTTTTATCCTAAAAAAAAGTGGTGATCCAGTGTTTAAAATGAATATGATGCTGACATGATATCCTAGGAATTTATTAAAGTTTTAATACTATAAATAAAATAATAAATATATTCAACTAAAAAACAAATTCAATTTAGAGAACAAGAACACAACAATAATTTTTCTTAGTAAAATGTTATAGATAAATAAATTCAGCAAGTAGTTTTGGTGAATTTACAACTCATGAATCAGAATATTTTTTATAGTGACCCTTTATTTTCATCAATTAATATTACATTACTTTTGAGGAATACATAAAATATTATACAAACAAGCTCTGAAAGACCATATTATTCTAGTGCCTTTGTAAACATGGAAACATAAACACTGGTACATAAGTGAGCTACATTATCTTCCACTAGGTTCTTCAGGACTAGGATCCTTCTTAGACACATAAAACATAATACTTATCATCCTAAAATGAGAAAGGAAACATAAAAAGCGGCGATAGAAGATTCTCAATAAGGGTAAACAAGGGAGATATGTAAGAATTATCATGAGCATAAGGGTATGAGAACCTGATCATGAAAACAAAAGGTCATACCCTGCATATCAAAGATCATATATATTAATTATGAAATAAAGATTGGTAGTTCATAAGACATGAATCATAAGAAAATAAAAAACACAATCCATGAAATAATAGCATAGGAATAAGACATAGAGTTATGGCAGACACATAATCATATAAAAATTATTTCAATAATAGTCATGGAATCGCAAAAAAGGCAATATTATTAGTATAGGTTCACTACCCATACCATCTTGGTAGTCATGGTTCACTACCATGTCCATATTAGTTGTATGAGTTTACTCCTCATACCATCTTGGTTTTCATGGTTCACTTCCCTAACCATCCTAGTAGTAAAGGTTCAATCCCATGACCATATTAGTCTATATCATGAGATATAAATCTTTACCCAATTCATTGGAGGGAGATATAGGTCCCACCCATCTCATAATGAAATCATACACACATGTTCCACAATATTATAAACATTAATATCATAACCCATGAAATGAAATGGGTATCATAAACATATAATCATAAAATAACTTATAGAAAAATATATAGGTTTCATAATTATTTTATAAAAATAATAACATGTGAAAAGAAATGGGTTTCACAGAAATATTTTCCATGAAAGTGAAACATATTTCATAAACATATAACCCATGAATGAGAAATGTATTTCATAAACATATAACCCGTGAAATAGAAATAGGTGTTATAAGTATCATTCCATCAAAACATAAACCATTCAAGAAATAATATGTGTGGAGCCTTTGTATTATTTCCCATAAGGTCATGCGTGAAATAAATGGATTTCATTATATATGGAAAATAATTTTGAAATACATTTTAAAAACATTTATTGAAAAAAATATTCTTTATACTTAAAAAACCCTTTTTAAAACATAAAGAATTATTAAAACCCTTTTACTTTTAAAAATAGATTTAAAACTTATAAATAAATCTTTGAAAACCATAAAAAAATTAAAAAAAAAAAATCAATTTTCCTTTAAAATTATTTTAAAATATCAATTATTTTTTATTATTTTTTGTTTGTATACATGGTTTTTAAAATAAAATAGACTTCCAAACAAAAAGAGAAATAGGGACAGGTTTTCATAAATACATTTTCTTAAATATATTTAGAACCAAAGAGTGAAAAAATGGTACTAATACATGAATATATAATTAATAACTAGATTATAATAAAAATCATGAGTTTCCTTGAGATATGTATTGTAATATTTCATCGATGAAAGCATAATCTTAAACAATCCCGATAAATGATGAGATTGTTTCAATAAACTCTCACCACATGGTATCTTAGGATAAAACTATACATGTTAGAAAATGACATTATTTTAAGCCAAAAATATCATTAAAATAAGGATATTCATTAAATAAAATGTCAAATGGAAGTGAATACACATTGAAAAATAATGTAGGTGCAAAACAAAACATGTGTCTCGAAGAAGGAAAATTGAGACAAAACTATCTTACCAATTTGGTAACTTTTGAAAAAAAACCCCATGAAAGAAATATCATAGAATGGTTATGTAAATACCCATAAATTTAATAACAAGAATCATGGAATACATTCATGGGAAGTATATATATCACACAAAATAAATGAGTGGTGTCTTAGGCAGGTATCTAACAGAAATAAAAAGTGAGATGAAATTTCTCATACCAAATTTATTGACTCTCGACGTACTCATAAAAAATTCATATATAATAAATTTATGTTTATTATAAATATTTTAAATAAAAATATTCTAATATATAATAGCATATATGATTTTATTATGACTTCATATTACCCTCTTATTAAAAATTCTATGATATGAGTAATATCTACTTTGTTCTTTGCATATCTTAATTTGTTATATCATTGGTCCTTATACTTATATCATTATTTTAAGAATTAATACCATGATATAAATACAATTTATAATCAATTTATGTGTTTCATACAAATATATATAATATAGAAGTATGAAATGAAATACACTATTCATGGAGATGATTGGCTGTACATACGCATGAATGTTGTTTCCGTTTTATCATCATATTAAAAGAAAGAATGTAAATAAAACAAATATATACATATGTATATAAATATAATTATTATAAGAGAATTATTATATCATATAAATATTATATATGTTCTCTAAACCCATCCTTAATACATTCCATGTAGAGTGTGAATGAATCACATCACTTTGAGGTGGTTGTAGTCCACACGTACACAAACTACGCTACCGTATTTACACAAGATAGAAAGTATAATGGAATGTGTTATAAAATAATTAAAGAAGAATAAATAAATAATAAATAATATATATATCATACATAAAAATCATTTCCATCATAATTCCCAACTATTAAATATGGTTAATGTAAAATGAATAACATTGTTTTCAGAGGCGGTAGTTTACCATACACAAAAATAATAAGTTCGTTACCCATTATATGGAAGTGTGTATAAGTGTAGGTAAAACCATTAATAAAAGTAATATTAGTATATTGATTATAATTGTTTTATTATATGTACATGGAATAAGGAGATTTTAGGTGGTGGAGAAAGAATATAAAAGAAAGGAGCTCAATGAAGGATATTACATCTTCTTTGGGTAACTCATTTTGGTTTTCACCAAAGGGATTCATTGGATGAATTTCTTGCAAAAGGGAGGATTAAAGAAGTAGGGGAGTGTTATTAATAACTTAATTGGGAAGATATTGGTGGAAATTAATTTGTTTTATAGGTGTAAAGAAGGGGGATATGTGGTTTCCTTTTATAGGGAAGGGAGGGGACACACTTGGCATTTTTGAAAAAAAGTTATGTATAGCCACGTTTTTACCTAAAACAAGTCATCAAAAAACAAAAAAAATCTCAATTATTAATGGTTTATGGATTAAATATGTACATTAAAGTGTTTTTGACTCATGGATAGATCATTTGGGCCCTTATGTTCATGTTTTAGTTCTTTGTTAAGATTAATTTCACTTAAATCGTTGAAATTAATTTTAAATACATTCACAAATATTTTTGGTAAAAAACTAATTTAACATTATTATACAATATATATTATGATGATTACAAATATGGAATCCATTTTTTCAAATTATAATAAAAAATTTGGATGAAATTAATTTAAAATTAATCCCGTAGATGGGACGACATTGCAGGTTTTTAAATTAAAAATGATCAAAATCTTGCTAAGTTTTTATATCCAATTTCAATATAAAATTATTTCCAATAGACAAAATTAGATTAATTTTTTTATAGTCTATATAATTATAATTTAAAACCAAATTAAAATATAATTTAACAATACAAATAAATTAGATGAAAAAGAAGTTTTGAATTAAAATTTAGTATTTTTCACTATTCATAAAAAATGATGCTTCTCAGGAAAATCCCAAAAATTCATCCTAATATAATTTAAACATTATAAATTTAAAATATAAGTTTATTTTATCAAATTAAATATCTAAATGTGTCTAAAATTAATTTTATAAATTTTCACAAAAAGGCATGAAAAGCAGTTCATTTGAGAAAATAGTATTTTAAAATATATAAAGACATTACCAATAAATATATTTTTCATTATAAATATGTTTTATTTATTTTAAACCATTATAATTTTTTTTAAAAGTAGTTATTAATATTCATATTACTACATTTAATGGCTAGGTTATAATTTTCTCGTTTAAATAATTACAGCAAGAAAGGATGTTTTGTAGAAACATACTGTTGCGTGTAACGTATGCCAAGTCGGTATCATGTGTAACATAAACCATGTCGGTGACATGTGAAAGTAATTTTTGAATTAATTAGATGCAATAAATCCATGAAAATTAATTTATTTGAGAAAAAAAGGCCCATAAAAACTTAGGGTGTTACATTTTACCCCCTATAAAATTAATTTATCCCTCAAAATTCATTATTCTGGTACACAAAAATGAGGATACTTCTGATTCATAATATCACCAAGTTCCCACATATATTTCTCTAACTGGTTATATCTCCAAGAAACATTGACCAGGTGAGTGGTCTTTTTTCATATAACTTTCTCTGTATGATCTAGAATTTCAACAGATTATTCCTTGTAAAAAAAATCCTACCCCAGAAGTATAACCCACGAGTTTAGTACATGTGAATGGTCAGCTATGTACTTATTCAAGAGAGATACATGGAACACATCATGTACTTGAGATATATTTAGAGGAATTTCCAAGTGATAGGCTACCATCCTAACACAATCAAGAATCTCAAAGAGACCAATATACCTAGGGATTAATTTCACTTTCTTCCCAAATCTCATAACCTTCTTCCAGGGAGAGATTCGTAGAAAAAACCTTTTACTAACTTCATACTCTAGATCATGCCGACAGTTATCAACAAATTTTTTTTGCCAAACTTGAGTGATTTTGATATGCTGCTAAATGGTGTCAAATTTCTCGGCCATCTTTTCAGATATCTTAGGTCCCAATACCTTTATTTCTCTATCTTAATCCCAACACGTTGGAGGTCTACATTTTTTCCCATAGTGGGATATATAATAATCCATATAAATGATTGAGTGAAATCTATTTTTATAAGAAATATCAACTAGTGGAAGGTGTTAATCCCAACCACCTAAGAAATCCAAAGAATATGATCTCAAAATATTCTCTAGGGATTTAATTGTTCTTTCAGATAGACCATCTACCTAAGGATGATAAGTAGTAATAAAATTAAATTATGTATAAAGTTCCTAATGAATACTTTTCTGGGATGTTGAGGTTAACCCTAGATCCTGATATGGTATAATAGAATGTGATATTCCATGAAACCTTACCACTTCCATAATGTTTATCCTAGAAAGCTGATCAAAAGATAAGTCTTCTATGATAGTGATAAAGTGTGACGACTTAGTAAGGAAATAGACTTCCACCCATATAACATTAAACCATTTAGAGGTTTTGGGTAGTCGAATGAAAAAATACATATTGATGTTCTCTAATTTCCATTCTAGTATGGGTAATAGAAGAAACATTCCCTTAGACTTTTGTCTTTCAGCCTTATCTTTCCAGTGTACCAAGAACCAAGATAAAAACTCCATGATACATCTCTTCATACCATCCCACCAAAATAATTCTTTCAAATCCATTTACATATTCATACTTCCAAAATGAATAGATAATGAAGAACTATCAGCTTCCCATAACAACTCCTTCTTCAAATATGGTATGAAAGGAAAACATACATGGTTTCTGAACCTTATCATTCAATCATGAACATGTTTAAACATAGAAATATCTCTAACCTTCTTTTACAGCTCTACATATTCCTTCTGTGGCTCTTTAACCTTCACTGGATAGATGGTTGAACACTAATTTGAGAAATATATGATTTTACCCTTCCTTCATGATTTCTAGGTCCATACTTCTCAAATCCAGAAATATTGGATCTTTTTTAGTCCTCATCATGGATAAGTTGGCATGATCTTTTTGACTTAAATAATCGACCACCTTGTTAGCTTTCCTAGGGTGGCAATGTATTGAGCAGTCATAATAATTTATCAACTACTATCTTCTTCAGGACACGTTCATATACATATGCATGAATATGTATTTAATACTTTTATGATCAGTATAAATATCATAGTTTTCTCTATAAAGATAATGCCTCTATATATTTAATGCAAAATTACCACTACTAACTCCAAGTCCCGAGTTGAGTAATGTTTCTCATGAATCTTAAACTACCATGATTCATAGGCTATAAACATGTTATTCTTCATAATAATTCATCCCAACCCCTCATTGGATGCATCACTATAGATTAGAAACCATTCTTTACTATAGGGAAATGTAAACACATGTGTAGTGACCAACCTTCCCCATAGTTCCTTGAATTTTTCCTCACATTCATCTGTCCAGAGAAATTTAAAACCCTTCCAAGTTAACTTGGTCAAAGTATTTGATAGTCTTGAAAAATTTTCTACATACAATCTATAATATCCAGATAAAGAAAGAAATCTATGGATCTCAGTCACCGTGGCTGGTCTAGGCTAGCATTCAATATCCTCTTTCTTTGATGGATCTACTACTATACCATCTCTTGAGATTATGTGACCCCAAAAATGAAACCTTTTGCATCCAAAATTCTAACTTTATAGATTTTTTAATTTCGTTTTTACTTCTTTAGGGTATTTAGTACAATTCTCAAGTAATATTCATGCTCTTCCTTACCCTTTTAATAGATAATAATTTCATCTATAAATACTATAAAAAACTATTCAAGGTGTTCTCTAAAGACTCTATTCATAAAATCAATGAAGATAGAAGGGGAATTAGTAAGACCAGAATTCTTCACTATATATTCATAGTTTTCATAACTTGTATATAATTACATCTTGGGTATATCTTCTTTGTTGACCCTCAATTGATGATGTCTTGAATGAAGGTCAATCTTAGAAAAGTATTGAGCTCCACATAGTTGATAAAAAATTCTTCGATACAGGGAAGATGATACTTTTCTTGATTGTGATCTTGTTCAAATTCCAATAATAAATTCATATTCCAATTGATCCATCTTTCTTTAAGAAAAAAGAATCGGTTCACCCAAAGGAGAAACACTTGGCCGAATGGATACCTTATCAAGGTTCTCTTGTAGTCGTTTCTTCAATTCCCGAAACTCAATCAGGGCCATTATATAAGGAGTAATTGAAATTGGTGTGGAAAAAAGTATTATTTCTATTGAGAAAACAACTTTACATTTTGGTGTAAGGATAGGAAACTCTTCTGGAAAGACATCCAAAAATTCCCAAACAATAAGCATATCATCAATATTGATTTTATCCCCAACCATTTGAGATAAACGTATCTTATGAATTAGAATTAAGATCCATAAATTGGATTTAATATCCATAGTAAGTTCATACATGTCATCACATTGATGTATGATCATATGAGGGTTTGAAACATCAATTATAACTTCTACTCCTCGACAATTGATGTGGAATTTATACAAAGAAAGACAATCCATGCATAATATGACATAAAATTCAACCAAAAGAACAATGATAATATTTTTAGGTAGTACATTCCTACAAACATCAACCAGGGAGGTATCATATACATGGGATGAAATCATCATACCATTAGGATTTTCACTAATAATTTCACATCTAATCATTTTTTTGTGGAATCATGACACCCTTAAAAAATTATTTAAATATGAAAGAGTGGGTAGATCTAGAATTAAATAAGACATTAGTAGTTCTAAAGTGGATGGTAAGTTTACCTTTCACCACATCATTATCACACCCATTATCAAAAATATTGATTGCATGATATTTCTACTTGTCTCTCAGCTTAAAAGGTTGTTGATGTCAACCATCATCACTAGCCCTTGGGTTTAGGAACTAGATATCATAATTCACATTCTCCTTAAACTTGTAGCACTAAAGTGGGGGAGGTTCATTATGTGCACCATTTTCTCCATTCACACAATTATATAACTTCTTACTATCACATTGAAAATAAAATTCTTGATAGAATTCTGTTCCACACATAAAACATTTATTAGAACCCTTAAGATAATTTCATCCCTTCTTCTTCCCACACTTAGTATAACATCCCAGGTAAATAAAGAATATGAAATTTTCATATTTTTTAATATTCGTGAATTAAATATTAATTTATATTTAAAGGGGATTCTATGTTCGATGGCCTACCTGACACGCAACAATGAGTTTCTCTGAAATCTTATATTTCACCCAAGGATGAATCTTACTAAAAAATAATACTATAATATTATTTTAAATGGTAGTTAACGCCTAGACGTTGTATTGGAATAAATGAACAGAACTAACTAAAATATGATTATAAATGTTTGTTAAATGTTTTAACATTTATGAAATAAAATTTAGAGGCTTAAAATGAGAATGAATCCGGTTTTAAGCATGAAAAACTCTAATATTTTTAAAAGGTTGTTTTACCACCTTTTGATAGAAAACCCCTTTTAAATATTTTTTTTTCACTTTTATATGTTCCATTTAACAAAATAAACTTCTTATTTAGAATTGGGACATCAATATTTACTTGGGGTAATTTTTTGGTATTTTTTTTGATAAAGTTCATTTTTTAATGAATAGTGAAAAATACTGCATTTTAAGTCAAAACTATCTTTTCATCTAGTTTATATATATAGTTTTATTGTCCTTTTAATTTGTTTTAAAGTGTTATTGGATTATAGTTTTACCAATTAATCCAATTTTGGTCATTTGAAGTAATTTAATTTTGAAATTGGACATAAAAAAATGTCAATCTTTTGATAGTTATTATTTCTTAAAAACATGATTTTTGGTCTTAACAATGGGAATTAATTTTAATTTAATTTCTGAAACTTCCGTGTTTTGAATTTTAAAAAATGGATTCCATATTTATAATCATGAGGTACAAATTGTGTAAATAGGTAACTTTTATTTTTAGACATTATGAATAGTAAGTTCAGTAAATATTTTATTTACCATGGTTAAAGGGTAAATATGATAAATAAGGGTAAAAAATAATATTATAATAATATTAAGTTACCCTAAAATGTGTTATAACCCTATTGGATGATAATTTTCTGACCATGGGAATACTTGGGTATATTTTGGGAGCCCATGGAGCCACTTGTAAGTGAAAATGACATTTTATAAAAATTAATTAAATGTTAAGGAAAATGTAACATAAACATATATCTTTTAGTAAAACAATTTTTATATGAGGTTATATACGGGATATGTTTTACTATAAATATTCATTATAAATATAAAAATATTTCACTCATCATGGTATTTTATTTATAATTTTTAGAAATTATATAAATAAATTTATTTATGACACAATGGTGATGTAGTGATTACCTTATTAATGAAAGATTTAAATAAATGAGATTATAAATATTAAAATAAATTTATTTTGAAACTATTTATGCCATCGAAGAATTTTAGAGATAATTATGACTTTTGATATTTTAATTAATGAAGTTTTTTTTGAAATAATAAAGTTGGTTTATATTTTTTTTAAAAGTCATGATATGAATAGTATTAAAATTGACATAAAAGAGTTTTTAAATAAATAAATATTTTATTAAATGCTAAAATAGTCCTAAAAATCTAATATTTGGCCAAATGACATATATTATGTTAAAATTTTCATTAATGCTCCATTTTGGTTTTCTTGGCTTTTTATAGTAACTATATTAACATATTGTATGAATATACAAGAAGACATGGTAAAAGTTAAATTAGTTAGCTAAGGGTTAAATATAAATGATAATGTTAAAAATGAAACAAAAAATTATCTAAAACCTATTGGTTGAGAGGATTTAGAATAATAGTTATCTTATCTTCTAATTTAATGAGTTTGGGACCTTTTTAAATAGAAATCCAGTTTATAATAAAATAACATTTTCAAACTTTTATAAAGAGCACCTCCTCCCCCTTATAAAAGTCCATCACTTCCAACCCATTACTCACACCTATCAAGCCCCTTGGCTTGTCCAAAATCTGCCAAAATAAGATCCCAACATCCCTATATTTATTCTAGAAGCCTTACCCTAGGCATAAGACAATTCTAGAAAGCCTTTTAGTTCCAACCAAAGGGAGTTACCCGATTTTAAGGCGACGTCTTCTCTCATGTTCTTTTCTTTTATTTTCCTTCTACAACCCCCTAAAATCTATTTATTATGTTATTTTATACCAAAAACAGTATCCTAAATATACTAGGATGTTTTTATGAGATTTTTTTGAACTAAAATTCCACACAAATCCATCTAATAGATATAGAAATATTGTTTCTCTGGACGGCGAACTACTGCCTCATAAAATGATGATTGTTCAAATATCTTCTACAACCTCCCATGATAGCCATTATGATATAACTGTATTTATATGTGATATATATAATATTTATTTTGTCTCTATTATTATGTATTTTTCATTTATATTATACCTTTATGGTTTCTATAATGGGTAAATACGATAATTTCATTTGAGGAAGTGCGAACTACTGCCCCTCAAAGTGATATGACTCGTTCATGCCATATGTGGAACACATAAAGGATGGAGTTAATGAAATTATATATGATATTAAACTAGAATTATAATATACTTATGTATCATTAATTTTTCATTCCATTAAATATGAAATAGAAATGAAAGCAGCGTTCATGCATATGTACGACTTACCATCTCCATGAATGGTGCATTTCATTTCTTATATCCAAATATTATGTACTATTATAAATACATATATATACTGGATATATATGATATCTAAATCATTAATATCATTATGGATATACTTTAATTTTGACCACATGGACAATTTGTAATTGTAATAAGTTTATTTTTGACTCATGTACCAAATATCGACAAAATGACCATTATTAACTTAAATAATTATGTAATGTTTATAATGAGGTAATAAGTAATATAAAAAGAAAATTAAACTTGAAAGAGGTTTTTAAGCAAGTAGAAATTAACTTTAGTTTATTATTGAGGAGATTAATTAACAAACAGGTCAAGTCAGACATGAGGTAAGGGACTTCATCTCAATCTCCTTTCATTGAGGCATATTTTGATTTATACATGACTTTATTTTATACAGTGTATAAACCCCTTTGAATTTTATTTCATTCAAAGGGAATCTTTTTCTACGTAGCATATTACTAAATTACAAAGGGAATGTTCCTTTTTAACGTATGCAGTGATAATGAACTTATCACCACCGCGAGCATTATTTGATATTTGGCCTCCTTAATAATCCATATCATTTTTAAAAGGAAAATAAATACCATATACCATTTTCATGTATTTTGGTATTGAAAATAGTTTTGGGAAAACATTGATTATTTCAATAGCTTTAAATTATATATTGTGATTGCAATGTGGAAATTTTATCTTTTCTTTTATGCTTGTGTTATGTATTAGGATTATGTTGTGGTTCTTGGACATTGTTTCTGTATACGGGTGGTTCTGGGATAAACCTTGGGTGGGTGATCCTGATATAGCTCTCCAATGCATTGGGTAACATGATAGAGGTGAACATTAATGTTTCTCCTAAGAGAATTAGGGAATATACTATGACAGGTATTCCAAACGTAACTCCCTACATAGCTATGAAAGATACAATGTAAGTATGTAATGGATGCCACAAGTTACCTTTATGATTTATGATTTTTGTGTGTTGTTCATTAATATTATGATTTCATGAGGTATTTTAAAGAGCTTATGTTTTGTATGTATTTATGGATTAATGTTTTATTTCTTTATCTTATAACCCATACTGAGATTTTTATGATTATCCCATGTTTTTAAAATGTTTTTTCACAGGGTATAAAGAAGGGTAAGAGAAAGGAAGAATTCATGAAGATTTATATCAAGAAAATAATTTTTGTTTTCTTTTAAGGGTTCTTATTTTATGAAAAAATGGATACTAAGTAGGAGTGTCTACTTTTTAATTTTTGAGATGTAATGTAATAGTTATGTCCAAATTCTCTAAAACTCTAAACCTGATAAGATCCTTAATATGAATTATTAACTTAATTCAAGATTATATAATGTTTAAGGATGGGGCCTTATAATAGGTATCAGTGGTCAGTTTAGAGAACTTTAGGAGTTCAGATATTGTTAAATTAATATCCATAAATTAATTTATGTTAATATTGAAATGATATAGCAGGTAAAGATTACCATGTTGATTCACCTAAGATATTTATGTGTTAAGAATGTTTTTCCATAGAGGAAACATGGTAGCTATAATGGGATGACATCAAGAGGAAAACAACCTTCCAAATTAGAAACCTCAGATGGTTGGAATTGAAACTAAGCAGTTTGTTGCAGTGATGGAATAGTTGAATCATGCTATAAGTGTTGGTGGTATCCATGCATGAGATCAGCCAGATCAACCACAAAAGCACAATTTAGTAGTGGAGCATTTCATGAGGCAACATCCCCAATCATTTAGAGGATCATCTGACCCTGTGCTAGCTGAAGGGTGGATTAAAGCACTAGAAAAGATTTTTGATGTCATGGGGTGTTTAGAACATCAAAAGGTTAGTCTTTATTTTTACCATTTTGAAGGTGAAGCCGATTAGTGGTGGTCGATGGTGAAAAACATCAAGGATAGTAAGGATATTAATGCTCTTGATTGGGATGAATTCAAAGGTATGTTTCATGAGAAATAATTTCCTAAGGTGGTTCATATTAGGCTGAAAAACAATTCCTAGAATTGAGGCAGGAGGATGACTCAGTGGCTTCTTATGAAGAAAAATTCACTCGACTCGTAAGGTATGATCCTAAATTCATTCGAGATCTTTGTAGTAAAATAAATTGTTTTTACTTAGGATTAAAGCCAATGTATCAAAGGGATTTATCTTCTCATGAGTTCAAAAGTTATGAAACACTTGTTCTATGTGCGAAGAAGGTGGAAATGGAGTTTTCTGATGATTATGTGTTCTTCGATAAACAACAGAATAAGTGGTTGAGGTGGCAGATGAAAGGGAAGAACTCTTCAAAAAAGTCTGATGGTGAGATAATTAAGTTTACAGTTTGTGAAAATTGTGGTAAAAATCACACTGGGGAATGCTTTTTGAATTATGGTAAGTGATACTGATGTGGTAAAATGGGGCATAAGGCTCGTAATTGTGCTAAAAAAGATCAGGGTAATGGTAAGACAAAATATGATTTACAGTCAGTAAATTTTTTTAAGTGAAATGAAATGGGTCATTATGCAAATGAGTGTCCAACGAAGAACTCAACTGAGGGAAAGTCGCCAGAATAGAAGGAGAAAGGGGTGGTGAAATCCTTTACAACTACTTCAGTAGATTTTGGGCCATTGAATGAAGTAGTATCAGATATACTATTTGTTTATTTAGATTTTTCCAATGTGTTGTTTGATTCAGGTTCTACACATTCATTCATTTCTAAGAAATTTTCTAGTAAACTGGGAATTCCATATCAAGATATGAATCCTGAACTTATGGTGAAAACACCAGGGGGAAATGTTGAGACAAAAAGAAATTAGAAGAAACTTTCATTCCTTTTGTGTGGAAAGAATCTACCTCCAAACCTTATTGTTTTTCCTCTAGTAGAGTTTGATGTTATTTTGGGTATGGATTGTCGTTCCGTTTATCATGCTAAGATTGAGTGTAGAGATAAAGAGGTTTCTTTTCAGAAAGAATTTCAGTTTGTGTACAAGAATAAACCCTTACTTTTGATAACATATCAGGAAGATGAGAAACTAGTAAAATATGTAAATGGATGTTACCTTGCACATATTGTTGAAAACAAAGGAATTATTCAGATTAATGATGTTCCAGTAGTAAATGAGTACCTTGATGTTTTTCCTGATGAGTTACCTGGTATAATACCTAATCGGGTAGTTGAATTTACTATTGACTTAGTTCCTGATACTAATCCAATTTCAAAACCCCCTTATCAAATGGCACAAATTGAACTTTTAGAGTTAAAGAAGCAATTACAAGAGTTATTTGATAAAGGTTTCATTCGACCTAGCACATCACCATGGGGTGATCCTATCTTGTTTTTTTTAAAAATAAAGATGGTTAAATGAGACTTTGCATTGATTATAGTTCATTGACTAACATCAATATTAAGAAAAAGTATCCTTTGCCTCATATCGATGATTTGTATGATCAGATCCAGGGAGGTTAGTATTTTTCGAAGTTTGACTTAAGGTCGGGGTACCATTAGTTGAAATCAAAGAAGAAGACATTTTGAAGACTGCATTTCATATTAGATATGACCATTATAAATTTTTATTTATGCATTTTGGGTTAACCAATGCACTTACTATATTCATGGATCTTATGAATAAAATTTTCCCTGAGTTCTTGGATAAGATTATGGTTGTGATTATTGATGATATTTTGGTTTATTATAAAAGTAAAGAGGAGAATGAAAGTTATTTGAGGGTTGTATTTCATACTTTAAAATAAAATAAATTGTATGAGAAATTTAGAAAATGTGAGTTTTGGTTACAAAAAATCTCATTACTTGTTCACATTGTTTCAAAAAATGGAATAACTATTGATCCTGCTAAAACAAAAGTTGTTAAAGAATTGACAAGACCCACAAATATAACTAAGATATGTAGTTTTCTTAGTTTGGAAGGATATTATAGAGGTTTTGTTGAAAATTTATCATGGTTATCTAGTCCACTAACTAAGTTAACTCAAAAAGGGGTTAAGTTCATCTGGACAAAAGAATGTGATGATTGTTTTCAAGAATTGAAAATAATATTGGTGAATGATCTAGTTTTGGATTTACCTTCCAGAGATGGTGAACTTGTTATCTACAATAATGCTTCGTTGAAAGGACCTAGTTTTTTCCTAATGAAGAATGATCAGGTAATTGCTTATGCTTCACTCCAGTTGAAACCTCATGAGTTAAATTACCCTACACATGATTTGGAATTAGCTGCTGTTGTTTTTTGCTTTAAAAATTTAGAGGAAAAATATGTATGGAGTAAAATGTCAAATATATACTGACAAAAAAAGTTTAAAGTATATATTCACTTAGAAAGAATTTAACATGAGACAAAGAAGATGTCTGGAATTAATTAAGGATTATGATTACATGATTCATTACCATAAAGAAAAGGAAAATAAAGTGGCTGATGCTTTGAGTCAAAAATGTTATGCTATATTAACCATGTTACGTTTGGAACAATATCCTTTTTTCAAAGATTTGATGAAATTTGGCATAGAGATTTTTGGTGAAAGAAATTCCTATGTATTGTTTTAGGTGTCAATGAAATCATCTCTATCAGACAGAATTAAGCAAGCACAGAAGGAAGATAGTGAGTTGTAGAAAAAGGTAGAGTTGGTTCAGAAGGGTAAGTTACCCGAATTTAACATTGATAAAGATTGTGTTTTGAGGTTTGGAAAGAGATTATGTGTGCCTTATGATTCATAGTTAAAGAAAGAGTTGTTATGTGAATCTCATAGTTCTCCATTTTCAATTCATCCTAGAAATACTAAGATGTATAGAGATGTTCAGGATTATTAATGGTATGAAGGAATGAAAATAGATATTGCTGACTTTACTATGAAGTGTTTGAATTATAAACAGGTTAATATAGAGTAGCAGTTACTGAAATGGATGCTTCAAGCTTTATCGGTTCCAGAGTGGAAATGGGAAAATATATCCCTGGATTTTGTTGTGGGATTACCAAATACTTCTCTAAGAAATACTGAAATATCGGTTATTATTGACCGACTGACTAAATCTACTCATTTTCTTCTTATTCTGGATAATATGTATCTAGATATACTTTCTCAGTTTTATGTTAAAAAGATAGTCATGTTACATGGATTTTACCTCTCCATTGTATCTAATCGTGATCCCAAGTTCACCTCTAACTATTGGAAAGGCCTTCATAAGTCTTTGGGTACTAAATTAAATTTTAGTACATCTTTTCATCCTCAATCAGATTGGTAGTCAGAACAAACAATTCAGACTTTGGAAGATATGCTACGTGCTTCTTCAATGGATTACCAAGGAATTTGAGACCAATATCTTCATTTGGTTAAGTTTTATTATAATAACAGTTTTCATTCCATTATACAGATGGATCCATTTGAGGCATTATATGGAAAGCGATGTTGAACTCTATATTTTTGGGTTGAAGTAGGAGAAAAGAAACTGATGGGACCAGAATTGGTAGAAGAGATGATAGAAAAAGTTCAGTTGATTCAGAAGCGCATGAGAATAGCTCATAGGAGATAGAAAAGTTATGAGGATAACTGGAGGACAGATATTTCTTTTGAGGTAGGTGATCATGTCTTTCTCAAAGTTTCTCCATGGAAAAGTGTGATGTGGTTTGGTAAGAAGGGAAAGCTGAGTCTGAGGTTCATTGGACCCTATTAAATTCTGGAGAAAGTTGGATCAGTTGCCTACAGAGTGGATTTACCTTCACATTTATCCTAGGTACACAATTTTTTTCATGTTTCAATGTTCAAAAAGCATATTCTAAATCCATCTCATGTTTTGAGTCCAAAGGTAGTTCAGTTGGAAGAGAATCATTCTTATGAGGAATAACCGGTCCAGATTCTTGACTGAAGGGAATAAGTGTTGTGGAATAAGGTAATTTATTAGGTAAAGGTTTTGGGGGAAAAACCACATGGTTGAAGAGGAAACATGGGATTCTGAAAATGCTATGAGGGATAAATACCCCCACTTATTTGATAAGTGAATAAAATGTCGAGGACACAATTTCCAAAAGGGGAGAAGGATGTAACATCCTAGGTAAATAAAGAATATGAAATTTTAATATTTTTTAATATTTGTGAAATAAATATTAATTTTACTTTAAAGGTTATGATATGTTAGATGTCATACCCAACACCCAATAATGGGTTTCTCTGAAATCTTATGTTGCACACAAGGCTGAGTCATACAGAAAAATAATAATATAATATTACTTTAAATGGTATTTAATGCATATCCGTTATATTAGTGAGAATGAACAGAACTAAATAAAATATGATTATACATGTTTTTTAAATGTTTTTACATTTATCCAATAATATTTATTGTCTTAAAATGAGAATGAATCCAATTTTAAGCATGAAAAACTCTAATATTTTTAAAAGGTTGTTTTATGCCTCTTGATGGAGAACCCCTTTTAAATCTAGTTTTTTTTTTCACTTTTATATGTTCAATTTGACAAAATAAAATTATTCTTTAGAAGTGGGATATCAAAATTTACTTTGGGAAAATTTTTGGTATTTTTCTGAAAAAGTTAATTTTTTAATGAATAGTGAAAAATACTGCATTTTAAGTCAAAATTGTCTTTTTATCTGATTTATTTATATAGATATATTTTCCTTTAAATTGGTTTAAAAGTTTAATTGGATTATATTTTTACCATTTAATCCAATTTTGGTCATTGGAGGTAATTTCATATTGAAATTGGACATAAACAAATGTCAATCTTTTGATAATTATTATTTCTTAAAAACACGTTTTTTGGTTTTGACAACGGGAATTAATTTTAAATTAATTTCTGCAACTTCTGTGCTTTGAAATTAGAAAAATAAATTCCATATTTGGAATTAGGAGTTCAAAATTGTGTAAATAGGTAAATTTTATTATCAGACATTATGAATAGTAACTTTAGTAAATATTTTATTTACCATGTTTAAAAGGTAAATCTGGTAAATAAGGGTAAAAAAAAATATAATAATAATATTAAATTACCTTTACACGTGTCCTAAACCTATTGGCTAATATATTTCTAACCATGGAAATTCTTGGGTCGATTTTGGGACCCCATGGAGCCACTTGTAAGTGAAAATGACATTTTATAAAAATTAATTTAATGTTAAGGAAAATTTAACATAAACATATATATTTTAGTAAAAAAAATTATATGGGGTTATATAAGTGATATTTTTGACTATAAATATTCATTAGAAATATAAATAGATTTCATATATCATGGTATTTTATTTATAATTTTTAGACATCATGTAAATAAATTTATTTATGACACAATGGTGATGTAGTGATTACCTTATTAATGAGAGATTCAAATAAATGAGATTATAAATATTAAAATAAATTTATTTTTAAACTATTTAATCCATCCATGAATTTTAGAGATAAATATGACTTGTTATATTTTAATTAATTAAGGTTTTTCAAAATAATCAAGTTATTATGGATTTTTTTAAAAACGTTATGATATGAATAGTATTAAAATTGACATGAAAGAGTTTTTAAATCAATCAATATTTTATTAAATGAAAAAAATAGTCCTAAAAATCTAAGATTAGGACAAATGAAATATATGATGTTTAAAATGTCACTAATGATCTATTTTGGGTCACATGACATTTTATAATAACTATATTAACCATATAATATGAATATACCAGAAGACATGGTAAAATTTAAATTAGTCAACTAAGGGTTATAGCTAAATGATAAGGTTAAAAATGAAACTAAAACTTGTCTAAAACCTATTGTATGAGAGTATTTCAAAAAATAGTCATCTTATTTTTTAATTTAATTAGTTTGGGACCTTTGGAAATCAAAATTTAGTTTATAATAAAATAATATTTTCAAACCTTCCTAAAGAGACCCTCCTCCCCCTTATAAAAGGACATCAACTCTAACCCATTACTGACACCTCTAAATCCCCTTGTATCATCCAACCTATGACTAAATAATCTACCAATATATATATATTCCTATTAATAATCCTTACCATAGGCATAAGAAAATTCAAGAAAGCCTTTCGGTTCAAACCAAAGGGAGTTACCCAATTTAAAGGTAACGTCTTCTATCAAGTTCTTTTATTTTATTTTCCTTATAAAATCCCCTAAAATATATTTATTCCATTATATTATAATAAAAAAAGTATCCTAAATATACTTTGATGTTTTTATGAGATGGTTTTGAACTACATTTCTACACACCTCCATCTAATGGATACAAACATTCTATTTCTGTAGACGGTGAACTACTGCCTCACAAAATGATGATTGTTCAAATATCTCCTACCACCTCTCATAGTGGCCATTATGATGAAAATATATTTATATGTGTTATATATTATATTTATATTGTATCTATACTTCTGTATTTTTCATTTATATCATACCTTTATGGTTTCTATAATGGGTAAATAAGATAATTTCATTTGAGGAAGTGTGGATTTCCGCCCCCTCAAAGTGATATGAATCGGTCATGCCAAATGTGGAATGTATAAATGATGAAGTTAATGAAATTATTTATTATATTATACTGGAATTATAAAATACCTATTTATCATTAAGTTTTATTTCCATTAAATATTAAATATAAATGAAAGTAGCGTTCATGAATACGTACGACTTACCGTCTCCATGAACAATGCATTTCATTTCTTATCTCCAAATGCTATGTACTATTATAAATACATATATATAATGAATATATATGATATATATGATATATATGATATATATTATATATATGATATCTAGGTCATTAATATCATTATGGATATAATGGAAATTTGACCACATGGATAATTTGTAATTATAAGAAGTTCATTTTTGACTCAAGTACCAAATATCGACAAAATGATCGTTATTAACTTAAAAAATTATGTAATGTTTATAATGAGGTAATAAGTTATATATAAGGAAAAATAAACTTGAAAAAGGTTCCTAAATAAGTATAAATTAACTTTAGTTTATTATTTATAAGATTAAAAAATGAACGAGTCAAGTCAGAAAGGAGGTAAGGGACTTCGTCTCAATCTCCTTTCAGTGAGTCATATTTTGATTTATACACAAATTTATTTTATATGGGGTATAAAAACCTTTTACTTATCATTTAATTCAAAGGTAATCCTTTTCTATATAGAGTTTTACTAAATGAAAAAGGGAATGTTTATTTTTAATGTACGTGGTGACAACGACCTTTCCGCTACTGCGAGCATTATTTGATATTTGGATTCCTTAACAAGCCATATCATTTTTAAAAGGAAAATAAATACCACATACCATTTTAATGTATTTTGGTATTGAAAATGGTTCTAAAAAATAATTGATTATGTTAATATCTTTAAATGATATATTGTGATTGCAATGTAGAAATTTTATCTTTCATTTATTCTTGTGTTATGTGTTATGCTTATGTTATGTTTCTTGGACATTGTTTCTATATATGGGTGGTTCCGTGATAAACCTTTGGCAGGTGAGCCATATATAGCTCTACAATGCATTGGGTAATGTGGAAGAGGTAAACGTTAATGTTTCACCTAAGAGATTTAGGGAATATACTGTGATGGGTATTCTAAACGTAAATCCCTACATAGATGTGAAAGCTACAACATAAGTATGTTATAGATGCCACAAGTTACCTTTATGATTTATGATTTCTATTTTTGATTCATAAATCATATGATTTCATAAGGTATTTTAAAGAGGTTATGTTTTCTATTTATTGATGGAGTAATGGTTTCTTTCTTTATCTTATCACCCTTACTGAGTTTTTTATGATCATCCAAAGTTTTTGAAATGTTTATCACAGGGTATAAGGAAGGTTAAGAGAAAGGAATAATTCAAGAAGATTTATATCAAGAAAATAATTCTTGTTTTCTTTTAAGGGATTTTATTTTTTGAAAAAATAGATACTGAGTAAGAGTGTCTAATTTGTAATTTTTGAGATGCATTGTAATAATTATGTCCTAATTGTCTAAAACTCTAAACCTGAAAATATTCTCAATGTGAATTATTAACTTAATTCAATATTATGTAATTTTTAAGGATGAGACCTTACAGTTGGTATCAAAGGTCGATTTAGACAACTTTAAGAGTTAGGATATTGTTAAATTAGTATCCATAAATTAATTTATGTTAATATTGAAATGATATAGAATTTATAGATTAACATGTTGATTCACCTAATATATTTCTGTGTTTAGAATGTTTTTCCACAGAGGACATAGAGAAACTATGATGGGACAATATTAAGAGGAAAACAACCTTTCAAATCAACAACCTAGGATAGTTGGAATCAGAACTGAGTAGTTTGTTGCAGTGATGGCATAGTTGACTCAGGCTATAAATGGTGGTGGTATACATGCACAATATCAACCATATTAACCACAAAATCACATCTCAGTAGTGGATCATTTCATGAGGCAACATCCCCAACCATTCGTAGGATCATACGACCTTGTTCTAGTTGAAGGGTGGATTAAAGCACTAGAGAATATTTTTGATGCCATGGGGTGTTCAAAACATCAAAAGGTTAGTCTTGTTGTTTACCATTTTGAAGGTGAATCCGATCAGTGGTGGTCTATGGTGAAAAATATCAGGGATAGTGAGGATATTGATGCTCTTGATTGGGATGAATTCAATGGTATGTTTATTGATAAATAATTTCCTATGGTGGTTCGTATTAGGATATAAAAAAAATTCCTAGAATTGAGGTAGGAGGATGACTCAATGGATGCTTATAAAGAAAAATTCACTCAACTGGAAAGGTATGCTCCAAATTTTATACGATATATTGATAGTAAAATAAATCATTTTTACTTAGGATTAAAGCCAAAGTATCAAATGGACTTAGATAATTATGAGTTAAAAAGTTATGAAAAACTTGTTCAATGTTTGGAGAATGTGGAAATGGAGTTTGCTGATGATCAAGTGTTCTTTGATAAACAACAGAATAAGAGGTTTAGGTGGCATACAAAAGGGAAGAACTCTTCAAAAAGTCTAATGGTAAGAAACTTAAGTTTACATTTTGTGAAAATTGTGATAAAAAGAACACTGGGGAATACATTTTGAATTTTGGTAAGTGTTACCGTTATGGTAAAATGGGGAATAAGGCTTGTAATTGCAATAAATATATCTGGGTAATGTTAAGAAAAAATATGATTTACAGTTAGTAAAGTGATTTAAGTGAAATTAAATGGGTCATTATGCAAATGAGTGTCCAATGAAAAACTCAACCGAGGGAAAACAGCCAGACTACAAGCAGAAAGGGGTGGTGAAATCCTTTGCAACTACATTAGCAGATGTTGGGCCATAGAATGAAGTAGTATAATGTACAATATTTGTTTATTTTGATTATGCCAATGTGTTGTTTGATTCAGGGTCTACACATTCTTTCATTTCTAAGAAATTTTCTAGTAAATTGGGAATTTTATCTCAAGATATGAATCCTGAACTTATGGTAAAAACATCGAGAGGAAATTTTGAGGAAAAAAGAAATTATAAGAACCATCATATCCTTGTGTGTGGAAAGAATCTACCTAAAAACCTTATTGTTTCACCTCTAGTAGAATTTGATGTTATTTTGGGTATGGATTGCCTTTCTGTTTATCATGCTAGGATTGACTTTAGAGCTTAAGAGTTTTCTTTTCAGAAAGAATTTTAGTTTGTGTACAAGAATGAACCCTTAATTTTGATAACATATCAGGAAGCTGAGAAACTAGTAAAAGTTGGAAATGAATGTTACCTTGCACATATTGTTGAAAATAAAGGAATTATTCAGATTATTGATGTGCCAATAGTAAATGAGTACCTTGATGTTTTTCCTGATGAGTTTCCTAGTATAATACCTAATCGGGAAGATTATTTATTGTTTACTTAGTTTCTAATGCCAAGAAAATTTCAAAACCCCCTAATCAAATAGATCAAATTTAACTTTAAGAGTTAATGAAGGAATTGTAGGATTTATTAGATAAAGGTTTCATTCGACCTAGCACATCACCATGGGGCACTCCTATCTTTTTTTTTAAAAATAAGTATGGTTTAATGAGACTTTTCATTGATTATAGATAATTGAATAAAATCACTATTAAGAACAAGTATACTTTGCCTCATATCGATGATTTGTTTGATCAGATCCAGGGAGGTCAGTATTTTTTGAAGATTGACTTGAGTTTGGGGTACCATCAGTTGAAATTAACAAAAATAGACATTCTAAAGACCGTGTTTTGTACTAGATATGACCATTATGAATTTGTAGTTATGCCTTTTGGGTTAACTAATGAACCTACTGTATTCATGGATCTTATGAATATAATTTTTTGTGAGTTCTTGGATAAGTTTGTAGTTGTGTTTATTGATGATATTTTGGTTTATTCTAAAAGTAAAGAGGAGCATGAAAGTCATTTGAGGGTTGTCTTAAAATTTTTATAAGAAAATAAATTATATGGGAAATTCAGAAAATGTGAGTTTTTGTTACAAAAAATCTCATTCATTCGTCACATTATTTCTAAAAATGTCATAAATGTTGATCCTCCTGAAACAAAAGTTGTTGAAGAATGGCCAAGACCCACAACTATAACTGAGATTCCTAGTTTTCTTGGTTTGGTAGGCTATTATAGAAGGCTTGTTGAGAATTTTTCATGGTTATCTATCCCACCGACTAAATTAACTCGAAATGGTGTTAAGTTCATCTAGACAAAAGAATGTGATGATTGTTTTCAGGAATTGAAAAGAAGATTGGTGAATGCTCTAGTTCTAGATTTAACTTATAGAGATGGTGGAATTTTTATCTATAGAGATGCTTCATTGAAAGGACCAGGTTGTGTCCTAATGCAGAATGATCATGTAATTGGTTATGATTTACATTAGTTGAAACCTCATGAGTAAAATTACCCTACACATGATTTAGAATTAGCTGCTGTTGTTTTTTATTTAAAAATTTAGAGGCATCATTTTAATTGAGTAAAATGTGAAATATATGCTGATCACAAAAGTTTAAAGCATTTATTAACTCATAAATAATTTAACATGAGACAGATGATATGACTAGAATTAATTAAGGATTATGATTAGACGATTCATTACCATCCAAGAATGGAAAATAAAGTGGATGATACTTTGAGTCAAAAAAGTAATGATACATTAACTATGTTATATTTGGAACAAGATACATTGATTAATGATTTGATGAACTTTGTCATAGATATTGTTGGTGCAGGAAATTCATTTGTTTTGTTTTAAGTGTCAGTGAAATCATCTCTATTAGACATAATTAAGAAAGCGCATAAGGAAGAAAGTGAGTTGTAGAAAAAGGTAAAGTTGGTTCAGAAGGGAATGTTATTTAAATTTAACATTGATAAAAATTGTGTTTCAAGGTTTGGAAAAATATTTTGTGTGCCTTGTGATTCATAGTTAAAGAAAGAGTTGTTATGTGAAGCTCATAGTTCCCCATTTTCAATTCATCATGGAATTATTAAGATGTACAGAGATATTCAGGAGTATTACTGGTGGGATGGAATGAAAAGAAATATTGCTGACTTTACTGTTAAGTGTTTGTTTTTCAATAGGTTAAAGAAAAGTGGCTGTTACCGAAAGGGATTATTCAACCTTTATCGGTGCCAGAGTGGAAATGAAAAAATATATCCATGGATTTCATTGTGGGATTACCAAATACTTCTCAAAGTAATAATGCAATCTGAGTTATTGTTGATCGATTGACTAAATCTGCTCATTGTCATCCTATTCGAGATACTCTGTCTCCAGATCAACTGTATCGGTTTAATGTTAATGTGATAGTCATGTTACATGGATTTACCCTCTCCATTGTATCTAATCATGATCCCAGGTTCAATTCTATCTTTTTTAAAGGCCTTTAGAAGTCTTTGGGTACTAAATTAAATTTTAGTACAACTTTTCATCCTCAATCAGATGGGTAGTTAGAATGAACAATTTAGACATTGGAAGATATGCTACGTGATTCTTCAATTGATTACCAAGCATGTTGAGACCAACATCTTTCTTTGGCTGGATTTTCTTATAATAACATTTTTCATTCTAGTATACAGATGGCTCCATTTGAGGTATTATATAGAAAGTGGTGTCAAACTCTATCTTTTTGGGATGAAGTAGGTGAAAGGAAATTGATGGGACCATAATTGGTAGAAAATATGGCAAAAAAGTGCAGTTGATTCAGAAGCACATGAGAAAAACTCAAAGAAGACAGAAAAGTTATGCAGATAACTGGAGGATGGATCTATTTTTTAGGTAGGTGATCGTGTATTTCCCAATGTTTCTCTATGGAAAAGTGTGATGCGTTTGGTTAAGAAGGGAAATATGAGTCTGAGGTTCAATGGACCCTATGAAATCCTGGAGAAAATTGGATCAGTTGCCTACATAGTGGATTTACCTCCAAGTTTATCCTAGGTACACAATGTTTTTCACGTTTCAATGTTGAAAAAGCATGTGCCAGATCCATCTCATGTTTTGAGTCCAGATGTAGTTCAGTTGGAAGAGAATCTTTCTTGTGAGGAATAACCGGTCCAAAATCTTGACCGAAGGGAGCAAGTGTTATAGAATAAGGTAATTAATCAGGTAAAGGTTTTGTGAAAAAACCACATGGTTGAAGAGGCCATGTGAGAATCTGAAAATTCTATGAGGGATAAATACCCCCACTTATTTGATAAGTGAATAAAATTGCAAGGACGCAATTTCCAAAAGGTGGGAAGGGTGTGATATCCCAGGTAAACAAAGAAGATGAAATTTTAATATTTTTTAATAATCGTGAATTAAATATTATTTTTACTTTAAAGGGGATGCTATGTTTGATGGCGTACCTGACACACAATAATTAGTTTCTATGAAATCTTATGTTGCACACAAGGGTGAATTATACAAAAAAATAATAATATAATATTATTTTAAATGGTAGTTAACACCTATCCATTTTATTGGCAGGAATAAACAGAACTAACTAAAATATTATTATACATGTTTGTTAAATGTTTTTACATTTATCTAATAAAATTTAGAGGCTTAAAATTACAATGAATCCTATTTTAAGCATGAAAAACTCTAATATTTTTAAAAGGCCATTTTACCGCCTTTTGGTTTAGAACCCCTTTTAAATCTATTTTTTGTCACTTTTATAAGTTCCATTTGAAAAGATAAACTTTTTGTTTAGAATTGGGACATAGAAATTTACTTTGGGTAAATTTTTGGTATTTTTCAGATAAAGTTCATTTTTAATGAATAGTGAAAATACTGCATTTTAAGTCAAAAATATTTTTTCATCTGATTTATTTATATAGTTATATTTTCATATTAATTGGTTTTAAAGTGTAATTGGATTATATTTTTACCATTTAATAGAATTTTGGTCATTTGGAGTAATTTCAGTTTGAAATTGGAAATAAAAAAAAGTCAATATTTTGATAGTTATTATTTATTAAAAACACGCTTTTTTGATTATAACAACATAAATTAATTTTAAATTAATTTCTGAAACTTTTGTGTTTTGAATTTTGAAAAATGTATTCCATAGTTTGAATCAAGAGATCGAAATTGTGTAAATAGGCATCTTTTATTTAGACATTGTGAATAGTAACTTCAGTAAATATTTTATTTACCATGGTTAAAAGGTAAATCAGGTAAATAAGGGTAAAAAATAATATTATAATAATATTAAAATACCCTAACACGTATTATAACCCTATTAGATAATTCATATCCGACCATGGGCATCCTTGGGTCGATTTTGGGAACCCATGGAGCCACTTGTAAGTGAAAATGACATTTTATAGAAATTAATTTAATATTAAGGAAAATGCAACATAAACATATATCTTTTAGTAAAACAATTTTTATATGGTGTTATATAAGTGATATTTTAGACTATAAATATTCATTATAAAGATTAAAATATTTCCTGTATCATGGTATATTGTTTATAATTTTAGACATCATATTAATAAATTTATGTATGCCACAATGGTGATGTAGCGATTACCTTATTAATGAAAGATTTAAATAAATGAGATTATAAATATTAAGATAAATTTATTTTGAAACTATTTATGCCATAAAATAATTTTAGAGATAATTATGAATTTTTTATCATTGAATTAGTGATTTTTTTTTGAAAGAATGATGCTGGTTTGTATTTTTTAAAAAAGGTCATGATATGAATAGTATTGAAATTGACATAAAAGAGTTTTTAAATCAATAAATAATTTATTAAACGATAAAATAGTCTTAAAAATCTAATATTAGGCCAAATGACATATATGACATAAAAAATGTCATTAATGATCCATTTTGGGTCTCTTGGAATTTTATAGTAACTATATTAACCATATAGTATGAATATACAAGAAGACATGGTAAAAGTTAAATTAGTTAACTAAGGGTTAAAGCTAAATGATAAGGTTAAAAATGAAACCAAAACTTATATAAAACCTATTTTTTGAGATTACTTCGAATAATAGTCATCTTGTATTCTAATTTAATGAGTTTGGGACCTTTTGAAATCGATATTCAGTTTATAATAAAATAATATTTTCAAACATTCCAAAAGAGCCCCTCCTCCACTTTATAAAATGCCATCACCTCTAACCCATTACTCACACCTATCAAGCCCCTTGGATCATCCAAACTCTGTAAAAATAATCTCCCAACATCCTATCTTCATCCTAGAAGCCTTACCCTAGGAAGAAGGCAATTCAAGAAATCCTTTTAGTTCAAACCAATGGGAGTTACCCGATTTAAAGGTAACATGTTCTCTCAAGTTATTTTCTTTTTATTTTCCTTCTCCAACCCACTAAAATATATTTATTCCATTCTTTTATAACAAAATAGTATCCTAAATATACTAGTATGTTTTTATGAGAAGGTTTCTAACTACACTTCTATACACCTCTGTCTAATGGATACAAACATATTGTTTATGTGGACGACGAACTATTGCCTCACAAAACGATGATTTTTCAAATATCTCCAACTGACTCTCATGGTGACCATTATGATGGAAATGTATTTATATGTGATATATATTATATTTATATTGTCTCTATGCTTATTTATTTTTCATTTATATCATACCTTTATGGTTTCCATAATGGGTAAATACGATAATTTCATTTGAGGAAGTGCAGACTACCACCCCTTCAAAATGGTATGACTCGTTCATGAAATATGTGGAATGTATAAAGGATATATTTAATGAAATTATATATGATATTATACTGGAATTATAATATACCTATGTATCATTAAGTTTTCATTCCATTAAATATTAAATAGAAATGAATGTAGCGTTCATGTGTACGTATGGATTACCGTCTCCATGAACGGTGCATTTCATTTCTTATCTCCAATTGTTATGTACTGTTATAAATACATATATATACTGGATATATATGATATATATGATATCTAAATGATGAATATAACTATGGATATAATTTAATTTTTACCACATGGATAATTTGTAATTATAAGAAGTTCATTTTTGACTCAAGTACCAAATATCGACAAAACGACCATTATTAACTTAAACAATTATGTAATATTTATAAAAAAGTAATAAGTGATATAAAAGGAAAATTAATCTTGAAAATGGTTCTTAAGAAAGTAGAAATTATCTTTAGTTTATTACTTAGGAGATTAAAGAACGAATGATTCAAGTCGAACATGAGGTAAGGGACTTTGTCTAAATATCCTTTCATTGAGGCATATTTTGATTTATACAGGACTTTATTTTATACAGGTTATAAACCCCTTTGAATTATCATTTTATTCAAAGGGATTATTATTATATGCATCATTTTACTAAATGATAGAGGTAATGTTTCTTTTTAATGTACTGGGTGACAATGACCTTTCCTCCGCCGTGAGAATTATTTTATATTTGGCTTCCTTAACAAGCCATGTCATTTTTAAAAGGAAAATAAATACCATATACCCTTTTCATGTATTTTGGTATTGAAAATGGTTTTCAGAAAACATTTATTATGTCAATATATTGAAATGATATATTGTGATTGCAATGTGGAAATTTTATCTTTACTTTATTCTTGTGTTATGTGTTACGATTATGTTATGGCTCTTGGGAATTGATTCTATATACGGGTGGTTCTATGATAAACCTAAGGTGGGTGAGCCTGATATATCTCTCTAATGAATTGGGTAACGTGATGAAGGTAAACATTAATGTTTATCCTAAGAGATTTAGGGAATATACTGTGATGTGTATTCCAAACGTAACTCCTTATATAGCTGTGAAAGCTACAACATGAGTATGTTATGAATGCCATACGTTACCTTTATGATTTATGATTTCTATGCGTTATTTATAAATCTTAGGATTTCATGTGGTATGTTAAAGAGATTATGTTTTGTATGTATTGATGGAATAATGGTTTCTTTCTTTATATTATAACTCTTACTGAGCTTTTTATGCTCATCCTAAGTTTTTGAAATGTTTTTCATAGGGTATAAGAAGGGTAAGAGAAATGAATAATTCAAGAAGATTTATATTAAGAAAATAATTCTTTTTTTCTTTTAAGGGTTTTTATTTTATGAAAAAATGGATACTGATTAGGAGTGTCTACTTTGTAATTTTTGAGATGTAATTCAATAGTTATGGCCTAATTCTCTAAAACTCTAAACTTGAAAAGATACTCAATGTGAATTATTAACTTAATTCAAGATTATGTAATATTTAAGGCTGGGGCCTTACACTTAGAGTATAAAGGAAATCTCATCTTCTTCCCTTAATGCGTTTTATATTTACTTTTAAACTCCATCTTTATTTTGTTTTTAGAACCATGAGATTGGTATGGGACTCCAACCTCAATTTCAACCTTTATTACACAATTTAGAATCTATTTATAGCTAATAAAGTTTCTTATGGAAATTTTTTTTCTGATACTTGGCTTTAATCCATCAAAAAACCTAACAAATTTACTTTTGGCTCGGATGATAATTCCAGAATTATACTTTACAAGACTTGTAAAATTATCCTCGTAGGTACTAATATAATCATTATCCCATTACTTCAAATCGAGGGAATTTTTCTCTATATTTTTACGAAGAATCCAAGGAAATTACTTATTAAAAAATAAGTTCATAATATCATCCCAATACATAGAATAAATTATATATTTTTCCCAAAATTCTTGATTAGCATCTGCCACTGGCCCGATTCTACTTCTAATCAACAAACAACTAGAATGAATTTATCACTCTCTAAACATTGGATAATAGAGAATATATTTTCAGTAGTAATGATCCATTTTTAACAATAGGTGGATTATAAGACCCTCTAAAAGAAGGTGGAAATTTCCTCATAAAAGAATAAAGAAAATATTGTTCCCTACTTTTCTCATTTGGGAGTCCACTATGATTCATAGCTTGAGAAAGATGTGTGAGCATAGAATTTTTTTTCACTTGATATCCCATATCATTCTGTTTCTCAGGAGGATAATCATTTCATTTTCCATTGCAGTCACCTTTAACATAGTTCCTTTGAGTTCCATCCATTTAATAAAACTAAAATGAATAGAGTAAGAATCTGTTATCATAGTAGGGAACCACATAATCAGGAAAAATCACTTACAGAATTTATAAATTATGACACCCACTTTAATTAAGAAAAACATAGGGTTATCCTAGGTTATTAATAGCCAAAATATATGAAAATCCATCATGATGATGCATGAAGAGTTTTTGAATTCTCAAATAATATCGCCAGGAGTGTCAAACTAGGTGTGAAGCAAGACCCATTATTGTGTACCAGGTTATGCTGAGTAAGGACCAAAACACCTTGTTAGAGTTGTTACTATTAAATACATCTATGCTAGAGCCATATCTTCTTGTAGTATCTGAACATGGATGTATTTATAGGAAACCTCTCACTCTATCCTTTACAAAAATTCCAGAACATTTTCTTACACTTTTCATTATCCTTAGACATGTCCTTAGAGTTCTCAATAAAGTTTTATCATTATTGTTTCCAAAGGTTAACTAAATTATTTATTTGATACCAACTATATAAACCCTATATTTTTATATATTAACATTAAATTACTTTTGTGAAATACTTAAAACATTAAAAAAATAAACCCCCAAAGAACGTATTAGTCAAGTGCCTTTAGATACATGGAAACATAAACATCGATACATAAGTGAGCCACATTATCTCCCACTAGGTTCTTCTTAACTATCACCATTATTAGACACACCAAACATAATATATATCTTTATAATCTGGGTAAGGAAACATAAAAAGGGGTGAGTTTAGAAGATTAGTAATGGTAAACAAGGGAGATATGTCAGTATAATCATGAGCATAAGGGTATGAGAACATGATCATTAAAATACCAGATCATACCATTAATGTGAAACATCATATGAATGAATAATTGAATAAATATTGGAAGTTCATAATATGTGAATTATAAGGAAATAAAAAACATAATACATGAAAGAATAATACAAGAATAAGACATAGAATTATGGAAAATACATAATCATGTAAAAATGATTTCCATAATTGTAAAGGAATCACAGCTAAGTCCATATTAGTAGTATGGGTTCACTACCCATACCATCTTGGTAGTCATGGTTCACTCCCATGACCATATTATTAGTATTAATTCACTCCCCATACCATCTTGGTAGCCATGGTTCACTGCCATGGCCCTATTAGTAGTCAATGTTCACTACCAAGACCATCTTAGTCTATCTCACGAGTTATAAATATCCACTCAATGCATTTTAGGAATATATAGTTCCCACCAATCTCATAATTAAACTATACATACATGTTTCATAAGATCATAAACATTAATATCATAACCCATGAAATTAAATGGGTACCATAACAATGTAATCATATCATAATCTATGAAAAAAGATACTAGTTTTATAATCATTTTAACAAAAGCAAAAAACATAAAAAGAAATGGGATTCATAGACATATAAACCATGAAATATAAATGGATTTAATAAACATAGAACATATGAAAGATAAATTTATTTCGTAAGCATATAACCTATGAAAGAAAAATCGGTGTCATAATCACCATTCCATTAAAACGTAAACCATTCAAGAAAGATTATAAGTAGACCCTTTAGATCATTTACCCGACATTAATGAGTAGCATCAAAGGATATTATCTTATATAGAAAATAATTTTAAAATATGTTTTAAAAACATTTATTGAGGAAGATATCCTTTCTATTTTGGATAACACTTTTTAAAACATAAAACAATTTTGAAAACCCTTTTCATTTGAAAATAGTTTTTTAAAATTACTAAGAAATCATTGAAAACCATAAAACAATTTAAAAATTAATTTTACTTGAAAATTAGCTTAAAATATCAGTTTATTATTTTAAATTTTTTTGAAAACTTTTTTTTTTAAATAAAAAATATTTCAGACCGAAAAAAGTAATAATGATAGGTTTTCATACAACAATTTATTCAATATAATAAGAACCAAAGAGTAAAAAATGGTACTAAAACATGAATATATCATTAATAAATAGAGGATAAAAAAACCATGAGTGTTCTTGACATATGGATCATAATATTTTATCAATGAATGCATAATCTTAAATAATCCTGATAAATGATGAGATTGTTTCAATAAAACCTTACCACATGGTAACTTGGGATCATGCTCTCCATGTAATAAAATGGAATTAAATGAAGCTTAAAATATCATTAAAAGAAGGATATTCATGATATAATATGTGAAATGGAATTATATACACATTGAAAAAGAATGTAGGTTCATTACAAAATATGTGTTTCAAAGAGAGAAATTGAGAAAAAACTATCTTACCAATTTGGAAACTTTTTCCACATAAAACCCATGAAAGAAATATCATTGTATGGATATGTAAATAACCATAAATTTAAGAATAATAATCATGGGATACATTCATGGTCATCATTTATACCACACAAAACAAATGAGTGGTGTTTAAGGGATGTTTCTCACATAAATAAAAAGTGAGGTGAAATTTCCATTACCTTATGTATTGAATCTAAATGAAATCATACAAGAATATTATATAATAAAGGTAAGTTTATTATTAATATTTTATAGAAATATATTATTATATTTTATAACATATATGAAATTATTATGACTTTATATTACCCTCTTATTAACAATTCCAGGCTTCGGGTAATATCCATTTTGTTCTTCGCATGTCTTAATTGGTTATATCACTGGTCCCTATACTTATATCATGATTTTAAGAATGTATACCATAATATAAATATCATGTATAATCAGTATATATGTGTTATAATAATATATAATATATATAATTATGAAATGTAATACACCATTCATGGAGACGGTAGGACGTATGTACGCATGAACGTTGTTGTCGTTTTATTATCATATTGAAAGAAAAAAAAGTAAATTAAATTTTTTTATATATATCATTATCCTAATGTAATTATTATAATATATATATATATCATATAATTTCACTAAACCCATACATAATACATTCTATGTAGAGTGTGAATGAATAACATCGCTTTAAAGAGGCGGTAGTCCACATATCCACAAACGATGTTATAATATTTACAGAAGATGTAAATTATAAAGGAATGTGTTATAAAAAAATTACATAATAATAAATAAATAGTAAATTATATATATATATTATATATAAACACCAATTAAATCATAATTCCCAACCATGAAAGCTGGTAAAGGTAAAACAGAAAACATCGTTTCATGAGGTAATAGTTAGCCCTACACAAGAATGATAAGTTCATTACCCATTAGATGGAAGTGTGTGTAAGTGTATTTAGAAACATTAATATAAAAAAATATCAGTATATTGAGGTTAATTATGTTATTATATAATAATTTAATAAGGACATTTTTGGTGGTGGAGAAAGAAAATAAATGAAAGGAGCTTGAGGAACGATGTTACCTCTTCTTCGAGTAAATCCGTTTGGTTTACACTAATGGGATTCCGTGGATAGATTTATGAAAAAATTGAGTATTAAAGGAGTAATGGAGGTATGTTTATAATTTAATTGGATATATCATGGCCTAAATTAATTTTTTTAGTTGTTTTAATAGTGGGGTGAGTTTCTGGCCTTTTATAGGGAAGGGATGAGACACACTTGGCATTTTCGAAAACAAGTTAGGTGTACCCACGTTTTTAAGTAAAAAAAGTCATAAAACACCAAAAAACTCAATAATGGAAGGTTTAGAGATGAAATATATCAATAAAATTGGTTTTTTAAAATTTTATAGGTCATTTAATCCCTTAATTTTATGGTTTAGTCTTTTGTTAATCTTAATTTCACATTAATCATTGTAATTAATTTTAATTACATTTATTAATATTTTTAGTAAAAATAAGTTTAACTTATTAGAAATTATAAATTAGTATGATTCCAAATATATAATCAATTTTTATAAATTCAAAAAATGTAAGCGGTAGAAGTTAATTTAAAATTAATCCCACATACGAGACGATATTATAGGGTTTTAAAGTAAAAATGATCCAAAGTTTGCTTTGTTTTTATATCCAATTTCAATTTGAAATTGATTCTAATTACCTAAATTTAATTAATTGATTTATATTTTATCTAATTACAATTAAAATAAAAAATAAAATATCATTTATCTATATAAATAAATTTTATGTAAAAACATTCTTGAATTAAAATTCAGTATTTTCATTATTCATCCACAATGAAGTTTCTTAGAAAATTCCCAAAAAATCACCTTAAGATAATTTTTAAATTTTAAATTAAAAGATAAAACTTATTTTATCAAATTAAATTTATAAATGTGCCTAAAATTAATTTCATTATTTTTCATAGAAGGAAATGAAAAGCAGTTTATTTGAGAAAATATTATTTTTAAACATATAAATACTTTACCAAAAATTATATTTTACATTATCAATATGTTTTATTTATATAAAACCATAAAAAATATTTTTAAAGTATTTATTAATATTGATATTACTATTTTTAATGTCGAGGCTATAATTTTCTCCTTTAAATAACTATAAGAAAACAAATATGTTTTCTAGAAGCTCAGTGTTGCATGTAACATAGGCCAAGTCAGTGCCGAATGTAACATACACCAAGTAAATTCCATATAAAAATATTTTTTTACTTATTTAAATGATATAAATCAATGAAAATTAATTTATTCAATAAAAAAAAGTCCATAAAAACTCAGGGTGTTATATTTTTTTTGGGTTTTTTTGTTTATTTTATTTTTATACGGTTTTTCTTACCAAAAGAATATCAACATCAAGACTTCTTTGAAAATGATGTAAAATTTTGATATGGATATTGGAATATACATATATTTATTTCTTATAACTACACCACACTAGTATATAAATAGGTTATGGTCAAACCCAACAAATGGAGGGTGAGCTGTTTATGGGGATATTTATCTCTAACTAATGGAAGTAGTAAAGTATTTTTGATATTCAAGGAAGAAGTGTGGAGAATTAAAAGTGCAATTATATCAATGTTAAAATAAATAATTAGTGAGGTAGAAAATTATTTATATGGCTATTTTAATGATTCTAGTGAAAATAAATCTTTCATAGCCTGAAAAGTATACCATGTTCTTAAAAATTTGTTGATGCAGTGAACTGAACCAACACTAAAAAGAACAAAAACTCTATTGAGTGAAGCCACTTGAAAATAAAATACACCATCATCTATTAAATTATATAACTATAACAAATAAAAAAATAAAGAAAAGTTATCAAGTTATCATCTTGGCTATATTGTGTTATTCATTAATTGGTTTGATCAAATTTATCATACTATAAGAAAATAAATAATGTCGATGATAAAAAAGTAATAATAATGAAGGATTAAATTTTATTAAGTCTTCATTTTTTTATAATTTTACTCAATCACGAAATAAATCATTTCAAATTTAAAAGCATTGGATACACTTTCAAGAACACAACCTTTAACTTTTGACACTCATCTGGACAAAATAGAGCCCTAACATAAGACAAATTTGTAAAAGAACAAAAAAATTAATCATAATAAAGTTTTTGAACAAGGAAATAAAGAGAAAATAAGTGTAATAACATGAGTTCACTAGTGAAAATTACATTAAAAACATGATCTAACTAAAAAAAACAACTCATAGTTCTTATTTAAGAAGCTGAACCAGAGGAAGTAGAAATAAAACTACTTAAAAGAGCTTCCTCTGTAGTGTATCTTAAATCCTCTCATATTTTATTTACTCTTATCTCTATTTTCTATTTTATTTCTCAAATATTTTTTTCCTATACAAGATTAAAATTTTATACGGTTCTCTCATATATTTTTTATACTGACACAACACTAGTATAGTGATAGAGCATGGTTAAACCGAAAAGAAGGGCTAGACTATCTAAGGTATTATTTATCTCTAACTAATTAAAGTAGTAAAGGGGTTTCCATATTCAAGGAAGTAGTGTGGAAAATTTTAAACTGAACTGTTAAAAATATTAAAATACATAATTATAGATTTGGAAAATTAGTGATGTTTATTGTTTAATGATTATAGGGAAAGTAATATCAATACAACCTGAAAAATATACCATGTTCTAAAAAATGTATAATGTAGTGAACTTAAAATGAACTAAAATGCAATAAAACTCTATCAAGTGATGCCAATTCCAAATTAAATATACTATACCCAGTCAAGTGAGATAACTCAAACAAATAGAAAATAGAAAATTTCTTAGGCCATCATCTCAACCCAATTATCTTATGCCTTAATTGGTTTTCTCAAATTCATTAAATACAATATTATTATAAATATAGATGATAATAAAGTCTTATGAATGAAATAAGGAATTTTATTAATCCTTCATCTACTGATACTTTGAATCAATCAAGAAAGAAATAATTTTAGAGGTGAATGTGATTAAAACACTTTAAAGAACACACCCTTTCTCTATCGATGCCCACCTAATCAAAATAATGTGCCAGTCCCAGAATTGTTTTTGAAAAGAACAATATATTTCAACATAGTGGAGTTTTTAAAAGAGGAATTAAAAAAAATGGGTGGAAGGACCTGAATTACAATGCGAAAATTACACAGAAAAAATGTTAATGATGGAAGCAATAAACAATTCAAAGTACTTATTTATGAAGCAAAACCAACGTAGAAATAAAAAGAGGTAGTATAACTTCCCCTAAAATGTAGCTTGAAACCAATTCGGTCATCTTGTACTACCAATCAATATTAGTACTATAGATCCTCACAACCTCAAAGTGTCTTCTATTATAATTTAGGTATCAAATTTCTAGAATTCAATAATTCCCTAACAAGTTTCCTTTCTCATATTTTTAATCAACCGGCGAACCATTATAATAAGTCCAGGAATCATGTCTTGGGTTATCAACACCTAAATACTCAAGTTCTTCACATGTAACCTAGAAACTACAAAATCACCCAAGACCTATCATTATATAATACCAAACATGCAATAGAATCACCTACATCAACCAAAACTAGTAATTTTATAAAATACATAAAACACTTGATGTGAAAATCACATTGAATGATTGAAAACTCCAAAAAATACCCCATAAGCACCCTAACTTAGTACATAAAATGAACTACAAGAAGATGAATAAAAAAATCATTTTCAACTATAGTGGATCGACTCAAGAATATTTACAAACCACGCTAGTAGTAGATGGATCAACAGATCCACACTTGAGTTACAAGTATTTATATAAATAAAACCTACTACAGAGATCATGAATAGTATATTGAATGGAATTTTTTTAACCCAAACTTCATGTTCTAAATCCTCTTATCATACATAATTCAAGACAATATTATATGAAAATGAAATCCACTTAAAATCCAATTAAATAATTTTAAAAAACTAATTTAAAATAAATTAATTTTGAACATTAAAGCAACTAATACACTTATAAACATCTAACCAAACTATTAATTGAAATCCAAATAATATTTTCAAGAAAAATTATTAATTCAAACAATACTCAATTAAATAAAAAATTTCCATTATTTTCAATGTCATCAAAAATAAATTCAATAATCATAAAAATAATAATTCATTTAAGCACATAAAATAAACACAATATATCCAATATTTTAAAATAAATAATATTTTACACCAAATTATTATTCTACACACAATTTATTTAGATTATCAATTTTATAGTGCAACAATAATAATCCCAAATAATTATTCAATATGATACAATTTTAAATAAAAATATGTGCAAAATCTGAAAAAATTGAATGCTTAAACTATATAAATAAAAGACTTAATATATTTCAATAAATATTCAGGAGGATGAATAGAATGGGTATTAGGTCCTGTGATAAATATTTATTTTTAATAAAGTAAAATAATTTATATCATTATAGGGGTTATCATACAACATGAAGACAAATAATAGCAACATTATTTTACCTGGCATGAGGAACTTAATGGGATTAATATATTTTTACGTGCCAATATGAAATTATGCAATATTTTAACCCTCTCCATATGTTTATAAATATCTAGGTATATCCAATGTAGATACAATATGTTCTGGATAAATATTTCTATAAATATTAACCATTTTAAATACATAATCCCATAGATTCCAACCATTGTAGGTACAATTCGTTGTAGATACAATCTATTAGATACACAATCTATTATAGATATTAACTATTTATGATGCAATTTTTTTTGTGAAAAAAATTCTTTACCCTAGATAATTCAATAAAAAAGGTATGTCTCTAGGGTTTCTCCAAGAAATGATAGAAGAAACTATTCACCTTAATCCTCTCTAGCTAGAGAGATCAGAACCAATTATTTAAAACTGAAGGAATCATTGTAATGATAAAGGGAGAAATTCAAGATGATCGATACCACTATTCTAACACTTGGAGTATCATCAATGATGATTTTAGATTAAGGGAACATGTGTGGGTTGGTTTTAGAAGAATTATACCCTTTTATCCTAAAAGCGTAATGACAAAGAAACCAAAAGAAATTTGGATGATCAACCACTTATTTAAAGAAAGGATATCAAGATCAAGGTAATTTTATTGTTATAAATTAATTATAAATTTAATGTTAAAAGTCACCCTCTTGGTTATAACATTTATTTTTAAGGGTTTCTTCAGTTTTATCCATTGTTCATGATAAATTTTTCATGTACTTGTTGGATAACTCATTAAATCTGATAGAGGTGGAGTTTATCCCACAAAAAAAAAGAACTTTTACTATGTTTTGAACCTTCAACTAGTTTCAGAGCCAAGTTATGTTCAAATTTGTTATTATTTATGAATTATTGATCATTTTATGGATTTAAATTTAGCATTAAATTTCATTATATTTGTTCCATAAATCAAAATGATTTTATCTCTTCTTCCTTTTATTATTATTATTCTTCTTTTCTTCATTATCACTCATATGACCAAGAAAAAATTGCTTTATGTTTGTGAAAAAAATACACACTTAGTACCTAGATGTGTATAAAAAACAAACAATGAAAAGACGTACATGACATGTAGATAGTATTTACATATCATGTTTTTACCTCTTTACCCATAAACTTAAATTAATTAATTATTCCATAAAACATCATCAAATCATGTTCATGTGTCATTTATTGATAGGTTATGCTGTGTGAAAGGTTTTATATTATATCAAATAACTTATTTATTTCTGCATAATATTTTGAACTTCACACCATGTATAGTTTTCATATGATATGTACTCCACATATATTAAATATAGTGACCCACATATTTTACACATATTATTACATGATTTTTAACATAAAAATCCATTGATTACAACTCAAAGACTATGAGGCCTAGTGTATTGGGAGACTAGGTTTATAGTACATAAAAATGAAACTAAAACATGAAATCCTTATTTTATTCTCTATAATGAGCCCATGAGTCCTTTTGATTTTCAATAACTACATGAGATAGCCTAAGGAATACATAGAAAAAGGGGAGTGATTAAAAGCCTAGTAAGGAAATAAACATGATAATGAAACATAATGTGCGAGTTAAAAGCATAAAATTATATCATAAAAGAGAATGCTCATGAGTAATCCATAAAATCATAACATAAAGATCATGTTATCATAAGATCATGGTAATGTAGGAAATGTGATATAAACATATAAAATGAAATAAACATTAGTTAAGGATAGATTCTCAGACAATATAACATGGTGGAAAAGTTTCATAATGGATTGGGTTTATTCCCTAATCATTTACATGATATATCAGAAGACTAAAACATTAGCCAATGAATTGGAGTGATACCATCATAAAATTTTCACGATTTATGTGTTCTATAACAAGGAAATAAATATTATGTTATAACATAAGAATTACTGAAGGATATAAAATGGTATGTACAAACTTGTCTCATATCATAATTAAAGGAAATTTAATTATGAAGCTATTTGATAAATGAACATAAGTAATTTATTAACCTATTAAAGAAATATAAAATAATATAGGTATAAATTTTAGATACACATATATATAATTTATTATAATTATATAACTTTAAAGCTATATAGAAAATTAGTTATAGAGAGAATGGTCATAACCTAGAGAAAAGGGTGGTTTAGAGAGAGATCCCTTGTCTCAAGTCTGATTCGTCATTTACATTATTTATATTAATGAATAATAAAATTATTTTAATTTTTTTACTTTATTAATAATATTTTCAATGTTTATTATTCCATTTATTTTATTTATTATAATGTCATTATCAATTACTTAATCATTTACGTTCGTGTTGTATATTTTGATAGTGTTAGGCTCATATGTCCAAAATCACTTTAGTAAGTTGAATAAGGTCAAATAGATTAATATTTCATCATATATAGTATAATAATAAAAAAATATCATTTATATATATAAATTATACTTTTAAAACCAATAATTAAATATGGTTATAAAAAATTAAATACGTTATGATCATAGAGATGGCAGACCACATGTACGCATGAGTAACATTTACATTTTTCAATGATCATGATGGAAACATGGTAAATATTATTTTTGATTAAATAATGATAACTATATCATAAATATAATATCATTTATTTTAATATATGTATATATATCATATATGTGATGTGGTGATAGAAAATGAATCACATTGCTTTGAGAGATGTTATTCTGTCAAACGTACGAATAACATTATCATTTATCAATGGACGATAAGGTAAGAAAATATATGATATATTAATTTTAAATAACGATAAATATTTCATGAATATAATATTAAAATGTTAAATACATCGTCATAAATATTTATGATAGGTGATGATGGAAAATGATTACATTAGTTTGCAAGATAGTAGTCTACCGTACACACGAATAATGGTTTCATTTCATATTTGATGGAAGAGGAGATAGATGAAGGTTACTCCATTAACATAATAAAATATTAGTATAATGGATATATTGATATAATTCTATCATAATGGTTTGATAATATCTTAAGTAGGTGGAAGGATAAATAAAACAAAACGCTCGGATAAAAACAATATATTTTCTTTAGAAAACCTCTTTCGGTTTTCACCAAAAACCTTCAAAGTAGGGTTTTATAATTAATAAAAATACTCTATGACGTGGGTAGGGAAGTAAGGATGGTATTTTTGTAGGTATATTTTGAACCAAAACAAATTTTAATCATAAAAAGGAGAGGATATGAGTTGACCTTTTATAATTTAGGGGAGGGGAACACACATGGAAATTTCCTAGAAGAATACAAAAAGATAGTCATTCTCAAGAATAATGCTTAAAAATGGGCATAAATTATAAGGTGGGATAGAATAAGGTTTAAATACACCTATCAAATAGTATTTATTCAACTTTTAGTGGAAAAAATATCCTTATATTTTGGTTTAACCCCTGGTAAACCTGTTTTAACCATAATCATGATAATTAATTTTTACTCTTTTTACTATTCATTATGAAAAAAATTAAGTGGGTATTATTAAAAAATATTAATTATTCTGATTAAAAATATTTAACCCATTTTATGAAATTAAATTCATATAATTTATATAATATAATTTAATATTAAACATATAAAATATGTTGAAAAACAGGTTTTCATGAAATTCATTTTTCAATCATAAGATGATCTTACATTGACTATATCATTATAAATAACCATTATATGAATTTAAATTAATATAAGTATATATATAATCAATAAATTTCATTTAGATATCTCTTTATTAGGGGTTATTTTAGTTAATTATAATTGATAAACATTATGAACTTCAAAAACAATTTGTGGGAAAACCGCATTTTTAAGTATAAAATTAACTTATACCATAATCATGATGACATATAAATAAAATAAAATTAATTTGATTATTATTAATTAAATGGTTCATATGTACATTTAATATTAAATCATTAATATAATTTTACTTTTAAATAACTTTATTTAAGGAAATGAAATGTGATTTTTTGAAAAATTGGTAAATTTTACTATTCGTTGAAAAAATCAATAATTTCAGAAAAATACCAAAATTTCACCCTAAGTAAATTTTGATATGTTGATTTCAAAAATGATATAAATTTTATAAAATAAAAATTTTAAATTTTCAAAAATTAGTTATAATATATTCTCACTAAAAGAAATATAAATCATTTTTGAAGGGAAATATATTTTTATAGAATAAAGTGTCTTTAAAAAATTTATTTATTTTTTATTAAGTGTTTATCAATAAATTTATTTTGATTAGGTCCTTTTAATAAATTATTTAGTCCTCTCATACCCTACAACTTAACAATTATTTTATAATATTCAAATTTAAATAATAATATTTTGTATTTCATTTAGGCTTAGTGTTGTGTGTTGTATATACTATCAAAGATAGTTTTATTTTTTAAAAACTCAAGGTGTTACATTATTTCTCCCATAAAGAATTTTTACATTGAAATTTTATATCACATAAAAAGGTGAAACAATTTAGGGGTAATATTGCTTCAGGGATTCTTCTAGTTCCCAGGTTTCCTTTTCATATTAGTGGTTCTGCCATAATATTTTGACTAGGTGAGTTATATTTAAGCGTAAAACATTGTATCTAGTGTCCAAGAACTTCATATGATACTTCTCATAAGTGAAATCACTTTCTAGTTACAATAACCTTTAATTTTTAATATGTGAGGTATCTTGTATGTACTCAAGAGGGATATATAGAATACATCATACACTTGAGAAAGAGTTAGTGGGAGTGCTAGTCGATAAGACACAACTTCGATGCGATTGAGAATCTAAACGGGGCTGATGTACCTAGGGATTAAATTTCCCTTATCTCAAAATATCATGACTCTATTTCGTAGAGATACATGGATGAAAAATTTGTCTCCAATCTTGAACTCTAGGCCTCATTTATGATTGTTAGAAAAGCTCTTCTATCGGCTCTGAGAAACTCTGATGTGCTACTAAATGGCCTTGATATTTTATACCATTTCCTTAACCATTTTAGGACCCAAAATCTTGTGTTCATCAAATTCATATCAACACACCGGTGTTCTATAACTCTTCCCATAAAGATATTAATATGGATCCATTTGAAATATTGTGTGGAAACTATTATTGTACGAGAATTCGACTAGAAGAAGATATTCATCCCATCCTAATTTGAAGTATATAAATCAAGATCTCATCATTTCTTCCAATATCTGAATAGTATTCTTAGATTAGAAATCATTTTGGGGGTGATAATATGCACTGAAGTTTAACTAATTATTTAGATTATGTTGGAGACTCTTCCAGAACGTAGAGGTAAATCTAGGATCTCATTCAAACTTAATAGATAGCTCTGTTTCATGTAGCCTCACCACCACTTTGATGTATATCCTTTCAAGGTGATCGAGTGATAAGTCCTCCTGAATTACAATTAAATGAGATGTATTTATAAGATGAACCACTATAACCCATATGGAATTATTTATTTTGATTTATTTATAATACCTATAACACCTAGATTCTTATTTTCATCCTTTATTCTGGTTGATCTTTTGGATCTTGGGTTTTCTATCGAGTTCTAGGTGTGTGGAGTTCAAAATTTTTAGGTTATCCTTTGTTTATTTATGGTTCCCTATATATTCCTTAGTTTCTCCATGAGTGTTTAGTGAAAAGTGGAGATTTTGGGCTTAACAACAGGTGGTGCACAATTGGAAGATTATTAGAGGAAACCACGAGTCCTAGCATACGAAACAGTGCAAGCTTTGATGTGCCTCTAGTTAAGGGAGCATTACCTATGCACGGTTAGGTAAATTGTGTGGAAGGAATTCACATGGTTCTATAATTTTGGAAAGAACCATGTCAAATGGTTGGTGCACAATTTTACAAACCTTGCAGCCAAACCGTTCAAGTGCCCATTGTGTCAAGTAAGGGGCACATGGTTGGTGCACAGTTTTGGAAACCGTGTGTCCTAACCGTGCACAGTTCCTAGGTCATTAAAAATGTTAAATTACTATTCTAACCACTTAGAATTTTAAACACCAAATCACCTTATTCCTCCCCCATTTGGTTTGTATGACCCTAGGGGGATTCTTGCTTCTTCTTCATGCCTCTCACATCATTCCAAGGTAATTTCAAGGGGATTTAATCAAGTTTTAAGGGTGATTCTTCTAGTTAATCCTCCCATCTCTTCTCCCTCTACCTTATCCTTCAAATATCTCTTTATTTCTTAATCCCCCTTGGCCATGTTGATATGGGGTTCTTGTTTTCTCTTGGTTTATGTTGGAGGTATTTTTCTTGGTTAGGGTTTCTCTTGGTTATTCTTGGATCTTGGATCCTTCGTGGAGTTGTTTTGGGTTGGCGTTGTTGAAACGTATGTGATTTGAGGTGGGTTTCCCTTTTCACTTGGCATTTTAAATTTATGAATCGATATTTTTTTATATTAACACATTCTTTATATGTTAAATATTGATTTTTGATCTTTGGAATAATTGTTATGTGAAATGAGGTGTTTTTCATAATTGTTTTGAAGTATAAGGAATTGTTTTGTTATGTGATGCAAACCTAGTGATTAATAAAATTAATGATTGGATTTTTCAATTGAAATATTGTTTTCAAAGCATGTATTTGATTTATAAATATATTTTTAACATCTAAAATGATGGATTTGATTTAGAAAATGGATTTAAAAATGTTTTAGGCTTGAAAGGGGTGTGTGTTTGGCCTGTTAAAAATGGTTTTGACAAGTGATGATGATATGTGGACCATTGGGAATTTTTATGAAAGTGGGTTTAGTTTGAAAATGTGATGTGAATGTTTAAATGGGATGTTTTAATAAATTATTTTGAAATTCAGAATTGTGTATTTTAACCTTTTTGGGAAGGTGGTCTTTATTCTTTGAAAAAGGGTGATTGATGCCTGTTTGGTGCATTAGGAAACTGGTTATTAGTTGGAAAACTCTCCTTGGATAATCCGATTTCCTCTTTTATATTTAATGGATGGTATATCCTCATTGTGGAATCATTATGATCTATTTCTAAAGAATAGATGGGACATCCATGCTGTGGAATCGTCATGATTCATTTACTTCGAGTGGAATGGGTGGTCTTTAGTGTGGTCCCCTTTTGAGATTTATGGATTGTAAGGAATTCGATTGTTCCTAGGGGTGGCCTCTGGGTTATTTTTTGTATGAGGTACTTATGTATGATATATAAGTTCATGTGATTTGATTCTCAACTAGAATTTTTGGGTCACCCCCATTTTACTATATTATTGACATGAGAACCTAGAATATCTAGCACATTTCAACAAATGATTACTGCACTATGTTAGGATTACACTCTTGATAGTGTTCCATAGTAGGGAATTGGTTTGTTTTATCTTATTTATATTGGATAGTTCCCCCCATTTGGACTAGGTTGGGTGCGAACGAGTGTGTGGGCAGAATTTGATGTCATTGGGTGAGGAATGTCTTTGGGAAAAGTCAAGATGTATAATATATTCTATATTATTCAAATGAGCTTCTAGGTTCTCCCATGTCATCTGGGACATATTTGTATACAAAGGATGGTTGAGATGCTTGTTGGTTGATTATGCTTGTGTGCTTATTTCCATTTTCTGTATTATATGATCATTATTGTTTCTCTCTTGTGTGGCGAACCTTTAGATGGAAAATGGTGAGTTATTATTTAATGATTTATGGAAAATGTTTTGGAAATGTTTTACACTCTCTATTCTTGATTTTAAATGAAAAAATTATCATTTATATTTTTAAATGAAAATGCTTCCTCCTTGGAAAATAATGTGGTTTTAAATAGAAAAGGGAAATGGACCATGTTTTATTTTAAAGTGGAAATTCCAGGAAAAGCATACCTTTATATATTATATTTCAAACATGAAGTTTGTCTCTTTATTTAAAATAAGTTCATTGGGAATATATTTGTTCAGGTATGCTTACTAAGTTTCAATACTCACGCCTGTAGTTCTTTATTGTTTTTAGATTGCAGTGCATGTTTTATCTTGGTTTCAATAACTGTGGTTGATGATTAGGTTTGGTATTAGAGACTGACCCTAGGGGTCACATGGAGATATTGTGGTCATCAGGTTTAGTTTGGGTTTTATTGTTTGGTTAATTTATTTTCATCTTTTTGTGAATGATGTTCAGTTTGGATATTTATATATATTTGGAAGATATATTTATTTTATGCGTTTTAGTATATTTTATATTGGGTTTAATCATTCCATTTGCTTCTTTGTTGATGCTCAGTACTAGTTTCCAGCCTAGGAGGATCTGAAACACCTCTCGGGCCTTGTTACGGATTGGATCGGGTGACCAGTTTGGGGTCGATCTGGGTTGGTTCATGAAATGTTTTTATAATAGCGTGTTCAATCTTTAGAGGACCTATATTTGATAGTTCCCTTTGTTATTTATAATGTAAAGTTAGATGGAGTAGGACTTTCAGATCTTGGGGTGCATGTTTGGGGGAGTTCTTGGGCAACACCTTTTGAACTGATCCATGAGTTTTCATGAGAATTCTGATTTTTTTGGGTTTATCTAGTTCTTCTTGGTTGTTTGGTGCTCTGTAAATGAAAAGAGGGTTAATCCAATGGTCTCAGTGAGCTCATAGGGCCTAAAATCCATGGGGAGCTTGGGCATGGTCCTAGAAGACTCTCTGTGATGGTAGTGTGATTGGCATACGGCTGCTAACCATATAGAAAATTCACCCATCACCACTAGTTTACCCTTGTGAGTTGTTTTGGGTCTTCTCGGATTTTGAAATTTGTTTTGAAAAAACTTGTCTCTAAATTTTGAAAAAATGGATTTCAAGTGGTAATGGTTTGGTTTTTGGAGGATGGAAAACGAGTTTTCAGAACCATTTTGAAGAAATCCATAGAAAATGGATTTTTTATAAGTTTATTTTTAGGGAAATATAGGGAGTGGGTTTATCGATATTGGATTTCTATAATTAAAAACACATGTTTATATAATTTTTTTTTGGGAAACAGAAATATATTTCAAATAGGGTTTTGGAAATTTGTTTTGAATGAGAAGAAATTAGTTTTTAATCAAATTATTTTGATAAAATGGGTTTTTGAGCTGTATAAATTGTTTTAAATGGGTTGAATATTTTGTTTTGGATGGTGGGAATGATTTGTTTTAACATTTAGTATTTCCATGGTTTCTCACATGCATGGATATGTGTGTGAAAGTCGATGGATGATGAGGGGAAGATGAGTTCCCATAGTGGTATGAGTTGATGAGAGCTCAAGGTTGAATGAGAATGTTCATGCGTGAGGATCAATTTAATTCATTTGTTGATTATGCATCCCATTGAGTTTTTTTAATTTTAAATTATTTTTAAGAGGAAAATCATGGTGTTTTGAAACTGATGTTGTATTATGTGTTCCCATGTGAGTTAAGTATGTTGTTTATATGTTCTTCGAGCATTGAAGCTCTTGTTGATGAGTTGGTATTTATTGAGATCTTGGTTTTCTTTTTTCCTAGTTTCTTCCACCATAAAGATTTTATGAATATCTAAGGTGTGGATATTGGTGGTTTACCATTAGCATACCTTCCATTTGATCAGTCTGTGGACTTAATCCTCGAGTTTCTAAATTTTAAACCTATAATATTTTATGGTCAGGAAGATCCTCTCAATGTGGAAGAGTGGATGTGGAAAATATGAAGTATTTTCAGTCTCACTGAGTTTCCTGAGACATTAAAGGTTAAGTTTTCTACCTTTATGCTTGATGTCCTGACCAGGTAGTGGTGGAAGTTGGTCTCTCGAAGAAAGCCTCAGGAATATCATACCTAGGGATTCTCCAAGGCTTCATTCATCCATCAGTATTTCTCTGAGGTTGTAAAGGTGAGAGAGGGGATGAATATGTGTTCTCTCCATTAAGGTGATGGATCAATGTTGATATTATTTTGTCATTTTGTGGATCTAATTCTATACCTTCCAGGTTTGGATGTGGATGATTCCCTAAAGGATCTACATTTTGAGAGTGGGCTTCTTCATTATTTGTAGTCAGAGTTCATTTTAACCTCTTTTACTAAAATTATGAGGAAATATATTGGATTTTAGGATGTGTTAGTGGTATTTATTAATGAATACATCTTTCCACTAATATTTGGAATTGGTAAAAGAGATTCTAGTAAAGAGATCAAAGATCGGCCTAAAGCTGTTTGTGCTGGCTGTAATATTAAAAGGCCTCTAGATCTTCTTCCAACTTCTTATAAGTGTAAAATCATGGTGTTTCATCATTGTGGAAAGAAATATCATAATAATCCATCATGTCCATATTCTCTGAATACCTGTCATGCTTGTGGATGCCTATGTCACTTGCAATGGTTTTATCCTGGTGTTTTTAGGAAGTGACGTAGAGCCAGTTTGTAAGAATTGGGTGATGTTCTGGTCTCATTTTAAAGTCTGTTTTTATGTGTTCTATTTTTTTGTAATGGTTATGTCTAGTGGTGTTTTTAAATGTTTTGTTCTATTTAAATTTTAAAAGTGTAAGTTTTGAGTCTTCTGAGAACTTCTGTTTCAACGGAAGCATGTTTTTATTTCTTATGTTCGGAATTTTTTTTCGTCTTGAGTAGATGCGTTCCTCATTGATCACAAATTAATTTCCTCAATTATACTTATCCTAACAAAAATAGATAAAAAATAATATATAATCATTCTAACACTAATTATTCACACCCCAAATATATTTCTAAAGTCATAGCTTAGGATGGATCACAAACATAATAGGTAATCGCCTAATTTTTTTGTCAGCAAACATTATAAAAATATATATGCTACTCACTCATCTCTAAACAAATTTACTTATTCATATGAGTATGAAGGTTTTCAGAAATCTTGATAGTATTGATAAAATATATATTAATAAATTATTAAGCAATATATTTAATGAAATTTTAATTACCTTTAGAAATTAACTTTTCAAGGATGCTTGTCTTTTCATGCTTTATGATCTATCTCATCAAATTTCAAACATAGTATCAACAATAATTTTCATTATCTTTCTTAAAAAACAATGGAAACATTGACCAAAATAAATAAATAGTTCTAAAACATGTTTTTATAGTTTAATATTTTTATATATACCTTAATATGTTCCCATTTTTAGTAGTATATAGGTTTATCTATCCAGACACTAACTTCATGCCTTTATATAGCCTATATTTAGAGATTTCCCTATCATAACTAAATTCTTGTTAAAACAAACAATGAAACATATAATTCAATTTTTATCTATAAAATGTTGACTTTAGTGTTTTAAAAATTAACAATACACATCTATTATGGTTGATTTGTAGGATATTCATGTATTGGATCCAAAAAATAAATATTTGGCGTATCCATATTGACCGCGATCAGCATCCATTTCTACCTAGAAAAACAGAATCAAATAATTAATACAAGAATTAAAAATATATTTTATGGGATTAGATTGTATAGTTCTACACATTCATTGTAGGCATAAAAAATAGTATGTCATCTAATATTTTTTTCTCAGACACTTCAAGTATCTCTTCTCTTTTATTCCCAATATATTCCTTATTCAGTGTAAGTTTTTACATATAAATGATTCAGGGACTAATGATTCCAAATAATGATTCACATAATTTTCCCTTCATATAGTAGTAATAAAAATTCTTATATAATATATGAATATTTATTTAATTTAAAAGACATATTAGATCACTACTTTTACATACGTATTATATAAATGTACCTTATGTATGTATTCAAAACTAAGACTCCTAGCTATTTATGCTTGAGAATCTCATTTATAGTCTCGAGACCTAGTATGTCTTTCATGAAAGTTCCATATATTTATTTTTTCATATGGAATTTAAGAAATATTTAAATAATTAAATTTGGTCTCTACATGATGTTGTAATGATAATAAATGTTAACCTAGAACTAGAAGGGAGAAGGTAATCCTGGATGATCGTTTTCTTTTCTTGGTCAATTCACTATATTTTCTTAATACAAACTTATATTTACTAATATATTTATTCATATATAATATCATATATCACTTAAAGCATTTTTCATCAACTATCACAAGTTTTTCATATGAAAAAATTTGTTAAATACATACATAATGTATCTTTATAAGATTATATTACCATCCTATGAAAGTTCTAATAACACCATTGACCGTTGTAACATCCATATCATCAAGTGAAACAGTCAACTCAATAGTCAGCTCATGAGTTACCTCAATCCCCACTGTTATGTGATATTTTGGGAGGTATTTATGGTGTATCTTATGTCTTGAGATATTAAACACCGAACCCCGTGAAATAGGGTGGTGCACGGGTTATGACAAAAAAAAATCACATAAAACTATACCCTGCAGAATTTTAGTAGTGTAAATTGATCAGAAGTTTTTTGATTCAAATTAAGGAGAAAGAGTAATAAAAAAATTCATTAACTTGGGTAAGATATGTGATCTAGGGTAATGACTAGACTCAAATCTAGTGGGGTCATTTGGATAATGTACGGATCATTGTTTCACCACTGGGTCACTTAGATCCTTTCTCATAGATTGGTATGACAAACTATACCAAACAATAACATCTTACAGAGCATCTATTTGTGTCTGTAATAATTTCACCATATTATATGTATATTCATGTGGTTTTATATTCTGAAAATATGTTCTAGGATACATTACAAAACTTAATCCTCTAACATGTCCATATTGTTCGGGTCACTTCAAAGCTACTAAAAGTAGTTTTCCTTCCGGTACGGTCACTAATGATTCTTATGTCTAAACCATATTAAAAAATATGAACAAAAATAGATTTTTTATGTAATACCTTTATAAAGCATATAGAATTACTATTTTGTTAGACTTTAACATATTTACCATTCTTATTTTGTGTTTTTATCAACTAGTTTACCCTACTTATTTACACGAGCCACCTTCCATATAAAATGACGTGGGATGAATGTGGGTTTGGATTTTACTTCATCAATATGCATATAAAAAAGAAACATATGTTGTTTCATATCACATTAAAATTGTATTGTTGATTTAAAGTACATACCAATTTATTTTCTAGTCGATCATACCCCATCTGTGCATTTCAACAGGGGTTCATTGGTTTTTATGAAAGTTCTTTGTTTTCAGTACTATTTTTTTTGTTTCATAAATTAACAATTTTGAATGAAATTGGATAAAATAAATAATTTTAAATAATATATTATCTTCTAAAATGAGCCTGATATGATTTCTCATTATGATGAATAATGAAAGTATTTCTTGTTTCTTACTTTATAATGCGTTTATAACTAACTAGTGGGAGAGGCCTAATTTCCCCTCTAGATACCTAAGATATAACTTGGTAAAAAGAGATCAAAAGCCTCAATGGGAAATTCTATTGGGAATTAATAAAAATTTCATATGGTAATATTCTAAAATAAATGATCTTTGTAAAGAATAAGGAAAATTAAATCAATGTTTCATTATACAATTTTTCGGTAAAATAGGGAAAGTATATCATAAAATTACTATTATATCTTTATGAAGGGTTTCCTTAATCACATGTTGTATGTGTCACTAATAATTATTATCAATCAGCACATTCATCTTAATTGTGACCCCAAGATAACTAATGAAAATTGAATTTTTGGGGTCAATTGTTTGGCTATGTTGATTCCAACAAACCTCAAGTTTTATACCTTGACATATTACCTTGATAATTTTATTGAACATTAGGATGCTGCATCATTGTTTTATTTTTCATTAACATGTTGTTGATCCCCTAATAATTATGTAGTTTCATCATTAATTGTCTATTATTCCTCATGATTGGTAACAACATCTTGTGTATAATACATAGGCTGCATGAGTATCCAAACATTTAATTTGTTTTGAATAATATTAATTTAAACATAGAAAAAATATTTGAGAAGGGTCGTACGCATGATCTATTGAAAACATGATAAAATATTTAACTCTATATTTATACCCCTAATTAAAATGATTAGCGTGAATCCATTTTTAAGAAAATGAGTAATTTAATTTAATAAAAGAATTACTCCACTATGGTAGGTGTTATCCTCTGAATTCATCTCAAAATTATAAAAGGTCCCTGTCACTACCATGATAATATCAAATCATCCCCACAAAGCTATACCGACTCTAATATATGTTACTAGTCCTTTTTCCTCACCTGTATCTTGAATATAAGATCAATATATCCCCTAAGCTTCATGTGTAGGGTGGGAAGATAAAAATAAACAAGTAAATACTAACAAGGACTCTAAAATATACAATAATTCATATATTTGAGTATATGTTCAAAGTAGTAACACTCAAAATACACATGTAAGTAAAGGAATTGTGTACTAACCATTAAACCATGATAATCAAATGAACCTTCTCTACTTCATACCAATGAATTATATTAATCATAACATAAGTTTATACCAAGTTTTTTTCCTGACAGTTAAATCATTTCACTAATTAGAGGTTAACATTTGAATTATATGAGGAGAAACAATTATTTCTATCCCTCTTGAAATAACCACGTCATAGGTACCTTGATATTTGACCTCATACCCCTAGAATACAAGAACATACCTCAGGGACAACAATCACAAGTACTTATGGTATCCAAATCATGAAATGGGTATAACACAACCATTTTTCTTCAGAAGTTTATTTGAAATACATAGAAGTCTTAACATAATTGGTTCCCTTAGGAAGGAACCAAAAAATGGGTGCCACAATACATTAGTTAAACCTAACTTCTAAAAAACCATAAAAAAGAACAAACAACAACAAAAATTTAACATAATCTACACCCTAGACCTGATGAATCACTAACATGTCTATAGTAACTCACATTCTAACATACCATACCTATCCCTCACATAATAGACATCATAGAATAATATATGATAAAAATTATTCTTATCACATCCACACTTGTATTTCTCATAGAAAAATATTGTAATCATACATTGAGAGGTATATTTAAAATAATTTGAAATAATATCAAGTGATTATTCAAATAAAATATAATAAGGCAATATTAATCAAAATTTAAAAAAATTAGTTACATATAATGTTTAATAAAATACTTTTCAAAAAATTACTCTAGATAACTAATCATTAGAAAAGTAAACAAAAAAATTAGTTAAACAATCAACAAAAAATGTATAGAAAGATAAAAATAAAGACTTACAAAATAAAATCCACAAAATTTCCCATTTTCTAAAATTCTGATGTCTAGAAAAAAATTGTCTTCCATTTTATAACAATTCTTATAGTTCCCTTAGTCAAAAAATTATTTATAGATGTATATTGGTTCATTTTACAATATAAATATTCTTAAAACCATATGTTTGTATGATTACAGTAAATTGTTTTGAATAATATATTTATTCTATCAACACACACACACACATATATATATATATAATGAACCATTTCATCTGAAAAATAAAATATTTAATACATATAAAAAAACTATAAACAATATGGTATTGTAAATATAAAATTCCTTAATAGAATAATAGAACATGATAATCAGTTAAATATTTATATTATAGCATGTGTAATACATAATAATTGATCAAGATTCTATATAACCCATGTTTTATCAAATATAACATAATTTAAACCATTCAATGTCAATGATTATGTAAAAATCCAATCTAAAACCCTTATCAATGAAGTTATTTGATTAATATTTAATTATTTAAATAATGAATAATATATTTCAATGTTTTATAAACAATAAATTCTCTTTTTTTTCAAAAAATACTCTAAAAGACATACATTATAAACCCTTACATATACTACATGATCTAAATATTGTTAAGTTAATATGGACTAACTTATCCTTAAAATAAATCATGAAGTAATTTATATATTTAATTAGAAACTATTTTTTATATCTAATTAGATCAAACAACTATAGAACAATTTGACTCAAAAACAAAATAAAACCTAGTACTTATTATTTTTTTTAAAAATGTTTATCCCATGTATACTCTAAAACAACTCACATTTGAAAAATAACCTAAATAAAATTTTAATTATGGATTCTAACATATTATATTTCAAAAATAGAATTCTTAAACATAAGTGTTTGTTTTGTATCACTTTAATAAAAAAAATATTTTTTAAAAAATACCATAAAATCAAACAATAGAAGGTGAGAAAAAATATAATTTGAATATAATTTTCATTAAAAACATTTCCTTAAATTTAAATGCATATAATATTATCATATGTATGTAAATAAATATACCAATCAATGTTGAAATATTCTGAATAAAGCAAGGAACTTGTGAAATAAAAAACATGGTAGCCTATAATATGTAAAGTACACAACCAATTTCTATTTTCCATCACTATAGTTAAAATATATCAAAAATATATCATATATAAATAATTATACCCAGATTTTTTTTTTTATACATTTCTTTAGTTAGTCAAATTGAATTAGGTGAGGAGAGAGTCTGTAAAGAGAGGGATTCAAATCCTCAGTAAACAGAAGCCTATATAGTTGTTCCAATGCTTCGTCGAACGAAAAAAAAGAAATTTCATTTTCAACCCAAATTGAATCCTCCATTGGAACTTGAAACAACAGATAAAAATCATATATCATAAAACAAATTCCTAGTCTCTCACCACATGACTCACAAAATCACAATAACTTGACGAAACCAATCATCAAGAATTGCATGATAGTAATTAGCAGATGTCCTTGGTTCTCCACAGGATAAGAGAAGTAGGTTTTATGATAGTTGAGAATGGTGAAAAATTGAAAATTGTAGAACCCAAACAGGCAATCAATGAGAGAGGAAAAAGAGAAAATAACATACCTTGGATTGTAGCCTTGTTTTTTTGAGAGAACTTAGATGAGTGACAATGGCGGGGGAGTTCTGTGAGGACTTGAGAATCATGACTGAATTAGTTGCAGTTAGGGTTATTTCAAATAGACCAGGGACACTTTTATGAGCACTTGTAAAAAAGTGCTGATAAAGATCCCTTTTATCAGTTCTAAATTGATAAGCACTGACAAAATGCAACTTTACGAGTGATTTTAAAGTGCTGATAAAAGAATCCTTTATCAGTGCTAAAACATTTGCACTGATAAAGTATTTATTATTATAAATATAAATATTTTATTAATATATTAATATAATTATATATTTATTTATTATAAATTTATAATTATTTAAATACATAATTTTTTATTTATGATTACATTAATTATTTTTTTTAAAAACTATATTTTTTATTTATAATTAAAAATATATAATTTTATAAATATAGTAAATATAAATTTAGAAATATATTTACAAATAAATATATATTTTTAATATATTTAAAATTATTTATTTATAAATTTAAATATATTTATATCATTATATATATATATATATAATTATATATATATAATTAATATATATAAATATAAATATAGTAATTATATTCACCATTTAAATATGTTTATTATAATTTTATAATTATAAATAGAAATAGAAATAGAAATAGAAATAGAAATAGAAATATAGTGAATATATTCATTATTAAAATATATTTATTTTAATAATAATATTATTTAACTGTATAATTATTTATTTATAAATACATGAATACATTTTTAGAAAATAATATTTATACCATCATATTATCATATATATTTATATAATAATATATATATAATAAATAAATATAAATATGAATATAAATATGAATATAAATATAAAAATAAATAAAGTATATTCATTATTTAAATAAATTTATTATAAATTTACAATTATTTAAATATATATAATTATTTATTAATAATTATATAAATAATTTTAAAAAAATATTTTTTTCTAATAATTATATATATATAAAATTATAAATATAGTAAATATACATTTATAAATATATTTATCTATAAATATTTATTTACAAATATATTTTTAACATTATTAATAAATATATATTCTTAAATACATACTTTTTAAAAATGAGTGATATTCAATAATTAAAAACAAGTACACATTAAAAATATTAAAAAATTGGATAAATTATATTAATTAAATATAAATTATTAAAATATCATGGATACATATTGAATTAAAGATGAGTACATATTAAAAATACTAAAACATAAAAAATAAATATATATAAATAAATAATAGAAATTGATTAAATTCAATATATATTAATTTATATATATATATTAAAATGAATTAATATTACCCAACTGTAATAATATTAAAAATAAATAAATAAAAATGACCAATTAAAAAAGATAATATATTAAATTTATCATATAATAATGAAATTCTAAAATATTCTAAAATTTGAATAAATTGTATAAATATTAGGTGTATATATTTATATATATGATTTCATTAATTGGATAAATATTTATGTGTGTGAGTTGTATATAAAAAAGAATTAATTACATATATGTATGTGAAATCAATGTTACACTTGTGTGATATATGTTAAATTGATAAATGAAGCATCATTAAAAAAGAATAAGTGATTCATATGTTATTAATTATTACATTTTATTCATTTTCTATATATTTATATTTAATATATATTATTTATTAATATTTATAATTAATATATATATACATATATTAAACATATTAATTTTTATTAATAATTATTTCATTAATAATTGTTTTTAGTTTTTTAATTTATTTATAGTCAATTTTTTGTTTTATTATTATAATGTTTTCATTTTTAATTTTTTTGTTTAATTATTATAATTTCATTATTTTATATATCTATATTTAATGTATAATATTTATTAATACTTATAATCTATATATATTTTATTTATTTTTATCAATAATTATTTAATTAATAAAATGTTTAATATTTTTCTTAATTTACTCATTTTTAATATTTATATATTTAATTATTTAATTTTTTTTTATTTTACATATCAATATATTAAATATGTAATATTTATTAATAAATATAATTTAATTATATACTCAATTTATTCATTTTTATCAAGAATTATTTAATTTTTAAAATTGGTAATATTTTTTAATTATTATTTGTTTAATCATTTTATTTTATTATGGACCTTTATCAGCGCTAAAAAATCACTGATGAAGGCTATCCATTATCAGTTCTAAAACTAAAGCGCTGATAAAGGGTACCTTTTAATAGAGCTACAAATAATGTGTTGATAAATAATATCATTTATCAGTGCTAAATAAAAGTGTTGATAAAGTTTACTCTTTATCATCACTAAAAAAATTATGATAAAGGGTACCTTTAATCAGTAATTTTTTTAACTGATAAAAGGAACCCTTTATCATTGTTTTCTTTAGTGATGATTAAGGACACCCTTATCAACTCTTTTTACTAACATTGATGAAGGCCAACATTGTTAAAGGTCTGTTGTATAGTAGTGCTTCATCTTTCCTTTAAAGGAACTCAAAAGGCTACCACTGGGTGAAAAAGGAACTCCCATCAACCTTGACTTACCGGTCAGGTCAAGCTCAACTATCAATTCCCTATTCACCACATCAACATAAGAAGACAACTTCAGCAGGAAAATATGAGATTGGATGCCAAGTTGAAGACCTATCTCAAATCTTCATGCCTTTAGATTCTCATTGGTTACCACCTGAGGATAAAACAAAATAATCTTAGTAACATGGTTTATATACTCAGTCATCATCATGTCATCTAGATAGAGTTTGAGAAGCTATATGGATTTCACCAATACTATTGATTCTGGATAGAAATTATTAGTGAAGGGAACATGAATGTCTTTCCATTCTAAACCTTCATGATTCCTTGTCACCACTATCGAATCCCACCATCTCCTGCTAGGCCCTTCTAGTTCAAAGGTATCACATTTAACCTTAATCAAATCGGGAATTTCCAAGAAATCAAAAATAAGTTCTATCTTTCACAAATATTCCTCAACCTCTTGAGGATCATTAGAGACTTGAAAAGTAGGTGGCTTCTAGTGAATAAACAGATGATAATGATCACAAGATTCATCCCTTTTGAGGTTCCACTAATGGATCCTGAATGGGAATGAGTGCCGATGTATGTCCTAGATCTTGGACAATATACACTACTATATCAATAATATTCTAGTTCACCAGAGGATTTTATCACTATGGTTCACCAACATGAACTATTCACTCATCTTCTTGGAGGCATGATGCTACACAACATCAATAGACATCACTAAAGACATTAGAAAGGATATATTAAACAATGATACATGTATATAAATTCCATCAAGTAGAAAATTAAAATCAGTATTTCAACAAAATCAGATCAAAGAGAAGGAAAAGGATAGGATCAAATAAAAAAATTATTCAAATACACTTTTCCCAAACACCCATGGTGACTTAAGGCTCATTATGGTGAGAGTTGTTTAGGAACACACTCACAACTACCTCATATGTCCCATCAAGAAATCCCAAACTGCATACTGACATTAAGGAAAGATTCTTAACATACACAATTGATACCAATTTGTCATGAACTATCCCATATACCTTAATAACCTGATAACAAAGATGGATCTAACATGGATTGATGGGTGCTCCAAATCTGTACAGGTTGGGGAATAACACCTAGCATTATACAACAAAAAAGATGGAATGAATTTTCTACAAAAGCATGAAAATAAAAAATATACAAGTCAATATGAAAAACACTCCAAAAGGAGAAGTACAAGAAGAAAATATGTAAAATAATACCTGAATCGATAGATAAATATCTCAAAGGAAACAACAACGTCAACTAGATGAAAATATAAAAAAATACTATGTAATAAGTGGACAACAACGCCACTTGTCACCATTACCACTCTATGGTTCCAAAGATCAAGAATATCCACCACCACCAAGTGGATATTTCCCTTTACTCAGACCTCCTATAATAAAGTATACATATGCCTAAAGGTAAAGGTAGGGAGTTAGCTATAAATCCCAGTAGGGGGTCACCAAGTGTTCTATAATTAATTCCAAAAAAATTAAACCAACTGTGATTTAATTTAAAATAAAAAAGCTATAACAATATATTTTCATAGTTTAAACAAAAATATTATTTCATAATAAAAAGGATAGTGACTATATCAAACAACTTTCAAAAACAAACAAATGAACAGTTTATATAAAATATTTATAAAAATTAGTTGGCATCAATAAAATAGTCTGAAATAAATGCATACATATCAAATAAAATAACTCATGTCACCATGGTTAAATTTCATTTGGTATATTAGTTACTGGATATAAGATAATTTCACATATCATCATTGTTTATAGGTCATAAATAGAGTGTATACATAATCAACACCACAATCAGAGAGCCCATTACAAGAAATAAATCTACACCCTAATAGGTAACTCATCAGAAGAATCCTGATCTGACATGCTTTATTTAATGTTTTCATCATAAATCTAGTGTTATAGGATCAATATCCCACCATGATTTTCACAACCACCTAATAACTACATAGGCTTCCATGTGATTCAATTTATCAATAAATTAATCTGACTTGAAATCAATCATTTTAAAACATTTCAAAATAATATTTCCCAATTTTATTTTTCCACAATCCTTTTACATTTCAAAACCAAATACTAGGTTTTCATCATTTCATACCATTTCAAATCATCTTTTAATTTAATATATTTTCTTAAAATCAAAACCAAACCATTTCATCAAAACAATTTCCAAAATCAAGCCATCATTTTTTTCAAATTCATATAAAAATTCCAATTAAATTGGAATTAGGTATTTTATTTCTCAATTTCCATGCCCATTTAAAATCAAAGATCAAATCTTCCAAAATACATGTTTTTAAATCATTTAAAAACTCTTTTACATTCAATAACACAATATATTGTTTTAATTGAATATCAAGGCCTTATAGAACCACCTACTTCTTATTACATGGTCAAGAACAACACCTACAATAAGACCAATAAGGAATAAATAGGAATAATAGATCAAGAAACACAACATAGAATCAAGATACAACAAAAGGAGTTTATATCCATCAATAACATGATGATCCATTAATCTTTAAGGAGGAGATAAAGAGAGTTCAGAAGAAACAAAATAAGAAGAGATCCACTTCCCCAATGGAGATCAAATGAAATTATCAATTCTTTGATATACTAGGAGAAGGGGTTTAAGGATCCAAAATCATCTTTTGGAGCCTTTAGAATCAAGGAATTTAAGTTATGGTTGAATGGGGTGATTAGTCATCTTAAATGGGGGGTATTGGATTTTTAAAATAATTGTAAAAGGAATTAAAACCCACAAACATAGTTTTATAGGTAGGGATGCCCAATTATAAAACCTTTTCACCCTAATCATGAACCCATACTATTTGGGGTGCATGGTTTGGTTAAAAATATTCCAATTGTGTATATTCCCACTACCTGAGGCTGCATAGTTTGGAGGGCCTGGCCGCACAATTTTCCTTAACCATTCACCAAATGTGCATAGACCCAAGAGAATCCAAAATTTTCAAAGTTCTCTTAGAATGAACTAAAAATAAATCCCAACTTAAATGATATCAAACCAAGGGTCAAGGAATACCATAAAGTAGGTAATGAGATGTTACACATAGTGTCTTCAGAGACCAATTTTATAATATATAAAAAAGAAAACTAAAACATGACATACTTATTTTATTCTCCATAATGATATCCTAAGTAATTTTGAGCTCTTATAACTCCATGGGATAACCTAGGGAATACATATAAAAATGGGCGAGCTAAAAATCTCTGTAAGAGAATAAACATTGCAATAAAACATAATGCGTGAGTCAAAGACATAACATGATATCATAAAAGAGAAGGATCATGAGTAATCATGTGAAAGAACAATATAAAGAGAATGGTATCATAATATCAAGGTGACATAAGAAATGTGTTAGAAACATATAACATGACATAAACACGAGTCAAGGACAACTTCCTAGATAATATCACATGGTGTACAAAGTCCCATAATGGATTAGGTTTACTCCCTAATCCCATACATTTCATCTTTTTAGACTAAAACTTTACCCAATGAATTGGAGATATATATTGGAATACCCACCATAAAATTTATAGGTTTTTTGTGTTCCAGAATAAGGAAATAACTAATAATTAAAAACATAATAATTACCCAAGGAAATATAACGGGATGCATAAACATTCCTTATATGACAATCAAAGAAAATTTCATAATGAAGGCCTTTTATAGATGAACACAAGGTATGTATTACCCCATAAAATAAAGGGGGAATAAGCTTGATACATACATGATATAAAAATAATGAGAATTTATAATCATTCAATAAATTTAATGAGAGATATAAATTGAGTTAGAGAGAGAATGGTCATAACTCGAATAAAAGAGTGGTTTAGAGAGAGATCTCTTACCTTGAGTCTCATTTGTCACATATGTTATTTATATTCTTGAATAATAAACTTATGTTAATTATTTAAATTATTAATAACAATTTTTATGTTTATTATCACCTTAATTTTTTTATTATAACGTGATAATAACTTACTTACTCATTTAGGTTTGTGTTGGATGTTTTGATGCTGTTCGACTAATTGGTACAAAATCACTTTTGTAAGTTGAATAAGGTCAAAGAGATTATTATTTCATCATATAAAAAATAATAAAAATTAAATAATTATCATTTATATATATAAATTATAATTTTAAATCTAATCAGGAATGTTCTTTATAAAAAATGAACTACATTACGATCATGGAGGCAATAGGCCGTATGTACACATGAGTAACATTTCATTTTTTCAACGATCATGATGGAGAGAAGGTAAGTGTTATTTTATCCTTAAATAAAAATAATAGTATAATAAATATCATATTATTACTTTAAAAATACTTATATATATATCATACATGTGATGTGGTGTTGGAAAGTGAAATACATCGCTTCGCAAGGCGGTAGTTCCCCATACACACAAACGACATTATCATTTGTTAATGTATGAAAAGGTAATAAAAGACATGATATATAGATTTTAAATAATGATGAATATTTTATTAATAATATAAATAAAAATTAAATCCATTATCATAAATCATGTTGAGAGGTTATTATGGAAAATTAATTACATCGGGTTATGAGGCGTTAGTACGCCGTACACACAAATGATGGTTTCATTCCCCATTTTTACGAAATAGGAGATATATCTAGGTTATGAAATTAAAAAAATAATATATAATTATAAGGTATAAATTTATGTTATTATATAATAATGGTTTGATAATATTTTAAGTAGGTTAAAGGATAAATAAAATAGAATTATCGAATATTAAAAATACATTATCTTCAGAAAACCTTTTTAGGCTTTCATAAAAAACTAGCGAAGGTTGGTTTTATAATAAAAAATACTATAGAATATGTGTAGGTAATTAAGGAAGGTATTTTTATAGTTATTGATGAAAAAAGACATTTTATGTGTGTAAATAAGAGGAATGGAGGTTCCCTTTTATAATTAAGGGGAGGGAACAGACATGGAAATTTATTAAAAGAATAAAAATTGATAGTTATTCTCAAGAAAAAAGCTTAAAGAATGACTATATATTAAAATTTGGGATATTATATGGTTTAAATATTCTCATAAAATAGTATTTAGACAAGTTTAAATGGAATAAATACACTTATTCTTTGGTTTAACCCCCGATAAACCTGTTTTAACCTTAACCGTGATAATTAATTTTTATAGTTTTTACTATTTATTATAAAAAAATAAGATGAAATTATTAAATAATATTAATTATTATGATTAAAAAATTTATCCCATTTTATGAAATTAAATTCACAAAATTTCTAGTATTTAATTTAAAATTAAACTGATAAAACCTGTCAAAAAATGAGTTTTCAAGAAATGTATTTTTCAAGCATGAGATGATATTACAACAAATATGTGATTATAAAAAACCATTATATAAAGTTAAATTCATATAAATAAGTATATAATATATAAATATAATTTAAATATTTCTTTATTAGGGGTTGTTTTAATAAATTAGAATGGATAAACTTTATGCACTTAAAAACAATTTACAAAAAACCACATATTTTAGAATAAAAATAAACTTATACCATAATCATGAAAATTATTGATTCAAATAAAATTAATTTTATTATTATAATTTTTTTAATATGTTTATTTAATACTAAATACAAAATATAATGGTATTTTTAAATTGCTTTATTTAATAAAAATAATTGATAGTATTTGAAAAATCGGAAATTTTCACTATTCATTGAAAAATCATTCATTTCAAAAATACCAAAAAATATCACCCTTTTTATATTTATATATAATGATTTAAAAAATTATTTCAATATTATATAATATTTTTTTAAAATTTATACAAAATAATTATAATATCTGCTTCGATAAATCAATACAAATAATTTTTGATGGGAAACATATTTCTGTAGAATAAGATATCATTAATAATTGAGTGATTATTTATTAAGAATTTATCAATAAATTTATATTTAGTAGTAAATTTTAATAAATTATTTAATCCTATTATTACCCACCAATTTAATGGCTAAGTTATAATGGTTAAATTTAAATAATTGTATTTTATTGTTTGTTTAGGCTTGGTGTTGCGTGTCATATATGTTATCATACATAGTTTTTTATTTAAAAACTTTTAATGTTTCATTAAAATAAGTACAATTTAAATAATTTACACATGTATATGTGTCATTTTTTATACATGTAATGTAATTACATCGCATTTCATATACGCTAAATCTTGCATGAGTGTACTATACACAAAAGGATGAAGTCATGTATTTTGAATAGGTACACACCATGTTGACTCTATGTACACACCATGTACTTTAATAATTTTGAATCTATTCAAAATAAAAGAGTATGGGAATATATAGGGTAGTCTAGATGGATAAATGAATTAATTAACTTAATCAAAAAATAAATTTATTACTATGTGTGCATATTATCTTAATAAAGAATAAATGAGAATGATTACTAACCAGTTATTTTAAATGTATAGTCATTGTATGGATGTAAATGATCATGAGCATAGAAAAACCAGTGTATGTGATGATTTAATTTAATTTAATACTATTTCATGATTTTTTATATTTATTATTAAATTAAAATGAGGGCCAAAGTTTCATACCTCACTCTTTTAATATATATGACATGTGTGTCTACAATTAATTTTATGTAACCCATCCTATTAACCAATAATTTGGTTCCCCTATCCTATATTTGTGCTAAAAAAACATGTAAATGAGATTCTGAAACATGTGTAATTATTTCAAGATGGATATGAGTCGAAATAATCTAAGGAGGTTCACTAGTCTATGAAGTAATGCTGCAACTTAATACAAGAATGTTTCAAAATGATCTTCTCCCCTAGGGTCATAAATTTATTTATCATCCTCTTGATAAATCAATAATTAGTATTCTCATGATCAATTTAGTATTTATTTTCATGTTTTTTTATTTTAAAGTATTCTTGGATGTGATTTCTAAAAAAATAAGATAACATGAAAATACATTATTTGTAAATAAGTATCAACAAACAGTTAATCAAAAAATAAAAAATAAACATTGTATTAATAATACATGTGATAAAAGGGGTAATTTATGCATAAATAAACAAAAAAACTCAATTAAATAATAAATAATACTACACTGCACATTAGTTGACTAAAAATGAAATCATAAAATGAAGTGTTTTATTTGTCCCTCACTAGGAAACATAAATTTATTGAGGAGTTCTTATGAGAGTTTTGGGTTGGATTATCATAGTTAACATCAAGAAAAATTTCCCTCAGAAGACTTGGTGTATCTTGGAGGTAAGTGTTTATGAAAACTGGGTTAGGTTTTCAGGATTGGGGAGTCCGCTCGATCGATTATGGAGCTGAAAGGCCATTGTTGGAATGATTGACTACTTAAATACCTTTGAGTAATTGACCAGACTATTAATTGGGTTATAAGAATGGAAATATAAATCCTTTCCAGTAGAATGTATAAGTGATAGTACATTCCGAGTCCAATGGCGTGGGTTGGTGGGAGATGATAAAATAGTTGGAGACTAATAATAAATTAAACAATTCCATCTCACATGTTTAGGTAAAAAAATAAATAAATTATAATCTACTATTATATTATTGTAGAAAATGACTTTTTCACCAACCACATGATTCATACGATCCATACTAGATATGGATAATTTCCTTACTGAAAGTAACTTCCATGAATGATACAAGTGGTTTTGAGTCATACTATGCCATGAACTGAATATTTACATAAAAAAAACAATAATTAAGGTTCCTTCAAAGGATATGAGTCAAGAATAGATCACTCTATATGAAAAAAACATGGATGATGAAACATATTTCAAGTTTTTTGTGATATATTCCTTGTCATAAAAACTCATAAAAATTCATGAGATCATGGATGTATATATAATGATCAAGAATCTCTGCAATCTTTATTAGGAGAGATCTAGATAGGTGTGGCATGAGAACTCTGAGGAACTCTTCATGTGAAATCTTACATAATGCATTCTAGATGGACCTAACTTAATCAAAATTATTATCTAAATTTAGTATATAGAAATTCTAAATTTTAAACCACCCAATCAAATTTTCCCCAATCTAATACTTTCCTGTCTCCCTTAGATCTTCTCTAGTTTTTTATCAATTATAATATGAACAACATTGAGAAGTCTATACTAGAAATTATTACTCTTTTTAACCAGGTAGACATGAGAAAAAAGGATTTAAAAACTACTAGTATTATAGTTATCAATAAGAAAGGAAAAGAATAAGTCCATATGACTAATTATTAGTGTAAGGTGTCTATATAACACCAAAACAAGAGAAAAACAATCAAGGGGAAAGCTAGGAAATGAGATGATGTCTACTTGGATTAAGACAATAAGGTATATTAGAATAAAAACTAAAACCATCCAAATAAATAAGGGTAATCTTCAAGTTTATTTGTTATTGATTCAAATCAATCTATTTCTATAAATTGAGTATTATATATAGTTTCCAATGCTCACATTTGCATCAAAATGTCAGAACCAAGTATATTCAGAAGAGTTCCCCAAGATGAGGTGGATCTTTGAGAAACTAATAAATCTATACTTGCTATTAAAGTGCTCAAATATATTGGGAATAAATGTTTCTTCACTTAAAAATATATCATATTTCATGTCAAGGAACATATTTATAATATAATTTATGTGTTGGATTACACAAAGTAATGGAAATTGATAAAAATCAATTTTCATGACTCATAAAAAACCCAATGGTAGAATCACTACTTAGAGATAATGAAAATAATTTGACCAGATTTCTCCAAGATGTATATTTATAGTCATTTAAAGTAAATCCACTCAATATTTGTCAATATTTTTTGGAAGGTAAAATGAATAAAAGGTCCCTTTTATGGTAAAACCGAAAGGGCCATACATCTTATTAAATTGGTTCATACATATGTGTGTTGACCATTTCCAATTGATTAAATGGGTGGATTATTGTATGTCATAACTTCTAATAATGAATTTAGTATATATGGTTCTATTTAATTAATGACGTATAAGTCTGATTCTTTTAAGAAAATCAAATAATATAGGAATGATGTTGAGAATCAACATGGTAAGAATATAAAGAAACTTCTATTGGATCGAGGTGGTGAATATAAAAACCATGATTCCATAAATTATCTATAGGAGTTCATGATTTTATCCCAACTCACTCATCCATATACACCATAATAGAATGGTTTAAGTAAAAAGTGGAATCAAACCTTGTAAGATAGGGTGAGGTCGATGATGTCTCATGCAAGTATCCCATTTTCCTTTCTAGGATTTGGATTACAAATAGAAAGTTATACACTAAAACAAGTTCCAAAAAATTAAAAAACAACATTGCATATGAACTTTGTTGTGGAATGAAATCTATGTTGTCTAAATTACATACATGTGGATGAAAAAATTTTCTTAAGGCCTATTTAGGTAACAAACATGTACCCTGAGGAACAAAGTTTATGTTTATAGGGTACCCTAAGGAAAAAATGCGACATTACTTATAAAATACCTTAGATAAAAAATCTACAGTATCCAGAAATTCCATATTCCCTGAGAAGTAGAATATCTCGAAAGAGATAGTAAGAGTAAGATAGAACTCAAGGAATTATTGGCTCATGATACACAAGAGTTATCACATGAAAATATTTCGAAAATTCTTATAGAAGATAAAATTTAATAGACACAAGTACTTCATAGAAGTAAAACAGATGATAGACAAAAAAAATATATATTTTTCTAGTCACTGAGGATGGTGACTCATTATTGGTTGATAATAATGATCCTATAACCAACATTGAATTAGTAAGTGGTAAAAATGATTACAAATGGAAATGGGTAATGAGTTGTGAAATTTAATCCATGTATAAAATTGAATAATGTATTTTAGAAAATCATTTAGTGTATGTAAATCCCATTGGTTGAAAATGTGAATTCAAGAAGAAACAGGACCGGGGTGGACAAGTAGAAACCTATAAAGCACAATTGGTTGTTAAAAGGTATTGAAAGTGTCAAGGCATTGACTATGATGAAAACGTTTCACCAGTTTCAATTATAAACTCCATTAGAATTATAATTTCCATTACAAAATACCATGACTATAAAATTTGGAAAATGGATATCAAAAAACTTTTCTTTATAAAAAACTTTAGAAAGATATCATTATGATGTAATATCAAGGGTTTTTGAATCAAAATGATTTCAATAAAGTATTAAAGTTTCATATGTACCTTTATTTATTAAATAAATAATACTGGTCATAGAATATTACATTTGATGAATCCATGATAGAATTTAGTCTCATAATGAATGAATGTGATCCTTGTGTCTTCAAGTGGTTTAGTAGAAATATGGTTGTCATATTCATAATATTATATGTTCTTGAAATATCACTTATTTGAAATAAGATAAAAGTTTTATAGTTGATTAAGACATGGTTGAACCGGTTATTTTATATGAATTACCTATGAAAATCATCTTATATTCTAGGAATTAAGATGAATCGTGATAGATTTATGAGGCTTCTTGAGCCAATTTAGGGTACATACATTGAAAACATTTAGATGATATTCATTATAAAAGAATCCAAGAGGGGATTTTTTACAATATTAGATGGAATTTATCTTTTCAAGAAAATGTGTCCTTAGATTCATTATGAGAGACGGATAATGATGAGGATCCTATACATGTCTATGATAAGTTCAATCATGTATGCTATGTTTTTTATCAGGCTTAATGTTTCCTATTATCTTAGCATGGTTGGAAGATATCAAGAATATCCAGATGATTACTATTGGATGAAAGTTTAAACTATCCTAATGTACTTGGGACATATTAAGGACATGTTCTTAGTTTATAGAGGAGATGGGGAGCTATTTATCAGGGGATACAAATATACTAGATTCTAAATAGATCAATATAATTTGAAATCACAATTGAAATATATCTTCATTATCCATAGAGGTGATGTGACTTGGAAGTGCTCAAAGAAGGTTATTTTTTCTGATTATACATTAGTGTCCAAGAATATTGTGGCCCCTGATACAACTAATTAGGTAGTCTGGATATGTAACTTCATCTAAGATCTTGATGTGGTGCACAGTGGTAAAGAACCTATCACACTATATTGGGATAATAATTTAGTGATGACTCTTGAAAGGATCCAAGGTCACATATGTGGATTAATAATATAATTCATAAGTATTATTTATTGATGTATTTTTTTATAAAGGTGATTTGATAGTGAGTGGAGTACCCGTAGAAAAAAATACAGAAGACCCACTCCGCAACACCCCCATGTCAAACTTGTTTATTATTTTATATTATTTCATCTTATTTTATGGTGATTTATATTTTTGGATAGTTTCAGTTGAAAATTTTAAATTTCTTGAATTTTACCTTCCTTTCAGGCTTTCCACTTGGTAACCACATGGTTTGGTAAACCAAACCAATAACCTTTACATGGTAATTTATACTATTCCTCATTTGGTTTACCCACTAAAAGTTACCCTTATATAGAGGATATGGTTAAATTTATGTAAGGTCTTTTTTAGTTCATTTTATTTGGGAAATTCTTGTTCTTTATGGGAAGTTCATGGTTTGGTTTGACCCATGTATGAAAAAGTGTAAATAAAGAATGCTGAATTTTAATGGGATTTTATTAGCACATATCCTGAACATAGTTTGTAGAAACCGTGTGACAAGTACGTGACTGAACTGCAATTTTTAACAGATCCATTTTTAATGGTTAGCACATGATTTTTAAACTGTGTGGCCAAACTATGGAAGGATATTTTTCATAGGCAGTTCCACTGTTATATCCTTTATACAGTTTGAAAAAACGTGAATCCAAATCATGCGTGTTTCCCATTTTAATTTAAAATGTTATATTTCCATAATGACCCTTTGTAATTTTGAGGCCTTTAGAATGTGCAATGATTCATATAATATGTGATTATTATTAATATGTATCATGGATCACCTAATTATATGTAATAACCCAAACTATGATTCCATATGTTCATGATAAGTAGGGTATATTGGATGTGTCACAAATGTTATGTTATTTATAAAGAAGTCAAGGAAATATTAGTCCCTTATATATATATATATATATTCTAATTGATATGTTGTCCCTTTTATTGAAATGAAATAGTTAAATTAAATTATATGGACATTCCATATGAATCTATTTATTTTAGATATCAAAGAAAAATTTATCAATAATATTGGTTAATGACATGATTATTCAACCAGTTTGATGAGATATTGAGCGAAAAGGATTATTTTACATGGAAAGTATTCATATTTTGTTTTCATCATTGTGACATTAACTTAATCTTATTGGGTGACATTATGTGTTTTTAGATGCTGATATTGGGATTTGGGATAAATTACCAATTATCACTAATAAAGAAGCCTATAAGGCCACACACTTAGTGTTTCTATTGATATCAATTAAATATTATTTGTATTTAAAATTTGAAATAGATATTATTTTCCTGATCGATAAATAATATTTATTCAGTATTTTATTGAACACTATTATTAATAAATATTTATTAACTAGAGGGTGGATATAATATGTGTTTATTGAATTAAAAATATTTATTTAAATATTTATTTTGAGTTGAATAAATATTCAAGTAGATGAAAAAAATGATTATTGGGTATGATGATAAATATTTATTTACCATACTATAAAATAATATTTATCATTGTGTAGGTCAGCTGTACCATGAAGAAAAATAGTAATATTATTATTTTTCATGGAATGGGGGAACTTTAAAAGTTTAATATATTTCCAAGGGCCTATGTGAAATTAGGAATTATTTTAACCCTACCATAAGCTTATAAAAATCCAGTTACATCTATTATATATACAATACATTGTAAATACAAACCATTATAGATTTAATCTATTGTAATCACAATCTATTTTTGATGAAAAATGTTATAGATAAAATCTACTATAGATACAATCCAATGCAAATAAAAACCATTTTAAATATTTTTCGTTTTCCCTTACATTCTCCACCCTAGATAATTATCCCTAAAAAATGGAACATCTCTAGGGTTTATCTCAAGAATAAGATAACTGGTTTTTCTCCTTCATCCTCCCCGATCAGAGATATTTGAACTGATTCTTCCAAGCCAAAGGAACAATGGTAGTTATTAATGAAGAAATGTGAGACAATAAATACCCCCAAAATAGAACCTGGAGCATGATCAATAATAATTTGAGATCAAGGTAACACAAGAAGATCACATATATATGGATTCTACACTTTGATTCTCATAGCGTAATGACAAATAAATAGAACAACATTTAGATGACCAACATCTTATTTAAAAAATTAATATTAATACCAAGTTAATTTTATTATTAAAAATAAATTATTAATTTATGTAAAAAATATTACTTCTTGGATTTAGTGTTATTTTGTAAGGGTTTATTCAGTTTAATCCTTGGTCATTATAATTATGTCATGTTCATATTATATAAACTATTAAATATGAAAAATCCTGAGTCTGTCCACACCAAAAAGGTGTTTTCACTATGTCTAGATCCTTTAAAAATTCATATGGTTTGATAAGACCATATGATGTAATCTGAAAAAAAAGATCCACTGATAGGATGAACCGGACATTAGTAGAAAATTCAAGGTTCATGAGAATTCACACAAGTCATCCCAAGGATTTTTAGGTCGAATTCATACATTATGAAGCCTACATAGTGAATATGATTCCTTCTTCTTATTTGGGGATGAAACTTCCAAAATACTATTGGTTCAAAGAAATTCTGAAATTTCTCATCTCAAAGTACTTAGTGCTCTCACCGATAACCACATTGTTATAAAGGGAAGTAAAAAACTGGTGGATAAGTCCCAAGCATGTTTCTTTTTAGGGCATGTATTTGAAGCCTTTAGTGTTTGGCTCTTAGATAACAACTCTCAAGTGGTTTTTAGAATCTAGAATGTGGTATTAAATGAATAAATCCTTTCTAATGATCAAAACTAATAAATGGATAAAATTTATATCAAAGCATCATCACATATTTAGGTTATACTAACTGGAATTTCAAAAGTTTTGATTGTTCAAGAAAGTTTAGGGAGTATATCAGTTCTAGAAATACTATATTATTTGGAAGAAATTATAAATCGAGTTCAAGTTATGATGGTGTTTTAAAGGTTATAAGTACTCGAAATATCATGTATTTTTTAAGCTTATAGAATATATCTCTATATGAGAGTCCCAAAAGAAGTTTCTTTGGAAAAAGAATATTCATAGGGACAATTATATAGGCATATTGGAATTGAATTCCAAAAAATTGTATGTTAATGATATTCACTATTTTCTTATCATAGATAATAGAGATAATGAGAGCCTATAAGTGGATATAAGTTTAAAAGACTCATGATAAAGTAATTTTTAGATAATGGATGAAACGAATTCTTACATATTTCTAGAGAATGGGAGCTAATATAAAGACCTTATAGGAAGAAAGTACAATAGAATAAATTGTTTTATTAGCTGAAGGAGGAATAATATTGTAGATAAAGGTATAAGTAAAATCTTTTCTTAAAGATATTTAAAAAAATGAAAGGTTTTAATTTGGAGAAGTTATATGTGAAGACCACATTTACTCATGAAGAATATAATGGATAAATTTACATAGAACATCAAGAAGGTTTTATAGAGAAACAGAACCAGAATATTATGCACAACTGAAACAGATCCTTTAATGTTTGAATAACTACCTAAGGTAGTGGACCCAAAAGTTCAATGCCTTTATGGTGAAATGGAATTTTATACAGAGTAATGATGATCATTTATAATATTTAAATTGTTTCAATTATAGTAGTTTAATAAAATTATTTCTATATATTGATGACATACTTATCAGCGGTCTATTAAAGGAAAGTATTGATGAGATAAAAGTTTATTTTTAGAAGTTTTTGATGAAGGATTTAACTATAGAAAAATAGATTTTGAGGATACATATTGGAATAGTTTTAAATTCAGTAACATTTTTCTAAACTCAGTCCAACTACATATGTAATGTGGTGGTATATCTTAGAATAAATAAGGAAAAAACTAGTTACCACTCCCTTGGTCGGAAATTTCAAGTTGAATAAGGATAAGGTACCATGAATAGAAGCAAAGACTGAGTACATAGAACAGGTTCATTATGAATTGGTATTCCATGATTTATACAAGACTGTACATTTTTCATGTAGTGGAATTATTTGGTAGGATAATAGAAAATCCTAGAAGAGAAATCCAGTAAACTTTAAAGTGAACCATGCAATATCTCAAAGGTTTTAAATTATATCACTTTATTTTAGAATAATTTAATAATTATTATGTTTTTTAGAAATAGATATTAGGAGTGATGAAGATACATGGAAGAGAACCATGGGATATGTGTTCACTTTTAGAGCCACAATTATGAGTTGGATGTTGAAGCTTCAACCAATAGTTTCAATTTAGACAATGGTAGTAGAGCATGTTTCATTAATAGAAGTTGGGAATGAGATGATCTATCTGAAGATGATATTGTAAGGTCATAAAATAATAAAATAATTTAGGACATTGTTCTAGGATTTTAAAAGTGAAATCCACATAGGAAAAACTCCAATGTTTCATTCCAAGAAAAATCATATTCGATTAAAGTAAACATTTATCAGAAAGTTGATAGAGGACAAAGTTTTGGATCTAAAAAATATGGATAGAGTTTGGAATAAATAAATAATATCATGAAGGTCCTATTTTGGGATGTGATGTGTTGGTTATTTTCCTCATTCATGATTGGATAATTAAATGTATGGTGGGGGAAACTTGAAGGTATAAAGGAAGTTTGAGAGTGGAATAGATTTGGGGATGTATATTGAAGACTTGGTGGTGAATCCTAAAAATGATTCTCAAGTGGGATATTTTTAGGTTCATTTTTTAAAAACTATTTTCTATAAAATTGATTTTAACTAATGAAATGAGATATTTTGGAAGTTACTAACTTCCCAAGAACATGGGGTGATAGTGGAGTAGCAGTGAAAATTCCAAACGTCTTGAAGTAGGTAGCTGTAAGTTAACAATTATAAATTACCTTGAAAAGTATAAAGGTGGACCTTTATATATAAAAATAACTAATGGGGTTTTTTTAGATTAAAATATAACCCTTGTCTATGTAATACAATCTAAACACAAATAGATCTATCTCTAATGACTCAAACACATAAGTTTATCTAAAAAATAGATCATAAAATGGTGAACCTTAAATGCTTGAAAATTAGAAAATTTCATCTTATTAATTGATGGAGTGTACTTGATAATTATCACATGGAGTAGTTGATGAATTATTCCTACCTCTGGGGGGGGGGAACCTGCCAAAAAATACATGAATGCTTTTTGATGAATCTTGAACACTTAAATGGGTGTAAGAACCTTCTCCAAGTGGTAAACAAGTATCATGAAGAGAATAGAGATTCAGTTGTCTTGTAAACGATTCAAAACTATCCCACACACACTTTTAATAGGATATGATCTAATGATCTTCTATATAAATCCTTGAAAATATTCATTGAATTAAGTGCATCAACCATAACACAAGGTATTAGGTTCCATATCATGGAACTTTAATGTTATATCCTATTTGGTTTTCATTCATATAACAATTCAATGAATGAGGTGCATCGGCCATAAAAACCAAACTCTTTGTTTTTTAACTAATGAAATTATGTGGGAGGGATATAACCACATAATTATCATAGGCACATCAAAACCATATGTTATTATTGACTACATATTCACATGCACTACCATAGTTTGGGGGTGTATTTTCTAGTACATATGCAACAATATCACACTAGAACTAAAATACCATAAAATATTTATGTTAAACATCACAAATATTTATGAATCAATCCAAAACTCCTTCTAAAACCCATTTCATCATACTTTATTTATTTTGGAATAAATATTTTGTCTAAAACTTAATTTTTACCCAATATCCTAACTACATAACCCTATGGTACTTATTAGCATTGATCATAAATATGAAATTTTTATTTCATTGATGTAAGAAAATCAATTCTACTTAAAAAACATTAATTCTACTCAAGTGACTAAGGTGTTTGGTGTGATCTCCATCAAGCACAACAATATCTCAATATGATGGTTTCCACTAATATATTATCATATACATTATATGTACCCAATATAATCATTTCTTCCATAACATGGAGAGACCACTAGATATGGAACATGTCAATCTAGTATAGTCCAACTCAATATTTATTTATTCTCAGAAAAATACTAACCATGTTAATAAATATAAAACATTTCATTCATCTATATAAGGATTACATTATATGTCACTCATCCAAGTAATTGAACACATCATATGTGTCTCAACTAGGCTCGAACATGAGTTTCCTATGTCTACTTCAATCAAGGGAAAAATGTATTTAACTTGTTATATAAGTGTACAAGTACCATCTTAGCTGTGCTATTACCAATGACATGTTTTTAGTAATTAACAACCACCCACATATTAGTTGATTTCACTTTTGAATTATGTAAGTAGGGTAAAAAAGTATAAAGGTTATCTTGATGGGTATCTCTCTAACCTCATGTAAGAAGGATCTATGAGAAGCAAACACCACTATGCATATTAATGATTGTATAACAGTTCATTAGATATACTTTAGTGGATCATTCTAAGTAATAAGTGTCAACTTATTACCTCATGAATCCAATATTAATATCTCAAATACAACCCATTGTAATGAATAAAATAGTCTACTCAATATAACCCTTTCATATCATCACAACCCATAATACTTTATGATGATCATTTATTAGGGATAACTCAAATTCATACTTTAAGGGGATACTATCATTTGATAGTTCATGTTAATTAAATTTTATCTCACATTAATGAATGATAAATGGATATTACATTTATTATAATAACATGATACATTTATGACCGTTAAAACCAATCTATTATGTGTCTTATGCCTAAATATTCTACATGACCGTCATGTTATTGTTTCAATAATGGTTTCTTCAATAGGTCTGAAATATTTTCACTTATATCCACCTAGTTGATCATTATATCACCCCTATAAAAGATCTCTCATTTTAGATGGTATTTATAATGTATTCATTAGGTCCTTTGGTGATATTAGGTTTCATTTACCTAAGAAATAACCCCATTGTTGTCAAAATATTGCTCAATTTATCCTTCAATGATAACCACCCCAAGTTTAGAATTGAACTTCTTGATTTAAATGATCTCATTCACAATATCCAATGAAATGTTTTAATCTTCCTCTATCTTCAAGTATTCTATTGTGATTTTTTTGAAATCTTCCAATAGATATCTCAACCATTTAAAAAAACATTTATTGATTGAGATTTCATATCATCTTAATAATATTTAAAACTAGAATATGTATAACCCTTTACAAAAAGTTAACCCATTCACAAAAAATAAGAAAATATCCTTAGTTATTCTTAAGTAGTTAATAATGTTATTCACCTAAATCTATTGACTCTGAATAGGATTGGATTAGAATATACTTGTTATATTCAAAGAATATGACATATATATTAAATTAAAATATATGGTATACATGACAGATCCTATGGAAGATTCATAGGGAATTATATATATCCTTTTTAACTCTTTATAAGTATCCTAAATATTATTAATATTTGTTCCATAAAACACTTGTAAAGACCACTTCTTTGAGTTCTCTTCTAAAATACCTTATCAGTTTACCGATATTTCTGTTATGACTCAGTCTAAGAAACCTCTTAGATCTATCTATATATATATTCATTCCATATTCCTAGGAATCCTAAACTATGTATTTTATTGAGAAAAATTTACCCAACCTATATTCATTGTGTGAAGAGTTGGGATATAATTTCTAATAATAATCGTTCCTTCTACAAAAAATATTAGAAATACTATTATACACCCATTCACCCACCTATATACGTAGGATTAAATCATGTTTTTGATGAAACCAAACTATTTGATTACATCATAAAACTATATAATCCAACTTATAGAATCTTTCTTCTGTCTACAAATGGATTTTTGAAACTTGAAAACCTTTTGAGACTCATTTAGAACAACAATTCCTTTAGGTTTTATTATATAAACATACTTGACTAAATTCCTATCAATGAAAGAAGTATTTAAATCCTTTTGATATGTATCATAATTATAATGATCTATTATGAATAGAAAAATCCAAATATAAATTATCATCACAATATGTTAAAAGGTAAATTTATAGTTGAAACCATGAATTTTTCTATTACATTTTTCCACGTAGTGGGATTTATAGGTTTAAAATATACTATCCAAGTTAGTTTTCCTATAGAAAAAAACTTACACTTTATTGGTCTTACCCCTTTAGGTGCATATACCAAGATCCAGACGTGGTTATTATACATGTAATCCAAATTATATCCCATGGATTTTAACCATTTATCATAATTAGAACACTCTACGGCTTCCTGGTAATTGGTAGGTTCATTACCTATAAAAAATACCTCATCTTAATTTTCAACATGAAATCAATATCTCACCAGATTTTTGTGGATCCTACCATAACATTATCGTTCGAATGTAATATGAGTTGGTCCTTCTTCCACAACCCTTTTTAGAACAAGCTGACCAACCATCTCAATAACACTTATTGTTTCTTGGTCTTGATCTTCTCCATGTTTAACATTCCTCCCACTGAATATCAGATATTTGCATTATATTTATAATAAAACAATATTTATATCCATATAAACTTTTTATTCAGTAGGGTTATAGAAAAAATATACCTTAGTTTCCTTAGGAGAACCAAAAAAAAATTCATTTTTCTAATCTAGGATGCATATTTTCTAAATCCAATTATCATGTATGTTATTCACTACTTAAAATACTCAAAAAAGACACGATTAAACTTTTCCCATACCATATCCCATATGATGTATTTGTTATTTGTGTATATGTAATTCAATTTAGTAATAACGCAGTAGTTTCTAGAGCATAACCCCACAAAGAAATAGGAATTTAATATAGACTCATCATAAATCTAACCATGTCTAAAAAAGTAAAATTATTCCTTTCAAACAAAAAATTCCATTATGGTGTTCCAAAAGGAGTGAGTTGTGAAATAATTCAACAATATAAAATATGAGTTATGAATTACTGGATTAAGTATTTACCACCCTGATCTAGTAATAGAATCTTAATTATATTTCCTAGTTGATTCTCTAATTCTTTTTGAAACTCTTTGAAATTTTCAAAAATTTCTTACTTTTATTTCATTAAAAACACATAACCATACTAACTAAAGCCATCAATAAAAGTAAAAAAGCACCAAAAACTTCTATTTACTTTTTTACTCATTGGTCTAAATTCATAACTATGTATGAGGTCTAATAGTCCACTATCCCATTAAATTTTTTCCCAAAAAGGTGTCTATAATTTTCCCAATAAATAAGATTTTATTATATCAAATGATCCATAATCTAATGTGTCTATCAATCCATCTATATGGAGTCATTAAACAAGTTTCTCATTTATATGTCCATGATGAAAATTCCAACGGTAGGTGGGATTAGAATCAAGGATTATTTTTTTATTCTAAATGTTAAAAATTGGATTATTCATATTTTTAGTGCATATAACATTCAAAATATTCTTAATTACATAAAAAACTTCATTTCTAAATATAGACCAACAATTTTCATTAATGTAAAATGAATATCCATTCTTGGCCAAACATGATATTGAAATCAAATTTCTATTTATGGAAGGATTATAGTAATAGATATCCAACTTTAGGTTCAATACACTATATAGACAGAAATCATAAGTTACAAATTCTAATGAAGAGAATCTTACTGATATGAAGTTCTATATTACCCTTCATCATTTTCTTCCCATTTTTGAGTCTATTTTTTCGTCCATTTTTTTTGAAATACACCCAGTATCCAATAACCATGAGTTAGTGTTAGTGGAATTAATTTCATTAACATTTACATTTGAGGGTTCTATATATTTATCCTTGAGAACAATTCTCAATCATAGGTACAAATATTTAACTATTTTATTTGTTAGTTCTATTAATTATCTAATTTTTTTAATGCATAGTATGACATGATCAACAACAAGGAAATATCAAAGGTTGAGTATCATGTTTTATATCTTTAAATTAATGAATTTTAATTAAATTTATCATATTATAATTTATAAACCAAGACATTATATCCTTTTAGTGAACCAAGACCCATATTTTGTTAAGTAATGAGTATGTTATGGTGTTCTACTCAATATAAAGTTATTTAAGTAATGAATAATCTAAATCACAACAATTCTGAATTTTATATATATGAGTGGATAACTATTTATTCAAATATATTTTATATATTCAATAAACTATATTCCTCTACCATCCCAACCCTTGGTGTTTACTAACTAAGTGTCTCCCAAAGAAAATATCAAAAAAATATAACAAAAGAAAACATTGGGGAACCCCTCTATGTAAGAACCTAACCAAGAATGTTATAATACCACTCATTAAATGTTTTCCTTACATAATATAATCTAGGGGAACCCTACTATGGAATAACCTACCAAGTTGAATGATCAAGGACTTTATAAGTTTTCCTTTGGAAGGAATCTCACACTTAGTATTGAAGGGGTTTTATTTTCAGGGTTATTACCCCTAGGTACAAAAGTGTTAGATCCACATCCACATGTAGTATATAGAAATAGATTTCAATGATTGAAAACCACTATCTCTAAACTTTATCAAAATTAAGGGATGTTTTACTAAGTTTAGCCTTATCCCTATGGTTTTCAATATGGTTTTATAATCCCAATCCTCAAAAATAACTACACCATTCTCTAATAAAAACTTTAAAAACCCATATCTTTTACACACTTTATATCATGATTTATTATTTAAAGATACACATAATAAAATTCCAAAAGATCAAGGGGACTAGTATATTTGGGTAATTATATATTAGTGTTGGCACTATAGAACTAACTAATATGCACTTTAGATTACATATATGTTAAATTAATTTTATATTAATATAATTACCTTATCATATATTGATTATTCATTTTTATAACATTAATGTGATAATGTATTAGGGTATCCATCACATCAAAATTAGTCATAGCATTTCCACGCCATGACTAAAACCTTGAGGTGATATGATGATATCTATGAAATATTAGTTCTATGGTTAGATAACATTCTATGATAGTTAATATAGTACGTTTACTATCAGGTGTGAATACTAATAATAATATAATTCTTATTATAACAAATTTCACACTTGGTAGTCTCAAATATGGGAGATTATGAGAACATAATTACTTATAAGAATATCATATGTTCATGTGTTATCAGATATTCTGGTCTATAAGGGTGTGTAATGTGCCTTAGAATTTAAAATTATTATTATTGAATTTCATGACTTTCACACTCATATTTAATAATAATAACTGGGATGTCATATTTTCACAAGAAGTAAGATAAGTTGGGTGTGTCGTGAAGGACATGTTATTAATTAAAAAGACCAGGAAGGATTTGTCCCTTACATCTTTATGGAAGTTGATATCTCATCCCATTGATTGAAATAGACCCATCACATTATATTTTATGTCCATTGTGTAATGACAAGTTCATTTCAGATAGTCAAAGAAATATGTATGAAGAATATAAGTTGATGAAATGAGGGTAAAACCTAATTAATGAGATATTGTGGTAAAGGGATTATATTATATAGAGAGAAATCATATATGGTTTTTGACATTGTGACATTAAATTCTTTCTATTGGGTTCCTTGACTCATTACTAGATAGTAATCATTAAAATTAAAAAATTCCTCCTAATGGAAATGAGAAAGAAGGGTAGATGTACACACACTAAGTGTTACTGTTGATCACAATAAAATTCTATTTGAATTTAATTATTGGAATAAATATTATTATCAATACCAATAAATAATTTTATTAAGGTTTTATGGATCAAAAAAATTTATTCAAAAAGTATTAAATAAATATTTATTCATTAAAAAAACAATTTATTTAATTATGTGAATGTTTAATAAATATTTATTCACTAGATAGTGAATAAAATATTTTTTTAATTAAATATTTATTGTTCTATTCGATAAATGATGAGTAAAAGTGGAATAAGATTTTGTCTAGTGATAAATATTAAATTTCAAGCTGGTAAAATAATATTTTTCATTGCACCTATTTGCGCATGCTATGTAAATAATAATAATAATATTATTATATGGAATGAGGTTATATAAAGTTTAATATATTATTTAAGGGCCTTTATTTAATTAAATAATACTTTTAATCCTAAATCTATCTCTATAAATAGATGATTATGCCTATTGTGTAGAAATTGATTGAGAATGATCGAATTTGAGAATAGTTTTGTGTAATGAAATCTAGAACACCCTCTTAGGACAAGAGAATGCTATAAAGATTCCTTTCTGTACTCCATCCTCTTAATAATGATAGTTCAAGGAAGATTCTTCAAGCCTAATGGAATTTTTGCAGTGATCTAGATGAACAATGCAATATGATTGATTCATCGCGCTAGAGCCCAACAATCAATCGACATTATTTAAAGATCATATGATAATGTGTGAATCATTGTTAGAGGGATTCTAAAATTAGATCATACTTTTTAAATGAAATTTTACTTAAAAGGGTTTATGATGATCAATAACATAATCAAAATCAAGACTGTGATATTCTTTTTTCCAATCTATTTAAATTAATTATAAATTTAACATAAAATGATATCCTCATGGTTCTGGTGTATTTCATTGTCATTATTCTTTGAAAAAATTTCACTGGTCATGATATTTACATCTTGTAAAATGTGTTGATGATCTATCAAATAAAAAATTGTCCAAGTTGATATCAGTCTTGATAAGCATTTCCACTACGATCGAAGCCATCAAGTGGTATTAGAGTAGTAATATTTAAATTTATAATTTTTTATTTGATTATTGATAATTTATATGAAATTTTGTTTAGTTTATATTTTTATATTATTTGTTATTTAATAAAATGTTTAATTAACATGATTTTAATATTTTGATATTCTTTGTTCAAGATTCATATTTTCTTAAGGACCAATAATAAATGAAGAATGATGGTAGATGTCATTAGGATGTAAAAAATATTCTAACTAGTAGATTAGGTTACACACCATGTAGCCGGAGTACACATCATGTACCCAAGTTCAATGTAGTATTATCACAATATAATGTTATAGGTTATTTACTTTTAAGTACCACATAAATCTCAAGGAAAATGTTTTGTATCCAAACAGATTCCATAGATGCATCAGAAATGACAATATACTCAGTCTTGGGTGTAGAATCAGTGACAACTAGCTACTTTGAACTCTTCCAGATCACAACTCATCCATTAAGATAGAAAAAACATACTGACTGTGAATTCATATCATTATGATCTATTTGAAAACTAGAATCAGTATAACCCCTGATGACTAGTTCCTCATCACCTCCATACACCAGGAACATATCCTATGTTCTTATCAGATACTTGAGGATAACTGTAACAATATAACAATGTTTTTCTCCTATATATTTTTGATATCTTCATACCATTATCAATAAATAGAAAACATCAAGTCTATTACATAATATGAAATACATGAATGATACTTTCACTAAATCTTATGGGATCTAACTCATTCTCTCTTTTTTTACTGTTGGGTCTGAGGACACATATTCTTAAAATATGTATACCATGTGACATTGAAACCAATACCCTATTGTATTTTTTAATACTAAATATCATTAGTATATGTTAAATGTATATACTTTGAATTATTCCAAGAAGACTCATGGATTTATTATGAATTATCTTAATCCCTAGAATACAGGTTTCTTTACCTAAGTCCTTGAAAAAACACTTGCTTAACTAGTACTTAACAAGCTGTAAGACTAGAATGTCATTTCCAATATTTAATATTTCATCAATATATACTACTAGGATAAAGAATGAATTTCCACAAAACCTCTTATAAACACATGTATCACATTAATTCTTAATAAAATCAAATTCATTTATAGGTTCATTGAATAAAATGTTCCCTGACCTAGATACTTGATTCAATCCATAAATTGATATCTTTTACTTGCAAATAATTTTGGCATAAACTAGAGTCACAAAACCTTATGATTTTCTCATATAGAAATATTCATAAAGGTTCCCATTAAGGAAATAAGTTTTAACACTGATTGAACAAATATTATATTAATGGTAAGCTACTATATCCAATAGAATTATAATGAATTTAAACCTGAAAACTAGTGAAAATGTCTAATCATAGTCAATTCCTTGACATTGTTTAAAACCTCTATCCACTATTATTTCTTTACAGGAATTTACTTTACCTTCTATTTCCAGTTTTATCTTGAATACCCATTTACACCCTTTGAGTTTTATATCAACTGGCACATTGACCAAAACTCAAACATGGTTTTGATACATGGAATCCATTTCAGAATTCATAGCTTCTTTCCATCTTGCATCTTTTGATATCTCTACTACCTATTTATATGAGAGAGGTTCATCACTATAAACCAATAAGGAGTCATAATCCTTGGTGACTAGAAAACCATATCTCTCTAGTTCCCCTACCTCTCTAATGATTTTTTGTAGTACTTGTGTTTTGGGGGAAAATTCTTCCATGACAACCAGTGGAATGTGCTCATATACCAACTCTTTCATATCTTGAGCATGAAATTCACCAAAGTCAATATTTACCACAATATCCATTTTGAGGACATGATCCATCTCAATAATCATGGTTTGTATACAAACATTAACTCTCTTTTATTAGGGGTTGAATAGGTAATATCCCTTTATTTCTTTAGGGTACCTTATAAAGATACACTTTATGCCCATGGGTGTTAGTTTGTTGCCTTATAAGGCCTTAATAAAAGCCTCACAATCCTATACACATGTACGTGAAAAAATATGTTTCTTTCCACTCCATAAATCAAAGTTAATTCCATTTTACACTTCAGTTGGTACTCAATTAAATGTATATTCCATATTTTACTACATACACCCAAAAAGATAATTGAATATATACATGACTCTTCATTGACCTTACCATGTCTAACAAGGTATGGTTCCTCATTTAAATAACACCATTCCACTTTGGTGTGTATTGTGGAGTAAGTTGAAATAAAATACCAAAATCCTATAAAAGGTCAATAAACTATTGGTTAATATATTTACCATGTCAATTTGATCAAAGATTATTTATCCTATTTTGAAGTTGATTCTCAACTTCATTATTGAATTATTTGAACTTCTAAAAGGTCTTAGAATTATACCTCATCAAGTAGATATATCCATATACTCTCAATTCATCTGTAAAAGTTATGAAGTAAGAATACCTAACTCTAGATTTTACTAGAAATGGTCCACACACATTAGTCTGTAACAATTCTAAAAGGTCTACAACATTTTAACCCTATCACCGAATGGTGGTTTGGTAATTTTTTCTTGTAAACAATCATGATATCTTTCAAGTGGTTTTAAATTAAAAGAGTCTAAATAACTATCTCATCAGATATTTGTCAAACTCTTCCTATTTATATAACCAATACAGTGATGAAAAGGTTGGTTGATATATGAGTCATGTCAACTTGAATCGTTATCTTTTTTTATACTTGGTTTTTTTAATTTAATACATAATGACCATTATTTAAATGTGACATACCATAACATATGTTTTATTTATAAAAGAAACAATTTTTATATACAAACATGAAGATAAAACCATATTCATCTTGGAATGATATGAAAATTATGTTCTTGGTAACCGTTGGTACATAATAAAAATTAATTAAGACCAAAATCATTTCGGTTGGCAATCAAAGGTGGCAGTCACCAATGGTTAGAGCATCCAACCTCACACCATTGGAAGCTCACAACTACACCTCTCCTCTATAAATCTTTTAGAATCTACTTGGATCTTGAATTTTTATATTAATGTGAGAACCATATGATATATCTAAAACCCAATGTACTTATATTAAAAGATTGTGCTCAATAATGAAGGTACCTTTAGCTTCCCCTTGGTTCTAGGTGTAGTTACTTTTCTAGTGGCCTTACTTTACATATGCAAAACATACTAAATCCTTTTTCTTTCCCTACCTCTGGATCTTCCTATTCTTGGAAGGATGGTGTTCGGGAGATTTAGACTTATTATAAGTATTGGGCCCCTTCACATTGTTCTTCCTTTTTTTATTAACCATAAGGACTATCGGTTTGTCATGACCCATGTCCTTATCAACTTGGTAAATCAAATTAATAAATTATAATGGAATATTAACATTATTTCTCATGTTATAATTATCAATAAATCTTGAAAATTTCTTTATTAGGGAGGAAAGTATGAGATATGTGTGAAAATCATCTGATGGTTTAATCCCTAAGATGTCTAATTGTTCAATGTAGCCAATAATCTTGACTACCTAATTACCAATCAATGCAGTATATCCAAGAATAGTTGTAAATAGATCATTGTAGATCTCATTTCTCACTTGTCTTGACATTTTTTGGTAGAGATACCAAAGGTGATACATAATTCTATATGCATCCATGTCCTCATGTTGCTACAAATACCATTGTACATTGATGATATAATGAAGAACTGAACATATATAAAATCATTTAAATGTTTCTCAAAGAGAGGAAAATCTTCCTCACTAGAAACATTACTAGTAACATCATGAATAGGTTCTTCTAGAACATATAATTTCCTTTCATGGTGTAGGATAACTTGTATGAGCATTTTCCATTCTTGGAAATTTGTGTTGGTCAGAAGGTTATCCATATTATGTATGGATCACAGTGATATGTTTGAAGTCATTTTTATTTATATTTTTTTAAATAAGAAGAAAATGGTTTTATTACTTTATTTGATAAAATATAGTCAAATAAATAAATATTATATTTTTTTATATCCAAATATTTTATCAAAACCAATATCTCTCACTGTTGGATTTAGGATTTCATATTTCTTGGATATTCTAGTGAAAATGATTCACAGTCCACTTATTTTTACACCAATAATAATTTTTCATGAAATTTCAAGTGTTTTAGGTAAGAATATCAAATTCCAATTGCATTTACTCACATTTTCTTGATTGTTGAGTGGACTTCCCAATCTAAAAATCCATAAATTTGAATTATGTAACCCTTTCCTCTTAGTTAAACGAAGTCATTTATTGGAATTCAACCCTTGATGTGGACTAAGTTAAGCCAACCCAAAACATTATGTGATAATTTCTCGATAATTTAAAAGCATCCCAACTCTAGATGGTCAATCACTTTGAAATATGGTTTTATTTTTACCAAAGTAGTGGAAGGATATACCGATATAATATATATAATTGAGAAATTTTATCTTTATGCATAAATTTATAATTTTTATCTTTATTAAAATATTTTTAAAATTAAGTTGATTTATTTAAGTGATTAACCATATCTTAGATAATATTAACGCATTAGACTGTTTATTTTATTTCTATTCTTCATTCTTGTCTATTCATTAATTCATGTGATTGCGACAAAACATCCATAATTAAATAATAATGAAACTTGAAAGAAATAAAATAATAAAGTGATATGATTATGATATTTTTCTAATTATTAGTTTATCTAGAGGATGATAAACTAACCATCAACCTAGGGGAAAACACCTAGAACTATTTATGGTTCATGTTGCAGTTTTCCACCTGTCCACATATGTATCTCTCTTGTATTGGTTTCTCCCTGGATCCAAAGATGAACCGCCTCCACTATCGTGGGATATATATCCATTACATATTCTTTTACTCACACACACTTTTAGGGAATAGGTTTAGATAAAAGAAACCATGGTTACTCAATCCCTTACATAATAAGTGGATATATGACCCATATACCGATAATTTAATTTAATAATAAATTTAATTAAACCAATAAGATACAAAGGTCTAGTGTAATATCATGATCTTCAATATGAATTCAACAAATTATTCATTGAATAAAATTAGTATTTTTTTCTTAAGCGTTCTAATTTAATATAAATCACACTAGAATCCATTAATTATCTTCTTTAATTAATCAATTCTTTTATCACAATTTTCATCTAAATATAATTTAGATTAGCATCCATCATAATTTCAAACAAATAAAATAGTTTTATTTAAAAGTAACTATATACAAGACAAAATTTACCTTGGAGGAAACATAGTGAATACCCATAGGAACTACCCAATGTGCATTATACTCATATATTTTTAACTCTTGTGACATGTAGGATACATGACTTTTCACTTAATATCATGACATGTACTGTCAAATTAACTATCACATGGTTTACATGATTGATTTCTTTGAAAAAAGTGTGTAATGATTAAATTCATAGAGTAATAACTTTAATATGACTTATATAAGAAATATATATCCAAACATTATACAGAAATTAATCAGGAATGTATATATATAAAAACAAATCACATGGAATGTTCTATTAACTTAATGAATACACATAAGCAAATTTTTATAAGGCTTACAAATATTAATAATTTAATTTTTAATTCTTCATAATTTGGTATAAGTACGTGGTGTATACATTCCAAATACATGATAAGTACTATTATCATCATCTATTGGATGCACATGCCTATGTACTCAGCATGTAATCATGCTACAAAAAATATTGGAGTACACAATGTGTACATGGCTTACAAGGCATGTGGTCTATGAGTTACATAGTTACCAGTCAGGTAGGATGTGTAAGAAGATACATATCCTGTCTACGACCAAGGACTACACACTGTGTATGGAAGTTATGCAGTGTGTACTCTGACTAATCTTGTGCCAGACTAGCCCTATTGGTACATGGTGTATAATTAAATTTACCGCATGTAATATACATACATTCATTTAATTAATATCAAAGTAGTTCTTGGTGAATTAAACACTGATACACAATGTGTGCCTCTAGGTAACATGACATGTACTCTTGTGTTATCTGACCTGATTCCTTGACACCTTCAGATGACAACTTCAAATTTATTTCATTCAAAAAATTCGTCTATTTGATTATATATTTTAGAAAAAAATATGAATAAGTATATCTCAAAATTTATATATAAGATTGATTAAACTATAATTGGAAACTAAATTAAAAATGTGTAAATGAATCAATAATCCTTAAATAATTATAAATAATTATGTAACCTACTCTAATACCACTTGAAGGTTCTTGGCCAAGAGAAAGTGTGTGATGGGTCATTCCTAAATTTTCTTTTTTATCAATATCTATGATCAATCTCATATTTACATGATGATAAAAGTTATAGTCAAAAAATTTGAATAAAAAATTAAGATAATGGATAAAATTCTGGAACCAATGTATAGGGTCATCACATATTATTTATAATTAATTTAATCAATTAAATAATTACCTTGTGAGAAATTATTTACTTATTGATGGGTCTAACAACAGATCTACATCATACCTCAATTGTGTTGTAATAATCAAGAATAGACTCCCTTTAGTGGTGATCTACATGTGTTCCACAAATCTGTAAATCAATTAATAGGAATCTCTAGGTGGTAGCATGATAGATCCTATTACTTATATTATTTGCATTTGATCTCCCTAATAATATCTTATAAAAGATTATATTTAATCTCTCTTCACTTGAGAGTTTAAGGTGGAGAAAGATCATTCTCAATTCATGGGATCATTCTTAGAAAACATATCTCTCTAAGGATTTGATAGGATTCTATGGATTTTGTTGTGAACAAACAAAAGAAATAAATTGGCCCTATTGAAAAATAATATAATTGGGTTTTATACCTATTGGGTTAGAAATAAATAATTTCACAAGTTCCATTTAATATTTACTTAATCTCTTCAGAACCCAATATCTGTATTATTATTATTATTATTTCTTTACATGCACTAAACTCATGAATTAAATTAAATATTATTCAATAATATAATATTAAATATATATTATTTCTCCTCATACCATTTAATCCAATCCAAAATTCCTCCACAATGTTTATCAGTCCTCAAATAATGACTCTTTGTTTAATATATAAATATAAGTACATTATTATTTAAAAAATAAATAAATATTATATTCACCAAATAGAAAATAAATATTTATTAAATATTCTTTTCAGACAATATTCTCTTGAATGACTGGTGATAGAATATATATGATCAAGAAAACATGAATAATTATTAAACCACATGTATGAATAATATTTATTAATATTTTTAAAAAATAAATAACAATATTTTTTTAACCGGGATTCTAGATACACTTAGTGTGTGACCCTCTATGCCTATTTCTCAGTCCCATTAGGTGAAGTGGCCTAAAGTACTATGTTAGAATCTAGCAACATGTCAAGGATCCCAGAGAAAAAGAAGTTAATTTCATAATGACATAATTCCTCATACAGATGCTCATTGTATAATATAATCTCTTTATCATGATATCTATAATAAAACAGGTTGCATGATGGTTCCAACAACTTATGTGCTTGATGTCTCTTTCATTGAAATTCCAGAAATCAAACATTATTATAGAACACCATGGTCATGGATATATTTAATCTATATCATTTTCATCAAAGGGACTGAGATATCATATTTATTTAAAGAACATAATGGAAAAATCCTTTCTTACAATATTTATTAATGTAATGTTACTCATGATTCACCCAACATATCCTACCTCACCAAAAACATATGTCATCACTATTTTAATTAATACACCAAAGTAAGTTTCTTATAATACTATTTAATAATAATATTAATGTCTAAGGATCAATACAAACATCCAAATATAAGAAAATCCAATGGTACATATAAATGTGGAATTCCTAATGGATTGTCTCATTCTCATAATATATTTCACAGGATATTACTAAGGTAATACACCATGAGTAGGTGCCTAAATGTATTATGAGTCTCCACCCCTCATAACATGTATAATTTGTGTCCCTCAAATTATTTCATCTCGCTATAGAACATACATTTAAGAATAAAGTCATGGAACTTCTAGGTTTCCATCATAGCAGGGAACATGTATGAACTTTTAGTGTGATAATTACTCTTAGGAAATTATCACATATGATGTCATGGAAAAGAACAATCATCATGTAATTAAGAGAATATTAATACTCAAAAAAATGAATACATGTTATCATAAAGTATACACAAGCTGTTTTAGGGAACCACCATAAAATTTTTCCCCTAAGGTCATATGTGGAATTGTTATTCATTCATTAAAACAAATATAAGATAAGATCATGTTCAGATCATTGATTTATTTATTTTATTTATATCTTATGCATGATTTATTTTATGGGTCCAATACCATGATCACATAAATAAATAGACTAATATGAAAATATGAAATTAAAATAAATAGATTATGTGTAAATGTTTCATTATAACATGGTTAATACCTTATGTAAAATCCACTTAATATTAACAACAAAAGTACAACATAAAATAATAAATATTTATGTATAATAAATAAAATTCCTCAACTTAATATAAAGTTCGAAAAAGTCTTCCATTACCAGTTTAGGACTAAAAATAATATTAATAAGTGGGTTTTCAACCCTTATTTTGACACTTACTTTTATCGAGTAGTTTTAATAGAAATTTTGGTTTGAATTAACTAGTTTAAATCAAGGAAAATTACACCTTATAGACATTATGTAACATGGAGGTGAGTGTTGAGGAAATTCGAGAAATCATTTTTGGATTGGGGATTATATTTATTGGATCAAAGATATGTAATACTATAGTTGGAAAATAGTTTCCTATCAAAATATCTTGGAGTAATTTACCAATACCTCACTTGGGTTATTAGATGTGGAATATAGATCCTTGCCACTAGAATGTACAAGAAACTATATATTAGGAGTCCAATGGTTAGGGATGTTGGAACTTGATAAAATATTGGAAGAATTAATAAAATAAAAATTATTATGCCATACATAATTTATAATCAAGTACAGTACTAATCTTATGTTTTAATTATTATAAAAATGGAAATAAAAAACATGAAACCACTACGATCATTTATTAACTCACGATATTTCATTAAAAATATGTTTTTTGGATATGGTAAAATAAATTATATGAATCATTATTATCATAAATTATTTATTATATTTTGGAATGCCCTTTTCCCATTTTCCAACCCAATTTGTGAGTGAAGTTGAAAAGGATTTATGCTAGATATATATAGATGATACTTCCTATGTCCGTTGTATTATGTTATCAACTATGTTCAAAGTGTTTGTGATAAAACATAAGGAGGTTAATGCTTACAATAAAATATATCATTTTATTTTTTTATAAATATAAGGAGAGGTTTCAAATAAACAAGATTTTCAATTTAATATATCAGTGTAAACTAGAAGTGTAACACCCCAAGCTTCCACGGTACGTTTCACTTCGAATAATGCAATAGCGTGTGTTGTACGCAACCTCGAGCTCTAACACACACCACAACGAATTAAACTAGCCGTTGTGAATAGTAATACCTACTTTTTGAAATTTTATAAATTTTATTTATCAAAATGGACTTCATTTTTGGATTCGGAATATCGAAATTAGCCTATGTTGAATTTTTTGGTATTTTTCTGAGAACTTCTATTTTTTATGAATAGTGAAAAATACTTAAAAACAACTTTTTTAATCAAAATAATTTATAGTGATAAATTATACTATTTAGTGGTTTTAAAGTATAATTAGAATATATTTTTACCATTTTATCCAATGTTGGTCATTAGAATTAATTTAACATTGAAATTGGACATAAACAATTGCCAATCTTTTGATATAAATTGTTTCTTAAAAACACGCTATTTGTTGTAACAGCGGGAATTAATTATAAAATTAATTAATGCAACTTATATGTTTGGAATTTTGTAAAATAGACATCATTTTTGAATTCGGAATATCAATTATAGCTTAGGGTGAAATTTTGGCCTTATTCTGAAAAACATCAATTTTTGATGAATAGTGAAACCACTAAGTGGTTGTTAAAAATTGATTTTTCGTTAAAATGAAATATTACCACTTCTGTGATTTGATTTTCAAAAATTTGACATACATGGTTTTCATTAGGAATCAAAATGTGGTTTGATGAGATTAAAATAATTTTTTGGTGAATAGTAACTTTTAAGTTCTTAATCGCGATTAGAGGTAATTAGTGTAGTTTAAGGTAAAAATAATGTTTTAATAATATGAGATGAGCTTTACACTTGTCCTACTCCTATTGGATGAGTCATGGCCGACCAAGAAAACCCATGGGTCAACTTGGGGACCCCATGGAGCCACTTTGGTTGGAAAATGACATTAATATATATTTATTTAATGTTAAAATTAAATTGACACAAACATGAGTTGTTTTACTAAAACAGTTTTTAAGTGGGGTTACACAAGTCCAAATTTTGACTATAAATATTCATTAGAAATATAAAAAGATTTCCTACATCATAGTATTTTTTTTATAATTTTTAGACATTAAATAAATTAAATTATTTATAACATCATTATGATGCAGCGATGACCTCATTATTTAACGATTTTAATAAAATGAAACGATAATATAAAATCCAAGGCTTACACTTGTCCAAAGACTATTGTATGGGTAGATTTCGAACCCATATCACCTTAGCCATGAATTATATAAGTGTGGGACCTTTAGAATCCGAAAATAATTGTATAATAATGTAACATTTCAATCTTTCCAAAAGAGCCCCTCCTCTCCACTTATAAAAGGCCCCCATCTCTCCCACCTCATTTACACTTTCAAGCCATTTGGCTCGGCCCAACTCTGCCCAAATACTCTCCTGACTTCCCCCTCTTACTCCTAGAAGCCTCACTTTGGGCAGAACTCTTCCCAAGGAAGCCTTTGGGTCAAATCAAAAAGAGTTACCCGATTTTTAGGTAATGTCTTCTCTAATGTTGTTTTGTTTTATTTAGCTTCTCCAACCCCTTAAAATCTTTTTATTCATTTCTTTTGTAACAAAAACAGTATCCTAAATATACAAGGATGTTGTTATAAGAAGGATTCGAGCTACACTTACACACACCTATATCTAATGGTTAAAGAACATACGGTTTCTGTGGATGACGAATTTCTGCCTCACGAAACGATGATTGTTCAACACTCATATAACACCTTCAAAGGTGGCCATTAAGATGTCACTATATTTATATATGATATATAATATGTTTATGTTTTAATTATGCTTCTGTATTTCTCATTTATGGCATACTTTATGATTTCCATTATGGGTAAAACACGATAATTTCATTTTAGGAAGTGCGGACTACCGCCCCCTCAAAGTGATTTGAATCGTTAATGCCATATGTGGGATGTACAAAGGATGGAGTAAATAGTATTATACAATATATTATACTGGAATTATATTATACATTTATATAATTATGATTTCATTACATTAAATACGAAATAGAAATGAAAGTAGCGTTCATGCGTACGTACGGCTTACCGTCTCCATGAACGGTGCATTTCATTTCTTACCTCTAAATGTTATGTAATATTATAAATGAATGTATATACTGGTTATATATGATATATATGACATATAAATCATGAATATAATTCTGGAGATAATGGATATTATACCTCATAAACAACTTGTAATTATAAGAAGTTTATTGTTGACTCAAGTACCAAAGATCGACAAAACGACCGTTATTAACTTAAATAATTACATAATGTTCATAACATTGTAATAAGTGATATAAAAAGGATAATGAAATTAAAAGTGGTTCTTAATAAGGTATATATTAACTCTAGTTTATTATTCAGGAGGTTAAAGAACGGTTGAGTCAAGTCAGACACGAGGTAAGGGAATTTCTTAACCCAACTTCCATTCTTTGGGTTAATCTCCTACTTTCAAATTATGTCATGATATTATTATGTCCTATTTTGTATTTTTATGTTCTTTATGTGTACATATAGTGAATACACATAATAGATATATTTTATTTTAAAAATGATCTTTTTAAGGACTTCGTCTCAATCTCCTTTCATTGAGGCATATTTGGTTTTATACACAACTTTCTTTTATACGGTGTATAAACCCCTTTGACTTTTACGTTTATTCAAAAGGAATCTTTTTTATATGAAGAATTTTTCTAAACGACAAAAGGGAATGTTTTTCTTTCCGTACTTATGCGGTGACAACGACTTCTCCGCCGCTGTGACCATTATTTGAGTTTCGGCTTCCTCTACAAGCCATCATTTTTTTAATGAAAAATAAATACAAAGTTTTAACTTTATTTTATGTTGGTATTGAAAATGGTTTTGAAAGCGTTTTTATTATATCAATGTGTTGTATTGATATCTTGTGATTGAAATATGGAAATGTTATATTTCCTTTATATATGTTTATGTGATACGATTATGTTATGGTTTATGATATGTTTAAACCTATTCATATGAGGAATGTATTGGACTTAATAAGTGACGGGTGGAGCCCGCTATAGCTCCTCGATGCATCGGTAGGTCTCATGAGACAAATAGACGTGGAATTGGCCGAGGCCCTTTCCCAATTTTATTTATGGTTTTGGCCGAGGCCTTAATCATTTTAAACGTCTTGGCCGAGGCCTTGACAAAGTGTTTCAGAATGTCTGGCATTATACATTCCCTCATTATGAAAGTGGTTATTGATATTTCACGTGATTATTCGTCTAGTAGAATATCCATGTGAGTAAGTAATGGAATTATTTTATTTTACTTTTGCCATATTATGCTGAAGTTCAAGTTCAATAAGGCTTTTGTTTTAGTTATACATTGCCTTAAATGCTTTTGTTTTCTTATGAAAGTTTCCGCTATATTGTTATCCTTATGGTGCATTTGAGCTCACCCCTTTCAATGTTTTAATATTTTCCAGGATGTGAAGAAGTATTTTATGAATGACCTGCAGGGATTGTGAGAAGAGGATATGAGTGTGGACTATGGAGACTTTTTTATTGTAGTTTTTCACTTTATGATGTAATGTAACGTTTTCGAATGTATCTAGTGTTTCCAAGGCTACTAAACTAATCGGTCTTTCGAGACTTGATCTTTTGTGATCATGCCAATGTAACGAAGTAATGCACCGACTCTGGGTAGCTGGGGTCGGGGCGTTACAGTTGGTATCAGAGGTAGTTTAGTACTAACCTTGGAAGCTAGATTTAGATAAACTCTGATTAGAGCACATAGCCCAAAGATATACGTTGAGGATTAGTATAGAAGAACTTCCTAGAATTTTGTTATTGTATAGATTTTGTGAGTTTTCCGAGCAATACATCCCTGTCTGGATACGAGCAGGTAGAGGCGGCTCTGGCACAGATGTATCTAGGGGTAAAACCTGAAAACACTGCTTTGAGCTAGACTCGAACGGGAACTGGTGCACGACAACGGGCCTTGCTGCACTCTTGGTTACGACACTCCCGGGGGATATGCTTAGGATAATTCTCATTTTCTTTACAAACCACTATGAAGGGTTATGAGTATATACTTCCTCAAAGGAAACATTTCTTTTTATGATTATGGATTATATCCATAAATAGTTCAATTTATGTAAAGTATTTTACAAATATGGAATTATGTATTTTATTTCATCAACTAATCTAGTTTATGCCATTGTTTAGAAATGGCGCCTAGTGGAAGGAATGGAAACCGTATCAATGCACGCACTCCGTGTAGGGATTTCCCTCCTGCTCAAGATAATTATGGTGGATCTAGTGATACAACTGGTGCTGATCAGCTTCTAACCGTACTGGGACAACTCACGCAGGTTATGAATAATAACCTTACTCGTATGGAGCACCCTGATCCGCAACGTGGAGGATCAATGCTAGACCGTTTCATGAGGCAACAACCACCAACCTTCAATGGGAGTACAAATCCTATAGTAGCTGAGCAATGGATAAATTCTTTAGAGAAAATATTCCATGCCTTGGGGAGTAGTGAAAGGGAGAAGGTTGTCATGGCAGTTTACCGCCTCACTGGAGATGCCGATCAGTGGTGGTCACTGATTCAAAACACAAAGGAAGATGATGACGTATCGAATATGGAATGGAGGGAGTTCAAAGAGCTTTTCTTAGAAAAATACTTTCCTCGTGACCATCGAGCAGATATGGAAAGGCAATTCCTGAGTCTGAGGCAGAAGGAGGATGAGAATGTCGCAAAGTATGAGGATAACTTTACAAGGTTAGCGAGGCATGCTTCCGATTATATACATAACCCAAGGAGTAAGATTGATAATTTCTTTGATGGGTTAAAACCATTTCTCCGTCGAGCTTTAGTATCACAATCCTTCTCATCATACGAAGATATTGTCTCGTGTGCTATCAAGACAGAAAAGGAATTCTCTAAGTCTTATGACAACAAAGTAAAGCAAGAGAAGAAGAGAACGGTGGAACAAGAGACAGATAAAGGGAAAAAGGGAAAGAAGGATTTTCCATTATGTGATAATTGTGGGAAGAATCACCCCGGTACGTGCCTAAAAGGAATGGGAGTTTGTTATAAATGTGGAGAAAAGGGTCACCAGGCTCGTGATTGCAAGGGAAAGAAAGAGGCTATCAAAGTTGAATGCTACAATTGTAGGGAAATGAGGCATTATGCAAATGAATGTCCTAAGCGTCAAGGAAACTTACCTCAGAAAAGGCCAAGGGATCAAGGCCAATCTTATGCTGTGACTACAGTTGAAGCGGAATAATTAATGTATTGGTGCTTTTGGACTCAAGGATTATATTCTGGTTATAAGAATAATGTGATATATATATATATATGGATTGTACTGCAGTAATTTTTGATTTCAGTAAGGTTTTAATATGATTAAGGTAATCATATTTTCACTATGTGACAATAAGAGAAACTTTTCTTTGTTTGGGAATCTGATGTTACAATTGATTTTGGAATTAAGAGACCTTTTAGAGAAAGTCTGGACAGAGGTATTTTGGATAACTATAAAGGTTGGAGTGGATTAAGTTGATCTTTGGATAGTATTGTTTAAGGTTAAATCATTTCTGAAGATTATTTTTGGAATATTATAATACTATAGTTTTAGGAAAAGTACATCCTGCAGGGTGGGGAATAACCCGTCGCGTCGGACAAAGCTGCAGGAATCGAACCCACAACCATAGTGCGACAAGCCTTTATTTCCTACCACTAGCCTACAGGAAGTCCCTAGTTATTACAAAATAGTTTTACTAATCTAAATGGCATGTGTTAATATTTGGAACCTTATACAATTAGGATAAAAAGAATATTTTTGAGTTTCGTTACCATTTGGAGTAAAAGATGGGTTTGTGGTAAAAATTTATTAATGAATGAATGTATACATAACAAGTATGTATATTACCTTACGTTCTTAGTAAATCTCCTAAATAAATTCCTCAACATTATAAAAGGTAACTTAAAACAAAAATGTTGTCGGTTAACTTTTCCAACTGGGGATTCAATGAACGTTTAACCAGTCACAAGTTTGTGATTTTCTTGTAGTTAAACTTTCTCATAATCCTGTTTTCTATAAATCTCCATCATACCTTGATGGTTTGTTTCTCCTCCATATCCATATTTTCATTGAATCCTAGAATGGGCTATATCGGGTTACCTTTGTACTTATCTTGCTTTCTTTTAATGTTATATATTTATTAACCTTATTTCCGATGTGGGTTTTCCTCAAAGGTATTTTCTCTTTTCAACCTTTTATTTTCAAAGAAAAATTTCAAATTGCGAGGATGCAATTTATTGAAGGAGGGGAGAATGTAACACCCCAAGCTTCCACGGTACATTTCACTTCGAATAATGCAATAGCGTGTGTTGTACGCAACCTCGAGCTCTAACACACACCACAACGAATTAAACTAGCCGTTGTGAATAGTAATACCTACTTTTTGAAATTTTATAAATTTTATTTATCAAAATGGACTTCATTTTTGGATTCGGAATATCGAAATTAGCCTATGTTGAATTTTTGGTATTTTTCTGAGAACTTCTATTTTTTATGAATAGTGAAAAATACTTAAAAACAACTTTTTTAATAAAAATAATTTATAGTGATAAATTATACTATTTAGTGGTTTTAAAGTATAATTAGAATATATTTTTACCATTTTATCCAATGGTGGTCATTAGAATTAATTTAATATTGAAATTGGACATAAACAATTGCCAATCTTTTGATATAAATTGTTTCTTAAAAACACGCTATTTGTTGTAACAGCGGGAATTAATTATAAAATTAATTAATGAAACTTATATGTTTGGAATTTTGTAAAATAGACATCATTTTTGAATTCGTAATATCAATTATAGCTTAGGGTGAAATTTTGGCCTTATTCTGAAAAACTTCAATTTTTGATGAATAGTGAAACCACTAAGTGGTTGTTAAAAACTGATTTTTCGTTAAGATCAAATATTACCACTTCCGTGATTTGATTTTCAAAAATCCGACATACATGGTTGTCATTAAGAAGCAAAATGTGGTTCGATGAGATTAAAATATTTTTTTTGGTGAATAGTAACTTTTAAGTTCTTAATCGCGATTAGATGTAATTAGTGTAGTTTAAGGTAAAAATAATGTTTTAATAATATGAGATGAGCTTGACACTTGTCCTACTCCTATTGGATGAGTCATGGCCGACCAAAAAAACCCATGGGTCAACTTGGGGACCCCATGAAGCCACTTTGGTTGGAAAATGACATTAATATATATTTATTTAATGTTAAAATTAAATTGACACAAACATGAGTTGTTTTACTAAAATAGTTTTTAAGTGGGGTTAAACAAGTCCAAATTTTGACTATAAATATTCATTAGAAAGCTAAAAAGATTTCCTACATCATAGTATTTTTTTTATAATTTTTAGACATTAAATAAATTAAATTATTTATAACATCATTATGATGCAGCGATGACCTCATTATTTAACGATTTTAATAAAATGAAAAGATAATATAAAATCCAAGGATTACACATGTCCAAAGACTATTGGATGGGTAGATTTCGAACCAATATCACCTTATCCATGAATTATATAAGTGTGGGACCTTTAGAATCCGAAAATCATTGTATAATAATGTAACATTTCAATCTTTCCAAAAGAGCCCCTCCTCTCCACTTATAAAAGGCCCCCACCTCTCCCACCTCATTTACACTTTCAAGCCATTTGGATCGGCCAACCTCTGCCCAAATACTCTCCCGACTTCCCCCTCTTACTCCTAGAAGCCTAAATTTGGGCAGAACTCTTCCCAAGGAATCCTTTGGCTCAAATCAAAAAGAGTTACCCGATTTTTAGGTAATGTCTTCTCTAATGTTGTTTTGTTTTATTTAGCTTCTCCAACCCCTTAAACTCTTTTTATTCATTTCTTTTGTAACAACACAAGTATAATCAATATACTAGGATGTTGTTATAATATGGATTCGAGCTACACTTACACACACCTACATCTAATGGTTAAAGAACATACGGTTTCTGTGGATGGCAAATTTCTGCCTCACGAAACGATGATTGTTCAACACTCATATAACACCTTCAAAGGTGGCCATTAAGATGTAACTATATTTATATATGATATATAATATGTTTATGTTTTAATTATTCTTCTGTATTTCTCATTTATGTCATACTTTATGATTTCCATTATGGGTAAAACGCGATAATTTCATTTTAGGAAGTGCGGACTACCGCCCCCTCAAAGTGATTTGAATCGTTAATGCCATATGTGGGATGTATAAAGGATGGAGTAAATGGTATTATACACTATATTATACTGGAATTATATTATACATTTATATAATTATGATTTCATTCCATTAAATACGAAATAGAAATGAAAGTAGCGTTCATGCGTACGTACGGCTTACCGTCTCCATGAACGGTGCATTTCATTTCTTACCTCTAAATGTAACGTAATATTATAAATGAATGTATATACTGATTATATATGATATATATGACATCTAAATCATGAATATAATTCTGGAGATAATGGATATTCTACCACATAAACAACTTGTAATTATAAGAAGTTTATTGTTGACTCAAGTACCAAAGATCGACAAAACGACCGTTATTAACTTAAATAATTACATAATGTTCATAACATTGTAATAAGTGATATAAAATGGATAATGAAATTAAAAGTGGTTCTTAATAAGGTATATATTAACTCTAGTTTATTATTCAGGAGGTTAAAGAACGGTTGAGTCAAGTCAGACATGAGGTAAGGGAATTTCTTAACCCAACATCCATTCTTTGGGTTAATCTCCTACTTTCAAATTATGTCATGATATTATTATGTCCTATTTTGTATTTTTACGTTCTTTATGTGTACCTATAGTGAATACACATAATAGATATATTTTATTTTAAAAATGGCCTATTTAAGGACTTCGTCTCAATCTCCTTTCATTGAGGCATATTTGGTTTTATACACAACTTTCTTTTATACGGTGTATAAACCCCTTTGACTTTTAAGTTTATTCAAAAGGAATCTTTTTTATACGAAGCATTTTGCTAAACGACAAAAGGGAATGTTTTTCTTTCCGTACTTATGAGGCGACAACGACTTCTCCGCCGCTGTGACCATTATTTGAGTTTCAGCTTCCTCTACAAGCCATCATTTTTTTAATAAAAAATAAATACAAAGTTTTAACTTTATTTTATGTTGGTATTGAAAATGGTTTTGAAAGTGTTTTTATTATATCAATGTGTTGTATTGATATCTTGTGATTGAAATGTGGAAATTTTATGTTTCCTTTATGCATGTTTATGTGATACGATTATGTTATGGTTTATGATATGTTTAAACCTATTCATATGAGGAATGTATTGGACTTAATAAGTGACGGGTGGAGCCCGCTATAGCTCCTCGATGCATCGGTAGGTCTCATGAGACAACTAGACGTGGAATTGGCCGAGTCCCTTTCCTAATTTGATTTATGGTTTTGGCCGAGGCCTTAATCATTTTAGACGTCTTGTCCGAGGCCTTGACAAAGTGTTTCAGAATGTCTGGCATTATACATGTAACGCCCCGACCCCAGCTACCCAGAGTCGGTGCATTACTTCGTAACATTGGCATGATCACAAAAGATCAAGTCTCGAAAGACCGATTAGTTTAGTAGCCTTAGAAACACTAGATACATTCATAAATGTTACATTACATCATAAAGTGAAAAACTAATAACAAAGTCTTCATAGTCCACATTCATATCCCTTTCTGACTACCCCTGCAGGTCATTCATAAAATACTTCTTCACATCCTGGAAAATATTAAAACATTGAAAGGGGTGAGCTTAGATGCTCAGTAAGGATAACAATAATGCGGAAGCTTTCATAAATAAACATTAACATTTAAGGCAATGTATAACTAAAACAAAATCCTTTTAAACATGAACTTCAACATAATATGGCAAAAGTAAAATGAGATAATGCCATTTACTTCTTCACATGGATATTCTACTGGTCGAATAATCACATGCAATATCAATAACCACTTTCATAATGATGGAATGCATAATGACAGACTATCATAACCACGTAGCCAAGGCCTCGTGCCAAGACTACAAATAAGATTTTGTCAAGGCCTCGTGCCAAGACACTAGTTTGTCTCATGAGACCTGCCGATGCATCGAGGAGCTATAGCGGGCTCCACCCGTCACTTATTAAGTCCAATGCATTCCTCATATGAATAGGTTTAAACATATCATAAACCATAACATAATCGTATCAGATAAAACATGCATAAAGGAAACATAACATTTCCACATTTCAATCACAAGATATCAATACAACACATTGATATAATAAAAACGCTTTCAAAACCATTTTCAAAATCAAAATAAAGGAAAGTTAAAACTTTGTATTTATTTTTCATTAAAAAAAGTGATGGCTTGTAGAGGAAGCCAAAACTCAAATAATGGTCATGACGGTGGAGAAGTCGTTGTCGCCACATAATTACGTAAAGAAAAACATTCCCTTTTTTTCGTTTAGTAAAACTCTTTGTATAAAAAATATTCCTTTTGAATAAAAGTAAAAGTCAAAGGGGTTTATACACCGTATAAAAGAAAGTTGTGTATAAAACCAAATATGCCTCAATGAAAGGAGATTGAGATGAAGTCCTTAAAAAGATCATTTTTAAAATAAAATATATCTATTATGTGTATTCAATATAGGTACATATAAAAAAAACAAAATAAGAAATAATAATATCATGACATAATTTGAAAGTAGGAGATTAACCCAAAGAATGAAAGTTGGGTTAAGAAATTCCCTCACCTCGTGTATGACTTGACTCAACCGTTCTTTAACCTCATGAATAATAAACTAGAGTTAATATATACCTTATTAAGAACCATTTTCAATTTCATTATCCTTATTATATCACTTATTACAATGATATGAACATTATGTAATTATTTAAGTTAATAACGTTTGTTTTGTCGATCTTTGGTACTTGAGTCAACAATAAACTTCTTATAATTACAAGTTGTTTATGTGGTAGAATATCCATTATCTCCAGAATAATATTCATGATTTAGATTTCATATATATCTTATATATCCAGTATATACATTCATTTATAATATTACGTAACATTTAGAGGTAAGAAATGAAATGCACCGTTCATGGAGACGGTAAGCCGTACGTACGCATGAACGCTACTTTCATTTCAATTTAATATTTAATGGAACAAAATCATAATGATATAAATGTATAATATAATTCCAGTATAATATAGTGTATAGTACCATTTACTCCATCCTTTATACATCCCACATATGGCATTAACGATTCAAATCACTTTGAGGGGGCGGTAGTCCGCACTTCCTAAAATGAAATTATCGTGTTTTACCCATAATGGAAATCATAAAGTATGCCATAAATGATAAATACAGAAGCATAAGTAAAACATAAACATATTATATATCATATATAAAAATAGTGACATATTAATGGCCACCTTTGAAGGTGTTATATGAGTGTTGAACAATCATCGTTTCGTGAGGCAGAAATTCGCCATCCACAGAAACCGTATGTTCTTTAACCATTAGATATAGGTGTGTGTAAGTGTAGCTCGAATACTTCTTATAAAAACATCCTAGTATATTGAGGATACTGGTGTTGTTACAAAAGAAATTAATAAAAAGAGTTTAGGGGGTTGGAGAAGAAAAATAAAACAAAACAACATTAGAGAAGACATTACCTCAAAATCAGGTAACTCTTTTTGATTTGAGACAAAGGCTTCCTTGGGAAGAGTTCTGCCCACATTTAGGCTTCTAGGAGTAATAGAGGGATGTTGGGAGAGTATTTGGGCAGAGGTTGGCCGAGCCAAATGGCTTGAAAGTGTAAATGAGGTGGGAGAGGTGGGGGCCTTTTATAAGTGGAGAGGAGGGGCACTTTTGGAAAGATTGAAATGTTACATTATTTCACAATGCTTTTCGGATTCTAAAGGTCCTAGACTTATATAATTCGAGTATAAGGTGATAAGGTTTCTAAATATCATCATACAATAGGCTTTGGACAAGTTTAAGCCTTGGATTTTGCATTATCTTCTTATTTTATTTAAATCGTTAAATAATGAGGTCATCGCTGCATCATAATGATGTCATATATAATTTAATTTATTTAATGTCTAAAAATTATAAAAAAAATACTATGATGTAGGAAATATTTTTATATTTCTAATGAATATTTATAGTCAAAATTTGGACTTGTTTAACCCCACTTAAAAACTGTTTTAGTAAAACATTTTATGTTTGTGTCATTTTTTACTTTAACATTAAATAAAAGGTGTTTATGTCATTTTCTAACTAAAGTGGCTCCATGGGGTCCCCAAGTTGACCCATGGGTTGTCTTGGTCGGCCATGACTCATCCAATAGGAGTAGGATAAGTGTCATGCTCATCTCATATTATTAAAACATTATTTTTACCTTAAACTACACTAATTACCTCTAATCGCGATTAAGAACTTAAAAGTTACTATTCACCAAAAATTATTTTAATCTTATTGAACCACATTTTACTTCTTAATGACAACCATGTATGTCGGATTTTTGAAAATCAAATCACAGAAGTGGTAATATTTCATTTAAATGAAAAATCAGTTATTTAACTACCACTTAGTGGTTTCACTATTCATCAAAAATTGAAGTTTTTCAGAACAAAGCCAAAATTTCACCCTAAGCTATAATTGATATTCCGAATTCAAAAATGATGTCTATTTTACAAAATTCCAAACATATAAGTTTCATTAATTAATTTTATTATTAATTCCCGCTGTTACAACAAATAGCGTGTTTTTAAGAAACAATTTATATCAAAAGATTGGCAATTGTTTATGTCCAATTTCAATGTTAAATTAATTCTAATGACCACCATTGGATAAAATTGTAAAAATATATTCTAATTATACTTTAAAACCACTAAATAGTATAATTTATCACTATAAATTATTTTGATTAAAAAGTTGTTTTTAAGTATTTTTCACTATTCATAAAAAATTAGAAGTTCTCAGAAAAATACCAAAAATTCAACATAGGATAATTTCGATATTACGAATAAAAAAATGAAGTCCATTTTGAAATATAAGATATCTATAATTTTAAAAATTGGTTATTACTATTCATAACGGCTACTTTGATTAGTCACGGTGTTTTAGAACTCGAACTTGCGTACAATGCAAGCTATTGCATTATTGAAAGAGAGGCGTATCGTGGAAGCTCGGGGTGTTACATTCTCCCCTCCTTCAATAAATTGCGTCCTCGCAATTTGATATTTTTCTTTGAAAATAAAAGGTTGAAAAGAGAAAATACCTTTGAGGAAAACCCACATCGGAAATAAGGTTAATAAATATATAACATTAAAAGAAGGCAGGATAAGTACAAAGGTCACCCGATATATCCCATTCTAGGATTCTATGAAAATATGGATATGGAAGAAAAACAAACCATCAAGGTCTGATGGAGAGTTATAGAAAACAGGATTAGGAGAAAGTTTAACCACAAGAAAATCACAAACTTGTGATTGGTTAAACGGTCATTGAATCCCACATTGGAAAAGTTAAGCGACAACATTTTTGTTTTAAGTTACCTTTTATAATGTTGAGGAATTTATTTAGGAGATTTACTAAGAACGTAAGGGAATATACATACTCGTTATGTATACTTTCATTTGTTAATATATTTTTACCACAAACCCAACTTTTACTCCAAATGGTAACAGAACTCAAAAATATTCTATTTATCCTAATTGTATAAGGTTCTAAATGTTAACACATACCATTTAGATTAGTAAAACTATTTTGTAATAACCAGGGACTTCCTGTAGGCTAGTGGTAGGAAATAAAGGCCTGTCGCACTATGATTGTGGGTTCGATTCCTGCAGCTTTGTCCGACGCGAAGGGTTATTCCCCACCCTGCAGGTTGTACTTTTCCTAAAACTATAGTATTATAATATTCCAAAAATAATCTTCAGAAGTGCTTTAACCTTAAACAATACTATCCAAAGATCAACTTAATCCATTCCAACCTTAATAGTTATCCAAAATACTTCTGTCCAACTCACAGTCCAAATTTTATAAGGAAGGTAAACATAATGAAGATCCTTTTTCCCACGTAACAACATGTGAATACCTTCATCATGTATTCTTTTTAAACATACTGAATTACCATGATCCCTTATTCCTTATAGAATACTAGATATACTCCTTCTATCCAAAAATGTATACAAAACATCAATCAGTTTCAAGGAAGTTAAGTATATCCAATATAATTTATCCAAATCAATCACGTCTTATTCCAAAATCACAATCTCAGTATCAGAACCATATTATGGTCTATCTTTCTCTCAACCATATATTTTCCAAAAATTTAATCCTACTATGGAGTCACTTTTCTTGGTTCCACACAATCTCAAGTCCTTGATGAAATAGTACTACAGTACAATCCTTATATACTCCATAATTATTATAACCAGTACATCATTGATACAACACTCAAATTACAAAATTATTTAATAACAACATAATAACTCTAATCATTACTCCTCATCTGTGGTAGTATCATAACTTGATTATTATCCAATAACATCATTTGGGGCATACTGTGATGATTTGGACATTGGTTTGCGTAGTGTCCCCAATCCTTGCAGAAGAAGCATTGTACATTTGAAACCATTTTCTTACCCTTACAGTCACGCACTTTGTGTCCTTTTTCTCTACGCTTATAACAAACTCCCATTCCCTTTAGGCAAGTTCCATGATGTTTCTTCCCACAATTACCACATATTGGAAAATTCTTCTTTCCCCTCATCCCTTTATCCATTATTCTCTCTTCCATCCCTTTCGTCTCTTGCTTCGCTTCAAAGCCATAAGACTCAGAGAATTCTTTACTTATCTTATTAACACATGATACTATTTCTTCATATGTTGAGAACACATGGGAGACTATTTCCCTTCGAAATGTTGGCTTAATACCGTGAAAGATACGATCCTTCTTACTCTTTGGATCATACGTACTGCTGGAGTTCACATTCTTTCTACTGGGCGCCATTTCTATACAATGGCATAATCTAGATTAGTTTATGAATCAAAATACATAATTCCATACTTATAAAATACTTAACATAAATTGAACTATTTATGGATATAATCCATAATCATAAAAATAAATGTTTCCTTTGAGAAAGTATATACTCATAACCCTTCATAGTGGTTTGTAAATAAAATGAGAATTATCCTAAGCATATCCCTCGGGAGTGTCGTAACCAAGAGTGCAGTAAGGACCATTGTCGTGCACCAGTTCCCGTTCGAGTCTAGCTCAAAGCGGTGTTTTCGGGTTTTACCCCTAGGTACATCTGTGTCAGAGCCGCCGCTACTTGCTCGTATCCAGACATGGATGTATTGCTCGGAAAACTCACAAAATCTCTAAAATAACAAAATTCTAGGAAGTACTTCTATACTAATCCTCAAAGTCTATCTTTGGGCTATGTGCTCTAATCAGAGTTTATCTAAATCTAGCTTCCAAGGTTAGTACTAAACTGCCTCTGATACCAACTGTAACGCCCCGACCCCAGCTACCCAGAGTCGGTGCATTACTTCGTAACATTGGCATGATCACAAAAGATCAATTCTCGAAAGACCGATTAGTTTAGTAGCCTTGGAAACACTAGATACATTCATAAATGTTACATTAAATCATAAAGTGAAAAACTAATAACAAAGTCTTCATAGTCCACATTCATATCCCTTTCTGACTACCCCTGCAGGTCATTCATAAAATACTTCTTCACATCCTGGAAAATATTAAAACATTGAAAGGGGTGAGCTCAGATGCTCAGTAAGGATAACAATAATGCGGAAGCTTTCATAAATAAACATTAACATTTAAGGCAATGTATAACTAAAACAAAAGCCTTTTAAACATGAACTTCAACATAATATGGAAAAAGTAAAATGAGATAATGCCATTTACTTCTTCACATGGATATTCTACTGGTCGAATAATCACATGCAATATCAATAACCACTTTCATAATGATGGAATGCATAATGCCAGACTATCATAACCACGTAGCCAAGGCCTCATGCCAAGACTACAAATAAGATTTTGTCAAGGCCTCGTGCCAAGACACTAGTTTGTCTCCTGAGACCTACCGATGCATCGAGGAGCTATAGCGGGCTCCACCCGTCACTTATTAAGTCCAATGCATTCCTCATATGAATAGGTTTAAACATATCATAAACCATAACATAATCGTATCACATAAAACATGCATAAAGGAAACATAACATTTCCACATTTCAATCACAAGATATCAATACAACACATTGATATAATAAAAACGCTTTCAAAACCATTTTCAAAACCAAAATAAAGGAAAGTTAAAACTTTGTATTTATTTTTCATTAAAAAAAAGTGATGGCTTGTAGAGGAAGCCGAAACTCAAATAATGGTCATGAGAGTGGAGAAGTCGTTGTCGCCGCATAAGTACGTAAAGAAAAACATTCTCTTTTTGTCGTTTAGTAAAACGCTTTGTATAAAAAATATTCCTTTTGAATAAACGTAAAAGTCGAAGGGGTTTATACACCGTATAAAAGAAAGTTGTGTATAAAACCAAATATGCCTCAATGAAAGGAGATTGAGATGAAGTCCTTAAAAAGATCATTTTTAAAATAAAATATATCTATTATGTGTATTCAATATAGGTACATATAAAAAATACAAAATAAGAAATAATAATATCATGACATAATTTGAAAGTAGGAGATTAACCCAAAGAATGAAAGTTGGGTTAAGAAATTCCCTTACCTCGTGTCTGACTTGACTCAACCGTTCTTTAACCTCCTGAATAATAAACTAGAGTTAATATATACCTTATTAAGAACCATTTTCAATTTCATTATCCTTATTATATCACTTATTACAATGATATGAACATTATGTAATTATTTAAGTTAATAACGGTTGTTTTGTCGATCTTTGGTACTTGAGTCAACAATAAACTTCTTATAATTACAAGTTGTTTATGTGGTAGAATATCCATTATCTCCAGAATAATATTCATGATTTAGATGTCATATATATCTTATATATCCAGTATATACATTTATTTATAATATTACGTAACATTTAGAGGTAAGAAATGAAATGCACCGTTCATGGAGACAGTAAGCCGTACGTACGCATGAACGCTACTTTCATTTCAATTTAATATTTAATGGAACAAAATCATAATGATATAAATGTATAATATAATTCTAGTATAATATAGTGTATATTACCATTTACTCCATCCTTTATACATCCCACATATGGCATTAACGATTCAAATCACTTTGAGGGGGCGGTAGTCCGCACTTCCTAAAATGAAATTATCGCATTTTACCCATAATGGAAATCATAAAGTATGCCATAAATGATAAATACAGAAGCATAAGTAAAACATAAACATATTATATATCATATATAAAAATAGTTACATCTTAATGGCCACCTTTGAAGGTGTTATATGAGTGTTGAACAATCATCGTTTCGTGAGGCAGAAATTCGCCATCCACAGAAACCGTATGTTCTTTAACCATTAGATGTAGGTGTGTGTAAGTGTAGCTCGAATCCTTCTTATAAAAACATCCTAGTATATTGAGGATAATGGTGTTGTTACAAAAGAAATGAATAAAAAAAGTTTAGGGGGTTGGAGAAGAAAAATAAAACAAAACAACATTAGAGAAGACATTACCTCAAAATCAGGTAACTCTTTTTGATTTGAGACAAAGGCTTCCTTGGGAAGATTTCTGCCCAAATTGAGGCTTCTAGGAGTAAGAGGGGGATGTTGGGAGAGTATTTGGGCAGAGGTTGGCCGAGCCAAATGGCTTGAAAGTGTAAATGAGGTGGGAGAGGTGGGGGCCTTTTATAAGTGGAGAGGAGGGGCACTTTTGGAAAGATTGAAATGTTACATTATTTCACAATGATTTTCGGATTCTAAAGGTCCCACACTTATATAATTCGAGTCTAAGGTGATAAGGTTTCTAAATCTTCTCATACAATAGGCTTTGGACAAGTGTAAGCATTGGATTTTGCATTATCTTCTTATTTTATTTAAATCGTTAAATAATGAGGTCATCGCTGCATCATAATGATGTCATATATAATTTAATTTATTTAATGTCTAAAAATTATAAAATAAATACTATGATGTAGGGAATCTTTTTATATTTCTAATTAATATTTATAGTCAAAATTTGGACTTGTGTAACCCCACTTAAAAACTGTTTTAGTAAAACATTTTATGTTTGTGTCATTTTTTACTTTAACATTAAATAAAAGGTGTTTATGTCATTTTCTAACTAAAGTGGCTCCATGGGGTCCCCAAGTTGACCCATGGGTTGTCTTGGTCGGCCATGACTCATCCAATAGGAGTAGGATAAGTGTCATGCTCATCTCATATTATTAAAACATTATTTTTACCTTAAACTACACTAATTACCTCTAATCGCGATTAAGAACTTAAAAGTTACTATTCACCAAAAATAATTTTAATCTTATTGAACCACATTTTACTTCTTAATGACAACCATGTATGTCGGATTTTTGAAAATCAAATCACAGAAGTGGTAATATTTCATTTAAATGAAAAATCAGTTATTTAACTATCACTTAAGGGTTTCACTATTCATCAAAAATTGAAGTTTTTCAGAACAAAGCCAAAATTTCACCCTAAGCTATAATTGATATTCCAAATTCAAAAATGTTGTCTATTTTAAAAAATTCCAAACATATAAGTTGCATTAATTAATTTTATTATTAATTCCCGCTGTTACAACAAATAGCGTGTTTTTAAGAAACAATTTATATCAAAAGATTGACAATTGTTTATGTCCAATTTCAATGTTAAATTAATTCTAATGACCACCATTGGATAAAATTGTAAAAATATATTCTAATTATACTTTAAAACCACTAAATAGTATAATTTATCACTATAAATTATTTTGATTAAAAAGTTGTTTTTAAGTATTTTTCACTATTCATAAAAAATTAGAAGTTCTCAGAAAAATACCAAAAATTCAACATAGGCTAATTTCGATATTACGAATACAAAAATGAAGTCCATTTTGAAATATAAGATTTCTATAATTTTAAAAAGTGGTTATTACTATTCATAACGGCTACTTTGATTAGTCACGGTGTTTTAGAACTCGAACTTGCGTACAATGCAAGCTATTGCATTATTGAAAGAGAGGCGTATCGTGGAAGCTCGGGGTGTTACAATACATTCCCTCATTATGAAAGTGGTTATTGATATTTCACGTGATTATTCGTCTAGTAGAATATCCATGTGAGTAAGTAATGGTATTATTTTATTTTACTTTTTCCATATTATGCTGAAGTTCAAGTTCAATAAGGCTTTTGTTTTAGTTATACATTGCCTTAAATGCTTATGTTTTCTTATGAAAGTTTCCGCTATATTGTTATCCTTACGGAGCATTTGAGATCACCCCTTTCAATGTTTTAATATTTTCCAGGATGTGAAGAAGTATTTTATGAATGACCTGTAGGGATTGTGAGAAGAGGATATGAGTGTGGACTATGGAGACTTTGTTATTGTAGTTTTTCACTTTATGATGTAATGTAACGTTTGCGAATGTATCTAGTGCTTCCAAGGCTACTAAACTAATCGGTCTTTCGAGACTTGATCTTTTGTGATCATGCCAATGTTACGAATTAATGCACCGACTCTGGGTAGCTGGGGTCGGGGCGTTACAAGAAGAATGTAATCTAGATACTAACCATGGATTCAAAATGATGGGTTATATTAATGAGTTAGAAAAAATTGGGATTCCACTTGGATAAGAAATTATCCATTTATACAACTTTATTATCCTTACAACCAAGGTTATACTTATTCATCTAATCCTGGATAAACGATGTAGATAAGGCACTCAAGAATATTCTTACCATACATCACCAAGTAGATAAGAATTGGTTGAAAACATTTATCCACTAATTATGGTGAAAATTTTGAAAAAATATACTGAAGATAATTTGGATAATATAAATCCAAAATATAATTTATAGTTTCAATCAAAGTGATAAAAGATTTATAGGTGGAATAATAAACATGAGTCTATTTGTTTCTTATGTGTAAGTAATGGACATTGGAAAAGAAATCATAATGAATTGAAGAAAAAAGATTTTGCATCAACTTTAGCTATAATCATCATGTTTTTATTCACCACTTGTGTATTAAAATGAAATATTATTACAACATACATGTATTTGAATATAGGAAATGATAAATAATGGAAATTTTATTGAGTGAACTCAAAAAAAGATGATAAAGGGATATTGTTACAATAGCCAAGGGGAGATCACCACTTATCATTCCCAAACAGATTAATTCATGTTTTTAAAAAGTGTTACCAATAAATTTATCGTAGTTTCTATATTGTAACAACCAACCATTATTTCACATTTGTAAAAAATGTTGTTATGGTACTTGAATACTAAACTAATTATTTTATAGCTCTTGTATCAAAAATATCCATAGCAATTAATGATGAATATAAAATATAATATTTTTACCCAATTATGGAAATATAATTCTTTGTTAAAAAAACTGAATTTAATGGACTTTTTTTACCTATAAAACTATTTTAGTCTCCATTGATCTAAGATGCTAGATATACAAGAAAACTAATTATCATATTTTTGATAAATAATCTTTTATAAATAATAGTATACCACAAATATTTTAAGAGTTTGTTCAACACGGCCGCATGAACTTCTATAAAGGTAAAGTTAACTTCAAATACATCATGATATTCCTTTAAGAAATTTTATAATTTCTCAGTAAAGTAAATGGGTGCACTTGGTAAAGAGTTAAGAATCACCGAGCTAACTTTTCATAGAACATCTTATCCAAGTATTCATTGATCATATATATGAAGTAAAGGTATTTCAAAAATCACAATTCCTTATATTCGTAAATATTATGATGGTAGTAAATGGAAGATAAATTATGATTCTTATATATATTGAATATATGTTTCGAAAAAATGGTGGTAAAAATGAATATATAGATGATTATCAAAAGTGTAAAAGAAAAAAACTAAATAATTAGAAGAAGATCATGGGAAAAAATGATTTAAATGGTTCATGAAATGATCCCTACATCCATAAGGGGTCATAATTTCAGTATTTTTGGGAGAAAGAAATATAGAGAGATCTCAAACTTTTACGTACAGAAATACAAGCCTAAAATGGGATAATAAAGAAGATGAAGTATTGTTCTACCAGACAAAAAGAAATTCAAGAATGAAATAGTGAACAATAGATGGATGTCTATATCGCTAAAGTAGTACAACCACCCATGTCCAAGATAATATAGTGGCTGGTGGGTGAAGTATGTAGAGATATAGTACAACTGTCTCCAAATTCCCCACTGCTATAATGCCTTGTCAGTTTCATCTAGTCAAATTTTCTACAATCGATCAGAGTTTCTATAGTTCCCCCAAAATTTGGGTTAGGGGCCTTTATCCCCTGGACCCCCGTAATGGGGGTGATTTTTGCCTCCACCCCAAATTATCTCACTATAGAGCTCGACCCATGGAGTTGCATCCTAGTGTTTAGTATAGGCCATAAGAATTAGTTCTAACATCATCCAAAGGGGATCAACGTACACTAATGCAAGAATATCTTCCATAATTTTTTTTCAAGACATGTTTTACAAATAGAAGTGAAAAAAATCACCATAAGACAAATTTATTTTAAAATGGAGATCATATCAATTGAAATATGATAAGAATCTACTAGGATGCTACCACAATAGTTTTTTGAGAACCATATGTTAAAATATGGCTTCAACTACAAGAAAATATCAAACACTAAGGTGAATCTATGTTAATAAAATAACATAAACAAAGTATATTAACATCTAGTAAATACCAATTATATTTATATAAATGAATTGTATAACTTTAAACATAGTGGTATCAGTCTTAACTTCTACAGGTTAAGGCTATAAATACACATAAGTTTGCATAGGATTTATGGAATCCAATGAGATCAGTGTGGGGAGATTTTGTAGATACCCATTCAACATAGTATTTTATAACTAAAGAGGTAGTTTATATTAACTGTGGTGGGTGATAAATATATTATTCATTCTAAATAATGATATCTATAAAGAATTAGTAAAATGAAAAATGATAAGGATGAAAAGTATAAATATATTCAAGTAATAGACTCAATGTATCAATATTCAAGGACTCCATATTTTGAATGTTTCTAAGACTTGATAACCCTGGTGAGTATTCAGGAAAAACTAGACATATAAGGTATAATATAATACTGATAAATAATTTTTAATTATTTAAAGGTTTAGTCTTTGAAAAAAACTATACACCATTAATCATGACTAAAAAACGTTTGAATTATACCTATCAAAGAATATTTCCTTGTTTATCATATTGGGATATTGACTATCAAGGAAAACACATTTAAAAGAACCCTTAAGAAAGATGTCTCTATGACATGACCAAAAGGAGAACCTATGATATATGTCTAAATGGAGTAAATTTAAAGGGTTGGTGAAATTAATAAATTCCAATAATATATACATATTATATAAATTCAATTATGAATAAATTGTTCATAGTGACCACATAATATGTTTTTGGAATGAATGGGTGACATGTGTCTCAAATAGGTTAGTGGTATCACTATATGTTTTCAAGATAGATATGCCAAAAACATATGAAAAAAAGTTATGTCTTACTAGTTTGATAAAAAAATGAATGAAATTTCTCTAAGTATGACTTATATTAGTATCCATGTTCTAGGGAACCAGACCTACAAAATAGATATATGTGTTTTAGAAATATATTTATAGTATATATATTAAAAAGTTATTGAAAACTATAAGTTGAAACAATTCATGGAAATATTATTTTCAGCATATAACCCTTCCAATAGAACATGAATGGGAATAAGAAGAGATTATTGAGATTAAAATTATTTCAATTTCTCATATTCTAGGAATTTATATCATATCCCATGATAAGTACCTATGTTTGATATTATTGATACATAATATGTAGTTGGTTAATATAAAATAGATCCAACATAAGTGAATTTAATTTTAGTTATAAATATCAAAAAATACATGGAAAAGTAAAATTATATGAGTTTATAGTGTCTGGAGAACTTGGAATACTAGTGATCAAGGAAATTAAACTTTTGTTTTCTCTTAGTTCAATTAGATGTAGTATTGTAGAAAAATGATAAAGAAATATTCAATAAAACATATTACAACTATTGTTTTTCATATATACAATTTATAAATATGTTTTGGCTACTAATACATCTTAAAGAGTAGTTTAACAATATACAGTTCTGATTTTAGGTTTTACAAAAATAAAGATTTTTATAATTATTATGAAAATATTTGACTATGAACTTAGTTAGGATGATAAGACTTTGACATGGGAAAAAATATGGATACTCAGTTATATCACTACGTGAGGGATTTTCTCATGTTTTTAATGTTAGAGTAATAATATTCTTTACATAGACATATGGTTTTAAAAACCCAAGTCATTGAATCATGACAGGACCAACAACTGTAGTCATATTCAACGATGTCATGTTTAACATGTGATAACTAACAAGATGTTAGAGGTTGAATCTAGTGCAAGTGTTGATTATTATTCTGCATAACATTAATGTGATAATTTTCTAAGGTATCAGTCACATCAAAATAGCCTACATCAGTCTCCACTATGATGAGAACCTTAAGACTATATGATGATATCTTTTAAACATTAGTTATACTATTGTATCTTATGATATACCACATAGAATGCTAATTTTTAAGTGTGAGTAATCATAATAATATGTGAAATCTTTTCATGATGTTCTCACTTAGTAATCTCCTTTATGGTAGATTATGAGAAAAAAACCCACCTATAAAAATTCCACATGTGTATGTGTCATCAGATATTCCTGTCTACAAGTGTGTGTAAAGGTCCATAGACATTAATATTAATATAAATGCATGTCATGACCATCACACTTATATTAACTGACCAAAACCATGATACCATATGATCATGGGAACTAGGGTATGTTGGGTGTCTCACAAATGACATGTTAGTAATTAATAAGTCAAGGAAGGATTTGTCCCTTCTATTTTTATAGATGTTGATATCTTGACCCTTTTATTGAAATGTAACCATCAAAATAAATTCTATGTTCTTGGTGTAATGACTAGTTTATTTCAGATAGTCAAATAAAAATGTACTAATAATATAGTTTGATGACATGAGCGTGCCACTTTATTGAAGAGATATTATAACAAAGGGATTATATTTCAAAACCAGTGCTCGAATGTGGTTATCGACATTGTGAAATTATCTCCTTTTTCTTGGATTCCATGACCCATTTCTATATAGTAATCTTGGACTTTAGGAAAGCTTCCCTAATGTTAATGAGAAAGAATCCTATAGGGACACACATTTAGTGTTTCCATTTATATCAATTAAGTTATATTTGAATATAATTATTAGAATAAATATTATTCTAAATACTGAGGGTTAATTTTATTAAAGATTTACTGATTGAAAATACTTATTCTCAAAGTAATAAATAATTATTTATTCATTAAGAAATAATTTATTCAATTAATCAAATATTTAATAAATATTAATTTTCCAGTATGGGAATAAAATGTTTATTTAACAAATATATATTTAATTAAATATTTATTTAGATATTCGATAAATTATGAGGATGATGAGTGGGCTGAGATTGTGTCTACTGATAAATATTAATTTTCAAGCTGGTAAAATAATATTTATCATTTTAGTAGTCTATGCATGCTATTAAAATAATAATAATAATAATATTACATAGAATGATGTCAGATATGGTTTAATATATTATTTGAGGGTCTTTTTGTAATTAAATAATATTTTTGACCCTAACATCATCTCTACAAATAGATGATCATGAACATTGTGTAGATATTGATAAAGATTAATCGAATTTGAGAATCCTCATGCACAATAAAATCTAGTGCACTGTCTTAATATCAAATAATGATCAAGAGATTCTATTTCCTCCTCCATCCTCTCAAGAACCAGAGAGCAAGGAAGATTATTCAAAAATGAAGAAATTGTCAAACCAATGTAGATGAACACTGTAAGACAGTCAATCCAACATGTTAGAAACTAAAAATACATCAGGGTTATTTATATATCATAAAAGAATGTATGGATCACCGATATATGGATTCTATACTTAGATATTACAAGTGCAATGACGGTTGGTTAAAAATGGTTTTAGACGATTAATAAAATCTTCAAAGAAATATATCATGGATAATGTATTATTTCTCCAATTTTATTTGAATTAATTATAAATTTAATGTGAAAATATTTACTCTTAGTTTTTACGTATTTCATTTTCAATATTCATTGAAAATACATCATTATTCATGACGTTTACTTCTTGTACAATATGAAAATGATCCATCAAAGACGATATTTGTTGTGTTAGGACCAGCCTCGATGAGAAATTTCACTGAGATTTAAACTATAATATATATACATACCAAAATAACTTGAAATAAGGATATAATGATATTATATAAACAATCCATAACATGCCTTTAAAATTTGACTAATCTTCTAAAACTTCAAAAATTAACATGAGGATGTATATAAGAAAAGGGTGAGCTGTAATGTCTAGTATGGGAATAATAAAGGTATTGAATAATGAAAATAATACATGCAGGTCAAGGGAAATATCATAGTGACATAAAATTTGGGGAATAATAAACATAAACATCAAATCATGACATAAGATGATATCATCAAGGCATCATAGGAATGTGGAAATAAAAAAAACATGACATCATAAGAATAATTTATGTATAGACACCAAAACATCATCACATAGTTTGTTTCGGCTAGCCAATCTTGAAACATACATGGTATCTCATGATAAAAACAAAATTACTAAATTCATTAGAGGGATATATAATTCTAGCCACACCCTTCACATTCATATCATGTACATGGATTTGTGTAACACATAAATCATACAACATAATAAATCTATCAACACTTTTAATCCCATAATTAAGGAGTGTGATTTAAATACATGGACGTCCCCAATAAATAATTTATGGATTTATCTAGGTGAATAACTTTTAGTGGAAATGGGGATGGGTATTCACAACCCAAATGTTTGGCATGGAAAATCACAAAATTATTTCAGCAGGATAACTGGTGTACAAAAAAGTTCATAGAAGGGACTAATGAGAGTGAAAAGTAGTCCCTCATATCATGGGAATCATAAGGGTTATAAAGGGATGTGTAAAAAACATATTCCATCATAAAAAATCTAAATAAAAGATTTTAATAATATAAATTACTTTAATAAAGCGGAGAAAGATAATCCCTTACATGAGAGGTTGTTTCTAAAATCTAAAAAGAAACTTCTTAAGAGTTTAAGAAAACATTGGGAGGGATTTAGAGAGGGGTAGGGAAAGGAACATTATGTTCAAAGGGTTTTGAGTAATGTAGAATGGGAGGTTGGGTGGGTATTTATATAAAAATAGAGGTAGATTCTTTATTAATATAAAAAATTAGGTTTTGGACTCTAAGTGATACAATAATAAAAACCACAAAACTTCTCATGGTTTTTGCCAAAGCAGAGTGATTTTAAATATTATATTATACCAATAACCAATCTTATTTCAATTTACCGATTTCAAAAATAATATTTATTTTACAAATATAATTTTCCAAATATGAGAATTTACAATTTTTAATAATAATAATTTTTTTATTTAAAAATAAATATTTTTATAACATTAACAAATTTATAACCCTTATAAAAATTACATGGGACTTAATTAAGTTATATTATAATTTTTATTTAAATAAATATTATGTAATTAAAATATTTCATGAAAATATCATTTATTTCAAAATTCATGAATTTATCAAAACACTGTTTTGATTGAAACTATTATTTCCCAAAAATACAATTTTGGATTCTATATATCAAAAATTAGTTTCCTAAACCCATTATATAATCATGTATATATATAAATTAATAATTAAAAGTGATAAATATATTCATTATTTTAATTAAAAACAAAATATAAATTCATACTACTGTTGTCAATATATAGAACTCATTATTACACTGACGTGTTTCCTAGGGGAATTTATGCAATGGAGATACTTTCTCAGGATGGTTTGACAAACATGGTTTGGGTGATAATATCTACGAGCTTAAACTTATTCTATAAACAATTTTATTAATGTTTTAGTTATTAAATATCATCTTGGACTTGGTCAAGGGAAAATACCAATGATTTCATATCCCTTTGAAGCTCCAAAAAATTGTATTCATATGGTATGATCCTACTGGTCAAGGAAGTAACTTCTTCCTATCATGTTAATTACATATTATCATAACTTTTAATATATAATAATCTTAACAGTCATTGTAGAACCTCTATATTAGCAACAATTATGATGATTAAAATTATTTTAATCCCATCCGAAAATTACATCTATATTTTAAAATGTTCTAAAATAAAAATTTAAATATAGTTCATGTGTTTTCCATATCAACATTACATAATAAGGAATTTATTCATTCAAAATGTAATTTCATTCATATAAATTCATATCAATACATACTCAAACCACCAAAAACACATAAAACAAATCAATAATTAGTTTATAATGTGGGAAAGGTTTACATGTAAATAGTGAAGATCAAAATTATTAAAAAAAAGAAAATTCATCATGCATACTTATGTTTAAAGTGCATAAACATAGATACTGAGATGAACCTTTCTATAAATATAAATATTAGTTCTATTTATAGAAAACAAAACATGTTGTAAATATATTTCAATGATACTAATTTCTATTTTAAATTCAAAAATCGGTACATTTTAGAAAATAAATTATATCACCATGTTAAAGGATTTAAGAAATATCAAAGGGAGCTCTCAAAATTATAAGAAAAAAATTTAAAGAGAAAACTCCATTACAGTGAGTTAATACAATCATATTTTTTTTGAAATATCCATCCATTACTCTTATTTTTTATTTTTCACTAAACCTAATTTATCTAATTTTAATACCATCAAATAAATCAAAATCACAATGATATATAAAAAAATTCAAGTTTAAATAAATAGAACTAGGTATAAGGTGAAAATGAGTTTCCATGAACTAAAGATACAGTATTGTGGGTGGTTCACTACAGAGCACAAGGAACATATTGGAGGGAACTTCCAACACTAAAATTGATGCCAAGTAATATCTAATAATACATACAATCATGTATGATATAGATTTATTTATAATTAAAAAAAAATAGAAATTTTATTGAATTCAAAATTTTCTTATTAGAAATAAGAAAATAATGGGTTACCTCTTATGCATAGATAGTTGTAAAGTCCTCAACTGAAGTTCCCAAGAGAACCTATCTGAAATCACATAGTGTGTATGATATCCTAATTAATAAGCTCCACATGTTTTTATACCATTTATTCTTATGTTAATGATCTATAAGATGGACTCCATACTTTATAGGTAGATAACTAAGACCCCTAGAAGAGACCACACATCCTTGGAAGATACCTTTAAAAAATAATAATAACAAGTTTTCCAATTTAGAAATGGAAATATTCTTGTTTTCCACATTGAATTTACAATGATAATTAACCTAGCTATAACTATTTTGAGCTTCAAAAAAATTATAAAGTACTTCCAAGGTTATTTTATAACTCTCCAATATTTTCTGGTCAATAAAACCCTAATGTCCCATGGAAAAATTTGTGTAAAATGAAAAGTTTTTAAAATTATTTTCATGGGAAGGATCTTTTTCCAAGATGTTTTTAAAGGTTTTAAGAAACTAACACTCATCTTAATGTGACCTTTACCTATTTACTCAGCCTCGTAATGAATTTTAGAAACATTATTTGTGATACCAGAAACCAATGATAAGTTGACTAAAGAGTGATTAATGATTCCTATTTCAACTTCTATCATAACCATTTTTATAAGTAGTTGGTTATTGAATTCCTTTTCACACTTTAAAGATTAAGCATCTTCTTCCATCAGATGGACTCCCAGTTGAACGTCTTCAAATTTCATTTCCTGAAAAAATTTATCACTTTTTTATAAACCTATATTTTTAGTTTGAATTTTTTAAAGGATTTCATCATTTAAGTCCTAGAATCTTTAGTTAATTTACTATTTTTCATATAAAATCTTCTAGTTAAAGTTTCTTTATTCAAAATTATAAATCTCAAAATCCATAAATTTAGAGAATTTTTTTCCCTCATTGATCAAAATTTCTAAAAATTTCTAATTTAAGGACTCTAATATCAAGGGATTATCATCTAGAAGTTTGATTTTCTTATTATCATCTATAGTCAATTCATAAAAAATTTCCTAGAACTTTTCATCATTATGATTCCCAAGAAATACCCCCTGTGAGTTTATATAAATCAAAATTCTTTTCATAATTTAATCCATCAGTGAAACATTTCAACAATACACTTAATGAGAACATATGTTCATTAAATTGAACAATGATTTAATTAAATTATCCCTAATCAATAAAACCTTTTCCCTTTTATCCTTAAAAAAAGTGGTGATCAAGTGTTTTAAATGACTATGATGATTACATGATACCCTAGGAATTTATTAATGTTTTAATAGTATAAATAAAATAAAAAATATTTTCAACTAAAAATCATATTCAATTTAAAGAACATGAACACAACAATAATGTTTCTTAGTAAAATCTTGTAGATAAATAAAGTCATAATTATTTTTAGTGAATTTACAACTCAATAATTAGAAGATTTTTTACAGAGACCCTTTCTTTTCATGAATTAATATTACATTGCTTTTTAGGAATTCTTAAAACATTATACAAACAAGCTCCGAAAGACCATATTATTCTAGGGTCATTGGAAACATGGAAACATAAACACTGGTACATAAGTGAGATACATTATCTCAAAGTAGGTTCTTCAAGACTAGTATGCTTCTTAGACACATAAAATATAATACAAATCATCATAAAATGGGGAAGGAGACATAAAAATGGGTGACATAAGATTCCTAGTAAGGGTAAACAAGGTAGATATGAAAGCATTATCATGAGAATAAGGGTATGAGAACATGATCATGAAAATATAAGGTCTTACCCTGTATATCAAAGATCATATATATGAATCATGGAATAAATATTGACAGTTCATAAGACATGAATCATAAAGAAATAAGGAACACAATCCATAAAATAATAAAATAGGAATAAGACTTATAGTTGTAGAAGACACATAAGCTTGTAAAAATGATATCAATAATAGTCATTAAATCACATACAAGGATATCTTAGTATTATGGGTTCACTCCCCATACCATATTTTTAGTCTTGATTCACTCCCACATCTATATCATTAGTTTGAGTTCACTCCCCATACCATCATGGTTTTCATGGTTCACTCCCATGACCATATTAGTAGTGAAGGTTCACTCCCAAGACCATCTTAGTCTATATCATGATATATAAATCTTTACCCAATTAAATGGAGGGATATATAGGTCCCACCCATCTCATAATGAAATCGTACATACATGTTCCATAAGATCATAAACATTCATATTATAACCCATGAAATGAAATGGGTATCATAAACATGTAATCATATAATAACTTATAGAAAAAGATACAGGTTTCAAAATAATTTTATCAACATCATAATCTATGAAAATAAATGGTTTTCATATACATATAACCCATGAAAGTGAAACAAATTTCATAAACATATAACCCATTAAAGAGAAATGGATTTCATAAACATATAACTCGTGAAGGAGAAACAATTTTCATAAGCATCATTCCTTCAAAACATGAACCATTCAATAATGAATATTTTTGGAACCATTGTATCATTTACTATAATTTCATTGGTAACATCAAAAAATTTCATCGTATATGGAAAATAATTTTGAAATACATTTTAAAAACATTTCTAGAGGAAAATATCTTTCTACTTTAAAAAAGATTTTTTAAAACATAAAGTATTTTAAAAAACCTTTTCTTTTAAAAATAGCGTTGAAACTTATAAATAAGGATTTGAATACCTTAAAAAAATTAATAATAAATTTTCCTTCAAAACAAGTTTAAAATATTATTTATTATTTTGTTTGAAAACATGTCTTTTGAAATAAAATAGACTTCTGAACAAAAAGAGAAATAGGGCCATGTTTTCTTAAAAACAATTTCCTAAAAATATTAAGATAAAAAGAGTGATAAAATTATAATATTACATCAATATATAATTAATAACTATAGGATAATAAAAATCATGAGTTTTCTAGAGAGGGAGATCTTAATATTTCATCAGTGAAAGCATAATCATAAGCAATCCCAATAAATGATGAGATTATTTCAATAAACTCTTACCACATGGTATCTTGGGATCACATTATCCATGTAAGAAAATGGAATTAGATAAATCATAAAATATTCTTAAAATAAGGATATTCATGATATTTCATATCATATGGAAGTATATAAACATTGAAAAATAATTTGGGTGCATAACAAAATATTTGTCTCAATGAAGGAAAATTGAGACAAAACTATCTTACAGATTTGGTAACTTTTAAAAAATAAACCCCATGAAAGAAAGATCATAGAATGGTAATATAAATAACCCTAAATTTAATAACAATAATCATTTAATACATTTATAGGAAGTATATATACCACCCAAAATACATTAGTGGTGTCTTAGGTATGTATAGAACAAAAATAAAAAGTGAGATAAAATTTACCATACCTAATGTATTGACTCTCGACGTACTCATAAAATAATCATATATAACAAATGTATAATTATTATAAATATTTTATAGAAAAATATTCTTATATATAATACCATATATGATTTTATTATGACTTTATATTACCCTCTAATTAAAAATTCCATGCTATGGGTAATATCCCTTTTGTTCTTCGCAAGTCTTAATTTGTTATATCATTGGTCCTTATAATTATATCATGATTTAAAGAATGTATACCATGATATAAATATAATTTATACTAAATATATGTGTGTAATAATAATCTATATAATATAGAATTATGAAATAGAATACACCATTCATGGAGATGATTGGTCGTACGTACGCATGAATGTTGTTTCCATTTTATTGTCATATTCAAAGAAAGAATGTAAATGAAAAATATGTATACATACATATATATATAATTATTCCAGTAGAATTATTATATCATATAAATATAATATAAGTTCTATAAACCCATCCTTAATATATTCCATGCAGAGTGTGAATGAATCACATCATTTTGAGGTGGCCATAGTCCACACACACACAAACTATGCTACCGTATTTACAAAAGATAGAAATTATAAAGATAAATGTTATAAAGAATTAAATAAGAATAAATAAATAATAAATAATATATATATCATACATAAAAATCATTTCCATCATAATTCCAAACCCTTAAAGGTGGTATAGGAAAAACAAACAACATTATTTCGTGAGGCGGTAGTTTTGCATACACAAAAAATAAAATGTTCATTACCCATTAGATGGATGTGTGTGTAAGTTTAGATAAAACCGTTAATATAAAGAAATATAAGTATATTTAGTATAATTTTTTTTAATTTTATAATCATGGAATAATGAGAGTTGAGTTGGTGGAGAAATAATCTAAAAGAAAGGAGCTCAATGAATGATATTACCTCTTCTATGGGAAACTCATTTTGGTTTGCACCGAAGGGATTACTTGGATGGATTTCTTCAAAAATTGAGGATTAAAGGAGTATGGGAGGGTTTTTGGGAATATAATTGGGGATATATTGGTTCAAATTATGTTATTCAAGAGGTGTGAACAAGGGGGATAAGTGGTTACCTTTTATATGGAAGGGAGGGGACACACTTGGCATTTTTGAAAACTAGTTAATTGTACCCAAGTTTTTACCTAATAAAAGTCATCCAAAACCAAAAAAACTCAATAAATAAAGGTTTATGGACGAAATATGTACATAAAATGTTTTTTTACTAGTTCATAGGTCATTTGAGCCTTTAAGTTCATGGTTTAGTTCTTTGTTAAGTTTAATTTCACATAAAATTGTTGAAATTAATTTTAATTACATTCAAAAATATTTTTGCACAAAAAACTAGTTAAAACTATTAGAAATTATATATAATGATTATTAAAATAATGGACTCCATTTTTCCCAATTATAATCACATAAGTGGCCAAAATTAATTTAAAATTAATCCTATAGACGAGACGACATTGTGGGGTTTTAAAGTAAAAATGATCAAAATCTTGATAAGTTTTTATATCCAATTTCAATGTGAAATTAGATCCAATAACCTAAATTATATTAACTGATGTATATTTTATCTAATTATAATTTAAAATCAAATTAAAATATAATTTAACAATATAAATAAATTTTATGAAAAATTAGTTTTGAAATAAAATTCAGTATTTTTAACTATTCATCGAAAAATGATGTTTCTCAGAAAAAACCAAAAAATTAACCCTAATCTAATTTAGAAATTATAAATTCAAAAAATTAGTTTATATTATTAAATTAAATTTCTAAATGTGTCTAAAGTTAATTTAATTTTTTTTCATAGAAGGAAATGAAAACAAGATCATTTAAGAAAATAGTATTTCTAAATATATTAAGACTTTAATAAAAATTTTATTTTTCATTTTGAATATGTTTTATTTATTTAAAACCATTATAAAAAATATTTTAAATGTAATTATTACTATTCATATTATAATGTTTAACAGCTAGTTAATAATTATTATTTTTAAATAATTACAACGAAAAGATATTTTATAGAAACTCATTGTTGTGTGTAACATACACCAAGTTGGTGTCATGTGTAACATACACCATGTTGGTGCCATATTAATTTAATTTATGACTTAGTTCAATACATTCCATTAATGAAAATTAATTTATTCATGAAATAAAAGGTCCATAAAAACTTATGGTGTTAGATTCTACCCCCTTAAAATGAATTTAGCCCTCAAAATTCATTATTTTGGTACACACAAATGAGGATACCTTTTCTTCATCATATCAACAAATTCCCACATATATTTCTACAACTGGTTATCTCTCCAAAAAACTTTTACCAGGTGAGTGGTGTTGTTTAATAGAACTTTCTCTGTATGATCCAGAATTTCAACTCGTTATTCCTTGTAAGAAAGATCTTGCTCTAGCGGTATGACCTATGAGTTTAGTAAATGTGATGGGTTAGTTATGTAATTATTTAGTAGGGATACATGGAACAAACAATGTACTTGAGATAGATTTAGATGAAGTTCCATGTAATAGGCTTCTATTCCAAAATGGTCAAGAATCTCAAAGGGACTGATATACCTAGGTCTTAGTTTCACTTTCCTCCTAAATCTCATAACCTTCTTCCAGGTAGAGATTCATAGAAACACATTTTTACCAACATCGAATTCTATATCATACTGACGGTTATCGACACAATGTTTCAACCAAATTTTAGTGGTTTTGATATACTGCTTAATGTTGTCAACTTTCTCTGACATCTCTTCAGCTATCTTAAGTCCCAATATATTTTTTCTCTAACTTCAACCCTACACGTTGAAGATATACATTTTTTCCCATATTGGGATTCATATAGAGCCATCTAAATGATAGAGTTAATGCTATTATTATAAAGAATATCAAATAGAAGAAGGTGTTGATCCCAACCACCTATGAAATCCAAAGAATAAGATCTCAAAATATTCTATAGGGATTGAATTGTTATTTCATAAATACCATCTATATGAGAATGATAAGTAGTAAAAATATTCAATTCCATATCAATTTTGAACTAAATTATTTTCCAGAACATTGAGGTTAACCTCAGATATTAATATGACATAATTGAATGTGGTATTCAATGTAACCTTAACACTTCCATAATGTGTATCCTAGAAAGATGATCTATAGATAAGTCTTCTATGACAATGATAAAGTGTACTAAATTATAAAGGTGATCGACCACCACCCATATAGAATTAAACCATTTAGAGGTTTTGGGTTGTCTAATGAAAAAATCCACAGTGATGTTCTCTAATTTCTATTACGGTATGGGTAATGGAAGCAACATTCCTATAGAATTTTGTCTTTCATCCTTAACTTTCTATTATACCAAGCTCCAATATACAAACTCTATGATATATCTATTCATTCAATACCGCCAAATTTTTTTTTCAAGTCCCTATACATCTTCATACTTCCCGAAGGAATAGAGAATGATGAACTATGAGCTTCCCATAACAGATCCTTCTTGAAATATAGTATGGAAGGAACACATATATGTTTTCTAAAACTTATCATTCCAACATGATAAAGTTTAAACATAAGAAAATTTCTAAACTTCTTTTACAGCTCTATATCATCCTTCCATGCCTCCTTAACCTTTACTTGGATAGAGGGTTGAACATTTATTTGAGAATGATATATTTTTACCCTTCCTTCAAAATTTCTAGGTATATCCTTTTCAAATCCAGAAATATTAGATCCTTTTTAGTCCTCATCATGGATAAGCTAGCATGATCCTTTCAACTCAAAGAATTGGCCACCTTGTTCGCTTTCCTAGGGTAGTAATGTATTGAGAAGTCATAATCTTTTATCAACTATAACTATATTCTCTAGGACATGTTCAACTCCTTATGTGTGAATATTTATTTCCGACTTTTATGATCAATATAAATATCAAACTTTTCTCCATAAAATTAATGCCTCTATATCTTTAATGAAAAAATTACCACTACAAACTACAGATCATGAGTTGAGTTATTTTTCTCATGAATCTTCAACTACCATAAAGCACAGGCTATAACCATTTTATTCTTCATCATAATACATCCCAACCACTTATTGGATGCATAACTATAGGTTAGAAACCATTCTCCACTATAGGGTAATGTAAGAACATGTGAACTGACCAACCATCTCCACATTTGCTTGAAATTTTCCTCACATTTATCTGTCCAAAGAAACCTGAAACCCTTCCAAGTTAACTTGGTCAAAGGATTAGATATTCTTGAAAAATTATCTACATACCGTTTATAATATCTAGCTAAATCATTAAATCTAAAGATCTTAGTCACTATGGTTGGTCTAGGTTATCATTCAATAACCTATGTCTTTGATAGATCTACTGCTATACCATCTCTTGATATTATGTGACACAAAAATGAAACCATTTGCATCCAAAATGAACACTTATATAAAATTTTCATATTGTTTCTTCTTCATTAGGGTCTTTAGTACAAATCTCAAGTAGTATTCATGATCTTCTTTACCCTTTTAATAGATAATAATATCATCTGTAAACACTACAAAAAACTATTCAACATGATCTCTAAATACTCTATTCATCAAATCCATGAAGATATAAAGGGAATTAGTAACACCAAAAGGAATCACTATATATTCATAGTGTATATAACTTGTACATATTTCCATCTTGGGTATATATTCTTTCTTGATCCTCAATTGATGACATTTATAAGGAAGGTCAACCTTGGAAAATTATTGAGCTGTGTATAGTAGATCAAAAAATTCATCGATATAGGGAAGATGATACCTTTTCATGATTGTGATGTTGTTAAACTTTTGATAATCAATGCATATTCAACTTGATACATATTTCTTTTTTCACAAAAAGAACAGGTGCTCACCAAGGAGACACATTTGGACAAATTAATCTCTTGTCAAGGTTCTCTTGTAGTTTTTTCTTCAATTCCTGCAACTCAATCAAGGAAATTCAACATGGAGTATTGAAATTGGTGTGTAAGCATGTATGATTTCTATTGAGAACATAACATTAAATTTATATGTAGGTCTAAGAAACTCTTCTAAAAAGACATCCAAATATTCCCAAACAAAATACATATCAACGATAATGATTTTCTCCCAAACCATTTGAGATAAACACCCCTTATGAATCAAAATTAAGACCTATAAATTTGATTTAATCTCCATAAGAAGTTCATAAATGTCTTCACATTGATGGATGATCATAGGTTGGTTTGAAATATCAAATATAGCTTCCCTTCCTTGACAATTGAAGTGGGATTTATGGAAAGAAATCCAATCAATGAATAATATGACATAAAATTCATCCAAAAGAACAATGATAATATTTGTAGTATCTATATTCCTACAAATGTCAACTGAAGAGGTATCATATACATGGGATGAAATAATTATAACATTTGTGGTTTCACTACTAATTCCACATCTAATAATTTTTTTTGGAATCATAAAACCCTTAACAAATTATTCAATATGAAAGTGTGGGAAGATCCAAAATCAAATAAGACATTGGCAGTTCTAGAGTGGATGGTAAGTGTACCCTTCACCCCGTCATAATCACACACCTTTTCAAGAATATCGATTGCATGTGATTTCTTCTTGTCCCTTAGCTTAAGAGGTTTTTGATGTCAATCATCATCACCATCCCTTGGGTTTGGGAACTAGCTAATATAATTCCCATTCTCATAACACTTGTAGAACTAAAGTGGGGGAGGTTTATTCTATGCACCCTTTACTCTATTTACACAATTAGATAACTTCTTACTATTACATTGGAAGTCAAATTATTGATGGAATTATATTCCACACATAAAAAATTTATTATAACCCTTAAGATACTTTCATCCTTGCTTCTCCCCACACTTAGAGTATAAAGGAAAGCTCATATTCTTCCCTTAATGGTTTTTATATTTCTATTTAAACTTCATCTTACTTTTCTTTTCATAACCATGATATTGGGACACAACTCCAACCTCAATTTAAACCTTTATTACACAATGAACAATCTATTCATATTTACTAATGTATCTTATGGAAAACACATTTATGATACTAGGATTTAAGCTACCGAATAACATATCAACTTTACTTTCGGGTTGGATGATAATTCCAAAAGTTTACTTTTCAAGCCTTATAAAATTAGTCTCATAGGTACCAATAGAATCATAATCTTATTGGCTCAACTTGAGGATCTATTTCTCCATATTTTTATGAATAATACAAGGATAGTACTTATTAAATTTTATTTCCTGAACTCCTCATAATCCATTGAATCAATTTCATATTTCTTCCTAAAATTATTAATTAGTGTCTGCCACTAGTTCACTTCTCCTTCAAATCAATAAACAACTAGAATAGATTTATCATGGATAGAACACTGGAGAACAGTGAAAATCTGTTCATTAGTACTGATCCATTGTTCAATAATAGTTGGATTATAATACCCTCTAAAAGAAGGTGGATGTCTCCTCATGAAAGACTCAACAGAACATTGTTCCCTTCTTTTCTCATTCGGGATTCCACCATGATTCATAGCATGAGAAAGATGTGTGAGCATATAAAAAATATTTTTCATTTGATCTCCCATATCATTCTATTTCTTATAAGGATAATCATTGAATTTTACATCACAATCACCATTAACACAGATCCTTTGAGTTCCAACCATTGAATAAAACTAAAATGCATAGAGTAAGAATTAGTTATCATAGTGGGGAACCACATAATCATGAAAAACCACTTATAGGATTTCTAAATTACAAAACCCACTTTAATCTATGCGAACTTAGGTTTATCATTGTTTATTCATTGCCAACATATATATAAATCCATCATTATGGTTTATGAAGAGTTTTTGAATTCTCAAAGAATATCCCAGGAGTGTCAAACTAAGTGTGAAGCACGACCCATTGTCTTGTACTAGGTTACAAAGAGTAATGACCAACAAATATTTTTGGAGCTATTAATCCTAGGTAGATATGTTCCAGAGTCACATCCTCTTGTAGTATCCAAACATGTATGTATTTCAAGGAAACCACTCACTCTATCCTTTACAAAAATTCTAGAACATTTTCTTATACATTTCATTATCCTTAGAGTTGTCCTTAGGGTTATAGATAAGGTTTACTCATTACAGTTTCCAACGGTTTACTAATATTGTTCTCTGATACAAACTATACAAACCCTCAATTTTTATATATTAATGTTGCATTTATTTTTCAGAATTCTTAAAACATAATAATAATAGATTCCCAAAGACTGTATTAGTCTAGTGCCTTTGGAATCATGGAAACATAAACATTGGTACATAAGTGAGATAAATAATCTTCCACTAGTTTTTTCTTAACTATCACCATTCTTATACATGTAAAACATAATAGATATCTTCCTAACCTGGGACGGAAACATAAAAAGGGGTGAGTTCAGAAGCTTGGTAATGGTAAACAAGAGAGATATGTCAACATAATCAAGAGAATAAGTGTATGTGAACATGATCATAAAAATATAAGATCATACCCTTCATATCAAAGATCATGTGCATGAATAATGGAATAAATATTGTAAGTTTATAAGACAATAATGACAAGGAAATAAAGAACATAATACATGAAAGAATAACATATGAATAAGACATAGAATTATGGAAGATACATAATCATGTAAAAATGATTTACATAATTGTCAAGTCATCCCAGCAGAGTATATATTAGTATTATGGGTTCAATACCCATACCATATTGGTAGTCATGGTTCAGTCCCATGTCCATATTATTAGTATTTATTCACTCCCCATACCATCTTGGTAGCCATGGTTCACTGCCATGTCCATATAAGTAGTCAGGGTTCACTCTCATGACCATCTTAGTCTATCTCATGAGATATAAATCTTCAACTAATGCATTTTAGGGTGATAAAGGTCCCACCTATCTCATAATGAAATCATACATACATGTTCCACAAGATCATAAACATTCATATCATATTCCATGAAATGAAATGGGTATCATAACCATGTAATCATATCATAACTTCTGAAAAAAGATACGGGTTTTATAATAATTTTACGAAAATAAAAAATCATTAAAAGAAATGGGATTCATAGACATATAAACCATAAAAGTGAAATGTATTTAATAAAATAGAACGTATGAAATTGAAATTTATTTCATAAACATATAACCTATGAAATAAAAATTAGTGTCATAAGAACCATTCAATCAAAACGTAAGCAATTCAAGAAAAAATATGAATGGAACCTTTGGATAATTTACAAGAAGGTAATGGTAAAAATAAAAGGTTGTTATCTTATATAGAAAATAATTTTTAAATATATTTTAAAAATATTTCTTGAACAAGATATATTTCCATTTTAAAACACACTTTTTAAAAAATATTTTTGTAAAACCCTTTTCCTTTTAAAATTGTTTTGAAAATTATTAAGAAAGCTTTGAAAACCATAAAACATTTTAGAAATAATTTTTTTAAAAATTAACTTAAAATAAATATTTTTTTTATTTTTTGAAAACATGGTTTTTGAAATAGAACAAATTTATGACTAAAAAGAGTAATAAGGATAAGTTTTCATAAAACAATTTCTTAAATATATTAAGAACCAAAGAGTGAAAAAATGTTACTAAAACATGAATATATCATGACTAACCAGAGGTTAAGAAAAATAATGAGTGTTTTTGTCATATGGATCATAAGATTTCATCAATGAATGCATAATCATAAAAAATCCCGATAAATGAGGAGATAGTCTTAATAAACTATTACCACATGGTAACTTGGGAGCATACTATCAATGTTAGAAAATGGAATTAAATGAAGCTTAAAATATCATTAAAATAAGGATATTCATGATATAACATGTCAAATTTAATTACATACACATTGAAAAAAATGTAGGTTCATTACAAAATATGTGTTTCAAAGAACGAAAATTGAGACAAAACCATATTACCAATTTAGTATCTTTTTCAATATAAAACCAATGAAATAAATATAAAAATACCCATAAATTTAAGAATAATAATCATGGGATACATTCATGGGTAGTATATATAACATACATAATAAATGAGTGGTGTCTAAGGGATATTTCTCACAGAAATAAAAAGTGAGATGAAATTTCCATTACCTAATGTATTAAATATCGATGTACTCATAAAAAATTCCAATATAATAAATTCATGTATATTATAAATCTTTTACAGAAATATATTCTTATATTTTATAACATATGTTACATTATTATGACTTTATATTACCCTCTTATTAACAAGTCCATGTTTTGGGTAATATCCTCTTTGTTCTTCGCATGTCTTAATTGGTTATCATTGGTCCCTATACGTATATCATGATTTTTAGAATGTATAACATAATATAAATATAATTTATACTCAGTATATGTGTTTTATAATAATCTATATAATATATAATTATGAAATGGAATACACCTTCCATGGAGACGGTAGGCCGTACGTTCATGAACACAGTTTTAGTTTTGTTATCATATTGAAAGAAAGTAAGTAAATTAAATATATGTATATATATCATTATCCCAGTATAATTATTATGTCATATATTTTTATATATATCATATAATTTCAATAAACGCATCCTTAATACATTCAATGTAGAGTGTGAATGAATAACATCACTTTGAAGAGGTGGTAGTCTACACGTCCACTAACGATGTTTTCTTATTTACACAAGATGTAAATTATAAAGGCATGTGTTATAAAAAAATTAAATAAACATAAAGAAATATTAAATTTTATATATATCATATATAGACACCAATTACGTCATAATTACCAACCATGGAAGTTGTTAAAGGTAAAACGAACAACATCATTTTATGAGGTGATAGTTTGCTGTACACAAGAATGGTATGTTCGTTACCAATTAGATGGAAGTGTGTGTAAGTGTATTTAGAAACATTAATATAAAAACATAAAATTATATTTAGGTTACTTTTGTTATTATATAATCATTTAATAAGGATATTTGAAGTTGTGGAGGAAAAAAAATAAAAGGAGATTGAGGAACGATGTTACCTCTTCTTCAGGTAACTCCTTTTGGTTTGCACCAATGGGATTCCTTGGATAGATTTTAGAAAAAAAGGAGTATTCAAGGAGTAAGGGAGGTATTTTTAGAAGTGAATTGGGTTGATAATTTCGGAAATTAAGTGTTTTTTAGTGGTGTGAATAAGGGGGGGAGTCAGTGGCCTTTTATAGGGAAGGGAGGGGACACACTTGGATTTTTTGAAAACAAGTTAGGTGTACCCACGTTTTTACGTAAGAAGAGTCATAGAAAACAACTAAAACTAAATAATGGAAGGTTTAAGGACAAAATATATCAATAAAATGGATGTTTGACAAGTTTATAGGTCATTTAATCCCTTAAGTTTATGTTTTATTCATTTATTAAGCTTAATTTCACATTAATCGTTGTAATTAATTTAAATTAAATTCAATAATATTTTTGGTAAAAAAATAAGTTGAAATTATTATAAATTATAAATTATAAATTATTATTATTCCAAATATGCAATACATTTTTCCAAAATTTAGATTATGTAAGTGGTAGAAATTAATTTAAAATTAATCCCATAGATAAGATGATAAAGTTGATCAAAAGTTTACTAAGTTTTTATATCCAATTTCAATTGGAAATTGTTTCCAATTACCTAAATTGTATTAATTTATATATATTTTATCTAATTATAATTTAAATCCAAATTAAAATATAATTTTACTATATAAATAAATTAGATCAAAAATCATTTTTGAATTAAAATTCTGTATTTTTTCACTATTTACAATAAATTAAGTTTCTTATAAAAATCCCAATAAATCACCCTAAGATAAATTTGAAATTATAATTTAAAAAATAAAGCTTATTTTATCAAATTAAATTTATAAGTGGGCCTAAAATTAATTTCATTATTTTTCATTGAAGGAAATGACAATCAGTTTATTTGAGAAAATAATATTTTTAAACATATAAATACTTTACCAAAAATTATTATTTTTATTATAAATTTGTTTTATTTATTTAAAACCATAATAAAAATTATTTGAAAATTATTTATTAATATTGATATTACTATGTTTAATGTCTAGGTTATAATTGTCTCGTTTAAATAATTATAAGAAACAAAAGATGTTTCAAAGAAACTCATTATTGCATGTAACGTAGGCCAAGTTAGTTCCATATAAAGGAATTTTTTAATTATTTCCATGAAAAACATAAATTATAATTGATTTATTCAAGAATGAAGGTCCATAAAAACTTGGTGTGTTACATTTTTTGGTTTTTTGGTTTATTTGATATTTATATGGTTTTTCTTACCCAAAGAAACTCAACGTCAAAACTTCTTTGAAAATGATGAAAAATGTTGATATTGAAATTGTACTATACATATATTTATTTTTTATAACTACACCACACTAGTATGGAAATAGAGTATGTTCAAACCCAAAAAATAGAGGGTGAGCTATTTATGGGCGTATTTATCTCTAACTAATGAATGTAGTAGAGGGGTTTTGATATACAAGGAATAAGTGTGTAGAATTTAAAGTGTAATGTTATCAATGTTGAAAGACATAATTAGTGAGTTAGAAAATTATTTATTCGGCTAGTTTAATGATTCTAGGGAAACAAAGTCTACTGTAGCATGAAACGTTTTCCCCATTCTAAAAAAATGTATTGTTGGACGAAGTGGATACTCAAGAGGGGTGAATTGAGTTCCAATTAATTTTTTTTGTTAAAAACATTATGGTTAAGAAAACTTCCAATTTTAACAATGGACCAATTAATTAAGGTAGTAGAAATGTAAATGTTAAATTGTTCAACAGGTTTCTAAAAGGGTGATTAATCCTTAAATGAATTCGTGTAGAAAACCAATTCAACTTTTTAAACAAGTTTATTGAATTAAAAAAATACACACACTAACCAAAAATAACTATTAAAGTTTTAGAAAAAATAGATTTAGGTTTTAGAAAATATAAGAAGCGGATAAAATCAAAACAGAGTATATGAATATTTTCACAACAATGTAAACAAGAGGTTCAGTCTCAAGCTGAGACCTAATCCTCTCTACTTGGTGATCACCTGCCACCAAGCACTTTATATTAAAACTTGATACACATCCTGTATCAGGATTTACAACAGTTATCACAAACTATCTAGGGAACACACCCTCTACCACAATTCTCCCTAGGAAAGACAAACAAAACAGACCACACATGGTCTCTTCCATAGTTATACAAGGGAAACATAGGTAATGGGAAGTTTGATGCGAGGATAATTATTATCCTCCAGTTCAAGCACATGATACAGTGTGTGATATAAACAACACATACACATCTCAAAGATATAAAATAAAAAATCACAATAGAGAAGTTATGATGAGAAAGAGTTTAAAAGGATCTATGTGTTTTCAGTTAAGTTCTTGACTCCTTGGAATGAGAAATGCTGAAGTTCGATTCAGTCTCTGGAAATTGTTTCCAAAACAGAGTGTTGAAACTCCAGATTCAATATTTCAATGTTCTGCTTCTAAGGTTGATCAAGAGTTGATGAAGCCCAGAAGGCAGGAATGAGTATTTCCCAGAATGATCTTCATGATGCTTGTGGGTTCAGGATCTTAGTACTGGATGGTTTGAATTTTTGATCTGGAAAGTAAGCTCTATCACACTTCTCATGCAACACTTTCTTAGTGTTCGCGTATATGTTACACTTATTGTTTTTTATCCTCGATTTTCTTCTGATTTCATGGTCTTACCTTTTTATATTTGAGGTCCGATAATGGGAATGAGTATATCACGTGCATGATTTCTTGTACCTCCTACTGTCCACAATATTGTCTCCCGAAATGTTAACAATCAACATTAATTAATGTCAGAGCATTTATTTTATCAAATATGATTGTTAGAAAAGTGTTAAGAAATTGACAAAGTATGGAATAATAAGCGTCTGAAGACTGGTAATGGTAGCCTTCATATAGTTAGGCTTCAACAGTAGGTGCACATCGACAATATCCAACTGTAACCTTTAACAGTATGCTCACACCAGTAACCATGTAATGAAGACCTTGTCGCGGTAAACCTGTAACGGTGACCTTATAACGGTAAACTTTTAGTGGTGAACATATAATGGTAACCTTTTATTGGTGACCATTTAGTTCTGACCTTGTAGTGGTAACCTTGTAGCTGTAACCTTGTAACATTAAGCTTGTTGCACTAACCTTGTAGCGGTAACCTTGTAGCTGTAACCCTGTAATGGTAAGCTTGTAACTATAACCGTGTAATGGTGACCTCTGTACATAGATAAATTCTGCACTATAAGATTAACTAATCAAGCAGTGAGATTTAAAGTATATTAATATTACTCTATATGAACATGAAACTTTGATGAAACATAATTAGAAAACAATGAAGACATGGTTCTCTCTTAAATGAAAACAAGATTTGGGATTATCAAAATAGGATTTGGGATTATCAAAATATTATTTGAGATTATCAAAATATTATTTGGGATTATCAAAATATGATTTGGGATTATCAAAATATGACTTGGGATTATCAAAATATGATTTGGGATTATCAAAATATGATTTGGGATTATCAAAATAGGTGAATTCAAACAATCTACCCCTTTTTGATAATCACAAATTATGGTATTGTTAAGAGTTTTGATTTAAGGTAAAACACATCTGTTAATGTCATTGAATTGAAATGACTTCTCCCCTTTTTCTCTCCTTTAATATGTTTTCCCCCTTTGTGATTAAAAAAAGCATACAGAACAAAAAAATAGTGAAAAGAGATAATCTTTATTAATAAAATAGGAGTACATTATACAAAAATTGATACACCAATACCTATCAACTAAAACAGTCCACACTCAATCCACATCAGATATGCCCATAAGATCTTTGTCCTTGGAGGCTGAGGATGCAGGTGCTGAAGGTGGAGGGATAGGACAAGGGATAGAAGTTAGCAAGGAAGGAGGAGCTGCAATAGAATCATCAGTAGACCTGTAGTGAGTAGATCTCTAAGGAATCAAGGGGGTCAAGCTTCTGATGGCCTGGATAAGAGTCATTAAAGGAGAAACACTGGTGGAACCTGAAGTAGCTGAAGAAGCAGGAATAACAGGAGGGACTATGATTGGAGTGTGGTCCATATGGAGGAAAGACAAGAGAAGATTCCTGAAGTCCATAATGATAATGCCACCTCTCTCCATAGTAGAAATAAAATCATCCTTATTCTCTAGGAATTTTTCCAAAGAAAGAGTCAGTTCTCTGAGTCTGATAACCTGATCTTTAAAGGAATGGGTGGCAGGTGGGATCCTTAAGTTTTCCAACAACAACTTGAAGTGACCATACATATGATGTTTTTTGTACACCCATTTGTAGTAGAAATCAACTTGATCCTTGATGGCATTCTGAACCTGAGTAGCTTCCCTTAAATAGTTTCACACAAGATTATGAATTTCCATGGTGATGGAAATGACCTGAGAATATGAGGAACTTCCACCAGAGAAATTTTCCACTTATTCTCTAACAATGGTCCTGAAATCTTCAATGTCAATTAGAGGAGAAGATGAAGTGGAATCAGATGCAGCTAGAGGAGCCAAAGAGATGGCTACTGTCTCCTTGAAAGATTTTGTCAGCCAACTGATCAGTCTTTCGACATCATCATCTTGCCCTTTCACATGTGTTTAAATATATTTCTTGAAATCCTCAAACACTGTGACCATTTTATGAACTATAATTTTGAAATATGCAAGGTCTCTATCCACTTGGGTCTTGGAATCTATATAAGAATCTAATTTTGCAATAGACAGTTTCATATAAACCATATAATCTGCCAACTCACTAATTTAGCTCTGGTATTTCCTTACTTCCTGGAGAAGAGTAGATTGTATACTGGAGATCATTTTGGCTAACTCAGATGCTAGATGCTCATGAGATAGAGAAACAGACTTTTCACTTCTGAAGACCTATCCCCAGACGCTTTTTATAGGTCTGGTTTTAGGTATTCAAGATCTATTTTTTCTGACATAGTCTTGAGGGAAAGAGGTTTTTGAAGTGACAAAAGTGAGGTTTGGCACTGAAGGTCTTCTGTTAGGCCTCTCATATTCGGAGTCATCATAGTCTAGGCCCAATACCATAAATCTGGGGTCCTCAATCCATCCTTCAATTTCATTCAAAATAGCAATTGAGCCTATAACAGTAGGTTCATCCCCCTCAATCTAATCAATCACCTGACCAGTCACATTCATTTCCTCCAGAACTCCTTGATAAACTGCAAAATCAGGAAGGTTAACTTCCACTTCCACCTCAAAATCTTCAACTACATCCAAGACAGGTCCATCCTTAACTAAATCAACATCTTATTCTTCTACTCAACTTTCTACCCTTTCTGTTTGTACTATTAGAGGACTAAGACTTAGAAATTCTTCTTCATTTTCCACAAAAGCCATCTCAAGGTCAGCATGACTTGATTTAGAGTCCTCATCCTCATCTTAGGTATCTCTAACTTCTCTTAAAACAATTTCATCCCCTTCTTCTTCAATGGTTTCCTTATCACTGTCCCTTAGGAAAGTTTCCCTTATAGGAAATCTCTTTGTTGGGATAGGCTCACCAAAGGATACAGTAGTCATAAGAGGATTGGAGGGAAGTTCAGAGTCACTCCTGTCATCTATATGATATTCCTCTATTTCTTTCACAATAGCAACTTCTTCTTCTTTATCTGAGTAGGTAGGCTTGGCTTCATCAGGCTTAAGACCAGGGTCTCTCTTATTCTTAGGCCTAGTAGGATGAGTCACAGGATTAAACTCTTCATACACCTTAGCCTCATTATTCACCCATCTCATCAGGCATGGATTCCAATTAATCTTCATCAGCTTGCAGATTACTTTGTTAATGCAATTGTTATCTTTTACAACAACAATTTATTCCTTATATTCAACAACTCCTTTCACTTTCAACATAAGAGATATCATCTTGGCATGGAATAGAGAATTGGATTTGGAACTAGGCATGGTCATGTATTCATGTTGAATCATTAATAGCATATACAGGTTAATTTTATGTCCATGCTTCAGCAAATATAGAATGAATATGTACTGATACTTCAAAATAGAGAAGTCCCCATTCCTGGGACATATCACATGCTGAACAAATTTGAAAAGCAGCTTATCCTCTCCTGCCATATCAATAGTAATGACTTTCCTAGGAACTCCAATTATTATCAATTCAGCTAAAGCTTCTTCATAGAAAAAGAACTCAATAGTGGGAGGCACCAATTTTGAGTAATAGTCATAAATTACTTTATGAGGAATCCTTAAACAATCAACCCACTTAGCAGAGGATAAACTTATATTTTCTCCATTTACTTTGGAAGCCATACAGTGCTCATTCTCAGATTGTCCAAACTTCAGATACTCATATAATTCTTTCACCAAATTCGGGTAATAGGGTCCATTATTGTTTGAAAAACATTCAACCCAACCTTGAGCTTCCAGTGCCTTAAGCACTAAAGATCGACTAGAATGAAGCCACTCTGAACTTAATCCTTTCTCAGATACTACCTCCCTCATGGATAAATGCGGGTTCATTACCTTTTCTACTTTCTAGATTCTACTACTCGATTCATCTCTAGGTCTCTTAGTATCAGGCACGTCTCCTTCATCACTAACCAGCGGCCTCTTCAATCTAGCCTTAAAATCCAGAGCGGTTCGTGGTTTCCGCGACGGTTTATGTTATGAGATATTAGAGGAAGAGATTTGGAGGATGGTTTGATGTGGATCGAAATATGATCTATGTTCTATTTTTATCATTTGGGGATCGAAAAATAAAATAGATAAAATAAATAAATAATGGCAGAAAAACGTTTCAGATTCCGGTTGAGAGCACATAAAATGCAAAGTCCCGGACTTCGAATGTCTATCGGTAAGGAGGTATGTGTAAGGTCTAATGGTGTGGTCCTCACAGTGAGGTCCTAACAATGAGGTTCTAACAGTGAGGTCCTAATGGCAAGGTTCTAATAGTGAGGTCCTAACGGAGAGGTTCTAACAATGAGGTCTTAACGGTGAGGTTCTAACAGTGAGGTCCTAACGGCGAGGTTCTAACAGTGAGGTCCTAATGGTTAGGTTCTAATAGTTAATAGTTTATCATACCAAACTCTTGTCTGATGTAATTTAACCTCTCATAATTCAAAGGCTTTGTGAATATATCATCCAATTGGTGTTTAGTACCAATGAATTCAAGAGTGATATCACCTTTTTGAAAATGATCTCTCAAGAAGTGATGTCTTACATCAATATGCATTGTTCTAGCATAAGATACTGGATTCTTAGAGATGTTAATAGCACTTGTGTTGTCACAGTTTATAGATACATGTTTGAATTGATATCCATAGTCTAGTAAAGTGTGTTTCATCAACATAATTTTCACACAACAACTACCAGCATCTATATATTCATCATCTACAGTAGATAATGAAACAAAATTCTATTTCTTACTACACCATGATACTAGTGACTTGCCTAAAATGTGACATGTTTCAGAGGTGCTCTTTTTGTCAAACTTTCAACCAGAAAATTCAGCATCTGAATAACTTATTAAATCAAAAGGCCGTCCTCTTGGATAAAATAGTTCTAAATTTATAGTATACTTGAAATATTTAAAAATCCATTTAACAAAATTTAAATGAGACTCTATGGGATTTTCTTGAAATTGAGCACACATGCATACACTGAACATAATATCAGGTCTACTAGTAGTAAGATAAAGTAGACTCCCAATCATACCTCTATAATTGGTTTGATCCACTAGTTCTCCAGTTTCATCAATATCCAATTTTTAAGTGGAACTCACAGTTGTATCACTTTCTTTACTACTATCCAAACCAAAATGTTTTAAAATATCTTTAATATATTTATTTTGATTTAAAATAATACCATTTTTTTGAAAAATTTGAAATACAAGGAAAAATTTTAGTTCCCCCATTAAACTCATTTTAAATTCATTTTTCATCATTAACAAAAAATCAGTACATAAAGAATGTTTAGAAGATCCAAAAATTATATCATTTACAAAAATTTGTACTATTAAAACATCTTTGGAAATCCGTTTAATAAAGAGAGTAGGATCTGGTATCCCTTTTGTAAAAATTTTTGAAATAAGAAAATAATGGAGTCTGTCATACCAAGCTCTTGGAGATTTCTTTAGACCATATAAGGCTTTAGATAGTTTAAAAACATGATTTGGAAAAAGGGGATTTCTAAATCCTAGTGGTTATTCAATAAATACATCTTCAATTATATATCCATTTAGAAATTCACTTTTGACATCCATTTGATAAAGTTTTAAATTTAGATGAGCTACATAAGCAAGCAGCATCCCAATAGCTTCTAGTCTAGCTACAAGAGAGAAGGTTTACTCATAGTTTATTCCTTCCTCTTGACTGTAACCTTGTGCAACTAAACTAGATTTGTTTCTAACTATATTTCCATACTTATTAACTTTGTTCCTAAACACCAATTTAGTGCCTATAGTTAAGGTGTCCTTAGGTCTTTCTACTAGTTCCCAAACTTTGGTTCTTTCAAACTGATTCAATTCTTCTTGCATAGCCATCACCCATAATTCATCATTGATTGCATCATTGATATTTTTAGGTTCAATCTATGAAAGAAAAGCTTTATGTTCAACCTAGTTTCTCAGAGAAGCTCTAGTTTGTGTCCCTCGATTTAAATCACCTACTACAACATCTAATGGATGATTCCTTAGAGTTTGAATACCTATAGAAAGAGTTGAACTAGACTCCTCATGGTTGTCTATTGGTTCAAACTCAATAGGTAAAGATTCTAGTAGATTCTCAGAACTAATTACTCTTATAGTAGGTTCATTATCATTAAGATCCAGAATTGACATATCTTCCTTAAGATATTCAAGAGAGGTTTTGGGTTCATGTGGATTAGTCTCATCAAACATTACATGAACTGACTCTTCCACACATTTGGTTTCCTTATTTAATACTCTATAGGCTTTACTCGTGATTGAGTAAACTATGAAAATTTATTCATCACTTTTGGAAGAAAATTTTTCAAGATTATCATTAGTGTTAAGGATAAAGACTTTGCAACCAAAAACTGTAAAGTAATTAACCTTAGGATTACTATTATTCCAAATATCATAAGGGGACTTCTTAAGAATCGGTCTAATCAAGACTCTGTCAATAATGTAACAAGATATCTTAATAGATTCAACCCAAAAGTAAATTGGAAAATCATATTCATTGAGAATTGTACTAGAAATCTCTTGAAGAGTCCTATTTCTTCTTTCCACGACTCCATTCTGTTGAGGTGTTATAGGAGCAGAGAAGTTGCGACTATAAACATTGTGTGAGCAATAATATTCAAACTATTGATTTTCAAACTCACGACCATGATCACTTCTCAAGGTCTTGATCATAAGTCCACTAATATTTTCTATAGACTTGGAATATTTGATAAAATAAGAACAAGCTTCACTTTTGTAAGCCAGAAAGTATACCCTAGTGTACCTAGAAAAATCATCTACACGAACATAAACATAGTTCTTCCAATTTAAACTTGAAACTCTTGATGGTCCAAAAAAATACATGGGAACCAAATGAAGCGGTTGATAAGTATAAACATTTTTCTTTGGTTTGAAAGAAACTTTGTGTTGTTTTCCCTTTTGACAAGGATTACACACTTTTTCAAGTTGAAATTTCAATTTAGGTAAGTCTATAACTAAAACTTTCTTATCCAGTATGCTATGTGAGTTCACATTACAGTGTCCTAATCTTCTGTGTCACAACCAGGATTCCTTATGAAACACATTTAAAAAAGAAACATTTTTCTTAGATAAAGGATCCATATCAACATCATATACATTCTCATTTCTGAGAGCAGTAAATATTAAATAATTTTTAGAATTAAAAAAATTACATGCATAATTTTCAAACATGACATTAAAAACATCATCACACAACTGATAAATACTTAGAAGATTGTATTTTAACAAATCAACAAAAAATACTTTTGAAATTCATACAGTATTAGGGTTACCAATCTGGCCTAAGCCGATGATTTTCCATTTAGAATTATCACCGAATGTGACATTTGCACCATTAACTTTAATCAGACTTCTGAAACATGAATAGTCTCCGGTCATATGTCTTGAACATCTACTGTACAAGTAACACAGAGCTCTACAAGAACTCTTTAGACAATTTTCCTGAAAAACAGATTAGACATGGGGTAACTTTGGTACCCAGATTTCTTAGGTCCAGAGTGGTTTTCATGTAATACTTTAGGAACCCATACTTATCTCACAGATTTCCTATAATCAACAGATATATTTTGAGACATAAACACTCAGTTTGGACATTTAGAGAAATGTTTTTCAAGAAATGGTCCAGAACATGAACTAGCTATGAATTATCAAGATTTTGGAAGAAATTTGGTTTTAATAAACCTTCTCTATCCTGGCTGATATCCGAGACCATTTTTATTTTTCTGGGCAATCTATTTTCCTAGAAGCTGATTCAATGTATTTCTACCAACAGTAAATTTTTCTTGATCTCTCCTTAATTATCCATTAGATAATTTGAGTGCAATATTTTCTTTTAATAGGTGAGCACATTTTTATTTCTCAATATCCAGATCAGATTTGTAATTATTATTTAAAGCATGTTGTCTTTTAAATAATTTATATTTATCTTTGAGTTCATTAGAAGTATCCTCAATCATTCCACAGTATTCAAATAGTTCATCCTTAGTCAAATTTTCATCATTGTTTGATTCACCTTCATTCCCAGAATAATAATACTTAGGTATAGGGGAATTAGGTGTTAACTTAGATGTTTCTGTCATGAAACAAAAGTTGGCATGATTGTTCCATTCAATACCAGAAGAATCAGATCCACTAGAACTATCTTCTGAAGCACTCCAGGTATCTTTCATAGCCTTTTTATAAGTTTTTCCCTTATCTTCATATTTTTTCATAAATTTAATCTTTGGGCAGTCTTCCTTCACATGAACTTTTCATTTTCACTCATAACAGATTATTCTATTTGAGTTTTCATACCATTTTATGTCTTTCTTCCATTGTTCTTTACTATCATACTTTCCCTTGTAGTTTGATTTCATAAAGAATCTCTTCTTTCGGTTGAAATTTTTGAATATTCTAGCAAGACGAGCCATCTCCTCATCACTGTCCGAGTCTTCACTTGTGGAAGTATCTAAATGATCTTGAAATGTTTCTTTATCCTTGTTCTTTGATGTAGTAGTCTTAAAAGCTACAGATTTTTTCCTTGGTTCTTCATCTACTTCTTGATTTATCTTAAGTTCTTCTTCATACATCCCAATATTTACAATTAGTTCCTTCACTATAAGTTTTACTATGTCACAGAATTCTCGGATAGAAACAAAAGTCCCTCTCCATCTGTCTGGTAGGCATCGAAGTAGTCTCATAATTTGGTCCTTGTTGTCCACTGGTTTCCCAAGAATACTCATAGTATTCACTATCACATTGATCCTAAGATACATGTTAGAAATGAGTTCATCATGCTTTATTTTAAAGTTATCATGTTTAATAGTGTAAGTATTTAATTTCATTTCTTTAACATTGGTTGTTCCTTCATTAAAAATAGCTAAAGTATCCCAAATTTCATATGTAGTTATACAAGAAGATATTCTACTAAATTCTTCATCACCTAGAGAACAATACAAAGAATTCATTGCTTTACAATTGTTGTTATATGTGTCTTTAGTCAACTGAGACCATGTGTCTCTAGAAGTAGCAGGTAATGTTTGTTGTTCTTTAATTGTGTCCCAGATTTTAGGTCCCATTCTCTCTAAATACATTTTTATTTTTAATTTCCACTGATCATAGTTATTACCATTAAAGAAAGGTGGCATGTTAGTAGCAACACCCTCAACTCTATTTTCCATAATTACTTAGAAAATTAAAGAACTGAAAATTTAGATATGACAGAAATTTCAAGATCTTTATGATATAACTAAAATCACAGTTAAATAATTTGAAAATTTTGAAAATAAATAAATCCTCTAATATCAAATGTTGGTCAGAGTGGATACTCAAGAGGGGGGTGAATTGATTTCCAATTAAAAATTCTGTTAAAAAATTTATGGTAAAGAAAACCCCCAATTTTAAAAATGACCTAGTTAATTAAGGCAGTAGAAATAAAAATGTTCAGTTGGTCAAAAGGTTTCTCAAAGGGTGCTTAATCCTCAGATGAATCCGTGTAGAACACCCATTCAACTTTTGAAACAAGTTTATTGAATTAAACAAATACACACACTAACCAAAAATAACTATCAAAGTGTAAGAAGAAATAGTTTTATGTTTTAGAAAATATATTCAGTGAATAAAATCAAAACAGAGTATATAAAGATTTGCACAATAATGTAAACAAGAGGTTCAGTCTCAAGCTGAGACCTAATCCTCTCCACTTAGTGATCACCTGCCACCAAGAATTATATATTAAAACTTGATACACAACCTGTATAGGGCTTTAATAGTTATCACAAACTATCCAGGGAACACACCCACTACCACAATTCTTCGTGGGAAAGACAAACAAAATAGACCACAGACGGTATCTTCCACATTTATATGTGGGAAACAGAGATAATGGGAAGATTGATGTGAGGATAATTAATATCCTCCAGTTCCAGCATTGGAGACAATGTGTGATATAAACAGACACACACACTTCTCAAAGATATAAAATAAAGAAACACAATAGAGAAGTTATGATGATAAAGAGTTTAGAAGGATCTATGTGTTTGCAGTAAAGCTCTTGACTCCTTGGAATGAGAAATGTTGAAGTTCAAGTCAATATCTAGAAATTGTTTCCAAAATAGAGTGTTGCAACTCCAGATTCAAGCTTTCAGTGTTCTGCTTCTGATGTTGATCAAGAGTTGATGAAGCCCAGAAGGCAAGAATGAGTTTATCCTAGAATGATCTTCATGATGCTTGTGGGTTCAGGATCTTAGTGCTGTATGGTTCAACTTTTTTATCTGGAAAGTAATCTCTATCACACTTCTCATTCAACCCTTTCTTCATGTTCACGTATATTTTACACTTGTTGTTTCTTATCCTAGATTTTCTTCTTATTTCGTGGTCTTCCCGTTTTATATTTGAGTTATGATAATGGGAATGAGTAGATCATGTGCCTGCTTTTTCGTAACTCGTATTGTCCATGGTATTGTCTCCTGGAATGTTTACAATCAGCATTAATTAATTTCAAAGCATTTATTTTATCAAATATGACCATTAGAAAAGTATTGATAAATTGAAAAAGTATGGAATAATAAGCGTCGATAGACTGGTAACGGTAGCCTTCATATTGGTAGGCTTCAACAGTAGGTGCACATCGACAATCTACAACTATAACCTTTAATAGTATGCTCACACCAGTAACCATGTAATGGTGACCTTGTTACGGTAAACCTATTACGGTGGCCTTGTAGCGGTAACCTTGTAGTGGTGACCATATAACTGTATAATTTTATCGGTGAACATGTAGTTGTGACCTTTTAGTGGTAACCTTGTAGCTGTAACCTTGTAATGGTAAGCTTGTAGTAGTAACCTTGTAGCGGTAACCTTGTAGCTATAACCTTGTAACGGTAATCTTGTAACTGTAACTGTGTAATGGTGACCTCTTTACTTAGATGAATTCTACACTGTAATCTTAACCAATCAAGCAGTGAGATTGAAAGTATATGAATATTACTCTATAAGAACATGAAATGTTAATGAAACATAATTAGCAAAGAATAAAGACATGGTTGTCTTCTAAATGAAAAAAGGATTTGGGATTATCAAAATAGGATTTGGGAATATCAAAATATGATTTGGGATTATCAAAATATGGTTTGGGATTATCAAAATATGATTTTGTATTATCAAAATATGATTCAATATTATCAAAATATGATTTGGGATTATCAAAATATGATTTGGGATTATCAAAATATGATTTGGGATTATCAAAATAGGTGAGTTCTGACATGTATGATGCAGTGAGCTGAACCAACATTAAAATACATAAAAACTCTATTTAGAGATGCAACTTGAAAATTAAATATACCCTCTTATTTTATATGATATAACTTTAACTAATAAAAAAAGTAATGAAATTTTATCAGGTCATAATCTTGGTTATATTGTGGTATACTTTGATCGATTTGATTAAATTCATCATACTATAAGACAATAAATAATGATGATGATAAAACAATACTTGTAATTAAAGAAGGAATTTTATTAAGTCATCATTTTTTTTGATAATTTGACTAAATCAATAAATAAATCATTTCAAATTTAAAATATAAGTATATACTTTCAAGAACACAAACTTCAATAGTTGATGCTCAGATGGACAAAAGAGAATCCCAACCCTAGAAAAATTTTAAAAAGGAAAAAAAACTTAATCACAACTATGTTTTTGAATGAGTAAATAACGATAAAATAGGTGTAAGAACATGAATTTACTAGGGAAAATTACATATAAAACATGTTCAAACTAGAAAAAAAAAACAACTCATAACTTTTATTTAAGAAGTGTAACTGGAGAAAGTAGAAATATTATGACAAAGAGATTCCCCCATAGTGTATATTAAAACCTATCATATCTTAGTTAATCTTCTATCTCTTTTTTAGTTTATTTATCATATTTTTTTCCTATACTCAATTAAAATTTTATACAGTTCTTGTAAAATCAAAATATTAATTTTTTTGACTAACACAACACTAGTGTAGTGATAGAGCATGGTAAAACCCAAAGGAAGGGGGTGAGCTGTCTAAGGTCTTATTTATCCCTAACTAATTAAAGTGATAAAGGGGTTATTATATTCAAGGAAGTAGTGTGGAAAATTTTATAGTGAAATGTTAACAATATTCAAATACAAAATTAGAGATTTGGAAAATTTGTGATGTTGATTGTTTAATGATTCTAGGGAAAGTAATCTCAATACACCCTGAAAAATATACCCAATTATAAAAAAGGTATTATGCGGTGAACTTAAACTTCATTAAAATTATATAAAACTCTATCGAGCGATGCCACTTTCAAATGAAATAGACTATACCCAGTTAAGTGAGATAAATCGAATAAATAGAAAATATAAAAGTTATTAGGTTATCATCTCAACCCTATTATCTTATGCCTTATTTTGTTTCCACAAATTCATCAAATAAAATATTGATAGCAATAAAGATGATAATAAAGTCCTATGAATTAAATAAGTAATTTTATTAATCCTTTATCTACTGATACTTTGAATCAATCAAGAAAGAAATAATTTTAGAGGTGAAAGAGATTAAAACACTTTAAAGAACACAACCTTTATATATCGATTCCCACCTGGTCAAACAGGGGTTCTGGTACTAGAATTGTTTTGAAAATAAAAATATATTTCAACATAGAGGATTTTTTAAATTAGGAATTAAAGAAAAATGGGTGGAAGAAAATGAATTAACAAGTGAAAATTACATAGAAAACATGTTCAATATGGAAGAAATAAACAACTCAGATAACTTATTTATGATGCAAAACCAATGTAGAAATAAAAATAGGAATTATAAATTCCCCTATAATATAGATTGAAACCAATTAGGTAAGCTTAAACTCCCAATAAATATAAGTACTGTAGATCCTCTCAACCACAAAGTGTATTCTATTATAAGTTAGGTATCAAATTTCCAGACTTCAAGGATTCTCTAATGAGTTTCCTTTATCCTATTTTTAATCATCCGGTGAACCATTGTAACAAGTTCATGCATCATATTATGAGTTATCAACACCTAACTACTTTTTATCTTCACACGTAACCCAAAAAATGCAAAATCACCCATGACCTATCCTTATATAAGACCCAACATGCAATATAATTATCCAGCTTGACCAAAACCATTAATTTTATAAAATACATTAAACACATGATGTGTAACTCATATAGAACGATTGAAAAATCCAACCAATAACACATAAGCACCCTAAATTAGTACATAAATTGAACTATAAGACAACGAACATAAAAATCTATCTTCAACTATAGTGGATCAACTCCAGAACATTTACAAACCACTCTAGCAGTAGACAAACTAACAGATCTACCCTTGAGTTACAAGGATTTATATAAACAAAATATTCCAGTGAGATCATAAATAGAATATCAAATGGAAAGTTTTCTTAACTCAACCTTTATATGATTAATCCTCTTATCATAAATAATTAAATCTAAAATTATAGGAAAATTAAATCCACTTAAAATCCAATTAAATAATTTTTAAAAACTGATTTCAATGAAATAAATTTCTAACATTAAAGAAAATAATACACTTATAAATATCTAAAAAAACTATTAATTGAAATCCAAATAACATTTTAAATAAATATTCTTAATTCCAATAATACTCAATTCAATAAAAATTTCCATTATTTTCAAAGTCATAAAAAATCAATGAAACAAGGATAAAAATAATAATTCATTTATGAACATAAAATGAACAAAATATATCCATTTTTTTAAATAAATAAAATTTTAAACCAAATGATTATTCTATACACAATTTATGTAGATTTTCAATTTTATAGTGAAACAATAATAAAACCAAATAATTATTCAATATGATACCATTTTAAATAAAAATATGTGCAAAGTATATACAAATTTCAAGCTTAAACTATATAAATAAAAGGCTGTATTTAGTTCAATAAATATTTAGGAGATAAATGGAATGATTATTGGTTTCTATGACAAATATTTATTTATAAGAAAGTAAAATAATTTATATCCTTGTAGGGGTTATCATACACCATGAAGAAAAATAAAAGAAACATTATTTTACATGGCATGAGGTGCTTAATGTGATTAATATATTTTTACGTGCCTATGTGCAATTATAAAACATTTTAACCCTCAACCTAGGCTTATAAATATATGGTTATATCCAATTTAGATACAATATATTCTAGATAAATACTTTAGTAAATATTATCCATTGTAAATATAATCTCCTACAGATGGAAACTATTGTAGGTACAATTCGTTATAGATATAATCTATTAGAGATATAATGTATTATAAATATAAAATGTTGTTGATACATTTTTTTGGGAAAAAAATTCTCCTCCCTAGATAATTCTATGAAGAGAAAGGATGCCTATAGAGTTTCTCTCAGGAATGATAAAAGCGACTGTTCACATTAATCCTCTCTAGCTAGAGAGACCAGAACCAATTCTTCAAAACTAAATGAATCATTATAGTGATCAAGGGAGCAATTCAAGATGATCTATTACACTATTCTTGAACTTGGAGTATCATTTACGATGATTTATATTAATGGAACATGGGTGGGTTTCCTATAGAATGAATCTATACTTTTATCCTCAAAATGAAATGAAAAAGAAACCAAACGACATTTGGATGATCAACCACTTCTTTGAAGAAATGATCTCAAGACCAAGGTAATTTTATTGTTATAAAATAATTATAAATTTAATCTGAAAAGACTCCTTATTGGTTATGGAATTTATTGTTAAGGGGTTCTTATGTTTTATCCATTTTTCATGACAATTGTTTCATGTAATTGTTGGATAACTCATTTAATTTGACAGATGTGGAGTTTAGCCCACCCAAAAAAGAACTTGAACTATTTTTGGAACCTTAAAATAGTGTCAGATCCAAGTTATTTTCAAATTTGTTATTATTTATCAATTATTGATCATTTTATGCATTTATAGTTAGCTTTATATATCATTTTATTTCTTCCATAAATCTAAATGTTGTTATGTCTTCTTCTTCTTCTTCTTATTTTCTTCATTATCAGTCATATGACCAAGAAAAAATTGTATTATGTTCGTGAAAAAATAAACACTTAGTCCCTAGGTGTGTATCAAAAAAAAATTGTGAAAAGAAATACATGACATGTAGCCAGTCTTTAAACATCGTGTTTTGTACCTCTTTACCCAAAAACATAAATTAATTAATTATTACATCAAACATCATCAAATCATGTTAATGTGTCATTTAGGTTATACTATGTGAAAGGTTTTATATTATATCATATAATGTATTAATTTCTATATAATATTATGAACTACACAACATGTATAGTTTTCACATGATATGTACTCCACATATATTAAATATAGTGACCCAAATTTTTTACACGTATTATTACATGATTTGTATCAAAAAAATTGATTTATTATAACTCAAAGACTATGAGGCCTAGTGTATTGGGAGACTAGGTTTATAGTACTTAAAAATGAAACAAAAACATGAAATTCCTATTTTAATCTCTATAAGGAGCTCATGAGTCCTTTTGATTTCCAATTTCTACATGAGATAGCTTGAGGAATACATAGAAAAATGGGAGATCTTAAAAGCCTAATAAGGAAATAAACATGATAATGAAATGTAATGTGTGAGTCAAAAGAATAAAATTGTATCATAAAAGATAAAACTCATGAGTAATCACATAAAATCATAACATAAAGATCATTTTATCATAAGATCATGGTAATGTAAGAAATTTGGTAGAAACATATAAAATGACATAAACATGAGTCAAGGCTAGCTTCCTAGAGAATATAAAATGTTTGTAAAGTTTCATAATGGATTAGGCTTACTCCTTAATCATTTACATGATGTCTCATTAGACTAAAAAATCACTCAATGAATTGGAGTGCTACCATAATAACATTTTTATGATTTATCTCTTCCATAATAATCAATTAAATATTAATTTATGACATAAGAATTACCCATGGATGAAAAATGGGATGAATAAACTTGTCTCATATCATAATTAAATGAAATTTTATTATGAAGTCATTTGATACATGATCCTAAGACATTTATTACCTTATCAAAGGAATAGAACATAATCTAGGTATATATTTTATAGACATATATATGGAATTTATTATAATTTTATAACTTTAAAGCAATAGATAAAATGTGTTATAGAGATAATGGTCATAACCCAGAGAAATTGCTGGTTTAGAGAGAGATCCCTTACCTCGAGTCTGATTCGTTAGGTACATTATTTATATTCTTTAATAATAGAATTATTTTAATTATTTAATTTATTAATAATAATTTTAATGTTTAATATTCCATTTATTTTATTTATTATAATTTCATTATCAATTACTTAATCATTTATGTTCGTTTTGGATGTATGGATAATGTTCGACTCATATGTCAAAAATCACTTTAGTAAGTCGAATAAGGTCAAAGAGATTATTATTTCATAATATACATAATAATAATAATAATTAACTATCATTTATAAAAATAAATTATACTTTTAAAACATATCATTAAATTTGGTTATATAAAACTAAATATGTTACGATCATAGAGATGGTAGGCCACATGTAAACATGAAGTAACATTTCCATTTTTCAAAGAACATGACGGAAACAAGTTAAATGTTATTTTTCTTCAAATAATGATAATTATATCATAAATATCATATTATATATTTTAATATATGTATATATATCATCTATGTGATGTGGTTATGAAAAATGAATCACACTTCTTTGCGAGGTGGCAGTCTGTCTTACACACGAATAACATTATAATTTTTCAATGGATGGTAAGGTAAGAAAATATATGGTATATTAATTTTCAATAATGATGAATATGTCATGAATATATTATATAAAAATTAAATATATAATAATAAATTTTCATTATAGGTGATTATGGAAAATGATTACATCAATTCCTAATATGACAGTCTACCGTGCACACGAATAATGGTTTCATTTCACATTTGATAGAAGAGGAGATAGATGAAGGTTATGACATTAACATAATAAAATCTAAGTATAATGGATATATTGATATTATTATATCATAATGGTTTGATAATATTTTAAGGAGGTGGAAGGATAAATAAAACAAAATGCTTAGATAAGAAGAATATATTTTCTTCAGAAAACCTCTTTAGGTTTTCACCGAAAACATTCAAAGGAGGGTTTTATAATTAATCCAAATACTCTATGATGTGTGTAGGGAAGTAAGAAATGTATTTGGGTAGGTTTTTTTTGAACCAAAATAATTTTTAATAATAAAAAAATAATATATGAGGTTACCTTTTATAAGTTATGAGAGGGGCACCAATATGGAAATTTCCTAAAAGAATACAAAATGATAGTCATTCTCAAGAAGAATGCCTAAAAATGGACATAAATTCAAAGGAGGGATATTATAAGGTTTAAATAAACTTATAAAATAGTAAATATTAAACTTTAAGTCTAAAATATATACTTATATTTTGGTTCAACCCCCGTTAAACATGTTTTAACCATAATCAAGCTAATTAATATTTACTCTTTTTATTATTTATTATGAAAAAATTAAGTTGGTATTATTTAAAAATATTAATTATTCTGATTAAAAATAATGAATAAATTTTATAAAATTAAATTCATATAATTGGTAGAATATAATTTAAAATTAAACTTATAAAATATATCAAAATATAGTTTTTCACGAAATGCATTTTTCAAGCACAAGATGATCTTACATTGAATATATGAATATAAATCACAATTATATGAATATAAATTCATATAAGTGTATATATAATTAATAAATTGAATTTAAATATCTCATTATTAGGGGTTAATTTAAATAATTATATTGGATAAATATTATAAACTTCAAAAATAGTTTGTGGGAAAACATCGCTTTTAAGTATAAAAAATAACTAATACCATAATCATGAAGATTTATAATTAAAATAAAATTAATTAGATTATTATAAATTAAATGGTTTATATTTCCATTTAATATGAAATCCTTAATATAATGTGACTTTTAAATTACTTTATTTCTTGAAATGAAATGTCTGTTTTTGAAAAATTGGTAGTTTTTACTATTCATTAAAAAAATCAATAATTTCAGAAAAATACCAAAATTTCACTGTAAGTAAATTTTGATATTTTAATTTCAAAAATGATGTTAATTTTATAAAATTAAATTTATAAATTTTCAAAAAATAATTATAATATATTCTAAAAAAAATTAATATAAATCATTTTTGAAGGGAACCATTTTTTTTACAGAATAACGTGTCTTTACAAAATTTATTTCTTTTTTATTTAGAGTTTATAAATAAAGTTATTTTTATTAGGTCCTTTTATTAAATTATTTAGTCTTTTTCACACCCTACAACTTAATAGTTATGTTATAATATTCAAATTTAAATAATAATATTTTGTGGTTCATTTAGGCTTAGTGTTGTGTTCCGTATATACTATCGAACATAATTTTATTTCTTAAAAACACAAGCTTTTACATTATTTCTCTTTTAATGAAATTTTACATTGAAATTTTATATTACATAAAAAGGTGAAAAAATTTGGGGGTAATATTTCTTAATGTATCTTTCTAGTTCCCAGGTTGCCTCTTAATATTTATGGTTCTACCATAATATTTTGACAAAGTGAGTTATCTTTTTGCATAGAATATTATCTCTATTATCCAAGATCTACATAGAATACTTCTCATAAGTGAGATCATTTTCTAGTTACACTACCTTTGAATTCTATACATGTGAGTTATCTAGTATGTACTTAAGAGGGATACATGGAATACATCATGCACTTGAGAAAGAGTTGGTGGGAGTGCTAGTTGATAATACATAACTTCAATGCGATCGAGAATATAAAAGGGGATGATATACCTAGGTATTGGCTTTCTATTATCCCAAAATATCATGAATTAATTCCATAGAGATACATGGAGGAACACTTTGTCTCCAATCTTGAACTCTCGGCCTCACTGATTATTGTTAGGAAAGCTATTCTACTAGCTCTGAGCAGCCCTAACGTGATACTAAATAGTCTTTACCTTTTCTACCATTTCTTCAATAATTTCAGGTCCCAAAATCTCATGTTCAATGACTTCATCTCAACACAAAGGTGTTCTAAATCTCTTCCCATAAAAAAATTAATATGGAGCCACTTGAAATATTGTGTGAAAATTATTATTGTATGTGAATTCAACTAGAGGAAGATGTTGATCCCATAATACTTTTAAGTATATCAATCATGCCCTCATTATTTCTTCCAATTCCTAAATAGTCTGCTCAGATTGGATATCATTTTGGGGGTGATAATATGCACTGAAGTCTAACTCATTATTTAGAGCATGTCGCATAATATTCAAGAAATTGGTCATAAATCTCGAATCTTAGTTAAACATAATAGATAGTGGTGTTTCATATAGCCTCACCACCACTTTGATGTATATGCTTTAAAATTTATCGAGTTGGAAGTCCTCTTGAATTACAGTGAAGTGAGAAATCATTATAAGATGACCATTATAACCCATATTGAATTATTCCTTTTGATGTATTTATAATACATATAACACCTAGATTTTTATTTTCATCCTTTATTCCAGTTAATCTGTTGGATCTTGGGTTTTATACTGAGTTATTGGTGTGAGGGGTTTAGAAGTTTGAGGTTATCCTTTGTTTATTTATGATCCCCTGTATATTCCTTAGTTTCTCCATGAGTTTTTGGTTAAAAGTGGAGATTTTGGGTTTGAGAGTAGGTGGTGCTTGATTTAAACATTATTATATGAAACCATGAGTCCTATCCCAAGAATTGGTGCAATATTTGTGGTGCCTCTATTCAAGGGAGCATGACCCATGCATAGTTAGTAATACTGCGTAGAAGGTGTGCACATAGTTCTGTCATTTTTGAAAGAACCATGTCACACGGTTGGTGCTTGATTTTCCAAACAGTGTAGCCAAACCATTCAAGTGCCTAGTGCGTCTAGTAAGGAGAACATGGTTGGCACATAGTTTTGGAAACCGTGTGTCTCAACAATTCACAGTGCCCAGGTCATTAAAAATGTGTAATTACTATTCTACTAGCTCAAGATTTTAAACCCCAAATCACCTTATTCCTCCCCCATTTGGTTTGTATGACCGTAGGGGGGGTTCTTCCTTCTTCCTCATGCCTCCCACCTCATTCCAAGGTAATTATAAGGGTATTTAATCATGTTTAAGGGAGATTATTAAAGGTAATCCTCTCTACTCTTCTCCTTCTTCTTTCTACTTCTACACTCTCTTTATTTATTCATCTCCCTTGGCCATGTGGATATAGGGTTCATGTTTTCTCTTGGTTTATGTTTGGTTGTTTTCTTGGTTAGGTTTTATCTTGGTTATTCTGGGATCTTGGATCCTTCATAGAGTTGTTTCAGGTTGGAGTTATTGAAGCGTATGTGATTTGAGGTGGGATTCCCTTTGAACTTGGACTTTTAAATATATGAATCACTAGTTTATTTCTATTAAATTTTTTTTATATGTTAAATATTGATGTTTGATCTTTTGAATAATTTTTATGTGAAATGAGTTAGTTTTTATAATTGTTTTGAAGTATATAGAATTTTTTTGTTATATGATGCACACCAAGTGTTTAATAAAATTACTGATTGGATTTTTCAAGTGGAATATTGTTTTCAAAGCATGTATTGTCTTTGTAAATATATTTGAAATATCTATAATGATTAATTTGATTTAGAAAATGGGTTTAAAAATGTTTTAGACTTGAAATTGGTGTGTGTTTGGCTCGTTAAAAATGGTTTGAAAAGTGATAATGATATGTTTCCCATTTAGAATTTTGATGAAAGTGATTTTGTTTTGAAAATGTGGTGTAAATGATTAAATGGGATATTTTCATAAATTATTGTAAAATTCCAATTGTGTATTTTCGCCTTTTTGGGAAGGTGGTCTTGATTCTTTGAAGAAGAGTGTTTGAGGCTTGTTTGGTGCATTGTGAAATTGGTTATTAGTGGGAAAACTCTCCTAGGATTATATTATTTCCATGTTTATATTGAATGGATGTGATATCCTTATTGTGGAATCTTCATGATCTATTTATGTATAATGGATTGAATATCCTTGTTGTGGAATCCACATGATCCATTTACATCGAGGGGAATGGGAGATCCTTGGTGTGGACCCCTTTTGAGCTATATGGATTGTAAAAAATGAGATTTTTCCTAAGGGTGTCCTCTGGGTGATTTTTTGTATGAGTTTCTTATGTATGATATATATGTTCATGTGATTTGATTATCAATAAGAACTTTTGGATCACCCCCATTTTACTATATTTTTGACATGAGAACCTGGAATATCTAGCTTATTTTTAGAAAATGATTACTACACTATCTTAGGATTATACTCTTGATAGTGGTCTATAGTAGGGAATTGGTTTGTTTTATTTTAATTATATTGGATAGTTTCCCCTAGTCAGACTAGGTAGAGTGCGATCAAGTGTGTGCGTGGAATTCTATATCATCGGGTGAGGCATGTCCTTAGGACAAGTCAAGATCAATAGTATATTTTAGATCATTCCACTAGGCTCCTAGGTTATCCTATGTCATCTGAAACTTAGTTGTATAAAAAGGATGGTTGAGATGATTGTTGGTTGATTACACTTGCGTGATTATTTCCATTTTGCATATTATATGATCATTATTGTTGCTCTCTTGTGTGGTGAAACTTTATATGGAAAGTGGTGAGGTAGTCTTTAAAGTATTATGGGAAATGTTTTGAAAATGTTTTACACTCTCTATTCATTATTTTAAATGAAAAAATTATCCTTTCTCTTCTGATATGAAAATGGGTCCTCCTTGGAAAATAATGTGGTTTTAAATGGAAATGGAAAATGAACCATGTTTAATTTTGAATTGGAAATGCCTGAAAAAACTTACTTATATATATATATATTATATTTCAAACATGATGTTTTTGTCTCTTTATTTAAAAGAATTTATTTTGGAATAGATTTGTTCAGGCATGCCTACTAAGTTTCAATACTCTCGCCTATAGTTATTTTTTTAGCTTATGGTACATGTTTCATCTTGGTTTCAATCACTATGTGAAATGATTGGTTTTGGTATTAGAGGGTGACCCTAGGGGTCACATGGATACATTGTGGTTATCAGGTCTAGTTTAGGGTTTGTTGTTCAGTTGTTTTATTTTCAGATTTGTATAAATGATGTTTAGTCTGGATATTTCTATATATTTGGATGCTATGTTCATTTTATGATTTACAATTTATTTTATATTGGTTAAATTCATTCCCCCGGGTTCTCTATTGATTCTTGGTACTAGTTGTCATCCCGGGAGGATCTGGACCACCTCTCGGGCCTTGTTACGGATTGGATTGGGTGAATGGGTTGGGGTCGATCTGGGTTGATCATGAAAAAATTGTATAATAGAAGGTTGATTCTTTAGAGGGCCTAGCTTTTATAGTTACATTTTTTATTTGGGATGTAAAGGTAGATAGAGTAAGAGAATCAAATCATGGAGTGCATGTTTGGGGGAGTTCTTGGGCAACACTTTTTAAACCGATCTATGAGTTTCCATGAGAATTCTGATTTTTTGGGTTTATCTACTTCCTCTTGGTTGTTTGGTGCTCGGTAAATGAAACAAGTGTTGGGACAATGGTCTTAGTGATCTCATAGGGAATGAAAATACATGTGGAGCTGGGGCATAGTCCTAGAAGACTCTCTGTGATGGTGGTGTGATTGGCATATAGCCGCCAACAATATGGCCAAGTCACCCATCACCACTAGTTTACCCCTATGAGTTGTTTTGGGTATTCATTGATTTTGAATGTTGTTTTAAAAAAACTTGTCATTAAATTTTGAAAAAAGCGATTTCAAGTGGTAAAGGTTTGGTTTTTGGAGGATGGAAAAAGATTTTCCAGAATCATTTTGAAGAAATCCATAGAAAATGTATTTTTATGTGCTGTTTTTTTTGTAGAATATTGTGAGTGGGTTAATCAATACTATATTTCTATAATTAAAACCATGTGTTTATATAAATGTTTTTTGCTATAGAAATATATTCCAAATATGGTTTTATTAATCTTTTTTAAATGATAATAAATTAGTTTTTAATCAAACTATTTTCTTAAAATGGGTTTTTTGAGCTACTAAAAATGTTTTGAATGGGTTGAATATATTTTTTGGAAGGTGGGATTTTTTTTGCCTTTAGTATTTCCAGGGGTTCTCACATTCATGGATATATGTGTGGAAGTCGACATATGATGACTGGAAAATGAGTTCCCATACTGGTATGAGTTGATGTGTGATCGAGGTGGAATGAGAATGTGCATGTGTAAAGATCATTGTAATTCATTTGGTGAGTATGTAACCTATGAAGTTTTTTTCTTTAAAAATTATTTTTAAGAGGAAAATCATGGTGTTTTGAAACTGATGTTATATGATGTTTTCCCATGTGAGTTGGGTATGTTTTTTATATGTTATTCAAACATTGAAACTCTTGTTGATGAGTTGGTTTTTATTGAGATATTGGTTTTCTTGTTTCCTAGTGTCTTCAACCATAATGATTTGATGGATATCTAAGGTGTGTATATGGTAGGTTTACTATTAGTAGACATTCCAGTTGATCAACCAATAGACTCACTCCTCAAGTTTCTAAATTTAAATACTCTGATCTTTTATGGTTAGGCAGATCCTCTCAAAGCAGAAGAGTGGATGTGGAAAATAGAATGTATTTTCTGTATCCCTGAGTTTCTTGAGTTGTTAAATGATATGTTTCTTACATTTATGCTTGATGTTCTGACCAGGAAGTGGTGGAAGTTGGTCTCATGAAGCATTCCTAAGGAATATCATACCTAGGAATTCTCTAAGGCTTCATTCATCCGTCAGTATTTCTCTGAGGTGGTAAAAGTGAGAAAGGGGATGAAGATGTATTCTCTGAAGTATGGTAATGGATTTGTGTTGATGTTATATTGTCATATTTTGGATATAATTCTATATGTTCTGGATTTGGATACGGATGATTCCTTAAAGGCTTGGAGTTTTGAGAGTGGGATTTTCCATGATTTATAGTCAAGTTCGGTTTAACCTCTTTTACTAAAATTTTGAGAAAATATATTCGTGTTGAGGATGTGTTAATGGGAGTTATTGAGGAATCCATCCTTCCTATGATCTCTATAATTGGAAAAAGTTATCCCAGTAAAGATATCAATGATCGACCTGAATCTATTTTTGCTGGACACGATATTAAAAGGCCTATAGATATTTTATCAGATTCTTATAAGTGTATAATTATGGTGTATCATCATTGTGGAAATCCATATCATAATAATCTATCTTGTCCAAGTGTTCCAAAGACCTTTCATGCCTGTACATGCCTATAAAAATTGCAACAGTTCTATCATGGTGTTTCCAGGAAGCGATGTGGATCCAGTTCGCATAAATAGGGTGATGTTATGGTATCATTTTAAATTCCATTTTTATGTTATCTATTTAATTTGTAATTGTTGTGTCTGGTGGTGTTTTTTAGTGTTGTGTTCTATTTAAATTGTATATTGGATATTGTGAGTCTCTTGAGAACTTCTGTGTCAATGGAAGAATGTTTGTCTTTTGTAAGTTCTGAATGTTTTTTTTCTTGAGTGGAGGCCTACCTCATTGAGTGTTTTGTTTATGCCATTTTTTATTTTAAGTGAAAAAGTAATGATTTGTGTGTATCATCTGAATCCCTATTTTGGGGTAATGAAGGAGTTATAACATGGGATTGTTAGCTCTTGAATATGAGGCATGGGATTTTTCAATTCATCTGGGCTCCATCCATAGGCCTCGAAGTAAATATTTATCATATTTAGGGACCAGGGTTGTGAAGGACCTTGGTCTATCTTTTGACTTTAGTGTTTGAATGGAGACATTTTTCATTTCTCTATTATAATATTTTTATCTTAAATGTCATGTTTTATGGAAAGAGGTATAGAGGCCCAATTTCATTGTTGCAGTCCTTGTGGGTTTGAAGTTCCTCTTTCATTTTAAGGTGGAGTGGTGGTCTTCTTTCATGAAATTTTAGTGGTGGTACCTTTATATATGTGAACCTTTGATCTGTATTTCTCATGTGGTTAGCCTTAGTGTATCAATTTTCCTTCTAGAAGTTTATTCCGTCTAGTTTTCCCCCTTATGGCAGGGGGTTGTTAGTCTGTAGAGGGAGTTCTCAAATTGATCTATGTTGGACAGTTCTTAAATTGTGGGTATACACACTATGAAGCTTGTTGTTTTTTCTACTAGAGTTTGTTGGTATTATTTGATTTCTAATTTTGGTGAGTTTGTTCGGGCCTCCCATGCTGGTGATTTAGTTTGTCTTCTGGTGTTGGTCTAGTAGAATGTGGTTTTTTATTAATTTATTTTTGATTTCCTCTCTATTTTGAGAAATTTTGGTTTTTAGAGAACACCCTATATGTTTTTCTATGGTGAGGTTGTGTGAATTTTAGTTTGAGTTTTTATGTTGTTTCTTGAAAAGTGGTTTTGGTTTGTTTTCTTTTTTCAAATAAGTGGTTTGAGTTTCATTAGTAGTGGTTGAAGTGTCCTTGGTTTGAGAGGTTGTATCATATGGTTGTAATAATCTCTGGTCTATAATTTAATAACTAGAAAATTGGGTCAATTTTTGGGGGAAAAATAATAAATTTTGGGATTAATGGTCACACCAAGATTTTTATTTTCATCCTTTGTTTTGGTTCATCTTTTGGATCGTGTTTTTTCTCTTGAGTTCTGGGTGTGACTTGTTTAAAATTTTGAGTTTATCCATTGTTTATTTCTGGTCTCGTGTCTATTATATAGTTTATCCATGAGTTTTTAGTGAAAAGTTAAGAGTTTGGTCTTAAAAGTAGGTGGTTTATGGTTTTAAGAAAACCATGTATCCTAGCCTATGAAACTGTGTGAAATTTGAGGTACCTCTAGTCTAGGGAACACATCCCAAGCACAGTTAAAAAATCCATGTGGAAGGTGTGAATGTGATTCTTCCATTTTGAACAGAACCATGTTGCACAATTGGTACACGGTTTTCCAAATTATTCAGCCAAACCGTGAAAGTTCCAAGTGTTTCCATTACAGGGTGCACAATTGGAAAACAGTTTGGGAAACCATGTGGCCTAATCGTGTGTAGTTCCCATGTCATTAAAAATATGAAATATATCTTCTACCCTCTCAATATTTTTTAACCACAAATGACCCTATTTCTCCCCCATTCGGTTTATACAACCCTTGGGGGATTATCTCTTCATCCACACTCCTCACACATCATTCTATAGTGATTCTAAGTGGATTTATTCAAGTTTTAAGGTTAATTCATAAAGGTAATCCTCACCACTCTTATACCTCTTCCTTATCATTCAAATTTATCTTGAGTTATTATTATCCCTTATCCATGTAGATCTATTGTTCTTCTGTTCTCTTGGTTAATGTTTAGGTTTATCTTGGTTAGTGTTTCCCTTGGTTGTTATTGGATCTTGGATCTTTCATGGAGTTGTTTTGGGTCAGCATTGTTGAGGGGCATGTGATTTAAGGTAGGTTTCCCTTTTAACATACCCTTTTAAAATTAAGAATCATTAGTTTCTTGCTTTTAATACCTTTCTTATATGTTAAATATTGATGTGTGATTTTTGGAATATTTTTTTGATGTAAAATGAGGTGTTTTTTATAACTGTTTTGAAGTATATGGAATTGTTTTTTTATGTGATGCACATCAAGTGTTTGATAAAATTCCCAATTGGTTCTGTGAAGTGGAATGTGGTTTTAAAGCATGGATTAGATTAGTAAATATATTTATGTTGCCTAAAATGGTGGATTATATTTATAAAATGGATTTATAAATGGGTTGGACTTGAAATTGGCATGTGTTTGTCTCATTAACAATGGTTTGACTTGTAAAGATGATATGTGGTCTATTTTGAATATTGATAAAAGTGATTTTGGTTTGAAAATGTGGTGTGAATGCTTAAATAGGATGTTTTAATAAATAAATTTTAACTAATAAATGTTTTATTTTCAAATTTTCGGGATGGTGGTATTGATTATTTGAAAAAGGGTACTTGAGGCCCATTTGCCGCATTATGAAATTTGTTTTTGGTAGAAAAACTTTCTCAGGATAATCCTCTTACCTTGTTTATATTGAATGGATGGGATGTACTCACTATAGAATCCTCATAATCTATTTATGTTGTATGGATGTGATATCCTTGCTATAGACTCCTCATTATCCATTTACTTTGTGTGGAATGGGTGATCCTTAGCATGTACCCCTTTTGAGATATATAGATTGCAAGGTAAGAGATTTTTCCTTGGGGTGGCCCGAGGGTGATTTGTTGTGTGAGTTTATTATGATATATATATATATATATATATATGTGCATGTGATTTTATGATTGTATGGAATTGTTGGATCACCCCCATTTTACTATACTATTGACATGGGAACCTGGAATAACTATCATATTTTTAGTGAATGATTGTTTCACTAGGTTAGTATTGTACTCCAGATAGTTTCCCGAAGGAGGGAATTGAATTTTTTTGTTTTATTGCTATGGGATAGCTCCCCTTGTTCATACAAGGTAGCGTGTGATCGAGTGCGTGGGAGGAATATTATGTCATCGAGTGAGGCATGCCTTCGGGATGAGTCAAGAGGTATATTATGTTTTATATTATTCCACTGAGCTCCTAGGTTATCCTATGTCTTTGGACACTTAGTTGTCTTCCACTGATAATTGATATGCTTGTTGGTTGATTACTCTTGTGTGCTTATTTATGTTGTGCTTATTATATTATCATTGTTTTCTCTCTCTTGTGTTATGAACCTTTAAATCAAAAGTGGAGAATTAGTATTTAATGTTTTATGGAAAATGATCTATAAATGTTAATACTCTCTTTTCCTTATTTTAAATGAAAACATCATCCTTTGTCTTTTTAAATGAAAATGATTCCTCTTTAGAAAGGACTGTTATTTTTAAAAAAAAAATCAATGGATTGTGTTTTTTTAAAAGTGGAATTGCATGGAAAATATTAATTTTATATATTTTCTATCAAACAAAAAATTGATGTTTCATCATTTAACTTAAGTTCATTGGGAATAGATTTTCTTAGGTAGGCCTACTGAGTTTCAACACGCATGCCTATAGTTCTTTCTTGTTTTTAGATCGTGTTGTAGGTTTCAACTTGGTTTAAATCACCAGGGGAGATGGTTAGTTTCAATATTAGAGTGTGACCCTCAGGGTCACATGGAGACATTGTGGTTGTCAGGTTCAGTTTGGGTTTTGTTGTTCAGTTGTTGTATTTTCATCTTTGTGTAAATGATTTCAGTTTGGATATTTATATATATTGGGATAATCTATTTATTTTCCCCTCTTATGTTTATATTATATTAGGTGAAATCATTACCTCTATTTTTCTATTGATTCACCACACTAGTTTCCATCCTAGGGGGACATGGAATGCCTCTCGGGCCTTCTCAGGGATAGACTCGTATGACTGGTTCGGAGTAGTCCCAGATTGGTTTGTGACAAGACCATTAAAAAATCTATGGTTATTTTTTCACATTTCAATATCGGTATGGTTAATGGTTGCATCATCCCATTAGACTTTTTTTTCAACCTTCACTTATTGACATACTAAACAATTTGATATATAACTTGTGATCAATTTATTTATATTATCCCACCATTAATACTCTTGAAGATCTTGAAACATCTTCATGCTCCATGGGTGGATGAAGAAGGTCAATCTAGGTGAATCATTGAAAATTTCCTTCATTATCTCGGAATTTGATGGTATACAAAGTCATGACCCCAATGTCACAACTCCTTATTTATTAATTTTGAACTCATTGGATTTTCCTTTTCTTAGATATTCCACCTTATTCTAAATTTCACATAATCTATTTGGGTATCCTTTATTTTCTCTAGAAGGTATGTTGGAGAAATAATTTGAGAAAGTAATGATGATGTTTTTTTAGTCCATGATTCTCGTGTCCACACTTTTCTATTATAAGAAGATTGGATCCTTCTCAATTCTCATTAGGGATATGGTTTTGAGACCATTTCTATTTAGATAATCTTCCACTTTGTTTTCGTTACTATGATAGTAATGGATTGAGAATTCATAGTCCTTTATCAACTCTAATTATCTTCACCGGTGCATATTAATCTCATTCTATGTGAATATTTATTTGAGGATCTTATGATCTGTATATATTCCACACTTTTCCCCATATAGATAATGTTTTAAGATTTTAAATGAAAATATCACTACAACCAACTCTAGATCATGTTTTGGATAGTTCTATTCATGAACTTTCCACTACATTGTGGCATAATATATCACTTTATCATTCTACATCAGTACAAATCCAAATAACTTCTTTGAAGCATCACTTTGTAACGTGAAAAGTTCCCCACTTGAGGGCAGTGTGAGTATTGGTTCATTGATAAGACTATTTTTTCATCTCTTTAAATATCTCTTCACATTTACTGGCCTAGAAAAACTATACCACCTTCTGAGTTATATTAGTTAATGAGTTTTATAATCACAAGAAGTTTCTGAAAAATTGTTGGTAATACCTAGCTACTCTAAGGGAACTACGAATATTCATTACAGATTTGGGTCTAGGACACTCCTCAATTACATTTTTCTTAGAAGGGTATAAAGATATCACGTTTTTTGGTGATAATATTCCCTATAGAGGATACCCCCCTCATCCAAAACTCACATTTTTTATACTTTGTATGTAGCTTCTATTTTTTAAAAGTTATTCGCATAGTATTAAAATTATCTTCATGCTCCAATTTTCATTTGAAGTAAATCAAAATATCATATATAAAGATAGAAACAAATTTATATAGGTAATATCTAAAGACTCTAATCATTATGTACATAAATATTACTAGATAATTAGTGAGTTTGAAATTCATTAATTTGAACTTTTAGTTTCCATAACTTATTTGAAATTTTGATTAGGGAGTATCATACCTTTTTAACTTTAAATGGTGATATCTTGACCGAAGGTCCACTGTAGAGAAATACTGTTCCCCACATAGTTGATCAAACAAGTCTTCTATCCATGGAATGGGACACTTGTTCATTATAGTGATTTTTTGAGTCACAATAATCAATGTAGAGGTAAATTGAACCATACTTCTTCTTGACAAAGGGGATTAGTGAACCCCAAGAGAAACAATCGGTTATATAAAACCAATTTATTAATTCTCTTGTAATTCCTTATTCATCTCTTCCAATATAATTGTTGCCATTCTATAAATATTATTCAATATGGTAGGATATTTAGGTTTAAGTTCAATAGAGAAATCAACCAATTAGTCATGAGGAAGACCAGAAAACTCTTCAGAAATACATTAGTTTAATCCCTCAAAATGGTAATGTAACCAAGCATGATTCTCTCCTTTATCTCAATCATTTGGGAAATATATGCTTGGTTTTAAAGAAAAAATATCCATGCTTAAACAGAAGATTATAAGGAAGATTCATCATTCTAATTACACTTTTAAAAAACAGAAGGATGACTTGGGGTGTAAAGGGTAATCTACCTATCTTGAAAATTGATGTTACATTTATATAAAGGCATAAAATCCATTCCAAATGTAGCATCAAAACCCACTCAAATAAGTAGGATAAGATTTGATGGAATATTTAGTACACAAAAATTTAATGGGTAAGATTTATATAAATAGGATGAAATCATCATTCCATTTGATATTCTCATAGATATCTCAACCCCAGGTTTTGAGATGGTTTTTCAATAATTCTACTAAACACGAATGATATGAAAAAAAGAATAGAACCAGAATCAAAAAGTATATTCACTATTCTTGATTGAATAACCAGCGTACCTATCACCACATTATTGTTAGGTTCCACCTCTACAGTAGTGATAGCATTTTCCCTTCCCTTATACCTTAAAGGTTTTTGTCGTTGATTGTCTCCTACAACCATTGTAATAGGGTATTAGATTTCATAATGTCTATTTTCCTTGTAGTTAAAACATTACACCACCGGCTAAGTGTTGACATGATCCTCATTTTCTTCTAATGTGTTAGTGGGTTTATTCATTTCCCTTTTGAACTAATTAACCCAATGCCTCTCTTCTTCACATTTGTAATATATCCTAGTTCCCATCAGACACTTTTCAGGATGTTTCCTTTAACACTTTGGACATGTGGGATGTTGGGTTTTATCTCCCTCATGGGATTTATTTGTTGATACTCTCAAAGAAAACTCCATTTATGATTTTTTACCACCAGTCCCACAATTCTACTAAGATTCACCAATCTCTATAATGACTTTAATGGTACAATAACCAATCTCTTTATTTCTTTCAAATTATTAAATCACAAAATATTTTTACAGACATAGATTTAAACTAGTAAAAAAAATTTCAACCTTACTTTTGGTGTTGAAGAAAAACATGGATGCATTACCTGCACGCCTTGTGATGTTTTCCTCATATGCCCTGATAGAATAATTTTTTTTCAGAATGATGAACTACCTCCCCAATTTAATATAGATAGGTTTGGAAAAATATTTATATGAAAATATTTTTCTTGAAGTCTTCCAATTCAATGGAATTAATATTATCTTTGGACTTTGTGTTCTTGATTAGTGTGCACCACAGATCATATTCTCCCTCAATGCAATAAGCATCGAGTAATTTTTTTTATTTCTTTGATAATTGATGGAAATATAATATCTTATCAATAGATTTAATCAATTTTTCCATAATGAGGGGATCTAAAGATATACTAAAGGTATGATGAATTTTTCACATAAAAGGATTTACTACAACTTGTTCTTTATTTGGAGTAGGAGAGAGTTCTGAATGATTCAGGTTATTATTCATAACATGAGATAGATGATCCAATACTAAAATAAAGTTCACATTTTCCAACCCAATAAGGCTAGCATATCATGGGGGAAATCATCACATTTCCTATCATGTTAGTTTTTGTCATGGTTTCTCATATTTCCTGTCGTTAATTAAAATAATAAAAACAAGATAAAAACACATTAACTAATAAACATTAAAAAGATAAACTTATCAACTTTTGAAGAATACATTATAAATGATAAGTATAACATAACTTATGAGTCTCTAGGTTTCAATATAGGTTATCCATGGTATTGTAACATATTAGGTTTCCTAATCTAACAGCATGTTGAAGTCCTTCATAATGGTTCGTAAAGAGTTTGTGAATTTATAATGCATATCATGTGATAATTTCAATCTAGGTGTGTATAAAAGAACGTTGTCATGCACCAGGTGACAATCGAGTCTAGGAAAACACACCCTTTTCTGAGTTATTACCCATAGGTACAACTGTTCTAGAAACTCATCCACTATTAGTATCTAGATTGGGACGTAACTTTATGGAAACTTATCGCTCTATCCTTCATAAAAATTCCAAGATATTTTCCTATACCTATAATTATCCTTAGGGTTATCACTAAAGTATTCTAATTATAATACTAAAAATAACTAAAAGTTTCTCTGATACCAAGTATAGTGACCCAATAATTTTACAAATATTATAACAAGAATTTTAACATAAACATCCACAGATTAATTTTTTTTATGAGGTATAATTTCATGAACCAGTATGAAAACCCTAGGACCCTAATACCCAATCTAGCTCTGACATGGCCTGAAGGGTGGTACCAATCCTAATGGGTTAGTGACCAGCACCTAACATCATGTAAGAACAAATAGGTAATGAATTTTCCATAAAGACAACAGAAGATAAAAGATACAAGTCAATATGCACAATAATACAAAATAAGAAGTACCCAAAACAAACAGGTAAAATAGTACTAAAAAATATAGATAAACATCTCAAAAGAAATAGTGATTATAACCATACAATATCCTAAATAACTCCTTTATAAAAAGTCGATAGTAGATCCATTGGTCACCATCATCACTCCATGGACCCAAGTATCAAGAACATCCACCTTCTCTAAGTGATGATTTCCCTTTACTTGGACCTAGAATAAGAAAGTGTACAAATGCCTAAAGGACAAGGTAGGGTGTGATTTATGAATCCTAGTAGGGCCTCACCAAGTTTTCCCTAATCAATACCATAATAATTAAACTAAATATGATTTCATTTAAAATAAAATAAGGCATGAAATCACATTTTTTCTATTTTAAACCTAAATATTCTTTAATTGGATGGAATACATGTAAAAAACTTTAAAAAAGGATTAAATAAACATTTTATTTAAAGAATTTATATAAATCAGTTGGAATGAATTAAATAATTCACAATTAGTGACATGTATATCAAATCAAATAACTTGAAGCACCATGGTCAAATTCCTTATAGTGCATTAGTTACTAATATAAGGTTCTAACACATCTCATTAGTGACCATGACTCATAAGTAGCATGTATACACAATCAACACTCTATTAGGTGAACCAATTACGAGAAATCAATCTATACCCCAATAGATGAACTCATCACGATAATTATGAGATAACTTAGTTTAGTTAATGTTGTTATCATAAATACATTGCTGGGGGATAAAGATATTATTATTCTTTTTCCAACCACCTACTAACTACTCATGATCCAATGTTCTTTGAACAATCAATAAATTAATCAAATTGGTAAGCCATCCTTTAAATTCATTTCAAAATAAAATTACCCAATTTTAGTTTTCAACATTCTTTTATCATTTCAAAACCAAACCATAGGTTTTCATAATTTCATGCCATTTCAAAACATCATTAAATTTAAGAAATTTTCAAAAAAATTACATCAAATAAATTCATGAAAATTATTTCCAAAATCAAGACATCATTTTTCAAAAATCTATACAACAATTACAATTCTATTGGAATTGGGGATTCTAATCCTAAATTGCCATTCCAATTTCAAATAAAAGATCAATTCATCTCAAATCCATGTTTTTAAATCAGATAAAAAATTATTTTCTAATCAATCATGTAATGTAGGGTTTAAATTTCATCTAAAATCATTATGGAACCACCTATATTTTATCACATGGTTAAAGAAAACACTCAAAACATGATCTACAATGAAGAAAAAGCCATAAGAGACCAGGAAACAAAAGCTATAATCAAGATACAAACAAAAAAACATAGTTTAAAACAATCAATACCATGATGATTCATCACTCTCGAAGTAATAGAGAATGAGATATTAGAAGAAACTACATGAGAGGAGATCAAATTAACTAGAGGAGATCGAATTAGATCCAAAATGCTTCCATCCACCATGAAAAGAGGTTTAAAGAGAAAAAATTGCATATTGGGGGCATTTACAGCCAAAGAAATCATGTTTGGGTAAAAATTTGTTGATTATGAATCATAAACATGGGGTTTGGGATTTTTAAAGTAATTTTAAGAGGAATTAAAATACCTACATATAGTTTTATGGGTAGGGACACATGGTTTAAAAAATACAACACCCTGACCATGTTCCCCTTCTATTTGTGGTACACATTTTCTCCTTGGTAGGAACAGGGTTTGGATAACCATGAACCAACTGTGTATACACCCACTGCTTGATGCCACTTGGTTTGGAGGGTTTGGACACATGTTTTGAAAAAACCATGCACCCCCTTTAGATCACCATCAAAGGAAGCACAGTTGGTTGGTCCAACCCACATGGTTCTCCCTAATCATGCGCTAGCAAGGCATAGTCCTAAGGGTCTCTAAAATTTTCCAATTTTTTTTAGTACAAACCCAAAATGATATTTTAAATAATGAATATAAAAAATGGTCAAGGAACACATAAAATAAGGTAACAAGATGTTACAACCTACCAACCATAAAAAACTTCTATCCCTATAATGATTGTCAAGAAGATTAAATATCAAATAGATGAGGCCACTTATATCACATAAATACCTCATGATCCCATGTATAATAATAATTATAACTCTGATTACATATCACATAGACCCAAGGTATCACACTCCCACACAATAACCTTTTCTTAGAATCAATAATCTTGACTGGTTGCTGAGTCACAAATAAATCTGGCTCAATATCATGATCCTCCAAACTCAAGAAATGAGATGGGTCAAAAGGATACTTCTGAAACTGCGATACATGGAAAAAATATGCGTTGACATAAAATTTGGCGGAGGTTATAAATAGTAATACACTTTATACACCTTCTCTACAACCTCAAGAGGTCTAACAAACCCTGGTACCATTTTCCTATGCATCCCAAGGTATCAATGATCGAAATAGAGTGAAACTCTCATAATCACTAGGTCACTAACTGAAAACATCAATGGTAACCTATGAAAATAAATATAACATTCTCACTGGCTATGTTTTATGAGAATTACTCGATGAATAAACTAAATATTTGTCATCATATCTTAGAGAAAACTCAGTCTAACTAAAGAACTTTCAGCAATCTCTGAATAATAAAATAGATCTTTACATGTTTGACCATATAATTCCTCAAAAGGAGCTATCTGAATTGCATAATGGTATCTTTTATTATAAGTAAACTCAACTAGTCCCAAATGGATGTCCCAAGATTCACCAAAATAGAGAATTCATGAAAGTAACATGTCCTTTGTATAACTTGTTCTATCTGACCATACATCTGCAGATGATATGTTCTAATCAAACATATATGAGATCCTAGTACCTCCTAGTGGCTTATCCAAAAGTAATAAGTAAAATGAGTATTTCTATTCCAGACTATATGTGATGGACACCATGAAATTTGATAGTCTCTAACACATAGAGACGTCCCAAGTCCTCAAATTTGGTTGTATCATGAATGAGTATCAAGTGGGATGATTTTTTCAACCGATCGATAAAAACCCATATCACATTATTTTTATGATGGGTAAAAAATAACCCAACCAAAAATTTCATAGAGATATCATCCCACATCCAATCCCAAATTGGAAGTATTTAATGAAAACCCGATGGTCATTGGTGCTCATATTTGACTTGCAAACAATTATAATAATGAGAAACAAAGTTAGTGATGTATCACTTCATAGATGGATACCAAAATCTTTTCCACATATTATATTTTTTTTATGGTTACAGGGTGTCCCACCCTCTTGGAACTATGAACCCCCCCATTAAAATCTTTTTTATGAGAAAAGATGCAAAGAAATGATTTCAAAAAACACTTGATTCCATGAAAAGAGAGAGTCCACTCACCGACAACCACCCCACTTTAAAATGATAACCTAATTCTATAGAAATAAGCATCAATATACTACTCCTAAATAATCATCTCAAGAAGAGAGGATATCAATAGAAAACTTATCAAGACAACCTCAGTCTCTTCTTCCCAGAGTCTAAAAATGAAATTGTGCAAAAATAGAAATCACGATCCACTCTTCTGATGATTCTTTCATGATATGGGTTGGAAGTTTCTTGTTCAATGGATGAATAAATGAATTTATCTTCCCTAGGGTTTAGGAAATTATGAAATCAAAATATTACAGGTTGTCTAACCAAAACCTCAATTGGAGGTTGATATATTCTAAAGAGAAAATATAACTCCATATTTCATGGTCAGAATAAATGGAAATCCTATATCCACAATGGTAATGTCACCAAATTTTAAGAGCATGCCTCAAAACTATATATTCAAGATTATGGGTTATATAATTCATCTTCTACAGTATAAGCTATCTAGATCCATATGATACCACGTGATCACCCTATGTAAGAACAAAATCCAAAGACAAACTTGATTAATCACATAAGACCAAATGGCTATTCTCAGCATATAGAAGATTGAACACCGACACATACACCAATATATATTTAAACTCAAAAAAGAACTCTGAATTTTTTCATTACTTAATAACATCACTCCATTCTAAGTGAGGTAAGTCCTTATAAAAACCAACATTGAGAAATATTTTACAAACCTATGGTAATATCCCAATATTCATGAGAAGATCCATGTCTCAGAAACATTAATTGGTTTCTCCCATGCCATAATATATTTCACCTTCTTAGGATCAACTGAGATTATATGTTCTAAGACTACATCTACCAAAAAAATAACTTCTTGTAGCTAATAATTACAATTTGAAAGCTTCATGTAATGTTTTTTATTTCTCAATATTTCTAGGACTTATCTAAAATGAAAAACATGATCCTACACAATTTTTGTGTAAACAAAAATGTTATCCATAATGACTAATACGAATGAGTCACGGTACTTATGGAAAATATTATTCTTCAAAGTCATAAATACTGAAGGAGCATTGGTTAGACCAAATGAGATGATAAGATACTCATAATGGTCATACCTAATTTTGAATAGAGATTTTTGAATATATGAATCTTTTATTCTCAACTGGTGATAAACAGATCAAATATTATTCTTTGAGAACACCTTTTCTATTTTAGATGCCCAAAAAGATCATAAATATATGATTAAAGAAACATGTTCTTTACTGTAACTCGATTGAGATTCCCGTAATCAAGATAGTGTCAATGTTTCCATCATCTTTATTCACAAAGAGAACAGGAACACCCATGGTGACACACTCAGTAATATAAATCCTTTATCTAACATATCATACAACTATGTCTTTAACTTTCCCAAATCTACTGGTTCCATACGGTAATAAGGAATGGATATCGGTTGATTACTAGGCACTAAATCGATAAAGAACTCTATATTTCTTACTGGTAGAAGACTAGTGAAATTAGAAGGAAACACATCAGGAAACTCAATGAAAACTGGAGGGAGTTCATCAATAAAATATTCTAAATATAATTAAAAATAAAACATAGATATCACACTAACTATGTATGAAAAAGATATTTCAGATCTACTCGACCTTATGTCCCATTCTCCCTAAATGATACGAATCACCCCATCAGGTGTAGTAAAAGACACCTGTCAAAGATAAATGTCAATTTGGGCCTTATTTTCAATCAGCCAATCTATCTCAATGATGATATCAAGAGGTTTTATGTTCATAACCAGAAAAATATAGGTGATATTAATCTTTAATAAAGAGAAAACACAACTTGGACAACAAAGAACCTGTTCTCTCTTCGTTCCAAGGGGCATAGTAATATTTATCACATAAGACAAAATATCAATAGGAATATTTAATAGTTTCATAATATATGTAGATATAAATGAGTGATATGAACTAGTATAAAATAAAGGAGTCAATAATGAAAAATCTATTGTGATAGTATATATCACTGTCGATAGACCTATATCAGTTTCCTATGGAGACTCTTCCACCACGTGAAAATATTTTTTCTAGATTTTTATGGCTGGAACTCTTTAGATCATGAAGCATCTGGTTAAACCATAGTAATTTTTGGAGTTTATGATCCCATTCCACTACATGGAGTAGAAAAAAAATAAAAAATATTCCATAAATGTCTTGATCAACCACAAGAACTGTATATCTTTAGCACCTTAGTACAAACACATCTCGAATGTCTTACCATGCCACATTGAAAGGAAGTAAATGAGCCTCTTCCTAGAACTGCAAGAGGTCTGGTAGACCCCTTCTATCTAGAATAACCATGAGACTCCTCATACTTCACTGGTACAAAAAGACCTTTAAAAATTATAGAATTGGCCTTTATCAGCACTGAAAAAGAACTGAATAAAGGATCATGGTGAAAATATATAGGATTTTATCAATGATGATAAAATAAACAATTTATTATCTTTAATAAAGGATTCCTTTATTAGAACATTTAGTAGTACTGATAATGGGGTATACGGAAGTCTGTTGTTGCAGAACACTGAAGAACAAGAAACAACCCTAGAAATTAGAAAAATCAGATAGAAATACATAATTTAGTTAATATTAAATTTATAACACAAATATAAGAAAAAAATAATGTAGAGAAAAATAACAAACCAATATAAAAGAAAAAACCACCCCTTCATGAGAAAAAGATCAAACCTATATAGGAAAAAAATTATTTGGTAAGTAATATAAATAAATAAATTAAACAAAACTTTGAGTCACACCAGGAACACTATGTATTATATTGAGTTGCGGTTGATTCTTTCACGTCACACCATTTATTTTTCATCTTCAAGAATTACCACTATAAAAATTAACTACATAAGTATAATATTAAAATGACAACGATATTAAATAAGTAATATGAGATTGAATGTTGGAAAAAACATTACGCCCATTTTCTCAGTTTTGGTGATGTGATGCACGTTTTAAACTAAAATTACTATTATATATTGAAAGGACACACTTGGAGTCATACCGGTCACACTGTGTATCGTATTGAGGTAATTATGATTCATACACATCAAAAATGACTCATGTATCATTTTCATAATTTATTAGAACAATTTGAATACTTTTTCTCAATTTTGAGTATGCCACTTTTATTTTTTTTCTTTCTAAAAGGTCATTTTAAAATGGAAACATGCACTTTGAGTCATGTGGATCACATCATGTGTGTGTTTGATGTGATATGAATTAATACACATAAAAAATGAATTATGAATAATTTTACTAAATTATTAATACAATTCAATCATTTTTTCTCATTTTTCATTGAGTGGCACTTTTTATACTAAAATTCCAATTTTAAACTGATAATGAAAACTTTGAGTCATACTGGGAACATCGTGTGTCAGATTGTGGTGAAGCTGATTCATACACATAATAAATTAATTATTCACCATTTTTATAAAGTAAAAAATCAATCCTAATGATTTTTATCAGTTTTGAGTATGTTAGTTGTCTTTTTTACTAAAGTTAATGTCAATTTTAAATAAAAAGATTCACTTGGAGTCATACCAGTCACATCGTGAATCTAATTATGGTGAGGCTAATTACTATTTTTCAAAAAATTACATAATCATAATTTTCCTAAATTTTAAATTAAATATGAATGTGTTTCTTGATTTTTAGTATGCCACTTGTGTTGTGTACTAAAATGTCATTTCAAATCGGAAACACACACTTTGAGTTATACCAGTTACATCATGTTTTAGTTTGATGTGAGCCTAATTCATACACATAAAAAATTAATTATGAATAATTTTCATAAATTATCAATACAATATGAGTGCACTTGATTGGTTTTTAGTGAGTGATAATTTTTGTATTAAATGTGTCAAATTCAAATTGATAACAGATACTTTGAGTCATACCAGGAACATCATGAATCATATTGAGTTGAAGTTGATTCCTACATATCAAAAATGACTTAAATATTGTTTTCTAAAGTATAAAAACAATACAAATGATTTTTCTCAGTTTCTAGAATGTCAGTTTCCATTTTTACTCAAATTAATGGCATTTTTAAATGAAAAGATGCATTTTGAGTCATACGGATAACACCATGAATCATTTTGATGTTAGAAAATTCATAAACATCCCAAATTACATATGGATCATTATAACAAATTATAAAACAATAAAAATATGTTTTCTGAATTTTTTATATGCCACTTTTTTTTATTACTAAACTGTTATTTTAAACTATAAACATGAACTTTGAGTCATATCTGTCACATCATGTATGGGTGTTATGTGATAATAATTCATACACATCATAAATAAATTATGAATCATTTTACTATATTATCAAGATAGTCCAAGAATATTTTTTTTGTTTTTTATCGGGTCACAATTTTTGTACTAAAATGTCAATTTTAAACTAATAACACGCACTTTGAGTCATAATGGGATCATCGTGCATCATATTTAAGCACAACTAAGTACTACACATCAAAAATGACTTATTTATTGTTTTACTAAAGTATAAAAATAATAAGAATGTGTTTTCTGGATTTTGAGTATTTCAGTTGTCTTTTTTACTAAAATTAGTGTCATATTTAAATACAAATATGCACTGGGAGTATTACTAGTCAAACCATGCATTGTATTAAGACACAAATGATTCCTACACACCTTAGATGACTTATTAATCATTTTCCTAAATTATGAAAACAATTCGAATGTGTTTGATCAATGTTGATTTCGTGATGTGTGTTTTGAACTAGAATTTAAATTATAAACTAAAACTATACCGTTCGAGTCATATCGGTCATACCATGATTGAGGTGCAGATGATTGAGTATGTGAAGTGTGATTTTATTTCATCCATATTTACCAAGACATAAAAGAATGAAAATTTCAATTTAAATAGAAGAAGAAACCCCATGTTTCCTGAAAGGTCTCTTCCAAAATCACCATGTTCTCTTATTTCTGGCTTCTTGTAGGTGATTTAATGAAGAATATATCTTCCCAACAAGTCTGTGAAAAAATATCATATAAAAATGATAAGAAAATTAACTTAAAAATAATAGACAAAATGGTGAAAAAATTAACTATATAATTTGTAGGAATTCACCTTTTCGTGATGGTTGTATACATTGTAGACAAATTTCCTTATTGTTGTTATCTCTGTTGAATCCTTGAAGTTGTATCTCTCATGAGAACAAGTAGCTTTGAACAAACCATCCCAAATCAATAAAAACAATCCAGTCATATAACAAAACAATTTTAATGATAATAATTATATAAATAAATAAATTAAACATAATTATGAAACAATAAATTAATCAAATGTAAATTTTAAATTGAAACAAAATAATTTGAGTCATAATAGGTACACCATGTATTGTTTTTAGGTATAATTTTTTCCATCATTTGTTTTTATCCTATAGTGCATTCAACATTTTGGGTTATCTAACAATATTTTTGTTTGATTACCCAGAATGTTGAATGCATTGGAGAATACAAATAAAATTGCATCATCATGAGTGAATCATCCTTGTTGAGTGCATGATAATTTAACTATAGTGAATCATACTTATTGATGAAGTCATTTATTCTTAGAAAAAATATCCCTTAGTGTAAACCTATCAATAACCATTGATTTAAATAAAATAAATATCCACATATGAGTTTTTATGGAACATAATAAAATCTATCTTTCCATTTAACAACCATAGGGAGTACAAACTCCATGATAAACCATTTACCTTCTTTGATTAAAAATACTTTATTTGAACCATTATGTATTTTTTGAAGACCCTAAACTCTATTATAATTTTTTTACCCCTTTATGTCACTATTAAAAAAAGTATAACCCTTTATAGCATCCAAATGGAACTAAAATCTAGTGCATCCATTAAGCCATCTTGTATTGTGCTACAGATTAGTATATCCTTTGCAATATCCTGGGTGATGATAAACTCTAACATAATATCATAATTATTTTTTCATAAAAATGAGAATATCCCTATTATCATGTATTTTCTATTGGTAATGTTGATGAGTTTTTTATTAATGATCTTTTGAACATGGATCATTTTATATAATTAATGTGCACGTTCTTAATGAATGATACTTGTATGGATTTCACAAGATTTTTTTATATTATATCATGCATCTAATTGATTATTGAATAGCCTAAATAATTCCACCACCCACCAAAGTGAAACCATAATATTGTTCTTTTCTAAAAATTCATGATTCGGTCAATGAAATCTTATATTTCATTATTTCTTAGAGGTTTGGGATCAATATACTAGCTTCTTTTTAAAATAGGGCTTCCTCTATATTTTTAGTTCTTCAAAATTTTATTTTAATAAGGTTTTTCATTTTTTGGTATTTATTCATAAGGTAGTTACATTTATTTTGATTTCATGTTTTTTTGACACTATCCCTCCTAGATCACCATAATCTCTTAATGTTGGTTATCCTCCAATAGTTCTCTGATACAACTAATGGATTTTATGGTTGATTAAACACATATTTATTCAAACATTTCAGTTGGAATATTTACCTATTTGATTATTGTTTTAATAACAACACTTTAAAACAAATTAATTTCCCTTATTATAATTCTCCTTGAAAAAACATATAAAAAATAATATATAATCATTCTAACACTAATTATTCACACCCCAAATATACTTCTAAGGTCATATCTCAGGATGGATCACAAGAATAATTGGTAATCACCTAATTTTTTTTGTCGGAAAATATTATAAAAATATATATGCTACCCACTCATCTCTAAAAAAATTTACTTATTCTTATGAGTATGAAAGTTTTCATAAATCTTGATAGTATTGATAAAATATAAATAAATATATTTATTGAAATTTTAACTACATTTAGAAATTACCTATTTAGGGTTACTAGCCTTTTCATTCTTTATGATATGTCTCATAAATTTTCAAACATAGTATCCATAATCGTTTTCATTATATTGCTTAAAAAACAATGGAAACATTGATCAAAATTAGTAAATATTTTTGAAACATGGTTTTAAAGTTAAATATTTATATATATACCTTAATATGTTCCCATTTTCAGTAATCTACAGGTTTTATCTATTCAGACACTAACTTCATGCCATGATTTATCCTATATTTAGAGATTTCCCCATCATAACAAAATTCTTGTTAAAACAAATACTAAAACATATAATTCAATGTTTATATATAAAATATTGACTACAATGTATTAAAAATTAACAATTCACATATTTTGTGGTCTATTTGTAGGATATCCATGTATTAGATCCAAAAAATAAATATTTGGATTATCCATATTTATTGCGATCAGCATCCATTTCTACCTATAAAAGCAAAAACAAATAATTAATGAAAAAATTAAAAATATATTTTATGTGATTAGATTATATAGTTCTACCCATGAATTTTAGACATAAAAAAAGTATGTTGTCTGATATTTTTTTCTCAAACACTTCAAGTAGGTCTTCTCTTTTATTCTCAATGCATTCCTTATTCAATGTTAGTTTTTACATATAAACGATTCAGGGATTAATGATTCCAAAACATGCTTCACACAATTTTCTCATCATATAGTAGTAATATAAATTCTTATAGAAAATATTAATATTTATTTCCTTTAATTGATAAATCAGATCTCTGTTTTGACATATGTATTTTGAAAATATACCATATGTATGTATTCATAATTAAGAATCTTAGCCATTGATGCTTCAGAATCTTATTTATAGTCTCGAGACCAATTATGTTTGTCATGAAAGTTCCTTATATTTATTTTTCATAAGGAATGTAAGAAATATTTACATATTTAAATGTGGTCACTACATGAAGTTGTAATGATAATTAATGAAACTTTGGAACTGGTAGGGAGAAGGTAATCTCGGATTTTCATTTTGTTTTCTTGGTCAATTCACTATATTGTCTTGATCTGACCATCAATTTCCCCATAGATTTATCTATATATAATATCATACATAACTTAGTAAATTGTTCATCAACAGTTACCAACTTTTCATATGAAATTTTTTGTTTAAGACATATATAATGTATATTTATAAGATTAGATGACCATGATATGAAAGTTCCAATAACACCATTGACCGTTGTAAGATCACTATCATAAAGTGAAATAATCAACTCAGTAGACGGATAATGAGTGACCTCAATCCCCACTCTCATGTGATATTTTGGGAGGTATTTATGGTGTATATTGTCCGATGAGATATTAAACACTACACCCTATGCAACAAGGTGGTGCATGGGTGTTGAGAAAAAAAAATCACATACAACTATACCCTACAGAAGTTTAGTAATATAATGTTATCATAATTTGTTTGATTCAAATTTAGGAGAAAAGGTAATGAAAACATTGATTAACTTGGGTACGATATGTGGTCTAGGGGAATGAATAGCCTCAATGCTAGTGGGGGAATTTAGTTCTTGCATGGATCATTGTTCCACCACCAGTTCACTTGGATCATTTCTCATACATTTGTCTGAAAAACTATACAGGATAATAACATCTTAGAGAGAATCTATTTGTGTATTAAATCATTTTACCATATTATATGTATCTTCGTGTGGTTTTATCTTCTTGAAATAATTTTTAGATGACATTCCAAAACCTAATCCTCTAATGTGACCATATTGTTCCAACCACTTCGAAGCTATTGAAAGTAGTTTTCCTTCTAGTACGGTCACCGATGATTCTTATGTCTAAATAATATAAAATAATATTAATATAAATAGATATTTTTATGTAATAATTTTATAAATCATATCAAATTACCATTATTTAATACATAAACATATTTCCCATACTTATTTTGTGTTTTCATCAACTAGTTTATCCTCTTTATTACCGTGATCCACCTTCTATTGCAAATGATATGGGATGAATGTGGATTTGGATTTTTTATCATCAATATGAATATAAAAAAGGAATGTATGTTCTTATATATCACATTAAACTTTTATTTTTGATTTAAATTTCATACCAATTTCCTCTCTAGTCGAGGATACCCCATCTATTCATTTCAGTAGGGGTACATTGGTTTTGATGCACATTATTGTTTTTCAATAATCTTTTTTTTGTTTCATAAATTAACAATTTTGAATTAAATTAAAAAAAATAAATACTTTTAAAAAATATATTATGATCTAAAATGTGCATGATATGATTTCTCAATACAATGACTAATTAAAGGAGTTCATGTTTCCTAATTTATAATATGTGCAAAACTAACAGGTGAGTGAGGATTTACATTCCACTATTGATCCCTAAGATATAACTTAGTAAGAAGTGTTCAAAAGCTTCTATGGGATCTTCCAGTGCGAATTAAAAAAAATTTATTATGGAAATATTCTAAAATAAATAAACTTTGTAAGGAATAAAGATATTAAGTCAACATTTTGTTATATGATTTTTTAGTAAAATAGAGAAAGTATATCATGACATTAATATTATATCTTTCCAAAGGGTTTCCTTCATCCTAGGTTGGATGTGAAACTAAGAATTATTATCAAATAGTATATTCATCTTAATTACGGAACCAAGATAACTAATGAACATTGAATTTTTGGGTTCGATTGTTTGGATGTACTAATTCCAACAAACCTCAAATTTTATACCTTGACTTTATACCTTGATATTTTTTTTCAACATTGTGATGTTTCATCGTCTTTGTTTTTTCATCAAGATGTTGTTGATCCCCTAATAATTATGTAGTTTAATCATTAATAGAATATTCTTTCTTAGGATTTGTAACAACATCATGTGTATAATAAATAGTCTGTATGAGTAGTCAAACATTTAATTTGTCTAGAATAACAGTAATTTAAACATAGAAAAAAGATTTGGGAAGGGTTGTATTCACGATCTATTGAAAACATAATGAACTCTTTAACTCCATCTTCATACTTTTTTTAAAATGATTATCATGCATCCCTTTGGAAAGAAATGAGTAATTAAATTTAATAAAATAATTATTCCACTATGGTAGGTGTTATCCCTTGAATTCATCTCAAAATGATAAAAGGTCCCTGACACTACCATGAGAATATCAAATCATCCCCACAAATATGCACCAGATCTAATATATGTTACTAGTCTTTTTCCCTCATCTGTATCTTGAATATGAGAGATATATATCCCATGAGGATCATGTGTAGGGTGGTAATATAAGAATAAACAATTAAATACTAACAAGGCCCCAAAAATATAAAAAAATTCATATATTTGAGTATATGCTCAAAGTAGTAACACTCAAAATACACATGTAAGTAAAGTCATTGTGTACTAACCAAGAAACGATGATAATCAAATGTACCTTCTTCACTTCATACTAGTGAATTAAATTAATCATACCATAATTTTATACCATGGGTTTTTTCATGATAGTCAAATCATATCACTAATAAGAGGTTAACATTTGAATCATAGTAGAAGAAAAAATTATTTATCTCCCTCTAGAAATAACCACATCATAGGTACCATGAGATTGAACCTCAGAACCCTAGAATCTAATACCATACCTCAGGGACAACAATCACATGTACTTATTGCATCCAAATCATGAAATGGGTATAACATAGCTATTTTCCTTCAAAGGTTCATTTAAAATATGTATAAGTATTAATATAATTGGTTCCTTTTGGAAGAAACCACACAATGTGTTCCATAATATGTTAGTTAAACCTACCTTCTAAAAAACCATAAATAAGAAAAAACAACAATAAAAATGTCACATCACCCATGCCCTAGCCCTAGATGAATCACTAACATGTCTATAGTAACTCACATTCTAATATACCATACATATCCCTCACATAATACCCATCGTATTATAATATATGATAAAAATTATTCTTTTAGCATCCACACTGGTATTTCTCGTATAAAAATATTGTAATCATAAATCGAGAGGTATATTAAAAACAATTTTGAATAATATCAAGTGATTATTCAAATAAAGTATTATAAAGCAAGATTTATCAAAATTTAACAAAAAATTAGTTACATATTATGTTTAGTAAAACAATTTCAAAAAATTACTCTAGAGAACAAATATTTCTATAAGAAAACAAAAAATATTAGTCAAAAAATCAATAAAAAGTGTATACAATGATAAAAATGATGACTTACTAAATAAAATCCAAATTTTTTTTCCATTTCCAAAAATTCTAAGGTCTAGAAAAAAAATCATCTTTTGTTAATAATAATTCATTTAGTTCCCTCAGTCAAAAAATTATTTATAAATGTATATTGGTTCATTTTTCAATATAAATATTCTTAAACCATATGTTTGTATGATTACAATATAATAATTTGAATAATATATTTATCCTATCAACATATATATATTATTAACCATTTCGTCTGAAAAGTAAAATATTAAATACATATATAAAAAATAAAACTAATATGGTATTGTAAACAGAAAATTCCTTAATAAAATACTTGAACATGATAATCAGTTAAATATTCATATTATAGAATGCGAAATACATAATAATTGATCGAGATTCAATAAAAACCATGTTTTATCAAATATAACATAATCAAAACCATTCACTATCAATGATTATGTACAAATAGAATCTACAAACCTTATTAATGGAGTTATTTAACTAATATTTAAATATTTAAATCATAAATAAGATATTTCAATGATTAATGAACAATAAATTCTCAATTTTCAAAAAAAAACTTTAAATACATACATTATAAAAACTTACATATCCTACATGATCAAAATACTATTAAGTTAATATAGATTAACTTATCTATAATAAAATCATGAAGTAATTAATATATTCAATGAGAAAATATTTTTTATTTCTAATAAGATTAAACAACTATATAAAAATTTGATTCAGAAACAAAATAAAACCTAACACTTATTATTTTTTAAAAATATGTTTATACCATGTATACTCTAAACCAAATTATATTATAATTATAAACCAAATGAAATTTTAATTATGTATTTTAACATATTATATTTCAAAAATATAATTCTATAAGCACAAGTGTTTATTTTTAATCACTTTAATAAAAAACAAAAATATTTTATAAAATACCATAAAATCAAACAATAGAAGGCGAGAATCGATACTATTTGAATCAAATTTTCATTAAAAACATTTCATTGAATTGGAATGCATATAATATTAACATATGTATATTAATAAATATACCTATAAATGTAGCATTATTTTGAATAAAGTATGGAACATGTGAAATACAAATCATGGTAGCCTATAATATGTGAAGTACACAACCCATTTCTATTTTACATCACTAGAGATAAAATATATCAAAAATATATCATATATATAATATATAAATAATTATAACCATATATTGTTTTTTATACATTTTTTCAGTCAGTCAAATTGAATTAGGTGGTGAGAGAGTCTATAAAGAGAGGGATTCAAATACTCGGTAAACAAAAGCCTATATATCTGTTCCAATGCTACGAAAAATGGAGGAAAAAATAAATTTCATTTTCAACCCCAATTAAAACTTACATTGGAACTTGTAATAATAGATGAAAATCATATTTGACAAAACAAATTCCTAGGCTCTCATCACATGCCTCACAAAATCAAAACAAATTTATGCAAATGATCATCGAAAATTCTAAGTTAGTAATTGGCCGATGTCCTCAGTTATCCATGGGAGAAGAGAAGTATATTTTTTCATGTTTTAGAACAGTGAAAAAATGAAAATCGTAGAACCGAAATAAGCAATCAACGAGAGAGGAAAAAGATAAAATAACATACCTTGAATTCTAGCCTTGATTCGTCCAAGAGAACATAGTGGAGTGGCAGTAGTAGGGGAGTTATGCGAGAACTTGAGAATCGCGACTGAATCAATTTTAGTTAGGGTTCATTCAAATAGACTAGAGAAACTTTTATGAGCACTTGTAAAAAAGCACAGATAAAGATCCTTTTCAGTGATAAATTGATAAGTGCTGATAAAATGCATCTTTATCAGTGCTTTTGTAGTGCTAATATACGAATCCTTTATCAGTGCTAAAACATTAGTACTGATAAAGGATTTATAATAATAAATTATTATTTTTTGTTAATATAAGAATATAAGAATATATTTATTTTTTATAATTATATAAATATTTAAATACTTAATTATTTTTTTATAATTACATAAATATTTTTTTTGAAATATTTTTTATTTATAATTATAAATATATAATTTTATAAATATTTTAAATATAAATTTATAAACATATTTACCAATAAATATTTTTTTAAATATATTTAAAATTATTTATATATAGTTATAAATATATATACATGATTATATATATTTATATAATTATATATATATTAAATAAATATATAAATATAGTAATTATATTCATTATGTAAATATATTTATTATAATTTTATAATTAAAAATATATTTATATATTTATATATATATATAATAAATAAATATAAATATAAATATAAATATAAATATAAATATAAATATAAATAGAAATAGAAATATAAATATAAATAGAGTAAATATATTCATTATTTGAATATATTTATATCAATTTTATTATTATTTAAATATATAATTATTTATAAATAAATGTATGAATAGTTTTTTAGAAAATAATATTTATACCATCAAATCATTATATATATTACTATAATTATATATATAATAAATAAATAAAAATAAAAATAAAAATAAAAATAAAAATAAAAATAAAAATAAAAATATAGTATATTCATTATTTAAAAAATTTTATTCTAATTTTATAGTTATTTAAATATATATAATTATTTATTGATAATTATATAAAGACTTTTTTAAAAAATAATATTAATTTATTTATAATAATTATTAATATATAAATTTATAAATATAGTAAATATACATTTTTAAATATATTTATCTATAAATATTTATTTACAAATATATTTTTTACATTATTAATAAATATGTAATCTTAAATACATACATTTTAAAATTGAGTGATATTGAATAATTAAAAATGAGTACACTTTAAAAATATTAAAAAAATGTATATGTTTTATTAATTAAATGTAAACTATTAAAAAATCAGGGTTATATATTGAATTAAATATGAATACATAGTGAAATTATTAAAACATATTAAATAAATAAATAAATATAAATACATAATAGAAAATGATTAAATTAAATATATATATATATATATTAAAATGAATAAATAATACCCATCTATAATAATATTAAAAATAAATAAATAAAAATGGCCAATGAAAAACATAATATATTAAATGTATCATGTTATAATGAAATTATAAAAAATTCTAAAATTTGAATAAATCGTATAAATATTAGGTGTATTTATTTCTATATATGATTTCATTAATTACATAAATATTTATGTGTGTGCATTGTATATAAAAATGAATTAATTACATATATGTATGTGAAATCAATGTCACACATGGGTGATATATGTTAAATTGAAAAATTATTCAACATTAAAAAAAATAAGACATTAATATGCTATTAATTATTCTATTATATTCATTTTCTATATATTTATCTTTAATGAATATTACTTATTAAAATTTATAATTAATATATATATACATATATATTAAACATATTCATTTTTATTATTAATTGTTTCATTAATAAATTTTTTAATAATATTTTAATTTATTCATAGTTAATTTTTTTGTTTTATTGTTAGAGTTTATTCATTTTTAATTTTTATGTTTAATTATTTTAATTTATTTATTATATATATATATATTTAATATACAGTATTTATTAATATTTATAATCTATATATATGTATATTAAATTTATTTATTTTTATCAATAATTATTTAAATAATAAAATGTTTAATATTTTTCTTAATTTACTCATTTTAAATTTTTATATGTTTAATTATTTAATTTTATTCATTTTACATATCAATATATTTAATATATAATATTTATTAATATTTATAATTTATTTATATATATTCAATTTATTCATTTTGATCAACAATTATTTAATTTGTAAAATTGTTAATATTTTTTTTGTTATTATTTTTTTAATCATTTTAATTTATTATGGACCTTTACCCGCACTAAAAAATCACTGATAAAGGCTATCCTTGATCAGTTCTAATACTAAAGCACTGATAAAGGGTACCCTTTATTAGCGCTAAAAAATAAAGTGCTGATAATGTGTACCAATCAAGGAACATAAAACAAGACCACCAAAACATCCCTATGGAATATTTGATCATTATCACCACTGAGAAATTGATGATAAAATTTAGTAGATTATCGCTAGACAACATCCAATAACAAGCAAGGAAATAGAGCACTATTGAGAAGGAGGAATAAAGATTGAAGCCTGACATCAGAGAAGGATGAGGGAAGAATGGAAGAGGGGAGGAGAAAAGAGTAAAATAGGGAAAGAAAGATGGGGAATGTACCAGAGACTCCCCCCCCTCCAAATCATCGGTGAGAAATCCCTAGGGAAAAATGGAGAGGGAGATGCTGCCTCTCAGAGGTAATGCGAAACGGGTTTCCCAAACTTGTAACCCATGAAATATAAACTAGTTTCATAAAGACCATGACATTAAGAATAACCCATTCATATATATAACATGAATGAAACCTTTAGATAATTTTATAGAAGGGAATAAGTAACATAAATTGATGTCATCTTAGATGGAAAATAATTTTAAAATATACTTCAAAAATGTTTCTTGATGAAAATATACTTTCTTCTTTGAAAAAGGATTTTTAATGCATGAAACCATTTAAAAATCATTTTATTAGAAAATAAATTGAAATTTTATTAAGAATTATTTTATTAATTTTGAAAATATATTTCCTTTAAAAAATATAAAATAATCTTCAAATTATTTTAAAAACACTTTTTGTTGATTTTTTTTAAAAAAATTATAAATAAATCTTTAATTTTTTTTGAAAACCCCTTTTCATGAAAACATATAAAAGAAGATTAAAAATGATTTGAAACACATTTCATTGAAAATTATATAAAAACTTATAAATAAGGCTCCAAAACTTAAAAAAAAATTTAATTGAAAGTATTTTTTAAAGAATTTTCTTATAATTTAATCTTTTAAAAATTAAATGGATGTATCAAAGAAATAATGACGGGTAAATCCATACATGATGTATAAGGTAAAAATAACATTCCTTTGGTATGATAAAAATGATAGAAAAATTCCTTATTTGGAAAGCGACAAGAATATTACATTGAAGAGACTGGTAAAAGTATAAAAGGGTAAAAATTTATTTTATGGATTATAGGATAATTTTAAAACATTATTATAACCCCTTCTTAGAAAACATGGTTTTGAAATAATATATATTTTTGACCAAAAGAGAGGGTAATGTCGGGATTTCTTAAAAACACATTCTTAATTATCATAGGTACTAAATAGTAGAATAATGGTACCAATACGTGAATATAAAATGAATAACTATTAGATAAGAAAATTCAGGAATTTTCTTAAGATATGGATCATAATATTTCATCAAAGTAATCTTAAACAATTAAAATCTCAAAAATAAATGAGAATGTTTCAATAAACTCTTACTATTTAGTAAATTTAAACCATAATACCAATGTTTGAAGATGAAATTACATGAAGATTAAAATATAATGAAAATAATAAGATTCATGATATAACATTTAAAAGACAATATATACACCTCATTTAAAAATATAGGTGCGTAACATGGCATGTGTCTCAAAGAAGGAAAATTGGGACAAATTTACTCTACCGATTTGGTAAATTTTGAAGCATTAAACACATGAAATAAAGGTCATATAATGGATATGTAAATAAAAATAAATTTAAATATAATAAAAATTAAATACATCCATGTGCAGTATATAGAGTACAATAAAAGGAATGGGTGGTGAATAAAGCATGTATCTCATGGAAATAAAATGTAAGATGAAATCCCATTACCTTGTGTCTTGAATTTCATTATTCTCATTCAAACCACATGAATAATAAATATAATTTTTTTATAAATCTTTTATAGAAACATATTCTTATATATAATACCATATATGGTTAGATTAAGAATTTATATTACCAATTTCTTGACCTTCCTTTGTTAAGGTTTCACTTCAGGTAATATTTGCTTGGATCTTCACCTGTATCTTAATTTGTTATATCTTTGGCTTTATAGTAATATTATGATTTCCAGAATGTAAACCATGAAATAAATACCATTTATATATAGTATATGTGTATTATAATAATATATATAATAAATAACTATGTTATATATTACACCATTTATGGAGATGGTGGGCCGTACGTACACATGAATGCTATTTCAGTTTAATTATCGTGTTGAAAGAAAGAAAGAAAAAGAACACACACACACACACACGGATATATATATATATATATATAATTATTACAGTATACTTATTATATCATATATATATATATAATATTCACTAAAACCATCATTAATACATTCCATGCGGTGTACGAATGAATTATATCACTTTGAGTGGGTGGTAGTCCACACTTCTTCAAACAAAATTATCGTATTAACAGAAAATAGAAAGTAAAAAAGATATGTTTTGTAAAGAGAAATAAAAAAATTAAAGACATAATAAATATAATACATGGAATATATAAATAATTTTTCCATCATAATATCCACCACGATAGGTGGAAAAAAATTGAATAATCATCGTTTAGTGAGGCGGTAGTACACCGTACACGTAAATAGTTTTCCCGTTACCAATTAGATGGATGTGTGTGTGTGAGAGTAGGTATAAAACATAGAATAAAATCATCCTACTATATTGAGGATACTCTTTTCCTTATAATAACATTTAATAAAGAGAGTGGAGGGGTGTAGAATGAAAATAAAAGAAAGGAGCTTGAGAGAAGATGTTACATCTTAATCAGGCAACTTCTTTTGGTTTGTGACAAAAGGATTCCTTGTATTAATTTGTGACCAAATGAAGGATTTTATGAGTAAGTTCGGTATGTTTTTGATTATTTGATCAGAATTTGGGCGATCCAATTGGTTTGATTGGTGTGAGGAGGTGGGAGGAGAGGAGGCTTTTTATAGTGGAAGAGGAGTAACACTCTTGTAAATATTTGAGGAGACAATTCCAACCACGTCTTTCATGTTTCTTGTGGATCCAATAAGGGAAAAACGTTGATCCAAGGAAGTATACCATCTATATATGTCCATCCAATAGATCTTGGATAAGTGTATATGTTTCTTTGTGTCTTAAATTTAAGGATTAGTCCACAGTTAAACTTAATTTTACCAAAATAGATGTAATTTGTTTTAATTACATTCACTAATATTTTTTTTGGAAAAAATATTTGAACTTATTATAAATTATAAATTATTATAATTAAAATTATTTAATCCAATTTTAAAAATTTAAATAACATAATTGGCAGAAATTAATTTAAAATTAATCCCACTGACAGGACGACACTGTAGGTTTTTAAAGAAAAAATGATCAAAATTTTACAAAGTTTTTATATCCAATTTTAATGTGAAATTGTTTCCAATTACTGAAATTAGATTAATTAAAATATATTATATAATTAAACTTTTAAACCAATTTAAAATCTAATTTATCCTTATAAATAAATTAGATGAAAAAGATGTTTTGAATTAAAATATAGTATTTTTAACTTATTCTTCAAAAAATGAAACCTTATAGAAAAATACCAAAAATTTATCCAAACCTAATTTTTATGTTTCTATTAAAAATATAAAGTCAATTTTTACATATTTAATATATAAAATTTTAAAAATTGGATTTAAAATGGTTTCTCCATTAAAAGGAGGAAAAAATTCCTTAATAAAAATATATGTTTTTAGGCACAAAATTGTGTTTGTTATTATATTATATCTATAAAATATACTTGATGAATGTCAAAAATATTTTATTGAATATATAATATATATATTACATTAATATCACTCCCTAATTAATTTAATTTATTAGGGTAAAAAATCTCTGACACTATATTAATATTTCCTTTTACATTCAATCAGTTTTCATAATCAGTTTTAATTAATTAGTATCCTATGAATTCATCTTATATTTGTTTAAAAAATATAGTTTCATAAATTAATAAATAATATTCATAACATCTAATTTAAAGGCTAGATTATATCTTATTATATTAAATAATAACATTTGAATATATTATTTTTCGATAAAACTCGATCTTACGTGTAACGCAAGCCATCAAGGAAATTCATTGTTGCGTGTAACGCAAGATAAAATCAGTGTTCTATGTAGAGAAAGATAAAATTTATTTTAATGTGTCATTCCCTTAAATTGGTGTTTCATATAACAAAATCAAAACATAGTGATTTAATATTTTTTTTAGTGTTGTGTAAAATGAAAAATATTAAAATGGCTAAATTAATTAAAAAAAATATCTTAGGTTGTTAAATTATATCCCCTTTAAAATGAATTTATTTGTTGAAATTAATATGGTTTATTTAAGGTTTAATAATTGAAATTTTAATTCATAGAAACCCACATCATAAAAATGAATTCTAAAACATCCCTTAAAAATGGAAGGTTGGGACCATAATGGCTATCCAGTGTAACATATAAATGGGTTTAAATATAGGAGAACACAGTTTGGGAGTGAATACTAGACATGGAGGATATTAATAAATATTTATAGAAAGTGATTGAGGTCATCAATAAAAAAAGTAAACGATCAAAGAAAATTTGTGGTCCTCAAAGTCATAAATCTATGATGATTTGTAAGGCCATTTGTTCGAAAACAATTAAGGTAATAGGACAATTTTTTTTGATCATTATCCGATATTTGAGTAATTCTTGTATTGACCAAGAATATAAGAAAATATAATTGATATATTTTCTTAAAAAAAATAATTCTTTTTTTGTGCTTTTATGAATTTCTAATTCATCCATTACTTCAAGAAATTTATGTCTAAATAGTAAATTTGATTCCAAAATTACTAAAACACACTTTTGGAAGATATTAAGGCCCATAAAAGAATTAAATGTATAACTATTTATCAATAAATATTCTTTATAATAAATATGGTTAATACATTAATAAAAAAAAGTAACATTATTGTTTCAACATAATTAATTATTTATAAAATATAATTATACATTAACCAAGAAATCATGTAGGATAGTGGTAGACATGAAACCCTTATCATCCTTCTGTAACGGGTTCAAGACCTACATCCTTTCTGAACATGATTGGTTGTCACCCAACATACATGATGTCCTTTTCTTAAAGTACACTAATATTATTTCCAAAAATAAATATGATGGACGTCCTTGAAATAAGGTTAATCACTAAATAGACTTTTATCCAAGTTTTTTAATACAATATCTATATATAAATACTTCCTCCGATGTTTAACACAAACTTTTAATAAATGATTAACCATTTATCCCTTCTAAAAGATTAAAATCCTAAACATTGGAAAGAATTCAATGAAATCAGATTAACATTGAGCACAGATATATCACCAATTACCACTTGGTTATCACATTTCAAACATGTGAATACCCTCATCATATTTTTCTCTTTAAACATGGTAATTTCTTAAATTACCATAAATAGTTATTTAAAACATGCATGTTACATTATTGAAGTGTATAATGGATCTATTCCTTAAATCCAAAAATGATGTGTTGTTCATCAATGATAGCATAAACCACCTTTCAAAAAGTACTTACTTATTTCGAAGGTAATAAATACCATTCAATTCACATATTCATAACCCACATACCTTTATCCAAACAACATTATCATAACATAAATAAAATATTAAGGGTTTTTTCTCTTAGTAAAAATATCACCTTGTCATTAAATCACTTCACCAATCCGTCAAGAACATTCAACATACACTCGTAAAGACTGATCGAAAAACATAAGTAGTACATTCCTTGTATATTTCATCATATAAAATAATTTTTGAATCAAAAAACATAAAAACATTGATTACTTCAACCTTAATACATCAACAAGGAAACCTAATCCTATTACATAATACCTATTTCCATTCACATTTCATTTTTAGTCTCTTCATCATCAACAATGTCACTATTACTCACACCACCTTGCTGATTCTCATCAAGGGATTTATTCTTGGGACATTGAGTTGTTTAATGACCATTTATTACACACTTAAAACACTAATTTTTTGATGGTTTCTTAGGGAGTCTAGTATTCTCATCCATTTCATTAACCTAACTCTTAATTTTTCTCTTGCAGTGACTTACATTGTGTTTTTATTTTCCACAGTGAAAACATCTTCTTGTTCCTATAAGACATTCACTTAGGAAATTATTTCCACATTATTAACACAAATGAAACTGTATCTTCTTTCCTCCATGGTATCCATTACCCTAACTCTCAACGAACTCCTTCTTTATATTCCTTGGTGAGTCCAAGAGTTGGATAAGGTACACATTGGTAATTATTTTCCATGAAATATTATTAGGTTTGATCACAACATATTTCAATCTAGTGATCATCCCACTTGACTACTCATCAAAAAATCATCCATCACATTAAATATTAATCCCTTTCCTTTTGGTTCCTGCCATTGACTAAAACGAGAAGCATAGTGGGAGCATTAATTGTCATTACAAAAAACAACATATTTTTGAAAATATTTACATTAAGGTTGTATAAATGAGGAAAAATTCATTAATTTATGACACCATAGGTTTATACTTGGTTATTCACTGCTAACTTATATATAAATCCTTCATATTTTTTTGTGAAGAGTTTTTGAATTCCTAAATCATATACCTAGGGTGTTTCAAACCAGTAGTGTAGTAAAGTCCATTATTGTGTACCAAATCACCCCAAGTTAGGCCTAGAACATATTTTTAGAGTTGTTACCCCTAGGTACATATGTACTAGAGCCACATCCACTTTTAGTTTCCAGACAAGGATATATTTCTAAGAAACCACTTACTCAATCCTTTACCATAATTCTAGGATACTTTCCTAAATGTTAACTCTTCCTTATACATATCCTTAGAGACATACCAAGACAATTCCTTATAAATGTACCTAGGGATATCAATAAAGTTTTCTCAAACTATTTTCCAAAGGTTAAATAGAACATTCCTTTGATACTAATTTTAAAGACCCTCAATTTTCATACATTATCATTATATAACATGTTAAAAATACATAAAACAATATACAAAAAAACACCCAAAGACTGTACTAGTATAGTGAATTTGGAAACATGGAAACACAAACATTGATACATAAGTGAGCTACATTATCATCTAGTTGGTTCCTCTTGACTATCATCATTTTAAGACACAAAAAACAGAATATATACCTTCATAACCTAGGTACGGAAACATAAAAAGGGGAGATCTTAAATTCTCAGTAATGGTAAAAAAGGGATATATGTAAGAATAATCATGCGTATATGGGTATGAGAACATGATAATGAAAATAGAAGATCATACCATGCATATCAAAGATCATATACATGAATCATGGAATAAGGATTGGCAGTTTAGATGACATGAATGAAAATAAATAAATATTATAAGCCATGAAATCATAACATAGGAATAAAACATGTAATTATGGTAGACACATAAGCATATAATATGATTTTCATAGTAGGAAAAGCATCACTTCCAAGACCATATTGGTAGAATGGGTTCACTCCTCATACCATCTTTGTAGTCATGGTTAACTCCTATAGCCATCTTACTAGCATGATTTCAATCCACAAACTATCTTGGTAGTAATGGTTCACTACCATGGCCATATTAGTAGTCAATGTTCAGTCCCAAGATCATATTAGTATATCTCATGAGATATAAATATTTACCCAATGTATTGGAGGGAGGTATAGGTCCCACCTATCTCATAATTAAGTCATACATATATTTTCCACAAGATCATTAAAAATTGCGTTATAACCCACATAATGAAAGGGGTATCATAAAAATATAATCATATAAAAACCTATGAAAAAAGATATAGGTTTCATAATCATTTACTCAAAATAATAACTCATAAAATTGAAGTGGATTTTATAAAAATATAACTCATTAAATAGAAATGGATTTCATAAACTTATAACCTGTTAAAGAGAAAAGGGTTTCATAAAGACCATCACATTAATCATAACCCATTAATTTAAAGAAAATTAATGTAACCCTAATATAATTTCTTAGTATTGAATGAGTAAAATCAAGATAAGTCATCTTATATGGAAAATAATTTTGAAATATATTTCAAAAATGATTCTTGGGGAAAAAATATTTTCTTTTACTAAAAAATATTTTTAATACATGAAACCATTTAAGAATCATTTTCATAGAAAATACCTGGAAAATTTATAAATAATAATTTAAATATTTTTGAATTTTTTTTCTTTGAAAACATATAAAATAATATTCATAATATTTTAAAATTCTTTTTATTTGAAAATAATTTGAAAACATATAAAGAAAGGTTGAATGTTTTTTGGAAACCATTTCTTTGAAAATACTATGAAAACTTATAAATAAGGATTGATTTTTTTTGAAAATAATTATCCTTGGAAATTTCTTTTAAAAATATTTTTTTAAGAAAAATAACCTTTTAAAAATGAAAAGAAATCTTCAAGGAAATGACGACGGGTAATTCCGTACATGTCGTACGAGGTTAAAAGACCGTTTCTTTTGCACAATAAAAAGGTTAAAAAAATGAGTTGTTTGGAAATAGGAAATAGGATTATTTTGAATATATTGGTAAAAAGAAAAAATTAGTAAAAACATATTTTAATGATTATAGGATAATGGTACAATATTCTTGGTATCCTTTTTTATAAAACAATCTTTTAAAATAAGATAGATTTGTGACTGAAAGAGAGGGAAAATTCAGGCTTTCATAAAACAAATTTCTTAACTATATCATGTACTAAAGTGTAGAAAAATGGTACCAATAATTGAATATATCATGAATAAACATAATATATGGAAATTAATGAATTATCTTGAGATATGGATCACAATATTTCATCAAAGGAATCATAAACATAAATGATCTCAAAAAGAAATTAGATTGTATTAATAAACTCTTACCACTTAGTAATTTTGAACCGTACTCACCATGTAAGAAAATTAATTTACATGAAAATTAAAAAATAATGAAAAAATTAGATTCATTATATAACATTTCAATAGTAATATATACACCACATGAAAAAATATATGTGCATAACATGACATGTGTCTCATAGAAGAAAAATTGATAAAAAATTACTTTACCGAATTTCTAACTTTTGAAGCATTAAAGATGTGAAATAAAAGTAATATAATGGATATATAATTAACAATAAATTTAATAATTATAAAAATTTAATACATCTATGGGAAGTATACACACAACAAAAAGGAATGGGTGGTGAATAAATCACATATCTCGTAGAAATAAAAAGTGATATGAAACCCCCTTGCCTTGTGTATTGAATCTCATTGTACTCATTAAAACCACCTGTATAATTAATATAAATTTATTATAAATATTTTATAGAACCATATTCTTATATCTAATACCATATGTGGTTTTATTATGACATTACATTATCCACTTGTTATCCATCCTATGTTAAGGTTTCACTTCAGGTAGTATTTTCTTTGTTCTCTACATGTGTCTTAATTTACTATATATTTTGTCCTAATACATATATAATTATTTACATAATTTAAAAGACTATATAAATAAAATTTATATTCTTTATATGTGTTTTATAATAATATATTGAATATAAAATTAGGAAACGGAATATAAAGTGCATGGAGACGGTAGAGTGTACATACGCATGAACATTATTTCTGTTTTATTGTCATTTTGAAAGAAAGAAATTAAAAAGATATATATATATATATCATTATTATTTTAAATTTATGATATCATATATATCATATATATCATATATATTCAGTAAAACTATCCTCAATATATTCTATTTAGTGTAAGAACGAATCATATCGCTTTGAGGGGTAGGTAGTCCACACTTCCTCAATTTTTTTTTGTATTAACACAAATTGGAATGTAAATAGATATGTGTTTTAAAGAAGAATAGATAAGCTTAATGAAACAATAAATACAATATATTACATATATAAAAAAATTTCCATCATAATTTCCACCATCAGAGGCGGTAAAGGAAAATTGAACAATCATCATTTAGTGAGGCGATACTTCTCTATACACATAAACAATATGTTCATTATCCATTAGATAGATGTGTGTGTAAGTTTAGATTGGAACATTAGAATAAAAAAATATTATATTTATGATAATGGGTTTTTATACCATAATGTAATAAATATAGTTGAGGGGGTGGAGAATGTAAATAAAAGAAATGATCTTGAGAGAAGATGTTACCTCTTAATTAGATAACTCCTTTTAGTTTATGCCAAAAGGATTCCATGGATTAATTTATACCCAAGGGGAGGATTATTGGAGTAACTTAGGAAGGTTTTTATCTTATTTTAGTAGATTTTGAGAGAGTCAAGGGGCTTGATATGTTTGAGTAAGTGGGAGGAGATGAGGCCTTTTTATAGTAGAGGAGTGAAAATCTTATAAATATTTAAAGAGAGAATTCCACCCACATTTTTCATAATGAATGTAGATTTAATTAGGGAACAAATAATATTAAAGGTTTTATAGGTTCTAAATATGTCCATAAAATATTACAAGTTTATAGGTAATTTTGAGTATTAAATTTATGGTTTAGTCCTTAGTTAAGCTTAATTTTACCTTAATCGATGTAATTTATTTTATTTACATTCACTAATATTTTTGGTAATAAACTATGTTGAACATATTAAAAATTATAAATTATTTTGATTCCAAATATGGAAATAATTTTTCCAAATCCCAATCACATAAGTTTTATAAATTAATTTAAAATTTATTCCACTGACGGGACGACACTAAAAATTTTTAAAGTAAAAATTATCTAAAGTTTGCATTGTTTTTATATCCAATTTCAATGTAACAGTAGTTCTAATGAAAAATATAATATTATTTGATCAAATTTTGGTTAATTAAACTTTTAATCAAATTTAAAATGTAATTTAACCTTATAAATAAATTAGATGAAAAATCATTTTTGAATTAAAATCCCATATTTTTAACTTATTCATCAAAAAATGAAACCATATAGAAAAATAAAAAAATTATCATATCATAATTTTTATGTTTTGATTCAAAATATAAAGTTAATTTTTACATATTAAATATATAAAAGTTCAAAAAATTGTATTTAAAATGGGTTTTCCATTAAAACGTGGTAAACATTTCTTAATAAAAATATAGGGTTTTAATCACAACATTGGGCTTGTTCCTATCTTATGTCTATAAAATATATTGGATGAATATAAAAAATAATTTATTGAATATTCGAAATATATATTAAATTAAATTTCACTCACTAATTAGTTTAGTTTATTATGGTAAAACATCTCTGAGAGCATATTGACATTTCCCTTTATATTACTTTGGTTTTCATAATCATTTCTAATTAATTATTATCTTATGAATTCATTTTATGTTTGTTTAAACCATATATTTGCATAAATTAATAAATACTACTCATAACCTCTAATTTAAAGGCCAGGTTATATCTTATTATATTAAATAATAATATTTTATTATATTATTTTTTTTGTAAAACTCGATCTTGCATGTTTCACAAGCCATCAAGGAAAGTCATTATTGTGTGTAACATAAGACAAATTTAGTGTTCCTTGTAGAAAAAGAGAAATTTTGTTTTATGTGTAGTGCATGATTAAATCGGTGTTGCGTATAACGAAATCCAAGAATAACGATTTAATGAAAAACAAACTATTTTTAGTGTTTCATAATATAAAAAATATCAAAAAGGATAAATTAATTCGAAAATAATAATTCACAAAATATAGATGTGTTACAAATATTACAATGAATCATTTTTAATAGTTATAAGACTACTCAAGTGAACTCATTTAATGAAACAATAATAGTGAATAATAATTCCATGCTATCTATAAAATTTAAATTATATTTAAACCATGATAGACATTGATCTACTTGATACAATTTTGAAAAATAATAAACATGAACTTTTGATAACACTTGAAATATAATATGGGATACCAATTTCAGAATCAACACACATTTCACTTCTCATAGTTTTTCATTGAACCTGTATATGAAAAATTCATATAAACATGATCAAAAAATTGTTAGGATAGTTATGTAGTTATAAAATCAGTTCAAAAATGATTATTTTTAAATATATTTTAGATTTTCAGTTTTCTATAAAGAAATTCTAAATTTTCACACACTAAGGCATTGTTGAGTGTAACACTTATCCCTTGTAATAACATAATATAAATACCTGATCACATAAGATATTAATATCCCAAAAGGTTAAACACATATAAATGGAATACTCACCCTATATAGTTTTTCACCCACTTTATAAATAAATTAAGAGTGTAAACATAAATTGATTTTTGTTTCCAACTCCCGTTGATAATAATGATCCAAGGAAAAACATGTGAGAGGGGACTTATACCCCATACATTATCCTTGTGAAGGATGAGGTTGAACTCCCAACATGATCAACTTATTTGGAAATTAATCATTTGTTAGTATATTCCTGATTATATCCAGAACAAGTTATAGATTAAATAAATTTATTTCCATAAGTTCTTTAAAGAACTGATATTTTATATCAATCTTCTTGGATCTTTAATGCTAGATTAGAATAATTTAATGATTCATAACTCATTTTATATCACACCTAAAGAGATTGGAAAAATTCAATTCAACCTCAAGATCTTCTAATTGAGTCTTTATCCATATTAATTGGGTCGTGGAATGAGTAGAAATGACATTTTCTTACACATAAGTACTCGAAGTGACTTAAATTTTCTTCTTAGTATGCCAAAAAAATGCACCTCTCTCTAAGGATAAAAAATACAATGGATTAAGATCTTCTATCATCAACAAAACCTACCCAATATACAACTACGTAAATATAAATATCAACCTTTCCTTCATTACTATATTAAAACCTGAAACTATTATGCCTTTTATCTACTAAAGAATACTCTTTTTAATATTAAAATTGGACTTTTTGGTGCAATTTGATGTCTAACACAATGTATATAAGCATAAAAAACTTCCATCCATGAATCTATTAAGTAAAAACTAATTCTAATCATCTTTATAAATTTAATTTGATCCACTATTTTTCTTTATCATTATTAGATATATTTGTTCGCATTGAGATTGGGTAGGAAATCACACTTGTGTCCTCCAGGATAAACCTTTTCAAAAATTCCCTAACATACATCTCTTGAGAAAGAAATATATTGTGAAAACCTGAGTAATCCTTGTAATAAGTTAATATTATTGTTTATAATTATTTATTTTATCTATTTATATTCATCACATTTTATAACTGATTTTTATAATGTTTTAATAAAAAAGAATAGTTTTACTCACCTAAATTATTTTTCCACACATTTCACCTGTTTATTTAAAATTAAAATATATTTATTTTATAATTTTAATTTTATTTAATGTAATTAAGTTTTTTATTCATCATTTCAATTTTTTCTTATGGTGAATTTTTGATATATTTCTAAAATGGTGGATTTTTTAGTGAATATTAAAAAATGTAGTTTTTAAATATATTGTAACATTAATGAAATCATCACGAGGGAAGATTGGATTAGAAAGCAATAAAACATTTTAATCAACCAAATATTTGATTAAAGAGTAAAATAAATAATTTTAAAATATTATTTTGTATTTGGGAACCCATGCATGACTTTTTAGAAATTATGTTATATTTTATTTTGATTGAATACTATTTTTTATCTTTTCTTTTAATAGTGTATTTGGGAAAAAAAGTAAGTTTAATAATGCTAAAAATCTTATATAAGTTTAATTATTTTAATAATAATCTAATTAAATTCATGTGCATCAATTATATGTATAATTTCAGTGTAAAATCAATTTTATAATTAAAACATGTGTTTTTCTAAAATTATTTTTTTCATGAGTTTTCCATACTTATATTAAAATTAATTTCCACCACTTTATGGATTAAATATTATAAAAAAATTATATATTTGGATCATCATTTATAAACATGGTAATATTTTCCCTTTTATTTTTATTCATATAAATTAATTACCTAGGTAAAAAGTTGTCACCAAAATTCTGGATAAAATGGGTCAACATGGTTAAAATAAATGGATAAGGATTAAGTATAACACCAATAACACGGTTAAATCTTAATAGTTGAGTTTATTTAGAGAACCTCACATTAACTTATAAAATTTAGAGTTTTTCTTCAATTTTCCTTGATAAATTAATGTATTATTTTTAAATGTTTTAAGTATTTACAAGAGTGCAATTCCATTTTCTTATAAAATGGAGCCTCTTATCCAAACTTTTCCATGCATAATGAACACTCTAAATTAATAATGATATTCCCAAATTAATACCCCAATATTCTACCAATGTACTAAATAAATTTTTCTCATCGAAAAAGAAATCATAGAAGGAATAATGTGTAATCGAAAGGAAGATATCTACGGAGGATTTATAAGTATTAACTGAATTCTTTCAAGCTCATTTCCACTTCTAATTTCTTTAACTGTATTCTAAATATCATAAAATAATAAAATCGATATTTATTACTATAATAAAATTTTATTATGTTGATTTAAAAATCATTTTCTACCTTTTTACATCATTTTGGAAATGAAAATATTGCTCGTGCATACGTGTGTACTACCACCTATTTAAAGCGATGTGTTTCATTTTTTCATCTATAGTTTACATGGATGGTTAAAAAGATGGAATTAATTGATATATATTGTATTAATAGTGTTATTATAATTATATAATGATACTATATTATTTAACTTCTAACCTTTCCATCTGTTGAAAAATAATAACGTCGCCCGTGCGTACTTGTGGACTACCACCTCTATGAAGTGATGTGATATATTTGTTATTTATGCCTTACATGGATGATCATAAAGATGGATTTAATGAATAAGTATCATAATTATAATATTAATATGATTATATAAAGGTAACAATTTATTTAATTTATTTCTCTTCTATCAATTATAAAAATTAAATCGTTTATCATGCGTATAAATGGGCTACCATCTCCGTGAAATGATGTGTTTCATTTTTAATGACTTACTTAAATTGATGGTTATATAAGATTATAAAATGTATAAATTTATTATTATATAATTTTTATGATTTTAGATATTATGTAACCATGCAACCTTTGACTATGGTTAATACAACAAAGCTAGAAAACATATGAAGCTAAACTGGACTTAATGTGAGAGATTTTTTTTTTCAAAACCTTATTTTAAAGTATTCATTTCAAATATTTTTCCTCAGTTTACATTTTCTATTAAATGTTTCAATAATTTTATTATTAAAATTTCAATTCTTTTAACGTTAATTTTAAATTACTTTTGTACTTTCGTTTCAAGGATTTTAAAAGTAATCGCTTCATCATCTTCCGAACAAGTTGTTTTTTACTTTATAAAACGTTTGAATATAAATTTTTTTAATGTATGAAGAATTATTGTATTTTACTATCATCATTAAAATTATATTTTATAAATGATACACTACATGTTTTCATAGTTTTTTTTTAAATTATACTTTTCCCTTTCTTTTAAGAATTTTTAGTTTTAAAATGTTTTCCGAAAAAATGGACACTCCTCTTTATTTTTATGAGAAAATGGAAAGTGATTTTTAATATGGTTTAAAATGAGTTTTCAATTGTTTTATGATGAAAAAGTGAAATATTGTTAATTTTTTACATCATGATATAGTACTTGGGTATTTTAGATGATGACAGGTGAGCCTGAAATATCTAATGGTGATGAGTGAGCTCGATATAGATCTCCAATTAATTGTGTAATGATTTAGAATTGTATAGTGAGAATGAGGGTGATAACTGGTTTGGTTACTAATATGAAATTAAATTAGAATTAGTTTTTTTATATAGGTGAAAAATTAGTAAAGAAATCCTATGATTATGATGTTTGAGGATACCTATTTTAACCTTGTTAAGGGTTTTTATGGAAATATTTTTATTTAATGAGGTAAGGAATGTTTATGAACTTTTATAGTTAAAGGATTTTTTTCAAGGGAATGGTTTCATGATTTCTCTTGTTACTAATGATCCCTTTATATTCTTCTTAGGTTTATTAATGTGTCTTAATTGTTTTAGTTAAGAAAAAGTTTATTGTTATCATATGGATGTGTTTTACTTATGTGCTAAATGTTTTTATTTGTGAAAAAGGTAAACATTAACACGGGATTTCATGTTTTAAATTGGACTAATGAGGTTAATTTATTTTTATATCCATTACATTGAATTGTTTCTCTCATCCCACATTTTCAAAATTTTTATAGTATCTAAGGATGTTTAAGAATGATAGTAGGATCAATCCTTCCTATATGATGAATAATATTAAATAAAGCGAAAGTGTACTGAATGAAATGACGGTGTAAACTTAACGCCCTATTTTTTTAAAAAAAATATACATTGTGTGAAAGTTTACACTTTTTTATTGAATTATTTTTTCAATTCTCTAAAAAATAAACCTAAAAGGTCTTAAAATTGTAAAAAAGTGAAACCCTTATTTTAAATCATGTAATTATGGGATAATAATGATAGAGGGTGTTATAGTTTGGATCATAGATTTTTTTTTTGATAAATCTAGTGTTTAGAGTGATTTGAAAATACACGTTAAAGAGATTATAATTTATGGTTATATTATAATGAGATAGATTTTGAAGACTGTCTTTTTAATTCAGTTAATCCATATCTATTCAGAATGGTTTTTTCATAGAGGAAATAAGATAGCTGATACAGGAAGTCATAAAGGTTATACCATCATTTCAAATAATCAACCTATAATGATTAGAATACAGTATTTTTTGGAGGTGTTAATAAATTTGAAACATGATATTAATGATTACACCAATGAAATAGAGTGAACAAGTTTTCAGCATAAGAACATAGCTATATTTGACAATTTATTGAAACAACAACCTTTAGATTTTAGTGGATCTTTGGAACTATTGAACTATGAAGTATGCATTAATGCATTAGAGAATATATTTTAAGTTTTAGAATGTATAAAAAATTGAAAGTTAACTTTTTATACCTTTTTATGGTTAAGTCAATCGATAATGGTCTCTAATTGAGAATGATGAGGAAATAGATGAGATGGATTCTATGGACTGGACAATCTTTAAATAACATTCTCTCAAGAAGTATTTCCTAGAGATTTTTTGACATAGAATAAAAAGGTGATTTTTTAGTATAAAAAATGAATAATATCTCGTGGACACATATGAAACCTTTTAACCATGGGAGTAAAATTGAAATATTTTATGCATCGTTATGATGATAATTGACCTATTATGGATTCAAAACATATAAATAAATTGTTCAATGTCTTGAGAATGCCGAGATAATTTTTCTGATGCTTATATACATTGTGATAATAAGGGTAACAAATGATATATGTAGAAAATAAAGGATAAATAATCATCCAATAAATCTGTAGGTAAGCCCCCCCCACATGTTCCAAATATGTTTAAAGTATCTTTAAATACTATTTTATAGGATTATGAATATGTTACCAATGTGGATATTCCGATAATTTGGCTCATGAATCCAAGGAATACAGTTCTGATCTAACTAGTAACCTGAAAAAATATAATTAACTAGTAGTGAAATGTTTTAACTGTAATGAGTTAAGTTATTATGCTAACACATGTTTGAATTTAGTTACTTAAGGAGATAATCCTCAAAACCAAAAGCATAAAGGTGTATAAATGTCTTTTTGACATATACAGTAGATACTAGACTCTTAAATGAAGCGGTGATGGGTACATTACTTATTTATTAAAACAATTCCATTGTTTATTTGTTTTAGTATTAAGACGTTATTTTATTTATGGGACATTTTCGAGTAAAATTGAAATATCATCTCAATAAATGATGTTATAAATTTTGATAAAAATTCATAGGGAAGTATTAAAGAAATAAAAATTTATAAGAATATTCATGTTATCTTAAATTTAATGTTTTTTATTAAAAAACTTATTATATTTTTCGTTTTAGATTTTTATGTTATTTTGGGTATAGATTATATTTAATTTTTCATGCTATGATAGATTGAAGAGATAAAGAAGTAATTTTTTATAATGAGTTTTAGTTTATAAAAATTACTAAATTGATACTATCAATAAAATATTAGGAAGATAAAAAACTTATTAAAAATGAGAGTGAATTTTACCTTCAAAATATCATTTAATAGTATAAAACTACTCAAATTAGTGTCGTGCCTATTGTAAAGAAATATCTACATTTGTTTCCTAGTGTTATTCTAGACCAAGAGGTTGAATTCACTATTTAATTTGAGAATGATTATATTGTAATTTCAAAACCACATTATTGAATAGATTGAGTTGAACTTTTAGAATTTAAATGTTAGTTATATAAGTTTCTTGGTAAGGATTTCATTTGTCTTACAACTTCACATTAGGGTGATCCTGCTTGTTTGATAAAAAGTAGGAGTTTTTACATGATGATTTGAATTTTTTATAGAGAACACAATAATTTTAATTTTAGGAAATATTTTTTTATACCTAATATATATTACTTTATTGATCTTCTCTAGGGTGTGAATATTTTTCAAAACTAATCTTAGTTTTAGTTATCAGAAGATGAAAGTGATGGGGGACAAAATTTTGAGTAAAATTATTTATACTAGGTATGACCATTATGAGTTTTTTATTATTATATTTGGGTAATAAAACACACTTAAAATATTTATGGATCTTATAAATATTATTTTCTATGAGTATTTGGATAAATTTTTAGTGGTTTTTATTGATAACATTCCTATTTATTCTAAAAGTTATGAAAAACATGAGAAATATCTAAGGATTTTTCTATAGGAATTAAAAGAAAAGAAGATTTCCGGAAAATTATAAAATATTAATTATGGTTTTAAAATATTTTATTCATTAAAAATATTTTATATAAATATGGTAAAACAATTTAATTTCGTAAAACTAATGTTGTGGAAGAGAAGTCGAGACCTAAAAATGTCACTAAGATTTGAAGTTTTCTTATATTAGAAGGTTATGAATGATGGTTTTTTGAAAACTTTTATCAATTATATCTCTCACTAAATAAGCTAACTCAAAAATAATTAAAACCTATAATTACAAAATAATTTGTTAAATTTTTCAAGAATTAAAAAGAAGATTGGTTAACACTTCATTATTAGCCTTTCTATAAAAGAAATTGTAGGTTTTTTTATTTTTAGTGATTCTTTGTTGAAGGGATTTGGGTATGTCTTGATACTAAAATATTTGGTGATTTCTTATACATCACATAATTTAAAACATTATTTGCTAAATTAATATATGAATGTACTTGAATATGATTCCATATTTTTTAAAACAAATTATAGAGAAATAGCTTATATGAGGTGAAATGTGAAATATATATTGACTATAAAATTTTCAAGTATATGTATACTCTAATAGAGTTGAAAATATGGAAGAGAAGAGTTTTAAAACAGATAAAGGATTATGAATTCATGACTCACTATTATATAGATAAGTCAAACGAGTTTTTATATCTATTAAGTTGAAAATATAGTGTATTATTATCCATGATATGTTTGGGACATAATCCTTTGGTTAATGATTTAATGAATTTTGGAGAAGAAATTGTGTATACAATAACTCCCATTATTTTGGTTTAAATGTTAGTATTGTCATCTTCGTCAAATAGAATTAATAATTCAAAAAAAAAATAAGATCATGATTTTAAATAAAATTTAGAATTGGTCACTAATGGAAAGTTTGCAGAATTTACAATTGATAAAGAAGGTTTCATTAGACTTGGAAAGGGGATATGTTTTCTAATAGATTTTTAGTTGAAAAATCAATTATTGAGTGATGATCAAAACTATTATTTTTTATTCATCCTTATAGTAACAAGATTTATAGTTTCCTTTAGTAATATTATTGGTTCAGTGGAATAAATAAATATATTACTTATTTTACCATGGAGTGTTTGACTTGAAAATAGGTTACGGTTGGATGAAAACTATTGAAGGGAATTCTTCAACCATTTTCATTATTTAAATGGAAAGGGAAAATTTTATCAATGTATTTTGTGGATGGTTTTCCAAATACATATCGATTTTATAATACGATTGGGGTTATTATTGATCATTTAACTAAATATTTTAATTTTTGTACTACTTGAGATACTATGACTTTAGATAAAATTTCTATACTTTACCTTAAAGTGATAATCATATTACGTGGAATTCCTCTCCAATATTATATCTAATCATGATTCCATATATACATTAAAATTTTAGAAATGACTGAATAATGTTTTTGGGTATCGAAACAAATTTCAGTATCATATAACATCCTTAATTTTAGGGATAGTCATAGAAAACAATTTAGAATTTGGAAGATATTAGTTGAATTTATCATTTGATAGCAATGGATTTTGGGTTCAAAAAATTTCATTAGTATATTTTTTCTTATAATAATAATATCCCTTCTAGTATATATATGACACCATTTAATGAATTATATGGAAAACAAATTTAGACTTTAATATATTGGGATAATGTTTGTGAAAGTAATTTTGTGGGACTTAAACTAGTTAAATAAATAGTTGAGAAGATAAATATGATTCAATAGTTTATGATGATGACCCCAACAATGAAAATGATTTTTAAAAACAACTAGAGGAATAATATTTTATTTAAGGTAGGTGGTAATGTATTTCTTAAAATATCTACCTGGAAATGTGTTATTTGATTTAGTAAAAAGTTAATGTCGATTCTACAGTTTTTTAGGAGAAATAAAATTATAGAAAAGGTGGGACCAATTTCATATCTGTTAACTTATCTGTTGAGTTTATCTCATGTACATGATGTGTTTAATTTTTAGTTATTATGGAAATATATACCAGATGCCTCTAATGTTTTTTAACCATAGGTGGTACAGTTCGAATAGAACAATTCTTATGAGGAATAACTGTTTCACATTTTGGATGGAAAATACCAGGTATTGAGGAATATGGCGATTCACCATGTAAATGTTTTATAGAAAAATATCATGATTGAGGAAGAAACATGGGAATCAGAAGAATCTATGTTGGAGAAATACCCTCACTTTTTTAAGGAATGAATAAAAATTACCAGGACTAAATTTATTAAGGGGGGATAATGTGACAACTAAATTAATACATTAAATAAATAAATTTTATTATTTATAAGTATTGAATTTGTGGATTAATATTAAAAATATATTTACACATGATTTTATATTATTATTCTCTAGATAAAGGAATAATCTTATTTAACTAAATTGATTTTCCATGTGTTTCATGTTTTTGTTTTGAAATTAAATTATTATATTTTATAATTTTAATTTTATAAAATGTTTATTATTTTTTGATTCATAACATTTAATCATTCTTAAGGTGAATTGTTGTGATTTTTCTAAATTGGTTGATTTTAATGTGAGTAGTGAAAAATACAGTTTTTAAAAATACCATAAATTTATGAAATCATCATAATATAATATTAGATTAAATATTCATAAAAAATTTTCAATAACCAAGTAATTTTTTTAGGAGTAAAATAAATCATATTAAAAAAATTGAATTTAGAAACCTGTTCTGGACCATTTAGAACTTAATTTATATTTTAATCTAGATAGAATTTTTTTCTGTATTTTTATTTAATAAAGCTGTCAAAAATTGGTTTTTTCATTGTAAAAATGTCATTTAAATTACCATTTTAAAATTATAATCCAATAAAATTCAATATAATAAATTAAATGCATAATCCTAGAGTAAAATCATTTTTATGCTTAAAACAAATGTTTTATCTAAAAACCATTTTTCATGTGTTTATCATACATATATTAAATGTAATTTTTGAAAACATTAAAAATTAAATATGATGAAATAGATTAAATATTTGGAATCATAATTCCCAAATTTTTTAATCATGTCCCTTTTATTTTTGGTCATATTCAGTTATGGATAAAATGGTTTAAAAATGATAAAATAAAGGGATAAGGCTTCAATATATCACAACAATTTGGATTAAATATTATCAGTTGAGTGTATTTCATCCTACATTACCTTATAATATAAAGTTGAGAGTTTGGGCTTCCTTTCCCTTAATAAATACATATATTATATTTTAATGTTTTTTCAAGAGTGCTACACCTTTCACTTATAAAAGGAAACCTTCGCTTATTACTTCTCTACACACATTGAGAACTCTATCATGTCCAAGATATCTCTAAATTTCTCCTCTGATCTTTTTTTAATTTCCATGAGGTTTTAATATCACCAAAAGACCAATCAAATAAACATTAAGGTTTTATCCAAGATAATATATGTAAGGAGGTGATATAAGTCTTAACCTATTTATTTCAAGTTCATTTCTTCTTCTATATAATTCAAATATATTATAACCATCATAACATAATGACATCAATATCTTTAATATACCTAAATGTTGTAATGATAATGGAATAACTATTTTTAATCTCTTTTCTATCCTATGGGAAATGAAAACATTACTCTTATATATGTGTGGAATACCATGTTTATGAATCATTGTGTTTCGTTTTTCATCACTCCTCACATAGATGTTAATAAATATGAAATTAATTAATATATATGATATTTATGAAATATTTATGATTTTTTAATATAATAAATTATCTAACTTCTTATCCTTCCATCCATTGGAAAATGATAACGTCACTCATGCATACATATGGACTACCACCTCCACGAAGAAATGTTATTTTTTTCATTTATGACTCACAAGTTTGTTTATAAAGATAGATTTTATTAATAATATGATATTTATAATATTATTATGATTCTATAAATTAAAACCATTATCGTTTTTTTAATTTATATATTTTAAAATGAAAAATCTATTCATGCATTCATATAGACTACCATATCCTTGAAACTAATTTTTTAATTTTTCCTGATAACCTTAAACAAATAGTTAAATAATATATTGAATGTATAAATATTATAATTATAACATGTTTAATATTTTGGAGAAGGTGGAACCATGAGAACATAGAACATAGTTAACACATAAAAGTTAATTTGGAGACTGTGAACCAAATGAAAATATAATGAATTTGAATAATGTTCTTTAGAAATTAAATATCTAATATAATTTTCTTATTTAGGTTTTATATAATTTATTAAGCTATATGGGACTTTCGATAAGATTTTTTTTTTATTTTAAACCATGTTTTTTGTATTCCATTCATATCTATATTATTTTAAAAATTTCAAGAATGTTCTTATTTATATTTAAATTATTGATAAAGGTTATTTTTAATTAAATTTAAATTTCATTCAAATTTTTTCAAAAGGAATCTCTTTAAAATTTTCTAAAAATGTTCTTATTTAATTTATTTATAAAGTGTGGGAAAATAATTTTTTAATATATATAACTTGAATGGATTTTTCCTCCACCACGTCCTTTATTTTTTTTATCAATCATAGTTTATAAGTTTTCATGGTTTTTAAAATAAGATAATATTCCTATTTTATAAGGATGTTTTTTCTTTAAAAGTTTTCCAAAAATAAAAAGACATTTCTCCATATTTTTATGTGAAAATAGAAAGTGATTTTGTATGCCATTTCAGATGTGTTATTATGTGTTTTATATCGACGAAGTGAAATCATATATATTTTTCCATCATGATGCGATACTTAGAAATTATAGAAGATGACAGGTGAGGCATACATCGCTCAAGAAAAGTGGTGATCTCGATATATATCTCTAATTAATTTGGTAAGGATTTAGTATTTTAAGGTGTTAATTTGGTAGATAACTATGTAGGTTACTCAAATGGAATTAAATAGGCATTAGTTATTCTAACACAAGTTAAAGATGAGTGAACATGAGTTTTTAATATGGTGTTTCATGATACCTATTTTATACTTGCTACATTTTTATGGAAATTTTTTGATTTCATTACGAAAGGAATTTTTATGAACATTAAGAGGTTAATGGTTTATTGAACGAAATTTTTTCATGAGTTATCTTGGTTTTATGACACCTTTATTATTTTTCTTTTTTTTCTAATTATTTTCAATGATTTTATTGAAAAAATTTATTATTTTTATCATGTGAATATAATTATTTATTTAATCAACCTTTTATTGTGAAAAATGTAAACATTAACAATGAATTTCATGTTTTTCACTGTACTAATGGGATTCCTTTAATTTTATATCCATTACCGATATTTGTTTTTATGATCCCAAATTTTAAAATTTTTTCATAGGACATAAGGATGTGTAGGAATTATAAAAAATATAATCATTACAATATGATGAGTCTTCATAATGGATGCTAAAGTGCCTTTAATAAAAAATATGTTTAAACCTAAAGCCCCATTTCTATGAAAAAATTTAGATTTTTTGGAAGTGTCCTCTTTTTCATGTAATGGTTTTCCTAATTTAATAAAACTATAAACCTATAATATCTTTAAAGTTTAATAAAGTTAAGCCCTTTTTATAAAACATGTAATTATGAGTTGGTTTTGATATGGGGGTTTATAGATATAATAACCCTCTTGAGAAATTTATATGCTAATAAAGTACCTCATCTAATCAATCATAAAAATTTAAAATAAATTCTTAATTTATTTGGGAAATCCATAAAAATCATTTTTATCATTTCAAAAAATATAATGTAATGTACATAAAAATTAAAATTAGAGATACCTCATTGAAATATTAACATAGAGGTTGTTTTATGCTCTTACCTTTCTGAAATTCAACTTCACTAGAAATGCTTCCTGATAAACTACTATGCTCTCGAGGCTTGTTTCAACCCATAAAAAGTCTTATTTAACCTATAAAACTATTATAATAATATCCAAGAAACAAAATACATGTTTTATCAATGTATACCTCCTATTAAAAATAACCATAGAGTATGGAATAATTGACATAAATCATAAAAAATAATATTATAATAATATTAAACTATCATAACATGTGTCCAAATTCTATTAGATGAGACATTTTTGACAATGGGAATCCTTAGGTCGATTTTGGGACCCATGGAGCCACTTTTATGTGAAAATGAAATTTAATAAGAATTAATTTAAAGTAAAGATAAATTTAACATAGACATATATCTTTTATAAAATCAATTTTTACCTGAGGTTATTTAAGTGATATTTTCGACTATAAATATTCATTAGAAATATAAAAATATTTCCAATATCATAGTATTTTATTTATAATTTTTAGAAATAAAATAAATTTATTTATTTATGACATAATGATGATGTAGTGATTACATTATTAATGAGTGATTTAAATAAATGAAATTATGAATATTAAAAAAATTTATTTTGAAATGTTTTATGCCATCCATGAATTTTAACGAAGTGTATGAATTTTTATCCTTAAAATAATGAAGTTTTTTTTGAAAGAATAAAGTATTTTGGTATTTTTAAAAAAGTCATGGCATGAATAGTATAACAATTAACATAAATGAGTTTTTAAAACAAATACTATTTTATTAAATGTTATAATTGTCCTAAAAATCTAAGATTCGGTCAAATGAATTAGATAATATTGGAAATTTCATTAATGAACCACTTTTGGTTCGAATGACATTTTATAGTTATTATATTAACCATATAGTATGAATATGCAAGAAGATATGGTAAGAGTCAAATTTGTTAACTAAGGGTTAAAGCTAATAGATAAGGTTAAATTTGTGATATATACTTATCTAAAACATATTGGTTGAGATTTTTTAGACCAAAAAAACATCTTATATTTGAAATAAATGACTTTAAGACCATTTTAAAATTAAAATTATTTTATAAAAAAATAATATTTCAATACCTACCTAAAGTGCCCCTCCTCCCTCTTATAAAAGGGCATCACCTCTAACCCTTACTCACACCTCTCAATCCCCTTCTCTCATCCAAAATATGCCCAAAAAATCTCCCAAAATCATTATATTCCTCATATAAGCCTCACCTTTAGAATAATACAATTAAATAATGCCTTTTAGCTTAAATAAAAAAGGGTTACCTGATTTAATGTAATGTCTTCTCAGAAGATTCTTTCATTTATTTTTCTTCTCCAACCCCCTAAACAATATTTTTTCCATTATTTTATAACAAAAGAAGTATATATATATAATATGATTTTGTTATGATAATTATTAAAACTAAACATACACACATCTCCATCTAATGGATACAAACATATTGTTTCTCTGTACGATGAACTATTGTCTCATGAAACAACGACTGTTTGATTTTTCCCTACCTCCTCCCATGGTCACCATTATAATGGAACTTCATTTATATATTATACATATTAAATTTATATTATATTTATTATACTATAATTTTTCTAAAAACACACCTTAATGATTTTTATGATGTGTAAATACAAATAATTTCATTTGAGGAAGTGCAGACTACCGCCCCCTCAATGTTATATGACTCGTTCATACCATACATTGAACATGAAGAAAATGGAATTAATAAACTTATGTAACATATATAAAATTTGATATTATACTGGAATTATATTATATCTATGTATCATTTAGTTTTAATTCCTATAAATATGAAAAAGAAATGAAAGTAGTATTCATGTGTACGTACGACTTACAGTCCCCATGAATGGTGAATTTAATTTCTTATCATAAAACATTATGGAATATTATAAATAAATATATACTAGATATAAATACATATATACTAGATATATATATTTTATTTAAACCATGAATATGATTTGGGATATAATAGACATTAGACCACATAAACCATTTGTAATTATAACAAGTTCATTTTCGACTCAAGTACCCATTATCGACAAAATGACTGATATTAAATTAAATAATTATGTAATTTATATAACATGGTAATAAGTGATGTAAAAGTAATAATAAACAAGAAAAAGGTTCTTAAGAAATTATAAATCAACTTAATTTTATTATTCAGGAAGAACAAGGAACATACGTGACGAAATAGACCTAGGTAAGGGAACCTTTCACCATTCTCTTTTAGTCAAAGACTTATTTTATGTTATTAATTCCCATTTTCATATATTGGGATATGTTATTAAATATTCTTATTGTTTTAAATTTTATTTAAAAGTAATTAGAGACCATTTTCTCTCTCATCAACTAATTTTATGAATTTTTCAGTGTTGTCATTTGGATGCCGAATTTTCATAAGGGAATTTATAAACTAAATTTCTACTCTTTCGGTTTTATGCATACATCGTTGATTATATTATGCCAAGATTATGTGTTGAATCACTGTTTATTTATTTATGTTTTAATTTCCACTTCCCTTTGTGTGGATACACTTTTGAAACACATAATCACACATTGATAAATTCTTATTCCATTTATATGAACTTTGTATGGGAAATCATAGCTCAATATCTATTCATTGAGTTAAATATCGATGCCATTGGTTTTTTTCCAAGAATATGTGTGAACGACCTATAATTTCTTTTCAATTAATATCCACTAATATTGGGCGTATTTATATTTTTCACACTTAATTTTGTCATTGGTTTATCTTTAATCTAAGGATACAATCTTTGTAAGGGATTTTGTTTCAATTTACATTCCCTTGAGACTTAATTTTTGTTATACACCAACTCACTTTATATGGTGTATATACTAAAATTTGACATATTATATCATGAATCTTTTTATTCTCATGACATTATAATATTTTTTATTATTATTCAGCAATTATTTTTATTAAAGTATTTTCTCAAGTGGTAAGGGGATCTTTAACTAAAAATTGTTTTAAAAGTTTTAAAGACTTATTATTTTAAATAATTCTCATTAATGTATATGATTTCAAAATTATTTTTAGGATTTATTTATATGAACAATAAGGTTTTAAAATGTTAAATCCGCTAAAATTTTCGAAGTTGTATGGAACACTTTGATTGAAAAATATTGTTATTAATTTTTTTAAATGGTTTTAGAAATGGATTGAATATTTAAATATCTTGAATTGATTCACTATGGTTTATTAGTGAAATGTTGATAATTTAAATATTTTTTTGTGTTATGATTATGTAATGGTACTTGTGAATTTGATGGGTGTTTACATGATAAACCAAATATGGGTTGTTCCGTGATAAACCTAAGGTGAGTGAGCCCGAGATAGCTCTCAGATGCATTGGGTAACATGACAGAGGTAAATGTTAATGTTTCTCGTAAGAGATTTATGGAATATACTATTATGGGTATTCCAAAAATAACTCTCTATATAGACGTGAAAGCCAAAATGTAAGTATTTTATGGATGTCAAAAGTTACCTTAATGATATATGATTTCTATGTGTTATTCATAAATCTTATGATTTAAAGAGGTATGTTAAAGAGCTTATGTTATATAAGTGAAATGTATGATTTAATTTATTTGTATGAATTGGTGGAATAATGTTTTCTTTCCTTATTTTATAACCCTTACTGATCTTTTTATGCTCATCCAATGTTTTTGAAATGTTTTTCAAAGGGTTTAAGGAAGGGTTAGAGAAAGGAAGAATTCAAGAAGATCTAAATCAAGAAGAGAATTCTTGTTTTATTTAAGGAGTTTAATTATTGTGAAAAATTTGGTTAGAGTAGAAGTGTCTAGTTTATAATATTTGAGATGTAATGTAATAGTTATGTCTTAATTCTCTAAAACTCTAAACCTGAAAAAATTATTAATGTGAATTCTTGATTTAACTCAAGATTAAGTAAATGTTTAAGTCACGGGCCTTATAGTTGGTACCATAGGGTGGTTTAGATAACTGTAGAGGTTAGGGAGTTATTTAAGCATAAGTTACATAAACATAATGGTTAGCATATTAGAAATATTTATAGTTATTTTAAATAAATTGAATGAGTTTAAGGTAACCAAAATAAGTGTAGATTAGTGTTTAACCTATTTATAAGATATTATATGGTGATTTTACTAATATACACACATTGAACTTTTTGGTTTTAGTAAATTGATGGATCTAGAATGCACCAAAGTAACAATGGATGCGAAGGAAAATGTGGTGGATTTATGAATAATCAACCAAATGAAATATGATATTCAATGAGAAATATCGTGGTTATTCTTAACCTACTATCTAGAGTTATTATTGACCAATTGAACATTGCGGATTTTTCTAAGGTATCATATATTCGAGAAACGAATCCCAATGGAAGTTCAGGTAATAATCATAAAGGTAAGTATATTAAAAAACCTATGTGTCAAGGATGTGGAAAGAAACACCTTGGAAAATTATTCAAAGGGACAAGAAGATGTTTTAGATGAAGTGATCAAGGTTATAAAGTAATAATCTGCAATAGAAAAAGGAAGCATCCAATTAACTCTAGGAAATGGAAAGAAGTTCCTTATGAAGGATCAATTGAATGTTTTAATGTGGTTTTCATGGTCATTATGCAAAGAGATGTCCCTCGAAGAAGGTTCGTGGATGGGATCAGAAGGATTGTATAGATAAATTTTTATGAATTCTAATGTCATTCCAATTGAAGATAAGGAAACTAAAAATGACCTATTAAAGGTATGGATTATTTCTTAGATCATGTTTTTACATTAATGAAATCTTAGGACATTATGCATTATTTTTTATATTAATGAAGTATAAAAAAATAAGATGAAAAAACACAGATAATGGATCATGAAGAATGTTCGATGATTAAGATGTCCACATTTTTGGAATTTAAGAGTTATAATGGATATATGGATGATGATATTATTAAATGTATTAGTCATATGATTACTTTAGAAGACATTTTCAAGTATGTGTAACCTCGAAGTTTGATATGTGAAACTTTTATTCAAGGAAGAATTATCTTTTATTGTGTGTACATAATTGATAACCTTAGGGGTTCATGTGATCTTTTGTTTTTGAAGCAATCATGGGTTATTAGTTTTTTGGAAGCAAAATGTGAAGAATAAAATAACCATTGAGGTTAAAATATTTGATGAATATTTTTAAGGATTTTATCTCATTTTTTAATGTTATTATTATTATATAATTTTTTTAGAAAGGACAACACACCGACCATGTGACACTCGTCGCGTCGAACAAAGTTGTGGGAATCAAATACACAACCAAAGTGAGACTCAAATTTTCAATGAAGTTTCCAAGATCAATTTTAAAATAGCGAGGACACGATTTCCAAAAGGTGAAAATGAGGTAACAACCAAAGTATTTAAAGAATAATACCTTTTCATTTCTATTAATATTTATTAATAAGATATTATTTTCTCATTAAAGGGGATAATTTTCCGATAGTGTACTCAACATGCAATAATGGGATTATTTAAAATCATACATTGCACACAACTTGGAGTTATACCAAAAAATAATATAACAATATTATTATTTTAAATTGTAGTGAAAACCATGTCGTTGTATTGAATGGAATGAATAAAATTAACAATATTATGATTTTACATATTTATTAAATGTATTTAAATTTATCCCATAAATTTTAAAGGCTTAAAATAAGAATGAATCTGATTTTAAGCATGAAATACTCTAATAATTTTAAATGGTCGATTTACTGCCCTTTGAGAGAGAAACCTTTTTAAATATTGTTTTTGACACTTATATATGCTATATTTTACAAAATAAACCTATTATATATAAACAAGACATCAAAATTTACTTTGGTAAAATTTTTGGAAATTTTCTGATAAAGTAATTTTTTTTAATGAATTATGAAAAATGCCGCATTTTAAGTCAAAACTGTCGTTTCATCTAATTTAGTTATATAGTCATATTGTAATTTTAATTGGTTTTAAATTTTAGTTGGATTATATTTTTATCATTTAATCCAATTATGGTCATCTTAAGTAATTTCACTTTTAAATTGGACAAAAATACATGTCAATATTTTGATAGTTATTATTTCTTAAAAACCCACTTTTTGGTTTCAAAAACGAGAATTAATTTTAATTTAATTACTGAAACTTCTGTGTTTTGAATTTGTAAAAACAAATTTCATATTTTTAATCAGGAGGTACAAATTCTTTAAATAGGTACCTTTTATTTTTAGACATTATGAATAGTAACTTCAATAATTATTTTATTTACCCTGGTTAAAAGATAAATATGGTAAATAAGGGTAATAAAATAATATTATAATAATATTAAACTACCATAACATGTGTCTTAATACTATTTTTTGAGACATGTTTGACTATGTGCATCCTTGTGTCAATTGTAGGACCCCATGAAGCCACTTCGATGTGAAAATTACATTTTTTAACAATTAATTTAATGTAATAAAAAATATAACATAAACATGTATCTTTTAGTCATACCATTTTTATATGGGGTTATTTAAGTGATTTTTTATACTATAAATAGTAATTAGAAATCTAAAAATATTTCATACATCTGGGTATTTTATTTATAATTTTTATACATCAAATAAATAAATTTATTGAGCGAATAATGATGATGTAGTGATTACCTTATTAATAAATGATTTAAACAAATGATATTATAAATATTAAAATAAATTTATTTTGAAACTTTTTATATCATAAACGAATTTTAGGGATGCATATGACTTGTTATCCTTGAATTAATGAAGTTTTTTCAATAGAATCAAGTTTTTATGGATTTCTAAAAAAGTCATGAAATTAATAGTATAAAAATTAACATAAATGGGTTTTTAAAAAACAAATACTATTTTATTAAATTTTATTATAGTCCTAAAAATCTAATATTCATAAAAATGATTTATATAATATTTTAAATTTTATTAATGAATCAATTGAGGTTTTATTGGCATTTTATAGTAACTATATTAACTATATAATATGAATTTTCAAGAAGAGATGATAAGAGTCAAATTAGTTAACTAAGGGTTAAAGCTAAAAGATAAGGTTAAATTTGTAACCTAGGCTTGTCAAAAACCTATTGGTTTATATTTTTTCAGCCAAAAATCATATTATCTTTGAAATAAATTACTTTGGGACCATTTGAAACCGAACATCATTTTATAATAAAATAATATTTCAATACCTTCCAAAAGCGCCCCTCCTCCATCTTAAAAAAGGGTACCACCTCTATCCCATACTCACACCTATAAATCCCCATGAATCATGAAAAATATACCCAAAAAATCTCCCAACATTTATATCTTCCTATTATAATCCTCATATTGGGAATAGGGCATTTATAGAAAGCATTTTATCTTAAATCAAAAGGAGTTACCCAATTTGAGGTATTGTCTTCTCCCAAGATTATTTCATTTATTTTCCTTCTCAAAGCCAATAAACTATTTTAATTACATTATTTTATAACAAAACTAGTATATTAAATATAATAGGATTTTATAATGACAATTATTATAACAACACTTACACACACCTCCATCTAATGGATACGAACACACTATTTCTGTGTACGACGAACTGCGGCTTCACGAAACGATGATTGTTCAATTTTCCCCTATCACCTCTCATGGTGGCAATTATGATGGAATGATATTTATATATGATATATATTATATTGATATTACCTTTATTATTCTATAAGTTTATTTAAAAACATACTTTTATGTTTTTCATGATGTGTAAATATGATAATTTAATTTGAGGAAATGCAGATTACCGCCCCATCAAAGTGATATGAATCATTCATGCCATTCATGGAATGTATAAAGGATGGAATAAATGAACTTATGTAACATATATAAAATATTAAATTATCATATAAAAATAATAAACTTATTTATCATTTAGTTTTAATTCCTTTAAATATGAAAAATAAATGAATGTAGCATTCATGCTTACGTATGACTTACCGTCTCCATGAGCGGTGCATTTCATTTCTTATCTCCAAATTTTATGGAATATTCTAAATACTTATATACTGGATATAAATAAATATATAATATATATATTATATTTAAATCATAAATACGATTCCAGAGATAATGTAATTTTGACCACATAGGCAATTTGTAATTATGACAAGTTCATTTTCGACTCAAGTACCCAATATCGACAAAATGACCGATATTAACATAAATAAATATGTAATATTTATAACATGATAAAAAGTGATATAAAAGTAATAATAAAATTGTAAAAGTTTCTTAATCAACTATAAATTAAATTAAGTTTATTATTCAGGAAGAACAAGGAATATACATGATGAGTCAGACTCAAGCTAAGGGAACCTTTCACCGTACATTTTAGTCAAATTCTTCTTTTATGATATGTCTTTTTATTTAAATTTACATATTCTGGGATATTATTATATATATATTTATTCTTTTAAATTTTATTTACATGTGATGAGAGACCATTTTCTCTCTCATCAACTCATTTTTGAAATCTCTAAGTGACGCCATTAGGGTATCAAATTTTTGTAAGGGAATTTCTAAACTAAATTTCCACTCTTTGGGTTTTATGCATACTTTGATGATTATATTTTTTCATTATTATGTGTGTAATCGTTATTTATTTATTTATTTTGTAATTTCTAGTTACCTTTTTTTGGATATACTTTTTTAACACATAATCACCCGATTGATAAATTCTTACGTCATTTATATGAACTTTGTAAGGGAAATCTTAGCCCAATATCCATTCATTGAGTTAAATATCCATGTCATTTATTTTTTTCCAATAATATGTGTGAATAACCTCTGATTGTTTTACACTTAATATCCACTTATATTGGGTGTATTTATATTTGTCACATATAATTATGTCATTGATTTATCCTTAATCTAAGATATAATATTTGTAAGAGATTTTGTCTCAATTTACATTCCATTGAGACTTATTTGTTTTTATAAACCAATTCACATAATATCTTGTATATACTTCACTTTGACATATTATATCATGAATCTTTTTATTATAATGATATTATAATATTACTTTAATGTTATTCTATATTTCTTTTTATTCAATTATTTTCTCAAGTGGTAAGGGACTCTTTAACTATTTTTTTAAATGTTTTAAAGATTTATTCTTCTAAATCATTCTATTTAATGTCCATGTATTCAAAATAATTTTTAGGATTTATTTATATGGACATTAATGTTTTAAAATTTTAATTACTTTAAATTTTTCAAAGTGGTATGGGACACTTTGATTCAAAAAAATCATTATTAAATGTTTTAATTGGTTTTGGAAATGGATCAGATATTTCAATATCTTGAATTGATTCATTGTGGATGATGAGTGAAATGTTTATAATTTCAATCTTTTATGTATTATGATTATGTAATAGTACTTTTACATTTTATGGGTGGTTACATGATAAACCAAATATGGGCGGTTCCAAGATATACCTTGGGTGGGTGAGCCCAATATAGCTCTCCAATGCATTGGGTAATGTGAAAGAGGTAAACATTAATGTTTCTCCTAAGAGATTTAGAGAATATACATTGATGGGTATTCCAAACATAACTCCCTATGTAGCTATGAAATCAAAAATTTAAGTATGTTATGTATTCCACAATTTACCTTTATGATTTATGATTTCTATGTGTTATTCGTAAATATTTTGATTTCATGAGGTATGTTAAAGAGCATAAGTTATAGGAGTGAAAAGTATGATTTCATTGATTTTTATGAATTGATAGAATAATGTTTTCATTCTGTATTTTATAACCCTTAATGAGATTTTTATACTCATCCCGTGCATTTGAAATTTTTTTCATAGGGCATTAGGAAGGTTAAGAGAAAGGAATAATTCATGAGGATTTATATCAGGAAGATAATTCTTGTTTTATTTAAGGAGTTTTATTATTGTGGAAAAATTGGTTAGAGTAGAAGTTTATAATTTGTAATATTTGAGATGTAATGTAATAGGTATGGACTAATCCTCTAAAACTGTATACCTGAGAAGACCCTCAATGAGAATTCTTAATTTAATTGAAGATTAATTAAATGTTTAAGGGTGGGGCTTTATAAGAATAATTAATAATTTAATACTATTTTTATTAAATGCATAGTTCATTTCACGAATATGTATGATCATGAGTATATACTAGAACATTGTATTTCATTGGTTTCTTTTAATTTATTATTAAATTAAATTGTTTGTATGCATTCCATCTCATCTCTTATTATGTGTGTGGAAACATGACCATGGTCTATTTTATGTAAACCACTTATGGTCACCTATGTGCGATTAAAGTAATATGTAATGGATGGACCTACCAAGATAGTGTAGGTGGTTGAAGTTTGGAGCTAACGTGAATATAATACAAGTGATATACATAAGTAGACATGTGGAAAACTACAACACGAACAATAAATGTTTGAAGGTGTTTTCACCTAGGTTGAAAATTAGTTTATCATCCACTTGAGAAACTAACCATTAAAATACCATGATAATACCACATTATTATTTTATTTATGTCATTATAAATGGTTATTTAATTATAGAGGTTTTGTCGCATGAATTAATTAATTAAGAAGCATACAAGATTGAACTAAAATAAATCAGCTTATGCGTAAATATTATCTAATACATGGTTAATCATTTAAGTAAATTAACATAATATTAAAAATAATGAAATAAATATAATAATTGAAAATCTACACATAAAATATAATATCCCTAAATTATATATATTAAGATGATATAGCCTTCTACTACTTCAGTTAAAATTATACAATAGTTCAATGTGCTTGACCAGCCAACGTTGGGGTTCTTTTAGTTATTGGGGAATTATAAAATTAATTTTTAGGTTTACTTAACATATTTCACATAAAGGGTTGACTACCAAAGAAGGAATTGATGTAACAGAGAGGTAAGATTTGAGGAAATCCAATTTAAGGATTTCAAGATAGGGGATTACACACAACATATTAAGGAAATGTGAGTTAATGTAGTTAAAATTGGAAATTACACACAACATATTATTTACAAATAAGATTTTATAGTCTGTTACTTCTAGGCCTCATTTAGTCAATATAATTGGCTAAATTGAATGCTTATACATCATAGGGATTAAATTACTAGTTGACTTTCACACGGATCTCATAATTTATTCACCACCCAAGACCTTCTCTAGTTTTATTGTTAATTATAAATTGAGAAATATTAAGAAGAGCCTTCTGAAACATCTTATTTTTAGTATCCCTATGGATAATGACATAGGGGTGTGATAAACCTATAGTCCTTATTGTGAATAAGAAAAGGAAGAACGAGAAAAATGGAACCATGAATCTTAAAATGTATAAGGCTCCTGATCACAGTCATTCCAAGAAGAGAAAGATCCAGAGGTATGATAATGAAAAAGAGGTTGCATGTTTTTTATATAGAAAGCATGAGAAATAGAAAAATATTTATGCCCAATATAAAGGGGAACCTGAAGTTTAATTTATTATCTAGTGTAATATTTTAATATATATACATTGGGTATTAGATATAACTTTTAGTTCTCACATCAATATCCAAATGTAGAAACCAAGTCGTTTCTGAAAGATTGCTAGTGGATTGGTGGACTTGTGAGCTGATAATAGTGCAAGGATGGTTTACTTATCCATTGAGGATTACCAAATTTCATTAAAAACAAGAATGATATTGGTTCTAAGGTATTTTTATTATGAAATAACTTTTACCAAGAACATAATATCCATGTCATGCATAGACGCAGTTGGTTTTATTTTCAGGTTAGGGAACCAAATTCATTTCTTTTATAAAAAAACATCTCTTATGGTATGTAATATTTAAATAATAGTATTTATGTATTAAATTATTAAAAATAATTATTTTAAATAAATTAAAAATCATGTTCACATGACTCATATAATACCAAACTATGGGATCACCATCTTGGTCATGTAAATGAGAAGTGTTTGGCAAAGCTTTGTCATGATGGGGTTTTAGACTCTTTTGAGCTAAAACCACATGAAATATTTCTTAGATTTTTATATGAAAAATTTCCAAACTATCATTTAGTAGATAGGGTTAAAGGGACATATAGATTCTAGGATTGGTACACATAGATGTATGAGGACCACGTCAAGTAGAAGATGGTTGTGGGTATTCATACATCTTAACTTTTACTGATGACTTGATTAGATATGTTTATATCTACTTGATGAAATATAAGTCTGAGTCCTTTGATAAATTTAACGAATTCATTAATGAAATAGAAAATAAATATGGAAAGAATATAATGAATCTTATATTGGATCAAGGTCTTAAATTTATTAACCAAGAGATTATCAAATTTTAACAGGAGTTTGGGATTTTATCTCAACTGACCCAACCAAATACACCACAATTGAATAGTGTTAATGAAAGGAGGAATCATACCTCATTAGGAATTATAAGGTATATAATGAGTCATGTAGATATTCCATTATCCATTAGGGGATATGGATTACAAACTACAACATACATACTAAACTGAGTACCAAATAAAGAAGAAAACAAAATTTCCTTTTAGATATGGAATGGAAGGAGACCCATTTTTTCTGACACACAAGAATAGGGTTAAGAGGCATTTATTATGGATTTTTTATGAAAAAATTAGAAAACAAAGGCATAAAGTTTATCTTTATAAGATATCATTAGGAAATAAAGGGATACTACATATAAAACCCCTCAAACAAGAAAGTGGGGTTTTTCAAGATAATCCATATTTCTTGATATAGAGAACATCCTCAAAAAGGTTAGTGGGAGAAATATTTACTTCAATGAAGTTGATGCCCAAGATACATAAGAGTTGGTATATGAACAGATTTCATACGTCCCATGGAAGAAGTAGTTCCTAAAACAAAATTGCTGTGTAGGATCACTAGAGAGGTAAGAGAACAGAAAAATATGTTTTCTAGTCACTAAATAAAGTAACTAATTATTGATGAACAATGATGACCCTATCTCATATAAAGAGGTAGTAGAGAGATAAAAATTTAAAAGATAGCACAAAACCATGAATTATGAAATGGATTCCATGTATTAGAACAATTTTTGGGTTTTGTTTGATGTTCAAGTTGATGTAAATCTCGTAGAGTGAAAATAATCATTCAAGAGAAAACTTGACATGGAAGGAAAATTAAAAACCTATAATGTAAGGTTAGTGAATAAAGGGTTGAAACAATGTTAAACAATTGAATGTGATGAAAATATTTCACCAGTTTCCATGTTTAAATCTACTAGAATTCTACTCTTTATACTAGCTTATCATGAATATAGAATTTGGAGGATGGACATCATAACTAATTTACTTAATGAAAACCTTTGGGAAGTTGCATATATGACAAAACCAATAGGGTTTGTGACTCTATGTGATGCCAAAAATATTTTCAAGTTACAGGGATCAATTTATGGATTGATTAAAGAATCTATGTCATATAAAATTCGATTCAATGAAGCTATAACATTATTTGGATTCATTAAGAACGAATTTGATCCATTTGTTTAAAAGGAGTTTAATGGAAATGCAGTCGTTATACTAGTAGTATATGTTGATGAAATATTACTTACTGTAAATGACATGATAATATTATAGTAATTTAATGACTATTTAAACAAGTGTTTCTCCATGAATGATATAGATTTAGTAGTCTATATTCTAGGGATCAATATCTCTTGTGATATATACAAGAGTCTACTTGGACTAAGTCAAATTACATACATTAAACAGACCCCAAAAATATTTATTATTGTAATATTAAATATTTGGTTAGTTTCAGTGTCACATGGTATAAATATTTCTAAGAAAATGTGTCCTCATAAACAATAGGAGAAAGAGAGAATGAGAAATATCCCTTAAGATTCAGCAATATAATGAATCATGTATTCCATGTTATGTACTATAATTTATGATTCATATGCATTGAGCATGGTAGGCATATATATCATGAAAATTTAGAAGAAAAACTACAGTTCACAGTTAAGGCTATCCTCAAGTAGCTAAAAAGAACTAAGTATGTATTTCTAGTGTATGGAGAGGATGATGACCTGATCATGAGGGGTTATACTAATGCTAGTTTTCAAATAGATCATAATAATATGATGTCGCAACAAGGATACGTTTTTTGTCTCAATAGAGGAGTTATGAGCTGGAATAGTTCAAAGAATCATTTTGTTTCTACTTCTACAGTGGAGTCTGAGAATATAGTGGCTTTTAATGTATCAAATGAAATACATTTGGATATAAAACATTTTCTAGTAGATTTATGTGGTACCAAGAAGTAAATACCCTATCACTTGTGTTGTGATAATACTACAGCGACAGATCTTTCAAAAGAGACAAGGTCACACCAATGGAAAAAGAAAATACTATGAAAGTATTACCTCTTGAGGTATTTTTATCAGAGGGATGAAATTGAAGAAATAAGAGTTACCAAAGAAGAAAATATGGATGAATCCTTGACTAAAGGACTATCTCATTAGAATCATCAGTATAATGAGAGAGCTAGTGGACTAAAGGTTGTTAGAAGTTAGATCTAGTGTAAGTGGTAGTCTCTTGGAGTTGGTTCTTTATAACAAAATTCTATATACTTTATGGTAATCTGAATTCATATTTTTTAATATTAATAAACTCCACATAACATAATTATATTTCTTCTTCATAAAATAATATGTGAAAATGTTTTAAGTGTAACTATCTCACTGAAAGGTCATTGTAGTTCCCTGCTATGATTACAACCCATAAGTTCTATGATAGTATTTTTAAATATAAATTCCATAGCTGGATGATATCATTTTAGGTTCACAGGTGATACATGCTATTAGGGGTGGAGACTCATATGAATTTGAGGCTCCTTCTCATGGTGTAAATGATTAGTAATATCAAATATTGGATATTATGAGAACAAGACTCGATAGTAGGATATCCACATTTATATGTTTCATTGGATGATGATATCTATGTAAATGTTTATTGATCCTGAAAAAATAATAATATTATTAATGAGTATAACAAGTCACATACATTTATGTATTGATGAAAAATATGATGACATCTGTTCATAGAGTTGTTGGATATGTTCGGCGAGTCATGAGAAATATTTTATTAAGGAAAACTATAAGAAATGATTTTTCCCTTCTATTATTTAAAAGAATTTTATATCTCAGGAAATTCGATGGAAATGATATAGACTAAATAAATCCATAGCTATTGTGTTCTATATACACGTTTGATTTCTAGAAATTGAAAGAAAGAGACGTCGAGCACATAGGTTGTTAGCACCATCATGCAACGTGCTTGATCATAGATATCTTGATAAAGTTATTATATTACATAATGGGAATATGTATGAGTTTTTTTTCTCTATGACATTAAATTATTTCTCTATTAGTGACTTGGCATGTCGATAGATGTTAACCATGGACTTTAGGATATTTATCTTAATGCCACTGAGAAAGAGGCCTAGAGGGGCACACACTAAGTTTATCCAAAATATCAGTTAAATAATATGTTATTAATTTTTATTTAACAAGTTGAATAAATATTATTCCCACACACAGTTTAATAATTATTCATGTTTTGTTGATCAGACATATTCTTTCACAAGTTATTCATGATAATATTATGTGAGTTGAATATTTAATAAATATGTATTTATTATTTAGTGAATATAATATTTGTTTATTTATTTGTAAATAATGTAGTGATATTTATTTATTAAATAAATATTCATGATTCATGGCCTGGTAAATATTGTTAAATAATGGGGAAGAAATTTAAATGTACCATTGAGAAATAATATATATTGAACAATATTTGATTAAATAATATTTAATTTAATTCGTGAGTGCTGTATATGTAATGAAATAAAAATAATATTAATATTTTAGGCATGGGGTTTTGTAGGGATTAAAGAAATAATAAAATATACTTGTTTAATTATTTTTTATAACCCAAGTGGTATATACACACAACAATATTAATTTTTAAGAGAGCCAATTCATTTGTTTTTTTGTGCACAATGAATCTGCATAATCCTATCAAAGCCATGTAAGGAACCATTATCCCAAATCGCTCCCAAAAATAGAGTGGGATATTCTTTCACCTTCCACTCTCGGTTATAGAGATATGAAGAAGAATCATTTTGAAGTGATTCTCATGGTGATCAATGGAAAATGACACAAGTGATAGGATCTATCATGACAACACTCAAATATTCTTAAGGTGATGTTCAGAGATTTGTGGAACACGTATGGATCATCACTTGAGGTAATATGATCTTGATTACTACACCAAAATGACAGTACAACTTAAAATAGTTTTCAGATCCATCAACAAAGAATTAAATTCTTTTATAGTAATTCAAAATTTCATATATTAATTATAAATAATATGTGATGATCCTGCACTCTAGTTCTAGTGTGTTATTCATTTTCAATATATTTTTATTCAATTTCATTCATCACAACATTTATCATTGTGTAAATATCATATTTATCATATATTATTTCAAAAATAATATTTGGGAATGACCTATCACACGCTTCCACTGCACCTAGAACCTTCATCACTATACATAGATAGGTTCTCCAAAATCTCCATGTGCTTATATTCTGAAAGTTGGTTTCCATAAATGTGATTCCACTTTACTTTATGGTATTTAATTACTATAAAAGGAATAACATCTTATTTATAAATGATCTTTGATGAGTGAAAATAAAATCTTAATCTCTTTTATCTTTTTTTAATTCCTTTTCTTTTCTGATCATTCAATATTCATTCACACATATATTACTTTTATATAGTGTAAAACATTTCTATTATAGTGATAAATTATATATCCATAATTCCATGTTTCATTGAATATTTTAAATTAAAATCATCCATGTTTACCATTTTTATATCTTTAATTAACTGTGACCAAGATAGGAAAATTAAACCATCTGTGTTATTCAAATTTGAATCAAAAAAATCAAGACACATGAAATAACTATAATGATCCAGATATTCCATGAATAAATCATTTTTATTAATTAGAAAATATTGACTAAAACTTACCCTATAATTCCAAGGATCTCCCATTGATGTTTTATAAAATCTGTATTCATACATACAACCAAGAATCTATCGTTAATATTCTATTCCAATACCAAATTTGAAATTTTTTATCTTTCTAGTAAAATATTAATTACATTCCAATTAATCTCTATGAAGTTATATAATTGACCATGAAAAATCTATATAATGGTTAAAATTTCACAGTATTCAAGGGTTTATAATGGTAAATTTTTAACAAAAGTAAAAATATTTAAAATATTTCATGTTGTTAATGAAAACACATTGAAAAATACCACATTTGAAATACATTAAAAAATATCCATGAATCTCTAAAAAGTATTCAATATATTCTATAATAAAAATACTTGATTTTATCTAAGTTAACCTCTAATGAATCACATATAAAAGTGTCTTCTATATCCACTAATGATATTGATTCAACCTCCTCTAAATTGGATCTCAAAAAATCCTTAAAATATTGGAACTCTAATTTCTATAAATTATGATTCCCTCAAACCTGTTGTTGAATGACTATAAGAACCCTAAATCCAAATTATTGGAGCTGGTGGTTGTTTTACTAAATTGGTACAAATATAGAGGATCCAACATATTAACAGCCTCTAGAAAGTATATACATATTTTTTTACATTACATTATAAAAATAAAAAATCTGTAAAATATTAAAACCAAAGATAATTATTCTCCTTGCATTCCATTTTTCATATGTTTTAATATTCTTGGTTTTCTGTGGTAGAGGAAAATTATATAAAGTGTGAGATCCGATGATTAATAAGGGAATGGCATATAGAAAATGTTATTGTAGTGCTAATAAATTAACTGAACTATACCCAAAAAAATTAACCTGAGATAATAAATAAATTTGTGACCAATATAATAATGAATATATGTGTTAGGATATCAATATATGATTATATTGAAATTAGTGGAATGAATAAATAATTTGATTTATTCAATAATCAAATGTAACTAAGAGAATAGACCAATTCATGGCCAACTTAACAATGAATAAATGTATGGATAATAATTGTTGAACATATATTGATGAAAATGAATAATGTTAGACATATTTAATATAATATTGAAGATTTGTGAGAATAAATCTTACATAAAGAGTAAGGATGCTCCCATTACCCTATCATATTTGTCCCATGATACCTACCGGTGCACTGTGGACATATATAATTTTGGGCTCCACCCAAAAAAAAATTCCAATAAATTCCATCATACATCAAATATTACATGGCATAATGTTCAAGGACATAAAAAACACAAATACATAGAATCAATTTCTCAATTAGTCATATCTCTTTTGATTTTTCTATATAGAAGAAAGAATTATGTGGTATGAATTTATTCTTCAAATTAATGAATCAAATAATGAACTACAATTTTACAAGGGTTGATACCGATGTAACAAAAGATAAATCCATTATAACTGTTTTTAAGTAGTATAAAGATCATCTAATCATATCCCCAGGGAGTGTCAAACCACATGTACATTGTCAAAACGCGACCTAAGAAGCCCATTTATTTTATTTTATTTTATTTTATTTTATTTTCTTATCTTTTCTTGATCTCGCGTCTTTTGGATGAGGTTTAGTTTGGTCACATTTTGATATTTTTTAAAATTGGTGTTTTTATTTTGTCTTGGGTATGTCCATGGTCACCGCACCGCTAGCGGTGACCGTGCGTTCGATCCTGGTTAATGTGTGGTTGCCCGATTGTTCAATTAAATAAAAAATTAGATGAATAAATTAAATTGACTGTAAAATAAATCTAAATAAAATTTTATAATGATAAAAAAATGATGAAATAATAGATTAAAATAATTATTAATATTCACAATAATGTTTATATATAATTATGTATAAGAATATTTTTTTGTAATTATCTTTATTATTATTATTATTATTATTATTATTATTAAACCCTATTTCTTGTTGGAACCATAGCTGTTCTTTCAAATAATTAGAGTATGGTTTGTGTTTGTTGTCAATCCTTATTATAAGTTCAAAATGTTTTATAGTAAAGTGATTATACAGTATAAGAAGACAACATTATTTGTAACAGCCCAAAATTTTATGAAAAATATTATTTTTAATTTCACTAATTTCTTGTGTTATACGCTACACCAAAAGGAGCTTTCACAACACACATCTCTGACCTGGATTGAATTACACGCAATCGCGACCTTCCACGATAGCGTGTGTTGTACGCAACACCAAGTTTCGCTAAACAACGATATGCTATTAAGATATTATTAAAACTAGCCGTTATGAATAGTAATAACCACTTTTTGAAATTTTTTAAATTTTATTTTTCAAAATGGACTTCATTTATGGATTAGAAGTATCGAATTTAGCCTAAGGTGAAATTTTGGTAATTTTCGGATAACTTTCATATTTTGATAAATAGTGGAAATTACTAAATTTTAATTAAAAACATCTTTTTCAATCGAAATAATTAATAGTTATAAATTATTAATTTGAGTGGTTTTAAAGTATATTTAGAATATATTTTTACAATTTAATACAATTTTGGACATTGGATGTAATTTCACATTTAAACCATTTATAAACAAGTGTCAATCTTTTGATATTTATTATCTCATAAAAACACGCTATTTGTTGTGACAGCGGAAATTAATTATAAAATTAATTAATGCAACTTATATGTTGGGAATTTTGTAAAATAGAAATCATTTTTGAATTCGGAATATCAATTATAGCCTAGGGTGAAATTTTGGTACTTTTCTGAAAACTTTCAATTTTTGATGAATAGTGAAACCACTAAGTGGTAGGTTAAAAACTGAATTTTGCATAAAACTTAATTTTACCGCTTCTATGAATGGAATTTAGAAAATCCGACAGACACGGTTAATATCAAGGACTAAAATGTGGTTCAATGAGATGAAAATAATTTTTGGTGAATAGTAACTTTTTACTTTTTTTTACCACGGTTAATAGTAAATAGGGTAACTAAGGGTAAATATGATATTATTATTACCCTAACACATGTCCTAATTCTATTGGAAAAGTGTAATTCGACCAAAAACAAACTTAGGAATAAAATATGACCATTTAGGTCCACTTGGATTAGATTAGAACATTTATTATTAATTTATTTAAAGAAGGGTTAAAATAGTTAAAATCAAAGTTTAATTAGTAAATCATTTTTAATATGGGGTTATACATAAGATAAATTCGACTATAAATATTAATTAGAAATATAAAAAGATTTCCTACATGATGGTATTTTATTTATAATTTTTAGACATTAAATAATTTAATTTATTTATGACACAATGATGATGCAATAATTATCTTATTAATGAAATATTGACATAAATGATGTTATAAACACCAAAATAAATGTAATTTGAAACTTTTTATGAATTAAACTAATTTTATAGGATACAATGATATATTAGTGGTGATTTAATCAACTTGGTTCGAACATATAATTCTGTTATGACTTTCACAAAAATCATATATCAAATAGTGTCAAAATTGACACAAAATAGTTTTTAAATCAAATATTATATTTTTAAGTGTTATTTTATTCCTAAAAATCTAAGGTTCGGCCAAATGACTTAGATAAGGATATATATATTAATAATAAACAATTTGGGGTTCTTTTGGCATGTTATAGTAAGTGTATTAACCATATAGTGTAAGAAAACAAAAAGACACGGTAAAAGTTAAATTATTTAACTTAGAGTTAAATCTAATTGATAAGGTTAAAATAATAACCTAAACTTGTCTAAATCCTATTGGTTGATATGATTTCGACCCATCCCCACTTTAGCTTCGAAATAAGACCCTTTGGAACCATTATAAACCGATTTTGAGTTTTAATATAAAATAATATTTTGAGATATTCCTAAGGTGCCCCTCTCCTCCCTTATAAAAGGGCACCTCCTCCCCCTCCTCCTCACACCAATTTGAGCACTCAAGCTCGGCCAACCCCTGACATTTTCTCCTCTCCACTTCCCTATAATAATCCTATAGGTCCTGGTCTTCTTCAAAGACCAATCATAGTTCCCTAAGTGGAGGATTCAAAGAGGCGTTCCAAAGAAGAGGTAATATCCATTACCGATCTTTTCAATTTCTTTCTTCTTCAACTTCTTCTTCTTTAGTTGTTTCATGATAAAGTAATAACATCAGTATTAATTACATACTGATATGTTATTATAAATATGAAACAACCCTAATTCACCTTCTATCCATCCTACGGAAAAATGAAATCACCGCGCGTGCGTACGTACAGAATACCGTCTGCACGCCGTGGTGTACTCTATTTTCCACCATCACCTTACAAGGATGGGTATAATGGTGTAATGAGTAACTATATATGATTATTATAAAGTGATATTGATACTGAAATAGTATAAATACACTTAAATACAATTCCACGATCATAGGAACGATACCATCACTCGTGCGTACGTACGGAATACCGTCTCCACGATGTGATGCGACTCATTCTACATGATCTTCATTTCATACTAATTATATAAATGAATTGAATGAATGAATATGATATATATTAAACTAATACCATTCTGTAAATGAGGTATCTATAACCTAAAGAAAAGAATAAGAATTTATTCGACAAAACACGCATAAGAACAAAAAGTTATAAACACCCAAATAATTAGTAGAAATGAAATATTACTTCTAAGAAGCTAAGAATATGACCATATATGATATCATATCAATATGTATGATTCTGGAATAAGTCAATAACATTATTTAAACCATTATACAGGAGCTTCGGACACGTACAAAGCAAATCGGACCTAAGGTAAGGGAAATATCACAATCTCATTTTTTATCCGAGATTGTTTATACTTTGGCATTTACTGGGGTGTATTTTATCATCCACATCCATGTTCCCTCAATATGTAATATTGCTTCCATCCACTTACAATAGTTTAAATCCAATTTCACTCTTCGGTGAGTTTTTAGTAAAAGATATGAAAGGAATCTTTTGTCGTTTTTCGTACGAGGTAATTTTTTGACTTTTCCGACAAAAGTACGAAGAATGTTTTTTTAAACTTATACGACATGAATGGATTTTTAAAACATTATTTCCAAGATGCTTCCTTTACAAGTTTTCAAGTTTATTTTTGATCAACTTCTTTTAGTTTATAATTGTATGACATGTTATGAAAAGAAAAGTGTTTTTGAAGAAGAAAGGATATTTTCCTCAAGAATGGAGTTCAAATGTTTTATCAAAATTATTTTCCATCTAAGATAATATAGGGTTCTGTTTTTATCCCTATTATTAAATTGATTTGATTATGTTTTGAGGAAATTATTTTTATGAAGTCATTTACCATATATGATTTGTTTTATGATGTCATGATGTTTCAAGAATCCCATTTTTGTTACATGTGTTATGCGATGATGTATGATTTATGATTATGTGGCACACATAAGAAAGGATTAATTATAAGATGGGTGGGACCTATATCTCCCTCCAATGCATTGGGTAAATATTTTATATCTCATGAGATAGACATGGCTGGAATGGTAGGTTATACCAGTTCAGTGAAACAGGACTGAAACGAGGGTTACTCGATTCAGAAAGGGACTTTGTCCACTAAGATAGTCTTGGAAATGAGTCTTGACTAACAAGAAATGATTCTCTATGATTATGTGTGAATGCCACAAAGTTTCATGTTTTAAGTTATGATTATTGTGATTACATTTCACTGCCATGATTTATCCCATGTTATGAAATTATGCTCTCTTTTGCAGGTTAATATTTCCAAAATGTTATGTTCTTTTGAATATGATGTGATTGATATTTCTGTTGTTTACCCTTACTGAGCATTTGATCTCACCCTTTTATGTTTTCTTTTCCCCATGATATAAAGAAAGGTTTTAGGTAAAAAAAGGAAGATCTTTATGGGAGATATTGAATATCTTTCACCATGATTAGAAGATTATATTCCGAGTTTCCAAAGACACTAAACTATTACGGTCCTTGTGTGTGTGTTTTTGTTATGTACTAAGTATTCCGAAAATGTAATGTAATGTCAATGTACGTCAGGCTCCGGGTCTCTACAGTTGGTATCAGAGGAAAGGTTTAGTCAACCTTTGGAAACTAGGATGCGAGAACTTTAGTGAGATCCCTAGAGATATTTATAAGGTTTGTCTAGGGATGTCACTAAGGATAAGTATACGTATAGGATACAGTCCTATAACTATGGTAACGATCTTACAATTTAACCTAAGAAGTTAGATATTGAGGATACTCCCCCTTTATTATGTTGTTTTCCCTAGAATGATTTTTGCCTCTCACACTATTCTTCTTGGGTTTTAGACGATGGTTGGAACCCGAAGGAACCGTGTTGATCAATGCAATGGACAATGCAATAATTTCCCTCCTGAACAAACAAATGTTATGGGAGATGGAGTGCAAAATCTTATTGCTATACTTACACAAGCTATGAATCATTCTGGACTTCCAAATGAGCAGAGAAGGGAACAATATTCTATTGAGTCCTTAATGAGGCAACGTCCACCTTCTTTCAGTGGGTCTTCCTATCCACTTGTTGCTGAACAATGGATCAGTACCACTGAAAAGATATTTTCAGTTCTTCAATGTTCTGAACATGATAAAGTCATCTTAGAAGTATATCGTTTGGAAGGTGAAGCTGATCAATGGTGGAATCTTATCAAGAATACGAGGACAAGAGATGAAATTGAGTCCATGGAATGGGACAAGTTCAAGAACTTGTTTTTCAGTAAGTACTTCCCTCGTATTCTTCGAACAAAGATGGAAAAGGAGTTCCTTGAGATGAAGCAGAAGGATGATGAATCTGTTGGTATATACGAAGCGAATTTTACAAGACTTGCAAGGTATGCATCTGGCATTATCATCCAACCTGAAAGTAAAGTTGATCGATTTTTCAGTGGCTTAAAACCAAGTCTTCGAAGGGAATTGGCTATAAGAGACTTCAGTAGCTATGAAGAAATTGTGCGTTGTGCTATCAAGGTAGAAATGGAAGTTGGTGTTACATATCCATCTCAGGGTTTTGACAAGAAACGAAAGATGGAGTTCAAGGAGAAATCTAAGAATAATTGTGAAAATAAGATGAATGTTTCCTTATGCTCAAAGTGTGGAAAGAAGCATGGTGGAGATTGTCTTAAAGGGACTAGAAAATGTTTTAAGTATGGAAAAGAAGGTCATCGAGCAGCTGAGTGTCGAAGTAGTGGGAAAAGGGTTTCTAATGATGTGAATAAAGAAAAGACTGCAGAGAACGCACCACCAACACTTCAATGTTTCAAGTGCAAGGAGATGGGACATTATGCCAATAAATGCCCTAATCCAAGGGTTAGTGATGATCGACATGAGCAACCACTTAAGGCAAAGGATAAAGGGAAGTAACATGCGATCACTATTGGCGATGTTGAATATGACAACGATGTGGTGGAATGATTAAGTGTTTATGTAATGGGATTCCAAAATAATGTTGTATCATGGAGTATTGGAATATTTATGTATTGGTCTAATGTGGTATTCAAAGTGATTGAGATATTTTTGGAAATAAGACGATATGCACATAATGAAGGGAAAATGAGAAAATGAAATGTTTAACAGTATTCATGAGCTCATGATTGATATAAGAACTAAGTGATATCATGGTTTGATTATAAAGAATTTTGAGGATTTTTGTATGTGGAAAGTGTTAACGTTTAACTGCATTCATGTTTTCACTAAGGTTCAATGGGTATTCAAGAGAATACATGATTAAGGAATTTGAATGTTTAGAATGTGACCAACAAGACATATCTTATGATATATGGGGATCAACGATGGTATTAAATCTCTGGTAATTGTTTTCACTATATTATGAGAGTGGACTGCAGTATTATGGATAAGCCTAAAGATTAGAATGGATTATGTTGGACATAAGTCAGTATTGTTTAAGGATAGAAGATTTTGGATATTATTGATGGGATGTTATAGTAATATAGCTTTAGAAAAAGGAAAACCTGCAGGACGGGCGACAACCCATCGCTTCGGACAAGGCTGTGGGAATCGAACCCACAACCGAAATGCGACTGGCCTATATCGCCTACCACTGGCCTACAGGAAGTCCCTGTTTAGTAGAAACTAGTTTTATTATATTAAGCAGTATGATATAAGAAGTATAAGTCCATTTTAGGAACCATATATGATTAATCTCACTATAGAATGACTTATGTATATTTAATAACTTTTGCTAACCTTTTGTTTGAGACAGATGGAATGACCCGTCATTCTATCACATGATCTGCTAACACTTCACGAATAACAAATTCAACTTCATTTATTTAAGAGATGAAGTGGAAATTGTTCAAGGCACGAACAACAGTGAGATTGTACCAAAAAAAAGTTAGTATTTATTCTAATTCAAATTCTTCAACTTTAGGGAAACGATATTGAAAACCAGAAATGTTGTCCTAGTGGTCTTATATCTGATTAATCATATGGTACCTTAGATCGTCACAAATTTATGGATTTGTGATTGTTGGATTTTCCATAGCCATGTTCTCTACCACTCTCCATCAGAACATGATGGTTAGATTTGTCTTCCATATCCATATTTTCACCTATGTGGAAACCCAGTGATTAGTTTATTTGGGTATCCGTTACGTTTCATACTTTCATTTTTTAAAGATTGGTTTTGGTATTCCTTTTTACGATGTGGGTTTCTATTAAAGAAACTTTCGAATAGTAAACCATTTATAACCCCGACGAATTTCGAGGGCGAAATTCATTTTAAGGGGGGTAGAATGTAACAGCACAAGATTTTATGAAAAATATTCTTTTTAATTTCACTAATGTCTTGTGTTATACGCTACACCAAAAGGAGCTTTCACAACACACATCTCTGACCTGGCTTGAATTACACGCAATCGCGACCTTCCACGATAGCGTGTGTTGTACGCAACACCAAGTTTCGCTAAACAACGATATGCTATTAAGATATTATTAAAACTAGCCATTATGAATAGTAATAACCACTTTTTGAAATTTTGTAAATTTTATTTTTCAAAATGGACTTCATTTATGGATTAGAAGTATCGAATTTAGCCTAAGGTGAAATTTTGGAAATTTTCGGATAACTTTCATATTTTGATGAATAGTGGAAATTACTAAATTTTAATTAAAAACAACTTTTTCAATCGAAATAATTAATAGTTATAAATTATTAATTTGAGTGGTTTTAAAGTATATTTATAATATATTTTTACAATTTAATAAAATTTTGGACATTGGATGTAATTTCACATTTAAACCAGTTATAAACAAGTGTCAATCTTTTGATAGTTATTATCTCTTAAAAACACGCTATTTGTTGTGACAACGGAAATTAATTATAAAATTAATTAATGCAACTTATATGTTGGGAATTTTGTAAAATAGAAATCATTTTTGAATTCGGAATATCAATTATAGCCTAGGGTGAAATTTTGGTACTTTTCTGAAAACTTTCAATTTTTGATGAATAGTGAAACCACTAAGTGGTAGGTTAAAAACTGAATTTTGCATAAAACTTAATTTTACCACTTCTATGAATGGAATTTCTAAAATCCGACAGACACGGTTAATATCAAGGACTAAAATGTGGTTCAATGAGATGAAAATAATTTTTGGTGAATAGTAACTTTTTACTTTTTTTTAGCACGGTTAATAGTAAATAGGGTAACTAAGGGTAAATATGATATTATTATTACCCTAACACATGTCCTAATTCTATTGGAAAAGTGTAATTCGACCGAAAACAAACTTAGGAATAAAATATGACCATTTAGGTCCACTTGGATTAGATTAGGACATTTATTATTAATTTATTTAAAGAAGGGTTAAAATAGTTAAAATCAAAGTTTAATAAGTAAATCATTTTTAATATGGGGTTATACATAAGCTAAATTAGACTATAAATATTCCTTAGAAAGCTAAAACGATTTCCTACATGATGGTATTTTATTTATAATTTTTAGACATTAAATAATTTAATTTATTTATGACACAATGATGATGCAGTAATTATCTTATTAATGAAATATTGACATAAATGATGTTATAAACACCAAAATAAATGTAATTTGAAACTTTTTATGAATTAAACTAATTTTCTAGGTTACTATGATATATTAGTGTTGATTTAATCAACTTGGTTCGAACATATAATTCTGTTATGACTTTCACAAAAATCATATATCAAATAGTGTCAAAATTGACACAAAATAGTTTTTAAATCAAATATTATATTATTAATTGTTATTTTATTCCTAAAAATCTAAGGTTCGGCCAAATGACTTAGATACGGATATATATATTAATAATAAACAATTTGGGGTTTGTTTGGCATGTTATAGTAAGTGTATTAACCATATAGTGTAAGAAAACAAAAAGACACGGTAAAAGTTAAATTATTTAACTTAGAGTTAAATCTAATTGATAAGGTTAAAATAATAACCTAAACTTGTCTAAATCCTATTGGTTGATAGGATTTCGACCCATCCCCACTTTAGCTTCGAAATAAGACCCTTTGGAACCATTATAAACCGATTTTGACTTTAATATAAAATAATATTTTGAGATATTCCTAAGGTGCCCCTCTCCTCCCTTGTAAAAGGGCACCTCCTCCCCCTCCTCCTCACACCAATTTGAGCACTCAAGCTCGGACAACCCCTGCCATTTTCTCCTCTCCACTTCCCTAGAATAATCCTAGAGGTCCTGGTCTTCTTCAAAGACCAATCATAGTTCCCTAAGTGGAGGATTCAAAGAGGCGTTCCAAAGAAGAGGTAATATCCATTACCGATCTTTTCAATTTCTTTCTTCTTCAACTTCTTCTTCTTTAGTTGTTTCATGATAAAGTAATAACATCAGTATTACTTACATACTGATATGTTATTATAAATATGAAATAACCCTAATTCACCTTCTATCCATCCTACGGAAAAATGAAATCACCGCGCGTGCGTACGTACGAAATACCGTCTCCACGCCGTGGTGTACTCTATTTTCCACCATCACCTTACAAGGATGGGTATAATGGTGTAATGAGTAACTATATATGATTATTATAAAGTGATATTGATACTGAAATAGTATAAATACACTTAAATACAATTCCACGATCATAGGAACGATATCATCACTCGTGCGTACGTACGGAATACCGTCTCCACGATGTGATGCGACTCGTTCTACATGATCTTCATTTCATACTAATTATATAAATGAATTGAATGAATGAATATGATATATATTAAACTAATAACATTCTGGAAATGAGGTATCTATAACCTAAAGAAAAGAATAAGAATTTATTCGACAAAACACGCATAAGAACAAAAAGTTATAAACACCCAAATAACAAGTAGCAATGAAATATTACTACTAAGAAGCTAAGAATATGACCATATATGATATCATATCAATATTTATGATTCTGGAATAAGTCAATAACATTATTTAAACCATTATACAGGAGCTTCGGACAAGTACAAAGCAAATCGGACCTAAGGTAAGGGAAATATCACAATCTCATTTTTATCCGAGATTGTTTATACTTTGGCATTTACTGGGGTGTATTTTATCATCCACATCCATGTTCCCTCAATATGTAATATTGTTTCCATCCACTTACAATAGTTTAAATCCAATTTTACCCTTCGGTGAGTTTTTAGTAAAAGATATGAAAGGAATCTTTTGTCGTTTTTCGTACGAGGTATTTTTTTGACTTTTCCGACAAAAGTATGAAGAATGTTTTTTTTAACTTATACGACATGAATGGATTTTTAAAACATTATTTCCAAGATTCTTCCTTTACAAGTTTTCAAGTTTATTTTTGATCAACTTCTTTTAGTTTATAATTGTATGACATGTTATGAAAAGAAAAGTGTTTTTGAAGAAGAAAGGATATTTTCATCAAGAATGGAGTTCAAATGTTTTATCAAAATTATTTTCCATCTAAGATAATATAGGGTTCTATTTTTATCCCTATTATTAAATTGATTTTATTATGTTTTGAAGAAATTATTTTTATGAAGTCATTTACCTTATATGATTTGTTTTATGATGTCATGATGTTTCAAGAATCCCATTTTTGTTACATGTGTTATGCGATGATGTATGATTTATGATTATGTGGCACACATAAGAAAGGATTAATTATAAGATGGGTGGGACCTATATCTCCCTCCAATGCATTGGGTAAAGATTTTATATCTCATGAGATAGACATGGCTGGTATGGTAGGTTATACCAGTTCAGTGAAACAGGACTGAAACGAGGGTTACTCGATTCAGAAAGGGAATTTGTCCACTAAGATAGTCTTGGCAATGAGTCTTGACTAACAAGAAATGATTCTCTATGATTATGTGTGAATGCCACAAAGTTTCATGTTTTAAGTTATGATTATTGTGATTACATTTCACTGCCATGATTTATCCCGTGTTATGAAATTATGCTCTCTTTTGCAGGTTAAGATTTCCAAAATGTTATGTTCTTTTGAATATGATGTGATTGATATTTCTGTTGTTTACCCTTACTGAGCATTTGAGCTCACCCTTTTATGTTTTCTTTTCCCCAGGATATAAAGAAAGGTTTTAGGTAAAAAAAAGGAAGATCTTTATGGGAGATATTGAAGATCTTTCACCATGATTAGAAGATTATATTCCGAGTTTCCAAAGACACTAAACTATTACGGTCCTTGTGTGTGTGTTTTTTTTATGTACTAAGTATTCCGCAAATGTAATGTAATGTCAATGTACGTCAGGCTCTGGGTCTCTATAGTTGGTATCAGAGGAAAGGTTTAGTCAACCTTTGGAAACTAGGATGCGAGAACTTTAGTGAGATCCCTAGAGATATTTATAAGGTTTGTCTAGGGATGTCCCTAAGGATAAGTATACGTATAGGATACAGTCCTATAACTATGGTAACGATCTTAAAATTTAACCTAAGAAGTTAGATATTGAGGATACTCCCCCTTTATTATGTTGTTTTCCCTAGCATGATTTTTGCCTCTCACACTATTCTTCTTGGGTTTTAGACGATGGTTGGAACCCGAAGGAACCGTGTTGATCAATGCAATGGACAATGCAATAATTTCCCTCCTGAACAAACAAATGTTATGGGAGATGGAGTGCAAAATCTTATTTCTATACTTACACAAGCTATGAATCATTCTGGACTTCCAAATGAGCAGAGAAGGGAACAATATTCTATTGAGTCCTTCATGAGGCAACGTCCACCTTCTTTCAGTGGGTCTTCCGATCCACTTTTTGCTGAACAATGGATCAGTACCACTGAAAAGATATTTTCAGTTCTTCAATGTTCTGAACATGATAAAGTCATCTTAGCAGTATATCGTTTGGAAGGTGAAGCTGATCAATGGTGGAATCTTATCAATAATACGAGGACAAGAGATGAAATTGAGTCCATGGAATGGGACGAGTTCAAGAACTTGTTTTTCAGTAAGTACTTCCCTCGTATTCTTCGAACAAAGATGGAAAAGGAGTTCCTTGAGCTGAAGCAGAAGGATGATGAATCTGTTGGTATATACGAAGCGAATTTTACAAGACTTGGAAGGTATGCATCTGGCATTATCATCCAACCTGAAAGTAAAGTTGATCGATTTTTCAGTGGCTTAAAACCAAGTCTTCGAAGGGCATTGGCTATAAGAGACTTCAGTAGCTATGAAGAAATTGTGCGTTGTGCTATCAAGGTAGAAATGGAAGTTAGTTTTACATATCCATCTCAGGGTTTTGACAAGAAACGAAAGATGGAGTTCAAGGAGAAATCTCAGAATAATGGTGAAAATAAGATGAATGTTTCCTTATGCTCAAAGTGTGGAAATAAGCATGGTGGAGATTGTCTTAAAGGGACTAGAAAATGTTTTAAGTGTGGAAAAGAAGGTCATCGAGCAGCTGAGTGTCGAAGTAGTGGGAAAAGGGTTTCTAATGATGTGAATAAAGAAAAGACTGCAGAGAACGCACCACCAACACTTCATTGTTTCAAGTGCAAGGAGATGGGACATTATGCCAATAAATGCCCTAATCCAAGGGTTAGTGATGATCAACATGAGCAACCTCTTAAGGCAAAGGATAAAGGGAAGTCACATGCGATCACTATTGGCGATGTTGAATATGACAACGATGTGGTGGAATGATTAAGTGTTTATGTAATGGGATTCCAAAATAATGTTGTATCATGGAGTATTGGAATATTTATGTATTGGTCTAATGTGGTATTCAAAGTGATTGATATATTTTTGGAAATAAGACGATATGCGCATAATGAAGGGAAAATGAGAAAATGAAATGTTTAACAGTATTCATGAGCTCATGATTGATATAAGGACTAAGTGATATCATGGTTTGATTATAAATAATTTTGAGGATTTTGGTGTGTGGAAAGTGTTAACGTTTAACTGCATTCATGTTTTCACTAAGGTTCAATGGGTATTCAAGAGAATACATGATTAAGGACTTTGAATGTTTAGAATGTGACCAACAAGACATATCTTATGATATATGGGGATCAACGATGGTATTAAATCTCTGGTAATTGTTTTCACTATATTATGAGAGTGGACTACAGTATTATGGATAAGCTTAAAGATTATAATGGATTATGTTGTACATAAGTTAGTATTGTTTAAGGATAGAAGATTTTGGATATTATTGATGGGATGTTATAGTAATATATCTTTAGAAAAAGGACAACCTGCAGGACGGGCGACAGCCCATCGCTTCAGACAAGGCTGTGGGAATCGAACCCACAACTAAAATGCGACTGGCCTTTATCGCCTACCACTGGCCTACAGGAAGTCCCTGTTTAGTAGAAACTAGTTTTATTATATTAAGCAGTATGATATAAGAAGTATAAGTCCATTTTAGGAACCATATATGATTAATCTCACTATAGAATGACTTATGTATATTTAATAACTTTTTCTAACCTTTTGTTCGAGACAGATGGAATGACCCGTCATTCTATCACATGATCTGCTAACACTTCACGAATAACAAATTCAACTTCATTTATTTAAGAGATGAAGTGGAAATTGTTCAAGGCACGAACAACAGTGAGATTGTACCAAAATAAAGTTAGTATTTATTCTAATTCAAATTCTTCAACTTTAGGGAAATGATATTGAAAACCAAAAATGTTGTCCTAGTGGTCTTATATCTGATTAATCATATGGTACCTTAGATCGTCACAAATTTATGGATTTGTGATTGTTGTATTTTCCATAGCCATGTTCTCTACCACTCTCCATCAGAACATGATGGTTAGATTTTTCTTCCATATCCATATTTTCACCTATGTGGAAACCCAGTGATTAGTTTATTTGGGTATCCGTTACATTTCATACTTTCATTTTTTAAAGATTGGTTTTGGTATTCCTTTTTACGATGTGGGTTTCTATTAAATAAACTTTCGAATAGTAAACCATTTATAACCCCGACAAATTTCGTGGGTGAAATTCATTTTAAGGGGGGTAGAATGTAACAGCGCAAGATTTTATGAAAAATATTCTTTTTAATTTCACTAATGTCTTGTGTTATACGCTACACCAAAAGGAGCTTTCACAACACACATCTCTGACCTGGCTTGAATTATACGCAATCGCGACCTTCCACGATAGCGTGTGTTGTACGCAACACCAAGTTTCGCTAAACAACGATATGCTATTAAGATATTATTAAAACTAGCCGTTATGAATAGTAATAACCACTTTTTGAAATTTTGTAAATTTTATTTTTCAAAATGGACTTTATTTATGGATTAGAAGTATCGAATTTAGCCTAAGTTAAAATTTTGGTAATTTTCGGATAACTTTCATATTTTGATGAATAGTTGAAATTACTAAATTTTAATTAAAAACAACTTTTTCAATCGAAATAATTAATAGTTATAAATTATTAATTTGAGTGGTTTTAAAGTATATTTAGAATATATTTTTACAATTTAATACAATTTTGGACATTGGATGTAATTTCACATTTAAACCAGTTATAAACAAGTGTCAATCTTTTGATAGTTACTATCTCTTAAAAACATGCTATTTGTTGTGACAACGGAAATTAATTATAAAATTAATTAATGCAACTTATATATTGGGAATTTTGTAAAATAGAAATCAGTTTTGAATTCAGAATATCAATTATATCCTAGGGTGAAATTTTGGTACTTTTCTGAAAACTTTCAATTTTTGATGAATAGTGAAACCACTAAGTGGTAGGTTAAAAACTGAATTTTGCATAAAACATAATTTTACCGCTTCTATGAATGGAATTTCGAAAATACGACAGACACCGTTAATATCAAGGACTAAAATGTGGTTCAATGAGATGAAAATAATTTTTGGTGAATAGTAACTTTTTAATTTTTTTTACCACGGTTAATAGTAAATAGGGTAACTAAGGGTAAATATGATATTATTATTACCCTAAAAGATGTACTAATTCTATTGGAAAAGTGTAATTCGACCAAAAACAAACTTAGGAATAAAATATGACCATTTATGTCCACTTGGATTAGATTAGGACATTTATTATTAATTTATTTAAAGAAGGGTTAAAATAGTTAAAATCAAAGTTTAATAAGTAAATCATTTTTAATATGGGGTTATACATAAGATAAATTCGACTATAAATATTAATTAGAAAGCTAAAAAGATTTCTTACATGGTGGTATTTTATTTATAATTTTTAGACATTAAATAATTTAATTTATTTTTGACACAATGATGATACAGTAATTATCTTATTAATGAAATATTGACATAAATGATGTTATAAACACCAAAATAAATGTAATTTTAAACTTTTTATGAATTAAACTAATTTTCTAGGTTACTATGATATATTAGTGTTGATTTAATCAACTTGGTTAGAACATATAATTCTGTTATGACTTTCACAAAAATCATATATCAAATAGTGTCAAAATTGACACAAAATAGTTTTTAAATCAAATATTATATTATTAATTGTTATTTTATTCCTAAAAATATAAGGTTCGGCCAAATGACTTATATAAGGATATATATATTAATAATAAACAATTTGGAGTTCGTTTGGCATGTTATAGTAAGTGTATTAACCATATAGTGTAAGAAAACAAAAAGACACGGTAAAAGTTAAATTATTTAACTTAGAGTTAAATCTAATTGATAAGGTTAAAATAATAACCTAAACTTGTCTAAATCCTATTGGTTGATAGGATTTCGACCCATCCCCACTTTATCTTCGAAATAAGACCCTTTGGAACCATTATAAACCGATTTTGACTTTAATATAAAAAAATATTTTGAGATATTCCTAAGGTGCCCCTCTCCTCCCTTATAAAAGGGCACCTCCTCCCCCTCCTCCTCACACCAATTTGAGCACTCAAGCTCGGACAACCCCTACCATTTCCTCCTCTCCACTTCCCTAGAATAATCCTAGAGGTCCTGGTATTCTTCAAAGACCAATCATAGTTCCCTAAGTGGAGGATTCAAAGAGGCGTTCCAAAGAAGAGGTAATATCCATTACCGATCTTTTCAATTTCTTTCTTCTTCAACTTCTTCTTCTTTAGTTGTTTCATGATAAAGTAATAACATAAGTATTACTTACATACTGATATGTTATTATAAATATGAAACAACCCTAATTCACCTTCTATCCATCCTACGGAAAAATGAAATCACCGCGCGTGCGTACGTACGGAATACCGTCTCCACGCCGTGGTGTACTCTATTTTCCACCATCACCTTACAAGGATGGGTATAATGGTGTAATGAGTAACTATATATGATTATTATAAATTTATATTGATAATGAAATAGTATAAATACACTTAAATACAATTCCACGATCATAGGAACGATATCATCACTCGTGCGTACTTACAGAATACCGTCTCCACGATGTGATGCGACTCGTTCTACATGATCTTCATTTCATAATAATTATATAAATGAATTGAATGAATGAATATGATATATATTAAACTAATACCATTCTGGGAATGAGGTATCTATAACCTAAAGAAAATAATAAGAATTTATTCGACAAAACACGCATAAGAACAAAAAGTTTTAAACATCCAAATAACAAGTAGCAATGAAATATTACTACTAAGAAGCTAAGAATATGACCATATATGATATCATATCAATATGTATGATTCTGGAATAAGTCAATAACATTATTTAAACCATTCTACAGGAGCTTCGGACACGTACAAAGAAAATCGGACCTAAGGTAAGGGAAATATCACAATCTCATTTTTATCCGAGATTGTTTATACTTTGGCATTTACTGGGGTGTATTTTATCATCCACATCCATGTTCCCTCAATATGTAATATTGTTTCCATCCACTTACAATAGTTTAAATCCAATTTTACCCTTCGGTGAGTTTTTAGTAAAAGATATGAAAGGAATCTTTTGTCGTTTTTCGTACGAGGTATTTTTTTGACTTTTCCGACAAAAGTACGAAGAATGTTTTTTTTAACTTATACGACATGAATGGATTTTTAAAACATTATTTCCAAGATGCTTCCTTTAAAAATTTTCATGTTTATTTTTGATCAACTTCTTTTAGTTTATAATTGTATGACATGTTATGAAAAGAAAAGTGTTTTTGAAGAAGAAAGGATATTTTCCTCAAGAATGGAGTTCAAATGTTTTATCAAAATTATTTTACATCTAAGATAATATAGGGTTCTGTTTTTATCCCTATTATTAAATTGATTTGATTATGTTTTGAGGAAATTATTTTTATGAAGTCATTTACCTTATATGATTTGTTTTATGATGTCATGATGTTTCAAGAATCCCATTTTTGTTACATGTGTTATGCGATGATGTATGATTTATGATTATGTGGCACACATAAGAAAGGATTAATTATAAGATGGGTGGGACCTATATCTCCCTCCAATGCATTGGGTAAAGATTTTATATCTCATGAGATAGACATGGCTGGTATGGTAGGTTATACCAGTTCAGTGAAACAGGACTGAAACGAGGGTTACTCGATTCAGAAAGGGACTTTGTCCACTAAGATAGTCTTGGAAATGAGTATTGACTAACAAGAAATGATTCTCTATGATTATGTGTGAATGAAACAAAGTTTCATGTTTTAAGTTATGATTATTGTGATTACATTTCACTGCCATGATTTATCCCATGTTATGAAATTATGCTCTCTTTTGCAGGTTAAGATTTCCAAAATGTTATGTTCTTTTGAATATGATGTGATTGATATTTCTGTTGTTTACCCTTACTGAGCATTTGAGCTCACCCTTTTATGTTTTCTTTTCCCCAGGATATAAAGAAAGGTTTTAGGTAAAAAAAGGAAGATCTTTATGGGAGATATTGAAGATCTTTCACCACGATTAGAAGATTATATTCCGAGTTTCCAAAGACACTAAACTATTACGGTCCTTGTGTGTGTGTTTTTGTTATGTACTAAGTATTCCGCAAATGTAATGTAATGTCAATGTACGTCAGGCTCCGGGTCTCTACAATATTGAAGGTGGCATCATTTATTAGTGTTTGCCAAATTTTTTGGCCTGAAATTTAGAAAATCAATACATGTGATTTTGGCCAAAAGAGATGCGCAGAAAAAGGAAGTGGTGCGTGAAATATATTGGTCGTGCACAAAAAATGTAATGGTGTATGAAAAAAAATGTGATACATGAAATATTGGAGCAAGGTTTTTCGCGCAAGAGGTGTTTCGGAATAAGAACGTCGAAAAATGAAAAAGGGATTAGCTGCGTGAAATATTGGAGTGGTGCGCGAAATTCATTTTTTGAGCTAAATTGGTTTTTCATGAAATAGTGAATTTAGGTTGGTTTGCTCATGCAATAGGTGTTTTGGGATTAAAATGATGAAAAATGAAAAAGGCATTAGTTGCGTGAAAATTCTGGAGATGTGCGCGAAAAATGGTTCCTACGTGAAAAATGATTCCGCGCAGAATAAGATTTTTTCTCGACACGGTGGGTTTCTCATGCAAGGATCATCAAGGCCTATAAATAAGAGGTGACCCCAATCTTTCGGTACGGCTGAAGACTCAGAGAATATCTGAGTTCTGATGCACGTATTAGGTGCGTGAAAAAAGAGTTGTGTGAAAAAGGTGAAGTTGCGCGAAAATGGTGAAGTTTCGCGTCAAAGTATGAGGTTAAAGAAAAAGCAGAAGCGTAACATAAAAGTGGAGGCCACACATAAAAGATTCATTTGTGCATAAAATAATCAGTTGCGCATAAAATATTTAGTTGCGCGAAAATAGTGTTGTTTCACGAAATATTTTCCATGTGAAAATCAAGTATTGAACACAAAAGTGAGATATTTCATGAAAAGGGTAGGTGTTGCGCGAAATCCTTAGTGTAACCTATTAGCACATTACAAATATCCGGTTTAGGGGTTCAGTTCTTTCAAGTGCATCAATTTAGGACTTCGATGCAAGAAGAGTCTCATGCTAACCCGAGACAAAGACTTTAATGCATATCTATTGAAGAGACCTTCACGTTTATAAACTGAGGGTGTCTTTACCAAGGGCAGTGAGCTAGGGGGAGTCAATGGGAGTGACCTGAGGGATGTAGTGAGCTATCCCTGAACTTTTGTAAAGGTAGTGTGCCCAGTAAAGAGTGATTGTACCCAAAATTTTTAATCCCCAACTAGTGAAGTTTAGTGGAATTAGGTACGACCGACAACCTGTCAGCATATGCTCCTTGGATGTATCCCTTAGTTGTGAACCAAGTAAAAGTGTTGTGTGGTCACTTTTCATGTGGTTGTTTTTTCATTCTATTCCCATCAGTCTTATAGGTTTAATAAGTTCCCACCATTGTGGGGACAAGATCCTTGTTTTTTAAAAGAAAATTTTTAGACCTGATTCACCCCTCCCCTCTTAGGGTGTCCCTAGGTCCTACAGTTCCCCCTCTTTTTTTCACGGAGGTCCACACCCCCTCTCACCCTCTCTCCCTAAGTGCTGCGCAAAAGACCGCTGTGACTCCTCCTTCCATGCATCGTCCGCCTGCCTGCCACGACTCCTCCTCCCCTTCTCTATCCAACCACCTCCCAGACTCCTCCCACCCAGTTCCAGCCGACCGATCGTCACAGATCCTCCTCCCCTACACCGTCTGACTTCCTCCCATCCTCCTCCTCCCCTACATCATCCTCCCAGAACCCATTGTGGCTTCTCCTCCCTTGCATCGTCTGGCCACCACCCACCTCCTGACTTACTCCCATTGCACCGCCTCCATCTGCCCCCATCGGATCTAGCAAGACCACACTAAGACCTCTTACTCCATTTCCAGCCAACCTACTCTCCCCACCAAGTTATCTGGAACCATGACCCTCCCTTATGATGACCCGACTCCAACGTAATCCCCTTCTGCTCCCTCTTTCTTTTGTGTGGTATCCCCTGGCACCCCCCTTGTGTACGCATGAAAATTCGTGATGCACTCAACCCCCACTACTCCAGCATAAACCCCTCACCAAGTATTAATAGTCTTCCTCAGGTCATGATCATGCATATTCTAACAACCACCTCCAATGGTGAAGCAGTTCAGATCGCTTTGGACCACCCATTTTTATTCGCGGGGTGCATTTGGTATTGACACACGTTTTGGTTAACCGCCACCATTCGAGGTGAGAGTTTTATTGTCACTGCTAGGTTGTGTACATTTAATTTAATGTGGTAATTGTGTTTTTAATTCCTGGTAATCTGTGTGATGTTTGGATAATTATTTGGTATGAAATCATGCCTTGCTTCATTCTAAAGGTCACCGCCACTATTCAAGGTGATGTTCTTCATCCGTAGTTCTGTTACACACTTTATTTTTTAGACATGTTAATATCTTAGAGTCCCTGGTATTTAATTGGTTGTTTAATGGTCCCCAATGTATAGATATTGGTTGCTGAATGTTGTTTTTAAGGTGTGTAGAAAAATTCCAAGTGAGCACCCCCATTGGTGGAAGTGCGTGTACGTGAGCAGTTGTCGGTTGGAATTAGAGGGTTCGGCTTGGTTTCTCTTTTGAGGTTGGATCCTTTTGAATTATCCTTTAAATTAAAGAATTATTAATTTCTTTCTTTTCACATATTTATTTAATGATAGTTAGTGATATATGGTTTTTAAAATAAAAGTTTGATTTGAAATAATTTAAGATCCCCTTTGTATTTGAATTGCATGAAACTGTTTTATTCCATGTGCATGAAAAGTGTTTATCAAATTGCTCAGTTGGACTTTGTGAGTAATTTTTGGTTTATAAAGAATGTTTGTGATTGTAAATGTGTGTGGGTATCTCAAATAGATTTTTTAAATGGGGTTCCAAATTGTTTTGAAATTGGAAGAGGTGTTTATTTGGTTATTTGGAAATGATTTTTTTGTACGTGAGATTCATTAAGAAATTGTTTTTCATGTGAATATCATGTGAGGCCGATTTGGAATTTTTATAAAATAGATTCATTTGGAAAAACCTCATAGGGGTGGGTCACTTTCCTCATTGGGAGATTAAGATATGGGAGTGTCCACAGTATGGGACGTCTCTTGTGTGATAGTTATTTAAGGCAAGGGATTACCCGTGGGGTGGCTGGGGTGGTGCCTGATTGTGTAGTGTGTGTGGTTGTATATATATGCGACTTGTTTTTTGAATGGTAATACATAACCCTTTTTGAAATATACCTAGGAACCTGGAATATAAAATAGGGTTACTGAGAATGATTGTTGTACTAGTTATATTAAGAACTGCTTGTGGCCCATATCAGGGGGATATTTTGTTATTATTGCTATGGGATTAGGCCCCTCAACCAGGCCAAGTAGGGTGACTGTTAGGCATTAGGTCATTATGATGTAACCGAGAGTAGGCATGCCTTATGGATGAGTCACGTTTATAGTATTTTATGGTCTTCCACTAAATTCTTAGGTGTTCCTGTGTTTCTCCGATACTAGTACCCTTAGTTCCATTACTTTAACTATATGGAACAGTTATCTCAAGCTTAGTTTTGTTACCCTTTATAGTAAATTTTGAACTTGTGTTTATGTTAAAATATTTTCAAGAAAAATCTTTTATAAATAATAATCATCCTTCCCTTTTTCAGTGTTAGAAAAATAAGTCTTTAATTTTTTTGTTTTCTTTTTTCTCCTCCCTTTGAGATTTATTTCAAATTAAGAGCGGTAAATGATAATGCATGTTTTTTTAAGTACAATGTTTGAGAAACTCTATATTTATATATTTTAGTTCAAACCTTACAATCAATGTTTTCATTATTTAAGGGATATGCACTGAGAATAGAATTATTTGGGCCTACCTACTAAGTTTTAATACACATCCCTATAGTAATTCTTGTTTTTAGTTTTTGTTACAGGTTCTAGTCTTGGTATGATAACCTTGGATATGGTTGGTTGTAGATTTGAGAGTGACCCATGGGGCCATATGGATGCATCTTGGGTGTTAGTTTTAATTGTTTATTCTAACATTGTTTAGTTATTTCATGCATCTGATCCCCTTGTTTATTTATTAAGATCCAGTTGTTTAGTTTTTTACATTTTCAGCCCAATTTTTTTATTCATCTGGTCTTGGTTAATTTTGATGGGATTAAATCATTCCCACTTGTATGTTTTGATTCCCCACACTGGTTTCCATCCTTGAGGGATCGAGAATGCCCCTCAGGACTTGCCGCAGACCGGCTCGGGTGACTGGTTCAAGGTCGACTCAGGCTGGTTCATGACAAAATGGTATCAGAGAAGGATTTTTTTATTTGGGATGTTTGGTAGATAGAGATTAGGATATTTGGGGCTCATGAGGTAGGTTATTGTTTGGTGCCTACTCACCACTGCTTGCGACCAGACCTGAGTTACCAGGTGTAGTACATGTTTTAAGTCTTTTTCCTTTGGTTGTTTTGGATTAAGGGATAAAAATGGAGGCGAATTGGTTCACATTGTGGCCTCACATGGGGTGATGACCCATGTGAAGTCAATGTTTCAAGATCAAGGTCCCGTTAGTGTTATGCCTTACTTTGGGCATGGCTCACTACCATGTTGTCGGGTCTGTAATATGTACTAGTTCCTCATTCCAGTGGGTTGTCGTTAGTTATGTTTCGTTGTGATATTGGTTTATGTGAGTGTGCATTAAATATGAAATTTATTTTAAAATGGAAAAGTGTTTCTTTTAATTTTTTTTTAAATTGGTGAAATGGGTTTTTAAAGAGAAAGTGTTTCGATTTGGAAAATTTTGTTGGGTGATTAGATTTGATAAGTTAAAGAAGTGTTCGATCCTTGGTATTATATATGGAGGGTTAGATGTGTATGCATATGTATAGAGAGTGTGTGTGTGTGGGTGGGGGGGGGGAATTGTTTAAAAATGATGTAATTAGGATTGAATTGATACACATGTGACGTTTCATAAGGTTCCATAGGTGAGTATTTAAATTTAAAGAAATAAAAGTTTTTGGAAAAGTAATTTTTACTTGTGTTTATGTATGTTTTTCTTATGTTCATGTTTCCCTTGTCTTGGTATGTTTCTTTTATTGAGCTTTGGATTGATTCAGATCACATTTTTGTTTTTAGTGTTGTTCTTGAATATTCCGCATTGAAAGGTCATCAATGTTTCCAATGAGTCATGCCTAGTTTTTGGTTCTTTTTATGTGCATCCTATCAATCAAAGTAATTCAATTTCATTAGAGGTAGTTGTGTGGTTTGTGGAATTAGGGCGGGACTTTGGGTTTTTGAGAACTCTGAGGGTAGTTAAAGTTCATGTCTTCTCGGGTTTCTTTGAGGGTATAGTTTTCGAACCAGTGGAGGTTTCATGTCCCACCATTATTGAAGTTTTGGGCGTAGTTAATGATAATTGGCACCTGCGAAGGTTCCCAATCTCACAAGGAGTGAATGCCGGAGGAACCTATCTCCAAGAAACCATCTTTGTCAGTGCTGCCTCTTAGTTTGTTGGACCATTCTCTTATGTTCCACCAGTATGGACAGTTCTAGCATTCTAAGCCGTCATGTTGCATCCTTATTAAAAAGGTCATTTGAATCAATAGGAGGAAGAAGAAGTTGGGGACCATAGGATGCAAATGCCTGACTGTAAGGTAAGAGATGCTTCAGCCATCAGGGCCCCTGCCACAGGTCTCGCGGTGAAGTTTGTGCACATTCATGAGTTGTTTAGGGTGTGTGGAACCTCGGCCCGGAACATGTTATCAACTTCACATGGAAATATCCAAGGTTTTCTTGTTCGATTATTGTCACATTCATAAGCTCATACTCTTTGTGGTGGTGTGATGAGATCGTTCGACCGCAACCTAAGCGGCCTTATTTTCTCTTAGTGTGGTTTCTAGATTGTTCAGTTTCCTTAAAGCGTGTTGGGACTAGGTGTAAATGTACATGTTTAGATTTGGAGTATTGGTCTCAGTTGTGTTCATTAGAAAGATGTTTGGTTTTTTGAAATTAATGGGTGCTGTTTTTGATCCCTTTACTGGTTTGGGAACCTCTATGTGGGGTTTCCTCTAGTGTGTTTTTATTTTTTGGGGGATTACTCCATCCTAGTGTCACGGTATACCGGATGGCCTCATAATGGTTTTAGATCCTAGTTCTAATGGTGGAATTTTTTCTCTTGTGCTATAGAAGTTGGATTGGATCAGTTGAAAGTTCTCTCATAACCCACCTCTCCAGGATTGTTTGTTTAGTTTTTGCTTTTCGTGCTAGTGGAATCCATGTGGTAGGGAGAACCCCTCTTGTTCTCCCCTTGTTTTGAGTGTGATTTCATCTTAGTTAGTCGAGTGTGACTTAGGGAATAAATATTTACCCCAAAACTCATTGTTTCTTCTGGCTGTGTTCCGGAATGGACTCAATTATTGGCTATCTTTGGGCAAGGTGTCTTTTTGTGGGCAAAGTGTTTGTGGGGTGTAGAATTGTCACACCCCGAACACAGACTCTGAATTATTTTATTTTATTTTCTCTTATTTGCATATTATTTCATCATTTGGACAATGTTTAGTTGGGTCATAGTTTTAAATTTTCAAAGTTTGACATTTTTGGTGGGTCTTAGGCCGGTGTGCGGTCACTGTACCACTAGCAGCGACTGTGCATTTGATCCTTCTGAATGAGTTGTTTCTCAATTGTTCAAATAAATAATAAAATTAGACAAAAAAATTAAATTAACTAAAAAATAAAACTTAATTTTTTTTTATAATGATAAAACAAGGATGAATAATTAAATTAAAAGAATGATTAATATTTACAATAATGTTTATATATTATTATGTAAAAGAAATTTTTTTGTTATTATTATTATTTTATTAAACAGTAGTTTCCCCCCTCTTTTTTGGGTGCAATGCCGCACCCCCACCCCCGCACCCTGTCTCCCAATGCGCTGCGCACCGGACCACCATGGCTCCTCCTCCCCTGCGCAGTCCGGCTAGCCACCGTGGCTCCTCCCCCCTGCATCGTCCGGATGCCCAATACAACACCTCCTCCCATGCGTCGTCCAACCACCTCCACGCCTTCTCCACCACTGCGTTTTCCTATCACCGCCTATCGCAGCTCATTTTCCCCTACGTCGTCCAGGCATCGCCTGCCTCCCGACCTCCTCCTATTGTGTTGCCGCCATCTACCCCCATCGTTGCCAATGCGCTGGCGATGCGATCTCCGGCTCCATTTTTGGCCTGCATTCTCTCTCCATCGTGTTCTCTGGCACTACAGATCTCACTTACTGCGACTCGGCTTCGATGCAATCCCCTTACGCTCCCTTTTCCTTTTGTACGACAGCCCCCTGGTAGCCCCCTTCTGTGCGTGCGACCGGCCACAATGCATTTAACCCCCCATTAATCTGGTTCAAACCCCTCATTGAGTATGTGAAGTCCTTCTTGGGTCTGGATCATTCATATTCTGACAACCTCCACTGAAGGAAAAGTGGTTCAGATCGCTTCAGACTACCCACCATTATTCACAGGGTGCGTTTGGTCTTTCCGTATAATTTGGTTCGCTGCCACCATTCAAGGTGCGAGTTTTGTTATAACCACTGGATTGAGCAAATTTAATTTAGTTTCATAATTGTGCTTTGAAATCCTAGTATTCTATGTACAGTGTGGAAAATTATTTGGTATGAAATCCTTCCTCGCCGCGTTTTCAAGGTCACTACCACCATCTGAGTGATATCCTTCATCCGAAGTTCTGTTTAACACATTATTTTTTGGTCGTGTTTATATATTTGAGTCCATGGTATTTAATTGGTTGTGTGTCAGTCCTCACTACACTGACTTTGGTTGCTGAATGTTGTTGTTAAGGTGTGGTGATAAATTCCCAATGTGTGCGCGCTTTTGTGGAAGTGCGGGTACGTGAGTAGGTGTCAGTTGGAATTTGATAGTTCGACTTGGTTTCACCTTTGAGGTTGGATCCCTTTGTATCGTCCTTAAAATTAATGAATGATTGATTTATTTCTTTTCAAATATTTATTTTATGATAGTGATATATGGTTTTTAGGATAAAATATTGATGTGAAACAATGTAAGATCCTCTTTGTATTTTAATTGCATGAAACTTTTTTATTCCTCATGCATACCAAGTGTTTATAAAATTTCCCGTTTCTCAATTTTGAGTAAATTGTGGTTTATAAAAAATGGAAGGTGTTGTAAATGTTTGTGGGTTTCTCAAATACATTTCTTAAATGGGTTTCCAATTTTTTTGAAATTGGAAGTGGTGTTTATTTGGTTTTTTGGAAATGATTTTATGTGCGTGAGATTCTTTAATAAATTGTTTGGCATGTAAAAATCATGTGATCCTATTTGGAATTTTTATCAAATGGTACCTTTTGGAAAACCCTCTTAGGGGTGGGTCACTTTCCTCATTGGGAGATTAAGATATGGGAGTGTCCTTAGTGTGGGGCCTCCCTTGTGTGATAGTTAGTTAAGGCAAAGGGTGACCCATGGTGTGGCCGAGGTGGTTCTTGATTGTGTAGTGTGTGTGGTTTTATATATATGTGACTTGTTGTTTGAATGGTAAGGCACACCCCATTATGAAATATACCCGGGAACCTAGCATAAAAAATAGGGTTACTGAGAATGATTTCTACACTAGTAAGATTATGCACGACTAGTGGCCCATATCAGGGGGATGTATTATTATTATTGCTATGGGATTAGGCCCTTCAACTAGGCCAGGTAGGGAGACAGTTGGGCATTAGAGAGTTGTAAAATAATCATGAGTAGGAATTCTATTAGGATGAGTCACATGTATAGTATTTTATGGGCTTCCTCTAAGTTCCTAAGTGATCGTGTGTTCCCCTGATACTAGTACCCATAGTGCCATTATCCTCACTATGTGGAACTGTAATCTCATGCTTGGTTTTGGTACCATTTTTGGTAAATTGTGAGCATCGTTTTATGTTAAAATATATTCAATAATTTTTTTATAAATAATAATAATCCTTCCCTTTTTCATTTTTATCACAATAAGTCTTTACTTTTTTCCCTTTTTCTCCTCTCGTTGAGCCTTACTTCAAATTAAAAGGGAAATATATTATCCAGGCATGTTTTTAAAATACATAGTTTGAAAAACTCTATATTGAAATATTTTAGTTATAACCTACCGATTAATGTTTTATTTATTTAAGGGAAGTGCATTGGGAGTATAATTATCTGGGACTATATACTGAGTGTTAATACTCATACCTATAATCCTTGTTGTTTTTAGTTTCTGTTATAGGTTCTAGTTTTGGCATGGTCACATTGGTGATGGTTGGTTGTGGATTGGAGAGTGACCCACAAGGCCACACAAAGGAATCTTTAGTGTCAGGTTTATTTTTTTATTCTGACATTTTTAGTTGTTTCATGTATTCGATCCTGTTGTTTATTTATTGAGATCCAATTGTTTAGTTTGTTGCATTTGTAGCCTGCTTTATTTATTCATTTTATCCTAGTTATTTGTGTTGGGATTAAATCATTACCAATTGTATGTTTTGATTCCCAATACTATTTTCCATCCCAGGGGGATCGGGAACACCCCTCGATACTTTTCGCGGACCTCCTTGGGTGACCATTTCAGGGTCGACTCAGGGTAGTTCATAATATGCATTAGGACCTGTTTTCTTGCCCCAGTTCCAAAATGGGTGTAGCTCAATATGATGTCTTTTGGTGTTAACCATAGTTACATCTATTCCAAAGCCACATCTACTTGTTTGTTTCTAAATAGGGATACATTTTATTTAAAAAAATACTCCAAAATTTTACTTCACAAAAAATTTAGGATAGTTTATGTTTATTTGATTGTTCAATCATTAAAACGGATTAGAAAACAGCTATAATTAGATGGTGTAAGTATTCTCTCATTAAAAACAATTCAAATTTTTGAAAATAAAATATAATTAAAATCTATTACCATATATAAAAAGAAATATTAAAATAAAATATTTCAAATGAATTTGAATTGAAAATTAAAGGTGGGACCCATAAAAAACATATTATTGAAGTGGGAATTCATAAATGAAGTGATTATATGTAAAAAAATTAAATCCACATAATACAATTGGAAATAAAACATATAATAATTAGACGTTAATTTACACATAATGTTAACATATCAAAGACATTGAAGAAGTAATATAACAGAATGAAAAGAAATTGAGTTATGAAACTCATACCACATGGAACATTGAAGTGAAATAATGCTTGATTAAGTAATCCAAATTGATCTATAAAATACCATTAAGTATAAATTATTCATGGTATAACATGTATAAGGGTAATTAAATAAACTATGTAAAATAAATTATGTTCATAATAATAATATATTCCTCAAGGAATGGGAATTGAGGTTAAATCTATTACCCTAAGGAATAAAATCCAAAATCTTATAAAGGATAACCATGAAACCAATAAAAATTTTCAATATTGAAGAGATGAAAATGGAAGAAACTTTTTGGGAGGTATATGATGATAGAACTTCAAATTGGGTGTGGGAGAATGGGAAGAGAGGTGGGTCTTTATAATTGAGGGCGAGTGGTGTTAATGGTTAAATAATAGTTTTTTCTATTAAATCCAATAAAATATAGGTGGAATTAATTTATATGTTCTTTATTAATAATTAAAGAAAGAATAGAATATTTAATAAAAAATTATTGGATTTATTACTTGAAAAATAAACCTTGAAAATCATAAACCAATATTCCCTTACATTGTGAAAAATTTAAAAAATAAAGTTATACGTTCAAAAATATCAGTTCCCCTTATATATCATACACCTTCACACAAACACACACACATATATATATATATATGTATATATATATATCTGTGTGTGTGTGTGTTTGTGTGTGTGTGTATGTTTTCTATAACTTTACTTAATTCATACATTAATGTATATATATTCTTATACATATTTATGTGAACATATATATATATATATTCTAACATATATATAACACATAAATATATTTTGACATTTATAAATATATAACATAAATATTTTATATTTAAACATTTATATAACATATAAAAATATATATATTTTAGCGTAGATAAATATATTATAACACACACATATATATGTTAATTTATATAAATATAAAACACATATATATGTATAAAAAATATATAACATATATGTAGAATTTATATAATATATATAAATATAAATTTATAATATATAAAATATAACATATATATTATCATATATATTTTTCAACATATATATATAACATATAAATATATTTATGATTCAACATTTATATTATGTATACGCAAATATATTTGCTTTTTTATCCTTTCTTTTTTATAATGTCTTCTATCACTTATCATTCCAACACCTCACATATTCAATGCCTCTCTCTCTCTCCACTAACCCATTTCAACGCCCCACTACCCTGTTACACTTATAATTATTATTAAAAACAATTAATATCTTCTTATACATATATATATTTATACATATATATTGAATATAAGTAAATATACATGAACATATATATACTGAATATATATATTTATACTGAATATATATATATATATATATGTATACATATATTAAATATCATTTAAACTCTTTAATACATTTATTAATATCTTTTAATATATTTATAAAAATATATACCAAATATAAGTAATATATATATATATATATATATATGTTTTTATATATTAAATACCATTTATAACTCTTTTTCTTGTATAAATATGATGTTAAATTTTATTATCAAATACACATAAGTATATGCATATATAATGCGTATATGTAATCATTATATATATTGCATGTATATGTGGTTATTATTTCAGTTTACAACATATATATTAACATATTTTATATATATATATATATAAATACTCTTATATACCTACAATCACCTATATATATATATATCAAATCATATTTTAAATTATGTATATATAATCTTGAATTGGTATTTTCATATAGAATACTGAAAAACAAAAGTATCTAGTTTTAATTTCATTAACGTAATTATATATTTCTTGTTGCATTTATTTCAAATTAAAAGTTTATATTTCTAGATAAATCTCACATTCTAAATATTTTCATTCCATAAAATATATTTAAATTGCACACACACACACATATATTCAAACAAAAATTATCATGATAAAGAAAATTATATTTTTTCTTAAAACATTATAAAATATAGTTTTATGTATAATTATATTTTTTCTCCAACCAATTATATATATTTGAAAAATTGGGCTGCTATAATGACCATCATCATCACAATGTTATATATTCCACCACATGAAAACTCAAAACCAATATACCTTAGGTTTAGGCATCAGTAGAGAGTGATTGTCTCCCTTGTAGGATAATGAGATTAACCTTAAAGAATTATATCTCAGATTAATATATTAATTATGTGATGAATTAATATGAAAAAATCATTGACTAACTATCAATGATGCATGTTTTTCATTATGGTGAAACATATGAATTCCAAAGAATACTAGAGTTTCTCTGTATTCTCTTCGAAACATCAGCAAACCCTTCATGGTGTAATATCTCAAGTTGAGGTGATGACTAATTTTTACCCTATAAGACTCTATTGATTTTCACATGGCCCAACTTCAAAAAAATTACTCTATTAGCCTTCATGTCCTACTATTTCACCAAGAATCTATGCTCACATATTCATGACACAAACCATATTATTTTAGAATAATATGATAATATTTAATATTCAAAATATAGAATTACTCTTATGTAACCTTGGTTTTATCCTATATAAGACTATATATGGCACGAAACCTATCTCCATGGTCCAATGCATCTTCCAGTTCAAGAAATATCCACAAAAAATATTCATTGGCTTTGTGTTATAGTGTGATCATTACCCATGAGTCACATTATCATAATAATTAATCTTATATGCCATCATTTTGGTGTGTCCTCTTATTTCATCAAACAATCATTCATTCACCATACAAAATATTTACAAATATATAATGAACATTATGGTGTGAAACATGGTGTTGTGGTAAGAATTATGTCCACTATCCTTTTTCATCCTCTCAACCAGACTTCTATTTTCCACAAATAACTCTTTTGAAGGAAAATTTAAGCATTACTAAATTTTATTCCACTAATAACACGATAAAGAAATTATTCTTAATATCGACATTGATTTGTAATTAAAAATAACCAAATGTTTGATAATAACATAAATACACACTTTATTGGATGTAAACAAATGGAACGAAACATCATAAATTTCTAATTGGATAATAAAAAATTATAAAAAATATAAAAAACATACCATGAATGAAATAAATTAAATTTTATATAATATCTAGCATATAAATTCTTAAAATGAATGGTATGACATATATTGATGGTATATAATGAATTTATATAAAAACTAAATATATTCATAACATAAACAATTCATGTATATGGATATTTTGAATAAAAAATCAGTTATATAATTGAAAATTTTATATATTTAACATAATATATATAGAAATTTCATAATATATGTATATAATATATAAAAAATTCCATAATATAATACCCTAGTAACACCGCTATTATTAGACACCAAAACTCCTCAAGAGAATCTCTCTATACACAAGAGGTTAATTATTAGGAGTGAGGTCCTAATCAAAAAAATGGGAAAACTATACAATAAATTTATATGTAATTCAACATAAAAAAACTAAATAGTAATAAAACATTGGAATAATACATGAGTAATTATAATGTAAAGCGAAATACAAACATATAAAACTTGAAAAGAATCCATCATGGAATTTTCTGAAATTCCATATAGTCATATATAATGGTTCTTCCCACTAGATTTTTTTAAAATACAATATGGAAAATGTAAAAATAATTGACACATAATCACTTAAAAGAGAATATTCCTAACATGGTAAAATGTTTTCAATTTCTTCTATCAAACCCCCTCTACCTCAACTACCTATCATTCAACCCTCACCCTTACTAGTATTATGATGCATGGATATTTCACATCCATAAGGTTCATATGAAGGGTGTGTATTAGTATTTCTTAAATACCACTAATGAGAAATTTATATTCATCATAATATATGTTTGTGAATACATATAATAATGAATATAATGTCAAAAAATATATAAACTCCTTACAAATCAGTTGAGTCATCTTGTTCTTAACTGGATATAATGATTCACTATCTTATCTTCTTTGACCTTTGTAAGATATCGACCTTTTCTAGAGTTGACATAGGCTTGTTTTCATGTACATTTTTTTATTATTTAAATACTATCCATTTAGGTTTTACATTAGCATATTTTTGGGTGAAAATGATGAAAAATGTAAAAAAAGGGAATTGTGCATGGTTGGCCCATGATTAGGGTAAACCGTGCACCCAACCCATCTAATCATGCGAAGCTAGGTAGAGGAGATTATCATGGATGGCACATGGTTTGATAAACTATGAACCCTATCCTAAGAAACCATGACACCGTAGATAGTGAGGGTTTTCATGGATGGTAGAGGTTATGAAAAACTGTGCGCCCTAAAATGAGAAACCATGAATCCCTAAAACAATAAGTGCATGATATGCACACGGTTAGGGAAAACCATGTGCCTATGCCCATGAAACCATGAAGGAATTTTTTATGTGGCCTAAAATATTTATTTTAAAACTCTTTGAACCCCTATAACTCACCTATTTCGACCCTCATTATACCCTAGGATGTCTTTCACGTTTTTGGTGCTTTTAGAAGGGATTCCAAGGTCGTCCTACCTCCCTTCTTCATGATTATAAGGATCAATTGAAGATCTTCTCTTCTCTCAGTAAGTGGACCTCATCCTAATACCTTCTCATTGATCCTCATTTATTATATTATTCTTTTGATGGAATTTATCCATTATTTTGTTAGATATAAACCAATTTGGCGAGATCTAGATCTCGTTTTTTAGTTATAGATCAAGATTTATAAGATATTTATGTCTTTAATATTGATATTGGTTAATATATCTGGATCCAATCTATATAATTGTGATTCTAAATGTTTTTGTATTTCTATTTGGCAATTGTTAATCAATGAATATAGGTGCATGGTCTAATTTTCAAATCCCATAGTCGTGAATTGATTTCATATATACATGTTGTTTCATTTATAGATTTGTTTAGTAATTGAAATCCATAATTTAAATAATTAATTTGGAAATTTAATTAATTGATATATTTGTGAAGTTGTGATATTTTTGGTTTATTGAACAAGATAATTAATTGGAGAATTAATTATGAGATCTTTGGATTTTTTATTTGCTAATTAATGTTGAGAATTAATTATGATTAAATTGAAATAGTTGAATTGGGTAATTAAATGGTAAGTGAGGATAATTAATTAGTGAATTAATTATCATTGTAATGATTGTGAAGTTGGGATAATTAACCATTGGGTTTATTATCAAATTGTTGAATTATATTTAAGAATAATTAATTGGGGAATTAATTTTTGGATGTTGAAATTGTAAAATGGTTAATTGATTATTGAATAGAGTAATGTAATTAAAATTGTTAATTAATTACTGAATTAATTACTATATTTGCATTAATTAATTAATTTATTAATTAATGGAAGTAATGGTGGTTAGTTGAGATAAAATGATTGATGTGTTTAAACATGGATATGAATATGGGTGTTAGACATGACGATCTACACACATGATAATGATATAAATGAAGAGTTGTTAAATGGGGCATTAGAAATAATGATCTACCCCCATAATAATAACATAAAAAATGAATGATATTTTGGTTGCTAGACAAGGAGTTCTACAACCATTGGGATTTTGGGTACTAGATAAGGAATTCTACCCTAAATTGGATTTTGGGGTGCTATAAATATAATTTTAAATCGATGATATATCTATCAGTATTTTTGATATTTGGGGTGTTATATTTGGAATTCTACATTGAATGGGATTATGAGGTGTTAGGCCTAGAGTTCTATACCAACAAAAAATATAAACAAATGGGATTTTTGGGTGTTATTTATGGTGTTCTACACCAATTAATAATATAATTGAATGATATTTGTGGTGTTAGAAATGTAATTTTACAATTATGATAATTATATATAATATGTGAATTAAATATGTGACATGGTTCAAACTCATGCTTATGTGGTTAGTAATGATTAATAGATAACGTGATAACTATTTTAATTTTTTAGTGTAATTATTTCTTTATACAACCACATACACTTTTTATTGACGAGAATTATTTTAGACACCAATGGTGGAATCATACTTAGTGGAACTAACACCCTATTCAAGCTACCTAATTAATACCCAAATATATTTCACGGATTTAGGATAGGTTAAGGGGAAGGGATCTGTGTTATATGGTTGAGTCAAGAAGAATCATAGTTGATGGAACCAAATATGGTTTTGTACCCACTTTGGAGTTGTTAGTGTCTTTATTTTGAGTTGAATTATAGACACATGAAACATTTATTGAAAAAACATGTTTTTAAACTCTTAGTTCGATAGTGTATTCCCTGCATTGACTATTATGTGTTATTGGTATTCTTCGAGTTATATATTCTTCCACTATTGTTTATTTATTTTCAATGTTGTTTTACTCTGATAAAGGAGGATATATTCTTCCCATGATCAACTCATCAGGCCCTCGCTGCAAGTCGGAAGCCTCTAGTGTATTGGGAGGCGTTCTTGAGTTCATGTGGAGAACCAGATTGGGCTACTAGTACATGGAACTAGGGTCAGGACGTTACAAAGTGGTATCAGTGAAATGTTTTGGATTCTTTTCTTTTGTCTTTCTATTTGGGAATGTTATACAGGATACAAGGAAGAGTTGGACCTTGGTTTTGGGCTCGTAAAAGGGAGTATCTAACCCATGTATAGGGATAACCCAAGTACTAAGGGTGGGATTATTGTTATTACTATTTTATGTTAGAGATAAATGTTATTTAACCTGGGGTGACACACTTATTTTATGATGTGATAAATGTTTTTTAGATTTTTTGAGATTGAATCAAGGTCATGAAGTGCATGAGATTTGAGTCTTCATGCATCTTTCTAGTCACTCAGGATTATTTTCTAAACATGCATCATTTTAGGAATTCATGAAAACAGGTTTTGGGTAAGTTTTTGAACTTAAACTATTTTATTTGTTTTTTAAATTGAATTGTAAAAAGTTCCTAATATGAAATGATAAGTGGTAATATGATGTAATGATGTGAAAAAATGGTTGTCTAACTGAGAAAATTTAACAATGAGAATATGTTTACCCTTGTTAACTAGGACCTAGGATTAAGATGTTTAAGGGTAGTGAGAGCGGCTTAGTTTTGAACCACATGGTGAGGTTTGTGGAGAAGACATGTTATGGATTGTTGTGACTTTACTACAACGTAATAGTGATAAGTTTGTATTATGTGTCCTAAGATGTTTATTTTTATTGAAGATTTATGCCTATATGATGAATCTTATTGAGTGGATGACTGGAGGATATGAATGTGGATGATCCTCCAACAATGTAACATGAGGCACTGATAGTTCTTGATAATGAACCACATGATCATTTTTGAGATAGATTCACTATATTCATGAAATTCATTGGAACAGAACAAAGGTGGGTTGAGAATAACATATCTGACCATACGAGGGAGTTTTAGTTGTAGCACCATTTAAATTTTATTAGGGTTATTGGGTTAAGTTGATCAAGAAAATAAATTACTACATGGATACTTTTATTAATAAGAGGCTCAATTTAGCTGTATATATGCTATGATGATTAGAAAATAACTGCTGGGACATTCAGATGTGAACTAGACATATTGAGGGTATTTTATGAAATGAATTATTAGAGAAGCTACTAGAGCACTTTTACCCAGTGACATTGATACAAGAGAGAGTAATTTTTTGATATTTAACAAGGGGGGAATGTCCATGATGGATAATGTTGTATGTTTCATGGATTTTCAGTGATTTTCACCATCATTTGAAGCAAATGAGGGTACTTCAGAAAAATGATTTTAGGATGGACTTAAGTGTGAAATCAAGTCTTATGTAAATATTTTCAGGCTGAAAATGTTTTCAAAAGTGGTAAATCATTCTCTTATCTTAGAGTGAAACCTGAAAGAGTCTTCTAGTGGTGCACACGTGGTTTTTTCTAGATGATATAGAGGTACACATTCATAGAGAAGGAACTATCGTTATGAGAATTTTAGCTAGAGTAGTGGGAAACAGAGTGTTGATTCATGGGAACCGGTTACTCAATATCTTAACCATGTGATTTTTTATCAGTGTGGTAGGAAATGAATCTTTCATAAACATTTTCCTAAACCCCTAGTGGAGTTCTGATCCTGCAGCAATTTAGGACATGTACAGAGGTTCAATAGAATCTCGAGACTGACAGTTACTGATGGAGGAGATTGAAAGAACCAGGGTAAAGGAATGGTATCTTTTGCACCATATCAATAGGGTATTTTGTGTTCTAATATCTATGGAGGTAGAGGTAGTGGATGTGGTTCTTCTAAGATAGAGTTCCCATATTAGTATATTGGTGCAACTCAATGGAGTCAAACAACATCATAACAAATAAGGGTAGGGTAGTTGCATGCAATGCAACCTACACTTATGGAGAGTAAGATGGGTAAATTGATTGGTACTATTCTAGTATATTACACTCTAGATAATTCTTTATTTGATTTTTTTCCTCTCATTAATTTATATCTTGAAATCATGTTAATGGTTTAAGTCTGGTGGTGGTGTTTGTTAACAAGGTAACGACAATAGATACTATGTTGGGAGTATGATCTAGAGACAATTGTTTGTGAAATGGATATTATATTGAAGTTATGGAGGATAGTTTTCTATGGGATCACTATATTCCTAAATGTTTAGGCTTCAACCTAATTATTGGTAAATAATGGATATTCACATACCGATCCCACATGGATTGTTACCAGAGGATGGTGAATTTTATGTCTCATAACTGTAACCAATATGTTCACCATGTGGATTAAGATATCATTGTAGGATGAACAGGTAATGTTAATCCTCAATTGGGAGAGTTCATACCCAAGTTTTCTAGTTTATTTCTGGATGATGGTGGTGTAATGATTAATGTCTTTCCACCACTAGTGGATCTATTTCAGGATTTTTTCCATGAAGTCTCCTCATGGTTTCTACCCAAGAGGGACATGTATTTTAATATTGAGATCATTAATAGGGATGAGAAAGATTCTATTCCACCATAAATTGTCAAACCAAAACATATTTAGGATCTCAAGAATCAGTTAGAAGGATTACATGATAGGGGGTTTATCCATTTTAGTACGTCACCTTGGGGATCACCTATATTTTTTTCAATGAAGGATGATATGAGTTTTCACTTGTGTGTGGATTATCAAAATTCAAATACAATGTCTGTAAATAATGAATATTATCTTCCTCATATTGATTACCTCTTTGATCATTTGAAAGAATCTTGCATGTTCTCAAATACTGACTTGATATCGCGGTATCATCAGCTGATATGTTGGATTTCTGATATACCATGGGCTTCATTCGGAATCAAGTATTTCCTATATGATTTCTTTATAATTAAATTTGGGTTGATGAATGCACCAACATTGTTTATGGCATTAATTAATAGAATCTTCTATCCATACCTAGATCAGTTTTTTGTGGTGTTCATGGAAGAAATCTTTGTGTGCTCCAAGACTCAGGACAATTAAACCCAATATCTTGACAAAATCATGGGTATATTGAGAGAGAATCATCTATACACCAGGCTATCTAATTGTCAATTTTGGATTAACCATGTATAATTCTTAGGTTAAATCGTCTTAGATTAAGGTGTGTCAATGGACCTAGAGAAGATCCTTGAAGTGGTTTCTTGGGGGCATACCAACAATGTGTTCAATATCTAAATATTTCTGGGGTTATTTGAATATTATGAAAGGATTATCCAGAACATTTCCCATTTGGATGTTCTATATTTATATTTTGATAAAGAATTGGATAAATCTTCAATAGATGCAATCTTGTGAGAATGACTTCCATGAGTTGAAGAATCATTTTACCCCAGCATAAATCATGATCCAACCTAAGCCAGATGAGGATTAAACGATGTATCTTGATGCTTCGGGAACCAGACTCGGAGATATGTTTATTAAAAGGGATATAGTTTTTGTTTATGGGTCAAAGTAGTTAATACCACATGAACAAAACTACCCTATAAATGACCATGAGATAACATCATTTTGTTGTGCTCTGAAGGGTCAGTAACACTATTTTTTGGGTGATAAGTTTACACTATTTAAAGATCAAAAGATCTTATAGTATATATTCTCACAGTGAGATTTTAATCATAGAAAATAGAGATGGGTTGAGTGTATTTAGTATTTTGATTTTGAGATAGCACATATTCTTTATAAAGGAAACAATGCGAAAGAGGCCTTGATCAAGAAAAATGATACCTAGATTTTTGAGGAATCTAGTACTGAGTGGAAAATGATAGCTCTACTGGATGGGATGTATGTGGTGGTTTAGGAGAGTCAGGATCATATGGATCTGGAATTAGTTTCCATGTAGTCTAAACTTTTGAGATATATTTGAGATAGCTAGTATGAGGATCCATAATGTTTGACATTGAGGGAAATACTTGAAGGTGGGGAGTCACCATTTTATTGGAGCATAGATGAGGATGATATGATATATGTCTGAAATTGGGTTGTTGTACCTAAGAGTATACGAGAGGAGATCATGTGTGAATTTCATGCCTCAATGTGGGAGGTAAACCTAGGTGTCACTAAAATGTACCAAGACCTATGATTATAGTTTTTGTGGAAAGGTATGAAAAAGGAGAAGGGTTCCTAACATGATATTGCTCCTATGAAAAGGTGAAGGTAGAGCATCAATAGATTATAGGTTTACTACTTTAATTACCCCTTCTAGAATTGAAGTGGGAAAACGTGATAATGGAATTTTTGGTCATTCTCTTTAAGACTCCAAATAAGAATGAATATATTTGGATTATTGTGGATTGACTAACAAAATTAGTGCATTTCATTCTTATATATGAGAAATTATTAGTGGAGTAGTTAGGATATTTATAAGTTTTGGAGATAATCTATTTTCATGGGGTGCAACAGACTATAGTATTAGATTGTGATTCACGTTTCACTTCACACTTTTGGAATGGATTGAAAAAGTGATCAGTATATAGGTTTTATTGAGAACAACCTTCCACCCATAGATATATGGGCAGTCGAAGCATACCATACAAGTTCTTGGGGATACGCTTTGGGTGTGTGTTCTTGAATTTGGCGGATCATGGGATTAGAACTAAACTTTAGTGGTGTTTTTCTATAAAACAGTCTTTGGAAATTATAAATATGGAACTATATATGGCCTTGTATGGTTGGCCATGTTGGTCAACGTTATGCTGGATGAATAATAGTGATTCAGAGTTGTTGGAACCGAATCTCATGCATGTGGTGCTGGAACAAGTACAGTTGATTTAGAAACACATGGCTATGACTCAGAGTAGGTATAAGTCATAAGATGGTAGATGGAGATAACCCCAAGAGTTTATAGAGGGTGATCATTTATTAATTTGGGTGTTTCCTAGGATCGAGTTATCATATGATATATAGATAGGGAAAGTTAGTTCCCACGTTCATTGGATCATTTTAGATTGTGGATTGAATCAGAATGATGGTGTAACTATTGGATTTTTCACATAAATACAGTGCTATGCATGATTTTTTCCATGTGTCACAACTATAGAGGTATCACCATGATCCTTATCATGTAATTAGATCACAATGAGAATGTGTTTCAGAGAAAAAATACGTCTATTGTTTGTGTATTGTGGCAATATGGGTATGCAGAAGAGGTATCATGGGAAAGGTAAGTAGATATGCGGGATTAATGGCCCAATGTTTTGGCTCAAAATCTTAGAGAAGCATGGGAGTGAATCTTGAAAAAGAGATGTTATAAGGTAGAGAGACTATAATATCTCAAACTTTTCTAAAGTTGACTCAAGCTTTTTTTAGGTAACTTTTGTTTTTATTTAAGTATAATTCGTTTGGGTTTTACCTTGGGGTGTTTTTGGGTGAAAATTAAGAATAATTTAAGAAAAAGGGGTTGTGAAAAGATGGAATACAATAAGGGTAAACTATGCACCCATCCCAGCTAATCGTGTGAACCCAAGTAGAGGGAATTTTTATAACTGGTGCATGTTTTGATAAACCATGCACCCCACCCTAGGAAAATATGAAACCATGGAAAGTGAGGGTTTACATAGACAAGGAATGGTTTTTAAAACCATGAACCCTAGAAAGATAAACAATATACCCCTAAAACAACAGGAACACTATGGGTTCATGGTTAGGGAAAACCACGCTCCTCGTATTAAGAAACCATTCGTGACTTTTTATATGGACCAAAAATTAATTTAAAAAACCCTCAAACCCTCTAAACTCACATATTTCGACCCTCATTTGACCTTAGAAGGTATTTGAAAATTTTAGAGCCTTCTGGAGGGATTCCAAGGCTGACTGACCTTCTTTCCTCATTATTTAAAGCCTGAATTGAAGATCGAATCCTCTCCTAGTAAACAGATCTCATCCTGATTCCTTCCCATTCATCATTCTTTCTATTATTGTTCTTTTGATGGAATTTATCCACTGTTTTTTAGATCTAAACCTTTTTGATGACCTCTATACCTAGGGGTATAGATCTAGATCAAGATTCATTAGATCCTGGTGTCTTTAATCATGATATAGGGTAATGGATCTAGATCTGGTCTATATCATTATGTTGATCAATTTTGGGGATTTCTATTGGGCAATTTGTCATCAATGAATCAAGGTAGGTGGTCTAATTTTAGAATCCCATAGTATTGATTTGATTTTGTATATGAATGATGAATTTTTTTATATTTTTCAGTAATTGAAATCCCAATTGAAATAATTAATGTGGAAAACTAATTAATTGATATTTTAGTGAAATTTTTATATTTTGGGATTGTTGAACAAGATAATTAATTAGAGAATTAATTATGAGATCTTGAGATTTTTTATTTGATATTTAATCTTTAGAATTAATTATGATATAATTTAGATGGATAAATTGGGTAAGTAAATTTGATGTAAGGATAATTACTTAGTAAAGTAATAATCAAATTAATCATTGGGAAATTGGTAATACTAATAATTGAGTTAATTAAAAAATTGGTGAATTTTAATTAAGAATAATTAATTGGTTAGTTAATTATTAGATGTTGAAATTGTGAAATATTAATTTTTTAAATTGAATAACATAATTGATATTTTTAATTAATTTTTGAATTAATTAACAGACAAGGATTAATTAATTAATTAAGTAATTAATGGAAGTAGTGGTGATCAATTTTGAAAATAGGATTAATGTGTTAATCATGGTTGTAAAATGGGGAGTTAGATATGATGATATACACCCATTATAATGATATAAATTAATGAATGTTAAATGTGGAATTAGACAAGATGATCTATGTCCATAATAATAACATAAATAAATTACTTAGATTTTGGGAGCTAGACATTGAGTTCCACATCGATTGGGATTTTGCGTGCTAGACAAGGCATTCTACACCGATTAGGATTTTGGGTGCAAGTCATGGCGTTCGTCACCCAATGGGATTTTAGTGTGGTAGACATGGCATCCTACACCGATGATAGATCTATCAGCACTATTGAGAATTGGGTTGTTAGACATGGTGTTCTACACCGAATGGGATTTTGGGGTGTTAGAAATGGAATTCTATACCAAATAGGATTTTGGGGTGTTATATATGGAATTTTAGACTAACGAATAATATAAATGAATATGATTTTGTGGTGTTAGACATGGAATTATACACCAATGATAATTAATAATAAATTGTGAATTGAATATGTTATATGGTTTAAATCCAAGACTATGTGGTTAATAAATATTAATTGATAATGTGGTAATAATTTAATTATGATTTGAAATTATTTATTTATAGACCCCTATATACATTTTATTGATTGGATTTGTTTTAGACAATATTAGTGGTGGCCTACTGAGTTGTACTCACACCCTATTTGGGATGACTGATCAGTACTTGGATAGATTTCATGGATGTAGGATAAGTTAAGGGAAAGGGCCCCATGTTATGTGGCTGAGTTAGGATAGAGCATGGTTGAGGGAACTAGACATGGTTCGGGACCCACTTTGGAGTAGATGATGTCTACATTTTGATTTTCATTATAGACACATAACACATATATTTTCATGACATGTTTTTCTACTCTTAGTTAGATATTTTATTCCCTGTATTGATTATTATGTTTTATTGGTATGTTTTGGTTATATATACTTCCTATATTATTTATATATTTATTATGGTGTTTTACTCCGATAAAAGAGGGTATTATCTCCCCATGACTGTCTTACGACACCCTCACTACTAGTCGGTAGTTGTTGGTGTATGGGGAGGCACGCTTTAGGTCATGTGGAGAACAAGATCATGTCACCAAGGAATATGACCTGGGTCAAGTCGTTATGAATTACTAGTTATTTGTGTCAGTCATAATACCAATGTAATATGTCAAGTCTCTTTAAGAGATATAGTGATATAGTCAGCTCATACAACCTCATCATTTGGGTAGTTATAGTGTGACATTGTCAAATCCAGTTAGAAGTTTCAAGATATTAAATATAACCTAGTTAGTCCATAACATATTATACCAAGTGTCATATAATAACATAGATATCCCATGTCACATCATTTAAGAATTTTGATGTAACAAAGAAATCCCATATTACCTCTGTTATGAGATATAGTCATAATATGGGTTATAATATAGCTCACTCATGGTGTTATATAAACTCATTATATTTTGGGATATGATGCATCATAGTCATACCTCAGAATAATTATAGGGGTCTTAGAATAATATATCTCTCCCTCTATCAAAATTATTTATAAATAAACAAAGTATATCATTAATAAATTAACAAAAATATCATTTAATAAAGAAGGTAATAACCAACCTCAAAAAAACCCAAGGTCTTCTAACGATCCATCCTTACCATTTCCTAGATCACCCAACCACACATTCAAATTTTGTTATAATCACCATGTTTAATTCCAAATTAAATTATAACATCAATATAAGGGATACAGATGAATCAATTAATATTGAAATCACCAACCCATTTTCATTTATAACCTTCATTACTAGGTATCAATTATTATACCAGGTCTGAATTCCCTTGAAATAATCCATTAAAATATTTATCCTCAAAATATATTTAGTTTATTCCCATTATAATTATATAAACTTTTTCATGTTTTATATACCCTTCATTTTAAATTAAAACTGTTATTTACCTTATGATACCTCCCCATATATAGTGTATATATCCCAAAACGATAGACAAAAATACATCATGGTTACCTAATTCCATGTTAATTTATTTATAAAATTTCAACACCCACAATAACCCTTCTTATTTTTCTCAAAATATATCCATTTTGGCCTTAATGAACATCATTTTTTTTCAATAAACCAATAATTTTATTTGGGTTTGGAAGAATGTACACTATGAAATATATTGGATCTACCTATCATACCTAAAATTATCAAATGCCCAATACCCCAGTTTGGGTTTCATTCACCGAATTCCTCCTTATTTAAAACATCAAAATAGATAAAACAAAAATATATATAAGAAAAGTTTCAAGTTCCACCCATATATATTTAAAATGGAGATACCTAATATAAATTGTGTTTTAATTAAAATACTAATGATTTATATGATAAAATAATATAAAAATAGTGAAAAGTGTTTATGAGGAACCTCACCTAATTGGTGATAAAATCCAATGAAATTTAGTATCATATCAAAAGACGCAATGACGGAGGAATATAACCATCAATGGATAAAAAAACTATTGAACAGTTAAGGAGAAATGAGGATTGGTAGGAGGAGATTCTGTGATTAACATATCTTATATAGAAGATAAATTGATTATGTTCTTAAAAATTTCCAAATTTTAAAACCTAAAAATTATCCAATTTTCCAGGTTAAATTATTTTAGTTCCTAGGTAAATAACTATATACTTAACTATGAAATTTTCCTTTCCATTACATGCATGTTTATATAACAATGTACGAAAATTTTGAATTTTAACTAACAAACACAACATTTTAGATATTTTTCTTGTACAATTTCACTTTAAATTATTGGGTTCCAAAATAATCTATACTACCTTAAAACCGTAAATACAGATAAAATTTAAAAGCAATAACATTTGGTTCAATCCAAACTCCCTCCACCAATTAATATTTTCATATCACAATTTCCAAGGTATGAACTTAATAAAACTAATCATATCTGCCTTAACTCATCCTAATTAAGAATAAAACTATTTTTAATTATTCATTTGGTGATTAATCCATAAAAACAATATTAATTTTACCCACTCAATATTTTATAAAAATTTCACTTCAAATAAAATATTTTTTGATATCTTGTGATACACACAACATTGAGTTTAAACAGACCACGTAAAATTATTAAAATATTATATGCCACTTATTTCATAGTCATTAGATTGATAGGTATGAATAGTAATACCTAAATTATTAAAAATATATTGTGTACACATTTATGAAATTAATTCACTAGTTATAAATAATTATAAATGAAAATAAAAATTATTTTAAAATCAAAGTGATGTTTTCTGAAAAAAACTACTATTATATAAAAAATTTGTTTTTATCATAATAAATATAATTAGTATATTTAGTTAAATTATTTTAAATAAATTTATATATTATATATTAAATAAATTATTTTAATATTCAAATTTTTTTTGTCATGTGATAAGAATAAATCCAGTTTTATACTTTAAAATGTATTTTTTCTTAAAAATCAATCTACGTCGTGTGTGGTGAATTTTTTTTTAAAAATTTAAAACTACCACTTATTAGTATTAAATTTGTTAAATTGAACCATTATTTTGAATTTGGAGTTTCAAATTTGTTAAATTGTTCCATTTTATTTTGGATCAATATGAATAGTAACAGTGGTAACACTTATCACCTCAATAAAGGATAAATTGGGTTATCTTAGATAAAACTAAGTGGTGAGGTCATAATATTTCATATTAATTATTATTAGTTGAATTTAATTTTACCCTTATCAACTTATCCTCAATATAAAATTATTTAAGGGACACTTTTCAATGAAAATTAGTTATATAGTATTTAAAATAAATAAAGTTTCAAAAATTCAATCTCTTAGTTTTAAATATATCTTTGTACACACATATGGGGAAAATAAATTATGAAAAAATAAAAATATCTAATTTAATAATTATGAAATTATTTTCATGATATAAAATTATTTTAATTTTAATAAATTATATATTTATATTAAATTAGTATGAAACATCAACACAATATTTATTTATTTTATAGAAAAATAAAACAAATGATTTCAAAAATATTTAGAAAAATTAATTTGTTTTATTTATAGTGTAAAAAAATTCTTTTAGATAAGTATGAGAATTTGGTGTTATATAAAAGTTTTATATTTCCATTCAAAAATTTTATTTTTGTATTTTAAATAAAATTAAATGAAATAGTCTCAAAATTGAAATTAATGATATTTTATCAAAATAATATTTTAATAAATTATTTAAAACAAATTGAATATTGAAAGATAACAAGGTGTATAATATAGTTTTGAAAATGTATTCACTCTTAGATTTATGTTCAAATTTAAACATTATATGTAAAATTACAACCCTTTAATAGAGGAATTGGTGTTACTGCAAGTAATGTTAAAATTGGTTAACTAAGGCGTGAAATAAAAATATAAGGTTTAAAACTCAAATTAAATCTGTCCAAATTTTATTGGTTGATATTATTTTATCCCCATTAAAACATTGTTTTTAATCCCTGTAAACTTAGAAGATTTTTTATAGGTAATAACCTTGTTATAATTTAATATTTTAAAAAATTCAAAAACTACTCCTCACCTTATAAAAGGGAACCTCCTCCCCCACTTAATTACACCACTTTTTTCCTTATATATCATATAATCCTAGCTATAATACCTTACTATAATCCATAAACATATCATAGAGATTTTTTTACTTCCAAATTACCATCCCTATAAGGATTAAGGTTTAATCTAAAAGGAGTTTCTTAATGAAAAGGAGGATAGATTTCTTTTGAAGCAATTGAAACTTGAGGTAAGGATTTTATGTAAAATTCCATTATTCATTGGGATTATTTATGATTATGTTTTCTATGATAAACTTTTATTATCGATATCTCATAAAATTCCCTAATTTTATACTCTTATGGTTATTTATTGAGAATACATCTTTTCCATTCATTTTCTTCGCCTTAGGTACTCAAGAGATCAAAAATATATCTTGAATGAAAATCAAATTTATTTCTTTATTTGGTCGAAATACGTTTTTCTTACATTTACATATTTTATAAAAATGTTTTCAAGAATTATTATAATATTGTTATGTGATTTTTTAATGTCTTATTTACCCATGTTGGAATTTTTATAAAATTGTTTCAATAAAATCTTATTGTCATTTTTTAAAAAATGTAATTTTTTAATTTTTACAAAAAACTATATCAATATTTATTTTAAGATACACAAAATGAATGGAATTTACCACTTCTATAAAAGCTAAATTATTTTAAGATTAACATATTTTTTTTTATTTTCATTCCAATGAATAGTTTTTCCTTAATATTTTAGATATTTTAGATTTTAAATATCAGATTTAAAAGAGAAAATGGTATTTTCCAAATTAATGTTTTAATAATATTTTAATGATATTTCAGTTTATAAAATACAATAACCCTTGATTTTTTACCTATTGTTTACTAGTGTTATTATATAAGGGAAACATCTTTATTCATTCTATCGATGTTTTTTTGATTATGATGATAAGATGTTTATGAAACCCATTTGTTTTCCATGGGTAATGTAATAGTGAAATATTTATAAAACCCATTTCATTACATGGGATAAGTTATGATGAAATGTATACGGAACCCATTTATTTAAATAGGTTATGATATTATGAATGTTTTATTATCTTAAATCACACACTTTTATGGTTTTTATTATGTGAAGGGTTGGATGAGATTTAAATATCCCTCCAATTCATTGGGTAAAGATTAATATCTCATGAGATGAACATGAATGTAATGGAGAGGTAACACATTTAAGTAAGGAAATATTTTCACTATGATAGTATTGGGAGTGGACCTTGACCACTATGATGGTTTGAGGAGTTAACATAATCCACTATGATTGTCTAGGTAGTTGCACTTTAATACTAAATAAATTATTTCTTTACTTATGTTTATGTCATAAAATTATATATTTTTTCCAATGTTATGCTCTTATGACTTGGGTTCATTGATTCCTTTATGATTGATGTATTATGATATACTAATATTTATTCCATGACTCAATATTTTGATCTATAATTTTCAATATATAGTTTTAATGTTTTATTATTATGTTCCTATACACTCGTTATGATGTTATGTTTAAGTGATCATTGATATCTCCCTTGTTAATTCTTATTGAGAATTATAGATCACCCATTATTATGTTTCCTTTCCCAAGGTTATAAAGAAAGGTATTATGTGTGAAAAGTCTAATAAGTGTTCTAGTTATGAAGAACTAAGTGCGAGATGATGTATATTTCTTATGATAAAATAGTTTATTCATCGATTTTCCAAATACACTAGACCTATATTATTTTGGTATGGATCATAACTCTATGTAATGAATATTCATATATTAATATTTAATATCTATATATAAAAAGTATACATATTTATAGTTTGTATCCTAAAATTTCTTATTCATCAATGAAAACTAGGATGAAAAATATTTAAAGGGAACCATTAGTATCATTCTGTAGATATAATAACATCATGATGTTTTGGTAAAAATCATGGATAATATAGGTTAATAATTTGGTTTCATAGATGAACATTTTATGATTCATATATTTTATAAATTATTTTTCTAGATTATATGGTTTTAAAATATGATTATAATTTCTAATACTACACTTTTTGGTTTTAATCAATGGATGGAACACAAAGGATTTCTGTTAATACTAAATGTGATGGATAGTGCAATGATTGTACTCCCAAGAAACTAAATGATATGGGAGATAGAATAAAAATATCTTTTCTTTGCTCAGAGTTGTTTCTCAAGCTATGGACAAGGCTAATATTACAAATGAGAAAAGGAGGAAATAACATTATATTGAGTCCTTCAAGAGAAAACACCATCATCAATTAGTGGGTCTTCTAATACAAAATTTTTTTATCAATGGATCAGTACCACTGAAAAGATATTTTCTTTTCACTATTGTTCAGAATATGAAAATGTTACTTTGGTGGTTTATCTTTTAGAAAGAGAAATAGTTTGATGGTGTAATATTATTAAGAACACGAGCTAAAGGGGAGAAATTGAATAAATATTGTTGGATGAATTTGAGAGATTATTTTTCAATAAGTAATTCCTCATATTCTTAATAACAAAATGGATAAGGAATTACTTTAACTAAAAAAGAAGGATGACAGATCTATTAATACCTATGAGTACCATTTTACAAGAATCTTGTGGTATTGTTATACACTTATCATCCAACTAGAATGTAAGGTTGATAGATTATTTAGTATCATAAAACCAAGTCTCTAAATGGAATTTTTCAAAAGATACATTAGTATATATGAATAAATATTTTGATCTGTTATCAATGTAGAGATGAATATTGAAGTTACATATACATCTCATAGTTTTGGAAAAAAATACACATATAATTCAAATGGAATTCTAAAAAAATTAGATAGAAGAAGATGAGTTATCCTTTATGATCAATGTGTTTAAGAAAACATGTAGGAAATTATTCAAAGAGTAGTGCTAAATCTTTCAAGGGTTTAAGGAAAGGTCCTAATGGGAAAAAATACAGAAGAAATGTGAAGAGACCAATCACTTAACGGGACAATGAAAAGGTACCATAGAATACACCACCCACACACTAGTTTTTCAAATTCATGGAGTATGGGAATTATTATAACCGGTGATGAAACATGATGTTTAATGATGAGGTTCAACAATAAAAACTTATTAATCCTAGAGAGAAAGGGAAATATCATACAATCACAATTGATAATGTGGATAATTAAGTAGTAAAAGATACACTTACCATCCACTCAAGAACTAATAAGGTATTATTTGATTCTATATATAAAAAATATTTTATGTAAAAGTATATTTATATGTCTATAATAGTACCACCACAATGATTAGTTGTTGATTTAGTAGTAAAAACCACAAATGGTAGGATTATAACATCTCAAGTCTATGATTCATCTCCTGTTGAATTTTTTTGGTAAGGTATTTCCTAATAATATTTTTTGTCACTATTGTTAATTTGTTGTTATATTAGGAATAGAGTGGATTTATTTACATAAATACCACATCAAATTTTGAGTAAAGAATGTCATGTTTGAAAGTATGAACCAACCTATGATCATCTACCAGTGTGATGATAATATGAACTTCCAATGGAACTTAAATCCATTATATGGGTCTTGATTTTTATTAAAATGTGGTGTTTATCTCAGATGGTTGTGGAGAAACTCAACATCAATTATATAACTATTTTATGGTAGTTTTTTGGTTTATTTTTCGGAATAATTTCCTTCTCTTGCACCAAATTTTGAAGTTTAATTTTCAATAAGAATCATTCATGGTGCTACAAATATTTTAAAGACTCTATTTAAAATTTACCCAATTGAGTTGAATACATTGAAGAATAAACAATAGTATAATCTTTATTTGGTATCCATTTGTTCAATTTAATCACCTATGGGTTCACCTATTAATTTTTTAAGAATAATAATAGAGAAATGAAACTCTGTATTGATTATACAAATATTAATAAGATCGTAACTAGTGAAAGGTTTCTTCTACCCCATATTGATGACATTTATGATCAACATCATGGATTTAAATAGCTGATAATATCAACCTTTGTTCTAGATGTCATCAATTAAGGGTCAAGAAAGAGGATATACCCAAGAATAAATTCAATACACGGTAAGGACACTATTTATTTATAGGGATGACATTTGGACTTACTAATTCCACTATTAACATCATGGGTTTAATGAATCGTGTCTTTAATGATTAACTTGACCAGTTTTTGGTAGTCTTTATAAATGATATTCTTATATATTCAAAAAGAAAGGAAGAGATTGAAGATCTTTTTTCTATTGTAATGAAGACCCTGAGGAAGGATAAGTTTTATGAAAAAATATCCAAGTGAGAATTTTGGTTTCAGAATGTTTCATTCTTGGGTCACATAATCTCAAGTGAATATATATACTTAGACCATTCAAAGATAGAAGTTATTGAGTAATGACCTATACTTACCACTGTAACCAAAATCCATATTTTCATAGGTTATATGGATATTACTAATTCTTTTGGATATATTTCTCATGAATATATAATCCAATCCCCACGTTGAATAAAAAAGGAGATAAGTTCTTATTGATAAATGAATGTCAATATAATTTCAAGGAGTTGGTGAGATATGGTGTTTGAGGTTGAGGAGATCTAGAGTTTGAGGTTTGTGAGATGATTTTTCAAACCATTTATCCATGGAAAAATGTTATGATATTATAGAATAATGGAAATCTTCTCACTATGAATATTGACAACTTCATGATTCCTAATCGAGTATGGATGATAGAATATTTCTTAGTACTAGCACAAAACTACTCTCAAGTTCACCATGTGTTTAATGTGTCTCTCCTGATGAAGAAAATACTTGATCCTTCACTTGTAATAACCTAAAATATTATACCAATAGAGCATGATATTTCCTATGAGGAATAACTAGCTTGAAATTTCAGATCATGGAGATAAACTTCTACATTACAGTACTACTCGCTTGGTTAATGTTCAATGGATAAATCACAAATTCAAAAAAGATACGTGGGAACAGGTGGATGCAATGCAACCAAATATCCTCATTTTTATATCAGAGTGGGAAATTTGAAAGTAAAAATTCATTTTAAGGGGGTAGAATGTATTTTTTTTTGATTTTATAAATATCTCTCTTTAGATATTTTTTTTCAATATCTTGTTATCCACACAACCAAGAGTATAAATGGACCATGTATTATTTTTTTAAAATTATATTCCAATTATCACATATAAATTATATTGGTGGGTATGAATAATACTAAAAAAATTGTTAAAAATATATGTTCTATACATTTATAGCATAGATTCATTGGTGATCAACTTATTATAATTGAAAATAAAAACTATTTGAAAATAAATTTGATATTTTATAAAAAACACTTTTTATGCACACAATGTTTTTTATCTTAATAAAATCAATTAATCACTACTGGTGAATGATATTAATTAAATTTTTATATTATATATTGATTAAAATGTTTTTACATTCATCTAATATTTCTTCATGCATGAGATAGAAATAAAGCTGATTTTATGCTTAAAATGTATTTTTTTCTAAAAATTATTTTTCATCAAATTTTTCACAACTATATTAATATTAATATCTACCAATTATAATTATAAAATTTAGTAAAATGGATTTAATATATGGAATCATAAGGTCAAAATTTTATAAGTATATTTCTCTTATTTTTATCAATAAGAATAAGAATCGTTGTAAAATTTATCATCTTGAGAAATAGTAAATTGGGTTAATCTTGGACAAAACTAAGATATATTTTCATAAATTTTCATCTTAATTTTTATTGGATGAAGATAAATATTCCCTTCACGCCTTATTTGTAAAATAAAATTTTATGGGACACTTATCCCTAGAAACAACTTTTATAGTATTTAAAACAAATAAAGCTCCCAAAATTACACTCTCTTAGTTTTAAATATTTCTTATGTGAACACATAGGAAACAAAGTAAGTTTTTAATGAATATAAATGTCTATTTTTACCCTAATTAAATTATTTTTCTTAATATAAATTTATTTTGAATTTTTTATAACAATTTAATTACCTTATATTCTTATGAAATGTTGATGCGATATTTCTTCAATTAATAGAAAAATAAAATGAATAATCACAAAAATATTTAATTTAATATATTTTGAATGATATGTAGTGTTCTAGAAACTTTTTAGATAAATATTACATATTTTTTCTATATATAAGGATTATATTTGAATTAAATATTTCTATTTATTTTTTTATGTGAAATTGAATGAATAATTTCAAAATTGACTTTAATGATATTTTATCAAAAGAATATTTTAATAAATTATTTAAAAATCATAGAAATATTGAAAGAAGAAACGGTAGATAATATATAGTTGAAAATATTTTACTTTGGGAATTTATGGTCGAATTTATTCCTTATATATAAAATTATAACACTTTAATAGTGTAAAAGAGATTACCACTGTAAATGTTAAAATAGTTAAACCATTGCGTTAAATTAAAGTATATGAATTAAAACATCACCTAATTAAATCAAAATTTAATTTGGTTGATATGAATAACCTCATACTACCTTAAATTGAAATACATTACCATTTGGAAGAATTTTTAGAAAAAATGAATTTATTATAATTAAATCTTTTATGAAATTCCAAAATTTTCCCTCACCTCAATTATAAAAGGGAACATCATCTATCACTTATTTACACATATTTAGACTATTTCTTTAGCCACCCTCTACCATATTTTCTTCCTAGATCCCTTAAAAAAATCCTAGAGATTTTATTCTTCCCAAAACACCATCCCTTCAAGTCCAAAGTTTTCATACAAATGTATTTTCTCAATGAAGAGGAGGCTATAACACATTCAAATTTAGTCTAACTTGAGGTAATGATTTTATGTACAATATCATTGTTTATTAGGATTTTTTATGATTAAAGTTATGATATTGATATATTATGATCTATATCTCAAGAAATATATTAATTTTATTCTCCTCTAGTTATTTTTTGAGAAAACATGTTTCCATTAATTTTAATCACCTTAAATACTCAAGAGACTAAGAATATGTGTTTAAGAGAAATTGATATTATTTCTCTGTTTAGTTGAAATTTTATTTTCATTCATATCCATGTTTTTAAAAAATGTTTTCCATAATTAATTTACTATTCTACTGTAAATTTTAAAGTCATTCTTACCCATGCTTGACTTTTAACATAATTGTTTAAAAAAACTTCTTATCATTATCCAAATTAGATACTTTTTAACTTTTTACTGAAAATGTGAAAGGAATATTTATTTTAAAATAAATGACATGAATAGAATTTCCCACATTCATGAACACTTAATATTCTAAATCTTCCTTTATAAATTTTCATGTTCTTTTAAAAAATATTTTTCCCTTAACATTTGATAAATTTTTTTATTTTAAAAATGTGATTCAAAAGTTAAAATGGTATTTTCTTTAGGCATGTTTTTGGGATATTTTAATGTTATTTTTAATCAAAAAAATCAATAAACCTTGATTTTGTTATTTTTATACTTTATTTAGGATATTATCCAAGAGTACCAACCTTATTTTTTTCTTTATATGGTTAATTAAAATGATGAAAATAGGTATATGAAACTCATTTCCTTTCCATGGGATATGAAATAGTGAAATGTTTACGAAACCCATTTACTTTCTATGGGTTATGATATAATGAAATGTTTATGGAAACCATTTATTTTCATGTTTAATGACATGATGAATGTTTTATGTTTATATGTAACACATATATATTATTTTCATTATGTGATAGGTGGGATTGGAATTATATATCTCTCCCATGAATTGGGTAAATATTGATATCTCATGAGATAAACATGGTTGGAATGGGGAGTGGACATGATTCAGTAATGGAATATATCCTCTACGATATTCCTGAGAGTGAACAATTATTATTACGAAGGTTTGGGGAGTGAACCCAGTCCAATAAGATAGTCTTGGAAGTGATCCATGACTACTAAATAAATGATTTTACATTCTTATGTGTATGTCAGAAACTGATGTCTTATGCTAATGTTTTTCTCTAACGGCTCATGTCCTTTGATTCCATTAATATATGTGTCTTATTAATTACATATATTTGATTCATGTCTCATGATTTTGATCTATGATATATAGGGAATATTTTTCAAGTGTTATATTCATGTTCTTATACCCTTATACCCATGTTATGTTTAAGTGATCATTGATATCCCCCGTATTTACCCTTAATGAGCATTAAATCTTACCCTTTCTTAAATTTTATTACCCCAGATTATGAATAAATGTATTAAGTATGAAATATCTAAGAAGGGTTATAATTATGAAGATATTTGTGGGAGGTGATGTAGATATATTTTCATAAATATTTTTATGCAACCAAGTTTCCAAAAATAATAGTCTTATATGATTCTATCATATATCTTAATATTATGTAATGAATATTTATATATTAGGATGTAATATCTATGTATAAAAATAATGGGTTACTATACTAATCACATGCCCTGCATAATTTTCAAACCCCAAACCCTAAAATTATAGTAAAAAATAGAATAAAAAAATGATATTGAATGATGAAAAATGAAATTCATTTTAAAAAAACATATACTATGCAATGAGGGTTAATAAAAACTCCACATAAATGTAGATTATTATCCTTGTGAAGTTTAATTGAACATTATAGTGAATATATATTTCCTCTGAGAAATAATTTCTACTTCATGTTCTTAATTATTCTTATGTATTAATCTATTTTCCATCAACACCAAAATATAGTTATAATTTTATCTTATAAGGCCTTCTTGATCGATTATATAATTCATATAACTTTATCCCTATAATTGGAATCTTCCACCAAATCAAGTTATTTATAATTGAGAATATATAAAAGTGATGATTCAAGTTTCCTTAAATAACATTCAGGGGAAAATTAGGAATGATATTATACCAAGTAGAATGTACAAACTAATAATGCATTGTAATGATCTTAAATAGAGTCAGAAATAAAATAATGTATTAAGGTTTTTAAATTCCCCATTTCTTTAAACAAAAGTTTTCCATTAATGGCGAAACATTCAAGGAAATATATACCCCAAACCAAAATCTGATGTTTTACATATCTAGTATTTATATTATTATTTTATTCTATAATCCATCACTAACCATTTACAAATTATATACTATAAGATCCATGTCTCGAGAACACATATAAAAATTCGATCAGATCATTATAACATAATAGGTAAACCTACCAATCAGTTCATAGTCCATTATAAACATGGAGGGTTAAGAAATATATGTGTGGAATATGGTATTCAAATGTTGAATAATTTAAAGTAATTGAACAACGTTCATGCTTCTATGTTTCATGGATTATAAAAGATCTAGGTAAAATCAGTATATAAACAAATTTAAATGGAATCATAAGTATAAAGAATTAATATAAAAATGTATGACATTAAATGAGTAGTAAGAAACACTAAAAATGACCCTCATTTATCCAAGAGTCTATAGTAATGCATGAGAGTACATAAAAACTTCATATACATAAGTATCTCAGGCCAAAAATGTAATAAGAAACAAAAAGTAGGCATGCTTGTGTCCAAACTCACCAAAATGTTACCAGGATGACCCTTACGAAATCTTCTAATATTCCTATGAAAATACCAAAGAGAACATCCTTTAACTCTATGCACGTGTGTGTCTATATCTAAGGATCAGGATCCTTTCCCATACCAAGATCATAGACAAGAATATTTATATGCATCCCATGGGGGAATGTATATGGCATGAGTATAACAACCTAGTAAGAAGTCTCCACCCTACCCCTACTCACCTATCATAAACTCGAGTGAATTTATGAAAAAATATATCTAGATTATAGGAAAAATCAGGAATGTAACATCCTTAAGATAATTTAATATTTAACTTTCAAGACTAGTCCATATACTAAGAGTGACCTCACCTAAAATTACCATCCTTTGGATCATCCCTGTGTCAATTCCATGTTTCTAGTAGGTCAATATTACATCATTTCCAATTGAGCTATATTCAATTACAAGATTTAGTGTATAATCCAATATCAGGGCAATAGGGAGTGGGAATACTAGACTTAGGGAACATTTCCATCGCACGAGAAAATATAATGGGGTATAAATTTTTTTATAAATTACAATCATATAATGTTCCTCGTTCCCCTAACATGTTGTACCTACCTAAAATTAAATATATTATAAATATACCCCTTCTATCTCAAATATTAAAAGTTATGTTTCACAGGAATCATATAACCATTATGTGACGTTATTACATGAAGTCATGACTAAAAATAACTTCAAAAAAACACATATCAGATTTTCTATATTAAAAATTTATAAAAACAATCCAACATTTCAATTAAATATAATTTCATATTTACATTGAGGAAAATAACTTTGACAAGGATAATAAAATTAACAATGTCACATAAGCCTGTTGCACTATACACCTCAAACAAGAAAAAAATATCTTTTAGATGAGATGAAACTTTTAAAGGATTCACTTTATATTTTGAACATTTTTTAATTAAATTCACTATTCTCTATACTATTGAAAACCCAACACTCAATAACATGGGAGAGAATATGTGTACACCTTAAAAATTATTTGTATAATCATTCAAGGGTGTCCAATCTAGGGGAATCATCCACACCTTAAATCTTATAAACATTTTAGAACCATTTATAAATTAGGTATTGAACCATTATTGACATAAAATATGAAACCTATAATGTAAGTCGAGTTAATAAATTTATGTCTTCCAAGAAAACCTCCCATATTATCCAAATATAAAATATATAGAAGAAATAAATCCATCTAACAAGACCCAAGGATGGATGAAAGTTGGTTACACTTTCTACCATATGTAAAACACATGAATAAGAATAATTTTGGTGATAAATGTTCTTACATTATTGATAGTGAGATCCAAGGGAAAATCAGATCCAAGATTGACTAAGGATTTATGGTGGATCAACGAGAATGAAATAGAGGTAAATGGGATCTCCCAAGAGGCGCCATGACTGAGAAATGAGGTCTAATTATAAAAAAAGGAAATTTAGGGGGTTTAATTTAATTATAAAACTGGAAAACATCCCTCAGTAGTAAATAAAAACCCTGTATTACCACTATCTACTTGGTATATATTTTTAGGTAACTAGTGGTATATGAAGTGGCCATGAAGACACTAGGTTTCCACCTGTTACCCACTTCTAGTTCACCATGTACATGGTTCTTCCAAAACTAGGGTACCAACCCCTTTTAACACCATTCTACTCTAAAACTCATCAAACCCCTCCATTTTCCAAAAAAAAATAATAATATAAATTATAAAATAAATAGGAATTACATATATATGAATGTTGGGGTCTTTACAACATATCCACCACTGGGATTTTTTGCCTTGAGAAGATTCAATGATATTTTATAGGATTTAATCCTTTAGATTTAACCCTAAAACCAAATTCTTACTCAATATATTTATATTTTAGATTACCATATTACCATTTAACCTAAACCTGTAGAATCATATTGACTCATAACACTTCATGAATTCAATCAATAATGAAAATAAGATGAATAACATAAGAACCACTAACATATAATTCAATATCATCATATAATATCATGTTTGGGGGATCAAGTTTGTACTTCCATAATTAAACTAAAACAAAAGGTTTTATGCATGGAATTGAATATTTGGAGTAATACCATCTGGTAGGTTATTTCCCCAACTTGAAAAAATACATTAAAAGGATTGAAAAATAGAAGGGTGATCTTCAATTTCACTCTTATCCATTAGCTAACCCAATCTTAGTTAAACTTCAAAGAACACATAGTCATCCACTTTTGACTATAAGGTCTAAAATTAATGATGATCAAAAGATCTTTTCCAAATTTGAGCAGTTATGAGGAGCTTCTAAATAAACTTTACTAGCTCTATTACCTCTTGGGAAATGATAAGCCCTATCACCAATGATTATCCTAATTCGGTATAATAGACAGTTGAATGAAATTAACTCCCATATAAGGCCTTGTAATTGTCCATATGGAAGGATGATTGATAGTTATTTTTATAAGATAATTATACCAAAATAATTTATCCCTCCCATGATCCATTAAAATCAACCATGAAAGTTTAAATCATATCTTATAATAAATAGATTGTTCACTATAACTGGACATCAGTTTGTGGGTGTAAAATAGTGATAAAACTTTTATAAGACCATAGGAACCATTTCATCCCTTTACATAACAATGATTTGAACCTTATATGTTATTATAATATGATGTTTTAAGGTAATCCATGTAGTTTCACAATCTACCTACCATATAATGTCCCAAAATCATCGATAATTATGGCCTATTTTATGGTAAATAAGTGGTATGAATTGGTCAGGAAATATTCAATTATCTATATATCATAAGGCCTTTCAAAATAACATAGAATACCCATCATGAAATCTTTCATAATATTATCCTAATTTATTAGGGTTAGAGGGGGTGGCTGAAGAGTAATTATAGTATTCTGATGCTTGACCTTAATTTACTAATAATTGAGGATTTTAGAATCAAATCCTACAATTTTAGACATCACTCTTGGACACAACAACTATATATAAATGTCATGGTTCATATTCATGATCCAATGGAATATTACCCACCTAGATGAATGTAAATCATTAATGACTTCTTATCTCATACATGTAGGGACAATATTAGATCCATAGATATATAGAATATAATTTTAATATCCTAACTAGTTTTAAAGTATCTACCCAACAACACATGTTTCATGAATGATAATGTAATAATGATCTAAACTTTTGTTGTAATGACCCAAACATTTATCAATGAAAATTCCTCTTGATCTAATTAAATGTATTATTATGAAAAATGGTTATATAACATATTCCATTGGTTGGTTTTATGATTTTGGATTATGAAATACCATTATAAATTGGGACCATTGCTAATATATTTTTTGAATAGTGATCACATGATTAGCATAAATATATGGCTTTAACAAATCCAATTTACTGAGACAAAGGAAGTGATGGCCTAATCTAGTAGAATTTCTCCATAAAAATCCCATTTATTGGAGCTTGGAAAGGAGGTGGCTCATTGGGCTTCGCTCTTGACCAAGAGAAAGCTAAGCTTCAACACATTAAGCTCAAACGGAACAACCTTGAGGAGAAGTGGAAGTTGATAGAGATTACCATCCGAGCGATGTTATCCGAGCCACCCCAAGAGTCTATCACCATTGCACACTTTACCCTTCGGTATTATGTGGGTGTTATAAGAGTTTATTTAACAAAAACCTAGAACTATGATTATGTACATTATTTTTTTATAGAGAATATACATTATTTTTATTATTGTTACTTGGAAAATTGTTTTTAAAGAAAAAATAGAATTTTTAGTTAATATTCAATTAAGAAATCTATTTTGAATGAATTGATAATTTTTTTGAATTAAATAATATTTTAATAAAATATTATTACTAAATTACTTTATGTTAAATATAAATAATTGTTTAATTTTTATGAATACAATTGTAATTTTTATTAAGGTTTGAAAGCTATTTTTGTCAAAACCCATGAATTTTTTATAAATGTTAGTTTTTATTTTAAAAGTAAAAATTCACATATTTTGAATTTTTTTTCGATAAAATGAATAATAATTTTGGAATCACGGTGTTGAAATTATCCAATGGTGAATTTTTTATAATATTTTGATATAGTCTAATTTTTGGGTAAAAATTAAATACCGTTTAAATATATACCGTGTTTTATGACATCATAATGATCCAATAGTGATGTAATAAAATTCTATAAACATTATTTTCGGCCAATATATGTTTTACCATTAATATAATGTGATTTTCTGTTTGTTTGATTTATTTTACAAAGCTTTAGTGGACCCTCCAGGACTTATAAAACATTTTAACTTTTTAAATAGATTTCCTTGAGAGTGTGACTCACCTCCACTTAATCAAACCTAATATTTTAAGATGTTAGTTCATTTTACTTTTAAAATAATTTTTTTCACTCCACTTTTTCAAAAACCATGGGAAAAAAACATGCGTTGGTTTGTGGGTTTGATTAGTTTTATGTGTAGTGACCAAAACCAAAATAATAAAGAATTCCCTCCCCTTTCCTATAAAAACCCACCCATGCTCCCACTTCCTCTTCACTAAAAGCCTTTGGATATTGACTGACCTCTTCCCCCATCTCTCTAGAATCCTCCAAAGGACCCCAAGCTCCCAATAATTCTCTCTCAAGCCCCTCCCAATCCTTTGGGATCACACTTCCAAGTAAGGGATTTCTTTCTTCCTTATTTATGTCAAAGTTTCTTAATATTATTATGCCCCTTTTATTTTAAATTATAAATGTTGGTGTATGATTCTGAACCTCCCTCATAATTTCCTCCTTATGTTTTAATGATTATATACCACTTTCTATCTTATTAATGCCTCCCATGTACACCCATTACCATGCCAAAATTCCATAAGAAATTTCTCTCTCATCATTTACATTCAAGTAATTATTTTGTATTATGAATCTAAATTACATTATATATATTGGGAAATGTATCTATATGACCCCTTACTGTCCATTTTATATACATATTACGAGACACCACTTTCTCTATCATCAACCATTTTTATGAATTCTTATTTCACATTGTCATGCTGCTGAAATTGCACTGCGATTTTCCAAGACAAAGTCATTGTGTAGTGAATACCATTCCCATTCTCATTCAAGGGTATTCAACTTTAGGAAGGGTTCGCCCTGATAGCGCTCCAATGTATTGGGTAAATATTAGTGTCCTGATACGTCAAGTGCTATGAGGGTTTACTCATTCTAATTCAATTGAAATGGGGATTTACTCATGCTCCATGTGAAACGATCCTTGGATCATGGTAATACCATGTTAAGTATTATTGCCACATTCCCATGTTATGATAATCATGTTATATCATGCCTTTATGTTCATGTTTCTATTATGCTCCATTGATATAAATATTTCCTAACAAGTATTATATTATTCATTTTATGACTTGTTTAGTCCCTTAATGGCATGTATAGCTCACCCTTTTCTTACGCATGTCCTCAGGTTGTCCCATCCAATGCTAAGTATGAGGGAATCTAGTAGTCATATAAAAGAATTTTTCCATAAAGATGTTGTGTTTCATGTTTTAACTAATTATTTAATGTTCCTAATCCCCAAAGACACTAGACCTCTTGATCTTATATGTTGTGTCAAGTGATGATTTTATGTAATAAACCATGTTTTTGTGTGTAATAAAAAGCAGGGCTGTTATATAGATAGTCCCTAACACACTCTAGGATAGAAGATGATAAATTATAGGGGTGTATGTATACATGACCATAAGTGACATCAGTCACCATTCAAATTTAAACACTTTCACCTTTTGTGAACATATATTATAGTTTAGAATAACAAAAATAGTATTTCCCTTACCTAAAGAATACTGAATATAAAAATTGAATGAATTAAGTCATTACACCATGTCACGCTACGTAAAACATAATTCCTACCATGAGAGGATGTTTTTCAAGATATTATATTCTATAAATATATAATTTACCCAAAAATTTAATATTAAATACATCCAAAATTTTAATTAATGCATGGAAATATTTAATTATAAATAATTTATGGGATAATTATTTTCATGAAGAAAGATATGTCTAGAATCATATGTCACTACCTGATGATTTTGTATAAGAATTCAATCAAGGCCAACTGGGTAGGTGTCATAATACACATAAAAACTATTACATGGATATGTTAAAATGAAAAAATGATATATAATTAACCGCTTATCTGGATCTTAAAATGATTTCTCACATTAGTTAAACCAAATGAATTTATGTCCATTATTAGTCTGAGTAGTTATAGGAGCCACAATATTGGAAAAATCATAAATGAATTTAAGATAATAACCCACCAACTAAAGGAAGCTCTATATTTTGAAAATATTATAAAGAAACTTCCAAGTCATCACTGATTATTCCATTTTTAGGATCCCTATATATTTCTACATTAAAAATAACATGATTTAGAACTTTTCTTACATGATCTAGAATGACCACTTAGATAACTTAAATGCATATAATGCTCTCACAAGGTCTAAATGATAATTTAGAGATGTCAAAAATGATTATTATAATATTTTTAATAGACAAGGACAATATCCATAATAACCAAAATTATTGAAAATAAAATATTATGAAATACCATATTAATTATGGTGATGAATATGGAGGGAGTGTTAGTCAAACTAAAAGGAATCAAGAGTTATTTAAAATACCCTTATAGACATTGAAAAGTGGTATTTTTAATTTCTTCTAGAATTTTTTGTAACATATAGTAGCGAAAATAAAGGATAATTTTAGAAAAACAAAATTACCCCATTAGCATATAAAAAATAATCAATTCAAAGAAAATGGTAGTTCTTTTTTAATCATTACCTATTTCAGTATTAAATAATTTAAACTGCGGAATAAACATCAATCATCCTTCTTGAATAATAATACTAGAGTACTCCAAGGAGAAGTTCTTGGCCTATAGAATACCTTTTCCTCCATATAATCTAGATGAAGAATTAAATACATCTATTTGATTAGGCACATATATTTTGGAGGGATTGAGATAGGTTTATTCATAGGAACACAATCAATGATAAACACAACCTCCCACTTCGAAGTTAGACTTAAAAACTGTTCTCAGAATATATCAGAGTAAATACCCAATAATAAAGGTAAAATTCATTGTAATTTTGAGCCACACTACACCAAGGATAAAAAAATCCATTTTATTAGTAATCAAAACCACCTTTCATTGATGTTGGATTCATAATACCATTTTTCTTGGAGTGTATATTGAACATGATCCATATATGAAAATAAAAATATTAACGTGTAAAAACAATTACACAACTGGAACTCAGTAAACAACTCTATGACTATACTAACACCAACTTTGTTTTGTTGAGAACTATAAGATCCTAGACATAGCTATAAAAATCTATCATCAAATCCTAATATATACACTTAAATTTGGATATATTCTATTCCCTAGTGGTGTGTCAATACTTATATAAGTATGTGAAACCTCTAATATTTTATCAAGTGGGGAAACCAGTATCTTAGAAGTAATAGAATCCAAATAAACTGTATTGAATAAATCACATACTATCATAGTGGATACAAGAATATAACCTATGAAAATAAAATAAAAAACATTTTTTATATAATATAATACCCATCAATATATGTCCCACATGAACTCTAATATTGGACATGATTTATAAATCCTTGAATATAGGATTTAACAATATCTAACTTTCCTTGAATTACCTGATGTCCTAAATCACTTATATGATAAATGAATCCCACTGGTAGATTTATTATCTTACTGAGACTTGGCAACATGGGTCAAATACGATTATCACCTAACACTTTTAGATACACTACATTAGATAAACCTCTATAGATGAATAAATTAACCATAGGGGTTGATCTACTTTACCCCAACGGTGTAGTTCAGATTGATATGCCCTGTATCACCACACTAGTGGAAATAAACAAAAGGTCTTCAAATCTCAGTGATGAAGGTACTCCGCTTACCTTGATTGATTTTTTAGAAGAACCCTTAGTTATTTATTCCCATCATCACTTAGGGACAACTGGATGTTTAATTGGTTACAGTTCATCTTAGGATTGAACATCTTACCACTATTCATACCATATATCCTATTATGAAATATAAAAAAAATATATTCATTCCTTTAGAGAAATTTGGAAAATTAAAAAAAAATTTCATGAGTTTTTAACGGTTCTTTTAATCCCATCTCTATGTACTGTGTTATTGACTCCTCATATACAATCACAATTAAAGTGAAGTGATATATAACAATTAATTTATATAGTAATCATTAAAAAATATTGGTCCTTATTAAATAATTTTATACTTATTTTCATTTACTCAATATAAAGTTTCCATTTAATACTTCTCAAAGAATATATCTTGAAACATCTTCCATGTAAGATATAGGTTCTTCTTCACTTTAGAAATTAAATCCCACCACAAGTGAGATAATACTTATAGAATAATGGTATCTATCCTAAATCAATGTTTCTCTAGTGTCTCTATGATATCAAATATATTGTGTATATGAAAAATAAACTTTTTAGTTATTTATAGAGGCAAATATAATTATAAAATAAGAGGATGATGGAATTACATGTTCCTCATAGAACAAAATTCAATTTTTTACTTTTCTGAAAGTCCTTGGATAGAATCACACAGTATTTTAGTAATCCCCACTGGGAATCGAGGAAAAATTAAAGTTATTTCTAGAAGTTCAGGCTCATCCACCCCTTTTTATAAAGAATTTGGTCTTTATGTTTTTAGTAAACACTATAATCAAGAAGAGTAAAACATCTATTAATTAAAAATTTATTTATTGTTAATTTTTTAGTTAATATAAATCCTTAAATGGTTTCAAGAATAATGTAATCATTCATAATAATGAACAAAGTATGCAATTATACCCTAAATAAGACAACATATAAATTAAAAATATAATTCATACGAAGGCTTGAAGATAGACTCAATAAAGAATAAACAATAAATTTGGTCCTAGATTACCCCACACAACTCTGGATTCCATCCTAATTATGACGGATAGATATATTTACTAGATAAATCCTATGTGTCGATATTACTATCTATTTTTTAATCATAATAGGATAAACATGAGACCATAATGTGAGATTTGATACCATATTCAACATATATTTCCTAAAAGCTTATATAGAATCGAGGTCACACTGCCTTAACTCCTTGGGTTATGCTATCGATCATTAGAGGCTGAAAAAATTATTAGAGGTAAAGTAATGTCAGCATGGGTGATGGATATACCTCTTTTGATATTTTAAAGGGTTTAAATAAGTTATGTACTTATAATTTTCATGAACTATTATTAAACTAACTATATGAGGTATATAAACATATGTAAGAAAAAATATGAATCAATAAGGAATATTAAAATGCATGGCATTGTATGAGAAAACATAAACATGAGTTCATTATACAAGAGTATTAAAAACTTTAAAAAATGAAGGAGACTACTCAAAAACATTATATAAAAAATAATAAAATCCAAACATTCCTTAAGGATAAAAAATTAGTTCTTTATTTAAGCATCCTATCTAGAAAAGTGGTTGTGAAAACCCTCATGATATCCTATAATCTTCATATAAAAATATGAAAAATAATCTTCTAAAACTCCATGACCTGATATTACTATTGCATATTATCTGGGGTATTTACCCTTATTATATCATGGAGAGAATTATCTTCTTGAATATCATATGTTAACATGCTAGGTGGTATTACAATTACCCTATAACATGTCACCACCCCACCCTTACTCACCTATCATAAACATAAGTGAATGCAAGGAACAATATATTGATATTGTAGAAAAAAATGTAAATATACATGAATATAATATATAAAAGTTTTAGTTTCATGAGTACAATAAATATCTCCCTATACCATAAGTTTCGTCACCAGAACACACAAACTTTGGTCTCATCCAAATATCAATTTTATGTTCATGGTTGGGAAATATTATCGAACGTCCCATGCAGTTAGATTTAATTATAAGAGTTCAAGAATAAGTTTATACCATCCTAATGTATATTTGGTATTCTATTTAATGATTACTTTCCTATATCATGGGTCATTAGAAAGGTGTATAAAGAATAATCACATTATAAGGCCATCTCGTTCCCCATTTTCTTAAAAAGAAATATATTCTTAAAAAAATATAAAAATTATATTCTCCATCTATATTACTTACCAAATGTCATGTGGTATATGAAATATATAAAAATTAAAATAAATTATTATATCAATTAATTATTATAATTAATTCTATGAAAATATATATCATATATCTAATTTCATACTTTAACAATTTATGGACAACAAATAACATTTCCATTAAATCAGCATGCATATTTATCTTGAACTAAATAACTATAAAATGGATAATATAATTGACAAGGATGCCCAATATTGATAAATTAATCACCTCAATCAGAAAAATGACTAATATCTTTCATCTGGGAGAAAAAGAATTAAAATATTCCATTTATTTTAAAAACATTTATTTCAATTAAATTCACTAGACCTTATTCCTTTTAACACTTTTTTCTTAAGAATATGAGAGGGAGGATAACTATTCCATCCAAATTATTTCCAAAATTCTTCTAGGGGGTCTAGGAATGGAAACTAATACACCCCTTCCTTCTTAGAAACAAATGAACAACAAGGGATTTAAAAGGTAAGGAGTATTCAATGAGAGATTATCTTGGACCAATAAATGATTTCATAAATCAATAGAAAAGTTATCAGTTTCAATATTATGATCAAAATTATTATGGAAAGGTTTATAATAATACGGAGTAGATCTTCATTATTAGTGTTTTTATATGGTCTTTATTCTCTTAGTGGTTCTGTAACCTTTTTCACTACTTCTCTTCACCATGGTCCATGATTTATCTTATGGAGATGATATTTTATTTCTTAAAGATATCAAGTGTTTCCATAAGGGATAAACTCTCTCTCTATGTATTATTGTTCTATATTAGGATGTTTTGAATATAAAGTATAATTCAAAAATATCAGTTTGGTTTGTTCACCCCTTCGAAGGTTGATATGGAATCACATGTATCTCCTACTGACTCTTCATTAGTCGCATAATATTATTCATTTAAAATAGTTTAAATTAAATCCAAAATTTCAATTTTTCTGTAATAAGTATAATAATATGAGTTTAAAAGTAATAAATGTTAATAAAATTTGTGTTTACATATATAACACAGGCATTAAAATACACTATAAACTCATCGAAGAGAGAATTAAAATCAAAATAAATTTTATTCCAATGGATTACTTGGTTATCAAATATAGAAAAAATTGATTTATATTCATTATTTTTATGTTGATATTAACCAAATCATATAAATTATCTCAAATCGGAAGACCCTCATTTTCTCTATTAAAGGTTGGATCATGTCGAAGAATAATATTCTTTTATATATTCCTATTTATGCACTCTTGGTTTGTATGTCCTCCAAATAAGTCATAAGGAAATTTTATAAAACCATGAATATATTCATCTTTGGATCTCAGAAAGAGGGTTTCCATTACTAGGTTGGCTATTTAGGGATAGGAAATTTGATAGAAGAAGGATTCTTCAATCTCAGGATAATGAAAGAAACATTTCACCAAATATAGGCTAGGTACGAATAGTGGTGATTTTGATCTATTATTTCTTGGATAAATTAAACAGGATGAAATAATGGAATTATACTATACATTAAAACAAGGTTTTCTATGACTGAAATTAATCATGAAAACTGAAGGATTTTATTTTCACTATCCATGATAGAATTCACATGATTTTTGGTAGGGGTAATATTTTATTCTAAAAAGGAAAACCAGTGGAATCTCTCATCTTCTTCCTTGTATTCATGGAACCCATCATCACATTCAAGTGGGGTCATTACCATCCTAGGTTTGTGGAAGTGGTTTTTAATTATGACTGGAGAAACTTTTTTACTAACATTATACTAGTAGAAGATATAGACATATATGTAATCACTTTATCTTCATCGGGTGCATTCAAAAGTTTTTATTTTCATAATATATTTCATGTAAAAAATACTTAAAAATGATATATCCATTAGCTTATAGTGATAAGTGATTCAAATTAATTTCATCTTTTTTCATATTTGAAACCAGGAAATCACTACAAATTATAATGTTAGTTTAAATACATTCATCTCACATCCAAATGCATGTAATTTGTTATTTTAAATAAATATTTTATGATATAATTGTTTTATGAAGGGTAATGGGTTGGATTTATATGATTTTATCTTTTATAATTCTTAAGAACTAATGAATGCTATGAGAAGGTCGATATTTTTTTTTGGTTTCATCCTTTAACATCCATGTGGGTTCAAATATCAGTATCTATGTCCAATGTATTATTTTCTTGGTTGGATGCACATTGATCTAGGATACCCATAATATTTTATGGTGTCAAGGCCCGAAATCTAATTTTGGTCATATCAATTCCAAATTATTATCACTGGCAACTTCTCTTTATTTTTTTTAAAGGAAATTATGCTACCGATATCTTTAAGGAATCTTACCCCTCTCACAATTTCAAATTGTAGTTTCTCTAATGGATAAAATAATGGTTTTGGGTGTGTTTAAAAGAACACAATAAAGTTATTAAAATTTAATTGGATGGATCATGTGTCCAATAAATCAAGTGTATAGGTGCCATTGTTTGACACTTTTGAGTTTTGACCATCATGGAATTCTTATCTTCTATAGAGAAGGAAGCTCCATTCAAGCGGATGCTCTGGAAGTTATTTCTAGTATTAATATTTATACGATAAACAATATTACTCTATATGTGGTTGAATCTATTTTTTATATGGAGGTTAATTATTTACCTAGTAAATATAATTTCATATTTAGAATTACCAATACAATAAGGGATTATAAACATATGATTCATCTAGATGTGTAGACATATCCCACATGGCGTGAGTGGAATAAGGCCGATGACCTTCTAAAGTCCAAGAGAGATCAAATAGAGATGTTGATTACCTATTATATCATTGGTTTCTTAACTCTATATTATTCAAAAATCATTCCAGGGGATACACTTGGACCACATCACTCTCATACTTCTAGATACTGTTTCTTTTTTATTTACCCTTGTTATCTAATAAAAAAAATTAATTTTTCAGTTTTTCATCATATAGCCATCTTAAATAAAAGATGGAATCTAGTTTTAAAACATTATTAAAATGGAATATGAAACCATGGAAGGAAGTCTATGGAATAACTAGATATTTTCTAAGATAACTTCTTATAGTTACTAAACTAGAATATTATTGACGAAATAAAATGATCCAACAATCCATAAGGCTATAAGAATGTAAGTTACACCTAGTATCACAAGTAAAACACTATAAAAAGAATATTTTGGGTGAGAAGCAGCCTTACCCAGCCAAGGGTGATCTACCATGACAAATCATAGTTATGTTAGTCTGAGAAATTAATAAGGATAAAAGGTAGTGACCGAGAGGTGTAGGGTAGATTCCAAGACACACCATGATTTAGAAATTAGGGATAATATTCAAATTAAGGTCATTTAATGGGTTTATATTAGGTGTGAAAAACTCCAACATAAAATAACACCTTGAAATACCACTAGATACGCTGTCTAGGTCCATCAGTTACTTGATGGGGTTGATAGAGGTTCTGTTGCCATTGGTATTCCACATAGTACCTCACACCAATCCACAATCTACCCAATTATTCTTGCATCAGGGTACTTCCCCTTATCACCCCTTATCTTACCAAACACCTTAAACCCATTCCTTAGGCTAAAATAACCTTGAATATAATTTAAAGACCAAATAAATACGAAATTACCAATCCATGAAGGTTAGGGTCTTTATAAATACACTCATTCCATAATTTTATTCTTGAGAGTAGGTTCGTGAAATATAGATTATCTTACCTCTATCCAATACAAGGTAGAATGATATGAACTCTAATACTGCCCCTAAAATGTGGAATCTATATTAATTCCAACTGATTTTTATTTCATACAAACTATAATTATCCTAGATGATTCACCAATACATATCCAAAATACAAGATCAATATATGAAAATAATATAATATATTTCAAATAGAATGCTCTGATTATCCATCACATTGTATGTGATCTATCATTATAAATGTTAATTAAGTGATTAAAGACTATTAAATTTATTATAATAATCAAGATATGATTTCAAAATATATCATTGAAGTAATTATTATAGGCACTAAAAAATTCTAACTAACTTTTATAAGTAGAGTCAACTTAGATCATTCATTAATTGAGTCTCCATGATTGGTAAGAAGTAAGTAACATTATTCATTTTATCCACGATGACCTATAAAATGTTCTTAACCCAATGTAGACTAATAAATAAAACAATTAAATATGTCATAACCACATCTAATTTATATATTAGAATATAAAGTTTCTCTAATAATGTGATGAGTCTATAGTTCATTTATTATATCTAGTTGAATTTTAAGGCTCTATAATATAGAACATATTATGTACCTCTTTGTTAACATACAATTTAATTGGTGGGTTATTATTTGGAATAATGGATGACACTAATATATTAGTAGTTAATACCATGAATCTTATGTGTTTAGTGAAATGTATTTTGATAATTTTTCAATGAGTTAGATTCCATGAACATGATGTACCAGAACATATGAAGTCATTACACCCTAAATAACTACACCATGTTCACCTCTCAAACACTCATGAAAACTAAAAATATACCCATAATATGAATGAATATAAAAATAAATTAAATGAAATCATAATGATTTATGTGGTTTTAATGTTAGTTCCATATCCATGAGAGACTACTTTAGCATTTTTCATTTTATTGAATGTTACATGGATTACAATATCAATTGAAAATTTAGGAAATTAGTTCACTAATCTATTTTGAAGATAACACATATAATGGTTATCCCACATTACTTATATAATGAGGATAATTCAGTCAACTGGTTTCACTTACCTTTGACTTTTATGGGGGTCCCACCATTTTTTATAGTGAATACCATTCTCCAATATCTTCTTCATCCATGACATACAACTTATGGTAGTTGTGACACATCACCATTATAAAGATTCTAAGGACTCTTATGTTTGATAATTCTCCCAAAAATTTTAAGAGGATCATGTTATAATAAAACAAACTTTAAATTTTGCATCTTACTTTTAACATCCTTTAGTCATATAACCACCTACACCACCCATCAAAACATGACACTTCCCAACATCATTATCCAAAAAATATAATCTAGAAAACCATCCTCCACTGAATTTTCCCATTTATAATGTCTTAAAATTGTGAATGGTCTAACTTTTGAAATTCCTCCATCCAGTAGTTTGATTCAGAATGTGAAAAATAGACTCCATTATTCCTAAAAATATCCTGCATGAATAATATATTCAATAAACATAGGGAAGCCTTCCATAATTTGGAAACAATCATTCATATTTTAAAATGTAAAAATTAGTGTTCTCTACCACCTTCTAGTCCCCCAAGTCCCACTGAATAATAGTTTTGCCTCAAATTTTATTGGACCGAGACCTTGATGAAAATGATATTTAGATTTTTTCTTTCATATATCTTCTATAACTTTAACACTCTATTTTCTTGTGAATTATTGATGAAATGATATTTCAGGTTGATATGTTTCATCCATTAATGGAACATTTGATTTCAATATAAGTGGATCTCACTATGACTATCATAGAATAATACTCCATAATCATGGGTTATTTTATGTTATTAAATAATTCCATCAACCATATAAATTCTTTCCCAACATATTCTTTTCATTATGTACTCAATTTCTGTTATGAAAAAATTAATAACTCGGAATATACTTAACATAGATCTTACTACTAATACTTGTAAGTGAAAACAAAACCAAAGGTTCTCTTTTGAGTGTCTAAATCCATAGAAAAATCAATAACAAAATAACATTGAAATGAATCGTCTATCCTATATAATATGGATGTGTCTTCCAATACTTCGAGATATTGAATGATCTACTCCACGAACACCCAATTTTCCTTTTCTGAATTTGAAATGAAACAGATCACCACTGCCACTATAAAATAAATATCCAATGTTATTAATATAATGGAATATATTAGTTTTACCAACACTACTGAAAATAGAAATTTATATATGTACTTAATCCCATATTTCATTTCTGGAACCTTCAACATTGAAAATATAAAGTCTCTAAAAAATTGAGTTAAGAATGGAATACATCATGAAATCCCAAATTTCACCAAGATATTTTGGATATTCTACCTCTGAGATAACTCAAAAATTCTATGATTCGTATCTCTATCAGTCCCTATTCCAATTATTTTATCATCTTAATTGATATCCACCCTCTTAAATACTCCAAAAATATCACCCTTTGGGTTTTTAATCCTCTTAATTTATAGATGAGTAAGTTACATGTTATCCATATACTAGATATATAGAAACAAAAATCCTCTCATACCTTCTATCATCATTAATGGTCAATGTTTCTATGAGTAAAAAAAATCTCAACAATGAAAGTATTTAATTTTTAATTCCAATACCATGGAACTTACTTCTAAACAAAAGTCTCATCTTTATTTTATACCCTAAGTCAACATTTTTATTATCCTTAAAACCATCTTGTTTCTTTATGTAAATTTATAAATCTATTTAACTATGAATAAATATAGTCTTAACATCCTTTTGATCTCTATGAATTTTTTATATAAACCATTCTCAACAAAATCTAAATGGTAGCCTATTTTACTAAAAGAGAGTAAATTTTTGGGAATTTGATACCTTCCCATTACTAAAATTTCTTCTCCACTATCCATTCCTTATACATATTCTTATCATATGATTCATTATTCAAATGGAATACACATTTGTTATCTAATGATCGCATTCCATATAATAACTTAGTCAGATACCATGTTCCATAAGATTATAATGAATACATTTCTTCTTTAGTCACTAAATACTAATATCTGAAGTCAATATATCTAGACACATATTCTTTAATTCAAGTATCTCCACTAGATATTAAATGTAAGAAGTTCATATCTGTTCCAATCCATTAAACTAGTTACCTTACTCTGGTTGATCTTCATAATTCAACTTTCTAGACAACTCTCCTAGGTATGATAATATTCAGTCATCTATCTTCTGGATCCCCAAATTCCAGAGTTACACGTCAAGAATTAATAGAAATAGAGTTTACAAGAACATATTTCACAAGTCTATCATCCAAAATTCTAGTTCTAATATGTAAACTTTGATAAATTGTTTCCCTTATTCTACTCAAATTTAGATCAACTAGGAATTTTCCAATTGATTATTCACTTTCAAAATCCAATTAAATGATATTTCATTATCTTCATGATACCATATTAGTGAAGAGAATGATACTCTATTTGATGAACTTCTTGGAGTCATCAATGTAGATCCATAAACAATTTTTTATTATTATTGTATCCTATAAAAGAACTTATCCATGAATTAGTCATGAATTTATTAATTTATTAGAATCAAAATAGATGTAGGATATGATTCTAAAAACATTTTTCCATTTAATTTATATTAGTTTTATAGAGAATACATTCTCCCTAATCCCATATCACATTAGTAGGGATTGAATCTATTTAACTTTGTATACTATGATGTTGATCAATTCGACAAAAATTTTCATTGACATAACTAAGTGAACCACATTCTCCACACATTATTAAAAAAATCTATCCATCTACTCAACAACACCATTCGTCTATTGTCAAATTAGGGTAATCCTCTCTATCTTAATCCCCTTATTCCAATAGATGTTCGAGAAGTACCTTCTATTACGCTCACCTCTATTGTTAGATCTTAGGAATTTTAAATTCTAACCAATTTTCCCTTATATAATGGAATTAAACTGAAAAAACACTCTAAATAACTCATAAATGTTATTTATAATTTAATCCCATAATTTAACTATGTCTCATTCATTTAAAATCATAAATTATAGAGACCCTATGTGACATTAGACCAGGATAGTCCCCAAACTATTGAGTGAACAAGCTCTAACTTCCATGAAACCAGTTTCATTCGATTAATACTAAATTAATAATATCTATTATTTAGGATTACATAGATCTCATGAATTCTAATTTCTATGTGATCATGAATAAATATACCTTATTCCACTAAAAACATCACGTTCTTCTCAAAAAGGTGATAAATCCTAAAATACCTCAGCTTTAAACTCTCAAAATTTGTTGATTTGGAAACTAAATCTCTATATGATCATTCAATATGATATAAGGTATTATCCATTACAAAATGATCCACTACCATGGATACTCAAGTGATATTATAAATTACATTATAAAAGCTTGTGACAAAAGCTACCTCTCTTTGATGACCTATGGAAATTTGGTTCCATAATTGACATAGATTATGCACCACTTTTTCCAACATATTAAATCTTCTAATATTCTTTCAAATTTTTAAATCACCTTTTTACATGACATCTAAATCATCATCATCAACCAAAAATTCGTTTTTGGAATTTTTGAATATAAAATTTACCATGTATCCTTACTATTCTAGGGAATGGAATGATTTACCATAATAAATATCCAACTATTATACTAGAATATTGAAAATTCGTAATAATTTGATATTCCCCTCATATAAATTTATAAAACATAGAATTTTAGAGGTAATTTTTTTTTGATTTTTTTAATAAATCCTTATAATAGGCATTGAGATTTCTTCTCTTCCCACAATGAAAAATTATGATTCCAAAAAAAATGATTGACCACAGTTCAACTATAGACATAAAACTTTTTATTTCCTCATTATTATATTTTATGGTGATTTCCCTCTTTATTTTACATTTATCATGTTTCTTGAAATGCTAGTAGACTTCCCTCTATATCAATTTTTTATTTTGAGTAAGATTCATGAAATCCTCAAAAATGAAGTCAGTTTCCTGTAAGAGTTTCCTAGGGTCATTATGATCGCTTCCCACAATTATTATAATGAAGATAGTAGTATATTTACCCATACATAAATCTTAAGTTAACATTTACCAATTTTATATAACTTTAAATCATGTTAAATTTTTTCACATGATCCACCATTAGTATAGCTTTAGATATCCTTATGATAAACAACCTTTATATAATGAATACAATATTAAGTATTGTTGGATTATTATATATGTATTTACCTCATGGATATTAAAGGGTACATTCTGATCCTATAACATCCTAATAAATCAAATTGATTTCCTATACAATAGTTACCAATACACATTTTCCATCATCTCTAGCATGAACCTCATCAACAAAAATTTCAAATCTCTCGGAATTAGATAAAATTCCTTCTTCATTCTCCTAACCCTGAAATTCCATCCATTAAACTTTTCTACCTATAACTTACCCAAATTATAATATGCACCTTTTGATGAAAGTAAATTCCCACTAAAACTAATATAATGTTATGGAAAGACAGAGGGCATTACTTGTGTCTATTGAAAAGGTGATCTGTTGATAGAGATGATAACCACAGGCTTTGATACCGCTTTTTTCAAATCCCAAATAAAATTGATCTATTATAAGTTAACCCATAGAAACTTATGATCATATCAGAAAAAGTTTTTATAACATAAATTTTCATTCATATCCTATGAACTTGATATACTTGAATTTAAGATGTCTTTTCACCCTAAATAATTACACCAATTCAAACTCACACACTCATGAGAAGTTCACAAAACAACCATGACATGTAATAAAATAAAAAAAAATAAATTTGACATACAAGGTTTTATGTGGTTTAAATTTTATCCTCACATCCATGGTAGAATGCTATCACACTATTAATTAAATTTGATGTCACCAGGATTTCAATTTCAATTGATAATTTATTCAATTAGATCACTAATAACTAGAGAAGAATCAAAACATATATAAGTGGCCCCACCACACTTTTATAGTGGGGCCAAATTGGTTAACCAGTTACACCAATCATCAAAATTCATGTTGGTATCACTATTTTCAAAGGTGACTATAGATAATCAATTACCACTTTATCTATGTCCAAAAAATTCAGATATTTAAGACACATAACTATTATGAATCTTTTAAAGAATATTACATTCTATAGTCTGTTGTAAATCTGTAGGAGGATAATTTTCTAATAGAATTACCTCTACAATATGTAATGTTCATTAAATTTTATTCAGTCATTGGTCCATTGTACAACCAATAAAAAATTCCTTCTATTGATTCCATCATCATAAAAACTCACCTCTGCGAGAGCATTATAGTTTCCTCTAAATAAACATCAAGGACTTAAAAACTTTTGATATTCCTCAAAATAGTACTCTAAGTCAACAATAAAAAATGGACATCACTATTCCTAACATGTATTTCAGATACATCTTTATTAAAAAACATTTAAGGACCCATATCAATGTTTGAGGATCCCACATTACCCCCTCTCACATGATCATTGAAACTACCAGGTTACATGAATTTTACATGACTAAATCAACATTATGATTCCATTTTACTGATTCTCCCCTATATATATACTTCCAAGAAAAAAAATAAATATATAAATAAAAACCCTAGTTATCCTTTACTATAATTTCTCTTGAATATTTAACTATTATATGTAAAATATATCTCTATTGTCATCCATTTTCATATTTGGTTAAAATATAAGAAGATGCACAAATGATTTAGCTAGTCCTTTAACTCGTGAACTATCTACCATAGAGTCTTCCAGATAAGTTCTCTATCCATTTCATTAAAATTATTTAGTGTATACCATATCTTCATGTATAATAAAAATAGTAATTCCACCAAACTCCCCTACCAGTGGTTTATGTATATCTAAGAAATGATATACTTCCATATCTTATAATCATTATTTAACACAAAAGTCTCAACAAGGTGGTCATGTTTCCAATATTTAGGATAATAAAACACATTTACCAGCTTTAAATTATGTGTTAGTAAATTATTCTCTTTTAACTTTTGATTTTAATAATAATAAAATTATACAAAATTCTCATATTTCAAAAATTCTCTAAAGCCAATGCCCAAACAATCATCATACAAAACATAACTCTTACCTAATGTAGGTAATATTACAATAGATAATGAAGCATGATTTTTGTCCAACCTATCCAAATTTAACTTACATTAACCTAATTAAAATTCACCATTTTATTTTTTTGGTCTATCATCAGTGTTTATAGTCAAGAGAAATAATGAGTAAACCAAATAAAAACCAATGATTCCAAGAAATTTATTTACCTTTAACATGTTCTTATATTTAACCAAATAAATCACTAAATCAATTTTCTTGGGGTCTACTAAGATACCATGATCATACACTATATCCTATAAAATTTTTACCTCCATAATGCAGAAAATATATCTTTTATAAATTATTATATATTTGATTCCCTCATGGTGTTCCCAACATAATTTTTATATGAATCCCATGTTTCTTCTATATATAAAGATATATAAAATATATATTCAATAAAATACACTTCAAAATAGTCATAATATAAATGAAATATCATTTTTCTCAAAATATATGAATTGTTAAATCCATTTATAATAAAAAATGGAATCAAAGAGAACTTTTATAGTCCATATCAACTTTAAATTACCATGTATGGAATTTCCACAACCCATTTGCAGATTGTGATCATAACTATATTATGTAATAATCTTAACCAACCATTATTTCCCCTTAATCTAATAGAAAGTCATTTATCTAAAGAATCAGTAACCTATTATTGATTCTCACTTGATTTAATATTCAATAATTCATTAATAATCTCAATTTGTCAAAACATATTGTTAATAAAAACTAATGAACCCCATAGTGAAGTGCTCTATCTAATGTAAATCTTCACCACATAATCATTATACTATAAATTTAATTATTTTATCTATATAGGAACTTTAAAATAAGAAGGTATTAGTATTGGATCTTCTTCCAACACTATATCAGTGGTGTACATAACTTCCATATTTTGAGGTAATCCTACAAAATTATTAGGAACCACATATTGAAAATGTAAGAAAAACATTAATGATGAAAAATTAATCAGTTCCATATACTTTCACATGTAAAAAAATATCTATCTATGGAATGGTGATCTCAAAATCCCAAGGTCTAGGACCAAATGGTCAATATATAAATAACACATTAAAATTAATGTATTGGAGTCTTCCACTTCAAATGTATATAACACTGAAATTTGGTAGTAATATTCACATGATAAAATGTTCATTTTCAAATTTATTTCAATGACCATGTTAATTATTTTAATACATATAATGACAAAATTGAAAAATTTCTATAAATAATCAGAATTACCATATATGCTAGGTGCTTCCTTATACTGTTTGATCCCTTCTCAAAAGGATTTTCAAGGTATATCATAGCCATCCAACTCTATATCACTCATCATTACATATTTAAAAATTGATAAGATATTAAGGGGTGAAACGCACTTGAATAAAAATAAAAAAATAAAATACATAAGTCTATATTAAAGTACCTAATAATGTTGTTGGCTATTCACCAGTATCATTTAGTAGCTACTTTACTGAAAAAATTAACCCTAAATGAGTACCCAAATATTTTCCTCCTAAAATATAATTCCTATAATAATAGATACTATTCTATCATGATCTATATGAACTATTTGTACCACCTACCCTAGTATTACCCAATGATATATTACAACCAACATATTTTTTGCCACCAAACTTAGTGTAAGATACCTGGTTATGAGAGAATCATTTTCCAACACCAACCAACAACAATCTCCAATAGATTTGATTAAAGTATCTTATCATTATAGGGTATTAACGATTAGTCTATTCATTACTAAAAATAGATCGTACATGATCAGTCTTCCTAAAATGACAACTATCTATCAAACTCTTTAATTAATGAGGAGAAAAGAAAAAGCCTCTTTGCTGGTCTCCCAGTAAATCACCACCTAGTGGGAACTCCCTAGTGTATGAATAAATGATAACTACCATCTTTATTAACCCTTAACTAGTTCATTCATAGAAATGAAATACCTTTTCAGTTCATTTTTTTATATAAAAAGATAAACAACCTTATTTGGTTTTGAATATCTAATCACAATCCATTCTCATACCTAAGAGAATTTTTGTCCTTGTATTCTCCAAGAAAGAACTAAAAAAAGTTAATGAACCACCTTACATATTACAACACTTTTAAATCCCCTTTCTAGGGTCTAAAAAAATTGGTTTGTTTTACAACTTTAGTTTCTCTAGGAATGACTAATTTAAGAATAACATTTAAAATACTTGTCAAGAGATATACATATTCTTCTTGGAATGATCGAATATATATCACAACGTCAAACATTTACAACTATAATAATGATAAATATGACTCATTTTCAACAATATAGAGTACCAATCATCTTACCTGAATGGCCCGAAGGCATTAATTTTTATTGATTTATGATAACCCCCTTTCAAGGGATGAAGGAGAACCCTTACAAGGCCTGTAGGCATAGAGATTACATGACCCATAGGTCTTAAGAAATATACAGACTATACTTGGAACTCCACCTCCTAGCTTCTTCATCGTGATATCCTCACTCCACCTTCACATGGCTATTTGGCTAGGCTTCCCATGAAAGAATGGGATGATCCTAATGGTAATGGCATACCATCTCTTTCTAAAAAATCTTCTTGGATTCTGCTCTGGTGGATGCACCTGCTCTGAATCCCCATCTCGAGTTTACTCCTTATAGAGTCTATTTGGCCATTTATGCAAAATTTCAGGTGTCCTGAAGGACTTGAGGTGGCCCGAAGGCCTTGAGGTGGCCGAAAGCCTTACTGGCCCAAAGGACTTGGGTGGATCGAAGGCCTAAAAAGACCCGAGCCCCAAACTGGTGGCACAAAATCCCAAACGAATGAATAGTTCCAGCTGCTACAGTATTGACCAGTGTCTGATACAATGATTGCTACATTGCCCTGGAAAATATGTCTCCACCAGGTTTTCAACTCGGGTCTCTTAGATTCACTGTTCGAGTCCTCACCAAATAGACTGAAGTGCTTGTGAAGTACCAATCATCTTGAATTTCATATAAATCCTCATACACCAATTATATATATAATGAAACATGTCCCTATAAGTTATATATATGTTTTATATGAAACTCTTTTTGTAATTTATTAATAATATATTAGGTTTGTGTACCTTTTATTTGAAAAAATAAAATGCACTTTAGAACAGGGTTGAGAGGGAATCCTTACATGTCTTGGGGGCCCATATCCACATAGGCCCAATAAAATATGGACCAAAGGCCCAGTGGTCTAAAGACTAATACATGGATTTAAGGCCCAGAGTGATTAAAGAACAACATGAAATGTCACCACATAAGCGACGTTCCACCCCCTTCTATAAGTCATCGCCACTAAACTCTATTCCAAAAACTAAATATCCCCACATTCCATGAGACACTACATCGTGATAGACTAATGTAATGGTGAAGGGAATATCTCAATCCATGAAGTGGGATGGGGGCCAATGATGGATTTCACCACACTAATCTCTCAATCGAGCCACCCACCTAGTAATTCATGTATGACCATGCTCTCGTCACCTTCTTGTTGGATTGTATCTTCAAACAGGGATTAAGTGATAATGACACAAGGATAGAAACCATTCAATAAAAAAATGGGGATGAAGGATGTATGATGAGAATCAAAACATCCATCCCTCAAACCGAGGTTGGCCTCCTAGTAGTTTCACAACAAATCAAACCTTCTTATGATTCCATTAATGCTTCCAGTTACCCAAAAAATGAGTGAGAGGAATGAATTTAAGAAGACCAAACAAGAATGGATTGAAGTCCCAAAGACATATCTAACAGATTCATAGGAATAAGTTGACCATTCGGCTAAACCAATTATTCCACCCTACCTCAGACATAGCCACAACAATTCCCCAATGACAACAGTACTTTCACCGAGACACACCAATTTCCTCAACCTTTTCCACCGTGAGACCCTACAGATCACATCCTTCACTTAAGATACATCTAGACCATGTCATTATTGATGACCACCACCACTCCTCTACCATAATCTTCCACTTAGAGGCAACAATGTCACTGTTATATCTGATATCAACCACCAAAAACAGTCATTCTACCCTCTTCCATCACTTCCCTATGAACAAAGATGAAATTTCATTGACATATAAAAATCCTTCCAATTCTAGAGACTACTATAATTGCTAAATTAAGTCACAAATATTGTCTCCCCTCACCTACACTGACTCCATGTTTAAGAAACCACATCCTTTCCAAGAAAATATATTCCAAAAAATCGATACAGATCTTAGTAAAAATGCCAATGAGGGTAGATAGAATGATTGGCCATGATTGAGTCTCTGGGGGGAAGACATTAAAAGTTGGATCAGAAGATAGGATGACTTTATAAGGGTCATAAATGTATAATGTACCATAAAAAATCATAGAACATCAGAAAAAATCACCCCACAAGACTAGCTTCACTGCCTCAGACATCTATAACCCAGACAATCAAATCATGCACACCTACCTCCTAGTAGAGGGCATTCAATGCTACTCCCAAACACCAATTTGGAGGCCAAAATTTACACCAGAGTCCATTAGAAACCCTACTAGGGAACACCTTAGAGCAGAGATCCCAAGAGAGACCCCTCTCTTTTAATTTCATGTAGAGTTTATTTATATATTAAAATTTACCTTTATGCTTCCTAAAATAACCGAATAAAACTTATTATGAGTTAATCATTTTCTAGAATATATAATTCCCCATTTATAGAAGTATAATATACTATAATATTTCCAAACTCTTCAAGATGAAATATTAATATTGTATCTATAAATCCATTCAATTTTTTGTGTTTAAAAGAAAATATAATTATTTTTAATGATTATAACAACATATAATCAGAATATTATTCCCTTGGTACCTCTCTTTTCCCATTACTTGATCTATATCACAATGGTCAAAAAATAATCATACTATGAAATTAAATTACTTACCCAACTACTCTTGTCAATATATTTTAATATATTTCATGAAGAACCCATAATTCGTATCTCCTTCTTATATCACTGATACTCACAAGATTAAACAATTCCCTTATTTGAAATTTATCTACAAAAAACATGTTTCAATTTTATGATGAATAGTTAAAATAAATTAATCACTATGTTTTTTATTATATTTAAATTACATAAAATAACAGAAAAATAATTAACGAATACAAATATAAAAATATTATAAACAATTAATTATAGTAACCATTATTTTTTTGGATTTCATAAATCCTCAGTTGTGCACCTATCATGGAAACCTAAATTCCATTTATGATTTATATTCATACAACTACTTTGCACCTTAATACAATATTAAATAAATTAAACCATAACTCATATAACATTATAATTCATCAAAATAATCCAAAAACATGATAATAAAATAAAAAAACATATTGTACCCATTATTAACATGGATTTCTACCATAAATTCACTTTTCAGGCACAATTATATATTTTATCCCATTTTTGGACAAGTTAATTTCTATTTACCAATTCTATAAATAGTTAAACAAAATTATAACAATGCCTCAAATAGAAAATTTTAATTATCCTCCCCATCCACCAAATCAATATTCCACTAGACCTCAAGTTAAACTCTTCGTATGAAAGAGGTTTTAATACTGATGACTGGAATATGATCCACATTATTGGGGGACAATTCCTTCAATTATACACTAGAATAACCAATAACATATATCATATAAATATAAAATGAGTGTGAAATAAAACTTATGTAATTATAGGGTAAGGCCAAAAAACCATTTATAACATAAAAAAATTCATATCATGTCATGTAAAATGATTCCATAAATACATATATCTTAGTTTAACCCATTAGTTAAACATATATAATTCAAAGTGAATAAAATATTAAAATAAAAAATAAAAATACACACCTCTGTAATAATTCTTTAAATGCTTATTTCATGCCTATACAAACTCAAATACAAACCATTAGTCCCATTTCACAACCTATTTCATGATATATGAATCACTTATATCCACTAGGTTTAACAAAAATGGTGTAAGTATAAAACACAATATGATACCACCAATGATTTCTTAATATTTTCCATAGTATATGTGATTATATGTAAAATGATAACAGTACCTATAATTAACAATTAAATATGAATCAAAAAATCCATTTGGGTGTTCGTTTGCTTACTTGTAACGCCCCGAACCCAGTTACCCAGAGTCGGTGCATTATTACGTATCATTAGCATGATCACAAAAGATCAAATCTCGAAAGACTGATTAGTTTAGTAGCCTTGGAAACACTAAATACTTTAATAAGTCTTACATTACATGATAAAGTGAAAAGCTCAACAACATAGTCTCCATAGTCCACACTCATATCCTCTCAGACTATCCCTATAGGCCAGTCATAAAATACTTCTTCACATCCTGAGAAAAGTAAAACATAGGAAGGGGTGAGCTCAGATGCTTAGTAATGATAACAATATAACCGAAAATTTCATAAATAATCATAAACATTTAAGGAAATATATAACTAAAACAAAAGCCTTTTAAACTTAAACTTCAACATAATATGGAAAAAATAATATGAAATAATTCCATTTACTTATTCACATGGATATTCTACTTGTTGAATAATGACATGAAATATCAATAATCACTTTCATAATGATGGAATGCATAATTCCAGACTATCATAACCACATAGTCAAGTACTTGTGAAAAGACTACAAATAAGATTTTGTCAAGGACTTATGCCAAGGAACTATTTTTTCTCATGAGACCTACCGATGAATCGAGGAACTATAGCAAGCTCCACCCATCACTTACTAAGTCCAATGCATTCCTCATATAAACATGTTTAAACATAAAATAAATATTCGTATTAAAACTAGAATAAAAAATGTCAATAATTTCTCCATAAACCATAAATGTTATAAAAATAATACATCCACAGTCAAACATATCACAAAACCTTCAATACAATATGGAAGTTTTGTATCATAATAAATCAACTTCAAATAAGTTTAAAATACATCAAAGGATATTGACATTGATAAAATCAAAACTATTTGAGAGAAATATCTATTTTTTTGAAATAATTTATAAGTAACATAATTATAAAAGAAAACATTTACTTTGAAAATATTCTTATAAGCTTTTAAGGGAAGTGTCGACGATTTTATAACTATGGAAAATATCCACACCCGCCATATAAGCTAAAAAAACATTCTTATCTTAATTCTTTCAAAAAGGTTAAAAAGGACCTTGTTTGGAAAATAACGGAATGATTCCTTTATAAACATATTATAAAAATTAAAACAAGGGTATAAATGACTTTAACCCATAGTATTTAAAATATTAATAATGTTTTGAAATACATTTTTAAGAAACATTGATGTGGATGATATACTAACTTAAAAAAAACCTCGGATAATAAAGAGATTATGGAATTAACCCTTACCTTGTACTTTGACTTGGTTGAGGGTAAGTTAATCTCCTGTATAATGGGTAAATAATTGTTATTTAATTATACAAGAATCATATACATTAATATTATATCATATATGATCTTTTAACATTGATTTTTTAATAATATCTTAGTATTATCGTCGTTTCGGGTGTTAATAGATTCATTTTCCTTTATATTATTTGTTATGTGGGCCATGTTTGTTATGGACGGGATGTATCTTGTTCATATAAATAATTATATCATATCTCTAAAAATTATTTTTAATCATCAAATGAAATTTAGTCTTGAATGGATACGATGGGGAATGAATCTCTTCGCGTTCGTGGAGATGGTAATCCGTACGTACGCACGAGCACTAATATCATTATTTTGATATTAAAATAATATATAATTAGATGGTATATCATATATATAGAATAATTATCATGTTATATTTATTATTTACATGAATTACACATCATTATTATACCAATCCAAATAATAATGTATTGAATAACAATTACACCATGATGTGGAGACGGTAATCCGTACGTACGCACGTATGGTGACATGTCATTCAAAAGATGGATAGAATAATTAATATGACTGTAATATATTTATAATAACATCACAATATATATAAGATACTGGATTTATTATTTTATAATGGAAATAACAAAGAAAGAAGTAGTGGAAGAAGAAAAGATCTTGAAAGAGGGTGGTGAAATTATTATCTCTTCTTCGGGTTCTTTCTGTTGATTTGATCAAAAGAGCTTTTTAAGTTGGCTTTCTGACCAAAGGTGGGACTCTATGATGATATGAGGGAAGGCGAGAGGATATTTGGGTAGGGTTTGGCTGATCCAAAAGGCTTTGAAGGTGTGAATTAGAGATAAGGGGGAGGGCCATTTCATAAGAGGGGTGAGGGGCACCTTAGGAAAAGCAAGAAATATTATTTTATAATAAATTCATATTCGGTTTCTAAAGGCTCCATACTGATTTATTTCGTGGATAAGGTGGGTATGGGTCTAAATAATCTCAATAAATAGGTTTTAGATAGGTTTGGTTCACTATATTAACCTTATCTTTTAGATATAACTCTTAGTTAATTAGTATGACATTTACCATGTCTCTTTATATTTTTAAATTATATGGTTAATAAACTTACCACATACTTAAAAGAGAACCCTAAGTTGTTCATTAATAATACACCTATCATTATATAAGTCTTTTTTTCTGAACCTTAGATTTTTAGGAATAGAATATCAATTAATAATATAATATTTATTTTAAAAACTCTTTTATGTCAATTTTGACACTATTTGGTATTTTTTTTCTAAATTCATAAAAGCATTATTAATTTGAAAAAAATTAATATAAAAAACCTTAATATTAAATATTAAACTATAAAATTAATGTAATTTATAAAAAGGCACAAATTACATTTATTTGTATATTTATAATATCAATTATTTTAATATTTTATTAATTAGGTAATTACCGCATCACCATTGTGTCATAAATAAATTAAATTATTTAATGTATAAACATTATAAATAAAATACCATTATGTAGGACATATTTTTAGATTTATAATTAATATTTATAATCGAATTTTTCTTATGTATAACTTTATATTAAAAATGTTTTAGTTATTAAACATTAATTTTAACTCTTTTAACTCTTCTTTGAATTAAATAATAATAAATGTACTAATCTAATCCAAGTGGACCAAAGAGGTTAATATTTTATTCCTAAGGTTATTTTGGTCAAATTATATTTATCCAATAGAATAAGGACATGTGTTAGGGTAATAATAATATTCTTTTTACCCTTAATTTCCCTATTTACTTTTAACTGTGGTAAATAAAAGTAAAAAGATATTATTCACCAAAAGATATTTTTATCTTATTGAACCAAATTTTACTCCTTGATATTAACCGTGTCTCTAGGATTTTCAAAATTCCACTCACAGAAGTGGTAAAATTATGTTTTATGTGAATTTTCAAATTCTCCTAGGAGATGAGTAAAAGACGATGAAAAGTTCAATAAAATTTTTATATATCTAAAATTATTGTAAATTGACTCCAATGAATTACATTGAACTTATATAGGTATTATTTATCTATTTTGACTTAAAATAAATTAAAATAAATAATTATTTAAATAAAAATTTGGTTTTAAACTATAACTCAGTGTTTTTCAATATTCATAAAAAATTGAAAGTTTTCAGAAAAATACCAAAATTTCACCCCAGGCTAATTTTGATATTCTGAATCCTAAAATGATGTCCATTTTGAATGATAAAATTTATAGAATTTCAAAAAGTGGGTATTACTATTCATAAAGACTAGTTTGATTGGTCACGGGGTGTTAAAATCTCGAAGTTGCGTATAATGCAAGCTATTGAATTATTCAAAGGGAAAAGTACCGTGGAAGCTTGGGGTGTTACATTCTCCCCTCCTTCAAATAATTTCATCCTTGAAATTTCAAGAATACTACCACATGGAAAGACTCGGGTGGTTCTTCATCATAAGTTAGTCGGGTTCCCACGTTGCCTCTTCCATCTTATAGTTTCTCCACAGAACTTTTACGAGACGAGTCATTCGTTTTCTCAGCACTTGTTCTCTTGCATTAAAAATCCTGACAGGCTCTTTGCAAAAAGATAGATTGGGTTTCAGTTTTACTTCCTCATAAGTCAGTACATGCGTTGGTTCAGGCTTGTATTTTCTCAACAGTGATACATGGAACACATCATAAACTTTGGAGAGATTTGTCGGTATTTCCAAATGATAAGCTACATCCCCAATTCGTTCTAGAATTTCGAAAGGTCCTATAAACCTGAGACTCAATTTACCTTTCTTGCCGAAACGTATAACTCCCTTTAATGGAGATACCTTCAAGAAGACATGATCTCCTACCTGAAATTCCAAATCCTTCCTTCGGTTGTCAGCATATCTCTTCTACCTACTTTGAGCTTCTTTGATGTGACTTTGGATTACCTCCACCTTTTCCATATTTTCCTCCACCAGTTTTGGGCCTACAAGTTTTCTTTCACCAACATCATCCCAACAGGTTGGTGTGCAACATCTTTTTCTGTATAACGCTTCATACAGTGCCATCTGAATACTTGAATGGAAGCTATTGTTATAAGAAAATTCTACCAAAGGTAAATATTGACCCCTCACACCCTGAACGTCAAGTGAGCATGATATCAACATGTCTTATAAGGTTTGAATAGTTTATTCTGATTTTCCATCTATTTGAGGGTGGTAGGCAGTGCTCAAATGATGTTTAGTATCCAGGGATTTCTGAAGAATTTTCAATAATCGTGATGTAAAAAGGGGATCACGATCAGAAAAAATCGATAGTGGTACTCCATTATGTCTTAAAACTTCATTAATATATAGTCTTGTTAGATGTTCAAGTGGTAGATCTTCTCTTATAGCAAGAAAATGTGCTTACTTGGTAAGACGATCAATAATGACCCATATTTCATCGTTCCTTCTTGGAGTCTTTGGTAGTCCCATAACAAATTCCATCATGATATTATCCCATTTCCAATCCGGTATGGGAAGAGGTTGCATAACTCCTCTAGGTTTTTTCCTTATAGCTTTCACTTGTTGACAAACCATACATATTGACACAAAATCAGCAATCTCCCTCTTTATGTTTTCCCACCAAAAATGTTCCTTCAAATCTCTATACATTTTGGTTCTCCCAGGGTGTATAGAGAAATTGGAACTATGAGAATCATCCAAAAATTCTCTTTTTATATTGGGTATATCGAACAACACAAAGTATCTTCCCAAATTTAAAAATTACATCTTCATACACAAAGTCACTCAATCTCCCATAATTCACGGCTTTAATCATCTTTTGAAACTCTTCATCATTGGTCAAAGAACTCATTATCCTTTCTAGTAAAGATGGTTTAGCAACCATTTGAAAAATTATTGATGTTTCACCTTCTATGGTTATTCCCATATCCATCTTTACAAGATCCATCTATATAGGATCCTTTTCAACTCTCATCTTGTTCAAAACTCCATGATCTTTTCTTCTCAAAGCATCTAACACCTTATTTTCCTTCCCTGGTTGGTAGTGTATAGTGTAATCATAATCCTTGAGTAGTTCAAGCCATCACATTTGACTCATGTTGAGTTCTTTCTGTGATAAAATATACTTCAAAATCCTGTGATCAATATAAATCTCACATTTTTCACCATATAGATAGTGTCTCCATATCTTCAAAGAAAATATTACAGCATCTAACTCAAGATCATGAGTAAGATAGTTTTTCTCATGAATTTTTAGCTATCATGATGCATAGACAATAACCCTATCATTCTTCATAAAGACACAACCAATTCCTTTCTTTGAAGCATCACTATAAATAACAAACCCATAATTCCCCAATGGTAGAGTCAATATAGAAGAATTTATTAATCTTCTCTTCAGTTATTCGAAACATTATTCACACTCTTTTTTCCAAACAAATTTAACCCCTTTACATGTGAGCTTCGTTAATGGGTTAGCCAATCAGGAAAAATTCTAGACGAAACGTCGATAATAACCTACTAAACTAATAAAACTGCGTAACTTAGTTATACTCGTTGGTGCTGGCCATTCTTGGATTTCTCTTGTCTTAGAAGGATCAATATAGATTCCATCCTTAGAGACAATATGACCAAGAAAAGAAATCTCTTGAAGCCAGAATTCAGACCTGCTAAACTTCCCATATAATTCATGTCTTCTCAGAGTCTTCAGGATAATGCGCAAGTGATTTTCATGATCTTCGTAGCTTTTGGAGTATTCCAAGATATCATCAATAAATACCACAAAAAATTTATCAAGATATTCCTTGAAAACCATGTTTATTAGATCCATGAAAACAGAGGGTGCATTAGTCAGCCGAAAAGACATTACTGTAAAATCATAATGACCGTAGCTGGTTCGAAATGCTGTTTTCGGAATGTCTTCCTTCTTGACACAGAACTGATGATATCCAGATCGAAGGTCAATCTTTGAAAAATATTGATCTCAATGAAGTTGGTCGAATAAATCATCAATGTGAGGTAGGGGATACTTGTTCTTTATTGTTATAGCATTGGTTTCCCTGTAGTCGATACATAAACTCATAGATCCATATTTCTTATTAACAAAAAGGACATGGGATCCCCATCAAGAAACACTAGGGTGAATAAATCCCTCATTACTAAATTCCTCTAGGTGTTTCCTTATTTCCACTAATTCCACAGTGTCCATTCTATAAGGGGTCTTAGATATGGGTCATGATCCAGGAATTAAATCAATAGAAAACTCAATTTATCGTTCCAGAGGATGTCTAGGTAAATCATCTAGAAACAATTCAACATATTCTCTCACAATAGGTACATCCTCTATTTGAACATTCCTATCCTCACCCAAAGTCATTTCATTCTATTCCTCCCCAATAATTGAATTTATTTGAGCTATTGGGGGTGGATATAGATAAGAATTATGTGGTGACAATTCTGCTCTAAAGATAAGGTGTTCTTTATCATCATCATAAAAAATTGTAACCTCCTTCTTCTTACAATAAATCTTCGCATCATAGTCTGAAATCCAATCTATATCGAGAATTATATCAAACTCAATCATGGGTATGCTGATTAGATCATCAGATAAAGAAAATTTATATGCTCTAATGGGGACTGATTCACAAAATATTGTTGCGATGATACTTCCCTTAGAAATTTTAACTGACAACTCCCTTGTTAAATAAAATTGGAAATATCTAATTTTCATAGAAAACTAGGAAGATATGAAATAATGCGATGATATAGAATGAAATAAAGAATTTTCTAAACTTGAGGAAACCATTAAATTACCTTCCACCACGTCTTTCGGAGCTTCTACCTTAGAAGTAGTGATAACATAAGCTTGGCCTTGATCCCTTGGACTTTTCTGAGGTAAGTTCCCCTGAAACTTATGAAATTCATTTGTATAATGTCCCATTTCCCTGAAATTGTATCATTGAACATCGATAGCTTCTTTCTTCCCATTTCAATAACGAGCTTGGTCGCCTTTTTCACCACACTTGTAACAGACTCTCATTCCTTTCAAGAAAGTACCAGGGTGTTTCTTCCCACATTTACTGCAAGATGGATATTCAACTTTTCCCTTCTTCCCCTTATTTCCATTTCCAGAGTGATCAATAGATCTCTTCTTATCTTGACTTTCTTTAAAGTCGTAAGACTTAGAGAATTATTTTTCTGTCTTGATATCACATACGACAATATCTTCGTATAATGAGAAGCATTGTGAGACTAATGCTCAAAGGAGAAGTAGTTTTAACCCATCAAAGAAATGATAAATCTTACTTCTTGGGTTATGTATATAATATGCAGCATGCCTCACTAACCTTGTAAAGTTAGCCTAATACATTGCAACATTATCATCCTACTTTTTCCTCAAACTCAAAAATTTACTTTCCATATCTGCTCGATTGTCACGAGGAAAGTATTTTTCTAAGAAAAGCTATTGAAACTACCTCCATTCCATATTTTAGACTTCATCATCTTCCTTTGTGTTTTGAATCAATGACCACCATTGATATTATTCTCTTGTGAGGCGATAAACTGCCATGACAACTTTTTCCCTTTCACTACTCCCCAAAGCTTGAAATATTTTCTCTAAGGAACTTATCCACTTCTCAACAACAAATGGATTTGTACATTCATTTAATGTTGGTTGTTTTTTCCTCATGAAGCGGTCTAACATTGATCCTCCATGTTGTGTATCAGGGTGCTCTATACAGGTAAGGTTATTATTCATAACCTGAGTGATTTGTCCCAGCATGGTGATTAGCTGATCAGCACCAATTGCATCACCAGCTCTACTATAATTATCTTGAGCAGGAGGGGAATCCCTACATGGAGTGCATGCATTGATATGGTTCCCATTTTTTCCACTCAGCGTTATTTCGATGTAATGACATACACTAGATTAGTTTATGAATTGAAATACATAAATCCAAACTTGTAAAACACTTAACATAAATTGAACAGTTTATGGATATTATCCATAATCATAAAAATGTTTTCTTTGAGGAATTATGTACTCATAAACCCTTCATAATTGTTTTTAAAGAAAATGAGAATTATCCTAAGCATATCCCACGGGAGTGTCATAACCAAGAGTGCAGCAAGTACCGTTTTTGTGCACCGGTTCCCGTTTCAGTATAGATCAAAGCGATATTTTTGGGTTCTAGCCCTAGGTACATCTTTTCTAGAGCTGCCTATACCAGATCGTATCCAGAAAGGGATGTATTGCTCAAAAAACTCAAAAACTCTCAACAATACCAAAATGATTGGAAGTTCTTCTATACTAATACTCAAAGTCTATCTTAGGGTAATGTTCTCTAATCAGAATTTATCTAATTATTGCTTCCAAAGTTTGTACTAAACTTCCTATGATACCAACTGTAACACCCCGACCCCAGTTACCCAGAGTGAGTGCATTATTACGTATCATTGGCATGATCACAAAAGACCAAGTCTCGAAAGACTGATTAGTTTAGTAGACTTGGAAACACTAGATACTTTCATAAGTCTTACATTTCATGATAAAGTTAAAAACTATAGCAACATAGTCTCCATAGTCCACACTCATATCCCTTTAGAATATCCCTGTAGGTCAGTCATAAAATACTTCTTCACATCCTGGTAAAAATAAAACATAGGAAGGGGTGAGCTTAGATGCTCAGTAAGGATAACAATATAGCGGAAACTTTAATAAATAAGCATAAACATTTAAGGAAATGTATAACTAAAACAAAATCCTTTTAAACTTAAACATCAGCATAATATGGAAAAAATAAAATGAAATAATTCCATTTACTTATTCACATGGATATTCTACTAGTCGAATAATTACATGCAATATCAATAACCACTTTCATAAAGATGGATTGCATAATACTAGACTATCATAACCACATAGTCAAGGCCTTGTACTAAGACTAAAATTAAGATTTTGTCAAGGCCTTATACAAAGACACTATTTTGTCTCATGAGACCTACTGATGCATCGAGGAGATATAGCGGGCTCCACCAATCACTTACTAAGTCCAATGCATTCCTCATATGAACAGGTTTAAACATAGCATAAACATTCGTATTAAAACTAGCATATGAAATGTAAATACTTTCTCCATAAACCATGAATGGTATAAAAATAACACATCCATAGTAAAACATATCACAAAACCTTCAATACAAAATGGAAGTTTTGTATCATAATAAGTCAACTTCGAATAAGCTTAAAATCCATCAAAGGGTGTTGACATAGATGACATCAAAACAATTTGAGAGAAATATTTCTCTTTTTAAATCATTTAAAAGTCACATAATTATAAAAGAAAACATTTACTTTGAAAATATTCTTATAAGCTTGTAAAGGAAGCTTCAACGATTTTATAACCACATTAAATAGCCACACCCACCGTATAAGTTAAAAAACCATTCTTACCTCAATTCTGTCGAAAAGGTTAAAAAGAACATTGTTTGGAAAACGACTAAAAGATTCCTTTATAAACATATTATAAAAAGTAAAAAAAGGGTATAAATTACTTTATCCCATAGTCTATAAAATATTAATAATTTTTTAAAATACACATTTAATAAACATGGATGTGGATGATAAAGAGGTCCCAGTAGATACTTACGTAAAAAAAACCTCAGATAATAAAGGGATTTTAAATTTAACCCTTACCATGTAATTTTACTTGGTTGAGAGTAGGTTAAACTCCTGTATAATGGTTAAATAATTGTTATTAAATTATACTATAATTATATAGATTATTATGATATAATATGTGATCTTTTAACATGGATTTTTTAATAATATCTTAGTATTATTGTCGTTTCGGGTGTTAATAAATTCGTTTTCCTTTATATTCTTTGTTATGAGAGCCATATTTGTTATAGATGGGATGTATATTATTAATATAAAGAATTATATCATGTCTGTAAACATTATTTTTAATCATCAAATGAAATTTAGTCTTGAATGGATACGATGGATAATGAATCTCATCGCATTTGTGGAGACGGTAATCCGTACGTACGCACGAGAGATAATATCCTTCTTTTGATATTAAAATAATATATAATTGGATGGTATATCATATATAAATAATTATTATCATTTTATATTTATTATTTACATTAATTAAACATTTTTATTATACCCATCCAAATAATAATGAATTGAATGAAAATTACACAACGACGTGGAGACGGTAATCCGTACGTAGGCACGTATAGTGACATGTCATTAAAAGAGTGGATAAAATAATGAATATGGATGTACCATATTTATAATAACATCACAGTATATATAATATACTAGATTAATTATTTTAGAATGGAAATAACAAAGAAAGAAGAAGTGGTAGAAGAAAAGAACTTGAAAGAGGGTGGTGAAATTATTACCTCTTCTTCGAGTGTCTTGTTTTGATTTGATCAAAAGGGATCCATAAGTTGGATTTATAACCAAAGGAGGGAATCTAGGATGAATTAAGGGAATTTGAGAGGATATTTGGGAAAGTTTTGGCCGAGCCAAAAGGCTTTGAAGGTGTGAATTAGAGATAAGGGGGAGTGCCCTTTTATAAGAGGGGTGAGGGGCACCTTAGTAAAAGCTAGAGATATTATTTTATAATAAATTAATATTTGGTTTATAAATGATCCAAACTGATTTATTTAGAGGATAAGGTGGGGATGGGTCAAAATACTCTCAACAAATAGGTTTTAGATAGTTTTTGGTCACTATATTAACCTTATCTTTTAGATTTAGCTCTTAGTTAATTAGTTTGACATTTACCATGTCTCTTGTTATTTTTGTGTTATATGGTTAATAAACGTACAATATTCTTCCAAGAGAACCCCGAGTGGTTCATTAATGATACACATATAATTATATAAGTCTTTTGACCAATCCTTAGATTTTTAGGAATATAATATCAATTAATAATATAATATTTGTTTTAAAAACTCTTTTTATGTCAATTTGGATAATATTTGGTATTTTGTTTTTTCTAAATTCATAACAGCATTGTTACTTCGAAATATTTTATATAATGAACCATAATATGTCATATTAAACTATAAAATTAGTCGAATTTATAAAATTTCACTAACTATATTTATTTGGATATTTATAATATCAATAATTTTAATATTTCATTAATTAGGTAATTACTGCATCATCATTGTGTCATAAATAAATTAAATTATTTAATGTCTAAAAATTATAAATAAAAAAACATTATGTATGAAATATCTTTATATTTATAATGAATATTTATCATCGAATTTTTATTATGTATAACTCTATATTAAAAATGTTTTAGTTATTAAACTGTGATTTTAACTCTTTTAACTCTTCTTTGCATTAAATAAGAATAAATGTCCTAATCTAATCCAAGTGGACCAAAGAGGTTCATATTTTATTAATAAGGTTATTTTTGGTCTAATTAAACTTATCCAATAGAATTAGGAAATGTGTTAGGGTAATAATAATAACATTGTTTCCCTTAATTACCCTATTTACTTTTAACCGTGGTAAATAAAAGTAAAAAGTTACTATTCAGCAAAAAATATTTTTATCTTATTGAACCAAATTTTACTCCTTGATATTAACTATGTCTCTCGGATTTTCAAAATTCTACTCATAGAAGTCGTAAAATTATTTTTTATATGAATTTGCAAATTCTCCTAAGAGATGGGTAAAAGACGGTGAAAAGTTCAATAAAATTTTTATATATCTAAAATTATTATAAACTGACTCCAATGAATTACATTGAGAATATATAGGTATTATGTATCTATTTTGACCTAAAATAAATTTAAATAAATAATTATTTAAATAAAAATTCGGTTTTAAACTATAACTCAGTGTTTTTCACTATTCATCAAAAATTGAATGTTTTCAGAAAAATACCAAATTTTTACCCTAGGATAATTTCAATATTAAAAATCCAAAAATGAAGAACATTTTGAAAGATAAAATCTATAAAATTTTAAAAAGTGGGTATTACAATTCATAACGGTTAGTTTGATTAGTCACGGTGTGTTAGAATCTCGATGTTGCGTACAATGAAAGCTATTTCATTATTCAAAGAGAAATGTATGATGGAAGATTGGGGTGTTACATTCTCCCCTCCTTCAAATAAATTCATCCTCAATATTTCTAGAATACTACCACATGAAAAGACTCGAGTGGTTCTTCATCATAAGTTCCTCGGGTTCCCACATTGCCTCTTCAATCTTATAGTTTTTCCATAGATCTTTTACCAGACGAGTCGTTCGGTTTCTCAGCACTTGTTCTCTTGTATCAAGAATTTTGATGGGATCTTCGCAATAAGACAGATTGGGTTCCAGTTATACTTGCTCAAAAGTGAGTGCATGTGTTGGGTCAGGCATGTATTTTCTCAACAATGATATGTGGAACACATCGTGAACTTTGGAGAGATTTGGCGGCATTGCAAAATGATAAGCTATATCCACAATTCGTTCTAGAATTTTGAAAGGTCCTATATACATGGGACTCAATTTACCTTTCATTCTGAAGCGTATAACTCCCTTCCATAGATATACATTAAAGAAAACATGATCTCCTACCTGAAATTCCAAATCCTTCCTTATGTAGTCAGCATAGCTCTTCTGCCTACTTTGAGCTTCTTTGATGTGGTTTTGGATTACCTTCACCTTTTCCAATGTTTCATCCACCAGTTCTAGGCCTACAACTCTTCTTTCCCCAACATCATCCCAACATGTTGGTGTGTGACATCTCTTTCCATATAACGCTTCATACGGTGCCATCTGAATACTTGAATGAAAGCTATTGTTATAGGAAAATTCTACCAAAGGTAAATATTGATCCCACAGACCCTGAAAGTCAAGTTATCATGATCTTAACATGTCTTCTAAGGTTTTAATAGTTCATTCTGATTGTCCATCTGTTTGAGGGTGGTAGGCAGTGCTCAAACGAAGTTTAGTATCCAGGGCTTTCTGATGAATTTTCAAGAATGTTGATGTAAAATGGGGTCATGATCAGAAACAATTGATAGCGGTACTCCATGAAGTCTTAAAAATTTATAAATATATAGTTTAATTAGATGTTATAGTGGTATATCTTCTCTTATAGCAAGAAAATGTGTTGACTTGGTAAGATGATCAACAATGACTCATATTTCATCATTCCTTCTAGGAGTCTTTTGTAGTCCCATGACAAAGTCCATCGTGATATTATCCCATTTCCACTCCGGTATGGGAAGAGGTTGCATGACTCCTCCAGGTTGTTGCCTTCCAGCTTTCACTTATTGAAAAACCATACATCTTGACACAAAATCATCAATCTCTTTCTTCATGTTGTACCACCAAAAATGTTCCTTCAAATCTCTATACATTTTGGTTCTCCTAGGGTGTATAAAGAAATTGGAACTATGAGCATCATCCAACAATACCCTTTTTAGATCGGGTACATCGAGAATACAAAGTCTCTTCCCAAATTTCAAAATTCCATCTTTATACGTAAAGTCACTCAATCTCCCATCATTCATAGCTTTAATCTTCTTTTGAAACTCTTCATCATCGGTCTGAGAACTCTTCATCCTTTCTAGTAAAGGTGGTTTGGAAACCATTTGAAAAAGTATCGATGTTTCACCTTCCATGGTTATTCCCATATCCATATTTACTAGATCCATGTATATAGGATCCTTTTCCAACTCTCATCTTGTTCAAAACTCCATGATATTTTCTGCTCAAAGCATCTGCCACCCTATTTTCCTTCCCCGGGTGGTAGTGTATAGTGAAATCATAATCCTTGAGTAGTCAAGACATCTCGTTTTCCTCATGTTGAGTTATTTCTTTGAGAAAATATACTTCAAACTCTTGTGATCAGTATAAATCTCACATTTTTCTCCATATAGATAGTGTCTCCATATCTTCAATGAAAAGATTACAACATCTAACTCAAGATTATTAGTAAGATAGTTTTGCTCATGATTTTTTAGCTGCCGTGATGCATAGGTAATAACCCTGTCATTCTGCATAAGGATACAACCAAGTCATTTCTTCGAAGCATCACTATAAATAACAAACCCATCATTACCCGAAGGTAGATTCAATATAGGATAATTGACTAGTCTTCTCTTCAGTTCTTCGAAAAATTCTTCACACACTTTTTTCCAAATTTTTTTTAACCCTTTTACATGTGAGAATCATTAATGGGTTAGCCAATCAAGAAAAATTCTGGATGAAACGTTGATAATAACCTGCTAAGCCAATAAAACTATGTAACTCGGTTATACTCATTGGTGTTGGACATTCATGGATTGATTTTTTCTTAGAAGGATCATAATAGATTCCATCCTTAGAGACAACATGGCCATGAAAATAAATCTCTTGAAGCAAAAATTCACACTTTCTAAAATTCCCATATAATTCATGTCTTCTCAGAGTCTTCAGGATAATGAGAAGATGATTTTCATGATCTTTGTAGCTTTTTGAGTATACCAAGATATCATCAATATATACCACTACAATGTCATGAAGATATTCCTTGAAAACTCTGTTCACTAGATCCATGAAAACAGAGGGTTCATTAGTCAACCCAAAAGGCATTATTGAAATCTCGTAATGCCCGTAGCTGGTTCGAAATGCTGTTTTCGGAATGTCTTCCTTCTTCACACACAACTGATGATATCCAGATCGAAGGTCAATCTTTGAAAAATATTTAACTCCATGAATTTGGTCGAATAAATCATCAATGCGAGGTAAGGGATACTTGGTCTTTATTGTAATAGCATTGATCTCCGTGTAGTCAATACATAACCTCATAGATCCATATTTCTTCTTAACAAAAAGGACATGGGATCCCCATGGAGAAACACTAGGGTGAATAAACCCCTTGATACTCAATTCCTCTTGTTGTCTCTTTAATTCCACTAATTACACAGTGGCCATTCTATAAGGGGTCTTAGATATGGTTCTTGATCCAGGAATTAAATCGATAGAAAACTCAATTTCTCATTCCGGAGGATGTCCAGGTAAAACTTCTGGAAACACAACAACATATTCTCTCACAATAGGTACATCCTATATTTGAACATCCCTTTCCTCACCCACAATCATTTTATTCTCTTCCTCCCCAATAATTGAATTTAGTTGAGCTACTAGGGGTAGATCTAGATAAGAATTAGGTTTTGACGATTCTGCTCTAAAGATAAGGTGTTGTTTATCATCATCATCAAAAATCGTAAACTCCTTATTCTTACAATAAATCATCACATAATGGTCTGATAGCCAATATATACTGAGGATTATATCAAACTCAATCATGGGTATGACGATGAGATGAGCAGATAAAGAGAATTTTTATGCTCTAATGGGGACTGATTCACAAAACTTTGTTGCAATGATACTTCCCATAGAAGTTTTAACTGATAACTACCTTGTTAAATCAAATTTTAAATATGTAATTTTCTTATCAAACTAGGAAGATATGAAACAATGCGATGATCCAGAATCTAATAAAGAATTTTCTAAACTTGAGGAAACCATTAAATTACCTGCCACCACATCTTTTGGAGCTTCTACCTCAACAGTAGTGATAACATAAGCTTGGCCTTGATCCCCTGGAATTTTTTGAGGTAAGTTCCCCTGATGAATAAGATATTCATTTTTATAATGTCCCATTTCCCTGAAATTGTATCATTGAACATCGGTAGCTTCTTTCTTCCCCTTGAAATCACGAGCTTGGTGGTCTTTTTCACAACGATTATAACAGACTCTCATTCCTTTCAATAAAGTACCGGGGTGTTTCGTCCCACATTTACTATAGGATGGATATTCAAATTTTCATTTCTTCCACTTATTTACATTTCCAGAGTGATCAACAGATCTCTTATTCTCTTGATTTTCTTTAATGTTTTAAGACTTAGAGAAATATTTTTCTGTCTTGATAACACATGAGACAATATCTTCGTAAAACAAGATGGATTGTGAGACTAATGGTCGATGGAGAAACGGTTTTAACCCATCAAAGAAATGATTAATCTTACTTCTTGGGTTACGTATATAATCTGCAGCATGCCTCCCTAACCTTGTAAAGTTAGCCTCATACATTGTGACATAATCATCCTCCTATTTCCTCAGACTCAGAAATTGCCTTTCCATATCTGCTCATTGGTCATGAGGAAAATATTTTTCTAAGAAAAGATCTTTAAACTCCCTCCATTCTATATTTGATACTTCATCATCTTCCTTTGTGTTTTAAATCAATGACCCCCATTGATCTGCATCTCCTGTGAGGCGATAAATTTCCATGAATTTTTTTCCCTTTCACTACTCCCTAAAGCATAAAATATTTTCTCTAAGGAACTTATCCAATGCTAAAAAAATGGATTTGTACTCCCATTAAATGATGGTGGTTGTTTCCTCATGAATCAGTCTAACATTGATTCTCCATGTTGTGTATCAGGGTGCTCCATACAGGTAAGGTTATTATTTATAACCTGACTGAATTGTCCCAGTATGGTGATTAGCTGATCAGCACCAGTTTAATCACTAGCTCCATTATAATTATCTTGAGAAGGAGAGAAATCCCTACATGGAGTGAGTGCATTGATATGGTTCTCATTCCTTCCACTAGGAAACATTTCTAGGTAATGGCATACACTACATTAGTTTATGAATCAAAATACATAAATCCAAACTTTTAAAACACTTAACATAAATTGAACCGTTTATGGATATAATCCATAATAATAAAAATGTTTTCTTTGAGGAAGTATATACTCATAAACCCTTCATAATGGTTTGTAAAGAAAATGATAATTATCCTAAGCATATCTCCCGGGAGTGTCGTAACCAAGAGTGAAGCAAGGCCCGTTGTCATGCACCAGTTCCTATTCGAGTCTATCCCAAAGGGGTGTTTTTGGGTTTCACACCTAGGTACATCTGTTCCAGAGCCTCCTCTACCTACTCATATCCATACAAAGATGTATTTCTTGGAAAACTTACAAAATCTATACCATACCAAAATTCTAGGAAGTTCTTCTATACTAATCCACAAAGTCTATCATAGGGTAATGTGCTTTAATCATAGTTTATCTAAATCTAGCTTCCAAGGATTGTACTAAACTTCCTCTGATACCAAATGTAATGCACAGAACCCAATTAACCAGAGTTGGTGCATTATTAAGTATCATTGTCATGATCACAAAAGATCAAATCTTGAAATACCGATTAGTTTAGTTGCCTGGGAAACACTAGATACTTTCATAAGTCTTACATTACATGATAAAGTGAAAAACTACAACAACATAGTCTCCATAGTAAACACTCATATCCCCTCATACTATCCTTGTAGGTTAGTCCTAAAATAATTCTTCACATCCTGGAAAAAATAAAACATAGGAAGGGGTGAGCTTAGATGCTCAGTAAGGATAACAATAGAGAGGAAACTTTCATAAATAAGCATAATCATTTAAGGCAATATATAACTAAAACAAAAGCCTTTTAAACTTAAAATTAAGCATAATAGGGAAAAAATAAAATGAAATAAGGCCATTTACTTATTCACATTCATATTCTACTAGTCAAATAATGACATGCAATATCAATAACCACTTTCATAATGATGGAATGCATAATGACAGACTATCATAACCACATAGTCAAGGCCTTGTGCCAAGACTACAAATAAGATTTTGTCAAGGACTTGTTCCAAGACACTAGTTTTTCTCATGAGACCTACCGATGCATCGAGGAGATGTAGTGTGATCCACCCGTCACTTACTAAGTCCAATGCATTCATCATATGAATAGGTTTAAACATAACATAAACATTCGTATTAAAACTAGCATACAAAATGTCAATACTTTATCCATAAACCATGAATGGTATAAAAATAACACACCCACAGTAAAACATATCAATAAACCTTCAATACACTATAAGTCTTGTATCATAATAAATAATCTTCAAATAAGCTTAAAATTCATCAAAGGATGTTGACATAGATGAAATAAAAACCATTTGAGAGAAATATCTCTTTTTTTTGAAATCACTTAAAAGTCACATAATTATAAAAGAAAACATTTACTTTGAAGATATTCTTATAAGATTTTATGGGAAGATTCAACGATTTTATAACTGTAGAAAATATCCACACCTGCCGTAAAAGTTAAAAAAACATTCTTTACCTAAATTCTGTCAAAAGGTTAAAAATGACCTTGTTTGGAAAACGACATAAATATTCATTTATAAACATCTTATAAAAAGTCATAAAAGGGTATAAATTACTTTAACCCATAGTCTATAAAAATATTAATAATGTTTTGAAAAACATTATTAAGAAAAATGGATGTGGATGATAAAGAGGTCCCAGTAGATACTTACATAAAAACAACCCTGGATAATAAAGAGTTTGTAAAATTAACACTTACCTTGTACTTTTTCTTGGTTGAGGGTGGGTTAAACTCCTATATAATTGTTAAATAATTGTTATTAAATTATACAATAATCATATACATTAATATGATATCATATATTATCTTTTAACATTGTTTTGTTAATAATATCTTAGGATTGTCGTCGTTTCGGGTGTTAACGGATTCGTTTTCCTTTATATTCTTTGTAAATTGAGCCATATTTGTCATGGATGGGATGAATCTTTTTCATATACAGAATTATATCATGTCTCAAAAAATTTATTTTAATCATCAAATTAAATTTAGTCTTGAATGGATACGATGGGGAATGAATCTCATCGCGTTCGTGGAGACAGTAATCCGTGCATGCACACTAGTGACAATATCATTATTTTGATATTAAAATAATATATAATTTTATGGTATATCATATATAAAGAATCATTATCATGTGAAATTAATTATTTAAATTAATTAAACATCATTATTATACCCATCCTTATAATAATGTATTGAATAACAAATTCACAACGACGTGGAGACAGTAATCCGTACGTACGCACGTATGGTGACATGTCATTCAAAGGATGGATAGAATAATGAATATGGCCGTACCATATTTATAATAACATCATAGTATATATAATATATTGGAGTTATTATTTTATAATTGAAATAAAAAATAAAGAAGAAGTGGAAGAAGAAAAGAACTTGAAAGAGGGTGGGGAAATTATTACCTCTTCTTCGGGTTCTTCCTTTTGATTTGATCAAAAGGGATCCTTAAGTTGCCTTTATAACCAAAGGAGATCCTCTAGGATAAAGCGAGGGAAGATTATAGGATATTTGGTGAGGGTTTGTCCAAGAAAAAAGGAATTTAAGGTGTGAATTAGAGATAAGGGGGCGTTCCCTTTTATAAGAGGGGTGAGGGGCACCTTTGGAAAACATAGAAATATTATTTTATAATAAATTTATATTCGGTTTCTAAAGGCTCAAAACTGATTTATATTGAGTCTAAGGTGGGTATGGGTCTAAATCCTCTCAAACAATAGGTTTTAGAAAGGTTTGAGTCACTATATTAACCTTATGGTTTAGATTTAACTGTAAGTTAATTAGTTTGACATTTACCATGTCTCTTTGTATTTTTATATTATATGGTTAATAAACATACAATATACTTCCAAGAGAACCCCAAGTGGTTTATTAATGATAAAACTATCATTATACAAGTATTTTGGCCGAAACTTATATTTTTAGTAATAGAATATCAATAAATAATATAATATTTGTTTTAAAAACTCTTTTATGTCAATTTTGACACTATTCGGTATTTTTTTTCTAAATTCATAACAGAATTATTACTTAGAAAAAAATTAATCTAACCAACCATAATATGTCATATTAAACTATAAAATTAGTTTAATTTATAAAAAGTAACAAATTACATTTATTTGGATATTTATAATATCAATTATTTTAATATTTCATTAATTAGGTAATTACTGCATCTCCATTGTGTCATAAATAAATTAGATTATATAAAGTCTAAAAATTATAAATAAAATACCATTATGTAGGTAATATTGTTATCTTGATAATGAATATTTATAATATAATTTATCTTATTTATAACCTTATATTAAAATTTTTTAGTTATTAAAATTTGATTTTAACTCTTTTAACTCTTCTTTGAATTAAATAATAATAAATGTCCTAATCTAATCCAATTGGACCAAATAGGTTCATATTTTATCCCTAAGGTTGTTTTTTGTCGAATTATACTTATCCAATAGAAATAGGACATGTGTTAGGGTAATAATAATATCATTTTTACCCTTAATTGCCCTATTTACTTTTAACCGTGGTAAATAAAAGTAAAAAGTTACTATTCACAAAAAATTATTTTTATCTTATTGAAGCACATTTTACTCTTTGATATTAACCTTGTCTTTCGGATTTTCGAAATTCGACTCACAGAAGTGGTAAAATTATGTTTTATAGGAATTTGCAAATTCTCCTAGGAGATGGGTAAAAGACGGTGAAAAGTTTAATAAAATTTTTATATATCTAAAATTATTATAAACTGACTCCAATGAATTAAATTGAACTTATATAGGTATTATGTATCTATTTTGACCGAAAATAAATTTATATAAATAATTTTTTAAATAAAAATTTTGGTTTAAACTATAACTCAATGTTTTTCACTATTAATAAAAAATTGAATATTTTCTGAAAAAGACCAAAATTTCACCCTAGGATAATTTTGATATTCCAAATCCAAAAATGAAGTCCATTTTTAAAGATAAAATTTATAAAATTTTAAAAAGTGGGTAGTACTATTCATAACGGCTAGTCTGATTGGTCACGGTGTGTTAGAATCTCAAAGTTGCGTAAAATGCATGTTATTGCATTATTGAAAGGGAAACGTACTGTGGAAGCTTGGGGTGTTACATTACTAATCCGCCATAAAACCTAGACCTACTTAATTTATCCATTTTAGTCAGTTCCACCAGGTATATTATAAATAAACCAAACAAAGTCACTTTTTTAGTTACAATAAAACATATTTTAAATGTGGAACCTTTTAAAATAATGATTCATGATGTAATGTGTCGTCCCATTTCATAGTAAGTTATTATAAGAACTGTAACACTATTTTCCCAAATCATATCATATCAAACGAAAAAATCTACCAAAGATATCTCATATCTAATCATTTTTAAGATGTAATGAAACACCGTCTCCTTTGATCACATTAGTTGGAATATGAGTCCTGGTTTTCTAGATAATATTTCATCAATTATAAGATGTGACATAACATATCTAACTTATGGAATAACATATCCTCTGCAGAGATAATTCCATGAAAAACATAATTGACCCTAATAAAATCACAGGGTTTCTAGCATAAAAAATTTCACCCTTGGTCTCAGCAATAATTATATAACCTAATAATACAAATATTGAATTTATTAAATAAGGTAGTATTAATCCGAAAAAACAATATGGTTTTTTAGTAGTCGTCCTTTCATTTTCCCAACTAACCAATTCATTGAAAATCATATTATTATAATCATCTAGTTTAACTCAAAATTTAAATATTTTATCAGTATAAGTGAACCAGATTATTTAATTAAAATAGAATTCATTTTCTCGGTATCATATCTAGAATTATTCACCATCCCTAATTTACCTTCCCCAGGCAACCTATATAAAAATCCATTGGATAATATCTCCAATGGGAAAGTATCATTGATTCCATTTATTATTTATTAAACATGTAAAATATTAATATATTCTACATTTTTAGTTTAACCCATTGTCCATTTATAATCCTTACCATCAGTGATGTAGAAATTTAAATCCCTTAAATAACCACCTTTCATTCCCACTTTAAATGATACTATTTTATTTAACAATTTTCCTGAATTTTGGGCACCCTTACTAGGTTCCACATGCTATATGCATCTATAAATCAATGAGAAACATGATCGTTGGCCAAATTAAAATTAATGATGGAATGGTAGAAAATCCATCATGTCCTATATATTCTATTTTAATTATACTGATAATTTTCCAATCCCCAAGACCCATATTTGGGTTTCATTCATCCAATATCCCCTTCTCAAAAACAAAAAATACACAAAACACTCAAATATAAATGGAATGTATCAAGGACCAACTATGGAATTCAATAATAGAGAAAGCATATGAGAATATTTTATTGATTTAAATCTAAAAGGTAGACACTTATATATCTTATAAAAGTGATGAAAACTTTTATTTGGAGTAATAACCACAAATAATTGAGGGAAAATGATGAAGTATTCTCAAAAAATATTAAAATTAATATAATGAGTTGAAAGTTTTACATTAAAAAGTTTCTAACCTAAATTATAAAATCTCAATTAATTTCATTACAAGGACATATTTTAATAATTTTTATAATTACCAAGTTCTAGGTTTTTTTTTGAAAATTTATATTACAATAAGTAGAAGCACTATTCGTCGGAAAAAAATCATTCCAATAATTGGAAGAACATATTTATAAACATAAGATCGATGATTACTTATATCATCAAATAAAGATTTATTAAATTATATAGTTCAAAGTATAAGGAAGTCCATAAGATGATGTCATAACTATAGGATTAGATGAACTTCATCGGATGGAGGCATAAATTATTTCCCGATGAATATTTGTTAATTATTTTGAATGAAGAAATCCATTCCACAAAATGAACAATGTTCATCCATCAGATATAATCCAAAGGCACTATAATTGTGTTTTATAGAGTGAGCAATAGAAGAAGAAGAAGCTATACCGAACTTTTTGAGTGAAGGAAGTGTTTATTCAAGGTTATTGCAACCCACATTGAGATATATCGCTATGAACACTAAATAAATTCCAATAAATAATAGAATCATTTGAGGAGGTGGATGATTCTTCAATTTAGTTTTTCCATCATTGAAGATCAATATTTTCTCTGAAGATTTTTATAATATCATTTTTACTTTAAGAGTGATTCATTATATTTATTTCATGAGTATTTTTCATAAGGAATACACTTAGAGGATTTGTTTTAATTGCCTTATGATTTATGTGTTTGTAATAGTTTATCCGATCCGATGTGATTGAAGGGTCTCATGGTTTTGAGATATATAATTTTCTATGTTTTTGTGTTTGGGGGTTCATAGGGGTAAATAAATAAGGACATATTACTATCTTAGTATTGCGGGTTTTCTTTCATAAGAGAAAAATGATCGTTTTGGTTAGGTGAAAACTATAGGTACCTAAATTCTGGGTTATTTAGTTCCAAAACTCTTATTGTAAATGAGTATACATATTTGTAGTAAATTTTATGTACTTTTTCTTTATGTACATTTTTATATACTTCATTTATTTTTTTTATATGTTTTGTTTTCTCTTATAAAATTTATATACAATTTTTAATTAGTTTATAATAAAAATTTATATACAATGCTAATGAAACAGAGAGTTTGTCTAATATACCTATATTAGTAGGTTTAATAAAATAATATGTTTTTTATAAACTATAACTCCCACACTATTGTAGTAATTATATAAATAGCCTTATAACCACACATTTGGTATTAGAGTAAGGGTTCTAATTTTACATTTTGTTATAAATTTTTTATTGTAAATCTTTTCTAGATAATATTATTTAGTTTCATAAAATGAAAATATTAATCCTTTTCACATAATTAAATATGAATATCAAAAGAACAATTTTTTATGGTGTTGACCATGAATATTGGAGAGATATAATGATGAATTTCGTTAACAACACTAGATTTGATAACATTATTATAATGACTGAAAATTATTTTATTCCAGACAAAGAATTTTCTAATTTTACCTATGATTAAAATATTGAATATTGAGAGAATTATAGATTCATAAATACATTTTTATATTCTATGATAAGGAATATATATAGTAATATTTCATCATAAAAAGCTATAAATTGTATTTTGATGAAAATATATGTTACACATTTTAGAACATCAAAATTTATTTAAATAAGAAGAGATATGCTAAGAGCTAATTATCAAGATTTTAATTTTTTACTCAGAGAATCAATAGATAAAATATTTCAACAATTTATGAAAATTTGGAATAATCTATAGTCAACTAGAGATAAGGACTTAAAAGATGAAATGTTAGTTGAGATTATTATTGAGAATATGCCTAATCAATGGGAATACTAAAGGGAATATTTGGAGGATACTAAAAATCTAAATAAGTTAAATCTAGATGATCATCCTTTTACTCTCATGTAGTGTGGTAGTTAATTAAAAATAGATTTGAGAAAATTAATATCAATAATATAGTTTCTTTTGTATAAACTTTTATAAAATTGAAGAAAAACAGATTATCTGATAAAGTTTCTATATATTCCAAAAATAAGAAAGTAAAATTTGAGATAAAATGTAGTTCATCTTAATAGAATGAAAATAACCTTGATAAACATGATAAAATAATGAATAATATTGATATTAAAATTATTTTTTACACAATTATAAGAAACATTTTAGGAATAAGAATAAGAATAAATATTATTTTGAAATTATATGTGTAAAAAACTAGGGCATATCGAATTGGATTGTCCAAGAATTAAGATGAAGGAAAATAAAGGAAGTTGTTCTAAAAATTTCTACAAGTACAAGGGAATGGAAACATTAGAAGACTCTAACACATAGAGTGGTATTAGAAGATATATTTCTTCTAAAATGGTTTCTTACAATAGTGAGAATTGTTAGAAAGGCGTGGGTTTATTTACAACAATTCCAAAGAGTAATCAATATTATAAGGAAAAGGTAACTATGGAATCACATTAAAATTTATCAATAAATAAAACTACCCTGATTATGTGGATGAATGTGATTCAAATTATTTAGAAGAAGAAAAATAAGTTTAATATAAGGAGATGATTCTTTACTTAGTTTTGAAGAATTTTCCATATTTACTAACATATTTGAAAATAAAAATTAATGAATTTCTAAAAACATTAAAAATTATATCAGAGATATTGATAATGAAATTTTTTGAATTTCAAAATATCCCATAGAAATTAATAATCATAATAATTATTTGAATTATAAATCTTCTTGTAATCAAATAATGAGAATAATGATTTAGTAGTTAAACTAAATTTAGAATTTTTGAGTTTTAAGAAATTACTATCAAATTCTAATTATGTGAAGGAAACTTTTGATAAAACATAAAGAAAAAATTTACTTCATAGAAGTATCTATATTATTCGTTTTAGGAATTTAAAATCACACATTAAAAATAATAATATTTTTCCAAATAATGTGTCGTTTTATAATAAATATCAATGTAGAGGTCATTAGAGAAAATAATTTTTTTTAATAATGTTCAATCAATAAATTTTCCTAAAGAAATTTCTTCTAATGAGTTGAACACTTTAAAAAAATAATGTTAGGCACATATTGATTTCAAATATTATATTTACTAACAATATTGGACCCAAGAATGTTTTAGTACCAAATTTATAACTTTTATATTTTTTGGAAAGTAAAAATCATACCAAAATCAATCACACTTGTTACCCAGATAGTGTTTGTTCTGATCATATTATTTGAAATAGGAAACTTTTCCAAAATATTATCAATACAATAAGTTGTAAATTAACATTTGGGGATAATGCTGAAGGAGAGATCTATATAATAGGTTACATTTTTTTTCCTAGTTAACCTTTAATTTCAAATGTTTCATTTGTTATATGACTTAAGAAAAAACTTATAAGAATAATTTAATTATGTGAAGAAGGCTACCCTGTGATCTTCAGTAATGATAAATGTATTATTCTAAGTCTAGAAGGTAAATTCTTTTTTTATACCAATATTCATGAGAATGTCTACACTTTAAAAATAGAAGACCTTATAATTCAAGATATACCTTAACATAGTTCAATGGTTATCATTATTGGGTATGAAATAGTTGGTTAAGACACTATTATAACTTTAGCTAAAGATCCTAAGAAATTTATTAATAGATATTTATCGACTGAATGGTTTAATTAATAAAAATTTAGTGATCCTTTTCAATTCAAAAAGAAATATATGTCCATGTTAAAATATATCAGTTTTTTTTCAACTTATGATTCATTATAACTAGTGAATATGGATCCTTTTTTTCCTACAAAAACTGGATTTATTAGTGGAAAATATTATATATCTATATTAGTTGATGACTACACTAGATATATATAGGTATAATTTCTAAGAAAAAAGGTAAAATCCTATTTTTATTTTAAAAATTCTACATCTGATGTTCAAAATGATAAAAACTATACCTTTGATAACTATTCCTAGTGATCGTGGTGGAGAATTTAAAATTTATGATTTTCAAAACATTTTTTGTAAAAAATCCTATTTCACAAAACTTCTCATCACATAGATCTCCACGAAAAAATCATGTAGATGAAGGAAATAATAGATTTATTTAGAGAATTACCAGTACCATGTTGAGTGAATACTAATTTTTTAAACATTTTTGGGAAGAAGTAGTTAATACTACCTGCTATAATATAAATTTAGTTTTACTTTAACCTTTAATTAATATAAAACCTTATGAATTGTGGATATAAAAATGGACGAATGTTTTTTACTTAGTGTTTTTTGATACAAGGTAGTAATTTTTAACACTAAATATAATTTACATAAATTTTCTCAAAAATCTAATGAATGAATTTTTATAGGATATTCAATAATAAGAAAGTCTTATAAAGTTTTTAATAAAAACAGAAGTATAATTCAGTAAAAAGGGTATGTTAATTTTATAAAACTGATAATTTTTCAAAACAACCAATAAACCCATAATTGAACGATTTTTACAAAATTGGTTTTCTACTTATGTTATAAAATTATTCACATGAGATAATAAATGAATAAAATTATAATGAAGCTGTAACTTTAGAATAACCTCAATATATTATTGAGAATTATATTTTTACAAACCTAAGGAATCTATTAATTATTAGGAATCATCAATGTAACAATATCATTGATGATGTAGATAAACTAGTTATAACTTGAAGTACCTTAAAGAATAAATGTGATGATTGTAAATTTTTATAAAAAACTTGATAATAAGACTAATAATGAGGCTTCAAGTGATGAAGATTGGATAAAATTAACATAGGATAAAATCAATGAGTTTGAGAGGAATAAAATTTGGACATTAGATAAATATCACAACAATTCAACTATAATTATTGTAAAATGGGTTTTTTGTAATACATGTGATGAAAATGGAATAATAGATTGAAATAAGATATAATTTTTACAAATGGTTATAATCAAAAGAAAGAATAGATTATAAATAAAATATTTTACTAATATCTAGATTTTATGTTATTAATAAACTTATATCATATGAAGAATTTCTAAATTTCATTCTTTTTCAAATGGACTCAAGGTGTTCATTTCTTAATGGATATGTACAAGAGGAATTTTATATAGAACAACCCCCAGTTTCTTAAAACAAAAAACAACAGATCATGTTTTTAGACTTACTAAGGATCTTTATGGAAATAAATAATTTCATAGAGCCTAGTATGATATATTAACCAATTGTTTTTATAAAACAGTTTTTAGGGTGTTTCTAATCCAACTATTTCAATTAAAATAGTTTTTAAAGATACAATTATTGTTAAAATTTATATCAATGACATTATATTTAGTTCAACATAAAAATATATTACTAATCCCTTTCTAAATCTTCTAAAATCTTAGTTTAAGATTAGAATTATGGGTGAAGAAACATTTTTCTTTGGTTTTAAAATATAATAGAAACTAGAAGAAAATTAAATATCACAATGACAAAAAATAGTGGCCCCCCCTCGATGGTGGAAGACTTTTCCTCCACGACCCCATTCCCACCATCATAGGGTAGGGCCTAGAGATAAGCATTGAGAAGGGACAACTAAACTGGTAGGAATTTTCCTAAATTACATGTATGCATGCACCCTACTATCTCTATGAATAAGTGAAGATTAATAGTAATAAAAGGTTTTAAAATCTATATTGGTAACCATGCATGAAATAACATATTTGGAATACTGATAGTATTCATCTCAACATAATGAAAGTGGGAGAATAAAAATAATAATGAATAAATATATGCTTATATATGAAACCCAAATGAGAGAGAAGATGGATCTCCATCTTATAACATATCTTGGGCTAATATGTTTTCCTATAGCTCCTAAAGTTTATCATCGATGCCCAACATCTTTCTTATCTGTCCAATGATGTCTTGAGATTGTATCACACCTCTCCACCTCTTTACATACTAATTGGGGAAAATCATCAAAATATAGAGGTCCCATGACCTGACATAATATGGAGGATTCCAATTAGTTCATAGAGGATCCACACTCGTAATGGGGAGTAACATTTCTATATCTATGTACATAATATGAGGGATGTGTTCACGGGTGTGACATTAGAGTAATCTCTCCATAGATAGTGGACCCATGACTTAGTATGACAATGGGACACTAATGGAATGGTATAGGACCCATGCCCAAGTGAATCAGGGGGTTTCTCCTTAGTACTTAGAGTACCCATGTCATAGTCTGTTAGGGGAATCCACTCAGTTGGTAGAGGACCCATTCCCTAGACCATCATGAGGGTTCCACTGAGTAGGTAGAGAAACCATCCCCTATACTATTAGGGATTCCACTCCAAAGATAGAGGACCCACTCCCTAGTTTTTAATGGGGTTACACTCAGTAGGTAGAAGACCCAAGCCCAAGTCCATTAGGGGTGTTACATTTAGTAGGTAGAAGAACCATTCCCTAGTTCTTCATGGGGTACCATTTGGTATCTAGAGGGACCAAACCCTAGTCCGTCAATGGGGTTACACTCAATAGTTAGAGGATTGATTCCCTATTCTGTCAGGGAGTGCCACTTAATAGGTAGAGGACCCACACCCTAGTCCATCGGGGGGTTCTACTCATACTAGTGCAAGGAGTATGGGGGATCCACACCTGGGTATGATAGGGGGTTTCCAACCATGACAATTATCTAATGATCCATCCTATTCACTGCCACCATCTATCATTTACTAAAGAATAATCATGCTTAGAATATCTCACATCATATCTCAGAGTCCACTACAATGGCTACCATCATGTTTTATGAAGAAAAAAACTTAGGATAGACTACTTGCATGAAAAAATATGAGTCCAAATGAAAGGAATATGATAAAAAGAATTGTACAGGTAAGTACGCAATGTTTATTGGGGTCTACACATTGGGTAACCCCAACATAGTGCCTTTCCATGTATCCACTTGACACAATTTAGAGGCTACAACACCATACATGGTGTGTACGTGTCTCAAACGATTTGTATCAACCACCCGAGGCCTGCCTGTGTGATCCAGGTCATGTAAATTTCATTTTATCAATGCCCATGTACCTGAATTTGTACCTAGCCTTGTTTCAACCCAGGTACCTAGCCATTTCAAAGCCTATGTACCTATTTGTGTCCAGGTGTTTAGTTATTCTTTTTCCCATTTACTATCGAATTATAGGACAAACCACCAGCACTAGGTTACATGGCTTGTTGGGTTCACACAAGGCATGTGATACTTATCTCCCCAAGAAAACCCTAGACACTATAGTCAGAGGACTACAAAACCCGTTTTTTGGACTTCATGATGTGTAGTTGGGGTTTTCATAAAAATATGAGTTATTTCAAACAATTTCTTGATCTGGTTTCTCTTCAAAAAATCACACATGTAGAAGATCCTAAAACGTTGGTAATCACCTTTGGTTATCAATTCAAACACTATGTTGGCTTGAAATTAGAATCCAATGATTCCCATGAAGAAGATAACACCTATGTCACCCATATCACCTTGTGTCTCCACCTGTTTCCATTTTAGATCCTTGATGCTTGAATAAACACCTAAAATACATACAAATCTATTATACAATCGTTGATCTAGTCATTGTGTTCACATCCACCACAAATCTGGGGGGTCTAATCATGATTGAACCCACCTGACAATTTCATATGATTACCCCATATTCCAACGATATAGAAATTAATGAATAAGTGAGTGAAAGAACAATAAAAAGTTACATAAAATGTCTTAAAAGAGATCTTGTCCAAATATCATAGGTTAGGGATATCCAGGGTAAGAAATATTTTGTAATCCAGAATAAACCGAATAAAAAAATAAATTTGATAAACAGACTCATGTGAAGGATCAATTTAATCAGAGATGAAAGAATATCATATAAGAACAGTCTCAATATTTTAATAAATAGAGAAAACCAAAATTGATGATACCTTCATTTATTTTTTGATCACTCGCTGGGGAAGAAAAAATTTTCTAGTGATGGGGAGGATCTAGTGCATTCTCTATCAATCAATCTACATTTATCTGGTCACTAGTTATCATCTGATCTCAATCCTCCAAAAAGGAATGATGAAACCTCCTATCAAAAATCCCAATGTTTTATGAAAAACCCTTATGATTTTCTATAAAATTCAATTTATATAGTGAATTAGGTTTTGGGAACTAAAATAATTAAAATAAATAATTAATTAATCTACTTAACGTACATGCCAACAGCTGCCTCATCTGAAGGTCTAAAACTAACCAACATTAGGTCACACCTAGGGTAAACCATGTGCACTAAATTACACCACGTTATCATATTTCCAATAAGATATTTTTTTCTAGATATATTATATTCTTTTTTAAATATTATGTGTGCATGATATAAAATATATTTAATATTTTTATAAAATTAATTCAGGGATCACCAGGCCTTGAAATCCCACGATGTAATAGTTCCTAGATCAATAAATATTCCTTGATATATTTTGAGGTCTTGTGAGGGAAAAAATATTCTCTTCATTATTTTCTCATTTAAAGCATTTCATCCCCAAAATATATAAACTAAACAAATATATGGGGACAATAAGACTGTATTTGGATCTCCTACTCTAAGGAGCTCTCTTGTATGCTCCCATTCAACCTAAGCTCACAAACCAAGGAAATGGTATATTCACATGGGATACTCTTCTACCAATCATCGATCACCATTGGTTACTCGAAGAAGGTGGCTCCATTCTCAATGTTCATCTCTCCCATGTCAATAATGTGTCATGCACATATCTCCTCAGATATGACACATGGAAGATATCATGGACCCTTTCTAGTTGTGGGAGTAAGGATAAGTGGTAAGAAACCTCAACGACCATCTATCAGATCTCAAACAGGCTGATAAAATAAAGGTATATCATGTGTCCTTAGATTAATTTCTTCAATCATAATCATGGAGAGACTATGAGGAAAACATGGTATCCCTTATCTAACATCATGGGACTATGATTTCAACCAGTATAAGATTTTTATCAGCTTTAGGCTTCCCTTATCCACTGATGGATCACGTATACCTTCTCTGTTATCACATGCACCATCTCTGGACCAACATGAGATGCATCATCTATAATAGTCAAACATAAGGGTAACCTATAGGGTCTCCTATAAAATTCTATAAAGGATTGCATTCCTATAGTAGAGTGATATTTAATTTTATAAGAAAACTCTAAAAATTTAATTGATCCTCACTGATCTAGACAATGTCTAACACATAATCCCATAGTATATCTTCCAACACCTTGATAGTGGGCTCAGTCTAACCATCCATCTATGGGTGAAAATATGTACTCATCCTCAATTGGGTCTAAAATTTCTAATGCATGCCTATCCATAACCATTATGTGAATTATTTATCATGATTAGAGATGATCATAAATAAAACCCCATGAAAGTAGAATAACACCCACAAGTTAAAACTCCTCAAAATATCCACAAAACTATACTTACTAATAGAATAGAAGTGTGTCGACTAGGTAAGTTAGTCAATAATAAATTAAATGGAATCATGCCATCTTGTTGTCCATAGAATACCCATAACAAATTCTATGGATGTGTTGTCCTATTTCCACTCTGATATCTCATGTGGATACATAAAAAATATCATAACATGGTTCTTTGCCTTCACTTGCAGTGATGTGAGGCGTCAAGGAACAAAATTTTCAATTCTCTTCCTTATGACAGCATAGAAAAACTACCATTGAAGGTCTCGGTATATATCCTCTACATTGGGATGTACAACCAAATGAGAATCATGAAACTCCTTCATCACTCCCTCTTGAAACATGACTAGAACCTCCGTCTATCCCCATAAAAGGATGAAATGATTCCATAATTAATAGAATCTATACAGTTAATGTATTGAAGATATATAGTCATGTAGAACTCACAATTGATGTATCATAACCAAATCTCACTTACATTCTATAGAAGTGGAGGAGTCAACACTATCATCTGGAGATAAGCTAAACCTCTCTCCTCTAAAAGGGTCAGCTGTAAAGAAGCCAAATTTTCATATTCCTCTTCCAAAATACAAGAATGTGACTTCATAATGATGGAATTTTCTTTCACATTTCACTTTCTAGGAGTATATACTATCTCAAAGACATAGTCAAGCATGAACTCATTCCAAAATAGTTGTCTTAGTTTTGATTCCCTCTTCATAAAGTCATAGCTAATACTATGATGGTTTGAATAAAAAAAGTGCTCCCCCAGAAGATAGTTCCTCTATATCCTTAGAGTGAAGAGCATAACTAAAAACACTAGGTCATGATTCATATTGTTCTATTCATAAGGTCTCTACCACATTTCCACATATGTGACATCTACCAACCTATACATAAATAAGAAACCAATTCTAGTTCCATATGCATAAAAATACACTACATACTCCACACCCACAACTTTTAGTATCAAAATAGGAGCACTAATCATCCTCAACCCCAAATTCTTAGAGTCACTATAACAGTACTCAATATAGATAAACTGAATCCCTTTATGAATCTGGGGGGTCAAAGGGGTTGTAATCCTAGAGAAGTCTTCCATGAGCCTCTTAAATCCAAAAATTACTATATGAGAGTTCCCCATCATATTTTTACTCTAGAATAATGTTTATAATCAGTAAACAAGTTTATCCTGTGACCCTACTAAGATATCGATGAATCAGGAGTGTCAAAGATGAACACTGATATGATCCAATATATTAATGTTGATGGAACCGGTACACAAGTCTCTCAACACTGATGGGTAACTTAATGTACTAAAGGGTGTCACCATAAACACAAAGTTTCCATATAATATTTATAAATACAATTTTCATATAGTGTAATATCAAAATAGGTTCTGGTGATAACCAATCCCGATGTTAAACTCTGAGAACCACTTCACCCCAATCCACTGATCTAAGAATTAATCTATTCTCATGGGTGGATACTACTTCCTAATAGCCACCTAGTTTGGGTGACGTCAATCCAATCCTCACCTCAAAAAATATTATTCCTCTTAGAAAAAAACAGATCTTCCTAGTTGAACACATGGGGTATGATGAAATTCTACCTATAAAGACCCTCTAACAACTTCACCATAACTCATAACCTCACATGGTCATCTGATGTACTCGAACAAACATCTAGTCATCCATGGTGAATGTCTATTCAGAGGTCCAACTAATGGAAGGGAGGTAAACCAATCAAAACCTCATAAAATACATCATCATACCCCAAAATAGTTATAGGAATCCAAGAGCTCACAACATCTACTACTTGAAGGGTAATACTAACCAATTGATAAATCTACTGTGTCCTCCTCCAAATGAGATCATACTTCTCATCATAGGGATCACTAATTATCAAAAGTTAAAAAGTAAATCCCAAAAGTTAGAAGCCCTTCCATACTCAAGGGTAAAAATTATATGAGCATGCATGGTAGATGACCAGTCCATACTAAGGAAAACATCATAAGGTACCACATCCGCTATGAAAAGATTTGGTGCGAGGCTATATCTTTCCTCGGATATTTAGGTCACACCATCGATGGAAAATTGGTATCAACAATCCTCTCTACAGGGTCTCCCAATTTAAGGGTTGATAAAAACATCCTACAATGGTATTTCTAGGTATATAATAGAGACTATTTCTAGGTAAATGTGGCTAAGGATTTTGTGTTAAAACAACATCTAGGGAATTTGAGACATAGGTCGTACACCGAAACCAAACTCGAGCCCCTAGGCTAGAGGCCCCTTCTACCAGATGTGCATACTTTTCTTTTCCCACATATTCTCCTTAACCAGGGATTGCTCTAACATCTCATCATAACAACCTAGCTCAAACACACATGTTAAATGATCTTTTCACACACACCTTGATAATATTCACATTGGGCGGCATTATCCCACCCTCAAGTATTTTAAATCATGTAACAGGAACACATCTCAGTGGGTGAAGAGTACCTATTTGTTGAATGTCTAAATCCACACCAAAAATCTCCATCAAATGGATCTATTGATTCCTAACATCATCATAGAGAAGATAAAATATAATGAAAACAATAAAAATGGGTCCTATCATAGTGATATTTTCAAACCACAAGATTAGGACAAACCTCAACCACCTAATAAGGGAGTATTTATTAAAAACCTAGCAATCTCTATCTATAAAATATAAAATTAACACTAATCATGTGTATTTAATCTTCTTATAACACCATAACTAAATAATACAATATTAAGAACACTTTAATTGAATGAAACCATTCTATTTTTAGGGATCATTATAATTATAAAATCTCAGATCACAAACTTAGGATAATACTATACTGTTTGGGGATTTAGCTCTTTGTGGAACCTCAGTGGACTCTAGGGATAGAACTGGATAAGTGCACTAATACTATGAGAATTCTCATCCTGCCCTTCTTGTACAATCTGCTACTTAATAAGCACGGGTGTTACTACCTTCCCTCCTAGAGTAATGATATCGTGAGATTACCCATGAACTAAGGCCTCATTACTAATAAGATCATCTTCATGATCTGTTTTCTGTAACCTAAATTTCTATCATTTCATATGTATCTTTAAAGTGATCATGATGTAACATAGTCAAATAATATATATATATATATATAGGGAACTAACATAGGAAGTATAATTAGTGGACTTAATACTATATGATACGTGTACCAATGTTCCCTATAACCAATGTCTTGGTATGAAGAGTCATAAAGTATGTAGTTATAGTCCTGGTGTATGGATACATTTATTGGCGAACCAACACTAGGATCCTTGTCCTGAAATCAAAACTTGAGACACCATGACATTTCTTCCATTACATCCCAACTAAACACTATAAAGGGAAAAAACTCAAAACACCATCCTAAGGAACAACCACCTTTGATACAAATATGTAATGATCCAACCCACTAGAGCCTTCCAGACCAATAAAAGACTGGGACTATAGAACCCCAAGAGTACCTCTATAATCCAAGGGGTGGATACAAGTGATGATAAGGCATAAATAAAACAGGATGAATTTTCCTAGAGTATATGAATGCTTTCACCGAACCATCTCGACGAATAATTGCATAGAACTATTAAATAATTATTACAACATCTGGTGTGGAAACCAAGAATTCAATAACCTCTATTGAATAAAAATATATGGATAGATTAATAATAAAATTAATGGAATAATGAAATGTTAAACCAGAAAATATGTCCCAACCTAATAACCAATGGATAATAATGAAATCTAAGAGAGTCTGACTCCTCATCTGCAAGACATGTCCACTGTTTGCAGTCAAATGAACCTAAGTGTCCTTAAGTTACACCAATTCCACTGATGACCTATCTATCATTTTTATAATTCACGACACATGTGGGGAAATTCCATACAAGGGTGAGTATATACAAAGGCAATAGGATTACACGAACACTGAAGAGGGATCAGTAGAAGACATGATTGAGTTAGTTATATCATACCAAATCAATAGGTAAAGGAAACCCAAAAATGAAGATATATATGATCTTATAAGAAACCCACATGAGAGAAAAAGGGTAATTCCATCCCCTAGCCCATCCCATGATGATGAGTCTTACTATATTTTCCAAGGGCCATAATTGATGCACAATATCTCATATATCTATCCGAAGAATTCATGAGATGGGATCACACCTTTCCGCTTCTTCATAGCATGAGTGAGTGAAATATATAAAAGATAAAGGACCCATTCCATTGAATAATAGGGAGTATTACACTTAGTAGATAGAGGAATTCTGCCCGTATATGGGAGTACCATCTTAGAATCTATGTACAGAATATGGGGGACCCAATCCCTACTATGATAGGGGAGTACCAACCCCATAAATAGAGGACCCAATCCTTAGTATGATAAGGATGTGATGCTGAGTAGATAGTTCAAGGACCCATGCGCTAGTACATCATGGGTGTGACACTTAGTTGGTAGAAGACCCACAACCAAGTCCATTTGTGGTTTTCACTCAATAGGAAGAGGACCCATTTCATAGTTCATTAGAGGGGTGCCACTCAGTATGTAGATGACCAATTCCCTAGTCCATCAGGTCATTCCACAAAGATGGTATTGGAGCCACCCCTAATATGTTAGTGGGGTGGTACTCGATAGGTGGAGGACCCATGAACTAGTTCATCCGGGGGTGCCACTTAGTAGGTAGAGGACCCAAACTGTAGCCCTTTATGGTGTGAAACTCAGAAGGTATATGACTCACATCATAGTTTTATTCATAGGGTACTACTCAAACCACTATGATTAGTATGGGGGACCCACACCCCTTTATGATAGGTGGGTTTCCAACCCCACCATATATCAGATGATCCTTTCTGGTTTCTACCATATGGGAGTGTTTTATAAATAATATTAATTCTCAAAACATCTCACATTTTATCACAAACAATACTATGAAGGATACTATCATGATATACATGAAAAAACACTCAAGATTAAAAAAATGGAGGGACAATATTTGAGTCCCAAAAAAGAGACAATAGATAAATAAGTTGTGTGGGAAGTACATGACATGTATAGGGGTCCACAAGGCGTGTGAAGTTTCCTCATCACATGGCCATGTCTCAACTATACATGGATCGATGGCCATATCAATGTATGAGTCTCACACAACATGCCTTAGAAACCCAATTCCTGCCTATGTATTCCTGGTAATGTTTGTTTTATTTGGGTTGTGCTTGGGTAATTGGCCATTTACCTACCAATGTCATATCCTAGGCACCTATACATTTACAAGGTTTTTTACTTGGATGTGTCTATGTTTTTGGACATTTCCATTCCCAGGAACTTCTAGAGTACCCAACTAACATCCAACACTTGGTCTCATGGCATGTGGGGATCCCACATGGAATGTGACACTTATTTTAGAGACCCAAATCTTGACATAAATGTAAATTACATTAATTTTTTTGGAATACTTAATACATAACAAAAACAAACACCGAAGGACCATAATAGTTTAGTGAATTTGGAAACTCGGAACATAATATTCTAATCGTGGTGAAATATCTTCAACATCTCCCATAAAGATCTTCCCCTTTTGTTTTCTTACCTAAAACCTTTCTTTATATCCTGGTGAAAAGAAAACATATAAAGGGTGAGCTCAAATGCTCATTAAGGGTAATCATGGAGAAAATAAAACAAACCATATACATTTTAACATCAAAACATGAACTTAGTGTTTAAACATCAAAATCATGAGCAATGAAATAAAACATGGCAGCACGTAAGGAATAGATCATAATAGAACATCAAACAAGATAAAATAGCATGGGAATACAACATGTAATTGTGGAAACAATTATTCACATGATATGATTTCCACAGTAGCCAAGGAATTTCTTCTAAGACCATCTTAGTGGACAAAGTCCCTTTCTGAATCGAGTGCACTCCTCGTTCTAGTCCTGTATCACTGAACCAGATTAACTTACCGTTCCAGCCATGTCTATCTCATGAGATATAAATCTTTACCCAATGCATTGGGGGGAGATATAGTTCCCACCCATATCTTAATGAAATTATTTTTATGTTTTCCACAACATAAACATAAATCATTCATCATAATGCAAAGAATAAAATGGGTTTCATAAACATCATCCCATCATAAAATAATCCATATAAAACAAATGGATATCATTTCATTATAATAAAAATGAAACAATGTAAATAATAGAGACATTATACATGAAACACATATTAAATAATGTCATCTTAGATGGAAAAATGGTTTTGATAAAACACTTGAAATGGATTCTTGAGGAAAATATCATTTTTTCTTCATAATCATTTTTTTTTTCAAAAAATGCCATGCAATTTTAAAAGAAAAGGATTTTGTTGAAAATAGTAATGAAATATTGTAGAAAATGATTCATGAAAATAAGGAGTTATGAAACCATAAAAATCCATTCATGCCGTATGAGTTAAAAAACATTCTCCTCGTACTTTTGTCGGAAAAGTCAAAAAGTTCCTTGTATGGTAAACAAAAGAAAGATTCCTTCCATAACACAAAGTAAAAGTTAAAGAGGGGTAAAACTAACATTAAACATACATAAAATAATATTAAACACTTTATGAAAAACATTTTTATGTACATGGATGAAAAATATAACCCCAGTAAATACTTATGTATAAGCAATCTCAGATAAAAATGAGATTTAGAAAATTATCCCTTACCTTATGTCCAATTTCTTCCGTATGTGTCCAAGACTCCTGTATAGTGGGTTTAAACATATTATTAACTTTTAAAAGAACCCTAATAATATTTATGATATCATATATGATTCACTTATGACTTTATATTATCCGTTCATTTGTCAACTCTATGTTAAAGCAGTGTTTTGGGTAAAATCGTCTTATTGATCGCATGTGTTTGGACATGTTGTTCTTGATATTATTATTACATATATCTTGATTTACATAATTAAAGAATTTAAATCATGATTTATATATCATATATATATTCAGTACATAAATATATATATAATATATAGATAAATGAAATGGAATACACCGTTTATGGAGATGGTAGGCCGTACGTATGCATGAAAGCTGTTTTCCTTTCCTCATTGACTTGAATGGAAGTAAGTAGATGACATATACATATATATATATACATAAATCCAATAGCTTTATCATTTCATATATTTTATTATATTTCATTATATATACTTTATAATCATTCTTGAATGGTTAACATGAAGAATGAATCTCATCGCGTCGTGGAGACGGTAATCCATACGTACGCACGGGCGATGATATCATTCCCATAATTATTTAATTGAATTGGAGTGGATGATATAATATTATAGAATCAGTATGATTTTATAATCATTATATATAGTTATTCTTCACACCATTATACCCATCCAAGTAAGGTAGTGGTGGAAAAAAAGATTTCACCACGACGTGGAGACAGTATTCCATACGTACGCACACACGGTGATTTCATTTTCCGTAGGATGGATAGAAGATGAAATACGGTTGTTTAATATTTATAATAACATATCAGTATATAATTAATACTGATTTTATTACTTTATAATGAAACAACTAAAGAAGAGGAAGTAGAAGAAGAAAGAAACATGAACGAGTCGGTAGAAGAGATTACCTCTTCCTCGATGCACCTCCTTTAAACCTATTCTTAGGGCACTAGAGTTAGTCATTTGAGAAGACCACAACCAATATGATATTACTGGAGATGTTGAGAAGAGGAATTTTCAGGGTTTTTCCGAGCTTCAAGGCTCAAAAGGGTGTTAAGAGAAGAGGGAAGGGGTGCCCTTTTTATAAGGGAAGAGAGGGGCACCTTTGGAAAAACTAAAAATATTATTTTATAATAAATCCATATTCGGTTTATAATAACTCCAAATTGATTTTTTTAGAAGCTAAAGTGGGTATGGGTCTACATACTCTCAACCTATAGGTTTTAGACAAGTTTAGGTGTCTATTTTAACCTTATCATTTAGATTTAACTTTAAGTTAAATAATTTAACCTTTACCATGTCTTCTTATTTTCTTACACTATATGGTTAATAAAATTTCTATAACAAGCCAAACGAACCCCAAGTGGTTAATTATTAATATATATAGATATATATTCATATCTAAGTCATTTTTCCGAACCATAGATTTTTAGGAATAAAATAACAACTAATAATATAATATTTGTTTTAAAAACTATTTCATGTCAATTTTGACACTATTTGGAAATTGATTTTTGTGAAAATCATAAAAACATGTTTAGTTAGAAAAAAGTTAATTTAATCAATAATAACATGTCATATTAACCTATAAAATTAGTGGAATTCATAAAAAGTATCGAATTACATTTTTTTGAGAATTTATAACATCAATTATGTTAATATTTCATTAATAAGTTAATTACTACATCATCATTATGTCATAAATAAATTAAATTATTTAATGTCTTAAAATTATAAATAAAATACCATTATGAAGGAAATATTTTTAGCTTTATAATGACTATTTATAGTCTAATTTATCTTATGTATGACCCTATATTAAAAATGTTTTAGTTATGAATCTTTGATTTTAACTATTTTAACTCTTCTTTAAATAAAATAATAATAAGTGTCCTAATCTAATCCAAATGGACCTAAATGGTCATATTTTATTCCTAAGGTTGTTTTTAGTGGAATTAAACTTATCCAATGTAATTAAGACATGTGTTAGGGTAATAATAATATCATATTTACCCTTAATTACCCTATTTACTTTTAACCGTGGTAAATAAAAGTAAAAAGTTACTATTCACCATAAATTATTTTTCTCTTATAGAACCACCTTTTACCCAATGATATTAACAGTTTCTCTCGGATTTTCAAAATTCCACTCATAGAAGCGGTAAAATTAAGTTTTATGTAAATTTGCAAATTCTCCTAAGAGGTGGGTAAAAGACGGTGAAAAGTTCAATAAATTTTTTATATATCTAAAATTATTATAAAATGACTCTAATGAATTAAATTGAACTTATATATGTATTATGTATCAAATTTTACCTAAAATAAATTTAAATAAAATAAATAATTATTTAAATAAAAAGTCGGTTTTTAAATAGTAACCCACTGTTTTCTCTATTCACCAAAATTTGAATGTTTTCAGAAAAATACCAAAAATTAAGCCTATGATATATTTGATATTATGAATTCAAAAATGATGAATATTTTGAAAAATTCAAAACATAGAAGTGGAATTAATTATTTTTAAAATTAATTCATGTTTTCAAAACAAATAGCGTGTTTTTATGAAATAATAAATATCAAAAGATCGACCATTGTTTACGTCCCATTTCAATGTGAAATTAATTATAATGACCAACATTGGATTAAATGTTAAAATATATTCTAATTACACTTTAAAACCAATTAAAAATGTAATCTAACCATATAAATTATTGCGATGAAAAAATTTATTTTAATTAAAATATAGCGCGTTTTTACTATTCATTAAAATATAAAAGCTATCAGAATAATATGAAAAATTTATCCAAAGTAAATTTTTATATCTTGATTCCAAATAAGAATTTTATTATTTCAAATTGAACATATAAACATGTCAAAAACAAGATTTAATGTGGATACGCCATTAAAAGGTTGGAAAGCCGCATTTTTTGAAAAATACTTATTTTACCCAAAAAATTTATTTTGTTCTCATACCATGTTCTTGAAAATGTGTAAGATGAATAATAATGTTATAAAATTAAAAATTTAGTTAATAATATTCATAACGGCTAGTTCATAATAATATTATAACAATATATCGTTGTTTAGCGAATCCTGGTATTTCGTACTACACACGTTATCGAGGAAGGTCGCGATTGTGTGTGATGCGAGCCAAGTAAGGGATGCGTGTAGTGGAAGTTCCTTTTGGTTTTGCATATAACATAATCAAAAATTATTTCATTTAAACATTAAACAAAATCTATACTTAATGTTGCGTAGAATAATTCCCACAAAACGAACTTGAAATTGTATGTATCACAAGCCAAGAATAGTGTTGCGTATACTGTAAGCTAATACGGTGTTGCGTATAGTAAAAGATAATCTTGGTGTAGTGTCCAATAGAAGACATCAAAGAAATTAAAAATAATACATCTCATAAAATCTTGGGGTGTTACATTCTACCCCCCTTAAAAAATGAATTTCGCCCTTGAAATTCATCAGGGTTATAAATGGTTTACTACTTGAAAGTTTCATTCATTGAAACCCACATCTTAAAAAGGAATAATAAAACTTAATTTTAAAAAGGGAAGTTAGAATCATAATAGTCACCCATTGTAACTAAATACTGGGTTTCCACATAGGACAACTTAGGTGAAAATATGGATATGGAAGGGAAATATAACCATCAACTTCTGATGAAGAGTGGTAGAGGGCAGGGCTATGAAAAATCCAACAATCACAAGGCCATAAATTTGTGATGATCTAAGGTACCATATAATTCATCAGATATAAGGGCACTAGGAAAAAAATTTTGTTTTTCAAGATCAATTCCCTAAAGTTGATGAAATTGGAATTAGGAGAAATACTTACTTGATTTTGGTAAAATCTCACCGTTATTCGCGCCTTGAACAATTTCCACTTCATCACTTAAAGAAATGAAGTTGAATTTGTCATTCGTGAAGTGATAGCAGATCATGCGATAGAATGATAGGTCATTCCATTTGTTTCCATCGCAAAACGTTTAGCACAATTTATTAAATATACATAAGTCCATCTATCTTGTGATTAATCATATATGGTTGCTAAAATGGACTTATACTTCATCTATCATAGCGCTTAATAAAATAAAACTAGTTTCTACTAACTAGGGACTTCTTGTAGGCCAGTGGTATGTGATAAAGGCCTGTCGTACTTCAGTTGTGGGTTTGATTCCCACAGCCTTGTCCGACGCGACGGGTTGTCGCTTGTCCTATGGGTTGTCCTTTTTCTAAAACTATACTATTATAACATTCTAGAAATAATATCTAAAAACAAGTTCTATACTTAAATAATACTATCTAATGTCCAACATAATCCATTCCAATCTTTAGGCTTATCCAAAATACATCTGTCTAATCTCATAGTATAAAGAAAATGATTACTAGAGAGGTCATATACCAAGCATGTGAATACCATCATTTATCTCCCATATATCATAAGATATATCTTGTTGGTCATATTCCAAACATGTGAATACCTTACTAATGTATTCTTTTGAAACATGAATTACCATAGAACCTTAGCGAAAACATGAATGCTGTCAAAAGTTAACTCATTCCACATACCAAAATCCCAAAATTTCTATATACTCAAACCATGATATCACTTTTTCCTTATATCAGTCATGAGCTCATGAATACTATCAAAATTTCTTTTTCTCTTTATCCCTTCATTATGCGCATATCATCTTCATTCCAAAAATATCTGAATAACCTTTCATGGTTACCAGTACCATTCAACATATACTTTCAAATACTTTAGAAAAAACAATAGTGTAACAATACTTAGATGTTTCTTTATTCCATAGTACCATTAAATTACCTATACAACATAAATCTTGATAAACATACAATCATTCCACTACCCTCTTAAACCATTGAACAAGCTTCAACACATCTTTCATCTCATATATCATTTTTAGTCTCCTCATCATCATCCACATAAATACTACCCATATGACCATGCTGATTCTCTTCATGAGATTTTCCCTTAGGGCATTGGTTTGCATAATGCCCATACATTCCACATTTAAAACATCTAATAATTGTTAATGTCATAGCAATATCATTATCCTTATCCATGGTGTTAAATGAACCTTTTCCTTTGCACTTACTATATTTTTTTCCTTCTTTTGCACACCCAAAGAATCTTCCAGTTCCTTTGAAACATTCTCCTTGATGCCTCTTCTCACATGATCTACATGAGAGAAATTGAACTTTCTTTCTTCAATGATAATCATGAAACTCCACCTTTCTCTTATTAGCTGAGTTTGGAAACTTACCAAAGTTGAGATTATTGACCATATTACGAGATTACTGATTAGGAATAATAATTATTTTTGGACTTATAAATCCCATTTCATTTGATTGCTCATGCAGAATATCATTCCATTTTCCATCATATCCTCCATTATCATGAATCTTCCGGTTTCCATCCATTTTCTAAAACCCAAAATGAATCGTGAGAGAGGAAAAAATCATGCTAGGGAAAGAAACATAATAAAGGGGGAGTACTGTCAATATATAAAATCTTAGGTTAAATTCTAAGATTGTTACCATAATTCTAAGACTATAAACTATACATATACTTATCCTTAGGGACATCCCCAGACATACCTCAGAAATATCTCTAGGGATTTCACTAATGTTTTCGCATCCCAATTTCCAAAGGTTAACTAAAACTTCCCACTAATACCAACTGTAAAGACCCAAATCTTGACATACATGGACATTACATTACTTTTGCGGAATACTTAATACATAAAAAAACAAACATAGAAAGACTGTAATAGATTAGTGTCTTGGAAAGTCGGAACATAATCTTCTAATCGTGATGAAAGATCTTCAACATCTCCCATAAAGATCATCCCCTTTTTTTCTTACCTAAAACCTTTCTTTATATCCTGGGGAAAAGAAAACATATAAAGGGTGAGCTCAAATGCTCAATAAAGGTAAGCATGGAGAAAATAAAACAAACCATATACATTTGAACTTCAAAACATGGACACAATGTTTAAACATCAAAATCATTAGCAATGAAATAAAACATGGCATTACGTAAGGAATAGATCATAATGGAACATCATTCATGATAAAATAGCATGGGAATAAAACATGAAATTGTGGAAACCATTATTCACATGATATGATTTCCATAGTATCCAAGGAATTGCAGCCAAGACCATCTTAGTGGACAAAGTCCCTTTCTGAATCGAGTTCATTCCTCGTTACAGTCCTGTATCACTGAACCGGATTAACTTGCTGTTCCATCCATGTCTATATCATGCGATATAAATATTTACTGAATGAATTGGAGGGAGATATAGGACCCACCCATTTTTAATTAAATAATTCTTACGTGTGCCATAACATAAACATAAATCATTCATCATAACCCAAAGAATAAAATGGGTTTCATAAATATCATCCCATTATAAAATAATCCATATAAAACAAATGGATATCATTTAATTATAATAAAAGTGAAACCATGTAAATCATAGAGACATTATATTTGAAACACATATGAAATAATTTCATCTTAGACGGAAAATGGTTTTGATAAAACAGTTGAAATGAATTCTTGAGAAAAATATCCTTTTTTCTTCAAAATCATTTTCTTTTCAAAAAATGCCATGAAATTTTAAAATAAAGGGATTTTTTTGAAAATATTCATGAAATTTTGTATAGTAATCTTCATTAAAATAAGGTGTTTTGAAACTATAAAAATCCGTTCATGCCGTATGAGTTAAGAAAAAAAATCTTCTCGTACTTTTGTCAGAAAAGTCAAAAAGTTCCTCGTATGGTAAACAAAAGAAAGATTCATTCCATAACACAAAGTAAAAGTTAAATAGGGCTAAACATGAAATTAAAAATACATGTAATAATATTAAACAAATTATGAAAAACATTTTTGTGGACATGGATGAAAAATATAACCCCAGTAAATACTTACGTATAAGAAATCTCGGATAAAAATGAGATTTGGAAAATTATCCCTTACCTTATGTCCAATTTCTTCCGTATGTGTCCGAGACTCCTGTATAGTGGGTTTAAACATATTATTAACTTGTAAAAGAATCCTAATAATATTTATGATATCATATATGATTCACTTATGACTTTATATTATCCGTTCATTTGTTAATTCCACATTAAAAGCAGCGTTTTGGGTAAAATCGTCTTATTGATCCCATGTGTTTGGACATGTTGTTATTTATATTATTATTACTTATATATTTTTTTTACTTACTTCTAGAATGTAAATCATGATTTATATATCATATATATTTTCAGTACATATATATATATATAATAGATATATAAATGAAATGAAATACCCCGTTCATTGAGACGGTAGGCCTTACGTACGCATGAACGCTGTTTTCCTTTCCTTATTGACTTGAATGGAAGTAAGTAGATGACATATATATATATATACATAAATACAGTAGCTTTATCATGTCATATATTTTATTATATTTCATTATATATACTTTATAGTCATTTTTGAATGGTTAACATGGAGAATGAATCTCATCGCGCCGTGGAGAGGGTAATCCATATGTACGCACGAGCGATGATATCGTTCACATAATTATTTAATTTAATCGGAGTGGAAGATATAATATTACAGAATCAATATGATGTTATAAAAATTATATATAGTTATTCTTCACACCATTATACCCATCCAAGTCAGGTGGTGGTGGGAAAACAGATTTCACCACAGCGTGGAGACGGTATTCCGTACGTACGCAAGCGCGATGATTTCGTTTTCCGTAGGATGAATAGAAGGTTAAATAGGGCTGTTTCATATTTATAATAACATATCAGTATATAATTAATACTTATGTTATTACTTAATAATGAAACAACGAAATAAGCGGATGTATAAGAAGAAAGAAACTTGAAAGAGTCGGTAGAAGAGATTACCTCTTCCTCAACGCGGCTCCTTTAATATTCTTCTTAGGGCACTAGAGTTGGACTTTTGAGAATACCAGAACCTCTATAATATTACTAGAGATGTTGGGAAGAGTTATTTTTAGAGTTTGGCAGAGCTTCATGGCACAAAAGGGTGTTAAGAGAAGAGGGAAGGGGTGCCCTTTTTATAAGGGAAGAGAGGGGAACCTTTGGAAAAACTGAAAATATTATTTTATAATAAATCCATATTCGGTTTATAATAGCTCCAAATTGATTTATTTAGTATATAAAGTGGGTATGGGTCGAAATAATCTCATCCAATAGGTTTTAGACAATTTTAGGTTACTATTTGAACCTTATCATTTAGATTTAACTCTAAGTTATATAATTTAACTTTTACCATGTCTTCTTGTTTTCATACACTATATGGTTAATAAACTTACTATAACAAGCCAAAAGAACCCCAAGTGGTTAATTATTAATATATATATCCATATCTAAGTCATTTGGCCTAACCATAGATGTTTAGGAATAAATTAACAATTAATAATATAATGTTTGTTTTAAAAAATATTTTATGTCAATTTTAACACTAATTGGAAATTTATTTTTGTGAAAATCATAAAAACATGATTAGTTAGAAAAAAATTAATTTAATCAATACTAACATGTCATATTAACCTATAAAAATAGTTTAATTCATAAAATATCTCAAATTACATTTATTTGGGTATTTATAACATCCATTATGTTAATATTTCATTAATAAGGTAATTACTGCATTATCATTATGTCATAAATAAATTAAATTATTTAATCTCTAAAAATTATAAATAAAATACCATTATGTATTAAATATTTTTATATTTATAATGACTATTTATAGTCTAATATATCTTATGTATGACCCTATATTAGAAATGTTTTAGTTATTAAACGTTGATTTTAACTATTTTAACTCTTCTTTAAATAAAATAATAATAAGTGTCCTAATTTAATCCAAATGGACCTAAATGGTCATATGTTATTCCTAATGTTGTTTTTAGTCGAATTAAACATTTTAAATAGAATTAAGACATGTGTTAGGGTAATAATAATATCATTTTTACCCATAATTACCCTATTTACTTTTAACCGTGGTATATAAAAGTAGAAAGTTACTATTCACCAAAAATTATTTTTATCTTATTGAACCACATTTTACTCTTTGATATTAACCTTGTCTCTCGGATTTTTGAAATTCCACTCACAGAAGCAGTAAAATCATGTTTTATGTAAGTTTGCAAATTCTCCTAAGAGGTGGGTAAAAGACGGGGAAAAGTTCAATAAAAATTTTATATATCTAAAATTATTATAAAATGACTCTAATGAATTAAATTGAACTTATATAGGTATTATGTATCATTTTTTACCTAAAATAAATTTAAATAAAATAAATAATTATTTAAATAAAAAGTCGGTTTTTAAATAGTAACCCACTGTTTTCACTATTCATCAAAAATTGAATGTTTTCAGAAAATTACCAAAAATTAAGACTAATATATATTTGATATTCCGAATTCAAAAATGATATCTATTTTTCCAAATTCAAAACATAGAAGTGGCATTAATTATTTTTTAAATTAATTCCTATTTTCAAAACAAATAGCGTGTTTTTAAGAAACAACAAATATCAAAAGATCGACACTTGTTTATGTCCAATTTCAAAGTGAAATTAATTCCAAAGACCAACATTGGATTAAATGGTAAAAATATATTCCAATTACACTTCAAATCCAATTAAAAAGATAATCTGACCATATAAATTATTGCGATGAAAAAGTTGTTTTTAATTAAAATATAGCGTGTTTTTACTATTCATTAAAATATGAGAGCTATCAGAATAATATGAAAAATTTATCGAAAGTAAATTTTTATATCCTGATTCCAAATAAGAATTTATTTTTTCAAATTGAACTTATAAACATGTCAAAAACTAGATTTAAAGTGGGTGCTCAATCAAAATGTTGCAAAACTGCATTTTTTTAGAAATACTTATTTTACCCAAAAAATTTATTTTGTTCTCATACCATGTTCTAGAAAATGTGTAAGATGAATAATAATGTTATAAAATTCAAAATTTAGTTAATAATATTCATAACAGCTACTTTATAATAATATTTTAACAATATATCGTTGTTTAGCGAATCCTGGTATTGCGTACTACACAGGTTATCGAGGAAGGTCGCGATTGCGTGTGATGAAATCCAAGTAAGGGCTGCGTGTAGTGGAAGATCCTTTTGGTGTTGAGTATAATATAATAAAAAATTATTTCATTTATACATTAAAAAAAAATCTATACTTAATGTTGCGTAGAATAATCCCCACAAAACGAACTTGAAATTGTGTGTAACACAAGCCAAGAATAGTGTTGCGTATACTGCAAGATAATACGGTGTTGTGTATAGTAAAAGATAATATTGGTGTATTGTATGATAAAAGATTTCAAAGAAATTAAAAATAATATATCTCATAAAATCTCAGGGTGTTACATTCTACCCCCTTCAAATGAATTTCGCCTTCGAAATTAGTCGGGGGTTATAAATGGTTTACTACTTGAAAGTTTCTTTCATTGAAACCCACATCGTAAAATGGAATACTAAAACTTCATTTTAAAAAAGGGAAGTTAGAATCATAACAATCACCCAATGTAACTCAACACTGGGTTTCCACATAAGACAACTTAGGTGAAAATATGGATATGGAAGAGAAATATAACCATCAACTTCTGATGAAGAGTGGTAGAGGACATGGCTATTAAAAATCCAACAATCAAAATCCATAAATTTGTGATGATCTAAGGTACCTTATAATTCATCAGATATAAGGGCACTAGGACAACATATTTGGTTTTCAAGATCATTTCCCTAAAGTTGAAGAAATTGGAATTAGGAGAAATACATACTTGATTTAGGTAAAATCTCACCGTTATTTGTGCCTTGAACAATTTCCACTTCATCTCTCAAAGAAATGAAGTTGAATTTTTCATTTGTGAAGTGATACCAAATCATGCGATAGAATGATAGGTCATTCCATTTGTTTATATCGCAAAAAGTTTAGCACAATTTATTAGATATACATAAGTCCATCTATCTTGAGATTAATCATATATGTTTGCTAAAATGGACTTATACTTCATCTATCATAGCGCTTAGTAAAATAAAACTAGTTTATACTAACCAGGGACTTCCTGTAGGCCAGTGGTATGCGATAAAGGCCTGTCGTACTTTAGTTGTGGGTTCGATTCCCACAGCCTTGTCCGACACGACGAGTTTTCACTCGTCCTATGGGTTGTCCTTTTTCTAAAACTAGACTATTATAACATTCCAGAAACACTACGGCAAAAAAGGCATTTAGCGGCGGTTTTTTTCCGTTTCGCGGCTGCTTAAACCGCCGCTAAATCGATTGGCAGCGGTTTTGAAAAACCGCCGCGAAATCATGCGTCGGGAAACTATTCGCGGCGGTTTTCAAAACCATCGCAGAACGTTTCTCGGCGGTTTTTAGCAGCGGTTTAAACCGCCTCTAAATGATTTAGTGGCCGTCTTTTTATTTTTATTTTATTTTTATTTTTATTTTTTTTTATTTTTTTATTTTTACTTTTATATATTTATTTATAAATTAATTAATTAATTAATTAATTAATTAATTTATTTATTTTTCGTATTTATTTATTTATTTATTTTATTTACTTATTTATTTTATTTATTTATTTTTCCTATTTATTTATTTATTTATTTATTTCTCATATTTATTTATTTATTATTAGTTTTTATTAATTTATTTTTCGTATTTGTTTATTTATTTTTAGTATTTATTTATTTATTTTTTGTATTTATTTATTTTATTTATTTTATTTCGTATTTATTTTATTTATTTATTTTATTTCGTATTTATTTTATTTATATATTTATTTTATTTTATTTATTTTATTTATTTATTTATTTTATTTTCTTTCGTATTTATTATTATTTTTTATTTCGTATTTATTTTATTTATTTATTTTATTTCGTACTTATTTTATTTATCTATTTATTTACTTTATTTATTTATTTCGTATTATTTTATTTACTTTATTTATCCATGCATGCACATCCCATGCACATGCACATGCATGCCGATGCATTATAAAGAAATTCTGCGTTTGGTGAGATTTGAACCCCTAACCACTTGCATACTTTCCAAAGACTTTACCACTCCAGCAAGCTCACAATGTGGTTAATAAACAGAATTTAATATACTTATATATATTAATTGAAAAAACAAATAATACATAAATAATAAATATAAACTCAATAATAATAAATAATAAATAATAAATAATAAATAATAAATAACAAATAACAAATAACAAATAATAAATAAGGAATAATAAATAATAAAAAATAAAAAATAAATAAATAAATAAATATAAATAACAAATAACAAATAAATATAAATAAAAAATAATAATTAAATATAAATAATAAATAAATAATAAATAATAAATAATAAATAAATATAAATATAAATAATATATAAATATAAATAATAAATAATAAATAAATATAATTAATAAATAATAAATAAATATAAATAAATATAAATAATAAATAATAAATAATAAATAATAAATAATAAATAATAAATAGACATAAATAATTAAAAAATATAAATAATAAATAATAAATATAAACAATAAATAATAAATAATAAATAATAAATAATAAATAATAAATAATAAATAATAATTAATAATTAATAAATATTAAATAATAAATACACAATAAATATAAATAATAAATAATAAATAATAAATAATAAATAAATAAATAAATATAAATAATAAATAATAAATAATAAATAATAAATAAATATAAATAATAAACAATAAATAATAAATAAATAATAAATAATAAATAATAAATAAATATAAATAATAAATAATAAATAATAAATAAATATAAATAATAAATAATAAATAATAAATAAATATAAATAATAAATAATAAATAAATATAAATAATAAATAATAAACAATAAATAAATATAAATAATAAATAAATATAAATAATAAATAATAAATGATAAATAATAAATAATAAACAAGAAATAATAAATAATAACTAATAAATAAATATAAATAATAAATAAAAAATAATAAATAAACTTAAATAATTAATAAATATAAATAATAAATAATAAATAATAAATAATAAATAATAAATAATAAATAATAAATAATGAATAATAAATAATAAATAATAAATAATAAATAATACATAATAAATAAATAAATATAAATAATAAATAATAAATAATAAATAAATATAAATAATAAATAATAAATAATAAATAATAAATAATAAATAATAAATAATAAATAATAAATATAAATAATAAATAAATATAAATAATAAATAAATATAAATAATAAATAAATATAAATAAAAAATAAAAATAAAAATAAAAATAAATAAATATAAATAATAAATAAATATAAATAATAAATAATAAATAATAAATAATAAATAATAAATAATAAATAAATATAAATAATAAATAATAAGTAAATATAAATAATAATTACAAAAAAAAATAAAAAATAAAAAATAAAAAATAAAAAATAAAAAATAAAAAATAAAAAATAAAAAATAAAAAATAATAAATATAAATAATAAATATAAATAATAAATATAAATAATAAATATAAATAATAAATAATAAAATAATAAATAAAAAATAAATATAAATAATAAATAATGAATAAATATAAATAATAAATAAATATAAATAATAAATAATAAATAATAAATAAATTTAAATAATAAATAATAAATATAAATAATAAATTTAAATAATAAATAATAAGTAAATATAAATAATAAATAAATATAAATAATAAATAATAAATAATAAATAATAAATAATAAATAAATAAGAAATAATAAAAAAATAAATAATATAAATAATAAATATAAATAATAAATATAAATAATAAATATAAATAATATATATAAATAATAAATAATAAATAATAAATAATAAATAATAAATAGTAAATAACCAGTAAGAAATATTATTATTATTAATAATATTTTATTATTAGTAATAATAAATAATAAATAATAAACAATAAATAAATATAAATAATAAATAATAAATAATAAATAAATATAAATAATAAATAATAAATAAATATAAATAATAAATAATAAGTAAATAATAAATAATAAATATAAAAGAAAAAGAAAAATAATAAATATAAATAATAAATATAAATAATAAATATTAATAGGAAATAATAAATAATAAATAATAAATAATAAATAATAAATAATAAATAACCAGTAACAAATATTGACAATAATAATAATATTTTTTTATTAGTAATAATAAATAATAAATAATAAATAATAAATAATAAATAATAAATAATGAATAATAAATAATAAATAATAAATAATAAGTAAATATAAATAACTAATAATAAATAAATAATAAATAATAAATAATAAATAATAAATAATAAATAATAAATAATAAATAATAAATAACCAGTTACAAATAATAGATAATAAATAAATTAAAGTATACTATAAATAATAAATAACAAATAATAAAGGAAACACATGAAAAAGTATGAAAATACGTGATAAGGGATGTAAAATCATGAAAACGCATGAAAAAGGATGGAGAAGCATATGAAGAATGAGGCAATAGAAAGAATGAGAATGCATGAAAACTCATGACAACTCTGGAAAACGCCTTAATAATTCAACATAATCATCATAATAACCCACAAAAAACCATTGATAAAGATAGAAACTCATGGAAACCCAAATAAACAGTAATAAATGGAGCAACCGTTAAAACCGGTCAAAACGGTCATAAAGAGACAAAAACATTGGACTCACATTAATGGAGAAAACTTATGATCCGAGAGCCCGTTTTAGATCCGCAACCTGTCAAATCAAAGATCCTGAAATGTTCTTCAACCTGAAAGGTGAAAGAGTCCGAATGGACAGGCGGATCAGAAGTTATGACCATTTAAAAAAAATCTTATGGGGAACGGGTGCTAGAAACGAGGCATTGAAAAACATAACAAACCCGATACCCACTAAAAAGGCCATAACATATGATCTAGGAGTGCATGTTGGCGTCGCGACCAGTCAAACTGAAGCTCATTGAACGAGCTATGATCTGGGAAGTGGAGGAGGCTGAACTGACACGCGGATTGAATGTTAGGTATGTTTGAAGACAAGTTCGATGGGACACCGGTGAAAGAAACGGGGTTTTGGGGGTCTTTGGAGAGGTTTTTGGGGTGAAAAAACCCGACAGAACCTTGGTTGTGTCAAACTAGTGTGTAGCTCTCTTCGCTGGCTTGAATTTGATATGTGCTAGAGCCCAAACGGACACCCGGAGCGAAAGTTATGGCCGTTTGAGGTTGGAGAACTGTTTTCAACATTCTTATAACTCTAATATCTTCCGCACCTTAGACCATCTCACGGTCCTGATTATATTTTCCTCTAGATATCTTCGTGAGCTTCGATTTGACTGGTCGTGGCGCTTCAACGGACGCCCAGATCAAAAGTTATGGTCGTTTTAGTGATTTTGGGGTTTCTGATGTTTTTTTATTTTTTCATTTCATTTTGCGGCGGTTTTACTGAAACCGCCGCTATTTCGCGGTGGTTTTTTAAAAAACCACCACTAATCCTTGAATAAAATTTAAAAAAAAAATAAAAAAAATAAGAAAAAAATATTTTTTTTTGCATTTCGCGGCGGTTTTTTCGCGGCGTTTAAAAACCGCCGCGAAATGGCGGCCCGAAACGCGTTTAGCGGCGGTTTTGAAAACTGCCGCGGAAAAACCGCCGCTAAACGACCATTTTCTGGTAGTGAAATAATATCGGAAAACAAGTTGTATTCTTAAATAATACCATCTAATGTCCAAAATAATCAATTCCAATCTTTAGGCTTATTCAAAATACATCTGTCCAATCTCATTGTATAATGAAAATGATTACTAGAGAGGTCATATACCAAGCATGTGAATACCATCATTTATCTCCCATATATCATAAGATATATCTTGTTGTTCATATTCCAAACATGTGAATACCTTAATCCTGTATTCTTTTGAAACATGAATTACCATAGAACCTTAGCGAAAACATGAATGCTGTCAAAAGTTAAGTCATTCCACATACCAAAATCCCAAAATTTCTATATACTCAAACCATGATATAACTTTTTCCTTATATCAGTCATGAGCTCATGAATACTATCAAAATTTCATTTTCTCTTTATCCCTTTATTATGCGCATATCATCTTCATTCCAAAAATATCTGAATAACCTTTCATGGTTACCAGTATCATTCAACATATACTTTAAAATACTTTAGGAAAAACAATAGTGTAACAATACTTAAATGTTTCTTTATTCCATAGTACCATTAAATTACCTATACAACATAACTCTTGATAAACATACAATCATTCCACTACCCTCTTAAACCATTGAACAAGCTTCAACACTTCTTTCATCTCATATATCATTTATAGTCTTCTCATCATCATCCACATAAATACTACCCATATGACCATGTTGATTCTCTTCATGAGATTTTCCCTTAGGGAATTGGTTTTCATAATGCCCATACATTCCACATTTAAAACATCTAATAATTGTTAATGTCGTAGCAATACCATTATCCTTATCCATGGTGTTAAATAAACCTTTTCCTTTGCACTTACTGGATTTGTGTCCTTCTTTTCCACACCCAAAGCATCTTCCGGTTCCTTTGAAACATTCTCCTTGATGCCTCTTACCATATGATCTACATGAGAGAAATTGAACTTTCTTTCTTCAATGATAATCATGAAACTCCATCTTTCTCTTATTAGCTGAGTTGGGAAACATACCAAAGTTGAGATTATTGATCATATTATGAGATTACTGATTAGGAATAATAATGATGTTTGGACTTACAAATCCATTTTCATTTGATTGCTCATGCATAATATCATTCCATTTTCCATCATATCCTCCATTATCGTGAATCTTCCGATTTCCAACCATTTTCTAAAACCCGAAATGAATAGTGTAAGAGGTAAAAATCATGCTTGGGAAAGAAACATAATAAAGGGGGAGTACTGTCAATATCTAACATCTTAGGTTAAATTATAAGATCCTTACCATAATTCTAGGACTATAAACTATACATATACTTATCCTTAGGGACATCCCCAGACATACCTTAGAAATATCTCTAGGGATTTCACTAAAGTTTTCACATCCTAGTTTCCAAATTTTAACTAAACCTTCCCACTAATACCAACTGTAGAGACCCAAAGTTTGACATACATGGACATTACATTACTTTTTCGGAATACTTAATACATAACAAAAACAAACATAGAAAGACCGTAATAGATTAGTGTCTTGGAAACTCGGAACATAATCTTCTAATCGTGGTGAAAGATCTTCAACATCTCCCATAAAGATCATCCCCTTTTGTTTTCTTGCCTAAAACCTTTCTTTATATCCTGGGGAAAATAAAACATATAAAGGGTGAGCTCAAATTCTCAATAAGGGTAATCATGGAGAAAATAAAACAAACAATATACATTTGAACTTCAAAACATGAACACAATGTTTAAACATCAAAATATTGATCAATGCAATAAAACATGGGAGTACGTAAGGCATAGATCATAATGGAACATCAACCATGATAAAATAGCATGGGAATAAAACATGTAATTGTGGAAACCATTATTCACATGATATTATTTCCATAGTAGCCAAGGTATTGCTGCCAAGACCATCTTAGTGGAAAAAGTCCCTTTCTGAATCGAGTCCACTCCTCGTTCCAGTCCTGTATCACGGAACTGGATTAACATACCATTCCATCCATGTCTATCTCATGAGATATAAATCTTTAACCCAATGCATTGGAGGGATATATAGGTCCCACCCATCTCTTAATGAAATCATTCTTACGTGTGCCACAACATAAACATAAATCATTCCTCATAACCCAAAGAATAAAATGGGTTTCATAAACATCATCCCATCATAAAACAATCCATATAAAACAAATAGATATAATTTAATTATAATAAAAGAGAAACCATTTAAATCATAGATACATTATACTTGAAACACATATGAAATAATGTCATCTTAGATGTAAAATGGTTTTGATAAAACACATGAAATGAATTCTTGAGGAAAATATCCTTTTTTCTTCAAAATCATTTTCTTTTAAAAAAATGCCTTGAAATTTTTAAAGAGAAGGATTTTGTTGAAAATAGTCATGAAATATTGTAGAGTAATCTTCATTAAAATAAGGCATTATGAAACCATAAAAATCCGTTCATTCCGTATGAGTTAAAAAAACATACTCCTTCTACTTTTGTCGGAAAAGTCAAAAAGTTCCTCATATGGTAAACAAAAGAAAGATTCCTTCCATAACACAAAGTAAAAGTTAAAGAGGGGTAAAAATGACATTAAAATAACATGTCATAATATTAAACAATTTATGAAAAACATTTTTATGTACATTGATGAAAAATATAACCCCAGTAAATACTTACGTATAAGCAATCTCAGATAAATATGAGATTTGGAAAATTATCCCTTACCTTTTGTCCAATTTCTTCCGTATGTGTCCGAGACTCCTGTATAATAGGATTAAAGAAATTATTAACTTGTAAAATAACCCTAATAATATTTCTGATATCATATATGATTCACTTATGACTTTATATTATCCGTCCATTTGTCAATTGCATGTTAAAGCAGTATTTTGGGAAAAATCGTCTTATTGATTGCATGTGTTTGGACTTGTTGTTCTTTATATTGTTATTAATTATATCTTGATTTACGTACTTCCATAATTTAAATAATGATTTATATATCATATATATATTCAGTACATATATATATATATATATAATATTGATAAATGAAATGAAATACACCGTTCATGGAGACCGTAAGCCGTACGTACGCATGAACGTTGTTTTTCTTTCCTTATTGACTTGAATGGAAGTAAGTAGATGACATATATATATATATATACACTTAAATCCAGTAGCTTTATCATGTCATATATTTTATTATATTTCATTATATATACTTGATAATCATTCTTCAATGGTTTACATGGAGAATGAATCTCTTCGCGTCGTGGTGACGGTAATCCATACGTACGCATGAGCGATGATATCATTCACATAATTATTTAATTGAATTGGAGTGGATGATATAATATTGCAGAATCAGTTTGATGTTATAACAATTATATATAGTAATTATTCACACCATTATACCCATCCATGTCAGGTGGTGGTGGAAAAACAGATTTCACCACGGCGTGGAGACGGTATTCCGTACGTACGCACATGCGGGGATTTCATTTTCTGTAGGATGGATAGAAGGTGAAATATGTTTGATTCATATTTATAATAACATATCAGTATATAATTAATACTGATGTTATTACTTAATAATGAAATAACTAAATAAGAGGATGTATAAGAGGAAAGAAACTTGAAAGAGTCGGTAGAAGAGATTACCTCTTCCTCGACGCACCTCCTTTAAACTTTTTCTTAGGGAACTAGAGTGGGACTTTTGAGAAGACTAGAACCTGTATAATATTAATAGAGATTTTTCAAAGAGGTATTTTCAGGGTTTGGCTGAGCTTCAAGGCTCAAAAGGGTGTTAAGAGAAGAGGGAAGGGGTGCCTTTTTTATAAGGGAAGAGAGGGGCACCTTTGGAAAAACTTAAAATATTATTTTATAATAAATCCATATTCGGTTTATAATAGCTTCAAAATAATTTATTTAGAAGATAATGTGGGGATGGGTCGAAATCCTCTCAACTGATAAGTTTTAGACAAGTTTAGGTTACTATTTTAACATTATCATTTAGATTTAACTCTAAGTTAAATAATTTATCCTTTACCATGTCTTCTTGTTTTCTTCCACTATATGGTTCATAAACCTACTATAACAAGCCAAACGATTTCCAAGTGGTTAATTATTAATATATATATCCATATCTTAGTCATTTGGTCAAACCATAGATGTTTAGGAATAAAATAACAATTAATAATATAATATTTGTTTTAAAAACTATTTTATGTCAATTTTGACACTATTTGGAAATTGATTTTTGTGAAAATCATAACAACATGATTAGTTCGAAAAAAGTTAAATTAATCAATAATAACATGTCATATTAACCAATAAAATTAGTGGAATTTATAAAAAGTCTCAAATTACATTTATTTGGGTATTTATAACATGAATTATGTTAATATTTCATTAATAAGGTAATTACTGCATCATCATAATGTCATAAATAAATTAAATTATTTAATGTCTAAAAATTATAAATAAAATACCATTATGTATGAAATATTTTCAGCTTTCTAATGAATATTTATAGTTGAATTTATCTTATGTATGACCATATATTAAAAATGTTTTAGTTATTAAACTTTGATTTTAACTATTTTATCTTTTCATTAAATAAAATAATAATAAGTTTCCTAATCTAATCCAAATGGACCTAAATGGTAATAATTTATTCCTAAGGTTGTTTTTGGTCGAATTAAACTCATCCAATAGAATTAAGACATGTTTTAGGGTAATAATAATATCATTTTTACCATTAATTACCCTATTTACTTTTAACCGTGGTAATTAAAAGTAAAAAGATACTATTCACCAAAAAATTATTTTTATCATATTAAACCAAATTTTACTCCTTGATATTAACCGTGTCTCTTGGATTTTCTAAATTCCACTCACAGAAGCGGTAAAATTATGTTTTATGTAAATTTGCAAATTTTCCTAGGAGGTGGCTAAAAGACGGTGAAAAGTTAAATAAAATTTTTATATATCTCAAATTTTTATAAAATGACTCCATTGAATTAAATTGAACTTATATAGGTATTATGTATCAATTTTGACCAAAAATAAATTTAAATAAAATAAATAATTATTTAAATAAAAAGTCGGTTTTTAAATAGTAACCCAATGTTTTCACTATTCATCAAAAATTGAATGTTTTCTGAAAAATACCAAAAATTCAGCATAAGCTATATTTGATATTACGAATTCGAAAATTATGTCTATTTTTCCAAATTAAAATCATTTAAGTGGAATTAATTATTTTTAAAATTAATTCTTGTTTTCAAAAAAAATAGCGTGTTTTTAAGAAACAATAAAAATCAAAAGATCGACACTTGTTTATGTCCAATTTCAAAGTGAAATTAATTCCAATGACCAACATTGGATTAAATGGTAAAAATATATTCTAATTACACTTTAAAACCAACTAAAAAGATAATCTGACCATATAAATTATTGCGATGAAAAAAGTTATTTTTAATTAAAATATAGCGTGTTTTTTCTATACATTAAAATACGAAAGGTATCAAAATAATATGAAAATTTTTTCCAAAGTAAATATTTATATCCTGATTCCAAATAAGAATTTTATTTTTTCAAATTGAAGTTATAAACATGTCAAAAACTATATTTAGTGTGGGTGCGCCATCAAAAGGTGGGAAAACTGATTTTTTTGAAAAATACTTATTTTACCCAAAAAATTTATTTTGTTCTCATAACATGTTCTAGAAAATGTGTAAGATGAATAATAATGTTATAAATTTAAAAATTTAGTTAATAATATTCATAACATCTAGTTCATAATAATATTATTACAATATATCATTTTTTAGCGAATCCCGGTATTACGTACTACACACGTTATCGAGGAAGGTCGCAATTGTGTGTGATGCAATACAAGTAAGGGATGCATGTAGTGGAAGATCCTTTTGGTGTTATGTATAACATAATAAAAAATTATATCATTTATACATTAAACAAAATCTATACTTAATGTGGCGTATAATAATTCCCATAAAACGAACTTGAAATTGTGTGTAACACAAGCCAAGAATATTGTTGTGTATACTGAATGCTAATATGGTGTTGTGTATAGTACAAGATAATCTTGGAGTAGTACATAGTAGAAGACATCAAATAAATTAAAAATAATATATCTCACAAAATCTCGGGGTGTTACATTCTACCCCCTTAAAAGGAATTTCACCCTCAAAATTCGTTGGGGTAATAAATGGTTTCCTACTTGAAAGATTATTTCATAGAAACCCACATCGTAAAAATGAATACTAAAACTTCATTTTGAAAAGGGAAGTTAGAATCATAACAGTCACCCAAAGTAACTCAGCGCTGGGTTTCCACATAGGACAACTTAGGTGAAAATATGGATATGGAAGAGAAATATAACCATCAACTTCTAATGAAGAGTGGTAGAGGACATGACTATAAAAAATCCAACAATCACAAAGCCATAAATTTGTGATGATCTAAGGTACCATATAATTCATCAGATATAAGGGCACTAGGACAACATATTTTGTTTTCAAGATCATTTCGGTAAAGTTGAAGAAATTGGAATTAAGAGAAATAGTTACTGGATTTTTGAAAAATCTCCCCTTTGTTCGTGACTTGAACAATTTCCACTTCATCTATTAAAGAAATGAAGTTGAATTTTTCATTCGTGAAGTGTTAGAAGATCATGTGATAGAATTATAGGTCATTCCATTTGTTTCTATCACAAAACGTTTAGCACAATTTATTAAATATACATAAGTCCATCTATCTTGATATTAATCGTATATGGTTGCTAAAATGGACTTATACTTCATCTATCATAGTGCTTAATAAAATAAAACTAGTTTCTACTAGCTAGGGACTTTCTGTAGGCCAGTGTTATATGATAAAGCCCTGTCATACTTCAGTTGTGGGTTCGATTCCCACATCCTTGTCCGACGCGACATGTTGTCGCTCTTCCTATGGGTTGTCCTTTTTCTAAAACTATACTATTATAACATTCCAGAAATAATATCGTAAAAAAAGTTCTATCCGTAAATAATAATATCTAATGTGAAATATAATCCATTAAAATCTTTAGGCTTATCCAAAATACATATACGCAATCTCATAGTATAAAGAAAATGATTACTAGAGAGGTCATATACCAAGAATGTGAATACCATCATTTATCTCCCATATATCATAAGATATATCTTGTTGGTCATATTCCAAACATGTGAATACCTTAATCGTGTATTCGTTTGAAACATGAATTACCATAGAAACTTAGTGAAAACATGAATTCAGTCAAAAGTTAACTCATTCCACATACCAAAATCCCAAAACTTCTATATATTCAAACCATGATATCACTTTGTCCTTATATCAGTCATGAGCTCATGAATACTATCAAAATTTCATTTTCTATTTATCCCTTCATTATGTGCATATCATCTTCATTCCCCAAATATCTGAATAACCTTTCATGGTTACTGGTACCACTCAACATACACTTTCAAATACTTTAGGAAAAACAATAGGGTAACAATACATAGATATTTCTTTATTTCATAGTACCATTAAATTACCTATACAACATAACTCTTGATAAACATACAATCATTCCACTACCTTCTTAAACCATTGACCAAGCTTCAACAATTATTTCATCTCATATATCATTTGTAGTCTCCTCATCATCATCCACATAAATACTACCCATATGACCATGCTGATTCTCTTCATGAGATTTTCCCTTAGGGAATTGGTTTGCATAATTCCAATACATTCCACATTTAAAACATCTAATCATTGTTGATGTCGTAGTAATACCATTATCCTTCTCCATGGTGTTAACTGAACATTTTCATTTGCACTTACTGGATTTGTGTCCTTCCTTTCCACACCCAAAGCATCTTCTAGTTCCTTTGAAACATTCTCCTCTCTGCCTCCTCTCACATGATTTAAATGAGAGAAATTGAACTTTATTTCTTCTATGATAATCATGAAACTCCATCTTTCTCTTATTAACTGAGTTGGGAAACTTACCAAATTTGAGATTATTGATCATATTATGAGATTACTGATTAGGCATAATAATGATGTTTGGACTTCCAAATCCCGTTTTATTTGGTTTCTCATGGAGAATATCATTCCATTTTCCATCATATCTTCCATTGTTGTGAATCTTCTTATTTACAACCATTTTCTAAACCCCAAAAAGAATAGTGCGAGAGGCAAAAATCATGCTAGGGAAACCAACATAATAAAGGGGGAGTACCGTCAATATCCAACATCTTAGGTTAAATTCTAATATCGTTACCGTAATTCTAGGACTATAACCTTTACATATACTTATCCTTAGGGACATCCCTAGATATACCTTAGAAATATCTCTAGGCACTTCACTAGGGTTTTCGCATCCTAGTTTCCAAAGGTTAACTAAACCTTCCCTCAGATACCAACTGTAGAGACCCAAAGATTGACATACATGGACATTACATTACTTTTTCGGAATACTTAATACATAACAAAAACAAACACTGAAGGACCATAATAGTTTAGTGTCTTTGGAAACTCACAACATAATCTTCTAATCGTGGTGAAAGATTTTCAACATCTCCCATAAAGATCTTCCCCTTCTGTTTTCTTACCTAAATCCTTTTTTATATCCTGGGGAAAAGAAAACATATAAAGGGTGAGATCAAATGCACAGTAAGGGTAAGCATGGAGAAAATAAAACAAACCATATACATTTTAACTTCAAAACATGAACATAATGTTTAAACATCAACATTTTGAGCAATGAAATAAAACATGGAAGTACATAAGGAATAGATCATAATGGAAGATCAATCATGATAAAATATCATGGGAATAAAACATGTAATTTTGGCAACCATTATTCACATGATATGATTTCTATAGTAGCAAGCCATTGCTGCCAAGACCATCTTTGTGGAAAACGTCCCTTTCTGAATCGAGTTCACTCCTCATTCTAGTCCTGTATCACTGAACCAGATTAACTAACCATTCCAGCCATGTCTATCTCATGAGATATAAATCTTTACGCAATGCATTGGAGGGAGATATAGGTCCCACCAATCTCTTAATGAAATCAATCTTATGTGTGCCACAACATAAACATAAATTATTCATCATAACCCAAAGAATAAAATGGGTTTCATAAACATCATCCCATCATAAAATAATCCATATAAAACAAATGGATAACATATAATTATAATAAAAGTGAAACCATGTAAATAATATAGACATTATACTTGAAACAAATATTAAATAATGTCATCTTAGATGGAAAATGGTTTTGACAAAACACTTGAAATGAATTCTTGAGGAAAATATCCTATTTTCTTCAAAATCATCTTCTTCTCAAAAAATGCCTTGCAATTTTTAAAGAGAAGGATTTTTTTTGAAAATAGACATGAAATATTGTAGAGTAATCTTCATTAAAATAAGGTGTTATGAAACCATAAAAATCCGTTCATGCTGTATGAGTTAAAAAAAACATACTCCTACTTTTGTCGGAAAAGTCAAAACGTTCCTCGTATGGTAAAAAAAAGAAAGATTCCTTCCATAACACAAAGTAAAAGTTAAAGAGGGGTAAACATGACATTAAAAATACATGTAATAATATTAAATACTTTATGAAAAACCTTTTTACGTACATTGATGAAAAATATAACCCCAGTAAATACTTACGTATAAGCAATCTCAGATAAATATGAGATTTGGAAAATTATCCCTTACCTTTTGTCCAATTTCTTCCGTATGTGTCCGAGAATCCTGTATAGTAGGATTAAAGATATTATTAACTTTTAAAATAACCCTAATAATATTTATGATATCATATATTATTCACTTACGACTTTATATTATCCGTTCATTTGTTAATTGCATGTTAAAGCAGCGTTTTGGGTAAAATCGTCTTATTGATCGCATGTGTTTGGACTTGTTGTTATTTATATTATTATTACTTATATAATGATTTACATACTTCCAGAATTTAAATCATGATTTATATATCATATATATATTCAGTAAATGTATATATATATAATATAGATAAATGAAATGAAATACACCGTTCATGGAGACCGTAAGCCGTACGTATGCATGAACGCTGTTTTCCTTTCCTTATTGACATGAATGGAAGTAAGTAGATGAAATATATATATATAATTAAATCCAGTAGCTTTATCATGTCATATATTTTATTATATTTCATTATATATACTTTATAATCATTCTTGAATGGTTAACATGGAGAATGAATCTCATCGCTTCGTGGTGACGGTAATCCATACGTACGCATGAGCGATGATATCATTCGCATAATTATTTAATTGAATTGGAGTGGCTGATATAATATTACAGAATCAGTATGATGTTATAAAAATTATATATAGTTATTATTCACACCATTATACCATCCAAGTCAGGTGGTGGTGGAAAAACATATTTCACCATGGCGTGGAGACGGTATTCCGTACGTACACACGTGCGGTGATTTCGTTTTCCGTAGGTTGGATAGAAGGTGAAATAGGGTTGTTTCATATTTATAATAACATATCAGTATATAATTAATACTGATGTTATTACTTAATAATTAAACAACTTAATAAGAGGAAGTATAAGAAGAAAGAAACTTGAAAGAGTCTGTAGAAGAGATTACCTCTTCCTTGACGCACCTCCTTTAAACTTTTTCTTAGGGCACTAGAGTTGGACTTTTGAGATGACCAGAACCTCTATAATATTACTAGAGATGTTGGGAAGAGGTATTTTTAGGGTTTTTCCGAGCTTCACGGCTCAAAAGGGTGTTAAGAGAAGAGGGAAGGGGTGCCTTTTTTATAAGGGACGAGAGGGGCACATTTGGAAAAACATAAAATGTTACTTTATAATAAATCCATATTCGGTTTATAATAGCTCCAAATTGATTTATTTAGAATCTAAAGTGGGGATGGGTCGAAATAATCTCAACCAATATGTTTTAGACAAGTTTAGGTTACTATTTTAACATTATCATTTAGATTTAACTCTAAGTTAAATAATTTAACCTTTACCATGTCTTCTTGTTTTCTTCCACTATATGGTTCATAAACATACTATAAAAAGCCAAAAGAACGCCAAGTGGTTCATTATTAATATATATATATACATAGATAATCCATTTGGCCAAAGCATAGATGTTTAGGAATAAAATAACAATTAATAATATAATATTTGTTTTAAAAACTATTTTATGTCAATTTTGACACTATTGGGAAATTGATTTGTGTGAAAATCATAACAACATGATTAGTTAGAAAAAGTTAATTTAATCAATAATAACATGTCATATTAACCAATAAAATTAGTGGAATTCATAAAAAGTCTCAAATTACATTTATTTGGGTATTTATAACATCAATTACGTTAATATTGCATTAATAAGGTAATTACTGCATCATTAGTATATCATAAATAAATTAAATTATTTAATGTCTAAAAATTATAAATAAAATACCATTATGTAGGAAATATTTTCAGATTTCTAATGAATATTTATAGTCAAATATAGCTTATGTATGACCATATATTAAAAATGTTTTAGTTATTAAACATTGATTTTAACTATTTTAACTTTTCATTAAATAAAATAATAATAAGTGTCCTAATCTAATCCAAATGGACCTAAATGGTAATATTCTATTCCTAAGGTTGTTTTTGGTTGAATTAAACATATCCAATAGAATTAAGACATGTGTTAGGGTAATAATAATATCATTTTTACCCTTAATTATCCTATTTACTTTTAACCATGGTAATTAAAAGTAAAACGTTACTATTCACCAAAAATTATTTTTATCATATTGAACCAAATTTTACTCCTTGATATTAACCATGTCTCTCCGATTTTCGAAATTCCACTCACAGAAGCGGTAAAATTATGTTTTTTGTAAATTTGCAAATTTTCCTAGGAGGTGTGTAAAAGACGGTGAAAAGTTCAATAAATTTTTTATATATCTAAAATTTTTATAAAATGAGTCCAATTAATTAAATTGAACTTATATAGGTATTATGTATCAATTTTGACGAAAAATAAATTTATATAAAATAAATAATTATTTAAATAAAAAGTCGGTTTTTAAATAGTAACCCAATGTTTTCACTATTCATAAAAAATTGAATGTTTTATGAAAAATACCAAAATGTCAGCGTAAGCTATATTTGATATTCCAAATTCAAAAATTATGTCTATTTTTCCAAATTGAATACATTTAAGTGGAATTAATTATTTTTAAAATTAATTCCTATTTTCAAAACAAATAGCGTGTTTTTAAGAAACAATAAAAATCAAAAGATCGACACTTGTTTATGTCCAATTTCAAAGTAAAATTTATTCCAATGACCACCATTGGATTAAATGGTAAAAATATATTCTAATTACATTTTAAAACCAATTAAAAAGATAATCTGACCATATAAATTAATGCGATGAAAAAAGTTGTTTTTAATTAAAATATAGCGTGTTTTTACTATTCATTAAAATACGAAAGCTATCAGAATAATATGAAAAGTTTATCCAAAGTAAATTTTTATATCCTTATTCCAAATAAGAATTTTATTTTTTCAAATTGAACTTATAAACATTTCAAAAAAAAATATTTAATGTGGGTGCGCCATCAAAAGGTGGGAAAACTAAATTTTTTGAAAAATACTTATTTTACCCAAAAAAATTATTTTGTTCTCATACCATGTTCTAGAAAATGTGTAAGATGAATAATAATGTTATGAAATTCAAAATTTAGTTAATACTATTCATAACAGCTAGTTCTTAATAATATTATTACATTATATCATTGTTTAGCGAATCCCGGTATTACATACTAAACACGTTATCGAGGAAGGTCGTGATTGCATGTGATGCAATCCAAGTAAGGGATGCGTGTAGTGGAAGCTCCTTTTGGTGTTACATATAACATAATAAGAAATTATTTCATTTATAAATTAAACAAAATCTATACTTAATTTGGCATAGAATAATTCCCACAAAACGAACTTGAAATTGTGTGTAACACAAGCCAAGAATAGTGTTGCGTATACTGTATGGTAATACGGTGTTGTGTATAGTACAAGATAATCTTGGAGTAGTGCACAATAAAATACATCAAAGAAATTAAAAATAATATATCTCACAAAATCTCGGGGTGTTACATTCTACCCCCTTAAAATGAATTTCACCCTCGAAATTCGTTGGGGTTATAAATGGTTTACTACTTGAAAGTTTCTTTCATAGAAACCCACATCGTAAAAATGAATACTAAAACTTCATTTTAAAAAGGGAATTTAGAATCATAACAGTCACCCAAAGTAACTCAGCACTGGGTTTCCACATAGGACAACTTAGGTGAAAATATGGATATGGAAGAGAAATATAACCATCAACTTCTGATGAAGAGAGGTAGAGGACATGGCTATGAAAAATCCAACAGTAACAAAACCATAAATTTGTGATGATCTAAGGCACCATATAATTCATTAGATATAAGGGCACTAGGACAACATTTTTTGTTTTCAAGATCATTTCGGTAAAGTTGAAGATATTGGAATTAGGAGAAATACTTTCTTGATTTTTGTAAAATCTCACCGTTGTTCGTGACTTGAACAATTTCCACTTCATCTATTAAAGAAATGAAGTTGAATTTTTCATTCGTGAAGTGTTAGAAGATCATGCGATAGAATGATAGGTCATTCCATTTGTTTCTATCGCAAAAAGTATAGAACAATTTATTAAATATACATAAGTCCATCTATCTTGAGATTAATCGTATATGGTTGCTAAAATGGACTTATACTTCATCTATCATAGCACTTAATAAAATAAAACTAGTTTCTACTAACCAGAGACTTCCTGTAGGCCAGTGGTATGGGATAAAGGCCTGTCATACTTCAGTTGTGGGTTCGATTCCCACAGCCTTGTCAGACGTGACGGGTTGTCGCTTGTCCTACGGGTTGTCCTTTTTCTAAAACTATAATATTATAACATTCCCGAAATAATATCGGAAAACAAGTTCTATCCTTAAATAATACTATCACCTGTGAAACATAATCCATTCCAATCTTTAGGATTATCCAAAATACATCTGCCCAATCTCATAGTATAAAGAAAATGATTACTAGAGAGGTCATATACCAAGAATGTGAATACCATCATTTATCTCCCATATATGATAAGATATATCTTGTTGGTCATATTCCAAACATGTGAATACCTTAATCGTGTATTATTTTGAAACATGAATTACCATAGAACCTTAGTGAAAACATGAATGCTGTCAAAAGTTAACTCATTCCACATACCAAAATCCCAAAACTTCTATATACTCAAACCATGATATCACTTTGTCCTTATATCAGCCATGAGCTCATGAATACTATCAAAATTTAATTTCCTCTTTACCCTTCATTATGTGCATAACATCTTCATTCCCAAAATATCTGAATAACCTTTCATGGTTACCGGTACCATTCAACATACACTTTCAAATACTTTAGAAAAAAAATAGTGTAACAATCCTTAGATATTTTTTTATTCCATAGTACCATTAAATTACCTATACAAAATAACTCTTGATAAACATACAATCATTCCACTTCCTTCTTAAACTATTAACCAAGCTTAAACACTTATTTCATCTCATATATCGTTTGTAGTCTCCTCATCATCATCCACATAAATACAACACATATGACCATGCTAATTCTCTTCATGAGATTTTCCCTTAGGGCATTGGTTTGCATAATTCCCATACATTCTACATTTAAAACATCTAATCATTATTGATGTCGTAGTAATACCATTTTCCTTCTCCATGGTGTTAACTGAACCTTTTCATTTGCACTTACTAGATTTGTGTCATTATTTTCCGCACCCAAAGCATCTTCGAGTTCCTTTGAAACATTCTCCTCTATGCCTCTTCCCACATGATTTACATGACAGAAATTGAACTTTCTTTCCTCTATGATAATCATGAAACTCCATATTTCTATTATTAACTGAGTCAGGAATCTTACCAAATTTAAGATCATTGATCATATTATGAGATTGATTATTAGGCATAATAATGATGTTTGGACTTCCAAATCCCGTTTCATTTGGTTTCTCGTGGAGAATATCATTCCATTGTCCATCACATCTTCCATTATCGTGAATCTTCTTGTCTCCAACCATTTTCTAAAACACAAAAAGAATAGTGTGAGAGGAAAAAATCATGCTAGGGAAACCAACATAACAAAGGGGGAGTACCGTCAATATCTAACATCTTAGGTTAAATTATAATATCGTTACCGTAATTCTAGTACTATAACCTATACATATACTTATCCTTACGGACATCCCTAGATATACCATAGAAATATCTCTAGGCACTTCACTAAGGTTTTCACATCCTAGTTTCCAAAGGTTAACTAAACCTTCCCTCTGATACCAACTGTAGAGACCCAAAGCTTGAAGTACATGGAAATTACATTAATTTTGTGGAATACTTAATACCTAACAAAAACAAACACTGAAGGACCGTAATAGTTTAGTGTCTTTGGAAACTCAGAACATAATCTTCTAATCGTGGTGAAAGATTTTCAACATCTCCCATAAAGATATTCCCCTTATGTTTTCTTACCTAAATCCTTTATTTATATCCTGGGGAAAAGAAAACATATAAAGGGTGAGATCAAATTCTCAGTAAGGGTATGCAGGGAGAAAATAAAACAAACCATATACATTTTAACTTCAAAACATGAACATAATGTTTAAAAATCAAAATTTTGAGCAATGAAATAAAACATGGCAGTACGTAAGAAATAGATCATAATGGAAGATCAATCATGATAAAATATCATGGGAATAAAACATGTAATTTTGGCAACCATTATTCACATGATATGATTTCTATAGTAGCCAAGACATTGCAACCAAGACCATCTTAGTGGACAAATCCCCTTTCTGAATCGAGTTCACTCCTCGTTCTAGTCTTGTATCACTGAACCAGATTAACTTTCCATTCCAGCCATGTCTATATCATGAGATATAAATCTTTACTCAATGAATTGGCGGGATATATAGGTCCCACCCATCTTTTAATGAAATCATTCTTACGTGTGCCATAACATAAATATAAATCATTCATCATAACCCAAAGAATAAAATGGGTTTCATAAACATTATCCCATCATAAAATAATCCATATAAATCAAATGAATATCATTTCATTATAATAAAAGTGAAACCATGTAAATCATAGAGACATTATACTTGAAACACATATGAAATAATTTCATCTTAGATGGAAAATGGTTTTGATAAAACACTTGAAATGAATTATTCAAGAAAATATCATTTTTTCTTCAAAATCATTTTCCTTTCACAAATGCCATGCAATTTTAAAAGAAAAAGATTTTGTTGAAAATAGTCATGAAATATTGTATAGTAAGCTTCATGAAAATAAGACGTTATGAAACCGTAAAAATCTGTTCATGCCGTATAATTTAAAAAATATTCTCCTAGTACTTTTTTCAGAAAAGTCAAAAAGTTCCTCGAATGGTAAACAAAAGAATGATTCCTTCCATAACACAAAGTAAAAGTTAAATAGGGGTATACATGACATTACTCATACATGTAATAATATTAAACACTCTATGAAAAACAGTTTTATGGACATGGATGAAAAATATAACCTCGGTAAATACTTACATATAAGAAATCTCAGATAAAAATGAGATTTGGAAAATTCTCCCTTACCTTATGTCCAATTTCTTCTGTATGTGTCAGAGACTCATGTATAGTGGGTTTAAATATATTATTAACTTTTAATAGAAGCCTAATAATATTTATGATATTATATATGATTCAATTACGACTTTATATTATCCGTTCATTTGTCAATTCCATGTTAAAGCAACGTTTTGGGTAAAATCGTCTTATTGATTGCATGTGTTTGGACTTGTTGTTCTTGATATTATTATTACTTATATATTGATTTACTTACTTCTAGAATGAAAATCATGATTTATATATCATATATATATTTAACACACACACACACATATATAATAGATAGATAAATGAAATGAAATACACCGTTCATGGAGACGATAGGCCATACATACGCATGAACGTTGTTTTCCTTTCCTTATTGACTTGAATGGAAGTATGTAGATTACATATATATATATATATATACATAAATACAGTATCTTTATCATGTAATATATTTTATTATATTTCATTATATATACTTTCTAAACATTCTTGAATGATTAACATGGAGAATGAATCTCATCGTGTCGTGGAGATGGTAATCCGTACGTACGCACGAGCGATGATATCGTTACCGTAATTATTTAGTTGAATTGGAGTAGATGATATAATATTAAAGAATAATTATGATGTTATAACAACTATATATATTTAATCTTCACACCATTATACCAATCCAAGTTAGGTGGTGGTGGAAAAACAGATTACACCACGGCGTGGAGACGATATTCCGTACGTACGCACGCGCGGTGATTTCCTATTCCGTAGGATGGATAAAAGGTGAAATAGGGTTTTTTCATATTTATAATAACATATCAGTATATAATTAATACTGATGTTATTACTTTATAATGAAACAACTAAAGAAGAGGAAGTAGAAGAAGAAAGAAACATGAACGAGTCGGTAGAAGAGATTACCTCTTCCTCGATGCACCTCCTTTAAACTTATTCTTAGGGCACTAGAGTTGGTCTTTTGAGAAGACCAGAACCTCTATGATATAACTAGATAGTTTTATAAGAGTAATTGGCATAGTTTTTCCAAGATTCAAGGCTCAAAAGTGTGTTAAGAGAAGAGGGAAGGGGTGCCCTTTTTATAAGGGAGGAGAGGGGCACCTTTGAAAAAACATAAAATAATATTTTAAAATAAAGTCATATTCGTTTTATAATAGCTCCGAATTGATTTATTTAGAATCTAAAGTGGGTGTGGGTCTAAATACTCTCAACCAATAGGTTTTAGACATGTTTAGGTTACTATTTTAACCTTATAATTTATATTTAACTCTAAGTTAAATAATTTAACTTTTACTGTGTCTTCTTGTTTTCTTATAATATATGGTTAATAAAATTACTATAACAAGACAAAAGAACCCCAAGTGGTTCATTATTAATATATATATATATATATCTTTATCTAAGTCATTTTTCCAATCCTTAGAGTTTTAGGAATAAAATAACAATTAATAATATTATATTTGTTTTAAAAACTATTTTATGTCAATTTTGACACTATTTGGAAATTTATTTTTTGTGAAAATCATAACAACATTATTAGTTCCAAAAATGTTAATTTAATAAATAATAACATGTCATATTAACCTATAAAATTAGTGTAATTCATAAAAACTATCAAATTACATTTATTTGGGTATTTATAACATCAATTATGTTAATATTTCATTAATAAGGTAATTACTACATCATCATTGTGTCATAAATAAATTAAATTATTTAATGTCTAAAAATTATAAATAAAATACCATTATGTATGAAATATTTTAATATTTCTAATTAATATTTATAGTCTAATTTATCTTATGTATAACTCTATATTAAAAATGTTTTAATTATTAAACATTGATTTTTACTATTTTAACTCTTCTTTAAATAAAATAATAATAAGTGTCCTAATCTAATCCAAGTGGACCTAAATAGTCCTAATTTATTCCTAAGGTTGTTTTTGGTCGAATTAATCTAATGAAATAGAATTAGGACATGTATTAGGGTAATAATAATATCATTTTTACCCTTAATTAACCTATTTACTTTCAACCATGGTAAATAAAAGTAAAAAGTTACTATTCACCAAAAATTATTTTTATCTTATTTAACCAAATTTTATTCCTTGTAATTAACCGTTTCTCTCAGATTTTTAAATTTCTACTCATAGAAGCGGTAAAATTAATTTTTATGTAAATTTTCAAATTCTCCTAGTAGGTGGGTAAAAGACGGTGAAAAGTTCAATAAAATTTTTACATATCTAACATAATTAAAAAATGACTCCAATGAATTAAATTGAACATATAGAGGTATTATGTATCAATTTTTACCTAAAATATATTTAAACAAAATAAATAATTATTTAAATAAAAAGTTGGTTTTTAAATAGTAACATAGTGTTTTCACTATTCATCAAAAATTGAATGTTTTCAGAAAAATACCAAAAATTCAGCCTAAGCTATATTTGATATTCCGAATTCAAAAATGTTGTCTATTTTTCCAAATTCAAAACATAGAAGTGGCATTAATTATTTTTAAAATTAATTCCTGTTATCAAAACAAATAGCGTGTTTTTAAGAAATAATAACTATCAAAAGATCGACACTTGTTTATGTCAAATTTCAAAGTTAAATTAATTCCAATGACCAAAATTGGATTAAATGGTAAAAATATATTCTAATTATACTTTAAATTCAATTAAAACAATAATATGGCCATAAAAAGTATTGCGATGAAAAATGTTGTTTTTAATTAAAATATAGCGTGTTTTTACTATTCATTAAAATATGAAAGCTATCAGAATAATATGAAATTTTTTTCCAAAGCAAATTTTTATATCATTATTCCAAATAAGAATTTTATTTTGTCAAATTAAACTTATAAACATGTAAAAAAGTAGATTTAAAGTTGATGTTCCATCAAAAGGTGGCAAAACTGCATTTTTTAAAAAATACTTATTTTACCCAAAAAAATTATTTTGTTCTCATAACATGTTCTAGAAAATGTTTAAGATGAATAATAATGTTATAAAATTCAAAATTTAGTTAATACTATTCATAAATTCTAGTTCATAATAATATTATAACAATATATCGTTATTTTACGAATCCCGGTATTGCGTACTACTCACGTTATCGAGGAAGGTTGTGCTTGCATGTGAGGAAAGCCAAGTAAGGGATGTGTGTAGTGGAAGATCCTTTTGGTGTTCCGTATATCATAATAAAAAATTATTTCATTTATACATTAAACAAAATCTATACTTAATGTTGCATAGAATAATTCCCACAAAACGAACTTGAAATTGTGTGTAACACAAGCCAGGAATAGTGTTCCGTATACTGCAATCTAATACGGTGTTGCGTATAGTACAAGCTAATCTTGGTGTAGTGAACAATATAAGACATCAAATAAATTAAAAATAATATATCTCATAAAATATCAGGGTGTTACACTTATCTCCATGTGAAAACCATAGTTTCTCTAGCTAAGGGACTAAACAATATTTGTTCTTTCAGACTACACACCATGTTGTTAAATTATCCATATATAGATAAGTTCTTTCATTTGGATTATATACCAGTTTCTCCAATAATAATCATGTATGTTGACCATCAAAAAATGGTGGTAATCACTTTATGAGATCAATTCTGACTCTCTGGTGGCTGTAAATCTAAATCTGATGATTCCATTGAATCCCACAATGCCTCTATCTCCAGTATCACCTCTTGTCATTGAACATTTCTACTTAGGGTCTAATATATATAAATGAACACCCAAAAATGTCTCTGTATATTTGAAAAACACTTATCCAGTCATTTTGTGAACACTCACATTTTATCTGGGGGTTCGACCCGGCTCAGACCCACTGCAAAATGATGAACCATTTCCTTGTAACAAAAAGATGAAGAACACAAAGAATATGTGGGTTAAAGATGCAATAAAATGGTTCATTAAATGTTAAACAATTATTTTTGTCCATTTAGAATAGACTAAGGATATTTGGGTCGAAAAACATTGCATAATCAATAATAATTGGAATAAATAGTTTAATTCAATAAATGCGCTCATGTGAAGGATCAAATTAATCACAGATCAAAGAATAGAAGATAATAACAATATAAATCCTTAAATTAAGGGTGACAATCAAAATTCACAAACCCTACATAGATTTTTGGATCTTTCATTGGTGAATAATTATTTTTCAAGTGATGGAGAAAATCTGCCATGTTTAATATTTGTCGATCAACCTTGACTCAATCACTGGTCATTATCCGATCATGATCCTCTAGTGAAGAATAATTAAACATAGTCTCAATGATCCTTGACTTATGATAATAATATTTTATATTTTCTATAAGAGGATATTTATAGTGGAATTAGGTTTTGGGCATTAAATAAATAAATTTAATTAATTAATTCATTAATCTACTAAATGTACCCGTCAAAAGATACCTCATCTGAATATCCAATGCCAACCAATATTAGGTCACACCTAGGAAAAAACACATAAAATAGATTCAACCATGGTGTCATATTTATGTTTCGAGAAACCATTCAATATATATTCAATTCTTTCTAAAATGATGTGCATGTATTATATAGATATATATAAAAGATATTTATAAAATTAATCCCAGGCTCACTGAGTCATGGAATCTCATGCCATCTTAGTGTGTAGATAAAAAAATATTATATGATATATTTCAAAGTACTTAATGGAAAAAACAAATATTCAAAAAAATTTAAAAAAATATATAAAATAAATTCTTAAAAATTTGGATATGGTAATAAAAAAATTATTAATACATCAATCGGGACTTCCAAACCTATTGATATTGATTACCCGAGTAAACTGTATTGAAATATGTTTAGAGTAATGTTTTTTAGATTATTATTTATTACCTATAGTCATTGAAATGTAATGTTTTATTTATTATTATGTGAAATATATCAATAATATCCATAATAAACCCAATATAAAGCAATAAAATTAATTTTTTATTACCGTATAAGAACTATGATTCATGGTATATTATATTAATTTTTTAAATTATTTTGAATTAAATGTTTTTCAGATGTTGGTTTAACTGGTTTTAAAATAGATTTGAAACATACATATGTAGCTTATAATTTTATAAGATAATATTCAGTGTCATGTTCAGGTAAGAAACTAAATTTTGTATCACTTTCTACTGCTAAAGCGGAATATTTCATAGCTGGAAGTTATTATGTTCAAGTTTTGTGGGTCCAACACACACCCATAAAATTTGGATTTAGTTTTTATAAAATAATATTTAGTGTGACAACACAAGTTCAATAGATTTTATTAAGAACCCAACACATTAATCACAAGATTAAAACATAGATATAAGACACCATTTACTTTGGGATAATACAATAAAAGAAGATATTATTTATCAAATTATTAGAACATAATAATAATAAGATTATATTTTAAAAAACCCCTAAATTATAATATATTAGAATATATTTACTAAAATATTAAAATGATCAATATAAAATGATCATTTATCTACTTCATGTCTTACAATCTCCTTAAAGTAAAAACTTCAATAAAAGGTGAAAGCATTTTCTTGTTACTTTAATTTTTTAAAATTATTTTTAAAATAGTTTTTCTAGAAATAGTTTTATAATGTTTTCCTTAGGTAAAATTTTATAATCTTTTTTTGGGAAACATTTTTATAGTTGACATTTGAATTTTTTAATGTTTTCCTCATAATTTTTTTTATAAATTTCTCCTTGTAAATTTGTTTTCTTAAAATATTACTTGGAATAAATTTTATAATGTTTTCATCAAAAAAAAAAAATTATAGTGTTTTCCTCAGACAAAATTCTATAAATTTTTCCTCAAGAATGTTTTTTATAAATTTTTCCTATGACAAGCCTTTGTAAATTATTCCTCAGACATATTTTTAAAAATATTTCCTTAGAAAAAAATTTAATTTTTTTCCATCAATGATTTTTTGGTTTAATTTTACAATAAAAAGTCAAGAAGGTCATGTTAAAACATTTTTATGAAAATAAAAATGTTTCAATGTTTGTTAATAAATATTTTACTATGTTTTTTATATTTTTTTAATCATTTTTGAAATTATAGGTTTCATCATAACAAATTTTTTACCGATAAAAGTTATTTCAATGTTATAAAATTTAATATATCATTTTATAAAGATCTCATATTTTGATGATTCCTGTGAGATATTTCTCTGGATTAGTGTTTCAATTTGATCCATCAAATTTTAGGATGTTGAATCATCCCTCTCCTACCAAATATATTTATTAGAGGGGGCACGACACTTTTCCATAGCTGGATTCTAATAGGAGACCACAAAACTCATTTTCCCTTTAGTATCATATTTTTATGTTCTTATAATCCACTAAATTATCTGATCAGATTAGATTTTCTAGTGATCTCACTAATGGATTTGTAGTAAAATAAATACTGACAGAAATATCATGGTATGATAATTATGATTATTTACTAAAACACGAATGAGTATTTTAAGGATGTCAGTCCCTTTGCATTGTATATGAAGAGTTTGATTTATATTATCCTCAGGTTGTGGTAGAATTTTATTCTTCAGTTGAAATTAGAAAATTTTATGGTTTGAGGCTAATTTTCTATAGTTTATTCTAAATGTCTCAAAATCTATCTATTCAAAACATATTTGATTTAGTCCAAATGTATCTCGATGGATAATTAATCATTATTACATATAAATTAAAATATAAAATAGGTAATTTTGGGAAATCAACCTTTGAAAATTCACCTTTTTATTCGTATAAAAATTAAGGGAAGTCTATTTTTTATCCAATAATCTTAGAATTATATCAATTTAGGTTATAAATTTTCTTATCCTGTGAAAATGTGGTAAAAATGTGATGGAATCATAAGATGTATAAGTTTTTTATTTTTTGAGTAACATGAGAAAGTTCGACATGTTTAAGTACATTTTTAGTGTTTTTGAAGCAGAAAAAGATATGATGATACAGTTAAAAATTTTACTATAACAAAAAATTATTAATAAATTATTAGATAATTTCATGTAGGTAAAAAATATAAAGAATGAAATTGATTTTTTAAGGGATAAGATTTCATTTATTTGCGAGGAAACTCTAAATAAGATTATATTAGTGTAGAATTATTCTCTAAATAATTTTTTTTGAAAATTTAGACAAATATATGTCTGATGTGTATGACTAAATAATTAATAAAAAAGTTGAAAATATAAAATAATATGATAATTATCAAATTTTCTCAATGAAATATTATAAAAAAATGTAAGATGACTCATTTACAACGTATGCAAAAAAAAGGTATAGAAGAAATTAGATGAACCATCCTTTGGGTTAGATAAGGTTGAGGATTTGGATCTAAAGGAGTAAGCTTATAAAATCCATAGAGGATAAGAAATTAAGATGTGGTAGGATAACAATGATTGAAAATAGAAATTCCTTAAATACAATATGAAAGGACTGGATGGAAGGATATGAAATGATACAATTTAAACAAAGTGAAAATATTTTTTGCATGATTTATTAAAATAAAAGTTTTCAAATCCTAACGTATAACCTATTTAAATTTCATTTGAACCATTAGAATCTATTAAAATAAAAGGTAAGTAAGTTGTCGTTGAAGTTCAAAAATCAGCTAAATAAAGAAGTGTACTAATCAATCTTGTAACCTAATATAGTTTTCTCTTTTACAAGAAGAAAAATATTAACAAATAAGTATGGTGTAGTTGAGTAAGTCAATAATAATCTTGGAATTGAAGAAATGTATGAAGTGCACTAAACCCATTTATCTATTAATAACACGAAAAAAGTTTCTTTTGAGTAATTCAGTACAATAAGAATATGCTGAAGAAAATTTTCATAAATAAAAACTAAAAAATAAAACAAACCTTCATATGATGATAATGATTTTGATGATGGTGATCCTGTGAATAATAATGATGTTTAGAATTGTGATAATGATGATGATGTTCAAAAATAATATTTTTCTAAAAACAAATTTAACAAAAGAGATAAAAGTGGTCCTTCTTGGGCACCATGTCCGGATCTACCAAGTGATTCTTCTATTTCTACAAATTATCGTCTACGTATAAGTATTCAATGAATTGGAATAATAATTAATTTAAATAATTATATGAGTTATAAGTTGTATGTAATTATTTTAATATTCCTAGATATATAAAGTTCATGTTCAAGTAATAAAAATTTTATTTACTTGGAAGTTCACATTTTTTGAAACATCACATAGAGCTTGTTATTAAGATTGATAAAAAATTAAAATATTTCAAATAATTATAAAATTTAATTTAATAATTCTAAGATAAATCATTCATTGTGTGAAATAATCAGAAGGATATCTGACATATTTTTATCAATAGATTCAAGAAATTCAAATTTCAAGAAAATATACATCTAAAAGAAAGAGAAATATATGTGAAAAATATTCTATAAATATATCATTAATTGAAAATATTGAATTTTTTATCATGAATCATGGGGATTTAATTTCAAATAGAAAAATTATAATAAAAGTATTACAATATAAAGCTAAAAAGAAGAAGAGATTAAGAAGTTTTCAATAGTGAAACTAGGATGCAAGTGATAAATTTAGTGTTCTAAAGGAATATGTTTCAACTATAAATATAATTGTGACTACCTTGAAACTGAACTAGGATGATATTATAAAATTTCAATCTCTTCAATAAGAAGTTATCAAAAAAATTAATTATTAATAGGGTTAGATAAATATAAAAATTATGTTAAGAAGATGAATATAATCATGATGAAACTATCTAAGAAATATTGATATTTTATTAAACACATGAAAAGTTTTTAATAACATTTTTTTTTCTTAAAATGCATTTTTGATTGATATTTTTTCTCATATATTTTCAAGATTAACTTTTTCCAATTCATTTTGTTAAATATATTGCTTATATTTTAGGATGAATTCCTGTAAATAAATTTTTGATCGATTGTATGTATTTATTTTGTATATCTTTTTCCATAACATCTTAGTTAAAATTTATACCTCCTCTAAACCATTATTTTTGATAATCACCAATGGGGGGAAATGTTTAGAACTTCTAGACAGGAGTTCTATCATTTTTGAAGAATCGGTTGGAATAATTATTCTAAACAGTAAAACAAAGGCGGATAAAGAAACATTAAAGTAAATGGTAAAAATGAGAGATCCTCTAAGAAATAAGGAATATGTATTTTATGTTTTTAAACTTTAGGCTTTCTCTATTAAAATTTATTATTTGTGATTTTAAAAAAGTGGGATATTTTTTATTTGAAATGATTAATTTCAACAGTTTCTAAAAATATTTTGAAAACAAAAATTCATTTCATTAAAAGTTTATATTTTACCTTATTTAATACTTCTATAGTTTTACATATTTTTTATAGAAAAGATATTATATAGGATGTATAAATAATATTCATTGAATTGAATTCATTCTAGTAATTAGAATAACATGTTTATATACATTGAATAGAAAATTACTAATTTAATAGGATGAAGATTTATAAAAGTACAGAAGTACATTTATTATGAATTCCATAGAATTAATTTATAACGAGACTATCAGAAGAACTTCATCGGGAAAATTCATCATTTTTTATGGATGAATATTTATTAGATCTCCTTAATAAAGAAATCCATTCCACTAGATGAACAAAGTTCACACTACTAGATAGAATAAAAAATAAGTTTAATTATATTTTGTATAATTTCCATCTGAAAAAAATGTTGTGTATAACATTATGAGTGATGTAATATTTCTTTAGGTTCCTTCACAACGACCTTCGATATATGGATATCTTGTAACTTGAAATACCTATAAATTGAGTAAGTATTTTGGGAGGAGGAATCTTTTGTAATACATTTTTTTTCATAAATGATGATTTATATTTGCTGTAAATCTCTTTGTAACATCTCATAACTTTGAGAGTTCTTCAATGTATTTATTTAATGAGTATTTTTATTAAGGCATTCACTGTGAGGATATTTTTTAATATCCTTTACATGTATATGTTTTAAATAGTTCATTTGATCTTTTATGACCAAGGTATCTCATGGTTTTGAGATATAGTTTTTTTAGTTATGGTGTGATTGAGGTTTCTTAGGGATAGGGAAATATAGACATATTTCAATCTTAGTATCAAGGTACACTTTTCTTTAAGAGAAAACCTATTATAGTTAGTTTAAAACTATGGATACCTAGATTAAGGGTTATTGACATCCATAAATCTTAAGGTTAAAGAGTATAAATATTTTTTATAAAAGTAATGTAAGTTTTTTACAATAAATTTTTATAAATCTCATTTTATTTTTTTAAATGTTTTATTTTGTACTATTCAATCTGTAGAAAAATTATATTTATTTTATACTAAATTTTTTTATACTATGATAATAAGATATAACGTTTTTCCAATATACCTACATAAAGAGGTCTAATAAAATTTTATATTTCATTTTATAAACTACAATTCAACCACATCTTATAGTATTTTTTTTACAATTATGATATAAAATTCTATAACAATAACACATCAACTGATAAATCAATATTCTGTTGAGAAATTAGGAATAAAGAAAAAATGGTAGGTATATATCAATTGAAAAAATCATTAAAATAATCACACCCATGACTATCAAATAGTCATTATAGTTTTATGAAAACATATATAACCATGCATGAAAACCAAAAATGTCAATAAAATATAATGCATTTATAATTTGTATCATGTACGATGATAATTTTTCTAATTAGATCCCAAAACACACTATAATTCCTTAACATGCATAAATATACCTAAAATACACGTGATGTAACTTTTGGTTTGATCTCAAATCGCACGACTGAGTCATATAGTAAGAATATCATTTATATGTTTTTCCATTACAAAAACAATCCAAGAATCATTAATTTATCTAAACAAGACTAAATCAAATTCCCAGATTACATATGGTATTCACATAAAAAACCCCATATATTCACATCCCCTAAACAATTTTCAACCCCCCAAACCATGATAGGTTTTTCAAAAAAAATAACAGTTGATAAATAAAATTCTAAAAAATATTTTTATTTTTTAAAAAATATGTGCCATCTTAAGATGATTATTACACATATAAATAAAAATATTTTAAATTTATAATTCAAATAAATAAATTTTTAACGATATTTTAGGTATAACCTATATTTTTACTTCTCCCATTTATTATATGAATGTGAATAATTTATACTTATAAGTACATTGTTAATATAAAATAAAAAATAATTTTAAAAATATATAACAAATGAGAAATAAAGAACTATTTATATATTAAATTTCAAACCATATTAATTTTCTATATTTTTTAATATGAATTATTATTATTGTTTAAGACACTGTATTTTTTTATTTTTTAATGAAATAAAAAACCTATAAACAATAATCCAATAATCCAAAATAAATTTTTTAATGGAATAAAAAAATCACATATTTAGCTTGGCCCTTTTCAAAAAATTCTACATCACATATTACTTATTTTGATATAAGAAAAAACTATATATTTTGGAATGTAAATCATTTATATCATATATCATAAATAAATATTTTATTAATATTTTTCAAATATATATATTTGATTCAATTCGGTGAAGAAATTTTTTGATTACAAATGGGCCACATCTCTAGATCACCACTATTATTGCTTACTTGTGTTCACCTGAACATTCCTCCATAGCATTATGGCCTATTGAATATCTATCATCACTCAAGCCTATAATGATACCCAACATAGGTCTCTACCGTTATCACCCACATACGGTCGCTTGTGCATGCCATCATTGTACCATGACCTGTGACATAACTAATTCACAACCCATTCCTATCATGACCCCAAACCTACCATTCAATGATTCCTCCATATGAACATATATGTACCACTTCTCGAACTATGTGTGGGAGAGAAAATTCAATACCCTCTAAAGGGGATCAATATGACCAATAAATATCATCGAATAAAGATACCATTTCACTTCATGAGATATGTGTAAAAAACATTTTTCCCAACATACTAAAAAATTTCATTGACTGAGTTTGTAAAACACACAATAAAATATTACATATCAAACTAATATAAATATTTTAAATAAAAGAAAAACACTATGTTATATTGTTTAATAATTCATTTCTTTTTTCAAATTCTATACTATATTTTATAATATCGATCCAGTCATATTACCAATAGAGATAAACATATCACAGACATCAATATATCATTATAATGGTTAGAACTCATTTTTTTTTCAGAAACGACAATATTTTAGTTAGATATATTTTTAGCCTAACTTGGATAAATACATTAAGAGAGGGTGAATTAGGGTATGATAGCTAAAAATGACTGCCTATTTCGATATTATTTTATTGTAAAAAAACACTAATCTCACTCTTTCCAATAGAAATTTATGAATATAAATGAAATCATTCATGGGACATAGTGATTTTACTTGGTTAACCCTCACTGGGCTACATCCAAGGAACATAAAAAAAATGTTCCAATGTAACAAATTCACTAAGGCTCGTTGGGAGATTACAAGGATCAAGATATATAACTTCTATAACAACAAATTCTTTACAATGTTTATGTTCAAATCTCTTCTTTACCAAGTGTCACTCGCTATGTTCTTTTTCTATGGATCACCATCAGTGAAAAGGATCACCTTCTTCCTCTTCCTTTGGTCACCTCCATTGGAATAGATTTACCCACTATTTATGGACTTGTAGGTCCCTTAATTATACATAAGAAATAAATCCTCAATTGTAGATAAATGCTCTATTGATGTTTCACTTTTATCCAATTAATGAATTCCAATTTACCACATATTTACTACTAATTCCCTTTTGATTACTTTCACGATGTTCACTGACTTCATGAAGAGAAATTTTTTCGTGAATCTTAGATAGCCTTTGAGAAGTAGCTTCCTTTCTCAAATCTCACTTAGATTTCATGAATCTCCCACATAGTTACCCTATCTATTACATATAACATTACATTATTTTAAGCATAATTATACATCAGAGTATATGACAAGGATCATAAAGTCTAGTGTCTTGCAAGACAGGGTACATAAAACTAAAAACATGGAACTAAATAAAACATTTCTCTATTTAGTCTTCATAAAGAGCTCCTATATTCTATTTTTCTCATAGATCATAATAGGATAACATGGGGATAATATGAATAAAGGGATGATATAAAAATCCTAGTAAGGGAATAACTGTAAGAACAAAGCATTATCACATGGGATGGAACACATGTCAGGATGATATAAAAAGGCACATAACATATAGGTTTATAACATATAAACATGGAATCATATAAACATGGAGTCATAATAATGTAGAGGAAACATAAAACAAGATATTATCATGAGTCAAGGATAACTTCCAAAACTGTTGCACATGGTAGCGCAAGCCATGGCTAACCGGCAAGACCGTCGCACATGGTAGCACAAGCCAAGGCTAACCGCCAAGACCGTCACACATAACATCTCACAATACTAATATTTACCCAATGCACTAGAGTGATATTTGGGTACACCCAACATAAATTTTCAGTAATATGTTTTCCATATAATGAATCATATACAATCAATCTTACATAAATATAAGGTTTACCCATGGAATGAATTGGGTACCATAGTCATGTCATAAAGCATAACAAATGGGTGTATCATAAAAGTGCCCATTAAAGGAAGGAAAAAATATATACATGTAAATTCATAAGGGAAAATATTCATTTATCTTGGTAATTTATTTCATTTATAAGTGACAACATGTAAGAAAATTATTTAATAAATGTTAGCTTTAAAACATTTTTGTATAGTTTTAAGGAAAATACTACAGAACCCTTAAAATAGAAAAGGGAAAAATATTTTATGTAAAACCATAAGTGAACCAAGAAGGTTTTAATAATTAAAATATTTATTTAATAAATACTATGGTGGATTAAAATATAATATAGTGTGCACTTGAAATCGGTAAAAATTCAAGAATTTCCTTTAAAAAAAGTTTGCTTATCAGGAATTATTGAGGAGGGAATCACTTAAAAACGTGTATACCCCCAAATGATAATGGTGAAAGTTTCTTGATAAATGAATTTGGTACATGTAAATAACAATTATAAGATGCACATAAGAATATATTATAACATCATTTTGGTAAAAGGAAGTTAAGTAAACCCAACGGAATAAAGGATATTCGGGTAGAATCCATTACAGATTATCGACAAGGTATCAGGTGTACATAATAGGGATTAATGAGAGATAAAGGGTGTTTATAATCACTTTTACATCATGAGGGAATTATAGGTTAGGTAAAAAATTATACCCCATCATTAGGAATTACACATAAAAGGGCATAACATGGAGAACATTCTTGAATAAAAGTGAGATAGAGAGGACCCCTTACCTTAAGTCTGATGGTGATCTTCACTTGATATTATTGGCCTGAATATTAAAATTAGGTTCATAAATTGATAATTACATAACCTCTTATATATTAAAATGATTAATTATAACCTTTTTACGTTATGTTATAACCATTTGGATTGGTTATGATGTTCAATTTTAATATTTGGGTCTGTTTGCTTCCTTGGTTTTAATGATTAGTTTACTAATTTTCATGAATAGAGAATCATGTAAAATTGGGTTGTTTGTCCAGAATTGGATTTATATTTTTTTTATTGAACATCTATAAGGTTCCATGTTTGTAAATTTAATTTGGTTACTTGGAGTGATGTTTTATCATTATATAAAACATTAATGTTAAACACTTGAAATAATTTGGCAATTTTTCTCATTATTAACTTGTTCTTTATTATTTTATTAAATCATGTGTGTAAATGATTAGAAATCAAAACAGAAGATAAAATTAAAATTTAATAGTCTAGTTCAACTATAAATTTTTTTCATTACAATAATCGAAGATGGTAACAGAAATTTACTACCCATCTTCCTAGAATATGGTAAATTAGCACATCTTGGATGGTGTCTTTAGTACTAGTATAAAAGAAGAGTAAAGGAGATATGATAAAAATTTATTCAACTATCATAAAAAATTCCAATACATTTATGTTACTATAGTTTTCATAACATTTTTATGAGGATAGGTAAGTATAGAAAAGAAAATAAATGGACTTGAAAAGAAAATGAAATAAATGAAAAGAAAAATTTACCTCTTGATTAAATATTCCTTGAGAGCCTCTTAATAGTAAAGGATTTGGTCTTTTTGGGAGACCGTTAGCTGTTGGACATGGGAAACATATTGGGGAGTGATTTGGAGAGAATTTAGGGAAGTCACATGGATTGAGAGGGGTGAAAAGAAGAAGAGAGTGTGGGTTGTTTTTCTAGTGGAGGGGAGGAGGGTTTTCTTATTATTTTAATCATTATTTTATTATTTTTCCATCAGAAAATCAATTGTAATGATTATTGTGACCACAATTAGTAATATGTGAATGTGAGTTCGAAATAATGACTATTTACATCATCCATGACTCAATAATGATGCAGAAATTCAGGTTTTAGCATATGTTGTGAATTATCATATTTTACTATTCATCGAAAATTTAAGTATTTTACAAAAATCCCAAAAAATCACCCAAACCATTTTTTAACATGTAAAATTCAAAAAAAGAACTCCATATTTCAAAATTAATTTTCTAAATATGATTAATTTATTTTTTTATTAAAATCACAATTTACTTGAAAAATACATACTTTAAAACTATAACTGATTTTATAATGCTTTCAAAAATAGATAAGGTTTTATAAAATTTTCTTAAAACCAGAAGACATAAGATTTTTAAATTAAGGAAAACTTTTAGGAAATGAAATTTTATTTTAGATTAATTTTTTAATTGTAATTATTTATTTATGACTTAGAATAATACCAAATTTTTTTTATTGTCATATTACCAATTATAAGATCCCTAAATTTTATTTATAAATTCAATGGTGAGGTTACAATTCTTTTTGACGATTTAATATTCATAAGGGTCGTATTAAAATTCATAAGGGTAAGTTACAAGTCATAATGGTAGGAAATATTCACCAAACAAATATATTTTCTCCATTAGACTCTAAACATCTTACTGATCGCAACCGTGTTTGTCAGCTTTTCAAAATTCAAATCACAGAAGTGAAAAAATTATGTTTAATGGTCTCATATAACTTAGTATTTCATTGTGTAGTAATATCATGTGATTATATGACATAATTATATGAATTTAATTTCTATTGATAAAATATTGGGTCGTTACATTATTCCCCCTTATGAAATTTCTCCCTCCAAATTTCGTTTTACATTCTAATCTATAAACAGGTGCATATCTTTCCTTCATTGCTTCCCCCAGTTACAATGTTTCCTATTTGTACTTATGGTTCCTCCATATTACTTTTACTAGGTGAGTAGTATTGTTAAGTAGAACATTATCTCTATGATCGAAGATATTCACTGGAGTCTCCTCGTAAGAAAGATCATTTTCCAATAGTACCACTTCTATAGAGAGTATATATGAAGGATCTGGTATGTACTTTCTTAAGAGAGATACAAGAAAGTCATCATGTACTTTGGACATGGTTTTAAAAAGTTACAGTCGATAGGACACAACTACGACACGATCATTGATCTCAAAGGGGACGATGTACCTAGGACTTATCTTGTCTTTCTTCCAAAACCATATGGCCTTCTTCCATGGAGATATGAATAGAAATACCATGTCTCCAAATTTGAACTTGTGGTCTCATCGATGATTTTCTACATAACTATTTTGCTGACTTTGGGATTCCATGATTTTATAATAATGGTTTTCACCTTCTCCACCATTTTTTCGACCATTTCAGGTCCTAGAAGCTTACGCTAACCGACATCATCCCAACACGCTAGTGTTCTGAACCTTTTCATATAAAAGGGATTCATATTGTGCCATTCAGATTCTTAAGTAGAAAATATTGTTGTGGGAGAATAAAACCAATGGAATATATTTGTTACCACCTTTTTTTAAAGTCCATAGAACATTGTATCAAAATATCTTCCTGTGTTTAAATAGTCTGCTCAGATTGTCCATTAGTTTGAGGATGATAAGCCATACTAAAGTTCAGTTCAGCACTAAGAGCATGTTGGAGACTTTTCCAGAACATTAAGGTGAATCATAGAACATGATCAGATATAATAGATAGTGATAAACCATGAAGATTTACCACCACATTGATATATATCCGTGAAAGTTGATCCAATGAGAAGCCCTCTTGAAATGTGATAAAGTGAGCTGTCTTTATAAGACGATCCACAGTGAGACATATAAAATTGTTTTCTCTAGATGTCCTTGGAAGTCCAGTGACAAAGTCCAAGGTGATGTTCTCCCACATCCATGATTGTATGGGTAGTGGTTTCATCATCCCCTTAGACTTATGTCTTTCAGCCTTCACTTGTTGACATAATAGGCAATTTGATGTATACTCAAAAATCTCCTTCTTCATATTGTCCCACCAAAAAAATCTCTTGAATATCTCAATAAATCTTTATGCTACATGGGTGAATAGAGATGGTTGATCTATGTATGTCATTCAAAATCACCTTCTTTATTTCTAGATCTGATGATACACATAATCATGACCCAAATCTAACAAATCCTTCCTCATCAATCGTGTACTCTGAGGATTTTCCATTTCTAACATCTTCCACCCATTTCATAATTTCCACATATTTTATTTGAGCATCCTTTATTTTCTAAATAAGATACAGTTGAGCAATAACATGAGAAAGGATTGATGATGTTACTCCTTTAATGATTCCCATGTCCATCTCTTTCAAATATAAGAAGATCGTATCATTTTAAATCTTCATTGTTGATAAAGATACAAGATCCTTTTTACTTAGAGAAACCGCCCCCTTGTCCGCCTTATCGGGATGGTAGTGGATTGAGAAGTCATAATACTTGATGAGTTCTATCCATCTCCGCTTGCGCATATTGAGATCTTTTTTTGTCAATATATATTTGAGACTATTTTGATCAGTATATAACTCAAACATCTCCCCATAGAAATAATGACACCATATTTTCAACGCAAAGATCACAACTACCAACTCCAGATCATACATAGGATAGTTGTACTCATGGATTTTTGGATGGCCTAAGGCTTAGGCTACCACTTTATCATTTTTCATTAGCACACACACTAAGCCATTTTTTGAAGCATCAAAGTAAACCACAATGAGTTCTCCACTTTTTGGGAGTGTGATTACCGGCAAGGTGATAAGCCTCTTTTTCCACTCCATAAAATAGTCTTCACATTCCTCAGTCCAGAAAAAATTCACCCCCTTCCATGTCAGCTTGGTCATTGGGTTTGATAATCGTGAAAATATCATAAACAATTGTCGATAATACCCAGCTAGACCTAGAAAGCAGTGGATCTTCGTTACAAATGTTGGCTTGGGCCTCTCTTCAATTTCCTTTGTCTTGGAAGGGTATTTATATATCCATTTACTGGTGATAACATGCCCCATGAATGACACTTCCTTCATATAGAACTCACATATACGTTACATTTCATACAACTTATCCCTTTGTAAAGTCTTTAACACAGTATTCAAATGATTCTCATGTTCCTCCTTTGTCTTGGAGTATATCAAAATATCATCAATAAAGACTACCAAATTTTTTAGGTAATCTCTAAAGTTTCTATTCATTAAATCCATGAAGATTTCTATAGTATTATTGAGTCTGAAGGGAATCACTATAAACACATAGTTTCCAAACCTTGTTCGAAAGGAAGTCTTGGGAAAATCTTCCTTCCTTGCGTTTAATTAGTGATATCCCAACTGACGGTCCACATTAAAGAAACAGTTGGCCCCACAAAGCTGATCGAACAAGTTATCTATTTTTGGTAGGGGATACTTGTTCTTTATTGATATTTTATTGAGCTCACGATAATCAATGTAGATGCACATTGATCCATACTTCTTCATAATGAAGAGGACTGGTGCACCCCATGGTGAAGCACTTGAGCATATAAAACCCTTATCTAGATTTTCTAGTAACTACCTATTAAATTCCTCTAGATCTACGGTGGACATTCTCTAAGGTGTCTTTGATATAGGTTGAGATCTTGAAATATGTTCAATTGAGAACTGATCCTCTTGATCAGGATGAAGACCATGAAACTATACAGGGAATACATAAGCATAATCCCTCACAATGGGCATATCTGAGAGCGAGATTCTATCCTTTTTCTCAATCATATGAGCTAGACATGATTGATTATAAATAATTAATATCCACACATGAGAAAATCATTTTAAAGGAGATTCATCTCCCTCCTTACACTTGTATAGAATAGAAGTATGCTTTTGGTTGTGAAGAGTGATCACCCTTTAATGATAGTTGATGTTGGATTTGTATAAAGATACCCAATCCATGCCTAGAATAATATCAAACTCCACTAGAGGAAGTATCAAAAGATTTTCTGGGAGGTTTAGTCTACAAATATTTATCGAGGAGGAGTTATAAAATATGGAAACAATAATTTTCCCATTAAAGTTGGTGTTTGAATAGTTCTACTAAACATGAAATACATAAAAGAATGCATAGAACCAGAATCAAATAGTATATTCACTATTCTTGAATGAATAACTAGTGTACCTGTCACAACATCATTTTTTGGCTCCACCTCAGTAGTAGTGATGGAATAAGACCATCCTTGTTTCCATGGAGGTTGTTGTTGATTTCCTTCGACAACCCTCAACTTAGGAAATTTTTTTCGCATAATGACCATGAATCATTCACTGGTAAAATTGCACTATGTTTTGAGGGTTGATATAAACCTTCATTTATTGTTCCAAATTTGTGGGAGTTTTCATATCTCATCATCAGTTTTTATACAGATGTCTCAAATTTCCACATTTGAAGCAATTCTTGGTTTCCTTGAGATAGTTCCTAGGATGCTTCCTCCCATAATTTTTACACGTGCGATGATCGAGCTTTTTTCCATCATGAAATATATTTGCAGGATTGCCCACCCTAGATTCTATTTTCCACTTCTTTTAATTGGTCCCACGATACCACTGAAAGTCTCTAATCAACATTTCAACCTTGAGGAAAAACAGACAATCTTCTCATAACTGTTGATGTCTTGAATTTCCAATGCTTTTCATAAACATAGATTTAGTCCGCTAAAGAGGCGATCAGCCTTGATTTTGGTGTTCATGAAAAATACATAGGCATACCTTGAAAGCCTTGTAATGTTTTCTTCACATGCCCTAATTGAATCTTCTACCTTCTACTTGTGTCCAAGGAACTCTCCTTCTATCTTAGGACAGAGGGTTTGGGAAAAATATTTATTGAAAAACATTATCTTGAACTGCTCCCAATACATGGAATCAATTTCCTTTGGGGGCTTCATATTCTTGATCAATGTCTACCACTGATCATCTTCCCCATCAAAATGATATTCCTACAGTATGAATTTCTATTCTTCTAAGCACTGGGGGATAGAGATTATCATTTCAATGGAGTTAATCTATTGTTCTGTGAGGAGGGGATTATAATATATAGTAAACATGGGAGGTATTTTCAACATAAAGGATTAAATGTAAATATTCTCTTTCCTTGGACGAGGAGGGTGTTACACTTGATTCATGTTATTATTCATAACATGAGACTATTGATCAAGTACTTTCATGAAGTTCTGAGCACCTGTTCCCATCATATCATGCATATCATTAGGGAAATATTCACATTCCCTATCACATTGAGGGTTGGAACATGTTCTTTTATTTACTACCATTAACTATGAAAAATAACATACAACTATATGGCTTTAATACATAGCTATTGAGAATAAAAAGGAAACATTGAATATAAGAGGATAAAATTGTGAAGGAGAAGTATATCCTAACTTGTGATTCCCTAGGTTTCAATCATGGTTATCCTTGATCTATTTCATAACTAATATTCATATGGGATTTTTTATTCCCTGAATAATTGTTTATAAAAAGCTCATGAATTTACCAAAGCATACCCCCCATGAGTGTGAAACCCTGAGTGTAGAAAGGTCCATTGTCGTGCACCCTTTCCCATTTGAGTCTAGTACAAAGCGGTGTTTTCAGGTTTTAACCCTAGATACAAATGTTCAAGAGCCACCTCTACCTATTTGTATCCAGATAGGGATGTATTTTCTTGATAAACCACTTACTCTATACTTACTAAAATTTAGGGGTGTTTTAGTATACTTAGTCTCATCCTTAGGGCTCTTAAAAAAGTTCTCTATTCCTAATCTCCAAAAATAACTAGAACATCATCTGATACCAACTATAGAGACCCTATCCTTGTATATATAACATTACATTATTTCAAGCATAATTATACATCAGAGTACAAGCCAAGGATTGTAAAGTCTAGTGTCTTGGAAGATTGGGTACATAAAACTGAAAACATAGAACTAAATAAAACATTTCTTAATTTAGTCTTCATAAAAATACCCTAACATCCATTGTGCTCATACATATTCCTAGGATAACCTAGTGATAACATGAAAAAAGGGATGAGATAAAAATCCCATTAGGGGAATAACTTTAAGAACAACGAATTAACACATTGGATATAAGGCATGATAGGATTATATTCAACGGAATATAACATATAGAGCGATAACATATTAACATGGAATCATATAAACTTGGAGTCAAAATAATGTAGAAGAAAAAAAACATGAATTTATCATGACTCAAGTCTAACTTTCAAGACTATTTCACATGGCAGCACAAGCCAAGAATAACCGCCAAGACTGTCACACATGGTAGCACAAGCCAAGGCTAACCGTTAAGACCATCACACAAAATTTCTCACGAGACTCAACTTTACCTTATTCATTAGGGAACTAGTTGGGTACAAACATATTCACTATTCATGAACATGTTTTCCACATAAATAATAATACATAATAAATCTTATATTTACATAAGGGTTACCCATGGAAGGAATTGGGTACCACAATCATGTCATAAAGGTTAAAAAATGGGTGTATCATAGAAGTGTCCGTGAAATAAATGAACTAAAATACAAGTTGAAATTAATAATGGAAAATATGAATTTATCATTGTATGTGATTTCAAATAGAAGTGACAACATGTAAGAAAAGTATTTATGAAATTTTAGCATTAAATCATTTTTGTGCGGTTTTAAGGAAAATACTATAGATCCTTTAAAATAGAAAAGAGAAAAATAATTTATAAAAAAACAGAAGTGAATAAAGAAGGTTTTAATAATAAAAATAATTATTTTATAAATACAATGGTGTATTAAAATATAGGATATAGTGCACTTGAAATTGGGTAAGAATTTGTGATGTTCCCTTAAAACAAGTTTGCTTATTAGGAAGTATTGAGGAGGGAATCACTTAAAAACATATATATCCTCGAATGAGAATGATGAAAGGTTATTCATAAATGAATTTGGTACATGTAAATAGAAATTATAATATGAACATAATATTATATGACAACCACATTTTGTTAAAAGTAAGATAAGGTAACTCGAAGGAACAAAGGAGATTTGGGTATAATCCCTTACAGATCATCGACGGGGTATCAAGTGTAGTTAATATGGATTAATGAGAGAGAAATGGTGTTTTTAATCACTTATACATCACATGGGAAGTATTTTAGAGGTACAAAATAATACCCCATCATTAGTTAGTACACATAAAAGTGCATAACATGGAGGGAATTATTGAAAAAAAGTGAAATAGAGAGGATCCCTTACCTTAAGCCTGATGATGATCTTCACTTGATATTATTGAACTGAATAGTCATATTTGGTTCATTAATTAATAATTAAATAAAATATTACATATGTAAATTATTTATTATAACCTTTTTATGTTCATTTATAACCATATAGATAGGTGATGAGGTTCAATTTTATTGTTTGAGTATGTTTGCTTCCTTGGTTTTAATGATCAGTTTACTTATTTTCATGAATGGAGAATCTTATAAAATTGTAATGGTTGAACAGAATTTGAGATATATTTTATTATTTAACAACCACAAGGTTACATGGTTGTAAATTTAATTTCTTTACTTGGTGTGAAGTTGAGTCATTATATAAAACATTAATGTTAAATACTTGAATTAATTTGGCGATTTCCCTCATAATTAACATGTTTTGTATTATTATTTTACATCATGTGTAAAAAATGATTACATAAAAAAAACTAAGATAAAATAAATATTTAATAGTGTGGTTAAACCATAAAAATGGTTTGATGACCAGAATCGAAGACGGTAATAGAAATTGAATACCTGTCGTCCTTGAATGTGGTAGGTTAACACATCTCAGATGGTGTCTTTACTACTAGTATAAAAGAAGAGTAAAGGAGAAATGATAATAAATTATTTCATTATCATAAAAACATTATAGTACATGTAAGGTACTATAGTATTTATAAAATTTGGATGGGGAGAGGTAACGATAGAAATGAATATAGACTGCCTTGAAAAGAAAATGAAAGAAAAGAAAAGGGGAATTTACCTCTTCATTCAATCTTCCTTGAGTGCCTCTTAAGTGGAGAGGATTTGGTATTTTGAGGATACCAAGGGGTGATGGTAGTGGTGAAGGATAATGGGGAGTGATTTAGTTATAATTTATAGAATTAATAAGACTTTATAAGAGTTAAAAGAAGAGGGGAGTGTAGGTGGTTTTTATAGTCGGGGGAGGAGGGTTGTCTTAATATTTTAATCATTAGTTTATTATTTTTTCTTGAGACAAGAAATAGTAATGATTCATGTGAAATATAGTAATATGTTCATGTGAGTTCAAAACAATGGCCATTTACAACATACATGACTCAATCATGATGCAGAAATTTATGTTTTATCATATATTGTGAATTATCATATTTTACTATTCATAAAAATTCAATTATTTTAGAAAAATACAAGAAATTCACCCTAACCATTTTTCGACATGTATAATCCATAAATGGACTCCATTTTTCCAAAATAATTTTATAAATATAATTAATTTAATTTTTAATTAAAATCACAATTTACGTAAAAAATAATAATTTTACAAATATAACTGGTTTTATAATGCATTCAAAAATTACATAAGGCCTTATAAAATTATCTTAAATCCAGAAGACATAAAATTGTTAATATATGAAATAAAAATACAAAAATAAATTTTATTTTAAGTTAATTAATTAATTGGAATTAATTATTTATGACTTACAAAAATACCAATACTTTTACTATGGTCATATTATCATTTATAAGATGCCTAAATTTTATCTACACATTCCAGGGTGTGGTTACTATTATTTTGGATGATTTACTATTAATAAGGGTCATAATACTATTTATAAGGGTAGGTTAATATTCACCAAAAAAATTGTGTTCGTTCCATTAGACTCCAAAAATCTTACTGATCGTAACCGTGTGTGCCATATTTTGAAAATTCAAATAACAGAGGTGAAAATATTATGTTTAAAGGTCACATAACACTTAGTAGTTCATTGTGTTGTAATTTCATGTGATTATATGGCATAATTATAAGAAGGGAATTTACATTGATAAATCAATGGGTCATTACATCCCAACTTTCAGTCAGCTTTTTTATTTCTTATGCGAACTTCATTTATTTCTCAATGCTCAAAAATTCCGTTTGGATTTATAGCCCCCATAAACTCCCTTTCTATTCGATATTTTTCTCAATGACAACTTTTATAAACCACCTTCATTAAGCTAGAGAATTATGATCGTCGTTTAGTCTTTCTAGATTTCAGTAGGTTGTAGATGCCTATTTATAAGAGTTTCCACTGTTTTCTATATCTTCCAGCCACTTCATCACCATTATGAAGTTCTCCCTAATTTTTTTCGTGGTACTCCTCTCATGATGAACAATGTAAATTTCCTATTCGTGGTGCTTCATGTAGTTGCTGATATTACAGTCAACTTATTTGTGCATTTGTGAGACCACCTTCGGAAAACCCAATCTTTTGAATCTAATAACTTTACTATATTTTTATAAGTCCTTCAAGGAAATTCAGCTATCACAATGCTCTCCATCATCAGAATTTTGGACACCAAAAAATTGGAAAACACTAGGAAAATTTGTCACCTTTTGTATTCAATTTTTTATACAACATTTTGGAAAACAATTCCTCTTCCATGGATCATTGTCAATATTCTTGTTCAAAAATATATCTAGAACTCCACTACTAACAATAGAAACCCACTTTTTCAACATTTGCAATTAACCCAAAAATACTGCAATGTTACCTTGAGGAATTTTGTCCCAATAAATATCACTATATAACTTTTTCTGATAATCATGTTCTTAATAAAATTAATATATTTAAAAAGATATTCTTTCAAGACATCATAGAATCATATTATAATAAATTTAATTATTTTATGGACTTATAAAAAGTTTATATAATGTGAAAAAATAAATTCTATACACCAGGATCCTTCCTAATAGAAAAATAAGAATAAGAATATTTAATATATATCAAGTATATTATTCTTTTATAGATTTTATTCTTCATACAAGTTATTTTTGAGAAGAATCACTTATAAATATTATCATACTCTTACATACATTGGAAATAATTAAATTTTTAGTCTTCTAACACATACATTGCACCTTACATTATGTTTACAACATTATAGTATCATCACCTTGAAGAAGAAATGATGAAGAAAAATATTCCACATAATAGAGTTTCACACTTACATGAACAATAAATTAATTATTATTAATTATATTGAAAAGATATTTACTAAATGAATAATTCTCCTAAAGTAAAATAAATTCAAAAATTCTCTTATAATTATTGGATGAATTAATTTTATGGTATAAATTTATAGTATATCTATTAGTAAACATCCATTAATTGTAAAGAGATTTAATATTTAATAAAACATGATTAAAATCATTATAAAATATTATTTAATGATTTATATGTTGAATGTATTATTGAAAAATCATATGTAGTACTTATTTAGTAAATTTGAAAATTTCTTTTTTGGAGTTGGTGAATTTTTAATTATATTTTTATAATTTCACACTTAATGGGAAATGGAAATTTAAATGAAGTAAATGACCTAAAAACAATTTTAAATGGATTCATTGATTTTAAAATATAGTGTTTTCCAAAAGGTTAAATTTTTTCACAAATAAATAAATTTTTTGATGATTTTAAATAAAAAAATAAACAAGTTAAAAGCATAAAGCGTGATAATTTTTAATTTTTGTAAAAAAAACACATATATCATAAATTTTTCCACTTAATGATAAAATTTCAATAGATTATATCCTGAATATTTAAACCAAATTTAAAACTAATATAATTTCGTGTTAGAATCTAGTCTCAACCTGAGATTTTTTTCCTATAAATTGAAAATTATAGTCCAGTAAACATCATTTGAACAGAAGTAGTGTGAGGATATATGACATAGGATAAGTGAAATGATATAATTTCCACCAAGGTAGTATTTTTGAAAAAAAGTAATTAACAACATTTTATATTTTAACTCATTATGATATAATTGTAAAATATTGATAAAAAATTATTTTTACATAGATATTGAATTATTGAATATTGATTGCATAGTATTAAGTGTTCTTGTATTGGTGGTTGGTGATGTTTTCAACATTATTGTTTCTATTTCACCTTGTTAGTTAGAAAAGTCATTGTAAATTCTTAATCAAATTATAATTAGAAGATAATCATATTTATCTATTTAAAACATTAAAATATATACTTTTAATGCTTTAAGAAATATCATTATTCTATGATGTTTATGATATTTCAACCCATGAACTACATTTTTTCCATATCTCATTTCCATGTGTCATGATATGACAATCCTTGAACATTGTACTAGAGAAATATCCATGGTATAAGCCCCTCTCATGCCACCAACACCAAGGGATATGACCTTAGAATTTCCAAGAATTAGAGGATACTAATATTGGAATAGTGTGATATAATATTTAATGTTACAGTAGTGGTTGAAATTGTTTGATATGAATTATATACAACGATCAATGACATATGAATTCTAAAGTGAGGACATGGTTGGAGCAGTGAAGTGAAAAGAGTGGTGATTCCAAGAATAATCCTCATTCTATTGAAAGATCTAGGTTGTATCAGAATTCCACTTTATCTTTATTGGAAGAAAACATACACTTTTTTAGTAGACTTGGGTAGTAGAATAAAACTCATTCCCTTGGTTTGTTTATAGGGAATTAAATTTGAGAGAAAAAAAATCCAACCAATATGGATATTTAGATCTCAAATTGATCCCTTACATACCCCATAGGATTTATTGATGATTTATTGGATAGAATTGGGAATTTGATATTACCTATAGATTTATAAGCAATTTGAATATGTATAGATAAAGAAATATTTGTTATACATGGAGTATATTTATTGGATAAAAAATGAGTATTAGATGATAGTATATGGATACGATTTTCTGTGGGTGAAGATTATCATACACTCAATGTTTTACTGGTTTGAAACATCCATATCATTTAGATGACTATTTTTTGATAGATGTTGTTGACCAGGAAGTTGAAATTGAATTTTGGAATTTATTGAACACTGATTTTCTTAAGGGGTGTAAAATAGTTGACAATATGATAACTCAACCATATGAGAAATAAGTTAATGATGTATAAAATAAAGAATACTGACATAAAAATTTAAAATTTTTTATATGAAAAAATATTATGGAATTAAACTGGTGATGAAGTCATATGTTCAAGACTCATCTATACTTATTTTTAAGATAGCTCCATCAAAGATTAAATATTTATATTTTGGAGACAAGGTGGTTCTATGAGTTTTTGTGTCTACTAAAATTTAAGAAAAATAATTTTATTACTATATAATGTGTTAAAAAGGTAGAAGAATTCCATAACATGTACCATTTTATACATGAAGGGTATAACTCCATCAATTTATAGGAACATAATTTTGATAAAAATCATGCAAAACCCACTATTTATTACTAAACAATATTATAACTAAACAAGAAATATGTTATGAAAGATGAATTATTTAGTCTATTTGAGGATGATATTACATATATCATGATGTTATTAATTTATTCATCATTATTTATATAGTCCCCTTAATTATTTTTAAGAAAAAGTTCATAATTTGTGTGAAATTCCCAAGTTTTAATATAAAATATATCTTGATATCATTGTTTTAATTAATACAGATTCAGGTTAGTTAGGTTATTTTATTATATATTTCAATATAATGGCCCAAATTATGTGAATATTTATTTTTAGTGTTTTAGATTCTAATTATAAAATATAATAAAACAATAGCATTGTCTAAGTTTACAATTTTATTATCCATATGGACCACACAAAAAGGCCCTACTAATTTTTCAAATAAACTGGACAACCTATTTTGTTCTATTTTTTAGGATCAATATAAAATTATAAATTTTGTGAAACTCCCCCAAATTTCCATGGATATATAATTAAAACATTGATAAAAATTTTAAAGTAAAACTCACCAAATAAGTGGCCCAACATATGCAATGTTTTAGGCCCAGAATTCTTACCATGATTTAAAAACAGACCACAATTATTAGAGTTTCTCCCAATACACATTCCTTATTGAGATAATATTTTGTGGAAAAAAGTAAAGTGTTAGAAAACTAAATTTATAGAATATTTTGGTTCTTTATAGTGGATTATTCATATCCATAATTGCATTCACATTGAGGACACTGAAAAAATTGAAGATAAAGCTATATGACAACACATGGTTTAGTAAAATGGTCATTTATTTGGATTTAAATGACCAATAGATTCCAAATTTAGTAGTTTAAATATACAAATAAGTATCTATAACTTTGCTGTATAATATTTCTTGATATTATATTATCATCATGGTCAAATGGTTAATCCAAAATGAAGGGTTGTTTTGGAAGGAAAACATTCATCCACTTTGCACTATAAATACATCCAATTGTTTTCCATGAAAGGGGATGGAAATTAAGAAATAAGGAAAATAATTGACATTAATATAACCTCAAAATTTGTTTGGGAGGGCCTAATATAATCATGTTTTTACTTGAGAGACATCTCCTAAACTATTTATTTTTATGTACTTCAATTATTTTCAATTTTAATCATGTAATTTTTATTTTTATTTCGTTTGACTTTTAATAAATGTATAATTGTAATATTCTATTACTATTACCCAAATTATATTGTATCAAATTAATGTATTTAAAATAGGATAAATTAATGAAAAAACCCTACCCTATATCACTTTATCATTCAATCCAAAGTTCTTGTTTAACTCTCTTTACTGCTCATGTGTGTGTGTTCGATGCACCACTCTTATCTTGTCCTGTTATTTTTATTCTCTTTTTAACTTATCAGATTATAAATAATTGACTAAATTTATAACTGTATCAATGGATAAGTAAATCATTAATTTTTGTGAATCATAATTTGGGGATGTAAAGTGATTGAGAGCTTTTTCTCATTTAATATTATTTACATTGAAATTTTTTATGTTGAACTTAAATGTCATGAAAGAATGAAATTCACAGTTTTAAATGGGTATTACATGGATTATTATATTCTTAATTATATATGGGTTTATAAAATATTGAACCTTACATCAATAAGAATTTATTACGATCAGAACCCTAATTGAGGCTTGAATAATATACTACAAAATTTTGGAATTAGGATCAAAATTTTCTTATGATGTGGGTGGTAATTTAATGAAATATGTCTCAAATTTAAAGAATATAGTTATATTGACTTCCCAAGTTTTAAATAACCCCAATAATTATAAAAATGTTTAACAAAATTCATCAATTTTTTATTCCACTTAAACATTGCAAAAAAATTCCACCATTCAAAAGACAAAACAAAAATGGACGACTCTAAAATATACTACCGTCATTGAGGATTCCCTTGAGTGCCGATTAACAGATTATAGAAGATAACCACACATTTAAATAGTTGATTAGAGATAATCATACACACTTAAGTCCACTTTCATATAGTTAATGGGTATGTCCAACCCATGTGGTGTCTAACAATTTTGGTATGAAAATGATAATTTATGAAAGGAATGAATATATTAAAAAGAACATTCATTAGATAGATATTTTTTATTTATTATAATATGATAAGTTCAAAAAACACATCTTATTATTGATAAAATATTGTAGAGACATCTTAGACACTCTGAATTATTTCTCTTTGGGGGATATTCAGTGTATAACCAAGTTTATATTAAACTTGTAGACCGAGAGAAGATAACTTTTCCATACCCATATGAAACTATTTACAATATAAGAATAATATTTTGATTATTTCATTCTATTATATCATTTTAAATACATATTATGGTTATATTCTTAGATAATGTTAAAAAATAGTTGGAGTATTCATGTTTAATTTATTTGTAGTTTGGATGACATCTGATGAATGCCTCTAAATCTCTCTATGGTATTGGAATGATGTGATGAAAAAAATTAGTGATAAATAGTAAAAAATATAATTTATAGTAAGGTAATTAATTTTGTTTGAACATAGAATATCTATATATGAAAATCAAGTATATAAGAAAAGGAATGAGGTGATATTAACACTACCACCTATAACTTTATTGGGGACAAATAGATTTTTTAGGAAATGTACAATTCCATATAGGGTTAATCTATGAATTCTAAATAATTTCTAAATTAATATTATATTTATTGTAGAACTATTACATGTTTATATTATATAGAGTTCTTGAAATAACTAAATAATGTCAAGATATAGTTGATTTTAGTACCAATTATCACTAACCCAGATTATTGTTAGCCATTTAAAATTTTGGGTTGTTTTAATTATTTTATAGTAGGAACACTTTCAAAATAAATAATTCATAAGAAACATCATGTGATCTATTATGCGAGAAAATTACTCAATGGAGCTCAGTTGAATAATGTTATAATAAAAAATTATTTTCTCTCTATAGTGTATTTTGTGGAGATATTCATACATTATATCGTCGTTTGTAAGGTTTTTGTGTATATTGATCCCTAAAAAATGAAATATATACTATCAAATAAATAATTTAACCAATCTAGATTATAAGCTAGTTATATTAATAAGAATATATTTTAGGAATAAAAGTCCTCATGGGTGATAAAACGAAAGTTTTAGATTATACGTTGAGGTTAAAAGATATAAATGATGATCATTATCATTAAATAAAGGGAAAATTTAATGATTAGAAGTTATTAATCATCAAGAGTAAATTTATTCAACTATAGTTGGAGATTTCAATTTATATTGTCACAAGAATAATTCTAGGAAGAATTTTACGAAAAAAGGCATTCAATGTTGAATTTTGATATTATATATAGAATGAGGCAGTTCTCTATAAATAGGTAACTTATGGAATTATTAAGATATGTGTACCATTTGAAGAGGTATTATATATTTTTAATCATTTCCATTCACTACCATGTGGATACCACTGTAGAATCGTAAAAAAAATGTTTATGGTTTTACCAAGTGGATTGAAATGGCTAACAATTTTCAAAATGAAAGGGTGTATTTTAGAAACTTTCATAAGTACAATGAAATAATAAATATAGGAAGAATAAAATAAAGTCCACAATCTAGGATAATTGAAATAAATAATTTTTAAGTATAGGGGAAAATTTTGGTAAAACCCTATGCCATTATGTGTTATTAATATAAATAGAAATTTGAAATTTTGGTCTCAGATTCGTGGTTGTTTGGAGAATAGAAATGTTTCATGGAATTATGAAGTTGTGGAATATCTTTGAGATATTTATTAGATATGGATTAAGGGTGAATATTATTTTCAGATATCAAGTGAAAGTCAGAATTTGTTTGTGAAATTTTCATTTTTGAAAAGGGAATTACCCTATTTCATGATTACGACATGTTTAGGAGAAACTATAAGAGTAAATAATGAAGGATTGTTTTTCAAATACAGTTGTTGTATGGGTTTTATATAGGTGTAAAAAAATTGTTAAATACCTATTATTTTAGTTTCGGTGATATTTGAATGGTTTGGTATACTGTGTGACCAAACCATGAATGATAGGTGGATGTTGGACATTTCCAAACACAAGTTAGACCAAATTTGGGTAAAACTTGTGCCACACACTTGGGTAAACCTTGTGTCTAGACCATGTGAGGTGTGAAACTATAGACAATGAGGGATTCATTAATGACACATGATTTGGAATACCACATGAGAAGATAACATGATTTCTAAAATTTTATTAAAAATGTAAAATTTCAATTTTCATGTTTAGGTTTTTAAATCCACTCCCCTACTTCTTCATCACATGTGGATGATTCAACAACTCTCTCCCATTTATGTTATTTTGATTTCCCCTAAGAATGAAGTGTTTTAATGGTATTTTTGTAGAATTTAAGTTTAGTTATCTCTTCTATATTCGTATGTGCTTATTATGTATTCTTTGGGACTAATATTATTGTCTATGGTTATGGTTTCACTGAAGATTACACTAGTCAATCATAGAATAATCGTGAAATAGTGTGGATTTTAATCACTATGGATAGAATACATCTTAAGATTATGAAGAAACATAATTTTTATATATTTCAATAAAGGTATGTAACTAATTTATTTTATTTATGTACGTTCCTAATTTAGATGAAATTTACCATTGAATCAGGTGAATGAATCGAGGATTTTATAAGGCTTATATTCAGGTTCATATAGAGATTGGACCACTCCTCGTTGTTCAAGGATTTAGTGAGTGATGTTTATTCATTGAGTTTTTTATAAAATTATTCCTATTTAAATTAAATTGAATAAATAATTGTAAACTGTTAGAATAAATTAGATTTCATTTTATGGTGTGGTGCATGGCCTCATGTTAATGGTTTGTGGTGAGTTGGACTTAGACAATCCAGGGTGTGAGTGGATGTGATTTGTTTTAAATGTAACTAAATTTTATGAGGTAGGTGGACCCACTATTGTATATTCATTTTGATATGGGGTACGTGGTATGGTGTCTAAAAACTTTTGGGTGACTGACTATATATTTTAATTAATGTTTTTCTAATACATATGGATATAATTTAATTTTGAAGAACAATAATTGACCCTTGATCAATAGATCGATGCATCAACCACTAATGAACTAGGAATTTATTATAAATATGTGACTAGTGAAATGTTTAAGCCATAGGGAAATGAATTAAATTAAAAGAATGAATACAATGGACATAATGATGGTGTATTTTTATCCCTATGATTAGGGCAGGTGCTCCCATGATGTTATGAAAGTATAATCTCCAAAATACTATGTCATTGATATTATAAATTTATTCATCAATTTATTTAACTCCCATTACATGGTATTCACTAAAAAATACATAAATATGAATCAATTTTCACATTTGGATCATAAATATAAATATAGATCATTGATGAAATTCATCAAATTTTGAGGAAATTTAATAAATTGATCACAACATTCTATATATTAATCTAAATCATGTGATATCTATTTTTAGGGTTCTTGATTAATATTTCTACAAAAATTCAAGTATATAATTGTCTATTTAATACATTTGAAGGGCCAGTTCAACTATTAAATAATCATATTGATATCACAAGAGAGACCATTGAATTTATGAATAACACCGGACTTGCAACAATTTTTTTCCTTGAAAAGTAATGAAACTCAAATATAATGAAATTTAACCATAGATATAAAAGTACTTATTTCCATATGGGATAAATATTTTATAACAAAAAAAATCAATAATTTTACCAATATAATCAATATTTCTGGAACCAAATTTTTTATGTGATTGAATGACGACTAACCAATATTGATTTTTTTTCATAATATACTTATCCAATAGATCATAAAATTTATAGGTAAACAATAGTGAAACATGGAATTAAATTTATATAGGATTTTGTTTTGATACCGTTTTATCTTTATAGCCATAAATATATTCCCATTAAGGCTATCTAAAACATCTTTATAATACAAGACAACAACACATGGTTTTGATAAATAGTTGTATCAATGGTTCTAAAAGTACAATGGACATGATATTTGGTGTGTGTGTAGTCATCATAAAACTAAAAAACATTAAATAATATTACTAATTGAGATAATGTTGTATTTACTAAAAAATGGTGCAACCAACTTGTTACATAGAATTGAAGTGAGACCACTCCTTCTACTAGAGTTATAAATAAATTCCTCTCTTCTCCCTATATAGGATAAAAAATTAGAAATAATTTGAGGTGATTTTTTATGAAAAAAATATATTTTAGATCCAGATAGGACCCTATAACCCCTTTTTCTTAACTTAATAATCCACTGATCCATTCTTCGTTTTTTGTTTTATTATATTGATTTTTTAACCATCATAAGTGTTTTTGTTATTAAATTTAAATTTTAATGAAAGTATCATCATTTAATATTACTTATATGCACAATATATAGTTTTATAATTATGTTTTTTAAAATAATTTTAAATTTTACTAGAAACAAATTCTTGAATACCCTATTAATTTTTTCAAAAGATTACATATTCATTACTTAATTAAGTTTCCTATTTTTCATGAAAAACTATTATCTTATCCAGTTATGGTTAATTTTTATTTTATCTAATTATTATAAACAACCCAACTATATTATTAACCCCAAAAATGGATTATAATTTCTCCAATTTGGGTGAGTCATAAATTGGTGTTACTATGTTATTGAGAGTTTCACCTTTTTATTCTTATTTTTCATCACCATTGTGTATGTAATTAGTTAATTCCATTTGTAGTTTTAAAATTTTATTAAATATATAATTGGAATCATAATATACATTATGTTTCATGAAATATTAAAATTTATATAATTAATAAATCATTAAGATCGATACCCAATTTAATGTTTGGATTAAGGTCTTAATATTTGGGAAGTTCAATCAAAAATAATAATGTGAATTTGATTTTAATTTAATTATTGTTTTGAAATGATAAATGATATCATAATATTTAATGCTAAATAATAAAATCACCATAATATATTTAAAATACTTAAATCATCAAAAAATATTCAATCACCTCACCTAATATCTATAAACATTCAACCCCATTCAAAAAAAAAATTAGATTCACAAAATATAGTTCCATTAAAGAGGATTGGACCCAAGTTTTGATATACAAATTATAATAGAGAAAGGATCTTTTAATTCTAGATATAAAACAATTTTTCATTATATAAATGGATTCATTTTGCAATTATGAAGCTATAAAGGATAATTTTTCACTAATTTTCCTCTAAGAAAAAAATAAAACCAAAAAAATCTAAAAGAAATAATAAATAAAAAACCCTAGTTATGAAAATACAATTAAAAACCCATATTCCATAAACAATATGTACAATTATCTTAAAAAAGTTCTAGTATATATGAATTATCTATAGTCTCTAAAATAATCCAACTGATTTGTTGAACCCTGAAAAGAAGAGAGCACTTAACATACTTAAGAGGGCCAATAGGGATAATAAAAAATGTTCAAACCATTACATGTCCATACCATTTGTCAATACATGACCATCCCTATGAAATAATACCTAAAATAACATATTTCACCTGACATGAATCAGAAACCACTTTTTATTCAATATCCAAATATTGAGGCTCATTTAAAACTCAAATCATGTTTGATTTATCTCCTACCTCGTTTCCATGAGCTAGCTGGGAATAATCCTCACCTACACCTCAAATTGTTACATGTGATATGATCTACCAAGAAGCCTCATGGGGACTATGAGGAACAAAGAAAACTAAAATCATTTATATTCCCCATATATGAAACTAAAAGTTAATTTCACTATTATAATATGTTTTCTAAAAATATTATAATGACATAAAGAGACACTTCTTAGAGAAATTATTTACCAAATCTTGAACTCGATCAATCTGAAATAAAATTATTTAAATCTATAAATTACCAAATTAGTCATTCCATGAATACTATGAGGGGTTCATGAAAATGGAAACATATTATCCCAACAACCAAATCGCTAACCAACTCATTATCCAATACTTCTATGAGGGGTTATTGGTGATGGAAATTCCCTCATTATTAATTTAATAAGCGGTTGACTTATTGAAAAAAATCCCTAAAATTTTGTGGAATATCATAAGAAAAATGGTTAAAAATGAAACAATTACATACTCAGGAACCTAATAATTAGAATAAATCCCAAGATAGTCTATCTATATAGACAAATAAGATGCCTGAGTGGATGAGTGAGCTCACTGGTGTTTTGAGAAAAATAGCTGGTGCTACCGATTTTGAAACCTTTTATTTTACATAATAACATTTTTTAGGCATATAAAAAACTATGGATTCTATAACTCACCTTCATATATAAAATTATTGTATGTAATTTTGCGATGATTAGTTAGATTCTTGAGGTATACTGGAGGTCAATGCAGTATTTTATCATCGGAACCCCAACCATCATCCTCTAAGTCCATTTGTTAGAAATTATAACAATATATACAATGATCCCTTATATCATACCTATAATATAGTAAGGAAAGAAAATAATTGATTGAGGTATGGTAATGTAATCCTTCAAACCCCTCAACAATATCCTCAAAATATAAAAAAAATCATTATATTCAAGCTGTGAGTAACTTCTAACAACCATATTTGTTTTCCTCTAAACATCAAAAGAGAAATCATCCTCATAGTTTTCACTAACCTGGGGAGTATTCCCAATTTTAAAACCATTATGAAAAATTTACCATGCCCAGTAATTAAGAAAATATAACCTTTGGATATGAAAAAACACATAAAAACCCATGTGAATGTGTTGTGGTATGAATCTACATATCCACCCATTCATGCCTAAAGAACATTGAAAAAAAATATTCAACTTGTTTCCCGTCTAGTATAACAACAATTGAATAATTCTTCCCCGCATCTAGATCAACCATTACCTTACCATAATGTTATTTATTGTTAAATTACACTAAATTTAAGAAATAACATCTCCATACCTCAAGATAATCCCTCTAAACCAACTCTATCAATTGAAAATTAGTGTTAATGAAATTAAAAAACCATAAAAATTTGAATGAAATCCATTAACCCTGCCATTTTCCTAACTAAATAAATCCATTTTATATCTCCAAGATAAATATATCATTTTATCCTAATACTAAAATTAAAGAAAGTATCAGATGAATCAATGTCAATATCACACTTCTAGATTCAATTAAAAATGTTTATAATTATGAAATGTTTCTTAAGGAATTTATCATAAATAAAAGGAAAATCAAAACCATTTAATATGATTCTTCCTAATATGGAATTATATTAATGTTTAAATATACTTTGACCTTCCTAGTTCCATGGAAAAATAGAAATCTTTAACTTTGTTTAAGCACTAATTGATCTAGGATCCTCAATGAATGTCATGTACAAGTCTATCGTCATTAGTCCAGATGTAGTTATCTTGAAACCTATAAGTTTAGTCATTTAACTAGATAATCAAAGAACCGCTTTTCTTGATGGAATACCCAAGGATTTTTTTCTTTGATTCAATGAGCTAATATTCACTTATAATTTATATGTCTATGAAATGGATGGTGAGACATCTTATTTTAGATCTCCACTAACTATAGTAAAGAATTTAAATGCAACTGAGAGAACCAAAATTGATGTCCATGATGGCATATTATCCATTTAATTTTGTTAACAACTAAGAAAATTCAATATTTTTCATGACATATAGTACAATTAAGAGAATAACTATGATTTAAAAATCCATTATTCCAAAAAACCAATGTGTGTGAAATGAAACTTAAACCATCAAACTTATCCTGCATCATTGAGAGTTGATTTTGTAGGTATTGAGTCCTCATTAACTAGGTGATCAATGGAAAAGATAAAATAGACCAATTTTTTGTATACCTAATTATGTAAAGTGATCCTAAAAACTATATATGTTTCTATATCCCCTATAATATCTAATAATCCTTTAATTTTGGATAATTAAAGAAATGAATTGAAACCAACTAGAGACCCATATTATATTCTCAATATACCAGTCCCATAAATAAATGAATGAACTGATCTAAAAACTCTACCCAATAATCTGATCCATGACTTCCTCTTACATAACCAATAATACCCATTCATTATTTTGATTCACATACTGAATATGGGGAATAAAATCTCATCCATGACTTGGAAGAAAATATAAATACTTTAGGATGAACCCTGTAAGGAATACCTAGAAAAATCCTAATCTATAAATGCATATTACACATCTTTAGGAATTAGAAAAACCCTATTAGATAACCCAAAATGATACTAAAACAAATAATAAATAATGTTATAGATAAATATATTAACAATATATTCGAATATAGTAATATATACTTTATTTTATATAATGAGTGGGTTAGTTCAGTTCAATTGGTGCCTAAAAAACGTGTCATAACTATTTTCCAAAAATGATCATGGAGAAATTATATCCAGATGAGTGAAGTAACAAGTGGAGTTTGAGCATTAATTATAATAAGTTTAATGATAAAATAATAAAATACCAATACTCACATTCCTTCATCATACAAGTGCTAGAAAACTAGTTTTAAAGTCATTTACTACTTTCTTGATGGATACACTGGCCATTTTAAAATCCCAATTGAACCTAAAGACCACAAAAAAATATCATTCACAAACCCATTTGTAAAATATGGATAAAATAAAATAAATTTTGGTATTTTCAATTCTTCTAAAACATTTTATAGGTTCATGATAATAATCAGAATTTATTAAGGATTTCATGGAGGATTTAATGGTTTATTTTATCATTGGTGGTGATTTATTAATACTGTAATTATATTCACTATTTTTGTCCTAAAAATCTATTGATTTCAACAGTTTTTTGAATTTAAAAAAATTTCACTACATAATTACTAGAGGGATTTTTTTGGAAACATAATCTCTCATAAGGATATTCATGTTGTTTGTACCAAAATTGAGGTAATCTAATCACTTCATAAACCAACTTTAGTCCAAGATATCTGATCCTTTCTTAGATGTGATATATTATATTGATGAATCATCTAAAACATTAGAAGGATTAGCCTCAATCTCATGTAGTTTCTTATAATTTATGTTCCATTTAGTTCGATGAGGATTTTAATAGATCCTTCATTGAACTCAGAAATGTATGCATATCTTCCTTAATCATTCAATCTTTTGACTGATTTCTATAATTTTACATGATTTTTGATGCATCTGATAGAGATATAGGTTCTATCCTTGGTAAAATAAAATAAAATTTCCCATGTGTCATCTATTTTTCCTCTGAAGTAGTTGATGAATGTTAATCCCATTAAACATTTTTGGAAAATGAACATCACATATAGTTTTTTTCTTTAAATTAATTTATTCCCGATATCATAGGTTCCAAAATTATCATCTTAACTAACCGATTTTCTATAATGTCATTACTTGAAAAAATGTGATTATAAATAGAGTATAATAGTATTGATTCAAATGCTTTTATAATTTGACCATGAGATTAAGATAAATCCTCTAAAATGAAATCATTTTGTTGACTATGTGAGTATGCCTTTTTATTTTTCTAATTATAATGTTGTAGATCCAAAATTCTACATTAAAGAACATTTATCTGTCAATCCAAAGTTCACATTGTATTCATTAATTTTTAATCACATAGAAACTAGTGTTTTCTATGAATTTGTTTTAAAAAAATAATATTAAATGTTGATTCAACATTTTTCCTGAGAAGATAATTTTTTTTGAAAAGTAGGTTTTACGTAGCAACTCATAGATGTGTTAATGAAGAGAAGAATTCCTCAATTTTATAATTCTACCACAATTATTGGAGGTTTCCACATTGGATAAAAATTGGATTCCCAATTTTTCATTCTACCTGGATTCATCTAGACCTAAACCTTCTAGGACTCACATGAGTTATATAAATCATGTTTTATATAAAGAAATTATATAAATTTGTAAAATAAATGAAATTATTGAAGAAAAAATAATCTTATGGGAAATATTTTTATGTCTATGGAATAAATTTAATGGGTATCTTAATTAATTCTAGTGTATTTACACACATAATTCTAACCATTTAAAATGTTTCTATATGGATCAGGTCCAAACCCACTAGAAAGGATGATTCTCACACTATTAGTGTAACACATCGGGATTTTGTGAAATATTTTTTCCAATATATGTAACCTTTGTAATATTTTACATTAAATGAAATACAAAATTTATCTTAAATTTCATGAAATACTATTTTTGGATTGTGTTGCACACAATTCCGAGTCTATATTATGTTACACACAACATTGTGTTTAAAGAAAACATAACATACTATTTAAATGTTGTTATTTAATATGATAGTTATCTACTAGATATTTCAATAGAAGGTATAAAAAGGTTAAAATAAATTCTAAAAATATTGTTTAAAAATGTTTATAGAATTCTTTGGTTAATAATTAATTATAAATAAAAATAAACCCCATTTTAAATAAATGGAAATGTTTTTTCCAAAAAACTATTTTGATGTGCACAAGTGTGTTTAATAAATAAATTTAAAAAATAAATTTTAGTTAATTATTTTAATGATATATATATATATATTATATAATCATTAATTTTTTTAACATTCAGATAATATTTTTTCTATAAAATATAAAAGAATAAATATAATTTTATTTATTAAAAATGCAATTTTTTTTCTAAAAATAAGATTTGTCGCCTTTTTAAGGATAAATTATATTAAAACTAAATAATTCTAATTTTTAAAAATTAATTTGGTAAAATAAAAAACATTTTTTGAAATTGTAATTTCAAAATTATATTAGGGTGAATTTCTCGTATTTTTTTGAAATGTTTTTTTGATGAATAGAGAAAATTACAAAATTATAATTGAAAACTGCCTTTTTGAATAATGTATTTATAAAATTAAATTAAATTATTAAATGGGTTTGAAGTAAATTTTTTAAATTATATATTGATTAATCTGATTGAGGTCCTTTTGATTAAATTTATAATAAATTTGTGTATAAAAATATTTCAATCTTTTGACCCTTATATATTTAAAAACACGTTTACTCGTCATGTTTACAAGATTAATTTTTTTTTTCCAATTATATGAATTTAATTTTTAAAAATTGATTCCATATTTTTAGTATGCATAGTTTACAATTTCTGACAGAGTCATTATAATTTTTGGCCTAAATGAATAGTTCATTCAATAAAAATTAATTCTCACTGTTACGGTAAAAATGGATTTACTAGGGGATTAAACCAAAATAATAACTTTGAAAATGACATAAAATATTATTTAATAAGTCTATTTCCACATTTTCAATAAAATTATTTTAAATTGGGAAATTTATTTCGAATTTCCTTTGAATATGACCCATATAAAAAGTTAAATAAAGAAAAGGTCAAAAAAGATTCTTTTCTTACTTTTAATATCATCAAAGACTTGTGATAGGGACAAAAACCGATGATTAGTTATATATATAACTTTCAAATATAAATTATTATTTTTATCATGATAACTTATTATAATTTTTTTGAGTTGAAATAATTACATAAAATGCTTAAGAAACGCCAATAGAGTAATATTTTAGTTAACAATACAAAAAGATAATTGATACTAAAAATATTAAAATTGAGGTAAATTGTATGATTTTTTTCATTTATTTTTAAAATTAATATATCATGATACATATGTTAAAATATATATATTTTAATTAAATCACTATCTTGGTATATTTAAAATTTAAATTTAATTAATAATGTCAAAATTGACATTAATGTAATTTTATTATAAATGATATTTATTAAATTAATTAAAATTACTAAAAATAATATAGTTAGGGAATTTATTTTTAAATTTTAATAAATATAATATATGTTACATTCATAGACGTGTTTTTATATTACAATGACTATATTTAACATTAAATAGTAAAAATTCAGTTAACGTGGTTATGATTAAAGTTGTGTTTTTTCACATTACATGTGATTATCCTAAAATTAATTTCCATCACACTTAGTATTTTTATTTTATAAATATGATAAATTATTTCGAAACCATTTTTCCAAAATATCTAATATGTATCACTCTAATTTATTCTTAAAGGATAAATTTCCAAGTTTAGAAATGTAGTTACCTCTATGAAAAACCAAATTGGTAAAAAAATAAGATATTTTGAAGTTAAGGAATGAAATTATTAAAAAATATGTTTCATTGAGTTTTAGAGGTTTGCATATACCATATAATATATCCAAAACTTTAATTATCAATTTTAGATCCACTTTTGGAAAGATTGACCTCCCAATAGTGAATACTTTTTGGTATTTACAAAAATATCCCTCCTCCTCAACTATAAAAGGGAAATCACTCTCCCCAATTCATTACACATATCAAGACAATTTTATCAAAAAATATCTACACAAATCCCTTCTAAAATTCACTACCTTAATCCTATAATCCTTAGATAGGACAAAGAGCTGACAAAGCAATGCATCATGGAAAACATAATGATATACCTGAAGAAGAGGTAATGTTCATCAATGAGCATTTTATTTTTATATTTTATTCCAATACATTAAATTAAAATTATAACATTATTATAAATTAACATAAGTATATTTAATATAATTATATTTTTTATGTTATGGGTATGACCTATTACTTTGCAGACTTTCATCAAATGGGTTACGAAATCATCGTTAGTGTGTACGGCTGACTACCACTTCACAAATCGAAGTTGTTCATTTTTACATTACCACATTTAATGTCTGGGAACAATGATATATTTATAGTTTAAATATGATATATATTATATATATTATCTCATTACACTTATATAATTATTATATCACACATACTTTCATGATTTTTTTTTGGTAATACGATAACGTCGTTTTTGTGTACCACATACTATCACCTCACGAACAATGTGATTCATTCATGATTTACATGGAATTAATTATAGATTTTTTTAATAAAAATATTTGATATATAATAAATAAAAAATATTTTTAATGATAATATATGATATAAGTTTTTTCTTTCAATTTCACAAAAAAATGGAAACATCATTCAAGCGTTTGTATGTCCTATCATCTCCCTAAACAATGTATTTCATTTACTATTTATATATTTAATAGATTGTTATAAATAAATATATAGTGAATATATATGATATATATATATCATGGTTATCATTATAGATATGATTAAATCATTAATAAATTAATAGGAAAAAAATATAACAAATCCATACATCTACGAATGACAAAGTGGTTATTACCCAAAACATAACCTTTTCATGTTTTAATTACTAAATGGGTAATAAAAGTTCATATGAAAATAATATATAGTATGATATATATTAATAATATTAATAATATTTATATAATAAACTTATATTTATTATACATGATGTTTAAATGATTACGACTAAACTCAAAACTTAAGGTATGGTTTTTCGACTCACTTTTTACTCATGTGAGACAGATTCCTTGTTAACCACCTATTTTTTATGTGGTGAGTATAACACATATTAATTTATATTATGATTCTTCTAATGATTTTTTTTAAATTTCCATGTTAGGATCTATCATTCATAGAGCTTACGGTTCCTATGTTAACAAATCAATAATGGATTTTTGTCTCAATTTAACTTTTTGAAACATACATTTGGTTATGCACCTATATTATTTTACAAGGTGTATATACATCGCATTTTACCTATGATATAAATATTTTATTCTTTATCATGGTATATTATGTTTCATTTTATGTTTTCCCTTCATGGGGCTCACAATTCAAGGTTACCAAAGGGGTAAAGATATTATTTTACAATCTCATCATTTATCTGGATTTTTATGATTATGTTTATGATGATAAAATACTATGTTCAATCTATCAATAAGATAATTAATTTTCTTATAATATGGTTATTTAATGAAAATATATGTTATACCTTAATTTTACTCTTTTTATGTACTCAAGAGTTCAAAAAATAACATTTTTAAGAAAAACTATATTTTCGTTTGAAACCCATTTTTCTCCCAAAACCATGTTTTTTAAAAATGATTTTTAAATTGATTTATTACTCTTTTATTATTTTTAAAAGTTTTTATACCCATGTTTTGATTTTTAACTAAATTTTTTAAAAGGAATCTTCTTGTCATTTTCCAAAATAATGCCTTTTTTTTTATTTTACAGAAATATGAAAAGAACCTTTTTTTTAACAAGAACGAAATGAACAATATTTCCCAAAATTATGAACATTAAATAATTTTTAATATTTCTTTAATTTTTTCAATGTTATTTTAAAATAAAATGGTTTCTATAATATTTAGTAATTTTTTCATTTATAAATAATTTATTACAAGTTGAAATGGTATTTTAGAATGGTTTTATAATTTTTTTAGAATGTTGAAAGGATATTTTCTTCAAAAAAATGTTTTTAATTATTTTTAAAAAGTAATTTATAAGTTTTCTAGTTAATTTTCAAAGAATAGGATTTTTAATGTTTTTAATGTTTTAAAAATTTATTTTCAAAGAATGATTATTTTCTATAGGAAATGATCGAAGTTATCTTTCAAAAATATTTCTCTATATAAGATGAAATCATTTCATATAATTTATTATTTACATTGGATATGATCCAAGGATTCTATTATTATTATTTCTCTAAATGGTTAATTTTTAGGATGGAATTATGTTTAAAAAACACGTTCATCTTCTGCATGTTATACCGTGATAAAATTCTTATCAAACATGCTTCTTTTCATGGGCTATGTAGTGATAAAATGATTGTGAAACTTGTATCCTCCCACAAGGTATGTTATGATGAAATTATTATGATACTCAGTTCATTTCATGGGTTTTGTTATGATGAATTTTAATGATCTTATGGCACACTAAACTATGGTTTTCATTATGTGGTAGGTGGGATAAATATCGACCTCTAATTAATTGGGTAATGATTTATATCTCAAGTGATAGATAAGAGTGGAATGGGAAGTGAACTCAGTTCATGTCAGGAACCAATCTAGGTCGACCCTGAACCGGTCACCCAAGCCGGTCCGTGACATGGCTCGAAGGGCATTCCTGATCCCCACGGGCTGGCAACTAGTGCTGGGCTTCAAAATTTAACCATTGGGAAAGGTTTGGCCCATGAAAAAAAGATTAACATAAAAACAGAACTGACGATTAAAATGAAAACTAAAAGTGGAGAGAAAATAAAACCGAACATACCTCCATGTAACCTTCTAGGTCACCATCCAACTCAGACTCAAGCCTACTCCAACACTGAGCAGATGAACTAGGAACCTGAACAAGAACTGAACCTGCAACTGAAATAATATGATAGGCGTGAGCATCGAGATGATCAGTAGGGATGCCAAATATAACCACAAAATCCAAGTATTATCTTTCCTCAAATAGTCAATTGACACAAGTTTGAAATAAAATTATAGAAGAAGGTTTTCTATATTTTAATAAAAAAATATCATTTACCCATTTTAAAAACCCAATGCACACCATGTACCATTTCTGAAACAAATGAAATTTTTGCAAACAAAAAAAACCATACATGGAAAACAAGGAAGTGCTAAAAGAAATAGGTGACAGTACAAGCTGGAAAGTAAGTATGGTTGAAAGTAAACAAGCAAAACAATGAAAAACCATGGGTCATCCTAAACATCCCTAGAAGACCCCTGGATGTACTCAGTTTTGGGACCACCTAACGATGTATGGTGAAGCTCTTAATTATATAACAAACTGGCCACCCTAACAGACCAATCCAATGGAAAAGCCCGCCTGGCCTAACAACAAATCCATGGGGTACCAACCCGTCTAATTGGGGTTGGTCAACAACCGTCACTCGATCTCTAAAAGACGCTTAGGAACCCATGGTGGTTAAAATAATACTGTGTAGGTAGGAATTCCCTCGCACGTGTGACTCATCTCACCGCACTTGCCTTCCCCAAACACGGGCATTTCTTATACGTTCACCCATAAAGGGTTACACTAGACAGGAGCACCTCTCTGGCATTGCTTCGTTTCTCATTGGATGCAGAAGTAATGGTTTCAGCTTGGTGGTGATGCTATTGTTCCGGGATTCTGGGTTTTCGGTCTGTGCAGAATTTGCAGGTTTGTTTCTCAGTCCGATCTTTGACTCATGTTAATCCTCCTTGCCAGTTTGTGGTTTGCGGCGTTCTGGTTTCGATTTCTATCTAGATGCTTCGTTTATGGATCTGTTTTTGTTAGCGGATGGTCCTGCCATGGGCTGACGTTGATGCTTTTCACCGGGATGGTTTTGAGGTGCTGCGTTATGGTTATGTGTTGCGATTTCTAGGCTGTTGGAAGGGCTGTTTGAGCTGCGTACTGGTTCCGGCTTTGGTTTCTGGTGGTCCTGTCTTTGGTGCTGGTGGTTTTTTGTGGATGGTGATTGAACTATCTTACATGGTGGTTCTGGTTAAGTTGCTGGGTATGGCTATGGTGCTACTGGATGGCATATAGGTGGTGATGTTCTTAAGTTGCTGGGTGATGGCTGTTACTTGGATGGGATGTAATAAAAGTTTATGGTGCTTTGTGATGGTTGGTGTGTTCTTGCGAGATGAAAAGTTCTGTGAGCTTGGGTTGCTGAAGTTGTTGCTGATGGTTTTGATGCTGATGGATGTTGGTTGCTGAATGGCTAGTGGATGATTGCTGGTGTTGGTGCTGATGGATTCTTGTTGCTGATGTGCTGGGAGCTGATGCTGGTGACTTTTATGTTTTTCTGCATTGTGTGTTTTTTCTTCTTTTGGTTTCTCTTTTTTTGCATTCTTTGGGTGTGTGTTTGTTAAGGGTTTTTGGGTGTGGGATGATTGACCCCGCCCCTCCCTTGTCTACAGTGTCTTTAGGTATTTTTTCTAATAAACATTGGGAGGAGTCAATAATAGCCTGGCCCCAAACCATCATTTCCCTTTTCAAAATACTTAAGTTGTTCAACGGGCCTACAGTAATTGAAACGTCATCATTTCAAATAATCAACACAAACATTACAATGAAGCTGAAAGTGCCAAACTGGTCGTCAAGTGAAATCATGTCGAAAACATTTATTATTTTATTATTATTATTATTATTATTTTTATTGTTATTCTCTAAAGAAAATTTTAAATCTTTGACAAGAAACAACTTTCCAAGCCACATCTCTTAATAAGATCATAGTAAACAATCACATTTTTTAAGTTCAAAGTGCCAAAGCGGCCCTTATCCTTTCCAAACACACACTAAATCATTTTCTAAGGACTAAGGGGAAAAATCATTAAAGAAAATATTTACAGTCATTTAAGGGAAATACACCAAGGACCAAACCTCATTTTGGAAAACAATAATTATTTGGAAAACCAAGGATTTAAAAAAACATCATTTCAAAGGTACCATTATCATTTGTGAGCACATCCAATGACACAATACAATCTAAAGAGAAAATTTGAAAACCAAACACAAATTCAGATTGAAACACCTTAAACCCATGATTCTTATTTCAAACATCATTCACTAAATCATTTAATAATTTAAGAAAACACTTTTCAAAAGAACACAACAAAGTCTTACATCAGTATTCTATCATCTTCACACACAAGTTCCATTTAAACATCCTATGCATTTCCAAAAATTTCAAAAAATACTTTCGAACCGTTCAAATCATGACTCTTGTAACACCCTAATATTTCATAGTACGTTATTTCTTCATAGTAATTAAATAACTTTCACTACATGCAACACCGAGTTCTAGCGCACCATGACTAAACAAACAAGCCGTCCAAAAGCGGTTATCAATAGTATTAACTGAATTTTAAACTTTATATAATCCTTATAATTTTAGAATCCATATTATGAGTTTCTTAGACATAATTTAAGAACAAATACATTTTTTTTCAGATAAAAGAAGTATTTTTCAAAAATTGCAATTTTTCCGCCTTTTAATGGAGAAGCATTTTTAAATCCAAAATTTGAAAATTTCATCTATTAAATTGGACAAAATAAACATATTCTATAGAATAGGGACATATTAATTTAGTTTTAATTAAATTTTGGTACTTTTTTGATAACTTTCATATTTTGATGAATAGTGAAAATTACTAAATTTTAATTAAAACCAACTTTTTAATCGAAATAATTAATAGTGATAAATTATGCATTTGAGTGATTTTAAATTATATTAATATTTTAATTTTACCATTTAATCCAATGTTGGTCATTGGACATAATTTCATAATTAAACTGGACATAGGAAAGTGTCAATCTTTTGATAGTTATTTGTTAAAAACACGCTTTTTGTTTCAACAATGAGAAATAATTTAAAATTAATTTCTTCCACTTCTGTGTTTTGAATTTGAAAAAATTGATTCTATATTTAAAATCATTATTTCCAAATTGTGTAAATAGGTAATTCTTATTTTTAGACATTTTGAATAATTACTTTGGTAAATATTTTATTTACCATGGTTAGAGGGGTAAATCCAATAAATAAGGGTAAAAAAATATTATTATAATAGTATTAATATATCCTAAAACGTGTACTAACCCTATTGGTTGATAGATTTCTGACCATGGGAATCTTTGGGTCTATTTTGGGACCCTATGGAGCCACTTTTAGGAGATAAGGACACTTTATATTAATTAAGTTAAAGTAAATACAAAAAAGACATAAGCATATATCTTTTAGAAAAACAATTTTTACATTGGGTTATATATGTTATATTTTCAACTATAAATATTAATTAGAAAGATGAATCTATTTCCTAAATAATGGTATTTTATTTATAATTTTTAGACATTTAATAATTATGTTTATTTATGACACAATAATGATGTTGTATTTTCCTTATTAATGAAAGAATCAAATAATTGGTATTATAAATGTTAAAATAAATATAGTTTGAAACTTTTTATGGCATACACGAATTTTATTGGTTAATATGTCATTTTAGGATTTTATAAATGATTTTTTTTTCGAATTAATAAAGTTGTTAAGATTTTAAAAAAAATTAATTATAAAATATTGTCAAAATTGACATAAATGTGTTTTAAAAAATATATTATATTATTAATTGATATTCAATTCCTAAAAATCTAAGCATCGGCCAAAAGACTTATATAATTATGGGTGTATCATTAATGGACCATTTGGGGGTTGATTAGATGTATATAGTATGTTTATTAACTATATAATATAAAAATACAAAGTGACATGGTAAGTGTCAAACTAATTAACTAAGAGTTAAAACTAAAAGATATGGTTAATAAAGTGACACAAACCTATAAAAAACCTATTTTTTGAGTTTTAATAGACCTATCCCCACCTTATACTCTTAATAATCCACTTTGGATCTATTAGAAACCGAATATGAATTTATTATAAAATAATACTTTAAGTTTTTCCTAAAGAGACCCTCCTCCCCCTTATAAAAGGACACAACTTCTAACCAATTATTAACACCTTAAAAGCCTTTTGGTTCGGCCAAAACTGACCCCAATACTCTCTAAACATCCATAAATTTAACTTAGAGGCCTTATTTTGATCAGAAAGCCAACCTAAGGAGCTATTTTGATCAAATCAAAAGGAAGAACCCGAAGGAGAGGTAATGTTTTCACCACCCCTTTTCAAGTTCCTTTCTTCTTCAACTTCTTCTTTATTTGTCATTTACTTTATAAAATAATAACACCACTATCTTCTATATAATATTATATGATTATAAATATGGTACAACTATATTCAGTATTCTATCCATCCTTTGAATGACATGTCACCATACGTGCGTACGTACGACGTATTGTCTCCACGTCGTGGTGCAATTGTTATTCAAAAACATTATTATTTGGATGTGTATGATAATGATATGCAATTGATATAAATAAAAAAAATAACATGATAATTATTATATATATATATATATGATATACCATCCAATTATATATTATTTTAATATCAAAATAATGATATTGTCGCTCATACGTACGTACGGACTACCGTCTCCACGAACTCGATGAGGTTCATTCCCCATCGTATCCATGAAATTATAATTCTCATTTAATGATTAAAAATTATGTTTAAGGACTTGATATAATTCTGGATATGAATAAGATACAACCTATCCATAACAAACACGACTTACATAGCAAATCATATAAAGGAAAATGAATCAGTTAACTCTCGAAACCACAATAATACAAAGATATTATTAACAAACCAAAGTTAAAAGTTCATATATGATATCATATTAATGTACATGATTCTTGTATAATTTAATAACAATCATTTAACCATTATAAATGAGGTTAAACTACCCTCAACCAAGTAAAATTACAAGGTAAGGGGTTATTTCACAATCTCTTCATTATATGAGGTTGTTTATACGTAATTATCTACTGGAACCTCTTTATCATCCACATCCATGTTTCTAAAAAATGTATTTAAAATCATTATTACTATTTTATAGACTATGGGTAAAAGTAATTTATACCTTTTAATTATTTTTATATGATTTTTATAAAGAATCTTTCCGTTTTTCTCCAAACAAGGTCTTTTTTAACCTTTTCAACAAAATTATGGTAAGAATGTCTTTTTTTAACTTATATGGCGGGTGAGACTATTTTCCGCCGTTATAACATTATCAAAGATTCACTTAAAAGATTATATGAATATTTTTAATGTAAATGTCTTATTTTATAATTATGTGTCTTTTAAATTATTTCAAAATGAATATTTTAAGAATTTCTTAACTATACTCTTTATCAAGATCATAATTTTAAATGTTTTAAAGATTTATCTTTCTAAATCTACGTAATTAATGTCCATGTTTTCAAAATGATTTTAAGGATTTATTTATATGGAAATGAATTTTTTAAAATGATATTTCTTTTCAAAATTTTCAAAGTGGTATGAGACACTTTGATTCAAAAATCTCTTTTAAATTGCTTCCTTAATAAATTTGTGACTTTTAAGTGATTTCAAAAAAGAGATACTTCTCTCAAATAGTTCTGATTTCATCTATGTCAACATCCTTTGATGGATTTTAAGCTTATTTGAAGTTGATATATTGTGATACAAAACTTCCATATTGTATTGAAGGTTTTCTGAGATGTTTGATTGTGGATGTGTTATTTTTATACCATTCATGGTTTATGGAGAAAGTATTGACATTTCGCATGCTAGATTTAATATGAATGTTTATGTTATGATTAAAACTATTTATATGAGGAAATCATTGGACTTAGTATGTGATGGGTGGAGCCCACTATAGCTACTCTATGCATCGGTAGGTCTCATGAGACATACTAGTGTCTTGGCATAAGGCCTTGAAAAAATATTATTTGTAGTCTTGGCACAAGGCCTTGACTATGTGGATATAATAGTCTGGAATTATGCATTCCATCATTATGAAAGTGGTTTTTGATATTGAATGTGATTATTAGACTAGTAGAATATCCATGTGAATAATTTAATGGCATTATTTCATTTTATTTTTCCCATATTATACTGATTTTCAAGTTTAAAAGGATTTTGTTTTAGTTATACATTGATTTAATGTTTATGCTTATTTATGAAAGTTTCCACTATATTGTTATCCTTACTGAGCATCTGAGCTCACCCCTTTCAATGTTTTATTTTCCATAGATGTGATGAATTAATTTATGAATGACCTACAGAAATAGTATGAGGGGATATGAAGACAAGATGCTGTTTTAGTTTATTTACTTTATGATGTAATGTAAGACTTATGAATATATCTAGTGTTTCCAAGACTACTAAACTAATCGGTCTTTCGAGACTTGATCTTTTGTGATCATGACAATGTTATGTAATAATTCACTTAATCTGGGCTTCTGGGGTCGGGGTGTTAATGTTGGTATCAGAGGAAGTTTAGTACAAACCTTGGAAGCTGGATTTAGATAAAATCTGATTAGAGCACATAGACCTAAGATGGACTTTGAGGATTAGAATAGAAGAACTTTCTTGAATTTTGGTATTGTATAGAATTTGTGAGTTTTCCAAGAAATACATCCCTGTCTAGATACGAGCAGGTAGAGGCAGCTCTGGCACAGATGTACTGAGGAGTAAAACCCGAAAACACCACATTGAGCTTGACTCGAATGGGAACTGGTGCACGAAAACGGGCCTTGCTGCACTCTTGGTTACAACACTCCCGGGGGATATGATTAGGATAATTCTCATATTCTTTACAAACCAGTATGAGGGGTTTATGAGTATATACTTCCTCAAAGAACACATTTTTATGATTATGGATTATATCCATAAACTGTTTAATTTATTTTAAGTGTTTTACAAGTTTGGGATTAGGTATTTCTATTAATAAACTAATCTAGTGTATGCCACTGTTTAGAAATGGTGCCCAGTAGAAAGAATGAGAACTCCAACAATACGCATGATCCAAAGAGTAAGAAGGATCATATCATTCATGGTCTAAAGTTAGAATTTATAAGGGAAATAATCTCCCACATATTATCATCATATTAATAAATAGAATCATGTGTTGATAAGACAAGTAATGAATTTTCAGAGTCCTATGGATTTGAAGGGAAGCCAGAGAAGGAAAGTATGGTAGAGAAAAAGACAGATAAAGGGAAGAAGGTAAAGAAGGATTTTCCCACATTTGATAACTATGGAATGAATCACCTTGAAAAATGCTTGAAGGGAATGGGAGTATGTTTTTAGTGTGAATAAAAAGGATACCATGTTCAAGATTGTGAGGGTATGAAAAAGGATTCAAATGTACAATGATTCATCTGCAAGGAGTGGGGACACTATGCGAATCAATGTTCAAATCATCATAGTATGCCCCAAATGATTCTATTGGATAATAATAAAGTTATGATACTACAACAAATGAAGAGGAATGACTACTGTTCGTATGTTTTTATTAAAGAATTATTCCATTTGGGTGTTGTATCAATGATGTACTGGTTATATGAATTATGGAGATAAATAAGGATTGTACTGCAATACTATTTCATTGAGAATTTTAGATTATATGGTACTATGAAAAGTTATTCAACAACAAGTTAATTTTTTTTGAAAATACATGGTTGAAGGAAAGGTAATACTTAATATGGTCTTGATAATGAAGTAGTAATTTTGGAATAATAGATGGTTGATTTGGATAAATTATATTGGATATTCGTGACTACCTTAGCACTGATTAATGGTTTGTTTGTTTCATCATTATTGGAATATTCAAAGTTTTTGGATATAAGGAGTATATACAGTATTTTATAAGTAATATGGGATCATGAATGTAATCAATAAGGTTTTATGGTATTTCAAGATGTTGTAGTGTTTTAAAAGAATACATGATGAAGGTGTTCACATGATATTACATAGGAAATGGATTTTCATTGTGTTTAACTAGCTTATAAATTTTGGACTTTGAGTTGGATAGAAGTATTTTGGAAAAGTCTAGTTTGAGATTATTTTTGGATTTCCATAAAATCTACAACCCGGATGTTGGGCGGTAATCCGTCGCGTCCGGTAAGGCCGCGAGACGTGAACCCACAACCGAAGGGCGACAAGGGTGTATCACCTACCACTGACCCACACGATGTCCTGGATTGAATAATGTAGTTTTTTAATGGTTCTTATAGATTAATTATAAATTAATTTTTTAACCCTTTACGAATAGGATAAATAGAATATTATTTTTAAGTTCTATTTTCTTTTAGAGTGAAAGATGAGTTTGCGGTAGAACTTACTTACAGAATGGGACTCCACTTGTCAAGTATATATTTTTCTTATTCTCTTATTCAATGAATAAATTAATTATTATACTTTAGTGAAGGGATCTTAAAACAAAAAAATGTGTTATCCTAATACTATATGTTTTGTTGAACAGATGGTATTTTAAATCATCATAGATTGATGAATTTAAGGCCCTCAATTTTACGATTGTTTGTGATTGATGAACTCAATCACTACGTATAAATATTTAAGTTTTTCCTCCAATTATATGTCTCTAATTACCACCAATGTTTTCCTAATAGAGATCATAATTTTGTGGCGACTCTTTCATTTCCCTTTTCCTTATATTAAGACTAAATTTTACTAACCTAATTTTAAATGTGAGTTTTCCCAAAGGTATTTTCTATTTTCAACCTTTTATTTTTGAAAAATAATTTCAAATTGCGAGGATTCAATTTATTAAAGGAGGGAAGAATGTAACACCCCAATATTTCATAGTACGTTATTTATTCAAAGTAATTCAATAACTTTCACTACACACAACACCGAGTTCTAGCACACCATGACTAACCAAACAAGTCGTTGAAAAGCAGTTATGAATAGTATTAACTGAATTTTTGAACTTTATATAATCCTTATAATTTTAGAATCCATATTATGAGTTTCTAAGGAATAATGTAAGAACAAATACATTTTTTTTGATAAAAGAAGTATTTTTCAAAAAATGCATTTTTACCGCCTTTTAATGGCGAAGCATTTTTAAATACAACATTTTAAACATTTATATATTCAATTTGAATAAATAACCTTCTTATTTAGAATCAGGAAATAAGAATTTAGTTTCAATTAAATTTGGGTACTTTTCTGATAACTTTTATATTTTGATGAATAGTGAAAATTACTAAATTTTAATTAAAAACAAATTTTTAATCGAAATAATTAATATCAATAAATTATGAATTTGAGTGATTTTAAAGTATAGTTAGATTATAATTTTACCATTTAATCCAATATTGGTCATTGGATATAATTTCATATTTAAACTGGAATAAGAAAGTGTCAATATTTTGATAGTTATTTGTTAAAAACACGCTTTTTGTTTCGACAACAGGATATGATTTTAAATTAATTTCTGCCACTTCTGTGTTTTGAATTTGGAAAAATTTATTCCATATTTAAAATCAGGATGTCCAAATTGTGTAAATAGGTAACTCTTATTTTTAGACATTTTGAATAATTACTTCTATAAATATTTTATTTACCATGGTTAAAGGGGTAAATCCAGTAAATAAGGGTAAAACAATAATATTATAATAGTATTAATTTACCCTAAAACATGTCCAAACCCTATTGGTTGATACATTTATGACCGTGGGAATCTTTGGGTCTATTTTAGGACCCCATGAAGCCACTTGTAGGTGATAGGGACAATTTATATTAATTAAGTTAAAGTAAATACAGAAATGACATAAGCATATATCTTTTAGAAAAACAATTTTTAAATAGGTTTATATATGTTTTATTTTCAACTATAAATATTCATTAGATAGATGAAAATATTTAATACATAATGTTATTTTATATATTATTTTTAGACATTGAATAATTAAATTTATTTATGACACAATAATGATGCAATATTTTCCTTATTAATGAAAGAATCAAATAATTAGTTTTATAAATGTTAAAATAAATATAATTGAAACTTTTTATGCCACAAACGAATTTTATTGGTTAATATGAAATTTTAGTATTTCTTAAATTAATTTGGTTCGAATTAATAATGTTATTATGATTTTAACAAAAAACAATTATAACATAATGTCAAAACTGACATAAATGTGTTTTTAAAGAAAATATTATATTATTAATTGATATTATATTCATAAAATTATACGGTTCAGAAAAAGGACTTATATAATGATATGTGTATCATTAGTTGACCACTTGGTTGTCTCTTGGATGTATATAGTATGTTTATTAACTATATAATATAAAAATACAAAGTGACATGGTAAGTGTCAAACTAATTAACTAAGAGTTAAAACTAAAAGATAAGGTTAATAAAGTGACCCAAAATTATATAAAACATATTTGTTGAGTTGTTTTCGACCTATCCCCACCTTAGAATTTTTATAATCCACTTTAGATCCATTAAAAACCGAATATGAATTTATTATAAAATAATACTTTATGTTTTTCTTAAAGAGCCCCCCCCCTTATAAAAGGACACAACTTCTAACTAATTATTCACACCATCAAAGCCTTTTGGTTTGGCCAAACCCTGCCCAAATACTCTCTAAAATTCCCTCAATTCAACCTAGAGGCATTAGTTTGATCATAAAACCAACTTAAGGATCCCTTTTGATCAAATAAAAAGGAAGAACCCGAAGAAGAGGTAATGTTTTCACCACCCTTTTCAAGTTCCTTTCTTCTTCAACTTCTTATTTCTTTGTTATTTCCTTTATAAAATAATAAATACAGTATCTTATATATACTTTTATGTTATTATAAATATGGTACAACCATATTAAGTATTCTATCCATCTTTTGAATGACATGTCACCATATGTGCGTACGTACGGCTTACCGTCTCCACGTCGTGGTGTAATTGTTATTCAAAAACATTATTATTTTCATGGGTATGATAATTATATGTACTTTATATAAATAATAAATACAACATGATAATTATTCTATATATAATATATACCATCCAAATATATATTATTTTAATATCAAAAGAATGATATTGTCGCTCGTGCGTACGTATGGACTACCGTCTCCACGAACGCGATGAGATTCATTCCCCATCGTATACATGAAATTATAATTCTCATTTAAGGATTAAAAATAATTTTTATAGACTTGATATAGTTTTAGATATCAATAATATACGACATATCCATAAAAAACACGGCTTACATAACAAAGCATATAAAAGAAAATGAATCGGTTAACTCCTGAAACCACGATAATACAAAGATATTATTAACAATTCAATATTAAAAGTTCATATATGATATCATATTAATGTATATGATTCTTGTATAATTTAATAAAAATTATTTCACCATTATAAAGGAGGTTAACCTACCCTCAACCAAGTAAATGTACAAGGTAAGGGTTTATTTCACAATCTCTTCATTATCCGAGGTTGTTTATACGTAATTATCTACTAAGACCTCTTTATCATCCACATCCATGTTTCTAAAAAATGTATTTCAAATAATTATTAATGTTTTATAGAATATGGGTAAAATTCATTTATACCCTTGAATAAGTTTTATAAGATTTTTATAAATAATATTTCCGTCGCTTTCCAAACAAGGTCCTTTTTAACCTTTTCGACAAAATTATGGTAAAAATGTCTTTTTTTTACTTATACGGTGGGTGAAGCTATTTTCCTCGATTATAACATCATAAAAGCTTCCATCACAAGCTTATAAAAATATTTTGAAAGTAAATGTTTTATTTTATAATTATGTGACTTTTATATGATTTCAAAATGAATATTTTAAGAATTTGTGAAAGGTACTCTTTATCAAGATCAGAATTTTAAATGTTTTAAAGATTTATCTTTCTAAATCTTATTAATTAATGTCCATGATTTCAAAATGATTTTAAGGATTTATTTATATGGACATGAGATTTTTTAAATAATATTTCTTTTCAAAAGTTACAAAGTGGTATGAGACACTTTGATTCAAAAATCTTTTTTAAATTGCTTCTTTAATAAATGTGTGACTTTCATGTGATTTACAAAAAGAGATAAATTCTCTCAAATAGTTTTGATTTCTTCTATGTCAACATCCTTTAAGAGATTTTAAGATTATTTGAAGTTGATTTATTTTTATACAAAACTTCCATATTTTATTGAAGGTTTTCTGATATGTTTGACTGTGGATGTGTTATTTTTATACCATTCATGGTTTATGGAGAAAGTATTGACATTTTGTATGCTAGTTTTAATACGAATTTTTTTGTTATGTTTAAACCTATTCATATGAAGAATGCATTGGAGTTAGTAAGTGACAGGTGGATCCCGCTACAGCTCCTTGATGCATCGGTAGGTCTTATGAGACAAACTAGTGTCTTGGAATAAGGCCTTGACAAAATCTTATTTGTAGTCTTCGCATAAGGCCTTGACTATGTGGTTATGATAGTCTGTAATTATGCATTCTATCATTATAAAAGTGGTTTTAGATATTTCATGTGATTATTCGACTAGTAGAATATCCATGTGAATAAGTAAATGGAATTATTTCATTTTATTTTTGCCATATTATGCTGAAGTTCAAGTTTAAAAGGCTTTTGTTTTAGTTATACATTGCCTTAAATTTTTAGGCATATTTATGAAAGTTGCTTCTATATTTTTATCCTTACTGAGCATCTGAGCTCACCCCTTTCAATGTTTTATTTTTCCCAAGATGTGAAGAAGTAATTTATATATGACCTGTAGGAATAATATGAGGGGATATGAAGACATGATGTTTTTATACTTTTTTTTACTTTATGATGTAATGTAAGACTTATGAATATATCTAGTGTTTCCAAGACTACTAAACTAATCGGTCTTTCGAGACTTGATCTTTTTTTATCATGCCAATGTTATTTAATAATTCACCAACTCTGGGCTTCTAGGGTCGGGGCATTTAAACTCGTACCACATCCACAACCAAAAGAACTACTTGTACATTTTATAAAAACTAACACATGGCACAAAATTACGTTTTCACCCAAACATAATTCAGGTCATACAAACATACTATAAAAAAATGAACACAAGTTTTATCTTCTTAAAAACTATGTTTTCACAAACCAATTTAATTAAATAACTTTCTATGTTAATTAAACATGAGAAATAATTTTCCAAGTCATGATTTTCACAAAACTACTCAAAACGAATCATATAATTCACCCCGAAACTATTTTCATCAATCTTAACTAACCCAAAAATACTTTAATAAATTAAATATAATATCAATGATGGTGTGAAGGACATATAAATATTAATTTAAACCCTACAAGTGTCTACGGGTTATGTGGGAAAAAAATAGTCAGAAACGCCTACCTCAAACCAAGCATGGACATGACGAAACTCTAATGGAAGTTATAAAAATATCTCATCGACTAATCGAGCACGCTGAACAGTGATAAAGACACACTACACACAACCCATGACAATATCTGGATTTATCTAAATTAAATAAAAACACAAAGAAATAATGAATGGAAAAAAATAAATAAACAAATAATAAATAGATAAAAGAATAAATATATAAAAGAATAAATAAAAAAAATGAATAAAAAAACGAACAAACAAACAAATAAAATAAATAAATAAATTAATAAAATAAATAAATAAATAAATAAATATATAGGCAAGTGAATAAAAATACCGGATGAGGATTCCGCACCAGTAGGGGCAGTGCAGGGGGTTCGGGCTGCCAGGAAGAAGGTGCACAAGGGGTTCAGGTCTTCCGTTGGTAGTTATCGGAGCAAAGGGGTGCGGGCGTAGTGAATCATCGCTAGGTCTGGCCAGAGGTGACTGGACACGGTGTTGGTGAGGGCGAGAGAGGTGGGGTCAAGCGCGGAGGGCCGTGAGTAGGTTGGCCGAAGGCGTAGGGGGAGTTCAGGGAGGAAGGAGGTGCAGCATGGAGGGGCGATGCCGGAGGGGACCTACAAGGCAGTATGTGGGGCGACAAGGCCACTTCTGGGGTGGTAGAAGAAGGCTGAGGGCCTGGGTGAGTTTTGTAGGGGAGAGGCTGGGGAGTGGCGAGGCTGGGGTTCCATGGGTGAGGTCAGACAGGGTGCACTGAGGGGGGCTGGGACAACAGCCTGGAGGTCCTGGAGGGCGGCAAGGTGAGGCCATAATTGACTAGAGCGGAGGCATGATGGCTGGGGAGATGTCCGAATCGGTTGGCGGTGCTGAAGCTGGTGCGAGGCGTGGCCGGAGGCCTGGGGTGGTGCAGCGTGTGCAAGGTGAGGGGAAGCGAGGGGCGTTCGCTGAGGGGGGACAAGGCCGACAGGCCTCTATCTAGGGTGAGAGAGGTGGGTGCTGGGCATGGCGGGATGGAGCGAGGGGCCAAGGCGGAAGGTAGGGTATGCGTGCAGGAGAAAGAGGGAATAAAAAAATGGGGAAGGGAAAGGGGGCGCCACCGGGTAAATAGGGTTAGGATTAGTTTTTTTCCATTTTATTTTATAATAATAATACTATTACAATCATAATAATAATAATAATAATAATATATAATTATAAGAAAAATAGTAATGATAATAAAATTAAGAATGATAATAAAAATAAAAATAATAATAGTAATAATATTATTTTAAATAATAACCATTATAATTACAATAATATAACAATAATAATACTAATAATATTAATAATAATACAATAATAATAGATATAAGAATATATTTAATAATGATAATGAAAATAATAATGATGACAACAACAACAACAACAACAACAACAACAACAATAATAATAATAATAATAATAATGAGCAATTACACGACATGAGGGCCGGTTGTGCGGCTACCACCAACCACATGGTGACTGAGGATAGGTCCGAAACCAAGTAAAAATTATCAAACGATAAAGATTTTAAGTCAGGACCCGGCCCGGACCATGGAGCGAGGTCTGAGAGCCAAGAATTATTAAGATAAAAATTAATTTAAAAGATAGAAGTGACAATTCTCTCCACCACAGACAATTTATTCCCCCAGAAAGTCAACGAGATAATGAATAAACAAAACAAGAATCTATGCCTGATTAAAACCAAAATAAACCACAACACAAGAGAATAGAAGAACACAAGAGGGTTATCCCCACCACAAGAACTCATCTATTGAGGAAATTTTACACTTAAACATACCACCCTGGTGGGGGGGGGGAGACGTGGGAACTCCCAACCAATCTAAAATATCTTTTATAGCAGGATCAAAACAACACCCCCACTGAAACATTGAACTCTAAACCCATACCAATAACCCCAAACACTAGAGAAAAACCCATGAGAAGAACATGATCCCAATATTGAACCTAAGAATAACCACAAACGTCGGCTCTTCATAGGTAGTTACATCTCCAAACGAACACAGCTAAACCAAATCAAACCAGACAAGGTCCAAACACACTTTTATGAAAAGCGCATGATTCAAAAAACCATGATCAGGAAAAAAAACTGTCTGGATTACAATAGAACATGTCTGTCATAAATCCACGGCAAAACAATGAACTTACAACAACATCAAAACTTAACAACATAAAAACAAGAATGGAAAGACTTTAAATGTTCCACTACCAACACAGAACACAAAAATCGAACCAAGTATTCACACCCCCGACAACTCCTGATTGTGCGCAAGCTTCACCCCAAGGCCTGTGGCTAGGGCTCTGATGGATGAATCATCTCCTACTTCACAGTCAGGTACTGATATTCCTTTGGTCATAGCTTCTTCTTCAGGAAACACTTCCTACAAAACTTTTCCAAGTGACCCAAACAGCCGCAATGTTGACACATCTTTGGGGGGGATGCGACATGATGACTTCATGTGCCCGTACCGACCACACTGGTGGACCACCACTAAATAGTATTACAAAATAGAAGTCAGAACCACTGAATATGACTCTTTAGGAATAGGTTCCTCTGGCACACCCTACATTCCAAATGGGGAAACATCACGAGTAACTAGATTCAATGGGTTTCAAAACACCTGTGCTCCGAAGACCAACTCAGCTTGGAACGCCTCATCCACCAGCTTCTCGAAACAATGGTCTTTAGAGAGGAGCACTTAATTATTGATCTCTAGACGAAGACCCCCGATGAAGAGAGAATTATTCATCAAATCATGTGACTCTACCTCTGGAGAAAAGGATACAAGTTCCTCGAAATGGTCAAAATATTCTTTCACCGTCTGTTGGCCTTGTTGAATACACATAATCTCTTCCCCTTTCTTCATTTTAACCTCTTTAGGTATAATACATCAGATGAAGATGGATTTAAAGAGATCCCATGTCATCTCAACTTGCAGTTATGGTGGGGCGAACAACTCCCATTCATCCAATGTTGGACCTTCAAACGACCCTAAAACAACACGCACTCTGACAGCTTCGGGAGTTCCTAATACCCTGAAGACGAATTCGACCTTTTCAAGCCACTCTGCTGCTTCTAATGGACTCTAATCAATGTGAATTTTAGGAAATATCTGAGAAGGACCAAAAACTGGGCATGACTTATTGGAAACAGTGGCGACCTTTCTGGACGACATTTTCTGAACAACATATGAAACATAGAACCAAAACCAATATCAAGCTGAGGCAACATCATTGAAAACACCATCATCAAAAAACAACCACTTAAAAAAAGATCAAACAAAAGAAAACACAACCTAAAATTCTTTCTTCGAAAACCCCTTTTTTATTTTAGATATCAAAACCACTTTCTTTCGAGGCCATTTTACAAATACCAAAACCACTTTTAAAACCAATTTCAATTTCCAAAAAGATCATTTTCCCTTTTTAAAATAGCTTTATAAAAACAAGATCATGCCTTTATTTCCAAGTGCACACCCCAGTAATCCCATGAACCGTTGCACATGTCTTCATCTGCTTTCATCCACAAGCACCAACATACACTTCTCATGTATTCCATCACATGTGCAAACATTCATTAAGAGTACCCAAGGTTGCAACCAAACTATATCCCTATTAGTTCCAAGCAACCACTGGATTTTTGTTAAACTAAGAACTTTCAGTTTTAAAAAATCATTTTCACAAATTTAATTTCATTTAAAAGAAATCATTCTCATTTAAAAAACCCTTTTATTCATTTTTAAAATTTCAATTACACCAATAAAAACCAAGATGACACTCAACTCACATAAAATTACCAATGTGCGGGACTAGTAGTCATGCTTAACCTGGAAACATGGTAGTGGGTCATGACCCAAGTAAGAATCAATGTCTACGAGGAAAATAAAACATGTACGCAGACTCTACATGGGTCACTAAAATATGTAAAATCATGATGTAACATTGGTTTTCCTCAATTGTCATCCCTCAATCCAAAACAAATCAGAATAAGACATGAACTCAATTCCTGGACTACACCTTGTAACTCGAGGTTCGAAACAGGTGAGGGTTCATGAAGTCCTTACCGTACCAACCTATCGAGTCCCAAAAATCATAATATCCATCAACCAGACATCCAAAATAAAAAATATCCCTCTGATACCATTTTGTCACGAACCAACCCAGGTCGACCATGAACCGGTCTCCTGAGTCGATCTCCGACATGGCCCGAAGGGTGTTCCCTATCTCCAGGGGATGGAAACTATTTCCGAGCATCAAAATTTTAACTGTTGGGAAAGGTTTTTCCCATGAAAAAAAGAAAAAAAAAACAGAACTGACGATAAAAATGAAAACTAACAGCGGAGAGAAAATAAAACTGAATATACCTCCATGTAACCTTCTAGGTCACCACCCAACTCAGTCTCAAGCCTGATCCAACACTGAGTAGCTAAAACAGGAAACTGAACAACAAATGAACTTAAATATGAAATAATATGATAGGTGTGAGCACTGAGATGCTCAGTAGGGATTCCAAATATAACCACAGAATCCACAAATTCACTTTTCCCAAATTTTAAATTGACACAAGTTTGAAAAACAATTATAAAAGAAGGTTTTCCATATTTTAATAAAACAATATCATTTACCCATTTTAAAAACCCAACACACACCACGTTCCATTTCTGAAACAAACTAAAATTTTGTAAACAAGAAAAACCAAACAAGGAAAATAAGGCAGTGCTAAAAGAAAAAGGTGATAGTACAAGCTGGAAAACAATTATGGCTAAAGTAAAAAATCAAAAAAAAAGAAGACAAACCATGGGTGATCCTAAACATCCCTCGAAGACCCCTGGACGTACTCAGTTTCAAAACCACCTGACGACGAATGGTGAAGCTCCTAAGCCTATAACCAACTGGCCACCCTAACTGACCAATCCAGTGGCAAAGCCCGCCTGGCCTAACAACAAATCCAGGGGGTACAAAACCCATCTAATTGGGGTTGGCCAGAAACTATCACTTGATCTCTAAATGATGCCCATGAACCCATGGTGGTTATAATAATACTCTGTAGGTAGGAAGGCCCTCATACACATGACTCATCAAACTGCACTTGCCATCCCCAAACACGGACGCTTCCTATACGTTCACCCATAAAGGGTTATAATAGACAGGAGCGCCTCATATACATATCTAATCATCTCACATTAAAAAAGTTCCAACTAGGCTGTCATACCATGCAAATCATTAAAACCATTTGAACCCCTTTTCAAAATACATAAGATGATAAATGGGCCTACAGTAATTAAAATGTCTTCATTTCAAAAAATCAACACAAGCATTACACTGAAGCTGAAAGTGCCAGATGGGTCTTCATGTCACATCATGTCTAAACCATTTATTATTTTATTATTATTATTGGTATTATTATTTTCTAATTTTTTTTAAATCTCCGACTAGAAATAAATTTCCAAGCCACATATCTTAATAAGATCTTAGTAAATAATCACCCTTTTTAAGTTCAAAGCGCCAAAGGGGACCTTATCTTTTCCAGAAACACACTAATGCATTTTCAATGGCCCGAGGGTCCAAATCCATAAAGAAAATATTTACAATCATTTAAGGGAAATACACCAAGGACCAAACCTCATTTAAGAAAACATGAATTATTTGGAAAACCAAGGATTTAAAGAAACATCATTTTAGAGGTACCATTATAATTTGTGAGGACATCCATGTGTGTAGCTCATGAACCCATGGATGTGACGAAATAAAATTGCACAATACAATCCAAAAAGAAAATTTGAAAACCTAACCCAAATGCACATTGAAACACATTAAACCCAGGATTCATATTTCAAACTTCATTCACTAAATCAATTTAATAATTTAAGAAAAACCTTTTCAAAAGAACACAATAAAGGCTTAAATCGGGATTCTATCAACATCAAACACAAGTTCCATTTAAAAATCCAAAGCATTTCCAAAAATTTCAAAAACTACTTTCACACCTTTCAAAACATGACTCGTACCACATCCAAAACCAAAAGAACTACTTGCACATTTTGAAAAAACTAACACATGGTTCAAAATATGTTTTCTCCCAAACACACTTCATGTCATAAAAACATACTATCAAAAATAAAATGAACACAAGTTCCATCTTCTTAAAAACTAATTTTTCACCAAACAATTTAATTAAATATCTTGATAAGTTAATTAGATATGAGAAATAATTTACCAAGTCATGATTTTCACATAACTACTCAAAACAAATCATATAATTCACCCAGAAACTATTTTCAACAATATTAACTAACCCAGAAATAGTTTAATAAATTAAATATAAAATAAATGATGGTGCGAAGGACATATAAATATTAATTTAAACCACGCAAGTGTCTATGGGTTATACATGAATGAAAATAGTCAAAAACACCTACCTCAAACCAAGCGCGAATGCAAAAAAACTCTGATGGAAGGTATAGCAATCCCTCACAGACTAATCGTGCAGGCTGAACAATGATAAAGACACACTACACACAACCTGCGGCAATATTAGGATTTATCTAAATTAAATAAAAACACCAAGATGGAATGAATCGAAAATAAATCGATAAACAAATAATAAATAGATAAAAGAATAAAAAAATAAATTAATAAATAAATAAATGAATAAAAAAATGAACAAACAAATATCTAAAGTAAATAAATAAATAAATAAATAAATAAATAAATGAATAAATAAATAAATAGGTAAGTGAGTAAAAATACTGGACAAGGAGTCTGTGTCGGGAGGGGCGGTGTAGGGGGTTCGGGCTTCCAGGAAAATGGTGTGAAAGGGTTCGGGTCTTTCGCTGCTAGTTTCTGGAGAAAATGGGTGCGGGCACAGTGAATCGATGTTAGGTCTGGCTAGAGGTGACTGGACACAGTGTCGGCGAGGGCTATAGAGGTGGGGTCAAGCATAGAGGGCCACAGGGGGGGTTGGCCGAAGGCGCAAGGGGAGTGCATGGAGGGCGAAGGTGCAACGTAGAGGGGAGATACTAGAGGGGACCTACAAGGTAGTAGGGGAGGCGACGGGGCCGCTGCAGGGGTGCGAGCAGGAGGCCGAGGGCCTGGGTGAGTTTCGCAGGGGCGAGGATGGGGAGAGGTGAGGTCGGGGTTCCGTGGGTGAGGTTGGACGGGGTGCACTGAGGGGGGCTTGGACGAAAGCCTGGATGTACTGGAGGGTGGCTAGGTGAGGCCAGAATTGACTAGAGTGGAGTTGATGTGGCTGGGGCAAGGTCAGAATCGGCTGGCGGCGCTGAAGTCGGTGTGAGGCGTGGCCGCAGGCCTAGGGTGGTGCGGCGTGCACAACGTGAGGGGAAGCGAGGGGCATGCACTAAGGGGAGAACAAGGCCGGTATGCTGCTACCGGGGGCGAGATAGGTAGGTGCTGGGAGCGGCGGGCATGAGCGAGGGGACAAGGCGGGGGGTAGGGTATGCGCGTTGGAGAAAGAGGGAATAAAAAATTTGAGGAAGGGAAAGGGGGTGTCGCTGGGTAAATAGGGCTAGGTTAAGTTTTTTCCATTTTATCTTATAATAATAATAATATTACAATAATAATAATAATATAAAAAATTATAATGGAAATAGTAATGATAATATAATTAATAATGATAATAAAAATAAAAATAGTAATAGTAAAAATAATATTTTAAATAATAACCATTATAATTACAATAATATAACAATAATAATACTAATAATATTGATATTAATACAATAATAATAGATATAATAATATATTTCATAATGATAATAAAAATAATAATGATGACAAAAACAATAATAATAATAATAATAATAATATTGATCAATTTCACGACACGAGGGCCAGTTTTGTGGCTACCGCCAACCGCACAGTGACTGTGCACGGGCCCAAAACCACGTAAAAATTATCAAATGAAAAAAATTTTAAGTTGGGACCTGGCCCAGACCTTGGCATGAGGTACGAGAGCCAATATTTGTTAAGATAAAAACTAATTTAAAAGACATATGTGACAGTTCAATAATATAGGAATGAAAAGATAAGTGAACTTAGTTATGTAATATAGGGATGGAATGTGAAGTAAACTCAGTTCAATAATATCGGGATAAAATAGGGAGTGAACCCAGTTCAGTAAATGACTTTTTACACTATGGTGGTCTTGGTAGTGAGTTGTGACTAATAAGGAAATGATTTTCTATGCTTATGTGTATTATGTGTATTCCCAAAATTTCTTGTATTATTCTATAATGGATAATATTATTTAATTTTGATATGATTAATTTCAAATTAAATTCCAAAAATGTTTCCATGACTCATGATAATCATATTTGATACGTTGGATAAGATTTTTAAATGTTTTTCTCAGGTTATCATATACTTATATTCATGTCATGATTATATACCTCCTTTATTTACCGTTACTAAGTATCTGAGCTCACCCTTTCTTACGTTTCCTTTCCCCAGGTTATAAATAATGGTTTTATGTTGGGTTGGTCTAAGAAGAGTACTAAATGTGATGATATTTTTGAGAAACATTTAAGATCATTCAATTTGTTAGTATATTATGTTTCCATGTTTCTAAAGTCACTGAACTGTTATGGTCCTCGAGCATGTGTTAGTGTAATTTAATAAATATTCATAGAAAATTATTTAACATCCATATATAAAAATCATTATTTTCAATTTTTTGTATCAAAGGAAAGGTTTATTTATCATTTTCAAACTAGGATGAGAAAATTTTACTAAGACCATTAGTGATATTTATAAGGATATGTCTTGGGATGTATTTAAGGATGATAGAAAGGATGAGTCAAAGTATAGTAAAATGTCATGTAATTATGGTCAAGGATAGAGTGAGTGGTTTTTGAGAAATTTAATACATTTGTGGATAATGAATGTGGATTTGGATATAGAACAGATGTACCTATTGGTAACAATACCAAAAAATGATATTGAGCTAGACTCGATTGGGAACTAGTGCACAAAAATAGGCCTTATTGCACAACTAGGTTGAAACTCATAAGGTATATTCTTTAGAAATTCACAAACTCTTTATGTACCATCATGGAGGATTTAAATAAATGATAACAATGATTGAATTTTGATAAACATGACATTTCAATGATCAAAAAAGGTGTCATGATGTAGACATCCTATAAGTTACTTTTTATGATTATGTTGTTTTCCACTATGATTAGCATTGGTCAAACTCTGTTTTTTGGTTTTAGTCAATGGATGGAACGAGAAGGAGTCATGTTATCATATAATCCAATGGAAAATTCAGTTACTATGATCAACCAAATTGGATTATAACTAGAGTGAATGATGTTCTGATTATGCCTCATCAGTTATCACAGAACATGATTAAAAACGTGTACCTTAACCAACTGTCACACTCACCAATGAAGAGAATAATATATTTTTATAAGATTACGGGTAGTTAATACCATTGAGTAAAGAATATTTAGTTTCATAAATGTTGAGAATGTTGGAAGAAACCCCTAAGTTGATGTATTAGTGGACCCTAAAGTGGTTTCGATTGTAGAAAAGAAGGACATAAAGTAAGTAAATGAAAAAAATGAATACTTCAGTTAATGGAATGGATGGGAATATTAGTCTAAAAAAGGTATTATCAACTTATTAATTATTTAAATGTGGAAGGTATGAGAATTATGAAAATTGATGTCCTTGGGGGAAATATTATGAATAAGACCAGTAAGGTGGTATGATTAGTGGTTATATTATGGATGATGGAGAAACAACAACTGATAGGTGAAGGGAAATATGTGTTAAGGGATAAGATAGAGAAGTTTTGATAATTGGTTGACAAGGATGTGAGATGAATATATTATTTATTTTTTGGAATTGACAGATTATGATATATGAATAATGAAATATATAAGTATAGTTCAGTATAATATTTTCATTAAAGATTTGAAATGCTATGTTGAATGATTTTTATGGGCTAGAAAAGTGATTTAGTGGAAAGGTTATATTCCTTGAAAACACATGTGTAAGGGAAAGATAATCCTTAATATCTTTTTGATGTAGTGATAATGATTTTGGGATAAAGAGATAACATATTTGGATAAAGTAAATGGTATAGTGCTGATTATAAAGAAAATGATTAATGATTTATTGGAAAAGTGGTTTATTTTATCATGGATATGGTTTAAAACATTTTTTTATTTATGGAATATATTCAATATTCTAGATTTTATTTCAAGAATAAGGGATCATGATTTTTTTAATAATATTTGTGTTAATTTCAGGTTATTACCAAGTTTCAAGATAATATAGTACGGAGGTAATCACATGTTTGGTATGTGACAATCAATATCCACTTTATGGTATATGGGGATTAATTATAATTTCATTTTATAAATTTTGTGACCTTACATAAAATTTCATATTTTGGAAGGGTCAAAAAGTTAATTATTTATGGAATGATTTAAGTTGGTAAATGAATTAGGAATTAAGTATTATTGTATTACGCCACCATATGATGATTTATGAATATTGGATAACCGATGTTAACCATTTTGTTGTGATTATTACTTAAGATATATAAAATGACTTATCATTATATCTACGTATCTTATGATTTGATAGTGGTTTAGGCATTAAAAATCACCAAAATTTATAGGAGTAATAGATCTACTGTAAATTCATCATGGCACAAATATTGTGCTTAGGAAATGGAATGAAATCAATCTAGTATATCTTCTCATGAAAATTCTTTAACTTTGGGATAAGGATCTAGAAATAAAAAGTTATCCTGTTATCATCATTTTTGATGATGTTAACAAACTTTTCACACCTCTTAGGTCCATGGTGTTGCTATAACTAACCATCGCTATATTACCCACTTTATTTTGATCAGTGACCTTTACCACTCTCTAAAATTATTTATGATTTTCTTCCATGTCTAAATTTTTTACTTCCCCCCATTATTATGCTATGTGGAATCCAAGTTATGAGTTACCTTGGGTAACATATATGTTTAAAACGTTCCTTTTTAAAATAATTTTAATTATTAATTTATACGACATATATTTTTATGATATAATTTTAAAATGATAAACCTTTTATGACCAAGATGAATTTTAAATGTAAAATTTATTTTAAGGTGGTAGAATGTAACACCAACATATTCCTTGAAATATTTTTTTCAATTATATTTAATATTTATGATATTTTAAGTTAAATGAAACACTGAGTTTATCTTTTATTACACCCAATACTATGTTTTTATTGTGTTATACACAATTCTATATTTATCTTTCATTACATGAAAAACCGAGTTTAAACCAAACATGACATACTATTTAAATATTACCATTTTATATGATAGTTTTCAACTAGCCATTAGAATGGAGTTTAATAATATTAAAAAATAAATCATAAAAATATGGTTTACACATTTTTATGTAATTAGTTTGTAAAATATTAATTTTAAATGAAAATAAACCACTTTGAACTTAAATTTTTTTTTTCCAAAAAAATATTTTTATTCGAAAAAGTTTTTTTCATTAATAAATTAAACAAATAATTTTTTGATGATTTTTATTAAATTAATATATTATATATTCAATATAATTTTTAACATTTATCTTCTATGTTTTCTGTAAAATAGATAATAATAAATAAAATTTTATGCTTAAAAACTGCATTTCTTCTAAAACATAGTTTTGTTGCCTTATTATGGCATTATTATTTTAAACAAAAATTTAATCCAAATGAAAAAATTAATTTTATAAAATAAAAATCTATTTTTAAATTATAAATTTAAAATTATTATAGGGTTAATTATTTGAGATTTTTTTGGAAAAGTTTTATTTTTTGATGAATAGTGAAAAATAATGAATTTCTTTCAAAATTTTATATTTGTTAAATTTATTTATAAAGTTAAATGATATTTTTAATTTTTTTTAAAGTTGAAATAATTAAATTTTATATCCAATAATACAATTTATGTATATTTAATAGATTTCACCTTGAATATTGATATAAAAACATTTCAAACATTTAAACCATTTCTATTTAAAAAACTCACATATTCCTTGAATCTGCCTAGTTAATTTTAATTTCCTTTTTCCAATTATATAATGTCAATTTGGTAAAATGGATTCCATATTTGAAATAATAATAATTTATAATATCTAATAAGTTCATGTTAAATTTTGACCAAAATGAATATTGAATGTATTTAAATTAATTACGGTAGTTAAGCTGACAACAGATTTATTGGTGGTTAAACTAGAATGAAAAGAGTAAAATCACCTAAAATATAATCTAATTTTTATTTAAAAATAATATTTATAACTTGAAAATGTAATTTTATTAAATATGTTAATTTCTTGCAACTTTCCATTGAATATGACCCATATAGTAATTTACGTAATGAAAAAGAAAAAAGGACATTCATAGTCTATGAACATTAGTTAAAGAATCACAATGAGAGCACACATGCCCCGAGAACCACCTTGAATTCCTCAAGATCCATAATTTCTATAATATATCCTTTACTAGATGTAGGGGTGACCCACCACATAACACAAGGATGCACCACTTTCCATGTATATATCCTCCCTCTCTTTATCTATCATTATCTCTAATTATTCTTATCACCACTTCACTTTATATATCATTCCCAACCTTTTTATTTTTCTTCATGTTCCTTTTTTTCTATTAAGTGTGTATGATTTTTAAAGAAAATAATAATTATTCCCGCGTAAATTTTATAAAATAATTGGGAAATTTTTTGGTATTCATGATTTTTTATTCATCTCAAATATTTTTTTTAAGAAAACATATTAATAAATTATTTAATTCTGAAGCCAATAATTATTTAGTGATCATTTTTTGATTTGAAAATAATTTTCCCCTACCCATGAGGAATAACATAATATTTTTATCTAAGGTAAATTATGGCTATATATTATTCTTATATTTTTCATCCGTAATTGCGAGTCTCGAGTTTGGTTACCTTTAAAATGATTCTCCAACTTTAGTGTTCACTATCATGATTGAAGAATTTTTTTAACTATATAATAATAAAAATAGAAAAATAAATGACTCTTAACTACATATTGATCATGATTTTGGAAACCCCGTCGAGCCTTCATAAACCCATTTTTGATAGTCACATTACAAACCTAAAACATTTTCCCACCCAAAATATATGGAAATTAATTGTAATGTTTTATCTAGAATTTATTTGTTAGGTGAATGTATTTAATTTCAAGTTTACATTCACTGATTTTAAATATAACTTTGTATTCTTTAGGGAAATAATATATTTAAATATCTTTGAGGGGATGTAATTCTAGGAGGATAGGGAATAAAATTTTAGTCATTGTTTAGTACAAAAATTATTTAAAAGTTTTCAAAAAATGATAAAAATGAAAAAATATAAATAAAAATTATGGAAATATATGAAAAAATAGTATAAAATATAACAATAAAGAGGAATTTTAAAATGTTTTCTCGATTCATTATTATAGGTTTTTTTGAGCATTGTACATATTTTATTTATTCATCCTTATCTATTTCTCACACACAGTATCTATGTATTTCATTACAAGGTTTTTCCCTCATAATAATACATTTATGTTACCTTTAATTTATAGTTTTTTCAATTATGAATTTCTTTTTCCATAAATATTTCTACCTTGAATTTCTTCTCCTTTTTCCATATTTCCCACCGTCCCTTTATCACTAAGAAAAAATATAATAGGTCCTCTATATTTTTATCACTTTTCTATGAGAATAGTAGAAAATATATTTTAAAAACACCGAGATTGTCACTTTTGGTCGATGAATGTGGAAGCTCATTGATAAATTTTCATCATTTTTTGAGGAGTGGGATTATGTGAAATTTTTTTTCGAGTTATAATTTTTATCAAGAATAATGAATTGTTTTTTTACATTATATTTTTTCTAAAAATTTGACATGGAATACAATATAGATGTGTGAACTAGTATATTCCCCCCTAATAAGTTATTTCTGTTAATATATTTTGGTTAGGGAAGATGATTTAATTATGTTTTATGTTTTTTGTGACAAAGGATACACACTATACTATGTATGTATTAGTGGATATTACATATATGTTCATGATTTTATGTTACTCCCATAAATAATTTTTAACTGAAAAATAAAAAATTAGGAATAACCTTTCACATTTTTATTATAAAAATTTCTATAGAGAATTGTTCAAATTAACCCAATTTACAATTATTTTTATATAATGATCATACAATTAAATATACTAATATGAAACTTGTCATTCCTATTGTTAGGGTTCTTTATTCCTTTTCATAAAAATAAATAACTAGTGTGTTAGTGAGTTTGACCATTTGAAGGGTCATATGGATCACATATGAAGGCCCACCGAATCGATCAAGCTAACGAGAATAATATAAATGTTTTATTTTGTATGGAACATCATGAGGAAACTATTTAATGAAAGGCCTCCAAATTTTCAAGTAAATTTCATTGAATTATGAAGAATTTTTTTATCCCAAATTAATCCATAATTATCCTAAAAAAGTAATATTTTTAGGCCAAAAGATTTTGTATAGCATGAATTACAACTCACCAATATTGAAATATCTTATAATACACTTATCTAATTGATCTAAATATTCATGGTTAGAAAAACCTAACACATGGTAATAATTTTTTAGATGATTTTTTATTGATATGGTTTCATATGAGTATTGATAAATTCCTTTTGATTTTGGCCATTTAAAAATTCAAGATAATTAAGGATAGAAGCACAAATATTAGAGACAAATCCATATATTGGCTAAAAAAGTTAAATATCATATATATATTTTGGGTGGATATTAAACATAAAGCTCAATTTTTTTTAAAGATAATAACTTGAGATAACATTATCTTGACTATCAAATGGTGTGATCATCTTCCAGGAAAACATTATTGTGAAACCACATAGTAAATGGGCTATAAATACATTACCCACCTCTCTTTAAAAATAATTTTCATTTCAGAAGTAATCAAGTATATTTTTATTTGAAATCATACTTTAAATGTGGGGATTACTTACCAAACTAATGTAATTTATTAGATAAACCACTCCTCTATTATTTCTTACCTTTTTTCATCTTGATGTTTCATATAATTATAAAACATTTTATAATTACATTTTAAATTTAATTAAAATCATATGATGTTCACTTATTCCCACAAAAATTCTATATTTTTACAATTAATTTTCTAAAATTTATTTTAAATTTATTTATAATCTATTTTTTTAATTTGTTTCTAGTTATATAAAAAGTATTATTTTAATTTATTAATTTATTTTTGTGTGTTTGAAGAAAAAAATAGTATCTTTTTTGACCCTTTTTCATTTTATTTTTATATCATAGTTAAAATAACCAAAACATGTAATTATAAATATAAATGTATAAGTAATTATCCTATTTTTGTGAGTCATATTTTGGGGATGTTAAGTGATTGAGAGGTTTTCTAATTTAATGTTCTTTAAATTTGAATTTTGAATGATAAAATAGACATGTCATTAGTTAATTTCATTTGGAGTTTTATATGAGTATTCTATGGATTTTTTGAATGAAAAAATATACAATTGTTTATGAAATATTAAAATTTGCAAACAGAAGAATTGATTAATTTTGATACCCTATTTAATGATTGGATTAAAGTATTATCATTTGCGAAGTATAGTAAAAATTATCTTATTAAGTAGATATTACTTAAATATATATAATTTTTAAAATCAATATGATATCATTGGGATTAATCCCCAATATTTAAATCACTCAAATCAATATAAAATACTTAAATCAACATAATATCTTCAATCATTTCACCTATTCTTTGCAAGCAATCACCCCTATCCAAAATAAAAATAAAAAACATTATTAAAAAATATTATACCATAACTAAGGATCTACTCCAAGTTCTCTTACAAAATTTATAATAGAGAACTATAATTATTATGGTTAATGGGTGATAACCATTAATGTTTCAGTTTCTAGTGGAGATATTGTAGGATAGAATTATGGGAGGACAAAGATAGGTACTTTGTCTTAAGATGAGATGAAAATGGGAAAGGTTAGTTACATAATGATAGTTGGGTAGATATGAGTGTGACCAAACTAGTAATTATGGAAATTTTACTATAAATCTCTTATGAGATGGATACAACATTATCATCATGTATTAGACTCTTATTTAGTTCCATGATAGAGGTATGTCCTTCGAGACTAGATGGGTGTGATGATGATAGTTTCCTCGAGGAGCTATTTTTAAGATTTATTATAGGGTAAACATATGATGGTACCTTGGTGTAGGTCTTTAGTATTTTTGAATGAATTATCATGGGAATGGGGAGGGTCTTTTTGTGAGGTAGATTAGGATATTTCTTGATGAGAAAGTCGGAGTTGTGATGGGAATTTTGTCTGACCTCTTGAGATAGGGGTTAGATTAGGAATTTTGGATAAATGTACGCATTAGGGTATTATATATGGATGGGTTCTAGTGGGTAGGAACTAGATAGGTAATGAGGGACCTAGTGGATGCCTTTATATAAAATATGAGGATTTCCATGGTTTCTTTTTGATGTTATTATGTGATAGGGATGTTATTGAGGTGTAGGCCAACATTATTAGGGTATACATAGGTGTTTATTAAGGTATGAGGATAGTAATGAGTGTTTAGAACCCTTTTAAAGTGATTTTGATCTTAGGGATGGATAATTATACTTGATTTTAAAGTACTGTGTGATGTCCCAAGGGAGATTGAATTCCCTATAGAGGTATTTTCTTGTGTTTCATGGAAGGTTGAGGACATGTCTTCATGTCTATAGATGATGATACCTATTTATTAGTAGGGAAGTACAATAAACCTAAGTTTCCAGATAATGATAATTTTTTCTTGGAATGGTGAGGGAATTTCCCTATATTTGAAAATCATGATTCTTATTTCATATAAGCATCCATGATCAACCATGAATTTCAAGATGATGATACTTGTTACCTGGATAAGTGTGGGCATGGCCTTGTGATTTAGAATGATGTTACCAAAATAAAGGTAGGGTGTATGAATGACCCTAAGTTGATGTTGATATCTATTTCATGATAGTATATTGGACCACCCATAATGTAATGAATCTAGTTTCATAGGTGGTTAATTTCAAATGGAATTTAATTTTTTTGGATCCAAGGAGGGGGTAATTTCATGAATTTAGATTCATATTGGAATTCTAAGTGTTTAAAAATAACTAGTTGATAGTTCTGGATGGGTATTGTAACATCTAGTTATCGATCTAGTAGGTACAGATTTAAAAATGTTTTGGGTTTCCTTTTCATTAAATGGGTATGGTTGAGGAGGAATTGGGAGGATACCTACAATGGTGATGTCATATATTTGTCGGAATCTCAACCTAAACTAGTTATTTCTGCAAGCTGTAGGAGGGTTACATGCCATGTGACTAGGTTAAGCACTCTGTAATGGTTTCTAGGTGAATACCATAAAGGATTAACAATATAAAATTATACAAAATGTGAATACTGTTTACATATCATGATTCAATTAAGGATTATATTTTAATTTGAAGAGACACATTTTTCGATGTTTACAAAACATAATAATTTCATGAAAAGTAATGGGGTTACACACTGTGTAATACCCCGCATTCCATTTATATAAAGAAATCCTGGATGAGATCTTCCTTTTCTATCCTCTACAATTTCATTTCACTCAAACCATTTCTTTCCCCATGTGTTCTTGGAGACCTAGAACCCTTACAGGTCCTTTCGTTTGGCATTCAGTCATCATTGTACTTACGGTGTGGATTATCGGGTATGTGTTCTCTCTATTATTCATCCCTCCTCAATTTATCCTCCTTGGGTTTTTTTTGATCATATAGAAATTTTTTTATCTATACTTTTTGTTTCTAGATCTTATTTTTAAATTTAATTTCTAGGTCTTATTAACCACCATTCTTCCTGGTAGATTTCATTATGGGTGTTGTGCTTTGAAAATATATTGGTGATTCTATTTTGATTGGAAAAATTATATAACCTTAACTTTCTTGATTTACTTTACTTGTTTTAATTCAATTTATTATAATTTATTTCATGTAGTTTATATTAAAACCCAATTCCAATGAAATGGTATGTTAGTAAATGTTTTGGCAATAAATTGCGGGAAATCCCTCCAATTCCATTGAGTTTGGGTGTGTTTGCAAATTGATGAAAATGGTTTCAATTGAATATATGAATTTAATTACTGAAATATAATTTTTTTATATGTTTTGATTTTATTTGAAACTCCTAAATTGTGGAAATTCCAAAAAAAATTATTGATATAAACCCAGTGGAAATATATTGTTAAGAGGCATGTTTTTTATTAAAAGTAATTTTTCATTTTAAATGTAAAATTGGAATTTTAAATGGGGTAATGGGTTTTAAATGTAATTAATAAGTCTTAAAATAAATTTCCCATTATTTATTTTGTAAGAGAACATGAAATCCTTAAGATTATTTTGAGTTATTTGAACCCATGGATTATACAATGTTCAAAAACAAAAGTGCATTGGGTCACATCCCTTAGGAGATGGTGACGAGTTCGCTCTCACTTGTGTACATAGGATGTGTGTGTACAAAAATTATTGTGATCACTTAGAGAGTGTAGATCCCTATAAAGTAAAACTTTTATACCTATTTGGAATATGGCCATTTTTCTCGCATGTTTATATTTGAGATATAAATTAATGCCAATATTTTTAAATTCTTGTGAAGGACCTTCTAAATTTATATAAATTTATTTATTTATGTCATTGTTTTTAGAAATATTCCATCACTTTTTATGTAAATTGTATTATTAATGTATTTTTCGATGATTTTAACTATATATCATAATTTGTTTAAATATTATTTAAAATTCCAAATCTGTTTATTTAAAATTAAAAAAATTCCTTTGGTTAATTTATGGTTGGCATCTGTTATGGAATTCTTGCTAACACCCTACTGGGATTTTTAGAACAAACCCTACTTATGCCTTTGGGTTTTTTTAGATTATCTATTTCTAGGTTCGAGAAATGGGAAATGATCTCTTAGAGAAGGATCTGACTACTACACCATGGCATGGTGAGTTGTGTCCTTAGGTAGTTGGTTTGTTTTCCCTATTTTGGTAATCAGGTTGTAGTACTTTGGGATTGTTTATGCCTTGTTGTATTCTGGTACATTACTCCTAGCATAGTTTATTTTGATATATATATTTTATTTCTTCTTTTACTACACATTATTAGTGGAAAAATAATTCCAACATTCAATTTGTATGATTCCAGATTCTATTTTCTGACCCTTGGGGTTTGGGAATTCCCTTTGGGATATGTTAAGGATGAATTAGTTATCAGATTACCATGGTACCCGTTTTGGTTCATGAAAAAGTGGTTTCAAAGATTTAGGTTGCAATTTTTTCATAAAGCCAGTACACATATATGAAATCAGGTCTGGATATAAGAGGTAGTTGTGATTGAGTACCTAGATTCCTCTCAACACAATAAACCTTAAGTCACTAGTGTTGGTTAGTGTAAGGTGTCTTGTGAATTAGTTCTAGTATTTTTCTTCTTTTTATATCGATAGAGTGAAATATAAATCTTGTTTGTTCTATCGATCAGGATTATGTTTCTCTCATTTCTATGTTTGAGAATTATCTAATTTATTCCTTATTGTTTTCTGATGTTATATTGCATCATGCCTCTGTGAAGCCATTTGAATCGGGTCCAAGAAGAGGTTTTTGTTGGACCTTAGTGAGAAAAACCTATTATAGATTCGAATCTAATCAAGTTGATCATGTATACTGTGAAAGAATTGGGATATGAACAACCACTAGTCCCCTTTCATCCTCCAGCCATGGAACCTCAGGGGAATGTTCTTCAAAAAAATTTATCAAGAGTTATCCACCAGAAGCCACCAGTTCTCAAAGGATGCACTGATCCTAAACATTCTGAGGAATGGATGGGTAGAACAAATTGTCTATTTGAGTTCTTGGAGACATTGGAAAAGATCAAGGGGAAGTGTGCCATCTTTTTGCAGGAGGTACTGAGAAGAATGTGGTGAGACATAATGGTGATAGTGATGAAACATGATGGCTTAGAGTAGAAGGACTTCGAGGTTCTTTTCACTGAATATTCCCCTCTAGAGTTGATGGTGTCAGCCAAGGAAGTAGATCCTTTCCAGATTGAGAGTCTGACAGAACTGTGACCGAGTATCTGAATCACTTTACTGATCTTGTGTATTTTGCACTTCAGATTGTGTCTAATGGGAGGATGAAGGCTAAAAGGTTTTAGTAGGGTCATCAATCAGATATCCCTTCTTAGGTATTTCTGTTGGAGTTTCCCACTTATGTTGATGTGCTGGATAGGGAAATGAAGGTTGATATGGACTTTCCTAGTAAGTAATGATTTATGGGAGTTTATTTTTCTCCCCTTAGCATCATGAGTTACTTTAAATGAATGAGGGAGTGTGATGAATCTCATAGTGGTTCTCAATAGCAAGGTCATTCTAGAGCTCCTATAGTTCCTCAAAGAAGGACTTTTATATGCTAATAGTGTTTTAATCCATGGAGTTCAAAGAGGGTTTTTATTGAGACCCCCAAGAGTTGTGGCCCTTATAGATGTTTGGGGAGATTTAAGATGCTATGAAAAACAATATACACTCTGCACAGTGTCATGGGATCATAATCACTTCAAAATACTACGAGGAAAAAAATTACATCAGGTACAATAGGGTTCCATCCATAGGAATCTAGAATGAATAATATTCACGCAGTGGAAGAGTCTCAAGAAGATGTAGTTATAGGTCCGCTAATTGTGAGAGGTACTGTTACTATAGTTTCATCATTATTGACAACTCTATTTGATATTGTATTATCCCACTCATTTATTTCAACATACACTGTTAATTTACAAAATATTCATATGGAAATTTTCCACTCTATCCCACCCTGACCAGTCTAATTAATATATTTTATTGGCCTTAAATAATTTTTGTTGAGGTTCGGGTTGAATCCCAAATCAAATCTATGAGTTATGTCAAAAAGTACATTTTTTGGGTTGACGTCATTGGGATCACGGGCAGAGCCCATTTTGGAAACCTTGTGTGGCTCCGCCGAGGAAACTGTGTGACCCATCTTCCCTCACAAAATAAAAAAAATAAAATTAAATAAAATTAATAAATAAATTCAGTAATTTATTGTAATTAAAAAGAATGTTAACAATTATTTTTGTCATTAAGAATTTAATTGTTTTTATTTTACCAGAAAGCACAAATTGTTACTATTATTATTATTAGTATAATTTAGTTAAAAAAGGTAGCCAACACTAGGGGAGGACCCCCCCACCCTCTTTCCCACTGGATACACATAGCGCACTGGGAACTCCCCCTTCCTGCCCCATATTTTCCATAGCTTGGTACAATAGACGCTAGTCAGGGCCACTGGCTAGGCCCCCTTCCTCTCACACAGTGCTTCGCCACCCCGCCAGGTCGCACCAACCTGCCCCTGTCCTCTGGTGGCCTGAGTGCGGTGAACCGCTTCCCTTACAGCTCTCTCTCTAGCCGACCTCCCCTCTTCGATCTGTCTCTCTCCTTCCAAGATCCCCTCTCCGGCCTGCACCATCAAGCCATGCGACATGTGTGCGCGCTCGTCCTGGGGGACTGATACCTCACCAGTGCACCTTCTCCTCCAGCACACTACCCTCCTCTGGCGGCGGTGACATCAGTTTTCTTCTTTGGGGGGTTTTCTTCTTCCTTCTTTTGATTTATAGTTTTTATGATGATGTCTTCATTATATACAAATTCTAGTTGTTAGAATTTGTTTTTTGGGATATATCCTTAAATGATGGGATTAATCTTTCTATTTTAGGTTGTTTCTGGTCTCCTCTGGGTGAGGTGGTGGTGGGATTGATGTTTCGAACTAGATTTCGAAAATTCATTATCACTTGAGGAAGGGTCCCACCTGCACAAACCTGATTAATTTAATGTTAAATAGTTTCATGTATTTCGCAGTATCCATGATAATTAATTTGCGACTTGAAATTTTTAGAATAAGTTAATTTATGTGCAATTATCTGAACATGAGTTTTCCATGTTAAAATTTTCTAAATTGTGTGTGCAGAGCTTATTAGGTTTATTTCAAATAGTTTATAAGTTGTTTAAAATTTTTATTAAATTATTTATGTGGTGCGGAAACCTTTTTTGGCATTATTGTTGATGGTTTTAATTTTAAAGATGTATTTTGACATGAAATTGAGCGTTTTCCATGGGTGTTTCAAACTGCATAATTTGGGAGTTTCACTTTTCTTCCAAATAGTGTTTTGAAATGTGTGAGTGGTTTATCTCTTTTGGAAATTCCCTGTTGGCCTCTTTGAAAGTGGTTTGATGGAAATGGGATTGATGCATCCTTTATGTTTGATAAAATTTCCAATAGATGTTTCCATTTGTAAAATGCATTTGAACATTGGGATTTAGGCCAAATGGGCTAGAAGTGAGATTCTTTTGTTTTTAAAAGTGGTTTTCTTGTGAAAGAGGGGGTTTTTAGTTTTATAAAGTGAAAATGGGGTTTCCATTGATTTATTTTTTTATGCATGGAAATGTTTAAGCCTTCCTTTAAAGTTGTGTTTGAAATTTCAGATTGTTTTGAAAATGAATTTTCAAATGTTTATGAAATGGGTGATGGCCTGGTTGGCACTTGTGATGTGATATTGATTGTCCTTGTTGAGCCCTCCTCCTTCCAATGATGATTATGGGTTATGTGATTGAATCTTGTGTTATAATAAGTGGGTATTTTATTAGTGCAGACCCTTGGTGTGTTATTTTGAAATGTTTTATAGATTGTTTAAGTGTTTAATTGTTTTATTAAATTATATGTTCAGTGTGTTGGACCTCTCTGTGATGGTTTTGGGTTACGGGTGTCGAGGGTTCTTACGTGTACATGAATAGTGTAAGGAACACACACACACACATGCCCTCTTTGTGCATATTCCCTCATTTCACAAGGAGTATGTGCAATACAGCTAGGGGTGTATATATATGTGTATAAATTCATGTGTGTGTATTTGCCAAGGGTTGGTTCGAATGGTCATCGAAAAATAACGACATTTTTGAGGTAGGTCACCTATGTCCATGCCTTTAATTTGAATATCAAAATTTATTACTTATTTTAAAAATATTTTTTACATTTATACTATATACACATGCTCTAAAATCTGTTTATAATTGCTAGAAAGGATTATTCCTTTCTTTTAAAAATTTAAAGGTATTTCAAATGCCATTGATCTTAAGTGACATTTCCTAAAAATTGACTTCCTAAGTGGTTTTGAATTTGTAATGAGTATTTCCAAAGGTGTTTGGCCTTTCGGTCAGTTAGTTATAAAAAGTGTTCCCTTTATGTAAATAAGCCTGTTTGTCACCTTAAGAGTATTTTATAAGAAAAGAAAAACCTATATTGAGGAATGCCCCCTTGGTTTTAGAGAATGAATTATATGATGAATGTGTTATTATGTGCGTAATGTTGAATCTTATGCATTTTGTGACATGTGGGATAGGGAATGCTCTTAAGGAGGGAGAATGGTGGTGAGAGGTTGAATGGGTTTTTGATAAAGAAAGTGCTATGTACATATATTTTTTCTTCATAAAGAAAACTCACCACCACTTGAAATAGAGCACACTAGGAAACCTTGGTATCTAGGTGGGTGGACCAGGACTAGTACGCTAGATGACACGGTAGGGGTTCATCACGGTTTCGTCTAGCAGGATTAACACAACAACACTAACTAAACAGATGAATAATTGAGGGTCATGCTTTCTAGTCCACGGTTTCTGAGGTTCATGGTTTCAAATTCATGTTATCAGAGGTTCATGGTTTCTAACCCATGTTTCGCCGAGGTATGAGGTCTCTAGGGTTCCACTTGTGCTATATACCTATAGGGATTTCCCATGGTGCACATTTTCAAGATGATGCTTGAGATGTAATTTTCATTTCAGTTGTTTCATACATGATGTCTTATTTGTGAAAACCATATTGAAATCTAAATTGGTTTCCTTTCATTTTGAAAATGTACTGGGATATAAATTCTTTACATGAATATTAAAATGTGTTACTTAAATTAGAAAATAATGAGAAAACTTTTTTTATTATGGTCTATTGTCAAACTAGCATGTTTTTTATTTCTTATTAAAGGCAATGGAATAGGGTGTTGTTGTATCATGGAATTACTACTGAGCATCTCGGTGCTCATGCCTACTTTACATTAGAGTTTTATGTTCCTCTAATTTTCGATTTCTTTTGGAGAGAGTGTAGTTTATGTTCCTTAGTGACCCATTGGGTCACTTGAGGTATGTCTTGTTGTTTCATTTATTCCTTTTCCACTTCTAGTTTATTTGGTTTATTTTATTTTATTTATTTTTCTGTTCATTTTATGAATATGTATCTATCTCTATAATGGGTCAAATCGTTCCCAACAGGTTTGTGTTGATGCCCAACTCTATTTTCCATCCCGTGGGGATCAAGAACGCCCTTCGAGCCATGTTGTGGGCTGTCTTGGGTGGCCAGTTCAAGGTCTACTAGGGTTGGATTGTGACAAAATGGTATCAGTGGAGGCCCTTGATATTTGGGATGTTCGGTAGATGAAGATTAGGATTTTCGGGGCTCAAAAAGTAGGTTACATGTCAGTTCCTGATCATTACCGCTCGTTACGAGACTTGAGTTACTAGGGGTAGTTCGGGTTTTGAGACTTTTGACTTGGTTTTTTTGGATTGAGGGATGAAAATGGAGGAAAATTGGTTCATGTTGTGGACTCACATGGGGTGGTGACCAATGTGAAGTCCAAGTGCCCGGATCAACATCATCTTAGAGTTATACCTTACTTGGGCATGGATCACCACCATGTCTCCGAGTCAGGCATATTCACTACTTCCTCATTTCAGTGGATTGTTATTGGTTGTGTTTAGTTTTAATCTTATTTGATGTGAGTGATCATTAAAATTGAAATTAATTTTTAAATGGAAAAAGTGTTTCTTTTAAATTGTTTTGAAATTGGTGAAGGGATTTTTTAAAGAGAAAGTGTTTTTATTTGGAAAATTTAAGTGTGTGTTTGGATTTGATAAGGGAAATAAGTGTTCAAACCTTGGTATCCGTTATGGAGGGTAACATGTGCATACGTATGTACCGAGAGTGTGTGGGGGGAACTTGTTCGTAAAGGATGTATGTGGGATTGAATGAACGCACATGTGACAGTTCATAAGATACCATAGGTGTGTTTGATTTTTGTAAAAGAAATGGTGGTTTTTAGAAAAATAATATTTTACTTGTGTTTGTTAATGTTTGGATTATGTGCTTGTTGACCTTGGTTTGGGCTGTTTTTTATTGATCTTTGGCCTGATGCCGATTGAAGTTGTGTTTTTCATGTTTTTCAGAGTATGCTACCCAGAAAGGTTGCTATGTTTTCTGATGATTCATGCCCAGTTTTCGGTTCTTTTCATATGTTACCAATATATCATGGTAATCAATTACCGTTTGAGGAAATTGTATAGTTTGTAGAGTTGGAGTGGGTCTTAGAGTTGTTGGGACTCCCAAGGGTGCTAAAGTTCATAACGTCCCATTGTTATTTGAGGGTTCAGTTCTGGACTGGAAAAGATGGGACGTATCATTGTCGTTAAAGTTTTTGGTGTGGTTAATTGTGGTCGACTTTAACAAAGATTCCCCATCTAGAAAGGAGTGCATGCCAGTGGAACCTGTCTCTCGGAAAGCATCTTCATCAGTGCCGACACCCAGTTTGTCATACCATTATCTTGTATTCCACCAGTGTGGCCAATTCAGGCATTCTAAGTCATAATCTTGCAACAATTTGAAAACATTCCACCACTATATTTATTCGAATCATTGGGAGGAAGGAGTTGGGTACTGGAGGATGCAAATGTCTGACTGCGAGGTAAGAGATTATTCAGCCCTTAGGGCCTCAGCCACAGGTCTCAGGGTGAAGCTTGCGCACATTCAAGAGTTGTCGATGGTGTGTGGAACTTGAGTCTGGATCATATTTTCATCTTTGATAAGAGAAATATACAATATTTTCTTGTTATATTTTTGTCATCGTTGTAAGATCATTCTTGTTGTGGTGGTGTGATGAGCTCATTTTACCTCAATCCAAGCGGCCTCATCTACTCTAAATGGGGCTTTTAAACTATTTGTATTCCATTAGGGGTGTTGGGCCTATGATTAAGTGGACCCGTTCTGATTCTTAGTTTTGTCTTAGTTGTGTTCGTTAGGGGAATGTTTGGTTTCATGAATTAATAAGTGGTGTTTCTAGGACCCTTCTTAGTTCAGTCACCTCTCTGTGTATTTTTCATTAGAATGTTTCAATTTTGTAGGGGATTCTTCCATCCTAATATCCTAGTGTGTTCATTTTCCCTTTAATTATTTTCATCTCAGTTGTGGAGTCATTTCGCTAGTATGGAGAAGGTGGAATGAATTCAGTTTGGAAGTTCTCGCGTTGCCCCCCCCCCCCCCCCCCGAGGTTGGTGTATTCGGGTTTCATGGGTTTCTTGTATTAGTGAATTATCGTGGTGGGGAGAACCCTATCGTGTTCTCCCCTCAATCTCGGGAAGTATCATATCTTTGAGTGGTCAGGTGTGACTTGTGATGGAAGTGGTCACCCCAAGGCTCTCAGTTTCCTTTGGTTTTTTCTGAGTATGGACTCGAGTGGCATTAACTGCTGGCTTGGTGACTTTCTGGTGGAAGAAATTGTTTGTGGTGGGGAGAATTGTCACACCCCTACCAATCTAATTAATTTATTTTATTGGCCTTAAATAATTTGTGTTGATGTTCGAGTCGAATCCCAAACAAAATCTTTGAGTTATGTCAAAAAGTAAATTTTTTTAGTTGACATTGTTGGGTGCACGTGCAGAGCGCGTTTTGGAAACCCTACAAAGCTCCATCCAGGATATTGTGCAACCATTCTGCCCTCATGAAAAATATAAAATAAAATAAAATAAAAATAAAAATAATTGAAATGAGTAATTAATTGTAAAAGATTTAAAAAACACATCCAACCATAGGGGGGAATCCCCCCCTCTTTCCCACTGGCAGCGCACAACACACCCAAAACCTCTACCCCTTCCACCCATTTTCCATGGTGTGGAGCACCAAAATCAAGCCGACACCACCAGCCCAACCCCCTTCCTCTCGTACAGTGCTCCGCTGCCCTGCATGGCTGTGCCAACCCACCCTGGTGCTCCACCAGCCAGTGCGTGACGAACCCCTCCCTTGCAGCTCTCTCTCCAGCCGACCTCCCCTCTCCAACACATCTCTCTCCAGCCCATCTCCCCTCTCTGGCATGCACCGTCCAGCCATGCGATGTCTTCCAATGCTCGAACTGGCAGTCTGACCCCTCACCAGTGCACCATCTCTTTCGGTGCACCACCCTCCTCCGGCGGCGATGATGACATTTTTCCCATTCGGTGGGTTTTTTCTTCCTTATCTTGATTTAGGGTTCTTATGATGAGGTCTTCATTTTGTCCAAATTATAGTTGTTAGAATTAGTTTTTTTTGGGATAGATCCTTAAACGGTGGGATTAATTTTGAAGTTTTATGTTGTTTCTGGACTCTTTTGGGTGCAGTGGCGGTGCGATTGATGCTTCTTACCAGATTCTGGAAATTTTTCATCACATAATGAAGGTTCCCACTTGAACATACCAGTTTATTTTAACATTCAATTGTTTCATGTAATTAACATTTTCCGTGATAATTAATTTGCAACCTGTAATGTTTATAAAAATTTTATTTATGTGCAATTTCCTGAAGATGAGTTTTCTATAATTTTTTTTTGAATATTGTGTGTCCAGAGCTTATTGTGTTTATTTAAATTAGTTTATAATTTTTTTGAATAATATATTAAACTATTTCTATGGTGAAATAACTATTTTTTGTAGCATTGATGAAGGGTTTAATTTTAATGTTTCATTTTGACATGAAATTGAGCGTTTTCCATGGGTGTTTCATGCTGCATCATTTGGGGTTTTCACTTTTCTTCTAAATGGTGGTTTGAAATGTTTGAGTGGTTTATCTCTTTTGGAAATTCCTGGTTGGACTCTTTGAAAGTTGTTTTTATGGAAATGGGATTTATGAATCCCTTATGTTTGATAAAATTTCCAATATATGTTTCCATTTGTAAAATGCAATTGAACATTGGGATTTAGAATAAATGGGTTAGAAGTGGGATTATATTGTGTTTAAAATGGGTTTTCTTTTCAAAAAGGGGTGTTTTAGTTTATAAATTGGTAATGGGGTTTCCCTTGATTTATGTGGTTATTCTTGGAAATATTTAAGCCTTCATTTAGAGTTGTGTTTGACATTTTAGATTTTTTTGGAAATGGATTTTCAAATGATTATGAAATGGTTGAAGGCCTAGTTGGAAATTGTGATGTGATATTGATTTCCCTTGTTGAGCCCTCACATAGCAGATGACGATTATGGGTTATTTGATTGATTCCTGTGTTATAATAAATGGGTGTGTTGTTGGTGCAGACCATTTTTGTGTTATTTTGAAATGTTTTATAGATTTTTTAACTGTTTAATTGTTCTATTAAATCATGTGTAGTGCATTGGACGTCACTGTGATGGTTTTGGGCTGCTAGTGTCGATGATTCCTACATGTACATGCATAGGGTAATGCATATATATATATATATATATATATATACATGACCACTTTGTGCATATTACGTCATGTCTTGGAAAGTATGTACAATGCAGCTACGTGTGTATATATATATATATGTATAAATGAATGTGCGTGAATATGCTAAGGGTTGGTTTGAGTGGTCGTTGATAAATAACAGCATATTTGAGGATGGTCCCCTATTCCTATGCCTTTAATTTGAATTTCATAAATTCTTTCTTGTTTTAAAAATATGTTTTACAATTATACGATATACACATGCTATGAAATCTGGTTATGGTTGCTAGAAATGATTATGCCTTTGTTTTCGAAATTGAAATGTATTTCTAATGCCATTGGTCTTAAGTGAATTTTCATGAAAATTGATTTCATAAGTGGTATTGAACTGGTAAAGAGTATTTCCAAATGTTTTTGTCCTTTCATCTAGTTTGTTATAAAAAGTGTTCCCGTTATGTAATTAAGCTCATTTGGTAGCTTAAGAATGTTTTATAAAGAAAATAAAAACCTCTCTTGAATCACACCCCCTCGGTTTTAGAAAATTATTTGAATGTTTAATGTGTTATTATGTACCTAATGTTTAGGCTTATGAATTGTGTGATGTGAATGAGGGGGAATTTTTTTATGGAGGGTGAACAGTGGTGAGAGGTTGAATGGGTTTTGGATAAATAATGTTTTATGTACATATATGTTTTCATGATAAAAAAACTCACCACTACTTGAAATAGAGCACAATGAGAAACCTAAGTATCTATATGGGTGGACCAGGACAAGTATGCTAGATGAAACAGGAAGGGTTTTTCCCTGTTTCTTCTAGTAGGATTGATGCAACAACACTAACTAAAAATATGAATGACTGAGGGTTCTGGTTTCTATGCCCCAGTTACTGAGGGTCGTGGTTTTTAAGCTACGTTATCTGAGGGTCATGGTTTCTAATCCACGTTTCACTGAGGTATGAGTTCTCTAGGGTCCCACTCGTGCTAGCTACCTATAGGGATTTCCCTTGGTGCTCATTTGCGACATGATACTTATGATGTAATCTTTATTTCAATTGTTTCATACTAGATGTCTTATTTGTGAAAACCTTATTTTAATCTAAATTGGATTCCTTTAATTTTGAAATGTTAATGTATTCTTGGAACCTATTTGGAAAATGTAATGTGCGAGTAATTCTTTACTTGAAAATGAAGACTTGTTACTTAAATTTGAAAAGAATGAAAACTATTATTTTATTATGTATTATTTTCAAAAAAGCATGTTTTGGATTTATTATTAAAGGCAAGTGCATAGGGAATTATTGTATCTTGGAATTCCTACTAAGAAACTCAGTTCTCATGACAGCTTTACTTTTAAGTTTCTGGGTCCTCTAGTTTTGGGTCACTTTTGGAGAGAGTGTAGTTTATGATCCATAGTGACCCACGAGATCAATTTATGTATTTCTTGTGGTTTCATTAATTCCTTTTTCCGCTACTATTTTGATTGGTTTATTTTATTTTATTTAACTATTCATTCAATTTATGATTATTTATCTATCTTTGATACGTGCCAAATCATTCCCAACTGGTTTATCTTGATACTTGACACTAGTTGCCAGTCTGTGGGGATTGGGAATGCCCTTCGGGCCTTGTCGCGGACTGGCTCGAGTGATCGGTTCAGGGTCGACTCGGGTTGGTTTGTGATAGGATCAAAGAGAGAAAAGGGACTATGTAGTCCCATATTTGTCTTCTGTTTATCAGATTTCAAGATTTCTTGGAGTTTTATGGTTCTCAACATGAAACCTCTAGACGTCATATTCGAGATTTATTGGCTCCTTTCTAAAAAAATCTTAGATTCATTGTTATCTTTGACAGGTCTACCTTAATACAACCAATGGTGTGTCTCTTATCATTCAAGGAAAATGGGATACAAGATCATGTAGGCATGGACCTTCTCATGTGATGTTGGGGAAAGTGATATATGTGTTTTCTTTTGATCTAGAGAAAGAATCAATGGGTAGTGATCTCCATCCAGTCATCTTTGAGTTTTCCGACATGTTTCTTTCTAACTTCTCTAGTTTGAAAATGGTAAGGGAGGTTGGGTTTCTATTAACATAATTCATGGTAATCAACTAGTTTTAGTTCCCTATTACTGTATGACACAAGATGAATTTATAGTTCTGAATCCCAAGTTGGATGATCATTTAGAGAAAGGCTTCATATGTCCAAGTGTGTCCCAATGGTCGACGTCTGTTCTCTTTTCCATGAAGGATTATGGTTCACTTCACTTATGTGTTGATTACCATAAAATCAATCGAGTGATGGTAAAGAACAAGTATATTTTTCCATAGATTGATGATTTTTTTTGATCAGTTAAAAGGGGAAGAGTGGTTTTCTATTATTTATCTTTGGTTTGGTTACATAAACTGAGAATAAAAGAATCTAACATTTAGAAAACTACCTTTTAGAAAAGGTAGGGTCATTATGAGTAATTAATTATTCCCTTGGACCTAACTTATACTCCTAATGTGTTCATTGATTTAATGAAAACTATTTCCCAAGAGTATCTTAATACCATGGTGTTAGTGTCTGTGGATGAAATCGTCGATTACTCTAAAACTGCAAATGATCATTTTCATCACCTAAAAACAGTTCTATGTTTATTATCAAGCCACCAAATATATGCTAATATATAAAAATGTTATTTATAGACTCTAAAAGTGCAAATCATGAGACATGTGGTGTTAGAATAAGGAATTTCAGTTGACCCTGAAAGGGTAAAAATGGTAATGACATGGAAAAAACTAAAATGTTATTGAAATTATGATCTTCTTTGGTTTAAATAGATATTGTTGATGGTTCATCAAAATATTCTCAAAGTTTTCTTCTCTGATGGATGATCTAACTTGGAAGGGAATGATGTTTTCTCAGAATAAAAGATGGTAGACTGATTTTTTTTAGTTGTAACTTCTTTTGAATACTATGATGGTTTTGAATCATCCAGAGGATGTGTAGGTCTATGTGGTCTTCTGTGATGCATCGGGTTCAGGATTGGGTTGTGTTCCTATAATATTTTATCATTCCGTTGCCTATGAATATCATCAACTTACACCTCTGTTTTACACAGATTTCGGGGATGACCTCCTGGACAGGAGATTCAAACATTCCGATCGGTTTCTAGCGGGTTTGTTCGTAGAACCGGAAACATCCAATGATTCCACATCCATTTGGACCTACATTCCAAAGGTAGGCGCTCATTAGCTTGTGGACTAATGAGGCTTAGGAATTTTCATTGGTCGAGAGGATGGGAGGTCGGACTCATCACACCTTTTTTAGGGGAATTATTGTCTACTCCGGGACTCTCTTTATAGATTTAAGTTATGTTCGTGAATCCTTATTACATTACCAAGTATAAAATGAGCTTTCCTTAAGTTTTAACAATCAATGATTAAATATGCAAGAAATTTAGAGATTCTTGTATATGTATTCGAGGTTCTTCATCAATAGAGAATCATCTGTATCTATTTAGAGATTCTTGGTCAATGGTATCTTTTGAAACATTTATAAAAGTCTCTTGGTCATTATGATGACCGGGCTGGTTTTAAATCCACTCAGTGAGGCACTTGAAGTTTATCGTCATTCAGAAGGACATGGATTATTTCAAAGTTGGGATCGAACCCATAAATGGGCTACCTATGTATCCTTTGTTTTGGAAAAGGAATCAGAACCCACGTAGTTCGAGTAATGGAGTATGATGTTTATGATTGATGGCTCAAAGAGGAATGTCATAATTACTTTTACACTCTAATATCACGTGAGTCATGCTCGGTGTGAGAAACAAGAGGTATTGGTAAAAATTAGACAATTGTGCCATGAAAGATGCAATCATAAGAAATTGTTTGGGGCTTATGTACGTATGACTGCCCAAATAGATGAAGGTTTAGGATTTACTTTTAGGGAGAAAATCCAGGAACATGGTCCATAAAGGTATATGTGTTTTATGGAGATTTGAATACTATAATCTTGGGGCTTACTCCTAAGGAGGATGCCCAAATTAGGAGGGGACTTATGATTGGGTTTTACTCCTAAGAAGGATGCCCAAAATTATGACTGGGACTTATGATTGGGTTTTACTCCTAAGAAGGATGCCCAAAATTATGACTGGGACTTATTCCTGAAAAGGAGGCCCAGGTTAGGGGACTTGGGGCTTACTCTTGAAAAGGAAGCCCAAGATTATGACTGAGTCTTATTCCTGAAAAAGAGACCCAGGTTAGGGATTAAGGTTTGGGGCTTACTCCTGAGAAGGATTCCCATATTTGAGATTGGGGCTTACTCCTGAAGAGGATGCCCAAGTTTAGGAATTTTAAGAATTTGGGGCTTACTCCTGAGGAAGATGCCCAGATTAAAGGACTTATAACTGGGGATTATTCCTGAAAAGGAGACCCACATTAGGATTCTCTTATCTTAAAGGATGAAGTTGAATGAATGAACTCTCCATATTTAGTGACATAAGGATATTTAAATCACTAGGATTTGAGATATATTCCACAGAATTCCTTTCAGATAAGGAAGTCAAATCAAGAAATCATGCCATAAATGGATTTGAAGAGTGTCTTGTAGATTGAATCTTGAAAAGGAAAGGTGTGATGGCTTAAGAGGGGTAAAATGGGTAAGATAGGCACCCAAAAAGGTAGGGGCACACAAGTCTTGAAAGGCGCGCAAGTCTTGAAAGGCGCGCAAGTCTTCCGTGGGTGCGCAAGTCTTCCGTGGGCGCGCAAGTATTGGTCGCGCAGGTATACCTGCGCGACACATGGTGTACTTGCGCGATTTTCAACCAGCATTGAAATGCTTGAGCGACTCTTCATTAATCACTTTAGAATCCTCTTGAGGTTCTTCCAGAAAAAGGACGCGCAAGTTATATTGAAGGAAATAAGTCGGCGCGCAAGTGTTGATAAGTTTCAACACTTAGGCCTTCCTTCTTCTCTTTAGATCATCCGTTCTAGGTAAGAAATTACCTTAGAAGTGTTCCGGAAGCTTTGAGAAGAGACTTGGGCGTCGGGAGATTCAATCCGAGTTTCTGGAAAAAGATCCTCTTGAATGGGGGGCCCACATGGTATATTTATAGGCAGGAGAAGACCCCGGGCGGTTACCGGGCGGTTACCACATAGGTCGCGCAAGTCACTTGCACGACCATAAGGCGTCGCGCAAGTACTTGCACGACCACTAGGCGGCACACAAGTGTACTTGCGCGACCAAGAGGGAACTTGCGCGACCTATGGGAAATGTTCTCCTTGTTCATCCCTTTGTCGATTTTTTATGTTTTTTTCAAAGGTTGAATCACTTTGAGCTCAGATATTCCCTTTTCCGATCATTAGATTCTGTGACGAAAGGAGCGTCAACAAAAGTCCCCCCTCAGAGTTGGCTCCGGAAAGAAATGAGGATTTGACTATGAGGAAATTGAATACATTCAAAGGAAAAGGGGGCGCGCAAGTATTCAGGGCACAGAGGGCAGTGCGCAAGTGTGCTGGAACTTGACTTTTATTCAGTGTTCCTTTGTCTTTTGTGGGCAGTTTAAAGTCATGCATGCCGGACATAAAGTGGCTAATGTTTAAGGTCGAAATAGCTTTGACCAAAATGGATTAAAATTGATTAAATTCTTTGACAATTTATCTGAAAAAATATTACCATACTCAAGTATGAGAGAAAAAATGTAAAATATGGCTTAAGAATATTTGAATCTGAGGAATGATATGAAAAAGAGCTAAAAGGAATTTGAAGAAGTAGTTTCCAAGAATGAAGTTACTATTATTTAACATAACCCGTTAGGGGGTTGAAATATGCAGGGCCACCTAAGGACATTGGGTGCATGGTTAAATAAATTGCATCTTTTGGCTGACAAGTCTGTTATGTGGACTGTTTATGCAAGGCCACCTATGGGCACGTGCTGCATAGTCAGGCAAAAGAACTCCCAGAAATTTACTTTCCTAGTGCTAAAAACCAGTGAAATTTTATGGAGATTCAAATTTTCTAAAGTATAGAGTTTGTTGTATGGAAAGAGGTACTTGAATATGGAAAAGATATTTCCGAACAAGAATATCGAAGAACTGGATGAACATCACTCCTACGAAGGTCTGACCCAAACGTAGGGAAGAAGAATAAACCATAGACTTGAATACTTTCAGATCATGAAAAAGGATATGGGACAAATATGTTAAGGATGACTATTTTTTGCGGATCCCTATAAACTGTCGTTTAAGACAAATAAGGACAAAAGAGGCATTCTTCAGAAGAATGAAGTTACTATTATTTAACAAAACCTGTTAGGGGGTTGAAATATGCAGGGCCACCTAAGGGCATTGGCTGCATGGTCAAATAAATAGCATCTTTTGGCTGACAAGTCTGTTATGTGGACTGTTTATGCAAGGCCACCTATGGGCACGTACTGCATAGTCAGGCAAAAGAATTCTCAGAAGTTTGACATTTTTGTGATTAGAAGTCATGAAAAGGGTTATGAAGATCTGAAAATATTTAAGGTTAGGATTATAACACATAAATATGGGTATTGTCCAATGTATATAGAGATACATAGGTCAATGATAACCATAATCATGTTGTGGCTGGCTCCTGAATTGAAACTTGGACTTCACTACGTATCTCATAAGAATGATAATCAAGCTATACGTAGTTCTTGAAATGCAGTTTAACGTCGTGCAGGACGAAAGTATGAGTGATCATAGTTTAGGGTCATAGAATTCGGACCATAATAATGAATACACAACGTGTGTTTTCATGAGGACTTTTCAGCCAAGGGACTGAAAGTGAAATTTGGGGTTAGGCCCAAAAGACTTGGGACTGGATTCGAGGGACACTCGAATGTTCCTACGTATCCCATAAGGATGGGAATCAAGTCCACGTAGTTCTAGAACTACCCTTTGTACAAATTTGGTTCGTACATGTGAAGGGTGAAAGGGGACTTTAGTGAAATGATGGTTTAACCTAAGATAAAAAGTTTAGGCATTACCATGTATGCACGTAGTCTTTTGAAAATGAAAACCATGATTGAAAAATCAATGTCAATAATAGTTCTCTCTCAAATGAGGAAATCAGAGAATATTGTAGTTTATTGTCGTACCAGACAAAAGTGTTGTATATTTTAACGTCGTATAACAAGGACGAAAGTGAATCAATGTAAAGATATTGATTCTAGGTTCGGTTTCACGAATCAACATCATATGAGATGGTGGTGAACCGATGTGAAGAGATTGTTTTCAGGCTTGAACCCTGGGAGGTTGCCTACATACCCAGCCTGGAGGGCAAGGATCAAAGTCCGTGTAGTTCAATTAAAGAATGAATTAATGATCAAGTTGTTCTTGGGGACAATGATCTAATAAAAAATGTTTTTGGTACTTACACATGGTTAGCGGCCCAAAGAGAGTGTTATGGTTGATGTTTACTCTAAGATCACGTGAGTCATACTCGGTGCGAGAAACAAGAGGAAACAACAACCTTAACGATGCACAGTTTAATGTCATGTAGGACATATTCAGGGACTATGCAGTTTAAAGTCTTGCAGTTAGGACTATTGGTGCTGCACAGTTTAGTGTCATGTAGCAGGGACAAAATAACAGTTTAATGTCATGTAGGACATATCAAGGACTTTCTGTACAGTTTAGCGTCATGTAGTTCGGACGATGGGGACAATACAGTTTAACGTCATATTGGACAAAAGGGGGATTGTGCAGTTTATTGTCATGCAGTAAGGACAAAAGAGTGTATCATTTTAACGTCATGTCGGACGAAAGTGCGAATAGTTTAAGGTCATATGCATGGACCGTGAATGGTGCAGTTAAATGTCATACTGGACCTTTGAGATTATATAGTTTAACGTCTTTCCGGACGTAAGGGACTTTTATACAGTTTAGCGTCATGTAGTTAGGACGTCACAGTTTAACGTCTTGCTGGACGTAAGGGATTTGCAAATAGGTTATGGTCATATACATGGACCAGGGATGATGCAGTTTAAGGTCATGTTGGACGGTTTAGGGAACTTTTTCACAGTTTAATGTCGTGTGGGACGAAGTTGCAGTTTAAAGTCATACTGGACCATGGATGTATATTTTAACGTCATATACCAAAGACGAACTGGTGCTGCACAGTTTAGTGTCATGTTGCAGGGACATCTTCTTTTCTACAGTTTAATGTCATGTTGGACGAAAAAAAGGTTATACAGTTTATCGTCATGTTGGACGATAGAACATTGTTGTACAGTTTAAAGTCATGTAGCTAGGACTAAGGTGAACCAATATGAGGATATCAGTTCTGGGGACTTTTTACAGTTTATCGTCATGTTGGACACTGGAAGTGCCACACAGTTTTAATGTCATGTTGCTAGGACATAATATATCTTAACACAATACAGTTTAGTGTCATGTAGGACATAATAGTAACCAATGTGACAGTTTAACATCATGTTGGACGATAAGGGAACTGACACAGTTTAACATCATGCTGGACGATGAAAGTTCCACATAGTTTAATGTCATGTTGCTAGGACACAATATAGTTTAATGTCATCTCGGACAAAATATAGTTTAATGTCATCTCGGACAAATAAAGAACTTCTGTACAGTTTAATGTCATGTAGATAGGACATAATACAGTTTAGTGTCATGTAGGACATATCATGAACCAATGTGACTGTTTTGGCTCTGGGAACAATATTTTGTGTTTATACAAAATACTTCTTCAGAAATCTGGCATTGGTTGGAGTCGTGATGAGTTCTCCATCCATTGAGATTAAACAGAACCAAATATTAACTCTTCGTCTGATAAAGACTCTGCCTGATTAGCCTGTTTAGGTTGTGCCGTTTGACGGGGTGGTGCCCGTGGATTTGAAGTAGATGGCATGAAATCTTCCAGATTCAAAGACAATTTAGGCTTTGATACATACTCATCTTCTCCTGATTCCTCTTTCTTCTTTGAATTGCGCTGCCCTTTTGAGGATTTGTCTTTTGATGGAGGCTTTACTGCAGCTTTTGTAGGAGACACAATTGGCTTCTTCAATTGTGTTCGCAAAATGGAATGGGTCCGATGGATTGTCTTTCTGAACATCCAATCATCATATTTTTTTGCAGTTTTGCTTTTGAATTCCTGCCACTCGCCTCCTTCCTCTAGATCTGTAGCGGTAATTCATGCTACATGAGCTGAAGAACCCTTCAATTTGACTTGTCCCAAGTCGACCATCTTTTGCAGGAGGTCTTTAAAGACAAAACACTCCTGGATGGGATGCCCCAACATTTGATGAAAGGGACAATAATTGGGATGGTCTTCATCTCCTTCCTTGTTTGGCCTCTTGGGCACTGGTAATTGAACCAAATTATTTTCCAGAGCTAAAATGAAGTAACCAGGAACTTGCTCACTTAGGAAAGAGTATGTTTTACTCTTCAAATCCTAATTTTTTTTTCGTCGTTGATATCTTTGATCATTTGGATGAAACAGCCTTTGTTGTTGGCGTTCAGGAGGTGGAGCCCTTCGAGAAGATGAAGGTTTTGAAGTAGAAATAGGTACAGGTTCTTGTTTAAGCAGAACTGTAGCAGTTTCCGCTTTACCCATTCTCCTTCCTGGAGCTGATGGAATTATACGAGATTTAACCTTAGCCTGTATAAGGGAATCTTCAATCTATTGAGCAATTGAAGTAAGGTCTCGAAACCCTCCTGTGTATTTCACAGGGATCAATGGCGTGCGTAATTCATCACGCAAATTTTCCACACAGATTGGCAACAATTCCTCCTGAGGGAGTGCTAAACTCAGGGAATACGTTAATCCCTTCCAACGAGCAATGAAATCAAAGACTCTTTCATTTTCCCTTTTCTTGCAGTTTGTAAGATCGAAAACTGTCGTTTTTGGCAAAGTTGAGATAAACTGAATAAGGATGTTTTGTCAAAGATCCTCCCATCCGATGACTGACCGGGATTCCAAGCTTGTATACCAGACAAAAGCTGGTCCTTGAAAGGTTCGCACGAAGCATCTAAGTTTCACTACTTATTGCTACTCTGGAGTTCCCATCATAGGATCACAACAAGACACGTAATGCGTCAAATGTTGTTCAGGGTCGCCTGATCCATTGAATGTAGGGAAAACAGGGTTTCCAAAACTGGATGGAGGAGAAATTGAATCTACCCATTCAGGGTAAACTTTCTTTTCAGGTTGAACTTGCGCCCGTTTCCCTTCCATAGTTTCTAACCGAGATGTTAATGACTCAATAGTAGTTATTAACTTTTGAGAAACATCAGGTTGAACTTGGTTTTGGGTTGGTGCAATGAATGGAGCTTGGGCAAACTTGGTGGTTGGTGCTGCAACTGATGGTAGTGCTGCCAACCGTTGTTGCGTTTGACCCGTAGGATTAGACCTATGAGGGTGTACTGATAAAGGAGGATATTACTGATCCATCTCAGTAGTTACAACAAATTCCTTCGGCTGTCGGACTTCAGCATTCTTAATAAGAAGACTACTCTGAAGTAGTTCTACATTCAACCTTCTTAATTCTTTCATTTCTTCCTCCTGTTGTGAAAACCTTTGCTCTAATGAGAGCGATTGACCTCCTTCAGAGGAAGGGTGAGAAGTAACATGATTCTTTCCTTTCCCCTTATTGGATCCTTTTCGGAGAGGGGGAAGTGGGTTAATTGAAGGAATACCCAGATTTTGGGTAAGCCTTTGATTACGTGTGCGCACACCTTCTTCATTTAGGTCTGTGTGCGCAACTTCTTGAGCAGGAACCACTTCGTCTGATCCCTCTGATTGAGCTTCATCTGGTGAATCAGAAGCAACGACATTGATGACATTAATGGATGCATATTGCATGGAATCCTTTCTATCAGCATTTCTGTGATATTGTCTTCTTCCATGTCCATGATGAGACATGGAATTCCGTTGACTTGATCCCTCAGGAACTTCTTGGAGAACCGTCACTTGGAGAGAATCTCCTGATAGCTTGGATCTTCGTTCCTCTTGAGGCTTATTCCCTAATCGAGAGAATACTGACTTTCTCTGAGGGAGGTATTGAGGATTTGAAAAATTCCCCAGTCCGGTGGACTGGGGATGTTCCTGCTGCTTCCGCTCAACTCCTCGAATCCCATTTGTTGACTCTGAGCGTTGGGTTAGAGAAGTCCCCAGTCTGTCAAGCTGGGGTGTCTCTTGACATGCTATGTCTGAGATTTTCTTAAAATATCTCTTGATCTTGCGAATCTTAGTTCGGAAATTAGCTGGATGCATTAACCTGTATCCACTTTTATCACCTGGTTCAACAGACCGTTGGATGATTTCCGAAACTTCTGTCATTTGATGACATGTTTGCTCCAGACGAGAGGCTTGTGCAATATTCTCGCCTGCTTGATGTAAGAGAAATTCAACAACTTGTTCTCTATATACTTGATTTTGAGAGGAACTAGTTGAAGCCTATTCTTGAGCAAGATTTTGACTATGAACAAAGCCCATTGACTATGGCCGGCCATGGGCAATAACATTGCATGAGACCATTTTCAGCGGGATTTGCTGACTGGAAAGCACTGTGAAATGTAGTGCTCCGTGAACACCCCATCCTCTGATATGAACATCAGATGGAGCATTGGCAATTAAATGACGCAATTTTCTTAGTGAGCCAAGGCATGAACGTTGAAGGGTTCTCTGTTGCTTTTCAGCGTTTGGATACCGAGAGACTGATAGAGATGCCAAATCAATCTGATGTTGTAGCCCTTCTATTATCTTAAGATGATTTTCATATTCATCATAAGATAATACCTTCTTCTTTAATTGACAAAGAGTTTTCCATATGTTGAGACGAATATCATGGATTCCATCATCCTTCAACATCTTTGGAATGTCGTACTGGGAGTCATCCAAAGGCCAAAACATGACTGGTACTTCACCTTTTTCCAGTTTTTTCCTCATGTTCAGCATTTCCTCTTTATCATTAAATGAATATTCTTCTACCTGTTTGGACCAGAGCTGGTGCTTCCTTGTTGCTTCATTAGGTTCGACAAGGTTGGTAGAGAGATCATTAATCAAAATAGAAGATGCATGACTTAGGGGTGGTTCGGAGAATGACCTACACCCTGGGCTATCTTCTGATTGAGAAAGTAGTTCACTTGTTAGCGATAAAGCATCAGACATGACTGGTTTCACATTTACAAGTGCCTCAAGATAAGAGGGTTTTCTCAGTACTACATTGTCTACTGGAGTATTTTCCAGGCAATGTGAATCACTACTGCGGAGAGGAATTTCGCAGCGAAATTCATCATCATGGGGAGGACCACCATAATGGGTTACAGCAAAAGATGAGATCTCTTGCTCCTTGGTCTTCTGACCACACAGAGGGTTCCTGTGGCTCTCATCTGAAGAAGAAACTTCAAGATTGACTGAATTTTCATGAAGCAAGTCTTCATGAGGAAGTGTCTGTTGAAGACCTTCAGAATTAATGTTCCCGTTATTGGGAACTGAGGGAGTAGAATCTTGAATTCCGACAGATAAATGTCTGCGGGCTTCAAGAACTCCAGCATCGAGCAAGGCTTGGTTACAGATTGGCCTTTGATCTCCTGACTGTGCTGGGCAGATCTTTTTCTTAGATGCCTTCTTACTCGCTTTAGAAACCACTTGATGACGAAAGTGATTGCTCTGAGCAGGTGTATGTGCCTGATCAGGAAAGATGGTCAGGTTAGGCTGACGATCTCCACTCAAATCAGGTGTATGTGCCTGACTTGGTTGTCCGTATGATATGGGGGAGTATGCCCCATAACCCTCTTGGACTGGAACAGATGTGTGTGTCTGTTCCAGAGTGAATCGTTGATGTGTCACTCCACTGCTAGGGATATATTTATGTGTCTGTCCTAGAGATGATGCTGAAGCTGTTATGATATCCTGGAAAGCATCCAGAATATGGGCAGGAATTTGCTTCTTCTCTTTCACCATTGACAAAATATGTTTGGTGACTTCAGCCGCCAGAACGGGGATATACGTCCATTCCGGGCTTGTAGTAGGTGTATGTGCCTGCTCCTGTCCTCCTTTTCCTGTCAGTGAATCCTGACAGTACTCAAGTGTGGAGGTAGAGAGTTGAGTCTGCCTCCTGTTTGTCGTCGGGACTTTCCGACTGACTTCTCCGTGCGCTACCAAGCGAGACTGTTGGTAGGCATGATTAGTATTAGCCGGTGTATGTGCTTGCTGATTAAACTTCGCCAAACGCGGTTGACGAGATCCATCATATGTAGTCAGACGAGCCTGCTGACTAACTGGTGATGTATAAGCAGGTGCATGTTCCTGCCTATAGTACTCCGCCAGAATTGCCTGGAGGGATTGGCTTGATGCTGCCAGACGAGTCTGCTGGACAGCGGAATTAAAACGGGCAGGTGTGTAAGCCTACTCGTTGTTCTCCACCAAGTCAGGTTGGTGGACTCCATCATATGTAGTCAGGCGAGCCTGCTGACAAACTGATGATGCATAAGCAGGTGCATGTTCCTGCCTATAGTACTCCGCCAGAATTGCCTGGCGGGATTGGCTTGATGCTGCCAGACGAGTCTGTTGGACAGCGGAATTAAAACGGGCAGGTGATTGTGCCTGCTCGTTATTTGCCACCAAGTTAGGTTGGTGGACTTCTCCGGAGATGGTAGGGATGACAACCTGCCTATTGTTAACCGGATTCAGTCTCTGGCGGTTCATCTTGCCTGCTCGGGTTCGAGGAACCTGAGCTGAATGCCTGGAGTCGGTACCCTCATCATGTTGAGGGCGCACTACCGCACGAGTCTGGTGGCAATTGTTGATGGGATCCCTCGGGAAGGACTCCTGTCTTTTTGAATTAAGGCCCTGAGGGACCTGCTCATTCACTTCCTTAGATTAAGGGAGTGAATGGAAATTGCGTTCTGGGGATAACGACCCGAAACGGTTGGAGACGGTAGTCAGCACCCCCTGCTTCTTGATTGCTGGCCGCCGTTGTCCGGACGACCAGGTAGAGTTGTTAACTTGGAGGGCTTGACGAGCGGCCTCCAGAGTTGGGATAGTACCGTTGCGACGATACTCCTTAACCAGTGCATTAGAAACCCAGCGTTGAAGACACTGAGTTGGTGATGTCATCCTCAGAGCGGACGACGTTCCAGCAGGAGTAGCAGCATTGGTTTTCACAGCAGAAGACCTCACAGTAGAGGTGTTCACAGCAGCAGTATTCACAGGGGTGAATTTAAGAAAAGCCATTTTGCAGAAGATCTTGAGAAAAGAGTGCTTGTTCCATATAAAAGACATAATCAAGATGAATCTGGCCACTGCATCTTTTGGATGACCACATGTCAATGATTGATTTGTTGGACCAAGGGGCCTAACAAATTATAAGAACATCACTATAACTTGGTTAAGGATTCACGTCGGGTTCACCATTTTTTGTTTCGCACGGATTTCGGGGATGACCTCCTGGATGGGAGATTCAAACGTTCCGATCGGTTTCTAGCGGGTTTGTTCGTAGAACCGGAAACATCCAATGATTCCACATCCGTTTGGACCTACTTTCCAAAGGTAGGCGCTCATTAGCTTGTGGACTAATGAGGCTTAGGAATTTTCATTGGTCGAGAGGATGGGAGGTCGGACTCATCACACCTTTTTGAGGGGAATTATTGTCTACTCCGGGACTCTCTTTATAGATTTAAGTTATGTTCGTGAATCCTTATTACATTACCAAGTATAAAATGAGCTTTCCTTAAATTTTAACAATCAATGATTAAATATGCAATAAATTTAGAGAATCTTTTATATGTATTCGAGGTTCTTCATCAATAGAGAATCATCTGTATCTATTTAGAGATTCTTGGTCAATGGTATCCTTCGAAACATTTATAAAAGTCTCTTGGTCATTATGATGACCGGGCTGGTTTTAAAGCAACTCAGTGAGGCACTTGAAGTTTATCGTTATTTAGAAGGACATGGATTATTTCAAAGTTGGGATTGAACCCATAAATGGCCTACCTACGTATCCTTTGTTTTGGAAAAGGAATCAGAACCCACGTAGTTCGAGTAATGGAGTATGATGTTTATGATTGATGGCTCAAAGAAGAATGTCATAATTACTTTTACACTCTAAGCTCACGTGAGTCATGCTCGGTGTGAGAAACAAGAGGTATTGGTAAAAATTAGACAATTGTGCCATGAAAGATGCAATCATAAGAAATTTTTTGGGGCTTATGTACGTATGACTGCCCAAATAGATGAAGGTTTAGGATTTACTTTTAGGGAGAATATCCAGGAACATGGTCCGTAAAGGTATATGTTTTTTATGGAGATTTGAATACTCTAATCTTGTGGCTTACTCCTAAGGAGGATGCCCAAATTAGGAGGGGACTTATGATTGGGTTTTACTCCTAAGAAGGATTCCCAAAATTATGACTGGGACTTATGATTGGGTTTTACTCCTAAGAAGGATGCCCAAAATTATGACTGGGACTTATTCCTGAAAAGGAGGCCCAGGTTAGGGGACTTGGGGCTTACTCCTGAAAAGGAATCCCAAGATTATGACTGAGTCTTAATCCTGAAAAAGAGACTCAGGTTAGGGATTAAGGTTTGGGGCTTACTCCTGAGAAGGATGCCCATATTTGAGATTGGGGCTTACTCCTGAAGAGGATGCCCAAGTTTAGGAATTTTAAGAATTTGGGGCTTACTCCTGAGGAAGATGCCCAGATTAAAGGACTTATAACTGGGGATTATTCCTGAAAAGGAGACCCACATTAGGATTCTCTTATCTTAAAGGATGAATTTGAATGAATGAACTCTCCATATTTAGTGACATAAGGATATTTAAATCACTAGGCTTTGAGAGATATTCCACAGAATTCCTTTAAGATAAGGAAGTCAAATCAAGAAATCATGCCATAAATGGCTTTGAAGAGTGTCTTGTAGATTGAATCTTGAAAAGGAAAGGTGTGATGGCTTAAGAGGGGTAAAATGGGTAAGATAGGCACCCAAAAAGGTAGGGGCGTGCAAGTCTTGAAAGGCGCGCAGGTCTTGAAAGGCGCGCAAGTCTTCCGTGGGCGCGCAAGTATTGGTCGCGCATGTATACCTGCGCGACACATGGTGTACTTGCGCGATTTTCAACCAGCATTGAAATGCTTGAGTGACTCTTCATTAATCACTTTAAAATCCTCTTGAGGTTCTTCCAGAAAAAGGACGCGCAAGTTATATTGAAGGAAATAAGTCGGCGCACAAGTGTTGATAAGTTTCAACACTTAGTCCTTCCTTCTTATCTTTAGATCTTCCGTTATAGGTAAGAAATTACCTTAGAAGTGTTCTAGAAGCTTTGAGAAGAGACTTGGGCGTCGGGAGCTTCAATCCGAGTTTCTGGAAAAAGATCCTCTTGAATGGGGGGCCCACAGGGTCCATTTATAGGCAGGAGAAGACCTCGGGCGGTTACCGGGCGGTTGCCACTTAGGTCGTGCAAGTCACTTGCACGACCATAAGGCGTCGTGCAAGTACTTGCACGACCACTAGGCGGCACGCAAGTGTACTTGCGCGACCAAGAGGGAACTTGCGCGACCTATGCGAAATGTTCTCCTTGTTCATCCCTTTGTCGATTTTTGATGTTTCTTCAAAGGTTGAATCACTTTGAGCTCAGATATTTCTTTTTCCGATCTTTAGATTCTGTGACGAAAGGAGCATCAACAACCTCATGAGAATAATTATCCTAACCATGACCTTGAAATTGAATCTATGATGTACACTCTTAATATTTGGAGGAATAACCTTTATAGAGAATGGTTTACTGTGTTTTTAGACCACAATAGAATCAGTTATATCTTGTCATAAAATGATTTGAATCTATACCAGAGGCCTTGGGTTGAGTACCTGCAATATTTTGACATTGACATCGTATATACCTCAGTTCAGGGGAATGTCATCGCAGATTCTTTGAGAAGGAAACTTCTGACTCATGTAGTGCAAGAATCTTCAGAGAGTGGAAATTGATGGGCCTTTTTGAACAATTTCATATTAGTGTCTAGGAGAAAGAGGATGATGTTTCTTTAACCGATGTTTATTTAATGTCCTATCTTCATAAGATGATTCTTCAGAATCAAAATCTTCATGATTAATTAGGTGTCATTAGAGACTCTCTTCATGCTGGGGAGATAGTTTCCTAGTGTTCGTTCTCTAAAAAGGCTTCTCTTTGTTATCAGAATCACAACATTGTGCTGTTAGTGGAAAGGATGGATGTGATGGGAGATTTCCAAAATTTATAGTGGGCTGTGAACCTTGGAACAACGAAGATTTTATATGATATTCAATGAAATTTGTAGTGTCTAGGTAGGATAAAGATCATTATTGAGTTTGTTTCCTGCGGTTATAAGTACCAACTGGTGAAGGCATAGCACTAGAAACCTTCGTGTTTTCATCAGCCACTTCCATTCCTCTACTAGTAAGTGGGATGAAATAATGATGTACTTTTTGGTTGTGTTTCCTTGTACATAGAGAAAGAATAATGAAATATGGGAGGTGATCTATAGGCTAACCAAGTTGTCTCACTACATACTAATTTGTGATATAGCCAAAGTTGACAAGTTGGGAAATCTCTATGTGGATGATATTTTCCATTTATATAGAGTTCCATCTACTATAGTCTCTGATACGGTTCCTCAGTTCACATATCTCTTTTAGATAGGCATTCTAGAGGGACATGGATCTTAGGTCCATTTGAGGATGACCTACCTTCCATAGTCAGATGGCCAGATAGAGAAATCTATACGTATTATTTATGATATTCTTTTTTCTTGTGTTTGTGACTTTTGTTGAGGACTCAGATGACCATTTAGGGATTGTAGAGTATACTTATAAAAACAGTTACCAATCCGTAATAATAAAGGATCCTTTCTAGGACTTTTATGTCTATCCATTTAAATCTTCGTTATAGAGTTTGGTGATTTGTGAATGTTCCATTTTTGGACCAAGTTTTGTGAAAGAGACGATAATAATGATTCAGTTGATTCATTAGAGAATTTTAACAGTCTGGCAGAGATATAAGTCTTAGACTAATCATTGCTAGAGACCCTTGGAGTTTTAAATTGTTTACTGGTTTCTCTTGAACGATTCACTCTAGTTTCATCATCGATGGATTGGGAGGAAAGGAAAGATTTATCCTCAATTTGTGGGACCTTTTGAGACTGTCGAATATGTGGGGAAAGTCTCATACTATTTAGAAAATCCACCGAATATGACGTCAATACATCATTTATTCCATGTATTATAGTTGAGGAAGTATATTTATAACTAATATCACATTTTTATTTGGATTGATCATGAGATTAAACTAGATTTATCTTTTACTGAACAATGAGTTAGGAAAGTTGATGATGAAACCAAGGTACTCTGTGGGAGGACTATACCTTTGGTGTATGTTCTATGGGAGAATTGTTTCTAATAATCATGAGATGTGAGAACATGAGGCACTAATGAGAGAGTAGTGACATTATCAATTTGGCTTGGAAGATTCTTTATAGGATTTTTAGTGACATAAATTATTTATTAATAGGAGGTTGTAACATCCTATTATTGATCTGATAGGTAAATATTTAAGCATTTCATGGGTTTTCCTTTTCTCTAAATGGGTAGTGTTGATATGTAATTATGATGACACCTATGATGGTGATGTCACATATTTATTTGAATCTCATCTTTGACTGTTTGTTTCTATATGCTACAGGAGGGTTACATGTCGCGTAACAAGGTTACATGCCTTGTAATGCTTTCATGGTTCATACTATGAAGGATTCACTATGTGAAAGGTTACATGACGCGAAGAGTGTTTACAAGTAGTGATTCAATTAATGTTCAGTTTTTAATTCCAAGCGACATTTTTTTTGCAGTTATGAAACATAACTATTTCACAATGTGTAATGTGGTTACACATCGTGTAATACCATGAGTGCCTGTTATATGTAGTAATCACAAATGAGATACTCCTTTTATCTCCTCTACAATTTTATTTCTCTCAATCCAAGGCCTTCCCCAGGAGATCTTGAAGCCCTCCAACCCTTATAGTCCATTTTGTTCAGCATTCAATGATCCTTGTGCTTGTAGTGTGGATTCCTGGGTAATTGTTCTATATATTATCCATATATTCCTCTCTTTATCATCATTGGGGTTTGTTGGATCATCTAGAAATTGAAGGATCTATACATTGGGTTACTAGATCTTGTTTCGTGGTTTATTTTCAAGGTCATCTACACATTCATTCTCATTGGTGGGGTTTTGTATAGGTGTTGTGTTTCAGAAAAAGGTAGGTGATTCCATTCCAATTGGAAAAATTGTTTAACCTTATGTTTCTTGATTTATTTTAGTTGTTTATTATAATTCAATTTCTCAAAGTTGATTTAAATTGGTTTTTGTTAGAACCCAATTCCATTGAATTGGGATGTTTGAAATGGTTTTGTAAAGAAATTGGGGGAACACCCCAATTCCATTTATTTTGGGTGTGTTTGAAAATAGGTGGAAATGGTTTCAGTTGAATTGCTAAATTTAATTATTATAATAGAATTGCAATAATTTGTTTTTAATTGATTTCATACTCCTAAATTATGGAAATGTATTAAAAATTTATCCATATAAACCCAATGGTTTTATCTTTTTAAAAGTCACGTGTTTGATGAAAACTTATTTTTAGTTTAAAATGGAAAATTCGAATTTGAAATACGGGAATGGGTTTTAATTCTATGTTAAGCAGTCTTAAAATAAATTTCCCGTAATTGATTTTGTTAGATCAAATGAATTCTTTATGTATATTATGAGTTATTTTGACATAGTATATGATTATACAATGTTATAAAACATAAATTCAGCAGGTCGCATCCCTTAGGTTAGGGTGATGAGTCCTCTCTGATCAGTGTCCTGAGGATGTGTGTGTACACATATTATTGTGATCACTAAGAGAGTGCAGAGTGTTATAGTCTTGAACTTTTGTTACTATTTGGGATATGAACATGTTTCTCATATCTTTATATTTGTGATCTAAATATATTCCAATATAATTAAACTATTCTACATGCTGTTATAATTTTATATTATATTTTTTATGTAAAATATTTTATTTAAGCCATTTTTTTAGAAATATTTCATCACTTGTAAAATATATCCTCTGCATAAAGTATTTTTCCATCATTTGAACTATATATTATGATTTTTATAAATATTCTTTGAAATTACAAAGCTGTTTATTTAAAATTGAAATAACTCCATTGGTGAATTTATTGTTAAAGTATGTTAAAAAATCCTTGGTGATACCCTACTTGTCTTTTTATCTCACACCCTACCTATGCCTTCAGGTGTTTTTATATTATCTCCTTCTAGGTTTGAGTAAGGGGAAATGATCTATTGGAGGTGGATCCAAATAATAAATAATTACAGGGTGAGTTTGGTCCTTATGGACTTGGACTATTTTCACTATTTGAATTACTTTGGTTATAGTACTTTGGGCTTGTTTATGCCCTGTTGTATTCAGGTACATTACTCCCTATGGGGGTTCTCTTTTATATGCATATTGCCTTTCTTCTTTAACTTCCTCATAGTTAGTGAAAAAATCATTCCTACTTTTAGTTTGTGTTATATGAGGTGTTAGTTGTTAACCCAAGGAAATCAAGAACACCCATTAGGCTGTGTGAGGGATAGCTCAATTATCGAGTTACTAGGATACATAGGTTGGTCCATCATAGGTAACAATCCCCAAAGGGGTGTTTGGGTTCCCATGTTAAACATATGTGAATGGTTGGCTAGCCCTATAGCTAAAATTTCAGCTATAGGTAGGCACCATAGTGTTTCTACGAGGGTTGTGGTGTAGTGTACTATGGTCAAGGAAGACCATGAAATAGCTATGAGGGGATAAGATGAAAATAATAGGAAGGGGCTTCAGGGATGGTCCTAATAGTTAAGGGAAAGTTACACCACAAAAAAGGAGGCCATTCCACAAGATGGCCATGTCTTAGAAAAGATGGAACACCACAAAACCTTGAGGGATAAACCACGAAGGGTTCTCAAGAGGGAGGGACTCATTATTCATTCCTTTAATACAAAAAACTGTAATTTAGCGACATTTTTTGGAGACATTTTTTGAAAACAACATTATTTTATTGAATTTTCCTAAAAAATTGCTAATTTTGTGATGATTCTTAAAAATGCCACTATTTTATCATCGGTTCCTCAAAATCATCCCTAATTTAGTGATTTCTCGTCAAAACTGTGACTAATTTAGAGACTTATCAAAAAAAAGTATGAACATTTAACACTTTTTACTCATAACCGTCCCTAAATTAGAAGTGTTTCCTCTTAATCATTTCTAAATTTGCCAAGTTTCATTGAAACCATCACTTAATTAGCAATATTTCATCATAGGGATTGCTAAATTAGATATATTCCTATATAAAGATCACTATATTAGTAATATTTCTGTAAAAACATTGTAAAATTAGTGAAGTTTATGGGAAACGTCTCTAATTTAGCCAGGGGTTTTAGGAAACATCGCTAAAAATAGATATATCTATATAGCACATTTCCCCACATCGATGTAAATATAAATATAAATATATATATATATTAATATGTATAAACACATGCATATATATATAAAAATATATATTTTTATATATCTAAACACACAAACTAATATATTAGTATATATACACATATATTTATATATAAAATGACACATATATTTTAATTTTAGTCTTGTTTTTAAGAAAACATGTTAATTTTAATGACATTTTAACATGAGTTTTAAAATATGGCTAATTATATATATATATATGTAAATTTATAATTATAATTTTATCTATATCTATATATATACATACACATATATATTTACACACACACACACCTGTGCATATATATATATACATATAAACACAGACATATATATATATATATATCAATATAAACATATTATATATATAAATTACATACATAGATATATAAACATATATAAATATATAATATAAAAATATAAATATATCATATAATTTTAACATATATATCACTATAGTATATATAATATAAAACATAAACATATATATATAAACACATAAAATATTAACATATGTATTTAGATATAAGACACGCATGCACACACATAAACATAAAATAGAAAACACAAAATAGAAAATCTAAAATCTAAAATCTAAACATATATAAATATAATAATAAATTTTTAATACTAGAATATATATATATATATAACATAATATAATTAAATATTTTAAATTTAATCATGTTTTTAGAAAAACCTAACTATATTAGCGAAATTTTTACCACTGTTTTAAAATATGGATACATAAATACACAAATAAATAAATAAATTTATATATACCTCTATCTCTGTGAGTACATTTATAATTATAATTAAATATATGCACACATATAAACACACACCCAAAGATATATAAATATATATAGTAAACACACAAACATATAAAATATAAACACATAAATAAACAAAAAATATAAACACACACACACACACAGATATATATATATATAATATAAAACATAAACATATATATAACGATATAATATAAACATATTTAAATATATATAAACATAAAACATAAAAATATATATAAACATGCATACATACATACACAAATATATATATATATATAATAAAAAGTATAATTACATATAATATAATACAAACATATATATAATAAATAAATATATTTTTATATATGTAAATGTAAACTATAAATATAAAATATAAACATATATGTATAAATATATTTAGATATTAATATAACAAGATTATTATATATATATATATATATTAATTTTTAAATACTGATATATATATATATATATATCACATAATACAATTATAAATTAAAATGAATAACAGGTTAGTTGGATAGGGGTTTTCCAGGCAGTACTAGTGGTTCTCGTTTTGATTCCGTTTGGGACTAATTTTTATCAAACTTTTAATTCTAGAGTGTATAGGAACCCTATGCACAAGGAGCGGTGTAGGGTAGTTAGGTACAAGATAGAGGGAGTGGGGTATAAGAATGATGATAGAGTAGCCCAGGTACTATCGTGAGTGGCCCAACTACAAGAGTGTACATGATATTTGGAGCAGCACACACATATGTGAACGAGAGGTAGAAGGGAAGGTGGGGCTGGTGGGGGAGAGAGGAAGGAAGTGGGGAAGGGTCCATGGGTACGAGAGGGGGAGTAGGGATGGATTATGGGAGAGGGAGCAGTGGATCAGTCTATGATTACAAAAAAAAAGAAAACCATTTAAAAAAATTTACCAAAAAAAATTGGAATTAAAAAAATAGGTATCAATAGAAAATCAGCAAATGATGTATGATTTACCAACGTTTTTTATGAAAATTTCTAAACAATGTCTCCAAATGAGGTGTTTCTAAATAGTGAAATTAAAAAATGACTTTAATTTACTGATGTTTACTTTCCGATGTTTTTAGAAACTTCAGTAAATGAATAAGTGATGTTTTTAAAACGTTTCTAATGGAATAAAAACATAACTAATTAAATTTTTCTGTAGTTTACGATGGGTTAATTCATGGATCCCTACTCCACACCATATTAGGGGGCCATGAATCATGGACGTTATGGACACCCCACAGAAGGACCCCACCTAGTGGTTCATATGAGGATGACTGGTATGTTTCTAGATGACCACCTCATTGTTTTTGTTTGAGAGGAACACATGGGGAGAGCCATTATTAAAACTACTCCACATATTTTCATTACACTATTTTCGATTTTTCAATTTCCCTCCATCTATGAATTTGGATGTTTCAAATTAGGATTTATTGATGATTTGCATGGGATGATTGTAGAAATCATCCCACTTTGATGTGAAATGTTCATGTAGTGGATATAAAACATCTTAATATGATTAATACTTATTAGAATAAGCTGTTTCTGAGAGGGTACATAAATCAATGGTTTTAACATTTCTTTTTAACTAAATTATATTAAATTAAAAAAAATGATGGTTAACTGGGTGCCACGTGAATTTTTTTTGGGATGGTGTTAGGATGACACCATTTACCTTTTGTGGGTTGTTGATTGCTATTTCAATATGATGAGGTCACTCAAAGAGTTATTTGTTTATTTCTTGAAGTACCTTTAATTTGTAAAACTAGTGATTTTTTTTAATTAATTATCAACTGATTATTATTAATTAATTTGAGTTTTTATGGTGTGAGATAGGGCCACATATGATTAGATAAGGTCTATTAGACTTGGATGGACATGAAATAGTGGGTGCGGGACACACATATCAGTACGAGAGAGAGCCGGGAAGGTAGGACATGTGTAGGAGAGGGGAAGGAATAGGAGTGGGGTCTGCGAGTATAGGAGGGGGAGCAAGGAAGGGGTATGATAGAGGGAGTAGAGGAGTGGCGTAAGAATATGAAAATCTAAAATTCATTAAAAAGTAATTAGTAGATTTTTTTTTTAAAATAATAATGATGTTTCTAAAAAACAATGAGAAATGATGTATGATTACTAACATATTTTATCGATGTTTCTAAAAAACACCTCCAAATAAAGTAAAACTAAATTCTGATATTGAAAACCGTATCTAATTTAGTGATATTTATTTACCAATGTTTTTTTAGAAACATCAGTAAATGAATTAGCGACATTTTAAAACGTCACTAATGGAAAAAAGTGTTGCTAATTAATGTTTTTTGTAGTGTATGGTGGGTTATATCACGGATCCCTACTTTATACCATATTAGGGGGATTTTCATTAAGGACCTTATGAATAAACCACAAATAGGACCCCAAATAGTTTTTATACGGGGGAGACTCATATGTTTATATACCACCACCTCATTGTTTTAGTTTGAGGAGGCCATTATTACAACATATTCACATATTTTTATCTATTAGACCCCCATATTAGGGAATATTTTTAATGAATCCAGCAATGCTTTATGGTGTGTTATTATGGTATTCTTCATTTGTTTTGGTTTCCCTCCATCATCTATGAATTTCGATGATTTAGATTAGGGTTTATTGATGAATCTCATGAGAAGATTGTATAACTCATCACACATTAATGGTATATTTTTATGGAGTGTATATAAGACATCATGAGATGATGAATACATATTGGCATAAGAAGTTTCAGATAAGGTACAAAACTCAATGCTTTTAACTAATATTTTAATCTAAATTAATTGAAATCAAAAGAAATTTATGGTTAACTGGGTGTCACATGATAGATATATTTCTTCAGATTATGTTAGAATCACACCAAGGACCTTTTGTGGGTCATTGGTTTCAATTTTGATGTGATGAGTTGACTCAATGAGTTATTTAGTGATTTCTATAAATATATTTAATTTGAAAAATTAGTTATAAACTACTAATTAATTATCATTTTATTATTATTAATTAATCTGTTTTTTGTGTGTGTGAGATATGGCATCATATGATGTGAAGATGTCTGTTGGGCTTGGATGGGCACGAGAAGTGATGGTGGGGTAGTGATTGAAGGGGAAGAACTGCAAAGTGGTTAGTGTACCCTTATAAATTACTTTATGTTGTATGAATTTTATTTACATAGCATGTGATGTATGGTTTCATGACTATGGGAGATTTAATTGCTTTGTTAAATAATATTTTTAATTGAAAATGAATTTATATGAGTGATATAAACAATGTTCCAAGGGCCACAAGAGAACCTGAACACATTATTTATACCTTAGTCATCAATGTCCTAGGTCCTAATCATAAATATATTCTTTGAAATGTATTGAAAATGAGTGTTTTTAATTAAATTAAATGAAATAAATGAATCATAGAAGTTCTAATTATAGGTTCTTATGACGATCCGTGAGTAGAGGAGAGTATTAAATTGGAAATGATAGTCTTATGTAGCCCATGATAGAACATTGGGATATCTTAAAACCTTTGATCTAGATGCGATGATAAAAGGGTGAGTGTTTTTGGATTTGGTGGTCTAGAACCAACAACATTGTACTTTATTCATTAATAAAATCCTTATCACATTTTGATTGTTTTTCTGCGTGACAATGCATGTGATAATGTCCTAAAGAGATCTGTTGCATTAAAGGGTCATAGGGGATCCCTGCTAAGATGAGAACCCAGAAGTGCCATAACACTATTTTTGAATATATTTTCTATGGATGGATGATGTTATTTTAGGGACACAAATAATACAGGACATTAGGGGTGAGGACTCATAAAACATTGAGGCACCTTCTCATGGTGTGAAACCTTAGTAATATCTAAGAGGATATTATGAGAACGAGACCCACCAGTAAGAAATCCACATTTCATAGTGTCATTGGATGTTCATATCTGCGGATGTGTGTATTGGTCCATAGACTTTATGATTATTATTAATGGGTATTACAACTCACGCACTTAGATGTATTGACAAAAACTATGACGAAACACTATTCACAGCAAGGTAGGATACGTTGGGTGCGTCACGAGCAATACTTCATTAATAGATAATTCGAGAAAGGGGTTGTCCCTTATGTTCTATAACATAAGTATATATCTTAGGCCCTTTGATGGAATAGATATAACCTAAATAAATCCATGGCCATGGTCTGGAATGGGCGAGTTCAATTCCGAGAAGTCAAAGAAAGAATAATCGAGCACATGGGTTGATGGAACTAGCATACAACCCGCTTGATTCGAGATATCTTTAGAAAAGGATTATAATACACAGTAAGAATTTTTAGGAGGTGACACATTACTGTGGCATCAACCACTTTTTCTATGGGTGCCTTGGCGTGTTGCTAGACGATAACCTTGGAATTTAGGCAGGCTCCACCTAATACCACTAAGAAAGAGGCCTAGAGGGTCACACAGTAAGTGTGTCCATGTATCTCAGTTAAATATTAATTTAAAACTTTAAAAAAGGATTATTCTTGACTATGGTTTAATAATTATTTAAGGATCCCTGATCACATTTATTTCTTTACTAGTTATTTGAGAGAATATATTGTGGGCAGAATAATATATATTTATTAGGGAGTAATCTAGTTACATTTATTTCAGAAATAAATAGAAATTATTCAAGGTCTAATAAATGTGGTGTAGGATGTAAAGGAAATAAAAAACAAGTACACCCCATGTATTAATGATTACACGTTGTGTAGTTTTTTAGTCAGGATTTTGAGGAAATAATATTGTTTTATTAAATCATATTTTTTATAATAAACGTGGGCGCATGTCAAGGAATTAATTATTTGACATGGGGATTTTCAATAAGATTTAATGAAATAAATAAAATACGTAATGCATTTATTTATTGTCATAACTCTATAACCTCAAACCCAATTATAAATATCCTCACAACCCCAACAATTTTTAATAAATCGTTGTGCACAACAATTCTGGAAAATTCTCTCAAGGACGAGAGAACTCCTCCTTCAAAAACGATCTCAAGACCAAGAGAGATCCGTCTCCATCGATCAATGTGATCTAAAGAGAACAATTCTAGGAAAGGATTATCCACTCTAGAACCCGAAGATTCCTTTGGTGATGTCCAAAGATATGTGGTGCACATGTGGTTCACCGCTAGATGAAGTATACACTTGGATTCTGTGACGGAAGGACGAATCACATCAAAACGTGATTGGGAAACATCAATGAAGAAAGAATTCATTCAAGGAATTTTTTTTCAATTAATTAAATTAATTATAACCAACATATGATGATCCTAACGATGGTTCTGGGACCCTTCTCTTTCTTTTCATTCTTTATTCTATTCTGAAGATCCAACATTTTATTATCATGACAGATCTCGGATTGAACATTGTTTAACACTAAATTTAATGTTGGGAAAACCCATCAACGTGATCCCACTGTGCCCGAAACCTACACGTGGTATTAGAGGGGTCATATCGTTGATTATAATTATTTAGTTTTTCATTGGTTATTTACGAATTTAATAATTTAGTTTTTTCAATTCAAGTTAATAATTCTATAAAATCTGAATCTCGAGATATGTTCCTCCTCTCTCATTTCTCATTCACCTTCATAAAACAATTTTTTCGTTTAATTTTGATTTAAATAAAATATAGGATCTCATCCGGAGGTGCCAAACATTCCTGGCCGTAAAACACCATAATACATGGTGTGTATTCATAAGTACACTCCGTGTAGTCTAGGTTCAATGCATTGGTCTGGACCGCAAAATTAGATCTTGTAATTGGATACTTTCTAAGTATTTATGACACCGTGTGTAGACCAAGAACATCTAGCACACGGTTTATGGATTACAGACTGTGTGGTCCACTGAACATGACATGTAGTCCCTTCAGGTTAGGGTTGGACCGTGTACACCATACACGGCTTGCCTAGCGGGAAACCATGTAACATAGATACTACATGGCATGTGCCCAATTGAACATGTAGTGTACTCTAAAAAATTCTGAAGTACAACTACACGCCATGTCCCCAGGCATGTACTTTGAATGGATGGTGAAAAAAAGTACACACTGTGTAGCCAGAACTAGACGTCGTGTACTCATGAAAATTAAGAAGATTTATTTAAATTTATTATTATATTATAAAAATGCTTGAGATGTGTACCACAGTGCAGGGGTAAAGTTGAGGCACAACACGTGATAGTTTTTTTATAAATATGAGTTTAATTTGACATCTGCATAATGAAGAGGAATTCACTGGGTTGCCTCCAAGGTACCACTTACGTACAAAGATAATTTTAAATGATTTTATTTGTTTATAATTATGATGGATGAGAATCTCAAGGAAATTTAGAAAAAGGTATTAAGATAAAAGGATTGATTAATTAGAGACAATTAATTGATTCGAGCACGATTTATCTTAAGCAAGAATGATTAAAGAAATGAATTCTAGTTTTATTTATGTGTAAATATCATTGCATGTATGGATGATCATGATCTACACCAAGACATTTTTATGTTAATAGTTTCTTTTAATTAATTTATTTAAATTAATTTTTTTGGCCTACGAGACTTGTCCTCATTAATATGTAGGGTCTACGCGCCCAAGGATTATTTTGTTTAAAAAACCCATTTAACCCTCACCTGTGTGTGAGATAAATGCATATGTAATGTATGGAGCTCCCAAGCTAGTGGAGGCGGCTCAATTCAGGAGCCAAGTTGAAACCAATCCAAGGAGATACAATGGCAGACAGGTGGAAAGCTGTAAACACGAACCCGAAAGGTTCAAGGTGTTTCTCCCCCAGGTCTTGGGTTAGTTTTTGAACCTCTAGATAAACTAACCAATAGAACAAGCTAATGATCATACCATTTATTTTATTTTTGTCAGTTGTATGGTTTATTTATTGTGTGTGTGTTGTCACGATCACACAATTAATGAATTAAACAAGCATACACGATGGAACTAAAATAGGACCGACTTATGCGTAAATATTATCTTAGACATGGTTAATCAATTTAGTATATCTCAATTAATATTAACAAGCATGTAATCAAAGATAATAAAATGGAAATTTACGTACAATGATAAAATACCGCAATGAAATATTAAGTCAGTATAGCCTTCCATAATATTGGTTAGAATCGAACCATAGTTCAATGTGCTTGACCAAACCTAGTTGGGGTGCTTTCAATTATCAGGGAATTATAATTCATGGTTTTGATTTGACTTGTCTTGGTTCACATCAAGGGTTGACTACCATAGAAGGACTTGGTGTGACCAAGAGTCAAAGATTAAAGAAATACAAAATAAAAGGATTTTAGGATTGGGGAGTCCACTCAACAGATCAAGGATTTGCGAGTTAATGAAATTGGAAATAGAAATGCCTACCTAAAACCCTTTAAGTTTCTTGACCAACCCTAGTTGGGGTAATGTGAAGGGAAATATGGATCCTTGCCACTATAATATTCAAGAAAAATAGTATTCTGAATTCAATGGTGAGGGATATTGGATTTCAATAAAATAGTGGGAAACTAATAAGTATTAGTTTTTTATTTGTCTCAATTTTATAACAAAGTACTAAACCTTTTCTCATATTAATTTGTAGAAACGATAAAAAAAATGACTTCAAACATATCATTGCGAATCATACTCGAGAAGGAAAACCTTATCACCGGCACCAATGTCAAAGAGTGGCATAGGTGTTTACGCGTCATCCTTCGCGTTAAAGGAAATTGTATGTACTGGAAGAGCACGTTCCAATTGTGCCTGGAAAAGAGGCTAGTGATGAGGAAATATCTCTCTATGCGAAACAAATGGATGATGCCACATATGTCCAATTTTTCATGCTATCGTCCATGTCTAATGATCTATTGAAGAAACATGAAAACATGGACACGTATTGCATGATGTCTCACCTTAAGGATATCTACCGAGAGAAGGTGAGACAATAGAGATATGAGATCTCCAATGCTTTATTTACAACTATGCTTGAAGAGTCTGTGCCAGCTGGGACTAATGTAGTTAAGATTATTGGCTACATTGAACATTTGGACATCATATAAATTATATTCCTAGATAATTTGCATAAAAATATCATCCTATCGTCACTACCCAAGATCTTTTCTAGATTCATTTTCAACTATAACATGAGAAACAATTATAAGAGTCTATCAGAAATTCTGACCTTAATTCCCCTGGTAGATAAGGACATGGGGCGTGACAAACCCTCCATCCTTATGGTGAATAAGAAACCGAAGGACAAGGAAAAGGGGCCAAAGACTCATAAATGGTCTCAAGCCCCTGAGCGTCATCCCTCTAAGAAGGGGAAGAACCAGAGGCAAGGCAAGGAATGGGAGGCGGTATGTTTTGCATGTGGAAAGCAAGGCCACTAGAAGAGTAATTGCACCCTGAAGCATGGGGATGCTAAAGGTGTGTTCTTTATCGAGTGTAATCATTCCATTTCTACACATTGGGTATTAGTTATAGCTTGTGGGGCCCACATCTGTATTCAAATATAGGAACCAAGTAGGTTTAGAAGGATTTACACAAGAGAGGTCGATCTTCAAACTTCCAATGGTGTAGGGCTGGCTAAGTTAGCCATTCACGATTACCACCTCTCATTTCCAACTGGGACGATTTTGGTTTTAAATAACTGATATTATTTGCCTAGTGTTACCATGAACATTATTTCTGTATATTGTTTGTATATGGATGGATTTATTTTCAGGTTTGGAAATAAGTGTTGTCTCTTTTATAAGAACAACATATGTTATGGTATGGCACATTTAAATAATGGTTTGTATGTAACATCCCAAGAAAGTAATGAATAATAGATATTTTTATCTATGTCTATTAATGAATTTTATAGTGTTTTAGAGGCTTAAAATGAGAATAAATCCAATCTTAAGGATGGAATACAGTAATATTTTTAAAAGATTGTTTTACTGCCTTTTGATGGCAAAACATTTTTAAATAAAACTTTTGACAATTTTATAAGATCTATTTGTCAAAATAAACTTACTCTTTTTGATTGGGACATTGAAATTTTCTTTGGGTAAATTTTTGGTATTTTTCTGACAATGTTCATTTTTAATGAATAGAGAAAAATACTGCATTTTACATCAAAAATACTTTTTCATATAATTTAATTATATGGATAGATTATCTTTTTAATTGGTTTTAAAGTTTAATTAGAATATATTTTACCATTTAATCTAACAGTGGTCGTTGGAATTAATTTTATTTTGAAATTGGACTTAAACTAGTGTCAATCTTTTGATACTTATTGTTTCATAAAAACACGCTACTTGCTCAGACAACAGGAATTAATTATTAAATTAATTAATGTAACTTATATGTTTTGAATTTTGTAAAATAGACATCATTTTTTAATTCGGAATATCAAATATATCTTAGGGTGAAGTTTTGGTATTTTTCTGAAAAACTTCAATTTCTGATGAATAGTGAAACCACTAAGTGGTACTTAAAAAACTGATTTTTCGTTTAAATGAAAATTTACCACCTCTCTATTTTGAAATTCAAAAATCCGACATAACTGGTTGTCATTAAGAAGTAAAATGTGGTTCAATAGGATTAAAATAATTTTTTTGGTGAATAGTAACTTTTATGTTTTTAATCGCGATTAGAGGTAATTAGTGTAGTTTAAGGTAAAAATAATGTTTTAATAATATGAAATGACCTAGAAACATGTCCTACCCTTATTGGATGTGTCATGGACGACCAATACAACCCATGGGTCTATTTTTGGGACCCCATGGAGCCACATGGGTAAGATAAAGACATTAATACTTTTTATTTAATGTAAAAGTAAAAATGACACAAACATGAGTTGTTTTACTAAAACAATTTTTAAATGGGGTTATACAAGTCATATGTTTTACTATAAATAGTAATTAGAAAGATAAAAGGCTTTCCTACATCATTATATATTTTTTATAATTTTTAGACATTAAATAAATTAAATTATTTATGACACCATAATGATAGAGCGATTACCTCATTATTTAATGATTTAAATAAAATGAAAATAAAATGTAAAATATAATACCTACACTTGACCAAGACATATTGGTTGAGTATATTTCCAACCTTTATCACCTTATCCTCGAAATACATCAATTTGGTACCTTTAAAATCTGAAACGCATTTGAAAATAAAGTAACCTTTTATAACTTTTCAAGAGTGCCCCTCCTCTCCTCTTATAAAAGGCCCCCAACTCTACCACCTTACCCAAACTTACAAATCCTTTGGCTCGGCCAAAACCTTCCCATTTTGTCTCTCCACATCACTCTATAACTCTTTGAAGCCTCTATTTTGGCAGAAGTCTTCCCAAGGAAGCCTTTGAGCTCAAATCAAAAAGAGTTACCCGATTTGAAGGTAGTGTCTTCTATTGTGTTCTTATGTTTTATTTTGCTTCTCCAACCCCCTAAACTCTTTTTATTCATTTCTTTTGTAACAAAACAAGTATATTACATATACTAGTATGTTTTTATAAGAAGGATTCTAGCTACACTTACACACACCTACATATAATGGTTAAAGAACATACTGTTTCCATGGATGGTGAATTTCTGCCTCACAAAACGATGATTGTTCAATATTATTTTAACACCTTCAAAGGTTGCAATTAAGATGACACTATATTTATATATAATATATAATATTTTTATGTTTTACTTAAGCTTCTGTATTTTTCATTTATGGCATACCTTTATGGTTTCCATTTTGGGTAAACGCGATATCTTCATTTTAGGAAGTGCAGACTACCGCCCCCTCAAAGTGATTTGATTCATTAATGCCATTTGTGGGAAGTATAAAGGATGTAATTAATGGTATTATATAAGATATTATACTAGAATTATAATATACCTTTATATCATTATGATACCATTCCATAAAATACGAGATAGAAATGAAAGTAGCGTTCATCTGTACGTACGGCTTACCGTCTCCATGAACAGTGCATTTCATTTCTTACCTCTAAACGTTATGTAATATTATAAATGCATGTATATACTGAATATATATGATATATATTATATCTACATCATGAGTATAAATTTGGATATAATGTATACATGAACAACTTTCTAGTTATAAAGAGTTTATTTTTTGACTCAAGTACCAATGATCGATAAAATGACCGTTATTAACTTAAATAATTACATAGTGTTCATGACATGGTAATAAGTGATATAAAAGGAGTACGTAACTTGAAAAAGGTTCTTAAGCAAGTAGAAATTAACTCAAGTTTATTATTTAGGAGGTTAAAGAATGATCGAGTCAAGTCAGACCTGAGGTATGGGACTTCGTCTCAATCTCCTTTCATTGAGGCATATTTTGTTTTATACAAAACATTCTTTTATACGGTGTATAAACCACTTTGAATTTTAAGTTTATCCAAAAAGAATCTTTGTTTATACGAAGCATTTTACTAAATGAAAAAAGGGAATGTTTTTCTCGTACGTATGCGGCGACAACGACTTCTCTGCCGCCGTGACCATTATTTGAGTTTCGGCTTCCTCTACAAGCCATACATTTTTTTAAAAGATAAATAAATACCCTATTTTACTTTTCTTTTATTTGGGTATTGAAAATGGTTTTCATAATGTTTTTATATCCATGTGTTGTATTGATATCTTGTGATTGAAAAGTGTACATGTTATGTCTCCTTTATGCATTTTTTATGTGATACAATTATGTTATGGTTCTTGGGAATTATTATGAAGACGGGTGGTTCCGTGATAAAATATGGGCGGGTGAGCCCGTTATAGCTCTCCAATGCATTGGGTAATGCGAAGGGGTTACACATTGAGGTTTCTCCAAAGATATTTAGGGAATATATTGTGATGGGTATTCTAAATGTAACCAAGAGGGTTACTCCCTATGTAAGAATGTTATGAATGGCTCAAGTTACCTTTATGTCTTATGATTTCTATGATTTATTCCTGATTTGATGAGGTATGTTAAAGTGCTTATGTTTTATGGGTAAAGTATGATTTCATTATTGTGTATATATGTACTCGTGTTTCCTTTCCATATTTTTATATCCCTTACTGAGATTTTTATGGTCATCCCACATTTTTTAAATGTTTTTCACATGTTAAGGGAAAGGTTCATGATATGATGATAGTGTCAAGGAAGTGTCAAGAAAGAATCAATGTTTTATTTTAAATATATTTCCGTTGATTAGAAAAATGAATACTATCTTATATGTAACCACTTTGTTTAAATGTGGAATGTAATGCATGTTTTATGATCTAATTCTCTAAAACTCTAAACCTGAAAAGATCCTCAATGTGTAATCTTGTAATAACTCAAGATTAATTAAGGTTTAAGGCTGGGGCATTATTGTTGGTATTAAAGGTTGGTTTAGATAACATTAGGAGTTAAAATTATATTAAATGATTATCCAAAAATATTTTTTATTGTCAAATTGAAATGATATAGAATTTAAAGATTACCATGTTGCATCATCTAAGACATGTTTGTTCAGAATGGTTTTCCGCAGAGGAAATAGGGAAGAAATGATAGGAAGGCATACAGAAGGAAATAACCTTCCGAATCAGCATCTTGAGATGGTCGGAATTGGAACTGAATAGTTTGTTGCAGTAATGGAGCAGTTGACTCAAGCGATAAATGGTGGTGGTATCCGTGCATGAGATCAGCTAGATCAACCGTAGAGGAACATGTCAGTGGTGGAAAATTTCATGAGGCAACATCCCCCATCATTCAGAGGATCATCTGACCCTGTGCTAGCTGATGGGTGGATTAAATCACTGGAGAAGATTTTCGATGTCATGGGGTGTTCAGATAATCAAAAGGTTAGTCTTTCTATTTATGGTTTGGAGGGTGAAGCAGATCAGTGGTGGCCAATGGTTAAAAATATCAGGGACGCTGATGAGATTGATCCTCTCGATTGGGATGAATTCAAAGGTGTGTTTCTTGAGATGTATTTTCCTAAGGCTGTTCGACTTAGGATGGAAAAACAATTCTTGGAATTTTGGCAAGAGGAGGACTCGGTGGCTACCTATGAAGAAAGGTTCACCCGATTGGCAAGGTATGATCCAAATTTTATTCGAGACCTTGATAGTAAAATCAATCATTTTTACTCAGGATTAAATCCAAAATATCGAAGGGCATTAGCTTCTCGTGAGTTTAAATGTTATGAAAAGATTGTTCGATGTGCTGAGAAGGTGGAAATGGAGTTTACCGATGATCAAGTGTTCTATAACAACCAATAGAAGAAGAGACCGAGGTGGCAGGAGAAAGGGAACAATTCGTCAAAAAAGTATGATGGTAAGAAAACTATGTTTCCAGTTTGTGATAAATGTGTAAAAAGGCATGCTAGAGATTTTTTTTTGAATTTTGGAAAGTGCTACCGATGTGGTAAGATGGGATATAAGGCTCGTGATTTCACTGAAAAAGATCAAGGTGATGGTAAGTACAAATTTTATTTCCAGTTAGTGAAATGTTTTAAGTGCAATGAGATGGGTCACTATACAAATGAGTGTCCGAAAAAGAGCTTGAGTGATGGGAAACAGTTAGACTACAAGCAAAAAGGGGTGGCGAAATCCTTTGCAACTACTTCAGAAGATGTCAGGCCATCAAATGAAGTTGTATCAAGTACTTTGTTTGTTTTTTCAGATTATGCCAGTGTGTTGTTTGATTTGGGGTCTACACATTCTTTCATCTTTGAAACCTTTTCTAGTAAAATGGGAATTCCATCTCATGAAATGACTCCTGAACTTGTGGTAAGGACAACTGGGGGAAATGTTTAGGCAAAAAGAATTTATAAGAATCTTCCTATCCTTATCCGTGGAAAGAACCTACTTGAAAACCTAATTGTTTTACCTCTAGTAGAGTTTGATGTTATCTTGGGTATGGATTGGCTCTCTATTTACCATGCTAAGATTGAATATAGAGATTAAGAAGTTTATTTTCAGAAATACTTTCAGATTGTGTATAATAATGAACCCTTACTGTTGATAACATATCAAGAGGCCGAGAAACTTGTAAAAGATAGAAATGAATGTTACCTTGCACATATCGTTGAAAACAAGGGAACTGTTCAGATTAATGATATGCCAGTGGTAAATGAGTATACTGATGTTTTTCCTGACGATTTGCCTGGAATAATACCAAATTAGAAAGTTGAATTTACTATTGACTTAGTTCCTGATGCTAAGCCAATTTCAAAACCCCCTTATCGAATGGCTCAAATTGAACTTTTAGAGTGGAAGGAGAAATTGCAAGATTTATTAGAGAAAGGTTTCATTCAACCTAGCACATCACCATGGGGTGATCCTATTTTATTTGTTAAAAAGAAAGATGGTTCTATGAGACTTTTCATTGATTATAGAGCCCTGAATAACATCACTATTAAGAACAAATATCCTTTTCCTCATTTAGATGATTTGTTTGATCAGCTCTAGGGAGCTCAGTATTTTTCAAAAATTGACCTGAGATCGGGGTACCATCATTTGAAGGTAAAGGAAGCAGATATTCCGAAGATCACGTTCTGTACAAGATATGTCCATTATGAATTTGTTGTAATGCCTTTTGGGATAACCAATGCACCTTCTGTATTAATGGACTTAATGAATAGAGTTTTCCATGAGTTCTTGGATAAGTTTGTGGTTGTTTTCATTGATGATATTTTGGTGTTTTCTAAAAGTAAATAAGAGCATGAAAGTCATTTAAGGGTTATTTTGAAAACCATAAAAGAAAAGCAATTTTATGGTAAAATCAGCAAGTGTGAGTTTTGGTTGCAACAAATTTCTTTCCATGGTCACATTGTTTCTAAAGATGGGATAATTGTTGATCTGGAAAAAACAAAGGTTGTAGAAGAGTGGCCAAGACCCACAAATGTAACTGATATTCGTAGTTTCCTTGGTTTGACAGGCTATTACCAAAGGTTTGTTAGAATTTTTTCATGGTTATCTAGTCCAATGAAGAAGCTAACTCGGTAGGGTGTTAAGTTTATCTGGAAAAAAGAATGTGATGATTGTTTTCAGGAGTTGAATAGAAGATTGGTGAATGCTCCAGTTTTGGCACTACCTTCCAGGAATGGTGAGTTTGTTATCTACAGTGATTCTTCATTGAAAGGACTTGGTTGTGTACTAATGCAGAATGATTAGGTAATTTATTATGCTTCACTACAGTTGAAAACTCATGAAGTAAATTACCCTACACATGATTTGGAATTAGCTGCTGTTGTTTTCTCTTTAAAAATTTGGAGGCATCATTTGTATGGAGTAAAGTGTAAAATATATACCGATCACAAAATTTTAAATTATATATTCACTACGAAAGAATTGAACATGAGATAAGGGATATGGATATAATTAATCAAGGGTTATGATTGTACAATTCATTACCATCCGGGAAAAGCAAATAAAGTGGCTGATGCTTTGAGTCAAAAAAGTAATGCCTCATTAACAATGATGCGTTTGGAATATGATCCTTTGGTTAAGGATTTGATGAACTTTGGCGTAGAAGTTGTTGGTGTAGGATTTCCTTCTATTTGGTTTCAGGTATTAGTGAAATCTTTTCTATCAGACAGAATCAAGCAAGCACAGAAGCAATATAGTGAGTTATAGAAAAAGGTAGAGCTGGTTCAGAAGGGTAAGTTGCCTGAATTCAACATTGATAATGATTGTGTTTTGAGATTTAGGAAGAGATTGTGTGTGCCTTTTGATTTACAGTTGAAGAGAGAGTTGTCATGTGAAGCTCATAGTTCTCCGTTTTGAGTTCATCCTGGTAGTACTAAGATGTACAAAGATCTGCGGGAGTATTACTAGTCGGACGGAATGAAAAGAGATATTGTTGATATTACTGTGAAGTGTTTGACATGTCAACATGTTAAAGCAGAGCGGTAGTTACCAAAAGGGATGCTTCAGCCTTTACCAGTTTTAGAGTGGAAATGGGAAAATATATCCATGGACTTTGTTGTGGGATTGCCGAAGACACCTCGAGGTAAAAATGAAATCTGGTTTATTGTTGATCGCTTGACTGAATCTGCACATTTCCTTGCCATACGAGATACTTTTTCCCTAGATCAACTTTCCCGTTTGTATCTTAAAGAGATAGTCAGGTTACATAGAGTTCCTCTCTCCATAGTATTTGACCGTTATCCCAAGTTCACTTCTAACTTTTGGAAAGGCCTTCAGAAGTCGTTGGGTACTGAATTAAATTTTAGTACAGTTTTTCATCCTCAATCAGATGGGAAGTCTGAATGAATGATTCAGACTTTGGAGGATATGCTACGTGCTTGTTCGATGGATTATCAGGTAAGTTGGGACCAACATCTTTCTTTGGTTGAGTTTTCTTATAATAATAGTTTTCATTCCAGTATACAGATGGCACCATTTGAGGCATTATATGGGAAGCAGTGTCGAACTCCAACTTTCTGGGATGAAGTGGGTGAAAGGAAGCTGATGGGACCAGAATTGGTAGAAGAGTTGGCAGAAAAAGTTCAGCTGATACAGAAACACATGAGAATAGCTCAGAGAAGGCAGAAGAGTTATGCGGACAATAGGAGGAAGGATCTCTCTTTTGAGGTAGGTGATCATGTTTTTCTCAAAGTATGACCATGGAAAAGTGTGATGCGATTTGGTAAGAAAGGAAAGCTGAGTCCAAGGTTCATTAGACCATATGAAATTCTGGAGAGAGTTGGATCATTTTCATACCGAGTGGCTTTACCTCCGCGTTTATCTCAGGTACACAATGTTTTTCATGTTTCAATGTTAAGAAAGTACATGCCAGATCCATCTCATGTTTTGAGTCCAGTGGTAGTTCAGCTGGAAGAGAACCTATCTTATGAGGAACAACCGGTCCAGATTCTTGACCACATGGAGCAAGTGTTACGGAATAAGGTGATTCATCAGGTAACGGTTTTGTGTAAAACCACATGGTTAAAGAGGCAACATGAGAATCTGAAAATGCAATGAGGGCTAAATACCCCAACTTATTCGATAAGTAAGCAAATTGCGGGGACACAATTTTCTAAAGGGGGGAAGGATGTAACATCCTAGGTAAGTAATGAATAATAGATATTTTTTTATCTATGTCTATTAATGAATTAGATAGAGTTTTAAAGGCTTAAAATGAGAATAAATCCAATCTTAAGCATGGAATACACTAATATTTTTAAAAGATTGTTTTACTGCCTTTTGATGGAAAACCATTTTTAAATCAAACTTTTGACAATTTTATAAGCTCTATTTGTCAAAATAAACTTATTCTTTATGATTGGGACATTGAAATTTACTTTGAGTAAATTTTTGGTATTTTTCTGACAATATTCATTTTTTAATGAATAGTGAAAAATACTGCATTTTACATCAAAACAGCTTTTTAATCTAATTTAATTATATGGTTAGATTATCTTTTGAATTGGTTTTAAAGTTTAATTAGAATATATTTTTACAATTTAATCCAATACTGGTCGTTGGAATTAATTTCACTTTGAAATTGGACTTAAACTAGTGTCAATCTTTTGATACTTATTGTTTCATAAAAACATGCTATTTGCTCAGACAGCGGGAATTAATTATTAAATTAATTAATATTAATTATATGTTTTGAATTTGGTAAAATAGAAATTATTTTTGAATTTGGAATATCAAATATAGCTTAGGGTGAAGTTTTGGTATTTTTCTGAAAAACATCAATTTTTGATGAATAGTGAAACCACTAAGTGGTACTTAAAAAACTGATTTTTCGTTTAAATGAAAATTTACCACCTCTGTGTTTTGAATTTCAAAAATCCGACATACATGGTTTTCATTAAGATGTAAAATGTGGTTCAATGGGATTAAAATAATTTTTTTGGTGAATAGTAACTTTTAAGTTTTTAATCGCGATTAGAGGTAATTAGTATAGTTTAAGGTAAAAATAATGTTTTAATAATATGAAATGACCTAGAAACATGTCCTACCCTTATTTTATGTGTCATGGCAGACCAGGAAAACCCATGTGTCGATTTTGGGGACCCCATGGAGCCACTTGGGTAAGATAAAGACTTTAATGCTTTTTATTTAATGTAAAAGAAAAAATGACACAAACATGAGTCGTTTTACTAAAACAATTTTTAAATGGGGTTATACAGGTCATATTTTTTTTACTATAAATAGTCATTAGAAATTTAAAATGATTTACTACATCATGATATATTTTTTATAATTTTTAGACATTAAATAAATTAAATTATTTATGACACCATGATGATGTAGCGATTAACTCATTATTTAACGATTTAAATAAAATAAAAAGATAATGTAAAATATAAGACCTGCAATTGTCAAAGTCCTATTGGATGAGTATATTTAGAACCCTTATCACCTTATCCTAGAAATAAATCAATGTGGGACCTTTAAAATCTGAAACTCATTTGAAAATAAAGTAACCTTTTATAACTTTCCAAGAGTGCCCATCCTCTCCTCTTATAAAAGGCCCCCACATCTACCACCTTACCCACACTTCCAAAGACTTTGGATCGGCCAAACCCTTCCCATTTTGTCTCTCCACATCACTCTCTAACTCTTTGAAGCCTCACTTTGGACAGAAGTCTTTCCAAGGAAGCCTTTGAGCTCAAATCAAAAAGAGTTACCCGATTTAAAGGTAGTGTCTTCTATTGTGTTCTTATGTTTTATTTCACTTCTCCAACCCCCTAAACTCTTTTTATTCATTTATTCTGTAACAACAACAGTATCTTCCATATACTAGGATGTTGTTATAATAAGTATTCTATCTAAACTTACACACACCTACATCTAATGGTTAAATAACATACTGTTCTGTGGATGGTAAATTTCTGCCTCACGAAACGACGATTGTTCAAAATTATTTTAACACCTTAAAAGGTGTACATTAAGATGAAACTATATTTATATATGATATATAATATGTTTATGTTTTACTTAAGATTCTGTATTTTTAATTTATGGAATACCTTTAAGGTTTCCATTATGGGTAAACACGATATCTTCATTTTTGGAAGTGTGGACTACCACCCCCTCAAAGTGATTTGATTCGTTAATGCCATATGTGGGACATATAAAGGATACAATTAATGGTATTATATATGATATTATACTGGAATTATAATATACCGTTATATCATTATGATACCATTCCATAAAATACAAAATATAAATGAAAGTAGCGTTCATGCATACGTACGGCTTACCGTCTCCATGAACAGTGCATTTCATTTCATAGCTCTAAATGTTATGTAATATTATTAATGCATGTATATACTGGATATATATGATATATATGATATCTACATCATGAGTATAACTCTGGATATAATGGATACATGAATAACTTGTAATTATAAAGAGTTTATTTTTGACTCAAGTACCAATGATCGATATAATGACCATTATTAACTTAAATAATTACATAGTGTTAATGACATGGTAATAAGTGATATAAAAGGAATAATGAACTTGAAAAAGGTTCTTAAGAAAGTATAAATTTACTCAAGTTTATTATTCAGGAGGATAAAGAACGATCGAGTCAAGTCGGACCCGAGGTATGGGACTTCGTCTCAATCTCCTTTCATTGAGTCATATTTTGTTTTATACACAACATTCTTTAATACGGTGTATAAACCCCTTTGACTTTTAAGTGTATCCAAAAGGAATATTTTTTATACGAATCATTTTACTAAATGAAAAAAGTGAATGTTTTTCTTGTACGTATGCGGCGACAATGACTTCTCCGCCGCCGTGACCATTATTTGAGTTTCGACTTCCTCTACAAGCCATACATTTTTTTAAAAGAAAAATAAACACCCTGTTATACTTTTCGTTTATTTTGGTATGGAAAATGGTTTTCATAATGTTTTTATATCCATGTGTTGTATTGATATATTCTGATTGAAAAATGTAAATGTTATGTTTCCTTTATGTTTGTTTTTTGTGATACGATTATGTTATGGTTCTTGGGCATTATTATGAAGATGGGTGATTCCATGATAAACTAAGGGTGGGTGAGCCCGATATAGCTCTCCAATGCATTGGGTAATGCGAAGGGGTTAAATTTTGAGTATTATCCGAAGATATTTAGGGAATATACTATGATGGGTATTCCAAACGTAACCAAGAGGGTTACTCCCTACGTAAGAATGTTATGAATGCCTCAAGTTACCTTTATATCTTATGATTTCTATGATTTATTCATGATTTGATGAGGTATGTTAAAGTGCTTATGTTTTATGGGTAATGTATGATTTCATTCTTGTGTATATATGTACTCATGTTTTCTTTTCCATATTTTTATATCCCTTACTGAGATTTTTATGCTCATCCCATGTTTTTCAAATGTTTTTCACAGGTGAAGGGAAAGGTACATGATATGATGTTAGTGTCAAGAAAGTGTCAAGAAAGAATCCATGTTTTATTTTAAATATGTTTCTGTTGATGGGAAAAATGAATACTATCTTTTATGTAACCACTTTGTTTAAATGTGGAATGTAATGCATGTTTTATGATCTAATTCTCTAAAACTCCAAACCTAAAAAGATCCTCAATGTGTAATCTTGTAATAACTCAAGATTAAGTAAGGTTTAAGGCGGGGGCCTTATATTGTATTTATTAAATTATGAAAACCAAGTGTTGGAAATCGATAACGAAACGAACTAACATGACTCATACATCACCCATTTGTGGCATCACCATCTCGGTTATGTAAATGAGAAGCGCTTGCCAAAGCTCTACCAAGATGGTTATTTAGACTCTACTAAGATAAAAGCACTTGATAGATGTCACACTTGTTTATAAGGTAAAATGACCAAGCTGCCTTTCGGCGGACAGGGTGAAAGGGCCACAGAGCTTCTAGGATTGGTGCACAAGGATGTGTGTGGACCGTTTCCAGTAGAAGCTAGAGGTGGATATTCTTACATCATTACATTTCCTGATGATTTGGGTTTCTATGGCTATGTCTACTTAATGAGGTATAAGTCAGAAGCCTTAAATAAATTTAAGGAATTCAAAAATGAAGTAGAGAATGGGTTTGGTAAGAAGATAAAGAAACTTCACTCAGATCAAGGTGGAGAATATCTGAACCAAGAGTTCATCGATCGTCTATGGTAGTCTAGGATTCTATATCAACTCACTCCTCCTTATACACCATAGTGGAATGGTGTTAGTGAATGGAGGAAACACACCTTGTTAGACATGGTGAGGTCCATGATGAGTCATGCGGATCTACCATTATCCTTTTGGGGATATGAATTTTAAACTGAAGCATACACATTAAACTGAGTACAAACTAAGGAGGAAAATAGAATTCCCTCTGAGTTATGGAACGGAAAGGAACCCATTTTGTCGCATACATGTGTATGGGGAAGTGAGGTGTTTGTTAAGGCCTTATTAGGAAAAAAACTAGCACCCTGGGGCACGGGGTGTATCTTTATAGGATATACCAAGGAAATGAATGGATATTACATATATAACCCTCAAGACAAGAATGTGACGGTCACTAGAAGAGCCATTTTTCATGAGAGGGAGCACGTTCTCAAAAAGGGTAGTGGGAGAAAGATTGGATTTGACATTGTTGATGCTCAAGATACAGAAGATTTGGTACTGGAACAAGTTCCATAGGTCCCTGTGGAAGAAGTTCCCGAAACACAAGTAATGCTTAGGAGCTCAAGAGAGGTAAGGGAACCAGAGAGATTTGGTATCCTAGTCACCGAGGATGGTGAATAATAATTATTGAACAATTCTGTACCCCTATCCTACAAAGAAGCAGTAGAAATCTCAGAAGATACAAGATGGCTAGAAGCTACGAATTCTAAGATAGATTCCAGGTATCATAACCATTTCTTTGTTCTGGTTGATAATCCAGTTGATGTAAGGACCATTGGATGCAAATGGGTATTCAACATAAAACTGGACATGTAAGGTCAAGTTAGAACCTATAAAGAAAGGACATTGGCTAAAGGATTCAGAAAACATCAAGGAATTGACTATGATGATATCTTCTATCCAGTTTCCATGTTCAAATCCATAAGAATCATACTTGCCATAGAAACTTACCATGACTATGAAATTTATAAAATGGATGTCAAAACAACATTCCTTAATGGGATCCTTCAAGAAGATGTATATTTGACACAACCAGAAGGGTTTGTGACACCAGGTGAATCCAAACAGGTTTTCAAGTTGTAGAAATGCATTTATGGATTAAAGAAAGCATCCAAGTCATGGAAAATGTGATTTGATGAATCCATAGATGAATTTGGTTTCATTAAGAATGAATGTGAGACTTGTGTTTATTAGAGGTTTAATGGGAATGCGATCATTATCCTAGTAGTATATGTTGAAGACATATTGCTTATTGGAAATTATGTACCAGTCTTATAGTCAGGTAAGGACTGGTTGAACAAGTGTTTCTTCATGAAGGACTTGCGTGAAGCAGCCTACATTCTAGGATCGAGATCATTCTTGATATATCCAAGAGGCTGCTTGGACTAATTCAGGGTAAATATATTGAATAGATACTAAAGAGATTTATTATGGAACAATCCAAGAGGGGATTGGTTTCAGTGACACATGGATTACATATTTCTAAGAAAATGTGTCCCCAGACAGAACAGGAGAATGAAAGAATGAGTAAGATCCCATACGCTTAGGCTATAGGATCCATAATGTATGCCATGTTATGTACCAGGATTGATGTTTCCAATGCAATGATCATGGTAGAAAGATATCAAGCAAATCCAGTAGAACAACATTGGACTGCTATTAAGACTATCCTTAAGTATCTGAGAAGAACTAAAGATATGTTCGTAGTGTATGGAGGAGATGAGAATCTTGTCATCAGAGGGTATGCTAATGATGGTTTTCAGACAGATCAGAACAATCTGAAGTCGCAATCTAGATACGTTTTCTGTCTCAATAGAGATTTTTGGGCTAGAATATTTCAAAGCAGCCAGTTGTCGAAAACTCTACAACAGAGTCCGAATATATAGCGGCTTCTAATGCAGCTAAGTAAGATGTCTGGATTCAAAAAATTTTCCAAGAGAAAGATGTGGTGCCTAGTAGTAAAGATCATAGCATGCTGTATTGTGATAATAATGCAGCAGTGACTCTTGGAAAAGAACCAAGGTCACATCAACGGACAAAGCACATACTCTGAAAGTATCACCTCTTGAAGGATTTCTATCAAGGTGGTGATGTTTCATTGAGTAGAGTGTCCATAGAAGAGAATGTACATACCCCATGACTAAAGGACTATCTCAGAAAAAGCATGAATATCATGTGAGAGATAGTGGGTTAAAGGTTGTTAGGAGTTGGATCTAGTCCAAGTGGGAGTTTGTTAGAGTTGGTGGCCTAGAACCAACTACTTTTTACTTTATTCATTAATAAAACTCTTATCACATCTTGATTGTTCTTATGCATGAAAATTCATGTGATAATGTCCAAAGGATAGATGTTGCATTAAAGGGTCATAGTAGATCCTGACTACGATGATAACCCAAAAGTGCCATAACACTATTATTGAATATATGTTCTTTGGCCAGATGATGATATTTGAGGGACAAAAATAATAAAGGCCATTAGGGGTGAGGACTAATAAAACTTTGAGGCACCTTCTCATGGTGTGCGCCCTTGGTAATATCCAGGAGGATATTATGAGAACAAGACCCGCTAGAAGCAAATTTACATTTCATAGTGTCATTGGATGTTCCTATCTATGGATGTCTGTATTGGTTCATAGACTTTAAAATTATATTTAATGGGTATTACAACTCACACACTTATATGTATTGATGAAAAATGTGATGACCCACTCTTCGTAGCGAGGTAGGATACGTTGGGTGCGTCACGAGTAATACTGCATTAATAGGTAATGCGAGAAAGGATTTGTCCCTTCTGTTCTATAACAGAAGTAGATATATCAGTCCCTTTGATGGAATTGATATAGCCTAAATAAATCCATGGACATGGTAAGGAATGGGTGAGTTGAATTTCGGGAAGTCAAAGAAAGAATAATCGAGCACATGGTTTGATGGAACTAGCCAGCAACCCGCTTTGTTCGAGATATCATGACAAAGATATTATATTATACGGTAAGCATTCATAGGAGGTGACACATCATCACATCGTCAATATATTTCTCTATGGGTTCCTTGGCATGTTTCTAGACGCTAACCTGGGACTTTAGGCAGGCTCCTCCTAATGCCAATGAGAAAGAGGCCTAGAGGTTTTCACACTAAGTGTGTCCATGTATCTCAGTTAAATATTAATTTAACAATTTAAATAAAGATTATTCCTGATTATGGCTTAATAATTATTTAAGTATGCCTGATCAAATTTATTTCAAAATTAGTTTTTAGAGAGAATATATTGTGTGTGGAATAATATATCTTTATTAGCAAGTAATGCAGTTACATTTATTTCATAAATCAATAGCCATTATTCAAGGTCTAATAAATGTGGTGAAGGAAACATAGGAAATAATAAAGAAATATATGCCGTGTATTAATGATTACACGCTGTGTAGTTTTTTTAGTCGGGATTTTGAGAAAATAATATTGTTTTATTAAATGATATTTATTATAATCAGCATGGGCACATGTCAAGGAATTAATGATTCGACACGAGCGTTTTCAATAAGAGTTATGAAATAAATAAAATGCATAAAACATTTATTTATTGTCATAAATCTATAACCTAAAACCCGATTATAAATATCGTCACAACCCCAACGATTTTCAATAAATCGGTGTGCACAACAATTCTGGAAAATTCTCTCAAGGCTGAGAGAAATCCTTCCTCCAAGAACACTCTCAAGAGAAAGAGAGATCCTTCCCCAACAAATCAAGGCCTTATAAGGTGCACAATGCAAGAAAAGGATCCTCCATGCTAGCACCTGGAGATTCCTTTGGCAATGTCCTGAGATACGTGGTGCACGTGTGGATCACCTGTAGAGGAATTCTACACATGGCGTCTACGACGCAATGACAAATCACATCAAAATAAGACCAGGAAACATCAAAGAAGAAATAATTCCATCAAGGTAGTTCTTGTAAATTAATTAAAATAATTATATCCAACATATGATGATTCTCTTGATGGTTCCAGGTCTCTTTTCTTTCTTTTCGTTCTTCGTTCTATTCTGAAGATCCAGAGTTTTATTATCATGAATGATCTCAGATTGAATGTTGTTTAATTCTAAAATTAAAGTTGGGAAAGCCCACCAACACACTTCCACTATGCCCAGAACCTACAAGTGTTTGTCTCCCGATAAGGTGTGAGTACTTAGATGAGTATTACCTAGTTAGAAAATATAGATATAGTTGGTGTAAGAGGACTAAAATAGGTTTATAAGGAAAGGGGATGGTAATGAGGTCATCTCACTTGTGTGACACAAATATGAGTTTTCCTATGAGGCCACAAAGTCAAATTTTGAATATCTTGATGTCGAGGGATGTTATACCCTTCAAACGGTGAAAATTGTCCAAGTGGATATTTTCAACACATTTTTATACATCAATTTTCATATTTAATTGTGTTATTATTATTAAAATAATATATTTTTTTTTCATAACTGTAGGATGTTGTTATATTTATATTTAACTGTTAAAAATGCTATTATTTGTTAAAATTGGGTATTTTAGTGTTAATTGTAGTAATTTTTTTATAATTTAAATATGAAATAATTAATTTTTTCCTAGCCACCATATTATATATTACTATGTGGTTGTTTAGTTTTTACATATATATGTTCATCAAAATGTTTGTTTCGTTAAATTTCTTTCCATGAATTGTTTATTATATTCTTTTCCAGTTAATGAATTTTCAATGGATTAAATAATGTTTTTATTTTACAGATTTATTTATTTTCATTGTTTCTTTATTTAAATTACATTCATAAGTTTTATCATTTTAATTAATTATTTTAATTAATTATTTAATCAATTATATTTCAAATTAACATATTTTTAGTTTTTTAATTAATTTTAAAATTTAACAAATTCATTAATTTTCGTTGTTTTTTTAAGTAATTTAATTATTCATTTTATTTTCATTTAATTCATTCATTAATTTTATTAATTTTTTAATTTGAAAAGAAATTAATTATTTCACATTGTTTCAATTTTATTGTATCATTTTAATTTTTTTACTTCTTATAATTTTAAAATTTATTTATTACGTTTGTATTTTTTCTCTAGGTGAATGATCCACTGTTGGACCGGTGCTAATGCCTGGGGCTGTTTCCACCAGGCGAACCACCGTGGTCCATTCCTACCACCAATCCATCTTCAGCCAGAGCACATACTTCATATGTCTAATGAAAACATCATCTAGCTATAACACTGATAGAAAGATCCATCACAAGGATTTATGCAGTCATTACTCAAACCACCACTAGTAAGAGCTACCACCAGCCTCCACTAGCAGCACACCCTTACCCCCAGTCCATCTTACCTTCTTCCAAAATAGAGTATTACCCACTACCTGTATTAACCATCGTAATCCATCAAACCTCACCTACTATTACACTCCCCCAATGTCAGCCTCACTTTATACCCGCACGTTCCTACCCACTGGTAGTAATAGCCATAACCACTACCCCACTACCTTAACCATTCCACCATCCAATTCCTGAAATGGATCCACTTCCAGCAACCCAACCCTATACTATACCGGACCCACCACTGTACACCCAAGTCACCACCACTATGATAAGGAGATATCATCCCTTATAGAAGAAATCAAAGCTTCCATTGTATAACCACTTCTACTCGAACCCATCCGAAGTAACTAGTGTCAGCTGCTAGATGTTAACCGGAGATGGCTATAGAGTTGAAGACCTATTTCTTCCAGTTCTGAAAACTAAACGCATATTTTTCACATGATGTGAAATTCATGAATGAAACTTGAACCATGAGACACCATAGTCCATTTGAAGAAGAAGAAGACGGTTTCACTCCAAGATAGAGAATTGTGCCACCCGAGTCGAGCCTGACTTATCAGAGATCCACTGTGCACCATCACCGTTTGAAGCCTCCACCATGTAAAACCCGAAACCTTTATCATAGATCTCCTAAAGCTCATGCCACCTCCTAATGCTACCATTGATATTTTCTCACCATATTGCACCCTCATAGGATGCCTTCCGAAGAAGAAGACTGTGGATGAAGCCACAAATTACAGGAGAAGCCTTCTCCGAGCTAGCCATAGTAGAAGAATATGACTCCCTATGAGCATAAAAAAAGAAAAAGAATATAAAAGAATATATATATATATATATAATTAATATAATTAATATAATAATAAAAATGAATTAAATATATATAGATTAATATATATATATATATATATATACACTTATATTTATATAAACACATATATTTCTGTATATACTAATTAATTAATATATTTATAATAAATAATATAACTAATTAAATATAATAGAAATTATATATATATATATATATTAATAATAATAATAGGTGTATATAAATATATTTACAAATATTTTATTTTTTTATAAAGAGTTTATCTATTTTTATAGTAAATATAATATAATTTTTAATAATTTATGTATGTAAATATTAGAAAACTTGTATATATATAATTATTTTATACTAGTATAATATATTTCAAATTTATTTATTTTGGGACTGTATGTTTCTTGAGTTTTTTTATTTTTTATTGATTCAGGGTGTGAGATCATGCTGCATGGCACAAGCTGAACTTTCAGTTTAGGGAGTTTGTGATTCAGTAAATGTTGAGGAGGATGTGGTCCAGTGAATCTGCCATGTGGATGTGAGGGGGACATCTGGGGAGCAGTGGTAGGAACTCGAAACAAGAGTAAGAAGACTCTTGAAGTAGCACACATTATAGTAAAGACCACTTCCACATTCAAGAAACACCACATTGGGAGGAAGAGACTTTGAACACCATTCATTCCTTATGGAATTAGAGAACCATTTAGGAGAACATCACCATTCACACCACACTTTCAATTCCATGAGCGGGAAATATAAGATCCACACACCATTCACTATTTTCAGCAAGTAGAGGACACATATAAAACATTGAGAACTTATGAAGATCAAGCAGGGAGATTTAATAACATTTACTTTTTTTCTAGTGTTATCTTCTATACATTAGAATAGATTATTCAGTTCTTAAATATTTTAAGATGTTGGATGTAATTATGATATTTGGATAATTCCCTTAGGGGTAATAGGTTGTGTAGGTTGAAATTATTTTCTTTTTTAATGCATTTTTCTTCTACTCGATGATATCTCTCTCTCTCTGGAAAATAATTTTTTTAAAACATCAAGAATTAATTAAAACTGAAATTGATTAGACATAAATTAAAATTGTCTTTAATATGAGTATTTAACTGGGAATTGAATCAAGATCAAGAGAGAGAAGCACACTGAGATTAACTGAAAATTTGAACTCAAGGATTCCTGATTTATTTTCAATTGGTGATATAGAGTTCTTTGTAGGTGGTAAAATATATTTTAAATTTAGTCATGGGTTTACCAGAAAAAAAATCCGGTCATCCTCTATCAATAATATCCATATTTTTAAATTCAAATGCAATATTAAGGGATTTTTTTTAAAAATATACTAGTTTATTTTCCCTCTCCACATATTGTTTTTTTCAGATATATTTAAGATTTTATTATCTTCCTTCTATGAACTTGCACTCATATTCAAATTTACACACAAATCTTCATTCTCAAATCCACCTCATCATCATTCAACACTGTTACTTTCTTGCAATTTTTTTTATTTTTTTCATGTTTTTTGTCACTCTAGGAGAAATAAATACTTCCCTATGGGTTGACCCTCTTAAGATGAATCTAGTTATAGGTAGTATGTAGGGTTATAAATATTAAATTTTCACACATTCAACAATGCACATTTCCAGTCATGACATAGTTACTGAGGATGGTGTGTGTGATGAAAAAACCAATAAAATTAACATATAAAAAAGCATAAAATAATTTTTTGTGTTTCATAAATTAAAATATTTTAGAAAACATATCTAAGAAAACTCCATGAAATATGTTGAAATTATAACATAAAAATTTGTTCAAAACCTAAAATCATAGATCCCACCGTTCCTGAAATTAAAAAAAACACCTAGGATAATTTTTGAATAAGAAAGGGAGAATCAAAATGGAATACAAAAGAGAGGCTATGAACCAGAACATGAAAAATCCACCACCTAGAAATAAAAACCCACCTGGAAATGATATCATTGAGAGGAATAGTATGAGAGATATTTTTATTCCTTTTATATATATAAACCCTTCATGTATTAGGCTCTCACATGGGTCTAAAAATTAGGAAATAAAATAGACCATTATATCCTAGCTGCGTACCTTCAATGGAGTTCCCAAAAAATACTTCCTTGAATTCATTAGGGACTTTAACTATAGTGTTGAATAATATCAATTGAGATGTCTGGGTAATGAAGAACATATTCTATATGTCTTACATTGTTTCCTCAAAAGGAAATTCTAGGAAACAGTTTTAATATTTGTAAGTGGAAATATTTATCACTAGGGATTAAGTTTACAATACCTGGACCATGAAATTAATTCATAGGATAATGAACTCTGAAATGAGATATACAATCATTGGTATTTGGATAGATGATGGATAAATATTATTTGAATCTTGGGATATATTTAAGGGATTACTTACACAATTTACAAACCACCAATGAACCAGTAAATTCATCGTATACACTTCATAAAATAGTTCTACCCCTTACCACCAAACCTTTGTGAACCAATCCACTAGAGGGAATTATAATGAAAGGATTTCTGGGGAGTTTAACAAAATTTTTAACACATTATAAATAATATAATAATATAAATACTCAAGTAGAAGAACCATTACGAGGAATGAACCAAGCAATTATTCACATGATGTATCTCAAGATGATGGGGTTTTCAATGAAATCACTCAGAATACTCTTAAAGTGAAATTCAAGCACAATAGAATTTTTGGGAACTTACAATCATATTTTCCCAATTCTAACATGCCTTCCAAAGATCCTAATAATAATTTTTTTTACGGATATGGTTCTAGGATGTAGCTTATGGATGAACAATTTTTAACACATACAATTTGGGATATAGGAACCACACACATTTGTCTTGGAGGGAGAAGATAGTTCTTAGACATGCTACTCCACTATACTTCCATCAACCACCTAGGAAGTAGTTACTGTCCCAAACTAAACCTAAATCATCCAATTCTAAAGATAATGTGAGAGGAATGTTCCTATAACTGATAGGTAGATTTGATGAACAAATGTCTAAAAATAAGTTTGAAAAAGTTCAAATGCATTCAAAAATTAAGAAATTTTGAAATTCAAATGGTCTATTTAGGTAGGATAGGTCAGGAATATAGATAAGGGTAAGCTTAAAAGTACCACTAAATTAAACCCCAAATAAAATTGAATGAATATTACCAATATAATCGGTCTCCAAACACACTAATAATGTAATAAAATTCCCTAAAAATCATGACAATGAAAATTGCTTTAACTTTAAAATTTAAGACCAAAAACTTTTGAAATTGGAAATATGGACAAAAAGACTAGAATAATTATGATTCAATATATTTCAACTGAAAAATGAACATAAATTTTTAAAAAATAAAATATATACAAGAATGTTGAATAAAAAAATTAACAGTTTCCCAAAAAAATTAGAAAGATTTCTCTTACAATCCCTTTCCACAACAAATAAAAAAAGAAACACATGATTTTGAGTGGATGAAATTTATAAATTATATTATTAAACTAAATATTGAAATCTCATTTTGGAAATCCCTGATTTAAATCATTTCATATTTAAACACTCTTAAGTAAATATAATCAAACAAAAAATCATGAGGATAATTTTCCAATTATAGTTGTATAGAGTTGTGTAGTAGAGAGTTTAAGATTAGGATAGATTCTAAAATTCAAGATCCTTGGAGTTTTTTATACCTTACACATCATGTGATATAGGTGGATAGATTAACTTCTTGTGTAAACTTAGATATAACATTAATTTAATACCTTTAACTATATTTTAAAAAATATGATTTGGAGTTCCCAAACCAACCGATGTTGTCTTACCACTTTCTGATCTATCCATCAATCACCTAATAGGTATGGTAGATGAATTGATAGTGGGAGAATGAAGACTCTTTTTTCTTGATAATTTTATGATTTTGGATGTGATTTGTGACCAAGAGGTATCTATAATCCTCTATAAGACATTCTGGATATAGTGGAACTTTTCATAATTGTCTCCAAAGAAAAACTAATTTTCAAACTGGGTAAAAAAAAGAATAATTAAATGTTTAAGAAAAGTAAATTACCCACCCAAGACCCAATATTTCTTAAATTTGATCTATTTAAGGATTAACATTTTATTGATGAGTATGAAGAGGTTTTTAAGGGTTTTGAAATAAATCAATAATAAACATAAGATCCCTACTGAAACTTAAATGGGGATCAATTCCTGTAAGGAGAAAGAGACTTTTGATCAGTGTGAGGAGGAGTTTCTGATACATCTAGATGATTTTTCCTTGGAATACAACCATTCCCAAAAAATAAGAGTCTATAAGTAAGGATTTGTTTTTCAGGAAATAATACAGAGGAATTGGAATCTTTCTACATTTCATTCCTTAAGAGGAAACATGAAGACCTTGGTCCACCTAGACCCAAGTTTCTTCCCTCAGGACAAGTACCACCCAATCTGGAGCTCCATCCCCTCCCGTACCATTCGAAATATTCTTTTTCAGAGAGTTATCCAAATTGACTATGATTTTATCATCTATTCTAGAATGAATTCAAGAGTAAAACTTACTGGCTGTTTTCATGCAATACATGTTAGTCACTAGATGCTAAATTTCGGACATAATTTTTATAAGTACATAATTATGAAAGAATAAAATCCTCATAGATACAAATTTTAAACCAAGAGTGAAATACTAAATAAGGATTAAACCAAATATGAACGAAGTGGTCTGAGAAGAATTCATCAGATTTCTTAATGCTAGGATCATATTATATATTCGTGATGGTCCCTAGGTAAGTCATATCCAAGTAGTCTCCAAGAAGACTGTAGTGACCATAGTTACAAGTTAAAATAATTAAAATAAATTTTACAAGAGCTGTAGAAAAAAGGAGGGTCTATATAGATTATAGAAAACTCAATGATATATTAAGGAAGGATCATTTGATGATTCCATTATTTGACTAATTTTTAGAGATGTTGGCTGCCAATGAGTATTTATATCTTCTTGATAGATATTATTGCTATAACTAGATTTTAATATCATCTAAGGATTAATATCAGACCACCTATATTGGTCTATTTGATACATTTTCATACTAGATAATTCGCTTTATATTGTGTGGTGATCCAGCCACATTTCCTAGTTACATTAATGGAATTTTCTCATGAAAAATTGAAATGATTATAAAAGAGTTCATGGATGATTTTTTAGTTATAATATGTTAATTTCAAAACTTCTATTAAAATTTGGAAGCAATTATATAAGTATTCCATGAAAAAAATATTGTATTAAATTAAGATAATTTCTAGTCCATGGATACTAATGGAATTGTGTCAAGTCCAAAAATTTCTAACGATTGGTATTTTATAAATATAATATTTAGGTTATAAAAAATCTACCCCACCTAAAAAAATTAAGGGAATTAGAATTTTCCTGAGGAATAATGAATTGTATAGGAGTTTTATTATGGATTTTTCAAAGATCACAAGGCCAATATGCTCACTTCTTGTTAAGGAAACAAAGTTTTTTTATGAGAGATGCATGGAGTCCTTTAACATGATTAATGAGAATCATACTACATCAGTTGTGATTATTTCCTTGAATTAGAAATTCCAATTTTATGTAATGTGTGATGCTAGTGACCTAGCTGTACGTTCTATTTTGGTGCAGCATATGGATAAAAATTTTCATGTCATTTACTATTCTAGAAATATGGTGTACGCTTCATGGAAGAATTATTACACACACAAAAAAGGAACTGTCTACTATTACATTGTCCATTTAAAAATTTACATAGTACTTGACGGAGTCTAAGGTGATAATTTTCACTGACCATTCATCCATCAAGTACTTGCTAGCTAAGAAGGACCCAAAACCCATGATCATGATGTGGGAACATTAATTTCAAGAGTTTCATCTTGTTATAATGGAAAATAAGGGGGATGAAAATATTATTCCATAACACTTGTCTAATATTCCCAACACCCAACTTGATGAACCATGTTTGATAAACACCTCATTCTTGGATGAAAAATTTCTTGCATCTTATATCCACCAATATTCTTGGTTTTCAGATTATTCTAATATATTATAGTTGTTGGTGTTATGCCTAAATATATTTCATATAACCAAATGAAGAGTTTTATTTATGAGTTGAAATGCTACTTTTGGGAAGACCAACTTTTTTAAGAGATTTTCTTATGGTATTTTGAGAAGTTGTATGGTTGAGGAGTAAATGTTTACCATACTAGAGGGTTTCAATTCATCACATTAGGTTGGCTATAATGGAGGGGAAATGACAACTCAAAATTTTTTACATGATGTATTCTAATGGAAAACAATTTTTAAATATTCTTTGAGTTATGTAATTGTGTTTGACAAGATTCAAATGCATAAAAATGTGGGTATGAGGCAGGACATGCCACAAAAAAGAATTTTAGAGGTTGTAGTTTTCATTGTATGGGGAATAGATTTCATGGGACCAATCCCACAACCTTTTTAGAGTGAATCTATTATTTCTATTATGGAATATGTTTGTAAATGTATTGAGGATGATTCTCCTCCCAACCACGCTACTATTAGTGTAGTTATATTCAATAAGGAATTTTTTTCCTTGGTTTAGAGTGCCACAAGCATTCATTACAGATAATGGAACCCATTTCAAAAAATACATGTCCAAGAATATTATGGATAAATATGATAGTTATCATATAACATGTACCACCTATGACCCATAATCTAGTGGGAAAGATGAATGTTTTGATATATAGCTCTAATAGATTTTGAATAAGATTGTGTCCGGCTCAAGAAATAATTGTTCAGTGGATATGGATGAGGCTCTATGGGACTATGGGGCTTCTTTTAACAATCCCATAAGATATCCCCATCCGAAATTCTCTATTCAATTATATGAAATATACTTATGGAATTACATCAAAATTTCTTTTTGCATAGTAAAGACCCTGAAATTTGACTTCAAGTGTTCTTGTGGGAGGAAGTTGATAAAACTATAGGAGCGGGATGAAATTAAGAGGGTATCATATTAAAAATATAAAATTTAAAATTAATGAAAAAAATATTTTCATGAATCAATAATTCAAAATAGATATTTCTAGGTTGGTTAAGGTATCCTATTATTCAATTCTAGACTGAAATGTTTTCCCAGGAAATTGAGAACCAAGTGATTGGTACCCTTCACCATTCTGAAAGTTATTTTCAATGGAGTTATAGAATTATTTGAAGAGGAAAACATATCATTTTTGGTCAATGGTTAGAGGATCAAACATAAATTTAAAGGTAATACAATGGGATTTTCTATAATTTCCTCGCATAAAAAAATAATCGGTCTAAAGTCTATGTGACAGCTATAAACTCAGTCTTTCTTCGGAACTAAGAAATTGTTTTTGTCATATCTACTTTACATTTCTATTTTCTACAAATGATTAATCCTTCTGTTTGGTTCTCTAATTAGATATTGTTCTTCTCTAATGGGGTCACATAATTTTCTACTATTAGAGAGTAACTAATTATAGATACTCAATAAGGGAAAACCAAATAGAGAAATACACTACCTAATCAAGATAAAATCTATAAAACCTAATATTTTGTTTAATTTTTCATGAACATGAAAACCTATAATCCTATGCATATTTTCTAAGCCTTTTAGGAAATTGAGAAGACCATTCAAAGTACATTACATCATGCTGAAAAAGATAAACCTTTAAATTAATTTTAATGGTCATATATCACACATACAAAGAAGTGTTTTCTTCTTTTTCCATTTTTTATTCTATGCTAATATTTTATTTCCCACTACTATGAAAAAAGTGTGGGGTAAAAAACCCAAATCTGGTGAAGTTTGTGAATATATTTTCATGACTAGGTGTTATATTTCTAGAATCTAGTGAATTAAACCTTAAGTTAAATTACATTGTGAAACTTTCTTACCCCCATTTTTATCATTTTTATTCAAGTTATACTATAAAATAGTGTTCATCATGCATCTATTAGAACTAAATTGACAAAAAACAAATAAATGGTTTAAGAAAAAACTTAAATCATATAATAAAAAATAATTTTCGCACTTGATTTTATGGTGGCGGTTGGTGGTTTCTTTTGTATATGTTTTTACATTTTTTTTCATAATGGAAAAAAACTTCTTTAACATCCCTATCACCCCCAAAAATTTAATTTAATTTAATTTTATTTCAAAATCTCATTAATACCTTTTAACTATTTCTCTAAATATCATAGTAAATTGTAATCACATTTTAGTTTTTTATGTGTTGGGAATAAGGGTCTTTCTGTGATAAGATGTTCTTCAAATTTAAGACACATCAAATCACCCCAATTTTTTTCTCAAAAAAGATAATATTTTTTCAAATTATATCACAAAATTAGAATATTTGGATTAAAAATTTCACCTTAATTCTTTCCTTTCTTGAGGATAATAAAATACCAGTTGCTGAGGGTTTCATTGAATCTGAATGTTTTGGGGATTTATGATTATTTAGGTGTGTTCCATGTTTTTTAGGAATATCCTATTTAGGAACTAAGAAACATAGTGATATAGGAAATATTTTTGTGGAATTATGACCATAACTTTAGGAAAATGGATATTTAACTCGAACCAAGGGGAATCAACCTTTTTTTAAAAATTAATCACCTTAAGGATCCAACAAAAATAGTAATCTTAGAAGTCTATTAAAACAAGAGTAAAATGATAAAATGGGATCCCATGGTTACCGTCTAAGACTCTACATATTAGGTGTATGTGTTAGCCCTCAATACATATCAAATAATCTCTTTTTCAGAGTTCTCTTCACATACATGGATGGGTAAAAGTAAAAAAATAAATAAATAAAGGAATAAGAATAAAATACTAATTCGTAATAAATGAGTTCATCAAGAATAGATGAATTTTAAACCAAAATAAAGAATATGACAATTGAATTGTATGAAATTTATTTGAGTTGTATCAATAAAGTGATGAAAATAATATTTTTTCTTTTAACCTAGGAGAAAGTGAAAATTTAAGGTGCCTTCTATTAATATTTTGTTTCCACTTATATCTAATTTTTCATCACTTTTATAATTGGAACTTGAAATTAAATTTAAGTAGGGAAGTAGGTGACTTCATATAGGAGGCATGAAATCTTCAGTGATGAATGAGTATTCGTTACCTTTATTTTCAGTGTGTACTTGACTTGTGGTAACACCATATGTATATATTTCATTTGAAAATACCGACCGACATCTAACTCTATTCTAGTTTTTTTAAAACTATTGACGTGATTAATTTTGGAACTGATTTTGAAAAATCATTTCTTCAATTTTAAAAAGTCAAAAAGCATGAAAAATTTTAAGGACAAAAAAATATTATAGTGTGAGGGAGTTTGATGTGTTTTTAACAAATTTTACACATAAATTTTTATATTTAATTGTGTTTTTATTATAAAAATAATATATTTTTGTTTAACTCTTAGATTGTTATCATTTTTATATTTAATCGTTTAAAATGTGATTATTTGTTAAAATTGTGTATTTTAGTGATTATTTTAGTTATTGAGATTCATTTAATTATTGAAAAAATAATAAAATTTAAAAACAAAAAATCTATTATTAAAAAAAGAAGCAGACTCCCTACACTCATAAGTGGATGATATGAAAAATGAAAATAGAAAATATCATTAAAAAATAATAAAATCTAAAAACAAGAAATATATAATTAATATAATTTATATAATAATAAAAAAATAAATATATATAGATTAATAATATATATATATATTTATATATAAAAAAATATATTTATGTATATAATTTATATGTAATATATTTATAATTGTTAATATAACTAAATAAATATAATACTAATTACATTTATATTTATAATAATATTATTAATAAAAATAGAATTATATAAAAATATTAATAAATATATTTTTTTAAATTTTTTTTTGTTTTAATAATAAATATAATATATATTTTAACAATGTAAGTATTTAAATAAAAAACATGTTTATATATACATTTATATATTTAATACTTGTATGGTATAATTTATAATTTTTTTGGAATAACATGTTTCATATTTTTTGATTTGTTTTATTAATTTTGGGCATGAGATTGTGCTATATGGCACAAGATGAAAATTCATTTGAGGGAGTTTTTATTTCAGTTTCCATCGAGGGGGAATAGGTGTGGTGAATGTTCTAGGCATAGGTGAGGGAGGTTATCTAGGGAGCGATGACAGGAACTAAAAACCAAAATAAGAAGACTCTAGAATCAACATGTGTGGAAAATGACACTGTTATATCATTTTAGGACCACCCCCTATGGAGGAGGAGACGTAGATCGCCACTCCTTACTTATTCCATTCGAGAACCATCGTGGAGTAGATCACCATTCACGCTATACATCCACTTCTATGATCAGAACATTTGAGGCTACACACCATTCACCATTCACATAAGGAAGAGGACACATACCAGATAGAAAGATGTTTTGGAGATCAAACAACAAGATTGAACACTATATATTATTTTATTATATAATATTCCTTATATTTACTTAGGTTATTCAGTTCCTAAATAATTAAAAATTTGGTTGAAATTGTGATCATTGACTAATATCATTAGGGGGAATAGATTGTATAGGTTAATATGATTTTCCTCTATTAATGCCTTTTCCATCCACTGTATGGTTCTCTCTCTCTCACTCTCATTCTATAGACAACCATTTTTTAAAAAAAATTAAGAATCTGTAAAAAATGATCATGATTGATCATTAATTTTAAATTTCTTCAATTATAGGATTTAATTACGATGTAAATCATGAACAATAAAGAGAATCAGACTAAGTTTAATAGAAAATTTGAACTCAGTAATTCCTAATTATTTCATACATGGTGATTGAAATTTTTCTACTATTGATAAAAAATAGATTAAATCCAATCACAGGTTTAACTAATGAAAAATTTGGTCAGACACTTTCATTCTGATACAAATGATTGAATTCAAATGTATTAATAATAGAAAAATATTATAAAAACTAGTTAACCGATTTCCCCTCATCCAAAAATTGTTTGTTCTAATTTTCTTTACTATTTTTCTATATTCATTATTGTCTAGACCTGCAATCACTTTCAAAATGACATAGAAATATTTATTCTCATCACCAATTGATCACCATCCAAAACAATTTCTTGTTTTTTTATTTTATTTTTTGTCTGGTTTTTGGTCACTCTATCATAAACCAGTCCTTCCCATAGGGTTAAACCCTCTTACCATCATACTAGTTATATGTATTATATAAGATTATAAATATTAAATTATCATGTGTTCAATTAATCACGTGTCACTTGCCCTAGTATATGATATTGTGACCATGGATCCCTTGTTGGGTATTTATTTTCTAGTGAGATTTAGGAGACCTCATTTGGTTCAATAGTGATAAGTTATTCTTAGTATATCATTGTGCATGATGTGAGTATTTATGATTGCAGGTGTCACCTTAGATCTCCAATCAATGGAGTGATACTATTACGACAATGATGAAGTTAGTTCGAGCACATAGGAGATTTATCTTGATAACATGTGAAGGGTTGGGAAGACATCCAACCTTTTTTTGGAAATATGAGATATTATTGTAGGGATTCACTACCCTCGAGTCTTAGCAACTAAATTACTAATCTATTTAGAATAACATTATAAATCCACTTAGATTAGAATTTTATTTCTATCTAGTTAGAATTCATTGGGAAGTCCCCTAAGATTTTCATTTACTCTTATTGATTTATAATGCTTTGTGCAATCCCCTTGGATTTGGCCGGATGCTTATCTATTTAGAATTCCTTAGAAAATCCCATTGGATTCAATTGATATATATATATATATATATATAATTCCTTATATACTACTAGAGATTCAGATTTATATATGTTACATATGAATTTATAAGCTATTACATCATATTTATCCATTGATTATATTTTTTTGACTACCTAGGACTGAATTTTGAATATCAGTGCTTGAACCTATTATTTTATTGTGGTAAAGTGTTATTTTAGTTGAAATAGTTATTTGGCATGCCCAGAGACACTCTAACAGTAGATGAAATAGTTATAATCCATTTTATGTATCTTGTTTGAACCTATGGATCGATTATTGTAATTTATTTACACTTCTTCAATATAATTATTTATTCAATTTAGTATATCATATGTATATACACAGTATTAACTGGTAATATATAATACCCTTCTAGTGTTCCCTAATGAGTTTTACTCTCACCCTACTCAGTTGGCCATAACAGTTAGGTACTCTGTAGGAATAATTGATGGCATGTTTAGGTTATAAAGAGGCCCAATGATCTTTTATTGAGAAATATATCTTTAATGGGACATAGATATTAGGATGTGGGGAGGCATGATGGTGGAATTAACACAAAAATGTTGTTTTATTTCTTTCTTTATTTTGTATATGTGAATGGCCTAGTGGGTAGTCAATTGATTTAGGATGGTATGGCCTTATATCTTTCTAACTGTATGGTTTTCTCATTTCATTTAATTTTGTAGGTTATGTTTTATTACTCCTGTAAATAATTTTAATTATTAATGGGTGACTTTTAGATTATTTCTATTTTTTATACTATGATATGAGGGTATACTATCCTCTTGGTAACACCATAGAACCTCATTTATAGTCATGTATCCTATGGGGAATGGGGACATAAGCCTAAGGTTATGCAGTGATCACTGTTTTAGGAACAAGTCATGTGGTCTGGGGTGGTAGTGTAACAACCTGACTCTAGTAACCCAGATTCAGTGTTTAATTTATTACACTAGTAAAAGATACAAGGGCTCTAACCATGTTGGATTAATCAGTTTAGTAGTCAATGAGAACTAGATATATACATTATTCTCATATTACATTTGAAATATAAAACTATAGTAGAATAAACATTCATCCGTACATGATATCATTTATAATATCCTTCTTCATATCCTAGGGATAGTGAAACAAATAAATGGTGATATCAGATTCCTATTAGGGATGACATATAATGGAATAAATCATGGGTAAAGAAGGCATAATCAATATGGAAGAATGGGTAATCAAAACACATGACATTAAAAACATAACTTGAGTTTAATGAGATTATATGACTAATAGAAACATAAATCAACCATGATATTATTTTTAATAATTATATAATGACTTGAATATCAAAACTAATAAATTAATTATATCTAGAAAAAGGTAATTGTATTCCTCTAATATAGAATTATCAAAACACCACATGAAAGGATATAAAAATATTTTTTAAATTTATGTATCCATATATTTTATGAAAAGTAGAATATTAAAAATTTATTAATTGAGATAATCTCATAGCTTCCCCTTTGTCACTCACTTCATGAAACATCTACAAATGTTTCATCATTATCTAGTGTAGATGGTTTTGAGATTCCTTAATTTTTAATTATATACTATTAGATATAAAATGAATAATTTTTATATGAATTAAAATGGGTAGATCTCTAATGTAGTTAGGGATCTGATCCTTCAAGTTTCAAATTAAAAGGTGGTGTTATGTTATATGTAGTTAATCTTTATATTAAGTAGTTATATGATGTTATGATTTGATAAATTTAGTGATATATTTCCCATTAGGACTTGATTGACCTACCGGAAAACAAAGCACTGGTATGACGTCATTCAATATTTGATCTATCTATTAGGGCATATATGATCATGTAAGTGATGATAAACCATTGTGTGGAAAATAAAATGATACAAAAGATCATAAATCAATCATTATCTTCCCCATTATATAAAACAATTGGATATAGATTTATATAAAGATTAGTAAATTTCCATATTCTATAAAAATAAAAATAGGTAAAACCAACCAGGGACTTATTCTAAGGGATTTATACCCAATTGTTTTATCATGAATAATTTTTATTTCATGAATGGACCTACAATTTATAGTCAGTATTTTCATTATTTTATTGGAATTTATTTTATTTTTCATTTTTTCTAATCTCTATTATGTTCAATATTTTTATATATGGAATTCATTATTCAGTTCTTTAATAATCACTATAGGTTGATGTTTTATTAAGGTATTTTTTATTTAATAAATAGTATATAATGTTGGAATATTATAGAGATAGTTTGGTTAACAACCCCATATGCATCTGGTATTTCATAATGATGTATCTAATGGGATTCAATATTTTTTATCTTCAATTTTTCATTAAATCGGATACAATTTTAAGGATTTTTGAATTTATTTTTCTTTTATCTATGTACTACCTAGCCATCAGGTTTTATCCTTGAGTTGTTCTCCCTTAATTATATTGTTTCTTATATACTTGAATGATTATTATTTTTGGATGGGTATATCAAAAAGATTAATTTCATCCATGATCAATAGTGGTACTTCTTTGATCTCAGCATGTTTACATTTTTTTACTAGGTTTTTTATTTTCGTAAATCTTTTTCTAGGGGTGGTGGTACTTATTATTATTTTTGATATTCATATATATTCTTCTCCACTAGCATGGATTGTGGTATTTTCAATATATGAAAAATTTTCACTAATCCTGTATATCGACATAAGTAGCCCACATAATAGTGATGGAAATTTTATTAGGAAAAAAATGTGGATTGAAACATGATGATGTCATGACGTCAATATTTTGTAAGCTTTTTTATTATTTTTAGGGGATACGTAATTTGGATTATTTTAATCTATACTGTTTTTTCTCTTTTTGGTCTTTCAGGTTGTTCTTGTGCCTCCGATTTGATATTCTATAGGAATATGTACTTTATTTTCTTATAAAAAATGATGGATTCCAATAACATGACATACCATTTTACATGATATAGAAACTAATTTTACTAAAATTTATAAAAATTACAACTTATATTGATTCTAAACTATACATTATTATTCATTTATCATTAATTCACTAGATCAAACCCTCTATAACACATTATACCCACCCTGTTAAACACATTGAAAATTTATTTCATTCCAAATAAAATATGTGTGTTCTTCACCACAAATAATATAAAACTTATCCTCCATAATTTCTTTTATAATCTCACCAAATAAAATTATCCAGTAATAACTATGTATTTAAAAAGATCACAAAACTCTTCTAAAATTTATACCATATAAATTCAACAATCAAAACATCAACATAGGATAATGAAAGTGTATATCGATTCTTCCATATTTCATCACCATTTATAAAATAACCCAATAATATATTCTATATCATTAAAAGGAATTAATAATTAGATATTTCTATAAAAGTACTAAACACATACCAACTTCTCGAAATATCCTTTTTCATCCATTCATATAATAACCATATGAACATTGTTATAAAAAAACATTAGAAGATGGATATGAAATACTATGCTCAAAATTCTACTAATGTTACAAAAATTATGAACTATTTAAGAAACAAATATGTATTATTGAATAAAAAATAATGATAATTTGAAAACCATTAAGAAAATAACCTCAATATATAGACAATTTGACTTCAAAAATATTATCATAGCTATATGGATTGTAATTTCTGTCATTTATTTATTTTAAAATATTTGTATGATGTTCCACATAAAATTGGATATTTTTATAAAAAAATATATCATTACCTCAAACATCTCCAAATAGTGAAAATAGGTGTGGACGGACATCATTTTTTGATAAGTGAAAGAATTGTGTGATCAAGAAATAATTTTTTGTTCCCTTAATCCATCTAAATATACAATCATGGTAACCCCCTGAAAATTAATTTCAAATTATAACTTAATAATTATTTTCCTAGAACATTTTTTATAATTAATATCTTTCATTTCACCATCCCTTTTGAAATGACCTTCACTGACTTGAGTTGGTGGAGTTGGATAAAAATTGGAATACAAGTGAACTAAAAGTGTAACCATTTTGTTTTTTATTGAAATTAGGTATTTCATGTTAATGGAATATTTTAACTAATTACAAATATAAATTACATAAACGCTTAACACATATAAAACGTATATTAGTGTAAAATTATCAATTAAACTTTTTCTATAATTTCAAAAAGTGACTTTGTCAAATGATCTAAGATGACTCAAATGCCATCATGAAATTATAATTCATGATCACATGTAAAAAATATAGATATTTGCTCTCACACCTACACTGGAATACTCAAATGTTGTAAAAATATATCAAGAAAATGATGTTTAATATTTATATACTATTTTTAAGACTGGTAGCTATATACCCTTTAGTTAATATATTTTTCCCAAAACATTAAAACTATATCATTAGATCATGGAACATTTTATCTACACTATCATGAAAATTTAAAATGTTCATTGGAAAGATTTAAAAACCAAATCTTTTTAATGCGGTATACATTTTCACCAATGGTAAATTATCTAGTGATATTCATGTTTTATTTGACCATCTAGTGAATCCACACCTATGAGGAACTTACTTAATACATGAATATCAAGATGTATAATATGATACTTTTCAACCAATTTCAGTATCAAATAATTAATCATTATCTAGTATAAATAGGATCCTATATCAACCACATCACTCTAAAGATATATAGATTAACATTTTTTACATTATCATTCATTATTTTATTACCCCATGTGTAGTAATTTTATATTTAAAAATATTATGTATCACATTAACCTTTATTTATTTATGTTTAGCATCATATCCATAATCATGGACGAATATCTCTTATATCCATTATCATAAGATTAAGGAACCCATCAAAATGATAAAACATAATATATTATTTTTCATAAATATTATAGAGATCTCATTAGGATAACAGTTTCTCTATCTGTTTAGAGAGAATAAAACAATTTCTATATTAAGATCAAGAATAACATTGTTATAAACATTGGAATATGATTTTATAGATCTATAAATGATGAATTCTATCAAATGAATCAATAAAAATGATAGTGCAAAACATGAGGTATCATAATAAACCTTATATGATTTGATTTTGTAAAATATTTGGAGAATATTTTTCTTAGTAATCACAATAGACATGAAATCAAAATATTCCTAACACAACACAATCCAAAATAACAATAATAACCCTTTATAGTCATTGTTTAAAATGGAGTCACAATATATGAGTAAAATAAAGAAAACCTCTAATAATTGTAATTTATTCTAGGAAATAAATATAGCCCATTTAAATTCCTATTCGGGTATAGTGATAAAATAATATTTATCATTATTGGATCCACAATGAAAACATTATTTGGATAAAATTATATAGGAAGTGAACTTCTTGGGAATATAAATAAGACTTTTATATATTTATATTTTATTAGTGTTATTGAAAAATTCTTAAAACATTATAAAAATATTCCTTATGATCCTACTAAAATATTAAATAGAGTAATATATCATTAATGATGGTAATAATAAGCCAATTAATATATTACTGAACATGTAGATCTCATAGGGTGGTATAATTTTCTTTAATAAAGAAGGACACTATGATGAAAGGAATCTGTCAATAGGTGTTGGTAATATATAGAGGTGATGAGTCAGTTTCTATCATCGTAAATGGTAATGGAATTATGAGGTTGGTTCTTGAAAATATTTTTTTGGGATGATTAAATTAGAATCCCAAACATCTAAAAATTAGATAATTTTTCTTTATGAAAAAAATGTACTTAAGTTAGAAGATCTATTTATAGAAGGTGGCTCTTAAGTTTGGAATAAGCTAGTAAGTAGGGAGACTGAAGTGTCATTCTTGATGAAAATAAATTCTAGTTAAATATAGATATACCATCCATGAATGATTTTTTATGAAATTTATAAATTATATGGATTTATATCTCTTAGATTAATGTTTATACAGGATTAAGTGGTGGTGGAATCATATAAGTGGTTATTTTTGTTTTAAAACACTTATTTAAGTATTTAGATTCCCAAAGTACCTAGGAATGTTTATAAAAATATTTAAGAAGATCTGATAAGTACTTAATGGTATTTAAAATTTATTTTAATTTATTGATAAATGATGGATTCACTTGAAGAACCCCTAAACTCATTCGAACAAAGATTATAATTTGAATATAGATCTAAAAAATGGAAAAGTCCAAGAGTGTATGTTATTCCATACAAATATTAAAACACTTAATTGGGAATGAGACTTCATTGTAAGACTCTGAAACATAGTTCACTGATAATATTACTTCATTAAAATCATAATACATTATCATATGAATTTTAAAGTTCAAAAAATATGAGCTCTTGTGGATTTTAAAACTTTAACATTGAATGAATTTCCCTCAAAAGCATTTAATGTCTTTAAAAAGGAAGAACATATGTATTATTTAAATGAATTTATAATTTGAAATGAACATAATGTTGTAATTAGGACATTCACACAATAATTAATCATATGACTTCATATAGTCTATGCGTTTCAATGACATATGTAAAAATCGAAAAAGTATCACTTCAAGAATTATATATTCTGAAGGAGAATTAAAAAAATTGATTCATACACCAATCATAAATATAAATAATCATTACAATTAATTTGAATTATTTTGATTTGAGACGAGTGAATTGGATCAAGATGAATCTAAATACTAAGATGAGTCTTATACTATAAGAGGAAGGTTTCATATTTTAAATAACCTAGATTAAAATTATCATGCCTATAAGTAATTAATTAAAAGTTTTGGTTCATAGAATAATTTAATGGAATATAAATACAATTTATTTTATTGAAATAATATGATCCTAATATTCAAATATTTAATTGGATCTTTGAAATTGTGTATTGAAGAATATTGGAAGACACTAAATCGATTTTAATTAGAGGTTTGAGTGAGTTCAAATATAAGAATATACTATTAGGATTTAAATATAATAATAGTTTAAATATTTTTAAAATAATATCCAATGAATATTCATAAATAATTCTATGAATATATATATATATGTGGGTGAATATAATGTAAAAATATAGAGAACCTAATATAGCTGCTCTTGTATATTCTTTATGTATCAAAAAACGATGAAATCTAGTGATATTCATGAACACTAATACATTAATTAAATTGAAGAAAAATAACCTAATAAAATTTATGAATTCTATATAAATTCATGAAGAAGGATAACAAGGACATCAAAAATTATTTTTTTGTTGATGCCAATAAAGAATAGAGAAGTAAGAAACCTTTCCTTTTACCTATGAAAATGCATCATATAGAGAAGAATGATCAAGTAAAATAGATCCTCAATAGTGGTGGACTCTCATACCTGAAGGATAATAAGGCTGACTATCTTCCATTGAATAAGTAGTCAATAATCTATTAAAAGGATGTTTTTGGGAGGAATCTTGATGAACTATTACGATGTAGAATACAAATCTCCCAAAGAGGCATCCACAAGATTATAAGGAGATAAATTCAATAAGTTGTATATAATATAATGAACTCTTTGGGAGGAAGACATTGTGATGAAATGAATAATAATAATTTGGAAGACTATCTACTGGTTATTTCAGGAAAGTACCCATCATTATTTTTAGGATATATCCTATGAAAGTACTCAAGTGATTTATAGTTGGTAAACTAGGTCTTAGAAAAAAAACTGAACTTGGAAAATAATATGAATTTATGGATAGTCCTTGTAAATACTTGTTTCCCATTCCTTACATTATTCATATTATAGTAAGGATGATATATAACAATAGGGGTGTATAAAATCATTATTTGACTAAAGATGTCAAATTATGAAGAAATATTTATAAAAATAAAAGGGATAATTTATTCACCCCTTCCCTCTTAGTGATGTCACCAAAACTTGATACATCAAGTGGTATTAAGGTTAAATCTAGGATGCCTCTAAAATATATAAGAAAAACTGTGAAGGATCTAAATATAATCAATATTTCAAGAATACCTATAAATGATGGAAAAATTTTCATGGATCTAAGAACTAGATGATTTCATATTTTTTGTCACAAGGGATTGAAGAGGTTAATGTTTTAAAAATGTAGTTTAATCCATAGGAAAGAGATTCTCCCATAAATAAAACTTGAATAATAGGACAAAAAAATTATAAATTTAGTTCAATTTTTTTCTAAATCATCCACGGATATCGAGAAGACCAACCCCAATAAAAAGTTATAAATTGGTTCTATTTTTTCAATTGATATTGAATTTGTTTTATATAGTTATAAATATTCTAAATCATAATATAATGTTTTTTGGATGAATAATTTCATGAAAACGTTATACGACTCTAATAAAAAATATAAAATATTTTAGAACTTGAAAACCTCCTGGAAGAAGGAATAAAAATGGTTGGAGTACACTAATACAAATAGCAGTTTTTAAAAGATGTAATCACTAACATTTTGGAAAATCAATCATTAAAGGATATTTTCAGTTTTTTAGGAAATTTATACACAAATTCAATAATTAATGGTATAATATAACATTCATATAGAGGTGAAATTAATCAAGGGGGAGTAAACCTGAAAGGATGGGGAGAAAATTTGTTTGATGACAAAACACTCTTAAAAGATAGTGGTTTGAAGCTGGGAAATATATATATATATGTAAATAAAATAATTATGACTACCTGGAGGAGATTTTAGGTTGATGTGACCAACAAGGTAAAAATATTGATTCTTGCATGAAATTTCTTCCAAGACAGGAATCATAGGCAAAAAGAGTAAAGAGAAAACAATAGAGAAAAGAGAAACCTGATGATTCTAGTCAAGGTAACTCTACTAAAAAAGATGAGGAGGAAAAATATTTTGTGAAATTCATGTTCTAAAGACAGTCAATAAGGATAGAAAATAAGATTACAGATTCTCAAATGATGATAATGATAAAGGACATTAGATAATATATGGTATGTTTCGGAATGCAGAACGAAACTCATACAGTAATTCATTAGTTCGTCTATTTCAACCATAGATGACAAATTATATAAATATTTAGGTATATAAAAGTGAATTTTTCTTTACAGATCACGATAATGTGTTCCCACTCGATGATATTGTTGATCATGAGGAGAACACCATGATTTCTTTAAATACACATGGTAGTATTTTAAAAAGAGGGGACATGGGGAGATCAATTGGGGAAAAAACTATAACCCACAAGAATCCTCGGTGGAGGGGAAACTCTTCACCTTGCTCTTTTTTCTAAAAAGAAATAAAACTCTCTAATTATTCCCTATTATGTGTTTTTATGTTCTAACATGAGGAAAACTAAAGGATGTAAAAATAATGGGGGTGTAGAATAAGGTTTTAACTACTAGAAAACAAGATAAAATCATCACTATGGATTATATAAACTATTACGATGAAGAGAAAATGAGAGAATCCCTTATGGGGAAGAAATACATGATGAAATGCTATCAAAGTGAGTGAGTCCCTAAAGATTGAGAAAATCATAATGAAAGGTAATCAAGGTGTACTAAATCATGAAATATGGATTTTTCTAGGTAACCTTAAGAATCTTGAAGAAGATGTATTGCAATTAAATTTTTTATCAAAATTTGGATTGTAATAAATGTTTTCATAAAGGCTAACTGTTAGTTAATGAAGAAGATTAAATAAAGGTAGAGTTCTATTCCTTGCACCTTTTTTTTGTTTGGGCTATGATGTGTATAGGATTTACATTTATTGTTAAATTAATTTAATACAACCACAAAATATGAAATATATAATTTTATAACATTTAAATAATTTTATAGATATCTTTTATATCCTGGTGAAGTCTCTCTTGTTTTCTAAAATTATTTAACCATAATAGAAATATAGTTGATTTACCAAATTCTATTGGTTATCTTTTATGTGGTGTGATCCCTCTCTCACAAGTGCATCAAAAAGTAATTTATATCTATAAGGGAGAAGAAGCTTTGATATATTAATCCTTTTCTCAATATAAATAACGAGTTAATAAGTAAGGTGTATCTAATATATTCTTCTCTATTTTTATCAATAAGGGGTGATGAAAAGGAATAAAAATGGACACAAAAGAATTAAGGGTATTTCTAAAGAATACCAATGGTGAGAATTAAAAGCCCATGTGTGGATTTTATTTTTTTAATCAGGAAGACTATTATGATGATAAGAAGTTATAAATATGTGTTGGATATGTATGGGTGTGATAAATTATATGTTTCCATCATAAATGGAAAAGTATGTTTCAACCTGATTCTTGAAGAGTGCGGCTAGAAAGATTCAATAGCACTAGTAACTTATAATGATAAGAGATCTGAAATTTATTTCATAGATAGGTACTAAATTTATAATTATTATCTACATAAGTTGGTAAGTGAATTGGGATAAATCGAACCACTGGGGAGATTGAAGTGTCCCTCCTTAATGGGATTAAATTCCAGAGTAATCTATAAAAAATATCCCAGAGTTATTTTTCCGGATATATGATAATTAAAGAGATTAGTATCCCTTGGGTTATGGTTTATACTAGTTTATTTGAGGGTAGAAGCATAGAAGAAGTGTATCTTATTTAAATACTCTACATTTATCATTAAAATTTTATAAATACATAGGAATGTTGTTGAAATTGTTTAAGAGAGTTTGATAAATTTAAAAATTAATTTCAAGAATACTCAAACATATTGATAAGGGATAGTGTTTAATTGAACAAAAATTGAAATTATTGGAAGAAATTATGTTATTTGGAGATAGAGTTGAAAAATGGTCCCATATTGGAGGACATTTCATTCTATTCATAGGACTTTGGATCGAGAATCAGTTATAATTGTATATTTCTTCACTATAATATATTGATTGTGTGACTTCAAGAAGATCATATAAATTAATCATATGACTTTAGAATATCCAGTGCACGAATTTTCGTATATTGTAAGAGTTATTCATCATATGAATTTGACCATAATACATTCAATTTCTCATGAATGAATGTATATATGTCTCATGAATATGAATTTACAAAAATGAATGAATTTAAATTCATATGAAGAGTTCCACAAAGTTGGAATTTATGACTCAATATATCCTATAACATTCAAAGTCATATGAAAAACCATTAAAACTATGATTTCAAGAATTAAATATTCTAATGGTTAATTAAAAAAATTAGTGCATGAATTTATCTAAAATAGTTATAATCATCATATTTAATTTTAATTATCATGATTCAAGCCATGAAAATTTAATCAAGAAGAGGTTAGATACCAAGATGTGTTCTACACTGTAGAAGGATGGTGTAATATTTCAAGGTACCTATATGAGAATTTTCATTCCTATATAGAATTAATAAAATTTATTAACTCATTGAAAAAGTTAAAGGATTTTTTATACCATATATTATTTAGAAATCAGAAAATCACCAAACTCAAATGTTGAGTGTGATATTTTAAGATGAGTATTAAAATAGATGTATGGACCATGATTTAATTTGAATAAGTAGTCTGAATTGATTAAAATATCAGAGTAGTCTTATCATATTTATGTAAAATCAATATTCAAAAATTATGAAAATGATATACATTAAATATTTATAGATAACTCTATAAATATACACATATATACGGCTGAAAATAAAAATGAAAAATATATAAAGAACATGATAAAATTTCTTTTGCAAATTCTATGTGTATCATGAAAAAAGTCAATAATATACATGAACACTTGAATACCATATAAGGATAAGAGAATGTACAAGATAAAATTTAAAAATTTTATATTCATTGAAGAAAAAGTAGAAGAATTTCAACATGAATACTACTTTGTTGAAGCTGCTAAAGAAGTTAAAAGTAGGAACCATTTCCCACTACCAATGATGTTAAATCATCAGAATAATAGTGAGAAAAGAGAAGTGATCATTAAGAATAGAGGATGTGAATACATGACAGAGAATAAATAATAACATTACCATAATGAATAAGTAAAATACCTATTCAAAAGAGGATTTTTGGAAGACCCCTGAATATCTTTTGGAAGGTGGTCTAAAGATACCACTATTAGGATATTTGTAAGACAATATTAGTCACCCTCTCATAACGTATTCATTATATTTACGAAAACTTTATTATAGTGATTAGTTATATATATACCAAATAATAATATTCAGAATGAATATATAATTATTATATTAATCATTTACATTACTATATATTTCCTTATATAATTCTAAAAAAATTCATTAAAATACATTATTCAGAATTTTTACCATGTTTTAAATGTTTAAAATTCATTATATAATTTCACTCTATAGTATGGAAGACTACATGGAAGAATATATAAATCATATATTATTTTTAGTAACTCGTTTTTATTTTAACTAAGGATTTTAAAATTACATAATATTGTTTTTTTGAATGATTGATTTAATAAAAAATTTTATGCTTCATTTGATGATAACATGTTTATTATCCTCATGTTTCATATGGTTTCTATTATTTAATATATTAAATAATTTTTTTATAATACGTTTTTTAAAAATGGATAGCTTCTGTTTTTTGGTAAAACTTATTTTAACTTACATGAGGATTTGATTTAGCTGATTTATTCCCATGTAGCAATTTTATTTATACATTCATGGGGATAACTAGGTTTTTTTTACATTTTCCATATTTTTATGATTAATATGATGTGGCTATAGTTTGGTACATTTTCACCTTTTGTAAGGTATTTATTTGGTGACTAAACCTAATGTCTATAGTGTGTTTAGAGGGTTATCTTAACACAATGGATAGTTTAAACTTATGTGAAGCTATTTATGGGTGTGTAACTCTTACATAGTGTATGGGAGTTAATATTCTATTATAATTTTATATGGTGTTTTTTAATTATTCACTAGGGATCATCACATGGTATAGAACCTAGTCAATATATTCTTACATAACTATAATGTTTGAATGTTTTATTCTTTCATGAACTTATATATGTGGAGAGATTAGTTTTATGCTATGTAGGATTTAATCTCACATCATTCCAAGTGTATTTAATTTTAAACAATGAGCGATTAATCTAAATTATATTGCTCAAACATTTTACTATTCCCAATGGTTCTACAGAGGTCTATCCATTGAAAGATTTTTTTATGATCTTGAGGTTGGAATTCATTGATATATGTTCTTCAACTAAGCATCTAGATAATAAAGATAGATGGATAGAGTGTATAAGAATATATGGGAAATCGAGATTTTTTACAATGGTGATACTCATGCATAATGCTTCAAGAGATTCATTCTAGAGGAGAGTTTTTACATTGAAATAGAAGCAGAGGATGTTTTTTAAGAACTAGCCTTGATATCCTAGTAATCTGATACCCGAGATGACACTGACAAATCCCAAATTGAATTCTTGATCACCATGGGTTAGAGACTATCACTTTAAATCATACAAGAAAAAGCTGTGAATGATTTTCCATATAAACAACATATGAAACAAAAACATGTTAGTATACTCAAATAAAACTCCCAAATGAGACAGTTCCAAAAGAACAAGTAGGTATATCAAAACCCAAATAGTACATCATCTTTTACTCAAATCATTGGTGATAAAACCCAAACATCTTGAATATCTAAACACCCCAAGACTAATGGGTCAAGAACATCCACCTCCACCAAGAGGCACCTTCACATTTTTATAACCTAAAAAAGATAATCATCAAACACTCGATGACAAAGTTATTGTGTTAGCTAAAAGACCTGTAAGATCTCACCAAGTATTTTATAATAAAAGAAGTGGAAGTCATGATTTCAATTTTAAATAATGGAGACGTTGGATTAAAAAATTCATATTTAAATCAAAAAATGATTTTAATTTCAAATGATGGAAACATTTAAAACAATGTATTAAGTAAAAATTTATTAACTATTATATATAAATCACATGGAAGAAATAAAATAGTTCCCCAATCAATGCAGTATATATAATGTAATTGCAACAAGAAACATAGTCTTTTTTCCTGATGTATGATAGTTCCAATACAAGGGATCCCCGTACATATCATATCAGTCATCATGAAAATACGTGTACAAACATCCCTCAAACACTGGTCAAGTGGCACTCATTAACATCCAGTTGGGGAGAAGATCATAAAAAATTAGTTTTCTAGAGTTGTAAAGTGTTAATACATTACTAGAAAATTACCATCCTATCATGTCTATCTCAAATAACCAACTAACTTACTAGGCTCTCTAGTGATATACCAGTTAATCAATAATTTAAAAATATTTTAAAAATACTTTAAAATACAATAACCCCCATTAAATTTTAAAAATGAAAATTTCACTTTAAAAAATGGGTTTTAATCATTTCATTCATTTTTTCAAGATAAAACCAACGATTTGTTCTTATTAAATCAATTTAAACCATTTTTATAAAAATTCAATTTCATAATTTCAATAAAATTTAAATCACACCCTAATATTAATTTCAATTTGAATTGGGAGGTTTCCCCATAATTCATGAATATTATATTTAATATTACAATTTATATAAAATTTGGTTTTCATAATATAAATAAATAAATATAAAACAATCAATAAATTTAGGGGTTTATTAAATAAAAAATCCCAATATAACCACTTAACTATAATCACAGTAACACAAAACAAAACATCCGCAATGTTATTTTCCAGTGAAGAATAGTAGGAACAGATATCAAGGAATCAAAACTAGAATCAAGATCTAAAAAATTAGTTTAGTTACATCAATGACATGATTATCTAATAAACCATATGGAGGAAAGAATAAAAGAGTGGGAGAAAAGTAACTGGAGAAGATCTCGTAACAGATATGGATTGAACAATATTATATATGTTTTGATTCACCTAGTAATAGGTTTTACGTATCCAAAAGGGGCTATTGAAAGGTAACAAGTCATATGAAATTGACTAATCATGATTTAGTGTTAAGATAGTGGAGAAATATGGGTTTGTGATGTTTTAAAATAATTCCACTTTCACGGTTATCTAGGGAGGGCCACAAAATCTTTCAAACCGTTCGCCCTAAATTTACACCCCTATAATGGGGTGAAATGTTTCTACTAGGTGGGAACATTATTTTTCAAACCATGCTTTAACCCTAGAAATTACTAATATCTTGTTTTTTATGGTTTACACTAGGTGGGTGTATTGTTTGGAATAATCGAGCACCAACCACGAAAAAACCATAACATTCTAAAAAAATTCAACCTTTCACCCAAAGAATTACTTAATGAGACCCAAAACAATACTGTTGAAGAAGGAGGGTTGATGAATAGTTGGAAAATTTAATAGGCTATTACAACCTCCGCACCATAGCAACATTTTGTCACTAGAAATCTTATCAAGAAGATCCATCTTAAAAGTATGGTGCCATTTCTCTCTCATCATTGCCTCTATCTTCCATATCTCATGCATAACTGCACTATGTTTTCATAACACTTTATCTAAATGTATCATACTCAAAAAATTACCTTGGATTTAGAATCAACTATCCCATTTGGATTCTCATTCATAGATAAATCAGGCTCAAAATCAAGATCACTCTAACTTAGAATATGAGATGGACGAGAATGATACTTTCTTAACTATGATACATAGAACAAGTTATGTATCAACATAAAATGTAGAAGAAGTGATAAATGTTAATCCACTTTCCCAGCCTTATCAATAACCACAAAACTCTTAAAAACAAGGAGTAAGCTTCCCTTGCCTCCCAATCCATTGATGACCAAAACAAGGTGAAACCATCCATAACACCTGATCAAAAACTGAAAACTACAACAGTGTTAGGAAAAGATCAATGTAATCTTTATACTAGATCTTTTCTATCAGTATTCTATATCAAATCAACTAAATAATTTTTTATCATCACTTAAATTAATCTCGGTCCAACAAATTACTTTTCACTTCCCTCCAAGCAACAAAACAGATATTTACATGTCTATCCATACAAGGGCTTAGATGAAATAAAATATTCCCAAATGGTAATCCCAAATGGTAATCCCAAACTCCCCCTAAATCAATTATGTTGGAAAAAAGAATATTCTCATGAATATATATAGTTCTATCTATATGGCTATTCATTTTTATAGTGTATGTTTTACTCAAATGATCCTGAGATACCAATGCTTCCTAAAGGCCTCTACAAAAGAGATAAGTAAATTGGGAATACCTATCAGAGACAATAGTATATATAACTCCATGAATAAAAAAACTATCTTATATAGATCTTTCCTAGATCCTCAACATTGGTTGTATCCGGAGTGGGTATAAATTTATAAAATTTTGTTATCCTATTAATCACAACCTATATTGAATTATTCTTTTAGGGGTACATATAAAACCAACCATAAATTCCATAGAAATAATATACCACTTACATGTTATCACCAGAAGTGTATAAAGAAAACTAAATTTTTTCTAGTGCTCACATATGCCATGTTTTAAAGTATAACAACACAAGACAACATTAAAAATGACTCGACTCATTCATGGCCACAAGAATTGATTCCATATAGCAGAAAACATATTTTTGGTTATTGTTTGCACAACCCCTTGGGAATTATGGAAATCCCCCATAACACATATTCTAACTAGAAAATGTATAGCGTGATATTTTCATAAACTTTGGATACAATCTATTGAGAATGACCATTTAACAATGGTCTCCCCACTATAATAAGAGTTCCAAATTCCATAGAATTCATCACCAAGATAATTTTACTGAAGAAGAATCATGAAAAGAGTAGAGTTCATCTTAACAATGGATATGAAAACCTCATACTCTATTTTATGACCTCTAATATGAAACTATGCAAAAATGGAAACAAATTTCCACTATTTTGATGTTACTTTCAGGGATGGGGTTAGATGTTTCTTGATCAAAATATATTCGATGACATTCCCTTTCCATGATTTATAATAAAAATCAAAATCAAAATATTGAAGGTGCACCACCCAATTCCATTGGTATAGATTCAGATATTTTCTATGGAAGATGTAAACCTAGCTTTTATTACCTAAAAATATGATAAAACATTACCCCAAAATGAAATGATACCAACTCTTAAGTATATGAATCACATAAATAAGTTCCATTGCATGGGTCAAGTAATTAATTCTCTTTTGTAAAAAGATGATGAGAGACTTAGGCAAAGAAATGATCACCCTGTGTAAGAAAATAACCTAAACCTGGATATGATGTATCAGAGAAGACCACATGTCCCTTTCCAGCCTATGGATGAATAAACACCAGCATAAAAGTTAAAAGGCGTTTCATCTCAATATAATATCTATGACATTTTTATCCCAAAAAAAATATAAATTCCATCCAAGTGGGATAAATCTTTATAGAATCCAACTAAGAGAAATCCTTTATTAACTTGTGATATTATCCAACTAAACAAAGAATCTCTTATTCTCAAAAACAGTTCACATCTCCACCCCTATCATTATATATTTCACCTTTTTTGGATCAATTAAGATACCATGTATCCCAAGAACGTCACCTCCTAAATCCAGAATCACATTTTGATAGATTGGAATAAATGTTTTGATTTCTCTATAGTTATATAACTAGTCTAATATGATGAAAATGATCCTTCTTAGACATAGAGTAAACAATAATTTCACTTATAAGGTCCACCGTGAAATTAAAAATATACTAATGGAAGATTATATTAATCAAGTCTATAATTTATAAAGGATAATTCGTTAGAACAAATTTAATTAAAAGGTATTTATAATGTTCATACCAAATTTGGAAGGTAGTGTTATGAGTGTAAGAATATTTTATTCTCAACTGGTGATAACCAGATCAAAGTTCAATCATCCAGAATAACTTCTCCCCCTTCAAAAGTTCAAATAGATCATCAACCCATGTTAATTGATACTCATTATCTACCATAACTGGGTTGTGTTTTTTCTAATCAAAACACCAAAAAGTTGACCTGCCATCTTTATTAGAAAAGAGAATAAGCACAACATAAGGTGATAGGTTTTGGAATATAAATCATTTCTCTAAAAGATCAACCAACTAAGGTCTCAACTATTTCATTTTAGATGGCACCATACTGTTAGAAATAATATACTATGGATGTGTACTAGATACAAAATCAATATAAATATCTACCTTTCTTAACAGTGGAAAACTATATAAGTTCGATGGAAAATGATCGTAAAACACTATTACAACTAGAGGGAGATAATTTATCAATTATTATCACTCTAGATCAAAATAAAACATAAATATTAAATTCCACTACTCAATATATGAAGTAAAAACTCTACTCGACCTTTGGTCAGATTCTCCCTATAAAATATGACAAAATCCATCAGGCATAGTAAGGGTTATTGGACTCACCTATTTTGATAATACAAAATCATGTCTCATTTATATAAAGAATATTGTTTCTCTTAAAAGATAATAATTTTTGTGAAAATCATGTTTATATCAAAGTAATAACTATGTACTTTTAATCTCAATTATCTCTTGTTTAATCTCACACTGCAAAATTTCTCTATGTATGAAAAGGTCACTGATGCAAGTTCACTGATGCAACGGTCACCAATTCAAAGGTTATAGATGCAAAAGTCACCAATGAGAAGGTCACCGATACAAAGTTCACTGATGAAAAGGTCACAAATGAAATTTTCACCAATGAAAGGTCATCGATGCAATGTCATCAATGCAAGGTCACCGATGCAAAGGTCACCAATGCAAGGTCACCGATGTGAGGTCACTGATGCAATGTCACCGATGTAAGGATACCGTTGAAGGCTTACTATGTCAACCTACTATTGAAACCTACCATTTTGAAGGCTACCATTACTATTCTACTGATTCTTACCCTTCCATACTTTGTCAAATTCTTAAGATTATTCTAACGGTCATATTTGATAAATTAAATGCTTCTAACATTAATTAATTCCGATTGTAGACTTATCAAGTGACTGTATCTAGACAGCACGAGGTATGAGAATGATCGCACATGATGTACTTATTCATATTTTCGGACCTCAAATATAAAAGAGAAGACCGATGAAGAAAAGGTGTGGCATGAGAAGCGTGTCTGAGCATGTGAATGAACTTACTCGCTAGATCAAATAATTACCATCCAACACTTACACTGTGAACCCACAAGCATCACGAATATCATTTGGGAAAAACTCACTTCTGAATTCTGTGCTTCATCAACTCTTGATAAACATAAGAAGAAGAACACTCAATTCTTGAAGGCTAGAACATGGAGTTGTGACACTCTATTATGGAGACATCTTCCAAAGAAATGCATGAATAGAAAATTCTTCACTCCAAGGAGTCAAGATCTGAACTGCTAACACAAAAATCTTATTAAACTAAATCTTATAAGCTTAGATCTATTGTGTTATTTTATTTTACCTTTTTGAGAAGTGTGTGTCTGTGTATTTCACATAGTGTCTCCTGTTCTTGAACTGGAGGATACTAAAAATCCTTACATCAAATTTCACCAACATTTTGTTTCCCATGTATAGCTGTTGAAGAGACCGTGTGTGGTCTGTATAGTTTTTTTTCTTACGAAGAGCTGTGGTAGAGAGTGTGAATCATGGATAGTTTTTAAAAACTATTGTTATGCCCGATACAGGCTGTGTATAATGTTTATTAGTAATATAATCTTCTTAGTGCCAGGTAATCCCCAAGTGGAGAGGATTAAGTATCGGCTTGATACTGAACATCATGTTTAACTATATTGAGTACTATATTTTGTTATACTTTGTTTTATCCATTTTCCGTTGTTATAATTTCTTAATCATAAAACTGTTTTTCATTCACTTTGACAGTTATTTTTTGTTAGTGTGTGTATATGTTCAATTTAGTAAACATGTTTAAAAAGTTAAAGATGTGTTTTACACTAATACAATTCAGGACTAATCACCCTTTGAGAAACCTATAGACCAACTAGACATTTATACCTCCATTTTCGTTATTAACTGAGCCATTTCCAAATTTGGGGATCTTTCTAATAAAGGTTTTAACAGAAATTTTATGTAGGAACTCAATTCACACCCTCTTGGGATTCCACTCCAACCAACATTTGGTATCATAGGTTCTAAATTTTTGTTATTACTATCTAATCTATTTGTGCCAATTATCAAATTCTTTAACTGTGATTTTAGTTGTATCTCAAAGATAATAAAATTTCTATCATAACTAAATTCTCAGTTCTTTAAAATTCAAATTAACAATGGATAATAGAGTTCAGGGTGTTTCTACTAAGAGGCCACCTTTCTTTAATAGTTGTTACTATTATTAGTGGACATAAAAAATGAAAATGTATCTAGAAGGCATGGGTCCTGAAATCTTGGACACAATTGAAGAACAACATGCATTTCCTTGTACTATTAGGGACACATGGTCTTAGTTTACTAAAGATACATATAACAATAATTGTAAAGCAATGAATGCATTGTACTATTCTACATGTGATGAAGAATTAAATAGAATATCTTCTTGTAAAAATACATATTATCTTTGGGATACTTTAGCTGTTTCACATGAGGGTACAACCAATGTTAAATAAATTAGATTAAATACCTATACTAATAAATATGCTAATTTTAAAATGATTCTTGATGAGATTATACCCAAAATGTATCTTGAGTTCAATGAAATAGTGAATACCATGAGTATGCTTTGAAAACCAATGGAGAACAAGGATAAAATTATGATATTTCTTCGATGCCTACCTGATAGATGGATTGGAACTTCTGTTTTTATCTAATAATATTTTTACATAGGAAAGATACATGTAAAGTAACTAATTGGAAAACTTATGATGTATTAAGAATAGCTTAAGGTAAATCAAGAAGCAGATGAAGATCCATGTAATAAATCTGTAGCATTCATGACTGCTACCTAAAAGAACAAAGATAAATAAAAACTTCAAGCTCTTGTAGTCACTTCCACCAGTGAAGACTCAGATTCTGACAGTGATGATGAGATGGCTCATCTTACTAGATGGCTGAAAAATTTCTACCGCAAAAATATTTTTTAGAAAATAAAAATATAATGGAAGGTTTGATAATAAATCACAGTGGAAAAAGAATAGAAAATGGAATGACAACACAAATGAGATAGTCTGCTTTGAGTGTAAACGGAAAATCCATGCGAATGCTGATTTCCCCAAGCTTAAATATAAGAAGAAATATGAAGACAAGGGAAAGTGATATAAAAGGCTATGGAAGTTACTTGGATTGCTTCAGAAGATATCTCAAGTGGATATGACACTTCAGATATTGAAGAGAACAAACATGAAAATCTATGTTTCATGATAGAATCATTTAAGCTAACACCCAATTCCCCTATACCTAATGCTTACTATTCTGGGAATGAAAGTGAATCAAACAATGAGAAAAAGATGAATAAGGATAAAATACTTGAATATCATGGAATTATTGAGGATACCATTAATGAATTCAAGGATGAATATAAATTATTTAAAATAAAACATGATTTAAATACCAATTATAAGTCAAATTTGGATATTGAGAATGAAAAAAAATGATCAGCCGTTAAAGAAAATTACTGAACATAAATAATCAAATGAGCAATTAAAAATGGATTTGGAAAAGGTTACTACTGGTATAGATACCTTGAATTAGTTTCAAGGGAAAAAGATTACTCAAAAATACAAAACTAGTATAGGATATCAACCAGGATGGAGAAGGATTATTAAAACTATTTTTTTGCAAAATCTGGACAGTTCACTGCTAGTTCACGTTCTAGACCATCTTTTGAAAAAAATTATCTAAAGGACCTAAAAACATGTTCATGTCTCAAAACATGCCTATTGATTATAGGAATCTTGTGAGACAAGTATGTGTTCCCAAATATTTACTTTCTAACCTCTCTAGACCTATGAAAATCTGGGTACCAAAGTTACCCAACAGTTAATATGTTTTGCCGGAAAATTGTTTGAAGAGATCCTATAAAACTCTATTGTACTTGGAAATTGGATGTTCAAGACACATGACCAGAGAATACTCATGCTTCAAGAGTCTAATTACATTTTAGGGTGTACATGTTACATTTTCTGATAATGAAAAATGGAAGATCGTCGGCCTAGGAAAAATTGGTAACCCTAATACCATATTAATTTCAAATTTACTTTTTATTTATGGGTTAAAATACCATTTACTGAGTATCTCATAGTTGTCTGATGATTGATTCAATGTTAAATTTGAAAATGATTCATGTAATGATTTTAATTCTAAAAATGATTTAATATTTACTACTCTTAGAAATAAAAATATATATGCTGTTTATTTAAACTATTTATCCAAGAAAAAATTTTCTTGTTTAAATGCATTCCATAAAGAATCCTGGTTATGGAACAGAAGATTAAGACACTACAAAGTGCACTCAGATAGGAAAATAACTAAAAAAGGTTTAGTTAAAGACTTACCTAAATTGGAATTCCCTCTTAACAAAGTGTGCAATCCTTATAAAATAGAAAAAACACAATGTTTCTTTCAATACAAAGAAAGAAGTTTCTACTTATAAACTGCTTGAGTTGGTTTACAATTATTTTATTAGACCATCTAGAGTTTCAAGTTTAAATTGGAAGCACTATTTTTATGTTCTTGTAGATGATTTTTCCAGATATACTTGGGTATACATTCCAGTTCAAAAAAGTGAATCAATTTCTTACTTCATTAAATATTACAAGTCTGTAGAAAATCATAGTAGATGTAGAATTAAGACCTTGAGAAGTGATCATAGACATGAGTTTGTGGATCAAGAGTTTGAATCTTTTTTCTCACAAAATGGCTATAATCACAATTTATCGGCTCCAAGAAAACCTCAACAAATTGGAGTTGTAGAAAGAAGAAATAGGACACTTCAAGAGATTGCCTGGACTATGATAAATGAGTATAATATACCTATCTATTTTTGGGAATAATCTTTTAATACATCCTGTCACATAATTAATAGAGTCTTAATTAGACATATTCTCCAAAATACCCCTTATGAGCTCTAAAATAATAGGATGCCTAAAGTGAATTACTTTAGATTTTTTTGGTTTCAAAATCATTATCCTTACACTATGGATAATATTGACAGGTTAATTTCTAAAAGTGTTGAAGTAATATTCCTTTATTACTCAATTTCTAGTAAAGGTTATAGATTATTCAATAAGAGAACCAAATGTGTGGAAGAATCATTTCATGTCAAATATGATGAGACTGATCCACATGAACCCAAAACCTCTGTTGAACACCATGAGGAAGATATGTCAACTCTGGACCTTAATGATAAAGACAATGAACCCTTAGTGAAGACAACTAGTTTTGGAAATTTTCCAAAATCTATGCATAGTGAATTTGAACCTATAGATAATCATGAGGAGTCTAGTTCAACTCTTTCTAGAGATATTAGAACTCTCAAGAATCATTCTTTAGATGCTGTAGTGGGTGATCTAAATAGATGAACACAAGCTAGAGATTCTCTGTGAAACCAAGTTGAACATCAAGGCTTTCTTTCATAACTTGAACCTAAAAATATAATTGATGCAATCAGTGAAGAATTTTGGGTGATAGCGATGCAAGAAGAATTAAATCAGTTTTAAAGAAACAAAGTCTAGAAATTTGTATAAATACCTAAAGACACATTGACCATAGGCACTAAATGGGTGTTTAGAAATAATGTTGTTGAATCTAGAAACATAGTTAGAAACAAGGATAGATTATTTTCACAAGGATATAATCAAAAGAAGGAATAAACTGTTAAGAAACCTTTGCACCTATAGCTGGACTAGAAGCTATTTGGATACTACTTGCCTATGAAGCTCATCTAAATTTCAAACTTTATCAATTGGATGTAAAAATTTAATTTTTTAAATGGGTATATAGTTGAGGATGTATTTATTAAACAACCCCATGGTTTGACATATCCCCATTTTTCAAATCATGTCTTCAAACTTTCAAAAGCCCTATATGGTCTAAAACAAGCTCCAAGAGCTGGGTATGACGTACATAGTTCGTTTCATTTATCAAAAGGTTTTACTAAAGGAATAAAAAATTCTACTCTTTTTATTAAAAGGATTTACAATGATTTTTTAATAGTACCGATTTATGTAGATGCCATTATTTTTTGATCCTCTAAAAATTGTTTATATATTGATTTTTTAAAAATGGTGCAACATGAATTTGAAATGAGTTTAATGGGGGAACTTAAAATTTTCCTTGGATTCCAAAATTTTCAAAAAAATCGTATTGTTTAAAATCAGAGTAAATATACTAAGGATCTTTTGAATCATATGGGTTTGAACTGCAATAATGGTATTGATACACCTATGAATACCAACTATAAGTTGGATGCTGACTAAACTGGTAAACCAGTGGATCAATCCCATTACAGAGGTATGTTTGGGAGTCTGGTCTATCTTACTGCTAGAAGACATGATATTATCTTTCGTTTATTCATGTGCGCTCATTTTCTATCCAATCCCAAAGAGTATAATATAACTGTTGTTAAAATTAATTTTAAATATGTCAAATATAATACCAACATAGGACTGTTTTATCCAATAAGAAAATCATTAGATTTAATAAGTTATTTGAATGTTAACTTTTTTGGTTTCAAGTTAGATAAAAAGAGAACCTTGGGAACATATCACATTTTAATCTGGTCACTAGTATCATGGTGCACTAAGAATCAAAATTATATTTCATTATCTACTACCAAAGATTAATATGTAGATGCTGGTAGTTGTTGTGATCAAATTATATTGATGAAACACACTTTACAAGACTATGGATATCAATTCAAACATGTCTATATAAAGTATGATAACAAAAGTGCTATTAAAATCTCTGAAAATCCAATATCTCATGCTAGGACAAATCACATTGATGTGAGACATCACTTCTTGAGAGATCATTATCAAAGAGGTGCCATCACTCTTGAATTCATTAGTACTGAACATCAATTGGATGATATATTCACAAAGACTTTGAATTATGAGAGGTTAAATTACATAAAACATGAGTTAGGTATGATAATCTATTAGGGAATATAACATAATCATTAGGAACCTCACCATTGGAACCTCACCGTTGGACCTCACCATTGGACCTCACCATTAGAAACCTAACCGTTAAGAACCTCACCATTAAGAACATCGCCGTAAAGAACATCACTGTTGGACCTCACCATTAGGAACCTTTCCGTTAGGAACCTCGTCATTGGACCTCACCATTAGTAACCTCACTGTTCAACCTCACCGATAGACCTCACTATTGTCACCTTACCGATAGTTGAACTTTTCCAGGACTTAGTCTCTAACCTAAGAACCTCACCTTCTTCCGAATCCCTCAAACTACTCTAGATTGAAATGGAAAGATTGAAGTGACCATTGGTTAGTGTTGAAGGAGATGTGCCAAATCCAAGGTGACCTTGAGCTGAGTTGAGTAGTGGAAGCCAGACAGTGGAAAAGCTAATCAACCCTCATCTGTCAAAGAGGGAAATCATATTTGAAAATGAGCTATGTTCCAAATGGTTGCTAACGAGAAGATCTTTATTACTGAAGGCACTTGAAACTTAAGGCTGGATCGAATGCTTTGCAAACAACAATGGACCATATTACCTAACATTAGTGAGGGAGTTTTATGATTTTTTGAAAATAGAACATACTGAAGATGAGAACATAATGTCTTCAAGGGTAAATTAAGTAAGTGTAAGCTTACCCTATATTGAATGGGATGCGTGTTTGAGAGTACCACATGAAGGGTTTTATGATTACTACTCCGAAGTGGTGCCTCCCACTACTAATTTCTTATGTTATGAAGAAGCCTTAGACGAACTGATAGGGAGTGGGATGTATTAGAAATTCATTGTTGCCAAGATGGAAATAGAAGACAAGTTATTTTTTATGTTTGTTCAGCATGTCTTGAGTCCCATGAGAGAGGGCTTTGCTACCTTGAAATTTCTAGATGTATTTCTTTTGTATCTGTTGAAGCATGGACAGAATATAAACTTCTGTAAGATACTGATGATTCAATTAGAAGAGATTACAAAGCCCAACTCCAAGTCCAATGCCTTGTTTCATTCCAGATTGATATCCTTGATGTTGAAGGCGAAATGAGTTGCTGGAAAAAAGGATGAAACATTTGAAGTAAGGGGCAATTTCTGCATTATAGAGGTGATTTTCATGTTGATGAAGATAAATTGAAACCCTTGAAAAGAAGATGGGTGCATCATGATGCTAAGATATATGAGGAATTAAACCCTTTCAATCATCCTACTGGGCCTAAGGATAATAGAGAACCTTGTATAATGCCTAGTGAAGTAGAGCCTGCATATTCAGATGAATAAGAAGAAGAAGATGCTGTGCCAGAAAGAGAGGATTCTTGTATAGATGAAAAGTGTTACCATGACCTTCCCTCGAATCCTCGTACTAATATTGTATCCTTTGGTGAGCATAGCCCACCAAAGATATTTCCTAGAAGGGAGACTATCCTAAGGGATAATGATGATGAAGAGAATAGTGAATAAGATGGGGTGGAAATGTGTTAAGAGACATTAGACAGACCTAAGATGAGGATGAGGACACTGAATTTAGTCATGATGAATTTGAGATAGCTGTTGGTGAAATTGAAGAAGAATGTCTCTAAGTCCTAGTCCTCTGATATGACATACAGAAATGGTATAAAATGTGTATTAAGAGGTTAATGATTTAGTTGAAGGTGGAATTTCATTGGATGTAGTTGAAGATTCTTTGGAGGATGTGGCAGTGGACTCCTCTATTGATACAGTTGCTCAAGGAGGTATGAAAGAGCTGAATGTGGTTGATCAAGACATTTCTCAATGTGAGGGTGAGTAACCAATTTATATAGGTTATGTTGCTATAGCTCATAGAATAAAGGATTGTTCAATTGAAACTGTATTTGTGGTCTTAGGCTTAGATTATAGAGACTATGATAATGACCACACTATTCAAAGTCCACCAATACCTTCAGTTATAGAGACTACTATTGTACAGCTAGTAGTACTTTTTCCTCATGACTATGTGAATATGTTAGATTTGGAATCATTGAAGTCAAGTTTAAAAAGACACTTTGAGTATAAATATAATTAGATAGAGAAAAAAGTATCTCATAATTAAATAATCATGACATCTACAATGGAAATACAAGTCTCTACCTCTCACTCAGTCGTGCTACATGAAGTCAAGGAATGTTAAAATCAAATCAGAGCATTGGAAGATTCTATGGAATCTGTGAAGAATTCTATTTCAAGATTAGACTCTGCTATGGATTCAGGGGCTCAAGTGAAAAAATATCTTAGATATGTTAAAATTGTGTTTCAGCAAATGGTCATTGTGTTTGAGGACTTTAATAAGTTCATGGAGACACATGTGAGTGGACAAGATGATGATGTTAAGATTCTGATCAGTGGGATGAAAAAATCTTTTAAAAAGATAGTGGATTTCACTATGGCATGTCTCTGTTCATGTACTTCGTCTTTAGAAGCTCCTCCTATTGATCTAGAAGCTTTCAGACCAGTTTTCATAGAATAAGTGGGGAAGTTCTCTAGTGCAAGTCCCTCAAACCCTCAGTCTATGACTCAGGTCATTTCCACTACCAGATAAATTCATAACATTGTGGGAAATTATTTAAAGGAAGTTCTAATGATCAAAAGGACATAAGAAAGCAAGTTTATTTCTACTAAAAAAGGGTATATACCAAGCATCATATGGATATTTACTTTAAGATGCTATTGAAAAACTTGAGGATTCCACCTGTCACTCAAGCCCTTAAATATCAAGTTAGGAGGCTCAGAGAGTTGACTCCTACCTTAGTGAAATTTATGGAGAATAAGGATGATTTTATCTTAGCTATGGAAAGAGGAAGAAGTTTTACTATGCATTTCAGGAATCTTATTCTACCCTTCCTCCATGTGGACTTCACTCCCATCATTGTTCCTCCAGCCTTGACTTCTACCTCGGCTACTTTAGGATCTCCCAGTATTGCACCAGTGATGACTCCTGCACATGACATTAGACATTTGACCCCTATGATCCCTCAAAGATATACACACTATAGGTCTACTGACGCTTCTATTGCATCTCCTCCTATCCTACTAACTGCCATACCTAGGCCTATCCATCCATCTTCCGAACCTGCCTCCTCAACTTCCAAAGACAAAGCTTCCTTGGATATATCTGATGTTGATTGAATATAGGATGTCTTCGTTGATATGTATATTTGTAACTTTTTTTATGTTGTAATATTACTTCATTACTAGAAAATCCTCTTTTGTATCTTTTTCTCTTCATGTTTTTTTGTTAATCACGAAGGCGGAGAACTATTTAAGAATTAATCTCAAAGTTACTCAAGGGGGGAGAAACAAGTCCAGTTTAAGTTTTAAACTTCATGAACTCTTTTCATATATATACTATCTATATTTTTCCATAATAAATAAGGTTCAAATGTTCTTATACAAAACTCTATAGATATTATCAAATGTGCTTATCCTTTATTCAAACATATTGACAAAAAATTTTAATATCAAAAATGGGGAGATTGTTGGACTCACCTATTTTGATAATCCCAAATCATGTCTCATTTATATAAAGCATCTTATTTCTCTTACAGGATAATCATTTATGTGAAAATAATGTGTATATCAAAGTAATAACTATTTAATTTTAATCTCACTACTCTATTTTTAAGCTCACAGTGCAAAATTTATCTAAGTATGCAAAGGTCACCGATGCAAGGTCACTAATGCAAAGGTCACTAATAAAAATGTCACCGATCCAAAGGTCACTGATTCAAAGTTCACTGATGAAAATGTCACTAATGAAAAGGTCACCGATGCATGGTAACTGATGCAGGGTCACTAATGAAAGGTCATCGATGAAAAGGTCACTGATACCATGTCACCGATGCGAGGTCACTGATTCTAGGTCACCGATGGAAGGCTACCATTGAAGGCTGCCGATGTGCACCTTATTTTGAAGACTACCATTGTGAATGCTACTGTTACAAGTCTAACAATGATTACCCTTCCATACATTTTAAAATTCTTAAGATTATTCTAACGGTAAAAATAGATAAATTAAATTCTTCTGACATTATTTAATGCCGATTGTAGACTTATCAAGAGACCGTATATGGACAGTATGAGGTACGAAAAAGATCAGACATGATGTACTTATTCCTATTGTTGGACCTCAAATATAAAACAGGAGACTGAGGATGAAAAGGTGTGGCATGAGAAGTGTGTCTGAGCATGTGAAAGAATATACTCTGTATATCAAAGAAGAATCATCTAAAACTTACACTATGGACCCACAAGCATAATGAATATCATTAGGGACAAACAAACTTCTGACATCTATACGTCATCAACTCTCAATATACAAAAGAAGTAGGGCACTCAATTCCTGAAGGCTAGAACCTAGAGTTGTGACACTCTTTTTGGAGTTAACTTCTAGATAAAGACATGAATAGAAAATTCTCCACTCCAACGAAACAAGAGCTGAACTACAAACACATAGAGCTTTTTAAACTCAATCTTATAATCTTTTCTCTATTGTGTTATTTTATTTTACCATTCTGAGAAGTGTGTGTCTCTCTGTTACACACATTGTATCTTGTGCTTGAAGTAGAGGATACTGAAAATCATCACATAAATTATCACCTACATTTTTTTCCCATGTCTACCTGTGGAAGAGATAGTGTGTGGTCTTTATTGTTTATTTTTACCATGAAGAACTATGGTAGATGGTGTGAACCCTGGAAAGTTTGTGAAAACTGTTGGTAAGATATATACAAGCTATGTATAAAGATTATTATTAATATAAACTGCTTGGTGACAGGTGATCACCAAGTGGAGAGGATTAAGTCTCATCTTGAGACTGATCCTCTTATTTAACTCTACTGAGTACTTTATTTTTAATACTCTACTTTATCTATTTTATGCTTATTATAATTTTTAAAACATAAAACTATTTTGCATTCACTTTGATAGTTAGTTTTGGTTAGTGTGTGTATTTTTTTAATTCAGTAAACTTATTTCAAAAGTTGAAGAAGTGTTTTACACTAATTCAAATGAGGATTAATCCCCATTTGAGAAACCTATTGACCAACTAGACATTTATATCTCTACTGACTTAATTAACTGGGCTATTTCAAAATTTGGGGGATCATTCTAATAATGTTTTTAATAGAAATTTTAATTAGGAACTCAATTCACCCATCTCTTGAGATTCCACTCCAACAAACCAGGGTTACCCATTGGATATAACAATAAATTAATTATTTTTAGAAATTATCTAATACATAATGAAAAGGAAACTATGTGGTTTCATGTGGATAACCTAAAAATCCCCAGAACGAACAATCATCAACAATGAGAAATCCTATGTAGGACAACGAAGACCCCGATATATCTTTATTATGAGGGCTGTAGTAATATAAATCGCATAAGACAAAATATTTATCACAATATTTAAGAGATTAAAAATATGAGCCAAAATTAATGAATAATATGCACCAGTATCAAATAAAGTATTCAATAATGTTAAATATATACTAATGGTACCTCTCACAATCACTTGAGCAATGTTAGCTTACTATGGAGTCTCTTCCACTACACAACAAAGCTTCATTACATATGCATGCGACAAGAACCCCATAGTTTTTGAATCATTTTATTACAACACTTTAATTATAGGTGTTTATGATCTTGTGATGCTATGTGGAGCATAATAGATATGTATGAACTTCTTCAACTGACATGAGTGACTGTATGAACTATATAACTTGGGTGCCTCAGTGGAAGCCCATTTCGTGTTCCAAAACCTACCATAGTGGTAGAAATATAAGGGGCCTCTACCCAGTACATCAGGAGGTCTAGAAAGTAAATTCTATCAAGAACCACCATGAGAATTACCACACATTTTCTTTCCATTGAAAGAACTCACAGAACTACCACTCAGAGAAAAAATAGCTCCCATTAACCATGAATTACCTAACAGATCAAGTTCAAAAATCAACACTTTATTCAACAAATCAGTATATGAAGATAGATTTATAATGAAAACCTGAGTGATTAATTTTGGATCTATGACCCATATCAAACTGTAGAGTATTCATATTATCCTTCGATAGAATCATTGGTGGAGACTACACATGCTTAGAAAAGCAATTTTCATACTCATTCATGGTCATGTCAACCTGCTCGAGTTTGAAAAACTCCATAGATTTTCCAATAACACAAAATATTTATTGAAATGGTTGGTGAAAAGGGAATTAAATTCCTCCCACTCTATGCCCCCATTCTTCTTTTCTAACACCATTGAATCCCACTATCTCATGTTAGGTCTCTCTAGCTTAAAGGTGCCACATGTCACCTTTATTAGTTCATGTGTCTCAAATAACTCAAACAAAAGCCCAATCCTACTAAACCAATCCTGTGACTCTTAAGGACTATTATATACTTGTAATTATGGTGTCTCCTAGTGAAGGAATTCATGAGAATGAATCTAGAATTTATCCCTCCAAAGTTCCAAATCCAAAGCCTGAATTTTGATGGGTTCAAATACATTTCCTAGGGCAAGGACAACACAAACCATAACCTAAACCAGATTCTAGTCCATGGGAGTATTTTCTAATTGAGGTTCATCAAAAAATTTCAAATCTATCCTACTCACATACATTTTTAGAGGCTTGATTATTTACAATATTAGCAGAAAATAAATAATACTTCCGAATATTTCTCAGATCAAAACTAAAATAATAGAAATAGGGAAATTAAACCATTTAGATAAGAAAACTAGATTTAAATTTCTACCTATCCAAATATAAAGTAGAAAAAAAATACAAGAACTAGTATGAAAGATGACTTTAACATACCCCCATTTTTACTTATGGCTCATTACGATGAGATCTGGAAAGGAAAATGATCATAACTACCTCTTAAGTTCCGACAAGATCTCTCAACCCCATACTGACATCAAGGAAAGATTCCTAACCTACACTTTTGATATAAAGGTTTCATGAACCTTCTTGGATAACCTAGCAGTTTGATAACCGATAAAGCACTAAAAGAGCCCAAATGTTATTATCAATCCCTACCATTTGGTGATTACCACCTAACATCATACTAGTTAAATATGTGAATGGTTATTCCATAAAAATAGATGATGAAAAAGACACTTGTCAGTATGCTCAAAGAAATCCCCCAATAGAGATAGTACCAATGAACAAAAATGTATATCAAAATCTAAACCGTGCATCATCAATTACTCATAAAAAAGGGATAAAACTCAAACATCCTAGTGGTCTCAACACTCCATGTTCAAATTGTTTAGAACAATCATCTCCTCCCAGAGGCCTATTCCCTTTGGTAGAGCCTGTCAAAAGATAATCTACAAATTCCAAAAATTAAAGGTAGGGTGGGAGATAAATTCATATTATGGTATCACCAAGTGTTCCATAATAATATTCTATAAAAAATTAATAATAATGCTTTCAATTTCTTAAAAAATCAGGCATGGAAGAAATATATCATATTTTAATTAAAACATGCTTTTTCATTTAAAAAGATGGAAACTTTTCAAAAAATTGATTAAGTAATCATTTTATATAAAATAGTTTCTCAATAAAAAAATATATCAAGTAATACCTATAAGAAACATGGTTATATTATTTAATGTATGATAGTTCTATGTTATGGGATCCTCCCACATCTTATATTAGTGATCATAGAGAAATTTGTATAAACATCCCTTAGACACTAGCCAAATATGACTCATCAACATCCCATAAGAAATATTATCTTTCAAACATGGGTTTTTAGAGATTTAATAAATCAATCATTTTCTAGGGAATTAACATTGAAGCTTGTTTGTCTTAAATAACCCACTAACTACCCAAGATCTCATGTACTCAACTAATCAATCGATATGGAAAAATTATTTCAATGTTGTTTATAATTCAACCACCCCTTTCTAGTTTCAATATTCAAATTACAATTTAAAAAACAAGTATTTTTAATCAATTCATCCCTTTTCCAAGATAAAATCAACAATAGGTTCTTATTAAAACAATTTAATTCATTTTTCTCAAAATAAAATTTCCCAAATCAATTTTACGATATTAATAAAATTCACATCACACCCCAATTTCCAATTTCATTAGAATTGGAGGGTTTTCCCAAAAATTCATTAATATGAATTTTAAAAAAACCAATTCGCACAAAATTGAGTTTTCATAATTTAATTGAATGAAATATAAATCAATCAAATTTATGGGTTTATAAGATGACAAATCTCAATTGAACCATGTACCTTTAATCACGATAACATTATACACAACTTCTGCAACAAGATTTTACAATGAAGAAATTTGGAATCAAAGATTATTGAATAAAATCTATATTTTAAATAAAAATCAAAGGATTTCAGATCCACCAAAAACAATATTATCCAACCAAACCAATAGAGGAATGAATAAGATAACGGGATAAAATTAACATAAGAAGATCTCTTATTAGAGATGGAACAAGATAGTTTATATAAGATTAGATATGAAAAGGAATATGTTTTTAGGATCAAAATGGGGTTCTTGAGAGATCAAAAGAACTAAAAAATTTATTATTCACAATTTAGGATCCAGTAAGTGAAGAAAAAGGGGTTCATGATTTTTTAAAATATTTTTTGGAAATAAAATACATAGCTTAGACAGTTATTTGGGTAGGGCCACATGGTTTATCAAACTGTGCACCCTAACCATGCACCCCTCTGTTGGGGTTCATGGTTTATTCTAGGTGGTGCACATTTTTTACAACACTGTACTAACTTTGAATACCCCACTATCTAGTTTTTTTTACAGATTACGCTTGGTGGGTGCACAGTTTGGCCACATCGTGCACCACCATACATAGTCCAAAATTTTCCAAAAAAATTTCAACATTTCTCTTGAAGTACCCCCATAATTTCCAAAACAAGAATTTCAAAAAATAAGGGTCATGGAGTAACAAAAAACTATAAAATTATATTACAATTTTAATGATTTTCAGATTATTTATCTCCCAAACAATACTATATATCTTGTTTTGCGATTTATCAATTTGTTCTTGGTATAATCCTAGTTTTATTAGAAGGATCATATTTATTGTATACTTTAGTGAAATTATCTTATTCTTTTTAATGTATACTATATATATTAGTGAATCCTTTTATTATAAGTGTATATGTTACCTTCTCCTTGAATTTTATCATTACATGTTCCCTATGTGATATGGGTTCTGTACACGAATTGTTTCCCAAGATCTTTTTGGTTTTTGTTTTCTTTTTTGATATCTATTTGTCATCCTATTTTGTATTTTCATTTCATAATAAAAATAAAGAGATGTATTTTTCCTTATAGGAACATAGGAAAAAAATGGATTGAGTCATTTTATATTATTATACTATTTACATTCTTTAACATTCTTTACTAGTTTTAATTTCCACATCACCTCGATTTTCATTATACCAGTTCTTCTTCATTCTTTATTCAATTTTTTATTTTATAAGAAATTAAAAAATTCAATCCTATTTACATGTATATTTATTGGGTTGGTCATGTTCTATGGTCTCTAACATTAACAATTAGTATGAGATCTTTTCTATCGAGTTTAATAATGTCTTCTTCAACATTTAAGATTAAGAATTTTGAAAAATAGAATGAATTTAATTTTTGAAGTGTTGTGATACATTCTATTATTAGCCATAATTGATATGAATATGATTAGTGTTGGTCAATTAATAAGATAATACCCTTATACATCTCTAGTCAAACTTCATCCTCTTATGCTGATGATTGCCCTAAAATTTTGATGAAATCCTATACCTTTTTAATATTAAATGTATGTGACAAAGTACTAATTGACATTGTCAATGAGTCCGATACTTATTATATTCAGTTAAAATGTGAAAATATTTATACAACTAAATTTATTATTGGTAATATTAAAAATAAAAGGTATATTTACAATTTTAAAATTGTATCTAGTACCCTTATTCAAGTCCTTTTAAATGACTTTAATACGATGCTTTTAGACATAATAATGTAAATTTGCAGATAATGGATGAGGATTTAGCCTACAAGTCTTTGAGTTCATTGGATTATTAATTTTATCTTAATATGGATTAAATGATGTATGTTAGGGATTATATTTCCTTATTAGAGGTGTTGTTATTAATTTTTTCTAAGAATATTTAGATGCATAATCTAATAGTGCAGGGTGTAGAGTGAAGGTGGGGCTCGAGTTTCCAAACATGAAGGGCCACCCAAAGAATAATTCCAAAGAGAATAAGAATGGGAGTTAGTATATTGTTTTTCTGTTGCTATTAGTGTGGTAAAATTGGACACATTAAGAGATACTACCCTAAGAATATGTTTAGGCATAATATGGTTTAAGAAACATGGTATACCTATATTTCGATAGGATTTATGTAAGTGAACATATTTAGTATCCCATATAGTTTTTCTAGGTATATATAAAAATTTAAATTCTTAAATAATACTATGTTTGATTCAACTTTTTATTTCTTGGGTCTCATGGTAAAAAGGAATGATTATAGGAGCATTAGTATGTATGGGTCTTTTTATGTCCAAGCGCACACCTCTCTCTTATCAACATGAATTAATTTCTTATAGTGTATTTACAATTTCTATACTAATTTAATTTTTATCTACAATATTTTATGAATTTTAGGATAATAATTTTAACTAATGATAAAGGTATTACTCTTGTTTATATTGAGTTCAATTTGTTCACAGTTCCTTTTTTGAATTCAATGAATTTAGTTTTGGTAGAGACCTTAGTTTATGGATAGGTGAGATATATTTAATAGTTCTGATTAATTTAAAATTATTTATGAGTATGTTTAGTAGATAATATTAGAATATGTTTTGGTATGGTTAGACATGTTCCAATTTGGTACTTTCAAAGGTGGTAATCATACTTGGTTGATTATAATAGTGCTTAGGGGTTTAAATTAGATTTAAATCTATCTGAACTTTTTAATATTATAAGATATATTAGTATTCAATAAAATCAAAAAATATTTACATTTTAATTTATAAGGTGGATATTTTTTTTTTCATTTTAATTACTTAAATTTTAAATATTAAATTTTATTCATTTAATTTATTGATGACATGTTTATCATCACAACATTTTACATGGATTCTATTTTTCCATTTTTTTTCTAATTAGTTTATTATATCATAAATTGATGGGTTATATTTTTATCAGTAAATTTTTTCAACTTATTAGATGTGTAAATGAATCTTACCTAATAATTTATTTGGATTTATTCATTCTCATATAGCTATTATGTTCAATAATTATCGAGTTTAACTAGGTTAATATAATGTATCCAATCTGTGAGAGTTTAATACCACACGACTATGATGTTGATCATGTTCACCTTCTAAAGACTTGTTATTTTTCAACTGTACCTAACTTATTAACTACATATCATGATATCATCAAACATGAAGAATATTTTAAATTAACATGAAAATCCATGGGGTAATATTAAGCATACATAGTTTTGGGGATTTTAATTTTACATTGCTTGTTTGTGGTGTTTTATTCATCCATTATGGGGTTATTTACTTTATGTTGTTCTTGGTCTATCTCTTATCCATAGATGGGACATGAGTGATATTTATTATAAAATTCAATTTCATATTGTGAGTTTTTTATAAAAAAAATAGTTTTTAATCTCAATTCACACAATATATATTTAATATTTTATAATGTATAATTTATCTATGAACTATTTATCAAACACATTTACTTATTCTGATAATTTTGTTTAATTATAATAATTAATATTGTTTTATCGATTCCCAAGGATATCAATATTTAAGAGAGAGTTTTCAAAATTTTATGAATATAAATTGAGAGAAAAAGGGACAGAGGCAAAGAAAAGAGGTATAATACATATCCTTGTCAACAACGTTACTAACACTTGAACTTCCAAAAGATCCATTATGGTGGATATTTTCAATACTATGATCATATTGGGGGAGGATTATAGTGTTATATTGATTTCTAACCTGACATTAATACACATCTCTTACATTGCTTTTCTCCAGGATCATGGTGTAGGTTAGGTTTTTTATGATTTATATTGATTCTTTTCGAGTTTTTTATTATTTAATTTTCTTTTAACATGCATACAATGTTTGAAAAAGTATATATAGTGTGGGAGTATACATTTTGTTCCATTTTCTTGGTTTCATTATAACATCTAGAAGTTACAAAGTCTATATACTCAGATATTTTTTTGTAGCTCTATCTATTTTTTTTCTCTTTGTCTTGTTTTTTATAATAATTTTCTTGATTTGTTACTTTGAAATAAATTGATTTTGAAGTGGTGTTCTTCTAGAGCACATAGTTCTAATTTTCCAAATCACATAATAAAAATATATTTTTTAAATTTTCATTATTTTCTTTTCTGGTTTGAAAATTTATACTACCTAGATATTTAATGTGTTGGTTTTTCAATATTTCTTCCATTTTTATTTTTTATAACATTATAAAATCTATACAATTACATGCCTATGTTGACTGGATAATTCATAGTCCATATATCCCTCCCATACAACATTATATAAATTTCTTTCTTATAATAATAAATTCAATTATTCTTTAATATTACACCTTAAAAATAACTACTCATTTTATAATGGTATTTTACATGGAACATGTTTTTAGAAATAAAAAAATTATTAAATGAAAATTGATACGAATAAATAGGGTGTAAAATTCTCTTACATTAAATAATTTTTTACTAAATCTTTAATTACTAAAATGAAAATATATTATGGTAATTTTTCCCCATTATATCTATAGGTTCCCATGTTATTTCCTTATAATAATTATTTATTCATAAAACTTTTTCTAGGTTAGTGTTCTTATTTTCTAGTACATTATATATTTGATATAAGATCATCACTAGTTAATATTCATATTAAAGATCACGCACTTTTTATGACACCTCTGGGTTTAGTAAATGTGATAAATCAAGTACTTATATCATTATATATTATACATTGTACATTTTATACATGTAGAATAATTTAGAGTAAGTTCTAATAGATTATTTATAGTTCCTATATGATCATGAATATTTAAGGGGTATATGTATATTGTCCATAACAACCCCTAATTCATGAATATCATCAACCTCTACCATTATGATAATCAAAGGAACATTTTTCTTCTAACATAAAAATCTTGATGTCATTAATAACTATCAACATATCACATCTATCAAAATTATACTACCAAAGTATGATTCTTAATGGTTTTGTTCTTCTCAGTCATTTAATGAACATAAAAAAGTCCCAATAGATTTTTCTATTTGAATTCAACCAAACATAACAGAGTTAAATATCTATTTTTATATAGGGGATCATATATTTCTATCAAATGTATTGAATGAAAACCCTTTTTATAATAACTCAATACATAGAACATTTTTAAACCAAGAACTTTTAAATAAATAATGTAACATTTATTAATATATTCTATTGTATGAGTAGTCCTTTTATATCTACTATAAATAAAAAGACATTATATAGGGATAGAGTTCTATTTTGCATTCAACTCTTTTTAAAGACTTCTTGTAGAACACTATTTTGATTAATGGATCGTAATTAGATAGAATTCAATTTGTTGCACCATTAAACCATACAACATCCTTTCTATATATAAAAGTGAGTTAATTAATAAATACAATACAATATTATAGAAATTAAGTGGTCCATTGTTATATGTTGATCAAAAATAACCCAAATAGTATTGTTTACTTTAGAGGTTCTAGGGAGACCTATGATGAAATAAATGCTAATAATATCTAATTTTAATATTTTATGGGTAATGTTTATTTTATAAATATAAAATACAAAATTTTAACTATAATATAGTGGAATATTGAGACTCATGATGTATACTCTTCCATAACCTTCATCATATTTTCTAACAAAGAATACTCTCATTTATTATTATAAATTTTTTTTGTTTTCTAGGAGAATAATGTATTAAGATTCATGTAAATAATCCCAAATTTATTTATTCTTTTTTTCGAATGAATGAGATATATATATTTTTAATAAATAGAATAAAACTATATTTATCAAGAAAAATATATTTATTATTTTCCACCCTTGTCCATGACTCTATATCATCCATTTATACCACCTTGATATTTAAATAGATTGATGTTTGAGAAATCATTTTGGAATCGTAGGATTCTATCCATTTAATTATGAATTCGATTTCCATCCATTTAGTATCCATAGAATGTGGTCTCTTTAATTCCTTATCATTAATAAGGTAGGGTGATCTTGTATACATTGAGTATCGGTAACCTTATCTTCCTTCCTAGGATGGTAATGTATTAAAAAATAAAATTTATTGAACAACTACAATGCTCAAACATGAAACATGTTTAACCCATTATATGTGAATATATACTATAAAATTTTATTATTAGTATATTTAACACATTTCTAAATATAAATATAACACCTAAAAAATATCTAATAAAAATATTATAGCAGCTAAATCTAGATCTGGTGTTGGATAATTATACTCATGGTCATCTAATTGACATAAGGAATAATCGAGAACCCTTTTATGTTTTCATGAGAAAACACTATAATACCTTCTTTAATGTGTATACATATTACAAACATATTTCTATTATAGGGTAGTGTAATTAAATTTACATTTTCAAACATATTATTACAACCATTGAAATTATATTCATATTATTATATCTAGTAAAAATATTTCTCCCTTATGAGTTAACTTGGTTAGAAGATTTTACAATAATGATAATTTATAATTGAAAATTTATATTATAAATATAATCCATGAATTACATGGATCATTCATATAGTGGTCATTCAATTCTATTATTTAATCACCATTTTCATTATAGGATCCAAATATATACTCTATATAATAATTAATCCCAAAATTTTATTCATGTTATTATTAAATTGAAGGATATATGATAGTTTTCATTATCTATAATAAATCATGTAATTTTCCATCCACGTGTCTCTACCACGTCTATTATACTACCGTGGCCACTTCCTTGTATCTCATGATAATTGAAAAGGAATTATCCATTCTTCATAAACCCAATTTCTAAAATAAATAACCTCCCCTTAAGATGGTTAGGGATCCTCCACTTACATCTCTTTCACATCGGCCTTCACCTCTACCTCCGAGTCATCTAATCTTCTGACTCTACCTCCTCTAATGACTTGGTCTCTGCCTCCACCACCACCTCTGACTTGGTATGATTAATCCTTCACCTTTAAAAATTTTCATTTAACTCTATCATATGTTCTTCCTCCACAACCTCTGCCTATGAATAGGTCTCCAACTCAAACAATTAATACTCATCCAACCACGCCTCAATATCCTCCTTTTACAAATTCTCCACTAATGACTGATCCTCTACCTAAATATCCACCTTCTCCACCTCTATGGCCTCCACCTCTATCTTATCCTCATACTATGACTATTACTTTCACTCCGCCTCTGCATCCTACTCTTCCTTGTTTCTTGATTCATTTTTTTTGAATTAATTCATTTAATAATATTCAAATATATCACTAAATATAATTATTTTATTGGATCAACTATCCCTGCTATCAATTCATCTGCTTCCACTTTATTTACTTATATTTAAAACATAGGTATTATATTTGAGAGAAATATAATATTAAATTCTCACATCTATCAATATCTAGATTATAAACGTTCAACTCTAAATTAATTTTATTATCAATTTTTTCAATGTATTACATTAGATCAATGAAATTGGAAAATAGTTCTTCCACTTGAACTCTCTGTAGTAGCATTACAATAGTACTTTTTACACATTTGGCCTCATTAATTTTACTTCTCAATTAAATTTGATTTGATTTATCACCACCCAAACTAACAATGATGAATAATTCATCATCTTTCACATCAAACACAATGTATGAAATCCATTTTCTCTCAATTCTTCTTCTTCGCAGTAATATTCTTTCCATTAATCCTACGATATTATGTATAAAAGACATATAATACCAAATGGTCACATCCAAAAAATCATAGATTATGATGGTATGAATGTCATTTAATTATATTATTTAATTTTTCAGTTGTTCATTAGGAATCATGATATTTTGGTAATTTTGCATATTTTTTTATCCATGTTTTTTTACTAAACTTTTTTCGTAAAATTTTTTTATTTCTAAAAATATGGGAATGTTTTCTTTAAATTTCCTTTATTTTATTCTTATTTCATTATATAAGTTTTTTATTGAATTATTCTCCTAGTTGAGTGAATAATAATGATATTTTGTGAATTTATTATATTTTTTAAATTATGTTGGGATTCAATTTTTAACATACAATTTTTTTTGTTATTTAAAAACGTATCAAATCAACTGATCTTTGATAAAAAGAATATTTAGTTATGTTTACTAATTTTTCATTCAAGTTTTTTTAAATTATTTCTAGTAAACTAATATCTAGTTTACTATGATATAATATTTTGTTTATTGGTTTTGAATTTTCTGCCAAAATATTTCTCTTAAATGGAATTTATTTTGATTATGTGATATGGTAAGTATGGGAAAAATGAAAATAATGAGTTTATAAATTTATTCCTTAGTCAATAAAGTTGTCCAAAAAAATTTAAAAATAATAATAATAAAATGAAATATAAATAGATTTATAGGACCGTAGATTAACATGGATGAATGAAACCTAGGATGAGTGCAACAAATGGTTCATCAACATCTCCTTGATCATTTCCTTCAAAAAGATGTGATTTCATGACCTATTATCTATCTGCAAGAAAATTACCCTCCTTATCTCTATATATTGTGAAACATGTTATTTTGAATCTCATTCTTAATTTGGATCATGTTATGTATTGAAATTTACTAAGGTGTTTCGATTCACCAAAATATTCTCTTAATTTTGGACTATGATATTATGATTGTAAAATTTACCATCCAAACATAATAAAATTATTTCTATAATTTTCCTAATGATTTTTAGTTGATATAACTTGGAAGAAGAATATGTTAGTTTTGAACATGAACATCATTTGGGATGATTCTATTCTTCGACTCTCTGAACCTAGTAGATTATATGTGCCAGTGATAAGCAGTACCTGTGAGGTTGTGATTATTCCATTATATATTGGATCTTTAAACTATCTGAAAGTGTTATCTATTCCTAAGAATGAGTACATGGACCCTAATTTATACAAGGTGATGGGATTTATCATTCATTAATGTCTTATGTTATAGTATACATCTATTGTATTTAAATTTTTTTGATGTTAATTCAATGATTTCCTCAATTTATAAACACTCAAGAAAAACAACTCATTAAACTAGATGTCATATAGTTTAGAGGTTTAATGTATTGATAGGAAGGAAATTATTTCTAGAACTTCAGATATGGAATCCTTTTTTATTATACTAGAAAATCTCCACATATTTTTATTCCATTTATAATTACAACTAATTTACTCTCTAATATTTTACTTTTAGTTTTTTTCTCTCATTTTATTTTTGGATGTGTGGCTTTTATAATTATTAATTTAGTTACCTATTAGTTCATTCCTAGTAAATAGGACACAAAAAATTCATTTTGGTAGGCCCAAAAAATATTATTTACAGAGTTATCAGGTTTTATGTCACTCAAAACTTATCCTCTCTAACTATCAATTAACATATCATTCATTATATCTTTATATTTTCTTACTTTAGGTACATAATTGTAGAGTGCAAAATGGTCTAGTATGATTTAAATGATATGAAAAATTTATATTCATGGAAGGGGACCCCCATTAGGGTTTAAAAATTGAACAAGAAACCAAGCACAATCACTAAATCCCTATACACACAATATTTCACACTTCCATGGATTTATATTCCTTGGAAAAATTGAATTTTATTTTTTCAATACATGTTATTTTTATTAAATTTCAGCCTAATATATTTACAATTTATTTAGACCAAAGGTGACACCATCGAAGGGAAGTCAAAGATATTAGACTCTTTTAACATATGTATATCGATCATTCTCACTTTATATAGAATTAATTCTTATTTGAGTTTCACTTTTATAAACATATATCATGTTAATAAATTTTTGGGAAACTATAATTTATTTTGTTTCTAAACAATTCAAACTTGATTCGTTGTCTCTCTGAGTGAAATGTTTCTAACATAATAGAGCTCCTAGGTATTTGTTTTGTGATGTACATGGTTCAAATTATGTTTCTAGACATGGAATTAATGTAGATGATATCATTTTATGTACAATATCGGCATTTTATTATAGGTGATTAGAGAGACATTATCACCATTTTTTTTATAGAAAATATTAAGGAAGAAGTGTAACTTATCTGAATTATGGGATTGTAACTGAACTTATCAGCACTATAATACAAATACAAGTGCACCAAATCAGGTTGTATGTATTATTATTTAGATCATATTTCAGTTTTCTATTTTTATTCCTATATAATTATTCATATATCATTATCTTTAGAATTACATAGATTATAAATATGTATTTTTTTATCAAAGTTGAATGTTAATATAATATGTGTGATGAAAGCATAACAATTGAATATATAATGTTTTTTATCTATGATTTTTTAAAATTATCATATTATCAATCTTACTCTGTAATCATATATTTGAATTCATAGAAAACCATGAAGGTTTTGATATTCCAATGAAATTTTGACAAAATTCATATATTTATTCTCAGAGAATGAAAATTACAGAATCATATTTTCAAGTGTGAATTTTATTTTTATCTCAAATAAATAGAAAAATAGGAGTTGTTCATTTTTCAATCAACCATGTTTTTATTACTACCTGTGAATTTTGAGTCACATAAAATTTCCATTATTTTTAGTCGAATGAATTAGAAACTAATTTTTTTAGAAGATTAAAAAATGAAACGTTTCTTTATCATTCATATATAATATAACACAACGCTATTGTTATGTTTTTATCAATACATTTTATTACTATATGTTTATTATAGAAAATATTTTCATTGAATTACATTTGGATTAAATTGTATTTATATCTTTTCTATATACAATTTGTCAATGCCACTTATATAATTTTCTCTTCATATCTGTTTCAAATAATTTTCCTTCATCAACAATTCCTTTCAAAGCATTGAATGAAGAACATTAATATAGGTGGATAGAAAAGGGAATAGATTATAGGCCACATGTACGTCTAAGATTAACCATTATGTTGTTCTCTATGAAAGGTTTTTACCCATTTATCTATATCACATGTTCTAGGTTTATATACAAAGTGAAATATAATAAGAAGATCATATCATGTTTCTTTTTTGATGTTACCTATCTATTTGTTGACCTGTATTAATATTGATTTTATCACATTGAATTTTTATTCTAAATCATTATATATTTTGAATTAATACCCCACCTAATGGAAGAATATGTTATGATTTTAAATGTTTGGTTTCCATACAAATTGATTATTTTTCCTATGGTGGTAATGTTTTTAATATACCTCAAAACAAATTTGTTTTGAAGTTGTGTGAGGCAGCAATATGTTAGTGTTTTTATGGATCTATCTCCTTGGATATTCTTCTTCTTTGAGTCCTTCTAAATTAATCTATTCCTTTAGTGTAATGATATTGAAAATTTGTTTCATTTTATGACTTGTATTGGGAGATCCATGATTTGTGATGTTATCATCATGGGAACATAACATACATATGATGTAAATCAAATAGATGAAAAAAATGATGAGAATATAATTAAATTTTCATTTTAAGATATTAACCTATACATTATGTTGTTATCTTTAATCTCATTATTCAATAATATACATATATTGACTTTGAATTTCAATTTTTATCTTTAATTTTTAAACTATTCTATATTTTTAATTACAGAACACAATAAAATTTACATCAAAATTGGTCTTCTAAGATAACCGCTATCATGAGTGGAATTATAAATTACTAATCAAGAAAAAACTTATTTTCATTTACTATGTGGTACAAAATTTATCATCTAATTCTTTTGATGTGAAGGTATGTTACTTATATAATTATCTATGTATGTTTTACCATGTGATATATTAACTCATTCTCCATGTGAATCTCATTTCTATCATGGTATGTTATTGCTATATGAATTTCAATGTCATATCAATTACATTAAATATTTTACACTCATTTGTTTTAGTTGGTTATTTTTTATTTATTGTGAGACTATAATTTTTTACATTCTAATTTGTTATTCAGTATTTTGAATTTTTTACTCAATAGTCTTCATGGATTTCGATTTTTAATTTTAATGGAATTATATTCAGGTACTAAATAAATTTATGTATGTGACCTATAAGATTTATGAAACTATATTTTTTGTATAAGTGTAAATAAAATTCATGATTCAAGAGGTCATTTTTGTAGGTTCTTATCATTACATCACTTGGGATCATTTAATTCAGGTATAAATTTTATCACATTCAAATAAAATTGTTGTTGAAGTATTATATTATATATTCTATAGCTTGTAATTCTTCCTTCTTCATTTCACTACCAGGTTTTTTTTGACGATGTTCCATCCTTTCTATGGTCTCCAACTCTGCCTCCACACTGATTCAGTTCCATGTCCTCCCCGATTCCGTATCCACCATATTTTCTCCCTCTATATCCTCCTTCGACTTCCTTTTATACCCCCATTCTTTTAATCATCCATCTTGGAAACTGCCTTGGCCTCTTCATCTACCTCCGTCTCATACTCCTCCTCTACCTTCACAATGGTATCTTTATTCGACATTGCCTCTGACTTCTCCTCCAACTTTACCCCTGCCTATGATCATGCCTCATCCTCCAACTTCACCTCCACCTCAGTCTCTACCCCCACATCCTCCTCTTCCTCCTATGACACAATATTATTTATACCGCTTCTTCACACATTTTCCTCTACATCTTCCTACATGTCTCAAACTCATCCTCCACCTCTTATCTCTGTTAGGTCCGCCCATATAAATTGTAAACCCTAATTAGTTTTCTTATTTCATTGAGAAACGTTTTTTCCTCACAAACCCTATTAATCATTGTAGATCCTTATGATGGGTGACGGTAAATAATGATTAAAATTATTTTTTACTGCATTGATTCAAAGGTGTTTTTACTGTATTAAAGGGTGTTCAAAATATAATATATGTTTTATTTTTGTATTTATTTAACTTAAACATTGTGTGTATTTTATAATATCATTATATTATTCCTTAAATATTAATGTTTTTTTGATTAAATTATATGAAAAGGTGATTGTAATGAATTAAAAGGTGTTTATATAGAATTATATCATAAATTTAGGGCTTAATGATGTAAATGTTTCTTATTTAGTTTCTGACAGTCAGAACATTGATTAATTTTCTTGTGCAACATGAGCATGAAACTGAAGTAATCATAATGGATTTTTGAACTATTATCAAACTACTCAACATCATGTTGTAAGTATTATACAGTTCAACCTAATTTCAGTAGATTTTGCATCATTAAATAAGTTAAATATTTTGTTTTAAATAATTAGTCCTCTATGAAATACTTTATATCATGTTCCCTTTATTATGGTGGTTTTGAATTTATTTAGATTCTTTTTATTGGAGATGACAAATATAGATTGACAAGTGTTTTTACTGCATTGATTCGTAGTCATCTTTACTACATTGAAGGGTGTCTGAAATATATTATATATTGTAGTTTTATATTGATTTATCACAAATGGTATGTTTCTTGTATCATATCTTAATATTCTTCCTGATATCTTAATGTTTTTTTGTTTCAATAATATGAAATCATTTGTAATTAATTAAGATATGCTTATATTGAATTATATCTTGAATTTATCATTTAATCATCTAAATGTTTCAGTGATTTATTTGTGTAACATGATCATGATAGTAAACTAATCACAAAGTAATGTTGAACCATCAATTTAATAGTCAACATAATTTTGTATGTATTATAGATTCATGACATATTTCAGTAGCTTGTTCTTCTTTAAAGGAGTTACATATTTTTTTAAATCATTTTTTTCTCTATGAAGTTGTTTATTTAATGTTCCATTTGTAAAGGTGGTTTCATATTTCTGTAGAAAGTTTTATTGGTGACAAAAATCATTTATTGACATGTGTTTATACTGCATTGATTCTCATGTATTTTTACTTCTTTAAATGATGCTTGAAATCTGTTATACATTTTAGTTATGTATTTATTTAACTTAAAAGGTGTGTGTATTGTATCATATATTTATCTTCATCCATATATCATAATGGTTTCTTGTTTCAATTAAATGAAATGTTGTTTTTAATGAATTAATAGCTATTTATACATAATTATATCATAAATTTGTCACTAAATCTCTAAAGGTTTATTATTTTGTTTCTAATATTCAAAAAATTAATTTATTTTTTTGTGCAACATGAAAAGAACACTAAAATAATCATAAATGAATTTTTAACTATCATCTAATTACTCCAAAACTTTTTTTAAGTGTTATAAAATCATAACAAATTTCAGTAGCTTGTACTTCATCAAAAGAGTTAAATATTTTTTAAATTATTTTTTATTTATGAATTTTTTTATCTCATGATCAATTTTTATGGAGGTTTTGGCCTTCACCCCCTCATATGCCTCCTAGACTCCTTTAATACATTATCCTCAAATTACTTAACCTCTAAATCCATATCCCTATATTTTCTACTCCCTCTCCTCCATTAACCTTTACCTATAAACATTCCCACTTTATAACATCCTTTTCACTATCCACTTCTACTACACCCCCACTGCTACGTCCCCTTCAATGGGGTCCATCAAAAACCATGTCTTTGCTAATGTGAATTTTTTAGTACTTTTCTTCAATAAAAAATAATTTATTTTTTTTCTCTGGTTTCTATTCCTATATTTTTTTATTCTTGTTTTTGTATTTTTTTCTAGAATGAATATCCATTCAAACAACTTCGGTATCCATATTTGATCTTACAAAAAACTACACCCCCGCCACTACAACCCCTTCCATGGGAACCATTGAAAACTCTATCCTCACCAATCAGGTGATTTTTCACACTCTTTATTACAAATTAATTTATTTTGGTTTCAACAATTTTTATTCCTATAGTTTAATGTGTAAATTATATAATTGTATAATCTCATCCCTCCCAAGTCTCTTTCAGATTCACATAGTATGCCATTGAAATATGCATACATTTTATACTATATTCTTTTTACTGTATGCATAATTTATATATAGTAAGCAATTACAATATAAACAACACATAAATAGATTAAAAAAGAAGAATATTTATTACAGTATGCATAGCCATTCAATTGCTTAAATTATTTACATACAACAATATGATTATTTTTACCCCATCATGCATATTCATAATTTGGTTCAATTATAAATATTATCAACTGTCTCTCCATTATTTTATTTTCATGAAAAATACATTCATCATGAATAGTTTAATTATTAATTTTGATTGATGAATTCAATGATTATATTATAGTAAATATCAAATATTGAATAACCAAAATTATTTTACAAAACATTTATATATAACATTTTAAATTAGGATTGATATATTATTTATAGAGGATGAGATATTGGTAATATAATCTCAAAAAACAGAGTCAACCTTGAAAATTGTCATGTTTTCCATTTTAACCCATCTTGTTACTTAAATATCATGCTCATATCAACTTCGGGATTTTCAACCAATAATATTCCATCATATATTATTAAAATACATCAATAAAGGCCACAATTCTGTTCTTAAATCTCTTTATATGTCTCTAAAAAACTTCAAAATGAAAGTGAAGATGATGAAATTAAAATGTACTTTAAATGTCAAAATATCTCACCATGTGATACTACGTGGAGAATTATCAACTTTGACAACCACTATAGGTTTCCTCTTGTTGAGATATTAATTTTCTATCTACCAAAAAAACAAACCATTACTTATAGATATAATGATGTCAGAGAAGATATCTTAAAAAAACAACAATCTCTCAAACCATGTTCTCATCTTGGTTGGAAGAGAATGAAACATTTAACGAAGTATATAATCCCACATATGTAGAACTAAAATTAAAATTTTTTTTAAATAAAATGTAAGGTTACATTATGTACCCTGAACAATCAAGGAACATTGAGGTAATAAGGAAAACCTCTTTTTGTGACGTCGTATCTATTAATGATATATGTCATGAAATATTTAGATAATCCTTTCATTCCATAAAATTACATAATGATGAATTTCATTTATTGAATATATAAAATAAGCATCTGATTGTTACTTATACTTATAATGATGTGAGTTAAAATATATTAACAAAAACCACAATCTCTCAAACCATGTTCGCATATTGGATTAATACGAATGAAACATTTCATGATTACTATAATCATAAATATGCATAACTACCATTAAAAGTTTTCTTCAATACAGGTTATCGCAAATGCTACCCTAAAAAACACAGATTTTCAATAGGAAGGTTCCATTACGTACGTTCCAGAATTAGAGAATAATTTGGTAAGAGGGAAAACTTCTTATTGTGGCATCTTGAATATTATTAATACATGTTATGAAACATTCAGATAGTTCTTTCATTCTTAAAGATGAAATTGTGATTATTAAAGTTATAAAAGAAGTATCTGTTTAGGAAACATGAGTTTTGCTGGATAGGTTGTTTCCTTATATGTTGTTATGAAACACGATTTCTCATCCTCACCATTTATTGAACAAAACATATAATCTTATTTCGTAATATATGTTCTATGTAAAATGAATAAGGTTAAAAATAGAAAGAAAAATAATTTTTTCCACTTATAAATACATGCATGACACCAAAATATTTCATATTTTTTTGTATTTATTTTCAAAACGTTTCTAATTTTTTGGGATATGTTCATTTAGTTTATATCCCTAATAAATATTCCTCTTCCAACTTATTTGGTATAGAATTATTGAAACATATCGTCATGTTTTATAATACCTCCTTGAAATGTTTATAAACTATGTCTTACTTTATCTTTTATTATCTCTTTTTATCAATAACAACCACTAAAAATTTTAACATGATTATTATTCTTTGACCCACATGATTTACAAAAAACTATAAATATTTTTAGTTGTATGTTTTTAGAGTTTATTCAATGCATTTTACTTTAGCATGTTTACCAGGTATTAAACCCTCTTTCATGTAATCAATTACAGAATGATACCCGAGGAATACACATAGGTAAATTTGAATTGACCTTTCTATTTTTTTCATGTATTGTTAAAAAATGCATGAAAAAATTTTAAATAACAAATTTATTTCAATTTTGATTATCATATGTTTACATTTCCCATATTATGATAATTTTTTAATACCAATTACTAATTACAATAATCTTTTTCATAATAACTATTATTCAAGTTATAAAAATTCCATAAAATCCTCATATGTCTCGGTACTATTATTGCTCCCTTATATAGATATAAAAACCCAAAATTTACTGAGTTATTTATTAATAACACTTCTTGAACTCATCTACTATTTCCAATTGTCAAAATGTTTTATTTCTGACTTTACCATAATCTTTCTGTCGGTTTTGTGTTCCAATTACAACTTTTGTATTTATAAAAATTTATAATTATACTACCATTTAATACTTTTTATTTTTTAGATATTGAAATTATGTTTTCTAGTAGTTAAGACTAAATGTGAATGAGTACTATACTGCACTATTTTATATGGATAATTTATCTATGGTGTTTTAATTACAAATTTGATTCCCTCTTTTTTGATTGCACATCCCATGTAGCTTCTCATTTAACAGCCTATTCTTCAATTTAAATTTTTTGATATTTACATTTCCTTATATAATATTGGAACCAAATGAACTTGTATTATTCCATGATAAATAATCTATTATTTTTAGATCTAACGCCGAGTTAATATAAAATCATTATTTCCCATGTAGATTTATCTTTCAATTACTGTGACTAAAAAATGATCAGTTTTCTCACTATCACCAACACAACCATCAACACAGTTTAATATTGTGCAACAGTTATCCTCATTGTACATTATTTATTAAATTATTAATTTTATCACTTTTTATATTACATTATTCTCAAAGAAAACAACTTTTTTAGGATTTTAATAACATTGAATCAGTGTTTTGAAATCATATTCTATATTCACTAATATATATTATAGATTTTGGATAATAATTACCATATTAGAAATTTAATCTCATTATATATTAATTCACTAACTTCATCTATTACATAAATGTAATCCGTCATCTTTGTCACCAAAAAGTAGAAAAAATTTGGGGAAATAGAGACCAAATGATGCATATTATGTTAATAGATGAAAGGTAAGAAATCGTAAAATATTTATTACACTTGTGTGTATAATAATTCTATTAATATTCATTTTTTTGTGTAACAAAACAATTAGAGTGGTGTTACCATTTCACATTGTTGGAGGAGTTTTTTGATCAGTTTTCTACATTATTGAAAATAAATAAGAAGAAACCAATATTTCGGTGATGAAACTTTTCCTGCCTTTGAAACTCACAAGTGAGTTTTATGAAATGAAGTAATAAATTAATGACAATGAGCATGTACCAATGTTGTAGAGGCTTTTATTTAGCATCCAAAATACCTTGGATTGAATCCATATAAGGAAGAATTTCTAGGTTATTATAGAAGCACTATAGTAGTACTCTAGCAGTAATGAAACTATAGCAGCGGAGGCACTATATCAAGAAATGTAGCAGCGACCGTATTGTAGTAGCCAAGGTACAGTAGTTGTAATATTCAACGAATGGCCCTTTGGGCCAAAAAAGGGATTTTAGTCAATGTATTTGGAATTTCATACCCCTGGGCCTATGGTTTATGTAATTGGTTACCCTCTTACCAATTTGAAAAATATTTCTTTGATTTAAAAATAAAAATGAGTATTTTTCCCCAAACCTGTTTAAAAAAATAGTATATTCATTATAACAGCTTACTGAACTCTACTATTGATAAAAATTAAATTTTAATCATTGTATATTTAATTTTTTTTAGCATAATTTTTAATTCCACAAATCTTCTAGTTAATCTCAATATTACAATTGTCAACAATTTAAATTTTTTTTAAATTCCATATTTCTCTATAAAATTCATTTTAATGTATCTTTTAATTTAATTCTATGTGACTTAGACTACGGATAATTATCACAAAAATTTGGTTTGTACCTCTTCAAGGTTTACTCCATAAAATTCACCTCAAAATATCACCCCATTTAAAATTTCTAACAACTCATATACATCACCATTACTTCTTTGTGATAATAAAAATAACTTACATCCAATATATTCCGGTACCAAGGTAATCTATAATTTTATAATGATTATTCAATTGTGGAGACTTTTCTACTAATATATTATTTTTATTTCTTATTTTAAAATGTTTGCACCAATTTTTATTATAAGATACAGTGTTTACCAGCTTAGGCAATGTGAAAAAAATCAACGTAACTATAGATGGTTTTATGAGTTATGCATCTCATCAGAAGAAAGGGTCAATGCTTAAACAACATTACTTGGTGTCCAAATAGAAATGAGTCTCCCTTATCATTTTTAAAGTATTTACCAGATATTAGAAGTCTATTAAAGAAGAAATTTTAGATTAAATCAGAAGTAATAATATATTTTATGAATCAAATTTTTCTTTTTGTAATCTTGAAGATACAGATTTCAAGTGCTTCACATTGATTATACAAGATCCATATTTATTGTTCTATTTGAAAAAAAAATTATTTAGTTCATATAAAAACCGGTACATGATCTTAGAGAAAAACACATTCAGGTAATTATTCAACATCATTCTACATTATATATTTTGATATGACTTTCAAGATTAATTTGATCTGGATTTTATAATTTCATAATACTGTTCAACATTCTTTGTTAATGACATATTACTTATATCTGTTTAATTTTTTTTATTATAATTGTAATTTCAATACATTTCAACTACATTATGTTATAATCAAAACACTTATTCTTTCTTAGTAAATTTTCAATACTCACTTCTTTGCAGCATGTTTTAGATTAGGAAAATTTACATGAAATCAAGTTATGTGGAATGGAATCTTGAACACTACGTCTTACAATATGTAAATTTATGGTTATATTTATTATCTATCATTAAAAAATTAATCTGATGTTTCCATTAAAATAAAATACCCTATATCATTGATATATCTACAACCATATATTAATTTTACCTATTTACTTTTTAAATATGTAGATTAATTATCTTGGCCTTTTCAATTTTGAATATGATGATGGCATACAAAAAACGGTTCAAGTTACCATCCAATCCCTTCCAATTTATCCAAAGAATCATAGATAACTTCATTATCTTAAAAAGTGATGAAACTCAAGACTAAGCATTTTTTTTGGAAAACAAGCCTACCTAGATTGTTTTATGAAGATCTAAGATTGGTAGTGAATGTTGTTTTGGATAAGAACTCTCAACATGAAGGTGTTGTAGAAGAATCAGACCTTGACATGGATGCACAAAGTGAATTATCATTATTGAAGCTAAAAGTGTTGTTAAATGGTGTACTGGAAACCCAAATCAAGTGTGCGGGTTATGTGGATGTTAACAAAACTTTCTAGATAAGACACTTCAAAAAGAAAATTGTTATTTTCAATTCTAAATCTAGGAATGCTAACATAAATTATAAAAGGGGAACCTTTTGATATCGGTATGTTTGAAAGGTTAGTGTAATCCCTATGAGATGATGTTCAAATCATTCATATCCACATTTATGTATCATTGGTGGGAAAATAGTCACTTGAATAGATTAAAAAGTACGAAATGTGAAGATTCACTCATTTTGAAGGCTATTAACATATTGTGGGATAACCATTAAAGTTTAAAGCATTCTAAATATTTTAATAACTTTAAATAATGATTGTGTGTGTGCAATATTTTAATTAAATTATTATTCAATGAAAATGCATGATTTGTGTAATACATGTTCACAATGATGATTAAAACTCTATCAATGAATTATAAAAAGATTATATTTATCATATATATGAAATATTATTTGTATATTTATATTTTTTAGGAATCAACCAAAATTCATAATGTCCAAATCTTTAAATTTTTTTATCCTATGTATATACTCCCTTTTTACCCTTAGTAAATGTTATATTGATAAAATATTCACCTTTTATCGGTATTTGATATTCATTATGTTGATAATAAATGTTATCACTATAGTATAGAAGATACTTATACTTGATCATGATCATATTAGGCTCATGATAATCCTTGAAAATATGCATCTCATCATTCTACTTAATAATGAGAGATGGTTCACCCCATGTTGATTCAGTTTTGTAACATACAATCATCGATACCTTTCTATCATAAATGGACAACCATGCCACAAACCAAAGGAGAATTTTTTATCAACTTATGATTGGAATTAATTCTAAGGTATCTATCTTATAAAATGGAAATAATTAAATATTAATATATAAAAAATAATAAATTATACTGAATGAATAAATAAATAAATAAACCTCACTTATATTATACAAAAGTTATAAAACGAATATAAAAATATGAATACGAGTCTATATAGCTAGTAAAAAAGTATAAAAATCAATCAATAATTATTCCATTGATATTTATATGTCACATTATTCGTAGTATGTCATCACATGTATTACTATATAACTATGATAATATTCCACTCATACGAAAAGATAGAAAGGTAATACCAGTGAAACAATTCAAGAGAAAAAAAGAATATAAAAAAACCAATGTGTTTATGTCATATGTGACTGAAAGTGTAATCAGTTACAACCTCGAATATGCATAATTAATTTTGTAATCCATATTTGAAATTTTAGTTTGAAATAAAATTGGACAATAGCACTGTTATCTTATCATGATAAAAATAATTAAGTTTTTTTTATTTTCCCATTATATTCATGTTATTTAATTTAAAACATTATCATAATAAAAGTATACAATAGTAAAATAAAATCACATAAACATAAAAATTATATCAATAATAATAGAAGAAAAATAACATTATAAAATGAACAATGTCATTAATTAAGGCATGTCATTGGATTAAATCATTTGGTCAGTACAGTCATTTTAAAACCACTATATGAGAAACTGTTTAGTGACCGAAGATGAAATCCAAGGAGACATGGACAAAAAATTAATATCACTCGGATATCCAAGATGAAACCCCTAATTAAAGGCAAAAACTATACTCAAAGAAAAATTATAGATTATAATAATTAACCAGTGATGCAGTCATCATGAATTTACTACTTAGTTGCCCAAAGTTTTATTCTAACTCTAATGAATCCCAAACACAAAAAAAACAACCATCACATATAAAAAAATCTATAATTTTACATCCCATGTACCCTATAATAAAAATATATTTTATAAAATTCACATTACAAATATCAATACCATCAATTATAATAATTATATACAAAAAAAGAGTATAATAAATTTACAGTCATTTATATAATAAAAATATCAATTATTCTAAAAAACACATTTATAAACGATAATATAATATAAAACCATTATAATAATATTTCATAAGAATTTAAAATGGATTATACTTCACCTATAAATTAATTTCAATCAAAATTAGTATCAAATAAATTTCATGAAACCACTTTTTTACATAGAATTCACTATCTAAAAACTAAAACCTGAATACCCTTACAATACCCTTTATAAACATAGAACATTTTCAAAGATAAATTCTATGAACCAGTTTTAATAATAATAAACATAAAATACCAATTATTAATCAAATTATATGAATATGATAATTTTTTTAATGGAAACACTTATATAATGTATTTTTTTGATTAATAGATAGGAATATGAGAAATATGGTAATTGAGACCTTACTACAGTGGTGGATACTCTAGTCCCTACCTATATCTAGGGGTAGGGATGTATCTGTTCCCTTTTGGTGCCAAGACACCATCCCATTTCCCCCTTCACTAAACCTGAAAATCTATAACTCATTTCTAGGCATCAATGTTCTCAATAAAGTAGTGTTACATGTGGAGAATTTCCCCAATATTCTGATATCAGAGTTGGACTTCATGGAATCCCAGAAACACACATATTTTTCCCTAGTGATTTTTTTGGGATGAATTTAGACTTGAGTTGAATAATTTGAATGGTTTATTTCTAATATTTAAACATTCAGGGTCAGGTTGTTGTTGGTCTAATTGACCCCATAACGTTCTCAATCATTTTACAACTGAGGAAGACCTGATTACTACTTGGTATGGAGGGTTGTTTTGTTACAATAGGTTTTATTTTTCTCTCCACCACTAATTATATGAGTTTCGTATGAGGTGTAACCCCCATACTATGGTATTCTGGATTTTTTTACATGGTACCACTTTTATTTCAGAATCTCAATATCCAAAAACTGATCGAAAGAAAAGTTTTATAATTTTTGATCATCAATTTTAGGACTAGGATGAATAGTAATGTGATAGAACCCTATATTTGTGTTGAAGTGGATGTCTTGAAACCACATGTGGAATCAACTATAATAGAAACAGAACAAGAATTTCATTTCCAAAAGATAATTTTTTTTGAATCTTGGTTTGATTTATTTTAATCCTATAATAATATTGGACATGATTTTATTTACATCAATTATAATTATATGTAACTTCGTGATAATATTTAAGGTGATATAGAATGTGAGGTTAGATTCTTCCATTAAGACAATGTGTCGTAGGAGGTGGGTAAGTGTGAGGTAGTGGCTTATGAAGCATTTAGTAATGAATTCTTGATAGTTACTACTAATTGTATGGAGGATAAAAATGTTGAGGTAATATGGAATTCTTATCCTAAATGGGGGAGTCAATAATCTAAATTTTTTATGGGTTATAGTGAAAAATCACATGTCATTGAGGCTAGAATGGTATGGCATATGGAAGTTACTCCTAAGGGTAAGGAGTGCAGAGATTTTCTAAAAAATCAAAGAGTATTAGAGAGGTTATGAAATTTGTGCAATTAGGTTTCATAATATTCTTTAGTCAAAAATAAAAATATGTTAGTAGCATTGGGTGATTATTTAATACCCTATTATTTTAAAAGAACATTATGTTCAACAAAATATAACCTAAAAAACACAAAACATAAAAAAGCATGAAATATTATACTTTAAATATGGAAGTTATAACCTAGCCATTGAATTCATGTGTATAAAAATGATTTATCCCATTATAAAAAATATATAAAGGTCCAAATCAATACAAATATATTGATTAATTTTTATGAAATAAGAACTCAATTTTTATTAGTCATTTTATTCTTAAAAAACTGTTTGATTAAAAATGGGTTATTTTTCTTATTATGGGAGAATAATATAATTCCTTCGGAGAGATAAATGGAAAACATTATGGACTTGAGATATGTTCAACTGAATCACCAATCTATTTTTTTACCATCACGATATGATCAATAATATCAACGAGACTGATATTCCTAGGGATTATCATTCCATTAAATCTAGAAGAACAATTTCATACTTGGTTTTTATTCTATCAATTTAAAATAAATATCTTACAATAATAAGTGACGATTAAAATTTTTTATTCCCAAAGCACTACTGTGTCATAAAATCCATAAAATAGTGAAAACACATTCCTTAATTAAATAGTTATTAATAAAATAATTGTTTGAATAAGTTATCCAATAAAATTTACATTTCAACTTAATATATTCCTTAAATAGATATCCTTAAGGTTACTACATGTTTTAAAAAATTTATATTAATATTATTTAAGATGTAGGTTAACCTATTTCAAAAATCAAGTTTTTAGTAATCCACCAGATGTCGTAAAGTGTCTATTAAATGACATATACAAAATATGTTAATACATTAGTGATATATTATATTGAAACATAGTAATAACCAGAAATACCATAAAAATTATTGAAAACATACATACATCCCCGTTCCCAGAATATAACCATAGATTATTGAATATATTATCAAAATCCAATAATTCTATAAACTCCAACAATGATAACATAAACAACTTTGTACAAAAATCATTAATATGTTTTAAGGTGATCCATAATATCAAACTTAATTTATCCATATCAATCATCCCATTATTACAGCATAACCATCACTACATCATGATCATATAAAGGATTATCTTTTATTTAATCACGTTTCTTAAATGAAATACCACCTTAACATTTATCACTATTCTTAATCATCATTTCCTATCAACACATTCTTAAAAACCCTTAATGAAAGACTTATAATAAAGAATAGTAATATATTTACCCTAGAGATATAAATTTGCCTAATTCTTATGCATTCCTTTGATAAAAAATTCATCCATTGATAATAATTTAGGGAGACCAATAGTCCCATCCATTGCATTAACATAACTTTTCATTTTCCTTGAAAATATCGTACATTGTTCCCTTATTCTTTAAAAATTTAAAAATTTATAATTCCTTTGATACATTCTCTATATTTATTCTACCCCCATTATCATAATATTAGAAACTGAATATTCTTTCTACAATCTTCTCTACTAATCGATATTTTAGGAAACTCTTTCTTACTATTATCTTGTGTGTGTGAGAGTTAGTTAAGATAAAATTTGTTAATCATGTATCATGAAAATTGTTTTGGAATAATCCATGTATATTTCACTTCATAATTATACCATTTTGTTTCTTATAAACACATTCTCATTAATATTTATCCTTATTCCAATTCCGTATGGTTCTCTCTATTGAAAAAAACCAAAAATAATCATTTGAGTAAAAATATTTTAAGTGGGAAACTGTGTAATCATAAAAAATAACTTATAGTGATTCTAAATATTGAAATATAAATTTCAATATATGAAACATTAGGTTTAATTTAGGTCATTCATTATCATCAAATATTCAAATCCTTTCAGATGGATTCTAAAAAATATGTGAATTTTTAAAACATAACCCCTTGGGGTGTCAAACTAGGTGTTTCATAAGACTTATTTTAATGCACTATGTAATGATTGAGTCCATATCTGCATGACCTTTTTGAGTTTTTAACCACAATTACAACACTTTATGATCCACATATACTTATAGTATCTATATAGGGATATAATTTCAGGAAACCACTCTCTTGTTCCTTTACCAAAACTCTAAGAAATTTTCCCATATATTAATTCATTTTTAGACTTATCCTTAGACACATCACTAGTTAAATGCATAGAAATATCCCTTGTAATCTCACTAATTTTCATCATCATGGATTTGAAGGTTTAACAAACCCTTTCTCTAAAACAAGCATTAATGACCTAAACTTCTCATATAAAAAAAATATATTCTAATAGATGCATATTCAATAGATAACATAACAGTACATGCAAGAATCATTTTTGTCTAGTAAATTTGGAAACTTTGACACATAAAAAACTACTCCATAAGTATGATAGATAATCTCTTAACATTTTATTTATAAATATCACCCTTTCTAGACTTATAATAAATAAAATCATTCATTATAAATGTGGGAAATAGAACATAATAAAGTGTGATATCAGATGCTTAGTAAGAGTACACAAGTGAGATACAAACATATCTTGAGAAAAATGGTATTAGAACATGATAATAATATTTTAAAATCATAAAATTATATCATAGATTATAAACATGATCCATAATATAAATATTGTTTGTTCAAATAACATAAATCATAATCAATTCAATAAACATGAACAAATATAACATAGCATTAGTAGAAGAAATAGATTTGTGTAATAAAAATATTCATAAAATGTAATTTCGTCAAAAGTAAATACTCCTTTAAAAATCACCATAGTGGAATGGGTTAACTCTAAAAACCATCAGAGTATTCGGGATTAACACCCAAGAATATCATAGTGGACAAAGTACCTTACTAAAATGGGCTCAATACCTATTATATTCCTATTTTTCTTATAAGATATAAATATAAACCCAATGAATTTTAGGTAGATATATGTCCGAAAAATATTGGATACAAAATAACCACCATAATTGGTTATAATTTATACACTAAATATGGTTACAATATAACCACCACCACATAATGAATTTCACATATATGCATGACAAAAGATCACAAAACTTTCATCATATCAAACCCTATGAAATGATATGGATTTCCTAAAACCATCCTTAAAATGTAGCCTGTAGAAAGAAATAGGTTTCATAGTCATTTCAAAATTTCAAAAAATCATTACTAATAGAAAAAATAATTTATAGTCATATTTATTTTAACATAGTATGTCTAGTGGAAGATAAATATATTGCAGAAATATAATATTATCACAAACATAAACCATCTAATTTTTTAATTATAATGGTACCCTTGGATCATATCCCTAGTAAAGCATGAAGAACATCGAAGGATTTCATATTATATTGAAAATTTCATTGAAAGATCACTTAGAACATTTGTTATAGAAAAAATCCATTTCACTTTGAAGGATAATTTTTAAAATAGAAAACATTTTCAAAATTCTATTCCTTGAATGTAAACTTTGAAACATATAATAGATTTTTTAATATCATTTAAAACATTTCTTGAAAAAAATGCCTTATCAATCTGAAAAACACATTCTAAAAAAACCATTTTTAATATCATTTTAGTTGAAAATAAAATTTGAAACATATAACTGATGTTTTGAAGAAACTAATGGTCATTAAGGTGGGAAAATATGTTCATAACTAACATGTTAAAAAATAATCTATTAATAATTTTAGGAAAATCCAAATATGCCTTGTTTTTTAAAATGTATTGATCATTACTTTAAAAACATTTTGTAATAATAAAAACAAGGATAAAAATTTATTTAATAAATCAATTGAATAAAGCTACATCATCTTTATAAATCATTTTTATTAAACCTTTTTAATAAAATAGATATGGGAGAAAATATTTTTTTGACAGAAAAGAGAAATAAAGTTGATTTTTCTTAAAAAACATATTTTAAACTCTTAAGTAAATAAAGAATGGAAAAGGGAGCGAAAAAAATATTATAATGAAATAACCAGATTGTGAGAAAATCCATGAGTTTCTTTAGAGATATATTATAATCTTTTCACATTTGAAGAATAAACATAAATAATCCTGATATATTATGATATTGTATCATAAAACCCTTACCACCTTGGTAACAATGAATCATAACACACAATAAATAACAAAACTAAATTAAGCATAAAATATCTTTATAATAAAAAATTCATGATATTATATGTAATAGTGGATATATATTGAAACAAAGCAAAGACCACTTTAATTGGGTAGAGGGAGACCCATTACATAGCCCGAAGGCCTAGTGGGCATTTATCCCATTACATAGCCTGTAGGCCCAATTTTTTGGCCCAAAGCCCATTCTGTGAATAGTACTGCTATAGTACCCGCTCTGCTACAGTACCCGCCGCCGCTACAGTGCCCCTGCCACCGCTACAGTACCCCTACCGCCGCTACAGTGCCGCCGTTGCAATAGTATCTCGGCTGCTACAGTATCGCTACAGTGCTGCTACAGTAGCCTGTGCCCAATGGGTTTTGAACCCCCATTTTCCATGTAGAATTATGGGGTGCTTACCACAAAGCCAAACCCCCAACTACAAACGTGTTGTATGGGTAACGAGGTATAGGGCTGGCCTGCCCACCTGCGCGCCGCACGCCCCCAGCTAGGCCCAAGGTGGCCAACCCTTGGGCTTGGGCCAGTTCCCACGGAGTCGAGGGGACGAGAGGTTCGCTGGAAAATGGTGCCCGTTGCCTTTGTAATAGTGGATATATATACTCTTCATAAAATAATATAGGTTTATTACACAAAATATACCTCAAAGAAGGCTGATTGTGGTAAAAATCCATTACCACATTAGAATATTTGAACCACAAACACCATGAAAAATATATTCAAAAATGGATATGTTAATAACAATAATTTTTATGATAATAATCCAAAAATAAATTCATGGGAACTATATACACCATATAAAATAAATATGTGCTGAATATGGTATGTGTCTCACATCTGTAAAAAGTGAGATAGGAATCCTTTACCTTAAGTCTCGACATCTTCCATACACGTTGTATCCTCCTATATAATAAATTTATGTTTATTATACATATATTAAAAAAATATTCTTATATACATATCATAAAATTTATAATTTACTTTTGACATTTTATTAACCATTTATTAACAATTCTTTATTAATATCACATTTTAGGTAATAACAACTTTGTTATTCATTTATGTTTTGAATTTTTTATTTTTCGTCCTCTAAATTTGATCAAGGTTAAATTATATCCAAATTTTTTAGAATGAAATATATTTAATTTTTTTAAATATATACTTATTTTCAGTAATTGGTAAAATTTATAGATTTAAAATGAAATATACCAACAATAGAGATAGTATGTTGTACCTATAAAAGAAGATTGTTTCCCTTTTCTCACTATATGAAATGAAACAGTTCAATAATATATTAAAATTACAGAATAATTTTAATTTAATTTTTATAAGACATTTTTATTTAAAACATTCATTATTAGCTTCTTGGTAAAGTGTGTGTGAAGAATAAATCATATTTCTTCACAAGGTTGTCATCCGCCGAATGCACAAATCCCATATCATATCCCCAAAATTTGAAAATTAAAAAAGGAATAAGTGATATAATGATCCCAAAAGCATAAAAATATAACAGATATCATATATTAATATATATATTCATTATATCATTTTATGAGAGGTGGTAATGGAAAATTAAAAACAGTGCTTTATGAGGCGGTAGTTCACCGTACACATGAATGATGATTTCGTAACCCATTTGAAAGAATAGGATAAAGATTTAGGTTATTAAATTAAAATAATAACATCAAAATATAATAAATATATCAATGTTATTATATAATTATGTTTTTTATAATTTAAGGATGAGGAGGAAGAAATAAATGAAAACGCTATGTTGGGGATGATCTGTATTCTTTGGAACACTTCTAGTAGTTTGCACAAAATGGATTGTTAAGTTGGATTTATAAAAAAATAATTTATACAAGACTATGTTTTGGAATTATGGAAGTTATTTGGTAGTCAATTGGAAGAGATAATGGTTTTTGGGAGTCTGAATAAAAGAGGAGAGGGGTGACCTTTTATAAGTTATGATAGTGAAACAATTGTTATTTTTAAATATGAAACGGTGTACCAATGTTTTTCTCATTACTGAAGCCTAAAAAATTTAATATTATATAAAATATTAGAAACAAGGAATAAATATATCCATGAAATGGGTTTTGGACATGTTTATAAGTCATTTACCCTTAATTGTTTTAGTTTATCCCATGCTAAACCCATTTTCACCTTATAGTGGTGATTAATTTTTACCATATTAACAATTAATTATCATAAAATTTTATGTTGAACTTATTATAAAATATAATTTTTTCTAATTACAAATATGTGATCAATTTGACTAAATTACATTCATAATTGCTGAAAATTTTAATTTAAAACAAATCCTGCACAGGTGACGAGAAATCAGTTCGCAAAAGAAAAAATGTTCAAAAGTATAAATGGGTTTTATATCAACATTCAATATAAAATTGATAAAAATGAACTAATTTAGATATATATATATATATATTATTGAATTAATTAGTCTTTTAAAACAACATTAAAATAATTTTTTTTAAATTCTTCAAAATAAATGACAATTCTTAATAAAAACAATTATTTTTCAATATTCAACTACAATTTTAGAATCGTAGAAAACTATAAAAAATTACCATAAGAGAATTTTCAAATTATTATTTCAAAACTTTGTTTTAAGTTTTATAATAAATTTTCTAAAAATGGAAAAAATAATATTTAAATGTGTTTTAAAAAAGGGACCAAAGTGTTTATTTTTTTAAAATTAATTTTTAAGAATTAAATTAGATTTATTCTTATATTTTATCTATAAAACATATATGTTAAATTTTATATATTTTAATGAATAAATAATATATAAATTTCATTAAAATAATTCACATAAAGTGATTAATTTAATTAATTAAGATGAAATACTTTCTTTTTCATAAATATTATATTTATAAAAATATTCACTTTACTATCAAAAGGATATTATTTTCATTTTTAATTAATCAGTAACTACATAATTACATATATATATATATATATATATATATAAACTATATGTTTTAAAATTTTAGTTAACCCAATTCATACCTTCCATTCTAATGGCTAGGTGATCAATATCATATTAAATAATAATGTTTTTATAGTACATCATGTTATGATTGAACTCAATGTTGTTTATAATTCACAATAAAATCAAGGTTGTGCGTGCTGAAAAATAAACCCAGTGTTACATGTAACATAATCTAAAATTGGTGTTTCTTGTAAACCATTCTATAATTTTTTTTCATGTAACAGAAAATATCACAAAGGTTAGATTTAAAAATAAATCAGAAAATCATGGGGTGTTAAACATTTCTAAAAATAATAATTATTTTTATCCCTTTACATAACTTTAACTATCATATTAATATTAGCACTTTGTTAAATTAAATCAATCCATTTAGACCATATAATGTACTATGTATAGCTCTCTTCATCATCTTAATCACTAAATAAATTTTCATCATGTATATTATCTTTAAATATAATGCTTTTATAATGAATATCTTCTTATTCAATCTCCCTCTATATTAGCGATTCTTTTCATTCATCCATGATCATCATATTCCTCATAAATATTCTTGACCCCTTTTCCTCTAATATAGATAATAGTTTTCTTTATATTCTATATCTTACCTTATAAATGTATTAATACTAATCATCACTCTCAAATTAATTAAACTTATTCATTGAGAAATAAATTAAGATGATGATCAATTCATCCACAATTTAAATATTTAATAGGAACCATGCCATTTTATACACATTTACCACTTCTTGTGATTTGGGAAATAAATTCCATATTCTTCTCATGGTCCACAAATATTTTATCCTCACTTTTTTATTATGAGTAACATTTAACTTTATTCCCATAGGTCATTTATTATTTCTTATATTTTAATTAAACTCCTCCTTTTCCTAATTTTTGATCACTACTGATTTCCTCATTTCATTATCACGACCCCCTCCCCACAAAGTGTACCCCTCCTGGGCCGACAATGTGAGAAGGAAGATAATGACCCCCCGAGTCCTGCCTCCAGTAGGCCCCGGGTTGGCGACTAGCACCGAGGGTATAGTAAACACACAAATAGGAGGCATTACCCTCTAAGAGAACACATGCAGAAGAGATAGATAAGATAGACACCAATCAACTCCAACTCAGAACTGAAATATAAAAGAAACCCAATTACATATATGAAATGTCATGCAAAAGTACTACAACTGAAAGGAAAAACTAAAAGTACCCAAACGAAAGTAAAACGGAAGCGACCACAAGCCCAAACAGCTCCTCTAACCATAAGCTAGTAGAAACTAGCTTGATCTCCAACCTGCTCCAAGTGACCTGAAAAACAGTTTATATATACATAGGGTGAGTATAACAATATACTCAGTAGGATCCTCCCCAAGCCTCTCATGCAAAAGTAAAGAATGAATGCTAAAGCCTAATGAACAACAAGTGAAACTAACTCGTCACCTAAACAGGTATACTAAGTTCCCAACCTCACCATGGCCACTCTCGCCAAGTAATGCATACAAGAATATATCATATAATGAAAAATATAAAGGGTACCCCTATACTACTTCCCCACTGGGTTTCCACTTTTCCCCAACGACATACGTCCTGTGCATCTCTCTCCAAAGTCTTGCCCAAGGACACCTGGGCTAAGCTCCACAATCTGCACCTCGTGCACCACAAAGGCTTGCCCGTAGGCACCTGGGCGAATCACCACACCATCCTAACAACCAAAAGTAACCAGGTAAGTTCAAGGAGACACCACATCCCACATAACGTGTATCATACATCAGGTATTATACCTCAAGCCATTATAGGCCATACTCCGATTAGGGATCCTCAAGCCATCACAGCCTATACACGTTACACCTAAAGTAGTCCATAGGATAATATATCCAGAATATATGTGTGTGAAATAACCACAATCCATTACAGCCCTCTACACACATATATGGGGAAACTAACTGTTGTTCTTGTTGGCACATGTATCTACCAAGATAAGAGAGCGGGGCCAAAGGGGGTAGTCATCCATTCGACCTCCCATCAGAATGTTAGGGAAAACACCCCTAGGGCTCAGAATCCCCGGGGTGTCAGTTTCCCTTACCGACAGGGTGGAGTAGCGTATAGAAACACATAAAGTACAGAATATATATATAACTCACATCCACACTATGGGCATTACCTAATCTTAGATACAACTGCAGCTAACGTCTCTCAGACTCCGGGTTGCTACTTCTAAGACTAGGTATCCTATAAGCACACAAACATTTAAAGAGATTTATTAGATTAATCCATTCTCATTTTATCAGTTCCACTATACGTTAATTAATTCTTTAAACATTAATTAACCATGAACAATTATACATTAAATTGAATTTTCATCACATTCAAAATCAACTGCTCCTTTTAAGATTCACATCACCTTTAAATTTCAGTATATCCATCCCTGTGTATTATCACCATTTAATTAAACTTTCATTATAGAATTACATTCCCATATTCCAAGTAATTCTAGAAAGGCATCCTATGCTACTAAACACAAAGGGGGATCAGCACGCTGAGTAGATATACTACCCGTCGAGTCCTTGCCGCCTATAGAAAGAGCATAGACCCATTCTCCCCTGAGAGGCTAAACACGGAAAGCACGTGGCATACCCCGCGTGTCTTCACCTCCTTCGGAAAGAGGGTACGCAAGACCAGCTTCCTTGAGTAGTGGGAAAAATTAAAGTAGATAAACAACCAAACAAAACCACCAACATCCACCCATCACATCCATCCCATACCATCATCCTTGGTGTCCTCCCCGACACCCACATGCATAAGCTGATGCATCTCACCACCCTGGGAGCCATCCACTACCACAACCACAAGTCTCCATGCCTCCACATATCATGACAACCATCCAGGATCACATCACAGAACAAGTAGCAAGAAACACGACATCACATAAATGGGATCTTGACCCTTTAACAATCAAGAGGGTAACTCAGAACCCTTTAAGAAATTCTCACACAATCTGTTCTTTAATCCATAATGAATTAGTATATTTCTTATTCATCTGTTCCAATTATGGGATACCTAATCAGTAGGCTATCATAATTAAATAACCATGCTTACTTCCCTAATTTTATTAACCACAAATTAGTACAACTACAACAATGACAACAACCAGATTCATTTACATGCCTCTTTATCTTTAGCCAATTAATTAACAATTAATTCTGGATTTACGTTCATTATCAATTTCCATCAAGAAAGAACAACTAATCAACGAAACCATAGATATCACTCTTTCTTGAAAAACACGAGGCAAACCGTTATCATAGTACAAAGCAACAACATGCGATCAACCAATTATTTTAATCCGGTTAAAGTATTTTGTTAGGTCAATTTCATTGTGATCCAAAGGGATAAATCATAAAAATTCTACGATTGAAAATATACAATTTGAGAAGCCACGAATCCACTACCTCAACAATTATTGACGTTCTTTATGCACACAATGGGTCACAATTCTCCTCTCACAAAAACTGCATCCACTTATTGGGAAGATGGACTGACACAGCTCAGTTGCATCCAAAATAGAGCGGAACCAATCGGAGGATTAGGGTTTGATTGTAAAACTCCTACATGAAGGATTTAAGGGTTATAGTGTCTCATAGCTGATAACAAAGAGTAAGAACAAGGGAGAATGATATCTCGTCCCTTTTTGAAGATTTAACGAGGAAACGGTTTAAGATCCGGTTAATTCTCTATTAAAAACGGACCGCATTAACCCACGCGGTTTGACCAAGTAAAAACATCCCGAGCTATAGGGATAATTAATATAGGATTTATGGCATTTGAATCGGCCTTAAGAGTCCTTAAAATAAGGCTTTAAATGTATTTTGTGTCAAATGAAACGTCAAAGGGGCGAAACTCTAGGAAGTTGGAAACACTGTTCCCATAATCAAAATTTGGAAAAGCAAAGAAAAGGTCACCATTAGACCTCACCATTCTGGAAACACTATTAAAGTCCACTGATAGAAGGTCACTGTTAGAAGGTTTCCATTCTGGAAACACTGTTCAAGTCTACCGTTAGAAGGTCACCGTTAGAAGGTTACCATTCTGGAAACACTGTTCAAGTCTATCATTAGAAGGTCGCCGTTAGAAGGTTACCGTTCTGGAAACACTGTTCAAGTCTACCGTTAGAAGGTTATCATTCTGGAAACCTTGTTCAAGGCTACGGTTAGAAGGTCACCATTACAAGGTTACCGTTCTGGAAACACTGTTCAAGTCTAGCGTTAGAATTCCACCGATAGAACCTCACCGATAGAAACATTGTTCACGTACCGATACTATTCATAAAACTGGAAACACTGTTCACAGAACTAGAAATTTGGAAAAGTGTTGGGAATAAGTCACCTTGACCTCTCGGAACACCTCCAACACCACATTTTAACAAATTATTGGACGGGAGAGGTTCATGCCATTACATCAGATACCTCTCAAAACATTCTCATCCTCGAGAATTCAAAACCAACCTAAAGAGCAAAAAAAAAGAAACGGGGCCCGAACAACCACCCATTGAGATACCTATCAAAAGAAAGAAAACCAAAAAATGGAACAAAAGAAGTTCATAAAGAAAACATTAATGTTCTAACCACAAAGGAAACATCATTACATGAAAGGAGTTAAACATTAAACAACTCTGGGTAATGAGCACATATCTGTGACTCACACTCCCAGGTACTCTCCTCCATGCCACCGTGTTGCCATAAGACACGAACTAAGGGGTTAGAATGCCCACCAAACACCTTCTCCTTGCGGTCTTGGATCTCCACAGGTCACTCCTAAAAGGTTGCATCATCATCAATATCGATCTCTCCCCAATCGATAACATGAGATTCATCATGAAGATAACGACGGAGCTGTGATACATGGAAAACATCATGTAACCGACTCATCTGAGGGGGAAGTGATACTCGATACGCCACATCTCCAAAAAGAGCTAACACCTCGAAAGGCCAAACAAACTGGGGAGAAAGCTTACTTCCACAACCAAACCTTCGTTGACCATGTCAGGGAGTCACCTTTAGAAACACATGGTCCCCAACATTAAACTCTAAGGGACTCCTTCTTTGATCAACATATGATTTCTGACGATCTTGCGCTGTCTTCATCCTCTCACAAATCACCCGAACCATCTCTATTGTATTATGCACTAGTTTTGGTCTGAGAATTGCTGACTCTCCGACCCCAGTCCAGCAAAACGGAGAACGGCATGGCCGACCATAAAAGGATTCAAACATCGCCATACCGATGGTAGAGTGAAAACTATTATTGTAAGAGAACTCTACCAAGGGTAAGTGCTTCATCTATGAACCTCCAAAATCAAGAACACAAGAGCGCAACATGTCTTCATGATTCTGGATGGTTCGCTCTGTTTGACCATCCATTTGAGGATGAAAAGCAGTGCTAAGGAAAAGTTGAGAGCCAAAAGCATGCTGGAGACATCTCCACACCCTGGAGGTAAAATGAGGACCTCAATCAGAAATGATTGTCCTAGGTACTCCATGAAGTCTCACCACCTCCTCTAGATAATGCCTCAACAAAACATCCACCGAGCTCGACTCCTTGATCGCTATGAAGTGGGACGATTTTGTTAAACAATCCACTACCACCCATATAGCATCATGTCCTCTCAGAGCTTGAGGTAAACCTGTAACAAAGTCCATTGAGATGTCCTCCCACTTCCACTTAGGAATCTCTAGTTGCTGGAGAATACCACTAGGAACACGATGTTTGGCCTTCAACTTCTGGCAGAGTAAACATCGAGACACACACTTTGCAACCGCACGCTTCAGCCCAGGCCACCAAAACTGACTTTTCAAGGATCAGTACATCTTTGTCACACTAGGATGTACTACAATGGGCGAACAATGGAAATCTCGGAGAACCATCTCATGCATTGCCAGGGGAACAAAAAGCCTACCATGATGCAACACTCGGTGTTGTTCATCATCCAACCAACCATCATGGGCCTCACCACAAACAACTCTGTCTCTCCAAACATCCACCTCTAGATCACCCAACTGAGACTCTTCCACCTTCTGTATCAGGGATGACTACACCGTCATCTAGAAAAGAAAACCTCTACCCCTAACTTCTCCCATATCAAGATGCAAGGCTGATAGCTCTTCTATAACTCTACATGAATCACCAGATTCACGCACAACATCATTACGTGACTTTCGACTCAGTGCATCAGCTACAACATTCCCTTTTCCAGGTGTATATGATATTTCAAAGTCGTATTCCTACAATAACTCTATCCACCGACACTGCCTCAAGTTCAAGTCACGTTGGGAGAAAAAATACCTCAAACTCTTATGATCGATGAAAACCACAATGTGCTCACCAATGAGGTAATGTGTCCACAACTTTAGAGAAAACACCACGGCTGCCAGCTCAAGATCATGGGTGGCATAGTGGCATTCATGGGGACATAACTGCCAAGACCCATAAGAAACCACTGTCCTCTGCTACATGAGAAGACATCCTAGCCCAAGATGTGAAGCATCATAGAAAACATCAAACTGGACTCCCTTCGCTGGAAGACAAAGGATTGGAGCACTCACCAACTTCTCCTTTAGATACTCGAAAGCTGCATGACACTAATCAGTCCATATGAACACTTGATCCTTCCTGGTCAAAGCTGTCAGAGGAGTCCCAACTCAGGTGAAATTGGCTAAAAACCTCCTATAATAGCATGCGAGATAATGGAAACTTCGTACCTCTGACACGGTCTTGGGGGCTTCCCAAGACACCACTACTTCTATCTTCGATGGATCCACAACTAATCACTGTTGGGACACAACATTCCCCAAGAAACGAACTTCTCGAGCCCAAATATCACACTTAGACAACTTCCCAAACAACTGATGTTGGCGAAGAACTCCCAAAACGGCTCGTAGATGCTCTGCATGCTCCTCTTTAGATGTGGATTACACAAGGATGTCGTCGATGAAAACCACAAAAAACTTGTACAGGAATTCACGGAACACAACATTCATCAACCCCATGAAAACAGCAGGAGGATTCGTCACACTGAATGGCATTACAACAAACTCATAGTGCCCATGACGACAATGGAAAGCAGTCTTCGGGATGTCCTCATCTGTTACATGCATCTGATGATATCCTGACCGAAAGTAGATCTTTGAAAATGAACTTGCACCCTTCAGTTGATTGAATAAGTCATCAATCCGTGGGAGAGGATAGAAGTTCTTTATTTTCACTTTGTTTAATCGATGATAATCAATGCACAACCGCAAACTGCCATCAGACTTTTTCACAAACAAAACCGGTGCACCCCACGGTGACACACTTGGCCGAACAAAACCGAACTACAACAGACCATCAAGCTGTATACATAGCTCTCGTAACTGAGAAGGGTCCATCCTAAATAGAGACATAGAGATATGAGATGCTCCTGGATGTAGCTCGATCCCAAACTCGATCTCTCCTCAAGGGGGTAATTCTACAACCTCTTCTAGAAAGACATCAGGGTACCCCTCTACGACCCTAGGAAACTCCAACTGCTGAACCTATGATGAACTCAGCATCATCTCAGCCATCATGGATGATAAGGATGGAACTCGTCTGTGACCCATCTGAGGATCTTGGTCACTAACAAACACCACTTTCCCTCCATCTGCATCAATGAAAACGACCTTCTTCCAGTAACAATCCACAATAGCCTGCACCGAATACAACCAATCCATGCCGAGGATGACATCATATGGTTGTATTCATAAACATATGAAATCTCCCCAAGATTGGTGTTTCCCCAACACTAGCTCACAGTCTCTACATACTTCAAACAAGTCGGCTCAACCTCCAACTGGCGTAGTCAATGCCAAGGGAATTGGGAGCCTCTCTACCTCAAGTCCCAAAGCATGGACAAGTGTAGGTGATATGAAGGAGTGTGTTGCTCCTAAATCAAACAAGGCATACACCATGGTATAAAACAAGAAAAGGGTACCTCAAATGATGTCTGGATCGCCTGGGGCTGGCAACGCTAGAGAATGAAGCTGTCCATGACCTCTTCCATGACCTCTCAGACCCTGATGACGACCACCAACATGGCTACGCTTTGATCTCTGAGGATGGGGAGCGTCATGGGGCCTCCCTCTGCCTGCTCCATCTACCCTCTGGTGATCTAAAGCTGGTGCAACCTGCTGCTGCTATCTCGGCTGGAACTACCTCAACAGAGGAACCTGGAGCGGAGTTCCCGGTGCACGATGACTGCTCTGAAAAGTTGGGCACTCCTGTTGCTAATGACCACGACCACCACAAGAAAAACAAGCGCCAAATCCTTTGGCATAGGCTTGAGAGTTTCTTCCTCAGGAGAAACGAGATGGGAAGGGTTGGGACCTTCCCCCTGGTGAACGGAAACTCTTCTACCCTGAAAACCAGGATCCCCAGACCACAGCTCTGCTTCGTGAGGAATCATCACGATTCCCCTCTCGTGACGATTTGGTCCTGGCCAATGTCCTCTCAACAACCACTGCCCATGCCAGCACCTCAAGATATGTAATCAGCATAAATGAGGAGACTTGGCGCTGTATCTCTCGATGAAAAGCCTCCTCGAAATGCCTCGCCCTGGCCTCCTCATTTGGTAATAGGTCTGAAGCATAATCGTAGAAGGTTCCTGAAATGGATTCCAAAATCTTGAACACTGGAGCTCCCCTGTCAAAGGGTAAGATGCTCCTGGTGACTGGATGCCTTCACAGTCGAAGAAAGAAACTCGACTCTAAACCTGTCTCGAAACTCCCCCATGAGATCGCTGACTCCTCACGATCCCTGAGGAACAAGAACCACCACTGCCTTGCTGCTCCACGCTGCATCTTCACAACCAAGGACACCTAGTGTTACTTCCAAGCATGATTCGAACTGAAGCCTATCTCGACCTCATCCAACCAGTCTTCTGTGACTGCATCTGAAACAGATACCTCTTACATCTGTAGACTCCTGTGTTGAAACTCTCGGAGTGTCTTCCTCCAAGTGTCATCGTCGTCAACCTCTACCCGGTGGTGATCTGCTAGAACAGCCTGTTGTACATCTTCTGTGCAAACCTGACGAGGACGTCGACCTAGAGCCATACATGTAAAATAACAACTATTAGAGATCCTAAGCCTGGAATATGTAAGACTCAACATTAATAAATTAATTATTTTCTTTTATTAATTTTAGGTTAACCTATCGCAAGGTATACCCATTCAAACACAGGCGCAAAGAAGAATGATGCATGATCCTTTCCTAGGTCTTTATCCTGCAACCAGTACCATGTTGTTTAGTAGCCATCGTAAACATAATGGTCTATGCAACATATCATAGGGGGCCCTAAACGCCTATGTCTTTGCCGGCCTCCAGTGTTTTCCCCACTTGCTAAAAATGAATGACACCATTTCCCTACCATTCCATGCAACCTCACCTGTGCCTAACTCCAAACTCCATCCTATCCCTCAACCAGACCTCTGATACCACTCTGTCACAACCCCCTCCCCACAAAGTGTACCCCTCTTGGGCCGGCAATGTGAGAAAGAGGATAATGACCCCTCGAGTCCCACCTTCAGTAGACCCCGGGTTGGCGACTAGCACCAAGGGTATAGTAAACACACAAATGGGAGGCATTACCCTCTAAGAGAACACATGTAGTAGAAAGAGATAAGATAGACATCAATCAAATCCAACTCAGAACTGAAATATAAAAGAAACCCAAGTACATATATGAAATGTCATGAAAAATCACTACAACTGAAAGGAAAAACTAAAAGTACCCAAAAGAAAGTAAAACGGTAGCGACCACAAGCCCGAACAGCTCCTCCAACCACAAGCTAGTAGTAACCAGCTTGATCTCCAACCTGCTCCTAGTGACCTGAAAAACTGTTTATATATACATAGGGTGAGTATAAGAGTATACTCAGTAGGATCCTCCCTATGCCCCTCGTGCAAAAGTAAAGAAAGCATCCTGAAGCCCAGTGAACAAAAAGTGAAACTAACTCATCACCTAAAAAGGTATACTAAGTTCTAAACCTCACCATGGAAACTCTCACCAAGTAACGCATACAATAATATATCATATAATGAAAAATATCAAGGGTACCCCGCTACTACTTCTCCACTGGTTTTCCCCTTTTCCCCAACTACATACATCGTGTGAATCTCTCTCAAAAGGCTTTCCCACAGACACCTGGGCTAAGCTCCACAATCTGCACCTCGTTAACCACAAAGGCTTGCCCGTAGACACCTGGGCGAAGCACCACACCATCCTCACAACTAAAAGTAACCAGGTAAGTGCAGGTGTCACCACTGCCCACATAACATTTATCTTACATCGGGTATTATACCTCAAGCCATCACACCCTATACACGTTACACCTATAGTAGTCCATATGATACTATATCCAGAATATATGTGTGTGAAATAACCACAAGCCATTACAGCCCGCTACACACATATATGGGGAAACTAACTATTTTGCCTGTTGTCACATTATCTACCAAGAGAAGAGAGCGGGGCCAAAGGGGGTATTCAGCCATTTGACCTCCCATCAGAATGTTGGGGAAAACACACCCCTAGGGCTCAGAATCCCAGGGTGTCTGTTGCCTTTACTGACAGGGTGAAGTAGCGTATAGAAACACATAAAGTACAGAATATATATATAACTCACATCCACACTATGGGCATTAAATAATATTAGATACAACTACAGCTAATGTCTCTCAGACTCCAGGCTGCTACTTCTAAGACTAGGTATCATATAAGCACACAAACATTTGAAGAGATTTATTAAATTACTCTATTCTCATTTTATCACTTCTACTGTACATTAATTAATTCTTTAAACAATAATTAACCATAAAAATTTCCACATTAAACTAAATTGGCATCACATTCAAAATCAACTGCTCCTTTTAAGATTCACATCACCTTTAAATTCTAGTATCTCCATCCGCATGTATTATCAAAATTTAATCAAACTTTCATTACATAATTACATTCCCATATTCCCAGGAATTCTAGAAAGGCATCCTATGCTTCTAAACACAAAGGGGGCTCAACACGGTGAGTATATATACATCCTGTCGAGTCCTTTCCGCCTATAGTAAGATCATAGACCCATTCTCCCTCAAGAGGCTAAACACGGAAAGCACGTGGCATACCCCGCGTGTCTTCGCCTCCTTCGGAAGGAGGGTAAGAAAGACCAGATTCCTTGAGTAGTGGGGAAAATTAAAGTAGATAAACAACCAAACAAAACCACCAACATCCACCCATCACATCCATCCCATACCATCATCCTTGGTGTCCTCCCCGACACCCACATGCATAAGCTGATGCATCTCACCACCCTAGGAGCCATCCACTACCACAACCACAAGTCTCCATGCCTCCACATATCATGACAACCATCCAGGATCACATCACAGCACAAGTGGCAAGAAACACAACATCACATAAATGGGATCTTGACCCTTTAACAATCATGAGGGTAACTCAGAACCCTTTAAGAAATTCTCACACAATCTGTTCTTTAATCCATATTGAATTAGTAGATTTTTTATTTGTAGGTTCCAATTAGAGGATATCAAATCAGTAAGCAATCACAATTAAATAAGCACGCTTACTTCCCTAATTTGATTAACCTAAAATTAGAACAACTACAACAACGACAACAACCAGATTCAATCACATGCCTCTTTATCTTTACCCAATTAATTAACAATTAATTCCAGATTTACGTTCATTATCAATTTCCATCAAGAACGAACAACTAATCAAAGAAACCATAGATATCACATTATCTCGCAAAACATGAGGCAAACTGTTATCACGGTACAATGAAACAACATGAGATCAACCAATTCTTTTAATCCAGTTCAAGTATTTAGTTAGGTCAATTTCATTATGATCCAAAGGGCTAAATCATGAAAATTATACGATTGCACTTATACTATTTGAGAAGCCAAGAATCCCCTACCTCAAAAATTATTGACATTCATTATCCACACAATGGGTCACAATTCTCCTCGCACAACAATGACATCCACTTATTGTGAAGATTGACCGACATAGCTCGGGTGCATCCAAAATAGAGCGGAACCAATCAGAGGATTAGGGATTGATTGTGAAACTCCTACGTGAAAGATTTAAAGGTTCTAGCATCTCATAGCTGATAAAAAAGAGGGAGAACAAAGGATAATGATATCTCGTCCCTTTTTGAAGATTTAATGAGGTGACGGTTTAAGATCCGGTTAATTCTCCATTAAAAATGGATCGCATTAACCCACGCGGTTTGACCAAGTAAAAACATCCCGAGCTATAGGGATAATTAATATAGGATTTATGGAATTTGAATCGTCCTTAAGAGTCCTTAAAATAAGTCTCTAAATGTATTTTATGTCAACGGAAACGTCAAAGGGGCGAAACTGTAGGAAGCTGGAAACACTGTTCCCATACTCAAAATTTGGCAAAGGAAAGAAAAGGTCACTGTTAGACCTCACCGTTCTAGAAACACTGTTCAAGTCCACCGTTAGAAGGTCACTATTAGAAGGTTACCGTTCTGGAAACACTGTTCAAGTCTACCGTTAGAAGGTCACCATTAGAAGGTTACCATTCTGGAAACACTGTTCAAATCTACTGTTAGAAGGTCACCATTAGAAGGTTACCGTTCTGGAAACACTGTTCTAGTCTACCGTTAGAAGGTCACTGTTCAAAGTTATCGTTCTGGAAACACTCTTCAAGTTTACCGTTAGACGGTCACCGTTAGAAGGTTACCATTCTGGAAACACTGTTCAAGTCTACCGTTAGAAGTCCACCGATAGAACCTCACCGATAGAAACACTGTTCATCTACCGATACTATTCATAAAACTGGAAACACTATTCACAGAACTAGAAATTTGGCAAAGTGTTGGGACTAAGTCACCTTGACCTCCCGGAACACCTCCAACACCACATTTTCACAAAGTAATGGACCGAAGAGGTCTGGGCCATTACATCAGAAAAATCTCAAAACATTCTCGTCCTCGAGAATTCAAAACCAACCAAAAGAGCGAAAAAAAGAAATGGGGCCCGAACAACCACCCATCGAGATACCTATCAAAAGAGATAAAACCACATAAACGAACAAAATAATTTCATAAATAAAACATGAAAGGTATAACCAAAATGGAAACATCATTACATGAATGGAGTTAAACATTAAACAACTCTGGGTACTGAGCACATATCAGTGACTCACGCTCATAGGTACTCTCCTCCATGCCACTGTGTCACCACAAGACACGAAAAAAGGGGATAGAACGCCCACGCAACACCTTCTCCTTGGGGTCTTGGATCTCCACAAGTCGCTCTTTGAAGGTTGCATCATCATCAATATCGATCTCTCCCCAATCGATAACATGAGATTCATTATGAAGATAATGACGGAGCTGTGATACATGGAAAACATCATGTATCCGACTCATCTGAGGGGGAAGTGCTACTCGATATGCCACAGCTCCAACACGAGCTAACACCTCAAAAGGCCTAACAAAATGGGGAGAAAAATTACTTCCACGATTAAAACTTCGCTGCCCACGACGGGGAGTCACCTTTAGAAACACATGATCCCCAACATTAAACTCTAAGGGTCTCCTTCTTTGATCAATATATGATTTCTGACGATCTTGCACTATCTTCATCCTCTCAAGAATCACCTGAACCATCCCTTTTTTATTCTACACTAGTTCTGGTCCGAGAATTGCTAACTCTCCGACCCCTGTCTAGCACAATGGAGAACGGCATGACCGGCCATACAAGGCCTCAAACGGCTCCATACCGATGGTGGAGTGAAAACTATTATTGTTTGATAACTCTACTAAGGGTAAGTTCTTCATCCATGAACCTCCAAAATCAAGAACACAAGAGCGCAACATGTCTTCAAGAGTCTGGATGGTTCGCTCTGTCTGACCATCCGTTTGAGGATGAAAAGCAGTGCTAAGGCACAGTTTAGAGCCAAAAGCATGCTGGAGACCTCTCCACACCCTGGAGGTAAAATGAGGATCTCGATTAGAAATGATTGTCCTAGGTAATCCATGAAGACTCACCACCTCCTCTAGATAATGCCTCGACAAAACTTCCACTGAGCTCAACTCCTTGATTGCTATGAAGTGGGGCACTTTTCTTAAATGATCCACTACAACCCATATAACATCATTTCATCCCGGAGCTCGAGGTAAACTTGTAACAAAGTACACTGAGATGTCCTCCCACTTCCTCTGAGGAATCTCTAATTACTGGAGAAGACCACCAGGAACCCAGTGCTCAGCCTTCACCTTCTGGCAGACTAAACATCAAGACACACACTCTGCAACCGCACGCTTCAGCCCAGGCCACCAAAACTAACCCCTCAAGGATCAATACATCTTTGTCACACCAGAAGGTACTGCAAAGGGTGAACTATGTAACTCTCGGAGAACCGTCTCGCGCATCACCAAGGGAAAAAAAGACAAACATGTTGCAACACTCGGTGTTGTTCATCCTCCAACAAACCATCATGGGCCTCACCACAAACAACTCTGTCTCTCTAAACATCCACCTCTAGATAACCAAACTGAGACTCATCCACATTCTGTATCAGGGATGACTGCACCATCATCTAGAAAAGACAACCTCTACCCCCAACTTCCCCCATATCATGATGCAAAGCTGATAGCTCTTCCATCACTCTCCAGGAATCACCAGATTCACGCACTACATCATTACGTGACTTTAGGCTCAGTGCATCAGCTACAACATTCCCTTTTCCAGGTGTATACGATATTTCAAAGTCGTATTCCAACATGAACTCTATCCACCAACACTGCCTCAAGTTCAAGTCTCGTTGGGAGAAAACATACCTCAAACTCTTATGATCGGTGAAAACCAAAAAGTGATCAACAATGAGGTAATGTCTCGATAACATTAGAGAAAATACCATGGCTGCCAGCTCAAGATCATGGGTGGCATAGTTGCATTCATGGGGACGCAACTGCTGAGACTCTTAAGAAACAACTGACCTCTACTGCATGAGAACACAGCCTAGCCCAAGATGTGAAGCATCACAGAAAACATCAAACTGGACTCCCTCTACTGGAAGAAATAGGATTGGAGCACTCACCAACTTCTACTTTAGATACTCGAAAGCTGCCTGACACTGATTAGTCCATATGAAGGCTTGATCCTTCCAGGTCAAAGATGTCAGAGGAGTCACAAATCAAGATAAATTGGCTACAAATATCCTATAATATCCTACAAGACCATGGAAACTTCGCACCTCTGACACGGTCTTTGGGGCTGCCCAAGACACCACTGCTTCTATCTTCGACAGATCCATAGCTACTCCCTATTGGAGCACAACATGCCCCAAGAAACAAACTTCTTGAGCCCAAAAATCACACTTCGACAACTTCCCAAACAAATGATGTTGGCGAAGAACTCCCAAAACGGCTCGTTGATGCTCTGCATGCTCCTCTTCAGATGTGGAGTACACAAGGATTTCATCGATGAAAAACACAAAAAACTTGTCCAGCAATTCACAGAACATAGCATTCATCGACCCCATGAAAAAAGCTGGAGAATTCATCATACTGAATGACATTACAACAAACTCATAATGCCCATGACGACAACAGAAAGCAGCCTTCAGGATATCCTCATCCTTTACACGCATCTGATGATATCCTGACCGCAAGTTGATCTTTGAAAACCAACATGCACCCTTCAGTTGATCGAATAAGTCATCAATCCATGGGAGAGGATAGCGGTTCTATATTGTCACTTTGTTTAATAGACGATAATCAACGCACAACCACAAACTTCTGCCAGCCTTTTTCACAAACAAAACCGGTGCACCCCACGATGACAGACTTGGCCGAACAAAAACGCACTGCAATAGACCATCAAGCTGTATACGTAGCTCTCATAAATCAGAAGGGGACATCCTATACGGAGACATAGAGATATGAGATGCTCCTGGCTGTAGCTCGATCCCAAACCCGATCTCTCGTCGAGGGGGTAATGCTACAACATCTTCTGGAAAGACATCAGCGTACTCCTCTACGACCCTAGGAAATGCCAACTGCTGAACCTTTGATGAACTCAGCATCATCTCAGCCGTCATGGATGATAAGGATGTAACTCGTCTCTAACCCATCCAAGGATCTCTCTCACCAACAAACACCGCTTTCTCTCCATATTCATCAAAGAAAATGACCTTCTTCCTGTAGCAATCAATAACAGCCTGCACTGAATACAACCAATCCATTCCGAGGATAACATCATATGGTTGTATTTGTAAACATAGGAAATATCCCCAAGAGCGGTGTTGCCCCAACACTAGCTCACAGTCTCTACATACTTCAAACAAGTCAGCTCGACCTCCAACTGGCGTAGTCAACACCAAGGGCATTGGAAGCCTCTCTACCTCATGTCCCAAAGCATGGACAATGGTATGTGATATGAAGGAGTGTGTTGCTCCTGAATCAAACAAGGCATACACCAAGAGAGAAAACAAGCAAAGGGTACCTCGAACGACAACTGGCTCGCATGGGGATGGAAACTCTAGAGTATGAAGCTGGCCACGACCTCCTCCACGACCTCTCTGACCCTGATGAAGACCACCACCACGGCCGCGATCTACTCTCTGAGGACAGGGAGAGTCATGGGGATGTCCTCTGCCTGCTCCATCTACCCTCTGGTGATCTAAAGCTGGTGCAACCTGCTACTGCTATCTTGGCTAGAACTGCCTTAATGGAGGAACCTGGAGAGGAGTGACCGGTGCACGATGACTACTCTAAAAAGTCGGGAACTCCCGCTGCTGATGACCACAACCTCCAAAAGAAAAACAAGCACCATATCCCTTGGCATAGGCCTGAGAGTTGATACCTCCGGAGAAACGAGATGGGAAGGGTTGGGACCTACCCCCAGGTGAACATAAACTCTTCTGCCCTGAAAACCGGGAACCCTGGACCACAGCTCTGCTTCATGAGGAATCATGACAATTCCCCTGTTGTGACAATTTGCTCCTGGACAAAGTCCTCTCAACAACCTCTTCCCTCGCCAGCACCTCAAGATATGTCTTCAGCATAAATGAGGTGACCCTGTGCTGGATCTCTGGACACAAATCCTCCTCGAAATTCCATTCCATGGCCTCCTCATATGGTAAGAGGTCTGAAGCATATCGTAGAAGATTCCTGAAATGGATTCCAAACTCTCGAACACTGGAGCTCCCCTGTCGAAGGGTAAGAAGCTCCTGGCGACTGGATGGCTTCGCAGTCGAAGAAAGAAACTCGACCCTAAACCTGCCTCGAAACTCCCCCCATGAGATCGCTGACTCCTCACGATCCCCGAGGAACAAGAACCACCACTGCCTTACTGCTCTACGCATCATCGTCACAACCAAGGAAACATAGTGTTCCTTCCGAGCACGAATCAAACTGAAGCCTATCTCGACCTCCTCCAACCAGTCTTCAATGACTGCATCTAAAACAGAGCCCTCAAACTTCTATAGACTCTAGCACTGAAACTCTCGGAGTGTCTTCCTCCAAGTGTCATCGTCATCAACCTCTACCCGGCGGCGATATGTTGGAACAACCTGTTGGACATCTTCTGCACAAACCTGACGAGGACGTCGACCTAGAGCCGTACCTGTAAAATAACAACTATTAGAGCTCCTAAGACTGGAATATGGAAGACTCAACATTAATAAATTAATTGTTTTCTTTTATTAATTTTATTTTAATCTATCCCAAGGTCTACCCATTCAAACACAGGTTTAAAGAATAATGATGCATGATCCTTTCCTAGGTCTCTACCCTACAACTAGTATCACTTTGTTTAGTACCCATCGTAAACATAATGGTTCGTGCAACAGATCATAGGGGGCCCTAAACGCCTATGTCATTGCCAGTCTCTAGTGTTTACCCCACTTGCGAAAAATTAATGACACCATTGCCCTACCATTCCATGCAACCTCACCTGTGCCTAACTCCAAACTCCATCCTATCCCTCAACCAGACCTCTGATACCACTTTTTCACGACCCCCTCCCCACAAAGTGTACCCCTCCTGTGCCGGTAATGTGAGAAGGAAGATAATGACCCCTCGAGTCCCGCCTTCAGTAGGCCCTGGGTTGGCGACTAGCACCGAGGGTATAGTAAGCACACAAATGGGAAGAATTACCCTCTAAGAGAACACATGCGAAAGAGAGAGAGATAAGATAGACACCAATCAAATCCAACTTAGAACTGAAATATAAAAGAAACCCAAGTACATATATAAAATGTCATGCAAAAGTACTTTAATAGAATAGAAAAACTAAAAGTATGGAAAAGAAAGTAAAACGGCAGCGACCACAAGCCCGAACAGCTTCTCCAACAAAAAGCTAGTAATAACCAGCTTGATCTACAACATTCTCCAAGTGACCTGAAAAATAGTTCATATATATATAGGGTGATTATAAGAGTATACTCAGTAGGATCCACCCCAAGACTCTCATGCAAAATTAAAGAAATCATGCTAAAGCCTAGTGAACAAAAAGTGAAACTAACTCATCATCTAAACATGTATACTAAGTTCCCAACCTCACCATGGCCACTCTCGCCAAGTAAAGCATAAAAGAATATAGAATATAATGAAAAATATCAAGGGTACCCCGCTACTAATTCCCCACTGGTTTTCCACTTTTACCCAACGACATACGTCCTGTGCATCTCTCTCCAACGGCTTGCCCGCACACACCTAGGCTAAGCTCTACAATCTGCACCTCGTGCACCACAAAGGCTTTCCCGTAGACACCTGGGCGAAGCACCACACCATCCTCACAACCAAAAGTAACCAGGTAAGTTCCAGGAGCCACCACTTCCCTCATAACATGTATCGTACATCGAGTATCATATCTCAAGCCATTATAGCCCATACTCCGAGTAGGGATCCACAAGCCATCATAGCCTATACACGTTACACCTATAGTACTCCATAGGATACTATATCCAGAATATATGTGTGTGAAATAACCACAAGCCATTACAGCCCTCTACACACATATATGGAAAAACTAACTGTTGTGCATGTTGGCACATGTATCTACCAAGAGAAGAGAGCGGGGCCAAAGGGGGTAGTCAGCCATTCGACCTCCCATCAGAATGTTGGGGAAAACACCCCCCTAGGGCTCAGAATCCCCGGGGTGTTAGTTTACCTTACTGACAGGGTGGAGTAGCATATAGAAACACATAAAGTACATAATATATATATAACTCACATCCACACTATGGGCATTACCTAATCTTAGATACAACTGCAGCTAACATCTCTCAGACACCAGGCTGCTGCTTCTAAGACTAGGTATCCTATAAGCACACAAATATTTGAAGAGCATTATTAGATTACTCCATTCTCATTTTACCAGTTCAATTGTACGTTAATTAATTCTTTAAACATTAATTAACCATGAAAAATTCCATATTAAACTGAATTGGCATCACATTCAAAATCAACTGCTTATTTTAAGATTCACATCACCTTTAAATTCCAGTATCTCCATCCCCGTGGATTATCACCATTTAATCAAACATTCATTACAGAATTACATTCCTATATTATCAGGCATTCTAGAAAGGCATCCTATAATACTAAACACAAAGGGGGCTCAACACGGTGAGTAGATATACTACCCGTCGAGTCCTTTCCGCCTATAGCAAGAGCATAGACCCATTCTCCCTCGAGAGGCTAAACACGAAAAGCACGTGGCATACCCCACGTGTCTTTGCCTGCTTCGGAAGGAGTGTAAGAAAGACTAGATGCCTTGAGTAGTGGGGAAAAGTAAAGTAGATAAACAACAAAAAAACCACCAACATCCAACCATCACATCCATCCCATACCATCATCCTTTGTGTCCTCCCCGACACCCACATGCATAAGCTGATGCATCTCGCCACCCTAGGTGCCTTCCACTGCCACAACCAAAAGTCCCTATGCCTCCACATATCACCACAGCCATCCAGGATCACATCACACCACAAGAAGAAAGAAAACACAACATCACATCAATGAGCTCTTGACCCTTTAACAATTAAGAGGGTAACTAAGAGCCCTTTAAGAAATTCTCACACAATCTGTTCTTTAATCAATATTGAATTAGTAGATTTGTTTTTTGTAGGTTCCAATTACGGGATACCTAATCAGTAAGCCATCACAATTAAATAACCATGCTTACTTCCCTAATTTGATTAACGTCAAATTAGAACAACTACAACAACGACAACAACCAGATTCATTTACATGCCTCTTTATCTTTAGCCGATTAATTATAAATTTATTCTGGCTTTACGTTCATTATCAATTTTCATCAAGAACGAACAACTAATCAACGAAACCATATATATCACTCTATCTAGCAAAACATGAGGCAAACCGTTATCATGGTACAAAGAAACAACATGCGATCAACCAATTCTTTTAATCAAGTTCAAGTATTTAGTTAGGTCAATTTCATTGTGATCCAAAGGGCTAAATCATGAAAATTCTACTATTGCACATATACAATTTGAGAAGCCATGAATCCCCTACCTCAAAATTTATTGACATTATTTATCCACACGACGGGTCATAGTTCTCCTCTTATGACAACTGCATCCACTTATTGGGATGATTGACCGACACAGCTCGGTTGCATCCAAAATTGAGCGGAACCAATCAGAGGATAGGGTTTGATTGTGAAACTCTTACGTGAAGGATGTAAAGGTTCTAGCATCTCATAGCTGATAACATAGAGGAATAACAAGGGAGAATGATATCTCATCTCTTTTTGAAGATTTAACAAGGCGACACTTTAAGATCCGGTTAATTCTCCATTAAAAACGGATCCCATTAACCCACACGGTTTGACCAAGTAAAAACATCCTGAGCTAAAGGGATAATTACTATAGGATTTATGGCATTTGAATCGGCCTTAAGAATCCTCAAAATAAGGCTTTAAATGTATTTTAGATCAAAGGAAACGTCAAAGGGGCGAACTATAGGAAGCTGGAAACACTGTTCCCAAACTCAAAATTTGGTAAAGGAAAGAAAAGGTCACCGTTAGACCTCCCCGTTCTTGAAACACTATTCAAGTCCACCGTTAGAATGTCACTGTTAGAAGTTTACCATTCTAGAAACACTTTTCAAGTGTACCATTAGAAGGTCACAGTTAGAAGGATACCGTTTTGGAAACACTGTTCAAGTCTACCGTTAGAAGGTTACCGTTCTGGAAACACTGTTCAAGTCTACCGTTAGAAGGTCACCGTTAGAAGGTTATCGTTATGGAAACACTTTTCAATTCTACCATTAGAAGGTCCCCGTTAGAAGGTTACCATTATAGAAAAACTGTTCAAGTCTACCGTTAAAAGTCCACCGATAGAACCTCACCGATAGAAACACTGTTCACCTATCGATACTATTCATCAAACTGGAGACACTGTTCACAGAACTCTAAATTTGGCAAAGTGTTGGGAATAAGTCACCTTGACCTCCCGGAACACCTCCAACACCAAATTTTTACAAAGTAATGGACCAGAGAGGTCTAGGACATTACATCATAATTGAGGAGGGTGTTATGCAACTCCTCAAGGGAAAGGTTTTTAATTTCATAAAGTTCTATCAATTTTGTGTTGAGTCTCTTAAAAAATTCCTTATATCCTTCTATAAAAATATTAAATAATTAATTTCTTGATAAAATAATCTATTGTGGATTCATATACAATTAATCTTTGTAATGTAATCATCCACATCTTCATAATCTGTATTTGAGTTATTTTTAAACTTAGTCCTTCAAACATGATGTTTGGTATATTTCATTTCTATATTTCCTCCATTTATATTCTCAATATATTCATTAATATTATAAGTTGTTGTATTCCCTCTTATATTAGAGTTAAATTTATTAGTCTTAGATGGGGGATTGAAAATTTTATATTTTCCATCTACATTAATATTTATCTCGATAGAAAAATCCAATGGGTGGAATTTATTACATGTTTAATAAATCTCACTATAATAGCATCAATCACATATATCCATTGTGAATTTTATGTTGATGAAAGGAGGGAGATTCTCCATGATTATCCTTCCTTGATAGTTTGATATTTTAAAGGGGAACCCTGTTAGCCCTGATAAAACTTGTAGAACCCAGATTCTGTGATTTTACTAAGAGGGAGGGGTGAATTAGTGATTCATTTATTTTTATGATTTATTCATTTTAACCAACCTATAGTGACCCATGATTTTCATATATAGATATTATATCATTTTAAAAGAATATTCCAAACATTACAAAAGTACATGCCTAAGGACCATAATTGTTTTTTATTTGGAAATATATAACACAATATTCTAACATTGTTAAATATCTTTAATGTTTTCCACATAGATCTTAAGATTTATTACTCATACTTAAGACTATTCATTATAACATAGGTAAAGGAATCATAATATAAGGTGATATGATATGCTCAGGAAGGGTAAATAAAGTATATAGTTAAGAATAACATAAACATGAGGGTATGATAACAGGATAATAACATTATATGATCATTCCTTACAGAACAATGATCATAATATTGAGTCATGTCAAAAGTTGGTTATTTATAAGACATAAATCATAAAGGAATTGAAGAGAATAATCGATTCGAGAAGCACATAGGTATAAGAAATGGAATTTTTTAAAACACACATACACATAAAATGATTTCCATAGTATAAAATAATCACTACCAAGTCATGTTAGTGTATTTATTTCACTCCCCAAACAATCTTAGTAGTCATGGTTCACTCCCAATACCATCGTATCATATATGGTACTATTCTGAACTAACGTTACTCCCCATTACATCCTTATCCATCTCATGATATTTAAATAATTACACAATGAATTGGAGGGATATCTTGGTGCACCCATCATGTACGATATAATGGGGTCACCCTAAACAATCTGGGATTTCCCATCATATAAGAATTAATGGTATTACCTGATAATATCTATGCTACCCTATAATTTAAGCTGTAACTGTATTTCCAAGTTTCCTCTAAGCCAGCACATCATATAAGTTATAACATGCATACCCAATGCTATATGTTCTGCCACATTAGGTATGATGTTACAATAATACCTAGTTCTATATGGGTCACCCCGTCATATAAGTAATTTTGAAGAACCAGAACATGAATAAACTATAAAAAGTGTTTATATAATCATAAAAACCCATATAAAAAATAATTATGCTTCAATAACCCAATTAACCTATCAGGAAAATGTCTTCTATAAAATATATTTGAAACATGATAAAATATGGGAAAATAAATGGGGTTCATAAAAATATATTTGAAATAAGATTGAGGTGTAGAAGAGAAACATTATCTATTACCATTATTCAATTAAAATATAAAAATTTTAGAGAGATAATATGGATGGTATCCTCAGATCATATCCACCTTAAAACATAGGTAACACCAATGGATTTCACTTAATATGGAAAATAATATTTAAAAAATCATTTAAAACATTTCTCAAGGAAATTTTATTTCCTATGTGAGAAAATATTTTTAAAATATAAATATTTTTGAAAATTATTTTATTGAAAATAATCATGAAAATTTATAATGCAAAATTTTAAAATCATTTAAAATGATTTTTATAACCAAAAAAATTTTAAAAATCGTTTTCCTTGAGAATGATCTTAAAAGATCATTTAAAAAACTTTTTTCAAAACATTTAGAAAATATGGTTTTCGAATAAAACTGATTTTTAACCAAAGAGGGAAATAATTTTGGATTGTCATAAAAAAAACTAATTTATGTTAAGATTTTTTTTTTTGGAAAAAATGTTTAATTTCATGAAGATATCATGAATACCTATAGGATAAGAAAATTTATGATAATTCTTCAAGGTAGATTGTGATATTTCATCATTAAAGACTTAATCATAAATAATGTTGATAAATGATGAGATTGTAACATAACATCTTTAAAATATTGGTAATATTGATTCATAAGACCCAAAAAGTTGTCACATAAAATGGTATATAAAATGTATTGGTGGTAAATAAATTCATTATATTAAATATCAAAGGGGATGTACAGTTCATGAATTAATATAGGTGTATAACATAACATGGGTCTCAAAGAATGAAAATTGTGAAAAAAATACCTTACTACTTTTTAAACATTTAAACCAACAAACCATGAAGGATAGATCCCAATATATATATATATGTAAATAATTTTTTTGATAATAATCATTTAAAAAATTCCTGGGAATTTTATACCCCACATAGAAGAAAGAGGTGGAGAGTATAAAATGAGTCTCAATGAAAATAAAATTGAGATGTGAATCCCTTTATACTTGAGTAACTTTTAAATCATGAGACCCATGAAAGAAAAATATAAATTTAAAATTTTTATATCAATAATAAATTATATTAATTATATAAAATGTATGATGGAAGAATATACATCGTGATAGAGAAACTAGTAAATAATATGGTGTTAGTATCACATAAATAAAAGTGAGAATATAAATTACCATACCCTAAGTCATGAAATCCTTCGTACATGAGAAAAATTGATAGTATAATTAATATAAGATAATTATAAATCTACCATTTTACCATATTCATATATAACATACCATATATGATTTTATTATGAATTTATTCTACATTTTTATTTACAATTCTATGTTAATGATACATTTTATGTAATAATTGTTTCTCTTGTATCTATTTTGAAAGTTTATTTTTTTATCACACTTTTATACATATTTCATAATTTAAATAGTGTAAACCATGATATAATAATCATATATATCCAGTACAAATGTATTTATAATAATCTGTAAAATATGGAAATTGGAAATGAAATACATCGTTCATTGAGACAGTAGGTCATATGTATGGGTGAATGATATTTCCATTTTCTTTTCATATTGAAATAAATAAATTTAAACGATATAATTAAATATTATAATTTCATTATAATCATTATTTCATATGTATAAAATACTCTTATTACACCATCCTTAATACATTCCATGTAATGAATGAACAAATCACATTTTTTTGCGAGGTGGTGATACTATGTACATATGAACGATGTTATTGTATTATCAAAAATTGAAAGCATGAAGTAATGTATTGTATAATAAATCAGGAATAAAAAATACCTCATAAATATAATGTATATCATATATTAACATCATTTCTATCATTATTCCAACCATTAAGTTGTGGTATTGGAAAAACGAAATACATCTGTTCGTGAGGCAGTAGTACATTGTACACTCAAACTATGATTTTATATCCCATTTGAGGGAATGTTTTGTGATTTTAGGAAGTAAAATTGACATAAAAACACCTTATTATATGTAATATTCTAATAATATTATAGAATACTAATATAAAAAGGATTTAATGGGACTGAGGAAGGAATAAAACAAAAATGTTCATTGTTGAATGTTACCTCTTCTTCTGGTATCTCCATTTGGTTTCCACAAAAGGACATGCTTGGATGGATTTATGCCCAAATAAATGCTTTTATGTTTATATTAAGTAATTTTTAATGTGACTTCTTTAGGAGATATAAAGTTATAGAGGATTGAATAACAACTAATAATGGGTGATTGAATTAGTTAGATTTTTATAAGTTCCAATTATTTTAAAACAGAGTTCTTATAACATGATAATGTCTAAAAACATATCAAAATTTTCTAATTAATAATATTTTTAAAAGAGGAATGATTGGAAAGAAAATGTTATTTTGGGGTTTGGAATTAGTGTGAAAACATACATTCTTTTTATATCCACTCTTTCTAGTATATTTTAGTTTAAAAATTTTAATAAGTAAATAAAACCTTTACCATCTACTATTAGAAACTTAAATATCAATATAGGAATGAGTATACAAAATCTAGTTAGTTTATAAAGTTTTACTAACATTATTATAATTCCACATTAAATATATATTAATGGGTTCACCCTAAGTTAATATTACGAGATATCATATATTGGGGACCTACATCAAATGAACAACAAAATAAAAAACAATCTCTACATAACTCTATTAAGAACCTCAGTTTAATGACCCTAGGCCCAGTTTCCTCATTATGATTATTTCATTATAAATGATCTATTATGATGAACCATTCTATCAAACTATTCTTGTGAACATTTCCTCAAATTATCTTTATGATATTAATTATTTTGTTAAGAAAACATTTATATATATGATCATCTAATGAGATATCTATTTAGAATTAATTCTCGAATGAACTTTGCAGTGCTTCATATTTTTCACATTTGAATAGGATGCAATGTAAGAATCTACTATTCTTCTATTTAAATAAAAATCAGAATGGAAAAGGTAGAAACTTGAAAACATTCCTTGATATCTCAAATTAAAAAATAAGGATATCTATGTATATTTGAATTTAATGATTTACAACTTAAACTCTTCACAAATCATCTAGAATCTTCTTTCTTCTGCCCCATAATCACTCTTCTCGGAATTCTTAACCATTATTTAGTCTGATGGAACCTCCTCATCTCAATATGATGAATCTTCTTCAGCTCATTATAATAGAATCATTCATATAATTACTAATTCCAATCTGATATCTTGATCCAATGCATCAAAAGATTTATTAGTATGATACATTTATTGGATGGATTAATGTCTAATCCAATTATGGTAGATCAATATAAAAATTGAACTCACCATTTTTTCTTCCAGAGGCCCAATGTCCTTGATTTTTAATTGATTTTGATAATCCACCTTTAAAGGGTTTAGGTGGAACTCTTACAAGGCCTGTAGGTGTAATTATTACATGGCTCGTAAGACTTAGAGGAGTTCATTTCCTATAGACTTCAAACATTACATACAACCTAGACTAACTACTTGGAATTGCTCCTCCCAAGCATCTTCATCATGAAATCAGCTCTCCACCTTCGCATGGATGTTCAGATGGGATTTCCCTTGCATGCACAGGCTTGTCCTGATGGAAGGTACCATACCCTCTCATTCTTGAAATCTGTTTAGCTTCTAGTTTGGTGAAAGCTCCTTGCTCATCCTCCTTGTAGAGATTGTTCCTTGTAGGTTGTCTGGTTTGCATCTACACTTAAGGTGGCTTGAAGGCCTTTGGGATTGCCCAATGGCTTTACTGACTCGAAGGCCTAGGTGGCCTGAAGGCCTTACAGGACTCAGGGACCAAATCAGTGACCCGAAGGCCCAAACGGGGGCATATTCCCAGCTGTTACAGTGCCAAATAGTGGCTGCTACATTTCTTGCTACAGTACGTGCTATAGTGCTGCACAGTTCCCGCTACAGTACTGCTACAATACTACTACAATACCTGCTATAGCACGCGAAAATTCTACCTCCGCCTTGATTTGATCCCTGGTCACTTGGATGCACTTACGGAGTCCTTACCAACTAGGCTATGGCACATGTGCAAAACGTGGTTGTCAATTAAGTCCCCCTCTTTACCCGTATAGTGGGTCTGCCAACCTAGGGAGATACACGTTCCCCATCTAAGTAATGGCATTGAATAACCCTGTTCATAATATGAATAGTGTCTGATCCTGGCGGGATTCGAGCCTGTGCCAGTTCCCCTAGACAGAAAAATGGCCCAACTGGTGAACTACTCGACTAATGCCCTAGGGGAAACTCACCCTTTTTTAATTTTCTCATGTAAACATAAATCCTTTACAATATTCATACATTCATAAATCATATCTATCCAATTAATTGGTTTTAATAACTTTGGTTAATGCAATGTTCTACATCGAATGGAGAAGTTACTTATATACTCATCAATCCTTATCAACATTACTCATAAATTATTCTCACAATTTATGTGTTCGGTACTTCTAGATCTAATGTTTGATGTTTAGATTTATAGAACTGATTCAAACAAATCAAAAATGTTCACCATTCTCTATTATTAAAGTGATTTTTTCATGAGACTTTATCATGATGTATGGGAACTATTTGATTAGAAAAGCATCATCTGTATTTGGGTTAGAAAGTTTAAGAACATTATATCTCTTGAAATAACTATTTTTGTTGAATAACTTCACTAAAATTATGACTTGAAAACAAGGATAATTATTTCTCAAAAAAATCTTATCTGATATATCATGAACATCATGCTGATGGATATGAGATTTTTTATGTGTCAAATCAAAAACTCTAACTTATTGATGACTTTAGTGGCTAGTGATACTTAGTCTAATACTTCGTGTTTAGTACTTCTCTGTTAGATCCTCTAAATCGAGAAAAAAACATCTTCAAAAACAAAATATTTAACAAAGTTTTTGGTTGGGATTTAACATTCAATATCATTTATCTTTAAAAAAAAACCTTTACAAAAGCTTCGTTTTCATAAAATAAAGATACATTTATAAGACCAAATATATCAAAGGTTTTTTCTCCCCTTATGTATTGGTTTTAAAAAAATTCATTAACAATTTGAACAACTCACCATTTATCAATCACTCAGTTTTTTTCAAAACTTTTTTTAAAAATCAATTTTTTCAAATTTTATCAAAACATATCCTTGATTAAATGAGAGTTTCATGATACCATACTACTAGATAATATAATTATGTTGATGGAATTATATAACATGGTGATAAAAACATTTTTTGGTCTTGTTATGATAAAATCCCACTCATTGTTATATTTTCCTCTCACTTTTCTTTTTGTCTACTGCATTTCATGATAACCATACCATTAGTTTTATAAAAAAAGATAAGGAAAAACATCATAGAATGTAAAAAGTTATTAATTTATCTCTCACTTTTTCAACATAATCAAAATAACAGAGGGGTAATTTCTTATGAGATTTATAATGTTGTTGAAGGATGATAAAAATGAAGTTAAGGCATCAATTTAACAAAGCATTCATTTTGTAATTTCCTTTCCGAAGATATTATAAATTTTATTATTTTTTGACATAAAATCTAGAAAAACATAACTATAAGAAACATTCTATTTTATAAAATTAAACATTATATAAATGTGTTTTCATATTGTATTCTGGAAATAATTTTTAAAAATATTTATTTCACTTTGATTATAAAGAAGTATCTTTACTAGTTTAGTAACTTTTGAATTCAAATATCCCAACTAAACCATAATTCACAACATCTGAGTATAATTATGAGTAGCGACAACATATTCTAATTCAACTCTGCTCAATGTTACATAATATTTTTTATTACTATGTAAACATACATACCATTCACCCAAGAGAAACGTTCCTCCTAATGTTTATTTTCAATCATTAAAATATCTATCCCAATTATTCTAAGTATAACTTTTCAGCTGCATCTCACAATTTCTTTTATATAAAAATACATGTGAAGTTGTTTCTTTGACTTATCTCAAAATTATTGTTTCTTATAACATTTGGGATTCTTTTGGATTACATTGAGGCCTTTATCAAAAATTCACATTGTACAAAATATTAGGCCATATGGTTGGAAGGTAGTATAGACTTCCTACCATCTTTTAAAAACCTTTTTGATTCACACTTTTTTAGAATAATCATTAATCAACTTCATAACCACTGATATAAGAGTAGATACATATTTTGGATGCTTCCATACCAAAGTTTTGTAACAATTCAATGGAATATTATTCTTGATACATGAAAAAGTACATTATTTGAAGTTGAAAACCAAGGAACAATTATTATTCCCCTAACATTAAAATCTAAATGTTACTTTCCATTTCATCATAATTTTTTTTACAAACATCTTATTTATCCCAAATAATGTATATCATCTACATAAACAATTACAATTTGAGTTTTGGAGTCAAAATCATTTATATATAAGTTCATATCAACTTTTACATTAGAAAAATTATATATTCCAAATAAAATAAATATTATAATACCATGCTTTTATATCTTGTTTCAACACATAAAAATCATTATTCAATATGAAAACAAAATTTTCATTCCCATCATGTATAAACCCATAAAGTTATTCAATGTAAAATTATTCCCCAATTTATCCATTGAAAAAAAATACCTTCATATCCATCATTAATAGTATTTTTTTGATAATCCACTGATAGAAACATTATAATAGATTTTAACTATTCCACTAGAGCAAAGGATTCATCAATATCAACACCTTCCACCTCTGCAACGCAATTAAAAGCAAGACATTCATTGTTTCTGGATACTTATCCATTTTACTTAACTTGTTTCCTTAAACACATTTTTTAAATAAAATATTTACCTTTCGTATATGGGGTATGTTCCCATCTATAGTTTTATCAATTCTATCCAACTGTTCATTCATATAATTCACCCATTTTTATGGTTGATATCATTTAAAACTGAATCCGGTTTAACTTTTTATATGAGTGATATTTTATTTTCTAATACCGTCTTTCTTCCGGTAAGAATTGGATCATTACTTTTCATAATAATATTTTAGTTCTCAACATGTTTTTGTAATGTATAAAATTATAGAGTTTCTATTTCATCATTACCTTCCTCATCAGATGATTCATCTGATGCTTCATATAAAATACTTTTCTCACTTTTATTTTCATTGGATACTTTTAGTTTTTATTCCTAAACATTCTCTCTAACATTTTTTTAAAGAAGTTAGATTATCAATATGTATCACTTTATATTTTTCTAAAAAAAAATTTATTCATATTTTCCTACATTTGTAACTTCCATCATTAGGTGAATAATCTAGAAAAGTTCCTTCTTTAACATTCTCAACAAACTCTCCCAGATAAATATTTTTTTTATGTAAATAATAACTTAAAATAGTTTGATGAAATTAAATGAATGTTTTTTGTTATACCAAATTTCCTAAGAAGTAATGTTGGAATCAAGCCTTAACAAACATTTTTTCTGACCAAATATAGTAGTACTACATCATCTCTCTAAAATAAATTTTATTGTTTTTATTCTGTTAACATGCTCCTTCCTGTTTCAACCAAATCTATCATTTTTAATATAATTTTACTCCATTTATTTGTGGGGGTGTACAGAGAACTATGTTGATGTTTTATTCCATTATTTCTCATATTATTCTAAAATATATTACAAGTAAACTATGTTCCATTATAAGTTCCCAACATTTTTATATAAACTATATTTTTATTCCCAACTTATTTTATGAAGTATTTGAATATTTCTATAGATTCTTACTTGTGTTTAATAAACATTATTTTTGTAATAACAGTGAAATCATGAATAAAAGTGATAATTTAAAAATCCCCTTTAGTATATTGATGTCCCATTGAGCCACATAAATAAGAATGAATAAGACCTAGATTACTGATTTACAAAATCTCAATTTTTTAGGAATTTTTTTAGTCATATTACCTTTAAATAAATTTACACAAACTACTTATTGTATTATTTTAAATTATGGAATGTTTCAAACAACCTCAACCTTCAAATTATTATTCATTTTTCCCTACCCATGGTGGCCAACTTCTTCAGTGTCAAAATTTATTTTCATCTGCATCAGTTATGTAATAGAAGTTGTTAAATTTTCATATTTAGAACATATTACCACTGGTTCTTTATCCTTTTTGTAATAAAATTTACACATTTCAATATTTTGATAGTAAATAGATTTTTTCTGGAGATCACATTAATTATATCATTTCAAAGTTGAGTTACACTAAGTTGGTTATTTTTTAGTCCATAAAAAAATCCTTGGATTTCAACTTTTCAGCTTCAATCTCACCCATTATGATTCCTTTAATTTTTATAAAACTATTATTCCCAAAGGTTAAAACACCTCCATCATGATTTTAAGCATGTTTCAAGATTTTTAAATCACTTATATTTTGTGAGGAGTAACCACGATCTTATATCAAAGGGATTTATCTTTTTTCTTTTTTAATGGAAGTCTCAACAACAAAGGATCGTTCATGAATATTATTCTTTCTGGTTTCATTTTTATCTTGTATAAAAATAATATCTTGGAAGAGTAGTCATAAATTAATATGAAACATGACTTGATTGATCACATATTCCAATAAAATCAACCAAATAGTCAAACTCATTCTTCCTTGGAATTTTTCTAACATCTTGAGAATTCAAGTTTTCAACATCATATAAGCTAGGAAATTTACTCATTATATTCACAATTTATTTCACTTCACTAAAAATAACTTCTAGTTAGATATATGTTATTTTAAAAATTATAATCTATATACCTAGAGATTCCACAATAATAACAAAAACATCAAATCTTAATTTTCTATCAAAGTAAGATATTTTTCAATAGAGGCTTTATTGAGGTTGATAATATCTTCTTACAATAACAGTCTCTAGATGTGAAATAACTTCTGTATTGAGTGTTTTTTCATATTCTTTATATGTAATAGGTTTCTCAAAAAAAACTTACATACAATATTTCCAAACAAATATTGCAGAATATTAAATGTTAGAAAAATCTGATAAAACATTATTTTTTGTGTATGGTGATTTCACCGCATTCTAAATTTGATATCTCTAAGAAACTTTAGGGTTCAAATATTTTACTTCTGAATAATTTTTTAATGTTTTCATTCATATTTGATAAATTATTTTGGGCCTGAATAATTTTTTACTGAGGCTTGTTAACTTCCTCTTACATAGAAGATAAATTCTTTTTGTGATATTCAACCATCTTATCAGGTTTAGAAATTTTATGTTTGTAATATAAGATCTCTAGGTTTTATTCTACTTCTTACATGGAAATTTCTTTCCAATAAGAAACAATTTACCACAATCATTCTTTATCATTTTTATATCATTATTTAGAGATCCATTTTTCTAGAGACATGGAACATGTCCTATTTTGAGTTGATATTTTATGTAATATTATTATCCTTCCACTTCTTCAATATATGATGAATAGTTTTTTCTCATCTTTTTTATTTAATGTTATGAATTTTTTTTAACTTTAATCATCTTATATTTTTTTCAGTTGAATACAGTTCATATTTCATACTCACCTTACATTTTTTGTCTTCGGTGAACTTATGATTATATTTTTTGTATGAATTTCTATCATTATAACATTTCTTTACACTTCATGAAAATAGATTTTTCATTATAATAATATTGATATTCTTCAACATTATTCTTGGGGAAATTCGTAGCAAAGTTCCCAATTCCACCACAATCAAAACAATTGAGAGGAATTTTGCCTCCATACTTTTATCATTCTCAGTAATAGTTCATCGATATAAGAGATATATTATTTTAATTCAATTAATTATCCTCTTTATTATCTAATTCACAAGGATAAATATTTTCAAAATCATTGAATTTTATTTTTATTAGGGATTCAAAATCCATTTCATATTTTGTATTATTTTTGAACATTGGACCTTTTCATATTTTATATGAATAAAAAAAATTATAAATATTTTTAAGAGATAAATAATCATTTTATTTTAATTAGTATATTTTTTTAATAAAAACTATATGAAAATATTCTCAGATGTTTATTTTACTATTTTTGAATATTACAGAACATCTCCAAATCCACTAATAGTTCAAATAATTTCATTTTACTAGGTGAAATATTCATCAATAGATTCTTCATCTCTGATTATTATATATCCAAACATACTTTACCATATTTTAATATTTTCATCCTTTACATTAGTATTAACTTCAAAAATACATTTTATCTTTTCCCATATACTCATAATTTTTTTGAGACCCATTACCTTTATAAAAAAAATCAAAAAGAGACAAAAGTATTCAATTCCTAATTTTTTTTTCATCTTTGATATTTATCTTATTAAAAGAATTCATCAGGGGATACTTATCAACATGTTGAAGGCATACTGTAAAAGCATCGACATCATCCAATACAAGTGATATGAGATAATAAATAATCCAATTTTTACATCCATAATAATTTATTCCATAAAATGTAGGAATGTATATAATTTTGAAATAATTGATTTTATCAAGGATAATGATTTAATAATGGGAACCTCTCTCTGATTGAAATTGAATATCTAAATGATCGAATTATAACTAAGAAGGGGGGGTGGCGGGGTTGACTCAATCGTTCACTTTTTATAATACTCAATTAATTTAAAACATAACCCCTATAACCTATTAATGTTTATAACCATATCAGTTTTGGTAAATAATCATGCATGAAAATGTTGTTAATAAAGTAAAGCACATGATATTTATTAGGTTTATCCTTAGTGGGAGAACATAAATTTTTTCCATAGCAACTCCAATGGGTCAATGTATGTAATCTAATTTGAATAAGTGAATAAAACTTGTGACAATTCCTATTAGACACCTTATATCTCCCTATAAGAATTTTTATAATAACTCATATGAATTTATAAAGTTTTATTACAAACAATATTGGGAAAAAAAGATAATAGAAATATTTTCATTATTGAATTATATCCGAAACATCAGTATTATAATCACGGGTTTGATTACCTAAATCATGTTATAACATTATAAAAAAACACTTTATTAAACTCCACTTCTCAAACTCTAATAAGCACCCCAGTCGGATCATCCTCAGATCATCAAGAAAATGTTTATTTTCCAAGAATTCAAACGAGATCTATGTCTCAATTTTTTTACTCAAACATTTCACCACTCTATCTTTTTTCCACATGAAAAGCTTAAAAATTATTATTATTTTATTATTTTATTAATAGAAATCTCAAAATGGAATAGGTATGAATCATGAAAATTTTACCCGCTATATAAAATTTGAGATTACGGAGATCTATGCATAATTAAATTTAATGTTCGACTACATCATCTCTTAAAAAAAGAATCTTTTTTCGCCTAATCCATAATTAGCCGTCTCAGACATCATATCTTGTCTTCAATATGATGTAATATCATTTTCAAACAACGATGAAACATCCCCAACCCAGTATGATATCATCCTTCATATAATTTCACAGATCGGTCAGATTTAGTGAACCACTACATCAAAATATTTTTCACTATGAAATATTCATATGATGGATCAATGTTTGTTCCTGGTCCAATGGATTGATTTCAAAATTGAACTCACTGTTTTTACTTTTATCATTAAAGAATAAATTATTTAAAAGTTTAATTTTTTTATAACTCATATATGTCTGATGAATTGATGTAAATAACTATATTATATATGATGTTCTATAGCCCACAGATACTTCACTAAGACACTATCATAACATTATCGTATTTAAGAGAAAAGAAAATTAATAATTTCCATGTCCAATAATTTTAGATTTGATTATATGTGTATGGATTTCTATTACCAATTCAAACATATAAAATACTTTCAATTATATACATTCACTAAAATCATTTATCATGTTACTTTATCATGATTCATGAGAAATATATGATCATTAAATAATTTTACAACTTGAGTATAGTATGTTTGATAACATTTTTACTCCCAATATTAATATCTTGATTCATCCTCTAGTGAAACTTTATGACTTTCTAACTCACAAACGTTTTTTAATAGAAATCATGTTTGATTTATCTTGAACATCTTGTATATGGATGTGATTTCAATGATGTTTCCAATAAAAAACACTATCTTCATGATGCCTTATATGATTGATGATTATTAATCTAATAATCTACATCTAATATAAAAAACATCTAATGATATACATTTATCCCCCATTGTTTTTGGTTTTGAACATTCATCATCTTTCACAATTTTTTCAACAAAATTCCTTCCAGAAATATTAGTTTTGAAAAAATAAAAAAACATTGTTAAAATTAATCATCAAAAGGTTCTTTAGTTATGCTGAGTAAATTGGCTTGAGTGGTGTGAAGAAGTAGAGAGGATGATTTCCCTTTTATAATGGTGGAGGAGTGACATTATTTTAAATAACCAAAAGTATTCACTATTTGGAGGTCTCTTTTATATCTGGTTCTTCCAAAATTGATGAATAATAGTGGGGAGGGATGAATTGGTCAATAAATACCTCCATCACCAAAAATAAATACATTTTTATCAAGTTATTTTATAGTATTAATGTTTACATAATTTTATCTCAATAGTTTTTATGATGGCAACATGTATATTATTATTTACCTAGGTAATTTATCCATTAAGATTATATTTAATAATATATTTTATAGAACATTTATACCAATCAATTATAAATATTATTTTCAACTAATAGAATCAAAATATAATTTTTATGAATAATTAATTTTAATACAAACACATGTAATGTGTAAAAACATCTTTTAAATTTAATATAATAAATAAATATTAATTGTTTTCACTAAACATTATGGTAAAATTTTGATTTGTTTATATTAGTTCATGTATGTTTCTATGATTCCAAATATGGATTCAATTTTTCCAAATTCTATTCATATAAGTATTATAATTTAATATAACCTAAATCCCATATGCAGGATGATAAATAGAGTTTTTAATGTGATAATGTTCAAAAGATTACTATGTGGTTATATCTATATTTAATTTAAAAATATTCAAATAACCACAATTTAATTAATTTATTCACAATGGAGAAAATTTTACTTTATAAACAATTTAAAATATAATTTAACAATATAAATTATTTACATGAATATTCCGCTTAAATTAAAATTTAGTATTCTCACTATTCATTAAAAAATGAAACATTAAAGGAAAAAATTCCCATAAGATAATTTTCATTTTCGTATTTAGAAAATAATGTTCTATTGGTCAAATAAAATTTACACAATTGTCATAATTTATATTTAAATTAAATTTTCCTTTAAAATCATTAAAACATCCTTTTAGAAAAATATATTGTTTATGTGTAAAATTGGATTTATTCTTATGTAATGTCTATAAAACACATAATATGAATTCTAAAGATTTTATTGAATATATAATATAAAAAATTTCAATAAAATGATTCATAAAAATGGTTTTGAATAATATATTGAGTTGTAAAAAAAATTCCTATAGAAAAATAGTTTTTCATAAATAGTTATTACATTTATTTCTAGTTAATTGGTTTCAAAATAATTCATTTTAAAAGAAAGAATAATTTTTTTTAATAAATTTGATAATCCTTTTCATACCCTCCATTTTAATGGATAGATGATAACTAAAATATTAATTTAATAACAATATTAATAATATCTTTTAGTTCTATAAAACAAAGTCTTGCGTGTAATTCAATCAATTAAAGGAACATGATATTTCATGTACTATAAGATAAACTTAGTGTTATGTGTACTAAAAGTTTAACATGGTTTAACATGAAATGAAATCCACCAAATAATTTTAATTTAATCAAATACAAAAAACTCATCAATACTCACTGTGTTAGAAAACATCTATAACAAGTTAATATATGATTCTCTATTTCCTATGTCTATCAGTATTACATGGTTTATGTAGTAAAAATAGGAAATTAAAAAAAAGAGATTTATAATGTTTCATGTTGACTTCTTAATCGTTTTCATGATCATGTTTAGTTACTAGATAAGGTTACTCTATTATAAATCAACAAGATTATAAATACATTTAATACCTATAAAATCCAATTAGTGAGTCTCTTGGAATTTATCGTACCTAGTGATTCTGTGTCCATTGAATGATGGGTTATTTATTCTCGATCCCACCAATTAAATATATCCCTTGAAAAATGTGTTTTCTTTTGAATGATCCTTTATAAATCATCATTATAGCTATTCAAGGGTTTTACAGATCTCATTCACTGAACTAGTCTTTAAACACTCCTATATCTGGGTTTAGTGTATGTGTGTCCATATTCCCCCTCAATTCCACATTTCTATTAGATCATTAGGAATGATCAACATTGATTGAATGATATCATTATTATACAAGGATATCATAGGTCAAATGAATTTTTTCTCATTTCTCTTATTTCTCCTTGGATTCATCATAATAGGGTAAGTGTCGACTTCCCATATCTTCTTAGATTATTATATTATTCCCCCTTAATAAAAAAACATCTTTATTTTTCTATAATAACATATTCTCTCTTTCTTAGCTTCATTTATAAGAAATTATTCTATAAAATAGTTGCATAATGATTTCCTCACACTCCATTCTTCTTTTCTTACACATTTATATCTATATAGACAATATCGTAAAATATAGTGCATATTATTTCTATAATATTCATAATTAATCATCATATACAACAACCTTTTAATTCTGTGAAATAATTATCATAGAATGATCTGTTATCAATTTAATCCAATTCATTTTATTCCATACGATTGAAGATATTATTCCTATTTTGATATTTGAATATTTTTGCCTTATTGTTCTAAAAAAATCAAAAAATTTCTTTATTTTAAATATCTAATAATGTGCTCATAGACTCAAACACGTCCATCATGGTGGTAAGGACTATGACATTGAATAAAATTCTCAATACCAATTGATGAATTATTCTTTTTCTCATCAAGTAACCTTCTGTTTGATTATGTGAACTCTTCTTGAAACACAATCCACAAAGATTTATCATGATGTTTGATTCATTCAAGATCACTAAATGCATCATTTACATTTGTTAGTTTTTTATTTATAATAAATTATCCTGAATTCTTATTTAATCCTTAGTGAATCTATATTCTAACATTATTCCCCATATGTGGATCTCCGTACTTGAATCCACAAATGTTGATCTCCTTACATGTGGACCCCATTATGAAAACAAATCTAATGTGAATCCATTTGTATTGAAAACTCAATTTTGGATCCCATTACATCAATTTATTTTATTTAATCTATTTACATAGATCTAAATATATCGATTCCTATTATATTATTCTCCTTTAACAAATTTCCATCCATTAGAACTATTTTGGGGAACTATGCTTCGTCATTTTTCCAGTATTCAGTCAATTTGAACCAAATCTCCTTCAGTGTACCTCTAAGAAATATTAATCAACTCAGAAAACATCAATCCTCACAAAAACTATCTAAAATAAAATGATGGATTTTATCATAGTTTAAAGATATTATTTTTTCCATAAAGATAAGTTATTTATTCTCCCCATTATCAGGATTAATATAAAATCATTCAAAACCTATTTCATATAGTATTCCATTATAAAAATATTTCACTGAAATTAATATATACACATCAATAGTTTCATGTAAGGATGATACATGAATCTTCTTAGTCATTTATTAAGGAAGAAATTTCATCAACCTCTTTATATATTATAATGAAAATGTATCATAAATAATCTTCCAATACATTAGTTTTAACATCCTATTCTTATTTTATATTAAAGATACATGATAAAGACTTTTCTCAAGAAGTTACTTCCATAACATCATCATATTAAATTTTCCATGAATACAGGGACCACACATTCTCATGTTTACAAATACCATTCAACATTCATTATTCCCATCCCTATTGAAAACAAATACAACTCATCCATTTTTTTAATATCATATATAAAATGTTTCATGATAATATTTATGGTCCCTATAAACCATCTCCAACCATCTTTTATAGTGTAATATTTAAATTTATAAAATCTTATGACAAGCATAATATCAAAAACTAACAAAATCTAATTACCCCATATGAGAAGATAAAATATAGTTTTGTTTAATTTTTTTTTGATAATAAATAATAAATTTTCCCACATTGGGTTAAATATTTTTTATGGAAAACACGGTACTAGATCAGGTATTATAAAATTGAATTAATATTATTGTGGGTTGCTAAATCTGTTTGAGTTTTAGTGAAGAGAAGAAGTTGTTTCAATAAAATTCTATAATCATTATAAGGGTGATAAATATTTATGTAATCATCTCTTGTATATTTCCTTCTTCTACATATTTGTGTTGTATCATTCTCTTCCTACAATAAAATTATGTACTTTTAATGCATTTATTTTGTTTTGGTGATTTTTATTCTTTAGAAATAACCTATTTTCCAATAATTTAATAGAATAAATATGATTGGATTATAAACATTATAAAACTTTGTATATTCATGTTGTTTCATTGATAACTACTCCACTGATATAAGAGTATCACTTTAGTTTTGGATATACTTATCACAACATTGAATAATTTTTTTAGGCTAAAAGATCAATATAATTCATATAATGAAAATATATGAATTTTGTTTTATTTTTAATATAATTAAAATGATAAATATATTTCATGAGTTGTTGAGAAATATTATGTTTCATGAGTGAGATATTAAAAAATACAACCTAATCATGCAATATTTATTTTTACCATTCATGTTTATTTCGAACATACAGTTCATGCTGATTTATAGTGTTTTTTGGGACATAATAGAAAAATTTAAAAATAATTTAGTCTAGGAATGATAATCAAGGTAGGGTTAAAACATTGGACGTTTTAATGTTGGTCTACAGTTTATTTCCTTTCATCTTAGTCCTTGTATCAATATCTTTAGGTTTTTGATGTTTTCAAATTAGCGGATTATAATTTAAATAATTCTAATTAAAAGGATAATGACTAAATAAAATTTATATGGTACATATATATCAATTAATAAATTTAAAATAATTTCTAAAAAAATATATTCTACATTCATATTTCATATAATTCCATAAAAATAAAACAAACACCATTATCTTTATTACACGTTTATTGTATTTCCAAAATACAAATAATAACTTTTTATACACTACCTCCGTGAATGAATAAACTTGGAAAACCACTCTATTTTACCTAATTTTAAAACAACACACATCATTTTAGAGTTCCTAGGATAATGTTCCTTAAATATTTGGAATTAATAGGTTGACTAGTATTTTAATAAAACAATTAAATGCGTTTATTTATTTTTATTTCGTTATTTCTTTCTCCATTAATTTTTCATTTTCCCCCTTTTTCAATTTTATGGGACAACTAACTTATTCTTATTTTATTATAGTTTACTTTTTTTCTTCTCTATTTTCCTAGATCTATGAAACTATTTGATCCAAATTATCACTTTGTTCTAGATCCAATGATTGAATTTATCTCAAGGTATCAAATTGGATGGGCTCAGTCTATAAGTAGTTTCATTATAAAACTAATTGGGTAATTTTTCCATTATACGAGCTTTAATATTTTAACAACATTTGAATCCAATGTAAAAACCAAAAAAACTATATATAAAATTGATGAACATGATAATACTATTCCATAATTTGTATCACAAGAAATTAGTTATCATTGAAATTGAATTTCAAACCAAAATCTTGAATCAAACTATCAATTAAAATATGGACTGATACACCTTCATCAAATTTTTCATATTCCATCTAGTTATGATCCAGATAAACACCTTAATGAATTCATTGTGGTTTGTTCAATCATGAATGAAATCAATGTTTATAAGGAATAAATAAAACTATGTTATTTACCATTCTAAATAAATAAAAATAGAATATATTTGATATATTATTTATAACCCATATAGGTAACTTTTTAGAATTATATCATATATCATCCCCTGTAATGATGTTTTACAGAATTGAGGACCATTGCCAATCAGAAATGTATCCCAAGTATCAAGAATGTATAAGCATATTAAATGTATAAATAACAGTATTGATTCAAGAAGTTCTATTAAAGATACCCATATCACCAAATCGGTTATAAAATACTCTTTTAGTATGTTAATAATGTCCTCACACCTATAGAGAGGATCATAGTGGATTCAATACTAGTAAAATTATTGGTATAAGAAATATAAATATATATACATTCATTGATTAGAAATATGGAATATAACCATAAATAATTTGGTTATTAAGGTACAACATTGGTTAGAAGAGTACACCAGGTATGTCGTTCAACTGTTGAAAATCATTTAATTGATTATATGTTGGATTAATTTACTAACATGTAGAGATAGATTTCATTCACTCAAAAGACACCACAATCCACTCATATGAGGCCATGTTATATTTTCACTTAATTGGGCCACCCTAATGATATTTATCCTTATATTTATTTGATAAGAGAGTGTTATTGTGTCTTACTAGGGAGACCATATCACAAAAAAAACACCGACCCAAAATAAGTATGAACCATTCACATTGATGTATAGTCTAGGATAGAAAAATCATTCAGGTCTTGGGTATGATAGAGATTAAAAAATACACCATTTTATAAATTTTTTTAATATACACCTCCTTAACAAAATGTTATTCAATAACCTTGAAATTATATTACCCCAATAAATAGTCAATACAAAATCAGTTCATCAAATGAAAATGTAGATACTATCATTAATGATTTGTTGATCAATTTTTTTAATCAATAAAATGAGATGAATGGTTAGGGTAAACTGTTGTGTGATTTGATGGTGTTAATGACGAAAATTTACACCACCCTCCATGAACTTGTAATAAATAAATCAAGATATATGTTTTTCTCAAGATAATCAATATCTAAGGGTAATGGTAATTCCATAAAAAATATTCGTTTAATGAAAAGTGTTGAGATATCAAATCATATCAATCCAATTGGATTCTACATAACTCTATAGATACCCCATTCAAGACTAATTAATGTGAATTAAATAGAGAAACTAAAAGGTAATATGATTATTAATGACATTTATCATACACCCCTTAAATTTCTAAATAATGATATATTATCCACGAATAGGTCTCAAGTGAAAATTCAAAATATGGTTTTAGATACCTAGAATCGTGTCCGGATCAATATCCTTACACTTGAAGCAATCATTAAAATTAAATGCTACACCAATTTTTTAAATGAACTATATATTAATAAAATATTCATAATGGGAAATAAGAAGATAATACATGGGAATAATGCCTCATCATTCATCACACTAACTGTGTTGATTACATTAATGTTAAATCACCCTATGATATACACCATACCATATACCATTGTGGAGTTTCATTTATATGATGCTTTATATGATTTAGGTTCCTCCATTGATGTAATGACATAATCTATTTTATCCCCCTTTATGGTTTATGAGATGAAGATGACAAGTGTGTTTGTGAAATTGTAAAATATGGCCACTAAATACCCTTACAAATTCTACAAGGATGTACTAATTAGAGTGAAAGATATGTTTATTCCCACTAGTTTAAACAATTTTAATATAGATTTTGATTTAATTAATTTTTCATGACTCCATTATTCGCTGTTATAATTTCTTCAAAACTATGAATATAATAATATATATTCATAATGGTACACTTTCTATATATTAAGAAAATATGATTATAATTGAAACATTATGGACTCTATGAAAACCCCCTCATAAGTTCAATTTTTCACACTCCATCTCCCATTAATAAACATCTTCAATTTATTCTACAAATATTTAATTTCAATCCTTTCCAAATTTTTATCATTTCGTAATTAACAAAAATCTGATTATTTGAATTAGTTTGATGTCTCAATACATTTTGAAACACATTTCTTATAATATAACCACTATTAGTTAAGATTATTTTTTGGATTCAGATTCCAATAATTGGCATTCACTTTATGATTATTACATAGATATTTATTGTAAATATGCGTTTTAAGAATTATTCATTGATTTTTATAAGTATTATTCTGATTTTGATATAGATTATGCATATATCATAGTTCTCAGGCATTTTTCATTAACACAACACCCATCCAAAGTTGAACTCAAGCCACTACCCCAAAATTTAGAAAATTCACACCTATTTAATGATGAAAAATTATTCATAATTTTATTAAATAAAATCATTTTAGAATAATAAGAACAATATTTAAATAATTTGATAGAAAATATTAGGGAAACTAGATAGTCCATATAGAATAACATCCATTTTCCCGTCTATTTTCATGAATAATATTATTATACAGGATTTTAGTATACTAGTTATGAAGAAAAAAGTAGTCTTAAACCCATAATATGTGACATTATAATGAAATATTTGTAAAAAATCACTTCAATAAGGAATCAATTATTACATCACTGAAATATATGGGGTTATCCCTCTCTATAGTGTACTAAAGAAAACTAGTTTCAGTATTATTAAAAATGAAGATAATGAGTTAGTTCTAGAGAGAGTGGAAAAAAAGTTATATTGTGTACACAGATTATTTGAATTTTAATCAATCCAATGATAAGGAAAAACCCCCTTTTCATTATTGAATAGATTCTTTAGATACATACAGATATGATACATTATTATTTCTTGTATTATTTTTACGGTTATTCTGAATTTTTTAATATATTAAAGGACTATGAAAAAAATGTCATCCACTATTTATTTTTGTATATTTTTCTTATATAAGGATCCTATATATACATTTTAATTTCCTAGTAACCTTTCATTTGATCATTTTGTTTATCTATTGTGATTTCCATGATACTTTCACAGAGGTATTTATAGATTACTTCATTTTTCTTAGATATTCATTTTATTAGTGTCTCTCTTGAGTGGGAAATTATTTTCAATGATTTTTTGAGAAAAACCTATATTCAAATTTGGAAAATATCAATATCATGTCATATCACTCCATTTTACGATGACATGTGTTTCCATAAAATGGAATTTAGGTTGATATATCTAAGGTAGAAATCATCTTATTGTTTCATATCCAATATGTTTATGTGGTGTTTGGTCATTCCATAAATATGTGATATTTTATTGATGCATCATTGAAGATTTATATATGGTCACTCTACCTTTATCATGATTGATACCAAAAGATATTGAATTAATTTATATGATTCTAGGTGGGTTTCATTTTTTATAACAATTATAGTCTCACCACTCCACATCGTATTTATCCCATATGGGGTATGTTTTCATTCAAACATTAATGTGATGCTTCCAACATCATAGTTTGAGTATCATTATCACAAAAGGTAGATGGAAATACATATGTTATTATCTATGATTTAAAAAAATTATATTCAGCACCCAAAAAACTACACAAGGTAAAATCTTTTTTAATATATAATATTTTCTTTAGTTCAATTATGATCTTCTTTATTTTGATCAAATGCAGTTTTTTTAATGAGGCATTATTTAGGTACCTCATGAATAATATTTATGAAAGGCCCAGTATTATTTGTTGGATTACCATTCAAAAAGAGTTTAACCATGATATAAATGGAAATAAGGGTCCATTGAACATCATGGTCTACCACATGAGTAAAATCACTCACACACCAGATGATACAACCATAAACCAAAAACTGGTTTATGAAACGTTTCTCATTGAGAATCATTATTCACTCTCAGGTGCACATCCTTGGTATGAAGATATTGTTAATTATTTCTTCCTCTATAATATAAAAATAAATGTTAAAAAAGTATATGTTTAAAAATAGAAGAATTATTATAGGTTTTATGTGTGGTATGATCTCTACCACTATCACATGTGTAGTCACATTGTTGTTAGGAGGTGTGTTCTTGATCATGAGTTTGAGTCTATTTTTTATTTTTGTCATATACTTGTGTATGGTTGAAAATTTTGATCACAAAAGAGAACTAATAAAATCATACACTCTATAATATTATATCCTAGATTTTTTAATGGTTCCATGTGTATTATACATGATTCTCATGTTGTAAGCTGATTTGAAACATTTATAGGAGACATATAATGATTTAAAAACCTATAATATTTAGTGGTATATTTTATTTATGGGGAATTAATTTTATTTGTATGTTTCATATATTATTTATTTTCTTGTTCATTATAGTTTTTATTTGTTATGAAAATAAATTGGTTGAGTATAAGGCCACATGGACTCACGATTATCATGTTGTACAAGTTATTTTTAAGGCTTGTATATTTTGCAGATTTAGAGTACCAAGATCAGTAATCAGAGAACAAGGGTAAAAATTTCTCATCCATTATTTATCTTCCATATATATTATGTATGGGTTAATACAACAAGTATAATTTCCATACTACCTCCTAATGAATTTCAATTACAAAAACTCAAATTGATAGTTAAAAAAGATATAGGAGGAAACATTGTCATAGAATAGAATGGATTTGAGAATGAATTTGGATGGTGAGATTTGGTATTAAATGAAAACATAAAAGACTCCCATCATAGGGAACCTATTTGTTATTGTCTTAATAAAGGAATGTTATATTCATATATAGTATGAGCATCGACCATTATAGGGAATAATAAAACTAAACATGTATTTCACCCAAGTAGGATATCAATTGAAATTTCATCACAAAGTGTTGGAGAAGATCCTTTTATCGTAATATAAAAGATTATAGATCTATAATGGGAGATAATAATAAATCCATAAAAATATGATCTAGAAGAGGGTGTGTAATGAGGTAGACAAATACCTTGTTTATAACTCATGAATAAGGATTATTACTAGTATGTTTCATTCTAGATGGTTTGTCTAGTATATTGTATCATAGATTTTTCATTATGGTGTAGTGAAGATCACACAAGAATCTATGAGTAGAGAATACTAAACCCATAATTTTTAAATCAATACTTTGATAGAATTAGAATACATTCTCTTAATGTCATCACACTATATAACACCATAATTAATTGATAAAAAAAGTTTATCCCATTCCCTATCACATTAATATTATTTTTATGAAGTGGAATTATGAATTTTAGGAGTATATATCATTTCTTAGGGATAAATAGAGAACAATGGTGTATTGTATCTATAACATTCCCGGTAAATGAATAATAAGACATATTTAATATTTAATAATATTTTTTAATTAAATATTTATTTTAATTTAAAAGGGTTTCTATGTTCGATAGCGTACCCGATACACAATAATGAGTTTCTTTGAAATCTTATGTAACACACTCATAATATAATATTTTTATTTTAAATGCTTGTTAACTCATAGACGTTATATTGGCGGGAATAAATATAATAACTAAAATATTATTATAAACGATTTTTAAATGTATTAAAATTATCCAATAAAAAGTTGGAGGCTTAAAATGGGAATGAATCTAATTTTAAGCATAATTTACATTAAAAGGCTGATTTATTGCCTTTTAATGGAAAATCCTTTTTAAATATTGTTTAGGTCACTATAATAAAACTTATATGACCAAATGAAATCTTTCTTTACAATGGGGACATCAAAATTTACTTTTTGTAAAATTTTGGAATTTTTCCGATAAAGTTCATTTTTTTTAATGAATAGTGAAAAATATTGTATTTTAATTCAAAAGTTCCATTTTATCTAATTAATTTATATGGTTAGATTATATTTCTAATTGGTTTTAAAGTGAAATTAAAATATATTTTTAACATTAAATCCAATTTTGGTCATTGGATTTAATTTCACTTTGAAATTGGACAGAAACAAGTATCAATCATTGGATAGTTATTGTTTCTTAAAAACACGATATTTGTTTTGATAACGGGAACTAATTTTAAAATTAATTAATTCCACTTCTATGATTTTAATTTGAAAAAATAGAAAAAATTGTTTAATTCATAATATCAAATATATCTTAGGCTGAATTTTTGGTATTTTTCTGAAAAAACATCAATTTTTTTGATGAATAGTGAAACCACTTAGTGGTAGTTAAAAAAACTGACTTTTTCATTTAAATGAACTTTTATCACTTTTGTGAATTGAATTTCAAAAATCTGAAATACATGGTTGTTATCAGGAAGTAAAATGTGGTTCATTAAGATGAAAATAATTTTTTCTGAATAGTAACTGTTGACTTTTATTTATCGCGGTTAAAGGTAAATAGGTTAATTCACGGTTAAAATAATTTTATAATAATTCAAAATTACCTAAACACTTTTTCAAACCTTATTTTTTGAGTCATATACGACCATGGGAATCTTTGGGTCGATTTTGGGACCCCATTGAGCCACTTGGGAGTGATAATGACAATTTAGATTAATTAACTTAAAGTAGAGGCAAAAATGACAAAAGCAAATAGCTTTTAGTAAATTAATTTTTATAAGGAGTTATATAAATTATCTTTTCAACTATAAATATTCATTATAAAGATAAAGAGAATTTCTACATCATGGGAGTTTTTTTATAATTTATATACATGAAATAAATTAAATTATTTATGACACAATAATGATACAGTATTTACCTCTTTAATAAATGATTTAAATAAATAAGATTATAATGATTAACATATTACCCAAAACATGTGAAATTATGATTGGATGATTTTATTTAGAATATGATTCATCTTATATTTGAATATAACTATTTTTGGACCTTTAGAAACCGAATATCATTATATAGTAAAATAATATTCTCACACTTTCCAAAAGAGCCCCTCCTCTCCCTTATAAAAAGTGACCATTTATATCCATTTCCTCACACCTCTCAAGCCATTTTTATCGTCAAAAATTGTCTCAATTAAGCTAACTACATCCCCCTCCTCCACCTAGAAGCCTTACCTGAGGCATAAGGCACTTCAAGAAGTCCTTTGGTTCAAACCAAAGGGAGTTACCCAAATTAAAGGTAACCGTTTCTCTTAAATTGTTTTCTTTTATTTTACTTGTCCAACCCCTAAACTCTTTTTATTCCTTTCTTTTGTAAAAACAACAGTATCATAATTATACTAGGATTTTGTTATGATAAGTATTTTAAATACACTTACACACACCTCCATCTAATGGGTGAAGAACATAATGTTTCTCTGGATAGCAAACTAACGGCTCATAAGACGATGATTGTTCAATTACCTCTTACCACCTCTCATGGTGGAAATTACGATGGAACTATATTTATATATTATATATATATTATGTTTATTATTTCCTTATGCTTGTGTACTTCCCAATTATATCAAGCCTTTATGGTTTCCAAAGTGGGTAAATACGATAATATCATTTGAGGAAGTGCGGACAACCCCCCTCAAAGTGATATGACTCTTTAATTCCATACGTGGGAGGTATAAAGGATGAAGTTAATGATATTATATATGATATTATATATGAAATTATACTGAATTTATAATATACCTATGTATCATTATGTTTTAATTCCATTAAAATATGAAATAGAAATGAAAGTAGTGTTCATGCATACGTACAACTTACCATCTCCATGAACGATGCATTTCATATCTCACCTCCAAATGTTATGTACTATTATAAATACATGTACATACTGGATATATATGATATATATGATATATAAATCAAGAATATCATTCTGGATATAATAGACTATTGACCACATGGACAACTTGCAAATATAATTTGTTCATTTTTGACTCAAGTACCAAATATCGACAAAATGAATGTTATTAACTTAAATAATTACATAATGTTTATAACATGTTAATAAGTGATATAAAAGGAATAATAAACAAGAAAAATGATCATAATCATGTATAAATTAACTTTAGTTTATTATTCAGGATATTAAAGAACGATCGAGTCATGTAAGACACAAGGTAAGGGATTTTATTATCTCACTTTTAATTCCATTATATTTTCATTATTCACCACTTATTCATTCCATGTGGTGTATTGTGTAATGCCATTTAATATATACTATCATGAATATCATTATATTCATTGTACTTCCTGATTCATTTTGTGGTTATTAACTTTTGGTCATATGACTTAGTTGATTACAACATGGTAAAGGGTTTCGTCTCACTTTTTATTCCCATGAGATTCATGCTATATTTTCCACTATTTCCTTTTGTGTGGTGTATGTACTGCCCATTATTGAACTCTTTATGTAATATAATTTAATTTATGAGTATTTAAATCTTCAATTTCTGATCCTTCTTTCATTTGGCTTATGTTTTGTAAGTTACGAAATCAGTAAGGGAACTATTCACCATCCTCTTTATAAAAGACTTCTTTTTGTTATATATTTTAATTTACATCTTATTATGATGGGATATGTTATTTTATAACAACATTGATGTAAAATTTATGGTCAAGTGATGAGATACCATTTTTATCTTGTCTACTCATTTTCTGAATTTTAATGTGATGCCGTTAGGCTGTCAAATTTTTACAAGGGATCTTCTTAACCCAATTTAAATTCTTTGGGATCAACTTGTACTTATTGAATATGTCATCCAATGAATATGTGTGAATGGAATATGATTGTTTTACACATAAAATCTAATTATAATTGGTGTATTTATATTTTTTCACACATAATCATGTGATTAATTTATCCTTAATTTAAGGATATCATCTTTATAAGTGATTTCATCTCAATTTACATTTCCATTGAGACTTCATTGTTGTTATGCACCAATTCACTCTAATATGGTGTATATACTGTACTTTGACATATTATGTCATGAATATTATTATTCTCATTATATTATAATGTTCTGATTAAATTTAATTCCTCAATTATTTGTATTCAAGTGTCTCTCTTTTTGTTAAAAAACTCTTTAACTAAAATATCATTTTAAATGTTTTAAATATTTATTATTTTGAATATTTATCATTAATTTCCACATTTTCAAAATAGTTTTTCGGATTTATTTATATGGACATTAATGTTTTCAAATGATAATTAATTTAAAATCTTCAAAGTGGTATATGACACTTTGATTCAAAAATCGCTTTTTAAATGGTTTTGAAAATGATTTGATAAAACATTGTTTATTTCAATATCTTGATTTGATATATTGGAATTTGGAAATGTTATCCTTCCATTATACATGTGTTATATGTTATGATTATGTTATGGTTATTCGGTATTGTTTCTGTATACAGGTGATTCCATGATAAACCTAGGGCAGGTGAGCCTGAGATAGCTCTTCAATGCATTGGGTAACGTGACAGAGGTGAACGTGATGTTTCTCCTAAGAGATTTAGGGAATATATCGTTATGGGAATTCCAAGTGCAACTCCCTATGTAGTTGTGATAACTAAAATGTAAGTTTTATTTGGATTCCGTAAGTATCCTTTATGATTTGTGTGTGTTATTCATAAATCTTAGGATTTCATTTGGTATGTTATGATTGAAAAGTATGGTTTCATTGATTTGTATTTATTGACGGGCTAATGTTTTCCTTCCCTATTTTATAACCCTTACTAATCTTTTTAGGGTCATCCCATGTTTTTGAAATGCTTTCCACAAGACTTAAAGATGAACATGGTCAATGATGGAATCAAGGAAAAGTCATGCTATCTAAAACATGAAACTAGACATGTTTATTATTAAGAGTTTTTATTTTATGAAAAAAATGGATACTGAGTAGTAGTTTCTACTTGTAATATCCAATTTGTAATGTAATAGTTATGGGATAATTCTCTAAAACTATAAATCTGAAAAGATACTCAATGTGAATTATTCATTTAATTCAATATTATGTATTGTTTAAGGTTGTGTCCTTATAGTTGGTATCAGAGGTTGATTTAGACAACTTTAGGGATTAGGAATTTTTGTAAGACATATGGTTAGTCCAAATCAATTATTTCAGTTAAATACTTATTTTATAACTTTTTTATATTAAGGAAAGTTAGTTAAAAATGGGAGGAGGATCTCAAATGACATTCCTATCTCTTCCTAATGACATGCTTGCAATAATATTTGCAAAGTCATGTTCAGATGATTGTGAAACTTTTTCTAGCATACAACTCACTTGCAAGTAGTTGTTTAAGATATCAAACACCACTACTATACCTCATTATCATCGTGGATCATGGGTGGTATTTAGAAAAATCCTATTTTCACAATATTCTCATAGTTTCAATAAAGGTAAATATTTTCAAGGCATTTTCAAATATTTTACCTTATCACAAGATTTTGAATCATAATATGATTTTAAAAAAGGGGATGAAGAATGATACCCTTGCACAACCTATTTATATTTGATTTTAAAATATAGTCTCTCAGCACATACTTATGGTATTTTAAATGGTCCGTTAATTGAATGTTTCAACTCAAATTATGTTCAACTGTTTTATAGAAATCATGTTTTATCAGATTTTTTGAAATTATATGTTTAACACCCCAGGTAAATAAAGAATATGACATTTTCACATTTATCCATATTTGTGAATAAAATATTAATATAAATTTAAATGGGACGCTATGCTCGATGGCATACCCAATACATAACAATGAGTTTCTTGGGAATATGACGTTGCACTCTAATAATAAAATAATATTATTTTAAGTTGTAGTTAATGCCTAGTCGTTGTAATGGCGGGAATGAACATAAATAACTACAAAATGGTAATATATGGTTGTCAAATATTTTTACTTTTTACAATAAATGTTAGAAGATTAAAAATGTGAATAAATTCAATTTTAATCGTAAACAATCTAATATTCTTTAAAAGGTCGATTAACCGCCTTTTGATGGCGAACCATTTTTAAATCTACTTTTTGACAATTTTATGTGTTATATTTGACAAAATAAAATTCTTCTTTGGAATCGGGACATCAAAATTTACTTTGTGTAAATTTTCTGTATTTTTCTGATAAAGTTCATTTTTTAATGAATAGTGAAAAATGTTGTATTTTAATTCAAAACCACTTTTTAATCTCATTTATTTATATGATTATATTATCTTTTTAATTTGTTTTAAAGTAAAATTAGAATATATTTTTACCATTTAATATAATGGTGGTCATTTGAATTAATTTTACTTTGAAATTGGACTTAAACTAGTGCCAATCTTTTAATAGATATTGTTTTTTAAAAACACGCTATTTGTTTTGACAGCGGGAATTAATTATTAAACTAATTAATGAAACATATATGTTTTGAATTTTTTAAAATAGACATCATTTTTTAATTAGTAATATCAAATATATCTTAGGGTAAATTTTTGGTATTTTTCTGAAAAACATCAATTTTTGATGAATAGTGAAACAACTAAGTGGTAGATTAAAAACTGATTTTTCATTTAAATGAATCATTACCACTTCTGTGATTTGAATTTCAATAATCTGACATACATGGTTGTCATTAGGATGTAATATGTGGTTCAATGAGATTAAAATATTTTTTTTTGGTGAATAGTAACTTTTATGTTTTTAATCGCGATTAGAGGTAATTAGTGTAATTTAAGGTAAAAATAATGTTTTAATAATATGAAATGAGCTTTTCACATGTCCTAACCTCCTTGGATGTGTCATGGCCGTCCAAGACAATCCATGGGTCAACTTGGGGACCCCATGGAGCCACTTTGGTTGGAAAATGACATAAATACCTTTTTATTTAAAGTTAAAATTAAAATGTCACAAACATGGGATGTTTTACTAAAACATTTTTTTAATGGGGTTATACAAGTCATATTTTTGACTATAAATATTATTTAGAAATATAAAAAGATTTCCTACATCATGATATTTTTTTATAATTTTTAGACATTAAATAAATTAAATTATTTATGACATCATGATGATGTAGCAATTACCTCATTAATAAGGGATTTAAATAAAGTGAAAATATAATGTTAAAACTATAAAATAAACTTGTCACAAACCTATTGTATTGGCGGATTTCAAAACCTTATCACCGTATCCTCGAAATATATCCTTTTGGGAACTTTTAAATCCGAAAATCATTTCATAATAAAGTAATCTTTGATAACTTCCCAAGAGTGCCCTCCTCTCCTCTTATAAAAGTCCCCAACCTCTACCACCTTAAACACACCTCTAAAGCCTTTGTCTGGGCCAACCCCTACCCATTTAGTCTCTCCACATCCCTATCTTCATCATTGAGGCCTCAATTTGGGTAGAATCATTTCCAAATAAACCTTTGATCTCAAATCAAAAGAAGTTACCCGATTTAATGGTAATGGCTTCCCTTGTGTTCTTTTGTTTTATTTTGCTTCTCCAACCCCCTAAAAACTTTTTATTATTTTATTTTGTAACAAAACCAGTATCTTTAATATACTAGTATGTTTTTTTGTGAAGGATTCGAGCTACACTTACACACACCTTCGTCTAATGGTTAAAGAACATACTGTTTCTGTGGATGACGAATTAAAGCCTCACAAAACGATGATTGTTCAATATTATTTTAACACCATCAAAGGTGGCCATTAATATGTCATATATTTATATATGATATATAATATGTTTATGTTTTCCTTAATCTTTTGTATTTATCATTTATGGCATACCTTTATGGTTTCTATTATGGGTAAACGCGATATCTTCATTTTAGGAAGTGCGGACTACCGCCCCCTCAAAGTGATTTGATTCATTAATGCCATATGTGGGACTTATAAAGGATGGAATTAATGGTATTACATATGTTATCCTAATGGAATTATAATATACCTTTATATAATTATTTTATCATTCTATTTAATACAAATAAAAATAAATGAAAGTAGCATTCATGCGTACGTACGGCTTACCGTCTCCATGAACGATGCATTTCATTTCTTATCTCCAAATGTTATGAACTATTATAAGTACATATATATAAGGGATATATATGTAATATATTACATCTAAATGATGGATATAATTCTGTAATTATAATATATATATATATCTCATTTTGTTTTAATTCCATTAATATGCCAAAAAAATGAATGTAGCGTTCATGCGTACGTACGGCCTACCGTCTCCATGAACGGTGCTTTTAATTTTTTATCTCCAAATGCTATGGAATAGTATAAAATGAATATATACTGGATATATATGATATTTAAAACATAAATAATATTCTTAAGATGATGTACCTATAACTACAAGGAAAATTCTTTTCCAACAAGTTCAATTTTTACTCATGTACTGAACATCGACAAAAACGACTGATATGAACTCACTCTTTTAACCAATTATTATAACATTATAATATGTGATATGAACGGAATAATAATATTTAAATGATGTACTTAAGCAATTATAAATTGACCAAATTTTATTATTCAGGAGATTAAAGAACGATCGAGTCATGTTAGACACGAGGTAAGGGAACCTACCCCTCTCTTTCTTTTTTAAGTACACTCTTTTATGTCATTCCTTTTAAGATAATCTTTATTATGATTGGGAAGTTAATTTATAATACTATTACTGTACCTTTTATGATTATAAGATTATATAACCTACTTATTCTCATCAATCTATTTTGGAAGTTTTGATTGGCGCCGTTAGGCGGCCGAATTTTTTTAAGGGAACCTACCCCTCTCTTTCTTTTTAAGTACACTCTTTTATGTCATTCCTTTTAAGCTCATATTTATTATGATTGGGATGTTATTTTATAATACTATTACTGTAACTTTTATGATTATAAGATGAGAGACCCTATTTATTCTCATCAATCCATTTTGGAAGTTTTGATTGGCGCCGTTAGGCTGCCGACTTTTTGTAAGGGATCCTACCTATCTCTTTCTTTGCAAGTACTCTCTTTTATGTCATTTCTTTTATGCTCCATATAATTATGTTGGAGGACGTTTTTTTATGTTCTGATTTCTGTAATTTTTATTTTTATGTGATGAGAGACCCTATTTGATCTCATCAATCCTTTTTTGGAAGTTTTAAGTGGCACTGTTAGGCTGCCGAGTTTTTGTAAGGGATTTTTTCATCTCACTATTATTCCCGTGAGATTTATGCTACATTTGCCGCCTTTTCTATTGAGTGGTATATATACATCCCATTATTATAGTCTTTGTTTAATATACTTTCATTTATGAGTATTTACATCAATGATGTATTGTCCATCTTTCATGGGGTGTATGTTTTGAAAGATACCGAAGTCGGTAAGGGAACCTTTCACCCTCCTCTTTTTAAAAGACTTCTTTTGTTGGGTATTTTAATTTACCTATTTTTATGTTGGGATATGTTCTTCTATATACTTATTGATGTAAATTTTATTTCCAACAGATGAGATACCCTTTTTATCTCTCATCAACTCATTTTTATGTGACGTCGTTAGGCTGTCAAGGGAACTTCTTAACCCGATTTCGATTTCTTTAGGTTCAACATGTAGTTATTGAATATGTCATCCTTTGAATATGTGTGAATGAACTTTGATTATTTTACACTTAATATCCACTTATATTGGGTGTATTTATATTTTTCTCACATAGTTATGAGATTGATTTATCCTTAATTTAATGATACCATTTTTATAATGGATTTCATCTCAATTTACATTTCCATTGAAACTTTATTATTGTTATGCACCAATTCACTCTTATATGGTGTATATACTATCATTTGGAATATTATATCATGAATACCTTTATTCTCATGATATTATAATGTTCTGATTAAATGTTATTCCTCAATTATTGTATTCAAGTGTCTCTCATTTTGATAAAAACTCTTTAACTAAAAATATCATTTTAAATGTTTTAATGATTTATTATTATAAATATTTCTCATTATATCCATGTGTTCAAAATGGTTTCACGGATTTATTTATGTGGATATTAATGGTTTAAAATGTTAAAATCTTCAATGTGGTATGGGACACTTTGATTCAAAAATCTTTTTATTAAATGTTTTAAATGGTTTTGAAAATGGTTTTTAGAATGGATTCATTATTTCAATATCTTAAAATGTTATATTGTTATTGCAATGTGGGAATGTTATCTTTCCTTTATTCTAAAGCTATGTGCTATGATTATGTTATGGTTCTTGGGCATTGTTATTAATTCTAGTGGTTCCCTGACAAACTAAAGGCGGGTGAGCCCGATATAGCCCTCCAATGCACTGGGTAACGCGAAGGGGTTAAACGTTAAGGTTTCTCCAAAGAGATTTATGGAATATACCATGATGGGTATTCCAAACGTAACCAAGAGGGTTACTCCCTACATAAGAATGTTATGAATGCCTCAAGTTACCTTTAGGTCTTATGATTTCTATGGTTTATTCATGATTTTATAAGGTATGTTAAAGTGCGTATGTTTTATGGGTAAAGTATGATTTCATTCTTATGTATATATGTACTCATGTTTCCTTTCCACACTTTTTATAACCCTTACTATGCTTTTTATGCTCATCCCAAGTTTTTGAAATGTTTTTCACAGGTCAAGCGAAAGGTACATGATGTGATGATAGTGTCAAGGAAGTGTCAAGAAAGAATCCATGTTTTATTTTAAATATATTTCCATTGATGGGAAAAATGAATACTGTCTTTTATGTAACCACTTTGTTTAAATGTGGAATGTAATGCAAGTTTCATGATCTAATTCTCTAAAACTCTAAACCTGAAATGATCCTCAATGTGAATTATTCATTTAATTCAATATTAAGTAAGGTTTAAGGCTGGGGCCTTATAGTTGGTATCAGAGGTTGGTTTAGATAACTTTAGAGGATTAGGGTATTCTTTAAGCATAAATGACATTACCATAATGGTTAGGATTTCAGAAAGAGTCATAGTTTTTAGATAAAGTGAATGAGTAAGTATATCTTCCTCATTAGTACATGATGATTTTTTTGATATACTCACATTGAAATTCTTGTTTTTAGTGAATGGATGGATCTAGAAGGCACCAAAGTGATAATAGGTTTAAAGGAAACTGTGGTGGTTCTTCGATTAAGAGACTGGATGAAATGGGGGATTCAATGAGGAAACTCGTGGTTGTTCTAATCCAACTATAAAGGAGTCATGGTCAACCACTTGAACCTTGGTATGTTCTGTAATGCATCATGTACAAGATGGCCAATTGATGAGGATGTTCAGGTAATAATTATAAAAGTAACCATTAGGGTTTATATGATCCTTATTTTTGAGGTAATTATGGGTTATTATATGATATGATGAAAATGAAAGGCATGAGATAAACATGAGGTGAAAATATGTTATGTTTATTTTTCAAGATTTTATCTTGTTTTGGGGAATGTTTTATGAATTACATAGTTCTGGAAAAATGACAACATGCAGACCGTGTGACAACCCATCACGTCGGACAATGCTGTGGGAATCGAACCCACAACCAAAGTGCGACTGGTATTTATCTCCTACTACTAGACTACGTGAAGTCCCTGGTTAGTATGAATTATTATTTTTAGTTAAATGATTTTATAAATCAAGAGTAAGTTTATTTTGGGTTATCTATGGAAATGATTAACCTATCATGGAGGATATGTGATTAGGTTAATTACTTTTCAATATGAGAATTTAAGAGCAACTGATGTTATTTGGAGATAAAAGTTAATTTGTACCTTGGAAGACTATGTGATTAAATCTTTCAAATATTTGGGTTTCAATCTTAGTTTGGTTTACTTTGAAGAATTTTATAGACAATTGTTTATCGAATGGTCTTCTTGGAACTTTGGTTTTTTTTGGACAAATTTTGGAGATTAAGAATAGATTTTCTTTTTATAAAGGATTATACTTTTGTGGATTATCTGACCTCATACTAACAAATGTGGTCATGGATTTTGTCTAAAGACATGGGAAATATATATTTCTCTTTTTTGGATTAGGTGATTCTCATGAAGTTGATTATAGTACTCTTAATGTGAACAAGTCTTCTTAAATACTCGTCTTTTGGAGAAAATATGAGTTTGATTAAGGAATCTAGTAAAAGTTGAAAGTCTACATGACAAGTAAGTATGTTTCATTATGATTTAGTTAAGCTCAAAAATAAATTCCTCAATGAAAATTAACCTAAAACAAAATGGTTTTCTATTAAATCTTCCTAATGGGGAATCGAATACCGTTTAACCCACCACAAGTTTGTGATTTTTGTATGGTTAACTTTCTCCTAGACATGTTTACTATCACTCTCCCTCAGAACATGACCCTTAGTTTTTTCTTCCATGTCCATGTTTTCATACTTGGAATCCTATTATGGGTTAACTTGGGTGACATTTGTACATCTCTCTCATTATTTTAAAGTGATAGTTTTACTGACTCTTGTTCCGATGTGGGATTTTTAATGAAGCTGCCAAGCCCATTTTTAAAATTGCGAGGACGCAATTCCCAAAAGGGGGGAAGGATGTAACACCCTAGGTAAATAAAAAATATGAAATTTTTACATTTATCCATATTTGTGAATAAAATATTAATATAACTTTAAAGGGGACGCTATGCTTGATGACGTAACCAATATGCAACAACGAGTTTCTTGGGAAACTTACGTTGCACTCTAATAATAAAATAATATTATTTTAAATTGTAGTTAACGCCTAGCCGTTGTAGTGGTGGGAATGAACAGAACTAACTACAAAATGATTATATATGTTTGTCAAATATTTTTACTTTTTACAATAAATGTTAGCGGATTAAAAATGCGAATAAATCCAATTTTAAGCGTAAACATTCTAATATTCTTTTAAAGGTCGATTAACCGCCTTTTGATGGAGAACCTTTTTTAAATCCACTTTTTGAAAATTTTATGTGTTATATTTGACAAAATAAAATTATTCTTTGGAATCGGGACATCAAAATTTACTTTGTGTAAATTTTTGGTATTTTTCCGACAAAGTTCATTTTTTTAATGAATAGTGAAAAATGTTGTATTTTAATTCAAAACCACTTTTTAATATAATTTATTTATATGATTAGATTATCTTTTTAATTGGTTTTAAAGTAAAATTATAATATATTTTTACCATTTAATCTAATGGTGGTCATTGGAATTAATTTCACTTTGAAATTGTACTTAAACTAGTGTCAATCTTTTAATAGATATTGTTTCTTAAAAACACGCTATTTGTTTTTACAGCGGGAATTAATTATTAAATTAATTAATGCAAAATATATGTTTTGAATTTTTTAAAATAGACATCATTTTTGAATTCAGAATATCAAATATATCTTAGGGTGATATTTTGGTATTTTTCTGAAAAACATCAATTTTTGATTAATAGTGAAACCACTAAGTGGTAGTTTAAAAACTGATTTTTCATTAAAATGAAACTTTACCACTTCTGTGATTTGAATTTCAAAAATCTGACAAAAATGGTTTTCATTAGTATGTAAAATGTGGTTCAATGGGCTTAAAATAATTTTTTGGCGAATAGTAACTTTTATGTTTTTAATCACGATTAGAGGTAATTAGTGTAATTTAAGGTAAAAATAATGTTTTAATAATATGAAATGAACTTGAAACATGTCCTACCCTCATTGGATGTGTCATGGCCGACCATGAAAATCCATGGGTCAACTTGGGGACCCCATGGATCCACTTTTGTTGGAAAATGACATAAATGCCTTTTTATTTAAAGTTAAAATTAAAATGTCACAAACATGAGATGTTTTAATAAATTTTTTTAATGGGGTTATACAAGTCATATTTTGGACTATAAATATTCATTAGAAAGCTCAAAATATTTCCTACAACATGATATTTGTTTTATAATTTTTAGACATTAAATAAATTAAATTATTTATGACATCATGATGATGCAGCAATTACCTCATTAATAAGGGATTTAAATAAAATGAAAAGATAATGTTAAAAATATAACATAAACTTATCACAAACATATTTTATGGGTGGATTTCGAAACCTTATCACCTTATCCTAGAAATATACCCTTTTGGGACCTTTTAAATCCGAAAATAATTTTATAATAAAGTAATATTTTATAACTTCCCAAGAGTGCCCTCCTCTCCTCTTATAAAAGGCCCCCACCTCTACCACCATAAACACACCTCTCAAGCCTTTGGATTGGCCAAACCCTACCCATTTCATATATACACATCCCTCTCTTCACATTGAAGCCTCACTTTGGGCAGAATCATTTCTAAAGAAGCCTTTGAGCTCAAATCAAAGGAAGTTACCCGATTTAAAGGTAATGTCTTCCATTGTGTTCTTTTGTTTTATTTTTCTTCTCCAACCCCCTAACCTATTTTTATTCTTTTCTTTTATAAAAACACCAGTATATTCAATATAATAGGATGTTTTTATGTGAAGTATTCGAGATACACTTACACACACCTTCGTCTAATTGTTAAAAAACATACTGTTTCTGTGGATGGTGAATTACTGTCTCACGAAACGATGAGTGTTCAATATTATTTTAACACCTTCAAAGGTGGACATTAAGATGTAACTATATTTATATATGATATATAATATGTTTAAGTTTTCCTTAATCTTCTTTATTTATCATTTATGGCATTGCTTTATGGTTTCCATTATGGGTAAACGCGATATCTTCATTTTAGGAAGTGCGGACTACCGCCCCCTCAAAGTGATTTGATTCGTTAATGCCATATGTGGGACATATAAAGGATTGAATTAATGGTATTAAATATTTTATCCTACTGGAATTATAATATACCTTTATATCATTATTATTTCATTCCATTTAATACAAAAAAAATAAATGAATGTAGCGTTCATGCGTACGTACGGCTTACCGTCTCCATAAACGGTACCTTTCATTTCTTATCTCCAAATGTTATGAACTATTATAAGTACATATATATAATGGATATATATGTAATATATTACATATAAATCATGGATATAATTCTGTAATTATAATATATATATCTCTCATTTTTTTAATTCCATTAATATGACAAAAAAATGAAAGTAGCGTTCATGCATACGTATGGCCTACCATCTCCATGAATGATGCTTTTAATTTTTTATCTCCAAATGCTATGGAATAGTATAAAATGAATATTTACTGGATATATATGATATTTAAAACATAAATACTATTCTGGAGATGATGTACCTACAACTACATGGAAAATTGTTTCCAACAAGTTCAATTTTTACTCATGTACTGAACATCGACAAAAACGTCTGATATGAACTCACTTTATTAATCGATTATTATAACATTATAATATGTGATATTAAATGAATAATAATATTTAAAGGAGTTCCTTAAGAAATTATAGATTGAGCAAATTTTATTATTCAAGAGATTAAAGAACGATCGAGTCATGCCAGACACGAGGTAATGGAACCTACCCCTCTCTTTCTTTTTAAGTACACTCTTTTATGTCATTCGTTTTAAGCTCATCCTTCTTATGATTGGGATGTTATTTTTTAATAATCTTACTGTACCTTTTATTATTATATTATGAGATACCCTATTTATTCTCATCAATCTATTTTGGAAGTTTTGATTGGTGCCGTTAGGCTGCCGAATTTTTGTAAGGGAACCTACACCTCTCTTTCTTTTTAAGTACACTATTTTATGTCATTCCTTTTAAGCTCATCTTTCTTATGATTGGGATGTTATTTTATAATACTCTAACTGTAAATTTTCTGATTATATGATGATAGACCCTATTTATTCTCCTCAATCCATTTTGGAAGTTTCGATTGGCGCCGTTAGGATGCCGAATATTTTAAAGGGATCCTACCTCTCTCTTTCTTTGCAGGTACTCTCTTTTATGTCATTTCTTTTATGCTCCATGATATTATGTTGGAGGATGATATTTTATGTTCCTATTTCTGTAATTTTTTTGTTCATGTGTTTAGATACCCTATTTGATCTCATCAATCCTTTTTTGGAAGTTTTAAGTGGCGCTGTTAGGCTGCTGAGTTTTCGTAAGGGATTTTTTCATCTCACTTTTATTCCCGTGAGATTTATGCTACATTTGCCACCTTTTCTGTTGAGTGGTGTATATAATTCCAATTATTCTACAATTTGTGTAATATAATTTCATTTATGATTATTTACATCAATGATGTATTGTCCTTCTTTCATGGGGTGTATGTTTCGAAAGATACCCAAGTCGGTAAGGGAACCTTTCACCCTCCTCTTTTTAAAAGACTTCTTTTGTTGGGTCTTTTAATTTACATATTGTTATGTTGGGAAATTTTCTTCTATATACATATTGATGTAAATTTTATGTCCAAATGATGAGATACCCTTTTTATCTCTCATCAACTCATTTTGATGTGACGCCGTTAGGCTGTCAAGGGAACTTCTTAACCCGATTTCGATTTATTTGGGTTCAACATGTAGTTATTGAATATGTAATCCTTTGAATATGTGTGAATGACCTTTTATTATTTTACACTTAATATCCACTTATTTGGGTGTATTTATATTTGTCTCACATAATTATGAGTTTGATTTATCCTTAATTTAAGGATACCATCTTTATATTGGATTTCATCTCAATTTACATTTCCATTGAGACTTCATTGTTGTTATGCACCAATTCACTCTTATATGGTGTATATACTATCATTTATAATATTATATCATGAATCCCTTTATTCTCATGATATTATATAGTTTTGATTAAATGTTACTTCTCAATTATTGTATTCAAGTGTCTCTCATTTTGATAAAAACCATTTAACTAAAAATATCGTTTTAAATGTTTTAATGATTTATTCTTATAAATATTTCTCATTAATATCCTTGTTTTCAAAATGTTTTCAAGGATTTATTTATTTGGATATTAATGGTTTAAAATATTAAAATCTTCAATGTGGTATGGGAAACTTTGATTCAAAAATATTTTTATTAAATGTTTTAAATGGTTTTGAAAATGGTTTTTAGAATGGATTCATTATTTCAATATCTTAAAATGTTATATTGTTATTAAAATGTGGGAATGTTATATTTCCTTCATGTTAAAGCTATGTTATATGATTATGTTATGGTTCTTGGGCATTGTTATGAAGACGGGTGGTTCCGTGATAAACTAAGGGCGGGTGAGCCCGATATAGCTCTCCAATGCATTGGGTAACACGAAGGGGTTAAACGTTAAGGTTTCTCCGAAGAGATTTAGGGAAAATACTATGATGGGTATTCCAAACGTAACCAAGAGGGTTTCTCCCTATGTAAGAATGTTATGAATGCCTCAATTTACCATTATGTCTTATTATTTCTATGATTTATTCATGATTTTATGAGGTATGCTAAATTGATTATGTTTTATGGGTAAAGTATGATTTCATTCTTATGTATATATGTACTCATGTTTCCTTTATATACTTTTTATAAACTTTACTGATCCTTTTATGCTCATCCCAAGTTTTTGAAATGTTTTTAACAGGTCAAGGGAAAGGTACATGATGTGATGATAGTGTCAAGGATGTGTCAAGAAAGAATCCATGTTTTATTTTAAATATGTTTCCGTTGACGGGAAATATGAATAATGTATTTTATATAACCACTTTGTTTAAATTTGGAATGTAATGCAAGTTTCATGATATAATTCTATAAAACACTAAACCTGAAAAGATCCTCAATGTGAATTATTCATTTAATTCAATATTAAGTAAGGTTCAAGGCTCGGGCCTTATAATATGTCATACATTATTATTTTGCAATACTTTTTTTTCTATGAAAACTGCTATGACCCATGTTGTACAAGGTGTATTTGGATGGAGGAAGCAAATGAATTTGAAGAATATGTGAATCATTGTTGCAATGCATGGAACATCTAACTACAAGAACATGATGACGATGAAACCAAATGGACACCATGATAAAGGTATGATGTTCTTGATTTTGGGTATTTTTTTATTTTATTATATGCTTGTGAAATAAGACTCATTAATTACGATGTTGAGATCATAATGAATTTTGATGAAAATTAGAGGTATAAGGAAACCTTTGAGGTTAAAAAATTTTAGAGAATTTAATGAGTTTTATAAAAAGGACAACCCATAGGATGGGCGACAACCCGTCGTATCCGGTAAGGCTGCAAGAATCGAACCCACAACCGAAGGGCGACAAATGTGCATCGCCTACCACTAGCCCACTTAAAGTACCTGGTTAGTATGACATATTATTTTTTTAAAAGGTTTTTATAGAATAAGAATTAGTTGATTTTTGGAACTTCTGTTTTATCAAATGGTCTACTTTGTATAGAAAAATGATTTAGTGATTAAGTGATAATGGTTGTGGAGGAAGACATTCTCTCTTTTGAGGAAACACTATATGCCTAAGGAAGATAGAATACTATGGGATTTCAATTGTGGAATAATGGTTGAAATTTTAGTTTGGAATAATCTATGTTTTTATTATGGACACATGATGATTTGATCTATTTTTTGAAATGATTAACCTATCATGGAGAATATGTGATTAGGTTAATTAATTTTCTATATGAGACTTTATGAGTAATTGGTGTTACTCAGAGATAAATATTAAGATGTATATTGGAAGTCTATTTAATTAAATCCTCATTATATTTGGGTTACAATCACAGTTTAGATTAATTTTGAAGAATTTTAGGGACAATTGTTTATTAAATGGTCTTTGTTGAACTTTGGGTTCTGTTAGACAAATTTTGGAGATTCAGAGTAGTTTTTCTTTATGTAAAAGTTTATCCTTTTGGTGGATTATCTGATTATGTACTAATGTTTTGGGTTTTAGTTAATAACTAAGGTCATGGTAACTATATAGTTCATCTTTTTTGGATTATATGATTCTCTTGAAGTTTATTATAGCGCCCTTATTGTGAAAAAAAAGTCATCCTAAATACTCATCGTTTGGAGAAAATATGAGTTTGTGTTAGAAATCTAGTAAAAGATGAATGTCTACATGACAAGTAAGTATATTTGATTATGTTTTTGGTTATGCTCATAAATAAATTCCTCAATGAAAAGTAAATTTAAACAAAAACCTTGTCCTTTAACTTTTCATACCAGGGAATCAAAGATTGTTTAACCCATCACAAGTTTGTGATTTTTTGGTGGTTAACTTTCTCATAAACATGTTTTCTATCACTCTCCATAAGAACATGATGGTTTGTTTTCTCCTCCATATCCATGTTTTCATGGAATCCTAGTATCTATTTTCTCATGTAACCATTTTACTTATATTTCTTTATTTTAAAGTGATAGTTTTATTGACTCTTTTTTCGATGTGGGGTTTTCAATGAAGTTTCTCAGCATAATTTTAAAATGGCGAGGATCTAATTCCCAAAAGGGGGGAAGGATGTAACATCCCATGTAAATAAATAATTAGACATATTTAATATTTATTAATATTATTTAATTAAATATTAATTTTACTTTAAAAGGGTTGTTATGTTCGATAGCGTACCCGATACGCAACAACGAGTTTCTTCAAAATCTTACGTAGCACACTAATAATACAATATTACTATTTTAAATGTTAGTTAACTCCTAGCCATTTCATTGGCAGGAATGAACAAAAATAACTACAATATGATTATAAATTATTGTTAAATGTATTTAAATTATCCAATAAAATTTTAGAGGCTTAAAATGTGAAAGAATCTAATTTTAAGCATAATTTACATTAAAAGGCCGATTTATCACCTTTTAATAGAGAACCCATTTTAAATATAGTTTTAGTCACTTTAATACATTATATATGTCAAAATAAAATCTTTATTTAGAATGGGGACATCAAAATTTACTTTTTGTAAAATTTTGGAATTTTTCCGATAAAGTTCATTTTTTAATGAATAGTGAAAAATATTGTATTTTAATTCTAAAGTTCCTTTTAATATAATTTATTTATATGGTTAGATTATATTTCTAATTGGTTTTAAAGTGAAATTAAAATATATTTTCACCATTTATTCCAATTTTTTTCATTGGAATTAATTTCACTTTGAAATTGGACATAAACAAGTATCAATTTTTTGATAGTTATTTTTTCTTAAAAAATGCTATTTATTTTGATAACGGGAATTAATTTTAAAATTATTTAAATCCACTTATATGTTTTAAATTTGGAAAAATAGATGTCATTTTTGAATTCAGGATATCAAATATAGATTAGGATGATTTTTTGGTATTTTTTTGAAAAACTTCAATTTTTTTTGATGAATAGTGAAACCACTTAGTGGTAGTTAAAAAAACTGACTTTTTCATTAAAATGAAATATTACACTTCTAGTAATTGAATTTCAAAAATCTGAAATACATGGCTGTTATCAAGAAGTAAAATGTGGTTCATTAAGATGAATTTTGTTTTGGTGAATACTAACTTTTGACATTTATTTACCGCTGTTAAAGGTCAATAGGGTAATCCACGGTTAAAAGAATATTATAATAATTCAAAATTAGCATAACACTTATTAAAACATTATTGGTTGAGTCATTTACAACCATGGGCATCATAGTGTCGATTTTGGGACCCCATTGAGCCACTTGGGAGAGATAATGACAATTTAGATTAATTAATTTAATGTAAAGGCAAAAAAGAAAAAAAAATATCTTTTAGTAAATTAATTTTTAGAAGTGGTTATATAAATTATCCTTTCAACTATAAATTTTTACTCAAAATATAAAATTATTTCCTACATCATTCTATTTTTGTTATAATTTGTAGACATCAAATAAATTAAATTATTTATAACACAATAATGATGTAGTATTTACCCCATTAATAAATGATTTAAATAAATAAGATTATAATGGTTAAAATATTATCCAATACATGTCCAATTATGATTGGATGATTTTATTTCGAATATGAGTCATCATATCTTCAACTATAATTATATTTAGACCTTTAGAAACTGAACATCATTATATTATAAAATAATATTTTAACACTTTCCTAAAGAACCCCTCATCTCCCTTATAAAAGGAGACCATTTATATCAAATTCCTCACACCTCTTAAGCAATTTGGATCATCAAAATAGTACCCAATTAAGCTCAATACATACCTCTACTCCCCCTATAATCCTTACCTTACGCATAAGGCACTTCAAGAAGTCCTTTGGTTCAATCCAAAGGGAGTTACCCAAATTAAAGGTAACAGTTTCTTTTAAATAGTTTTCTTTTATTTTACTTCTCCAACCCCTAAAATCTTTTTATTACTTCAGTTTGCAAAAAAAAGTATCCTAAATATACTAGGATGTTTTTATGAGAATTATTATAAATAAACTTAAACACATCTCCACTTAATGGGTGAAGAACATAATGTTTCTGTGGATGGAAAACTAACGCCTCACGAGACGATGATTGTTCAATTATCTCTTACTGCCTCTCATGGTGGCCATTATGACAGAAATATATTTATATATGATATATACAATATGTTTATTATTTCCTTATTATTCTGTACTTACCAATTATATCAATCCTTCATGGTTTCCAAATTGGGTAAATACGATAATCTCATTTGAGGAAGTACGGACTACTGCCCCCTCAATGTGATATAACTCATTAATTCCATATGTGGGACATATAAAGGATGGAGTTAATGATATTATATATGATATTATATATGAAATTATACTAGAATTAAAATATGCCTATGCATCATTATGTTTTATTTCCATTAAAATAAGAAATAGAAATGAAAGTAGCGTTAATGTGTACGTATGGCTTACCGTCTCCATGAACGGTGCATTTCATTTCTTACCTTCAAATGTTATGTACTATTATAAATACATGTATATACAGGATATATATTATATATGTTATATATAAATCATGAATATCATTATGGATATAATGAAATATTGACCACATGGACAACATGCAAATGTAAGTTGTTCATTTTTGACTCAAGTACTAAATATCAACAAAATGAACATTATTAACTTAAATGATTTCATAATATTTATAACATGGTAATAAGTGATATAAAATGAATAATAAACTTGAAAATGTTATTAATAAATTAGAAATTAACTTTATTTTATTATTTATGATATTAAATAATGATCGAGTCAAGTCCGACACAAGGTAATGGATTTTCTTATCTCACTTTTAATTCCATGAGATTTCTATTGTTCCTTACTTATTAATTGAATGTGGTGTATTTTTCACTGTCATTTAATATATATTATCATGATTCTCATTATATTCAAGGAACTATGTGATAAATTTGGTAGTTATTATCTTTTGGTCATACGACTCAGTAGATTACAACGTGGTAAAGGGTTTCGTCTCACTTTTTATTCCAGTGAGATTCATACTATATTTGCCACTATTTCATTTTTATGGTGTATTTACAGCCCATGATTGTACTCTTTATGTAATATAATTTTATTAATGAGTATTTACATCTTCAATGTATGAGTTTTCTTTCATGTGGTGTATGTTTTTTTAACTTACCAAATCGGTAAGGGAACTATTCACCATCCTCTTTATAAAAGACTACTTTTTGTTATGCCTTTTAATTTACATATTATTATGTTGGTATATGATATTTTAAATCTTCATTGATGTAAAATTTATGTCCAAGTGATGAGATACCTTTTTTATCTTATCAACTCGTTTTCTGAATTTTAAAGTGACGTCGTTAGGCTGTCGAATTTTACTACGGGAACTTCTTAACCCAATTTCAATTATTTGGGTTTGACTTGTACTTATTGAATTTGTTATCCAATGAATACGTGTGAATGATCTATGATTTTTTTACACTAAATATCCACTTATATTGGGTGTATTTATATTTTTCACACATAATTATGTGATTGATTTATCTTTAACTTAAGGATACCATCTTTATAAGGGATTTCATCTCAATTTACATTTCCATTGAGACTTCATTGTTCTTATGCACCAATTAACTCTTATATGGTGTATAAACTATACTTTGACATATTTAATCATGAATCCCTTTATTCTCAAGTTATTATAATGATCTGATTAAATGTTATTTCTCAATTATTTGTATTCAAGTGTCTCTCTTTTTGTTAAAAAAACTCTTTAACTAAAATATCGTTTTAAATGTTTTAAATATTAATTATTTTAAATATTTCTCATTAATTTACATGTTTTAAAATTATGTTTTAGGATTTATTTATATGGAAATTAATGTTTTGAAATGATAATTCATTTAAAATATTCAAAGTTGTATGGGGCACTTTGATTCAAAAATCCCTTTTTAAATGGTTTTGAAAATGATTTGATTAAACATTGTTTATTTCAATATCTTGATATTATATATTGGAATGTGGAAATGTTATATTTCCATGATAAATGTGTTATATTTTATGATTGTGTTATGGTTATTGGTAATTGTTTACATATACAGGTGGTTCCGTGATAAACCTAGGGCGGGTGAGCCCGAGATATCTCTCCAATGAATTGGGTAATGTGACAGAGGTGAACGTGATGTTTCTCCTAAGAGATTTATGGAATATACTATTATGGGTATTCCATGTGTAACTACTTATGTAGTTGTGATAGCTAAAATTTGAGTTTGATATGGATTCTATAAGTAACATTTACGATTTATCATTTATGTGTGTTATTCATAAATATTATGATTTCATAAGGTATGTTATGATTGAAAAGTATGGTTTCATTGATTTATATTTATTGATGGGATAATGTTTTAATTCTATTTTTTATAACCCTTTCTAAGATTTTTATGCTCATACCATGTTTTTGAAATGTTTTCCATAGGAATTAAAAATGAATAGGGTCAAGGATGGGATCAAGGAGAAGTCATGCTATCTAAAACATGGAAATAGACATGTTTCTTTTTAAGAGTTTTTATTTTATGAAAAAATGGATACTGATTAGTAGTGTATACTTGTAATATTCAAGTTGTAATGTAATAGTTATGTCCTAATTATCTAAAACTCTAAACCTGAAAAGATCCTCAATGTGAATTATTCATTTAATTCAATATTATGTAATGTTTAAGGCCGAGTCATTATAGTATGTGTGGGGTAGGGGTTAACATTTTGGGTAGTTTATTTAAGATTTTTTTCTTTTTTGGGATTTTTTATAAACATAAATATAAAATAATTAAAATAAAAACAAAAATAAAAAATAATTTTACATTTTTTGTCACTTTTTACTAAATATATTTTTTCGAAAAAATATAAATGGAGTATTGATATGGATTTCTTTACAATATTTCAAATTAATAAAAAAATATTAATAATTTGTTGCATATGGATTATGGGATTCCCCCAAGCGGTGGTATAAATCATATTCAAATCAGAGACATTAGAGTTAGTTCTCATTGGAACATTAAATCATCATTTAAATTAAAATAATTATAATATATTATAATTTTAATAATGTATTAATTGACCATTATATAGATATAATTGATTAAAACTTATCCATAAAACCAATGAAATTATTTCAAACACAATTACTATGTTTTTATTCACAAATTATGGTATCTTTGATTGACAATAGAGAGGTATTTCTTGATATGGACTAGATAATGGCTCGAATTCAATGTCAATGATTGGAAAATATTCATCAATAAATGATTTTATATCGAGGTAGGGATTCATGATTATGTATGGTATGTATTTTTTAGATTTCCAAAATGAATATTTCATATATTATTTTATTTTCCATTACAGGTTTCTATGATTTACTTCATAAAATGAATCTTTAGTTCACTGTGAAAAATTAATAGAAAATATAGTTATCATTACTCATAGTTTTCTTCCTAGGGATTTTTTAATTCGATTTTTATTTTTTTTATTATCACCACCATATCCTATTTTAGGGAAAATTAGTGATGTAGAATAGCTGTATTTTTCATCATGAATACATTGATTCTTTTTTTATTCATACCTCCTTATTTCTGTTTGGACGGGGTGAGATTATAATTTAATCATCCATTCATCAATGATTCCTATGTAGGGATCCTAAAACCCCCATGATATATAATTTTAAATTTTTATCAACTTTCTAATAAATATTTTTTTAATTGTATAAATTAATTTAGGGCTAAAAAGGAAATTATGTTATAATAATACCCTCCCCACTCTTTCCCTTCCCCATTTTTACAATTTCTTCTTATCTCTCATGTTTGGCTTGTAAAGTTAAATGTGGATGATGTTAGCTTGAGTAATAGGTTGTGATTTAAAAAAATTATAGTGTTAGCCTAGAGATAATGAGTATAACATTATTAGAGTGGTTGACATGAGGGGTCCTTGTCGGTAGGGTTTGGAACGATCACGACTGGTGTGGGACTTCCCTACTAATGGAGAATGATGAGAGGGAGAGGTCGGTGGCTTTTCAGGCAATAGTTGGCCACAACAAGGAGGTCTTGTCCATGAAAAACATATATTAGTTCCACATATAGGGTATAACCATGTGAAATGGGGTTCAATGTGATAGAATGGCTACATGTAATAGGTTTTAGGTGTGAAATTGGGGGAAGTGGCATGCATTTCCACCCCATCATTGACTAAAAAATGTAATGGGCCATTTTTTGAGTGTATTAACATTTAGACGGGTGAGGAATATAATTTATATCTTGGGAGGTGTGAGTTATTTTCTAAACTATGGGATTCTAGGAACTTAATAAATTATTAAATATTACATTTTTTGATGAATATTTTTTTTATAACATCATATTTTCGATCAATTAGTGACATCATGATACAGACGTCAAGAAAAATAGTTCATAATCATTATTTGATTCATAAATCAGACTTGTTGCTTTGGACATGGGCCTCGTTGTGTATCTCGTCCTGTGTATGATAAAATTATATAAATTAATTTCAACTGATTTATAGTTATAATAAATTAATATTGTATTTTCCCACGATGATCCAATTGGAATTTTATGCTCCACCATCCAAGGCTATTTATCAGGTGATATATGTAAACTTTAAATTTAGGCTCCATGGGGATGATGAAGGGTTCATTTATGGAAATCATAGAATTCTCATATGATTTGTATATTTAGGCATCTCCTATGTTTAGTTGGGGTGTGAGATCATCTATTTGTGGATTGGATTATAGATATAGTCAATTATATTAATTTTTTACCCTAGGCATGAGATCATCTATCTATGGGTTGGATTATAGATTGGATTGGGTATTATCCTTATAATTATTCGGTGAAATATTATATATCTCATATAATAGGTGGGTTCATGTATCCATCTATTGACATGTAGAATGTTATCCTATATCTATAAATCGTACACTATTAATTAAGTTGTGTTCCAGTAATGCATGGAGTTCTCATTATTATTAATATGAGTCTACATAGATTCATTATCCATTATAGTTTGGATACTTGAGAGGTGGTATGGATTTTTTAGAATGGAGGATGTTATGTTTCTCTAAACTAATTATCATGCCTAAAAAACTCTCATTCTCCCCCTTAAATATTATTATAGTAGTGTGGTTTCTTGAAATGATGAGTACTGTATATTTCCTTATGACATTTGACTCCTCACCACCCATTGTTATTCCTTTTAAATGTGGTTTATAACTGTATTATCACATTATACTTGTGTATTTTTCAATTATATGAGAAAACATTATTGGTCATGATATGTTATTTTAGGGGATTGAAGCTAAGATGGTTAGGAGCTTCTATGAATATTTTGGACTTCTAGTTGGAGGGAATATAAAGTGTAATATTCATTTTAATCGACCTAGTTACCCTTAACTATTTGTATATGTGAGCTAATATCATTTTTGGTAATTAATTTTTTTTCAGGTCCTCCTTATAGGTATGTATATATTCACCCCACATGGGACTTGTTCCCATATATATTGGATTTATGTAGATGAAACATAGGTTGAGAGATTTTCTAGGTTGATGTGAATCATTTGTGTCTTGTTCAAAGTGAACTATTTAGGTTTCATGGGAATTCATATTATAACATAGTGGTTCTTAATGGAGGAAGTGCTTTTTACGACTATAAATAATTCCAATATTTAATTCAGTATGAGGGATATTTCTTATGTCTTTCCACTATTAGATTCAGAAGATTATTGTGTATGTATTTCTTTTTTACATTATATTTGGGTGATTTATTTATACCTAATATCTTATGCACATATTTTATAAATTTTACTTTATTATATATATTCATCTTACCTATGTTTATATCTATTTAATTAATTGGATATATATATATCTATTAGAGGTCGATATAGCCTAAGGCCTCCAATATTATGAGATATTACTACTCAACATTTATCAATATACCCTATCATTTTTTAGGAAAGATTGTGGTGGAAAACTCTACTTCTATTGGTCTGGGTGGGGCCTCAGTAGGTACGGTCATATCAAAGTGGTATCATAGTGGGTTTGTACATGGGTGAGAGTTTGGAGTTAGTGAACATTTGAGGAATATTTTGGGAATTTAGGGAAATATGGTTAATACTTATTTGACATTAGTTATAATACCATGTAGACTAGTGTCAGTTTAGAAGTCAATATATCCTTTCCCATGGAATATGATAAATTTTTAGTCAACATATAACACTTAGTCATCGATTTTAGTGTATAGTAATGTTGTTATATGCATCATATAGTGGTCAATTATGATCATTCATTTTCTGCATGTGTTAACCCATCAAAAGTTTCTCCCTTGAAATTTTATCCTATAAATTATAATTCACAACCCATATATACCCATAATTCATATAGAGGCAAGGTTATGGCGATCCCATGATTTTAGTTGGTCCCATCAACACTAGTTAGTTTGTAATGTGGTGTTGTTTCTTGTGACTAAGATGACATTAATTATTTTCCAATGATCTGATCTAGATTATATCCCCCATAAACAGAGTTTATATAATATTCTATATATATATATAATGGTAGAACTAATTGATATAGAAAATAATTCCTTTAGACTATGTACATTGAGTGAGTTCCAATAATAGAGGCATCATGAGTTTATAGAGTGAGTATGATGCCTGAGTTGTTGGGGATTGGAAGAGTCTGAGACTCATATTTGCATTTGGTTTGAAATCTACATATCTATATGATTAATCAAACATTTAGCTCCCCACATGGTGTTATGATCCACTAATAGATAATGATTCATTCCAACACATGATGTCACTACTTTACCATGATTGGAGTTTGTGATTTTGTTAAGGGAAGAGTTTTGTTCGAGGGTGTTAAATTGTCAACAAGTTGGCGTGAATGTGAATGATCATGTGTACAGTCATACAAACCATGTGAGTTTTTTCGTAGATATTTTTCATGATAGAATTTTTCAAACTCATTTATTCAAGTGTTTCTCTACATGGATAGATAACGAGCTATATTTCTCTTTTTTACACAACACCACCTATTCTAGAGTCCCACAACAAAGAATTATAGGATTGATAATTCTTGGTAGATATTCACCCTAGTTGTGGAGTTAGGTTATGGTTTAACATGAGTATAACAAGAGAGGTTTCATGGATAGATATTTATACGAATGTTAGAGTTCATGTAACATAATTTTTCCTGTTCAAGAAGTGGCCTAGTAGGGATTTGTTTCATCATTAGAGTGGTTGGGGAATGGAAAAATGGTGATGCATGTTGCCTTAACCCTCCTTTATAATAAACACCATTAGATTTCTCCACACACATATGTGGTGCTGATATAGGGAGATTAAATAATATCCACCAAATATATGGTTATGTATCAACAATGAATAATTTATTTAAAAATAAACTTCATGTCCTCATTTTAGGTATCCCCCATGTTGGATGTTGCATGTGTGACATATTCTTTCTATATAAACTATCTTGGTTTTGGGAATCATAATGAAATACTATTCAAAAAAAATTTCCGCTAGAAGTATTCCATTATGGGAGATCTCCTTCTATAATTCCTTTTAGTGATGTGAGATCATCATATTATTATATGGGGTATTAAATCATATGTTTAGACATGTTTTAAATATCAATATTGATAATATAATAGAATACCTAAACTTCCTTAAAGGGTGGTGGATACTAATGTTTTAAAGGGGGTGATTGACTCCCCATGGGTGAGGATAGTAGATATAACCCATAAAAATGAAGTTGGAAACCCATTATATATTATGTATGTATTCATAAACTAAGTAAATAAGTGAGAAATTAACATTCTATGAATATTAATAAATATACAAAAAAATGAATGTTAACCTATTATTGAACTATGATGAGAGTTTTTCATATACATCAAGTCATTGTACAGGTATGGTTTTAGAGTACTATTCACTAGAGTAATAATCAACCATTTAATTTTTCTATGGAGGATATACCAAATTCTTACACCAATATATTCGCAGAAGTTCCTTTTTGGAATTCAAAAAAATTATTTCCAGTATCACCATATGAGTTGGAATATATAAAAAAAATATTAATATATAAATCATGATTCTTGTAAAAAATTAGAATTCATTTAATTTATATTATAGTGATTGAAAGAATCAAAGATGTGTAAGTAGTGGAGTGATGGTTATGTATTTTGGGGAAGGACTACATGTTTGGGTGGTAGAGAAGAGGGTCCAGCTGCTTACATAATAGTAGTTGACTTTCCATATAAATAGAGATGTTTCTCACCTTTAGTCATTGGTGCGGCCATACAATCATTCCTTATCTAATTGAGGCCCCCAATGGTGATGCCTAATTTTTAATCTAAAATGACGAGATGTTCTCAAGGGTATGTACCTAAGAAAGTTTCCTCAATGTTTATAACTAATCATCCACTTCCCCTAAGTGGAAAATGGTTTTAAATTAGTTTTCATGTAAAATTTCATGGTGGACATTTTGAGTGGGTTCCAACTATATATAATTCTATTCCCAACATGATAGATCTAGTAGTTCTATTTGGGTGTAACCACAACATGAATACATCTATAGTTGTTTCCGACGCTTTCGCCGGGGCACGCGCATCCGTCTGTGAGGACGCGCGGCTTTGTTGCCCGGCATTCCCGCTTTCCAAAGGCGGGCGGCATTCGCTCCTTATTCAGGGACGTCTGCTCCTTGATCAAAATGAGATGATGGGATGTCGGTTCTTCCTCCTGTGGATTCCTCCTCAGAACTCGTCACCTAGTCCGGGTCTCCCTTATAGATTTAATACGTAGTTCGTGAAACTCTTCCCAGTGCCATGTTTCCATGGACACCGGTTAATTACACTACTTCCTTCAAGACTTTCCATAGGGTCTTGACATGGTAGCGACCTTCGGTCGGAGTAGACGGCAACATCAGGAATGTCGGGGCATCTCTGGGTGCGTGGACATAGGGGAACCTGTATTCTTCCTCATAAGAGGGCATCTCAAGGGTGCAGAACCCGAGGCATACATCTGAGGTTTTCCTCAGCTTCCTGTGTTTAACATAGGGTATATTGAAAGATTAATTTCTAGCAGAGACGGTTACACCAAAGGCATTTCATCTGAGGTTTTCCTCAGGCATCTCATGTTTATCACGAGGTAGGCTGCATGTTTAACGTCTTGCGGAGACGGAATGAGGGTGATCATAACGTCCCATAGAGACGGATCAGATTGGTATATCGCATAGAGACGGCTATGGTCCCATAGAGACAGATCAGAACGCCCAATGAGGACGGATCCGAGGTGGTGCACTCCCTATAGGGGAAAAGGGTGATGAATCGGGGTGTACACAAAGGACAGCGACCCGGAGATATGATGGGGCTTACACATGGAAAGCAGCCCATGCGCCGCTAGGAGCAGCGAGGAGGTGGATGGCATGATTCCACCAGGATGTGGCGGCCCGGGTGAGAATTAGGATGGGTGATGGATGGATGAGTGAAGTGGAGGAGGATGAAATGGGACCATCGCAGGGGTGACAGTGAAGTTGGGCTTGATCCTTGAGGAGGCTTCCTACGTATCCCTGTGGTAGGGAATCAAAGTCTGCGTAGTTCGGGATGGTGCCGGTAAACCGACGTGAAGCTGGACCTTGGCCCGATGAATGTCGTCGGCGAACCAACGTGAAGGTGGACCTTGGTCCGATGGGCATCGTCATCGTACCGACGTGAAGGTGGACCTTGGTCCGATGGAAATCGTCAGCGTACCGACGTGAAAGTAGACTCGTGGGTCCACTAATGGTGGGCTTGAACCTTTGGAAGGTTTCCTACGTACCATGCCTTGACATGGATCAAAGTCCTCGTAGTTCAGGTGATGGGTCGCAATGGATTACCACTGGACCGGAATGGGACCCGACGTGAATGAGCGGCGGGTTGGCTTGAACCTCGTGGAGGTTTCCTACGTACCATGCCTTGACACGGATCAAAGTCCTCGTAGTTTGGATGGGGTTGGGTTGCAATGGCTTACCAGTGGACCAGAGTGTAGTTTAACTTCATGCTGGACGTAGGTAGAACACGATGTGAATTGGGTGATGGGTGGGCTTGAACCTCGTGGAGGCTTCCTACGTACCATGCCTTAACACAGATCAAAGTCCTCGTAGTTCAAATGGGTTTGTCGGTGAACCGACGTGAAAGTAGACCTTGGTCCACTATTGGTGGGCTTGATCCTCATAAAGGCTTCCTACGTACCATGCCTTGACATGGATCAAAGACCTCGTAGTTCAGGGTGGTCACAACGGCCTGCCGTCGGACGGGAATTGCAGTTTAGCGTCGTGCTGGACGTGAGTGTGCGGTTTAACGTCATGCTAGACGAAGATGGGTCCCGACGTGAAGAAACGACGGGTGGGTGTGTCGGTGAACCGACGTGAAAGTAGACCTTGGTCCACTATTGGTGGGCTTGAACCTCATAAAGGCTTCCTACGTACCATGCCTTGACATGGATCAAAGACCTCGTAGTTCAAATGGGGTTTTGTCGGTGAACCGACATGAAAGTGGACCTTGGTCCAATGGGTGGTGGGCTTGAACCTCATGGAGGTTTCCTACGTACCATGCCTTGACACAGATCAAAGACCTCGTAGTTCGGAGAATACAGTTTAACGTCATGCGGGACGAAGATGGGTCCCGACGTGAAGAAACGTTGGGTGGGTGTGTCGGTGAACCGACGTGAAAGTAGACCTTGGTCCACTATTGGTGGGCTTGAACCTCATAAAGGCTTCCTACGTACCATGCCTTGACATGGATCAAAGACCTCGTAGTTCAAATGGGGTTTTGTCGGTGAACCGACATGAAAGTGGACCTTGGTCCAATGGGTGGTGGGCTTGAACCTCATGGAGGTTTCCTACGTACCATGCCTTAACATGGATCAAAGACCTCGTAGTTCGGAGAATATAGTTTAACGTCATGCAGGACGATAGTGAACCCTGGCGTGAATAAACGACGGGTGGGCTTGAACCTCATGGAGGCTTCCTACGTACCATGCCTTGACATGGATCAAAGACCTCGTAGTTCGGATGGGGTGGTCAGGGTCGGTTCTCACTCTAAGCCCACGTGAGTCATGCTCGGTGTGAGAAACAAGAGGTTGCAAGGACCTGACGATCACGTCGCGAAGGGTGCGTCCGTGAGAAGCGAAAAGGGGCTTACGCGTTGAGCAGCCCATGGTGTTGGGACTTACTCCAGGATGGAGGCCCATAGGGAGGTGCCTCGTTCCCTATCACGTCCTCCACCGACCTTGGTAGCGGGGAAGTACGGAGATGCACGGGTGCAATCATCCGTACCAAAGGTTAGGGGCTTACGCTCTGAGGCAACCCTTCCCCTGCGAACATACACCACTCCGACAAGGAGGATCTCATTCCATGTGCGGAAGAGTTCCATTCCCGTGGAGATTAGTGGTGTAAAGAATGTTCGAGCTGGGGGGGACCCTTCGTGAGGGAGACAAGGTTGGGTCACAGTTTAACGTCATATGTTGAGGATGTGGTGCTTGGCAGTTTAACGTCTTGCAGCTCGGACGAGGTGGGTTCACTCCACACCCCTAGGACTTACATAACCGGTACCCTCTGGTCCTTGGGAAAGGGAAGGTGCCGGTAAGGCTATGGTAAAGGGGGGTCGAGGGACGAACCATCGAGGGGTCCACGTTAGCGTGGCTATGCGAAGAAGCAATAGCCATTAGCGTGCCTATGTGAAGAAGCATTAGGCGAAGCAACGCTACGGGTGATATTGTCCATGGGACTTTGAAATCACATCGTGCAAACCTGGAGGGCCGCACGGGAAGAGGAATCGCTAAGAAGAGGAGTATACTTTGCGAAGTGGGGTGCCTTGGCCTTAGCATGGGACATTGGTGTGAGTGGGAGGTGCTTCGTGAAGTGGAACAGTGTTTTCGGAGCACTACCTCGCGAAGAAAGGGTGCCTCGCGAAGTAGGGTCCTGCGAAGCAGTGTGCTTCGCGAAGTGGAGCGGTCCTGCCTTAGCATAGGGATCAATCGTATGGGTTGCGTGTTTCGCGAAGAACAAGTGCTCCGCGGCTGCCCGGGTTCCCTTGGGAATCCCCTTCCTTCGCGAACGCCCTTGAGCTTCGCGAAGGGCATCCCTCTCGGAAGAGGGGCTCAAAACGAGACAAAGCAGAGTCGTCTTGTGAAGTAGAAATACCTCGCGGAGCTCATGATTCCCGGGGCAAAGAGTGCTTCGCGATTCGGGAGAGGAGAAGCCGAAAGGTCGGATTGTCTGTCCGGTGTTGGGACTCACTCCAGGATGGAGGCCCAGAACGGCTTACCGCTAAATGGGGTCACAACGGCTTACCGCTGGATTGGGTCACAACGGCTTACCGCTAGATGGGGATGTCAATGGCTTACCGCTGCATAGGATCACAACGGCTTACCGCTGATTGGGATCACAACAGTGAATAGGGCTTATGCTAGGAAGCTGCCTGTGTGCCGCTAAGGAGCGGCACTGGTGAATGGGGCTTATGCAAGAAGCTGCTCGGGTTCCACTATGGAGTGACACTGGTGAATGGGGCTTACGCTAGGAAGCAGCCCGGGTGCTGCCAAGGAGTGGCACTGGTGAATGGGGCTTACGCTAGGAAGCAGCCCTAGTGCCGCTAAGGAGCGGAAATGGTGAATGGGGCTTACGCTAGGAAGCTGCCCGGGTACCGCTATGGAGCGGCACTCGTGAATGGGGCTTACGCTAGGAAGCATCCCGGGTGCCGCTAAGGAGTGGCACTGGTGAATAGGGCTTACGCTAGGAAACAGCCCTGGTGCCGCTAAGGAGCGGAAATGGTGAATGGGGCTTACGCTAGGAAGCTGCCCGGGTGCCGCTATGGAGCGGCACTGGTGAATGGGGCTTATGCAAGAAGCTGCCCGGGTGCCACTAAGGAGTGGCACTGGTGAATGGGGCTTACGCTAGGAAGCATCCCGGGTGCCGCTATGGAGCGGAAATGGTGAATGGGGCTTACGCTAGGAAGCTGCCCGGGTGCCGCTATGGAGCGGCACTGGTGAATGAGGCTTATGCAAGAAGCTGCCCGGGTGCCACTAAGGAGTGGCACTGGTGAATGGGGCTTACGCTAGGAAGCAGCCCGGGTGCCGCTAAGGAGCGGCAATGGTGAATGGGGCTTACGCTAGGAAGCTACCCGGGTGCCGCTATAGAGCGGCACTGGTGAATGGGGCTTACGCTAGGAAGCTGCCCGTAATGTCTTCCTCATGTCTGGTCATGAGGGCATCCCAACTCACTAGTGGGTTGAGGTATGTGCCTATGCGCAAGTGCACAAGCGGGATAACGCCAAGGGAGTTGGAATCAGCCCAAACAAAGGGACAAGAAAAGTGTGAATCACATGCCCGACATTCGGAATGCGATGAGAGTGGCATGGCGATAGAGGATAACTGCTGACCATGTTCGCAACACAGCATCCTATCGCGTTAGCCTAAAATGGGGACAAACAAATGAGGGGTCGACTGCTGACCGTATTCGAAACGCAGGACCTCAAAGTGTCACCCGAAGCCTTTTGGGGCGTTGGCCCAGGACAGCAGGGGGACCATGGGTCTACCGTCCATACTGTTAGGGGGTCCCTTCAGACTTTGGAAATGGATGCAGATCCGAATGAAGGACACACAAAGAGTGGGGTGGAGTGCTGGAATGTTTGAACGGATTCCAACGCTCTTGAAACTATGCCACTGTAAACATGGCATTAGGCATCTTATGCTAGGAGCATAAGGCATCTCTCGTTTAGGGCGAGAGGCATCCTATGTTTGGCAAATAAGGATTACTACAGTTTAGAGTCATGTAGGTGGGACTATTGGCATCTCATGCTAGGAGCATGAGGCATCACTCGTTAGAAGCGAGAGGCATCCTATCATTTTTTAGATAGGGAGTACTACAGTTTATAGTCATGTAGAGAGGACTATTAGCATCTCATGCTTGGAGCATGAGTCATATCTCGTGCAGGGCGAGAGGCATCCTATGTTTGGCACATAAGGATTACTACAGTTTAGAGTCATGTAGGGGGGACTATTGGCATCTCATGCTAGGAGCATGAGGCATCCCTCGTTAGGAGGGAGAGGCATCCTATCATTTGTTAGATAGGGAGTACTACAGTTTATAGTCATGTAGATAGGACTATTAGCATCTCATGATTGGAGCATAAGGCATCTCTCGTATAGGGCAAGAGGCATCCTATGTTTGGAACATAAGGATTACTGCAGTTTAGAGTCATGTAGGTAGGACTATTGGCATCTCATGCTAGGAGCATGAGGCATCACTCGTTAGAAGCGAGAGGCGTCCTATCATTTGTTAGATAGGGAGTACTACAGTTTATAGTCATGTAGAGAGGACTATTAGCATCTCATGCTTGGAGCATAAGGCATCTCTCATATAGGGCAAGAGGCATCCTATGTTTGGAACATAAGGATTACTGCAGTTTAGAGTCATGTAGGTAGGACTATTGGCATCTCATGCTAGGAGCATGAGGCATCACTCGTTAGAAGCGAGAGGCATCCTATCATTTGTTAGAAAGGGAGTACTACAGTTTATAGTCATGTAGAAAGGACTATTAGGCAGAAGGTGACTAGAAATGGTTGGTGTTGGGACTTACGCAAAGCAGCCCTTTCTGGTTCAACCTGGCATAGGAGCCAAGTGATCGAGTTTGGAGGAGTTGCCTGAGGGATGGTTCGACTCGAGGTACTCGGGGAATTGATGATGAGAATCTCGACTCACGACATGGAATGAAACCCAGAGGAATATGTCGACTCTAGGTGTTCCACGGTGTGTGGAGGAGTGTATCAAATCATGGTATTCTATAGGTGGAAGGTGGGAGCGCATAAGGGCGCAATGGAAAATCCGGGCATCCTGGCCCGAAAAGTTCGCGGTGCGACTCTCCATTTTCATGGGGGTCTGTGACGGAAGCGAAGGGACCGGGCCGGAGGGCCGGGACCGAAGCCAGGCACTGACCCTGAGCAGGGATGCGGTGGCGCAGCCCCCGCGGTATGGACCGGTGGGCGCGAAGGTAGGATCCTCGCGAAGGATGGGTCTTCGCGAAGTAGCTTCGCGAAGCATGGCCTCGCGGAGCAATGGTCTCTCGCGGAGCAAAGGGGTCTCACGGAGATTGGTCTCGCGGAGCAGCATCGCGGAGCTTGGTCTCGCGGAGCAGCATCGCGGAGCAGCATCGCGGAGCAAGGGCTCGCGGAGCGAAGGGCTCTCGCGGAGCTTGGTCTCGCGGAGCAGCATCGCGGAGCATAGGCTCGCGAAGCATGGACTCCTGGAGTCTCGGCTCGCGGAGCAGCAACGCGTAGGAAGCTGCTCGCGGAGCATGGCTTCGCGGAGCCGCAATGCGGAGCTCCGCTCGGCCGCCCAAGGGGCGAAGTGGCCGTGGCCGTCCTCCTTGAGAAGGGGGGTGAGCTGGGTATTTATAGGTAGGGGCGCCGCAAAGCAGAACTTCCGCGCCGCCTCAGGAGCTTCGCGGCGCGCTCGCGAACGTCAAATGCGTTCGCGGAGCATCACCGCCTCTGGTGCTTCGCGGTGGCTCGCGAACGTCAAATTCGTTCGCGGAGCATCACCGCCTCTGGAGATTCGCGGCGGCTCGCGAACGTCAAATGCGTTCGCGGAGCATCACCGCCTCTGGAGCTTCGCGAGGCCACGATGGTCGGGGCGCTTCGCGGCGGGGCTTCGCGGGACCGCGCTGCACGGGTGCTTCGCATCGGTGCTTCGCATTAGTGCTTCGCGACGGGTCTTCGCGGCGCATCGCAAACGTCAAACGGGTTCTCAGAGCCTCTCGCCTCATTGCTTCGCGGCGGCGCTCCGCGATCACGGAGGGGGGCTTCGCGAATGGGCTTCGCGAACCAGATTTCCAGCCCAACTTCAAACGTCCATAACTCCTAATCCGTAACTCCGTTCGGGCCCTACGGCCTACCAAATCGAAGCTTGCGAAATGGAATACGATCTTGGATCATGTATGGAAGAATTTGGAAAATTTTGGGGACGCTTTTTCCGGGGTCTACAATAGTATAGTGGAAGATGTGGTTTTCATAGATGGATGTGGATGTCATTTACTCAATCATGTCCTACCATGGGGTTTAGAGCTAAAAGAGTAGGAATATAAGAATTGATAAGATCATATACTTTGTATTATAGGGTATTTCCCCCCTAATGGGAAGTGGTGTGATGATGGAATGTTGAATGAGGATAATGTTGTACATATGGTTCTCATTACTTACTTTAACAAAAGTGAGATTAACACACAACATTTATATAGTTTCTAGTTATTGATAAATACATTGAGGATAAATATGTTGAGAGTTTATTCCAATGAATTTTGTGGTTATAGAACAATGCTTATATTAAATATAAGTCATAAGAAAAAGATATAGGTTCCCCTGACTTGTTGGTATGAGAGATGGAGGAACTAACATCATACTAATGAATCTTGTTGGTTATTAGCCCTTAAAATGTTAATGTTAAATTTTTCATGTTAATATATTTCTATGTGGTATGCATGGGTAGTTATAATATGAAATCCATAAGAGAAACCCTCAATGAATATGGGAAGATAGGTGCAATAACCAGTGACAACCTTCAAAATAGATTATTTTTAGATGGATGTCGATGTTTCATGATTTAATTTCATTGTATGTGGTGAAAAACCCTTTAAAAAATAAAAGATATTGGATTTTGAGTCATGGAAGTACTCACAATGTGTATAGGTATGTGACTTATAATAAATTTCATAAGATTATCGAGATCTGATGACATCAGTGATAAGAATGGTTGTTCATTCCTTGGCTTGTGGTATCTGATCACCCTTGGGGATGAATCCTATAAGGATAATGAGGTCCATTCTAGGGTGTCTTGTTTTATACATGTTGTTTTGGTTTAAAAAATACACGTTTTAATGATCAGAAATAATGCTTGTTTTATTAATAATAATTATTGTGTTGAATTATTGGACCTCATAAACCTGGATCTTATATAAAACCTTTTAACATGAAAGATTATACAGTGAGTTTATACTTTTGATCAGTAAAAGATATTTTATTTATATAGAAGAACTTTTTTATAACCAAATGATATGTAACACAGCTAGGAATAATATTCTATATTTTAAGAATCTTGGTTCTATTAAAATAAGTTTTTTCTTTCAGTTCAATGATACTACCTCAAGTTCAATCCCTCTTCCACTAGTTAATGTATACTACCAGTAGAAGAACCTTAATTATGATAGATGAAACCTATTATATTCAGAAAAATATTTACTCCATTCTATCATCAGGTGGTTTTTATACATCCATAGTTTTTATTATACAATGGAGATATATATGACTCCATGAGAAATAACCTCTGACCAAGAATCATTTTTATCCTATTAATGTATGTTAACCTTGCGACAAATAATTATTTTGATGTTATTTTCCAGAATTGTTTTATATTTTATTTAAATGAAAATGAAAATTTATCATTTATATTGTTACATTCAAGTCATATTGGTGGTCCGTATGATGAATAATGAATTATTATTAGTAAATAGTTACTGAAAAACCTATAATAAAAAGTTATCCTTTCCCATATTTATTTCTCTATATGAGGATCTGTTATATTATTATCATAAAATGGGTAATTAGAGTTTTATTAAATTATAAATCCAAGGAACCCCTCATATATAAGAGTTTAGTCAAATGATTTCTTACTAATCAGATGGATGATTAATTAATGTGATATGTGGATCAGTGTATTTAAGTGTTTCTACAAATGGAGGGATTATTTGTGTTGTATATGACACTTTATTTTACAAAAAAAGATAGAAAAATGTGGAATTATAACAAATACCATTAAAATTATCATTATGGTTATATTTAAAGTCTATATGATAGAAAAATAAGATCACTATTGATCATCTCATGCTTTATTAGGGAATGAAAAATTCACCAAAACTTTCATATTATATCTCCATTATTATTATTTTATATATACATATGATATGTGATTAATTTTTTTGTTTTATTCTTGAAAATAATCTCCTCTATTTTCTGGGAGAGTACTGAAACACTCAATTCCTATTTAAGTTACATCTATCATCTGATGGATAATAGTTGAAGAGTCTAGCTATAAGATAGACTAAATATTGTTTATTGGTATTTGTTAAACCATATCCAGGTTATGGATTATGTTTATTTGGTTCTAATAAATGTTCTTCAAAAGTTTTTTACCATCAAGTAGAGAGGAATGGGTCATAACTTGAGATTGAAATTATTATATTTATTTCCATTTTCTGTTAATTTTATTTTAAATTTCATCTAAAATTGTTCTCCTTTTTAAAACTAATTATAAAAACAACACGCTAATAGTTATGTTTAATCAATGTTTTTTTGTGTGATTTTATTTATTTCAAAAGTTATATATGTTTTAAATTTTTTTAACAAGGTTATGATTGATCCTATAAGAAACCTTTCAAAAAATTTATTTATATATTTCTTTTATTTTATATGTTTGTGTTGTTTTCTAAATTGGATTATATATTCATAAAATGTTTTAAGAAATAAAATTTTATTGGATGCTCAATTCACCTCCCTTTAATAAAATACAATGGGATTAACATTTATTATCAGATTAGTTTATTTCATTCCAATTTTGTTAATCTAGATTTAATTGAGTTCAATATTTTACCAAAATATGTATATTTATTTTTTTATAAATTAATATCATTACTAATAATACAATAACTGAGGGAAATACTACTATAATACCTCTATATTATAATGCCACTAAATATAAAAAATGTAAGATGAAAATGAAATTACATCATGAAATTATGATATTTTATATATCGACTATAATAAGGGATAAATATGAACAAATGAATCTACTAGAGTCAATTGGAGTGATACCTGTAAGGATTATTATGTTTATAATTATAATGAATTTATTTTTTTATACATTTAACTTGGATAATATGAATTTAGTAGAATGTATACATGTTCTAAATAAATAATGAAATTTTGGATGACTTATCTATGCCTCATTAAAAACATTTAATATTAATGAAATCCATTTAAAAGATATATTATTTATTTTGATACTCATAAGATGAAGTTAGAAGAGTTTATATATAATATGTATATCTATCTCTAAGAGATTATAAACATGATTAATGAACTGGTGTGATATATTTTTAGTATAAGGATCACGTACTATGGATTTATAGATTCTTACCTAGCAGATGTGGAGAGAATACCGTATATGAATCATGTGATGTGATCATGCTTTTAATGAAGGAGTTCATTATAAAAGTAATAATGTATAATGGAGATAATAACATAAATGATAAAGGTTATTCTCTAAAAAATTAAATTTCATTCAAAACAACTATATTTAAAAATAATGAATTAAATAACGAATAGAGATGTAGTGGATGTTATGTTTACTCTAACAGTGATGAGAAATTAAATTATTTTTTATGAAGATTCATAATTTTTTTTAATAAAAATAACTTTATTTGGAAATAAAATATCAAGGGGATGTACGACAGAAAAGAAAACTATAATAAATATGATAAGTCTATTGATGTTACTTGTAGTGAGTGTAAGAGAAAAGGACATATCAAATATAATTTTCTAAAATTAAAGTATAAAAGGAAATATAAATATAGATAAATTAAATATAATAATGTCATGAATGAGAAAATGGATTGATTAAAAGGATAGTTCACATGATTCAAAATCATCAAGACATGATTATCATTATAGGAAAATTTTTTGTTTTATGGGAATTACAGATGAGATAACAAGTATTATTTACGACCTTCCTTAAAAAGGAAATTGCAATAAAAATTATATTTCTAGTGAATATAATTTTTAATACAATAATATATCATAAGAAATATTAATTAGCTGATATAAACATATAATAATTTAAATAATCAAAATTCTTTTTCTGTTAATGTTAATTTTGTCATGCTATTGAAATTCAGAAGAAAGAATAGATTTTCACGGAAAATAATGTCTTAAAATCAATAAATGAGAAAACAAATAATTTTATTGACAAGTATTTAGTATGAAAAAAAAATCAATAAAATTCTATGAATTGATTCTATACCTAAACCAAGTTATTCTTTCTTTATTCCCTTGGGATAAAAGGAAAATTCAATAAAATCAATTTTATTCCTATTATAAATTACACCAAAAAAATGTAATAAAATGTTTATTTGGAATGTAGAAATATAGAGAAATACATTTTGGGCCTAAATAGATTATTTATATAATTATTTCAAGTCTGTTAATAAATATGGAAATAAATAATAGAAAATGTTATATATACCAGAGTCCTTAGGTGCTAACCTTTCTAGACCAAAACATTTTTGGGTATGAAAATCACTTTTTATTTGATTGATTTCATGAAAAACTCTTGAAATATTCTGATACAAAGTGATTTTATATAGATAGTGGGTGTCCCATAAATACTATATGGGACTTCTCAAGCTTCCAAGTCTAACCTAAGTGGGTAGTGGCCACATTAATTTTAGAGATAATGGGAAATGAAATGTTATTAGCCTTGTTCTAGATGGCAGTTTTATTACAACTTAAATTTATGATTTTTATGGATTCATATATAATTTTATAATCGTATATCAATTATGGGATTATTTTTTCAATGTGATGTTTGAGAATACATCATATAAGGTTCATGATTCTTGTTGATCCTAAGTTTCATTTGATTTAAATAAGTCAATATGAGATGGTGGAAGAAGTGGGAATTCCTGGAAAAATGTTATGGATTAATTTAATGAAATTGTAGGTAAAAATTGAGAAATTATCCTTATTGTTAAATATTATGGCTGTTGTAGTGATCCCATGTTACAAGGCATGTTTTAAAGGATGAATATTTTGTTTTCTACAAGATGAATAATATTTATTTCTATGGAAATGTTCATTTTTATGAATATTTTTTAAATACCATTCAATAATATGATCATATATTTTAAAAAATGTTCATAAATTTTTGAATCCTTGAAATAAAAAATTTCATGAGGAATTTGATGATTTTCCATGTAAAATAATTTAAACAAAATAATATTGAAGAAGAAAATCACGTTAAAGAATACTTATAAAGTCTATGATATATTTTTAATGAAGGTTGTTTAAATTAAGGTTAGATGTCTTTGTATTTGAGATGATGGTGTGGAGAAAATTATTTTATATAATTACATATTTTTATGGTCACCTTTAAAAAAATGTGCCAACCCATTGATTAGCCAGGGCAATCTCAACCACGAGCACATGTGGAGCCCGGAGGTCGACCACTCCCAAGGGAGACATCCTGGGTTAATCCAGTGGTTCAATGAGTGGTTGGACCCCTGTATAATTACTACATATTATAAAGATGGGACAAAAAAGAGTAGGGGTGATGCCACCATGTGGGGTGGCATGATAGCAGTAGGAGCCGACATGGTGTGGTGCTAATGGGGATTCATAATTTTTGGAAATCCAATGGAACTAGTTTAGTAATAAACCATATCCCTGACCGATAGATAGTTAATTTTGGGACAAGGTATTTGTAGGTACAATTCATATGTCTTTAAAAATATCGACATTTCTGTGGCCACATGATGCGGCTTATATAGACCACTCGATTGAGTGTGATATAAACTTCATCCTTTTCCACCTAAGGATATTCATCTCGCATGGGTAATATGACATTGAGGAGCCACAATGATCATGTGTGCATCTATATGACCAAACAAAAGACCATATATTCATTAAAAAAATTTGATTAATCATCTTTTGATTGAGGCAAGATCCAAGTTGGAATTAGAAATGATATTCATGCATGTACGTTTATGAATAGAAGGAAGCCATACCTCCTATTTAAGAACTGTTCATTGGAAGAGCATAAGATATTTTACCATGGGAAGGTTTTAAATGAATATACATGCATGTTGTTCCACTATAATTCATATTGAAGAAACTTAAAAGAGGGAATCATGATTAAAGGCATTAATTATTCTACAAGGAGTCTTTGGTGATTTTGTTATCCATGATAGGAAATGATATGAAACAAATCTCTGGTCTTTAATAATTTACAACCTGAAAATAATTGTGTGATCTGTGAGTGTGAAACTAAAATAAGAAACACCAAAATCCTTCAGGATTTTTCTATTGAATCCCAAACACTTAAATAATAAAAATATAGGATTCATGGGTGATCGGTTACCAACATGATATGTAATAACGGAGCCCAAATCTCTTGGGTGATTGAGATTTATGAATGAATTTATAAAAAAGTGCGAGATGCAACTATTTTATATGGCACGTGGGAAGATAAATATAATACATGAACTCCTCAAGTACTTGAGTGAACTGTATGGAAAAGAAAAATACCAACAGATTTGTTTTTGTTTTTTTACTGAAAATTTAGGGCAGAGCCATTTTTATTAAGAACAAAAGAAAAAAAAGAGAGGATGGACAATGCCATACAAGAAACCTTCCCTCATGCCATGAAAAAGAAATGGAATAAAAAATCATAGCCATAGTAGCAACATAATAATTATAATCCCAATCAGACTCATAATCAAAAGAACCATGAGACAGAGTAACCATAGTTGGCTTCAGATGTGAGTAGTCTTTCCTTGGTCTTGCTTTCTTAAGAGGCACAGGTTGGTCCACAACCTCTTTTCCATTGTATAAAGTCTGACTATAAGTTAAATTTCTTGGGTAATCCTCTTCAACATAAACCCACCTTCTGTGGATTCCCTGTGTTTCCCTTAATTTGGTTGTTTCCTCCTGAATCAATGAAACACCACTTGTATTTTGGTTATCCTCTGGTGCATGACCAAAGTATTGATGCCCCATTCTTAAGATCATGCCGCCCTCAACACCCTGATCAGGAACCAACACCAGGGCCAAACCTGGCTTAGTTTTAGTCAAGTCAGTCCTACCTTCCCCTGCATTCTTGATTCATCCTCCTAAGCCACCTAAGGCCCTTGTGCTATGTCACAAGTAATATCTCACACAACTTGTGGAACACCAAAATCGGTAAAACTTTTGTCGTTGTAAACAACATTGTTCTGCATTGTATGTTTCGTCAACTTCTTCTTACAAGAGGCTTCATGGTGCCCTTTTCGTAAGCAAAAAGAGAATATGATGTTCCTGTAGCACTTATCTTTCACATGACCAATCACTTTACAGTCTAAGATGAAATCTTGTAATCTCTCACTATCAATTTTTAGGGAGATGTCATCAACCAATGTAGAAAAAACAATATTATGCATCAGACTAGAACTTAGATCGACTTCAACAAGGACCCTAGAATAATGACCAAACTTCACATATTCAGTGGTCCTATCCATTTTTATTGGAATTCCCACAGTAGTGGAAATGCAAAAAAGAATCTTATGATGCCACAAAATCCAATGAAGACCAAAAATTTTAATCAAAACATGAACCCTGGTGTTTTTTACTGAGAAAAAATTGAAACAAAGGCCCCATTCTTGAAAAAAAAATCATACCTGGGTTTAGCGCAATAGATCTAAACCCCCAAGAACGTCGCTTCTGATCCTTAAATGGGAAAATAATGTGAAATAATCCTCGACCCATGGATACACATCACCAATCAGAAAAACCCCAAACAATGGTCATGTTTCTGACCAAATAATCAATCTTCCAAAGATTTCCTCCATGAGGGACAACAAGTCTAGCAATGATTGAATTCTCGGAATTTTTAAATCTATCAAGTATAAATTCTCTATTTGCAACCACACAGGAAATATCACATCTTTTCACGATTTTTTCAGTAGCACCATCATGCACATATTTGAAATGACGTTGAGTAGAATCCCATTCCATCTATATATGGTACTTGCAAGGGTTTCCTACACCGGCCATGCTATCCACAGCAGCATAAGTCATTTCTACAACCACCATCATTTTAGATCGTATCTCCACTACATAACACACTTCCCCTCGCGGAAACATAACCCCATCCCCAAACTAGGTATTCTTGCCATCGAGTTTCCCAAATCTCTCTGCAATCAGGATAGATACCGCAGATAAATTACGCTCCACTATGGAGGCTTCCTCAGTATTCACCACTGATTCACAATAAACAACTTCACCAGCAACCGACACATCATTCCCCCCCACTGCCTTGACCACCACATCAACAGATGTGTACATTGACGGAGTGTTGTGGCCTTCAAACTTCTCAGATCTCACCGAAATCAGGCCATATACCTTAGATCTACGAGATGAGCCATGCTTGGATACCGACACCACTTTTCAATGATCAACCTCAGTATCAAACACTAGATCATGAAGATCTGCATCATTTGTGACCAGCGCCGTCAAGCCATCATGTGTACATACCTCTATCGCAGCAGTTTTTACCTTCACTGTATCCTTCCGTAGAGGGCCAAAAAACTCCTCAGTAGGATTTAAGTAACAATTGTGGTCGATCATCTTGATCATAGAATCGAGACCCCATGGCTGATAGAGAGAATCCCCCATACCCACACACCTCCATCAATTCTTAAAATACCAACAGATTTGTGTATTCAAATGATTCATGAATAAATAATACCCATTTTAGTATTTTAGTGCGATAAATATGGAAATAAATACCCATTGTTAGTGGTGTATTTAAAAATGAGAATAAATTAATACCCAAAAATAATGGAGTAATCAAAGATGAGGGAATAAATATAATTACCATGGTCTTTCTGGTATGAATATTTGAAGGATGAAAATGAGGATATAAATTTAAAGAATTGAAATCATGGAAATAATGAGAACTCATGCACCAATTTTTATTTACAAATATGTGAATGTAGGAGATGAAAAATATACAAAAAAATTTAAAATCTAATGGAGATACAAATACACAAATTGTATCGATTCTTGAAAATGTATTAATATCGATAATTCTCCAAGAATTCAATAAGAAAAATTGATCATTTGAAGAGAAACCTAGCGACCCACATTGCTGAACTTCTTGAGGAAGTACACAATAAATTGTGATCTAGAAATCTTATGTAAGAAGATTATAGAATCATCACATAGTGGGTAAATATTAAATATCAGTGAATAACTAGTGGGATTCTAGTATAAAAAAACCTCATATTTTTTTAAGAGATAGGTCAACTATTTGGGGTCAGTATATACAAAACTAGTGGGATGCCATTATAAGTATCCCTTTAGGAGATGACCCCCAATGATCATTTGTGATTAGGTATTACAAGAGTTTTTTTTGTTAGGAATATCAGAGGATTTTCTATACTTTTAATCACCTTTCTTTACTAGTGGTAATACATGTTGGTAAATCAATTCAATATTGAACAGATAATGTCTTTGAACCAAACCAAGTAAAAATTCTGGTGTTTTGTTCCATTTGTTTATATCATTATTCCAGGAGAGTCAATATAATACAAGAAGAGTGGATCAAGGATGTAACTATCAATAAAGGATGAATTATGAATGAATAATTAATAAGAATAAATGGGTTAACTTGTTCACCCCCCCCCCTCAGTGATCTCACATTGATTAGGTCTCTATAATAGCTATCAATCCTTAGAGGTTATATAGTCAAAATATGTCCATAAAATTATTTTTGGAATTTTTTTCATTTAAATCATTATCATATTATCTCAATCCCATGGTAAAAAAGTTTTTACCCTAACCATTGTAATTATTTTTTACTTGATTCTCAATTCATTATTGTATATAATTAATTTGAACTTAATAGATAATAAAATTATACTAATTTAAAATATTTAATCAATTCTTCCAAATTAAATTCATAGATGTGGTAGAATCCAAGTCTAAACTATACCCACAAATACAAACAAATAATATATTTACAAATAAATTTTTTTCATAAGTAATTAATGATTAGTAACAAAATACAATATAAAATTGATTCAAATGACATAAATTTTCTAATCATTAATATAATTTAACTAATTTTATATAAAATAAATTTTAAATATTATTTATATATGTAAATTATTAAAATGAAAATGATGTTTTTATTACAAATTAGTACCTTTCAATAATTAAATAAACATGAATCTTTTATAAAAAATACAAAAAAATTAACCCAAGATATTTTTATATAACTATTTAATAAATTAAACTAATTTTTACAATAAGATTTATAAATGAGGTAAACATTAATTTTAAATTATGCATATAAATAGTGACTTAATTTTATTTTGGAAGAATTAAAGTTTTCATAAAACATATCATTTTCATTAAAATGATTTTTATTTATATTTAATATAAATTGAATATCAATTAACATGTGTAAAAAATATATTTTCATAATTTATTTTTCCATACTCATACCCATTAACATAAAATTATAGGTTATAATGATAAAATTTTAAATAATAATTTCTTCATTGAGTATTGGGTTTCATATAATCTTGGTGTCTTGTGCATTGAAAGATATCAAATATATTGGATTTATTTTAATATTTATTTTTTTTATAAATATGTAGGTTTTTTCATTCTATTATTATATTCTTGTTTTGTGTCATATATTATATTGGACCCAACTTTATTCTATTAAAACCACAGGGTTTTAGGAAATTATAAAAAGGAAAAGAGAGTAATTTTTGGATATCATGGAATATTTCAACTTAAAATTGACTTACAGATGGATTAAAATATATTGAAGATGATGTTTGGATGTGAGTATTTATTAAACATATCAGTGAAGATATAAATGTTGATATTAAATAATCATAGATAAAATCATTATTGTTTAGTGTTATATCATAAATTGTAATTTATATGTGTTTTAACTAAATGTTTGTGTTACCCCCTAAAATGGATTGAGTAGAAGAGAATAATTTGTTATGGAAATTTGATTAGTAGAGAGAATTTATGAATTATTATAATCACTATCTAGTGATTTAATTTTTACTATGAAAAACAACACGTCATTTATTTGTTCTCATTGGATGTACATATGTGAAGGTGAACCATGTAAAATCTCAGTCTCTATGTATCTAATTTTCAATATTTTTTTGGTTTGTGGTTCTGAAATCACTATGATAGATGTAAAGTATATTTTAAAAATGAAAAATAAAATCCATTTTAATGGGTGATAATAAGAAATTTTTAATCACCCCAATCCACCCTCTCATATAGGGTTTATTATGGGACCTCGGGTTACAAAACTCACTAAATACAGTTCACCTCTAATTAGAGGATACTAAATAATCTACATCTCATTTCCTAACCCATCATGATAAAACAAAATCTCACTATAGAAAAACATTAACCATTAATATATGAAAAATAATTTCATAGTAATACATATTTAATATTTTAGAAACTATATATAATATTTTGAAATGTAATTTTAGATAAAATTATGGTGAGTCAAAATAATGAAAAGAATAAATTATGTTATTTATAAAATCTTATATTTTTCGACTATTATCTCATTACTCTAATAATAAAGAATATCTAAAAGCATCCACATCTAAATAGGGTTAGATGTTTTGAAGTCACCAATTGTTATAAAAATAGTCTCATGTCAGGGCTAGGTAGGTTGAATTCCAAACATAAAAATATATTTGTGATAAATAAATCATATAATGATATGAAATACTATATTAATAGTTTTAAAATCAATAATATTGATTGTAAGATTTCTTAATGTTTATGTAAAAATAAAAAATAAGAATATGTGCTGAAAATAAATTTATTCATTAAAACGATAGAAATAAAATAAATCATTAAATTAATGCTAAACTACCTCCCTAAAGGAAACCCCAAATTATAAGATAAAAAACCCAGTAAAAATATTTATTGTTTCATTAAATAGGTTACATTTATCATATTCCCCCGTAGTTGCAAAATAACCAAGATTATTCCAAAATTACAGATTTCAAAACTAGATTTTTTTATTCTTTTTATGAGGTAAAACATTAAAACATTTTTCATCATAATATATATTGTTTCCTTAGAATATCAATTCACTTGAGAAAACAATTTCTATAAATCCTGGTATATGAAATTATATAAAATATTTACCTTCATAATATTTAAAACCATACTTTAACACATTAATCTCAATAAAATTTTCAATATAAAAAATAACTATTTATAATTCAAGAATTTGGAAATTAAATGTCAAATACATTAAAAAATTTCAAATTCATTAATTTATCCATAGACACAACCTTACACTGAAATTTATTTAAGGAGATTAATAAAAACAATAGTTACAATAATCCTCTTTTATTTTTAATTATTTATCCCAGGTACTCTCAAATTTAACCACATGAAATCATTACACTCAATGTATAGAAATAATTTACCTCTACAATAACCCATGGGGTACAGACCTGTAAGATTTATTAATTCCATTCTCAATCCAATTCAATGATCTCAAATTATTATATGTATCCTAAAATCAACATTAGATTATTTAAATAAATATCCCCTCCAACGTTATTGGGTAATGCACAAATTAATTCAATCTAACCATCAAATTAACTCTAAACTGACACAATATGAAATTACATGAATTAATTCTATAGTTGTAGCTACTCAATTCCCTATACATAAAAAGGATCCTTATAGAACATTAACTGTGAGTACTTGTGGTTATTTCATTAGAGAATTTTTTTTATCATTCACAAATTTTGCGTAATTATGCTGAAAAATGAAAAATCATAAGGGATTCGGTAATATGATTTGCATTTTGTGTTGATTATAGGAACAAAGGGAAAAATAAATACAGTTTGTGGTTTACTGTTAATAAGAGTTATATAGATAGTTTTAATATATATTTGAGGGATTAGTGGGGGTGTTAGGATTTTTATTATGATGTCCCACTATCTTAACATTAATTCCCTGAATTTATTCTTCAAAAAATCCTCATCTTATAAGTTCAACAAAGACATATAGTTCAACACCATAGTATAGCCACATGTCCTTATAATTTTATTTCATAGATTTAATGTCATTATTTATTTCTTTCATTACAATATAAAAGTTCTATGTTCTCTTAGTGGATTTTTGTTAATAAAATAACTAAATAATTTTTTATAGATCATACGATATAATTCCACCATTACACAATTTACCAAATCATTAATGATCATGATCTAGGTGATTAAGATAATTAATTATTAAAAAATATATAAAAATAAATGGTTATCAATATATTTAAGAATAATTAATGGTAAAAAATCAATATGACCTAAACCCCACTATAAAACCAACAAGTCATGATCATAGTAAAATATTAAAAATGAAAATAAAATTTTTGAGGGATTATTTATGATGGTCAAGTCCTCCTTTTTGGTGGGATCTTCCTCTATTAGTCTCATAAAATAAAATTTTCAAAATCATCAATAATTTTCTACCATTGAAATAACCCCATAATTTTTTCATGGTATCCTCATTTTTAATTCCCCCTAAATATATTTGCCCATTTGATCATTTTAAATACACATTTGAAAATAATATCATTATATTTATAAATACTATACATAAATACTTCATTTTCAAACATCGATCTCCACTAGCCTTTCCCACATATATTATTTTTCATTTTCATGTATCTAATGAAACATTTATGGGATATCATTTAATTTTATAATTAGTTATTCTAGTTATTTATGGGGTTCCCATCATCCTCAAAATCAAGACATATCTTCCCAATATATTTTTTTATATAACCCATGTCTCTCAAACCTCAAGATCCCTTAATTAATTCAATCCCATGAAATCAATTTATTATTATATGTTCATATATTTTTGGATCCCCACTATCGATAAATTATTTTTAATATAAATTTTTCAATATATTCTATGATATTATAGACTTTAATAATTTTGGGTACACAATGAAATATTCACTATTGATAAAGATGGAATTTGATACGTGACACTATTTTGGGAAATAAATGTTGATTATATCACAAATTGTTCATAGACGGTGTGGATGAAAAATTGGAACTTGCATGATGACACTGTATTAGAGTAATCACATAGATAATATCCTTATCTTTCATTATATTGGCTTTTCACTTGATTTTGGTATAATATGACTGGATTTTTGAGTTATTATTCCTTAAAAATAGATAAATAAAATACCAAATACATCCTCTCTTTCTCACTTTCAGGTGAATAAAAATAGATTGTATTGGGTAAAGTATAATTCAACATAAATGCTTATAGTTTTTTCTTTTTTTCATTACTAGTATTATCTTATTTCGATTTGGATACACATAGAATTTTTCATTTATATATTCAAATTTAATAGTCATAGAATGACTTTATGGTATGAGATGTAATAGTATATCAACTTATATTTTATACATTATGTACTTGATATTGAATAATTAACATAAAAAAAGTTTCTTTTTGTTTATTTCATTAGACTTGATGGATAAAATGTTTCTAATCCAGAATTATCATACAATTAGTTTACATAGTTAGGTAACCAAGGATTTTTATTTATTATATCTATACACATATAGTGTTGTGATGTTGTTTAAATTATTTTCATAGAAAATAAATTTAAAGACCCAATTATTTCATTTAATGTTAAAAAATGTATAGATATTCGAAACTAAATCAAATCAATAGAAAATTATACCAAAGGAATCATATTTAAATCAATATCTTTAATATGTGAATGTTCTATCATGAATATCTCATATATAATTTTGGTTCTAAAAATACCCAAATTTACCATATAACTATTGTACTTAAAGACCCATGGCTATTTTTAAAGATAATGTTTTATTTGTTTTCATTATGATTTATGAGATGTCAATTTATAATAATTTATTTGTTTCCCACATAAATGGAAAAGGAAAATGATGTTACTCTTGTTTGATGAACATGGAGTAAACATATTCATGTAAAGTAAATATAAGTAATGATTGGTAAAATATTATTTAACTAAATGATAATTTATGATAAGTAACACTATATATAACATTTTTTAAGTTTTTTGAAGGGATAATTTTTGTGGGAATATTGAATAATTGATATTAAAGAGAAAAAGGTTAGCTGATGCTATGAGAAGCTATGTAAAACCACCTAAATGATGTTGGAAATCAATAATATTGTGACCAAATTATAAATATGGTTTGGATGATGAATTCAGTTGTTTATAGATGGTAAGATGAAGTTTGAGAGTAACATAGGATGATATTAAATAAGATGAATCAAATTTATAGTTACAATATTGACGCTAAAATTGATAAGGCCATGAACCATAAACACTTCGTAAGGTTCCCAAAAATTACTCTTAATGTTTAGGCAATCATTATAATTATAAACAAAAGCTTATATTACAAATATATTACTTCATAATGATTTATGTTTTCATTATAATGTTCATATGATTCATAAGGAATCATCTTCATAAGGACAAAACATCATAATCTTGAACTTTTATTTTCATAATATGAATTCATTTCATGTGGTATGAGTTTTCATAAGATATTAATTTTTTAATATGGTAATTTTTATAAGATACTAATAATATCATTATATAGATATGTTTCATAATATGTGGCATTTGATAAGATAAATATATAGTATATAATGTTCAATAGACCTTCTTAAAGTCCATATAATTAACCAATCATTAATGACATTGTTAGAACTAATGACGAACATTGTAAGGTTATCTCCATTTTAATTAAGAGTGGATCAAAATTATAAATTAAATTTTAGAGAAACCTATGAATTCAGAGATTCCCTAATGTAATATTATGAGGATGGGAATGATTGAGATTATATTGAGATGAAATTCAACATGGATTCATATATCATGATTATTCAAGTGGATTGTGATTGAGGATTCTATAATGAGAAGATATCAAAACGATAAAAAAGTGTATACCCAAGAGGTGATGTAGCATGATTACATGAACACATAAGTTGAACTCATAATAATTATAATCCCTGGATATTTTTGGAAGAAGATTAAAATAGTCAAATATTATAAGAAGGAAACAATTTTTTTTCATCTTACATATGATTAACATAGATAGTTGACTACGAGTTTAAATGATATTTTTTTAGAATTAAAAAATGAAAATGTATTCTAGTGTGTTTAAAAAGATAGATATTGTTGTAAATCATGTATTTTTCATATACATTTCGGGAAATATGTTATTTTTGAGATATTTTATGAAATAAAAAGAAGGTCATATAAGAAATATTATTTTTAAAATATATCGTTCAATAGTTTTACAACATTAAAGAAATAAAGAGTTATTGAAGAGGAATTATAATATGTAGACACTCTATATTATCAATAAAAGGAAAATTATACTATATTTTTTTTGTTTTTAGAGAGGAATAAAAAGACATGAAGTGGATGGACATTTGGTGAATTGAGGAGGAATCCAATACTACTATTATTACTATGTTGAATTATTAGAGTAAATTGAGAATATAGTGAACAATCCTTCCCAATATTGTTAATATATAATAGGATATGACTTTTAATGTTTTTCAAATTGATATATAATGGTCGGTGTGCTTTTAGACATAGAAGAAGGACTAGTCAACATCATATATGGTAGTTTATATAAAGAACCATTCATTAAATATGTGAGGAAGTCTGGACCAGTCATAAAGACTAATATGTGTTAAACATCAAATATTAGTGGGTGGTTAAAACTCTATGATACCATAAAAATATAATCAAGTGGAATGCTAGAGCATATGGATGGATGTAAATTAAATATAGTGTTATTTGTTTCTAGGTGTTTGATGCATCATATGTTCATGGGTGAATCTCTCTCTTCATGATATCATATATATAGTGGAAAATACATGATTTGAGTATCTAACAAAATATATAAAGAATTAGGATTGCGGGCTAAGTATAAACCTTGTAAAATATTGTGTCTTGTAAATTTATTTAATATATTATATAGTAATGTCTGAGTGACAAAAATTTTATAGGATCAAGATAATAATAGATCAAAAATGATAAATTAGAATGAAAATTATTTAAAACAAAATAAATTATTCACCCCTTACCCTATCACTGATAAAACTAGACCTAGGCACTTCAAGAGGTATCAAAGAAAACTGGGTATCTTGGAATTGGTTCATATTTTTATCATTTGTTTTAATATTTATATAATAATTGAATTTTTTAGGTGGACATTAAGAATACTCTGATAGAGAACACATACTCTACCACTTATGATCTTTATGTGAAAGACTCAACTAAGACCATTAAAACATTAATAAAAGGTTACAAAAATATTTTGAAAAAATATCAAATTAAATTTAGTGTCTATATATATTTAAATATAATTATAGGTGTTATTTATCACTCACAAAATCTTTTGAGAGTGATAATTTTGGGAATTCTTGTTTGTGTTATGGATAACACAATGAGGATGATTCCAAAAAGATAAATTTATCCCCCATCTATGAATTCGATGATCATATGAAATGAATTTCTAAAGAAGTAGTCACAATTATATTTTGTGTGATCATAGAAATTATTGATAAAATGTAATAACTGGAATAAGAAGTTGATGAATTTGATAATTTACAAATAAACATGTTTCAAAAGTGTTTTTCTATTACAAACTATGTTTATAACAAGTAATAATATGTCATCATTTTAAATGAGATCCCTTCTAGTTTATAATGAATTTTAATAAAATATTAGTGATAAGATTTAGGGTGAGAATGAATTTAATGAGGTGATCCATGAATTGGAGAAATTACATAGTCTCTATGAATGGTAACATATCTCATTTAGAAGTTAAAGAAAAGAGAATGAGGGATCTTGATAACTCTTTACTAGAATAAATAAAATTGAATTAATAACAAATTAAGATGAAATATAATGAATTATAATAATGGTTTAGATTAAAAAGGGTAAGAGTGACTCAATTAATTGTATGTGTCTTATTCAAGAGGTGAAAATGAAGGATATGGAATCATCACAAGTTGGAACATCCTATGTAATAAACCAAGATTTTAGTATTGATTTTCCTGAATCAAATATTATATTAAATAGGTTTTTTCACACTCCACTTAAAAAAAACCATGATACATTTTATTGTGAAAAAATAATATAATAAATATAAACATTAATACATTATGTAATGTTAATATGAAATAAATGATATTATGTAATTAAAATGACTTATCATATATCTATTTGTGTTATATATTATTATTTTTATAAATATATATTATAACAGATTTCATGAAATTATAAAATTCAAAGAAATATATTAGTATAATTTTACTGATAAAATTTAACTAATTATTATTCAACAAGAAATAAATTTTAAATAATTAAAAATAAAATCATTTATTTATATATAAATTTTCTAAAAAAATATAATTTTTCTATAAATTTTTTCTTTCTAAACTAATTAAGCATTATTGAAATATGTGAAATATATCAACAAAACATATATAATTATAATAATTTAATATATATTTAAATATTTTAAATTGGTATAGAATATGAATAAATCATTTTTTTTAATAAATAAAATTTTTAAATACTACTTTTTTCGATAAGTCTAATTATATTAAAATTAAAATTTTAGCATCTCTAGAGGATGATACTGATAAAATTGTTTTTTATTCATCATATAAAAATTTGGAAATAATTTTATTTTAATTTATAAAATAAAAACATTTACCAATGTAAATATTTGTTACAGTAGTAAAAAAATTATTTTTTAAAGAATTTTTTTTGATAAAGGTTACGTAATTTTAATCTAATGTTCTAAGGGGGAGTTTCACCACTAGGAATGGGGTGGGTTGAATATATGGTTAGAAAATTTTCCATCTTATGAAATAAATAAATGATGACCTATCGGTATCCAATTCACTAATAAAACGACTCATCCTCACCCAAAAGTAGTAAAAATATATGGCACAACATGTCCAATTTTTTAGAAATTTCCATCTCATAATGATGTTACTGATTTCTTTAATTTTTTGGACTCCCAAATAAAATATTCTCCACTATAATAATTAGTTATTTATATATGAATTTCATCAATATTAGGGAGTCCCACTGGAAATATAGTTTCACACTACCTACAAAAAACATTATTACATATCAAAACAAGAAAGACCACATATAAATGTTGACATACTTTAAAAAAATTATGATGATATTTCTTTTAATCCATAATGGTAAATAAAATACCATATGTTCACATTCTGAAAAACTCCACTGAACATGTACTTCCTAAAAATTACGCCTCCTGACTTATTTATAATATATTTATCATATAGTATGCCTAATTATCTATATATGCATTAAAAAAATTCCTAGCATAAATAACTTTTGGAGATCAGTCTGCACAATAATATAATACTTCCAGAACAGATACCTATACTCAGATATGCTAATGCATATTGAATTAATATATTTTTATTACTTCATGATAATTATCTCAACCTATGATATTCAAATTAATTTCTAAGAAACTATTAATTTCAATTCATCAACACTACTCACTATTATTCTCATCATTTTTCCATGAACCAACCCATCATATTATAGTCATCAACATAGTGGTTATCAAAAAGGTTATCACAATAAAAGTATTCCATCATGAATCGAAGCTTAAAAATGGTCCATTGGTCCCCTAAACCAATTTTAATACATCTCTTCATAGATGAATACATCATAGATTTTAACTACAATTGTATTCTGATTTCCTAATGTAACTTTCGTACACAGAAACTCAAATAACCTTATAAGTGTTGTTGGTAAACCATATCATCTTCATATAATCCTATCATCCACAAAATTGCTTCACATAATACCCTTAATAAATGTTGTCTACATACTCTAACTATAAATTGAATTTTGTAATTCCCTCAAATTAATAAAACATGAGTTTTTCAAAGAGAACATCACTTGCATAGAACCTCATTCTCAAAGGAGATTCACTGAGAAAATAAATGTATAAATAACAACACCCAAAATGGTGTTCCATCGATAATAAATCTATTGATGTAACACTCTATAAACTTTATATATTTCTAAATACTCTATCCAAAAATTATTTATAGCTTCTACGAACTCTGCTACATCAAGCTCAAATTCAACTGACTCATATTCATGGCTGTCCACTAAAGGAAATCACTGTGAATCATCATCATGAAGTGTTACATTTTATGTTGATAATAGAAAACAAATTTATACAAAAACCCCTCAAACATAAAAATTATATTAATTCATTGTGTAATTTTATAATATTCATTTTTTATAACTTCTAAAAATTAATTTTGATGATCCTAAAAGGTACCCAAGAATTAAGATTCTTGGCCTACATACCCTCATCCACAAGGGGTTCATTTGTGAAGAGATCATTTCTAGGGAGGATGAAGACAAATCCCATGTACAATAGATGTATCACATTCAATATGGATACTAAATCAAATACTCTACATTGTTTCCATTTATTTAAATGATGAGTGGGAAGTACCTACATAACATTGCCCCACATAGAATTCAGATTGCTTCGGGGTAGCAGTTTAAAAATCATGGGATGCCACTATTAGCTAGAATTCATTAACACCCTACCATTATGCGAACCTACACGATTGCACCACCACTTATTTATTCCATAGTGGGATTTTATCCATTCCCATTCGTGCTTGCGGTCTTCTTCTCTACGGGCCATATACATGGGCCCACCCTATCCTTGTGGTATGTTTCATGACCACAGATTTGTACAGGTATGATCTCTTGGCTTTAGTCGACCTTTATGTCCCACATGTTCTCTTGGTTGAGAGGCCTAGGCTTTCATATGTGTTGGCCTATTTTTTATTTGAGGAACCCTTTGTATTACATAGAAAAAATCCTAGGTAATAAGTTAATCTCAAATACAAATTTCAATTAAAATATGAATCAAAATTTCATCATATATCTCTTGAATACTCATCATAAAAAAAATATATTTTTTATTTTCATGGCCTTCATCTATTCATATTTTGTCAAATTCTCTATAATTAGTGTTTGAAACGTGTCTTCTGTGATTCTTGGCTTTGGTCATTAAGTTCATAACAATAAAAGTCACAATTAAAATAACTAAAGTAACATTATAAGAATGAAATAAAATTCCTTACAATGATTATTTTTTCAAGAATTAAATCAAATGATATAATATAGATCCATTTAAATTTTCATGAATCAACAATTCATCCATTTCAATTATCTAAGAATTATCACCTCTTCCATACTCATAAAACACATATTGAAACGCATTGACAATAAAGGAAAATTTTCAAAAATCACCGCATCTATATTTTTTTCATTATCCCTTCACTTATAACCAACAATATAATAGTAAATATGTGTGTATAATCATCACACCCAAATAGAAAAAATCAAATACAAAGCGTATGTGGGAGTTTTGTTATCTTATATTTCTTTTAAATTACTGATTCAACTATTTTTATCTTATGGAATAATGTCACATGATTATGGGAAAAGAGACATTAATTTATCACCAATATTTATTTAGGGGTGTACCCATTGTAGAAAATTACAGGGATAAAAACTAGGGTATCTATATTTTCTTTTAAATATCCCAGAATGTGAAATAAATCTAAAAAAAGTATTAATGGAAATACAATATACTACACAAATATTATCAAACAGATCAGTAAATTCAAGTGAATGCAAATAATTTACCCTTTTCTAAGAAATTTATTCATCAAGAACATTGCATAAATAAATGCAATTAATAATTAGATAAGAGTGTGATTAGATAAATTAAACCTTATGAATTCTCCCCTCAAGACATGACATTTATTTCATGATTTTGAAATAAAATCCATGATGAAAAATAACTCTCCTTCAATTCTTATATTTTTCTCAAAATAAACAAAAAATATATGGAATAATGAGGTACCACTGTATAGTCTTTAATTGAGAGGATAAGGCTGAACATGATGTTTGAAACTTAAATCAAGAAACAAATATTTTAGCATTACATTGGTAAAAATATATTCAAACTAATTTTAGTAAAAATGTATTCCATCATGATATCTCAACATTCCATCATTTTTATTGATAAAATAATACCCTATTACATTAAAATTGGTTCATGATTGTTGTACTATAATTTTATATTATATTATAGACCTTTTAATATTAAATTAACTTTTCAGTGTTCTTTTAGTCTCTATTTTCAAATATCCAAACTATACTTGCATCCAGTCACTAGTGTATATGAATGTGTATCTATAACATATTTAGACTCACTTATACTAATATTAATTGAATTTTTATTCTTTTATAAAAACTAAAATAGCCTTCTCTAATAAATATGGTTCCACTTGATGTTGATCTCTTATCTTTATAATCCCATACCCAATTATAATTTGTAAACCACATTAGTTTTCACTATATAAAGTGTATGTATAAAATACAATTGTTTAGAGATACTTTCACATATCTCAATATTATCTTAGCAAAAAACAAGTGAAACTCATTTTTTCACTCTAAAATCAAGAACATATAGTCTCTAAATATGTTAAATCAAGACTTGATATTTTGATATAAAGAAAACATACAATGACACTTCTAAAATCTTTCTAATGAACTATATTTCCATATTCATCATTGCCTAATTTAGATCCAACTAAAATGGATGTGTAAAAAAATTTATTTCATTTTCTATTCCAATTTTCTAATTAATTCTTTATAATTATTTTCATGTGACAAAAATATAGGAATTAGTTTCTTCTCTATTCAAAATCTCAAAAAAACATGTCATCATACCATGCATGGAAATATCAAATTCTATTAATTTTCTCGTCAAAATATTAAAAAATAAAAGTCATGTAACCTACAAAGATGATTTAAGCAACATAAACAATGACAATGATAGTACCATTGTAAATTTCTCCTACATTATGTTTAATTTCAACATTTCCTTTTAAAAAATTAATAACTCTTAAAAGAAAATTTAGAATAATATGCTCTAGGGGCCTTTTTCAAACCATATAATGAATTCCAAAATCATCATACTAAGTATCCATAATATTCTAGAAAAACTACTATTTTGTTCATTATAGAATTCTTCTTCAAGAAATCCATTTATAAATATAGATTTCATACCCATTTGAGAAAATTTATAATGTTTGGGTGATTCTACTTCCATGAACATTATATTAGTTTCTTGTAATTCTAATAGTGTAAAAGTTTCTTCAAATTCAATTCCTTCCATTTTAAAAAATTCATTTCACACCATCCAATCTTTAATTCTTGATACATCACCTTTTTATGTAGCTTATTTCTAAAAACCTACTCGGTACCAATAAAATTCTTTATTTTAGGTCTTGATAGAAGATCCCAATTGGATTTCATGTAACATCCCATGTAATTAAAGAATAAAACATTTTCATATTTATTTACATTTTTGAAATATATATTCAATTAACCTTAAATGGGTTCTTTTTCTGATATCTTACTCAACATGCAACAATGAGATTCAACAAAATCATACGTTTCACACAAGACTAAGTTATACAGAAAAATAATATATTGTTAGTGATATTATTTTATGTTTTAGTTGCCTCCTAGTCATTGTATCTACAAGAGTGAATATAAAATAAAATATTATGCTTAAACATGTTTATTGAATGATTTTAAATTCATTGAATAAATTTTATAGGATTTAGATAAGAATAAATTCATTTTTAAGAATAAAAATACTATAATATTTTTAAAAGGATGATTTACCAACTTTTGAGGGAGAAGCAATTTTAAATCTAGTTTTTGTCTCGTTTATAATTTATATATGATAACATAAACTTTAATTTTGAAATAGAAATATCAAAATGTACTTTTGTTTATTTTTTGATATTTTTCTAAAAACATTCATATTTTTATGAATAGTTAATAATATGAAGTATTTTTTCAAAACTTAATTCTCATCAAATTTATTTAAATCATTAAATTAAGTTTTAGTTGGTTTTAAAGTATAAATACATAATTTATTATAATTTAATCCAATGTTGGTCATTGGGATCAATTTAACATTGTAATTGAATATAATATTTTTTTTGATCTTTTAAACATTTTTACTTTAAAAAATTGTATTTTTGATCCATCAATGTGATTAATTTTATAATTATTTTATCCAATTTTGTGTTTTGAATTATGAAAATTGGACATACAAAATTTCTATCAGATTGATATTTATCATATATTAGTACTATATTTGTTTTTGGAAAATATTAATTATAACTTTAATAATGATTATTTTTAGCACGGTTATGGGTAAATAAGGCGATTAAATGTTAAAATAATATTTAAAAATTCCACTAACAGTAATTTTATTTTTATTGTATGATTAATTTTTTTTAAAAACATTCATTTTTGACTTTATTACTAATTAGAGCCACTCTTAAGACTTTAACCATTTTGTATTATTTTATTCAATGAAAAGACAATTTGGTCAAACTATAGTTTATAAAAAGTAAAATATTTTTAATATGTGGATATATAAGGGACATTTTTATACTATAAATAGGATTTATAAATATAAAAATTATACCTATATCTTCTTATTTAATTATTAAATTTTTGGAAAGGAATAATTAATTAAAATAGTGATACTATGATGAGGCCGTAATATCTTTATCAATGTAAGAATCCAATAAATGATATTAAAAATATTAAAATAAGTAGAATTTGATATAATTTATGTCATAAAATAATTTTATTGATGAAATTTACATATAATGGATTATTAATAGAGGTTTTAAAAATAAATCATGTTAATATGATATTTTTATGAAGTCAAGTAACGTGTACTATCAAAATTGAGATAATTGATACCTTAAAATAAATAATATTTTAAAAAATGATATAAAAATCAAAAAAATATAATATGAAGAAACATAATTAGGATATGTCCTAAAATATTATAAATGACTTATTTATTGGTTTTTTGGCATGTTATGGTAATTATATTAACCCTCAAACTGAAAATTACATTATAATAGGATAAGAGTTGAAAGGGTAAAATAAGGGATAAAATAAAAATATAAGGATTAGAAAAATAATAAAATCCTAACTAATTATAATTGGATGAATTTATTTTGACTAATTGTCATCCTATCATATAATTAAATCAATTTTTACCCATCTAGAAACAAACAATAATTTATTTTAATTTTATACATTGAGGAATTCCAAGAGTCCCCCTCCCCTTTCATATAAAAGGGAACCCACTATTCTCTATTATTCACACCTCAAAACCTATTTGGATCATCCATGATCTACCTAAATCACTTACTAGAATCAATACCTATATTAGATATTCCGTATTTTCTACAAAAAAACTCACCTTAGAAGTTTTAAGGTGTTAATCATAGTGGATTATCTGAAGAAAAGGTATCGTTTTTATTTAAGTTATTGTATTTTATTCCTTCATCCACATCCTTAAAATCATATTACACCATGATCAAGTAATAACTATGGTATCATAAATATAATTTGATGTTATTATTTTAATATCATCACCTAAATCTATATCCACATCCACCATATTAGAAATGATTAAGTCATTATTATGTACCTGTGGACTATCACCTCCACAAACCGATATAATTTATTTTCCATCACCCTCTCTCATGATTGGTTATAATTATCGAGTTAATATTTATTTATTATATTAATGAAATATTAATCATTATAATATTATAATATATCAATTAAATTATTACCTCCCATACATATAAAATGATAAAGTCATTCGTGAGTATATTTGAACGATCAACTCAATAAAGCTATGTGATTGAGTTTTCATTTCCACACCACATGGATGATATATATATATATGTATAAATAAATTATTATTATTATATAAAAGATATTATTATCATGTTATAAAGTTTAAATACAACTTATATTTTTTCCATAATGATCATTTAAAAATGGAAAAGCCATCATGTGTCTGTATGACCAGTCATCTATATGATTATAAGGTTGTTCATTTTTCATAACCATACCAACATGGTTTGATTTAAAGGTATAATTGACATATAAAAGTGATTATTATTTCATGAATATTATTTTAGAGATGATATAATAATACCATTTTGACTATAGACATCAAACCAATTTTATTTTGGACTCAAGTACAGAAAATAATAAAAAAATTGGATATATACATAAATAAATAAGTAGTATTAATACCTTGATAATAAGTGATATAAAATGAATAATAATCATGAAAAAGGTTCTAAAAAAAGTATGTAAATTTCATATATTTTTTATTTAGGAAGATAAATATTGTATGTGATGAATTGGACTCATTGTAAAGGGAGTTTCTTTTAAAACCCTATTTTAATGTTCATTAGTCATATAATTATATAAAATAAAAAAATGAATTTTTTTATTAACACATACAGAATGAGATGTTTCCCTTAATTTCATGAAGCCATCCTAAATTAATGTTTTATTTTTAATTTTTCCTTTTTTTTATATAAATTTATTTCAATATTTTTGGTTAAAGTTTATATATATATATATATATATATATTAAATTGAAATTGACATAAAAATGGAATTTTGACACCAAGTAGTATTTTTCTCAGGGGTTTAAAATAGTTTTTAATGGTTTTATTATTGATATGTTCATGGGAAAGTTTTATTATGGGTTTAGCCTATATATCTCATAATATGGTGGTCGATTATAACTTTTGATAAGATGTGTTAAGCCCATTAAATCTCAATATATGATGGGTTGAGTCCCATTAGATCTCATGTTATAATGGGTTAAGCCCATTATAGCTCAAGATATGACGGGTGAGCCCCATTATATCTCTTCAATGCATTGGGTACTGTGGATATGGAACTCAACCAAATGGTTATTAAATTTATAATAGTGAATGTAATAGTGATATGATATTTATGTCCTAATGAACTTGAATGATTAGTCTACACAAGAAAATTATTTTTTAAGAATAGGGATATTAAAGACATTTATGTTTTAATGGCACTAAAGATTACTTTATTTGTCTACATTACAAAGTATTTTGTGATATTGAAATGTTTTAAAATGTTTTTCACATGGTATAAATATGGGTAATATAAGGTAGGAAGTAAATATGAATGTTTTGAATATTTTAATAAAAAAAAAGTTTTCATTTAAAAGTATTATATTTTGAAAAAATGGACACTGTTCGAAAGTATCCACATTGTATTTAATGATTTTGTTATTTTTGAGTTATGGTCTAATTCTCTAAAACTCTAAAGCAAAAATTATCCTCCATATAAAATAATGTAAAATAATTAACACAACTTAATATTTTTTTAATATTTATTGTGGTTTCCTTTTAGTTGGTATCAATGTTTGGTTTAACTAACATTAGTAGTTAGGATGTTGTTAATAGAATATCCATAAAAAATTAATAATTTATGGTTAAGTTAATATGTTTTTTAATTTTAATATTATCATTTTTCTATAAGATATATCTATTCAGAATGGTTTTCTAGAGAGGAAATATGTCTTATGTGGAAGGAAGGATTCAAGAGGGAAACGACTTTCAAAATCAGTATCCTGAGGTGGTCGAAATCAGAATTGAATAGTTTATTTCTAGGATTGATCAATAGTAACCTGATATAAATAGTTATGGAAACCATTCTTGGGCTAAAATAGATAAACCCTAGTGAAGTATTTTAATAGTGAAGAATTTTATGAAACAACATCTTCCATCTTTCATTAGATCCTTTGATCCAATGGTAACTGAAGGATGGATCAACACTCTAAAAAGATATTTAATGTCATGGGATGGTAAAAATTTCCAATGGAAACCCTATCCATTTATAATTTTGAAGGTAAATTTTATCAACAATGGTATCATGTTATTAATACCAGAAACAAATATGACATTCAATCTCTAGAATGGAATGATTTAGTGTTTCTCTTTTTTTTTTGTAAAAATATTTTCATAAAATCGTTCTACTCATAATGGAGAAATCATATCATGGAACTGAGGAAGAAGGATTTTGACTCTGTGGGTATGTATGAATCCAATTTTATGAGGCTAGACATGTACATACTATATTTTATTCGGGACCTTGATTGTAAAATTAAATGATTTTAATCTAGTTTGGAAACGATTTTACAAAGATCTATTCTATCATGAGTGTTTAAAACCTATGAAAAATATTTTTATTGTGTAGAAAAAGTAGATATAGATTTATCTAACAAGTACAAGCCTCATGATGAATATAATAATAGGTGATAAGGTTTTGAGGAATTTGGGATGAATTTGTCAAAGAAATATAGAGATAAGAAAATAAAATTCCCTTCTTGTGAATGTTGTGGTAAAAAGAATCTTGGAGAATGTCTTGTAAATTATGGTCAGTTAGACCAATGTGGAATGTCCAAAAACATGTCTCATGAGTGCATGAAAAATGAATAGAAAAATAAAAATAAACGGATAGTGATATTAGTTAACTATATGATTCGGGTAATTTTGAGAATGTGTGTCCAAAATTAATTAGTTAGGGGGGAAATCAACAAGATTGGAAATATAGGAGTGTTGAGAAATCATTTTTAACTACATCATCAGCATGTTGGGCCATCATAAAAAGTTGTATCATGTACATTTCTTATTTTCCCATATTTTTCCAATGTGTTTTTTGATTCGAGGTCTACACATTACATCATTTATGATGAATTTTTTATTAAATTGGAAATCCATCATAATGAAAGGAATCCAAATCTTATGGCGAAAACACCCTGGGGAAATTTTTTTAAAAATAAATTATGAGAATTTTCTTATCTTTTTATGTGGAAATATTTTACTAGAAAGCCCTGATTGTTTTCCTATAGAAGAGTTTGATGTTATTCTAGTAATATATTGGATTTTTTTTACCTTTCTAAAATATATTGTAGGTCTAAAGATTTTTATTTTTAGAAGGTGTTTCAGTTTTTAAAAAAGAAATAACTCATGTCATTTATAATATATCATAATGCAAATAAAATGATAAAATTTTGAAATAAATTTTATCATTCCAATATTTTTGAAAAAAACAATTCAGATTAAAGATGTGATAGTGGTAAATGAGTATCTAGAAGTTTTTTCTGATGAGTTTACTGGTTTTATACCTGATCGAGAAGTTCAATATACCACTGACGTTGTTCATGATGCTGAGGTAAGTTCTAAACCCACTAATTGAATGGACGAAATCCAACATTTAGAGTTAAAAAAGAAATTTAAAAAGTTATTAGATAATGGTATCCTCTTCCACAGAACATCATAATGGGTTTCTCCTATCCTTTATGAAAAAAATAATGGCTGTTCAATGAGACATTTCATTCATTATTGAGCCTTGAAGAACATCACTATTAAGAAAATGTAACGTTTGGATCAAATCAATGATTTTTTTAATCTTCTCCAGGGAGGAAAAATGATTTCAAAGGCTGATATATGGTTTGGGTATCATCAGTTGAAAGTAATCGAAGGAGACATTCCAAGTAATGTGTTTTGGAATATACATGAGAAAGTTGAATTTTTAGTTATGCCATCTTGGTTACTTAATTCACCTATTTTATTCATAGAACATATGAAGATAAAATTTCATGAGTTCATGGATAAGTATTTGTTTATTTATTAATTTCTTTTGGTATAATCTAAAATTAAAATGGAATATGAAAGAAATATAAGGATTTTTTTTGAATCATTAAATGAAAAGAAATTGTATGGGAAATCCCCATGGAAAAATTTTAGTTGGAAATTTTTTTCTTATCCACATTGTTTATAAAGATAGAATAACTTTTGATATTTCTAAAATGAATGTTGTTAAATAAATTACATTACCAACAAAAAAACTAAGATTCATAGTTTTATAAGTTTAACAACCAATTACTAGTTGGATTAAGAAAACGTTCAATGGTTATCTAGTACACTATCAATGTTAACTTGAATATGTGTTACATCCATCTGGATTAAAGATTTTGAGGATTGTTTTCATGATTTGAAAAGAATATTAGTGAATGATATAGTTATGGATCTGCAATAAAAAAATGGGGAATTTTTCTTCTATATTGATTCTTCGCTGAGTGGACTTGATTTATCTTAATATAGAATAATTAGGAAATCTATTATGCTTTAGGTCATTTGAAACCTCATCATTTAAATTGAAGTACACATTATTTGTGATTAGATGACATTATTGTTTGAATTAAAAATTTATAGGTATCATTTGTATAGAGTAAAATGTGAAATATATACTAATCATAAAAGTTTTATGTATATATTAACTCAAAAATAATAGAACATGATATGGATAAGATATATGGAACTAATCAAGGATTATGATTCCATGATTCTTTATCATCATGGAAAATAAAATAATCTCATTGATGTATTGAGTGGGAATTGTAATAATACATTAACCATTATACATTTTGACCATGAACCTATTGATAATGATTTGATAAATTTTAAAAAGTATGTTTTTGTTCCTTAAATTTTTATGTTTTGTTTCAGGTTTCAGTGAAATAATTTCTATCAAAAAGAATTAATCAAGTGAAGAAGGAACTCCGCAAGTTTCTGAAAAAGGTATAATTGGTTAAAAAAGAAAATTTTTCTTTAAATTAACTCTGATAAATATTTTTTTTTGATATTTGGGATGAAAGTATGTGTTTTTTAGGAGTAATAGTTGAAGAAAGAGTATTTACGTGGATCTTATAGTTCTTAGGTTTTATATCATCCTAGTAGTGCTAATTTGTATATAGATCATGAAGAGTATTTATAATTAGATGGAATGAGAATATATCTTTTTTAAATTACCATGAAGTGTTTGAATTGTTAATTGGTTAAATCAGAATGATAGTTCCCGAAGAGGATACTTCAGCCTTTTCCAATTGAAGAGTGGAAATGTAAAAATATTTCTTTGGATTTTGTAGTGGGATTACCAAATACTTCTCAAGGTAATAATGAGATTTGGGATCTTGTTGATCTACAATCTAAATATTCTCATTTTATTCCCATTCAAGACACTATATCACTAGATAAATTTCCCCAATTATATCTTAATGAGATAGCCTAGTTATATGGATTTCATCTCTCCATTTTATCTAAACGTGATCCTATGTTCACTTCTAACATTTGGAAAGTAATTCAAAATATTTTTGGTGCTGAATTAAATGAAGAAAGGTTACAAATGAACCACTTCTTAATTAAATGAAGAAATAATATAAATGAATCACTTCATTGATTCATCATAAATATAAACTAATATTTTTTAAAAAAGAATGATCTTATTATCCTATATCAAACTGGAATTGAACCATGAGGATTATTTTTAAAAATAAATATGTTTGTTATAATCTATTAATATTATTAAAACCATTTTATGGGGTTTATTCTTAATAGGAGAAAATAAATAATGAAACTGTCTTTTCATCATGTTTACATAAATGTTTTATTTTCAATGGAAAATAATAACATGTATAACTCCAAGAAGGAAAATTATATTTTACTAGGTATATATAATAAATATATAAATAAATAGTATATTTTCATGAAAATAAGATTTTAGAAAATGGTAGAAAATAACTAAAATCTGTAACTATTTAATTACAAAGGTGGTACTGAAAATCCCTTACAGCATAAGAAACATTCTTATAAAAACACATTAAAATAGAGAGAGATTGTGAAATTGAAGTTGAAATTCCATTAATGAAAATAATAATTGTTATTTTATATCCATGTTATATTATAAAAACTATTTAAAATAATTTAGGTGCAAAAATTAAATTATATCTTATAGATGGTTATTTTGAAATGAGACCCTTGCATTCCTATTTAAAGTGCTCAGTACTTATACATAGTTCAATTTTCATTTAAATATCACCCTTGGGTAACTTCGTAATGTTTTATAGGTTGTTATAATGTTGAGAAAAATACATCAAGGGTGTGGGGATGGTTTTGGGGTGTTACTATGGTCAATTACTGGTTGATAAAAATCACTAGAAGGGGTGGTTAGATATTGAGGAGGTCAGTACCTTGTATATGCTATGAGAGTATCATCTTTGTCAAATATATTTAATTTTTAATAATCTCAACCCAATATATAAATATAAAGGAATAAAATACAGTGATTAATTGAATGGGGAAAGTGATATGGTTGATACTACTTTCACTATCCAACAGAAAATATGTTTTAACCATTCTCACTATGTTAAACAACTTTTACCCTAATTTACCCTTACCTTGTAAACTACAAATTCATCCTTTCTCAGTAAATGTAATGGTAAATGTTAAAATTGAAACAATTTATTAAATTTTATGTTTTTAATTTAAGTATGAAAATTATTTTATTGAATAAAATTTTGATAAGTTAGATAAATTAATTTTATTATTATCATATATAAAATGATAACAAAATTTCATAGAAAAATATTGTTTTATGCTTAAAAATTATGTTTTGAAATATATTTTCAATGATTATGATTTTGAATAAATATTTTTTTATTGTAAAATAAATAAATAATATTTTCAATTAAAATAAATCCAAATGAAAATTTTCCAAAATATAAAATCTAGTATTTTCATAAGATTAAAATATTACATTTTTTATAAGGAAAAATATAATTTTTATAAATTTAAAACAATTTTCTTAAATATAATAAAAATATTCTTAATTTATATATTTGGTCAACAAAATGTTTAAAAAATAATAATATTTTATTATTATTTGTTTATAAAGTAATAAAAGACTCTGTTTTGGAAAATAGTGTATTTTTTCATTCTCCACCTAAAAATAAATTTGTAAGATTTATCATAAAATATAACCCTTAGATTATTTTCACACGATGAATCAAGAAAGTAGAATTCAATATTTTTTCGAAATATATATATGATAAAATATATATTAAAATAAAAAATGTTGAATGTATTGAAAATTCTTTTTTGAAACATATGAATTAAGTTATAAATGGTAAAATATGGGATAGAAAATTAAAATAAATATTTTTAAAATCATAATTTTTTTTAAAACACTTATTTTGTCTTATCAAAATGTTTTAGGGGTTTTAGACATACTTATATACTATTAATTTCATAAAAATCATGTTATTTTTTAAAATTTAATTTATTGTTATTTTCATATAATTCATTTTTTTTCGAAAAAAACTCAAAAATTAATTATAACATAAAATTTAAATTTTAAATAATTTTTTGAAACTAAATTTATAGAATTTTCTATTCTAACATTTAAATAAAATTATAAATTTAAAATATAAACTATCATTATAGGAAAATATGTTTTTTAAAAATGATTATTGTTATTATCATTAAGGTCTATATATGACATATAAATATTGAACTAATAAATTATATTTTTTAAAAACCATCATTTGACAATATTTTTCTAAGTTTTATTTAATAAATACCACAAATCAAAAATAAAAATAATCTTAAATAGAATAATAAATTAGATAATATTTTAAAAAACGATCGTTATATACAAATATATAAAATAAAATATTTCACATTTTGGTTACTTTTCTTAATAACTATATATTAAATGACTTGTTTTTAAAGATCTAAACAAATCAAAACTTCATTCTAGACTGGTGTTTTAGGAGGAAGAATCTATCAAACTTATTTGACTTAAAAAAGGGAAACATATATTAAAATCTCAATTCATTACAGGAAATATCACGAATATATAAAAATTAATGATGGAATAGTTTTTACACATAGAAATGATGAATCATTCATAGTTAATAGAGATAGAATAAAAAAATTATAGGATGTTTGAATCCAATAATGTTTTTTTCAATGGGATGATGAATAATCTCATGAGTACAATTTAGAATTATAATAATGACAATTAAGTGATCATTTTGAATAATGGATATGTCATAATATGGATAAATGATAGGTTAATCTAGATAAATATATCATTTGTGAGAATAAATATATTTAATATTTTAAATTATAAAAACACATACTACATGATTTTGAAAAAGATAATTGAGATTTGGTAAGAAATATGTAGCTACTTTGGTTAAAATAACTAGTATAAACTTTAAAATATTAAACTATAAATATTATATAAAATATAATGAAATAATTAAAACATAAGCCACATATCAAAAATAAAAAATGAGGAAGCAGAGTAACAATGGTGTGGATATAAATATAAAATAACATATTAAACTGATACACATGTATATGTGTTTTCAAATGATCTATAAATAAACACATGGATATTGGTATTTTTAGAAATTTATTAATAAATTTAATCATATGAATTATATATAAATTATATTGAGTAAATAAAAATATCTTAAGAAGATTATAAATTTTTTGAGGTGATAATATAATGAAACCAAAATTTTTGTATAAGTATATTAGTAGGAATATAGATTCAAATATTAGAAAGAAAACATTGAACCATATTTTGAGAAGTGTTGAATATGAATGGATACATTACTAAATATATTCTATAATGCAATATATTTCTTGAAATAAATAATTTTGTTTTAATTTTCATGGGGATAACTATGTTATCTGATCATGTAACCTCACATTTATTTTGGACATACGACACCATAATGAATATATATATTCTTAATTGGGTGTTATTGTAATTAATTTCAATCAATATTCCTTGAGTGATGTAATTTTTTATGAAGTTTAAATTTATAGTCATATTATTTTCCAGTAACCCATGTTGTATCATGACTAAAGAAATATATTTTTCAGAATAATTTTGACATTTTAGATAAGGGAATTATTATTGGATAAACACCCAAGGGAAGGAGTTACCATTATTATAAAAGCAATATGATGATTTTGATTACATATTTGATTAAATAATGTCAGAATTCCTAATTACATTGATAACATCATTTCCCCGTGATAAAGATTTTGAATAATTTCATAGATACGATGATTGAAAGCTTTGGAGATACTTTTTTATGTCAATAGTTCATAAACATTTGTATGATTATTATGATGTTTCCTATGATTGTTAATTTATGTAATATGGATCATGTAGGTTCACAAGACATATAAACCATTTGGAAATTGACAACATACTTATTGGTCATATCAAAGGTGTTTAAAAACATAAATTTATGAGTAATTTCAATTAGACTGTCTTTAATTCAGAACTAAAAAAATATTGAAGATGCACTAAAAAATGATTACTAGATTAAAATGAAGGAAGAAGTTTTGAATTAAATTTAGATGAATGTCACATGGGAATCAGTTTATAATTATACTTATAATTATGTTGTTAGATAAAAATGAGTTTTAAAAAATGAACTTAATGAGAAGAGATAAGTATTATGGAGCAAATTTTATTTTATAATTAAATGATCCTCACAAATTAAATGTATTAATTTTGATGAGATTTTTAAGAAAGTATAAATTTCTAAAATTAATTTCTTATTTCATGAGATGTGTTTTCAAAAGAACTATATGGTGTTCCAAATACATTTGACGTCAATTTCTCTTAATGGAGAACATGAAGTGGAAATATACATTGAAAACCTAAAAGGGTTTATCCTCGAAATTAATTAATCAAATATTTGAATATTGAATTTTTTTAAGGGAATTAACAAGAATCCCATTCATGGAATTAAAATGTGAAAAATATCTTAATGCTTATGATTTTCAATACAAGAAAATTGAATAGAAATTACAATGTTATAAGAGGAGACAAAAAATAATTTTTATTTATTGTGTACGTTGATAATTTTTTTGAACAAATATAATACTTGTGAGGAAATTATTAATGAAATTAGAAATCATTTTTTGACATTAATGATTTACCAGATGTCATATTTTGGGTTTCCATGTATTGAACAGAAATGTTTAAGTATACTCCCACAAGACGAACATAGGTGGGAGTTAGGGAATAATTTTTTTATAAAAGTATTGATACTTTTATATAACCTACTAACACAAAAAATTAAGGTTTCAATTTATGATTAATGAATTAGTAAGGATTAAAGAGAGGTTTTATCTCTTATTGGAAGCCTCTGTTACATGATACTTTCAATATAGAATATCATTTTTGTTGTTACACTTTTTTCATGATTTTAGAGAAATCCTAAGAAGTTATATCTCAAAGTAGTTAATAATATATCATTCTAAATACAATTAAATCATTATTATTGATTGAGGTAAAAATATTCACATAATTTTACCTCTATTACTGTTATGAGTCAAATTGTGTCTGTTAATGATTTGACCAAATATCTATATAAGTTAGTGAATTATTTTTTAGAAATATATTTGTTTCTAACCACTCTATAAATAAAAACCCAATCCCTATTATCAAAATATAAGACATGTATATTGCTTCATTTTAAGATGAAAAAATAGTTAAGGAAAAAAGTCACTATGTTATGTCATAATAGTGAATGATCCATACCCTTTGGTGATTTTTTGTGACATTTAAAGTACCATATTTTTTTAATGAATCAATTGAAGAATTATTGACCAATGAATATAGAAATGAAATAAAAATTTACAAGGAATGACATAGAGTGTGAATACATTATATTAGAATAAATTTCTTCAAAATAACAATAGGAAGATATTTGTTGATAATTATGGATTCCTTCCAAAAATTGTGAGTATGGTTGGGAGTTCATTCTATGAAAATATCTATGTAACAACACAAATATATATTCCCTTGTTTCTTCCATATAATTTTTAAGAAAATTTGAAGAATAAAATGAATTTATTATTTTAAATGGGGGTAAGGACTTATTATTCTATAGGTGACAATATAAGGAGAGAGTAGAAGATATGTTTTCCACGTATAGAGGAATTTTTACATTGGTAAAAAAAATTTAAAGAAGATATAATATAATGTGTTTCATTTTCTTAAAAAAATATGTAGAGGGATATTCATTAACAAATAATTTTTTAAAAAATCTACGAATATTATTAGTTAAAGATCCACTGTAATGTTAATTAAAAAATGGGGAGCTGTGAGATTTTCATAATTGGTGAATAGTTAATATAGTATTAGTAGTTTCTACAAGGATTAAAGAACCATAAAGAACATCATTAACTCTTATGATGTGGTTTTTATATGAAATATATATTGTATACATGTTAGGATATATTTCATGGGAAAATTTATTCATATAATTTTAAGGTGTGTACATTTTTTATTTTTTGAAAACATTCCCATAAATGAGTATGAAGATGGACATATTTGAGTTGATAACTAAATAATAATAATTTTATAATGTAGAACACTATGTCATGATGATAAAATTATTTCACTAAAATATAATTAATTATAATTATTCATAAATCATTTGAATGAAATATGCTGGAATTTATAAGTGTTACTCTTTGATGAAATTATGAGAAATTAAGTGTTTTTCATTTTTACAATATTGCACTATGATTTTGATCGATTTTCTTTATGTATGGAGCATTTTATCAAGATAAAGTGTTTCAAGAACATATTTGGGATCATTACTTGAAAATAAACTATTTAGTGTTAAGAAATAAAATACCTAACACCTATGGAAAATAAGTTTTCCAATTATCACAAGAATTCATGTCAGATTCACCATTATTGTTTCTAATGGAATCATGTATAGTTTGGAAAAACATTCTTGATGCCTATGATAAATCATTTATTTATTTATCACATTTAATTCATGTCTAATCCACCATTTCTATTTATAAAAAAACTATAATATATTTCTTGAGATAGTTTGATAGGAATTTTGTTGTGGACCCATTTTGAAAATGTAGGTTGTTGCTAGAGTTTTTTACTGGAGAAGAAACCAAATGTAAACTAGTCCAAATTATTGGAAAATAGGAAAAAAAAATTTAAGGGTTTACTTCCTTCATTGGTACTATATTATAGATTTTATTTCCATATATCAATCTATAAAAAATCCCCATATGTGAATAGTTAACCCTGTGTAAAAGATTTGTTGTTAACATGTATCAATGAAAATTTTTATATGTTTAAGAGGTTCTTTATCAATGAGATAATATATATATATAATGTTTTATATTTATGGAAACATCCATAAAAAATAGAGTTCCACCATCTTCCACTTAATATTTAGTGATGCTTTAATTTGAAGACTGGTATTTGGGAACTCTATAGTTTGTAAACATCCAAAAAGGTGGAAGGTGTGGTGATTTTTATATCAGTCACATAAGAAGTACTTTATAAATATCATTAGGAATTGATGAAAACCCCATCATGTTTGATTCCAAGAAATGAGGATTGCTATGTATTTTATGGTTATGTGACAAAGACCAATTTTATGTGGTTTATCATTATTTGAAATGGACGACCAAGTGAAAGGTTAATTGAAACAAAACGGGTGGGGCTTACACATTTGCAACCCTTTTTGAATGGACATAATGAAAATATATCCTTATGAGGATGTGTTTTTTATAAGGAATATATAACCATGTGATATTTTGTTGTTTGGATAGTCGAAATGAGACCCACTAAACTTGAAATATTCTTATTTTGAATATGGAATGAAAAGAAATATTTCCGGGATATTTATACTTGATTATAAGTAAATGGTTATACATAGAGAGTATTTGGCCATTTATGCCGGGATAATTATTTCATTAGTCGACATTGTCTAATTAAGACATGGATTCAGATACTAAATTTGGATATTTGGGTTGGACCATGGAGCAATATCTTATATAGATTAATTAATTGGTATCAAATTCCATATATTTCAAGTAATATAGTTTAATATCATGTCGTTGGACCATACAATGGAGTTTACTATTATTCTGTATAGATGTATTGGGAAATACACATTGGGACTTCCCTAGTAGATAAAAATAAATATTGATTTATTAGGATGATGTCAATAATGATGGAATAATGGGTTGGGGTTTAACCTAAGGAGAAGACCCAACTATGGGTGTATAATTCCTTCTACATGATATTTAATTAGTGACAGATAGATAAAATATTTTGGATATAACCCCATTATTATTTTTCTATTTGAGAATATTTATTGTATCCATATAATTTTTCACGATAACTATGATAATATGACTGAGGAATATGAAAAAATGAATTCATCCATACCAATGCTCAATAATAATTTATTGTGGTGTTTCCCAAAGCTGGTTCTCTACCCCATGCCCATTCGATGATTATTTTTTTTGGAAATCATCAATGGGAGCATGACTGGGGTCTAAAACTGTAATGGAATCCCATTAACACATTGATAATTGATTAAATTTTGGATCCATTATGGAAATTATAATCAATGATACACATATTTAGTGATCTATTAATAGGGACCATTATTATTAGGAGAATACATGGTAATGAACCCCCTTGAGGATCATACCTATCTATAAATAGAATTATCAAGACATATTTTATAAATGCATTACATGAATAATGCGTTTCACAATATTTTATATTTTATGAAACATGTATCCAGTTTCATTAGTGAGGAACCTGAAAAATTGGATGTCTAGATATGGGACTTGAGTGAAGGGATTCTATATAATCATAATTAAGGTGTTCATGATGACCATTTATAGGATTATAGAAGTATGAATCATCAAACTAGTTGTAAAGAAGTATTCTCTACCCTAGTGTAGGGAAGGTAAAATGGTCACCTTTAAATAGCATAGGGTTGAGAGGACACTATTATATAGTTTCAGTCTGGGTGGCATCCCTTATACGGGCTTAGGTATATTTTCATCTTATATATGTTAAAGGATTGAGTGGTTTCATTTATCTGGGTTAAGATATAGTCTCTACCATTATATGGGTTTTTTGAGAGCAGTACCCTTGTATGAATATAAGATAATTGGTCTCCATGTATGGATTGGGGTGAATATTCACTCTTTTATTGATATAGGTGAAATAGTCGCCCACATATAGCTCAAAGAGAATTTCCCCCCATGTGTGGATTTAGGGGGAGTGGTCTCCCTTGTATGACATAGAGTGAATAACCTCCCTTATATGGGGTCCCCAAAGGGGTTAAACCTATCTCACTTAGTGCGGAATTCCCTAGAGGTATTATAAATATGTTTCTATTTTATGGAAACCAAGGGGGTCATTTAACCATTTATTGGAAAACAGGGGACAAGGTGGTCTCTTGCGATGCTTTTATACATGGATGACTTAATCACCTATCCTCTTTGATTAATTTTCTATGGTTTCAATATTCATATAAAACATGGAGTAGAAAGAGATATCTGGGTGAAGGTTTCTTCGTGTGTATATTCATCTTATAACAATGTTACAAATGGGGAACCTTGGGGGTATGTCTATAAAAAAACATAGAACTTGGGAGCATGGTAGATGAGAATATGTGGCAGTATGTGATGGTTGTAATACAGTTGATAGATATGGTTTTGTTCAATAAAACTAAAGATATGAAGGCTAATAACTTGGGTCTGATCTCTAGAAATAAGGTACATTAGGGGAAGATCACCACTTTTTAGGTCCCATGGTTGGAATTGTATACCTTTTTCATATCCTTATATTAGTGAAAGGGAGATCTAATAAATCACCCATTGAATTTTTTTCTAATTGGTATTAAAATGATTGTATTCAAAGGTAAATTTGACATGGGGGTGGGATCAATCTCTGAAGGGAGAATTTGAATGCTTTGACATGGTGAGTAATGCACATTTAATATTGGTATTAACATGTGCATTCTAGTCAACACGTATGAAAAATGTTCTATGGTATAAATTCTAGATGGAGGAATAGAAGTCTTTCTATTAGATATAGATGCTCTAGCATTCTCATAGGATAGACACATCTATAAATAGATCCCCCTTGTTCTGTATATCTATTCTCCATCTACAGCTAATCCTATAGTTTTACACTCTATGTTCTCTTATATAATCCATTATATTTAAGGTCCGAGTGAATATCTTTTCTCATTTCTCCTAATATAAAATCATAGATTGTTTTAGAATTAAAATGATAACATTACCTAGCTAAATTATCCCTATGTGACGATTTGAGATGATTAATTTTGAGAGAAGATCATGGGAGATGAACTTCGGTGAAATCACTATGGTGAAATTTTTTCCTTTGGAGAATCCCCCCGAAGACCCCAATGATGATATCTGGTTTGTTGTATGTTTATTTCATTGAAATATTTTCATTATTTATACTATCTTGAATTTTCTTTTTCCTTGAAATGACATCAAACAAACTATGATCTTCCTTTCCAATGACCACCTGGATAATCTCATAAAGGAGATGATCGTAGAAATTAGACAAGTCCAGGTAATTTTATGTATACCCAAAATATATTCCTCAATATGAACCATAATTAAGAAACAATAATAGTATCTGACATTAGATTTACTGTAATTATATACCAATGGTCTCCTATAATATTTGTTCATCCCATGTCCCTATGATAATATTCAAAACTACTGAATCTTATAGTGTACTCATATTGGGGGAACGCCCCATATCTTCAAAAAAGGAATACATTCCTATTGGAATTGTCTCCCAAAATGATATACTTTATTATAATAAATAATAACATGGTGATGGGGATAATATATTGAGCTCAAGAAACACTTTTATCCTTAAACTATCCACCATTCAAGTATAGTTCAAGAAATGTTTAGAGTTGATGACTTGGATATGCACCTTAGGGAAGTAATAAATCTGTAATGGATGTGTCCATTCAAGATCCACTAAACATGTGTTTATTTTTAGAAAGAGTAGAATTCGACATAAATTTATGAATCCATATTTTTTTTGACAACTTATTATAACATGAATAATAATATTCTCCCCAAAATACATGGCTACTATAACATAGATAATAATGATTTCCACCTAGATCATGAGAAGGTGGGAATCAATATTTGGGTTGTGTATAAGGTTTCTAAGGAATCAATGTCTAGGTCTATGTATGACACATTATTTTCATCCCAAATATATATGGGGTAATCCTAGATAAATATCTATATAGACTCATGAATTTCATGATATGAATATTAAAATTGAATGGCATAATACATTTCTATGAAAAAACATTAGTCTTAGGCCATATATGGGTTTCTTTGTTTTCTCGTATAATAATGGGTTTTCATGAAAGAACCTAATATGATGTCCCCCAATACAAAAATGGGGAATCTCAGGAACTTAGAACAGAAATATTGTAAGGAATGAATAAATAGACTAGGTTATGATATTAACCCCAACATCCCACCATAAAATCCACTAGTAGTATTAAAAAAAATTTAATTGATTGGATATCAGCTCCCTATTCTTGAATCTCATAATGGTATCTAACCACTAATATTTTCATTGGTGGTCTAACATTGACAAGGGAGACATGTTTTCTTAAGGATATTAGTATGTATAAAAACTATTTGTGTTTTCTACATATCCACAAGGGAAAACCATCCTTTTTTCCTTTACGACCATTCAAAATCATATGGCATTGTTAAGTGGTATATTTTATTGTGTATGAGATTCATAGAATAGTGAATATCTCACAAGGTATATGTATACCAATTATCAATGTTATATTTAGAATAAACCCATAATCATTTTGTAGTGATATGGTTCTGAAGCTTATGAGTTTATATCAAGATTTCATTTATTTCCTTTAGGGAGTCCCTCATACTGGTAAAATTATTGATGAATGTAGCGGTGAATATTAGAAATATTCATACCAAATGATTATTTTTAGATTTTGAATGGGAATGTTTCATCACCTGAAATTTTGTTTTTGAGGAATGTCCAAAATATTTGTTATCTCAGAAATTATTGTGCATATAGAAAAATGTTATATATCCAATGATGAATGTTTTAATGGAACAACACCTAATAGTTGTAATGTAACTGTGGGTCATTAAAGATTAAAAAATACCTAGGACAATTTTAAATTTCATGATTTGAATTATTTCATTAGGATAACCACAATATATACGTGATCTTTCGAATCATTATATCTTTATATGATATTGGTGACTAATGTATTCATGTCCAAATCCAATTATTCATTTTAGATTTGTTGGATGGTGACTATAAAAAATTATAAAATTTGTGTATTTGGTAATTCCCATTAATAATAAATTCATCAATTTCCCAATACTATCCATATACCAATGTATAAAGATCAAATGATACCAAAAACTATTTTGAGGCATTCATGCCAGTGATAATGGTGCAAGGCTCCCACTGAGAATCTATGGAATATGATATATTCTAAAAATATGGATCCTAATTCTTCCTTTGGAATGAATAAAAATATTTACATTGATTCCTAAAATGATGTATATCATGAAATTATCATGATTTATAAAAATGGGCTTTCAACTATTAAAACATGTGACATCAGGTTGATTTTATAGAATGATGTCCACATTCCTCATATTAGAAATATATAAAAAACCATATTCATTCAATATTAATAATAACACCATAATGTTGTATTTTAGAGTGGAATATTTTTATCTTTTGTTTAAATATGTGATTCCCAATAACAAAGAATATGAAGGACATAGTGGATCAAGGAAACCATGATAGGGAGATTTAGAAATATCCGGATGGGTAATGATAAAATATTATTTAAGGGAGAGAGGTAACATATAATTTTCTCTTATTTTAAATTCATTGTTGTAAACTCAACTCATATGATTCACTCTTATATATTTATAGATATTTGAGATGATTAAGATATTGATGATGTCCCTAAATTATTTTTCTAGGAGGATTTTAGAGGGATTACCTAAGAGTGATGAGTCTCACAAGGAAGAAGATATGCTCCCAAAATAAATAGATAGAAATTAAAAAGGATGATTAGCAAGGTCATTATTATATAAAACCTCCTATAAAATTTACCCATCTGGTTTAAAGTCCAGATCATTCACCATTCTAGATCCTATATCCATGGAAAGGAACTTTTTTCTTAATTTATCTTTTCTAATGAAAGGGGTTAGTTCCCATGTTTTGGTAAATTCAATATTAACCTATTTTTTGTGACATAAATATGATTTGATAGAAACAATTAGATAATTTTAGTGGTTTTAAGAGTGATATTAGGATGCTAATAGGGAAAACCATGTAATAATTCTTCCTACTATAAATTTCCTCATATCTTAAAGAACCATAAAGGTGGTTGCCTCAAATGCCTGTACAAGAATATTTGTAGATAATTTAGGCATGATAGTTAAGTTGGATTACTAGGGATTATTATATCGTCACTCATATGACCATTCCCTAATAAGTGGTTTTATACTATTTGATACTGAAATCATAATGGATGAGATGCTGAAATGCATAAAAGTTAAAATTGTCTAAAAATAAATCCTTGATGTTTACAATGATTCAAGGGGATGTGAGTCTTTTACATTGTTTTTTGATTTAACCATATATCTATGTGATGAATTATGTTAAATTCTTCACTTCTTAACTAAATCTTCATATAGTATGACTATCATACCTCCCCAACAAGTGACTAGGGATACCTCTATAATAGAGGGGGGAATTTCATTTATTAAAGGGTTTGAAAAGGAATGGTATGTTAGGCTGTCCAGATGAAATCTTGAGGGTTCTCAAGAAAAATCTCACCCAGATTAATTTACCTTAGAAGATGGTAAGGATATTAATATGTAGAAACATGAAATCCCACCATCCATTATGAAAATTCTTCAGGAGTATAATATCTTTGTTGTGTCACATAGTAGGACACAATAGACGACTATGGTTCATGTTGATATGATTCATATTGTGGGGACAAAATCTGGTGCACAAATATAAAAGGTGGCAACTCCTAAGTAAATGAAATATCTAGGAGTTGGTGAGTGCCTATGAAAACCGTGATTAGTTATTTTATAACTAACTACATCCATATAAAACACAACGCATTGTTCTCAACATAAATATCTCAACTGACTAAGGTTATGTTGAAAATTACAGATCCTAAAACTCAACCACCAAAGCATTTGGAGATCAATTTAAAATTAGTATCCATGGATTTTATAGGAATGATGAATAATAATCCACTAATATAGGTAGTTTACATGTATTTTTCTTCTTATGAGAGTTTCATCAAGTCTTATATTACAGCCCTAAATGTTCAACATGCAAATTTTCGATATGTTTGGAGGGAAATTGGGAAATTTTTTATTAAAATATATCTTGACGATTTAGTAGAGATGATATTGAATATATTTTCCCTATTAATGGTAATGGTATATAAATAAATTAAGTATAACATAATTCATTATATTGTAAAATATATTCTCCAAATATGGTTGTGGGAGAGGATATAAAACAATACAATTTGGTGGAAATTTCAACATCACGAATATAAATCCGTCGATCTAAAACATCCATAAAAAAATCCATTATTAATTGAAAATAGTAGTATATAATGTCCTATTTTCTGTTGATTACATTAAATTATATCACGTCTATAAAAAACGTAATGTTGATATGGAATGTTTTGAAGATCACTAGAGGCTACATGAAGAAAGCCTGATAGGAAAAGAGTGTCACTATTGTTGTAGAAAGACATCATGGTGTTGAATAAGATTAGTTTGTGTGGTTAGTGGAAAATTAATTTTTAGTTGATTCTGTTAAAAGATAAACTTTTTTTTCTAATATTTTTTTGGAATCTCAAAAAAACTTCATGAGATGATATATACAGTAACTTCTTGATATTCCTCCCAAAATATAATTGATGAATGAAAGACCTAAATTTTCTTATAAATATTATCCAAATTATTTTTCATCTATTTCAACCTATATCATTGCTTAGTGGTTAATAATGAATCCCTAAAAAAAATATCGTAAAACGTGAACCCACTTGAATACCTAGCCGAAGAGAAACAAACCAATCATAGTTCTTGGGAAATTGAGTAAGAAATTTTTCCAACCTGAAATGGATCATGTATATTAATAGGATTATATACCATTATTATAAAATTAGATATAAGAAATTTTTACATGATATATGGATCCCTTGAAGGAATTATTCATATATTGGTATAGGTATATCAAAAATAATTGTAACACCATAGTTAATACATTTGGATATGAAATGAAATTACTCAATATGATGTGGATCAGTAAAGGAAAAAATAAAGGATGGATAATTACAATGTTCAAGTGGGATCAAATTACCTAAAGATAAAAACTTATAAGCTCCAAATTAATATATAATCCAATAGGTTAGGAATAGAGGGGTGCCCAGATAGTTTCATCGGTTATGGGTTATAGAGATCATACCCATTTATAAGAATATATTTGTCCCCTTAAATTTTGTGTTGTTTATTTTAACCCATCACATAAAGGGTAGACTTATGGGTGTTTAACTCATATTTTACTAACACCTCCCTTTATGGGTATTTAGTCTAAAATGTTTTTTTCATTTAATAGTTAGTTTAAGGTGGTATAGGCCAAACCATCATAGAAAGATTTTAATTTCAGAAAACATTGAAAAATAGGTATCAAATTATGTTTACAAAAAATTTGTCCTAAACCCAAATAAAATTTAATCCATGTGAAAATATAGATAATTTTGAATGAGGTGCTCATTGTTTAATTGAATGCTTCTTAGACCATCGTTTCATGTGATTTAATGTCATGTGATATGGATCTTTAACTATTATAGAATGAAACAACTCATCCTTCCTTTGAAAATGATAATGTAGGTTATAATGTAACATAAAAGGAATAAAATCTACATGAATTGTTGGATTATAGATTTTTAAAATCATGACACATGAAGAATCAATTCAAGGATTCTAACATGGGTAATTCCTAGGTTGAATACTACTAATGTTAATATAGAGGGTTTTATTTCAATTTTTTGCAAATAATTTAGATACTATAGGATATTTTCATTAGTTTGATAGATTCCCCTATCTGGAAGAGCCTTGTATAGTGGAACCAACACATTACCAATAATAAGTTTCTTTTACAGTGTAGTACACTCATTATTTCCCATTATGGAAGATTCTTGGGGATTTATATAATCAAATAATAAACTTGGTTTTTATAAAATGTGATATTAAAGGAAGGTTTTTAACACCATATAAGTAAACATTCCAATATTGAACACATATTTTGGGAAAAAATATATTATGTGAAATTGATCTAACTTTTTCATGGATCAGTGGGTCCATTTAGAAAAAACTACGTTTTATGGGGTAATAAAATAGGCCCCATAGAATATATTCCTTTTCTCGATAATTTTTTTTTCTAATATATTAATTAGATGGATTAGTAAGTGGAGGCATGAATATTTTCCAAGACAACCCTTATGGGGTTTTAACCTGACAAGTTTTACATCTCCTTCCAATGTAGTCCCAGTTCATATCACTTGGAAATATATTGACCTCAAGATTTAATTTTTACATGTTTGACAACCTGTATGAGATGATATACGCAATAATAATTTACAAAAATATATCATGTTTGAAAGCCCTATATCAGATCATACTATATTAGGAAAAGGGAACATACCAAATAAGGTTGTGATGCTTGGATCATATTTCAAGTAGTTTAAAGACTTGTGCCAAGGAATTTTGAGAAATAATTCTTATGTTCACACAACATAGACCATTTTTTTAAATTTAAACTCATACATATTTGAACATGTGTGGCTAATCGTTTTGGTTATAAAACTTTGATCAGGTTTTACATATAATTATGTTTTTAATTCTTTGACAATTTTTTTTCAAAATTTTATGTTTGTAAATATGTGAAAATATGTTTTTGGGATTAATTTCACAAAAAATTGACAATAAATATCATGGTAATATATGTAAATGTAAAAAACAATATGGTTATAGTTCTTGGACCATGAATCATTTATTTTTCCATAATGTAATTAGGACATGGCCTCTAATTCCCTGACATGGATTAGAATCAAAACATGTTGTTGGAACAAGGATAGGGGATCTTCGAGTCACACGTTAATGTGTGAGGATATGAATCAAGTCAAATGTAGTTCTGATATCTCCAGTAAAAGTCTGACTCATATATGGTGGAGGGGTGTCTTATTTTTTTTAAACCTATTAAAAGATAAGAACTAGGAGGAGCATCATAGCTTGTAATCAAGATGGTAAATCCAATAATTCTACACGAATAGGTTGTTTTGAATTAGATAATATATCCTTGTGTAACTTTGTTTCTTATGATGAAATCAATCAAGAAACATGTAGTTCTTCTTAATGTTTTGTTTTATCTCAATTATTATGTGAACTATAACATTTGGGTTGGGTAGTGTAGTCATATTCACAAAATTCCCAATACAAATAGAATAAAGGACCTTATGTAAATCAATCTCTTGCAAAAGAGGATGTAATTTTTTTCTAAATAATTATTGGATTGAACATTGTTAATAGATCCATGAACCACTAACTATCTTATTATGGAAGCAATCTTTCCAAACATCATTACAAAAAATGAAATAATATTATATCATTGGTTAGGTGAACCATGAAATTTTGGTTAGAATGTGTAGTAATAGTAAAAAAATTCAAATGTTATAGAAAAATGGATCTACATAGATCATGGTCATACACATGAGTGGTTAATTTTTATTAGAATAAATCATGATTTGGAATTGGATAGGAGGAGGATATTTCCCCACACTCTCCTGGTCCCATCGCTTCAGACCTTCACTAGGGTTTCTCCCTATGTTTGATCATGGTAGAATCTCCTCCAAGTGTCACTCCCACATTGATTCAATCTATCTACTAAATTTTATCCACTTGGGTTTCTTTGTTTCATAATTAAACCAGTAGTCTATGAATTTTCTTCCCAGTGGTTCCTCTATCAAATTGTCTTCATTGTACATTTGTTTTAGGGGTTTAGCTCACCTCTCCTATCATTTAAGAGTTTTATCTTCAGATTAATCTGGGTTTGGTATTCCACTTCACTTTTTCATAATAGTTTTTTCCTCTCCATACTTTATCTATTTTATGACGTTTTTTCTTCCTCTAAACCTAGTTGTTATTTTATCAACTTCTGAATTTGATGGGGGCTTTAATCCATTCGAGTTTGATTTTTTACCTTAGGTTGGATTTTATCTTAGGAGTGACTCTTTAAAACCACTTGGACTATCAAATGTGGTCATATCTCCCTATTAAATCCATATGTTCCTCAGCCCCTACTCTTACCATATACTTCCTTGTTCAAAACGTTCTAGAGAGCTGGTTTTTAGGATGAATTTAGAGGTGAAGACTGAGATGTTGTTGATATCTAATGAAGTGTGGATTACAATTGGTCATATCAGCATTTTCATCCTACTATTTTCTCGAATTTGTTTGTTTTTTTTGTTTCTGATGGTTTTGGTTGATCTAAATAAAAGGTGGGGGTTTGATTTTTCTAGCGGTATACTTATTTTTTTGGTTCAATCAAGGATCTAATGCAGGTGAGTTGATAGTTCTCAGGATGGAAGGTGTTGGGTGGTCTTGGGGTAGGTCATGTCTCACTATAGAGGTTTGAGTCTGCTTAAACCCTACTATGGATTCAAGTTACATTTCTTAAATCATATTCAGTATGGTGCAATGGTTTCAAATAGGCTTTGGGATGTGATGTTCATTGGTTGAAGACATTTCAAGAGGTGTTTCCTACATTAGATTTGTTCCCCATTATATTCTAGAAATCGTGGGGATGGGGGAGGTGTTGTTTTATTCTAAAGTAGTTATATGTCTTATTGTTCTTATATGATGGTTATTTAGGATTCTTTGACTAGTGATGTTCCCTAAATAGATCATTTATTCTAGTGATGGTTTTTAGGTGGTGTGTGGATGACAGTGGTTTTTTACCTAGGGGATGGCACTTGGCTAAAGGGTGACAGGGGAAACCCAATGTTACCTTGTATTTTGAAAGTTTAATGTGTAGTTTTTTTCATGTTTTTAAATTGTTTGTTTCAACAAGTTCTGTTTATGATTATACCATTGGAAATGTAGTTGTGGAATGCTATTGTTGGACTAAATATAATTTTTGATAAATATTTTATGTGTGAGGGTTCTCTATGAACATAAAAAAGTTTATTCCCTGAAAATAAAATATTTACTTTGATGGTAGAATTGGATAGAAGATGTATTCCTATATAAAAATTCTATCATGGAAGGAATCAATCAACATTTAATTTTATAAAATAGTAATATTATATTATTGGAACTTTGTGTGAAAATGAACTCTTACAAAAATATGGAACTCATGTAGGTCAGTTATACCATATAGATTAAGGTCTTTTGGGATTTCCCAAATTTTACATAGTTTAACATAATGGATAAATGCCAAGACTAAATGAATGATTTCAGACAAAAAGCATATCTCTCTCACTAATGAAGACAATAAATCATTGCCTCTAAGCTCACATGATTCATGCATGTTGTAAGAAATAAAAGGTGATTGGATGATTGTATCTATCAAACAATGGATCTTAATAGATGTCAATTTTATATTGAATTTTGTGGTCCATTAATAAAGACCAATGGGATCCTCAAACAAATATTTTATTGTGTGAATAGGTAGAAGCCATTATCCCTAAGGATTCATGGATTCTGACAACATATCTTAGTCTGATTGTGTATCTTGTCAGGATAAGAATCATGGAATATAAATTTATCATAAATCAAATCCCCACATATATATCACTTATGAGTGGGGAGTGTTATATTTTATAATTTTTTTAAATATACCAGAATTCCAATGTATTATCATAGGTGCATGTTATGAATTGGGAATTATTACATCATTTTACACCTCATATAAAGAAATAATTCCAAATTAGAAAGCACACTTGGGGTAGAATTACACAATTCATGGGTGATTAATATATTTAGTTTAAAATTATGAAGTTTCAATGAATTTAATGTTCTATAGATTCATATTAAATGTAATTATTATGTGATGTTTAATGTCTCACATATTAGATATTAGGTAATTTTTTATGTTTTCTAATGTATTTACAAATTAATATTTCACTGGTGTGAGGTGTATTATAATCCCATTCAATGAGATCATAGAATAAGTTCTATTTCACAAAACATGATTTTTCCATGTATACCAAACCGTTTTGGATTTAGTTTTTCGGATTCTTCACCAGTATCTATGGCATTTTAAGAGATATTACCAGTTCTCCATTGGAATATAAGTGGAGGAAAATATTTTATTATAATTTGACAAGACTTGATTCTAATGTAACTCAAAGTTATTCATTCTGTATAAACATTTATCATAGATTCATTCTATATCATCCAATAATATTGGATACTAATTTTCTTTACATTACATGGAATAGATAGAAATATCGAGAAAGGGTAGCTAAATCTCAATTTGTAGTATTGCCTTTATTTTGTTACACAAGCGTAAATTAGGATTCCTATATAGTGTTGTGGGTTGTGATATTATAATATACAAGATGTGAAAGAGTATTTCTAGGAATGACTTATTATTCTTTTACATCATCTTCTATAGTATTAATGATAATGTTTTTTAATTTATTATATCAAATAATTTTTACTATATTTTAGTGGTATGATTGGTTGGATTTCATGTAATATTACTCATACATCCATTTCAAAATGGAAGATAAAATATAAGTGATTTTGTTTAATATTGTGCAACGGACACCAAACTTATTGATGGTGTTTGACTTTGGGATGCTAATAATACATTTCATATTATATTCTTTGAGGAATATAGACTCATCTTAATTTTATAAGAAATAATTGGAAATGGGAATGTACATGAACCACCTAGATATAAATTTCAAATGAAACCACATGAAATTAATTTATCGGACATTAAATGACTATGATTATTTGATATTTTGTATTAATTCTAGGGGAAAATAACTGAAATATTCATGTGTTCAGAAAGAAAGAAACATCCTGGTGAATTATGTTGATTCATGCATCATTGATATCTAGAAATTCCCACATCACCTAATTTAATGATAGTATATGGTTCAAAATATATGAGATCTATATGTGCTTGTGTTGAATTACTTTATATTAATTAGGGCCTCTCTCTCATAAATGATTCTTAGGAGGACCACAAAAATCTTCACCGGAAGTGGAATTTCTACGAGTTGGTCCCATCATGGAATGTGGAGTTCAAAAAATTGATAATAACCCATTATTTCTTGTCTCAATCCATTTAAAATATCCTATTTCAATGTTAGTTTGTTATGGGATACATCCATCAAAATTTGGGATCAGTCAAAAAAGGTATATGGAAACATTGATCTTGGTTACTTTTGAATTCATGGATTTCATTTAAATCTTCTTGAAGTAAAGATGAGATCACTCAACGATGTGTGATATGGATAACCATTTCTTATTGATATAGATTTTCTAGGGTCATGGACACATCATCTAATGTGTTCATGCGATTATTTTGTGAACATAGAACATAAGATAATTGTAAATCCAAAACCTTAGAAGCATAGACCTGGTGAATTATGTCAATAGATTGGTATGATTACAAGGAATCATGTCCAGAAGGACCATTCAGTTTAGATGTCTTGGAAAATAGATTACACACATGATCTTTAAGTTAATATTTCTAACATAAAACACAACATATATAATCCTTTGAGAATTCCATTATTCGCCTGCTTAACCTAGAAAAATAATCCTAAAACAAAGCTTGGTATAATAAGAAAATAAAACATATGAAAGGGGTGAGCTCTGATGCTATGTAAAGATAAAAAATATAGTGGAAGCTATCACAAATAACCACAACCATTTAGGAAAGGTAAAAAATTAAAACACAAGCCTTTTAATACATTATCTACTGCATAATATAGAAATAATATATCAAATAACGATATTTAATCATTCACATGGAAACTATACTAGTTTAACAATCACATGTAAAATCAATAATTAATATCATCACAAGGGAATGCATAATGAGGGACATATTAAACATATCATCAAGGCTTCAGCCAATACACCATAACTAACTAGGTAAGACATTAGCCAAAACCAAAACATAATTATATCATGATACTACCAATGCATTGAGGTGCTATAGAGGGCCCCACCAAACCCTTACAATGTCCAATTAATTTTTTATATGAAAGGGGTAAAACATAACCAACATAAACATTCATATTAAAACTAAAATATGAATTTCAATACTTAAACCCTAAGTTATGAATGATAACAAAATAGAACATACACATTAAAAAATTTCATAAAACCTTAAATAAAACATGGAAGATTGTATCATAATTTATTAACCTTAATTAAGAATACAATTCAATAAATGTTGTTTACATAGATGAAACTGCACCAACAAAATCAATAAAACTCTTTTAGAAGTATCCTTTTTTCACATTGAAGTCATTTGAAAGCCTGCATAATTTTAAAAGAAAAAATTAACTTTCAAAAATATATATAAATATATTAAGGTAACATTCAAAATGATAAGGTTTCATAATGTTGAAAAATAGATAACTCCACTTTAAAATTTAAAAAACATTATTTCCTTAATTTTTCAAAAATGTGATATAGTACCTCGTTGGGAAAAAGACAGAAAGATTCATTTCATAATGTTTTATAAATAGTAAAACATGGGTATAAATGAAATTCAACAATAGTCTATGAAAATAAATAATATTTTTAAATTCATGGATAAGAAATATGTATGTGAATGTAAAATATTTTCTTATATATATTTACGTATAAACAATCTCAAATAATAAAGAGATTTTGAAATTAACACTTACCTTAGGATCAATACTCTCCATACAAATCAAAAACTCATATATAATGATTTTAAAAAAATTATTAACTTAGATCAAATTAATAATAATATTTATGATACCATATATGATCTTTTTATGAATTTGTTTTACCGATTTATTAACAATTCCAAGTAAATGAAATTTTTTGGGTGATAAGTGATTTGTTTATTTTACATGTTTTGAATTGTTTTCTTGATAATATTACTTAAATAATTATTTAAATACTTTAATAAAATATAATATAACTTATTTATATCATGTATATTAATAATATACATATATGTGGTATATAAATATATGCAATGTAATACAACATTCATAGAGACAATAGGCCGCACGTATGCATGAATGTTGTTTTAGTTTTCTTATTGTATATAAGTAAGTGAATGAAATATATGTATATATATATATATTATTACAGTAGCCTTATTATGTAATATATTCCATTATTCTTCATTATATATATATATATTAAAAAAAATTCTTGAATGGTTAATGTGGAGAATGAATCTCAACACGTCGTGGAGACGGTAGGCCGTACGTACGCACGAGTGACAATATCATTACATTAATTGGAAATGATATAGAAATGGATGGTATATAAATTATATATAATCATAATAATGTCATATTAATTATTTATGTCTATAATTATAATCATTATACACATACAAATAATTTAATGTGGAAAACCAAATTACACCACGGAGTGGAGACGGTAAGTCATACATATGCACACATAGTGAAATTATTATTCATAGGATGGATGAGATGATGAATATAGTAGTCAAATGATTATAATAATATCTCAATATATGTATGATACTGTATTAATTACTTTGGTATGGATACAACCTAGAAATAGGAAGTAGATGAAGAAAAGAACACTGAAAGAAGGGATAGAACGATTACCTTTTTTCTAAGTGTATCCATTTGATTTTTTCAAAAGGACTCTATAATTCTGGTTTATGCCCAAAGGGAAGAATCTAAGAGGTAGCACTGAATGTTGTTAGGATATTTGGGTTGGTTTTTGTCATGTAAATTGGATTTGGAAGTGTGAATAAAATAGAAGGAGATGTATCCTTATATAGGAGAGTTGAGGGGAACTTTAGGAATGTCCTGAAATAATAATGTATTATATACTTATTTTTGGTTTCTAATGCCTCCAAAGTAATTTCGTTAGGTAATAAGTTGAGGTTGGATTGAAATACTCTCAAATAATTGGTTTTAAATATTTTTAGGTCATTAATTTGACCTTATCTTTTGGTTTTAACCCTCAGTTAAATAAGATAACTCTTACCATGTCTTCTTTATTTTTTATACTATATTGTTAATATAGTTACTATAAAATGTCTATAAAACATATAGTAGATCATTAATGATAATTTTAAAACTATCTAATTCATTTGGACAAATCATTTCTTTTATGAATATTATATCATTTAACTAAATAGTGATTGTTTTAAAAATTTATTTATGTCATGATTTGACACTATTAAGTAATTGAATTTTCTAAAAGTCATAAAAACTTTATTCCTACAAAAAATACAATAAAAAAATATAAAATGTCATATACTTTTATAAAACTGTTCTATGGTATAAAAACAATCAAATTATTTTATTTTAATGTTAATAATATCTATTATTTGATTCCTTCATCAATAATGAAAATATTGTGTCATTATTGTGTCATAAATAAAATTAATTAGTTAATGTCTAAATATTATAAATAAAATACCACAATATAAAATAAAATTTATAAATCTAATTAATATTTATAGTCTAGTATATTATTTATATAAACCAAATAAAAATTATTTTAGTTAGGAGATACAAGTTTGTGTTATATTTCTCTTTTCTTTGAAATAAATATTATAAAAGTCATTGTTACAACCAAGTGGCCACATGGTATCCTAAAATCAACCCAAAAATTATCATGTTCAGACATATCTCATCTAATAGGATTTGGAAATGTGTTAGGTTAGTTTTATGTTATTACTATATATTTTATACTCTTATTTACCTGATTTACATTTTAACCACGGATAATAAAAATAATTACTGAAATTACTATTCATAATGTCTAAATATAAAAGGTACCTATTTACAAAATTTTCAACTTATCATTAGAAATATGGAATCTATATTTCCAAATTCAAAACATAGAATATGAAGAAATTAATTTAAAATTAATTTCAATTGTTAAAACCAGAAAGAGTGTTTTTATGAAGTAAAAAACATCAAAAGATTAACATGTGTTTTATCTAATATCAATGTGAAATTACATAAAATGTCAAAAGTTGGATTAAATTATAAAAATAAAATCCAATTACACTTTAAAACCAATAAATAAGATTATCAATCTATATAAAAAATTTAAATGAAAAGGAATTATTTTTCACTATTATTTTAAATTTGAACGTTATCAGAAAAACACCAAAAATTTATCGAAACTAAATTTTTATGTGCCTTATCTAAATAAGAATTTAATTTTTTTTCAATTTCATTATAAATGTGTAATATATATGAGTTTAAAAAGGTTATCCATTAATATGCTAAAAAATATAATTTTATGAAAAATATTTTTTTATCTAAAAAATTAAATTTTTCATAATATTAGGTATAAGAAACACATAATATGAATTTTAAATTTATTTTAAATATATCAAATCTAAAATTTGGTTAATACTATTTATCACCATTTTTCTAATGATTAGTTTTATAGGTCAAGGTTCACTTGAACTTAGTGTTGTGTACATCATACACTATTAGATTATTTAAAAAGGAAGTGTATAGTGGAAGATTAGGGTCTGAAATTATCCCCTACTTCATTAAATTTCTTCTTATTAATTTAAAATAAGGATTGAAAACTAGTGGTATTACATTTCAAAATATCTTATTTTAAATCCCACATCGAACAGCAGATTAATGAGAAATCTATTTTAAAATAAATAATGGTAAGTATGAAGGTTACCAGGAATAAAATATACTGGGGTTGCATGTAGGAGAACAAGGAAATGAAATAAAAATATAAAAATATAGTTCTGATTGATATTTATAGAGAATATTTTTAGGATAAATTGAGCAACCTGAAATCCATAAATCTGCAATGATCGGAGGGACCATTTGATTCATCATATAAGAATGTACTAGGATTACATTTTAGGTTTTATGATATTTTACCTGTGGTTGATGAATTAATTCATAGACTAAGAACACGAGGAAGAATATTTATTTACATGTAATGTTTCACCCATTAACTAATTCCTACCACAAACTCATATTTCTCTTCAAAATATAATAAAAAAATATTATATTTATCGTAATCTTATAAGGTTACAAATATTAACTTATACCTTTTAAATAAATATTACCATGTTATACTAACCTAGGACTTATTTTAGGGAAATGGATGGAAATAAATACTTGTCTCACTTTGGTTTTAGGTTTGATTCTTGCAGCCTTGTTCGACTTGACAGGTTGTTTTCTGGATAGCTAGTTTTCATTTTTATCAAACTATATTATTATAATGTTCCAGAAAAAACCTTAAGATATGTTTTAAACATAAACAATACTATCCAAATTTCATGTTAATCCACTCTAACCTTTATATTTTTTCCAAAACACTCCTATCCAAAATCTATCTAATAGGTATCTAAATTTCTAAAATCAATTGGAACATTAGATTCCCCAAACAACGTAATGTTTTTTATTGTATTATATTTAATATATGATTACCTTTATCATAATAAAACCTTAATGAAAATGATATGTACTGTATTAAAATCCCTATATATATATCACATTATTCTCATAACCAAAATATAATATTTTAATCTAAAGAAAATACTTTAATTATTTCACTTTGATTGTAGTAACAACATAAGCTTGACCATGATCTATTTTCTTATTCTGTGATATATTTAATTGATGATTAGGAAATTCATGGGAACAATGTCTTATATCTTTGTAGTTGATTAACTTCATATTACTAGTTTTATCCTTTCCCATGTAATCATGATCTTGGTGGGTTTTTTCTCCACACTTGTAACAGGCTCTTATCCCTAATAATAATGTTCTAGGATTTTTATTTCAACATTTATTGATGGATGGAAAGTCAACCATTCCATTATTCCCCTTTAAATTGTATCCTTTATTAAAATTTTCAGTAACCCTCTTCATATCATTTTTTCCACTAAATTCATATGACTTAGAGAATTACCACTCTATCTTGATGGAACATGATACTATATCTTCAAATGATGAGAATTATTAGGAGACATGTTCCTTTCAAAGGAATGGTTTTAACCCATCAATTAATCAATCAATAATTCTTTTTCGGAAATGTGTATATTTTGCATCATATCTTACTAACATTGTGATGTTAGCCTCATACTTTGTGACATTCTCATCCTCCTTTTTCTGAAGACCTAAAAATTGCTTTTCCATATTAGATCGTTGTTCATGAGGAATGTATTTCCCTAAGAAAATATCAGTAAACTACTTCCATTCTATATTGTATACTTCTTCATCCTCCTTCATGTTTTTAATTAATTACAACAATTATATATGCATCTCTTGATAGATGGTAAACTGCCATAACAACTTTTCCCCTTTCATTACATCCCAAATAATGAAATATTTTCTCTAAGGAACATATCCATTGTTTAGCCAAAACTGGATTTGTAGTCCCATTAAATGTTGGAGGATGTTGTATCAGTAAGTGGTCTACCATTAATCCCCTATTTTATGTACTAGGGTGTTCGATATAGGTAATGTTGTAATTCTTAACCTGAGTGAGCTGTCTCAGAACAGTTATAAGTTTCTCAACACTAGTTGCATCTCCATCTCTGCTATAATTAACTTGCATAAGAGGGAAACCCATACATGGATTACATGTGTTTATATGGTTTCCATTTTTTATACTAGGCGCCATTTATAAACAATTTCATACACTAGATGACGATATGAATCATAATGAATAATTCCAAACAAGTAATATACTTAACATAAAATTAAGCTTTTATGCATATATAATCCTTAATAATACATATGGATCCTTTGAGGACAGGTTTACTGATAAATCCTTCATAATGGTTTGTAAATAAAATATGAATTATCCTTAGCATATCCAATGGAATTGTCAATCCAGGTCCACAATAAGGCCCATTGTCATGTACCAGATTACCCTGAGTTGACGCCAAAACACCTTGTCATAGTTTTCACCCCAAGTTAAATATGTGCTAAAACCACGTTCAATTGTAGTATCCAAAAAGGGATGTATTTTTTAGAATATCAACGTAATCCTTACTTTACCAAAATTCTAGGGGGTCCTTCTATACTTATCCTAAAAGTCTATCTTAGGGTTAGGATCCCTAATCTACATTTTCTAAATCTATTTCCACGGTTTTTACTAAAACACTTTAATGAAAAACTATAATTCCCCAACCCCAAAAGCTTTACACTTGTGCATTATTTTAATATATTAGCATGATTAAATGGATACATGTCCTGAATGACCGATCATTTCAGTAGTCTTGGAAAATAGATTACATACATGCACTTTATATAAAAATTTAAAACATAAAACCCAACATAGATAATACTTTGAGAATTCCATTATCCCTTTTCTTAACCCTTCATATCAATCATAAAACACTTCATGTCATTCTAGGAAAATAAATCATAAGAAAGGGGTGGTATCATATTCTTTGTAACGATAAACAATATAGCAGGATCTATGAAAAATAACTATACACTTTTAAGGGAATTTACAGAAATTAAAACGCAATCCATTTAAAAAATTATCTTTAGCATAATATGGAATGAATAAATAAAATAATTATTTTAAAAAATTCACATAGATATTATATTAGTAGAATAATCACATGTAAAATCATTAACTAATCTCATAATCCGGGAATTCATAATACAAGAAAATATAAACAAACCATCGAGGCTTCAGCCAAGACACCACATCTAAATAGGCAAGACATTAGCCAAAACCCAAACATAATTGTCTCATGAGTCTACTGATTCATCAAGGTGATATTGAAGGCCCCGCCCGACACTTAAAGTGTCCAATTCATCAATCTTATTATTGGGGTAAAACATAACCAATATAAACATTCCTATTAAAACTAGTATACAAATGTCAATACTAAAACAATAAGATATGAATTGTATAAAAATAGCACATCCACATTCAAACATGTATTAAAACCTTCAATACAATATAGCAGATTTTATTGTAATATATTAATCTAAATGAAGCATAAAATCTAAAAAAATATGTTGACATAGATGAATTTGATGAAATAAAATCCGTAAAATATTTTACAAGTATCCCTTTTTTACTTTAAATTAATTTGAAGGCCCTTAATAATTGTAAAAGAAAACATTTAGTTTGAAAATAAATTTTTATGCTTGTAAGTGAAGTGTGAAAATTATAAGGTGTCAAAATAGAAAAAAAAATTGGTTCTCATCGTATAAGTTAAAAAACATTCTTTCCTTAATTTATCAAAAAGGCCATATACTACCTCGTTTGGAAAATGAAAGAATATAATGACCCATACTTTACATACATTGTTATTGATTCAAAATTTAAGCACTCTTATTATAACATATAATAAAACCATGAAAGGACCATATAGGTATAGTGTCTTTAGAAAATGGGAAACATAAACAACTAGTTCATAAATCATCTACATTGTCTCCGTTTTATTTTATCATATCTCGAGTCCCTTTTGGCTTATCTTACTTAATACCCTTCTTCCTAACCTATGGAAAATAAAAAATACAAAAGGGTGAGCTCAAATTCTCAGTAAGGGTAAACAAAAGAATTATCAATCACATCGCCTTTATAAGAACATAACATTTTGGAAATCCTAACCTAAAAAAGTGATCATAATTTCATAACATGGGATAAATAATTGTAGTGAAATATAATCCCAATAATCATAAAATAAAACATGAAACTTTGTTTGATACACACATAATCATATAGAATCATTTCTTAGTAGTCAAGACTCATTTCCAAGACTATCTTAGCCCACAAAGTCCATTTCTGAACCGAGTTCATTCCTCGTTTCAGTCATGTATCATTGAACCCGATTAACATGCCATTCCAGCGATGTCTATCTCATGAGATATAAATCTTTAACCAATGCATTTTAGGGAGATATAGGTCCCACCCATCTTATAATGATACCATTATTATGTGTGCCACAAAATTATAAATCATATATCATAGCATAACCCATGTAAGAAAAATTGGATTCTTAAACTTCATGCCATCATAACATAATCTATGTAAGATAAAAGGACAACATAAAATTAATTCCATCATAACATAATAAAGTAAATTTAAAAATTGGGATAGAAACATAACCCAATATTATATTATATGGAAAATAACTTTGATAAAACACTTGAACTTCAATCTTGAGGAAAATATATTTTGTACTTCAAAAACAATTTTCATTTCTTAACATGTCATAGAATTTTAAACAAAAAGAAGTTTCTTAAAAATAAACTTGAAAACATATAAATTAATCTTCTTGGAAATAATGTTCTATGAAATCATAAAAATCCATTGAAGTCATATATGTTAAATAAACATTCTTCTCGTACTTTTTCTGGAAAAGTCAAAAAGTACCTCGTACTAAAAACGAAAAAAGATTCCTTTCATATATTTTACTAAAAAATCACCAATGGGTAAAAATGGATTTAAAAAATTTTAAGAGGATAGAAATAATATTACATATTGACAAAACATGGATGTGGATGATAAATACTCCCCAGTAAATTCTGAAGTATAAACAGTCTCGGATAAAAATGAGATTGTGAGATTTTCCCCTACCTTAGGTCCGATTTGATTCGTATGTGTCCAAACCTCCTGTGTAATGATTTACATAATGTTATTGACTTATTACAGAATCATAATCATTGTTATGATATCATATATGGTCATATTTTTAGCTTCGTATTAGTAATATTTCATTGCTACTTGTTATTCAGGTGTTTATTGCTTTTTGTTCTTATGCGTATTTTGTTGAATAAATTATTATTCTTATTTTTAGGTTATAGATACCTCATTTCCAGAATGTTACTAGTGTAACATATATCATATTTATTTATTAATTCAATTCATTTATATAATCATTATTCAACGAAGATCATGTAGAATGAGTCGCATCACATTGTGGAGACGGTAGGCCGTACGTACACACGAGTGATGTTATCATTCCCATGATCGTGGAATTGTATTGAAGTGTATGTATACTATCAATGAATCAATATAACTTTAAAATAATCATATATAGTTATTCTTTACACCATTATAACCATCCATGTAAGGTGGTGGTTGAAAACAGATTACACCACGGCGTGGAGACGATATTCCGCACGTACGCACACGCGGTGATTTCTTTTTCCGTAGGATGGATATAAGGTGAAATAGGGTTGTTTCATATTTATAATAACATATCAGTATATGAGTGATACTGATGTTATTACTTAATAATGAAACAACTAAAGAATATGATGTATAAGAAGAAATAAATTTGAAAGAATCGTTAACGAACATTACCTCTTCTTTGAAGCGCCTCTTCTTAACCTCCTCTTAGGGCACTAAAAATGTTCTTTGAAGAGAACCAGGACCTCTAGGATATTTATAGGGAAGTGTAGAAGAGAAATTGGTAGGGGTTTTCCGAGCTTGAAGGCTCAAAGTTGTGTGAGGAGGAGAAAAAGGAGGTGTCCTTTTATAAGGGAGGAGAGACGCACTTTAAGAAAAAACTTAAAATATTATTTTATAATAAATTCATACTCAATTTTTAATAGCTCCAAATTGATTTATTTAAAAGATAAGGTTGTTATGGGACTATATCCTCTCATCAAATAGATTTTAGATAAGTTTAGGTTACTATTTTAACCTTATCATTTAGATTTAACTTTATGTTAAATAATTTTACTTTTACTGTGTCTTCTTGTTTTCTTACACTATATGGTTAATAAACATACTATAAGAATCCAAATGAACCCCAAGTGGTTCATTATTAATATATATAACCTTATCTAGGTCATTTGGCCGAACATTAGATTTTTAGGAAGAAAATAACAATTAGTAATATAATATTTGTTTCAAAAACAATTTTATGTCAATTTTGATACTATTTTGTAATTGATTATTGTGAAAATTATAACAGAATGATTAGTTCGAAAAAAGTTAATTAAATAAATACTAATATATCATAGTAACCCATAAAATTAGTTTAATTCATAAAAAGTCTCAAATTACATTTATTTGGGTATTTATAATATAAATTATGTTAATATTTCTTTAATAAGGTAATTACTGCATCATCATTGTGTCATATGTAAATTAAATTATTTAAATCCTAAAAATGATAAATAAAATACCAATATGTAGGAAATCCTTTTATCTTTATAATTAATATTTATAGTCGAATTTATCTTATTTAAAACCCTATATTAAGAATGTTTTAGTTATTAAACATTGATTTCAAATATTTTAACTCTTCTTGAAATAAAATAATATTAAATATACTAATCCAATCCACGTGGACCTAAATGGTCATATATTATTCCTAAGGTTGTTTTTGGTCTAATTAAACTTATCCAATAGAATTAGGACATGTTTTAGGGTAATAATAATATCATTTTTACCCTTTATTATCCTATTTACTTTTAACCGTGGTAAATAAAAGTAAAAAGTTACTATTCACCAAAAATTATTTTTATCTTATTAAACCACATTTTACTCCTTGATATTAACCGTGTCTCTCAGATTTTTGAAATTCCACTCATAGAAGTGGTAAAATTATGTTTTATATATATATTAAAACTCTCCTAAGAGGTGGGTAAAAGACGGTGAAAAGTTCAATAAAATTTTAATATATCTAAAATTATTATAAAATGGCTCCAATGAATTACTTTGAACTTATATAGGTATTATGTATCAATTTTGACCTAAAATAAATTTAAATAAAATAAATAATTATTTAAATAAAAAGTTGGTTTTTAAATAGTAACCTAGTGTTTTCACTATTCATAAAAAATTGAATGTTTTCAGAAAAATACCAAAAATTCACCCTAGGCTAATTTCAATATTCCGATTCCAAAAATGAAGTCCATTTTGAATGATAAAATTTATAAAATTTCAGAAATTGGTTATTACTATTCATAATTGCTAGTTTATATAATATTTTAATAACATATCAGTGTTTAATGAAACACGGTATTGCGTACAACACAAGCTATCGAGGATGGTTGCTCTTGCGTATAACGCAAGCCAAGACAGTGTTGTGTGTAGTGAAAGATTCCTTTATATAACATTATACATAAAAAAATATTTCTCATAAAATCTCAGCTATTACATTCTACCCCCCTTAAAATGAATTTCACCCTCAAAAATCGTCACATTATAACAAACAGATGAGGATACCTCTCCCTCATCATATCCTCAAGTTCCCATGTAGCTTCTTCTAATTGGTCGTTCCTCCATAAAACATTCAGCAAGAGAGTGGTCTTGTTCTGTAGGACTTTTTCACTATGATCTAGAATCTCCATCGGTTGTTCTTCATAAGAAAGATCTTGCTCCAGCGGTACAACTTCTCAGCTGAGTACATGTGAAGGCTCAGGTATTTACTTTCTCAGGAGAGATACATGGAACACATCATGAACTTGAGATAGATTCGGTGGAAGATCCAATCAGTAAGCTACCTTCCCAACACGATCCAGTATTTCAAAAGGACGAATATACCAATGGCTCAGTTTGCACTTCTTTCCAAATCTCATTACTCTCTTCCAAGGAGGAATTCTTAAGAACACTTTATCACCCACTTCAAACTCTTGGTCTTTTCTTCGGTTATCGGCATAAATTTTTTGTCGACTCGGAGCTTCTCGTATGTCTTGTTGAATAGATATGACCTTTTTCGCCATCTCATAAACAAGATCAGTTCCAAATAGCTTTCTTTCCCCAACTTCATCCCAGCAAGTTGGAGTCCTGTATTTCTTTCCATAAAAAGATTTATAAGGAGCCATCTGAATACTGGAGTGAAAGCTATTATTATAAGAATATTCCACCAAAGGTAGGTGTTGATCCCAACCACCTTTAAAATCCATAGATCAAGCTCTTAACATATCTTCTAGAGTTTGAATTGGTCTTTCAGACTGGCCATCTGTCCGAGGATGATAAGCAGTGATGAAACTCAACTCTGTATCTAGAGTATGCTGAAGACTTTGCCAGAACTTCAAGGTAATCCTCAGATCCCTATTAGATATAATGGAAAGTGGTACTCCATGCAATCTTACCACTTCCTTCACATATATCCTGGCAAGATGATCCATAGAGAAATCTTCTCGAATAGAAATGAAGTGTGCTGACTTCATAAGATAATCAAATATAAACTAGATAGCATTATTGCCCTTGGATTTTTTAGGAAGTCTAGTGACAAAGTCCATAGTGATGTTTTCCCTTTTCCATTCGGGTATGGGTAATGGTTGTAACATCTCCTTAGACTTCCGTCTCTCAGCATTAACTTGCTAACAAACCAAGCATCGAGAGACATATTCGGCAACATCTCTTTTCATTCCGTCCCACCAGAAGTACTCTTTCAGGTCCGTATAAATCATCGTGCTTCGAGGATGAATAGAGAATGAAGAACTATGAGCCTCATCCAGTATCTCCTTCTTTAATTCTAGGATGAGAGGAACACAAACCCGATTCATGAACCTTAATATCCAATCAAAATCAAGGTGAATCCAGGAACATTTCTCACCTTATTTTGTAACTCTACATCTTCTTTTTGTGCCTCTTTAATCTTCAAAAGTATAGATAGTTGAACATTAATTTGAGAAAGATAATATTTTTCCCCTTCCATTATAATTCCAAGATCCATCCTTTGTAAATACAAAAATATTGGATCTTTTTTTATCCTCATCATGGATAAGCTAGCATGGTCTTGTCGACTTAATGTGTCTGCCACCTTGTTTGCTTTCCCAGGGTGGTAATAAATTGAGCAGTCGTAATCCTTAATCAGCTCCAACCATCTTCTTTGATGCATATTCAGCTCCTTTTATGTGAAAATATACTTTAAACTTTTATGATCAGTAAAAATATCACACATTTCACTATAATGATAAAGCCTCCAAATCATTAATGAAAATATTACCACAGCTAATTCCAAATCACGAGTTGGGTAATTTTGCTCATGGATTTTCAACTGTCATGAGGCATAAGCTATCACCATATTGTTTTCCATGAGAACACACCCCAATCCCTTCTTGGATGCATCACTGTATATCACAAACCTTTCTCTACTACAAGGCAGTGTGAGCACAGGTGCACTGGATAGTCTTCTTTTTAACTCCTTGAAATTCTCTTCACATTCCTCTATCCAAACAAACATAACTCCTTTCTGAGTCAATTTGGTGAGTGGGTTAGATAATCGTGAAAATCGTTAACAAAACGTGGATAATATCCATCCAAACCAAGAATATTTCAGATCTCAGTTACTTTTGTTGGTCTCGACCATCTTTCAATAACCTCTGTTTTTGCTGGATCCACAGATATCCCCTCTTTTGAGATTATGTGACCCAAAAATGCACCTTTTTGAAGCCAAAATTCACACTTGGTAAATTTGGCATAAAGCGTATTCTTTCCCAGGGTCTTCAATACAATTCTCAAGTAATTTTCATGTTCTTCCTTGCTCTTTTAATAGACAAGAATATCGTCTATAAAGACTACCACAAACTGATCAAGATAGTCTCTAAAGACACTATTCATCAGATCCATGTAGATTGCAGTGGAATTAGTAAGACAAAATGGCATCGCTATAAATTCATAGTGTCTATACCTTGAATGGAAAGTCGTCTTTGGTATATCTTCCATTTTGACCCTTAAATGATGATACCCTGAACGAAGATCAATCTTGGAAAAGTATTGAGCTTTGCGTAGTTGGTCAAATAAGTAATCAATGCGTGGGAGAGGATATTTGTTCTAGATAGCGGACTTGTTAAGTTCTTGATAATCAATGCAGAGTCTCATTGATCCATCTTTCTTCTGAAAAATAGAACAGGTGCTCCCCAAGGTGATACACTAGGGCTTATGAATCCCTTATCAAGATTCTCTTGGAGTTTCTTCTTTAATTCGTGCAACTCAATTGGGGCCATTCTGTAAGGTGTCTTTGATATATTTAAAGCACTCAGTATGAGTTCTATTGAAAACTCAACTTCATGATTTGGCGGAATACCAGGAAATTCCTCCGGAAAGACATCATCAAACTCCCGTACAGTGGGAATATTCTTAATCGTGAGTTTCTCTCAAACCATTTGAGATAAATAACCTTCATTTAGTGGAATCAAGACCCATAAGATGGAAGCAATTTCCACTGGAAGGTTATGTTCATCCTTGAATTGATAGACAATCATAGATTGATCTGGAATATGAAATGTGACTTCCCTTATTTGGAAATTGATAAGAGCTCCATATAAAGAAATCCAATCCATGCCAAGAATCATATCAAATTCCACTATAGGAAGGATCATATGATTTGAAGGAAGCACTTTCCCACAAACTTCAATCGGAGAAGAATTGTAAACTTTTGATGCGACTGTTGTGACATTAGGGGTTGTCACATCTAACTCAATATATAAATGCTGGGGTAATATGGAGATACCCAAAGAAAATTCTTTAGAAATAAAAGAGTGGGTGGATCTAGAATCAAATAAAACATTTTCTTCTTTAGAGTGGATGGAAAGTGTACCTTTTACCACTTCGTTATCATACTCCACATCGCTAATAGAAATTTCATGTGACATTCCTTTATCTTTATCCTTAAGAGTTTTTTGATGTCGATAATCATCAAAAACCCTTGGATTAGTGCATTGATTGGCATAATGCCTCATTTCCTTGCACTTGTAACATTGAAGTGTATGAGGTGCACTATGTGTAGCCTTTTCCTTGTTCGCATCACTAGACATCTTCTTCCCATCATTGCAGAATTAAAATGCCCAATGACCTTCTTTTCCACATTTGAAACATTACCTGTCCCTTGAAGACAACTCCCTCCAGGTTTCTTTCCACACTTTGATCATAAGGGAAAACTTGTCTTCTTTTCATTGTTCTCTTTAGGTTTTCCTTTGAATTCCATTTTCCTCTGCTTATAAAACGCATATGACTGATGGGTTACTCCAATATCCATCTCAACCTTGAGAACACATCAAATTATTTCCTCGTAGCTGTTGATGTCCCTTATGGATAGAGCCCTTCGAAGACTTGGTATTAAGCCACTAAATAATCGATCAATCTTACTCTCCGGTTGGATACTAATACCAGAAGTGTACCTTGCAAGTCTTGTAAAATTTTCTTTGTAGGTACCAATAGATTCATCATCCTTTTTCTTCAGTTCAAGAAACTCTTTATCCATCTTTGTTCGAAGAATATGAGGGAAGTACTTATTGAAAAATAAGTTCATGACCTCATCCCATTCCATGGATTCAATTTCATCCCTTTGTCTCATATTCTTGATAAGATTCTGCCATTTATCAGCTTCACCTTCCAAACAGTATACTACTAAGATGACTTTATCATGTTCAGAACATTGAAGAACAGAAAATATCTTTTCAGTAGTACTGATCCATTTTTCAGCAACTAATGGATCTGTAGACCCACTGAATGAGGGTGGACGCTGCCTCATAAAGGATTCAACATAATTTTTTCCCTTCCGTTGCTCGTTTGGAAGTATTGCATGATTCATAGCATGAGAATGTTGTTTGATCATGGCTACAATAATTTTCATTCCAGCTCCCACAATATTTGGTTGCTCAGGGGGACAATCATTGCATTTCCCGTCACATTCTGCATTAACACGGTTCCTTCAGGTTCCAGCCATTGACTAAAACCAAGAAGAATAGTGTCAGAAACATTTATTATAATAGGAAAAACACATAATCAATAATAAAATTTCACACTTAAGGTATTATCATAGGTTATTCATGGACATTTCTAAAAAACAATGATTTTGTCCTATGCTTAGACATATCCTTGGGTTCTTACTAAGGCTTTCACATCATAGTTTCCAAATGTTGACTATACCATTCCTCTAATACAAAAATATAATGAACCATAATTTACATACATTATTATTGCTTCAAAACTTATGCACACTTATTACAACATATAACAAAATAATGAAAGGACCATATAGGTATAGTGTCTTTAGAAACTAGGAAACATAAACAACAGGATCATAAATCATCTACATTGTCGCCCTTTTATTTTATCATATCTAGTGTCCCTTTTGGAATATCTTACTTAATACCCATCTTTCTAACCTAGGGAAAAGAAAACATAAAAAAGGTTGAGCTCAAATGCTCAGTAAGGGGAAACAAAAGAAATATCAATCACATCATATTCATAAGAACATAACATTTTGGAAATCTTATCCTGCAAAAGAGATCATAATTTCATAACATGGGATAAATCATAGTAGAGAAATGTAATCGTAATAATCATAAAATGAAGCATGAAACTTTATGTCATACACACATAATCATAGAGAATAATTTCTTCATAGTCAAGACTCATTTCCAAAACTATCTTAGCAGACAAAGTCCATTTCTGAATCGAGTTCACACCTAGTTTCAGTCTTGTATCACTGAATCAGATTAACCTGTCATTCCAGCCATGTCTATCTCATGAGATAAAAATCATTACCGAATGAATTGAATGGAGTTATAGGTCCCAACCATCTCAAAATGATACAATTCTTATGTGTTCCACAAAATCATAAATCATATATCATAGCATAACCCATGTAAGAGAAATGGGATTCTTAAACTTCATGCAATCATAACATAATCCATGTAAGACAAAAGGACATCATAAAATTAATTCCATCATAACATAATCAAATCAATTTAAAAATAGAGATAGAAACCGAAACCTATATTATCTTATATGGAAAATAATTTTGATAAATCACTTGAACATCATTCTTGAGGAAAATATCTTCTCTACTTCAAAAACATTTTTCCTTTAGAAACATGTCAAAAAATTTTAAACTAAAATAAGTTGATTAAAAATAAATTTGAAAAATTATAAAGGAAGATTAATGGAAATAATGTTCAATGAAATCATAAAAAACCATTCAATCCATATAAGTTAAAAAACATTCTTCTCGTACTTTGGCCGGAAAAGTCAAAATGTACCTCGTACTAAAAATGAAAAAAGATTCCTTTCATATCTTTTACTAAAAAATAACAAATGGGTAAAATTGGATTTAAATTTTTTTTGGATGATGGAAATAATATTACATATTGACAAAACATGGATGTGTATGATAAATATTCCCCAGTAAATTCTGAAGTATAAACAATCTCAGATAAAATTGAGATTGCGAGATTTTCCCTTACCTTATGTCTAATTTTCTTCATATGTGTCCGAAAATCCTGTATAATGATTTAAAAAATGTTATTGACTTATTATAGAATCGTACACATTGTTATGATATCATATATGGACATATTCTAGGCTTCGTATTAGTAATATTTCATTACTACTTGTTATTTGGGTGTTTATTTCTTTTTGTTCTTATGCGTGTTTTGTCGAATAAATGCTTATTATTATTTTTAGGTTATAGATAAATCATTTACAGAATAGTATTAGTGTAGAACATATCATATTTATTCATTCAATTCATCTATATAATCATTATTCAATGAAGATCATGTAGAACGAGTTGCATCACATCATGGAGACGGTAGGTCGTACGTACGCACGAGCGATGATATCGTTCCTATGATCAGGGAATTGTATTGAAGTGTATTTATACTATTTCAGAATCAATATCACTTTGCAATAATCATATATTGTTATTATTTACACCATTATAACCATCCATGTAAGGTGGTGGTGGAAAAAAGATTAAACCATAGAGTGGAGATGGTATTCTGTAAGTACGCACGCGCGGTGATTTCGTTTTCCGTGGGATGGATAGAATGTGAAATATAGTTGTTTCATATTTATAATTAAATATCAGTATATGAGTGATACTAATGATATTACTTCATAATGAAACAACTAAAGAAGATTAAGTAGAAGAAGAAATAAATTTGAACGAATCGTTAATGGACATTAAATCTTCTTTAAAGCGCCTCTTCCTAACCTCTTCTTAGGGCACTAAAGTTGGTCTTTGGAGAGGAACAAGAACTCTGGTATGTTTCTATTGAATGGGAGAAGAAAAATTGGCAGGGATTTCCGATCTTGATGGCTCAAAGTGGTGTGAGGAGGAGAGGGAGGATGTGCCCTTTTATAATGGAGGAGAGGGGCACTTTAGGAAAAACCTAAAATATTATTTTATAATAAAGTAATATTCGGCTTTTAATAGCTCCAAATTGATTTATTTAGAAGCTAAAGTGGGGATGAGTCACAATAATCTCAACCAATATATTTTAGAAATGTTTAACTTTCTATTTTAACCTTATCATTTAGATTTAACTTTAAGTTAAATAATTTTACTTTTACTGTGTCTTCTTGTTTTCTTACACTATATGGTTAATAGACTTACTATAAGAAGCCAAAAGAACCCCAAGTGGTTCATTATTTATATATATAACCTTATATAAGTCATTTGGCCAAACCTTAGATTTTTAGGAAGTAAATAACAATTAGTAATATAATATTTGTTTTAAAAACTATTTTATGTCAGTTTTGACACTATTTTGTAATTGATTTTTTTGAAAATCACAACAGCATGATTTTTTCGAAAAATGTTAATTAAAGAAATACTAATATGTCATATTAACATATAAAATTAGTGTAATTCATAAAAAGTCTCAAATTAAATTTATTTGGGTATTTATAATATCAATTATGTTAATATTTCTTTAATAAGGTAATTGCCACATCATCATTGTGTCATAAATAAATTAAATTATTTGAAGTCTAAAAATTATGAATAAAATACCATTATGTAGGAAATATATTTAGATTTATAATTAATATTTATAGTCTAATTTATCTTATTTTTAATTCTATATTAAAAAATTCTATTTATTAAACATTGATTTTAACTATTTTAACTCTTCTTTAAATAAAAGAATATTAAATGTCCTAGTCTAATCAAAGTGGACCTAAATGGTCATATTTTATTCCTATGATTTTTTGTGGTCGAATTAAACTTTTCCAATAGAATTAGGACATGTGTTAGGGTAATAATAATATCATTTTACCCTTAATTACCCTATTTATTTTTAACTGTGTTAAATAAAAGTAAAAAGTTACTATTCACTAAAAATTATTTTAATATTATTTAACCACATTTTACTCCTTGATATTAACAGTGTCTCTCGGATTTTCAAAATTACACTCACAGAAGCGGTAACATTAAGTTTTATGTAAATTTTCATACTCCCCTAGGAGGTGGGTAAAAGACGGTAAAAAGTTCAATAAAAATTTTAATATATCTAAAATTATCATAAAATGACTCAAATGAATTACTTTGAACTTATAAAGGTATTATTTATAAATTTTTTCCTAAAATAAATTTAAATAAAATAAATAATTATTTAAATAAAAAGTCGGTTTTTAAATAGAAATAGAGTGTTTTCACTATTCATCAAAAATTGAATGTTTTCAGAAAAATACAAAAAATTCATCTTAGGCTAATTTTGATATTCAAAATCCAAAAATGAATTCCATTTTGGAAGATAACATTTATAATATTTTAAAAATGGGTATTACTATTCATAACGGCTAGTTTATATAATATTTTAATAAGATATCGCTGTTTAGTGAAACTCAGTATTGCGTACAACACAAGCTATCGAAGAAGGTTTCTCTTGCGTATAATGAAAACCAAGACAATGTTGTGCGCAGTGAAAGATTTCTTTATATAACATTATACATAAAAAAATTTCTCATAAAATCTCGGGTATTACACAGAGAGTTTACTTTCAAATATTTTTATAAAACGTCAAACATGGGTATAAATGACTTTCAACAATAATCGAGAAATACAAGTATTATTTTGAAATACATGTATAAGAATCATGGATGTGGATGATAAATATATCCCCATATATATTTACATATAAACAATATAGAATAATATTAAGAATACGAAATTAACACTTGCCTTAGGTCTAATACTCTCTGTATATGTCCGAAACTCCAATATAATGTTTCTAAACATATTATTAACTTATATTAGAATCATAGTAATATATATGATATCATATATGATTTCTTTACGCGTTTATATTATCTTCTTATAAACACTTCCATGTTTATGCAACATTTCAGGTAATAATATTTTGTTTATCGTACATGTTTTAACTTGTTATTCTTGATAATATTACTTAGATTATTATTTAAACACTTCTATAATGTGTAATATGATATATATATATATATATATATATAATATTCATAATATAAATATATATAATAAATAGATATATGAAATGGAATACACCATTCAAGGAGACTGTAGGTCATATGTACACATTAACGCTATTTCAGTTTTCTTATCGTATAGAAATAAGTGAATGAAATATATGTATCTGTATATATATATATATATATATATTATTCCAGTATCCTTATTATTCCAAATATTTAATAAATATTTATAATATATATATATATATATATTATATAACCATTATTGAATAGTTAATGTGGATAATGAATCTAATCGTGTCGTGGAGATGACATACAGTTCGTACGGACCAGCAACGATATCATTCATTTAATAGGTAAATGATCTAGAAATGGATGGTATTTTAATTATATAGAATCATAATAATTTCATTTTCATTTTTTATGTATATTATACTCATCATTATAGCCATACAAATAGAGTAATATGGAATGAAAAACTACACCACGGCGTGGGGATGGTAAGTCGTACACATGCACATATGGGGATATTATTATTTGTAGGATGTAAAAAATAATGAATATAGTTGTACCGTGATAATAATAACATCTAATTAAATTTATGATACTTGATTTATTACGTTGGGATAGAAACAACATAGAAAGATGAATTTGAAGAATAAAATATCTTTGAAAGAAGGGATAAAAAGATTACCTCTTCTTTGGGTGTCTCCTTTTGATTTTCACAAAAAAAATCCTTAAGTTGTTTTTATGCCCAAAGGGTGGACTCTAGGATTAATTGAGGTAATTTCATAGGAAATGTTGTGATCGTTTTTCCAAGCCATAGGGCATTGGAGGTGTTAATAAAAGATAATAATAAGTGTCCTTTTATAGGAGAAGTTAGTGGCACTTTAGGAAAGTCTTGAAATATTAATATATTATAAATTTATTTTCGAATTATAATGACTATGAAGTAATTTTTTATAGTATATATTGAGGATGCGTCGAAATCATCTCAAAAAATAGGTTTTAGAAAAGTTTTGTTCCTGAATTTATCATTTTCTTTTGGCTTTAACCCTTACTTAAATAAGATAACTATTTCAATGTCTTCTAGTATGTTTATACTATATGGTTAATATATTTACTATAAAATTACAATAGAACCTAATGTGGATCATTAATAAAAATTTTAACACCATATATATCATTTGGATGAATATTATATTTTTATGAATATTATATCATTTAGTAAAATAGTGTTTTTTTAAAAATTCATTTATGTCTATTTTGACACTATTTAGTAATTCATTATTGATAAAGTCATAAATACATGATTAAATAAAAAAATGAATTAAATAAAATGTTACATTTCACATGCATCCATAAAATTAGATTTTGAAAAAAAAGTTCGAATTACATTTATTTTAATATATATAATATCATTTTTTGATTCTTTCAATAATAAGAAAAATACTACATCATTATTGTGTCTTAAACAAATTTAATTATTTAATCTCTAAATATTAAAAATAAAATACCATCATTTACTAAATATTTTTATCTTTATAACTTCTATTAATATTCAAAGATATCATTTATATAAACCAAATTAATTTTTTTTAGTTAGGAGATGCATGTTTATGTTAAATTTCCATTTTCATTAAAATTAATATTATATAAGGTCATTATCACTCTCATGTTGCTCCATGGGGTCCTAAAATCAATCCAAGGGTGATAATGGTCTCCCATATAACTTCCAATATGATTATAAAAGGTGTAATGATACAGTTACATTATTATAATTTTTTTTAACTTTATTTACCTAATTTACACTTTAAGTATGATAAATAAAAATAATTATAGAAGCCATTATTCAGAATGTTCAAATATAAATGGAACCTATTTAAAAAATATTATCATTATGCTTCAAAATATGGAATCCATTTTTCCAAATTAAAAAAACAAAATTATAATAATTTATTTTAAAATTAATTCTCATTGTCAGAACCAGGTGGGTTTTTAAGAAGTAAAAAATATCAAAATATTGACATGTGTCTATGTCCAATTTCAATGTGAAATTACTAGTAATTACCAAAATTGGATTAAAAGATTAAAAAATAATCCAAATATACTTTTAAACAAATTAAAAATATAACCTACTATATAAATAATTAAGATGAAAAAGCAGTTTTGAATTAAAATGCAGTATTTTTCACTATTCATTAAAATATGAAAGTTATTAGAAAAACACTAAAAAATTATCCAAACTGAATTTATCTGCAACTCTGCTCAATAATAATTTAATTTTGTCAAATTGAATATAAATGTTTCAATTTTTGGAGTTAAAATGGTTCCCCATTAAAATGTAGAAAATTGCATTTTTTTTAAATACTTCTTTTATCCAAAAAAACTGAATTTTTCCTTATATTATGTTTAAGAATTAGATATGATATATGTTAAAATTATATGGAATATATAAAATTTAAAATCTGGTTAATACTATTCAGAAATTCTTTTTTAGCTACTGTGATATGGCGTGGCACTCTTAAACTTGGTATTGAGAAAAAAATATATTTAATTCTCTAATAGGGAAGCATACTGTGGAAGCATGGAGTGTTTAAATAATTTTTGATAAAAAATGAAATAATTATTCTCTCATCATGGTATAATTTATATTTATTTAATTTTTTACTAGCCGAGTATTACCTTAAATTTCAGGTTGGACATTGGAATTTGTAGGCTCACCATTAAGACATTTATGAGGGGTTATTATTATACATTATTTGTCAAGAATCATTTTGAAAATGTATTGTAATAGGACAAAATTATTTTGGAATAGAGAAGATGATAATTCATATAATTTGTTGTTTAATCATTAGATCATCCACTATTTTTCATATAAGTCTTTTGGAAGTAGCATCAATGTACCTTTCTCATGTTTGGGAGGTGTTATGGATAGGGAAACATATTTTTCAGAAATTTATATACTTACTATCATGTTTTATCTTGGTAGGTGCACTGAGAGAGTATACCAATGCTTTACCTATAACTGAAATTTGAGACATGAATTGAATAAAAAATTTCTTCAGATTAACTTGCCATTATTTAAGTCATCTAGTAAGTATTGAATGGATAAGAATATAATTTCGAATATCAATGGAAGTCAAAAGTCAAACCCCATGGTGTAGAAATGAGTACATAAACATTTTCACTAAAATGTCTAGTCAATGAACATTCGTCTTTTGGTTTAAATATTATTTTTCATTAAAAGAATTATCCCACCAAGTTAAAAGAGATTTTTTTTCATTTTTCAAATCATTTCTCAAAGTGAGAATCATCCAAAAAGATAAATCAAAATATAAAATGTAAAAGATAAGTGGCTTTACCTAAAATAGTGGCATTAATAGTTGTATATGTATTATATACCTCTTTAGATTGTTTAAATCTTCTTACAAATTTTGGTCCAAATATTATACCCACTTTTTCACCACCCTTGTAAAGCGTATTGACTGGCTATTGAGGTTGGCTCTAAAACACCTGATATATTTGAGGCCTCATTGAAATCAAATAAAATCCTTAAGAATCTAATGAGGGGGGATATAAACTATTCATTTATTCTTATCATACTCTAAATCTTTTCCACAATGGTGAACAATAAAGCTCAGAAATGTTCCTAATGACACAACAAAAATACAGCTCCAGAGGTTCAGTTTGAAAATGTGTTCTTGATGTTTTTTGAATAAGGTTTTCAGAGAATTAATATTGTAAGAACATTGATTGGAATTAAAAACAAGGTAATCTAAATATAATGAGATGATATTTCCCATGAATAATTTAAAAATATGTTTCAAGACACATTGGTAGGTTGCTAAATTTTTATTCAAACTATAGGAAATTGCATGATTGTAGTTAACTTCTTGGTGGTTCCATAAATGTTTTTTCCTTTTTATCTTAATTGTCCAAATGGATCCTTTTCTAACCAAAATATCTATCAACGATGGAAATTTTTTGGATTACACTAGGAAAAAAAATTAAAATTCAATTATCAGAATGGAGAAATCATTCATCAGAAAGTGTTGATTGATATACTTAAATGCAATGTGGAATTTTATATAACCATTATTATTCCTAACCATAATGATTTTGTACATTGATTTTGAGAATTGGTCTTCCCAAAAAATGTTTAACTTGATCAACTACTATATATCGACACAACATTTGTAGTGTGGGAGGGATGAATTCCCCTCACTGTGTATTTGAAACATTGATGTACCTCAAGTAAGACAAAGTGATGGGTAGAAAACATAGTTTTCCGACTATGATTATTTATATAGTTATAATTAAACAAATCCCATTGACATTGAGGGATTAAAATATATCCCTCTCCCTTCAGGGTTCATGGAAGGACAAGTCAACTAGGGCCATAGGTCCTCCTAGATACTGATATTCTCTTTTTTTAGTTCATTAGTGGTAGTCAAGAAAAAATCATGAAATGATTGAGGGATTCTACAAGATCCTTTTTTTAGCCATTATACATCTTGATTATATTCGTATTAGAATAAGAAATGGATTAATTGGATTATGAAAACAAATTTTTTTATTTTCACCTCACGAGGAAGATGAAGAAATATTTTTATACTATGAGTGTTCTGATGCAATGGAATTATTATCAGGAAATTTGATGTCTTCCCAATAATTATAAATCCCTTATAGTTGGTTATGTTCAGATAAAGAATCTAATATCTATAAAAAATATTATTTATTCTTGTTTCTTATGATTATATCTTGGGATATTCTGGGTTATTATCTAACAAGACACACATGCCAAGAGAATTATTGGATCTAGGAACATCACCCCAATCTAGTTGATAGGAAAAACATATTATCCATTGAGATTAAACCAAGGAATGATAGGATAAGATTCTCTGTCTTTGGGTTTCATATTTAGATACCATCATCATCCATTAATTGTTTCACATCCCTCTTATAAAGACCAAGGTCTATGCACTATGAAATTTTAGAGTCAAAAAGGATTTTATCACCATATAGTAAACTGAAATTTCCATTAATGAAATATTTATATCAGTACATATATGATAAGGGAACAATAACATGGGTATGTTTCCAAAAACTCCAAATTAATGCTTTGATATTTTTTTCCTAACAAACCACAAAAAATTTACATTCAGATATATGATATATAAAGTTATATCTTAGATTGACCCTTTAATGTGGAATTTTATCAATTTATGTTATTATTTAATTGTAAATAATGATGGGAAGAATTTATCCTCACTATATCTTAGTGGTTAGACAAACTAAAAAAATATTATAGTGAACCCTAAGACAATTTCTATTATGGATTGCTTAATATCAATGTTATTGTTCTTTTAATATTTATATAAGGGTACAATGTTTCATTATATAATAAACTTTTGGTATTGTTTTGTATTAGGATGACCATGAGACATTCATCTAGATAAGTTTATACAAGGTAAATTTTCTCTATGATTACCTCTACCTACAATTCTTATGGACTTGATAGGGCCTCAATGAGTGGTCCTTAGGTTTCACGTGAGAGATAAATAAAATGAAGAATTTATATTTTATCATGAATAATAGAAATTTTTTTATAATGTCATAATTATTTAGTAATGGATTATCCTTAGAGACATGGTATTGTTCCATGGATTTAAAATTTGGTTTCAATGTTATATATTTATAAATATTCCCCCTTCTATTTGAATTGATGGATCTTGTTTCCCTCCTATGGGTTAAACTGAGCTTTCCTACAAAAAAAATGATTCTATCTAGACAATTTTACATTTTATAACTAATCAACAAAATGATATGATCTAAATGGTCCATAGAAGATTTGAGAGTAGACTAATTCTTCTATTTAGCTTTCTAGACTTCCCACCATTATGTTTCTACTAAATATATGGGTTCATAAGGGATACACTTGGAATAATGATATTAACCATGACTATGTCTCCCATAACTAATTAGACTCATTGACCACTTTCATTCAATTCCATGTTCTTATAGGATAATTAGGTTTTAAAAAGAAATTAATAAATGAGTGGGTTTATTAGGTGGATGATGTTGACCGAGACATGTTGAAACTTTTCATATGAGGAGGGTTTTTTGACATACTACCCATACATGAAATTCTAGATGAATGAAATCATAAATGGTTTACATAAGCTTGGGTAGTATATTAGATTCCATATATCACACCCAATTCTTCTTACACATGTTATGTTGGCCATTAGAGGATTGTGATGGGATAACATCCTCTAGTAATTCATGGGGTGTTTGGGTTAGTACAGGTTGATTAATTTTCACCTGAATAATGGATTTGGATTAGTTGAATAGTTACCTCATCACCTAGATAAAATATTTCTATATATGTATTTTTGTAATTTCCTTCCACTCTCCCAACTCTTATGGGGATGTCATAAAGACTTAGTTTAAATGTGATGGAGGTTTTCCAAATTTAACCTAACCGGAATCGATAATATTTTTGAAAATATTTATAAAGACTAAAATATCCTGAATGTAATTCCTTAAAATTTAAAGATAGGTGTAATATCACATTCATAATGATTAAAAAACCTCTTGTTCATAATTTATATGTGTTTTATGTTAAAAAAATGTATTCTTTCAATAAAATTAATATTTAAAATATTTAAAATATTTTTGAGTAAGGTAAAAAGAATAGTTAACACCTCAGAATATATTGTTGAAACTTTATATAGTCATGCACTGAGTATGTAAGTTATTCTGATGCTCGTAGCGCCTTAACACAATGGAATAAATATATTAAAAATATCAAAATTTTCACTCATAATTATTCCAAAATAATTTAATATCTATCAAATGAGCATCATATAAGAACTCTGAGACCACTGTTAGATTTGTGATACCATGTTTGACCTCAAATGGGTAAAAAATTTGTGGGCGTCAGAATTTTTTGAGGTCACTCGTGTGGATAAGACATTTAATAAAATTATTATTATTATTGTTAATAAATATAATAACTCTCAAACATCGTGTCTTATAAAAAATATGAGATCACTGTATGGTCCAAAACATGGATTTTACCCTAGTAGGGGTATAATATTTATGCATGTTGGGTGTTCAGAAACACCACATCCAATAAAACACCATTTCATATTTATTTATTTATTTATTCTGATTTTTGGTTAATAAATAATTAATATATCTAAAATAGTGCATCATATGAGAAATATGAGACCACTGTTATTTATTGAACATGGTGGTTACACTTGTTGGACCAAAAAATTTATGTGTATAAGGTTTTTGGTCTATTTTCTTACTAATTTTGTTATTTAATAATATAATTATTAAATAGTTATTAATTTAAATTACAAAAATGTTAAAATGACCAAGCCCACTTTTTGATTTCTAAAACATCCTTATCATCACTATTTTGATCTATTTCGACTGTAAATCTGTAATAAAGAAAAATTAAAGACTTCATCATCAATTTTCAGGTGAAACAGTTATTAAAACAAGTTTTTTTAATTCAGGGGTTTAGATTCATCAATTTTGGGATTTTAAAATAGCCAAAAAATCTAGTTTTACAATTGGTCGATATCATTGGATCCGGGTAATTCAAATACTCTTTATGCACAACTATTCAAGTCTTTGAGGTTCCACTGATCAATGGTGGTAGTCACCAGTGGTTATATGCATGGTTCTTATAGAAAAAACATGATATTTTATTATTTATTTACTTATTTTATTATTTTACACAACTTCTTTCTATAATAAATTCTATATTATTGATTAGAATTATGTGTTTTTATTATAATTGGATTCAAATCTATGACCACAACCTATGTAATATATTTGAAATTTGATGGAAATTATGAAATTTCAATCTAGTATTTTTCATTCTTAATCGATAAATTAAGATATATTATCAATATATATTCTTTCAAAAAATTATTTTCAGGAATAATATTTTACAATTTATGAAATGATAATTATTATAATTATCAAATAAAAATTTAACCAGATTATCAATGATAATTACACCAGAATATTAAATGATAATTATACATAACATTATATAAGAATGAATTATTTTAATTATAAAAAGGTACTTATAAGGAATTATTGAAAGACAATTATAAATAATTATAAAGTGATATTTACAATTAATTATCAATGAATAATTTCATGAGTTTATCAAAGATAATATTTTTTTAATTTATTAAATTATAATAATATGTTAATGATCAGGTGGAAAAATTATCAATTTTTTAAAATGATAATTTCTTGGTTATCAATGGATAATTGATTGAATAAAATTGTTGGTTATGGTTCTAGAGACTCATGGTGAACATTGACTGTCATAGTTTTGATAATAATTCCATGATGTATTATTCATGACAGGTTTATCCCTAACTTTTTACATTGATAACTTTTGATGATGTATTTTCCATACATTTTTTGGCTCGTTTAGACATATTTCCATTAATATAATTATGCATCAACATATTTCTTTGACTGTGACACATTATAATCGCATGTGGATTTGTGTGTAGCCCCAACAACCATATGTTAAATTTGATCCCATGAGTAATATTTATCTTATTGTTAATGTTTGAGGTTTGTCACATGTATTGTGTGTGCTACTATACTTATGATGATATGTTATTCTTTCTTGTGTATCCTACCATGCTATGTATGTTTTCTCTATATTGTGCATGGTTTCCATGATAGGTGGACCATCACTACTTGTTATCCCTTATTGGTGGTGCACATGTCTGGTGACAAAAGGGACTTATGCATTGGAGAGGGGTACGACGATGCCTCTGGGATTTCGTGCAATGCTCTCAATGACTAGAGAATTACCAGGGGTATGTTACTCAATGAATACGGGATGATGAATAGATACTAATCCCTAGTAGATTTCTTGATTAATAAGTGATACTAATTAGATCTTGACCTCTAATATATGCCTCAATTAAAAATGTATGATGAAAAATCGATATTCCTTGAATATATCGAGAACAAAACCTTCTTGATGAGTAGTGATGTCATGTTTAATTATCACATGATGCTGAGTTTTAAGAGTCAATTTCTTCGGTGATAATCCTTTATTATTCAAACACCATGATTATCAATCTAGCATAGAGTTGAAGAATGTATGGTTGGGGGTTTTTGGGGCTTGGTTAGTGAACAACCACTCGGTTTAGGATTGAATTGTTATTATGGAATCCCACCTTTTTATTTCATAAAATTTTCATTACAGGGTACCAAACAAATGTTCATTTAAATATTAGCTTCTTCAAAATAAGGTCAATAATTCATGGAAAATAAAAACATTATTCTAATAAACATGATAGGATTCTTCAAATGTTCATCCTAAGTATATTTACATCATCTCATAACCTAGTGACATACATAAGTGGATAGGGTGACCATATGTACAAATAAAGGAAAACAAAGTAAACATTTTACATGTATTCTTGAGAAATATCAATAAGAACCTGAAGAATATATATAAGGCATGTGAAAAGGAAAAGGGAAATATAATAACAAAAAATTGAATCTTAACTTGTAATTTTGGAAACAACATTTAATTTATACATTCTTAAGTGTATCACCATTGTTTGTCATTGAGGTGTCAAAATATTACCATGGTTATTCACTAAGGTATCATAAAACATGTAATCTCTAGAGACTAAATTCATTACTCAATAAATTGGAGCGTTATTAGGGAGAACCCTTCATATATTTTAATTAATGTGAGATATATTTATATATATCAAGATAAAACATTTCATAAATAACTCTATAATAATAAGATAACCATATTATATATCAAAATCATAGCATTTTAAGAAAAAGATTTTAGAGAGAAGATATTTGTGTCATTATTATCCCATGAAAAAAATGTGTTTCATATATGGAAATCCCAGAATAAAATAGAAATTTTTTATCTCCAAGTCAATACCCTTGGATTGGAAACAAAATTGGGTATTCGAAAAATAAAATAATTAATTTCTTGAGAAAAAGAGAGAAATGTTGAGAAGAAAAATTCGGTAGTAAATTTACATGAAACGTGGTTTTACAAAATTTTAATATGAAGGGGGACCGAGATCTCTTATTATTTTAACTAATGTTATATATATTTATATATATCAAGATACAACCTTTCATAAATAACCCAAAAATAATAAGAGAAACGTATTTTATATCACAATCATAGCATTTTAAGAAAAAGATCTTAGAGACATGATATTTGTGACATTATTAACCCATGAAAAAGAAAGGTGGGTTTCATTAATGAATATACCAGAATAAAATAGAAAATTTTTATATATAGGTTAATACCACAGGAATGGAATGAGGTGTGGGTATGAAAAAAATAAAAGAAGTGAATTTCTAGAGAAAAAGAGAGAAATTATGAGAAGAAAATTCGGTAGTAAAATGAAATGATACTTGGATTTAATAAATTGCTAATAGAGGGGGGACCATGATCTCCCATTAAAAAAACTATTAATATAGTAATGATATAGAAGAAAAATAACAAAATAAGATTGTTTAGAAACATTAATGATATACTACGTAAAAAGAGAACTTAAAAAGAAACAAAGAAGTTTATATTTTCTTTTACCCTGAAGTTTAATTCCGAATATTATAATATTAGGACCTTAAGAGATTGTTGCCACATTGGGAGGAATCCATGCAAGGGAATACTATTAAAGCATTGTGACCACCAGCTCATGGTGACAGCACAACCACCTCGCCTTAACGCGGTCGTCGGGTCCTGGCCCACCAGGTACCACCAGTTGCCCCGCAGGCACCTGGTCCCCACCCTAGGACCCACCCATGTGCCTGAACGGGTCATATGACTAATGACTATCCCCAAAGTCCAACACATGTCCTTTCGAGTGTGCTTTTTCCTCACTCACACACACCCTGAGAAACTTCCCAATAGGTTACCCATCTCGATCACTACTCCAAGCCAAGCACACTTAATAGTGGAGTTCTAATCAAGTAGGCTTTCGAAAAGGAAGGTGCACCTTATCGACATGAGTTATATCATTTATTAATTTAAAAATTTATCATTCTAGAGTGTTACAATCACCCCAGAATATTATGACCTTAAAAATAAACAAAGAAGATTATATTTTCTCTTACCTTGATGTTTAATTCCAAATATTATAATATTAAAACCATAAGAGATTAATGATAAATTGGGAGGAATCCATGGAAGGGAAAACTATTATAGCATTGTGATAACCAGGTGCCGGTGACAACACAACCACCCCGCCTTAACATGGTCGTCGGGTCCTGGCCCACCATGTTCCACCAATTCCCCCGCAGACACCTGGTCCCCACCCTAGGGCCCACCCAAGTGCTCGAACGGGTCATAAGACTAATGATTGTCCCCACATGACAACACATGTATTTTACAGTGTGTTTTGTCCTCACTCACACACACCCTTGGAAACATCCCAGAAGGTCACACATCCCAATCACTACTCTAAACCAAGCACAGATAACTATGGAGTTCTAGTCAAGTAGGCTCCTGAAATGTAAGGTTCACCATGTTGACATGAGTCATATCATTTAGTCATTTAACACTCTGTCATTCTGGGGTGTTACAATCACCCCCCCCCCTTTAGAGCACAACGTCCTCATTGTGGGCCCTACATCGCAACATAGGAAGTTCACCACACTTAAGGATGAGTTCTTCCTCTGATACCAAATCTGACAACCGGGTCCTGGTGATAGCACAACCACCGCACCTTAATATGGCCAACGGGTCATGGCCCACCAGGTACCATTAGTTTCCCCGCAGGCACCTGGTACCCACCCTAGGGCCCACCAATGTTCCTGAACATGTCATCTGACTAATGACTGTCCACACAGGCCAAAACATGTCCTTTCTAGTGTGATTTTTCCTCACTCACACGCATTCTAGGAAAATTCCCAAAAGTTCACCCATCCCGATAACTAATCCAAGCCAAGTACACTTAACTGTGGAGTTCTAATCAAGTGGGAACCTGAAAAGGAAGGTGCACCTTGTTGAAATGAGTCACATCATTTAGTCATTTAACACATTATCATTACGGGGTGTTACAACCACCCCCACCCCATTTAGAGAACAACGTCCTCATTGTGGGCCCTACATCACAACCTAGGTAGTTCACCACACTTAAGGATGAGTTCCTCCTATGATACCAAATCTGACAACCAGGTCCCGGTGAAAACACAACCATCCAACCTTAATATGGCTGTCAGGTCCTGGCTTACCAGGTACCACAAGTTGCCCCACATGCACCTGGTCCCCACCCTCGGGCCCACCCATGTTCTCGAACTGTTCATCTTACTAATGACTTAAAATCACCCCCTTAGAGCACAACGTCCTCATTGTGGGCCCTACATTGCAACCTAGGCAGTTCACCACACTTAAGGATGATTTCCTCATCTGATACCAAATCTGACAACCATGTCCCTGTGACAGCACAACCACCCAGCCTTAATATGGTCATCAGGTCCTTAACCACCGAGTACCACTCGTTGCCCCATAGGCACCTGGTCCCCACCCTAGGGCCCACCCATGTGCCCAAACGGGTCATCTGACTAATGACTATCCCCACAAGCCAACACATGTACTTTCCTATGTGCTTTGTCCTCTCACACACACACCCTGGGAAACATCCTAGAACATCACCCATCCCGATCACCAATCCAAGCCAAGCACACTTAACTATGGAGTTCTAATCATGTAGGCTCCCAAAAAGGATGGTCCACCATGTTGACATGAGTCATATCATTTATTCATTTAACACTTAATCCTTATGGGATGTTAAAATTACCCCCCTTTATAGCACAACGTCCTGGTTGTGGGATCTACATCGCAACCCAGGCAGGGCACCACTCTTAAGGCAGAGTTACTTCTCAGACACCAAATCTGACAACCGTGTCCCGTTGAAAACACAACCACCCTGCCTTAATATGGCTGTCAGGTCCTGGCCCAATAGGTACCACCAATTGCCCCGCAGACACGTTGTCCCCACTCTAGGGCCCACCCACATGCCCGAACGTGTAATCTGACTAATGAATTTCCCCACAAGCCAACACATGTCCTTTCTGGTGTGCTTTGTTATCACACACACACTCTCTGCGAAACATCCCAGTAGGTCACCCATCCTAATCACTAATCCATGCCATGCACACTTAACATTGGATTTCTAATTAGGTAGGCTCTTGAAAAGGAAGGTGCACCTTATTGACATGAGTCATATCATTTAGTCATTTAACACTTTATAATTCTATGGTGTTACAAGCATCATGGCGGATGAATTGATAGTGAATGGAAATGGTGAAATGGGTGAGAATTTATAGCAGAAGTGGAGGATTTTTTTGTTAATTTCCTTGGACACCTTTGTAGTGGTAAATATGAAACCATGGGCTTGACAATGGTATTTTCCCAAGCTATTGGGATCATGGAACACATATTACAATATTATAATCCACAAGTGTTGACCTTAATTTTATATTACTTATTACAAAATTATGATTCCAATAAACGTACCAAAAATTTTAAATAATTTTTTTTTCAATTCATGAAAAAATAAAATATTTTACGAAATTTCTAATAAATTCACCAAAATATAATTCTGATGAGCTAATTAAAATTTTTATGTTTATTTTATCATATTAATTCTATAAAAATAAAATTTTTATCTTTTACATATAAAAATAATTATTTATTAAAAATAACAGCGGATAGAAAATGCATTGTAAAATGCATAGTAAATGTTTAAATAGTTGAAAAAAATTTATCATTTAAATTTATATACATTTTTTAATAATACTATTTATTTAAACTAAAAATTATTCATAATAACATTGATCATTATAATAATTATTTATATTAAAGAAGGTACATTTCTTGATTGAAAAATCAATTAATCAAATTCCATAACAATTTTATTAAGAAAAATCATTATTAAAATCAAAATGATGGAATAAATATTTTATTTATAAAATAGAAATTCACTTTAGATAAATAGGTCCTTGACACATAACCCCTTATTAAAAACATATATGGCCTAATAATAAGGTGTCTGATAGTAGTATATTCATGTGATGACTCAGCTAACATTGACCGAGTGGTAATCTACACTAACCTAAACTTCTCCCATTGGAGAATTAATTCCATCTTCAAATGATGAATCTCAACATGGACTTGCTCAAGGAAAAAACACTATGATGATACATCCATCCCAAGATCTAAGAGATGGGAATAAAATGACAGAAATCTACTAGTAGAGGCCATCAACTCTTCTTTCTTTATCAGTATTCCAGTGTCCAAAGTTTACTTATAAACACTAATGATAAAATTAAAATTATTATCAAAATAATTGTTTACAATGATAATAATTGACCAAAGTTCATATAATGTAATAAACATGATCATCACATTTCAATTTATACTTACTTCATTATTAATGATATAGAGTTCCATACTCTGTAATATAACACAAAATTTGAGGAAACAATAATTATTCAAAATGTTTGGGTTGTTACATTCTCCCCCTCCCCCTTGAAATATTTCACCCCTAAAATATAAAACCATTCCCTTTGTTGTTAAAGGTTTTGGGGACTTATGTTTCATTGTCTCCTCTAGTTCTCATATCACTTCTTTATATTCATAGTTCCACTAAAACACTTTGACGAGGTTGGTAGTCTTGTTGTGTAAAACTTTGTATCTATGGTATATGATCTCCAACAACTTCTCCTCATAATAGTGTTCATGTTATAGTTGTACTACTTTAGGATTTGGTACATGTGATGGGTTTGCTGTCTACTTCCTTAAGAAAGACCTATGGAAAACATCATGCATTTGAGATAGATTTTGTAGAAGGGATAACATGTAATCCACATCTCTTATCCGAACAAGTATTTCAAAGGGGTCAATAAACCTATGCATAAACTTCATATTATTTCCAAAACAAATTAATCTCTTCTATTGTGAAATTGAAAGGATGAATTTAACACCAACATCAAACTCCATGTCCCTTTGACATTTTCAGTATAGCGCTTATACCAGATCTGAGAATTATTTATGTGTTTTCAGATGGAATGAACATTTTATGTCATCTTGTACACAAGATCATGCCCATGAATCCTTCTCTCACCAGCTTCATCCTATCAAGTAAGTGTTCTATGTCTCTTCTCATAGAGAGCTTCATCGGGTCCCATTTGAATACTCAAATTGAAGCTATTGTCGAATAAGAACTCAAAAAATGGGTGATGTAGATCCAATCCACCATTAAATTACATTGATCACGTTCTCAGTATTTTATCTTGTGTTTGAATAGTACTCTTATATTTTTGATTAGTTTAGAGGTGATAGGCTATAATAAAATTCAATTTGGTACTCAGGTCATTTTGAAGACTTCTCCATAATTTTGATGTGAAACTCATATCGTAAAAAATGATAGAATGTGGAACTCCATACAGCCTTACCACATTATTCACATATATCTTGTTGATATGGTCAAGAGATAAATCCTCTCATATGGAGATAAAATGGTATGTTCTAGTGAGACAGTCCACTACAACCCATATCACATTGTTTACGTTGGATGTTCTCTAAGTAATAGTAACAAAGTCCATAGTCATATTGTACCACTTCCATGCTGGAATGAGTAGTGGTTGTAATACCCCTTTAGAAATTTATGGCTCTTCATTCACTTATTGACACACCAAGATCCTTTTAGTGTAGTTTTTAATCTTCCTTTTGGTTTTATCCCACCAATAATGACTATTAGGGTCCCTATATATTTACATTCTTCCCATGTGTATAGAGAAAGTAAATATATGATCATCATCCATCAAATCATTAATTATTTCTGGAATAGATGGAACACAGATTCCCGTATAAAATTTACATATAATTTATTGATGAATATTGATCTAAAGAAATATCCCACCATTCACTACCTCTTTCTTATTTTTCAAAAATGTTCATCTCTTAGATATCTCTTGATGTTATCGGGTAATTATGGATGTAAAATTAGATGGGATATGGTTGATAATGTTCATTACCTAAAAATTACCATTTCTAGTTTTACTTGGTCATTTTTTAATATCAAAAGTTTTTAAAAATAAATACAATGATCGATAGTGTACATAATACGCCACATCAGGCATAAAAAACAACTAAAAAATATTATTTAAATGTTACAATTTTAACATAGCCATTATAATGGAGGGAATGAACATTATTAACCAAATTATGTAAAAATGGTTTAAAATTTATATATAATAAAATATTTGGTGAACAATTAATTATAAATTAATGTAAAATTTTTTAAAACAAAAGGAAATGTTTTAAAAAAACTATTTTAATGTGCACAACTGTGTTTTATACCAATAAGTCAATAAAAAACAATTGATAGTTTATAATAATAAAATATTTCAATAAAATATTCAATATAATGGTTAAAATTCACCTTAGTTATTTTCTAGAACTAATATATAAACAAATATAATATTAAGAATAAAAGAAGTAATTTAAAAAAAGACAGTTTTTCCAACTTTTGAGGGGGAACCCATTTTAAATCTAGTTTTGAAAATTTTATTAACTCTATTAGATATAATAAACAAATTATTTGGAATCATAACATCTAAATTTTATTTGGTTAATTTTTTTATTTGTCGAGTAAGATTAATTTTTTGATGAATAGTAAAACATAAAAAATTTTATTTTAAAAAATATTTTTCTTGAAATTTACTTTTACTGTTAAATTATTTATTTGAGTAATTTAAAAGTATAATTATATTATTATTTTTATCATTCAATCCAATTTAGTTCATTGGAATAAATTTCATTTTGAAATTTGATATAAAATCTATGTGAACTTTTGAATGTTTAACTTTAAAACATTGATTTCTTATTCTATGAATGGGATTAATATTTAAATATTTTATGAAAGTTATATGTTTTTAATTTTGAAAAATTTATTCCATATTTTTAAGTATATAGTCAAAATTATGTAAATTGGAACACTATTATTTTTCAAAATTATAATTAGTAAATTCAGAAATATTTTTATTACCATAGATAATGGTAAATCAGGTAATTAAAGGTAAAAATGATTTTTTATGTATTATATAATCACCCTAAAAATTGTAATAATTTAATTCTATCAGTTTTATTCTACCAAAATCATCATTGGTTAGATATTATCTCTTTTGTATTCTACTTGGGTGTGAGTAAGACATTTATAATATTATATTCCAAGAGAAGAAAAAATTTGTCTCACCATTTTTATCATGTAATGTATTTTTGATATGAGTCTTTATTGGGTATATCATTGAATTAAAATATTATTTATAAAAATAATAATATTACCTACATCATGGTAATTTATTTATAAATTTTAGGGAATAAAAAATAATTTAAATTGTGACACAATGATGATGAAATACATGCTTTATTAATGGAAGAATAAAAAACATAATATTAGAAATGGTACAATAAATACAATTTGATATAATTTATGCCTTCCAAAAATTTAATAGATGATTATTACATTTTCTTTATGATTTAATCGAGTTTTGTTTTTTAAAAAATCATGTTTTTTATTTGAAAGGTCAAATATTTAATAGTGTCAAAATGGAAACTATTTATATTTTGAAATATAAAATATTATTTTAAATGTTATAGAATTTATAAATATATAAGATTAAGAAAAATAGTTTTTAAAAGTCTTATAATTTTATAAATGGATAATTTATTTTTCATTTGGCATGTTATAGTCATTATAATTTCCATCAATGTTTAAATTACATGATATCATGGTCGTTGTTAAAATGGAAAATTAAGGATTAAAACTAAAAATAATATTTAAAATAATAGTAAAACATTATCTAATTTTAATTTTATGAAAGGTATTTGACCCAAAAAAACTTCAATCATTTTAATAAATCAACTTGGACCCATTTCGAATTGAATATTAATTTATAATATTTTAATATTTTAATGATTTTTATGAGTGCCCCTCCCCTCTTCTATAAAAGGGCACCCATTATTCTATTTTCATCGAACTTCAAAACCTTTTTTGTTCACCGAATATATTCAAAAATCCCTTATTAGAATCCCTCTATTTTTAGAGATATTATTTTAGAGGGAACACCCTCCGTAGAGGTGTTAATTTGTTAATCATGGGAGATCATTTGAGGAAGAGGTATCATTTTTAATTAAGTATTTTTGTTTTGTTTTTTCTTCCAATTCCTTCATATATTATTCAACCATGATGAAATATTAACCACAGTATCCTAAATACACAAATTTTTTTTTTATATAACTACCTAAATGCATATCCAATTCTTTCAAATTGGAATTGAATAATTCATTCATGTGTACGATCGACTACCACCTTGAAAACCGATATAATTTGTTTTTCCATCACTATTTTCCAAGAATATTCATAATGATGGAATTAATATTTATATATGACATTTCTGACATATTTTTCATTATTAAATATGTAATTAATATCATAATGAGGTCTTATTATGTAAATATAATCACCTAAATCCATACCCAATTCCATCAAATAGGAAATGAATTATTCATTCATGTGTATGACAGACTACCACCGCGCAAACCGATATAATTCATTTTCCATCCCCATATATCAAGAATAGTAATAATGATCGAATTAATATTTATATGTGATATTTATAACATTTTTATTATTATTAAATATGTAATTAATATCACACTTAGGTCTTATTATGTTAATATAATAACCAACATCCATACCCAATTCCATCAAGTTGGAAATGAATTATTCGTTCGTATGTACAACATTCTACAACATCGCGAAACGATATAATTCACTTTGTATTACCATATCTCAAGACTAATAATAATTATATAATTAATGTTTATAAATAATATTCATGATATATTAATCATTATAATTAATAATATATCATTCAATTATCTCCTTTCTATGCACATATGAATGACAATGTCTTTTGTGCGTATGTGTGAACTATCACCTCCAAGAAGCGATGTTACTCATTATTATTCACCAAAATTCATGTATAATGTATAATTTATATTAAATTTATTATAATTGTATTAATTATATTATTATAATTCTTTAATGAAAAAATTATAGTTACCATCTTTCCATAAAAATCATTGAAAAATGGAAACATTACTCATGCGTATGTATGGAAAACCGTCTAAATGATTATAACCTTGTTCATTTTTCATAAACATATATAAATGGTTATATTTAAAAGTTTAAAATATGGAAAAAAATATTATTATTTCATTAACACTATTCTTCATATGAATAAAGTTTTAACATTTTGACAATAGACACCATTTCAATGTAATTTTGGACTCGAGAAGGGAATATCAAAAAAATGCCGGATGAAAACATACATAACTATGAAATTATTATAACATGATAATAAGTGTAATTAAAGGAATATGAAACTACAAAATTATCCTTAAGAAAAACATAATAATTAACAAATGTTTATTATTAAGGATGTTATAGATTGTAAGTGAGGAGTCAGGCTCAAGGTAAGGGAATCTATAATTAAAAAATAATTTCATATGTTTTAAAGAATTAATGTTAAAAGTATTTCTAATTAATTTTAATGTATTAAAAATGGTATTAAGGATATTTTTATATGGATATGAATATTTTAAAATTTTAATTCATTTCTAAATTATCTAAGTGGTATGAGACACATTGAATCAAAAATCATTTTTTAAAATGTTTTAATTGTTTTTTAAAAATGGGGTGATTATTTCAATTAGATGAGAAGTTTTTATAATTCACTAACCAAATTTATAAATTTTATGTATCTTTAATGTTTTTATGTTTTCATTACAAGTTTATACTTTTATTTTAAAATAATTTGTTTTAATTTATGATTGCACAACATTGTAAAAATGAAAGGTTATTTGAAATTAGAAATTTAATTTTTCTATTTTTATTGTTTTCTGTGTTATAAATATGTTTTGGTTTCAATGATGTTTTTATAATAGGGGTGGTTCTATGAAAAACCTATTGCTGGTGATCCTGTGATAGAACTCATATGCATTTTGTAATGAGATGGAGTTAACAAGTTGGGTTTCTCATATAAGATTAAGGGAATATAATGTGATTGGTATTCCAAATGTAATCATAAAGGTTACTCCCAATATATATTTATTAGCTACAATGTATGAATGATATGGATGAAGAAAATGAACTTTATGATTTATGATTTTTATAATCTTTTATTGGTATGTTATGATTTCATGAGGTAAGATAAAGAGTTTATTGTAAAAGTATGATTTTGTGAAAATGTCTACATGAGTTTAAATTATTAATCGACTATCAGTTTATTTATTTCTTTTATATCCATTACTGAGCTATTTTTACTCCCCCCATGCTTTTAAAAAAAATCACAGGTCTTATGTTTTGTATGGAAAAAATAGATGATTAAAGTATTGAAGTTGTGTCGTGGAAGGAAACCATGTTTCATTTTAATGGGCTTTAATTAGGTGAAAAATGTGTACTGATATAAGTTCCCACTTATAATATATGTGTTTAAAATTTATGTTTCTGAATTAATTCTTTAAAACTCTAGACTTAAATGATCTTTGGGGATGAAAGATAATAAATTATTTTTATATGTCACTCAAATAAGTTATGTTTAAGGTTGGGTGCTATCATTTGGAATCATATTAGGGTTTAGAAAACACTGCATACTAGGATGCCTTATTTAGAGTTATCGATATCATCATGGGTTTATAATTTAGTGATGATCCTATGTTTAATGTTTTCTAAAACAGTTTGAGGATTTATGCTATGAAATTTTAAGATGACTAACGGTATTTTTGGGAACATTTATTTTTTTGGTATTTATGGGCTATTGAATTTTAGGATGAAAAATAAAAGCTATGATATATCCATTAATGTTAAAACATGTTATGGATATTTTATAATGCACTTTATCATATTTTGGGAGTGTTATTTGAATTATATCGATTTATAAAAAGGATAACCTACAGGATGGGTGACATCTCGTATCCTTCGGCAAGGCCACAAGAATAAAACCCACAACTAAATGGAAAATAAGGTGTATCGCCTACCACTACCCTACGTGAAGTCCCATGTTATTATTTATTTTCATTTTTGGTTAAACTCTTTTATGGTTGAATAATAAGTTTATTTTTGTAATAAAAATTTTATCATATTGAATTTATGATTCGGGGATTATGTGATGAATGTTTTATTGAAAGATGTTATATATTTTTAGAATCAGATATTACCAAAGTAATTAGATTAATATGTGATATAATGTGGGAATTAAAGGTTTAATTAACCAGTCTTAGAGAACATTTCATTAAGGAAAATCCCTTTTGGTATGATACTTTAAGAGTGATTGATATTAATTGGGAAAAAATGTTAGGTTTTATGTTGGAATAATATTATATCAAATACTTATGAATATTATGTTACAATATTAGTTTGTATTATCCCCACCATTGGTGGTGGGGTGGTAAGGGTTTGGGGAGGTGAGGGGAAGGTCGTGGGGTCATGTCCCCGGGCATGCAATTTAATGTAAATTTCTTCCTCGCGTTGTGTGCCTCTTTCGCTGTTGTACCCAATTTATTAATATTAGTTTGGATTATTTTGATGAAGTATAAGGATAGTTATTTTTTTAATTCTCTATGCTAAACTTTGGTATTACTATTGATTTTTATATATTTAATGTAGTTTGTAATCATACATTAGTTTATTGTTTTTAGGGAATTATCTTATCTTATATTATCCATTTTGGGTTTTTTTACAATTTCTATATAGGATAAATAGATATTTAATATTTTGTTTAATATTTGATTCTATGGATATTGATTCTATTTATTCAGGATGATAAAAACTATATTCAATACTCTTCCTTTTAAAAAAAATATGATTTTGTGGTGGAATTTTATTAAATGATGAAACACTAATTTTAAAGGAAGTATATTTTCTGATGTTCTAAGTTAATTTAGAAAATTAAATTCTCAACTCTATGAAATGTATCCTAAAACAAAAATGATATCTATTTAAATTTCCTACCATGAGATCTTTGACCTTTTAATCAGTCATATATTTATGGTTTTGTGATTGTTAACTTTATTTTGACAATGATCTCTATCACTCTCTATCATAACATGATTTTTTTTCTTATATATCCATGTTTTCTTTCATTTAACCCTAGTATGTGTTATCTCATGTGACCTTTATACTTATCATTCTTTATTTTAATGTGGAATTTTTATGGACCCCTATCCTGATGTAGGATTTAAATAAATGAATTTTGGAAAGTCAAAACCCATAGTTCTCAATTTCGAGTTCAAATTGGGAGGATGAAATTTATGAAATGGTGAGAAGCTAACATCGTATTTTTTAAAAGAAATTCTATGATCGATAGCATACATAATACGCCACATCAAGCATAAATGAACAATTAAATAAATTTATTTAAATTTCATTATTATAACATAGATTTAGAATGATGGGAATGAATATTAATAACTAAATTTGTAAAATATTGTTTACATATGTATATATAATTATTTATTTGGTGAATAGATAATTTTAAATTAATGTAATTTTTTTTAAAAATAGACGGAAATGAATTTATAAAAAACACTTTAAATATCCACACAAGTTTTTTATACCAATAAGATAATAAATCAATATTTTTGGATTATATTAATGAATTATATATATAATATATTAATTATAAGGTTTAAAATTCCTCTTATGTATATTCTAGTCTAATATAAAAAAAATCAAATTTTAAGAATCAAAGAACTATTTATAAAAAATATATATTTTCCATCCATTAGATGGAGAACCAATTTAAAATAACGTTTTTGAAACTATTATAAATTATATTTTATAAAATAAACTCCTTATTTTCAAGCATGAAATCAAAATTTACTTTAGGTATTTTTTCTTCTGATAATATTCATTTGAGGATGAATCTAGAAATTTTTTTCATTCTAATTGAAAACCATTTTTTCATCAAAATTACATATAGTGTTAAATTATATATTTTATTTGTATTAAATAATAAATATATTATTTTTTATTATTTTATCCTATTTAGGTCATCGGAATAAATTTTATTTTAAAATATTATGTAAAAACTATGTGAACTTTTGAATGTTCTACATTAAAAACCAATATTCTCATTATATCAATGAGATAAATTTTAAATTAATTCATTCTATTTCTATATTTAGAAATTATAAAAATTTATTCTATATTTGTAATCATAGTGTTAAAATTATGCAAATATCTACCTTTTATTTTTGAAAAATATGAATAGTAAATTTAGTAATATTTTTATTACCACGGTTAATGATAAATCTGGTAATTAAAGGAAAACATAATTTTATAAAAAATATAAAATCCTCATAAATGTTACCATAATTTAATTTTATGATTGTCATTTGACAAACAAAATCATTGTTTCGTGATTATATCCTTTGTAAGGAACTTTAGTGTGAGTAATAAATTTATAATATTATATTCAAAGGGAAGAAATGTATCGTATCATCCTTGTGTTCAATAAATAATGTATTTTTAATATGGGGTTATACAAGGGATGTCGTAAAATATAAATATTATTTAAAATATAAAACACTTAAATAAATAATGTTAATTTATTTATTATTTTTATGTAATAAACAATTAAATTAAATGGTGATATAATGTTGATGTTTTAATTTCTTAATTAATAGTAGAATAAAATAAATGTTATTAAAAATGATAAAATAAAAAATTCGGATATAATTGATGACTTAAATGAATTTTATCAATGACTTTGACATGTTATGGAAGTGTTAATGGATATTTAGAGAAGATATGAAGTTGACATTATATTTTTAAAAAGTAAAATATTGAATTGTTTCAAAATAGACACTATTGATATTTTAAAATATAAAATATTTTATTAAATGATACTGAATATATAAAAGTATATAATTCATAAAAATAGTTTGTATAAGTATTATAATATCATATTTGACTCATTTATTGGTCGTTTGGAATGTTATATTAATCATATTTACCCTCAATGTTTAAATTACATTATATCATGGTAAGATATGAAAGGGTTAATTGAGGTTTAAAAAAAAGTTAATGATTAAAATAATAGTCAAAACTTATCTAATTTTTGTTTTATAAATACTAGTCAACCCAAAATCATACTATATACTAAATAAATCAATTTGGGCCCATTTTAAATAGAATAATATGTTATAATAATTTAATATTTTATAAATTTCTTTGAGTTCCCCTTCTCTCTCCTATAAATGACCACCCATTACTCTTTATTCTTTACACCTCAAAAAAATTTATATTTTCCGAAATCTACTCCAATAACTTCTTATAATCCCTATACACATTCTGTATCTCTTATTTTAGGAATAACAGCTTTCATAGAGGCGTTAAGTTGTCAATCAATAGAGATCATCTGAGGATGAGGTATAATGTTTAGTTAAGTGTTTTTGATTTATTTCTTCTTACGCATACATCTAATAAACATAAACCATGATAAAATAATTACAACTATATCATAAAAATATTAATATGTTATTACATTAATATAATCACTTAAATATATATCTAATTCAATCATATTGGGAATGAATTATGAATTCGTGTGTACGACGGACTACCACCTCGTGAACATATATAATTCATTTTCCATCACTCTCCCTCAAGACTGATCATAATGATTGAATTAATTATTATATATTATAGTCGTGACATATTAATAATTATTAAATATTTAATTAACATCATACATATATTTTATTGTGTAAATAAAATCAACTAAATTCGTATCCAACTCCATCATATTTGAAATGAATTATTTGTTCGTGTGTAAGACATACTACGATGCCATGAACTGATATAATTCATTTTCTGTAACCATCTCTCATGACCGGTAATAATTAGTGTATTAATATTTACATATTATATTCATGATATATTAATAATAATTAAATAAGAATATTTTTTTCATACCATTCCATACAAATAAAATGATTACGTCGTTCAAGTGTACATGTGAACTATCACCTCCCTGAAGCGATGTAATTCATTTTTCATCACCACATATCATGTATAATATATATAAGTAAATTTAAATAATAAATATTATATTAATTATATTATGATTATTCTAGAATGATATAATAATAATTACATTTTTTCCATCCTTATCATTGAGAAATCGAAACGTTACTCATGCGGACGTACGTCCTACCGTCTCTGTGATTATAGCTTTGTTACTTTATCATTACCATACATAAATAGTCTTATATAAATTTATAACTGAAGTAAAAATGTGATTATTATGACATGAATAATATTATTGGGATGATGGAATTGTGTCTATTTTGACAATATTCACCATTTAAAAGTATTTTCAAACTCAAGTACCAAATATCTACAAAAAGGAGGATGTAATAATAAACAAATATTTAAATGTAATAACATGATAATAAGTGATATAAAAGGAATTATAAACAATAAAAAGGTTATAAAGTAATAAAATATTTAAATAATGATTGTTATTCAAGAAGATAATGATTGTATGTGGTGAGTCAGACTCAATGTAATAAACACTGTTACTAAAACATCATTTTAAATGAATAAATGATTTATTATTATAAATATATCTATTTCATGTCCATGTTTTTAAAAAAAATTAGGGATTTATTTATATGGACATGAATATTTTAAAATTGTAATTTATTTAAGAAGAATCAATATCATATGGGACACTTAGATTCAAAAATCTTTTTTGATATTTTAATTGTGTTTTAAAAATGGATAGAACATTTCAATAAATTGGAATGTTTTTAGACCTCATAAAACAAAATTTTTACTTTTATGTATCATTAATGTCTTGATGCTGACTTTAATAGTTTATCATTTTATTTTAAAACAATGAGTTTTCATTTAAGAGTGCGTGAATTTGTAAAAAGGAAATGTGATTTCAAAGCTAAAATAATATTTTTTACTTATTATTGATTTATATGTTATGAATATTACATGGTTCTGGGATATTTTTTATGAATACCAGTGGTTCCATGATAATATGACGGTAGGTGAGATCATGATAGCTCTATAATTCATTTGGTATTGAGAAGGAGTTAACTGAATGTGTTTCTCCTAAGAGATTAAGTGAATAAACAACGATGCGTATCCCAAATGTTACCATGAAGGTTACTCCATATGTTGTTATGAAATATAAAATATAAGAATTATATAGAATCCAGAAGTTACCTTTATGACTTATGATTATTATTAAGTTTGAAAAGGATATTATAATTTAATGAGAAAAGCTAAAGAATTTCTGTTTTGTAGGTTAAAAATATGATTTTGTGATAATGCTTTCATTAGATTAAATTATTAATTGAATAATGGGTTCTTTCCTTCTTTTATATCCCTTATTGAGTTGTTTTTCTCATCCCAGGGTTTAAAATTATTTTCATGTGTCTTAAGGTTGGTAAGTAAAAATATTATGTCATGATGAAACTGTTGAAGAAGTGTCTTGGAAAGAAACCATGTTTTATTTTAAAGGGTTTTCCTTTGGTGAAATAATTAATACTGATTATAAGTGTCCACTTGTAATATATTCATTTACAATGTATGATTTTTTCATAATTCTATAAAAATATTGAAATAAAATATCTTTGGGAATGAAAGAGATTAAAATCTTGTGAAAATTCATTAGAATATGTTACATTTAATGGTGGGTCTTTATCCCTTGATTAATGGAAATCCTCAAATCCTCATCATTTCAATCACAATAGGGACTTTCTTAATTAATGCACCAATGACATTATTTTCTCCACCAGAGTGGTAATTAGTTGAGCAATAATAGTATTTATTAAGTTCCAACCATATCCTTTCTCTCATGTTCAATTTATTTTATTGGAGATTATACTTCATAGTTTTATATTCTGTGTATATATCACATTTCTATGAATAATGATAGTTCCTCCAAATATTCGAGGAAAAAAACCACAACAAACTCTAGGAAATGAATAGTATAGTTATGATCATGTGTCTTCAAAAGACAAGATGCATAAGAAATAACCTTTTCATTTTTCAAAAGGTCATACCCAATCCATTTCAGAGATTAGTCAATAAAAATAAATAATCCTTCTCCTATATAGGGTAGAGTTGACACGTGTGTAGTAACCAATCTCTTCTTGGACACTTCGATGCATTCCTCACACTCCTTTTTACAGACGAACTTAACTCTTCTTATAGTCAATTTGGTTAGTGGATTATAAAGCCTTGAATTTTTTTTCACAAACCACTTATAATATCCTGATTCACGAAGGAAAATAGGTAGCTCAATTACAGTTGTAGGATAAGGGAACTCTTCTATTACCTTTTTCATGGTAGGATCAACTGATATTAATTCATTGGATATAATGTTACCCATTAAGGAACCTTTTGTGACAAATATTAATCTTTTTTGAACTATCTGAATAGGCTATCCTTCTTCAAGATTTGTAATATTACCCTTACATGATCCCTGTGATTCAAATAAAATTTAGAATATATCTAAATATGATAAATAAAAACTACCACAATGTTTTCAATGTAGTCCTTAAATACTCTATTTATTAAATACATAAATATATTAGGTAAATTAGTCAAGACGAAGGGATACAAAATTACCCATAATGCCAATATCTTGATCAAAAGATATTGTTTATAATATCTTATTTCATCAATCTAAATTATTGAAAACCCGATCGAGGATCAATCTTAGAGAAGAACTGATCCCCCAAGAAGCTGGAAAAATAAATCACAAATCCTTTGAAGGGGTACTTATTCATTACTATGATACCGTTATATTCTTTATAATTGATGCATAACTGCAATGATTCATCCTTCTTATTTACATAGAGAACATTTTCTATATAATGAGACACACTTGGTTAGATATACCCCTTCACTAAATGATCTTAGAGATGTATCTTTAAATCCTTATGCCCTATATTTTCCATTCTATATGAGGTCTTTGATATTGTCTTGGATCCATTCATGAGTTCAATGGAGAACTCTACCTCTCTTTTAGGGGGAGGTCAAGGTAACTCCTCAAAATAAAAATATGTCAATGTATTCATGAACCATGGAGACATTTTATATTCATACGATTTTATTTTCTTCTTCCACTTCAAAGATCATTACCATACATTAAGGCTATGGGTAGTCCTTCAAGATAAAAATTACGTTGACATTTCATTCCTTGAAAAAACAAATTGTAGGTTTTCCATTGTAGACTACTGAGAATACATTTATTATATATTAGATCTTATAATCATACCTTGAGTTCTAGTCCCTACCTAGTATAATTCTGATTTCCAACATGGGAATGAATACTAGATGTTTGAGGATATTGTGCATGGTAAAATGAATACTATAGTTTTTAAACACTGTTAAGGATTGGTTTATTCCCCTATATTAAATGACTGATAACTCTACTTCTAGGTGTTCAGGGATTGATTCTATATTATTTGAAAACGTAGAGGAAATAATTGTTTTCATAGAACCATAATCAAACAATGTAATTTCTAGCATTGAGAGAATGTAATGTCTACCTTCAACCACGTCATTTAGGGATTCAACATTATCTTCCATGATTGAAAAATAACAAAATGAATCCTTTGGTCGATGATGAGTTTGATGGTGATTCCCATTCATTGCATTAATATTTGGAGAATAATTGGAAAAGTTCCCAAGATATACACACATATAGAATTTCACTTCAGGTTGGGCATGCACCATCTTCCCTTTCTTCCATTGTTTTGAGAAGCTGAGGATTCACATCACTACAAAATCTCTAAGAAATATAGCCACCTCTTACACACTTGTAACATTTACCACTCCCAAGCAAGATCTTCCTGAAATTAATCTTCCAATATCTATTGAATGTAAAAATTTCACTTCCTTTCCAACTCTTCCATCGTCAAAGGTCCTCCCCAATTTTGGCTCCAAATATCTCTTCTTTTAATTTTATCTATGGGAATAATATTCCTATATGAACTGTAGTTCAAACTTCATAGAAATCCTCACTATATCCTTATATCTTCCATATTCTTGATTGGAAATATTATTTCATATATTTGGTTCTATTGCACTAAATAGTCTATCAATCATTTTTTTAGGATCCGTGGAAAAGATTGAGGTTTTGTGAGAATGTCCTATAAAATTCATCTCAGATCTTCCCATAGAATTATTTTCCGTTTGAATCATCACAAATAATTCGTTCTACATTTTCATTCTCATTGATCAGGGGAAATTATGTAACACCCCGAGCTTCCACGATACGCTTCTCATTCAATAATGCAATGGCTTGCATTGTACGCAACTTCGAGTTCTAAAACACCGCGACTAATCAAAGTAGCCGTTATGAATAGTAATAACCACTTTTTAAAATTATAGAAATTTATATTTCAAAATGAACTTCATTTTTGGATTCGGAATATCGAAATTAGCCTATGTTGAATTTTTGGTATTTTTCTGAGAACTTCTAATTTTTTATGAAAAGTGAAAAATACTTAAAAACAACTTTTTTAATAAAAATAATTTATAGTGATAAATTTTAATATTTAGTGGTTTTAAAGTATAATTATAATATATTTTTACCATTTTATCCAATGGTGGTCATTAGAATTAATTTAACATTGAAAATGGACATAAACAAGTGCCAATCTTTTGATATAAATTGTTTCTTAAAAACATGCTATTTGTTGTGACAGTGGGAATTAATTATAAAATTAATTAATGAAACTTATATGTTTGGAATTTTTTAAAATAGGCATCATTTTTGAATTCGGAATATCAATTATAACTTTGGGTGAAATTTTGGCATTCTTCTGAAAAACTTCAATTTTTGATGAATAGTGAAACCACTAAGTGGTAGTTAAATAACTGATTTTTCGTTTAAATGAAATATTACCACTTCTGTGTTTTGATTTTCAAAAATATGACATACATGATTGTCATTAAGAAGTAAAATCTGGTTCAATGAGATCAAAATAATTTTGGTGAATAGTAACTTTTAAGTTCTTAATCGCGATTAGAGGTAATTAGTGTAGTTTAAGGTAAAAATAATGTTTTAATAATATGAGATGAGCTTGACACATGTCCTACCCTCATTGGATGTGCCATGGCCGACCAAGACAATACATGGGTCAACTTGGGGACCCCATGGAGCCACTTTAGTTGGAAAATGACATAAATACCTTTTATTTAATGTTAAAGTAAAAAATGACACAAACATGAAATGTTTTACTAAAACAATTTTTACATGGGGTTATACAAGTCATATTTTTGACTATAAATAGTCATTTGAAAGATAAATTGATTTCCTACATCATAGTAGTTTTTTTATAATTTTTATACATTAAATAAATTAAATTATTTATGACATCATTATGATGCAGCGATGACCTCATTATTTAATGATTTTAATAAAATGAAAAGATAATGTACACTCCAAGGCTTACACTTGTCCAAAGACTATTGGATGGGTATATTGCTAACCCTTATCACCTTATCCACGAATTATATAAGTTTGGGAACTTTAGAATCCGAAAACAATTGTATAATAATGTAAAATTTCCTTACTTTCCAAGAGTGCCCCTCCTCTCCTCTTATAAAAGGCCCACACCTCTACCACCTCATTCACACTTTCAAGCCATTTGGCTCGGCCAAACTCTGCCCAAATACTCTCCCAACTTCCCCCTTTTACTCCTAGAAGCCTCACTTTGGGCAGAACTCTTCCCAAGGAAGCCTTTGGCTCAAATCAAAAAGAGTTACCCGATTTTGAGGTAATGTCTTATCTAATGTTGTTTTGTTTTATTTTTCTTCTCCAACACCCTAAAATCTTTTTATTCATTTCTTTTGTTACAACACCAGTATCCTAAATATACTAGGATGTTGTTATAAGAAGTATTCGAGCTACAATTACACACACCTACATCTAATGGTAAAAGAACATACAGTTTCTGTGGATGGCGAATTTCTGCCTCACGGAACGATGATTGTTCAACACTCATATAACACCTTCAAAGGTGGCCATTAAGATGTCACTATATTTATATATGATATATAATATGTTTATGTTTTACTTATACTTCTGTATTTCTCATTTATGGCATACTTTATGATTTCCATTATGGGTAAACGCGATAATTTCATTTTAGGAAGTGCGGACTACCGCCCCTCAAAGTGATGTGAATCGTTAATGCCACATGTGGGATTTATAAAGGATGGAGTAAATGATATTATATATTATATTATACTGGAATTATATTATAAATTTATATCATTATTATTTAATTCCATTAAATATGAAATAGAAATGAAAGTAGCGTTCATGCGTACGTACGGCTTACCGTCTCCATGAACGGTGCATTTCATTTCTTACCTCTAAATGTTACGTAATATTATAAATGAATGTATATACTGTATATATATGATATATATGATATCTAAATCATTAATATAATTCTGGATATAATGGATATTTCACCACATGAACAACTTGTAATTATAAGAAGTTTATTTTTGACTCAAGTACCAAAGATCGACAAAACAACCAATATTAACTTAAATAATAACATAATGTTCATAACATGGTAATAAGTGATATAAAAGGAATAATGAACATGAAAAATGTTCTTATGTAAATAGAAATTAACTCTAGTTTATTATTCAGGAGGTTAAAGAATGGTCGATTCAGGACAGGATGCAAGGTAAGGGAATTTCTTAACCCAATTTCCATTCTTTGGGTTAATCTCCTACTTTCAAATTATGTCATGATGTTATTATGTTCTATTTTGTATTTTTACTTTATTTATGTGTACCTATAGTGAATACACATAATAGATCTATTTTATTTTAAAAATGATCTTTGTATGGACTTCGTCTCAATCTCCTTTCATTGAGGCTATTTGGTTTTATACACAACTTTCTTTTATACGGTGTATAAACCCCTTTGACTTTTAAGTTTATTCAAAAGGAATCTTTTTATATGAAGCGTTTTACTAAACAACAAAAAAGGAATGTTTTTCTTTCCGTACATATGCGGCGACAATGACTTCTACGCCGTCGTGACCATTATTTGAGTTTCGGCTTCCTCTACAAGCCATCTATTATTTAATGAAAAATAAATACAAAGTTTTAACTTTCTTTTATTTTGGTATTGAAAATTGTTTTTAAAGAGTTTTTATTATATCAACGTGTTTTATTGATATCTTGTGATTGAAATGTGGAAATGTTATGTTTCCTTTACGCATGTTTTATGTGATACGATTATGTTATGGTTTATGATATGTTTAAAAATATTCATATGGGGAATGCATTGGACTTAATAAGTGATGGGTGGAGCCCGCTATAGCTCCTCGATGCACCGGCAGGTCTCATGAGACAAACTAGTGTCTTGGAACAAGGCCTTGACAAAATCTTATTTGTGTTCTTGGCACGAGGCCTTGACTACGTGGTTATGATAGTCTGGCATTATGAATTCCATCATTATGAAAGTGGTTATTGATATTACATGTGATTATTCGACCAGTAGAATATCCATGTGAATAAGTAAATGGAATTATCTCATTTTACTTTTGCCATATTATGTTGAAGTTCATGTTTAAAAGGCTTTTGTTTTAGTTATACATTGCCTTAAATGTTAATGCTTATTTATGAAAGCTTCTGCAATATTGTTATCCTTACTGAGCATCTGAGCTCACCCCGTTCAATGTTTTAAACTTTTCTAGGATGTGAATAAGTATTTTATGAATGACCTACAGGGATAGTCAGAAGAGGATATGAGTGTGGACTATGGAGACTTTGTTATTGTAGTTTTTCACCTTATGTTGTAATGTAACATTTATGAATGTATCTAGTGTCTCAAAGGCTACTAAACTAATCGGTCTTTCGAGACTTGATCTTTTGTGATCATGCCAATGTTACGAAGTAATGCACCGACTCTGGGTAGCTGGGGTTGGGGCGTTATAAATTATTTTTTAAAAAAAGGTTTTCATAAAATCTTCACACTCTATAGATTAAATCTCTCTTCCTTGATTAAAATTTTTAACATGTATCCACCACAGATCATCTTCTCCCTCTATGTAGTTCATATATTGGGTAACTTTATCTTGTTCTAAACAATGGTGTATAGAAAATATCTTTTTTCATAGATCCTATCAATTTTTCAGCAATCAATTTTTTGGTTGACCCAATGAATGTAGGTGGTCATTGATGTATGACGGACTCAACAAAAAGTTGTTCTCTTCGAGTTGAATCTGACATCTCAAATTTTCTCTTGTTATTGGTCATAAATCGAGTATTTTTATCGATAATTCCCATGATTTTTTCCATTTCAGCTTCAATCATAGGGACATCAATGTCTAGTCTGTTACACTCATTATTTACACATTTTATCCAATTTACTATTATTTTATAAAAGAAGAAAACTTTAGTGATAAATGTTTTTATTTTAACAATCATATAATTATAAAAAAAGTTGTCTCAAAACACCATGGTTAAATATGTTATTCTATAACATCAATTAAATTTTCTATAAATCCTTCATAATGGTTCATAAAAAAGTGATTAAACAATCATATAACCCCATAATGTCAAACCAAGTGTGATCTATGGTCTGTTTTCATGTTGCATGCTACACTAACTCAGGCCAGAGACACCATGTCAGATTTATTACCCCTAGGTACATCTGTTCAAGAACTACACACGCTTGTTTGTATCTAAATAGGGATTTATTTTCTTGGATACCACTTAATTATTATTGTACCAAAATACTAGGATGTTTTCGAATAATAAGACCTTTCAATTAAAACCTTCTTAATGTTTTGAAATCATAATTTAAAAAAATTATTAAAATTTACTTTGATACCAACTATGGACTTCAACTTTTTTATTACATAAACTTTTCATTAGATGGTACAATATAGAGGGTTGATTAATGTTTAGTTTGTTAGAAATAGGGTACATAAGACATGAATAAATTAAAAAAATGTTGAAAAAAATAATATAAGGTTCATCTTATGTATATTTATTGCATCTAATATCTTATGGACATACAGAAAAGTAAAGGGAGAACATAAGTCCTAGTAAGGGAAAACAAGGGAAACAATTTACATGTGTCATTGTCAAAAACAAATAATAACATGAAGAATATCATTGAGGAATGTGAAATGAAAAAAGTCATTTAATAATAAAAATAACATTAATAATATATTGGAAATGTGGCTATAACATTTATTTTAGAAATTCATAATCTTATAACCAATGTTTTTCAATGAGGTGTCAAAAAAATTACCAAGGTTATTAACCAACGTATCATAAAACATGTAATTTATAGATATCAAATTCATTACTGAATCAATTGGATTGATATAAGAGTGCACCCTTCATATGTATTATAAAATATGATGAACATATATTATAATAAAACATTTCATACATAGCTCGTGGAGAATAAAATAAACTAGATTCATATCAAAATCATGGTGTTTAAAAAAAATAAGCTTAAAGACAAGATCATTGTGTCGTTATTAACCCAACAAAATGAAATGGGGGTTTAATGAATGTTAATAACACAATAATGTAGTTATGTTTTACATATTGGTGAATACCTCTAGAAAATAAAGAGTCTTGAGAATGAAAAAAATAAAGAAATATAATTTCTTGATAAAAAAAATTTATATGAAAATTAAGCAACATGATAGTAAGAAACATGGCTTTAGAAAATGATAAAAAGAGAAGGGACAAGGGTAACTCATACATAAAAGAATCTTAATAAAATAAATTCATAGAATAAATTGGATATAATAACATAGTTTGGATAATTGAATAATATACCAAATAAAAAGGGAACTTGAAAGGAAAATAATAGTTGATATTTTCCCATACCTTGTATAGTAACAGCTAAAACCTGATGGTTGGGACCATTGGGGCTTTATAACACATTGGGATGACACTTTGGATGGTAAAATTATCACAACATCATATAGGAATAATTTTAAGTGAATGTAAATGGATAAATAGGTTGGTATTTGTAGACAAATTGATGATTTTTTTGTTAATATCACTAGACACCAAGGTAGTGGTAAATGAAAAACCAGGTTCATTCCCAAGGTATTTTCCCATGGTATTGGAAACAAGGGACACCAATTAGGATATTTTAATCCAAAATACTCCTCCATAATTTTATATTAATTATTACATAATTATGATTACATTAAACATACTAATAATTCATACTTTATTTTTACTATTCATGAAAAAATATATATATTTCTGAAAATTAGCATAAATTCACCATAACCTAATTTCGATGTGATTATTAAAAAAATTATATTAATTATTTTATATTAATTCTCAAAATATGATCATTTTATCTTTTAAATATAAAAATACTTATTTATTAAAAATACTAGCAAATAGAAAATGCATAGTAAAATGCATCATACGTTTTCTAACACTTGAGGAAATTGAAATTATTTTATCACTTAAATTTTAATAGGAGTTTTTTAATCGTAATATTTAATTAAAATAAAAATTATTCAGAATATAATAGTTTATTATAATATTAATTTTTTTTCTAGATATTCCAATTTCTGACAAAAAGATCAATTTATTTAATTCCATATCAATTTTATTAAGAAAAACAATCCTTATAATTGAAGTGATAAAATAAAAATTTTATCTATACAGTGGATATAAAAATTAATTAATAAAGGGCCTTGACACATAACCACTTATTAAACCTTCATATTCTTTATGAGTAAGGTTTTTGATGGTGGTAGACTCATGTGGCGGCTCGGATAACATCAACAGAGTGGTAATTTCCTTTAACATGAAATTCTCACAAATAAGATTTTGTTCCAGATTCACTTGCTAAATCCATGAATTGAATTGGTCAAAGGTGAATCCCATAGATGATACCTCCATCCCAAGCTTTGATAGACATGATTTAAATGACACAACTCTACTGGTTGAGGCCATCAAATCCTTTTTCAATATCAATTTTCTTTTGAAAAAATTTTACTTATAAACTCTAAAGATAACATTAAAATTTTATCAAGAGTACAGTTCAAAATGATAATATTTCCCTTTGGTCATAACTGACCAATGGTCATATAATGGTCCAAACCCAATGATCACATTTAAATTTATTCTCACTTCATTATTAATGAGATATAGATTTTTTGGGAATAATATAACAAAAAAATTTAAGAAACAGTAATCATTAAAAAAGATAATGTTTTTTTAATTTATGCTTATTACATATACATAATTAATTTTGGAAAACACTATTATAAAGGAGAAAATCTGGTTAAGGATGCTTAGGGGTGTCCTAATTGGGTTTGTACTCACTCCCTAATCTGGAATTTTCTTGCGCTTTTAGATTTCATGAGATATCAAGAGAATGGAAAGGGCCCTATGGTGGAAAGTCGAGGGGAGGAGTGTTGATCTATTAGTGGAGCCTGATGAACTATAGATGATATTATTTTTATATATTTACAATATCTTTTTTATTTTATCTTAATATGATTACCACATACATGAGCTTCCTTATTTGTATTATATGTATGAAATAAGTCCTTTTCCACATGTTTACATTGATTATTCATTATTTTTTTAATTGTTTATCGATCCTATAAATGGATATTTAGTGTATAGTCCCTCCACAAATACAATCAAACCCTTGCTTCTAGACAATAGCCTCATACATATAGGGAGATGTGCATGTGGTCATGTTGTATTCTGGTACAGACCCAGTTGTTCATGTCAGGATGTTACAAATTGGTATCAATGTTCAGGCTACTAGCTAACCTTTTCTTCTCATACCCTGGGTTAGGAATGATTAGATAGGAGATAGGAATATTGGGACATGAGCATTGGATCTATCAATGTGTATCACTGGAACTGTATAATGGACCTATGAGTTTCCATAAATTTGGATAATTTGGTTTTGTTTTTCCCATTGATTAAATTCACCTTGGGTGATGCACATGATGTTGATATGAGATTTATGATATTTCAATTATGTTCATGCATCAGGACTAGAGACATAGGTTCACATGCCATATATATACCCATTTTTGTGATGCATAATAATTCGTAAATTAAATTACTTTTTTGAAATATATGTTATGGATATTTTCTGTTGGACTCACCAATTTTGATAATCCCAGATAATGTTTCATTTATGTAATAATAATGATTATACTATCGAATAATCATCCTCTATTAATATTTATAGTCACTATACAGTGATACCTATGTATCTTTAATCTCACTATTCTATTTTTTAAGCATATAGTGAAAAATTTATCAAGTAAAGGTCACCGATAGAAAGGTCACCGATATAAAGGTCACTGATTGATAGGTCATCGATAAAAAGGGCACTGATGAAAGGTCACCCATGAGAGGTTACCGATGAAGGTCACCGATGAAGGTCACCGATGGAGGTCACCGATAAATGGTCACCGATGAAGGGTTACCGATGAAGGGTCACCGATGAAGGTTCATCAAGGAATGGTCACCGATGAATGGTCACTGATAAAAGGTCGCCAATAGAAATGTCACCGATAGAAAGGTCACTGATAGAAAGGTCACCGATAGAAAGGTCACAGATAGAAATGTCACTGATGAAAGGTCACTAATGAAAGTTCACAAATGAAGGTCACCGATAAAGGTCACCGATGAAGGTCACTGATGGAAGGTCACCAATGAAGGGTCACCAATGAAGGGTCATTGATGAAGGGTCACCGATGAACGATCACTGATGAAAGGTCACTGACGAAGGTCACTGATGAATGGTCACCAATGAATGTTCACAGATGAAAGGTCCTCGATGAAGGTCACCGATGGAAGGTCATTGATGAAGGTCACCATTGAAGGTTACAATTGAAGGCTACCAATGAAGTCTACCATTTAAGCCTAATATTGAGAAGGATATCATTACCAGTCTACCGATGCTCACTCTTATAATCCATAGTATGTCAAATTCTTATAATTATTCTAACGATAATATTTCGTAAATTTAATGATTCTTGAATTAATTAATGCGGATTGTAGACATTTCAAGAGACTGTATCATGGGAAAGTACGAGGTATGAGGAGTACAAAACATGGTTTATTTATTCTTATTGTCGTATATCAAAATAAAATGGAAAAACAAGGAAGATATGGAAGACGTTGAGAAGTGAAGAGAGAGTAATTCATGGAAAAGAGATTACCCACTAGATTAATGTGACCAAGGAAGAACCATCCAGAACTTACATTGTGAATCCAAGAACATCGCGAAGATCATTTTGGAAGAACAAACTCATGTCTATCTTGTGTTCTTCATCAAACCCATGTCAACACAAGAAGCATAACACTCAGTTCTTGAAAGTTAGACCCCAGAGTTGCGACACTCTATTTAGAGGAAAAGTTCTAGAGAAAGCCTCGAATGACAATTTCATCACTCCATGGAGTCAAGTGATGAAATGAAAACACACAGAGAATCCATTAATCAATCTCAGAATATTATCTCTTCTGTGTACTTTTATTTTACATTTCTGAGATGTGTGTGTGTTTGTCTATTATACACACTTTCTCCTGTGCTTGAACTGGAGGATACTGAAAATCTTCATATGAAACTTCACTTACACCATACTTCTCAAGTATAATAGTGGATGTGACCATGTGTGGTCTGTATTTTTTCCCGTGTATAAATGTGGTAGAGGGTGTGAACCCTGGACAGTTTGTAAAGACTACTATAAATCCCGATACAGATTGTGTATCATGTTTATTAATAATATAAACTACTTGGAGGTAGGTGATAACCCAGTGGAGAGGATTAAGTATCAACATGGGACTGAACCTCATGTTTAACTCTTCTGTGTACTATATTTTGTAATACCCTACATGGTCTATTTTCCATAGATTATAATTTCAAAAACAGAAAACTATTTTACATTAACTCTGATAGTTCGTTTTGGGAAGTGTGTGTATGTTTTTAATTGAGTAAAACTATTTCAATATTTTTAGAAGTGTTTTACAATTATTCAACTGATGATTAGTCGCCCTTTGAGAAACCTATTGACCAACTAAGGATTTATATATCTAATGCCTTAATTAATTAGGCCATTTCAAAATTGGGGGATAATTATCATAATGTTTTTAACTGCAATTTTCTGTAGGAACTCAATTCACCCCCTCTTTATATTCCACTCTCACCAAAATTTGGTATCAGAGGAAATAAATTTTTATTACTACTATCTTATCTATTTTGAATGTTGAAAAATTATTTTCAACTATGATTTTAGTTGTATCTTAAAGATCTTTAAATTTCTATCACATCTATATTTTCAGTTCTTTAAAATTATAATTAACAATGGATAACAAACATGTGGGTGCTAATACTAACAAAATAATTTTTCTTAATGGTAATAAATATACTCAATGTTAATTAAAAATGAAAATGTATCTAGAGAGTGTGGGTCTAGAAATCTATGACATAATTGAAGAACAACATGCTTTACCTCTTACTGCTAGGGACACATGGTCTCAATTGACTAAAGCTACATACCACAATAACTGTAAAATAATGAATGCATTGTACTATTCTCTAGGAGATGAAGAATTCAATAGAATATCATCCTGTAAAACTGCATATGAAATTTCGGATACTTTGGTTGTTTCACATGAGGGAAAACCAATGTTATAGAAATGAGATTAAATACGTATACTATCAAATAAGATAATTTTAAAATTAATCCTCATGATCTTATATCTGAAATATATCATTGGTTTAATGAAATTATAAATACCATGAGTCTTCTTGGAAAACCAAAAGATAGAAAAGATTTTATTATGAGGTTGCTTCGATTAGCACATGATAATTGGAGAGAAACTTCAGTTTCTAACTGAGAATCATGCGACATAGGCAAGCCTCCAATGAAGGAACTAATTGGGAAACTTATTATGTACGAAGAAGAGCTTAAGGTAAATCAATAAGCAGATTACGATACAAGAAAAAAATCTATATCATTCAAGACTACTAACTCAAAGAGCAAAGATAATGAAACAGTTCAAGCTTCTGAAGACACTTCCACTAGAGAAGACTCAGATTCTAATAGTGATGTTGAGATGGCTCATATTTCTAGGAGATTCAAGAAGTTCTTCAATATGAAGAAGTTATTTATAAAATAAAACTATAAAGTAATGTATTATAGTACAAGACAATGGAAAATGGATAGAAAATGGGTTGAAAACACAATAGAGATATTCTGTTATGAGTGTAAACAAAAAGGACATGTGAAGGATGATTTCCCCACACTGAAAGTTTCAAGGAAATATGAAGATAATTGAAAGAGATATAGAAAGTCTATGAAATATAACTATAGTGATTTAAAAGATAGAACTAGTAGATCTGACACATCTAATATTGAAAATAACAAACATGAAAACCTATGTTGCATGACAGAAACATCTGAGGTAATAATCAATTCTCCTATACATAATTTCTAATATTATGGGAATGAATGTGAATCAAATAATGTTGAGAATATGACTAAGGATGAACTATTTGAATATTGTGGAATGCATGAGGGAACCATAAATGAACTCAAGGATAGATATATATTATTTATAAGACAACATGTTTTAAAGGCCAACTATAAGTCTGATTTTCATATTAAGAAAGAAAAATGTTATCAGCTATTAAAAAAAATACGGAACTTAAATTATCAAATGAGAAATTAAAAAGGAATCTTGAAAATTTTACTATAGGTAGAGATACCAAGAATTAGTTTCTAGAAAAATAAATTGCTCCAAAATATACAACTTGTCTAGTATATCATCTATGATAGAGAAGGATTATTAAAAATAAATTTGTTCCCAAATCTAGACAGTTCACTGCTAGTTCATGTTCTTGACCGTCATTAGAAAAACAATTTTCTAAAGGAAGTAACAAAATATTCATGTCTCCAAACATATCTATTGATTATAGGAAACCTGTGAGGCACGTATGGGTTCCCAATGTTTTACATGCTAACCTCTCTAGACCCAAGAAAAAGTGGTTACCAATGTTACCCTACACTTAATTTGTTTTGCAGGAAAATGGTATGAAGATCTCCTATAAAACACTATCGTAATTAGATAATGGATGTTCAATACATATGACATGAGACTACTCATGCTTCAAGAGCTTAATTAATGTTGATGGTAGACATGTCACATTAGTTGATAATGATAATGTGAATATAATTGGCTTAGGAAAAATTGGTAACCCTAATACTATATTAATTTCAAAAGTAATTTTTGTTGATGGGTTAATGTAAAATCTACTTAGTATCTCTTGGTTGTGTGATGATGGTTTCAATGTTATGTTTTAAAATTATGCATGAAATGTTTTTAATTCTAGAAATGGTTTAATATTCACTTCCTTTAGAAATTAATATTTATATGTTGTTGATTTAAATTATTTATCCATGCAAAATGTTTCTTGTATAAATTCTTTTCATAAGGAATCCTGGTTATGGCACGGAAGATTAGGACACTCCAATGTGCACTCACATAGGAAACTAAATAGGAATGGTTTAGTTAGAGACTTACCTAAATTGGAGTTCCCACATAACAATGTATGTAATATTTTTCGAAAAGGAAAACATCACAAAGTTTCCTTCAAACCAAAGAAAGAATTTTCTACTTCTCAACAACTTGATTTGGTTCACATGGATTTGTTTACACCATATAGAGTTTCATGTATAAATGGGAAGCACTATGTTTAAGTTCCTGTTGATTATTTTTCTAGATATACATGGGTATACTTTCTATCTTACAAAAGTGAAGAATGTTCTTACTTCATTAAATATTCCATTTCTGTAGAAATTCTAGTTGACTTAGAATTAAAAATATGAGAAGTGATCATGTCCGTGAGTTTGAAAATCAGGAATTTGAATCTTTTTTTTCACAAATGGCTATAATCACAATTTCTATGCTCCTAAAACACCTCAACAAAATGAAATTGTAGAAAGAAGAAATAGTAAACTTCAAGAGATTTCCCGGACTATGCTAACTGAGTGTAATATACCTATCTATTTTTTGGAAGAAGCTATCAATATAACTTGTTACAACATCAATAGATTCCTACATAGACATGTTCATATGAAAACCCCATATGAGCTCTAGAATCATAGGAAGCCTAATATTAGTTACTTTAGAGTTTTCGGTTTCAAATTATTTATCCTTAACATTAAGGACAATCATGAAAAATTTTCTTCCAAGAGTGATGAAGGAGTTTTCTTAGCTTACTAAATCACTAGTAAATCTTATAGAGTATTCAATAAGAGAACGAAATGTTTGGAAGAATCAGTTCATATCAAATTTTATGAGACTGATCCAGATGAACCCAAATCCTCTCTTGAACATCTTGAAGAAGATATGTCAATTCTGGACCATAATGATAAAGACATTGAATCCTTTGTGAAAACAAGAAGTTATAGAAATTTTCCAGAATCTGAGCATGGTGAATCTGAACCTATAAACAACCATGAGGAGTCTAGTTCAAATCTTCCTAGAGGTATTATAACTCTCAATAATCATCATTTAGATGATATAGTAGGTGATCTAAATAGAGGATCACAAACTAGGGATTCTCTAAGAAACCAGGTTAAACATCAAGCTCCTCATTCTTAGCATGAACCTAAAAATATCAAGAATGAAATCAATGATGACTTTTGGGTGATAACTATGAAAGAATAATTAAATTAGCTTGAAACAAAAAATGAGTGGGAATTAGTGGAAATACATAACTACACTTTTACCATAAGAACTAAATGGGTATTTAGAAATAAAGTTGATGAATCTGGTAACATATATAGTAACAAGGCCAGACTAGTTGCACAAGGATATAGTCCAAAAGAAGCCATAGACTATGAGGAAGCCTTTTCACCTATACCTAGACTATAATACATTAGGATACTACTTTCTTATGCTTCTCATATGATTTTTAAAGTTTTTCAAATGGATGTAAAAAGTGAATATCTAAATGTGTACATAGTTGAGGATGTATTTGTTGAACAAACCCATAGTTTTAAAAATCCCCATTTTTCATATCATGTCATTAAACATTATAAAGATCTATATGGTCTAAAAGAATCTCTTAAAGCTTGGTATTACATGCTTAGTTCTTTTATTATTTCAAATTTTTTTTACTAATGGAATATTTGATCCTACACTTTTCATTAAAAATATTTTCAATGATGTTTTAGTTGTACGGTTTTATGTAGATGACATTATTTTTGGACCCTCTAAAAATTCAGTATGTACCGATTTTACAAAAATTATGAAAAATGAATTTGAAAAGAGTTTAATGGGGGAACTTAAATTTTTCCTTGGATTTCAAATTATTCAAAATAAAAATTGTATATTATTTAATCCAAGTAAATATACTAACGATCTTTTGATGTTTTTTCTTTTGAATGGAAATAAAGGTATTGATACACTGATGAGTTCCACCTATAAGTTGGATGTGGATGAACAAGTAAATAAGTGGATCCAACCAATTATATAGGTATGATTGGGAGTCTTCTCTATCTTACTACTAGTCGAACTGACATTATGTTCAGTTTATGTATGTGTGCTTATTTTCTAGAAAATCCCAAAGAGTCTCATTTAACTTCGATTAAATTTTTTTTTAAATATCTCATTTATACTAAAAACATAACATTATTTATCCAAGAGAAGAATCATTTAATTTAATAAGTTATTCGGATGCTGACGTTTCTGGTAGAAAGATTGATACAAAGATCACATCTAGAACATTCTATATTTTGGTCAAGTCACTATTTTCTTGGTGTAGTAAGAAATAGAATTGTATTTCATTATCTACTACTGAAGCTAAATATATAGCTGCTGGTAGTTTTTGTGCTCAAATTCTATGGATGAAACACACTTTACAAGACTGTGGATATCTATTCAAACATGTATCTATAAACTGAGATATTAGGAGTGCTATTAACATCTCTAAAAATCCAGTATCTCATGCTAGGACAAACCACATTGATGTGAGACATCACTTCTTGAGATATCATTATCAGAGTTGTGATATAACTCCTAAATTCATTGGAACTAAACACCACTTGGATGATATATTCACAAAGCCTTTGAGTTTGAAGAGGTTAAATTACATCAAACATGAGTTAGTAATGATAAATTGTTATGTTACGAACCTCATTGATGGACCTCAACATTAGAAACCTCACTGTTAGACCTCACCGTAGGAACCTCACCATTAGACCTCACAGTTGGTACCTCACCATTAGACCTTACTGTTAGACCCCACCATTGGGACCTCACTATTGAGACCTTACTTTTGGGACCTCACCATTAGACCTGTGACATCCCAAGTAAGTAATGAATAATAGATGTTTTTATCTATGTCTATTAATGATTAAGATAGTGTTTTAGAGGCTTAAAATGAAAATAAATACAATCTTATGCATGGAATACACTAATATTCTTAAAAGATTATTTTACTGCCTTTTGATGGCAAACCCTTTTTGAATCTATATTTTGACAATTTTATAAACTATGTTTGTCAAAATAAACTTATCCATTATGATTGGGACATCAAAATTTACCTTGTGTGAATTTTTGGTACTTGTCTGACAATGTTCATTTTTTAATGAATAGTGAAAAATACTGCATTTTACATCAAAACTGCTTTTTAATCTAATTTATTTATATGATTAGATTATGTTGTGAATTGGTTTTGAAGTAAAATTAGAATATATTTTTACCATTTTATCCAATGGTGGTCATTGGAATCAATTTCACTTTGAAATTAGACTTAAACTGGTGTCAATCTTTTGATACTTATTGTTTTGTAAAAACACGCTATTTTCTCTGGCAGCGGGAATTAATTATTGAATTAATTAATGTGACGTATATGATTTGAATTTTGTAAAATGGACTTCATTTTTGAATTCGGAATATCAAATATAGCTTAGGGTGAATTTTTGGTAATTTTCTGAAAAACTTCAATTTTTGATGAATAGTGAAACCACTAAGTGGTAATCAAGCAAACTGATTTTTCAGTTAAATGAAAGTTTACCACTAATGTGTATTGAATTTTGAAAATACGACATACATGGTTGTCATTAAGAAGTAAAATGTGGTTCAATGAGATTAAAATAATTTTTTTGTGAATAGTAACTTATTAAGTTTTTAATCGCGATTAGTGGTAATTAGTGTAGTTTAAGGTATAAATAATGCTTTAATAATATGAAATGACCTAGAAACATGTCCCAACCTTATTTTTTGTGTCATGGTCGACCAAGAAAAGCCATGGGTCAACTTGGGGACCCCATGGAGACACTTTGGTTTGGAAATGACATAAATAACTTTTTACTAAATGTTAAAGTAAAAATGACACAAACAAGAGATGTTTTGCGAAAACAATTTTTACATGGGGTTATAATGATCAGATTTTTTATTATAAATAGTCATTGGAAATATAAAAAGATTTCCTAAATCGTAGTATTTTTTTTATGATTTTTAGACATTAAATAAATTAAATTATTTATGACATAATAATGATGCAGCGATGACATCATTATTTGACGATTTAAATAAAATGGAAAAATAATATAAAATCTATGAACTACACATGTCAAAAACCAATTGGATGAGTGGATTTCGAACCCTTATCACCTTATCCACGAATTATATCAATGTGGGACCTTTTGAAACCGAAACACATTTTCAAATAAAGTAATATTTCTTTACTTTCCAAAAGTGCCCCTCCTCTCCTCTTATAAAAGGCCCCCACCTCTACCTCATTTCACACACTCCTCAAGCCTTTGGCTCGGTCAACCCCTGCCCATTTACTCTCTCCACATCCCTCTAGTCATCCTAGAGGATTCCCTTTGGGCATAATCCTTTCAAAGGAAGCCTTTAGGCTCAAATCAAAAAGAGTTACACTTTTAAAGGTAATTCATTCTCTCATGTTCATTTGTTTTATTTTGCTTCTCCAACCCCCTAAACTCTTTTTATTTACTTATTTTGTAACAACACCAGTATCTTCAATATAAAAGGATGTTGTTATAAAATTTATTTGAGCTACACTCTCACACAACTACATCAAATGGTTAAAGAAAATACGGTTTCCGTGGATGGCGAAATTCTGCCTCCCGAAACGATGATTGTTCAACACTCATTTAACACCTTCAAAGGTGGCCATTATGATGTCACTATTTTTATATATGATATATAATATGTTTATTTTTTCCTTAAGCTTCTGTTTTTTTCATTTTGGGCATACCTTTATGGTTTCCATTGTGGGTAAACACGATATCTTCATTTTAGGAAGTGCGGACTACCGCCCCCTGAAAGTGATTCGATTCGTTAATACCATATGTAGGATGTGTAAAGGATAAAGTTAATGATATTATATATGTTATTATACTGGAATTATAATATACTCTTATATCATTATTATTCCATTCTAGAAAATATGAAATAAAAATGGAAGTAGCGTTCATGCGTACGTACGGCTTACCGTCTCCATGAACGGTGCATTTCATTTCTTACCTCTAAATGATTATGTAATATTATAAATGCATGTATGTACTGGATATATATGACATATATGATATCTACATCATGAATACCATTCTGTATATAATTAACCTTTGACCAAATTAACAACATGTAAGTGTAAGAAGTCTATTTTTGACTTAAGAACCAAATACCGATAAAATGAACATTATTAACTTAACTGATTACATGATGTTCATAACATGGTATAAAAGGAATAATGAACTTGAAAAAGATTCATAAGAAAGTAGAGATTAACTCAAGTTTATTATTCATGAGATTAAAGAACGGTCGGGTCAAGTCGGATACGAGGTATGAGACTTCGTCTCAATCTCCTTTCATTGAGGCATATTTTATTTTATACACAACTTTCTTTTATACGGTGTATAAACCCCTTTGAATTTTAAGTTTATTCAAAAGGAATATTTTTTATACAAATCGTTTACTAAACGACAAAAGGGAATGTTTTTGTCGTACGTATGCGGCGACAACGACTTCTCCACCGTCGTGAACGTTATTTGAGATTAGGCTTCCTCTACAAGCCATACCTTCTTTTTAAAAGAAAGATAAATACCATATTTTACTTTTCATTTATTTTAGTATTGAAAATGGTTTTCATAATGTTTTTATATCAATGTGTTGTATTGATATCTCGTGATTGAAATGTGGAAATTTGATGTTTCCTTTATGCATGTTTTATGTGATGTGATTATGTTATGGTTCTTGGGCATTATTATGAAGACGGGTGGTTCCGTGATAAACTAAGGGCGGGTGAGCCCGTTATAGCTCTCCAATGCATTGGGTAACGCGAAGGAGTGAAACGTTAAGGTTTCTCCGAAGAGATTTTAGGGAATATACTGTGATGGGTATTCCAAACGTAACCAAGAGGGTTACTCCCTACGTAAGAATGTTATGAATGCCTCAAGTTACCTTTATGTCTTATGATTTCTATGATTTATTCATGATTTTATGAGGTATGTTAAAGTGCCTATGTTTTATGGGTAAAGTATGATTTCATTCTTATGTATATATGAACTCATGTTTCCTTTCCATGTTTTTTTTAACCCATACTGAGTTTTTATGCTCATCCCAAGTTTTTGAAATGTTTTTCACAGGTCAAGGGAAAGGTACATGATAAGATGATAGAGTCAAGGATGTGTCAAGAAATAATCCATGTTTTATTTTAAATGTATTTCCATTGATGGGAATGAAGAATACTATCTTTATGTAACCACTTTGTTTATATGTGGAATGTAACGCAAGTTTTAGGATCTAATTCTCTAAAACTCTAAACCTGAAAAGATCCTCAATGTGTAATCTTGTAATAACTCAAGATTAAGTAAGGTTTAAGGATGGGGCCTTATAGTTGGTATCAGAGGTCGGTTTAGAGAACTTTAGTAGTTAGAATTCTATTAAATGATTATCCAAAAATATTTTTTTTCGAAATGATATAGCATTTAAAGATTACCATGTTGCTTCATCTAAGACATGTTTGTTCAGAATGGTTTTCCGCAGAGGAAACAGGGAAGCAGTGCTAGGAAGGCATACAGAAGGAAATAACCTTCCGAATCAACATCCTGAGATGGTCGGAATTGGAACTGAACAGTTTTTTGCAGTAATGGCGCAGTTGACTCAAGCGATAAATGGTGGTGGTATCTATGAACGAGATCAGCCAGATCAACCGCAGAGGAACATGTCAGTGGTGGAACATTTCATGAGGCAACATCCACCATCATTCAGAGGATCATCCGACCCTGTGCTAGCCGAAGGGTGGATTAAAGCACTGGATAAGATTTTTGATGTCATGGGGTGTTCAGACAATCAAAAGGTTAGTCTTGCTATTTACCGTTTGGAGGGTGAAGCAGATCAGTGGTGGTCTATGGTTAAAAATATCAGGGACGCTGATGAGATTGATGCTCTTGACTGGGATGAATTCAAAGGTATGTTTCTTGAGAAGTATTTTCCTAAGGCTGTTCGACTTAGGATGGAAAATCAATTCTTGGAATTGAGGCAAGAGGAAGACTCAGTGGCTGCCTATGAAGAAAGGTTCACTCGATTGGCAAGGTATGCTCCAAATTTTATCCGGGACCTTGATAGTAAAATCAATCATTTTTACTCAGGATTAAAGCCAAAATATCGAAGGGCATTAGCTTCTCGTGAGTTTAAAAGTTATGAAATGCTTGTTCGATGTGCTGAGAAGGTGGAAATGGAGTTTGCCGATGACCAAGTTTTCTATAACAACCAGCAGAAGAAGAGACCGAGGTGGCAGGAGAAAGGTAAGAATTCTTCAAAAAAGTCTGATGGTAAGAGAACTAAGTTTCCAGTTTGTGATAAATGTGGCAAAAGGCATGCTGGGGAATGCCTTCTGAATTCTAGGAAGTGCTACCGATGTGGTAAGATGGGACATAAGGCTCGTGATTGCACTGAAAAGGATCAAGGTGAAGGTAAGAACAAATTTGATTTACAGTTAGTGAAATGTTATAAGTGCAATGAGATGGGTCACTATGCAAACGAGTGTCCGACAAGGAGCTTGAGTGATGGGAAGTAGTTAGACTACAAACAGAAAGGGGTGGTGAAATCCTTTGCAACTACTTCAGCAGATGTCGGGCCATCAAATGAAGTTGTATCGGGTACTTTGTTTGTTTTTTCAAATTATGCCAGTGTGTTGTTTGATTCGGGGTCTACACATTCTTTCATCTCTGAAACCTCTTCTAGTAAAATGGGAATACCATCTCAAGAAATGACTCCTGAACTTTTGGTAAAAACACCTGGGGGGAATGTTGAGGCAAAAAGAATTTATAAGAATCTTCCTATCCTTATCTGTGGAAAAAACCTACTTGCAAACCTTATTTTTCTACCTCTAGTAGAGTTTGATGTTATCCTGGGTATGGATTGGCTCTCTATTTACCATGCTAAGATTGACTGTAGAGCTAAAGAAGTTTCTTTTCAGAAAGACATTCAGTTTGTTTACAAGAATTAACCCTTACTTTTGATAACATATCAAGAGGCTGAGAAACTTGTAAAAGATGGAAATGAATGTTACCTTGCACACGTCGTTGAAAATAAAGGAACTGTTCAGATTAATGACGTGCCAGTGGTAAATGAGTATCCTGATGTTTTTCCTGATGAGTTGCCTGGAATAATACCAGATCGGGAAGTTGAGTTTACTGTTGACTTAGTTCCTGATGCTAAGCCAATTTCAAAACCCCCTTATCGAATGGCACAAATTGAACTTTTAGAGTTGAAGGAGAAATTGCAAGATTTATTAGAGAAAGGTTTCATTAGACCTAGCACATCACCATGGGGTGCTCCTGTTTTATTTGTTAAAAAGAAAGATGGTTTTATGAGACTTTGCATTGATTATAGAGCCTTGAATAATATCACTGTTAAGAACAAATATCCTTTGGCTCATATCGATGATTTGTTTGATCAGCTCCAGGGAGCTCGGTTTTTTTCAAAGATTGACTTGAGATCGGGGTACCATCATCTGAAGGTAAAGGAGGCAGATATTCCGAAGACCGCGTTCCGTACAAGATATGGCCATTATGAATTTGTAGTAATGCCTTTTGGGCTAACCAATGCACCTGCTGTATTCATGGACTTAATGAATAGAATTTTCCATGAGTTCTTGGATACGTTTGTGGTGGTTTTCATTGATGATATTTTGGTGTTTTCTAAAAGTAAAGAGGAGCATGAAAAACATTTAAGAGTTATCTTGCAAACCTTAAAAGAAAAGAAATTGTATGGGAAATTCAGCAAGTGTGAGTTTTGGTTGCAACAAATTTCCTTCCTTGGTCACATTGTTTCTAAAGATGGAATAACTGTTGATCCTGCAAAAACAAAAGTTGTGGAAGAATGGCCAAGACCAACAAATGTAACCGAGATTCATAGCTTCCTTGGTTTGGCGGGCTATTACCAAAGGTTTGTTAGAAACTTTTCACGGTTATCTAGTCCAATGACTAAGCTAACTCGGAATGGTGTTAAGTTTATCTGGACAAAAGAATGTGATGATTGTTTTCAGGAATTGAAAAGAAGATTGGTGAATGATCCAGTTTTGGCACTACCTTCCAAGAATGGTGAGTTTTTATATACAGTGATGCTTCATTGAAAGGACTTGGTTGCGTCCTAATGCAGAATAATCAGGAAATTGCTTATGCTTCACGACAGTTGAAAACTCATGAGGTAAATTACCCTACACATGATTTGGAACTAGCTGCTGTTGTTTTTGCTTTAAAAATTTGGAGGCATCATTTGTATGGAGTAAAGTGTGAAATATATACCGATCACAAAATTTTAAAGTATATATTCACTCAGAAAGAGTTAAACATGAGACAAAGGAGATGGCTGGAATTAATCAAGGATTATGATTGTACAATTCATTACCATCCGGGAAAAGAAAATAAAGTGGCTGATGCTTTGAGTCGAAAAAGTAATGCTTCATTAACAATGTTGTGGTTGGAATGTGATCCTTTGGTTAACGATTTGATGAAATATGGCATAGAAGTTGTTGGTGCAGGAAGTCCTTCTGTTTTGTTTCAGGTATCAGTGAGATCATCTCTATCAGATAGAATCAATCAATCACAGAAGCAAGACTGTGAGTTGCAGAAAAGGGTAGAGCTGGTTCAGAAAGGTAAGTTTCCTGAATTCAACATTGATAAATATTGTGTTTTGAGATTTGGGAAGAGATTGTGTGTGCCTTGTGATTCACAGTTGAAGAGAGAGTTGTTATGTGAAGCTCATAGTTCTCTGTTTTCAGTTCATCCGGGCAGTACTAAGATGTATAGAGATCTGCGGGAGTATTACTGGTGGGATGGAATGAAAAGAGATATTGCTGATTTTACTGTGAAGTGTTTGACTTGTCAGCAGGTTAAAGCAGAGCGGCAGTTACCAAAAGGGATGCTTCAGCCTTTACCAATGCCAGAGTGGAAATGGGAGAATATATCCATGGACTTTGTTGTTGGATTACCAAAGACATCTCGAGGTAATAATGCAATCTGGGTTATTGTTGATCGCTTGACCAAATCTGCTCATTTCCTTGCTATACGAGATACTTTCTCTCTTGATCAACTTTCCTGTTTGTATCTTAAAGAGATAGTCAGGTTACATGGAGTTCCTCTCTCCATTGTATCGGATCGTGATCCCAGGTTTACTTCTCACTTTTGGAAAGGCCTTCAGAAGTCGTTGGGTACTGAATTAAATTTTAGTACAGCTTTTCATCCTCAATCAGATGGGCAGTCAGAACGAATAATTCAGACCTTGGAGGATATGCTACGAGCTTGTTCTATGGATTATCAGGAAAGTTGGGACCAACATCTTTTTTGGTTGAATTTTCATATAATAACAGTTTCCATTCCAGTATACAGATGGCACCATTTCAGGCATTATATGGGAAGCGGTGTCGAACTCCAGCTTTCTGGGATGAAGTGGGTGAAAGGAAGTTGATGGGACCAGAATTGGTAGAAGAGATGGCAGAAAAAGTTCAGCTGATTCAGAAACACATGAGAACAGCTCAGAGCAGGCAGAAGAGTTATGCGGATAACCGGAGGAAGGATCTATCTTTCGAGGTAGGTGATCATGTTTTTCTCAAGGTTTCTCCTTGGAAAAGTGTGATGAGATTGGTAAGAAAAGAAAGCTGAGTCCAAGGTTTATTGGACCATATGAAATTCTGGAAAGAGTTGGATCAGTTACATACCGAGTGGATTTACCCCCGAGTTTATCTCAGGTACACAATGTTTTTCACGTTTTGATGTTGAGAAAGTATATGCCAGATCCATCTCATGTTTTGAGTCCAGAGGTAGTTCAGCTAGAAGAGAACCTATCTTATGAGGAACAACCGGTCCAGATTCTTGACCACAGGGAGCAAGTGTTACGGAATAAGGTGTTTAAGCAGGTAAAGGTTTTGTGGGAAAACCACATGATTGAAGAGGCAACATGGGAATCTGAAAATGCAATGAGGGATAAGTACCCTCATTTATTTGATAAGTAAATAAATTGCTGGGACACAATTTTCTAAAGGGGGGAAGGATGTAACAACCCAAGTAAGTAATGAATAATAGATATTTTTATCTATGTCTATTAATGATTAAGATAGTGTTGTAGAGGCTTAAAATGAAAATAAATACAATCTTATGCATGGAATACACTAATATTCTTAAAAGATTGTTTTACTGCCTTTTGATGGCAAACCATTTTTGAATCTATATTTTGACAATTTTATAAACTATGTTTGTCAAAATAAACTTATCCTTTATGATTGGGACATCAAAATTTACCTTGTGTGAATTTTTGGTACTTGTCTGACAATGTTCATTTTTTAATGAATAGTGAAAAATACTGCATTTTACATCAAAACATCTTTTTAATCTAATTTATTTATATGATTAGATTATGTTTTGAATTGGTTTTTAAGTAAAATTAGAATATATTTTTACCATTTTATCCAATGGTGGTCATTGGAATCAATTTCACTTTGAAATTAGACTTAAACTGGTGTCAATCTTTTGATACTTATTGTTTTGTAAAAACACGCTATTTGCTCTGGAAGCGGGAATTAATTATTGAATTAATTAATGTGACTTATATGATTTGAATTTTGTAAAATGGACTTCATTTTTGAATTCGGAATATCAAATATATATTAGGGTGAATTTTTGGTAATTTTCTGAAAAACTTCAATTTTTGATGAATAGTGAAACCACTAAGTGGTAATCAAGCAAACTGATTTTTCAGTTAAATGAAAGTTTACCACTAATGTGTATTGAATTTTTAAAATCCGACATACATGGTTGTCATTAAGAAGTAAAATGTGGTTCAATGAGATTAAAATAATTTATTGGTGAATAGTAACTTATTAAGTTTTTAATCGCGATTAGTGGTAATTAGTGTAGTTTAAGGTATAAATAATGCTTTAATAATATGAAATGACCTAGAAACATGTCCCAACCTTATTGGTTGTGTCATGGCCGACCAAGAAAAGCCATGGGTCAACCTGGTGACCCCATGGAGACACTTTGGTTTGGAAATGACATAAATAACTTTTTATTAAATGTTAAAGTAAAAATGACACAAACAAGAGATGTTTTACGAAAAAATTTTTTACATGGGGTTATAAAGATCATATTTTTGATTATAAATAGTCATTGGAAAGATAAAAAGATTTCCTACATCATAGTATTTTTTTTATGATTTTTAGACATTAAATAAATTAAATTTTTTATGACATAATAATGATGCAGCGATGACATCATTATTTGACGATTTAAATAAAATGGAAAGATAATATAAAATCTATGAACTAAAAATGTCCAAAACCAATTGGATGAGTGTATTGCGAACCCTTATCACCTTATACACGAATTATATCAATGTGGGACCTTTTGAACCCGAAACACATTTTCAAATTAAGTAATATTTCTTTACTTTCCAAAAGTGCCCCTCCTCTCCTCTTATAAAAGGCCCCCACCTCTACCTCATTTCACACACTCCTAAATCCTTTGGATCGGCCAACCCCTGCCCATTTACTCTCTACACATCCATATCCTCATCCTAGAGGATTCCCTTTGGGCAGAATCCTTTCAAAGGAAGCCTTTAGGCTCAAACTAAAAGTAGTTACACTTTTAAAGGTAATTCATTCTCTCATGTTCATTTGTTTTATTTTGCTTCTCCAACCCCCTAAACTCTTTTTATTTACTTATTTTGTAACAACACCAGTATCTTCAATATACAAGGATGTTGTTATAATATTTATTTGAGCTACACTCTCACACAACTACATCAAATGGTTAAAGAACATACGGTTTCCGTGGATGGCGAAATTCTGCCTCCCGAAACGATGATTGTTCAACACTCATTTAACACCTTCAAAGGTGGCCATTATGATGTCACTATTTTTATATATGATATATATAATATGTTTATGTTTTCCTTAAGCTTCTGTTTTTTTCATTTTGGGCATACCTTTATGGTTTCCATTGTGGGTAAACACGATATCTTCATTTTAGGAAGTGCGGACTACCGCCCCCTGAAAGTGATTTGATTCGTTAATACCATATGTGGGATGTGTAAAGGATAAAGTTATTGATATTATATATGTTATTATACTGGAATTATAATATACTCTTATATCATTATTATTCCATTCTAGAAAATATGAAATAAAAATGGAAGTAGCGTTCATGCGTACGTACGGCTTACCGTCTCCATGAACGGTGCATTTCATTTCATACCTCTAAATGATTATGTAATATTATAAATGCATGTATGTACTGGATATATATGACATATATGATATCTACATCATGAATACCATTCTGGATATAATTAACCTTTGACCAAATTAACAACATGTAAGTGTAAGAAGTCTATTTTTGACTTAAGAACCAAATACCGATAAAATGAACATTATTAACTTAACTGATTACATGATGTTCATAACATGGTATAAAAGGAATAATGAACTTGAAAAAGATTCATAAGAAAGTAGAGATTAACTCAAGTTTATTATTCAGGAGATTAAAGAACGGTCGGGTCAAGTCGGATACGAGGTATGAGACTTCGTCTCAATCTCCTTTCATTGAGGCATATTTTATTTTATACACAACTTTCTTTTATACGGTGTATAAACCCCTTTGAATTTTAAGTTTATTCAAAAGGAATATTTTTTATACAAATCGTTTACTAAACGACAAAAGGGAATGTTTTTGTCGTACGTATGCGGCGACAACGACTTCTCCACCGTCGTGAACGTTATTTGAGATTAGGCTTCCTCTACAAGCCATACCTTCTTTTTAAAAGAAAGATAAATACCATATTTTACTTTTCATTTATTTTAGTATTGAAAATGGTTTTCATAATGTTTTTATATCAATGTGTTGTATTGATATCTCGTGATTGAAATGTGGAAATTTTATGTTTCCTTTATGCATGTTTTATGTGATGTGATTATGTTATGGTTCTTGGGCATTATTATGAAGACGGGTGGTTCCGTGATAAACTAAGGGCGGGTGAGCCCGTTATAGCTCTCCAATGCATTGGGTAACGCGAAGGAGTGAAACGTTAAGGTTTCTCCGAAGAGATTTTAGGGAATATATTGTGATGGGTATTCCAAACGTAACCAAGAGGGTTACTCCCTACGTAAGAATGTTATGAATGCCTCAAGTTACCTTTATGTCTTATGATTTCTATGATTTATTCATGATTTTATGAGGTATGTTAAAGTGCCTATGTTTTATGGGTAAAGTATGATTTCATTCTTATGTATATATGAACTCATGTTTCCTTTCCATGTTTTTTTTAACCCATACTGAGTTTTTATGCTCATCCCAAGTTTTTGAAATGTTTTTCACAGGTCAAGGGAAAGGTACATGATAAGATGATAGAGTCAAGGATGTGTCAAGAAATAATCCATGTTTTATTTTAAATGTATTTCCATTGATGGGAATGAAGAATACTATCTTTATGTAACCACTTTGTTTATATGTGGAATGTAATGCAAGTTTTATGATCTAATTCTCTAAAACTCTAAACCCGAAAAGATCCTCAATGTGTAATCTTGTAATAACTCAAGATTAAGTAAGGTTTAAGGCTAGGGCCTTATAAGACCTCACCGTTGGGACCTCACCATTGGTACCTTACTGATAATCAACTTTTCTTTGACTCTGAGTTTTTTCTGCCAGAATCTGAAACATTTTTATTATTACTTATTAATTTTAATTGATTTGTTTTTTGATCCCTAAATGATAAAATTAAAGTGAAAACCACATTTTTATCCACTTTAGTCCTCTCCCAAACCTATTTATCCTTAATACTAGAACCTCACCTCCTTCTAAATCCCACGAACCACTCCTAAATGAAATGGAAATATTGGAGAGACCTATGGTTAGAGATGAAAGTGATGCATCGAAACCTAAGAGACCTCAATCTAAGTGTAGTAGTGGAGTCTATGAAGTGGAAAAGATATTCAATAAACATTTTTATAAGAGGGAAATAATGGTTGAGAAGGATTTAACCTCAGAATGGCTGATATCAAGTAGGCCTCTAGTGCTGCAAGCACTTGATGCTCAGGGTTGGGTCGAATGCTATGAAAATAACAATGAACTATATTACCCAAATTTAGTGAAGAAGTTTTATGAATCTATAATGTTATAAAAGTCTGAGAATGTGAACAGAATGTATTCAATGGTAAATTCGGTAAGTGTGAGATTCTCCTCTCTTGAATGGGTTAATTGTTTAAGAGTTCCACATGAAGGGATTTTTTTATTACAACTCGTGAGTGGTGCCTCCCAAAGGTGATTTGTTTTATTATGAAGAAGGTATAGCTAAACTAATTGGGAATGGTATCCCTAAGAAAGTGATTTTGGCTAAAATGAAAGGAGAAGACAAGTTTTTGTTTAAGTTTGTTCAACATGTCTTGAGTCCTGGGAGAGGGGACTTTGCTACCTGGAAGTATCATGGCCAATTTTTTTTGTATCTATTGACACACAGAAAGAAGATAAATTTGTTCTGATTGCTGATGATTCAATTAGAAGTTATGAAAAAGCCTAGTTCAAATTATAATTCTTTGTTTCATGCCGGATTGATATCCTTGATGTTGAAAGTAAAAGGAGATGCCGGAAATAAGAAGGAAACAGTTGATGTATGGGGAAACTTCTACATTACTGAGATGATTATCATGTTGATAAAGATAAACTGTAACCGTTGGAAAAGAAAATTGGTGAATGCTGAGGCTAAAATGTATGAGGAATTCAACCCTATTAATCATCCTACTAGGCTAAAGAATAAGAGTGGACCTAGTCTAAAGCCAGATGAAGTAGTGCCAGTATACTCAGATGAATAAGAGGAAGATGCTATTATGCAAGATAGAGAGGATTCTCCTATACATGATAAGAGTGATGCCGACCTTCCCTCAAATCCTCATTCCAATATTGTATATTTTGGTGTTTCTAGCCCACCAAATAGATTCCTAGATGAGAGATTGCTCTGCGGGACAATGATGATGTGGAAACCAGTGAAGCTGAAGTGGAAGAAAATGTCTTAAGAGACATTAGAGAGTCCTGATAAGAGGAAGATGAAACTGAATCTAGTCATGAGGATTTTGAGATAGCTGATGATTAATGTGAAGAGGAATGTCGAAGTCTCAGCCCTTGGATAGGACGCAAAAAATGGTAGAATGTGTAGAGAAGAGGTTGTATATTCGGTTTAAGGTGGAATTGCAATGGCAGTAGTTGATGATTCTGAAGAAGATGTGGCAGTGGACTCTCTTATTGATGTAGTTGATCAAAGAGGTATAATAGAGATAAATGCAATTGATCAGGAGAGTTCTCCATGTGAGGGGGAGTAACCTATTGCTATAGGTTCAGTAATTTTTGCTCATGGGATAAAATATTTGTTAGAAGACCCTAGATTTGTGGTCTTGGGATAAGATTATGTTGATTCTGATGATGAAAAGCCTTACAATAGACCTCTAATTCCTTCTGTTTTAGAAATTACTATTGTATATGCAGTAGTGATTTTACCTCGAGACTATGTAAAGAAGGATAATTTAGAATCATTGAAGTCTTATTTGAAGAGATACTTTGATGAGAGATTTTTTGGGATAGAAAGCTTAGTGTCTCTCCATCAAGAAGTGGTAGCATCTGCTTTAGAGAGTGTTATTTACAGCTCTCACTCATATCTGCTACATGAAGTGAAGAATTTTTAGAATCAGATCAGAACAATGGAAGAGTCTATGGAATCATTGAAATAATATATTTCTATATTATACTCTAATATGGCCTCAAGGGTGAAAGTGGACATAGATCATATATATGTTAAAAGTGTGGTTTAGTAGATGGTCACTCTATTTGTGGACATTAAGATGTATATGGAGACACATGTGAGTGGCCATGATGATGATGTAAATAGGTTGATCAGTGGGCTGAACAAATCCTTTAGGGAGACAATGGATTTTACTATGGCACCTATATGTGAATCTCCTCCCTCTTCAACTGATCCTTCTGTTGATTTATATGCTTTCAGATCAGTCTTTAGAGAAGAAGTGGATATGTTCTCTGGTGCAAGTACCTCAGACTCCAAGTATATAACTCAAGTCATTTCCACTACAAGAAAAATTCATAAGCATGTGGGAGAATATCTAAAGGAGGCTTATCATGATCAGAAGGACGTCAAGGAGAATGTTTATTTCTACTAAAAAAGGGTTTATATTAAGCATCATATGGACGATCACCTTAAGCTACTGTTGGAGAACTTGAAGATCCCACATGTCACTCAAGCGTTTAAGGATCAAGTTAGTAAGCTTAAGGGGTAAAATCCTTCCTTAGAAAAGATTATAGAGAATAAGGATGATTTTATCTCAGCTATTGAAATAGGAGGAAACATTATTCTAGATTTCAGAAATCTTCTTTTTCCCTTCGTCCATGTAGACTGCACTCCCATCATTATTCCTCCAGCATTACTTTCTTCTTTGGCTACCTCAGGATCTACTGGTGCTGCCTCGTTGATGACTCATACTCACACCATCAAAATCTTGACTCCTATGATTACTTAGAAATCTACACACTATAGGTCTACTGATTCCTCTGTAGAATCTCCTCTTACCCTTCTCACTGCCATCCCTCGGCCTACACCTCCATCTTATGGACCTGACTCCTCAACTTTAGAAGAAAAATATCCCTTGGAAATATCTGATGTGGATTTAATGTGGGATGTATTAGTTGATTAGGATCTTTTTACACTTCTTATATATTTTACTCTTGCTTCATTGTTAATAAAATCCACTTTAGTCTCTTTTTGTCTTCCATTATTTTTGTTAATCACAAAGAGGGAGATGTTTTATGTCCCTGAGGGGGTGAGATGTTTTTAAGTTGACTGAAATCTTTTCTTATATACACTATATATATTTTCCACAATCAACATGGTTCAATTTTACTTATAAACACCTCTGATGATATTAGAATATTTTTCTTAACCCTGATTCAATAATAATTAAATCTAATTTTTCACTATAATTTGTGATTATCAAGAAGAGGGGGACTGCTGAACTCACCTATTTTGATAATCCCAAATCATTTTTCATTTATTTGATAACCATGTTTCTACTACAGAATAATCACGTTCCATTAATATTTATTGTCTCCATCCAGTGATTCCAATGTATCTTTAATCTCATTTTTCTATTGATTAAGATTACATTGCAAAATTTATCAAGTAATGGTCGCCAATAGATCGGTCACTGATATAAAGGTTACTGATAGAAAGGTCATAAATAGAAATTAAACAGATAGAAAGGTCTCCAAGGAAAGGTCACCAATGAAAGGTCACTGATGAAGGTCATCAGTGATGGTCACCGATGAAAGGTCACCGATGAAGGGTCACCGATGAAGGGTCAACAATAAAAGTTCACTAATGAAAGGTAATCGATGAAGGGTCACCGATGAAAGGTCACCAAGAAAGGTCATTGATGAAAGGTCACCAATGAAGGTCACCGTTTATGGTTACTATTGAAGGCTACCGATGCAGTCTACCGTTGAGACCTACTCTTGTGAAGGCTACCATTACCAGTCTACCGATTATCACTCTTCCACTAAAAACATTTTCAAAATTTTTAGATTATTCTAACGGTAATATTTGGTAAATTTTGTCATTCTGAAATTAATTAATATTGATTGTAGACATATCAAGAGACCATATTTGGGGATAGTACAAGGTATGAGGAAGACCAAACATGGTTTACTTATTCCTATTATTGGATCTCAAATATAAAAGAGAAAACTGAGGAAGATAATGAAGACATAGAGAAGTAAAGAGAGAGGAATGTATGGAAAAGAGATTACTCTCTAGATCAAAGTGAAGAAGGAAGAACCATAAAGAACATACATTGGGAATCCAAGAGCATCACAAAGATCAATTTTGAAGAACAAACTCACGTCTATCTTCTATGCTTCATCAAATCTCTATCAACACAAGAAGCAGAACACTCAGTTTTTGAATGTTAGACACTAGATTTGGGACACTCTATTTTGAGGACAACATCCAATGAATGACTCAAAATGCAATTTATTCACTCCATGGAGTCAAGAGATTAACGGTTATCACATAGAGCATTCTAAACTCAATCTCAAAATATTATCTCTATTGTGTTCATTTATTTTACATTTAATAAAATGTGTGTGTCTGTCTGTTAGACACACTGTATCCTATTCTTGAACTAGAGGATACTGAAAATCATCACATTGAACTTCACATACACCTTGTATCCCATGTATAACTGTGGAAGAGACCGTGTGTGGTCATTATTGTTTGTTTTTCCTAGGTATAACTATGGTAGAATGTGTGAACCCTCGACAGTTTGTGAAAACTAATGGAAATCACGATATAGGTTGCATATCATGTTTATTATTAATATAATGTTCTTTGTGGAAGTTGATCAACTAGTGGAGAGGATTAAGTCTCGGCTTGAGACTGAGCCTCTTGTTCAACTCTTATATGTACTATATTTTGTAGTACTCTGTTCTATCTATTTTCCAATAATTATAATTTCAAAAACAGAAAAAAGTTTTACATTAACTCCGATTGTTATTTTTGGTAGGTGTGTTTATGTGTTTAATATAGTAAACCTATTTCAAAATTTGATGATGTTTATTATAGTGATTCAACTAAGGACTAATCACCCATTGAGAAACCTGTTGACCAAGTAAACATTTATATCTCTACTACCTTAATTAACTAGGCTATTTCAAAATTGGGGGAACCTTATCATAAAGTTTTTAACATAAATTTTAAGTAGGAACTCAATTCACCCCCCATAGATATTACATTCCAACCATTAGTTTTATTGTGTGTTATATATGTGTTTCATGCTATTATGATATATATTAATTTTTATTGATTAGTTTACCTGATAATGATTTTATGTTAGCATATATATTATGATTGTGACTAATGTGCATGGATAAAGACAATGGTTAGGGTTAGGGGGGTTATACCTTGGGTTGCATGTACACACATCTAGAATAATTTGTGTTATCCTATATACTATATAGGATATTTTTATGTTCCTAATGTTCCTTCATGATATAGAAGATATTTCCTTGATGTATTGTTAGAAAATGAATTGAGAAGAAGGGCTAGGATGGTTCTGTGAAGTTTTATGATTCTAAATTACAATAATAGGGATAAGAGAATGTTGTTTAGATTCCTCCTTCATGTTCTATGTGGTTAGTGTAGTGTGTAAACTTCAACCATTATTCCTATCACTTTTTTCCTAGGTAGAAGAGGTCATAATTTTGGTCAAATATTCCCTTACACTGACTCAATCATTCTTCATCGCATCCTGACACTAGAGTCCCCTAGGTCTTGGATTAATGGGTTGAAATTGATGGGGATATTTTACATAGTATATACTTTTTAGGATTGTTTAGTTATGGTAATAAGTCCTCATATTGGGTGCACAACCATTTTGATAACCCGTATTGTATGGAAAAAATTTTGGTGAGTGAGATCAAGGTTCGACTGGATAACATTGAGAGGAAGGGATTCATACAACCCAGTACTTCACCATGGGGTTCAACTATGTTTTCTTCTATGAATTAGTACAATAGTATTCATCAATTCATTGATTTATGGTATCTTGAATAGGCCATCTCTAGGAATTTATTACTATTTCCCTCGATCGTTGACCATTTTAATAAGTTGTGGGGATCCCAGTGGTTCTCCCAGATTGATCTTTCATCCTTATATCACTATTTTTATGTTATAAAGGTGGATATTTTGATAAAAGTGTTTTGATGATGGTATGAAACATATGAGTAGTCAGTAATTACATTCCTACTAAAGAATGAACCAGTAGTGCTCAAGGCTCTCATGAACAAGACATTTCATCACTACCTCAACTCATTCATCATGGTGATCATAACAAGAAATCCTCATCTACTTACTGATACCATAGAAACATGCTAGATACCAAGAGATAGACCCGAGTGTGCTTTGACCACACAAATATTACTCCATGTTGTCGAAGTGTGACTTATTTATTTGAGAGTTTGTGTTCCTAGGACATGTGATTTCTAAGACTAATTTATCTATCGACCCATAGAAATTTGAGGCAATCATGACTTGGAAACATCTTCAGTTGTTTGATATTATGATGTTTATGGGTTTAGAAGGATATTATTGACATTTTATCTATTAATTATTCTAATTGTCATCACACATAAAATAATTGACAAATAAGGGATTGTAATTATTGTGGTCAAACTATTCTGAGGAGGTTTTCCTTAAGTTAAAGATAATATTGAAAATAGATCCAATATTGACACTCCTACTGCTTTGGATTTGTTACACATTGTACTATGATAAATCAGGGGTTGGATTGGAATAGGTTCTGATACAAAGGGATATTGTAATATCCTATGATTATTTTCATCTATGATCCATTGAGTGTAAATACCCAATAGATGATATTGATATGGTAGTCGTGGTCTGTGCTCTTAGGTGGTGGTGATATTATCCCTTTAGTAAGAGATTTTTTGTTTATACGAACCATGTGAGACTTCATTATGTATTCACTCAAGGTGAACTACTCATGATGTAGAGGAACTAGTTTGAGAAACATGTTTTATATCACTATTTTTATAGGGCTTTCCAAAATCCTTACGGACTCAACTGAGATTGATCAAGGTGTACCCTCTCTATACCGATTGACATTCTCAGTGGACAATACCCATATTCGATGATATGACTTATGCTTTTGTGCTATAATTCAATGGTACATAGGATGATAACCTATACTTGAATGATTTCACACTCAATAATAGTAACTAGACATCATTTTAGATGAAACCATATGAGACTCTTTATGAGAGACCACTTCGATAATAGATTTTTGGTAGAAGGAAGGTGGGGTAGTAGTTGTGGGAAATGTTTGCTTTAGGAGGCCTCTACGAGAGTTAATATAATTGTGAAAAATTTGATCATATCTTATAGGATAATGATATCTTTATTCAACCATAGAATGATATATTTAGATTTCATTATGGGTGATCAAATTTTATTGTGAGTGACTCCTCTATTGGGGCCAAGACATCTAAAAAAGCATGACAGGCTAGTACATTTTTTTGTTGGACTATTTGAGATCACCAAGCAGATAGGGATAATGGTGTTTCATCTCAAACACACTTCTCACTATCTAGGTATGCACAATTTGTTACATGTGATATCATTAGAGGTACATATCGAACCCATGAATATTGTTTATTTTGAGAACATTAAGCTACAAAATGATGCACCTTACAAGGAACATTAGGTATGGTTCATATATCCAGGAGAGAATGTGTTTTGATGAATGCTGGTACCTAATGTTCAGATTCCATTGTAGAATTAAAGAATCTAGGAGGAAACAAGGAAACAAAAGTATAATATATGAGTTAATTGGCCAATGTTGATTGAGCAAGACTTTTAGAGATACTTCTTGAGGAAGAGAATCCAATATTGGGGGAGATTTTTACTATAAATAAATTTTTAATGATCATAAAAACATGTTTGTTGATAATTTATTTGTTTTTTTAGAAAATATATTTTTTCAATAAAAATAAATTAATAAATGTTTTAATGATTTTAAAAAAGGGTAAAATCCCAGTCGACACCCTGGAATACTTTATGGAATATTTACAGAATTAGGTGTAGAGTATGATTGATAATTTTTTCCATTTAGAGCCTCCTCACAAATAGAATAAAAATAAAATATATATTAAATAACACACACATGATTTATTCAAAATAATAGAATATCCCTCAAATGGTGAAACAAATTAGAAATATGATTCCACCCTTAGGTCTAAAAAGCGGTGTTTTTCCTAAGAGGTTTGTAACATTTATAAGAATTAGATGTTTGGACAGGTATCTCTCAATGATAATCCATTAAATATTTTTATTATATGTTATTTGAAAAAAATATTATACTAAGAATGTTTAGGCACCAAGAGAACTGGAGCCTGAAACATTATTTGAAAATAAATGTAATGCAGAAAAAATGAGATTGCATACCCCACAATACCATGAAAGTGGAAACACACAAAACATAATCCCAAACATACCACACATGGACCCAATTTATTATGGACCAAGTCGCACGTTCTGATCCATAAACCCATTAATATCACATTGTAATTATATACATTCACATAGACTATCACCAGCCTATCCATCGATGATATGCCAACCACTCCATGTCAAGGTATATCCCTGTTGTAATCACCAGACCCTAGTAATTGTCCATAAAGATCATGTCCTCATGTATCCCACCAAGTTGAGCCAACCAGCATCTGAGAAAATAACCTCAAACACCAACACATATCCAACCTATTGATCAACATGCAACTGATTGAAAAAATGGTTGCCCAAAAATGACCTGTAGAACAACTGAATACTCTTAGGACATTTTCTTCCACCCGAATCCCAACATCACGGTCTTGGGTAGGCAAGCCAGCCACATACCCCATTTGTGAAGTAGAATAGCTACACTCGCCTATCAAATCCTCTGTTAGCGAGCATCGTTGGTTCTCCCACCACCACTAGGATCTGAATCTTGCATCGCCACTCACCCCATGAGGTTTCCCACACCCAATGTTGTCTCCTTCCATCGATGGATTTTGTCTCTAGCCCACACACTGGATGAGTGCTAGATCTGGATCTCGTACCAGATCGGTAAAGTCATCACCCCCTTCAAAACCGTATCAATAATTCAAATCACTAAAATCCTCAAATAGATCAAAGGAGATTTGATCCCCAAATCCACCACTAATAGTGGTCAGAACACCTGATTTTCCATAGCTATCAAACATCTCGTTGTGACTGAAAATACCATCATCCCATGTTTGGTAGATTGGTGCCAAATTTGGGCCAAAATATCCATGTGATAGAGTCTCTCCATCCTTGATATATAATCTCTTCATTCCCTCCAAAAATAATATTTAATAACTCAAATGGAGTATCTTATGAAAAATACTAGATTTCCGTTAGTTCTAAAATGTGGGGTTTACCATAGGTGGGGAATTACATTTATGCGCATTGGGTGTTTTTCAATATTGCGCAAAATAAAACTCCATTATATAATTAATATTTCATATATTATGAGTTTTAATTTTTAAATAATTAATTTTTCCAAAATGGTGCATCGTATAGAAAATATGAGACGATAGTTAGGTATGGAACATAGGTTTTACCTTATGCATGGTATAACTTCAATGCACGTGGAGTTTTTGGCAACATCTCATGTGATAAAACACCATTTTACATTAAAATAATTATTAATTCCATTTTTTAACTAATAAATAATATATATCACTAAAATCATGCATCATATGAAACATTTGTGACCACTATTGGTCCAAAACATGGTGTTTAACGTCACTGGGTTATAAATTTTATGCACGTCGGGTGTTTGGGAACATCACACGTGATAAAACCCCATTTAATATTTAAAAAATTATTTATACCTATTTTTCATTAGTAAATAATTAATATATTCCATATGGTGCATAATATGAGAATATGATGCCACTTTTTGGTCTCAAATGGTGTGTTTAACAAATATTACATGTTAATATTATATGTGTAAGGTTTTTGTCAACATCACATGAAATAAATCCCAATTTTACAATTAATTAATAATTATAATTAATAATTAATAAATAATTAATATATCTCAAATGGGGTATCGTATGAGAATTAATTGATCAATATTTGGTGCAGAACATGGGTTTTATCCTTGTAATGGTATAACTTCCATGGGAAATGAGTGTTTGGAAACATCAAATGATGTAAACCCACATTGTGTATTTAATTAATTATTTAATCACATTTTCAATTAATAATCTATTAATATATCTTAAATGGCGTGTATTATAAGAAATTTAAGACCACTTTTAGGACCAAAACATGTGTTTTACCCTAGGTGGGGAATACATGTTTTGTGTATAGGGTGTTTGGTCTTTCCTCTCACTAAATTATGTTATATAATAATTGAATTATAAAATTCTATTTAAATTTAATATAAAAAATTCTATAAAACATTCAATATATCTAAAACAAACATTTTACTTTTAAACATCCAAGTCATTTTTATTTTTATCTATTTCAGTTGAAATTATTTAATCATGTGAAATTTAAAACTGTATCATCAATTTTCATGAGAAATGATGATTAAAACATGTGTTTTAATTTAGGTTTTTAAATACCTAACTTTTTGGGATTTTAAAATGGTATAACAATTTTATTTCTTTATTGGTCTATATTTTTTTATCTTTGTAATCCCAAAAATCCCTTCTACACAACCATTTATGTGTCCATTGGTTTTCTAATCGATGGAGGTAGTTTCCTATAGTTCTATGCATGGTTCCCATAGACCCAAACATGAGTTTTTTCAATACTTCTATATTCAATAACTTATACATTATTAATCAGAATTATGCATTGTTGGTGTGGTTGTATTCATATCAACGAGCATAAATTTAATTAAATACTTGATTTTTGATGGCAGTATGTTTTTTTCAATATGATATTTCGCATTTTAAATGAAAAATTTAAGATAAATTATCATGAAATATTCGTTAAAAAAATTATTATCGAGGAAAAAATTGTACAACTTATGAAAGTATAATTGTTATAATTATTGAATGAAAATGTTATCAATTTATCAATGGTAATTACACTAAAATATTGAATGATAATTTTTAACAAAACTATAAAAGGATGAATTATTATAATTAACAAAATATAATTTAGAGGAATTATGAAAGGATTAAAATGTTGCATTATAAAGAGATAAATACAATGAATTATCAATGAATAATGGTATGATTTCATCGAATATAATATAATTAAATTAATTAAAATATAATTATAAATTAATTATCACTTGGAAAATTTATCAATTTCATCAAATCATAATTGCAAGATTACTAAATGACAATATATGGAATAAAAATTAGCAAAGGATAATCGTATGGGTTTATAAATGGATAATTTGAGAGAAATTTTAGATACATATTTATAAAATGAATATTTATGAGAAATTATCAAAATAAAATTATAGGAGAATAATTTATCAGAAATAATTACAATATAATAATAAAAATATGATTTATGATAAACTATAAAAATGTAATTTTAAAAGAAAAATTTCAAGGGAAATTTCAAAATATAATTAAAAAATGTTAATTTATGAGACATTTTCAAAAGACAACTATATAAGGAAAATTTAGAAGAAATTATCAAGATATAATTCTAAAAGGATAATTAATGAGAAATTATCAAAATGTATTTATTAAAGGGAAATTTTAGAAAAATTATCAAAATATAAATATAAAATGATAATTTGTGATAAAATGTAAAAATATAATTATAAATGGTTTTTTACTGAAAATTATTTAAATATAATTATAAAATCAAAATTCAAGAGGAATTATCAAAATATAATTACAAAAGGTTAATTTAAGGGAAATTATCGACAAATAATTATAAAAGGGTAATTTATGAGATATTATAAAATAATAATTTCAAAATGGTAGTTTAGGAGTAATTATCAAAATATAATTGAAAACAGATATTTTTTGAGAAATTTTCTAAATATAAATACAAAACTAATATTGGGAAATTATCTAGAAGAGATAATGTATCATCACATGTAATATTTTATTTATTTTTTAAATAGAATAGTTTGTTTTGGTTTAATAGTCCTTTCTTGAACCATGTGTGTTGAAATTTTGATAATAAGGTTGTGAAGAGGTGTTCTTGACTAGTTTATCCCTTCCCTTTTACATCGAAGACTTTTGAGGTAGGAAGTTCCATACCTTTATGGGATCTTTTACAAATGTTTCCATTAATATAATTCTGTGTAAATATATTTGATGAACATTCTAGATTATGAGCAGATGTTGGGGTGTGTGTGGAACTCGAAGCCTTATGTTACACTTGATTCTATGTCTACTTTGTAGTTATTATTATTGTTTGATGTTGATCACATGTATTGTGTGTGCTACCTTATTTATGCTGATAAGTTATGATTTTCGTGTGTCTGACCATAATAGGTATGATTTTGTGGTATTGTTAATATATCCCATTATTGGTTATCCTTTGTGACATGTTTTATATAATATGGATCATGAATGTCTTTCGATAATGACTACGATAGACTTATGTATAAGGTATGGGTACAACGATGCCTCCAGGATGTCGTGGGATGCACTCGATGACTAGAGGATTCCAAGGGGTATGTTACTCAACAAATAATGGATGATGATATGATCTTTATCACTAGTACACACCTCAATGACTATGGGATTCTTATTATCTCTCAATCCCTATTATATTCCTTATGGTCTAAGGGTTTCCCATTAGATCTCGACCCCCAGTATATACCACAAACATAACCTTCTTGATGAAAAATTATGTTGAGTGTCACGATCACATTATGAAAATTATTATGATTCATTAGACACTAGGATAATATATGATTATTGTTACACTGTGATTATCCATCAATCATAGAGCTAAAGTAGGCATGACCATGAGTTTGTGGTGGCTTGGATATAGAACAACTATTCGATTTTGGATTGTATGATTTGATTGATACATATTGATCACTATTATTTAATAAAATTTTATACATGAGCAAGTCAGTGTAACAATGCATTTGTGGTGTCCAACTAAGTCTAGTACTAACACCCTACTCATGAATTTCGATGCACCTTTTGATTGTATTAGAGATCTGGCGATGGACGAGGTCCTTGGGTAGATAGACTGTCCAACGAGCATGAAGGTAGTAGAAGACCGAGAGGGTGTACGGAGGATCTGGTATTTATTTATTTACTTTATCTTCATTATTTCCTCTAGACATGATTTCTATTTATGGGAGTTACATTATTTTTATTATATGTATCCCATATTAACTTTTTGGCAGGTTTACTCAGATTATTCCTTATATTGGTTATTGTTGATTATCAATCATATGTCATGATATTGAGGGTATGGTCTCCCCTTTGACAGAATGACAGCCGCAATGCTTTTTGGAAGCCTCTTCTGTACAAGGATATGTGCATGAGGTCACATAGAATTCTAGATCTGACATAGAAATTAGGGTGGGATGTTACAATATGTAAGATAAAATATGCTTTCATTAAGACCAATTTCCTTACAACTCCAAAATTTCACTAGTTGAGAAGGCTGCTATCTATTATTTCTTTGAAGTATCCCCAAACGTGTTCATTCATAAATAAATAATTAATATTTATCATATCATCAAAAAACTATTTAATTTTCCTTTAATTATTTTTAATGATGGTTTTAATACTATTCTATCTATTCTGTGGAATGAACCATGTTGTATTGTGTTGATTTCAGTGCTGGATCCCGTGTTTTCACCAGTTTAAGTGTGATCAATATAGTTCCATCCATACCAAATATTTATTCTTGGGTGTTAAGAGTGGGATGATATTTTTCCTTCCAATACTAGATGGGGTCCTCTAAGAATTATTCTAACGATTTATATTTTAAAATAAACATCGATAATTAAGGGGAATCAATAGTATTTTCAATTCACCTCGTGGATTTTCAATAAACATCTCTATCAATTACTATTATAGAAGCAACATTTTGTGTGAATATACTATACCCTTCCACCAATAAATGGATATTGATACCCCCTCATTTTCTCATTTCATATAGTTTAATAATCCAAAAAATAATTTATTCATTATATTTGAGCTACATTTATAAAGTGATTTAAAAAAAGGTATTATATTTTTTCAATAGACCTAGCTATCATGTTCGTATGTGATACTAGGCCTAGTACATACCTTGTTTGTAAAACTCCTCTGAGTTTTTTACTTCTTACTACTTATGTGTCACTATTATATGGATTCATTAGGATATTATATGTTTCATGTGTTGATATGGGTCCCCTGACCCATTAGAGGATTATAATGTTAGATTTCCAATGTTGGGTAGATGAGTAGTATCCACTCACTCTGGATATGAATTTATTTCTAGTTGTGTTGGTGTACATCACCCATCTATTGCTTTTTTTATATGGAAATATATTGTATTGATTCAATTAGTCCCGATGATATCATCAACCAATACAATTCCTATGTAAGGAAAACATTTAGTGGCCAATTAAATAATATTTAATATGTTCTCAACCAATAACAGGTCTAAAACTCCCTATGGAAACTATCCCAAATTGACATTGGATACACATCTATTGATAGTAATTGATATTATAAGATTGTCAATGTCAAATTAGATAGTTGTTTGGAAATATATCATTTCTAATTTGGTAAGACCTGCACTTAATGATTTAGTATTTTTCTCTATTTTAAAATGATATGATGAAGGTGACACATTGGCCTCTTCCTAAATAATTTAATCAATGAAAATATTTTTAATTTGTGACTCAAAATTAAAATATTTCTTTTTAAAAATCATGTAATTGTATTTGGATCAATTTTATTCAATGAATGGGTTTTCAAACTCTTTAGGTGGGGAGTGGGATATGATCACCCCTTTTTTTAATATCTATAATAAACTTGTTTTGTAGTTGATATTTGTGTATTTAAAGCCTTTATATGTCAGGTTTGTGTTTGATGTCTATTACAAACATATTCTTTTTCTGTCTCAGTCTAGACCTACTTCAGGGAATGAATCTCATAATAGAGGTATCATTTATTAGTAAAGATATATGTATTATCTATAATGTTACTACTATGTAAATGTTATAATGTATATCATATACTAAGAAAAAAAATCCTCAACTGAAACTATGTAATGAGAATATTGATTGTACTATCGGAACTCTAAATCATGTTTTATTGTAGCATGATAAATCTTTTAGGGATGCTTTGGCTTAAAACCCCTTCATGCAATCATCTACCCTTCTTCTTTTTATTAATAATGCACTCTATAGAATGTGATTTGGAAACAAACCCCAATTCTTATAAATTACTATCTTCCTGATGAAAAGGGAAGAGACCACATTATTAGAAATAATAATGGTGTTTCTAGCATCATATCCTCTCTCATCGTGGAGAAAACTAAATTCCTCTACAAAGGTATTAACTCCCACAACACTTTGGTAAAGGGTTAACATGCTTATGTCTTAATCACCATGTCATTTTTAAGGGAATTGATAAAACTAATTGCATTAGTATTTCTGAAAATTCTCTTAACTATGAAAGGTAAGATTTATCATATATTATAACAGTGGAAAGAGTCGGTGCATCCTTTTGGCATATTAAATGATAAGATTGATCATATTACTTGGTGTTGATGGTGGGACGCCCATTGATTTTGGCATATTAATGATATGAATTCCTCTTTTATCACTTTAGAAATATAATAATGTGTGTTACTAAAGTTACCAAACATCACCCACATATCTCCCTCATCTATTTCCTATCACATGGAAATAGTTTTTTCATAATAAATTGGCAGAGACTCCTCTAAATAATATAATTATAAGGGCGATTTTATGGCAGTTTGATTGATATAATGAAATTCATCTAATATTTAATATGATTTAATATAGTATTAACTAAAAGGAGGCATATTTTATGGCTATCACATTTAGTTATCCCCAAGATAAGATAATATTCTTTTGTGACATAATAAATCACTTCATGTTGTTAGACCATTATTTTCAAGTTATTTTCAATAATTTGGGAATCATTAACTATTTTTGATAATGGTTGACCTTCTTATTAGGGTGGAATATAATGATTGGGGTTATTATAGTAAATTTATATGTTTTAACATGTAATTTTTTTATAATTACATTGGCGTTATATTCCAGAACCATCAAAGGTTATACCACACAAATGACCTCCAATGGTATAACATAGTTATTCTTCTATCTTGGAATCATCAGATCCCTATGAAACCCCATATAGATATTGTAAATCCTTTAAGATGATATCATTAATAATGAAATAAATTTGAGTGTATTAAAATGTTTTCACTGGAGTATACCAATAAACCATAGTCATTTGGATAGGAATATATACATACTGCTTAGCTACAAGTGAATTATGTAGATGATTCAATCATGATTGTTTATGATTGAAATAATGAATGTATAAGCTCAATAAAAAATATTTGGGGGGGGGGGAAGAATTGTATACTTTAAAAAATTCCTTTGGAACTTTTTAAGAGGGTAATGTTTTACAATGTCAAACAAGGTAAATTCACAAGACCTATTAGTTTTTCAAAATTTATTGATTCCGAAAATGTGGTTCCAGAAATGAAACATAAGAAATGTTTAAAAAGATAAAGATTGTACCTTAAAGCATATATAATCTTACCAATCAGAGTACAAGTATAAGAACGTTTAAGAGATTAATAATTTCCTTATCAATCAAAATGCAGCAGAAAATAGTCTTGAAACAATACATGTAACAAGTAAAAATATTTTAACCCCAAGAGAAGGGTATCCAACAACCTTGGATAAAGGTCCCTTGATTTATAATTTCAATAAAGTATGTCTTACCCATGCTAGCATAATCCCTCGATACGAATATCAGATTCAGTCTTGTTATCCCCATAAGTTCTCAAACATTTAGGTAGTCGTCACCTCTTTCTTCTTATCCCCGGAAGCCATCGAATGTTCTCAGAAATTTTTGGAGTCATACGAAGAAATTATGAACAATATGTTTAGTACGCACAATGAAATAAATTATCTCTCTCAAAAAATCACTTTAGCAACATGTAATATCTATATTGATCAATGTCTTTGAGCTCGTTCAAACGAGCATCTATTTATAGGCACATATTTAATGATTGACTACCTCCTCCAATGGTCATATTTTTCCTTGAATTTAGGAGGGACCTAAAAATATGTCACTCAAACAACGGTTGGTTAGAAATAGAATTCAAAAAATCATTTTATAACACAAAAAAGAGTAAGTAAACAAAATGGTTGCTCAACCAAATTCAATTTTTTAGAGTCTAAGAAAAAAATAAAAGTTTGGAGTCTAACCAAAAAACCATTCGGTGTCTATAATACATGAATATTCAGATTATATCTTCAGAAGAATTCAGAACCTGAATTCTATAAAATTCTGGAGTCTGAATTTCAAGGAAATTTGGAGTCTAAATTCATAAGAATTCGGAGTCTGAATTTAGAGAATTCAGAGTCTAAATTCACAAGAATTCAGAGTCTGAATTCATAAGAATTCAGAATCTGAATTCATATGAATTCGGTGTCTGGATTCATATGGATTTGGAGTCTGAATTAATAGAATTCGGAGTCTGAACTCAGAATGTTTGGAGTCTGAATTTATAGAATTCAGAGTCTGGGCTCAGAAAGTTTAGAGTCTGAACTCAAAAAGTTCAGAGTCTAAACTTAAAGAATTGAGAACCTGAATTAAGATCCTGAAAACCGAATGCTCTATATCTAAGTACATATATGATTCCCAGGTTTTAGATATGAAACTAAATTTTTTTAATTATTTATAAAATGAGTTAGGTTTATAGAAATTATGATATGAACATTGAAAACATGGTAAGGACAAATTTTTCTTGGGTAAGGAAAATATTTCTTATGAATTATTATGGAAAATAAATTTTTCCATGAGATAGAGTGTTTGTGATTTTCAAAACATGAAGGAATGTAAATGTCATAAGGAAACCTTATGGACTCAATAATCTCCCCCTTTTTAGAAATCACAAACATCTTTATGAAAAAGAATATAAGGACTTATAAAATATTTTTATGGACTTTGAAAATAAAACTTATCTCCATTAACACATAGGCAATGATTAATTTGACTAACATCCACTTAGGTTTTTGAAACAATAATGATTGTATTATGGATTTCTGGATTGAGACATAGCATTTTATTGCTTACGAAAATATTCTTGTATTAGAACTCTCCCTTAGATGAACTCCCCCTTACTTTGGGAAATTTCATCTTTACATAGTATTCATTTTAACATTATTTTCTCCCCATTTGTGATTATCAAAAAGGGATACAGTGGATGAGAAAGAAAATATGGTACCTGAAATATTTGTACTAAACAACAAAATATATGAAGAGAAACCAAAATTCCATTAAGATTGAAAAAATGTGTAGATGGAAAGAAAAGAAAAAAATTGATTAGAATTGAGTTGGATTATCCTTCTTTCTTTGTCAGCATCAAATTCTTTACTATGGTTTTCAACTTCTTGAGCTCCTTGTGATCCTCTTCTGAACGATTGAGCAACTGATCCTGATATTCAGTTTTCTTCTCTAAGGCCTTGATTTTTTCTCTCTAATCCTTAAGAGATTTTACCTAACCCTTTATGACATCTTCTTAATTAACTAGATTCTCTACTATCTCAATACTAAGATCACTTTTTCTATTCTAACTCTAAGCAACTGAATATAATTTCCCATTAAGATCTTTCACTTCAGGCTTCTATGTATTTTCTTCAAGGGAAAGCTTTTCTTCAAAAGACATGCTGAGATCTTTGAACTTACTATCTTCGGTTTCAAATGAATCCATGATATTCTTAAGATACTAATCAAGAATTATCATGTCTTCTACAGTTTTCTTTGAACATTTATTTATATTCTTGCAAGATCTTTTGCGGGCTTAGTTGTTTTTGAAAAAAGGTTTTGAAATCAGACTCATGTTTGACACAATTATCCATCACCATGAAAACTGGATCTGATTTTTGATTTAAGGAATGATAAAGCATATGGCAGTTGGAGTCTATGCTTGGAAATAGAGGGATAGTTACAAAAATATTTATCAAAGACTGGACTACAAAATGATGTCCAATAAGGGATGATTCTGAATTAGAGATTTTGGTTGGTGAGGATTATTTTCTATATCAGTAACTTTTATTTTTTGATAAATCACCCATTTATTTCTTCTTCACCACTTCTTTGCAAGGTGTATAAACAACCACCTATTTTTCCTTATCAACTTTCGGAATGACTTCTTTTTGATTGAGTGATTCATTTCACTATCATATAGTTGCAAAATTTTATCTTCATCTACCTCTTCCTTCTTATCTCTTACCTCAACATCCTCTAGATGAATGAAATTTTGGTTGGAGCATTCTTCTTCAGAAACACTGTTCACTTCTTCTCCACTCTTATCATCTTTCCCTAAGTTTAAATGTTTTGAATACTTGGCTTCAGAGGTTAAAAATGATAATTTTTCAGAAGGGCTTTCATTTTCATGAAAATCCTCAACTTGTTTTATCAAATCATCAGTATCACCACTACCGTCGTCTTCTTATTCTTCTAATTGTTTTTTATGGAATTTTTCCGGAGTCACAAACTTCTTTCATAGAGTCTCTAGTAAATGTTATATCTTAAAGGATTTTGGAACCAAAATATTCTTGTATTTTTTCTCAGTATCCTTCAAAAGTTATTAGGCAATCTCGACCTCAGACAACGTTTTCTTCTGCTTCTTCTCTTTCTCTTTCTTCTCGTTCACTTCAGCTGCCTTTTCGTTCAATGATTTTTCCTCAGCAGGGTCCAGGCCAAACTTAGGCTCCCATTATTTCATATATTTCTTACCTATTTCCAATTTTCTACTACTTCATAAGGATAAGTTTTTTGTTTCTTTGGCTTCATGGGTGCTGACAAAATTTCCTTAGACCCTGTGGTTTTTTCCTTCTCTTATAATTCTTTCACCTTCCTCTCCCTTCCACCCTTTTTAGAGGTTTCATCCACCTCCTTTTTCTTTGAATGAGTTTCAACTTCCTCTTTAGGAAAATAATATAATTCTTCATATTATTTGGAAAAACCAATTTTTATCCTTCTCAATGTATCATCACTCAAAAACATGACTTTTCAATTCCTCGACATAGAACTGCAAGAAATTTTGGAGGATTGAAAACATCGAAAAATAATCTTTGACAGAACGAATGGTTACATAATAATTTGAGATTTGAAATTCCCATTCTTGATATTCTCAATCATAATAAGAATATACTTAACCAAATTTATCTTTCTTATATTCACCTGGAAATCCAAAATATATATGTCACTCTTCATTAGAGTATCCTTATATCCTTTTCTCAGAATAACGAATCCTTGAACCCACATTTCAAGAATCCAAAATATTGTAGATAGGTGAAGAATCTGCAGAGTCTTTACTTCTAAAAGACCTCGACAAGCCATGTATTTTTCCTTAATAAAACTTCCTTGAACATGAGGTATCTTGTGAGTATAGAACTCACCTCCCACTTCGTAAGGAATACCAACCATGCTTGCAGCCTTAGTGTGAGAAAGTGAATATGTATTTCCATATCACATGAATGAAAAATTACTCCTACCTTATTCCTTAAAGAATGTTACTGACTCATAAAACTCTACTAACAACTCTGGATATACCAAATACTGAACATTTTTTTGAAATACAAACACTCTCCCAACCATTGAGTTTGATAATCTAGGAAATGATAGAGTCATATTTGGCATAAAACATTGGATCAACTAACCATTCTCTGTATATATATGATTCATATATTCTCTTGACTATCGACATTTCGTTCTTGGAAGAGACATCAGCAGACCTTTGGATGTAAGGAAGATTTGAGAAGTTTGGAATGGCCTTATGTAGGAAGGGCAGAGCTTCATCACACAACATCTTTGAGATCGATGTTGGACAACCATAAGGGGGTCCTTTATATAGGCATTGAGGTGATGGTTCAACATCCATGACTGATCCAATTTATGAAAGATTCTTGAGAAGATCTAATGGTTGAGATAGGCGAAGAAGAATTTTGATAAGTTCTTATATTTTGTGGTTTCATAAAGAAAACATTCAGATTTAAGGAAGATTGAATACAAAAAATTTAAAAACGAATGTAAATACCACAAATTAAAAGATGATTATGAAAATTAATGAAAGGAAACATACCTTTTGGATTACTTGAAATATTATTCATAACGTGGAAAATCCATCTGGAAGAACATTAGATTCCGAATATTTTGATTACAAAAACAATGACTAAGAACAATCCAGCCTTGAAAAATTTCATTATGACAATTTTAAGTAAAAAAATCTTCATTAAAAAAAATTTATGTACGAAAATATTTATTACATAAATATTATGTACGAAAATATTCATTACGCTATATTTATATACGAAAATGTTGACTACGAAAAAAATTTAAAACTACGAAAAAAATTTATCACAAAAATTTTAAATAAGAAAAACTCCATTATGAAAAATTTTATTACGAAAATATCCATTACAAATATTTTGAACTACAAAAATTTTCATTATGAAAAATTTTAAACTAAAAACAATTTATAATGTGTTAAAAAAAGACTACGACAAAATTTGAGACTACGAAAAAAAATTTGACTACGAAAGAGTTTTAGACTACGTATTTTTTTAAAAAATCTAACACAAAAATGTACTCCCCCTATGAAAAGTAGTTCACTACTGTAAAGAGATTGGTTTGAACGAGAAGTTATCATTGAAGATTACCTTATAGTTTTCATTCCTAAATTCTTTTTAATGTATTCAAATCTATCAGATAGTAATTATTTTGTGAAAATATCAGAAAGTTGATCTTGGGTTCTGATAATTTGAAGAATGATATCTCTTTTTTTTGTGATCCCTAAGAAAGTGCTTCCAAATATCTATGTGTTTTGCACGAGAGTGATGTGAAATGTTTTTTCTTAAATAAATGGAAGTCATATTATCACACAAAATTTGTGTTTTGGTAAAACATACTCCATAATCTGTGAGTGTGTGTTGCATCCACAACACTTGAACACAACAACTTCCAGCAGCTACATATTCATCTTCATTAGTGGAAAGTGCTATGGAGTGTTGTTTTCTACATGAACAAGAAATTAATGAATCTCTTAAGAAATTACAAGTTTCGGATGTACTTTTTCTATCCATTCTACATCCACCAAACTCAACATCCGAAAAACATTATAAAAAAAAATCATTTCCATAAGTATAATGGAGTCCTAGATCCATGGTTCCATTTAAGTAGAAAAAAATCCTTTTAACTGATATTAAATAAGATTCCTTAGAATTAGATTGATATCATGCACATAATCATACTGAAAACATTATTTTTTGATGAGTAGCTTTCAAGTAATGTAGACTTCCTATAATACCTCTAAAAGTTGTTTGATCTATTGGTTTCCCAGATTCATCAAGATCATGTGAATTTGAGGTACCAATTAGAGTAATTATACTCATAGTGTTGGCATATCCATACTTTTTAAGAAGATCGTTAATATAATTTTGTTGGGATATATATATATTCTTTCTGGTTTTTGAGAAATTTGAAAACCAAGGAAAAATTTTAACTCACCCATCATACTCATTTCATACTCAGAATTCATTAGATATGCAAAAGAATCAGTTAAAGATTGGTGAAATGAACCAAATATAATTCCATCATCATAAATTTAAATAATCAAAAAAAAAATTCTTATCTTTCATTATAAAAAGAGTAGGACCAAAATTTCCCTTAACATAATTATTTTGAGGTAAAAATCTTGTAAGTCTATCATTCTAGGCACTAGGGTCTTGCTTGAGTCCATACAAAGCTTTAGTATGTTGAAAAATGTTCAGGATGTTTTGTATCTTCAAAACCAAGAGGTTGTTCAACAAAAGCATCCTCTTGAACTAAACCATTAAGGAAAGCACATTTAACATCCATTTGAAAAAGCATGAAATTGAAGAATGCTGCAAAAGCAAGTAGAATACGAGTAGATTCAAGTCTAGATACTAGATCATAGGTTTCTTCATAGTTTATTATTTCTTATTGATTATAGACTTTATCCATCAATCTAGCTTTATTTCTTACTATGATTCAATTTTCATCACATTTATTTATGATGACCCATTTTACTCCAATAACAGAAGTTTCGTTAGGCTATTCAACCAACGTCCAGACTTTATTCATTTAGAATTAATTTAGCTCATCTTGAATAGATTTTATCCAATCATCATCACCAAAAGCTTCATCAGTTATTTTTAGTTCTAATTGGGAGAGGAATTCGAGATGTTATAATTCATTTCGTAAGGAACTTCCTGTCCATGTGGGATGATTTAAATCACCAATGATATTATCACTTGAATGATTCTTAAGAAACAACTGATTTGGGTTTTTTAAAACATGTTCATCAATGTAGGGTAAGAAATCATCTGGGGTAAATGCTTCAGAAACATTTTTTTGAACATTTTCATTGTCATAGGGATATTCTATCAAGAGTTGATAATCCGTTTTCGAAAATACATCTGAATATGTAGGTTGAGGTTGTTTAAAAACAAAATGATCAATTTCATCATGTTTGACATGTACTGTTTCTTCAACAGCACATGTGTTTTTATTAAAAACTATATAGGCTTTAGAAGTTGTGGAGTTGCCTAAGAAAATTCCTTCATCTGATTTTGGTGTGAATTTGTGTAGATTATCTCTAGTATTCAAAATGAATACATTAAAACCACACACCATGAAGTAGGAAAGTTTATATTTTCTACCATTCCATAACTCATAAAGAGTTTTATTAAGAAATCGTCAAATCAAAACTCGATTTATAGTATAACAAGCAGTACTTACAACTTCATCCAAAAAATTCTTAGCTACAAAATATTCACTCAAAATGGTTCTTGTTATCTCATGAATAATTCTATTTATTCTTTCATAAACACCATTTTTTGAGGTGTTCTTAGTGATGAGAAGTTATGATTAATTATTTTTCCACTACAAAAGGTTTCAAAATCCGAATTTTGAAATTTACCTTCATGATCACTATGAATAGTTATCAAACGAAGGTTTTTCTCAATTTAGACATGGGATCTAAAACTTTTGAAAGAATAAAAATATTTGGATTTATTTTCTAGAAAATAGACCCATGTAAATCTAGTGTAATCATCAACGAAAACAAATACATAATATTTTCCTCCCATGCATCTAGTTTGTGTTGGACCAAAAAGATATATATGAACTAACTGTAATGCATCAGTAGTTGAGACTTGGATAATTGATTTAACACTTGATTTATGTTGCTTACCATATTGATAAGGATCAAAAACTTTTGAAGAATCAAATATAAGCTCCGGTAGATCCTTAACTAGTCTTTTATTAGAGAGTTTTCATAGGTTCCTAAGATTACAATGTCCTAACCTTCTATGCCACTACCATGAATGATCTTATATTGAACTAAGGAAAGGTATATCTTTGATTCTAATGTCTTATATGTTTAGTATGTAAACCTTCTCTTACCTATTGACATAAACAATAAACTCTTCCTCGAGATTGTGTACTAAGCACTTGTCATTCCTAAAATTCACAAGGTAACCTTCATCACAAAATTGACTTATGCTAATGAGGTTGTGTTTAAGACCCTTAACAAATAAAAAATTTGAAATCAATGTTTTTACAAGAAGAACAATGTTACCTATACCAATAATTTCTCCCATAGCATTATCTCTTAAAGTCACTTTTCCTCCTTTATTCATGATTATATTTTCAAATTGTTTTTACCAGTCATATTCTTGGAACATACAATATCGATGTACGATGTATTGATGATGTTACTATGTTTATATTCCTGAAAATAAGAGTGTTATACTTTCAGAACCCAAACATTCTTGGATCCAGAAACTTCAGAAAGAAAAATTTTAGGAATCCACATTTTCTTTGAAAAATAAGCTTTATGAAAACCTAATGTCTGAGTTTTGTTTAAGGAACAATTTTTTGCCCAATTCCTACCACACTAACACATAGTGTAGAATAGATCACTTTGAGGAACAAAATAATTGTTACTAAAAATCAGTTTTGAACTAGTATAACCAAAACCAAAAATACTCCTTAGTGGTTGAATTTGAGAATAAATATTATCAAAATTTTCCTTCACTAAGGTAATGTTTGACAAAAAATTCCTCAAAAAAAATATTGCTGAATTTAGTCTAATAGAAAAGATCTTATGTAACACCCCAAGCTTCCACGATATGTTTCCCTTTGAATAAAGCAATGTCTTGCATTGTACGCAATTTTGAGATTCTAACACACCACAACCAATCAAACTAGCCGTTATGAATAGTAATACATACTTTTTTAAATTTTATAAATTTTATCTTTCAAAATAGACATCATTTTTGGATTTGGAATATCTAATTTTTCCTAGGGTGAAATTTTGGTACTTTCCGGATAACTTTTATATTTTGATGAATAGTGAAAATTACTAAATTTTAATTAAAAATAACATTGTAATGAAAATAATTAATAGTGATAAATTATGAAATTGAGTGATTTTAAAGAATATTAAGAATATATTTTTACCATTTAATACAATTTTTGTCATTGTACATAATTTCACATTTAACCCGGACATAAAAAAGTAACAATCTTTTGATAGTTATTATATCTTAAAAACACGCTTTTTGTTTTGACAGCGGGAGTTCATTTTAAATTAATTTCTGCCAATTCTGTGTTTCAAATTTGGAAAAATGGATTCCATATTTGGAATCAGGATGTCCAAATTGTTTAAAAATGTATCTTTAAATTTTATACATTTTGAATAATTACTTCGGTAAATATTTTATTTACCATGGTTAAAGGGTAAATCCGGTAAATAAGGGTTAAATAATAATAATATAATTATAATAAATTAATCTAAAACGTTTACTAACCTTATAGGTGGATACATTGCTTACCATGGACATCTCTGGGTCGATTTAGGGACCCCATGGAGCCACTTGTAGGTGATAGGGGCACTTTATTTTAATTAAGTTAAAATAACTACAAAAATGACATAAGCAAATATCTTTTAGAAAAATAGTTTTTACATAGGGTTATATATGTAGTACTTTCAACTATAAATAATTATTATAAAGATAAAACTATTTCCTACATAATGATATTTTATTTATAATTTTTAGACATTAAATAGTTTAATTTATTTATGACACAATGATGATGCATTAATTACCATAATAGTGAAAAATTTAAATAATTTATATTATAAATCCCCAAATATATATTATTTGAGACTTTTTATGAATTAAACTAATTTTCTACGTTAATATGACATGTTATTAATGATTTAATTAACCTTTTTCAAAGTAATCATTATGTTATGATTTTGAAAAAAATCAATTTTCAAAATAGCGTCAAAATTGACATAAAAGAGTTTTTAAAAACAATATTATATTATTAATTGAGATTTAATTTATAAAAATATAAGGTTTTTCCAAGAGACTTATATCATGATAGGTGTATCATTAATTTACAACTTGGGGGTCTCTTGGATTTATATAGTATGTTTATTAACCATATAATATAAAAATACAAAGAGACATTGTAAAAGTGAAACTAATTAACTAAGAGTTAATACTTAAAGATAAGGTCAATATAGTAACCCAAACCTGTATAAATCATATTTTTGAGTGCTTTTCGACCTATCCCCACCTTAAACTTTAAAAAATACACTTTGGAGCCATTAGAAACCAAATATGAATTTATTATAAAATAATATTTCTAGCTTTTCCAAAGGTGCGACTCACCCCTCTTATAAAAGGGAACTCCCCCTTCTCATTACTTAACATCTTAAAAGTCTTTTTGTTCGGCCAAACCCTGCCAAAATACTCTCTAAAACATCCCTCACATCATCCTAGAGGCCTTACTTTAGTCAGAAAGCCAACTTAAAGTTCCCTTTTGATCAAATCAAAAGGAAGAACCCGAAGAAGAGGTAATGATTTCACCACCTTTTTTAAAGTTCCTTTCTTCATCCACTTCTTATTTATTTGTTATTACCATTATAAAATAATAAATCCATTATATTATATATAATTTAATGTTATTATAAACATTGTACAGCCATATTCAGTATTATATCAATCCTTTGAATGACATGTCACCATACGTGCGTACGTACGACTTACCGTCTCCACGTCGTGGTGTAATTGTCATTCAATAAATTATTATTTTGATGAGTATAATAATGATGTGTAATTAATGTAAATAATAAATATAACAAGATAATTATTCTTTATATATGATATAATATCCAATTATATATTATTTTAACATCAAAAGAATGATATTGTCGCTCGTGCGTACGTACGGACTACCGTCTCCACGAACGTGATGAGATTCATTTTCCACAGTATCCATTCAAGTACAATTCTCATTTTATGATTAAAAATAATGTTTAAGGACTTGATATAATTCTGGATATGACTAATATACAACCAATTCATAATAAACACGGCTTACGTAACAAATAATATAAAGGAAAACGAGTAAGTTAACACCCGAAATGACGATAATACTAAGATATTATTAACAAATCAGTGTTAAAAGCTCATATATTATATCATATTAATGTAAATGATTCTTGTATAATTAAACAAAAATTATTTCACCATTATACAGGAGGTTAACCTACCATCGACCAAGGAAAAATTACAAAGTAAGGGGTTTCTTATCTCACTTTTAATTCCATGAGAATTCCATTGTTCACCACTTATTTAATACATGTGGTGTGTGTACTTCCCATCTTTGTATTAATTGTGTAAAATAGTTTAATTAATGTATATTTACATCATCATTTTATGATCCGTCTTTCATGGGTGTATGTTTTTTATGTTACCAAATCAATAAGGGAATTTGAAATTTCAATTTCCACTCATTCGGCTTTACGCATACCTCATTGATTATTTTACTCCAAGATTATGTGTAGAATCACTATTCATTTGATTATGTCATAAATTACAATCCCCTTTCTGTGGATATACTTTTGATACACATAATCACTCCATTGAAAAATTATCAGGTCATCGATATGAACTTGATAAGAGTAATTTTTACTCAATCTCGATTTGTTGAGTTAAACATCCAATTCATTGGTGTTGTTTTTACAGGAATATAAGTGAATGTCCTTTTATTGTTTTACACTGAATATACAATCATATTGAGTGTATCTATATTTTTTACTCATAATTATGTCGTTGATTTATCCATAACCTAAGGATACGACCTTTATGAGAGATTTCATCTAAATTTACATTTTATTGAGACTCTTTTATTGTTATACACCAAAATAAATTTTATATGGTGTATATAATGCACATTGACATAATATATCATGAATTCATTTATTATCATGATATTTAAAAGTTTTTATTTCCCCAATTATTTTTATTGAAGTGTCTCTCTTTTGGTTAGGAACTCTAACTAAAATGACATTTTAAAATGTTTTAAAGATTGATTATTTTAAATATTTCTCATTAATGTCAATGTTTTAAAAATGGTTTTAAGTATTTATTTATATGGAAATTATTGTTTTAAAATCAAAATTCCTTTTAAAAGTTTCAAAGTTGTATGGGACACTTTGATTCTAAAATCTATTTTAAATGGATTCTTGAAAAATAGTGTGACTTTTAAATGATTTCATGAAGAAGGGGGATATTTCACTCTAATTATTTTATGATTATTTTCATTTATTTCAATATCCTTCATCATTCTTGATTGAGGATAATATGATAGAATATAGTCTTCAATATTGTATCAAATGAGTTATGTTTGACTATGGATGTGCTATTTTTATACCATTCATGGTTTGTGGATAAAGTATTGACATTTCGTATGCTAGTTTTAATACGAATGTTTATGTTATGTTTAAAACATTTCATATGAGGAATATATTAGACTTAATAAGTGATGGGTGGAGCCCGCTATAGCTCCTCGATGCATCGGTAGGTCTCATGAGACAAACTAGTGTCTTGGCACAAGGCCTTGACAAAATGTTATTTGTAGTCTTTGAATGAGGCCTTGGCTATGTGGTTATGATAGTATGACATTATGCATTCCATCATTATGAAATTGGTTATTGATATTGTATGTGATTATTCGATTAGTAGAATATCCATGTGAATAAGTAAATGTCATTATTTCATTTTATTTTTCCATACTATGTTGAAGTTCAAGTTTAAAAGGATTTTGGTTTAGTTATACATTGCCTTAAATGTTTATTCTTATTTATGAAAGTTTTGGCTATATTGTTATCCTTACTGGGCATTTGAGCTCACCCCTTTTCTATGTTATATTTTTTCCAGGATGTAAAGTAGTAATTTATTAATGACCTGAAGGGATATTATGAGGGGATATGAAGACAATATGTTGTTGTAGTTTTTCACTTATTGATGTAATGAAAACTTTATGAATATATCTAGTGTTTCCAAGGCTACTAAACTAATTGGTCTTTTGAGAGTTGATCTTTCTTGTGATCATGCCAATGTTATGTAATAATGCACCGACTTTGGGTATCTACGGTCGGGGCATTACATCTTATCCTCAGAAACATAAATTTTAGAACAAAAGTTAGGCACGAAAAAAATTTATTAGAAATTACTTTATTGAGACCTTAATAATGTTTATCCTTATCAATATAAACATCATCAATGGTGTTTAAAATACTTTCAAAATCAAGGCTTTCCTTATCATGATCTTGAAAAAGATCTGATATTTCCTTAGTAATAATAGAAATTCTAAAATTTTACTTATTATGCTTTTTCTGGAATTTAGAATTTAAATTCCCAAGAAGCTTAGCAAACCTAGAAACTTCATCATAGTTAGGTAAAGCATTATCTTCATCAGAAAAAGATTCTTCATTCGAGTATTCATAATATATACTATAATTATAATTATCATTCAAGGATACCATGGTTATGGATTCAGTACTATGTAACTTATCCATTAAACACTTATTTTCAATAGGTAACATGGCATGTAAATCAAGATTCTTCTCTCCAGAAGATTCGTAATCTAAGGATTCATTAGAAGAGTCTCCAGAAATGGCACTTCAGGTGTCATTATATTGCAATACATTCTTAGATTTATCTTTGTAGTACTTCTTTATATTCCTTTCTGAATTCTTTTTCATTCTATCTTTTCTCTTAAACAGAAGACAATCTATCCTTATATGTCCATCTCATTTTCATTCATAACAAGTGACTTAAGAGTATTTATTTTCATTTCTTTCTTTCTTCTTGTATCTATAGTGAAATTCATTATTACCGACCATTTTGTTCATCTATCGAGAAATATTAGCTTGTTAATTATCAAAAGGTTCACTTTAACATGATTCAGATAAAATAGTGACCTTCTTAGATTTATATCTTGTAACTCTCTCAGGAGTCTTGGATATCATATGATTACAGGTGGTTGTAAAAGCAACACTTTAATTCCCATTATTCTTCTTAACATCATCAACATCTCTATTCATTATAGTCTCATGTTGAAAAAGTGTTTCAAAAAGTTCATCATGAGTGATCTGTGATACTTTTCTATTCTCATCAACAATTGTTCTCTTTGATTCCCACTCATTAGCAAGATGCCTATAATCGTGTATACAATTTCCTCAACATCCTAACCTTTTTCAACCATGCATTGTAAGATTTTGACAATAGTCATGATTCTCTATTGTAACTTACATATAGGTTCTCCATAAGGATGGTAAAAACACCATGGTACTCAGCTTGAAGCATTTCTCTTCTAGTTTAAATAACTTTAGAAGTTCCAAAATGACGTACTTAAAGCTTCTTCCAACTACAATTTGCAGCTTTACAAGAAGAAATATGGCTATATATATTCCTGGTCATGGAACACAACAGAGAATTACATACCCTGTACTTAAGTTGATATTCTGACTTCCCAGGATTAATAAAAGTTTTTACATCCATATCTGGAATCTTGTAATCTTCAGTAAGCATAACAAAGTTGTCTAATCCAGTGTTAATAACAAAAGTCTTCATACGATCTCTCCAATATTCATAATCATTCCCATCTAAAATATTTGGTCTAGTGGGATTAAGATTGTCAATTGAAACAACATTCATTCCTATCATCCTAAAGAAGAAAAAAAATCATTCCACACAAACATGTTAGTTGTAAAAGATTGTAAACAAGGATAAAAATATCCTAGGAAAGGAAAATATAGAACAATGAAAAATTTGAGCAAGAAACCTTAAATGTGAATATATATATTTCAGATACCGCCTCTGATACCAATTGTAGGATCAAAATAATGAATTTATATGCTCAATATACAAGATGGGGGTGAATTGTATACTTTTAAAAATTCATTTGGAAATTTTAATGATGGTAATGTTTAACAAAGTTAAACGTGGTAAATTCATAAGACCTATCTGTTCTACAAAATTTCTTGATTCTGAAAATCTGGTTCTAGAAATGAAATTTATGAAAAGTTTACAAAGATAAAGATTCTACCTTAATGCGTATAGAATCTTACTAATCAGAGTACAAGTATAAGAAAGTATAAGATAGTTATACTTCCCTTATCAATCAAAATGCAGCGAGAAAAAAACATGAAATAAAACAAGTAACAAGTAATAAATCTTTTAATCCAAAGAGAATGGTATCCAATAACCTTTGATAAAGGTACCATGATTTATACATTCAAGAAAGTCTGTCTTACCCACACTAGGGTAATCCCTTGATACGAATATCAGATTTTGTCTTGCTATCCTCGCATGTACTAAAACATAAAGGTAGTCGAGAACTCTTTCTTCTTAACCCCAAAAGCCCTTGAATGTACTCAGGAACATTTATAGTCGCACAAAAAAATTCTGAACAATATTTTCAGCACGCACATAGAAATATAGTCTCTCTCTCTAGAAATCACTTCAGCAGCATGTAATCTCTAGATTGATCAATATCCTTGAGATCATTCCAATGAGATTCTATTTATAAACACATATTCAACAGTCGGCTCCCTCCTCCAACAGTCATATTTTTCCTTGAATTTTGAAGGGACCTGTATACGTGTAACTCAAACAAAGGTCGGTTAGAAGCAGAATGCACAACATCGTTTTATATCTAAATCAAGAGTAGGTAAAAGAAAATGGTTGCTCAAACAAATACAAATTTTCGGAGTCTAGGAAAAAATAAAAGTTCGGAGTCTAACCAAAAAACCATTGGGTGCCTATAATACTTGAATATTCAGGTTTTTCCTTTAAAAAAATTCGTAACCTGAATTTTATAGAATTTCAGAGTCTGAATTCCAAGGATATTAGGAAACTAAATTCAGAGAATTCAGAGTCTAAATTCATAAGAATTCGGAATCAAAATCCCTAGGAATTTGGGGTCTGAATTCATAATAATTCAGCGTCTGAATTCATATAATTCAAAGTCTGAACATAGAATGTTCGGAGTCAGAATTTAGAGAATTTGGAGTCTGAACTCAGACAATTCGGAGTCTGAATTCAAAAAATTCAGAACCTGAAAACAAAATTCTCTTTATCTAAGTATTTATAAGTTTCCGAGGTTTTAGATATGAAATATTATTTTATACTACGATATAAAATGAATTAGGTTTCGAGAAATTATGATACGAATAATGAAAACATGGTAATGATAAATTTTCCTTAGGGAAGAAAAATCATCCTTATGAATTCTTAAGGAAAATAAAATTTTCCTTGATATAGAGTGTTTTTATTTTCAAAACATGAAGGAATGGAATAGTCATAAGGAATCCTTATTGACTCAACATATTGGTGAGTAGTATGTATATGTGCATCCTCTTATATTTTTATCAGATTATAATAGATAATGAATTCAATTGGAATGGGGATATGAGCTTTTCCATATGTACATTTAGATTATAATGGATGATAAATTCAACAGGAAAGGGGATATAAGATTGTCCATATGACCTCACAAGAATTTTTGAATTTTACTTCTCATTTGAAATGGGAATGTGGGGCCTTTTTGAAGAGGTTATAGAAGTATCATTATGAATAGATCCTTTTGCATGAAAATGAAGGTATGCATATCCCGGATGGATGACTGGAATATTTTAATGTTTTCCATCAAACCTATTTTTAAAAAATGATGATGACATTACATTATATGAAGAGTAATATATTTTATCTTTTCCAATGCTTCAATAATATGTTTATAATATCCCACTATTGGAATCAGAGTATGAGACAATTCATGTCGTCCTTTAATTGTAATGACATACCAAGAAGCATTATATGTAAGGGAAAGTATATGTTCATTTCCCATTGTAGATGTTAGAATACACTAGCATGTTGAACATGATAATGATAAAATGTATTGGTGGGATTGATGTATTCGTGTATAAATACAATCACTCCCCTTGTTGGATACTCAGATATAATGACATTGTTATTCTGATGCTACCATATTATACATGAAGACTTTTTGAGTGTGAAAAAGAATATTGGATTTCTTATCACTGGTCATGAGAGTATGCTAGAAGATTGAGTTTACTATTTTAGAAAAATATGTCCATAACCCGAATATGGTGGTTCAAATATAGTGATAAGATCTTCTAAGTGCTAAGTTATTTGTACATGAGGTCGAGACATATTGGCCCACTTCATCATCCGGTTGTTAGGAAGATGTAGCCATACAACACTAGTGGATATAATAGTTAATAAGAGCAAGATTTTTAATCCTCTAATGAGTTTTGATGATGAAATTAATCTTGTGATCTAACTACCTATAATACAAGAGGTATATATTACTACATTCAATGAGAGGATATAAAAGTTGTTTTATGTGGTCATGGGTGCCACTTTCTCTCTAAAATACCCTCATTTTTTCAGTAGTTTATGTGACTTTATGTTCAGGAGGGATTCATTTGTGGACTCCATATATGGGGTAGTACTATTTATACAGTACTCCCAAACAATTGTGTTCATCATCTAGTGTTTTAGACATTGAGTTGGTGATATTGGTCTTTCAACTATTGGGGCCACATATTTACTGGTAGATATGGAATACATAATATGATTTGAGTTTACAATTTATTTTCTTTAAAGTGGGGTCTTTTTATTTAATTCCAAAACAAATCAATAAGAAAAAAATTATAAAATATATTAGTGAAATGTAAAATATTGGATTATTCTTATACAATAATTTTTAAAGATAAATGATTAATTTTAGGTTCTTCTTTAATGCTTCCAAAGTAATTATGCATGGTTGGGAAATAAAAATATTGACACATATATTTCCTCTATTATTTAGTTATCACATAACATTTTTATTTGGTTTACTATTTTTTATGAATTAATTATTAATGGTTGGGAAATAAAATTCATGATTCATATGGTAACTAAGTTATTTAGAATTAAAATATAATAAAAGTAAGTTTTACCATTTTTATTTATAATAAATACACTAAAATCATCCTCATTTATGATGGCTAGATATGAATATCATTTTAAACCATTTTTTCCAAAGGTAGGTGGTAAATGAGGTTTCTTATAAGCGAAACTAATGTTAAATGTTATATAGGATGGGTGTTTTGTATCACCAGATCCATTTAAGGTAGATTATTTCTTATTCCATTACTCTTTTATAGATTTTTTATGTTTAGTAATACTTATAAATACCAATATAGAACTAGATAAACTTGTACTAGTGATTGGTTTTTACATGCAATGATCTGAAAGCCTATAAGTCTCAGTGTTCCTCCATCATGGTGATCATATTTATGTAGAATATATTCTCTATTGATAGAACCATCTTTGAAAATCATATATACTCCATCATTCTATTATTAGTTAATGATTATTTTTTTTAAACCCTCTGAGTCGGGAACTCTGATGTTTATCTTCATCATGGAATGTAGATGGTGATTCTTCGTTGGGAATAGGCTCATAAAAAGATATTAATACATATCATTGAGAATGGAATTGGAAAAAATGTATTTTTGAGATGCCAAATGTGACACACCATACCATTTAATATCCTATGATAAGAGTTGTTTCTAGGTAGTTTATCATCACATAAAATTGATGTTTGGACAGAAGGATCCTATAAATTGTTGGTGAGGGGATTATGAAAAAGTTACCCTTATTTATTGACCTCAATGGAAGTATAACCTAGTGTGGATTAGTTTATTTTACATCAAAAATAGACCCATGAGATATGTTTTTAGTTTGGGTAATGGGGAAATTAATCACTTAATATGATATGATTATAATAGGAATATATCCTAAAACGGAAGGTTTCTAGGGAATATAGTATGGATGACTAGGATGAGGTAATACATGAAAGGAATGTGGTAACTCAAGAGAGGATATTGATTTCCATAGTGAAATATCCTAAAGAATATATATATTTAGAGATTATGTGTGGATGTTGGGTTTGGACCTTGAGGAGGCACCTAATATATCCGGTTTAATAGGAACCATAACCCATGTAGTTTATGTTACATAGTTTAAGGTCATATTGATGGATAATAATATAAAATTTAATATCCTAAAAATGATTTCTATTTTATGAATGTGGTTAAAGTAAAATATTGATGGCTGATTACCCATTGTTCCAACCTGATAATTGAAAATCATTAATTAATTATAGGGATGAGATCATTAATGAGGGAATTCAAGGTTATGGATTACACCTGAGGAAGTGTCCCAGTTATAGATGTTGACTTATGTCATCTTGATCATCATACAATGAAGGATGACTAGAATCATGAGGATATGACCCCATGTTGAATAAGTATTAGGTAATATGCATTGGTTTACTATGATGATGCTAAGGATTTGGGTGAGGATTAGAGGGTCTTACACATAAATTAATGATATCATACTAATTCTCTAGTAATGTGGGCATCGTTGTTGCCGAAATTTTGAAATTTTTAGTTGGTTCATTTGGTGATTCATAATGATTAAATAATTACTGGGAAATGACTATGGCTTACAACTAGAATATAATCCCTTTAAAATATGCATAATTGATAATAATCAAGAGCCAAGATGGGTAATATGATCCATGATAGCCCTTTCAAGATGACTCCTAAAAGGGAAACTTATTATCAAAGGAATCCATTTTTTTCACCCAAAGGATTTACTCGTTGGGAGAAAAATTCATCAACCTAATTTTATCAATGTAATACATGATTATAGGGGTTCATTCTACCACTAATGCATTAACATTACATATCTAGGGTGTTTGAGGTATCCTTGATAATTTTATAACATGGTAATTGATTTGTGTGAAAGGACGATCTATTATTTCAACAAGGGAATGCATGTTTCCATAGTATAGTATATGATGAATATTCTTTTTCCTAATAGTGGACTATCATCATGATACAACCTAGGGGTGTGTAGGGAATATAGTACCCCTTATTTGAGTCATGGTGGGGTGGCCACTCTAATATGGGTCATAGTGGAGTGGAATAACATTTAAGGATATGAAAAGTGTGGCTGCCCTTATATGGGATAGAGTAGAGTGGATTCCCTTATATGGGTTAAGGTAGAGAAATAAACCTTTTGTAGATGTAGGTAAAGTAGTCTACCTTACATGAAACAGGTAGAACAGTCACCCATATATATATATATAATGGGTTCCTTAATATGTCTAAGGGATGATGGTCACCCTGGTATATATGTGGTAAAAGTGGCCTCGCTTGTAAGACATGGGTAAAATAGTCACCCTTATATGAGTTTCTCTAAATTGGGTTCAGTGTATCTTTCCTTAGTATGTCATTACTTTAAGGGGGAATCATTCACTACTCTAGTATGGTATCCATAGGGAACCTTCACCCCAGTTTATGAAATATTGGAACAGATTTGGATATTATAACGTTTTTACACATAGTTTAATCATTCACTTATCATCATTGAATAATTTTACAATTTTATAACCTTCATAGGATACCTGGAGTAGATAGAAATACAAGGGTGAAGAGAAATTTGAGAGACTGGTCAACATTTAGTCTTGTTACAAATTGGGACCCTTAAAGCCAATTTATAGGACAAATGACGAAATTGGGTTCATGAATGTTTATCTTGTGTGGTGGTTTTCACTGGTTATACTATGATACATATCCAGGGTCCTGAGTTTGAGAACTAGTATAATAAAGGGATAATTCATGTGTCTGATCACAAGCACCATGGAGCATGGTTTGTTGGGAATAAATACTTGGGAACCAAGGTATATGTGTTATCCCTTTTTATAATCCTCATCTTTGTAATATGGAGTTCCAATGAATAAACATTAGAAAAAGTTTCACAATAAATGGTTCAATTCATTGAGAAATTTTTGAGTTAGTGTAATTGATTGTTATGAAACATTCACTCTGGTGAAAATATAATTATGAAAAGAAGATTTCATTTTTAACATACCTTAACACCGTCTGGAAGTCTAAAAACTGAGATATTGCCCAAATATTTAAAATAACTTTTTTACTAAATATAAAAAGATAATCAACCAGATCATATAATTATTATTTTTACTACCTTTAAAATTGGATTTCCCCACAAAGAACATTGGATAAATAATTTAGATGTTATATGATATATTATGGGGATCTTCTCAGTGAAAAGTTCGTTAGGATTGAGGTGAAGAATGTAGGTTCATTTGTGATGTTGAGTTTAAAGGTATATAAGTAGGCCATAGAATATTGATCAACTTATTGATTCCAATTTATATTAAAAATTTACATCAATTTTATTAATGTATTCCTTCTCCCTGTACATATTCATATTTATAAAAAACTGGAATCTTGAATAAAAAACATTAATTTCTAAACACCAATGATTAACAAGTTTATAAAATAAAAGTGTGATATTTATAATATATCCTAGTATAATTGTTTCCATACATTTTCCATATCTCACAATATTTTTTTTATCATGGATCCAAAGCACTAACTAGGGATGGAAATTTTTTTTGCGAGTAGTGTTTTGGTAAACATTGCTTCACCCCCTCTTAGTGGTTGTGTTATCTCACCTTATTATTATTAGAGGATGATATTGGCTGCTTAAGTTTGGTGATTATTACGTGTATAATCTATTATTTATATTATGTTGATCTATCTATGTATTTTATTCCATGATATGATATTTTTTAGTTTAACTAATTTATTTTATGCTGTTTTTGAAATGATTATGGTTATATATCATCAATTTTTATATGATCATAAAAAAAATAAAATTAGTAGGTTATTATTGAATTATTAATTGATATATGTTATCCTCTTCCATATGATGGCAATATGTATGGAAATTAATTTTAACTATGAATGCAAGTTTATGTGGAAAATGGGTAGATTTCTTATGTGGAGATTTGTTTTCCTGTAAAATGAAAGCACTGGTCATATTGATAATATTAGTGAATGGATTGTGAGTAATGGTTATCATGGGGTAGCGTGTGTAATTGATAAATTTTAAACAGTTCAATTTATATTATATATATTAATATATATTTATGTGTATATTGGAATATATGCATGCATATATATATTTTATATTTCATAAGAGTGCCATTGTTAAAATTTATGTGTATTATTTGATGATATGGAATTATATCAGTTGATTGGTTATGATAATATATCTATCCCATTTCCAAAATGAATTAGTATTTTCTACTCAATTCGACCCTTGGGGGTTCTCGCGGAGGAACCAACTGAGTATTTTAAACTAAATATTCTTATAGATACGTTATTTTTAGATTTGTCGGATAATTTTAGTGGATATTTGAGTGGATTTATAACCAATCTTATTACAGTTTGGACTTTTTCACATTTACTTCGTTTTAGGTACATTGAATATGTATTTTGATGTTTCTTATATTGGTTTTAATTTATTTTAGTATATGTTTTTATATTAATTCATATTGTTTTATCATTATCATTATTGAATAATGCTACTTCAATTTCTCTTCTGGTGACTTATGTTAGATATTTATATTTTTATTAATTTTTATTTAGGATAATTCCTCGCATCTTGAGTGTTTATATCCACATCACTATTCACAATCTAGAGCCCAAAAATAGTGGGCTTGTGGTGTCATGAACAATATGTTTTCTATCATAGAATGAAATCCTTATGAGAAACATTTATGATTATATTCATATTTGAATTATTTATCACACATAATATATGGTTTTGTTTATTGGAATGTAATTTAATTTTCTTAATTCAATGATAACCAAGGAAAAGATGATAATATTTGTTCTTATTTTATGTTTTTTCTAATAGTTTTTTATATTTATATTTTTATTCACATTGTTGTTTTATAGGTAATATTGGAATGTTTTTTGTGAGTATGGACAATAAAATTTCTCAATGTTATATTCATTTGTTTTGGTGTTAATGGAATTGTTTTATTCATTTTAAAATAATAGTGTTTTATCATTTCCATGAGATATAAGTGGAAATATATTTTAGTTAACTAATTTTTGTTGATTATTTATTTGAGAAAATCACGAATTTATAGCATGGGTGCTTTTTTAATTTTTATTTTTTTTATAATTTTTTTTTGATGTTTTCTTTTTTTTCAGAAAATATTATATATAATTTGTATTTATATTTTTTAGGAGAAATTTTTTTAAATTTTTTATACATTTCATATAGATTATAGTTAAAAAAAGTGATGTATTTTTGTTTTGGAACAAATGAATTTTATACTGAAGAACGTACATAGACATACATTCTCTGTTCCCTATAAATTTGATGTTTTAATTATTATACTAATAATTTAATCTCCAAATAACATTCATTAATAATTAAAAGGAAATTTTGTTTTGAACGGGGTGTAATATAATATATATCAACCTATATTTTTGAATTATTTCATTTTATAGCCAATTTGAAATTTTTTAAATGGGGTTGTGGTGGGGATTACCATTTGGATAGAGTGATAATTTTTAAATTTAAAAAATATTATCCCATTGGTATCAAGAATTTATTGTCTAATATATTGTATGTTTTTGAAGTCATTTTGAGATTGTAAAATATAAACAAAATAGGAAACTCATGAGAGAAAAATATTTTATACATTTGATAAAGTGGAATAAATTAATTTCACTCATTTGATATGATAAATTTTTATTAATTCAAACCCAAGTGATATTGTTCAATCTCTTTTTTCTCATTTTAAAAAATGTGAGATAAAGATAATAAATAAAACAGTAATCATATTAATACTATTATAATCCTTACAATATTGGAATATTTTTGAATTTATTTTATGCAATAAAATTTTATTTCTAAATATAAAATAAAAATTCTATATATGTTATTATTCATTCATTATATTGTGATATGGGTGTTTTGGTATTGATGGATTTCTTTAAATGAATCATGATTCGATTTAGTCACTTAAATAATCTCCTATATTCATTTTTATATTAAAATATCACATTTTTTCTTAATCGGAAACCCATAGAAATTGTGGATATCTTTTTTTGTAGACCAAGATATGAACAAAATAGCAGATTCTATATTATGGGTGTCCCACCTAAAATTTAATAATTTTAAAAAACATTCTTTTCAAACTTTTAGATATTTTAAATTTATTTTTTATAAAATTATTTGACCAAAATTGTTATTCATAATAATTAGTTGTTCAATTGCGTGTTCAAGATAATTTATAATTTTATTATTTTTATAAAGATTATTGAATTAAATTGAAACATTATATTTTATCAAAATGATCATTGTGAAGTGGAAGCTTTATGGTAGAATTAAAAAGTTAAAAGAATTATATTTTGATATATATAAATATACTAAATATTAAAAATTACACATTACTTATACAATTATATGAAAGAATAAATTTTAGAAATTACTATTATTTGAAAATGAAATATCCCAATAATTTATTTTTTAATCATAGTCATGCTAATGATTATCTATTCTAGTCCAATATTATATCTACCTAGAATTTTCATTGCATCATAAACCTAGAATAACATGCCTCTAGTGATTATCAACTATTATTAATGAATTTATCAATTTTACTTGGGATTCACTGGTTGTTATATGACTGAAATATGATTTCTATGACATCCAATATAGATAAAACAAAATTTTATCATCTGTATCACCTTTGATCCAAAACATGAAATAGATAGTGATTTATTTATATGGAAAATGCTAATGAATTCCATAGATTCATGAACAAATTAGCATGTATTTAACAGTACATATATTTCGATTTATTTTTTGGGAAACCGACATTGTTACATTATATTTAAAAAAAATAAATATCACCCAGGTCCTTATTTTTTATTTAATATATGAATATAAAAATAATAACTACTTTTATGTGATTATAATATAAATCAAATTTTAATTATATATATATTGATATATACATTTTTAAATAAATAATTATCAAAGTATTAAATTAAATTTATCCCACAAAAATAATAAATTAAAATAACTTATTAATTACTTATAAATGAACAATTAACTAGGTTCTTTATCTTGAAAATAATTATTCATACATCCTTACCAAAAAATATTATGAACATATAAGAAATGAATATTTAAGAACATTATTTATATTAATAATAACATGGGAATGAATTTTTATCAACTCATATTCAGTATAAATCTTTCAAATAAATTAAATTGATTCTACATTAATACTTATATTTCACTAAATTTAATTATCCTCTATAAACACATAGTTCATAACACTCTAGGACTCTTTATATTGAAATTATTCTATAATCACAGACCAAGAAAAATATATAGTTCCACATCATTAACCTTGAAAAATTAGAAAATCAATAGAAACAAAAACATTGCTATGATTGTTAATTATGTAATATTACCCCTTTTTACCAAAAAAAATAATCTATAATGATATAAAAATATGTAATCATCCCTTAATTAATGATAAGTATTTTTTTCTTACCATGACCAAATTTCATCATAGTTCCGTGGACACCAATTTATGTTTGGCCCCAATGGTATTGGAATATATCCTTACAATTTTTATAACATAAAAACTCAATTTTTGTTAGTTAATTTTTTTGTGACATTTATGATGTAATTCATGTAATAAAAATTTATAATTTCATATTTTTAAATATTTTCATAATTCATCTAATTATGTGGTCCCTCATATTCAATTATTACGGATCTCAAGTAAAAAATACACAATCTTGCATCTAGGGATATCCAATGATACAATCACTAAGTGGAAATAAAACTAGCATGTCTATCCCTAGGATTTTATCCTCTTGAAGATCAAAAAGTGATAAATTTTGTTAATATATTATAACTCTTAAACTCCCATAGTATATAATATTTATACTTCATATGTGTATAATTCAAGTAATGTATTTTCATCCCCATATATAACAATAATATTTTTTTTGAGAAAGTCCTAGAATGAGTTGGAAAATTAACCCACACCCCAAAAAAATTATTTTGAAAAAAAGAAGGGTATCGAGAGTGAATGAGGTGACAATTTCTTGCCCCATCAAGGAATTTATTGAAAAAACAAGAGAAGGACAATGTTAAGGATAAGAAAAACTAAATGTGAAGCATTGAGAGAGTAGCACATGTATTCATGCTGGAAGAAAAGTTGATTCAGATCTTAAATCCTCATCATCCCATAAATGTACAATAAAAAATAAGTACATGGAGTGCATGATTATAGGTATAATATAAGAATTGGGGAAACCATAATCTAAATGATACACTAGTTGCAGCATGATGTGTCAAAGAAGAAAATGAAAGTAGGAGAACCAGAAAAAAGAAGATTCAGACATTGATATGTATGTTGGTGAGTACAATAACATGAAACTTCATGACCATCAGTCCAGTGGGTTCCATTCGAGGCCAAGAAAGCTATTAGTCATAGGGAACTCAATATACAAAATCATATCTTCAAATAATGTCTCCCATCATTTAGAAATGATTAAAATCCTAGTTCAACAGTAAAATATCCAATGATGCTGGAGATTCTAATGACCATAGTAAGGCATTAACCAAATACATTGAAATTCATGGGAACAAAAAACCCACATCATAGAAAAAAATCACTAAAACCTTAAGTTAGATGTTCTTTAAAATAGGTAAAATAATCATTACCAATGAACTTATCTAAAAATAAGGCTAGGATTTCATTGGTATTTATTTACCATCCAAATGAACATACATTTTCATATTTAAATACAATACTCAGTTGTGATATCACCATTCCTATACTATTATAATTTAATTGAATCTTGTTCATCCATCCATGCATAAACTACTTCCCCAAAATCTTCTTCAATCAAATAAGCATATCTTTACATTGCACAATTTTTTCCATCGTCATCCTACTTATCTAAACCAGAGGATTCAATAAGAAAAACTACCGATGGTGTTGTGGGTTCAATTTATTTCTTCCTAGAGGATACTAATGATCTTGTAACAATTTAAATTTCAAGGATAGATTAGTCCCTTTGTATTTTAGTTTTTCAAGGATTTGGGGTATGGAATCCGTCAAAATCCACCATTTTCCCCATCAAAGAACATGTTTTTAAACAGGTACCCTTCATTTGAATAGGTTGGTCATTAACCTCCAATAAGGTTTAAATAAAATCAGAGAGGTCACATTGATCCTTATATTGTGTGTAATGGATTTCATTTTTCTTATCCTAATCCTTGACCTGGGTGGGAGGGTTCATGATGGAACTTTTTTCAGTGAGCAAAGAATCAACAAAACATGACATACCCATATTCTCAATAAGATGTTGTGTAGGTTGTACATTCTAATAATTATTTACCATTATCTCATTATTCTCATTACTCATTTTCCATGCAATAGGTTTCCAATAATAAATGGGGCCAACATCAATTGTGTGTCTCTCATTGATCCGTTATAAGAAAATTTTATGGTTTCTCTTTTCCACCCATGTAACTTTTCTAGCCTCAGGATGTGATATCATATGTTCACATTACTTCATAAATTGTCCAATATTAAGGAGAATATTTCAAATATTGGGTACTTTTCCATAAACTATATCCTAAAAAAACTGTGATCATTATTCTAAATTCAAATATGAGATGACAGAGCTAGAGAGACATCAATTTCAACAAAAACTCTAGAAAGTGAGGGTTTTAAGAGAATCCTCATCATTGAATCAAGTATCATTGGGTTTACAATGAGTTTGAAATTTGGAAATATGGTATCATGTTTGAACAAGTGATTAGGTAGTCCAAGGAAAATGATCTAGACTGGATAAATTAGAAAATTAATACAGGGATCAAAATATGAGGCCTATTTAATAACTTTCATTGAGAAACCTCGTATAATCCATGATCATCTAGCCTAAGTCTATAATAGTCACCCTCATAAGAAAGGTTAATAATAACATTGGAAGAGTTAAATAATATCATATGAAAACATAAAAATCCAATGGCTTAAAAATTATTTCTTATGAATTTGAATGATGGTATGTGCTTAAGGAACTTTCCTACACGTAAAAATTGTTAATACGATGTAAGAAGGATTACCACATTTATTGAGAAGGAATTCACCCATAGGCCACAATGATGAAATTGTTATGGCTCGATGCAAAGGGGGAGGAACCCCAATATGATTAGTGCAAGGCTCAATGTTCCTGATATTTCTTTCGAAAACCACATTAGTGAAGGATCGATGAAATGAGATAGGATTTATCCCTTTTTCATACAATATCGAGTTCATCGGCCTCCATGAATATAAAAATAATCTTATTTTAAAATAAGGTCAATATTTTGTTTCTATTAAGGATAATATAACATAAAACTGTGAAAAATATTTTAAATACATAATAAAATAAATAATTTAGAATACAATTATGACTACACGATTAGTATAAAACATGTATATATAGAAATGTAACATTATGTGGAAATATAATGTATATTATAATGTTTTTTCTTATAAATTAATTCTAATATTATATCACTATTACAACATATAACTACTCACTATAGAACCAAATATATATCACATGGTATTCATTCATCTATTATTTATTAGATTTAGTTAATGGTTTTTTCATACATACCTTTTATGGATACTTTTGTAACATATAAATCACAAATTTATTAAATCTCAATCAACTGTTGATATTCTTAAATTATATTACGTAATTATTTTTTGAATATGGGTAATATGTAATGTGATAATACTATAGTGTTATGAAATTACATTATGGCGGGATCTCGACTAATAATTTATATTCCAATATTTGAGACAAATATGTGTATCCAAAGTAATTTTTTAACTACATTATAAGGCATAAAAGAATCAAACCTTGTATTATTGGGAACAACATGCTACTATTAGTTTATTTTTATCACCATTAAAAGTAGAACAATTATATTAGATCAACATGAGGTTGATATCTATGTATCACCTTCCAAAAAGAACATTATGTTCACTTAATTCATGTAAAATATAGAATATAATTTTAAGGATTGTTTAAATAATGAAAATTAGATAAATCCCACAATTTTCCCTATATGATCTTTCTTAGAACATAAAATGGAAATAATATAGATAGTTTACCAAATATATAAATGATTTTATTCATTCTATCTTCCTTTTCTTATATATGAAGTCACCAACTCTTGATTGATTTATGCAATTTGAAATTGTAAACAATCCTCTATTGGGTTCTTACATCTTATATTTTCAAATACCATATCTACTAGTGTACTTTTACATAGTGTTAAGAAAACTTCATGAACTTTATTTTTGATCATGATTAATTGATGCACCGGATTTGTGTATAAATTAACACATTATTTTTGAAAATAAGAACATGTTTTCAGCAATTAACTCCTGCTTAGGGGACAAATACATTGATTTTGGTGATCTTATTCATTTTCAGGAGATTTATGACCAAATACACAAAATGGGGGATACTGAGAAAAATTTACTAACTACACGGTGTGTACATATTTACACGCTGTGTACATCTAGAATCAGACACAGATTGACTAGGACAAGTACATGCCCAAGTAATCAGAATCCTGTACACATTGTTTTCATCCTTTACACGTCATGTATGCCCTTCTAGAAGTAGTTGGCAGATGAGAAGATGTCTACACACCCATGTGGTCAGCTGAATGGTACATGCCATGTTCATATTATACACGTTGTGTAGGCCTTTCTAAAAGTGGTTGGTGGCCAAAAAATGAGACTACATTCCAGGTATGGTGATGCTACATGCCGTGTATATCTACCTACCAGGTGGTGTCATGTTCCAAGTCAAAGACAGTGTTCTAGGCTGCCTACCGGTGGAGAAATCAAAGGAAAAAGCACGTTGAAAAAAGGACACACCGTGTAATTTTTCCACACGCCATGTAGTTTTTTTCTATAAAAGGAGTCCTTGGACTCTGGTTTAAGAGGGTGGTGTGTGGAGAGAATGTGTGGAGAAAAGGTTAAAGGTCTAAAGGGGGGAATATCTACCGCCGTACTACCATCGTTCTTCCATCTACCAAAGAATCATTCCCTCCCTGAAGTTCCAAGCATGATCTCATCAGGTATCATGAGCGTTGTGTTTATCATTTTCTATATGTGTAACTAAATACATAGTGTGTTGGGGTTGAAGAGGATGGTGAGTTGTAATATAAATTATTTTTTATGAATGTTTTCGTTCTTTTTAACCATTTCTTATTCTTTCATAAACCAATTTTTATTATCACTAAAAATTCTAAAGAAAACCAATGGAGAATTTTAAGGGACTCAAAATAAGAATAATAACGAAAAATTTCATGACCATTGGAAGTATTCATCGACTCAGAATTGACTAATCCAAATAAATAATAGTGAAACACTGACTACAGAACCAAGGAGTTAATTTCATCAGCTCTAAATATTTGTTTACCGGACCAAGGAAATGTTATTACAAATTGAAACCCAGAGTGATGGGTTATCATGAACCACACAACCTCATAAAAAATTTGATTTACTGAACAACTTCTCATTAATCCATAACCCCAACACATGTCTTTCTTTATCTATATCAAAATCAATTTTCCCGTATTTACTTGTATTCCCTTAAGTAATTTGTTAAAGAAACTCAAAACCAATCATTCCTTTCATCCAAGAAACAAAAAGAAACTTTAAATTCGGAAAACTTTTTTAAAACTAAAATAGAAACAATGTTAAAAAGAAAATATATCTTCTTTTTTCCTGTGGATCGACCCCTTACTGGTGTTATACTTGTTTTAACTATTTTATCATGAGACCTACTATTGAAACCGGAAAACATGTCCCCAAAATTTTTCAGATTCTTCTATACAGGATCCATGATCATAGACTGTTTTGCAAACTTCAATTTGGTAGGTTTTAGTGCCTGAACGGAGTTACAGATTAAGAGTTATGGACATTTGAAGTATGTTTGGAATAATGGTTTGTGAAGCCCATTTGCGAGGTCCCCTCCACAATCACGGTGTGCTGCCGAAATGCAAGGAGGCGGGATGCTCCGTGAACCCCTTTGACATTTGCGAATATACTGTTACGTAAAGAGGTGGGATGGCTCCACGAATCCCTTTGAATTTCGCAACCTTCCGTGGAGTAAACTCCGTCTTCGCGTCGAGTGTGCTCTGCTTTGCAGTGCTTATCCCCTAAAAATACCCAACTCACCACCCATCGCCAGATGTCCACTCTTCCCCTTGGGTTTCCAATCTCCCAGTTCGTGAAGCTCCGCCTTCCTTCGCGAAGCAGCTACATGATCTCCTGCTCTTCAAGAAACATCCTTCGCGATACTGCTCTGCGTGCCCCTGATCCACGCGCAACATCCATCGCGATGATACTCCATGAGCAGCATCCTTCGCAATGCTGCTCCGCGAGCCCCTGCTCCGCGAGCAACACCCTTCACGATGTTGCTCAAAGACCCCTGCATCGTGAGTCCATGCTCAGTGAGAAGCTTCCTTCACTAGGCTGCTCCATGAGTCCATGCTCCACGAGTCCATGCTCCATGAGACCCCAAGCTACATGAGCCCCCCTTTTCTCCATGAAGCCACTTCGCAAAGACCAATCCTTTGTGAGGCTTCTACCTTACTGAACCCCATGAAAAGTAGATAATCTCACCACAAACTTCTCAGGTCGGGACGTCACCAATTTCCATTACGCCCTTATGCGCAGCCACCTTCCACCTATAGAATACCATGATTTGAGATACTCCTCAGCAGACCATTAAACACCTTGATTTGACATATTCCTCTTGGTTCCATTCCCATGTTGTGAGTTGACATTCTCATCATCAATTTCTGGAGTGCCTTGAGTCAAACCATTCCTCCAGAAACACCTCCAAACCCTATCACTTGGCTCTTATGCCTGGTCAAACAATAAAGGGCCGCCCTTGCGTAATACCCAACACCAACCATTTCTAGGCACCGTATACGTAGTAGTCTTATCTATATGACTTTAAACTGTAGTGAACCCTATATGAAAATTATAGGATGCCTCTTACTCAATATAAGAGATGCCTAATGCTCCAAGTATGAGATTCCAATAGTCCTCTATATATGACTTTAAACTGTAGTTCTCTCTATGTTCCAAACATAGTTTTCCTCTTGATCAATACAAGATATTCCATATGCTCCAAGCATGAGATGCAAATATCCTATATATATGACTTTAAACTGTAGTGATCCCTATGTTCCAAACATAGGATTCCTCTTACTCAATATAAGAGATGCATTATGCTTCAAGCATTAGATACCAACTGTCCTCTCTACGTGACTATAAACTGTTGTAATTCTTATGTGACAAACATAGGATGCCTCATGATCTATATTAGAGATTCCTTATGATCCATGAAAAATATTCTAACAAGTCTCATCTACATTACTATAAACTGTATTACTCCCTATTTGATAAATAATAGGATGCCACTTGTTCCAAACAAGAGATGCCTTATGCTCTAAGCGTAAGATTCCTAATTCCATGATTACAGTTGTGTAATTTCAAGAGCATTGGAATCTGTTCAAACATTCATCACTCCACCTTACACGTTGTGTGTCCTTCATTTGGATCTTCAACCACTTATATGTTTATGGTACCCCTTTACGGCCTGGTACCATGTCGCATCGGCTCACCTACCACCCTTGGCCAATGACACATAAGACTTTGGACAACACTTCGAGTCAGGTCCTATGTTTTGAGAATGATTTGTAGTCGACCCTCATTTGTATGTCCCCATTTCGGGCTAACACGATATGGATGTTGTGTTTTGAACACGGTCAACAATTATCCTCCATCGCCATGCCACCCTCATTACGTTTTGAATGTCGGTCATGTGATTCAAACTTTTCATCTAACTTTGTTCGGACTGATTTTAACGCCCTTGGCATTATACCTCTTGTTCAATAGCGCATAAGTGAAGGCCTCAACCCCCCTGTGGGTTGGGATGCCCTCATGGCCATACATAAGGAAGACATTATAGGAAACTTACTTGGGTAATCCCCATCCACCATTTCCACTCCATAGTGGCTCCAGAGAATCCTCCTTGTGTAAGCCTCATCCACCATTGCTGCTCCATAGGGCCACCCATGTAGAATCGTTGCATAAACCTCATTCACCATTACCACTCCATAGCAGTACCCGGGCAGCTTCCTTGCGTAAGCCCCATCCACCGTTGCCACTCCACAGCGGTACCTGGGCAGCTTCCTTGCATAAGGCCCATTCACCATTGTCTCTCCATAGCGGGACCCGTGTAGCTTCTTTGCTTAAGCCTCATTCATTATTCCCGCTCTATTGTGGCACCCAGGAAGCATCCTTGCATAAGCCCTATTCACCATTTCCGATCCATAGCAGCACCCATGAAACTTCCTTGCATAAGCCCCATCCACTGTTTCCACTCCATAGCGGCACCCGGGCAACATAATTGCATATTCCCCATTCACCATTGCCGCTACATAGCGGCACCTGGGTAGCTTCCTTGTGTAACCACAGTCACCGTTATCACTCCATAGCGGCACCCGACCAGTTTCCTTGCGTACGCCCCATGTACCATTGCTGCTCCATTGCGGCACCAGGGTAGCTTCCTTGCGTAAGCCCCATTCACCATTTTCGCTCCATAGTGGCAGCTATGAAACATCTTTACATAATCCCCAGTCACCATTGCCGCTCCATAGTGACACCCGAGCAACTTCCTTGCATAAGTCCCATTCATAATTGTTGCTCCATAGCAGCACCTGGTCAGCATCCCCACTTAAGCCCCATCCACCTTTTTTTCAATATAGCAGAACCTGGGAATCTTCCTTGCGTAATCCCCATTCACCATTGACGCTCCATAGCAGCACCCAGGCAACATACTCACATAAGCCCCATTCACCATTTCCGCTCCATAGAGACACCCAGGAAACATCCTCACATAAGCCCCATCCACCATTTCCACTCCATAGTGGCACCTGGGCCTCCATCATGGAGTAATTCCCATCCTCTTTGGGCTACTAACCACACATTAATCCATGGTTCTTCATTGGGCCACTAACTACGTGTAAGCCCCACTCCACTTCCCACGAACACAGTTTTCATGACGTGATCGTCAGGTCTTTGCTGTCTCTTGTTTCTCACACCAAGAACGACTCGCGTGAGCTTAGAGCAAGCACTGACCATGACATCCTCCTTGGGTAGCCCAGAGTGTGAGCCCCACACCCAATCTGAACTATGAGTTATTTGACCTTTGCCAAGGCACGATACATAGGAAGCCTCCTTGAGATTAAAGCTCACCACCTATTGGTCGATCCGACCCTCTTCACATCGGTTAACCAACACCCAGGAATCTTATAGTGTAACCCCCACACCCAACTTGAACTATGATGTCTTTGATCATTTCCAAGGAAAGGTACTTAGAAATCATTTTGGAGGTTCAAGCCATCCACCTATTGTTCTATCCAACCCCCTTCATGTCAGTTCACCAACACTCCCACATCCAAGAGTGTAAGCCCCACACCCAGCCTAAACTATGTCGACTTTGATACTTACCAAGGCAAGGTACGTAGGATGCCTCCCTGAGGTTCAAGCACACTACCCACCTATCGATCTGACCACTTCACATTGGTTCACCACACTTGGGTAGCCTAGAGTGTAAGCCCCACACACCCATCTGAACTACGTGGACTTTGATCCTTACCAAGGAATGGTATGTAGGAATCCTCCTTGAGGTTCAATCTCACCACTCATTGGTCGCTCTGACCACCTTCACGTCGGTTCCCACCATATGAACTATGTAGTCTTCGATCCTTTCCAAGGAAGGGTATGTAGGAAGCCTCCCTAAGGTTCAAGCCAACAAGCAGTCGTTCTGACCCCATTCACATCAGTTCACCAACACTCCTGAACTACGTGGACTTTGATTCCCTGCCACGTGGATATGTAGAAAGAATCTCTGATGTTCGAGCCGATCACTCATGTATCATCCGGATTTCTCCCTCGAGGTTATGTGTCTCAGGAAGGTCATTCCCCAACTTGGAGGTTCCACTTCCTCTAGGTCCCATCCATGCGACCATTCTCACAGGAGACCTCCTCAAGTATCCCATCATGCCACCGAACTATGTGGACATTGATTCCCTGCCACAAGGATACATAGGAAGTCTCTTCAAGGTTCAAGACCATAATTACTTTCACCTTCACAATGGTCCCATATCATTTACCCTCCTCTTAATTCGACCTTCCATCATCCATCCTGATTCTTACATGAGCCGCCACATCCTGGTGAGGTCATTCCATTCACCCCAGTGCCTCTCTTTACGACACCTGAGCATCTAACCATGGATAAGCCCCAAAACATCTATAACCATCCACCCAAGAGTATCCCTCTTATGATGGGACACTATCCATGCATAAGCCCTAGCATGTATTCAAGTTGTTGTCCTATGTGTACACCCTGTTTCATGACCCCTTCGAACTACGTGGGTTTTGATCCCTATCGTCTACATAGGATACATAGGAAACCTACATGTGGTTCAATCCCAGCCAATGGTAAACCTTGGTGTTCCCCCCTCCCCCCCCCCCATTCCGGGGTTCACACTCCCTGATCCTCTCATAGTGGTGTCCAAATTAGCTTTCACGGTGTTACATCTCACTTATATGGGACACACCACCTCAGATCCATCCTCATTGGGCATTCTGATCAATTCATCTTCTACGTGTTCTCTCCTTGGGATGTACCAATTTTCTCCCTCTCTATGGAATCTTCTGATCACTCACATTCTTTCTCTGAAAGATGGTAAACTCATGGCCAACCTGAAGATAAACATGATATGCCCGAGGAAAACATCAGAAGACATTACATTGGCATAACCCTCTCTGTTAGATGTTAAACTTCTGGCATACCATGTGTTAAACATGGGAATCTGAGGAATACCTCAAATACATTACTGTGGAATATGATTCCCCACATTTGACATGGGATGACTTGGGTTATGCTTCCTTGAGATGTCCTCTTATGAGGAAGAATACAGATTACTGATTGTCCACACACCCATAGATTCCCCAACATGCCTGCTGTTGTCATATACTCTGAACAAAGGATTCTACCATGTCAAGACCCCATGAAATGTCCTGATGGAAGTAGTGTAATTAACCAGTGTCCACAAAGATATGGCACCTGGAATGAGATTCACGAACCACGATTTAATCTTTAAGGGAGGCCCGTACTAGGTGACGAGTTTTGAGGAAGAATCCAAAGAAGGAATAAACGAAATCCCATAATCCTGTGTCAATCAAGGAGCAAACATACCTAATCATGGAACAGATGTCACCTGCCTTTGGAATGTTGGAATGTAGGGAAACAGTTGCGTGTCCCCTAAAATACACGGACGTGCACACCCCGACGAAAGCATCAGAAACACCTAACCTACATATTATCTTCGTGAAGACCCTAGAAACCATGAACAACCTTTATATGAATCCATATTACAAGAATATTTCCCTTCATATCCTAATTATTTTATGATTTTTCATGATTATTCATTTGAGCTCAAAAAAAGGATTTGCATCAAATGGAATACTTTCTTGAATTGCCAAGAAATAATGTATGGGGGAGAGCCTCTTGATTATTCGGGGAAAAAGGGTTCCAAATCTCTATTTTTGGAAATTATGATAGGTTCCCTTTGTCCATTAAAAAAATGCAGTAGACAAAGGGACTTTATACTCACTTTATGGTTTGTGAACCCTACCTACCAAACTAAAGGAGATGGTGATGATGAGATTATATGATAAAGCTTGTTGAGGATGATTTTACATTGAGCTTAACTTTGAATATCATGCACTATTATTTAAATAATTTAGCCTCCTTTTTCATGCCTTAGAGTTATTTTTTACATCTTTACCTAGAATCCTTTAGCCACAGAAACAAATGATCTTTATTGAAAAGCCCTCATGATTTCTGTAAATCAATTTTTTGAAGTAGAGAACAAGATTTTTTGTAAACCTTTGGATAGAGTGTATATGTATTTGATTGAGAAAAACATTTATTTAAAATTTCTTGAGTGTTGAGTATATTATTGGAGAGGTAGATAATCAAGTGGATTTTTTGTTTTTGAAAGGATGAACTTGTGTTTAAAAGAGGATAAATGTAGTTAATTGAATTATATATGAGGCACGATTAAGATATCTACTGAATGAAACTATTTTGTATCTTTTTTAAATTTTCTCTTGTAACTTATTATTTTCATTTATGATTAACTGAATTACTTCTATTTACAATATATAATTAATTAATTAGATGTTGAGAATTTCTCGAGGGAATGAAAATGGCTATGTATGGGGGGTTTGATGCACCCTATTTTTGTATACAGTTTCACATACTATATTGAAAATAAAAACGTGTTTTCAAAAATTACCTATTACTTAGGGGGAAAATACTTTGATATTGGTGATATTGTTCATTTTCATGAGATTTATGGACAAATTCACAAAAATAGGGAGACTGAGAAAAATTTACAAACTACACGGTGTGTACATATTTACACGCCTGGTACATCAAGACTCAGACATGGATTGACTAGGACAAGTACATTCCCAAGTAATCAGACTCTGGTATATGTTGTGTTCATCCATTACATGTCATGTACACCCTCTTAGAAGCAGTTGGCGGATGAGAAGATGTCTACATGCCCATGTAGATGGCTAAAGGGGACACACTGTGTTCAACTTATACATGTCGTGTAGGACTTTCTAGAAGCGATTGGTGGCACAAAAATGAGACTACATTCCATGTATAGTGGCGCTACATGCCGTGTATATATACCTACTAGGAGGCATCATGTTCCAAGTAAAAGACGGCGTGTCTGGCTGCCTACCGATAGAGAATGCAAAGGAAAAAGCGTGTTGACAAAAGTACAATCCATGTAATTTTTCCACACAGTGTGTTGATTTTTTATAAAAGGAGGCCTTGGCCACCAGTTTAAGTGGGTGGTGTGTGGAAAGAAAGTGTGGAGAAAAGTTTGAAGGTATGAAGCAGAGAATCTATACCTCCATACTAAATCTGTTCTATCATATACCAAAGAAAGATTCTCTTCTTCAAGTTCTAAGCATGATCTCATCAGGTATCAAGAGCTTTGTGTTTATCATTTTCTATATGTGTAACTAAATACATAGTCTGTTGTTGTTGTGGAAGATGTTGAGTTGTAATTTAAATTAGTGGTTATGAATCTATTTGTTCCTCTTAACCTCTTCTTATTCTTCTTAAACCACTTTTTATTATCACTGAAAATTCTAAACTAGACCAAGGGATGAATTTTCAGGGACTCAAAATAAGAATAATGATGAATACTTTTATGACCATTGGATGTATTCATCAACTCAAAATGGACTATGAAAAATAAAGAACTATGAAACACTGACTACCAGACCAAGGAGTTAATTTTTCAGCTCTAAATATAATTTTACCAGACCAAGGAAACTATATTACAAATTGAAACCCAGATTATTGAGATTTCCTGAACAACACAACCTCATAAGCAATTTGATTTACTAAAAAACTTCTCATTAATCATTAACCCCAATTCATCTGTTTCTTTATCTATAAAAAAACAATTTTCCCATATTTACTTGTATTATGCTAAGTAATTTGTTTAAGAAACTCAAAAGAAATCATTATTTTAATCCCAACAACCAAAATCGACTTTCAATTCTGTAAACTTTATTAAAAAAACTAAGTTAAAGAATATAAAAATACTTTCCTTTTCTCTGTGGATCGACCCCTTACTGGTGCTATAATTGTTAGGGTAAAAATAATTTGGGACAACAAAAATATACTTTCAGTGAAATGAATTGCCAAATATTGGCTCCGTTGCCGGGGAATAACGAAAAGTTAATTTTATTCTTGTTTTCATTATGGTTGTATCAAATTTTAGTGAAAACAAAGAATATCCTAAATTCACAAAAATATATTTTCTAATCTTATTTCTATTTATCTTTCATTTTCCTCATTTATGCTTGGTGTGTTTCATATTGTGTAGGTCTTTAGGTGTATGAGTGGCTACCTCACATGTTCCAAGAACCCTGAGTCTTCATGGTATTTCCCAATTGACCCAGAGATCAAACAGACACTCTTGAGGAACCAACGAGCACTTATGGCCAAGCATAACCAAAAAACTCCATAGGCGCAGAATGAGGAATGATTTCTAGATGTTGTCCAAGGAGCTGGAAAATAGTTAGGATCAGATGACAACTGAAACTAGCAAGCTACACTTGCTCCAGGGTATGGCCCTCTTCAGATCCAACAATTCCTATTGATGCAAATTTCATTCTAAACCAAGTTCATGGGTCGTACATCACCCCTAATAAACAACATTACATGCCAGATCCACTTACTCAGCAGCCACCTGCACGTCGCACTCTCATGGAGTAAGGCCTGACATCTGTCCATGGAGCTGACATAGGCATCGTCTGTCCACCTGTGCAATCCCAACACTTCGAGATCAAGCCTTAAATCATGCTACTGATTTAGAACACCATTCAGTTCAGTGGCATTCCCAGCGATGATCCCAATGTCCTTCTCTCCAATTTTCTGGAGGTTTGCGACACGTTCTGCTACCACGGAGTGTCAAAATACATTCTTTGTCTTCGCCTCTTCCCCTTCTCTTTAATGGATAAGGTGGAAGGCTGGATTAATGGTTTTCCACAACGATCCATCCTCACCTAGGAGGAGCTCTCCCATGTGTTCCTGTCTAAATACTTCCCACCCTCGAATATGGTGATGCTGTGGAATGAAATCCAAAACTTCTAGCAGCATAATGCTGAGTCACTATACAAATCATGGGAGTGATTTAAAGAGATGCTGCACAAATTCCCACACCACAGACTTCCACTTTGGTTGCAGGTCCAAACCTTCTATGGAGGGTTGAAAATGAATACAGTGTCCATGGTGGATGCTATTGTCGGAGGTACGGTAATAAGGAAATCCCCAGAAGAGCTTTTCGAACTAATGGATGACATGTCTTCCAATATCTTCTAGTGGGATTCTGAGTGGGTCACCCAAAAATGAGTTATGCATGAAATTTATGCTACCACTATGCTTGCTTTCCAATTGGACGATGTGTCAAAAAAGATTGACATAGTCAATATGAAGTGTGCATCCCAAGTACATGTGGCAAACCATCTGGTGTGTAGCGAATGTGGTGATAATAACATCATGGGAGATTGCTCAGGTTCTGCTGGAGGCCCTTCGACATGCGATTTGAGTTATGTTGCCCAAAATCGAGGGCCCAACCAGTACCAGAAGTACCAGAACTCGGCATGACATGGTCAACAGAACACAGGCTAGGGCCAACAACATCAGCTTCTTCTGCCCGAGTGACCGCTCGGCTACAACCAGCCTCCATATTAGAACCAGTACCAGAGGAAGCAACAACCCCAACATGGTTCTTACAAAATCGCAAGGGTATCAGAACCCTCGCCCGCATTAGCTGATACAGCCACCACCTCCACCATCTCAACAACCACATCAGCAGGAGAACACGTCAAGGTAAGAGGATCTCATTAAAAAATTTATATCTAATGCTGATACCATTTTCCAAAATCAGGAGGCTTTAATTTGAGTCCAGGAAAACCAAATTGGCCAGTTCACAAACCATCTCTCGGGAAGGCAACCTGGTACACTATCAGGTAACACTGAGAAGAATCCTAGTGGGGAGGCTCATGATATTATGCTACAGAGTTGAAAGGATCTCCAACAGCACCAACCAGAATAGTCAGTTGCAACCACACCCCCTATTAATGAAGAAGGTACAGATTTAGACCCCTCCTCATACAAAATCCCACGGAAGGCAGCTTCACAGAATAATGAAATGGAGGCTGTCAAACCCTTTGAACCTACCTTACCCTTCCTAGAGAGATTTAAGTAGAGAAATATGGACCCCCAGTTCAGCAAATTCATGGACCTGTTTATGAAGCTTCACATAAATATTTCATTTGTAGAGGCACTGACGCAGATGACCAATTATGCCCAATTCATGAAGGAAATACACTCCAATAGAAGAAAGATGGAAGATATGGGCACCATTGCCCTAACCAAAGAGTGTTCTGTAGTTATCCAATATTCAATCCCTCCTAAACTCTTGGATCTAGGTAACTTCACTATTCCATGTACTATTGGACCATGCGAGTTTGGGTAGGCCCACTTAGACTTCGGGGCTAGTGTGAGCCTCATGCCCCTCGGAGTTTTCAAAAACTAGGTCTCATTGATTGGAAGCCTACTTGAGTATCCCTTTAACTTGCAGACCGATCCATCAAATATCCAAAGGGTCTATTGGAGGACGTGTTGGTCAAGGTGGGTAGGATGATCCTTCATGAATATTTCATCATCCTTGACATCGATGATGACCATGAGGCACCTCTAATACTATGAAGACCTTTCCTAGCCACTGGGAAGGTACTAATCAACGTGTGCCCTGGGTAGCTGATTTTATGGGTTGGAGATGAAATAGTCTCCTACAATGTCCTCAAGTACATCAAGAATTCATCATTTTTAGAGCATGAAGACTATTATGAGGTAACAACTATGGATGGTCATTTGAACAAAAACAAGGAAAACTAGGTATGTTCTTTTACATCAGATACCTTTATTATTCCAGACATTCCAGCTAAAGAAGCGCCAGAGGACTTGCCATTCTTAGAAGGCAAGGTAGGCCACTATTGGAAATGTGTAGTTGTTCCTGATAGACTGGAATAGGAAAAGTATGGGTTTTTGAGATACCATCAAACATTTTTTGTCATACATAACGATGAAATATCACATGAGTAAAAAGATACACTTCTGCAGAGGTAAGTAGGTTGAGAAAACGACCTAAAACAAAGGCGCTTCCTGGGAGGCAACCCAGCAGATACACGCCGTTTCCCACCTATATACACAGAGTGTAATTGTCCATTTTAATTTATATTCAAACTATTATAAATATATAGTTTAACTACGAAATAAATAGGGATGATTCCGGGGCCGATGGTATGGTCACTGGAGTTTATCCGAGCCGTCACCAGTTCAAATCCTCCCGACCTACCTTCAGCACGAGGTTCCTCCTTTTTATATCCGAATTTTCTTACACATGATGTGTATTATATTTCATATATATATATATATATTCTTATAAGAAAACCCATGGTGGGGACAGATCGATTGGCCAAGATCATAACCCAGATCCAAAAGACCGGGGTTCGAACCCTAACAACCGTCCCATTTACATAATTTTTACATTTAATAAAACCATATGGAGTGTCTTTTGATATACACCGTGTGTGCCATGTTTTACTTTAAAAACAAAAAATATTTTTCACATAAAGAAATTCATGCGGGTGATGTTGGAAGATAGGCAGAGTCTCAGCCCTGGATCCAAAAGACCCGGGTTCGAACTCGGATAGTCTCCCGGCTTCATACCTTTTATTCTAATTATAAACCACATGTCATGCATTTACTTTCTTCCCATGTGGTATAGTTAGTATACATTAAATAGATATATATAATAAATATGATCAGTAGTACAATCTTTTGTCTAGTGGTTGAGGGCTTACGTTCGGAATGGTTGATCGTCGGTTCGAACCTCGCCCCAAACACCAGACCCAAGGTTGTACTTCTCTTTTTCCAATTTTAAAATAGAAGACATGTATTTCCAGATACATTACGTTTATAGTTTTAATTTTGAATTATGTATATATATAAACTTTTAATATTTTAAATATTAATACTAATTATTATATAGTTTACTATAATAATTACATATATATATATATATCATTATTAAAAAAATGGGATAAATGGTGTGTAGTATACTGTACATGACGTGTACCGCAGCTATAAAAGTCACGGACCACCCAGAATTAGGCCATGTCACGAAGCCCCCTCTCTCTCCCCGTTTCATCACCCGAACGATACTCAACCTCCTCACTCCCAAATCCTCTGATCTAGGGTTTTTTTCTTCTAATTTCTCCTACATTGTGATCATTGGTCTAGGTAATCCCTTCTACACCCTCTATCTCAAGATATTAAAAGTGTTTAGGCTGTTTAGCGGATCGACTGACCATTCATCTTTCGCGGTACACGGGCAAGAAGTGAAGAACACAAGCCATGTGCATTTGTACATGGCCACATACCGAATGCTATACGATATGAATATACATGATGTGTATGTTCAGTACACACCATGTACCATCCCACATCGTGTCCGGGTATCTTTTTAACATGACCTAGCACACCATGTTCATGTACATAGAATATTTAATATATATGAAAAATATTTATAGTTTTCACAACCCGCCTTCACCAAAAGGAGGGAAGGGTCCGCATATTGACATGCCCTTTCTTCTTTAAGTTGAAGGAGAGATAATGACCCCTGAAACCTGCAATAAATAGTTCCCGGAGTGGTGACCAACACCAAGGGCATGAAATCACACACTAAATGGAAGGCATTACCCTTTTTTTCTTTTAATAGGATCAAAAGATAAGATAGTGAATCCCAGAACACCAAACTGAAAGTAAAAGTAATGACAAGAACCATTCCCAATGCATGTTACAAAAGTAAAATCCACAATGTATAAGGAGACTACAAAGAAAAAATACTAAATGGAAGAACAACAGAAACTACGATAATCTGTCACAAGGTTTGAGCTAGTACGGTCCAGCACGATCCCCGAAGTCCTCCTGGAAACATGAAAGCTGTTTTATATATGTAGGGTTTGCATACAAGTATACTCAGTAGGGAAAAACCAAAGGCAGTCGTGCACAAGTGGGGAGGCATACTAATGCCCTGTGAGAAAAGAGATAACCAAGCACCTAACAAAGAAACTAACCACCCAAACCTCACCAAGGCACAGTCGCCAAATAACGCCAGTCAAGTAATGTATAGTAATAGCACATCGATGTTTGGGTACCCGTGCCACTTTCCCACTGGTTATTGAAGACTTCCTACGCATCGAACCAATCCTGCTATTCTCATCGTAGTCCCACTTCCACACCAGCCCGCACACACCTTGGCCACAAACACACATCCCACCTGCAAACACCTGCGCCACAACGGCTACCCTGCCCGCAGACACCTGGACCACAACAACCTCAAGTAACCATGCCTGCAAAAACCTAGTCCAGAACAACTACTGCCACGCCCGAAGACAACTGGGCCAGAAAGCTACCATCATGCCCAAAGACACCTGGGCCTCATCCCGAAGATACTTGGGAAACAACCTATCTATAAACACCTAGTCCAACCACCACAACTACCCCGCCCGAAGATTCTTGGGCTAATAATGGACCTCAGGCTATCACATACTGCCCGAAGATACTTGGGCTATCCGAGAAAGGATGCATAAAGGAGCTAATATCCAGCCACTAACAAAAGAGTTGGAAGAAACACCCTCCCCCATGAAATGGGGGTGTTCGGCACTAATTGCTCAACTTGTGTGGGGAACGAATAAGAAACATAAGAACTAAAAATATATGTATAAGTAAAAAACACTCAATCCAACCTAGGGTTTCCAAAGACAACCCAAGCACAAGCACACTCATCCCTATTCATAAAAAGCACACTGCTCACAGCCGAGTCACAACTTATCCCCAGAAACAATTCCCATTTAAGATATTCTTGCTTCCATGTTTGATTAATATCACTTGAATGAAGTTCTGCACCACTGGGAAACTAACAACATAAGAACAAACCAAGGGAAAAAGTTATAACCGATAGAAATTTAATCATTCACACCAAATTCTCTTGCAAAGTCACAACAACAAAGGGATATGTGAGATCCATCGAAGTACTGGAACCAAAGAAAACCCCGAGATATATCCACATGTCTCTGAAATCCTGGAGCCAACGGTTTATCAACAGCAAAGGATTCCACCACAATTCGTGATATATGCAGAGTAATCACACAGCCTCAAATTCACAACTAGAAAAAGTACAACAACTGGGGAACCCATCCCCACCCGTATCACCCCAGCAAACGGCCCGTGAAAGAAACAACCAAACCACTACCACCAAAACAAGTCAGGCCCATGCATGTATTCTCAGATTTAAAAGATTTAACACACTCAATGGTTTCAATTCTACTGTTCTTTAACTGGGGTTATCATAGAAAAGGGTTGATCCTAGTGCTTTCAATTTATTTAACCAAGTATACATAATTAACCAATTCCATATTACGGTCATTTAAAAATCCAGGAGCACTGAGGTTTAATAGTGCACAGATAATGACCACCAAGGACCATGATTTTTAGTGAGAATAGGCCCGTACAGTTCACAACACATAACAACATAAAGAGTACAACAGAACATCGATCACACCCCCTTCATTCTTTAAACTTCGTTCATTATCTTCATTAAGTTTGGTTTCATCAGTTTCCACAAACGTCAAAGCATGCCCACCCTGCATGATACACAGAAAGGAGAGACGAAGGAGAAAATACCTACTTGATTGATCAATGATCTATGTTTTTCTCCACACGCTAGGAACATGGGATGTGCGATTTGCAGGGGAGGGACATCGAGAACTCCACGGACGAGAAGCCGACTTCAGCCTAGGCGCACCACAAGTCTCGTGAAGGAGGGACTTCAAGCACACCAGGGAGAAGAGAGATGTCAGCCAAAAAAAAGGAAGAAGGGGGGAAAGAACTTCTTCTGTGATATATAGATAAAATCCCATTATTATAGGATAATAAATTTGAATGCCTTGGAAGTCGGATCGTGGTTCTTCCATGTGGTTGGGTGGTCACACATGACTGGATTAATTGTTATTTATTAGGGAGGTTTCTTTGATTTTTAGATATTTATTATTGGCTTAAAAACAACCTTGAAACGCTTCAAAAAGATTAAAAGTCCTAAAATTGGGGTTATGGGGGAGGCTGCAGAAGAAAAGCCCACCAAGGCTGGGGGACACCGATCGGTCGCGCCGATCGGTCGTGCCGATCAGTCCCATCGAAATTTGGAAAAGGGAGTGGTCATGAGGGTCTGGGGCATTACATCAGATACCTCTCAAACTATTCTTGCCCTTGAGAATCCAGAACCAGACCCAAAGGAAAGAGGGGGGGTCCGAAAAACTACCCCAGAAGATACCTCTCAGGAGTGAACCTCTCTAACACAAGAACACCTTATCTCCTGTACTCCCCAGGAATCCCAGCCGCTTCTTTCCCCGTGCAACCATGAAAAAAAAATACTAAACCGTTCGGCCTGGTGGGAGAGGGGTTTCCATTCCTCCATTTTAAGATACTATCCACATTGGGCGGAACTAACTCGCCCGCATGGGATTAGGCGCATCCACTATAATGCGTCCTAACTAGGAATCAGGTCCTCCCCTCCCCTTCCTTTAGGACACTTCACACACATTCACAGAAATGGAAACTACACATTTCATAGTCAACAATGTAATGTATTACATTTCAAAAAAGTACTGACAAAACAGGATAAAACTCAAAACAACTCCGGGAACTAGGCACGCATCTGCCCTCCCCTCTCCCAGGTACTCTCTTCAAGCCCACCATGGCTCCATAACACACGAACCAATGGGATGGTTCATCCACGAAGCACCTCCTCCTCACGACCCTCGATCATCACTGGTCGTTCCACGAAGATTGCATCGTCTTCGATATCTAACTCTCCCCAATCAATGATTTGGGAGTCGTCTTGTAGATATCGACGATGTTGGGACACGTGGAAGACATCGTGAACCCTTTGCATGTGTGGTGGCAACAAAAGCTGATAAGCCACCTTTCCAACCAGGTGTAACACCTCAAAGGGTCCAACAAACCTGGGAGAGAGCTTACTTCCCATGCCAAACCTCCGTTTCCCATCCCGAGGGGAGACCATTAAGAACACATGGTCCCAGAGCTAGAACTCTAAGGGCATTCTCCTATTATCCGCATATGAAATCTGCCGGTCTGGAGCCACCTTTATCCTTTCTCATATATGCTAGACCTTATCTGTCGTGCTCTGCACCACCTCCGGGCCAAGAACACCTACCTCCCTGACTTCTATCCAGCACATGGGTGAGTGACACGACCTCCCATACAAATCTTAGAACGGAGCCATACCAATGGTAGAGTGGTATCTATTATTGTAGGTGAACTCTAGCAGAGGAAAGTGTAGCACCCATCATCCCCCGATGTACAGGATGCATGCTCGTAGCATATATTCCAAGGTCTAGATGGTGCACTCTGTCTGCCCATCTGTCTGGGGGTGGAAGGGAGTGCTAAGGTGCAGATTGGTGCCAGAAGTATGCTGAAAACCCCTCCAGACTCTTGAGGTAAATCGTGCATCCCTATTAGAGACTATAGACCTCAAAACTCCAAGAAAACGCACCACCTCATCCATGTACCTTCGTGCTAGAGCATCTACCACACTTGACTCCTTGATTTCCAGAAAGTGAGCTGATTTTGTCAACCGGTCCACTATTACCCAGATGGTGCCACACCCTCCTTGAACCTTAGGGAGCCCCGTGGTGAAATCCATCAAGATGTCGTACCACTTCCACTCGGGGACATCTAAAGGTTACAACAAACCACCCGGAACTCGGTGTTCAGCCTTCACCTACTGACACACTAGGTACTTGGCCAAAAACTCTACCACTGCCCGCTTTACCCTGGGCCACCAAAATTATCTCATCAGACCCTAGTACATCTTGGAAACTCCCGGGTTCACTCCTAGGGGTGAGTTGTGGAAATCACTAATAACCTAGACGCACATCGTCTCTGGAACAAACAACATTCCTCAGAAAAGCATCTGGTTCTAACCATCCTCCGTCCACCCTTCCGGAGCATTGCCCTGGTCAACTTGATCACGCATCACTTTGCACTCTGGGTCTCTCCACTAATAATCCTCCACCTGAAATTACAGATAAGACTTTACTGTAATCTAATATAGGCAACCCATTCCACTATCCATCCTCGCATCCAGGTGCACGGCAGCCAACTCCTCCATCGCCTTCCAAGCATCTGCCGACTCTCGGACCACATCCTTCTACGACTACCTACTCAATGCATGAGACACTACATTCCCCTTTCCTGAAGTGTAGGATATCTCGAAGTCATAATCTTGTAGGAACTCCATCAAACTTCGCTGCCTTATGTTTTGGTCCCACTGGGAGAAGATATACTTCAAGCTTTTGTGATCCGTGAAGACTACAAAGTGTTCTCCGATGAGGTAATTCCGCCACAAATTTAGTGCTAAAATGACCGTCGCAAGCTCCAGATCATGGGTGGAATAATTACGCTCATGGGGTGCCTATACCCATTGAAGATCACCACTTGATGCTGCATCAACAAACACCCAAGGCCTTGTCCCAATGCATCACAAAATACTTCATATGCTGCCCCTTCATCTTGAAATCTCTTCACTGGGGCACCAACCAACTTTTCCTTCAGATAGATGAAGGCTGCCTCGCACTGCTCACTCCACAGGAAAACCTAGCCCTTCTTAGTCAAGGTCGTCAAAGGTTCTGAAACTAGCTAGAAGTTGGACACGAACCTCCGATAGTAACCTGACAACCCGAGGAAACTACAGACCTCTTCCACATTCTTAGGCGCTGCCAATGAAACAACCACCTCAACCTTTTATGGGTCGACCACTACCCCCTTTTCAGACACTACGTGCCCAAGGAAGTGTACTTCTCACATCCAGAACATGCATTTTGACAAATTCGCATAGGGCAGGTGCTTTCGGAGGACCTCTAAAACTGTCCTTAGATGCTCTGCATGGTCCTACTTTGATCCTTAATAGATCAGGATGTCGTCGATGAACACAACTACGAACCGATCCAGGTACTCCTGGAAGACGGAGTTCATAAGCCCCATGAACAAAGCCAGGGCGTTCGTAACACCGAAAGGCTTGACTACAAACTCAATCTGCCCATATCTGCACCTGAAGGCTATCTTCGAGATGTCTCCCACTTTCACCCTCAACTGGTGATATCCAGACCACAGGTCGATCTTCGAGAACCATCCTTCCCCTTTTAGCTGGTCAAAGATATCGTCTATCCTCGGAAAAGGGTAGATATTCTTGATCGTTACCTGATTCAGCCTCCTTAGACTATGCACAACCTGAGACCACCATCTTCCTTCATTACGAACAAGACTGGAGCACACCATGGTGATGTACTCGGTCGAATAAAACCATTCTTCATCATATCTTCGATCTGAATCCGCAACTCCCGTAGCTCTTAAGGCACCATCCGGTAGGGAGCCATCGAAATCGGATGAGCACCAGGCTGCAAGTCTATCCCAAACTCGATATCACATCGAGGGGGTAGAGTCATCACCTCCTCATGGAAGACGTACATAAACTCAATGGCGATCCATAGTACTTCCACCATCTCAGCATCCACTGACTCTAATAATAGCTCGGCTAACAAGGAGAGGAGGGGTTCCTCTCATCTGCTGCCCTTCTAGCCACTCCGCTTGCCGGTGAAAGTAACACGTCAGCCAACCATGTCTGAGAACAAAAACCTTCCTCGGAAGCAGTCGATGATGGCACACACAGAGCACAACCATTTTATGCCTACGATGACATCGTATGGATGTATCTGTAGAATTAGTAGATCCCTAATCGACTGATATGGACCTATCATCAGTATGCATCTCCTATAAACATATTACAAGTCGGTCTGACCTATGACTAGTGTGCTCAGCACCAGGGGCACTGGAAGTCTCTTGGCATCAGGACCATAGCACGAGACAGACCGGGTGCAAAAAAGGAGTTCCAAGCTCCGGTATCGAACAATGCGTAACCAAGGGTACTGACCAAACTGATCGTACCTCGAATAACCTCCGATCTCACTGGAACTGCTACTTCCGCGATGTGCAACTATCCAAGCCCAGCCCCTCAGCCCCTCGGCTGTCGGCCGCCTCCCTGAACACGCCCTGGTCGAGGTCCCTAAGGAGGGCCCTATGGTCAACCTCCTCCTGCAACGTCTACCCTCGGAGGAGAGGGAGCTCGCTGCCCCTGCTAATGCTACTGAAAGGGCCTAATTGGAAGCTGCTACTGGGGCGGGTGCTGGGCCTGTCCGCCACTGCCGTACTGAACTTGTTCTATGCACTGATTCGGGATATGCCCATGGATCCCACAGAAGAAGCACCTCGGTCCTGGGCTTTAAGGGAAAGGGCGAGGACTGGGGGACCGGAACTGGAACTGCTGCGGCCTGTTCCCTTCTGGTTGGAACCTAGAGGGTCCCGATGCTGGAGGTATGGTGCTGACCTACTTTCCCCTTAACGTGACTAGCTGAATCCCCTCTCGTGACACACTTCCCAGTGTGTGCATCCTCTCCACCACCTCTGCCTTCTTCTGGACCTCCATGTTTTTCGGCAAGGTGAAGGGGGTAACAGCGTACTAGAGGGAGGGTCGGAGTGCCTCCTCTAAACTTCTCTCCCAGGACTCCTCATCTAGAAAGAGGTCCGGGGAAAAGTGGAGGAAGTCCTCGAATATGATCCCCATCTCGCTTACCGATATATCCCCCTACTGGAGGAAGAGTAGCTCCAGACTCTTATCTTCCTTCATTGTAGAATAGAGGAATTACACCCAGAACTCCTTCTTGAAATCAACCCATGCCACCTCAGCCTCTCTCCTCTCCCCCTGTTAGAGCGTCCACCACTGGATCACTGCTCCCCACATCTGGAAGACAGCCAGAGGAACCCAATACTCTGTCGGAGCCCAGATCAAGATGAAGGCTATCACCAACACCTCTATCTAGACCTCTGTCTTCATGTTAGAGGTGCTTCCCTCATACTTCTTGAGCGTCTATCACTGGAATTCATGAAGCATCTTCTTCCACTGGTCATCCTCCTCCTCTCGATCTTCCCTCTACTGATCGGCCAAGTCAACCTCCTGGGCCTCGATCCCCCATACAGCTCGTGGTCATCTCCAGGGTGCCATAACTGAAAGGTAAACAAAGAATGCCTAAGCCCAAGTAGTGCAGAATATTGCTCTTAAAACATCTCAAACATCTTATTTTTTTCAAATTCCCCAAAACACCCCAGAAACATGAGAACACAAGTCATTATTATGCATTTACCTTTCCTAGGGTCTCTACCCTACAATCAGCGTGACCTCACATGGTCGTTCGGTAGGTCCAGAGTCCTTGCATCGGATCACGGGGGGACCTAATATCCCGTGTCCTAGCCAGTCTTCCCTGGCCTAATTCACGCACCAAGGACACCCAACACTATTTCCCTACCGTCCCATCCAATCCTCATTGTTCCTAACTCCAGACTCTATCCATCTCTCAAACATCAGCCTCTGATACCATTCTATCACGACCCGCCTTCACCAAAAGGAGGGAAGGGTCAGAAGATTTCCAGGCCCTTCCTTCTTTATGTTGAAGGAGATATAAAGACCCCCAAAACCCTCCTTCAATAGGTCCATGAGTGGTGACCAACACCAAGGGCATGAAATCACACACTAAATAGGAGACATTACCCTTTTTTTCTTTTAATAGGATTGGGAGATAAGATAGTGAACCCCACAAAACCAAACTAAAAGTAAAGTAAAGCCAAGAACCATTCCCAATGCATGTTACAAAAGTAAAATCCACAATGTATATGGAGACTACAATGAAAAAATACCAAAAGAAAGAACAAAACAAATGAAATAATCATTCACAAGGTCTGAGCTAGTACGGTCTAGCATGATCCCCGAAGTCCTCCTGGAAACTTGAAAGTAGATTTATATATGTAGGGTGAGTATACAAGTATACTCAGTAGGGAAAAACCAAAGGCTCTCATGCACAAGTGGGGAGGAATACTAATTACCTCTGAGAAAAGAGATAACCAAGCACCTAACAAGGAAACTAACCACCCAAACCTCACCAAGGCACACTCCCCAAATAACGCAAGTCATGTAATTTATAGTAATAGAACATCGATGTTTGGCTGTCCCATGCCACTTTCCCACGGGTTATTGATGACTTCCTACGCATCAAACCAATACCGCCATTCTCACTGCAGTCCCACTTCCACACCCACCCACACACACCTGGGCCACTACCACACATCCTGCCCACAAACACCCGAGCCACAACCGCTATCCCACACACAGACACCTGGGCCACAACAACCTCATGTAACCATGCCTACAAACACCTAGGCTAGAACAACCACTGCCAAGCCCGAAGACACCTGGTCCAGAAATCTACTGTCACGCTCGAAGATACCTGGACCTCATCCCGAAGATACATGGGAAAAAACCATCCCATAAACACCTGGGACAACCACCACAACTACCCCACCTGAATATTGTTGGGCTAATAATGGACCTCATTCCATCACAACCTGCTCGAAGATACTTGGGATATCCAGGAAAGGGAGCAGAAAGGAGCTAATAACCAGCCACTAACACAAGTGTTGGGAAAAACACCCTCCCCCCTAAAATGGGGGTGTTTAGCACTAAGTTCTCAACTTGGTTGGGGTGCGAATAAGAAAAATAAGAACTAAAAATATATGTATAAGTAACAAACACTCAACCCAACCTAGGGTTTCCAAAGCCAACCCAAGCGCAAGCACACTCGTCCCTATTCTTAGGAAGCACACTACTCACAGTCGAGTCACAAATCATCCCCAGAACCAATTCCCATTTATGTTATTCTTTATTCGATGTTCGATTAATCTCATTTAAATAAAGTTCTGCACCACTGGGAAACTAACAGCATAATCACAAACCAAGGGAAAAAGTTACCACCAACAGCAATTTAAGCATTCACACCTGGTTCTATTGCAAAGTCACAACAACAAAGGGATAAGTGAGATCCCTCGAAGTACTGGAACCAAAGAAAACCTTGAGATACAGCCCCATGTTTCCAAAATCCAGGAGCCAATTGTTTCTCAACAACAGAGGATTCCACCCCAATTCGTGATATAAGCAGAGTAATCACACAAGCTCAAATTGACAACTAGCAAAAGTACAACAACAAGGGATCCCTTTCCCAATGGTATCACCCCAGATAATGGTCCGTGAAAGAAACAACCAAACCACTACCACCAAAACAAGGCAGGACCATATAGGTATTTTCATATTTAAAAGATTTAACTCACTCCATGGTTTCAATTCTACTGTGATTTAACTAGGGTAATCACAGAAAAGGGCTGATCCCGGTGCTTTCAATTTATTTAACTGAGTATACATAATTAACCAATTCCATGTTATGGTATTTTAAACATCCAGGAGCACCGAGGTTCAATAGTGCATAGATAAAGTCAACCAAAGACCATGATTTTCAGTGAGCATAGGCCCATACAGTTCACAACACCTAACAACATAAAGAGTAAAATAGAACATCGATGACACCCCTCTTCATTCTTTAAAGTCCATTCATTATCATCATTAAGATTGGTTTCATCAATTTACACAATGGTAAAATCATGCCCACCCCGAATTATACACATAAAGGAGAGACGAAGGAGAAAATCCCTATTTGATTGATCAACGATCACAGTTTTTCTCCTCGCGCTTGGAACATGGGATGTACGATTTGCAGGGGAGGGACATCGGGAACTCCAAGGACGAGAAGCCGACATCAGCCTAGGTGCACCACAAGTCTCGTGAAGCAGGGACTTCTAGTGCAATAGGTAGAAGAGAGAAGTCGGCCAAAACAAGGAAGAAGGGGGAAGAAGAACTTCTTCTGTGATATATAGATAAAATCCCATTGTTATGGGATATGAAATTTGAACGCCTTAGAAGTCGGATCGTGGTTCTTCCACGCTGTTTGGTGGTTACACATGACTGGATTAATTGTTATTTCGTAGGGAGGTTTCTTTGATTTTTAGATATTAATTATGGGCTTAGAAACTTCCTTGAAACTCTTCAAAAAGTTAAAAAGGCATAATAGTGGTGTTACGGGGCAGGCTATAGAAGAAAAGGCCGCAAAGGCTGGGTGACACTGATCGGTCGCGCCGATCGGTCCCGCTAAAATTTGGCAAAGGGAGGGGTCATGAGGGTCTGATCCATTACATCAGATACCTCTCAAACTATTCTCTCCCTCAAGAATCCAGAACCAGACCTGAAGGAAAGAGGGTGGGTCCGAACAACCACCCCAGAAGATACCTCTTAGGAGTGAACCTCTCTCACACAGGAACACCTTATCTCCTACACAACCAAGGACGCCCTGCCAAATATTTCCCTGTGAAACCACGCAACAGAAAAGACTAAACCGTCTGGCCAGGTGCGTGAGGGGTTTCCCGTCCTCCGTGTTAAGATACTATTCTCTTTGGGAGGCACCGACTCGCCCGCACGGGTTTGGGCCCATCCACATTAATGTGTCCTAACTGGGAATCAGGTCCTCCACTCCCCATCCTTTAGGACACTTCACACACATTCACAAAAAAGGAAACTGCACATCCCATAGTCAACAAGGTAAATTATTACATAGAAAACATATACTGTCAAAATTCAATAAAACTCAAAACAACTATGGGTACTAGGCACGCATCTACGCTTCCATCTCCCAGGTACTCTCCTCAAGCCCACTATGCCACCATAACACGCAAACCACCGGGATAGTTCATCCATGAAGCACCTTCTCCTCATGACCCTCGATCATCACTGGTCATTCCATGAAGGTTTCATTATCTTCTATATCTCACTCTCCTAAATAGATGAGGTGGGAGTTGTCGTGTAGACATCGACGGAGCTGGGACACATTGAAGACATTGTGCACCCTTTGCAGGTGTGGTGGCAACGCCAGCTGATAAGCCACCTTGCTGACCCGATCCAACACCTCGAAGGGTCCAAAAAACCTGGGAGAGAGCTTAAATCGCCTGCCAAACCTCCACTTCCCACCCTGAGGGGAGACCTTCAAGAACACGTGGTCCCCGACCTCAAACTCCAAGGGAATTCTCCTATTATCTGCATATGACTTCTGCCAGTCCTGAGCCGCCTTCATCCTTTCTCGTATAAGCTGAACCTTCTCTGTCATGCTCTGCACCACCTCCAGGACAAGAACACCTACCTCCCTGACTTCTATCTAGTACATGGGTGAGCGACATGGCCTCCCATACAAAGCTTTTAATGGAGCCATGCCAGTGGTAGAGTGTTACCTATTTTTGTAGGCAAACTCTACCAAAGGAATGTGTAGTACCACTGATCCCCTAAAGTCCAGGATGCATGCTCATAGCATATCCTCCAAGGTATATATGGTGCGCTCTGTCTTCCCATCTGTCTGAGGGTGAAAGGCAGGGTTAAGGAACAGCAGGGTGCCAAAATCAAGCTGCAACTCCCTCCAGACTCGTGAGGTAAATCGTGGATCCCTATTTGAGACCATGGACCTCAGAACTCTGTGAAACTGCACCACCTCATACACATACCTTCATGCTAGAGAATCTACTACACTCGACTCCTTGATTGCCAGAATGTGTGCCGATTTCGTCAACCGGTCCACTACTACCAGATGGCGTCACACCCTCCTTGATCCTTGGGTAGCCCCGTGACGGAATCCATCAAGATATCATCCCACTTCCACACGTGGACATCTAAATTTTGCAACAAACCACCTGGAACACGGTGTTCATCCTTCACCTACTGACACACTAGGAACTTGGCCACACACTCTGCCACTTCCCACTTTACCCCAGGCCAACAAAACTGTCTCTTCAAACCCTGGTACATCTTAGAAACTCCCAGGTGCACTGCTAGGGGTGAGTTATGGAACTCACTAAGAACCTGGCTGCGCATCGCCTCTGAAAAAAAAATTCATTAGAAAAGAATCTTGTTATGTCCATCCTCCGTCCACCCTTCCGGAGCATTGCCCTGGCTAACTCGGTCTCGCATCAGTTTGCACTCTGGGTATCCCCACAGAGACTCCTCCACATGACGTAACAGTGGAGACTGTACTGTCATCTAATACATACATCCCCTTACACTATCCATCCTCGCATCCAGGTGCAAGGCAGCCAACTCCTCCATCACCTTCCAAGCGTCTGCTGACTCTCGGACCACATCCTTCTGCGAACTCCTCCTCAAAGCATCGGCCGCTACATTCCCCTTTTTGAAGTGTAGGATATCTCGAATTAATAATATTGGAGGAACTCTATCAACATTAACTGATGAAGGTTTAGGTCCCACTGGGAGAAGATATATTTCATGATTTTGTGGTCCATGAAGACTAAAAAGTGTTCTCCAATGAGGTAATGCCACCACAAATTTAGTGAAAAAACGGTAGCCTCAAGCTCCAGATCATGGGTGGAATAATTACGCTCATGGGGATTTAACTTCCTAGACCCATATGAGATCACCCCTTGCCGCTGCATCAACACACACCCGAGTCCTTGTCCCGAAGCATCACAAAATACTTTATATGCTGCCCCTTCTTCTGGAAAACTCAACACTGGGACACTAACCAACTTCTCCTTCATATAGCTGAAGGCTGCCTTGCACTTCTCACTCCACATGTAAACCTGATCCTTCATGGTCAAGGTCGTCAAAGGTACTGAAACTCGGTAGAAGTTGGTTAAGAACCCCTGATAGTAACCTTCCAGCCCAAGGAAACTACTAAACTCTGCCACGTTATTGGGTGCTTCCCAAGAAACAACAGCCTCAACCATTGATTGGTCCACCGCTACCCCCCGTTCAGACACTACGTGCCCACGAAAGTGTACTTATCATGTCCAAAATGTGCATTTTGATAACTTCCCATAGAGATGGTGCTATCAGAGGACCTCTAAAACCATCCTCTAATGCTCTACATGGTCCTCCTTAGATATTGAATAGATCATGATGTCATTGATGAACACATCTGTGAACTGATCCTTGTACTCCAGGAAGACGGAGTTCATAAGCCCCATGAACACAGCCGGGGCTGTCGTAACACCAAAAGGCATGACTACAAACTCGAAGTGCCTTTATCTGCACCTGAAGGCTGTCTTCGAGATGTCTGCCTCCTTCACACTCAACTAGGGATATCCAGACTGTAGGTTGATCTTCCAGAACCATCTTTCCCCTTTCAGCTGGTCAAAGAGATCGTCTATCCTCGTAAGAGGGTAGCTATTCTTGATCGTTACCTGATTCAGCCTCCTGTAGTCTATGCACAACCTAAGACCACCATCTGCCTTCATTGCGAACAAGACTGGAGCACCCCACTGTGATGCACTCGGTCGAACAAAAACATTCTTCATCAGATCGTCGATCTGAATCCGCAACTCCCATAGCTCCGAAGGCGCCATCCGGTAAAGAGACATCGAAATCAGATGAGCATCAGGATGCAAGTCTATCCCAAACTCGATATCACGTCAAGGGGGTAGAGTCGTCACCTTCTCAGGGAAGACATCCATAAACTCACTGACGATCCCTAGTAATTCCACTATCTCAGCATCCACTAACTCCACTGACAGCTCGGCTACGAAGGAGAGGAGGGGTTCCTCTCGCCTGCTTCCCTTGTGGCCACTCCGCTCACCGGTGAAAGTAACACGTCGGCCAGCCAAGTCTGAGAACACAACCCTTCCTTAGAATCAGTCAATGATGGTACACAAAGAGAACAGCCAGTCGATGCCTAGGATGAAATCATATGGTTGTATCTATAGCAGTAGTAGATCCCTAATCGACTTATGTGACCCTATCTTCAGTCTATATCCCCTACAAACTTATAACAAGTCAGTCTAACCTCCAACTAGAGTGCTTAGCACCAGGGGCACTGGAAGTATCTCGGCATCAAGACCTAGAGCACAGGATAGACCGGGTGAAAAAAAGAGTGTGAAGATCAGCTATCGAAGAAGACGTAAGCAAGGTTACTGAACAAACTAATCGAAGCTCGAACAACCTCCAGTTTCGCTGGAACTGCTACCTCCGCGACGTGCAACAGTCCACGCTCAGCTTCTCTACCCCTCGGCTGTCGGCCACCTCCCCGACCACGCCTTGGTCGAGGTCCCGGAGGAGCGCCCTGAGGTTGGCCTCCCCCTTTAACATCATCCCTCGGAGGAGCTGGAGCTCACTGCCCCTACTGCTGCTACTGAAAGGGCCTAGCTGGAAGCTGCTGCTGGGGCGGGTGTTGGGCCTATCCCCCACTACCATATTGAACTCGTTCTAAGCACTGATTCTGGATATTTTCATGGCTCCCATAGACTAAGAACCTCGGTGCTGGGCCCAATGGGAAAGGGCGGGGACCAGGGGACCAGAACTGGAACTCTTGCGGCCTGCTTCATGCTGGTCGGAACATAGAGGGTCCCGATGCTGGAGGTCTAGTGATGATGGCCTTTCCCTTTGACGGGCCTAGCTGAATCCCCTCTCATGACACACCGCCCAGCATGTGCATCCTTTCCACCACCTTTTCCTTCTTTTGGACCTCCAAGTATGTCGGCAAGGTGAAGGGGTAAACAACATATTGGAGGGAGGGTCGGAGCACCTCCTTTAAACGTCTTGCCCGAGACTCCTTATCTAGAAATAGGTCTGGGGAAAAGTGTAGGAGGTCCTTGAAATTTATCCCCACCTCCCTTACCGACATATCCCCATGCTGGAGGGAGAGTAGATCCTGCCTCTTCTCTGCCTTCATTGTAGAAGAGAGGAATTCTGCCCGGAACTCCTTCTCAAAATCAGGCCATGCCAACTGAGCCAATCTCCTCTCCTCCAAGTAGAGCATCCACCACTGGCATGCTGTTCCCCGCATCTGGCTGATGGCTAGAGGAACCCAGTACTCGGTCAGAGCCATGATCAAGCTGAAGGCTATCACCAGCTCCTCTAGCCATCCCTCCGTCTTCATGTCAGAGGTGCTTCCCTCGAACTTCTCGAGGGTCTGTCGCTGGAAGGCTCGTAGAGGCTTCCACCACTGGTCATACTCCTCCTCTCGATAATCCCTCTGATAATTGGCCAAGTCAATCCCCTGGGCCTCGATCACCCGTACAACTCATGGTGGTCTCTCTGGTGCCATAGCTGCAAGGTAAACAAAGAATACCTAAGCCCAAGTAGTGCAGAATATTGCTCTTAAAACATCTTAAACTTATTATTTATTTAAAATTCTCCAAAACACCCCAGAAACTCAAGAAGACAAGTCATTATGATGCATGTACCATTCCTAGGGTCTCTACCCTATAATCAGCGTGGCCTCACTTGGTTGTTCCGTAGGTCCAAAGTGCTTTCATCGGATCACGAGGGGCCCTAAAATCTCATGTCCTAGCTGGTCTTCCCAAGCCTAATTCACGCACCAAGGTAACCCAACAACATTGCCCTAACATCCAATGCAATACTCATTGTGCCTAACTCCAGAATCCATCTTATCTCTATACCATCAGCCTCTGATACCAATCTGTTATGACCTACCTTCACCAAAAAGAGGGAAGGGTCAGTAGATTTCCATGCCCTTCCTTCTTAAGTTGAAGGAGAGATAATGACCCCTGAAACCCACCTTCAATAGGTCTCGGAGTGGCGACCAGCACCAAGGGCATGAAACCACACTAAATGGAAGGAATTACCCTTTTTTTCTTTTAATTGGATCGGGAGATAAGATAGTGGATCCCATAACACCAAACTGAAAGTAAAAGTAAATCCAAGAACCATTCCCAATGCATGTTAAAAAAGTAAAATCCATAATTTATAAGGAGACTACAAAGAAAAAATACCAAAAGAAATAACAACATCAACTGCGATAATCTGTCTCAAGGTCTGAGCTAGTACGGTCCAACACGATCCCTGAAGTCCACCTGGAAACCTGAAAGCAGTTTTTTATATGTAGGGTGAGCATACAAGTATACTTAGTAGGGAAAAGCCAAAGGCTCTCATGCACAAGTGGGGAGGCATACTAATGACCTGTGAGAAAAGAGATAACCAAGCACCTAATAAGGATACTAACCACCCAAACATCACTAAGGCACACTCCCCAAATAACACATTTCATGTAATGTATAGTAATAACACATCGATGTTTGGGTACCCCACGCCACTTTCCCACTGGTTATTGAAGACTTCCTACGCATCGAACCAATCCCTCCATTCTCACCGCAGTCCCACTACCAGACTCGCTTGCACACACCTGGGCCACAACCACACATCCCGCCCGCAAACACCTGGGCCACAACCGTTTTCCCACCCGCAGACACCTAGGCCAAAACAGCCTCACGTAACGATGACTGCAAACACCTATGCTAGAACAACCACTACCACGCCCGAAGACACCTAGGCCAGAAAGCTACCATCATGCCCAAAGACACCTAGGCCACAACCCGAATATACATTAGAAAAATCCTTCCCGTAAACACATGGTCTAACCACTAAAACTACCCCACCTGATGATTCTTGGGATAATAATGGACCTCAGGCCATCACAGCCTGCCCTAAGATACATGGGCTATCCGGGAAAGGGAGCAAAAAGGAGCTAATAACCATCCACTAACAGAATTTTTGTGAAAAACGCCCTCCCCATGAAATGGGGGTGTTCAACACTAAGTTCCAAACTTGGGTGGGGCATGAATAAGAAACATATTAACAAAAAATATATGTATAAGTGACAAACAATCAACCCAACCTAGGGTTTCCAATGCCAACCCAAGCACAAGAACACTCATCCCTATTCATAGGAAGCACACTGCTCACTACCGAGTCACAACTCATCCCCAGAACCAATTCCCATTTAATCTATTCTTGCTTCAATTTTCGATTAATCTCATTTAAATAAAGTTCTGCACCACTGGGAAACTAACAACATAAGCACAAACCAAGGGAAAAAGTTACAGCCAAAATCCATTTAAGCATTCAAACCTGGTTCTCTTGCATAGTCACAACAACAAAGGGATAAGTGAGATCCCTCGAAGTGATGGAACCAAAGAAAACCCCGAGATACAGCCCCATGTTTCCGAAATCTAGGACCAACGGTTTCTCAAAAACAGTGGATTCCACCCCAATTTGTGATATAAGAAGAGTAATCACACAACGTCAAATTCAAAACTAGAAAAAGTACAACAACAGGGGATCCCATCTCCACCCGTATCACCCCAGCAAACAGCCCGTGAATGAAACAACCAAACCACTACCACTAACACAAGGCAGGCCCATGCAGGTGTTTTCAGATTTTAAAGATTTAACAAACTTCATGGTTTTAATTCTACTATGCTTCAACCGGAGTTATCACAGAAGAGGGTTGATCCTAGTGCTTTCAATTTATTTAACCGAGTATATGTAATTAACCAAATCCATTTTACGGTCATTTAAACATCCAGGAGCACCGAGGAACAATAGTGCACAGAGAAAGACCACCAATGACCATGATTTTCAGTGAGCATAGGCCCGTACAGTTCATAACACATAAAAACATAAAGAGTACATCAGAACATCGATCACACCCCCATTAATTCTTTAAAGTCTTTTCATTATCTTCATTAAGTTTGGTTTCATCAGTTTCCACCACGGTAAAAGCATGCCCACCCCGCATGATACACATAAAAGAGAGATGATGGAGAAAATATCTACTTGATTGATCAATGATCGAAGTTTTTCTCCACGCACTAGGAACAGGGGTTGCACGATTTGTAGGGGAGGGACGTCGGGAACTCCAAGGAGGAGAAAACGACTTCAGCCTAGGCACACCACAAGTCTCGAGAAGGAGGGACTTCAAGAACACCAGGGACAAGAGAGAAGTCGTCCAAAAAAGGAAGAAGGGGGGAGAAGAACTTCTTCAGCGATATATATATAAAATCCCATTGTTACGGGATAAGAAATTTGAACGACTTGGAAGTATGAGAATGGTTCTTCCACATTGTTGGGTGGTTACACACGACTGGATTAAGTGTTATTTAGTAGGGAGGTTTCATTGATTTATAGATATTAATTATGGGCTTTAAAAAGGCCTTGAAAGCTTTAAAAAGTTAAAAAGGCCTAAAAGTGGGGTTACGGGGGAGGCTGTTGAAGAAAAGCCCACCAAGGCTGGGTGAAAATGATCGGTCGCGCAGATTGGTCTCACCGATCGGTCCCACCGATCAGTCCCTCCAATCGGTCGTGCCGAAATTTGGCAAAGGGAGGGGTCATGATGGTCTGGGCGAATAAAATAGTAGTTATAAGATAAATAGTTTCTTGTTTAAGAAACTCAAAACCAATCATTATTTTTATCCAAACAACAAGAATCAACATTAAATTTAACAAACTTCATTAAAAAAAATAAAAAATAAGCTAAAAAAGGGAAAAATAACAATTTTCCCAATGAATCGACCCCTTACTGGTGCTATACATGTTAGGGTAAATATAATTTGGGACCCCGATAATATACCTTCGGTGAAACGACTCGACATATATATAATATAGACATGTTATTTATATTCTTTGAGGTGAAACATTTATCTAAAATTGTTTTCATATACCACCAGACTACATTATGTTTTCTATATAATGCTTGGAAGGAAGATAAACTCAAAACAATTTTTTAGGACATAATGGTTTTATTCGTTCCTAATGAAAACACATACAATAATAGCATATCCAAATTATTTTATATGTTTAGTCATTTTTCAATATACTAAAATATCACTAATATTTTTCATTAATTATTGGTTTACATAGTGTTAAAAAATACTTCTAATATTATTATATTAACTATTTAAAAAAATTCATCAAAAAATAAAAGTTTCATGTCAACTTTAAAAATTGAATAACCATTCTATGAAGATAGACATTTCATAATTAAATGGTGGATAATCATAATCCTAAATGAATAATTTGTTTAATAATTTATTAAAAAAAATCATATATCCCCCATTATTTAAATTTTATAGTTGACCTGAGCAATATCTATGTGTCTAGAAAAAATTTCTCCATTGGGCCATATACAGATTTTTCATGTTCAAAATATAGTTAATATATAATATCTTGATCCTTGAATATATAAAATTCCATCTATATATGAATATAAAAAATATATTTTATCTACATTTGTACATATGTGACTCATATTTTAACTCTTAATTTCGTATATGATCAGTTATATATTTAGTATCATTTTATTTCGATAGAATTCACTAAAAATAAACAATTTATACTATGTAATATAATTTTTAATTGTGATTATACTTAATAGTTTCCTCATATACCCATACATGAATATTTTACTCATATACCCATTCCATGTCTTGTATGTTATTTTTTCATTTACTTTACTTTAACATGGTAAAGTGTTTATATCACTGCATTAAATATATATAAGTAAAATGATTACGAATGATTAACATGACTATTCATTGATCACAACAAATCTAAAAATGTATGATTAATTATTTCTATAACACCATTCAAATAATAAGTATAAGGGGACATTACATGATATAATTTTCCACACACTATCATTTAACCAATGAAGTCTTAGTTACTGTATTTTCTATCTAATTTAGATCAAATATTTGTTATCATCATTCTTTAGAAGTTATCTATTTACATTACTTGATAATATAAAATTAATATTACATATAACACCCCTAGATTTTAAAATAATAATTTTTGGTCTGATATCACTTATTTCTTGCAGCACTATGATTGGTTGAGAATGTAACACCCTGACACATTATGATATATATATTTTGAAGTAAATTTTTATTCTTCGATATCTTGTGAAACATGCAACACCAAGCCTAAATGAACTGTAATATAGTGTAATTTTACAACCAAAATTTTAAATTTTAGGTTACTAATAGGGAAATGAAGTTTAAAAATTACCTTCTTATCTACTCAATTCAAATAAAATATGAATCATTTAATAGAAATTGAAATTTTTCTCGAAAAAATGCATTTTTCAATAAGATTATTTAACCATGCGCTGCGCACATAATTTAAATATATTTTTAGAAATTTTAGAATATAAATTTAATAATATTAACATAATTTTTTAAATCAAAATATAAAAATTAACTTTGATTTAATTTTTTGGATTTTTTATGGAATGCTTTATTTTATTTATTAATAGTGAAAATATTAATTCTTACTAAAAAACTATTTTTCATTTACATTATTTAGAAAGTTAATTTATATTTTAATTCGATTTTAAATATAAATTATTCAAATTATACTATATTAGATAAAATATTTGTTGTTGGAATAAATTTATTAAATAAATTTTGATATTAAAACTTTCTATACTTATTAGAATTTTCACTTTGGAAACTTTCTTTTTCGTCGTGTCTCTGGGTATATTATTAAATTAAATTCCACCAATTATATGAGTTAAAATCTGGATAATGGATTCCATATTTATAATAAGTTCTGTTATTATAATCTAATAATTAATAATTATGTTTTTACTCTAATTAATAGTGAATAATGTTATGATTAGTTAATTTGGTTATGGTAGAATCTAATTTAACATGGGGTTTAACATAAAAGATAAGAGTTAAAATTGACTATAAAATTGTACAAAAAACATTTTATTTATATTTTAGGATATTATAACCTATAATGGTCTATAATGACACAATTTTCAGTCTTTTGGATTGATAAAAATATTGGTGTAATTGTTGTTCTTAAAAATTTGATGTGTGTCCTCCCACACTTATAAAAGTCCACCACTCTCTTCCGCACTAAACACATACATAGACTAATATTGTATACAATAACTAACAAAATACCTTATTTAAACATATAAAAACTTCCTAAATTCGTTTTTTTGATCATAAATCCACCCTATGAAGGCTTTTGGTGAACACCTAATGATGTTTTTAGAAGAAGATGTATTTTCTTAAATGAGCATTTATTATTTTTTTTCTTCCGAAAAATATTTATAATATTTTTTCAGAATTATTATATAGTAAAATAAGAATATTAAATATACTAGTATGTCATTATTTTAATGTAATGATCAATATTTGTACCCCCTTCCATCAAATGCAATATGAAACTCTTTATTGTATGTATGGAGGACTACTTCCACTTGAACCAATATAATTACCTTTCCATAACCACCATTAAAAGATTAAAATATTTATAGATTATATATTTATATAAGATATTAAGGAAATCATTACACTTCTCTAATAATAAAATAAATATATCTTATTACACTACATGTGTTCAAATCATGATAATGTCGCTCGTGTGTACGACAGACTACGACCTCACAAATTGATGTGATTTGTTTTCCCTAGATGATTTATATGAAATATAATAAGGAAAAATGTAATCAATATCTATGATATAAAAGATAATATATACAATATGGGAAACTAATACACCACCTACATATTAACCCTTTCTCCTGTTAATGAAATGATAACATAGCTCGTGCATACATACGACCTAACATCTCCATGAAGCGATTTGATCCATTATCCATGTTCAGTTTCAATCACAATTATAATGATATATATACTGATGAAAGGATATTTATAAAATTAATATCATTTCATAGATTATGGAATGATATGATATTCCTAAGAACCCTAACATACAAGAAAAAACACACATGAGAAAACAAGGTATTTAACACCCAAAACAATGAAACTAATGAAATATTATTAACAATAAGATTGTAAAATATTATTGTATGATCATATACGATATTTTAATTATTATTATTGTTATATTATAAATTAATAACTTTCTCAAAACCATTATACATTGGTTTAAATCATGTTCAACAAAAAGGAAGCTTGAGGTAAGGGACTTCTTCTCAATTTCCCTTCATTGAGGCATAATGTAATCATATGCACCTAATTCATTTTATTTGATGTATATAATGTCCCGTTTTTATTTAATATCATTTATAATTGATAATACATGGTATTTTATTTATTAATTTGAATTATTTCATCTAATAGAATTTTACTTTAAAATTACCAAGTGGTAATGAATTTCAAAATTGAATTTCTTTTCATTGGGTTACATTAATTTTTCAATGAAATTGACATCATATGATTAGGGTTGTAAATAATTTTTACCATATTAATCATTAATTCCATTCTTTTACGTGGATTTACATTTTATAGAAATAATCATTACACTGATTAATTTTCAATTTAATGTAATGCTATTTGTAATTGTTTATTTCCAAATTTCAATTTAGTTGATATTTTTTATACTTAAATTTACATTAAATGAAATTATTGGATTGATGTATAATTAAACCATTTATTTGGCACTATTTGTTTCATGATTATTTCAAGTAGTAGTACAATATTACTCTATTTGGTATATTAAATTACTAAGAAAATGTTTTTAATAAAATTATATATCATTTATCTCTTCAGTAAAAATATTTTTTCATTCAAAACCATTTATTCTAATTTTTTTTATCAAATATAATTTTCACCTTCTCCAAAGGATTTATTAGATAATATTTTACCCATTATTTCATTTTTATGAAATAGATTGAATAGAATATTCATGAAATTTTCCAAACAATCCACAAATTTATTTTACTAGAAATGTGAAAATGAATTTTTTTTGATAAGTATGATGTGAAAAAAATTTCACCTTCATCATTAGAACTCAATGTTTTTTATCATTTATTTATACATTTTACCTATTTTTTAAAATAAACATATTTTCAAAATATTTCGTGAAATTATGTATTTTTTTAAAAAATCAAATAGACATGTTCATTTTCCACAACATTGTTTTTAATTACAATTTTTTATTTATTTTTAATTCAACTAAATCAATCCTTTTTTGTGATTATGATCCAATAGTTATATTTTTTATTGATACCATCGTCATTATTTATCTTTATGGTTTAGAATCATTCTCAGTAAGGAATGTTTTGAAAATAGCTTTCTTAATTTTTTATTTATAACTAACATTACCTTGAAATATTATCTTTCTTATTACCATTAGTATTTATATTTCATATAAAATATTAAAATTATTCATCATGGATATATTTATTACTTAAACCAAATATAATTTCCATATAAAGTATTTTACTTTTATATTCATGTGATTTACTGGATTTTTTTTGATAATTTATATTCCTTAATCCATATGGAAATATTTTAAAATGGAATATTATTCACAAATTAACTATATTTTGAAATATATAAGGAATTATTTGGGAATATAGATATGGGTGGGTATAATATATAGATATACCCTTGATGCATCGATGGTCTCAAGTGTCGAATCAACTATCTGTCCTTTAACAATTGGTTTCAGGTGCAGACCTACCCTCCGTTTTAAAGTAACTCAAAAAGGTTGTTAATATTATATAAATTATGATACATGAGATCATGAAATCCATTAATCAAGTATTTAATTCATTACTAATTTAGATATTATAATGTTGAAAAAATTCATAGTGAAATTTCCTCTATATGCATTTTCATTCCCATCTTAATGATTAAATAGAATGTGTTCTATTTATTTATCATTCCATATTTATTTTTAATTATCCAATCATGATAGTAATGTTATTGATTAAATGGAATTTGTGTTCGGATATTTACCTTCTATATTGATTGTCTCTTATTTATCATAAATTATTTTTTCTTGATAGATTCTACTATATATAACCATATCTTATTTTTTGATATTGCATTTATTGTGGTTACATTCTTATTAATATGGGAATTGTTCTAGAAGTGATATGAAAAGGAAATGAAAGAGGTAATAATGATATTCTAAAAAAAATTATATTTTATTTTTTTATTTCAATGTAATATGATAATCATGTTTGTGTATAGTTTAACAAGACTATTAAACTATTAGATCCTTTGGGATGCAATTCCTTATATATTATGCCAATATAATAAAGTGGATATTATCTCTGGGATACCGGGGTCAGGGTCCTTGTAGTTGGCATTAATTTCGTTTAACATAATATTTCAGAACTAGATTTAGGAAAAAATATACTAGGGAACATAACCCTATGATAGAATTTGATGATAAGTTTATAAGAACATATTCATGTTTTGGTAAGGTATATATTATGTGATTTTTAATGGATATCAAGATATAACAAGTGGGAATGGTTCAGAAACTTATGTACCTAAGGGTAATAACTACGAAAATGATGCATCTAATCTGACGTGATAATTACTTGGTATACAAAAATGTGCCTTACTGTACACATGGATTGACACTCCCGGGGGATATTTATTAGATAATTCAAATTTTCATTACACAAAATTCTGATGGATTTGAATGAATTATAAAAATGAAAGACTTAAGATAAACCTAATAGTTCTTAAAATGGAAATATGGTTTCACGATTTGGACAACCTAAAAATTAAAATATGGTTTTACCGCTATGATTATTATTGGTCACATGATGTTTTTAGTTATAATAAATGGCTATAACCAGAATGAATCATGCTAACATTGAATATAAAGAATAATATGGGAAATATTTTAAACCAAATGGGATGATGACAAGAGTGAATGGTATCATGATTGGGCCCATTCAATTATCCTTAGATATGACTAACAACTTCTACCATAACCAATTCATATACTCATTAAATAAGATATATAGGGTTTTCTAAGAGATTGAGTGGTGAAAATTATGGTGGAATGAATTATAGATTTCCATAAAGTTAGAAATTCTGACGGATATTCATAGGAATATTAATAAAAGGAATATTTAATTGATATATGTTGTGTAAAATAAGGGAATAAAGAAATGAATTCTCATGAAAAATGAAGAGTATGATGAATGGAAATAAATTTAATTATATGGAATAATTTATAGTTTTTCGACATAAATGTGGGGAACCTAGGAGTAATCTGAATCAATTTCTTATTAATAAGGATAACACATAGACCAAGGAAGGATGTGTTTTGGAAAAAACATTTACGTATTTTTTCATTTGGATTCGAGAAATAAATTTTAAAATAATTTTTACGAAGGAAATTTTGGTTATTAGAATCATGAAACATGTTAGGATTTTGTTATATATTTTAAGTGTATATGACATCATTAACACAATACTTGTAGAAACTATCATAGTTTTATGAGTATAAGGTTGATAGTAATTACATTGTCATAAATAACCCGTTTGAAATTTTTTATGGTAGGAATATAACATGATTGAGGATATTATTGGAAAATATTTAAGGGAATACAATCCGTTAGTATTGTATATTAAAGTGTTATTTTAAGGAAGAATGAATTACATATTTTTGGAATTTTGATTATAGCTCTTAGAATCCATTATGGTTAATATTACCTTTTATGTTATAGAAATTATGTGTAATTAAAATTTTGAAATATTATAGAAATTATATTAATATAATTTTTGAAAATGGAATACACAAATGAAGAGTGGCAACCCATTTCATCCAGAAAATTCCATGATGGCTTGGACCCATAACATAAGAAAAATAAAGGTTTAGTTCCTACCACTAGCCTATTTGATATTCTAGTTAATATCTCACTATTTTAAGTTAAATGATTTGATGAAAAAATATTAATGATGAACTAGTGGTATTAATGTTGAGGTTTAGAGTCTAATAACTTATGCTAGACATATTGGCTTTGGAAAATATATAGGAATATGTAGAAATAATATCCAATATTTTATGTATTTTTGTGATCTATTAAAATCTAAATTCAATACATCCAACACCAAAAATTTAGTTTTGGAAATTAATTTCTAGGAGAGAGATATATGAAGTGTAAATTTATTGATGCAAAACTAAACGATGAAATTGTTCTCATCAAATATAAATATATCAAGTAATAATATTTCCTTATATATTGGATAGTAAAATAATTACTAATATTTACGAAAATGAACTTTAATTGTTTTAACCATTTACATTTATGTTTGAAGAATCAATGGTCCTTTTAATCATTATAGATTATTGGTTTTTAGGTTCTTAATATTCCATTGATCATTATCTTTATTATGATCAATGATCTATACCAATCAATAAAATTATTTGATATTTTATTCCATGTACATATCAACACATCACACTTATCTTATCCTACAAGGAATCCTAGTTTTGTGTTATTCAAGATAACTTTATTATTTATCTTTCTCTCTTCTCAATATTAATTTTTTTAAAAAAATTATTATACATGGATTTTAAAAATAGTATTTCCAAACAGAAAACCCTTGATTGCAAAGATTAGGAAAAAATTGTGAGCACGAAATTTTTTAAATGTGAAGAGAATGTAACACTTTTGTATTTTTAAATAATAAAATTCGGTTTGATAAAATATTTGAAATGAAACTCCAATAATAGATGAGAATGTAAAACCCTGAGAATTTATGATATATATCATTTTAAATAAACATGGTCTCTTCGATAGCTTGCTGGACACATAACATGGATTCCAAATGAACCGTAATATATTTTAAACTTATAACCTATACATGAAATTTAAAGGTACAAATTAAAATATATATTTTTAATAAAATTATTTTTATCTATTAATTATAATATAAACTAATAATCATTTAAAGTAAAAAAAAGAAATGTTTTCTTAAAAAATGTATTTTTATGAAAGGCAGTTTTGTCTTTCTTTACATACACAATTTTAAAAAATTAATTTTTTATTAAATTAATTTTATAATAAGAATTAAATTTCTTAAATAATAATATAAAATTATAATGGTGGCAATTTTTTAATTTTCCTAAAATGTTTCATTTTTCAATGAATATAGAAAATAGGGATTTTAATGGAGAACTTCATTTACATTTAAATTATTTACAAATATTAAATATATTTATAGTTTTTTACAGTAATATTAGTTAAATTATATTATAATAAACAAAAATTTTCATAGAGTTAGTTTTATATTTAATTCTGATGATAAAGCCTTATATAATTATGAGAATTTTTTTTTGGAACCCCACATTTTCATTGCATCCACAGGAATAATTTTAAATTATATCATTACACTTAGGTGAGTTGAATGTGATAAAATAGATTCTATATTTTTATTAAAAAATAATTAAAATTTTATAATATGAATAAATTAAATTATAGCCATAATGAATCGTGAATGGAGTAAAAAATAATTAGCACAGTTATGTAAAAACATATTTATCTAGGAATAATCTAAAATTATAATGGCTAAATGACCTACCCACTTTTATAAAACATATTTTATGGCCATATTAATACACTAAATACTCTATAGATCAATAATTATTCTTTTTGGAGGCACTTTTCCTGACAAAAGTGTATGCAAAATTTATTCTTTTTAAAAATTACATGATTGCCCTCTCCCTCACTAATAAAATTCCACCCACTATCCCCCCATCTTAACAAATATAATTTCATTTCGATCAAAAAAACCCTGATAAAATCCATTCCTTTATCCTATACCTACATATTCGATTTATTTATTAATTAGTAATTTAACTTAAGATGTGGTATTGCGTAAACTGAAAAAGTTGTCTGAAATGAGGTAACATTCTTAAACGTGAATTTTTATTTTCTTTCTACATGAACAAATTTAAAATATTAGTGCAGAATGATTATATGATAAAATAATTATATTTCATATAATGATATTTTATTAGGATAAATAAATTACTTATATACATATCCTATTCAATCAAATGGGAATCGAAACCATCGATCATGTGTTCAGCGGACTACCGCCACATTAACTGATTAATTTATTTTCCATAACCACCATTCAAGGATGGATATAATGATGTACATATCATATTTATCTGATATTTATCAAAAAAATACTTATGGACGTATAATATCACATATAAATTCTTACTTTTTATTCCATTCAAAACATGATAAAGTCACTTTTGTGTAATGAAAACTATCATCTCATGAAGCGACCAGACTCATTTTAACATATGATTTACATATACAGAAATATGAAAAAATTTAATGAATATATGAAATTATATTTATTATAGAAAAATGATATATCAACCACTAACATACCCTTTCAATTGTTAAGGAAATTATAACATAACTCATGTGTACGTATGACCTACCGTCTACAAGAAGCGATGTGATCCATTCCCCATGAATAATTTAAATAATGATTATAAAGTTATATTTCATAAAAAATGATATTTAAGACATTTATATCCTTATATAGATTGTGGGACTTTAAAAAAATATTATTAATGGAAAATTTCATTACAAAACACGCATGGGAAAACATCTCAATTAACACCCAAAACAATGAAAACAATGAAATATTATTAACAATTACGTGGTCAAATGTTATAATATGATTATTAATGATATTATAAATAAGAATATACTTATAGTATTAATTAATAACATTCATAAAACAATTATATAGGAGTATAAATAATGTTCAACTAAAAGGAAGGGTTATGTAACTCATTTCCCCTTTATTGAGATATATTGTATTATTATGCACCTAATTTATTTTATATGGTATATATACTATCCTTTTTTCACATAATATAATGAATAATTAATAGTTAGTAATATTTTATGTTTTATTTTTAATTATTCCATATTTAAATATTTTACTTTAAAATTACAAAGTTGGTATTAATTTCATAACTCAATTTATTTTCATTAGGTTATATTACATCTTCACTGTGTTTGAGATTATAATATTATATATGTAATAACTTTTAATATATTATATTTTAATTATAAATTTTTATGTGTATTTTAATTTTAATCACATAATATATTAATAGATTATTTATCCCTTCAATTTAATGATCTTATAATGGTTTATTTCACAACATAATTTTAATTCGGTCTGTTTATACTTGAATTTAATTTGAATGAATTTATTTAATCATTATTTAGTATCCCATTAAACTCTTATATCCCTTGTCTATTCATGATTTTATCATGTAATAGTTCCATATTCCTCTCATTGGTACTTATAGTTATTATGAAAAATTTTCTAATATTATATAACATCATTTCTCTTTTCATACAAAAATACTTTTTTATCCTAAATCATTTTTTTCTAAAAAAATCAAAAATGTTTATAAAAATATCTAAATTATTTATTAATTTTTGTGTTAACCATGATATAATTTTTACAATATTTTCGGAAATCAATCCCCATTGCATTTTCCAAACAAATCCCCTTAACTTTTATAAACAATGTGAAAACAATTTTTTTCAAATGTGTATATCATTTATTGAATTTACCAGATGTTTGGACCAATTAATGGATTAAATATGACATTGTATGTTCTGAATTTTGTTTTCAAAAAATTTATTTTCAAAATAATTTATCAAATATTATAAAATTTTGAAGAAAATATTTTGATAGTTAAAATTTTATTTTCCTCATAAATTTTATTAATTATTTTTTTAAATATTTATAATAATCAATGACATAGAAAAACTATTATAAATTTACCCATAGGGAATATGTTGTAATGATTCCATCCTTACTATTTCCGTATATGTTTTATGATTAGATTGAGCACGGAAAGTGATGAAATTATATTCATTGATTAATTTTTGTTATCAGTAACTTTTTAATGAAATATTAACTTTTCATTCACCTTTAGAAATTCTATTTCCCCTAAAACATGCATATTTTTTATCAGGGATATATTTTTTACTTAATCCATATATCATTTATAAAAAAGTACTTTTACTTTTAATTTTATATTCTAATTAGAGATTTTATTTTTCATCTATAGACCATACTTGATACAAGAAAATTTTGATAATGCATATCATTAATGAATTAAATTGATTAATTGTTACATAAGGAATTGTTTGTACATCCAGATATGGGTGGTTCTTGGTTACATAGATCCCCATGATGCATTAGTAGTCTCATGAGATGAATCCATTTTCTTGCCTTGGTAAATGGGTTTATGGTGTATAACCATCCATTAGATTTAGCTGTATTGTGAAAGGTCTTAAAAGAAGAATTATCATGATGTCAAAGACCATGAAATCATATAATTTATCATTTTCATAATTTAGAATTTATTTTTTTTATCCAGGATATTTTAAAAAATATATTTGTTTTGGATGAATTTTAAATCTTAGTTTTTCAATTAAATGAAATTTATTTTCAAATATAAACCATTAAATATTTGTTATAATGGATTAACCATTCTATTTTTACTCATGATATATTCTATTTTATGTAACCCTTTTTGATAATTTGATCTCACATTTAGTTTTTTACATTCACAGTAATCCAGGAAATGTAATATAAATGACATGAAATGATATACTAGATGGAATAATGATATTCTCGAAAAAAATTATGTTGTAATTTTCAAATGAAAGTGTAATATTATAATCATGTATTCATTTAATTTCCCATGACTTCTAATCTATTAGGTCATTTGGAAATAAATTTTGTGTATCATATGCTAATTTAATTATGTGGACATATTCATTAGGATACTGGGATTGGGTTATTTAAATAACTAATACAAAATCATATAGACATATCAAAATAATTTAATGATATTAGTAAAAGAGATGTTATATAAGACCTAACTTATTTTTTCAATATAATAAATTTCAAATAAATCATTATAGTGCACAATACCTTCCTTCATCCTCTATTTTTTCATTTATACATGTTAGAGGCATTACATCGGGGCTTGAGAAGACATTTGATGTCAATGATGAGATTCAGTTTCCTAATTTATGAAACACTAATTTTATGGATTATCTTGTTTTTGGTATAACATAACATTTATAGATGTAGTAGTTTATCCATATTAAATAGATTGGGAAGTTTGGGTTTGAAATTTCTATTTTAGGGGATGTCTATATCATGGATGAGTTTATTACATAGTTTTGAGAGTTTTTTTGGGTCTGGCCAATTATTGGATACATTATTATAAACAAGAGGGTTAAAATTAGTTCATTTGGGTCCTGAATCCATTATTACATATTTATATTGTTTATATTTTATATATGAGTTTTGGAAGAAGGGTTGAAATGATGAGGGCTGTCTGGAAATTCCCGAGAGACTCTTTTCTAGAGTTGTGGATCACGATCAAAAGAACCATATTTAACAATGTAATACCATGGTGAAGATAAAACCCAATTTTAAAACAAGTAAAATTATTTCTCAAATTAATTATATATTCCATTTTGAAATTCTAGGATATGGTATCTTACTTTGAAAAATCAAAATATATTGTTTTGGCTTCATCACCATGTTGTTTTTTGGTTTTCCAAAACTATAATATAAATATTATTATATTGATTACCTTCACTCAAATTATCAATATTTCCATGAGTCCTCACTACACTTTGGTTAATCATTTCTCCTCTATGGTTTTATCCTTATGGATCTAAGTCTATTTCATCAATATGTCGATATATCATCGATACAAGGTGCCACCCTTCCCCTTCCTCTATAATATTTCTTATTCTTCATCTATTCTATATATTACCTTTAATAAGGATATAAAAATTATTATAATACATGTTTAATGGATTTTAGTTAAGGTTTATATGAGAGTGTTAAATTTTTAGGACTTTATATAATTATTTTGAAATTGAGTGTGTCTAATCATCAATCCTTCTTAGTTTTTTTGATGAATTAATTGAATATTTAATCAAGTTAGAGTATTGAAAATATATATAATCATAACATATTATAATATAGAATTATTATAACTATTTTTTTCATTTATTTATTGATAATAATTAACTTCTATATGATAATGAAACTGAATTAATGTAATTGAAAAATGGGGAGTTCGACTCACATATGTTGTATATGATTTTATGTTATTAAATGTGTGTCATTATGTCAATTTATTGGAATATTTTTTTTCATAATATCTTGACCTTTACTCATTTATTTAACAAGTTCACAATTGTAAAATTAACAAGTAATTGAATGAATTAATAGAAATAGATAAATTCATATTTTTTGAGTAGAGATTATATAATATATAATAGGGGATAATTGGGTATCATCTATTGATGATTTTTATACGATGATTTATGGTTTTAATCTTTATGTGATTATTTAAGATCATTATCCATGATAAATTTTGATAAATTTCAGATGGGAAATTTGGATTTTTTTTTGAAGTCGTGGTGATGTGCTATTTTTTTGTGATGGTGCATTATTAATATAGAAGTAGTTTGTAGTGGTTGATGATTCAGTACAGTGGTTGAAATTTAGATGTAGTGTAATTTATGTTAAATTGTTTTTCATGAGACAATATGATTGTTTTTTAGTTATATGTTAGTGGAGATACTATGACTATTTGATTAAGTTTTTGATGTAGTTATTCTTAGTGTTTGATGTGGTCATGTCTCAATTTGATAGAAATTATATAATGATAATTAATTAATGAAATAGTATATGGGTAACTGTGTTTATACTATAAATTTTCTTGAATACATGATAAATAAATACATAATATTATTATTTGGAAGTATAATTAAATATGATAGAAATATGAAGGGTTGGAAATATAATATTAAAAAGAATATAATATTATTATTGTTTAGATGAAATGATTAAGTGTTATGTAGAATTTTCAATTATTTTTTGAATAATGAATATGATAGATATGGGGACTATTAATGTGATGACTAATTTAATAATGAATTTAATTTTGTAATAAGTTAATAAATTATGTGGTATAGAGTTATTGGAAATATATTATATGAAAATGTTGATTAGATATATAATGGGGTATATAAGAATTTTTTGAAGGAAGTGATCGGGAGTAGTGGAGGAGTTGGCTAGGGATGGAAATGATGATGTGAATTTTCTATAGTTTTTGTTATAATAATACAGTAATAGTATTTTTACATGATGAAATGTATTGGTATTATTATATTAATTTTAGTTTATGTTATTTAATTTAGATCCCCACCAGAGTGCAGTAACATAACAGATTCCCATATATAGTTTTATGTTTCAAATTTTTTCCCAATAACATAGGTTTTTGAGGATATGAATGAATGATTACTCCTCATTCCCTGATCCCTCATCTAAATATAGTACATTTTGTAATTTATTTCACATATATGGTTATTATTTGAGTGAAATATTTGGGAATACAAATAATTAGAAGGGTACACTGTTTAATTCCTTCTCGATTATATAACTTATAATGATATTATATGTGGATTTTGTAGTGATGTGGTTATATAAATATATATAAATATATATTTGATTATGGGTAAAGATATATGGGTTTAGTTCTGATATTAAATGGGTTATTAGGCGGTTATGTGGTGGATATTCATTGGCTAAAATCAATAAAAATGTATTTTGTTGTTGTATGTTGGTGAATAGTTTGGTAGGTAAGTTTAGGTACTGTACCAACTAATATATATCCCTTGATTTAATATTATTATATATGTATGTTTGTTTTGGTGAGTGGTTTAGGGAGTAATTTTATTAATTAGTTAACCAGATAATGTAATGAGTTAACTTTATTGATTACTAATTGAGAAATTAGTATGATCCTTATATATTTACATGATATGTCTTAGAGAGGATCCCCCTAATTATAATTTTATGCTCACCCCTATACAGACATGCACCAATTTTTAGGCATGTAGAATGAGGTTGGTGAAGAGTTATTAATATTACTATCTTGTAGTGGTTATTTGTGTTAGATAGTGTTCGTAGTGTTTTCTTCATCCAACTTACATCATGGTATCATTTTATAGATTATGGTTTATTTTTGAGATTACATTCATTTTTAGATTTTTTCACGAATTATTTTATATAGTTGATTGGTAATAATTTATATTCATTAGATTTCTAATGGTTTTGTATAATATTTATTCTTTTCTATACCCTTAGTGGCTATTACCAATACATTTCCTATTAGAGGTTTGATTTGGGGGTTGAACCTATCTTCACTAATGAGAAAATATGGGTGACATTGGGGTGGGTTCATAAGAGTGGTATTAGTGTTTTTTGTTAACATATATAGTGAAGTATATTGTCTTGAACTACATATGATGTCAATGGGTTAGAAGTGACATAATATATATGAACAATGTACAATAACAAGGAAGGAGAGAGATAAAAGGACATCAGATATTTTTACTCCATTATAATGAAACATACCTCTCTTCACATAGTAGATTGGGAAGATTCAGTGGATTTACTAGGCCATGTGTCACTTCCCCATGAAACCAAAGGCTGAAAATAAATTCAAAGGGCTTCATAATAGGTATGGTATGATTTTCCCATTAAAAATAAAAAATACAACCAAGATAACCATAACAAAAAACACCCATAAATGATGAATGATAAAAATGTAATAAAACTCAAATAATACCAAATTAAAACCAAAACAGAATAAAACATTAACCATATCATAGTATATAGTGGAAACTAAATCAAACAACACAAAACAACCAAGAAATCTTGGAGAAAATCCCAAAAATCTCCCAACTCCCACTCAAAAATTCATGCCCAAGGTATCTGGATTCATATCTAAAGAACTAGCATACCTTGCCTTTACATATTTATTATTATACGAAATTTCCAAATGCCCAAAAGTTCCCAAGAAGGGGGTGTGTATATAACTCAGTAAGCATTCCCTAAATGAATTACATACTCCCACCACTAGGATAGAACATGTAACACCACATGATTTTTAAAATAAATATTGAATGCATTTTATAATCCAGCCATTAAACAAAACTTTGCCTCTACTGTGTTTGGGATTTCAAATAACGGTCATATAGAGTTGTGATTAGTAAGTCATTTTGAGTATTATAGAACAAACTTCGTTTTTTGGTGAATAGTAACATACCCTTAGGAAGAGTAATATGAATAGTAATATAACCCTTATGAATAGTAAATAATGATATTATTTTATTTTTTAAGGTAATAAGATAATGAGATCTTAATTAATTTTTCAATGTGAAATAAAACAAATTACACCTTTAAAATTGTTATTTTTTGAATTAACTATGAATTTATTAAAATTTTAAATTAATAATATTTAGAAATTAATTTTGAAAAATGGAGTTCATTTATTAATTCTACACATTGAAAAATTGTAGGGGTTATTTTTTGTGTTTTTTTAGAAATTGTAGAATTTTTTATGAATAATGAAATATGATAAAATATTGTATATTCAAATTATCAGTTAAATACACTATACATGACATCTCAAGTGATGAAAGGCCATTTGGTTCGATCTCACATGAACTTATTACTATTAGGGGTCACATGAAACAATAGTACAGGTTTTCTTGAAGGAAATATTAAAATAATGAATTAAATATTCAAAATTTACCCCTCAACTCCACTATAAAAACCCCTCACAACTCCCTCTTCTTTTCACTCCTCTAAGCCTTAAAGCTCCTCAAAGTTCTACCCAAATACCCTTCCCTAGTCATTACCCACGACCAAGAAGCTCTTCTTCTTGCCAAAAGACTAAAAGCCCTTCTCTTAAGGAGGTTCTTGAGGATGTTATTTTAAGAGGTAAAACACCATTCTTTTTCTTTTTGTTTCATTTGAATTTATCTTATTCTGTTATCCTCTCCTCACCTATTATTTCCAAATGACCATGATAAATACAGTATTATCTATATACTGGATTTATATCATGTTAATGGAAGAACCGTCATCAATATTCTTACACCCTTCCTTTTATTTTTATAAACGAAATCAACATCCATGAGGTTCCAATTTATAACATTCATGGATGACGATGTTTCGTTCCTCAATCGTTCCTTCATTACTAGGCATGAAATCATTGTGACGGTTTAAATAGACTATAATATATGTATTACAACCTAATTAATATTCATGAACCAATATATGTACATATTATTAATTTATATGACAAAAATAGTTCATAATAATCCAAATACCATCAAATAATTGAATTGATTGTCATCTAATGATTCATCCTTATTCAACGTAACCAAATTATATAAATAGCCATTAAAAAATATTTATATTTATAGATAATATGTAACATAAATTCTGGAGATTTACAACCATTCCACGTGAACTTATTTACTTAAAAACAAGTGAACCAATTATGAAAATGAAGAAGACAAACACTCCGGAACGACGAAATTCGATATAATAAATTATAAATAATAACATAAATGAACTAAAAAAAATTATGATAAACTAAATACATGTAAATTATTTTCTGAAATAAGTTATTGATATGTGTAATTTCATATTCTAGGACCTTATATTCAATAGGGGGACACATTCAGACTTATGGTAAGGGGTTTCCACCCGAACATCCATTTCAATTCCGATAATTTTCATTATCTAAATTACCTGAATGAAATTTTTATGTATTATTATATACTCATCATAAATTTTGTGTGTGTGTTCTATATATGTACACAACCTAGAATCCTACTTTATTTTATGGTGAGTTACTTTTTTTAAAGGATCTTTCAAATTGTTTTTAAAATACAAACCCAAATCAAGGGAATTTCTCAATTTCACAACTATTTTCAAGGGAAATCACTAATCTGTTTTTGGAAACCATTATATCTATAAAATCACTCATTATTTTATGCATATAATATCTTACATAACTTCTGGTTTTATAGAATGATTTTCCCAAAATAACAATTCTTTCAAAGTAAAAGAGTTTTTATTTCAGTAATTACTCGAAGATTTTATAAGAGTATCTTCTTCTATTTCAACAAAATTGTTGATTTTTTTATATTATTGGGATTAGTATTCCAAAATATCAGCTACCATATTCAATTTAATGGTTTATTATTAATTTTTCTATTGATGTTCTATCATTAAACCATTCATCAGTTTACTTCGAATGGTTAGTGTTTTTGATTAATATTCGGGGAAAGCTATTTACAATTAATATATTAATGTGTATGTTGTTTATGTTTATCCCCATTCATATTAGGAATGAATTGGACATAGTAAGTGTCATGTGGGGCCCTCTATATCCCCTCGATGCATCGGTAGGTCTCATGAGAAAAACTACGGTCTTGGAACAAGGCCTTGAAAAAATGATTATTTATGATCTTGGCACGAGGCCTTGATAGTATGGATATGTTGTCCCACATTATGCATTCCCTCATTATGAATATAGTATTTATTGTTCATGTTGTTATTTTACTAGTATAATACACATGATTATGTTATAGAAATATATACTCAGGTTATATTTCTTCCATATTATGTTCATGTTTCTTTTTAAAGGCATGTGTTTTCAATTATTCACCATTTCTAATGTTTATGTTATCTTACGCTGTATTTCTTACCCTTAATTAGAGTTTGATCTCACCCCTTTATTATTTTTCATTTTCATAGGGAAAGAAGAATTCTATTATGAATGACATGCTGAAATAACCTCTTATTTATGAAAGTTGTGTAAGGAGTTTCTATGTTGTTTTTAATTTCTTGTTGTAATGATGAACTTATTTATGTATATTGTTTCTAATAATACTATACTACTCGGTCCAATGAGATTCTTATTCCTTGTTTGTATGCCAATGTAACAAATACGGCACCAGATCTGGGAAACTTGGGTTGAGTCATTATAGTTGGTATCAGAAGAAGTTTATTAGAATACTTGGAAACTAGATTTAAAAAATGTAGAATTAGGGAAGAGTCCCTAAGTTAGTCTTTGAAGATATACATACAATAACATCTTGGTATTTTGGTAAGGAATATATTATGTGGATATTTCAAGCAATACATCCCTATCTAGGTATGAGTAGGTAGAGGCAGTTATATCAAAGATGGATCTAGGGGAAAAACCTAAAAACACTGCTTTGAGATAGACTCGAATGAGAACTGTTGCACGACAACGGGCCTTGATGCACTCTTGGTTACAACACTCTTGGGGGATATCCTTTGGATAATTCACATTTTCTTTACAGGACATTATGAACGATTTAAATTTTAAATTTTCTTCAAATAAACCATTTTTGTGAATATGGGATAAGCCATGCGTAGGATCTCAATTTTTGCTAAGTATCTTGTTAAGTTAAGATTATACATTATGATTCATAACCTAATCTGGTGTATTCAATTATCTAGAGATTCCGCCTTGTGGATGGAATGGAAACCGCATGAACGCACGTGTCCCTTGTAGGGATTTCCCTCTGATGCAAGATAATGATGTGGGATCTGGTGCTAAGAAACGCATAACAATACTGGGACAACATACTCTGGTTATGAATAATAACCTTACTCGTATGGAGCATCCGGATCCAAAACATGGAGGAGCTATGTGAGATTTCATTATGCGAACAAAAACCTCTATCATTCAATGGGACTATAATCCCATTTGTAGCAGAGTAGTGGATTTTTTTCCTTGAGATGATATTTCTTGCTTTGGGATGTAATGAAAGAGATAATGTTGTCATGGAATTTTATCGTCTAACAGGTAATGAAGATTAGTGGTGGTCTTTAGTCCAAAACATAAAGGAGGATGAAGAAATAAAGGATGTGGACTGGGGATATATTAAGGAAATATTGATAGAAAAATATTTCCCCTGTGAACAATGAGCGGATATAGAGAGGAATTTCATGAATCTGAGGTAGAGGGAGGATGAAAATGTTTCCATGTATGAAGTCAACATTACAAGGCATGAAAGGCATGTTGGTAACTACATACGTAATCCAAGGAGAAAAATTGATCCATTCTTTGATGGTTTAAAACCATTCCTCCGAAGGGCTCTTGCCTCCCAAAGAATTGATTCATATGAAGATATAGTCTCAAGTTCTATCAAGAGAGAAAATGAATTCTCTATGACTTATTATTTTAATGAAATTTAATAGAAGAATAGGGCATCTAAAAAATCTTGTAAAAGAAATAAGGAAATGGTGAAGAAGGGCAGAGTTGAATTTCCATTATGTAGTAATTGTGAGAAGAATCACCCTGGAACTTTTCTGAAGGGAATGAGAGTATGTTATAAGTGTATAGAAAAAGGCAACATATCATTGTATTTTAAGGGGAAGGAAGAAGCTACCAATGTTCTATGCTACAATTTTAGGGATATGGGACATTATGCACAGGAATTTCCTAAGCGTCCGACAAATATTCCCCAAATAAGGCTTCAGGGAGCCAGGCCAAGATTATACAGTTACAACTATGGAGGTTGAAGTTCCTAACAAAGTGGTGGCAGGTACATTGATTATTTCTTCAAACATAGCCAATACTTTATTTTATTCTAGATCATCTCATTCATTTATATCTTCCCAATTTTCCAATAAAATTTGATATGTCCAATTTGATTTAATAAAGGAGTTATCAGTCAAAACGCCTAGTGGATGTATCATTGCAACAAAGGCGTGTCGATTTGTCCCCATTGTAATGCATAAATTTTCTTTAGATTCTAACCTTATCATTATACTAATGCTTGACTATTATATAATTCTCAGTAAGTATTGGCTCTCAAATTATGATGCGAAAATCTATTGCAAGAAGAAGGAAGTTACAACTTTTGAGAATGGTGTAGAATCCCTTATTTTTAGATAATAAACCTAACCATGTGATTCTCATCTAGATCCACCCCATGTATCTCTAATAAATTCAATTATTGTGTAGGAAGGTAATGAAATAAATATGGGTGAGAAGAGGAATGTACAGATAGAGGATGTACATATTGTGAGAGAATATGTTGACGTTTTTCAAAAGGATTTACTTGGACATCCTCCAGAGCAGGAAATTTAGTTTTACATTGACTTAATTACTGGATCAAGGCCCATATCAAAGACCCCATATAGAATGACCATTGTGGAGTTAGTGAAACTAATGAAAGAACTATAGGAATTGAGTGATAAAGTATTTATTCTCCCTAGCGTTTCTCCATGGGGAGCCCCTATTCTCTTTGTCAAGAAGAAAGATGGATCCATGAGGCTATGTATTGATTATAGATTAATCAATGGTATTAAAATAAATAATAAGTCTCTACTTCTAAGAATTGATGATTTATTTTATTGAATTCATGGAGCCCAATATTTTTCTAAGATTGATCTTTGATTTGGATATCATCAGTTGATTTTGAGGGAGGAAGACATTCAAAAACAACATTTCGAACTAGGGACGAGCATTATGAGTTTACTGTAATGAATTTTGGACTGACTAATGCACCATCTATCTTCATGGATCTAATGAACAGAGTTTTCAAGTATTATATTGATGAATTTGTACTGGTGTTTATTGATGATATCCTGGTATACACTAAAAGACATCGAGATCATGAAAGTCACTTGCGCACTATTCTGAAGACACATAGAAGAAATAAATTATATGGGAATTTTAGCAAGTGTGATTTTTGGCACCAATTAGTTTCCTTTTTGGGACATATTGTCTCTAATGATCGAATATCTATAGATACTAGGAAGGGAAAGTTGTTAAAGAATGGACTACTCCCACGAACGTAACTGAGGTACATAGTTTTATTGGTTTAGCAGGTTATTATCAGTGTTTCATTCAGAAATTTGTTCCTTTAGCCAACCCAATGACCAAGCTCAGACAAAATGGGGTTAAGTTCATATGTACAAAGGAATGTGAAAAATGTTTTGAATAATTGAAGAATATTTTAGTGAATTCTCTGATCCTAACCCTACCATCGAGAAATGATGGGTTTGTTATCTATAGCGATGAATCAAAGAAAGGACTTGGTTGTATCCTTATGCAGAGTGATCACGTTATTGCCTATGCATCTAGACAGCCAAAAATTCATGAACAAAACTATCCAACTCATGATCCTGAGTTATCAATAGTAATCTTTTCTCTAAATATTTGGATACATTACCTCTATGGTGAAAAATGTGAGATATATACAAATCATAAAAGTTTTAAATATATATTCTCACAGAAATAACTTGACATGAGACAAAGGAGACAGATTGAGCTACTCAAATACTATGATTTCACAATACACTACCACCCGGGGAATGAATATAAGGAAGTAGATGATTTGAGTAGAATGGATCATGGAGTTTTGAACAAGAATAGATTTGAAAGGTATCCTTTGTTCATGGATCTCGTAAAGATGGATATTGTAATTATCATGGAAGGAAACACATCACTACTTTTTCAAATAGTTTCGAAAACATCTTTACTATAGAGGATAAAATGTTCTCATGCAGATGATGAGGAATTTCAAAAGAAAATTAATTTTGTAAATAATGGGAAGTTGACTGACTTCGTATCTGAAGGTGGCATTTTGAAATTCAGGAAGAGGCTTTGTATTCCCTCTATTCCTGAGCTAAAGAGGGAACTTTTGGATGATGAAAATAGCACTAATTTCTATATACACCATGTTAGAACAATGATGTATCGAGATCACCAAGAAAACATTTTGTGGGATAATATGAAAAGGGAGATTGCTGATTATATGTCAATGTGCCTGGTATGCCAATAAGTGAAGGCTGAGTGGAAAAAGTATAAGGGGATGATTCAACCACTACCCATACCAATATGGAAGTGGGAGAACATTACCATGGACTTTGTCACTGTACATCAAAGTAAATCCAGAGGAAACAATGCTATATGGGTCGTTGTGGATAATTTTTAAAAGACTGCTCACTTCATCGCGATTTGATAGGACTTCTCATTGGATCAACTAGAACGGATATACATCAAATAAGTGGTAAGGCTGCAAGGATTACCGTTATCTGTTGTATCCAACCGTGATCCAAGATTCACCTAAATGTTTTGGAATAGCCTCCAACATGCTCTAAGCATTGAACTGAACTTCATTACAACCTATCATCCTCAAACTGATGGCCTATCTGAGTGGACAATTCCGACACTGGAAGACATGTTGAGAGAATGTTTTATGGAATTCAAAGGGGGATGTGACAAACATCTTCCACTGGTTGAATTCTTCTACAACAACTGTTTCCACTTGAGTATACGAATGGCAACATATGAATCCCTTTATGGTAAAAGGTGTAGAAAACTAGCATGTTGGGATAAATTCGGTGAGCGTAAGCTTCTTGGACCTAAAATAGTTTATGAAATGGTGGATAGGGTGAAAAACATTCAACAACATATCACGATAGCCAATGTTGACAGAAGAGTTATGCAGATAACCATGATGAGAATTTGAATTCGAAGTTGGAGAACTAGTTTTGTCTACACATATCTCAATGGAATAAGGTCATGAGGTTTGGGATGAAAGGAATGTTATGTCCCAGGTATATCGGCCCCTTTGAGATCTTTGATCGAGTCAGATTTGTGGCCTATCTACAGTCACTTCCACCTACCATGTCAAATGTACATGATGTCTTTCTTGTATCCCACTTAAGGAAGTACATACCAGACCCTTCACATATACTCTTTTCAGAGGTGGTACAATTGGAAGATGATCATTATTATGAGGAGTAGCCAGTGAGAATCTTGGATCATAGAGACAATGTTCTACGAAACAAGACTACTCATCAAATCAAGTTACTATGGTGAAACCATAAGTACGAAAAGGAAACATGGAAACTAGAGGAAGAAATGAAGGAAAAGTATCCCCACCTCTTTTTGGCATAGATTGTAAAATGAAATTTTGAGGACACAATCTTTGTGAGGGGAGACTGTAACACCCCATGGTTTTGAAAATAAATATTGAATTTATTTTATAATCTTGCCATTAAACACAAATTTTATTCTAGTGTGTTTGAAATTTCGAATAACAGTCATCTAGATTTGTTATCAGTAATTCATTTGGAGTCTGATAGAACAAACATTGTTTTTTGGTAAATAGTAACATACCATTATAAATAGTAATAAGAATAGTAAAATGACCCATATAAATAGTAAATAATGATATTCTTTTATATTCTTAATGAAATAAGATAATAAGATCTTAATTAAAATTTCAATGTGAAATAAAACAAATTGCACCTTTAAAATTATTATTTTTCAAATTAATTATGACTTCAATTAAATACTTAATTAATAATATATAGAACATTAATTGGGAAAAATGGAGTTCATTTTTGAATTCTATACATAGAAAAATGGTAAGGGTAAACATTTGGGATTTTTTTTTGAAATTCTAGAATTTTTAATGAATAGTGAAATACGATAAAATACTTTATATACAAATTATTAGTTAAATACACTATTTATGACATAAAAAGTGATGCAAGGCCACTTAGTTCGAACTCACATGAAATTATTACTATTAGGGGACACATGAAACCACATTATTTGTTGCCTTGTGGGAAAAAATAAAATAACCAATTAAATATTCAAAATTTACCCCACTCCTCCACAATAAAACCCCCTCACCACTCCCTCTTCTCTTCACTCCTCGAACCCTTGAATCTCCACAATGTTATAACCAAATAATCTACCCTAGTAATTACCCACGACCTGGAAGCTCTTTTTCTTTCCAAAATACCAAATCCCCTCCCTTAAGGAGTTTCTTGATGATGTTATTTCAAGAGGTAAAGCACCTTTCTTTTTCTTTTAGTTTCATTTGAATTTATCTTATTTTGTTATCCTCTTCTCACCTCCTCTGTCGAAATTACCATGATTACTCTAGTATTATATATATACTAGATTTAAATCATGTTAATGGAAGAACCATCATCAATATTCTTACTCCCTTCCTTTTATTTTCATGAATGAAATCAACGTCCATGAGGATCCAATTTATAACCTTCGAGGACGCCGAAGTTTCTTTCTTCAATATTTCCTTCATTACTGGTCATGAAACAATATTGATGGTTGAAAATGACTATAATATATTTATTACAACTAAATTAATATTCATGAACCAGTATATTTACATATTATTAATTTACATGACAAAAGTTGATCAACTGAATGTTCGTGGTCGTTGACGTATAAAGGACTCAACAGAAAGTTGTTCCCTTCATGGTGAGATCGGCCTATCAGCTTGATTCAAGTTATTACTCATAACTTGAGTCTGTTGGTTCATCATTTGCATGAATGTTTCCATTCCGGCTTCCATCGGAGGGCCGTCAACACATGGTGCATTGCAGTCACCATCGGCACGGTTCCTCCTATTGCCCTCCATTTTCTAAGAGAATAAAACCTTAGTGAGAAACTTATTTCATCTATGAATCTTTTAACTAAGACTTCATGCTTATACAATTACACTTTTCTATAATTCCTTCATAATGATTCATAAAAAGCTTGTGATTAACCAAACATATCCCCCGGGAGTGTCGTAACCAAGAGTGCAGCAAGGCCCGTTATCGTGCACTAGTTCTCGTTCGAGTCTAGCTCAAAGCGGTGTTTTTCGGGTTTTACCCCTATGTACATCTGTGCCAGATCCGCCTCTACCTGCTCGTATCCAGATAGGGATGTATTTGTTTGATAAACCACTTACTCAGTACTTACCAAAATACCAGGAAGTTTTCCTATATATAAACTTTTCTATAGGGTTCTTCCTAAAGTTTTTATATCCTAATTTCCACAAATAACTAAACCATCCTTTGATACCAACTATAGCATCCCGCCTTTTTGTAATATAAACTTTCATTACATTACACATAACTAAGGATCTTTAAGGTCTAGTGTCTTGGAAACCAGGAACATAATACATGAAAACAACATAAAGCATTCTTCTTAAACACTTGAAAGTCTTCTCCTTAAGTTCATCCTAGGTTCATTACCGCATCTCATAACCTGGGGACATACATCACTAGAAAGGGTGAGAAGAAGGCCTAGTAAGGGAAACAAGAGGAACATTTTACATGTGAACTTGATATATTTCAATAAGGACATGAAAAGAACTTTATGCATGAGAAAGAAATCATGAGTCATTTCATAATAAAAATAACATTTTTCATAACTTGAAGATGTGGCTACATCATTTAACATAGACAATCATGAACATATCACCAAGGTCCATCCCCAAGGTGTCATTTGAAAATTACCAAGGTTATTCACCAAGGTATCGTGAAAATTGTAATCTCTAGTGGTTACATCATTACCCAATGCATTGGAGCGCTATCAGGGCACACCCTTAAATTTTCCTTTATTATCATGTGAGCCACATATATCATCATCAAACATTTCATAAATAACCCACATAGCATAAAATATATGGGTTTCATTTCATAATCATAACGTTTTAAAAACTGCTTTAAAGACATGATCTTTGCGTCACTTTAAACCCACGAAAAGGGAATGTGGGTCTCATGTATGTAAATCCCAGAATTTAAAATAGAACATTTTTATATATATGTGAATACCCTTGTAGAAATAAGAGCTTTGAGTATTCACTTTATAACATAAAATAATTTTTGAGAAAAGAAAGAGGCATTTTGAGACGAAAATTCTGCAGCATAACGGCTATGTTACAAGGTTTTAGAAAACATTGAAAAGAGAGGGGAAATGGGTCACCCACTCGTAAATGATCCATAAAACAGTAGGGGGAGAGAATAAAAAGGATATATGGACATGTTAACGAAATTTTAAGGATATACCATTTGAAATGAAAAACATGGAAGGAAGACAAAAATTTGAATTCTCTTATGAAAATTCGGCAGCCTAACGGCGTCACTTAAAATTCAATAAAAATTAATTGACAAGATCAAATAGGGTCTCTAATAATATGATCATAAGAGATCAGTATTATAGATATAGAGATCATACCCAAACATAATAAAAAGGAACTTGAAAGACTTGACATGAAAATCGAACTTGAAAAATGAGAAGGGTGAAAGAATCCCTTAAAAATTCGGCAGCCTAACGGCGTCACTTAAACTTTCATAAAACGAAATGATGAGAGTAAGGGGGGATCTCTCATAATATAAACATGAAAGGGGAGTAATATGAATATAAAAGAACATCCTCTCACATAATAACATGGAGCCTAAAAGGAATGACATAAAAGAGATTACATGAAAAGAAGGAAAGAGGTCGGATCCCTTACCTTAAAATGTGACTCTTGAAACTCAATGCTTTGGACCTTGAGGGCTTGGGGGCACCTTGGGAGGACTCCTTGGGAGGTAATGAGACCAGAACTTCGTTGGGGGAGAGTTGGGAGTGAAAAATAAAGGAGGAAAGGGTGGGTATTTATAGGGAAAGTGAGGGGACAAGGCATTAATGGCCAAGGGACACCTCACAAGTGCTTTTCTCAAACCCATGTGCTCTCTCATGATATTTTCCATAAAGTTAGTCCACATGGGGCCCCCAAAACAATAATGCATCACCCTTGTCCGGAAAACCCTTAAAAAAACCCATGACATCATCATGACACAGTTATGATGTCATTAAACATACCGAAACCCTAAAACTGTATTTTTACTATTCACTGAAAATTCATCTTTCTTAGAAAAATACCAAAATTTCACCTTAACTAATTATCGATGCTCTAAGTACATTTATGAACTCCATTTTATAAAAATAATTTTCTAAATATTTTTAATTTAAATTTTAAATAAAAGAACTATTCATTGAAAATTCATTTTTTTCAGAAAAATCCCCAAAAATTACCATACCACAATATCGATGCTTTGAGTTCAAAAATAAAGTCATTTTTTATAAAAATAATTTTCTAATCATTTTTAATTAAATTTTTAATTAAAAAACACTATTCACCTGAAAAAAACTAATACTTGATTAATCATTTATGAAACCGTTATTTACCCATTTTATTGAATCACATTACTTAATCTAGGTGTCTAAATTATATTAAAGCTTTCTTTGAGTGAAATTACTAATCCATTTGGTCACATTACTAATCCTAAGTGTAAAATCACTATTCATAATTTACTATTCATCAAAAATTAAGTTGATCTTATTAGACTCCAAATTCCTTACTGAACACTTTTGTAGAAGACCATTTTTTGAAAATCATTACACATCATTAGTTATTTAGGGTTTTCATAAATATTTTAAAAGATCATTTTTTCCAAAATTCATCAATAAAATACATCCTAAAATTATCCGGACACAAGAATTTCCACAAACATCACTAAAGGAAGAGATCTCAAATTATTCACCCGAAAGGATTACACAAGGAAGCTAGGGTCTCGTCACATAGCCCCTTATAACACCGACATAAGACCTAAGTGTAAGGTGTGCTATGGTGAGAGAATCTGAGGGAGGCTCAGATAACATTGCCCTAGTAGTAATCTCTACTAACTTGAACTTCTCCCGTAGGCGTTTCCGTTCAAGCTTGACACGCTGAAGTTCGGCTTGGGCTTGGTCCAAAGAGAAGCCCACAGATGCTACCTCCTTCCCAAGCTCTGATAAGTGGGCTTCATAAGGGCCGAGTCTACTGGATGAAGCCATCGACTCCTGTTTCTGCATTAACCATTAACATGTTATTAAATCATTAAGAGTAAGTTAATATACTACTCAAAAAGATTGGGTCGTTACAAATGTAACCAATAAGGCACCGGCTTCGGGGAACTAGGGCCAGGTCCTTACAAAACAAGTTAGAAAAGTTATATAAAAAATTTAAAATAATTTATATCAAATTCAAACCCATTACTAAGAAATGATATTTTCCTAGGAAAGTAACAAAACAATTCATTCAAACAATTTCATAATCCATTTCACCTAAACCATTCAATCACACATACCACACATTGACACATGCATGCCTTGGTGATACTTTCAAACACACGAGTTTTCTCTTTTTGATCAACTATGTCGTCAAAAAGAAACCATATACCATGGTGCCTAATGGAACACACCCCTTCCATAGGGTCACATCAATGAAAATGAGCACAAAACAACCCGTTATTCCAAATACCATGCCAAAAAATTTATTCAAAACCATTTCAATAATAATTATAATTTTATTGGAAATATTTCCCAACTATTTTTCACTAAATAAAAATTAAATAGCAATTTAGAAATATTAATTTTAAAATAATGTGTCCAATTTCACTTTCCACATAATAAACAATTTAAAAAAACTCACAAACCATCACTAAAGGCAGTTTCAACAAATATAGCACATCAATTTCACCAATAAAATTAAGAATAATAATCTATTTTAAATCAGTATATAATGTTATAATAAAATGATTCAATAGATAAGCCACCTACCATGGAAACATTTTTAAAAACAATGAATGGAAGAAATTATTTGAGAAAGATGGATTAGATCTTCTAAATATGACTTAAATCATGTTACATTCCATAAAATAAACCATATATCATCATTATTAGCATAAAAATATGTCACTATACCTAATGGATTATTTAAATTAATCCAAGAGAGGGAAAAGGGTGAAAACTAAGGAAAACCACCAAGAATGTGAACATACCAAGGAATCTGGGCTCCAATGCACATAGATTCTCTTACAGATCACTCTAGAATCAAAGAGACTGGTTTCTATAGACATGGAAGGAAGAGGATCTTGAGTAATGGTTTTTTAGGGGAAATAAAAGAGATTAATGAGGTGATTCATATTAGATCCACAAAATCTGTATCTAATTTTTTATGCCACATGGTGAGGGAAACCATGTGCAAACTGTGTGATATCCATTTCCGTCATGTACCCCATGAACTATTCGATTGTGTGGTTATAAAATCTACATGAAAACAATAGTATACCCCTTCACCAAAAATCTCATAGTTTTTCATGGGTTTCCACACTATTTGGACATACTATGTTCCTAACAATGTGCCTACCCCTAGCTTATTGTATCAGTTACACAGTTTCCTAGGAGGTGCTGCATGGTTTCTATAAACCATGCTCAAACCATGAACTTCTATAAAAGCCCCAAAACATTCAAAAACTCTTAAAAACAATCTAAAACATAACCCAACTACATTATATTAATGGAATACATAAATAAAGAGTAAATTACCTAATATTGTTGGTCTTATGTTGTCCCTTATATTGGAATTTCCATCGTAGGAATGTTGAAACCCACTATTGTCATGAAAGAGTTTGGACTACTACATGACCATTTACATTTAGGACACCCAAATGTCATCCTGAATCTGACCATGTTTCCATAATTCCTATAGTAAATAGTTGATTTTCCCACACAAGACATTTTCATACCTTCCCACAATCCTCATTGGCATGTGAACCCACTTAACATCATGTTCTAGGTCAATGTGATCTAATTTAATCACATGTTCATGATCTGGTTAATACTTCTCCAAAAGAGATGGATGAAAAAAATTTAGAAAAAAACTCATAATTAGGAAAATCATGCTGATATTCCACCTCACAAACCCATTCAAGAATTTCAATAGGTCCAATTATCCTATAGATAACATTCCCTACTTCCCTAAACAACACTTCGAATGCCCTAAAGATATTATAAATAACACATGATCACTCACCTAGAGTGAAAATATTCATAATAGATGATCCATATATGATTTCTAATGACTTGAACCATCTCTATTATCCTCCTAGTCAACTGAACCTTATCATTTGGCCTCTTTCACTAGGCTTGGTCAAAAATTAATGTGTCACAAATTTCCATCGAAAAAAGTAGATAATAAAAATGAAACCCATGAAATGCTTCATAAGGATACATATGAATTCATTCCTTATAACATTTTTCAAATGATAACACCACTAATGGTATGTGATACTCCAATGAGGAACCAAAATCTATTACACAAGACTGAATAATTTCTTCCAACATTATTTTTATCTCCTCTCATTTTCCAACCACCCATGGATGATATGATATACTCATAGTCAACTTATTGAAAATGGATTTATATATCAACTTCCATAAACAAGATGTAATCCTTATAACATGTTTTATACTATTTCAATTGATAAACCATGATTATTAACAACATCTTAGATATAGATTTTAGACCAGTCCTCCAATATATAAGATTCAAAAATAAAAATTGCATTGGCCAACATTGTTATAATATCCACTATGATCCATATGTAATCATGTTCCTGAACCATCCTTGGTAGGATACTCACAAAATAAATGTCTATATACTTCAATTTAAAATCATAAATTAGAAAATGAAGCAATATATCATCCGACAGGTGGTGGTTTTCCTTAACGTGTTTAAATGTGGGGCATCTCATCACAAATAAATTAACAATTAATATCATGGGTACACACCAAAATTTTTATTCTAGTTCCTTATACACATTTTCTATTCTAGGATAAACAAAACACCTCGAATTATGGTAATTATGAATATGTTACTCCTAATAAGCTATAGTTATGACCATCCAATCTCGAAAGCACAAAACTGAACTCCCATCTAGTTTCATTGATTAATGTTATCCCCACTCTAATGTTTTGGCCTTATAAAAACACATACAAAATTATATTTATTTTCCTCATTAACCTTTTCAACCAAATTTGGAAATAGTATAATAGGGAAAAATCTACAACACTACCTTGGTATTCACAATCCAAGTGCATGCTATCTATCACCAACATCATCTACCTCTATTCTAAAGCCTATATTTCTAAATAATTATATTAATTTCTATATAATTATTATGCCACCTAATTTCCTTAACCAAGAGTATATATTAATAAAATTTTAAAATGTGGATATACTCCTTCCATATTCTCTATCTCAAAATTAAATATATTTTTGATAAAATGTGTTTCAATCCTTTATGATTTGTAAACATTATAAATTTATCCATAAAGAGGTAATGAAGTCAAGAAATAAAATAATAAAATATAGTAGCTAATTCCATATTGTGTGTTGGGTAGTTATTCTTATGAAATTGTAACTTTTGTGTGCCCTAAGAAACAAAATGATCACCCTTCTTGGGAATACATCAAATCCCAGAACCCGAAGCATCATTGTACAACATATATCCTTATCAAGATTCAAGAAATATAAATATTAGTACTAATTTAAGGATAAATGTAATCCCATAAAAAGATCTATGAAATTATGAATTCAATTGAAATGAAACACCCACTCCTGTAAAATATTTTATAGGCGATTCTTGTCATAAAAAACCATGAAAAAGCATCAGTAATATCATGCTAACCCAAGGACACCACGTATCTGAGAAATATTCCAAGGATGTTGATGGTAAATTACAACCTATATCTTTTCTAGATCCTAAATCCAACTCTTTCATTGAATACATGGAAAATGAAATGTACCTATTGTGTCAAAAAATCACAATTTTAATGTTTGGTATATGGAACGATGATCCCTCATGAAACCCAACACTATATCCTTGTGTTTTTCAGGCATTGGATTTTTCCACGAATAAACCAATATATCATCCAAAAAACACTACCAATGATGTATCTATATACCTTTGAAATTTCTAATTCATCAATTCCATAATGATTTCTGGTGAATTTTTATGACTAAAACACATAACCACATACTCGTAATGGCCATATCTACTCATGAAAAAATGTATTTTCAATATCCACCTTCTAAACCTACAATTGGTGATATGCCAATCACAAGTCAATTTTAGAGACCAAATCGGATCCCATTAATTGATCGAGAATATCATCAATGAATGGAAGATGATACCAATTCATTATAATAGCATGGTTAATCTTATGAAAATACCCACAAAACCATAACGTTTCATCTACCTTTTTCACAAACAAAACCATCACTACCATAGAGATGTACATGGATGAATGAACCCTTTACCTTCCAAATATTATAAATTGAAATTAAATTACTTTCATTTTTTTGGTTCTATCCTATAATATGGAAGTGATATAGGATTTGACCCTTGTTAGAGATAAATGATAAAATAAAATTTACTAGTGGGTGGGAACCCTGAGAAATTATTAATAAAAACATCTAGAAACTGAAAGAAAGTTATTGGAAAACCAATATCCTTTATACCATCCACCAATGAAATGGAAAAATATTCCAACTAGTATAATATAGTTCTATTCACAGGTTTCATCAATTCCATTGCACTTGGATTTACATTCCAGTATCCTCTAGGGTTATGTTGGATACCATCATTAGTTGAATACATATCACTTCGTGTATAAAAATCAATGAGAATTTTGAACATAGTCAACTAATTAATACCATGGATTGTTTAATATAAATTCATCTCATGGATAAATAAATCCAAACTTAATTCATCCCCATCAATTGTTGTAGTACATTCTTCACACACAAGAGCTCAACACTCTCTCTGACCAAGAGAAGATTGATGTTTCAAAACACAAGGCATCACCTCAACATGTAAACCTATAAGATCAAAACAAAAAAATACAAATAATGAATGAGATGCACTAATATCAAATGAATCATTTTATGGGGTATAAATCAAAAGAATAATACATCCCACTATCAATGGTATAGAATGATCAACCAAAATCATTTTATTAGCTTCATATAACTACTTACTTGAAGAAAATTTTCTTTTTCACCTTATGTAGATTGAAATAGTCGAGGATTCGAGGTACTCCTAGAATCATAATGGATATATTGGTTCTATGGGTGGGAATTATTCTATTGTCCTTGTATCATTTAAGTATATAACATATTCAAAACATGAGATGTGTCCCTAGAACCCAAACATAGATCACTATGATAATAGTGAAAAAAATTATCTTCTTTTTAGATCTATACCATGATCTAGGTGATTTATTAAAATTTCTTTTCATGTGACAAAATGAACCACATTGGAAACATCTAGTCTTGATCTCTAGATTAGGAGGATGATTTACTTATCCATCCATATGATTTATATTCATTCAAAAAAATTGGGAATAGGTGTCGCACTTCATATTATTCCCCACATTAGATTTCACACCATTCCCAAAATGTATCAACAATATTACTCCCACTATAGTTCATGAGATGTTTCTTTCTACCACCATCTCTCCATTGGACATCTCTTTATAATCCACTAAAAAAATTTAAAAAATATTTATGAAAATAACTTTCTTTAATAATGATTAAAATAATTACCAACTTCTAGGAAAATATTCCATAAATACATGTTGAAAAGAAGACTAACCTAATAAATTTACTCACATACTATATAATTGTGATTCTCTCCTTCTTTACAATGAAAAAGTATATTGTTATATAAATCATGAACATGTCCGGATAATTTTTTTTTTGTTGAAAATATCTTCAAAATCCTTGTAATTACTCTGATTTTCATGGTTTAATTTTATTTGAAAAATTCCCGGGAAACATAAGAGACCGAGGGCTGAAGCGGTGTGTGATTCCGAGGCACGGTGTGCCCGTATTGGTACATAAAAAATGTTATATTTTTAATATCTCGAGTGAGTGGTTTTCCTAAAAAAGTGGAATAACTTTTAAACTGGATCATAGATCAGAAATATGAGGGCACCGTTGCGTTAAGGATGGCAGGTTTACCCTAAGAGTGACTTAACCTTAGTCAGTGTGGGCCTCCAGTGAGGGAACTCAAAAATGGAATAACTTTAAATAAAATAATAAAATAAAATTATTTTATTTTTAAAATCCTTATAACTAATGAACTGTGATTCCAAATGAAAAAATGAGAAGACTATTGAGCACCTGAGGACATTCTTTCCTTAGGAGGAGCCCAACATTAGTTGGTGTGTGCCATTTATGGGAAGTAGTTTTTTGGAAATGGTAGTAAATAAAATAATTAAATAAATATTAGTTAATTTTCAGATCCTATAACTCATAAAAGGTAACTCGTATTGGAAATCCAATAGCACCGTTGAGCTTATAAGGGTATTATTTCCTTATGCGTAGCCTAACATTGGACGATGCTATCCAACATTGCAAAGTATTTTTCGGGATGTGATTGTAAATAAAATAAATAAATAATGATTATTTTATTTTTAGATCCTATAACTCATAAATAGTAACTCATATTGGAAATATGAGAGTACCATTGAGCTTGTGAGGGTGTTATACCCTTAGGTGGGTCCTAACATCAATCAGTGTGGGTCGAGGGTAATGGTTAATTTTAAGGCCTTTTAAGGAAATATAAAATAAAAATAAACGATTTATTTTATAAAAAAATCATTAACTGCAACGTAGTGACGATGCAACATGTTCATTTCATAAATGAAACTACGTAAGGATGTGACAACTCATCATAATATATACACTAAAATGTTTTTCCTCCATTATGTTGATTAATAGAGAAATGGTATTAGTGGAGAATCCTGGAGTTTTCTCTGAAATAATAGAGGAAATTCATTAGAAAACAATAATCTAAGATGAATGACAGATGGCGACAGATCAAAAAATGGATCCGGATTAGATGTCGGTGTATTAAAGAATGAAAAATGGAGGAATAAATATTTTTTATTGATGGATCCGAACCCTGTTATGGGTTTATTTTCTAAGTGTGTACCATTCACTGTTCTTTGATTATAAATGATGAATGTGGGTCAACACACTAACAATTTGATCTGTAGGTCGATCATTCTTGTTGGTTTGGGAACTCTATTGTGGGATTGAAGAAAGGGAATTATAATTTATGGAATGTTCAATGTTTTCCCCTTTTACTAATACAAATAATGAATTAAAAACAAAAAAATGTCGAAATTGTTTTCCTAGGGTGTTCATATAGATTTAACTCCCTCCTCATGTTCTTCACGGACGGACCCCGTGGTCATGTCAAACTCTTTTTGGGAGGTTCTGAACATGGAAAAACCCCTGGATCTATGTCAATTCCTCTTAGAGAACACTAAAGTGTAGGTGGAATGTTTCTTATCGTATCAGTGCTTCCAGATTAGAAAACAGACCACCAGAGCGAGTCTACTGGCCTGCGAAAGACCATACCGGCACGCCGACACCGATGGTAGTATTTGGAAGTGACCTAGGGTAGGGAACGCTGTGGTGTAAGGTAGATAAAGGCTCATGTGGGATTATTTACACACTATCACACGCCACAATAGTACATAACATCATCATATGAGGGGCACCACATCTAGTCATATGACATGCGGACAGGCCGAAGTTGTGCAATGGCACACGGTCGACGAGAACACATGTGGGGAGGCGGCCTGCTATGAGACACAGAGTGGATGCAGTGTATACCGCATCTGGGTAGGAACGAAACATCCAACTAGCATGTTCTGGGCTATAGGGGCTATTGGGAGGCTTTGATGGATAGAAACCAGCATGCTAATATGGGTTGGACCGGAGGAGGGGGAATGAGCTGATGGGCGACCCGGTGGGATGGACCCTCGACCTGACTAGATTGATCAATCGCCCAAAGGGATAGGGATATCAGGCCCAAATGGGCCTAGCCTTGGGCCATGCTAGATTGGGTCGCGTTGGGTCAGTCCAACTGGGTCATATTAGGCCTATACTCAACCATCCACTTTTCACCAAAAAGCTGATAACTTTCAAACTATACATTTGATTGATGTTCTGTTTGTTGAGTTGGGTCCATCACGATGAGGAGGTAATTTTGATATATATTAATTATATTTAATGGAAGTTGTGATATAAATGATTTCATTAGGAGTATACTCTCCCAGAATCAAGCGCGCTACGAGTGGGTTTAGGTGACTGAGTAGGCCAAAGAGACAAGCATGCTAGATAACCTAGTAGGAAAAGAAGACAAGTGGGTCTAGGTGACCCATAAGGCCATGGAGACAAGTATGTTTAGGTGACATAGCTGGACTAAGGGATGATATGGTCTAGATGACCCATCAGAACTAATCACTCATCAGGGATGAGTGCTTCAGTAGTAAAAGGTGTTAAGTGTTATGACTGTTAGTCCTGCATTCCTTTATTTAGATTTATACCTATGTGATCTGACACTAGTGACTCTCTTGTCTGTACTTATTAGAGTATACCCTTGGTATACCTCTTTATCAGTCTTTTTTGTGTATTTATTTGTGGTATACCTTTGTGGTTTAAGGTCTATACTGAGTATTATTTTACTCACCCTTGCACAGGCTTCGCCTGTATGTGTCTTCTCTTGTGTAGACAATCGACGATTTGATGGAGTCCTTGGTGGACTGGGGCCATGTGGTGATTAGAGTGACCCAATATATGATTTGTGCTACTAAAACTTCAAAAATATTTTTCTGTACATACCCTTCATGTAGGGTTTTTTGCGGAGTAGTTCCAAAGATTTGTACTTTCACTTCTCTATTTTTGCGGGGCTTGTATTATGGCCCAGTTTACCATTTTTTTATATTTATGATCCTTATGTTTGTTTACATAGTGAATTCACCTTCCTGAATCTACGGCTTGGGGTTGTGTGTTTTCATAAAAGAACATAGAAAAATTCCCCCCATTTTTTTGGATTTACCTACTTGGCACTAGTCGTAGCCTCTGGCCTATGGGAAGCAGGCTTGGGGTAGTCATGAAATTGGCCTCATTGGACGGGCTCTGATAGAGTGGTATCAAAAGATGTTGGTTCTACCTTATGAATCCAGAGTCTATGAGTTTGGTTTTTGGAAAGAGTGTTATGTGTTTCAAGTTCTTTTTTTAGGTCAGGGAATATAGTGTTGGGGAAAAAGATGATGTATCTATACACTAAGACCTTGAATTCATCATTTTGACTAGGTACATGAAAACACTTGTTTCCAGGAAAAATGATGGTACGTGCATCGTATATGAATGGGTTGATTTTTCCATGTACCTTTTGATTCATATCACTATGTATACTCTTTTCATCAGAGAAAATATTGTTTTGATTCAAGATGATTCAAAATAGATTGCAAGCTATGCATCCACCATGTGATCATGAGGATGATTTGTGGTGTGACAAGATGTGTAATGTGTTTCATTCCAGAGACAACACCACAAGGTGGTGTACAAGCTATACCACCACCCGTGGATTAGCACATGGTACTCATAGTACCACCTGATGAGATGTGCGGGCTGAGTGCACTTCACAAGATTCAATGATAGAGACCCATCATGTTCTGAGGCGATATCAACTCATAGGAAGTAAAGGACTAGCATTAGTTAGTGTCCAAGTTTCCTACCCGGTCTGGACACCATTAGATCAGATGGCGTTCTTGGTAGTTAGCCTCATACATGGATCAGAAGGGAGGTGGCAGGGTTTAGATTACACAATGATACGATGAGGTAACTCTTCCATGGATAGAGTTTGAGATAATTTCATAGATAAGGTTCTCTCACTATGAAATATAACGGATAATAATTCTCAATAGATCTACAGCTTTGTAAGGATGACATGTTAGTAGTTTAGTATTCATCAAGGAATACAGATCTTTTTAGGTACTTGATGAATATGTCACGACTAGTGATTCATGGCTAGGACCTCCGAGCAAGGTGTGTTTAGGGATATCCAAGATAGCACTATTAATTTGTGCATTTTTAATTATTCTACCATGCTAGAGAGATCATTTTTGGTTTAATATCCTTTGGTCGAGCAGATACAATTAGTGGACACCATTAGAGGGAAATCAGGAAGCTGACATCAGTCTTAGAGACATGGATGTTTGAGAAATTTTTAAAAGAGGTCTAAATATAGGGGTTTTACAGATTAGGGCTCATAGGGTGAGTAAAGACAACATAAGAAGAAGTAATTATTTCTAAAAGATGGTAGGGGACACCTCACTAGTGATTTTCTATACCGTCATGCTGACAATGAATTGGTGGATGGGCCATCGGGGTAGAGACAATGACAAGAATAGATGAATCTATAGGGTGGAAGACATGTCAAAGGAGATGGGGGAGAAGAAGGAGGTGGTCTACATTTCCACATGTTACCATCACCACCCCCACGTATTCCACACCAGCATTAGAGAGATGGAGGAAAGGGGAAGGGGTAACTACATGCTGTCAATGCATATGACCAAAGTGATCTAAGAATGATTTGGGGTATGGTTTGTGTTTATTATTATCTGCAATATTAATACACACATGTTCTAATCATTCTTCCTCATCAAAAATCCTATTAAAGACCAAGGTTATTTGGTTTAACCGTATACTTAAACCTTTTGTATGAAGATACCTACGGGCTGAGACTCAATAATCCCATATATGCCAACAATGCGATCTGACCCTTGATATGAGAGTTCTGTCTGGAACCTCTTGTAGGTAGCATCGAGGCCTTAATATGTCGTTTTTGGTATTGATCGGTTATGGACTGTCTAAGCCTAGATTGATTGTTTTAGAGAAAAGGGTGTGGTATGTATACAACAATAAAATTGAGTTTCCTTGGTCAGCAAGAATGTGAACCTAGTCAACACGGGATAGACTCATGAATAGAAGGGTACCACCAATCACTCTTCAGATTGATATCATGAACCTCAGTACAATAGATGAGATAAGTATTTAGTTTCCTAATGTGGTAGATGAGTACGAGGACATCATTCATAAATATGTTCCAGGACTACCTCCACATAAGGAGGTAGAATTTTTCTTTGACATATACTCCGGGATGACACTGATATCTACACTGTAATATTTTATGGATCCCAAAGGGAATCATTAATTGAGGTTATAGTTTGAGGACTTATAATGGAAGCGATTCGTGAGACCCAATGTTTCACCATGGGTAGCCCTTGTATTGTTTTCCAATAAAGAAGACATGAGCCTGTGATTATGTCTGGACATATGGTACCTAAATTAGGTGAGTACATTGAATAATTATCCACTATAAAGGATCAATGATCTCTTTGATCAGTTGAAGTAAGGTTGATGGTTCTCAGATTTTGCAACCACGTGAGCAGAACTATGCCACCCAAGACCTTGAGTTGGGAGTGGTAGTCTTCACATTGAATATGTGACAACAATGACCTATGGGGGAATGGTTTACTATCCACTCTAACCAAAAGATTATCCACTATATATTCTCTTATAAGGATTTTTACTTGAGATAGAGATGATGGCTAGTGTTCCACCAGGACTGTGACTTCGAAATAGTCTATATTCCTGGCATGGTAAATGTGGAAGCAGATGATCTTAGAATGAGATCTAGTTCATAGTTACTAAATAAGGAAATGGGGTAGTTTTTCTCATTACAAGAGATTAAGAATCTTACATTTAATCAGTAAATATTTCCAATCCACTCATAAAGATAGTGAGGGAGCCATAACTCGATGATACAAACAATGATACTTTACGTTCATAGTTGTCCAATTGGAATTTCCCTGATGGATATTCGAAAGGTTGGGAGCATGACGTTCCTTTCAGAGGACACACAGTAGTAGTAGTGGACATTTAGAGTGATTAGATGCACCCAGATATGCATGTGGGTTTCAATTTAGACATTGGGGATGACCAAACATTTTGAAGCTGAGATTCCTATTGGATATAAAAGTTGAGTGCTTGTTTAATCAGTTTCATCATTTTTCAATAAACTGTGTTGAGCCCCTATTCTTGGAAGGGGTTTCTCCTTTCTTCCTTGGGGTTCCAAGAAGGGAGTGAGAAAGGATATTAGAGGACTTCATGAATGGTATATCATGTATTTCCTGGGGACACATAACCATCTGGTCGATCTTTGACCATCTAACCATGTCGTTTACTTCATAGATTTTTGATAATATATTCCCATAAGGATCATGGGACACCTCTACGTGTAAGATATGGTTTGACTCCACAAAATTCCATAAATTATAGAATGAGATCAAGGTGAATTATTTTTATCAATGTTGTGGAAGGGATTTTAGGAGGCCGTTTTAACATAGTTACACTTGAGACAACTTTCCAACCATAGACTGACGGCCTCACAGAGCGGGCCATTCAGGTACTAGAGGACATGTTACGTGCGTACATCCTTGATTTTGGATTCATTTGGTAGGATCACCTGCCTCTGGTGGAGTTTTCATACAATAATAGTTACCACTCCACCATAGATATGACACCCTTCGATGCCTTGTATGGGAAACCTTGTAGGTCGCCACATTACTGGACTGACCACGGAGAGTCGGTGCTCATGGGCTCGAAGTTGGTGCAGGCTACTACATAGAAGTTTCAGGTCATCTAGGAGCTGATGAAGACTACAAAGAGCCATCCAAAGACCTATTCTGAAAGGTGAAAAAGATAATTTGTGTTCAAAGAGGGAGTCCATGTGATTCTTTGGGTAACTTATCGATGTGGGGTATGGATATTTGTCCAGGAAGAGAAGTTATCTCCATGGTTCATCATACTTTTTATGATAATGCGTACATTGGGTGAGGTGGAGTACCTCATGGATATACCTCCATAGTTAGAGAGGGTGAATGGAACATTCCACTTATCCTAGATGTGGATATATGTAAATGACCAATCACAGAACATTGAATGGAGAGAGTTGGATGTTGATGATAGGGTGAGTTTTGCGAAGTTTGAAAGGTAGGTTGAGGATTGATAGAAGAGGACCCTTAGTGGAAGATCAATAAATCTAGTGTGCATTCCATGGTAGCATATGAAATCTATAGGAGAGCACATGGGATGGGGTATGCTCAAGTTTGTGATCATAACCTCATCTGTTTGGGAATCCCTTGGTTTGGTTTTCAGGGACATAAATCCTTAAGGTGGGGAGAACATAATGACTCTGATTTTCCTAGTCTAACTTTTTTGAAAAAAAATCTAAGAAAATTCTATGACCAGGTGCTGAGATGGATTGTGATTTTGAGGCCTATTGTTCATATAATGGTCCATCGAAAAATTTTTAGTTTTAAATAGCATGTGTGATCCTTTTTACTGAAAAGTGGAATAACTCTTCACCTGGTGCCTAGATCAGAAATAAAAGGGAAATGTTGTGTTTAAGATGGTAGTTTTATCCTACGTGAGACTTTACCTTAGTTGGCATCAGCCATTAGTGAGAAAAACGGAAAATGGAATAACTGTAAAAATAATAATAAAATAAAATAATTTTATTTTTCAAATCCTTATAACTCATGAATGGTGACTCATATTGAATATCAAATACCACAGTTTAGCTCATGAGCGTGTTATTTCAATAGGAGTTTCTTAAAATTGTCCATCACGGGCCAACAATGGAAGTTGTTTTTGGGACATGGCCATTAACAAAATAAATAAATAAACATTATTTTATTTTCAGAACCATTAACTCATAAATTATTACTCAGATTGGAAATCCAATAATACAATTGACAACGAAAGGGGGTTCTTTCCTTAGGTGGAGCCTAAATTTTGTCAGTCAAGGCCAACTGTGGAAAGTTGTTTTTGGGATGTGGTCATTAATAAAATAATTAATTAAAAGTTATTTTATTTTTAGATCCCATAACTCATAAACGGTAACTCGGGTTGGAAATCTGAGAGTACTATTGAGTTTGTGAAGGTATTATTTCATTAGGCAGGGCCTAACCTCGATCATCATGGGTCGAGGGTAAAAGTTAATATTTGGGCGGTTTGAGGAAGAATAAATTAATCTTATAGAGTTTATTTTATAGGAAAATGTTCTTTGTACTGTAGTGAAAACACAACTATTTCATTTCATAAATTAAACAATGTAACAACACATCGACTCAGTGTAATAGAAATTCTAAAATGAATTTTCTCCACTCAGTTAATTAACTGAAATATGTGATCAGGGTAGGATCCTAGAGTATTCTATGAATCCTTGGTGTAAATTCTTTGGGAAACAATGAGTGGCGATTAATGACGAATGATGACAGATCAACTAACAAATCCATATCAGAAATCGATGGATTATAGAATGAAGAACAAAGGATTCATCCATCATCGGCAATCAATCCAAAACAAGGTAGAAGTTTATTTTTTAAGAGTTTTGAATTCCCCATTTTTCCCTTTTAAATGAAAAACACATATAAAATCACAAACAAGTTGATCTACGGGTCGATGGTTCTTACCTTTATGGGAACTCTATTTTGGGGATTGATGAAATATGATTATAACTTAATGATTGTTCAAATTTATACCCCCTTTTCAATCATAATGAATAAAAGTGAATTGAACATGGAAAAAATTCATTGCCATGGGCATCCAATATAATGGCCAACCATGATAGTTGGTAATGGAAAAACAAACAATCATTGCTTCGTGAGGCGTTAGTTTTCCATATATAGAAACGACAAGTTCATTACCCAGTAAATGCAATTGGGTGTTTCTATAGGTAGAACCCTTAATAAAAAAACATAATATTATATTGGGGATATGGGTGTTATTATATGAACATGGAAGAATAATATTTAATGTGGTGGAGAAGTAGAAGAAATAAAATTGATTGTTGGAAAACAGTACACTAAAATCTGTTAACTCCTTTTTGTGTATCCCAATGTGATTCCATGGAAGGGTTTAAGACCAAAGGGAGGATTCAAGATTGAGAGAAGTGTTTTTTGGAACCCATTTGAGCAAATATTTACCTAACCTATATGGTTGGAGAGGTGTGAGTAATGGGGAGAAGTAGTGGCCGTTTATATGGGAGGAAATTGGATAACTTAGTATTTTTTGAACAAAGTTAGGTGTACCCACAGTTTTACCTTAACAATGTCTCAAAAAAAACCAAACTGAATAATTTATTTAAATTTCAGAATAATTTCCATAAAATGTGTTTTGGACAAGTATATAGGTTATTTTGGCCCTTAATTTATTGGTTTAGTCTGGTATTAAGATTAATTTTACCTTAATTATTATAAATAATTTTAATTACATTCAGTTATATTTTTTGGAAAAAAATGAAGATGTTATTAGAATAAATTATAAATATTTATTCTTCCAAATATGGAATCCATTTTTCAAAATTCCAATCATAGAAGTGGAAAAAATTAATTTAACATTTATCTTGCATGCAAGTCTAAAATGCAGGGTTTTAAAGTAAAAATGTCCAAAAGATTGCTATGTTTTTATTGTCAATATAAATGTGAAATTGATTATAATTAACGAAATTGTATTAATTTATAAAAAATTTATCTAATTATATTTTAAAATAAATAAAAATAAAAATTTAACCTTATAATAAAATTATATGAAACAACATTTTTAAAAAACATAAGTATTTTTAACTACTCATTAAAAAATTATATCTCTCTGAAAAATATCAAAAATTAAACCTATCTTAATTTTTATGTCTCTATTTTAAATATGAATATTATTTTAACATATTAAAATAATCGATTTATTACAATTTATATTTCAAAATGGGTTCTCTATTAAAAAGTTGTAAAATTTCCTTTATAAAAATTATTGATTTTTATGTGTAAAGTGGGGGTTGTTTTAATCATATGCATATCAATCCCAATTAATGAATATAAAAAATATTTTAATTATTATATAAAATATATATAGCATTAAAATCATTCAAAATTTTTAATTAATTATTTTTATTAAGATAAAACACATTTGAAACCATAAAAATAATAATATTTCTTTTTTATATTAAATTGGTTAATTTTTCCATTTATCATTAATTGGTAACCAATGAATTAATTTTATATATACATTGATCATAAATTTTAATATATTAGATATTATTATTCATAAACACTAGCATAATGTCTTTTTTATATCATATTTTCTTCAATAATAATATTTTAGTAATATATTATTTTTAGGTAAAAATCAATCCAATGTGTAACTAAAGCCATCGAAGACGATCACTCTTACGTGTAAAAAAATATAACAATTTGTTTAATTCATTGAAATAAATATAATATATTTAATTTAAGAATATATGGTGAGTATATAAGATATTATATACCCTTATGTTTTAGGTGTTTCATGTCATACATGCTATTCAATACAAGGTTCGTACTTTAGAATTTTGTGGTGTTACAAAAACCATATGATCTACTAGAATAAACCTGTTGGATATTAATATAAATTTATATCCTTTAACATATAAAACATAAAAATATCATCTTCCTTGTGTAAATTTATCCTATAAAAACAATGATATAGAATAAATTCTTCAAAAAAATGGAATGTCTTCAACATAGTCAGAAATCCATCAAGTTTTCATTGTGATTATTCCTCAATTACTCCCTCTTAATTATTTCTATAAAAAATATTTTAACATTTCTATTTAAATTACCCTCTTTCATTATTACCTTATTGAATAATCATGATTGTACCATTTCTAATTCTGTATCTTACAAAAAAGATTCTTTTCTCCATGTTCAAATTTGAAATGAAAATTAAAATTCGAACTACCAATTTTCTTTTACATCACATAAAAGTTTCTTCAAATTATTCGGTCTATAGATTTGTTTTAGTGTATTTTACATTAATTCAAGGCATAAACATAGACATTATGTTTTTATAAACAAATTCTGTTATGAGATTCTAATTTTTTTTATCTTTTTATCCTTTGAAAATATTATTCATATAAAAATTCTTCATTACACATAAAAAAGTATAGATCTAAATTTACATAGTTTAATATCATGGTGTGAATCCATCCCTCAATAAATACATCACTCAATACTATTGTCTGTCCTTCTCATCATTGAATGACTATCTCTGAAATAAAAAAGGTTGTTTTATGTATTTATTTTTCCATTCCTTGCACCACAGTGTGATTACCATATACACGAAGAAAAACTCACTCTATAACTAAATGTATAATTTCTTTTATTCATGATATTTAATATCTAAAATAATATATGGAGAATATTCATTTTTAATTTTTTCTAAAATTAATACCCTTTACGTGTTAGATAAAATTCTTTATGTATCATGTGTAAAAAAATTTAAATATGGAAAAAGTAAAATATGAAAACCTTACATATGAACCCTAATGAAAAATGAAATTTCCACATTTATAGTCAGGGAAAACATTAAAATATGAATTTATAAATATTATGTATCAAAAATATTTTTTAATTAACTTTATTATTCTATAGATATTAAAAATAAAAAAACATTATGTAACCCTGTAAAGAAAAACTATATATTAGGAGGAATTTTCTTTTTTTAATTAATTTTTCCTCAGGATAAAGTTTTATGTTTTGAGGATAAAATCCTTATATTTTGGTGACTATATTAATTTTCCCCATTCTACTCAATAAGAAATCTCTTCCAAACATCATATAAACACCACAAATCTAATTCAATCCAATATTCTTCCAATCACCCAAAAACATCCGATAAATCATAATTCAGCATCATACATCCATACATGATCATTAAATTACTCCCAAACCTTATTAAAAGCCACACATTAAGTAAAAATACATATAATATTTAATTTTGGAAAAAATAATTGTCTGAAAAAAATACAGATCAAGAAAAATAATCATCACTTCTCTTTTTAATTATTCTTCTTATACATTAAACATCAACTAACACACACTAGGTAAAAATAACCATCCAAATATCCAAAACATTATTGGTCACATCATATTATTTATTAATGGTCTACAAAATCTCCCCATTCATATTTTTAAACCATTGAATGTAAATCAAACTTCAAAATCATCATAGATATAAATGAATCATTATTTTAAAATTTTATTCTTATATGAGTGAACATAATGTTGGAAAAAAACATCAATATCTTGTTTTCCATTAAAGAAACCAATAAAAAATTATTTACATATCAAGAAAATAATGGAGATCAATTTCATAAAACAACTCTTCTTACACTATACTAAATTATTCATTGAACCAATGTATTACATGTTTCTGTATATATTCTAAAAACAACTTGTCAGAATATTTCACAGCTAACACAACCAAGAGGACATCACTGGTTACCCCTTAAAAAAACATATAATTATCTTTTTTAAGATACCCACCCCTGATTAAGGTATATAAATATAATTGTATTATCCATCAATATATTTCCCAATTTATATTAATGGATAAACATAAAGGGATTTTTGTTTTATTTATTTTCATTTGAAAGTTAATAATCTAAAGAAAAATTTAGAGTGTGGATTTATTTACCATAACATAACCATTATTGGAATGAAGGTGAACCCCCATCATCAGACTCAATCAATGTAATGATTAATTGGGATATGACTTAATAAATATACATTTAATTTTCTTCATGGTAGGAAAAAACTAATTCTTTATTACTACTTACTATAGTTATTTCTAGAGAAGTGATTTTTTATGTCAATGTGAATTGATTGAGAATATTGAACCAAATTTCTTGATTTATTGACTTCACTAGGATTATAAAACCAACTAAATGTTAAAACATCGTATCATCCTTGAGATATTTTATTTTAGTTATCAATCCACATTAATTGGGTTACTGTTTGAGTTGAAATAACATAATACACATCATCTACACTCATGTTCACTATTTTTTTCATGCCAATATACACCATTATTCTAAAAAAATAAAACCTCACCAGATTATGATCATCTACCTTTTACATTTCTAATCCAATGAAAATCTGTATAACTAAATAGAAGAATATTTTCATTACAATCAACATTAAATATATAATCATTATTGACTTTAATATTCATGAAAATTGTATTTTTTAAATACAATGATATATTATTTGCATAAATTTGAAATATAAGACATATTATAATATAAAAAACTATATATAATCATGAATATAACTACTAAAAATCATCCAATTACATCCAAAATTATTTCTAATAATCATAATTTCCATTCATATCCTTCAAAATCATGGCTCCCAATAATATTTGGGAATAAAACAGCTTTTAATCCTATATTAAAAACACATTTAGATGTTCGTAGCCATAATTATCTTCAGAAAGAAACACATGATCATCCTCTTGAGAATTTGGAAAGCTAATAATATACCTCATAACTCAATGTATAGACATATCAATGATATCCTTTGTCTCTAAAGAAAAATCAATTCACATAAATTCTTTATTAATATAAAAGATACATCTACATAGACAATAAAAATAGGTGATACCTATTTTTCATGTCCAATATAGAAATTGTTATACAAACTTCATTTATTAAAATTTTAAATCTTCAGGAAACATTATAACTTGAAAACTAGTGTTTTGGGGACTGATTTAAACAATATAGAAACTTCATTAACTTGAAATAATAACCCCTTATCGTTTCTGAGTAAGAAACCATCAGGTTCCCCATTGTGCACTTCATAATGCAATGCTAATTTTATGAAATTTGAAATATAGTTCATCTTTAAATCCTAATATTATCTTTATAACGTAATATTAAAAAATGATAACTTTAAGAAGTCTAAAAATTTGTATCATTTTGCCATCAGAATCAAATCATTCAACCTATGACTACCCTTTTCAAAAATATATTTCAATATTTTAAACATGTTTCTGATTTTATTCTACTTGATATGAAATACCATCATTTACCTATTAATATTGTTGCTAAATTTATGGCTGGAAAGGGCCTTATTAACATGGGGTATTCCAGCGATCGTTTACATTGTGTAATAACCAAATAGGGAGCTGTATATCCTAGATTCGTCCTGACAGATGCCCCACAAATGTCCATTCCATTTCTACCTACCCCAATACTAAGGATACCCATATGGTATGTGGTATTTCAGACTAATCTTCTCTACTATTTTCTCTAACACCTATGTAAGAGTTATCTGACCGCTTTAGATTATCCCACTAGTTGACATGCATCTCGAGATATCATCAGGCACTGACTGATGAATGGGGATATCCAATTCAAGGATGTCCTTGGATTTTTTTTCATAAAAAGATGATTCTCCCCAAATACACTATTGTAATGGGATATAGAGAATCCCCACACCTCCCATGATATGAAATCACACATGAAAGAGATTGATCATCTTGAAACAAGTCTTCAGATCGATTGGAATGAATCACTTTTTTAAGATCTCACCAGTAAGAAGAATAGAATGGAGGAAATAGTATGTATCCAAGAAATGATGTTCCATGAGAACATGAGGATGAAATGAATTTAATAAGGTGATAAAAATAAATATTATTTTTATGCATACAGAATATAGAAATTATGATTTATCAAACCCAATATTTATATCAAGGAAAACTCCTATTTTGAGGATAGAGATGTCATTTTTAACAGGGACCAGCCCTACGTTAAAATTCTCCCTGAAGGTCATAATCCAAGAATTCCAGAAGGTTATCTAAGCGGGTCCACTATGTTTGTAAATGTGATTCCAAATATACTCTATGTACGAGATAATTAATCCTTGGAAGCTATTCCAGATGAGAAAGATAACCATTAGGCCATGATGTTTCTGGAACCAGAGAGTTCCCTGGGGATGGATAGTTTCCTAGGTTTGTTTTATAAAGAGTCTTGGAATGTGGTGAAGAATGACATGGTTATGGATATTAAAGACTTATTTAATAGAGAAAGTCTCATGTTCCACTAGATTAGTCCTAATTCCCAAAAAATAAGGACCACTATTATATTCATCATTATATACTAGTTAGAAGGTGCAATATTACATATTAAATAATAGAGAGCATTCTCAACAAAAGATATTCTATTCCCCTCCATCAATGGGTTTTCGGGGAGAATCACATTTTTTTAATAGTCAGACTCTTCAAGGGGCCATATAACTATCTCACAAGATGTTTAATGAAATTAATCTCAAGGATATTGGATCAAACATGTTTCTAAAACATTCTATGAATAAATCCTATGACTGAGATGAATGTAGCCTCATCAATGGAGTGTTAATAGGTATGAGTTTCACTCCATGGGCCACTAATTTATTTTTCATGTTATTTGGTTCTTCATGGATAGATTTTACCATTATGGGAAATGTAAAGACCCAGAATTCCCGTAGAATTTTTTTTTCATAAATACATGTGAATTTTACGAGTCCACAAAAATTTACAGCACTTGATTCGGAGGCTTGTTGTGCCCGGAATCAATTTTTGAAGTTTTGTTTGGGTACATTCACTAAACGTACGAGTCGGATTTTATAACTTTTGAACTGGGGATAAGAATTGTAATATAACGGTACCATTGAACTCACAGCACCGATATTCTCTTAAAAATCCTTTCGCCTCAATGGCAGATGGTCGAAAATGGAATTTAGTTTTTGGAGTTTTTAAGAATATAGTTATATAAAATTAAGTGTAGCTTATTTTTATTTTGGTGGTTAAAATCACAAAGAGGAGATTAGAGGTGGAGGCCACAACACCCTAACCTCTTATGGGTGGTTATGGTGGTGGGGCCCGCCTGATCATAACCTCCCCTGGGAGGATAATTAGGGTGGGGACCACCCGAGCGTCTTAACCCCATGAACTCCCCATAAGTGGGGAAAACTCTTGAACTCCACTCATTAAATTGCCACAGTAATTGAATTAATTAATGGAACATTAATTAATTAAACTTTGAAATCTTTTGAATTCATGCCAACAATTAAATAATAGACAAATATATTATTTCATTATTTTTGGAATATATTAATTTGGGGAGCTTTGTAAGAACTTGGAAGAACGTGGAGAATTATCCTCCCAACAAAGAACGCTTATCCCCAACGAAGAAAAAAGAATTCCAACCTTCTTCGATCTTCTTCCCAGAACTCTTACCGATATGCGAGCTCAGAATTGCTAGTGTGCGACAGAGCAACGAACAATGATTCCTCCTTCATCGTGACCTCCATCAAAGAACAAGGTAGGGGTGTGTTTTGGTTTTGAGAAATGTTAATTCTTCCTTCCATGATTGAATTATTTCCTCTTGATCCACTTCCTATCAAACTAATGCGGAAGTACGAGGCCTAACTAACATGGCCCAATTCCTTCTATTGTTCTTGTGAATATTGGTGCATTCTTCACGACCTTATTCATTAAGAAAAAAATAGATCATTGCGTGTTCGTTTTGTGACGTAATGATCTCAGAATGAAGACCCAACATCTTGACGATGTAGCAGAGGTGTGGCGACGATAGCGGGTGACAGATCAGACAAGAATGAAAGGATAGTTTTTTGCCCCTTTCTCATGTGGTAAAATCAAAATGTGTTTTTGAATTCAATCTTTGGTACATTGGGAAGACCTAAATTCTGTGGTTTTGTGGAAATTAGACCATCAGAATGAAGAATGGGCATCATGGGAGGTGCGCTGGCCAAATGCGACGTTTCTGGAAAATTCTAGAATACACGACATGTACTCTCGAAGGACTGGCCGTGTAGTACTAGGGTACTATGTCTAGGGTTCAAGCGTCAAATGAGTAGCACCTGGAATGTGACCCTTGTCACACGGTGTGTACCTTCCACATAGTCTAGCAGGTGCGGATACACGACACACGATGTGTATTTTGGGAAATACATGGACACATGAAGAATCACACGACCGAACGACATGGCATGTACTCTATAACGTACCATGACAATGGGGACTTTATGGGACTCTGTGTATATCCCTAGGATACATGGACACGGGTGATGTACACGGCCATGCAATCCACTACACATCCAGGAAAGTCCAATGACACAGGATACCCCATGTACCTATTACACGGGTTGTCGAACAAGGGTTGAGGTCGTGTATGGGCACATGGACATCATACACGAAGCTGACCCCAGATGCTTGGACATGGCATATAACCATACCACATGTCGTGTACTTAATGTTTCCACACAACCAGCCCTTCGACACGGGTCATTGTACACAAGAAGTACCCGAGGTTTAAAGACACAGTGTGTAACCATACCAACACGTTGTGTACTTTTTAGAAAATGGATTGGTCATCTTGTCTCTAAGTGTTGGACATGTGTTGATTGGATCCTCCCCTTTGACGTGGAGGATATTTGAGATTCTTTTTCATGGGACATTGTGGCAATTGGTGGATCGACCAGTAACTTGTGGAGCGGATCGTCCCGGAGACGAGTGAGTGGAGTACGGAAACCTAGTAGCTAGCTGATACCTGATGAATGCTGACCTTTCGACTCGGAATAGTTCGACTAGCATAGTGGGAAGCGCCTCTCTGTGACAAGGCATCCCCACAGTAGGGAGAACCTCTATGTGATGTGTCTGTCCCACAGTACTCAACAGGAGTAGTACCTTAGCAGGCTACGAAGGGGAGTGCCTCTGTGTGACGCGGTAGAACCACAATGGGGAGCGCCTCTGTGTGATGCAGTAGTCCCATGGTACTCGACAAGAGGAGTACCATAGCAGTCCAGGATAGTTGGAACCACCTCAGTGTGATGTGGCAGGCCCACAATACTCTATAAAGAAGGAGTACACCAGCATCCAAGGATTCAAAAGTTAGACTGGGAGTGTTACATATTACCACCCCTAAAATAAAATCCTTGTTTTGAGCTGAGTCAATGACTTTTTATTTTTACTCATGATTGAGATGGGTTACTAGATATCTTAGGTATATGTATCGGCATGTACATAAGTAATGGTTACTTGTTGACACCATTCTTTTTTGTTTATACTTGTTGGATTTAGTGATACCTTCAGGTTATCAGGGTCCCTAATGAGTATCGTCATACTCATCCCTGCACGTGATATGCCTGCACGTTGTTGTGTGGGATGCAGATGACGGACAACACTGACTGAGGTAGAGAGTAGCAGGACTGGACGGTACCCGAAGGTGGACCACTCAGCGTGACAGTACACGGAGTGGGCAGACGGACATAGAGTGGTGAGGAGGCCTTCTGTACCTACCCTTAAGGTAGGAACCTTGGAGGAAGACACAATAGCTTCTTTACATCTTCTTTTAGTTGTACTTGTATTTTTCTTTCCCTTGTACATTACTATTGGGATTATATTTCCACCCCCTTTACTTTTAGCACTCCCTTTTTATACAGCTTTTTCATAGTTTTTTGCTTCCATTTTTGTACTCTAATGTGTTTGTTTACAGTTGTAAAGGAAATTCCTTCCCAGTTTGGGGATTTATGCCTTTGGTGCATGTCACCAGCCCATGCCCTATGGAAGGCGGGCATGGGGTAGTCACGATACGGGACCCGGGGAACGGGTCGTGACAGGAAGGACCTATACATTTTTCAATACAACAAATTTGTCGATAGAATATGATCCTATATATCAGTGCATCTATATCTTTTCAAAGGATATGATTAGTTGACTGATCAACAAAGATAATGATTTGGGTTGATATTCATTCTTATCTGAGTAAGATGAACCAATATCTGATCTCCCAACCAATGTCCTCATATGGAACAATAATTTTTATGAATGGAAGAAGAGATTGGTCTGAGGTATCAACATGGTCCATTAAGATTACTATCTATGGAGTGGATAAGTAATCCACTATGAGAAATTAAAAATATTCATCTAAAATAGATTCACTTCTAATCGAGCTACCTCCATGTGTAATTTTTTGGACATTTAGAGATAATATTCCTCATGGTGTACCTGGGAGATATCATTTCAATTGGTACATATTGGATCTCCATTTTTATCACTTTTTTAGAAATATCATGGTCTGAGTTATGAGTTGAAATTTTTTTACTTATCCTTCGATGGAAGGATTTCATTGTTCAATATTGTTCGTTCAGCTATACCGATTTATTCTTTTTTGTCTGCACAAGTTCTGAAGGAATTCATTTACTCCATTTCCAGGGTTTGTCCAGATTAATATTGGATTCCATCTCATAAGGAAATCAACATTGGGTCTCCTATCCAAGGATGGGATGTCCATTCCATGAAAGAGGTATTAGAGTGGGAAATCCATCCAACACTCTCCATGGAATTCATGTTAAGCTAGCATGGGTTGCACTAGAAGTGTTCACTATCTGGGGAAAGAAAATGGATACCATGTGCAGAGGGGATTCATAAGTACATAATGGGAACTCATATTCTTTATGGTCAATGTTCATTCCCCTCATCCCATCCCTACAACATCTTACTCCTTGGGTCATGGGGAAATGTGGCATCTATTTTTGGGAACTATAATTTGGATGGTTAATATATTGGTTTCTAATGATGTCCATCTTATTAAATTTTTTAGGGATGTAAAGATGTATCCAAAATTTAGAAATTAAAATCAAAATAAAGACTATATAGACACTCTTTATCTCATCAGCATGAACTTTAAACTAGAAAGATGTGTTTTATAGCCTCCACTACATGGACCATTTCAATTTATGATTTCTAAAGGGAGACCACCAACCTTGATAATTTTGACTATTGGAATAAGTTTTTATGGTGTAATATGATTACCATAAATTATAACATCCATATATATTGAATTAAGAATTAAACTTTTCCTACCAATGACAACAATAAAAGAATGAAAATTTTCTTGGCCTCCAAGTGTGCATGCTGCAAACTTAATTTAAGGAGCGTTTGAACAATCTTTTTTTAATGAGAATGAGTAAGAACAATTTAGATCTTATTTAGAGATTTCAATTATTCCCCCCCCCCCAAGGATCCATTGGTGTCTCCTTCTTGGAATGATGGTTTCAGGGTTTGAGAGTTGTGGGACCGTAAAAATAGTGACAGTAGTGTTGCTTAATGCATGCTGCTAGTGCCTTTGATAAGCATGCAATTCATCCTACTATAAGGATATTCATTTGATAGGAAAGTATCTTATTTACAGAAAAATAAATATTCTCATTGAAATGGTTGGCCTCCCCATGAACTAGCATACATCTCCCACTATTAGGTAGTTTCATGTGTTCATACATTCTGAGTACACTATTCACGTGGAACCCCAATGAAACTAGTTTTGATGGTACCCACCCACATCAGAGCTAAAATTAAACATGAATGGATCATGTAATTGATGATACAAGATTTCAGTCTTCTAGAACCCCATATTTACTATTATTATGTCCTTTACATCATATTATGTTGATAGATTCTCCCGCCAAAGACAAGGAAATGGAAATGATAATATGTTGAAACCTATGTCTGCAAGGGAATATAGAGATCATTAAGGTGGAAATGGACTCCATTATTTTACATAATTCCCAAAACAGAGTATAAAAAATTACACCATCTATTTATTACATTACTAGGAAATAATGAGGTCTTATAAGCAATAATATTTGTGTTCTACACAATTATAGAGAGGGAAACAACATTGTGGACCACCAAACTTCTATAGAAGCTCAAGGATCCAGTGTCTACTATATTCCATGATTGAATTTATGGAGTCTTTAGGGGGGTAATCTTGTAAGTGGTGATTATCTTGGACAATATCACTTCAAGACACATTAGTCTCTTATACTCAATATTCTCTTTGTTTTAATAAATATATACTGATGACGATGATCCACTATTGATACTATAAATCTTCATTCATAACTCTTGGTTCAACATGAGAAAATAATGGGAATGTGTTCTTTTCCTCCATGTTCTCTAAGAATAAACTAACATCATTAATTATATAATGATATTTTTGGCATACACCAGCTTTATCATCCTTGTACTAGTAGAAATGTTTTTTATTTATCATTATAAATGACGACATAAATATATTTAGTATAAACTTATTCATAATGATCATTTTTTTCTTAGAATTTACTCACATCACTAGAAAATAAGCTTTATTCTCTTTATATAATAAACTATCATCTTGATATGCGATTTCAATATTTCTGGAATCCAAAACCATTATATTATAATTTTTTAAAAACTTATCTATAGAATTATTGTAACAATGAAATACTATTCTTTTTGAAGGATTTCTAAGGATGAAACAATCACCTCCTCTATACTCCAACATCCCTTGGGTTTCACTATTAACATTAATATTAATGGGGATTCTAAACACCTTTATTTATTTCAATTTTTTTGGAAATTCTTATAATACATTTATTTTTGTTACATATGTGATATTTTTTGTTAAAAATATCAATTTTGAATCTGAACCACTCTAAAAATTTATTATATCCAGAAATAATAAGATGTATCATGATTAATCAATATAGTGAGAGCCTTCTATAAAAATAAAATATAATTATGTTAAAAAAAATATTTTTCTACATTGTCTGTGGTTTAATTATTTTATGATAAAGACCATTATAATGAATTTAAAATTTAAATATTACACTAGTACATTTAATATTTTTGTCTATCCATATCTTCTTCATGGAGTAACCACACTCCTTAGTATATTTCCAATTATTAATAAACATAATCAGTTACAATGAATTATTCTTCCTAGACATAAAGAATATTATTTGAAAGAATTTTTTTATAATGGAGATAAAATAATCATCTATTATTTATTTCTTCTTCATATACCCAAAAACATTTGAAAAAAATAGCTCTACTTAGATAGATTTCTCAATATATACGTTTTGAGTATGGATTTTATAATCTTCACATTTTGGAATATACAAAACATAATATTATATTCCCTAAATAATAAGAACATAAACATAATTATATCCTTTTGTATGTTTTATCATGTTGTTATAACCAAGTTAACTAGTTCATTGATTCTAAAAAATATTTTTCTATTTTAAACATAATTATCATGTTTGATCAATGTCAACAATGAAAAGAATGTGGCAGTGTGTATTATTTCCTTACACTTAAACACATCCATATTTAATCCACATATACAAAAATTAATATTTTCAGAACAACACATTATTTACTTCATCACAGTGTCGATATACTCTTAATATTTTCTATCACAACCCATCAACATATGATATTTATTAGCATGAACTTATATTTTCTGATACCAACCAATCCTTGTGATTTTATTTACATGATATATGATTTTCAAATATTATAAATCTGTATTTTAAGTTCCCTTAATCAATTAAGATCCATAAATCCTTTATCACGTGTAAAGAAAATCCACTATAAAAAATCCAATGTTAATATTTTTATGACACTTAAATTGAAACTTAAATAATAATTTTGTTTACATTAATTTTATAATTAATATTATGAGACATTTGAGTATTAAAATTAATTATAAATTTGGTTGATATAATTTTAGGAAATTATTTAGAAAAGTCACTTATATGGTTATATCCTTTTAAAACTATAGCCAAAGTCTTGAACTTATTCTTATAATTTAGTTTAATTGATTTACGGTTTTATAACATTAATGTTTTGAGTGGGATGAACATGAATGAAAATTTATTTCCAATATCTTCCATTTCCAGAGAAATATTTGTAATTAAACTAACAATTTTTTACATTATCCAAAGGCCTAAAATATGAATATGATTTCCATTAAATTTATAGGTTCCTATATAAAAACTAACTATTCATAAAATGAAACCTACTAATATTTCATAATTTGAATATGAATTTTGTATATCTTTAGATTATTTTTTTTGATAGAATAAAAACATGTAAGAATTTACTCAATATATATTATATGAATTTTTCAAGTCAACAATTTTTTTTGTTTTCAGTTTGAAATCATTGTTCTTATAAAATCTAGATATCATAGAATAATTTATTTATAAATTGTTATCTATTCTGTTTTGAAATTTGATACAACATTTTAACCAAAATTTAAATAAACATTTAAATTTTTCTTATATATTTTTTAAATAAATTTTATTTTTTAATTCATTGAAACATAAAAACTTTTAATATATTCACATTTTTTTTCTCTAACATCCTATACATTGTTATTGAATGTGAATTGGAATTCAATAAATTCCACTTTTTTCCCCTAACATGTTTTCAACACGTCAAGAATCATATTCTTTTATTAGACCTTTTAATTAATTTAAACATTGAGATACTTCTCTTTAGTGGGAATAATATTTGTGTTTTGAATCACATCCATCATCTTTGACCCAATTTGAAAATGAATAAAAAAGTTGTTTCTTGATGACTTATTGTATTTATTTAATATATTTTCCCCATTCCCAAATAATGAAAACCTTGTAATATATTCCTAGATTTATTTCTTCATCATGAACGTTTTTCTATTTTATTCCTCAATTTTAGAATTTATACTCTCATTTTTAGTTAACTCTTCAACATTCAGTTGATGCAAATAACAGTATTTTATCAACATCATTATAATTCCTTACATCCCATTTATCCTCACTTCAATAATAATTATAAAACATTGGTAATAAATTTCAATATATGTATTAGAAAAATTCTTCCCATTCCCCTTTGATGAAAATATTTTTGTTTTCAATTTCTCATCTTTATTCCCTAGAAAACTCATTAGACTCTCATTATAATCTTAACAATCATATTTTATTTTTTGATATTGTGTAATTTTCTATAAAATATAAAACATTTTCAGACTAGAAATATTTCAAGGGTGTATTTTGGTGGAAATTTCTTTTTTGACATCCCAAGTTTCATGAAATTAGTGACATATGTTTTTGAAATATGAATTTGGAATATTTTTATTTATAAAAAACACATTCTCCCAAAACTACTAATTTGAAAATGCCCTCTTATTTTGTAAAATTATCGGAAATTTCCCTATAAAAACTTATCTTATTTTTGAAGAAACATCCCTTTACCATTTTATAATCTATTGAAATGTTAATTTAATGTTCAAATGCATGGGCACCCAAATCAAGACCATTAAAACAGAAAATAAGTTTTCTCAAAACTAACTAGAATAATAATTTCTTTCATTTAAAAGACCAAATAATCCTATAACTTCTCAATAAATCCATCTATGGTTCTCCCAATTTAATTGGCTAGAGTGAATAATTAAACAACTATTTGATAATTATTCATCTGGAGAATGTTATATTTCAATTTATATTTTTTTGTTTAGCATAGTCCACACTTTAATTTCCTCCATATAATGTTTTACATTTATACCATATGAAATTTTCCATTTCTATCCATTGACTATGATAAATGCATTTCTAGAAATAAATGTATAGTTTTTATTATGATAAATATTATCATTGTATAAATTCATTATATTCCCTATTTTCATATAAACACTTTCAACATGAGTTATAAAACCATCTTTAACAGCCACTTTTATGTCTATAATTATAGATTAAAAACATTATATAATGTTTTCATTTTATATATACTAATTAGTACCATAAAATCATTAAATCCCCTTATTATTCATTGAATTAATTTTTTCCATTTTAAGTATATAAATTTAGAACCCAAATAATGTTACACAGAGTAATAAATTTCACATGGGATAGTAAAAAGATAAACATATTTAAAGGGAACCTAATTCCTCTCATAATACATTAATAGTTCACACCTGATTAGATATAATTCACTAGAATTAGGTGAATTAATTAATTCACTTATTTTTTAGGTTTTTTTTCGAATAAAGTTTTAAAACAAATTATGTTAATGATTTTATCAACCTCAAACAAAATATAACAAAAAATGAAAGAATAATAATTTTTTATTGGTTCAATACTCAAAATAATTTTCTATATCCCTGGTATGATCTTGTATAACCTATAAAAACATGACCCACTTGAATAACTATATTATATTAATTGATCAGGGATTATCCTTAAACTCATGAAAAATAAATTTTATCCCCAAATGAATAATTTTATCCAACACAAATGAATATATTAAATCTATTTTTCAAAAATTAGAGCATCTTCAATCGAGTTATACTTCATTTGAGTTTTCAGTATGTATATTATTTTTCCCTTTACTCATATTTACTTTCATGAAAACCTCTATGTAAATTAACCTTTATAGTATCACATTACAACCTATCCCACATTAATTATCATTGAATAATTTTGTCTAATATTTTTATTAAATAAGATAATTTTTTCATGTTCAATTTTTTTCCAATTCAAATTAAAAAAACTAACCATCTTTGACTTCTCTTAAATGTATTCAGAAATTTCATCTATATATTTGAACCAGGAATAAATATTGATGTGATTATTTATGTCTCCCATGATAAATAATTAATATTAATAATTATAAAAACATATTCTCTCATTAGGGTAAGAAAATAATCTATACAAAAAATTCTCCTATCCAACTTGAAAGATAATAGATCTTATTTTCAATACATTTTCGAATGTAATGATGATATACCAAAAAAATATTTATTCCCATACTATGAAATTGATTTCTCTATATGGAAAGACTTTAATTCCTATCACTAAGGCATCTATAGGTCTGTATTTATCCATGGATTACATTTCAACCTAACTCTCATCATGAAATGAAACACTCATACTCTAGTTACATAAATCAAAATTTCAATATGTAATATTTAATTGATTAAAAACAACCTTAACTTAAAAAAAATTATAATTTTTAGACATGTTATTTTCCTTTATTATCAAGGAATATTCTTCTGTATCAAAAATATTAAATAATACTTAGGAAAAATGTCATGTTAGGAAAACCATTAATATGATCCCTTAACTTAAAATATATTTCCAATGTCACTATGAGGTGAACATTAATTTGGAATATAAAAACTTATTTATCACATTATGGGTTTACCTATTCATCAAATTTCACCTCTCCTAAATACAAAAAACATACTTATTATAGTAAGACAAAAACCATATGTTTGGTTTACATTGACATTTTTTAATATGTAGGCCCACAAATACATTTATTTATATTTAAATTAAAATACATAAGTATTGAGGGATTTTTAAATATTCTTGCCCAATTTTTCATAAAAAACACCTCTATAAATTATCGAAACACATATTTCCTTCTTCTAAACACCGATAAACTTATGATAAACATCAAAACAACCATGAAACCTTTCATAAACCTAAAAAATAATTATATATTCCATTAATCACTATAAAAAACATGTAATAAACATCACATAAAATAAAACAACATTTACCACTAGATTTTGGATAATATTATTGAATTGAAAAACATCAACACTAGATCCATATTAATTTATTTTCTTCATTAATTATTATTCTACTTCACAAAACCTTATAAAACATCCTTGAGTTTTTATCAACCTCCCCATGTTTATAACCAATATTTATCATGTATTATTATTAAATATTTGTTTGAGGAACAATGGAGTCCTCATTAGAAATAAGATGGGTAGGACACCCATTTCTAGGAACATAAAGATGTTATGTTTTTGTGGGTTCTAAGCCATGCTGTACTATTAATGAGACGTTTGGAAATGATGAGTTCTATATGGTTATATTTTATAGGTTACTGGATGTATCTAGGGATTATATCTAATATTATTATTGTTGACATCCCTATGTCAGGGTGTAGGTAAAACCATTTTTAAAAAGGAATAAATATCCACGATAATTTAGGTGATATACTATTTTGAATACATTTGATCCCAAATATCATTTTAAATTAACCAAAATTTTCATGTCGGTGTTTTATCCATTCCATGGTGCTGTTATACATACATTTTTCATAAATATAGTTTGGTTAGTTAAATTTAATCGGTTTATTTATATTCCATTTAATCGTTGTTTTTCTTTTAAATCCCTTTGGATCACCAAGGTTAATTAATTTTTGATATAAATAATTTATTTTGTTAGATGAATATATACTTGATCGATGGTTCATTATTCCACCGATCCTCTGGATTATCTTCTCTTCAATATTTATTTTATGTATTCTCTTTTTGTAACAATATAGCAATAGAGTTGGTTTGGGTTTGGAAGAGTTTCTTTAAGTATTTCATAGGAGTTTTATTTAGTTAGTTAAAATGGTGAATAATCAACTGTTTTAAGGTATTTGAACATCGATTCATCTTTGTTATTATTATTTTTCATTAAATCATAAATATTGATGGTGGATTTAAAATCAATATAAATATATTTTGGGTGAATGAGAAATTACCATGCCAATATTTTCCTTGTGTGAATAGACATAATCATCTCTAATAATTTAATAAAAATTAATTCATAAAATTGAATGGGATGTTTTTATTTTTCTATGATTTATATGATTTTCTTTTATTGATCATATTTTATTATAAATATTTCTTTTTGAACTTGTTTCAATGATATAATTTTCATAATACTTTAACATATTAAATTTTCTTTATAACTTAAAAATGATAATAAATAGAAGTTATTATAATATTGAATATGAGATGTCGATATTATGTTATAGACTATTTGAAATAAATTAATTCATGATTGTGTCTGAAAAATATAATCTTTTAGTTTTATAGTTTACCTGTTTTGTTTTTATATATAGAATTTCAATTAATATTATCGTTATACTTCACTATTCTTATTATAGTAAGGTAAATTTTAAAAGGATTATTTTATTATTCATGAGGAAAATATGGTGATTTTGTTGTTGATTGGGGATGATATGTTGTTAATATAGAGGTGGATTGATGTGGTTGTTGACAGGATGGTGTGACTAAAATTAAGAAATGTTTGAATTTATGTTGAAGTTGTCAACATGAGTTAGAAAAGATGTTACAATTGTGATATGTTAGTAGAGATGTTGTAGCTTCTGTCTTGGTTGTTAAAATAGTTTTTTAAATGTTCATGTAGTCTTATATTATTTTCCAAGAAATTAGTAAATCAAAATGAATTAAAAAAATTATAAATAGGTAACAGTTTTTCTAATATGTATGTGGTAAACTAAATTAAAAATATATATATGAAATGATTAATTAGAAAGAGAATGTTATATATTGTAATTAATAATTATTATTATGATGACATGTAGTTAAATTAATTATTATTATTTCTAAAATGTAATGATTATATATTGGGTAAATTTTTTAAAATATATATTTTTAATTAATGTAATGGAAATAAGAAAAGTTATTGTGGTTAATAATGTATTTGAGAAAAAAAATATTTAAATGGATGATATTATATAATTTGGATGTAGAATTATTAATAGAAAAATTATTATAAGATATGAATTGAGGCGAGAATAGTTTTTTTTGAATGAAGTGATTTTGGGTAATAGTGTAGTAGGATAGAGGTGGTCGTGTCCTCTATGTGCAATGTTGTTTTTTGTTATTATAGGATTATAGTATTAGATAGTTACCTAATGTTTGGTATGTCTGTTATTATATTCATTTTTTATATATATTTTAATCCACTAAACATTTTGGGTAACCTTACTAAACACCATATTTGGTTTTGGGTTTTATTTGTTTTCCAAAATATCTAGGTTATTTAAGATACTGATTTCGAAATACTCTACTTCATAACTACCTATTATAGTTATATTATATTAAATTATTGATTTCAGATATATTTTGATTTTGTGGATATGTGGTGGGGTAACATATAGGTTTGAGGGAAAATGCATGTTGTCCTTCAAAATTATGTACTTTACCATGAGATGATGTATATATATGTTAGTGTTTTTATAGTAGATATTTTGTGATGATTTAGGTTATGAAGATTCAACTATATTGTCATATGTGTGTTTATTTGATGAACATGGAGGGGATTGGTGGTCTAGGATATGGGTCATTGGGCAGTGGGACCCGAAAGTTTAGTAAATAAGTGGATACAAGGTAGCTTTTTAATTTATGTTGATATTTTGTTATCATAATAGTATCAATATATGGGTGAGTGATCCATGTAGATGTCTGGTAAGTTAATTTAATTAGTTATTTATTGAGTTGGTTTCTATAGTAATTAATTATGTCAATAATATTATTCTTCAAAATTTATAAGAAATTTTATTTTCAGATGACCTAATGAGTGAAATTATACAATCACCCTTATATATATAGATATTAAATGTCTATAGGATAACATTATTGAACTAGATAAACCTTAATACCTAATAAAATTTTCTCATTTTATAAGGTCCTAGTATTTTTTTACTATTAGATTCTTTTAATTGAATTATTTCAGATTTTTTTTGTTTGAAATTGCATACATTCTCGGATTGGTTCTTTATATTATATTTCAGATTTAAATGGTGGTTCTTTTGTTCAAATTATATCTTACAGTAATGCCTCCAAAGTTTTAATCTCAATAACCATGGATTTTTTTACTAACTCATGACCTATTGTATTACGTTTTTATGGGTCACACATGTATTTATGATCAACTCAGACGAGATTCTACTTTTTCTGGGTTTTGATAATCTATGTGAAAAACAAAAAGAATCATTGTTTTCCATTCACATTGACAACTAAAATACTATTTAATAATTTTTTCATTTAAATAATTATGTAATTCATTCTAGGTTTTAATCTCAAAAGTGTCTAAATATACTTCATAGTGTAACTTTATAAAATTATTTTCATTTACATTAAATTTTAAAGAAGTGAAATGAAGAATATATGCCCTGATAATGTTTAAATTCATTTATGTATAACTTATAATTTCATAATTTAAGAATATATATACCATTTTAGATGTGAATATATAATATTTGTAGTATTTTTAAATTATAATTTTTTTTCCAAACACGAATCAAAAACATTTTTCTTTAAAGATGTCAATGAATTTATGTTGTTGGAAATACCTAACATATATAATTAATTATATAAAACTAGAATAATCCCACTAGTATATATGGGAAAATTATATTTAATAAATAATGTTTCAAGATTAGATATAATATTACCTATAGGGTATACCACACATATTCAAATCATTCTACATATACTTGTTACCTTAATTTAAAAGAGTTGTTTTAGGTATGGCAGTTATCAAATAACAAATATAATTTAAATAAAAATTCATATTCAATTATGTAAAAACCAAAATCTTCCACATAATTATTTTTCAATAAGTCTATATTATTCATATAGTGGCCCATATTTCCACATTTAATTATGATATCTTCATTTTCACTTCACTCATCTTTTGCTTCTTAGAAATACATTGTACCAATTATTTTTGAATTGAGAATTCACTTTAATATTTTCAGTAAAAATTAATTATTTTTCTTCATATGCGTGGAATAATTAGGTTTTCTATTCATTTAATATAGTTTTATGTATATTAAAATGGTTCATGGCTGAAATCATTAAACTAATGATGTTAAAAATAATAATAAAATTTAATTTTTTGGGTGGTAATGGTGAATTTTTAAGGTATGTGGATACTTTTTTATCGATCCTAATTCCATGTTTCTATAATTCAAAAATTTACCCAAACATCTTGAGTACATGTAGACCAATATTTATTTCCTCAACTAAAATTCATGTAAAAAATTCATTAGAGATATCATATAATTTTAATTAATATTTCTTGATATAAATATTGTAGTTTAGATAGTATAGTATATATATATTTATTATGGAACTAATTTTTTCAAACTATCTATCATTGATGATAACATGAATCACTTTACATATGGTATGTCATCCAAGTGCCTCTTATAGGGTTCCATATCTACCTTTAGTTTTCCTTGAGGTGGATTATTAGGTAATAGCGATTCCCATATATATGATGTCCTTCCTTGTTATAGATATATTTATGAACAAATACTTCACTCAATGAAATTTGTCTTGGTTATGACTTTTTATTTATTTTAGAAATATTATAATGATAATAAACATTGGTATTACATTAAATTTATAATATAATATAACTTAATATTATTACATTATCTTTATTATCATTCTAATGCATTATTGATTCACTACTCAGTTATAAATCAAATTATTTTAATTAAATTAATGAATCCATAACCATTGGATTCAAAACCGAATTTATTCACATTTTTTATTGTGAAGGGATTTATATTTATATTTTTATTTCATAGCCTATGTCAACCTACTTTTAAATGTTTTATAGATTTTAGTCATTTTAACAAAATTAAATCAAATTTCCTTTAACTTTATAGTTTAATCCATGATTTAAAAATCCTATTCTATGATTTAATCAATTGTTTCCAAAAACATTATAGTAACCAGATTACAATATTTACTCTAGACAAGAATACGGCTTGGACACACTCTCACATTTATTATTCCTCCCATATGTATTTATACTCCCTATATAATAAAAAATATATATTGATCTATAGATATATGATAATTGAAGTTATGAAAGGTATGTTGTCAGTTTATATTTTCATTCATGGTTTTGTAATAGATTTGAAAATGTAATTATGTTTTAATCATCTAATGCTTTTAAATATTCTAGATAAGATAATTTATTAAAAATTAACCATGTAAACATTATATATAATCACACATGAATTAATTTAAATTCATTTAAGAGTAATTCTTTGATCACATTAATGTTTGTGATCATATAAATAAAAAAATTGGAAATTGATAAGATTAATTGATAATTAACGTTAGAATCAAACTACTTATTTATTTTCTAAGTGGTGATAACATAAACTTGACCCCAGTGGGTGTAAAACTTTGATTTTATCTCAACATATGTTCTAATAACATCAATTCTCTTATGAATATAATTATATTAATCTCTATGATGTCATTACAAGATCCACCTCTTCATGAGAACTATATCATTTACAATATTAATCAAATATATGTGAGGGACATATTGGGTAAAATGTTGCATAAAATTAATTGAATATATGTAGGGTTTTACACTGTGAAATAGGGTGGAATTATTCACATATAATCATTTTTTAATGTTAAACTGTAATAATAATTTATTCAATGAAATAATATAACAATTGAATAATTATATAAAATCAGAATCATGCACAAATGGTTCAAACAAAGAGTCATTATCTATTCATTAGAATAAAAATTCTAATATATTTATCATTTTTTTCTCTTTTAAATAATTTAATAAAATTTAATAATTCCAATTATTAATGTTTTCCACTTATGTTCTTTGAGATTTTCCTTTTTTTAAAAATTATCCTTTTAATGGATAAATATATGTATATCTTACTAGAATATATATTTATATAACATACACACAAATACATAATATTATATATATATATATATATATTTGTGTGTTAGTTTCCATATATATATAACATATATAGACATATTTATATATCTATATATATAATATATCAAAACTATATCCATTTAAATAAGATATATTTATGCTTATATTTCTATAATTCTATTTGTCCATATAATATATATGAATATATAAAAATGTATAATATCCGAATTGATTCATAGAGATATAATAAATCCATATTGATACATATAATATATATGTATATATATACATATATTGACACATACTATAAACTATTAGAACCCGATTATGGACCGTAAGAATAATTTTTTTGTAAGTTGAATAACAATATTAATCATAATTAAGTATGTTTATTATGATGAAACATGATAGATTTGGGTAAAATTGAAGGGTCATCGAGGGATTACATATTTAATATTTTTTATATTTCATGGAGAAATATACTAAAAAAGATAAATGAGACTAAAATTATAAAATCATATTAGTATAAATTATTTAAAATTAAATTCAAACATTAAAAGAATTGGTTGATGAAATTTCCTTTGAATCTAATTCATACTCATTACTTTGATATATGTTTGAGCTATAATTTTTTTTCCATTTTTTTTTCATCAAGAACCCAAACTAGAAATACCCTTGTGATATCAATAATTTAATTATTGATCTCTAGATGTTGTTCTGGATTCATTAGTTAGGGGAATGGTGAAATAGGATCCTTATTGCAAATAATATTAATCACACATGATTCCCTCATATATATTAATCTTTTTCTAGAGATGAATGACATATATTAGACTTTCAATACAAATTATGACTAATATCCATCAAGAATTGTATTAATTGACATAGATATTATTGAAAATAATTTTATATTTATTTTTGGGAATATTTTGTGTCACAACCCAACCTGAAAGGGCCCAAAACAAAACTCTCAAAGCCCACCTCCCATAGGCTAGGGGTCGGTCACTAGGGCAAAATTGTAATATGAAACATATGGAAGGGATTTTCATAATGTCCCTATATGAAAGTACCCACAAACACTGTAATACATTAGTTTATAGATTTATAAACATGAAACTAAAATTCATGGATACATCTATCCAAAACCAGTGTACAACAGAAGTACCAAAAGCATAAAAGATAAAAACAACAACCATAAAAGAAAACCACAAAGGAATCCAAAAAACTCAAAAGGAGGGGACCACTATCAAATGAAACTACAAGAATGTTCATTAGCTCATCTTCAGTAAACACCTCGGCTGGTATTTCATACTAAGATACATATTTCTCTATCCTATAGGGAATCCATTGAAAGGAATGTGGTATGAACAATACACAAAACCTGTGTGGGAAAATCTAGTGTTGGGGTGATTATAAAAAAACTCATTACGCTCCCCTAAAACGACAAAAGAAAAAGGTGTCACCGGAAAGGAAATAATACAATTAACCTAGATAGATGAAACCCAACTGATATAGAATCTCTATTTCGAACCATCTGGAGATGTATATGACATGTCACCTCATTATATAAGGGGTGCCAACCATGAAATATGACAACACCACAAGGACTCCAAGAAAACACCCAGATATACTCATCTTTGTCCCCAAGTCTAATGAGGTTCTGACCTCAAATCCAATAACATGATTTATACTAAAGGCTCTAAAGGTAACACATAATACCATATGAACACAGTCCATGAACTCATCCATAACTTATGAAAATCATCTAAGAGGTAAAATCCATCAGAAATAGCTCCCCTGTTATTAATTGTACTTCTAGGATAATGTGCTCCCTCAAGAACAACCGACTAGGTATATCTCTAGGGACCATCAATAGAGGTCATAGAATTGCATCATTGTGCCTAGTGAAAGTTAAGGAAACAGAATAGAAGAATCCCACCCTCACTGTAGCACACATTTTATGGATATATACCCTAAACTCTACACCATTTGCAACATCTATAATAAGAATGAATGGAGGGAACCACACCTCACCACTTCACTATAGTCAAGGGAGTGTTGTTCTAATCTTACCTTTGAAACCTATATCACATCTGTATAGAGTCGACCACACCACAATACATCACGGAAGAACTAGATATAAATTAGGCACAACTCATTTCAAGTGTAGGGGTCTGCTCCTTGTAATTATACTCATTAGTTGAGGGATCTCCAAATCCAATGGAGGAATCTTTCCCTCCTTCCAATTGGAGATAGAAGAGTACTACTATGTATGTGAAGAATCACTCCTTGGAATGAAAGGGGAGTACAAATCAATGAATAGAGGACCCACACCCTGATACACCAGGGTGGTACTCTTTTATAGATAGAGGACACACACCATACCTATAAGTGGAGTACCACTCTTCGGCTAGAGGACCCGCACCTCGGAACGATAGGGGAGTTCCACTATGGTAGCTCAATTTCTATGGAGGATCTATTCCCTGACATGATATTAGAGTACCAACCCTATGCTAGAGGAACTGCTCTGTTGAACGACAAGGGTGTACCAAATCATTTAAGTAACGCATATAGAGGACAGAAACCCTATAAAAATTAGTGAATATCAACGCATAGGATAAAAGAACCACACCCAAAAATTATAGGGTAGTGCCTAATCTATATATACATCATATATACAGGATCACCCCAAAGTCTAACAGAGGAGGTACAAATCCATGAATAGAGGAGGAACGCCACGATCCAACATGATAGTACCTAATACTCCTACAAATGAGTATGGAGGGCCCGTGCCTTGCAATTTCAGGGAATCACTATCAAACTGTACAAACGTCATGGGGAACCTATGCTCTTTTATATTTGGGGAGTAATATCCCCAAGGAAAATAACCCTAAAGGTATCTAACCCACACCCATGATGTGGGTATTCCATTATCTACCAAAGAAAATAGGTAAGTAAAACTTCGTCCTAGAACACACAAGGGTGTACCAGTCCCAACACCTCTCTTACTGAACCACGATGATCTCCCACATCATCTCAACATAGATTCACATGAAAATTTCTGGATTTACACCACATCATTTCTCATAGTCCATAATAGAGGCCACCATAATGTTCTACATGAAAAAATATCTAATTATAGACTAATAAATATCCAAATTCTAATTCCTAGAGGAGGAGACACGGAAGATAGAAGACCATAAAATGATCTCGAATGAGATCATGACAAGAACTAGGTTACAAAGAGTGTGTGATCCTACCGGAGAACCTACCCTTTTAACCCTTATACATGGTTTTCTAACCCATGTTGGGGTAAATGATGTGTAGTGTAGGTACACACCTTGTTTCACTTTACCTGGCCCTAGAACATGTTCCTCTCCTTTATAGACCAGCTACCCGTGTCCCTTACACGTCGTGCATCCCATAATACATGGAGCTTTCAGACGAAATGTCCACCTTACCATGTATTTTTCCCATGTTTATGTATGAAAACATGTATTTTGTGTACCTTAGATGTGTGGTAGTATAAGGAAATGTAGTCTCACACAGCTAACCTATGTTATGTCACATGGTCACATAGTTTGGGACCACTACACAGCAAGTAACCCTGTCTATATAATGTGTTATCCCCAGAGTTCTCCTTCCCCAAAAAGGAAGGGTTGTACAATGTGTTTCACAAAACTACACACAGTGTATATGGTAATTATAGTTGGAAATTACCTCCTAAACCATATTATTCACTCCGAATTACCCCAAAACCATCAGATATTCCTCAAAGGGATCTCTATAACTTCTATATAGGATTAAAAACCTCAAATAAATTAATAAGGAAATGTATTAAGAACAAAAAAACATATACATTCCATGATAGTGACACAAAGAAGCACTTAATGAAGAATGATGCTTGAATAATTCTGCTCCTCAGTCTGATGATGATCTTCTTAAGAAACAAAGATTGACAGCACCTCATATTGTTGATTTGTATTCATATTCATTCGTCGAACAAGGGAAGAGAGGAGGAGGAGAGATTATGTGATCATTTTTGTGGTTCTTATTCCAAAGGGTGGGTGTGGATTGATTTTAATCAATTAAAATCAATTAATTCTCATTTCAAAGCCATATTAGAAAAACACCCCTTATTGAAACTCTCACCGCGGACGACCATATGTCGCTCTTCGGGAAAACATGATGTTTTCAACTCAACCCCGATCTAAAAAGTCCAATATGAGACCTCATATGAGAGTTATTCCCCTTTTCATGCAAAACTACATGTATGTGGTAAAATTATATCCAATATTTGTAATATCAACACACCAAGGTTCCTCAGGCCCCCACTTACTATGCCAACATAGCACCTAGATTCATAAATATTTATAAAAATATTACCAATTCTTAGATTTAAAAACCCAAGACACAAAATTCTCTAAAGAATAAGGAATTTTTTCCATGAAAATAGAATGGTTAAAAACCAGGAAGAAACTGAGCTCTCCACTGGACTCCCATACATGTGATCACACCAATGGTTCTCATGTTGCTTACAAGAATGAAATCAGGGCAACCACTAAGTCCAAACCACTCTTATGTCAATAATGTACTAGGACAACATCATGAAACAAATGGTAACATGTACACCTTTCTATGATAGGTGGGAAAGCACCAAGAACCACATTCAATTTATAGTAATGGGGTCTACTAACACACCACCTCACTAAACTGATGCATATACTAAAGGAACCCCGAAGTTTACATCCACCCCTGGATGGATTATACAAAAAAAATCCCCATGTTTTCTATATTCATGGGTTTTTTTTAAATATGTGATGGTACCCAAAAATGATACAAGGATACCCAAGAGTAAAAAATGGGACTTACCAGGCCCTTAGTCTACGAACCTCTAGCTCTAACACAACCCACCAAAATAGAAACACTACAACACCCAGTAGTGACATCTCGGCTGAGTATAGATGGTAAAATAGATAATTAAAACTGTGAATAAATCATAGTGTCTAAATCTTCCACAATAGAACGATTCTAAGAATGGTTGTCCCTCTACCGAGGATACTAAAAAATAAGTCGAGTAGATAAACTCTAATTGAATGTACAATGTATTCATTAAAACATTTTCAAAAAACCTTTCCATGAATGAGAAAATATAAGGAACTCATCCACCACTCATTGATAATATCTAATTTTGGAGGCACTGACTCACCTGCATAGATTTGGTTTCTTCAAAAAATGCATCTGGGTGGAGAAGGGGTCCCTCTCTCCCGTGATTCTAAAACAACGTCAATCTTCACAACATCACCGTTGAACATGTCAATTACAAAGATAATTACAAATACGTGAGGGTACTAACAAATAACCTAGTTATGACCAAACAAACACAAGTAATTAATGGTCCCCCCATCACTACTACAAACATAGGGTGCTACCGACACCTTGGGTCACCCTAGTTAATCCTCGAGAAAATAGTGGAAGAAATATAGTAACTTCAATAGTGTCTAACTATTAATACTACAAAAAATTAGAAAGTAAACAATGCATACATCTATTTATCATTAGAGCCTCTATGTCAATGGCCTCTATATCCTACAGCTATCCTGGCCCACATTCTCCATCTTATTATTCCCAGTGTGGAGCACCTAGGGGTTTTGGTAGAAACACCTAGAACATCCTTAGATCTTCTAGTTCTCTGCCAAATTGTCATGTCGGTGTTTTATCCATTCCATGGTGCTGTTATACATACATTTTTCATAAATATAGTTTGGTTAGTTAAATTTAATCGGTTTATTTATATTCCATTTAATCGTTGTTTTTCTTTTAAATCCCTTTGTATCACCAAGGTTAATTAATTTTTGATATAAATAATTTATTTTGTTAGATGAATATCTACTTGATCGATGGTTCATTATTCCATCGATCCTCTGGATTATCTTCTCTTCAATATTTATTTTATGTATTCTCTTTTTGTAACAATATAGCAATAGAGTTGGTTTGGGTTTGGAAGAGTTTATTTAAGTATTTCATATGAGTTTTATTTAGTTAGTTAAAATGGTGAATAATCAACTGTTTTAAGGTATTTGAACATCGATTCATCTTTGTTATTATTATTTTTCATTAAATCATAAATATTGATGGTGGATTTAAAATCAATATAAATATATTTTGGGTGAATGAGAAATTACCATGCCAATATTTTCCTTGTGTGAATAGACATAATCATCTCTAATAATTTAATAAAAATTAATTCATAAAATTGAATGGGATGTTTTTATTTTTCTATGATTTATATGATTTTATTTTATTGATCATATTTTATTATAAAGATTTCTTTTTGAACTTGTTTCAATGATATAATTTTCATAATACTTTAACATATTAAATTTTCTTTATAACTTAATAATGATAATGAATAGAAGTTATTATAATATTGAATATGAGATGTCGTTATTATGTTATAGACTATTTGAAATAAATTAATTCATGATTGTGTCTGAAAAATATAATCTTTTAGTTTTATAGTTTACCTGTTTTGTTTTTATATATAAAATTTCAATTAATATTATCGTTATACTTCACTATTCTTATTATAGTAAGGTAAATTTTAAAAGGATTATTTTATTATTCATGAGGAAAATATGGTGATTTTGTTGTTGATTGGGGATGATATGTTGTTAATATAGAGGTGGATTGATGTGGTTGTTGACAGGATGGTGTGACTAAAATTAAGAAATGTTTGAATTTATGTTGAAGTTGTCAACATGAGTTAGAAAAGATGTTACAATTGTGATATGTTAGTAGAGATGTTGTAGCTTCTGTCTTGGTTGTTAAAATAGTTTTTTAAATGTTCATGTAGTCTTATATTATTTTCCAAGAAATTAGTAAATCAAAATGAATTAAAAAAATTATAAATAGGTAACAGTTTTTCTAATATGTATGTGGTAAACTAAATTAAAAATATATATATGAAATGATTAATTAGAAAGAGAATGGTATATATTGTAATTAATAATTACTATTATGATGACATGTAGTTAAATTAATTATTATTATTTCTAAAATGTAATGATTATATATTGGGTAAATTTTTTAAAATATATATTTTTAATTAATGTAATGGAAATAAGAAAAGTTATTGTGGTTAATAATGTATTTGAGAAAAAAAATATTTAAATGGATGATATTATATAATTTGGAAGTAGAATTATTAATAGAAAAATTATTATAAGATATGAATTGAGGTGAGAATAGTTTTTTTTGAATGAAGTGATTTTGGGTAATAGTGTAGTAGGATAGAGGTGGTCGTGTCCTCTATGTGCAATGTTGTTTTTTGTTATTATAGGATTATAGTATTAGATAGTTACCTAATGTTTGGTATGTCTGTTATTATATTCATTTTTTATATATATTTTAATCCACTAAACATTTTGGGTAACCTTACTAAACACCATATTTGGTTTTGGGTTTTATTTGTTTTCCAAAATATCTAGGTTATTTAAGATACTGATTTCGAAATACTCTACTTCATAACTACCTATTATAGTTATATTATATAAAATTATTGATTTCAGATATATTTTGATTTTGTGGATATGTGGTGGGGTAACATATAGGTTTGAGGGAAAATGGATGTTGTCCTTCAAAATTATGTACTTTACCATGAGATGATGTATATATATGTTAGTGTTTTTATAGTAGATATTTTGTGATGATTTAGGTTATGAAGATTCAACTATATTGTCATATGTGTGTTTATTTGATGAACATGGAGGGGATTGGTGGTCTAGGATATGGGTCATTGGGCAGTGGGACCCGAAAGTTTAGTAAATAAGTGGATACAAGGTAGCTTTTTAATTTATGTTGATATTTTGTTATCATAATAGTATCAATATATGGGTGAGTGATCCATGTAGATGTCTGGTAAGTTAATTTAATTAGTTATTTATTGAGTTGGTTTCTATAGTAATTAATTATGTCAATAATATTATTCTTCAAAATTTATAATAAATTTTATTTTCAGATGACCTACTGAGTGAAATTATACAATCACCCTTATATATATAGATATTAAATGTCTATAGGATAACATTATTGAACTAGATAAACCTTAATACCTAATAAAATTTTCTCATTTTATAAGGTCCTAGTATTTTTTTACTATTAGATTCTTTTAATTGAATTATTTCAGATTTTTTTTGTTTGAAATTGCATACATTCTCGGATTGGTTCTTTATATTATATTTCAGATTTAAATGGTGGTTCTTTTGTTCAAATTATATCTTACAGTAATGCCTCGAAAGTTTTAATCTCAATAACCATGGATTTTTTTACTAACTCATGACCTATTGTATTACGTTTTTATGGGTCACACATGTATTTATGATCAACTCAGACGAGATTCTACTTTTTCTGGGTTTTGATAATCTATGTGAAAAACATAACGAATCATTGTTTCCCATTCACATTGACAACTAAAATACTATTTAATAATTTTTTCATTTAAATAATTATCTAATTCATTCTAGGTTTTAATCTCAAAAGTGTCTAAATATACTTCATAGTGTAACTTTATAAAATTATTTTCATTTACATTAAATTTTAAAGAAGTGAAATGAAGAATATATTCCCTGATAATGTTTAAATTCATTTATGTATAACTTATAATTTCATAATTTAAGAATATATATACCATTTTTAGATGTGAATATATAATATTTGTAGTATTTTTAAATTATAATTTTTTTTCCAAACACGAATCAAAAACATTTTTCTTTAAAGATGTCAATGAATTTATGTTGTTGGAAATTCCTAACATATATAATTAATTATATAAAACTAGAATAATCCCACTAGTATATATGGGAAAATTATATTTAATAAATAATGTTTCAAGATTAGATATAATATTACCTATAGGGTATACCACACATATTCAAATCATTCTACATATACTTGTTACCTTAATTTAAAAGAGTTGTTTTAGGTATGGCAGTTATCAAATAAAAAAATATAATTTAAATAAAAATTCATATTCAATTATGTAAAAACCTAAATCTTCCACATAATTATTTTTCAATAAGTCTATATTATTCATATAGTGGCCCATATTTCCACATTTAATTATGATATCTTCATTTTCACTTCACTCATCTTTTGCTTCTTAGAAATACATTGTACCAATTATTTTTGAATTGAGAATTCACTTTAATATTTTCAGTAAAAATTAATTATTTTTCCTCATATGCGTGGAATAATTAGGTTTTCTATTCATTTAATATAGTTTTATGTATATTAAAATGGTTCATGGCTGAAATCATTAAACTACTGATGTTAAAAATAATAATAAAATTTAATTTTTTGGGTGGTAATGGTGAATTTTTAAGGTATGTGGATACTTTTTTATCGATCCTAATTCCATGTTTCTATAATTCAAAAATTTACCCAAACATCTTGAGTACATGTAGACCAATATTTATTTCCTCAACTAAAATTCATGTAAAAAATTCATTAGAGATATCATATAATTTTAATTAATATTTCTTGATATAAATATTGTAGTTTAGATAGTATAGTATATATATATATTTATTATGGAACTAATTTTTTCAAACTATCTATCATTGATGATAACATGAATCACTTTACATATGGTATGTCATCCAAGTGCCTCTTATAGGGTTCCATATCTACCTTTAGTTTTCCTTGAGGTGGATTATTAGGTAATAGCGATTCCCATATATATGATGTCCTTCCTTGTTATAGATATATTTATGAACAAATACTTCACTCAATGAAATTTGTCTTGGTTATGAATTTTTATTTATTTTAGAAATATTATAATGATAATAAACATTGGTATTACATTAAATTTATAATATAATATAACTTAATATTATTACATTATCTTTATTATCATTCTAATGCATTATTTATTCACTACTCAGTTATAAATCAAATTATTTTAATTAAATTAATGAATCCATAACCATTGGATTCAAAACCGAATTTATTCACATTTTTTATTGTGAAGGGATTTATATTTATATTTTTATTTCATAGCCTATGTCAACCTACTTTTAAATGTTTTATAGATTTTAGTCATTTTAACAAAATTAAATCAAATTTCCTTTAACTTTATAGTTTAATCCATGATTTAAAAATCCTATTCTATGATTTAATCAATTGTTTCCAAAAACATTATAGTAACCAGATTACAATATTTACTCTAGACAAGAATACGGCTTGGACACACTCTCACATTTATTATTCCTCCCATATGTATTTATACTCCCTATATAATAAAAAATATATATTGATCTATAGATATATGATAATTGAAGTTATGAAAGGTATGTTGTCAGTTTATATTTTCATTCATGGTTTTGTAATAGATTTGAAAATGTAATTATGTTTTAATCATCTAATGCTTTTAAATATTCTAGATAAGATAATTTATTAAAAATTAACCATGTAAACATTATATATAATCACACATGAATTAATTTAAATTCATTTAAGAGTAATTCTTTGATCACATTAATGTTTGTGATCATATAAATAAAAAAATTGGAAATTGATAAGATTAATTGATAATTAACGTTAGAATCAAACTACTTATTTATTTTCTAAGTGGTGATAACATAAACTTGACCCCAGTGGGTGTAAAACTTTGATTTTATCTCAACATATGTTCTAATAACATCAATTCTCTTATGAATATAATTATATTAATCTCTATGATGTCATTACAAGATCCACCTCTTCATGAGAACTATATCATTTACAATATTAATCAAATATATGTGAGGGACATATTGGGTAAAATGTTGCATAAAATTAATTGAATATATGTAGGGTTTTACACTGTGAAATAGGGTGGAATTATTCACATATAATCATTTTTTAATGTTAAATAGTAATAATAATTTATTCAATGAAATAATATAACAATTGAATAATTAAATAAAATCAGAATCATGCACAAATGGTTCAAACAAAGAGTCATTATCTATTAATTAGAATAAAAATTCTAATATATTTATCATTTTTTTCTCTTTTAAATAATTTAATAAAATTTAATAATTCCAATTATTAATGTTTTCCACTTATGTTCTTTGAGATTTTCCTTTTTTAAAAAATTATCCTTTTAATGGATAAATATATGTATATCTGACTAGAATATATATTTATATAACATACACACAAATACATAATATTATTTATATATATATATATATATTTGTGTGTCAGTTTCCATATATATATAACATATATAGACATATTTATATATCTATATATATAATATATCAAAACTATATCCATTTAAATAAGATATATTTATGATTATATTTCTATAATTCTATTTGTCCATATAATATATATGAATATATAAAAATTTATAATATCCAAATTGATTCATAGAGATATAATAAATCCATATTGATACATATAATATATATGTATATATATACATATATTGACACATACTATAAACTATTAGAACCCGATTATGGACCGTAAGAATAATTTTTTTGTAAGTTGAATAACAATATTAATCATAATTAAGTATGTTTATTATGATGAAACATGATATATTTGGGTAAAATTGAAGGGTCATCGAGGGATTACATATTTAATATTTTTTATATTTCATGGAGAAATATACTAAAAAAGATAAATGAGACTAAAATTATAAAATCATATTAGTATAAATTATTTAAAATTAAATTCAAACATTAAAAGAATTGGTTGATGAAATTTCCTTTGAATCTAATTCATACTCATTACTTTGATATAAGTTTGAGCTATAATTTTTTTTTACATTTTTTTTTTCATCAAGAACCCAAACTAGAAATACCCTTGTGATATCAATAATTTAATTATTGATCTCTAGATGTTGTTCTGGATTCATTAGTTAGGGGAATGGTGAAATAGGATCCTTATTGCAAATAATATTAATCACACATGATTCCCTCATATATATTAATCTTTTTCTGGAGATGAATGACATATATTAGACTTTCAATACAAATTATGACTAATATCCATCAAGAATTGTATTAATTGACATAGATATAATTGAAAATAATTTTATATTTATTTTTGGGAATATTTTGTGTCACAACCCAACCTGAAAGGGCCCAAAACAAAACTCTCAAAGCCCACCTCCCATAGGCTAGGGGTCGGTCACTAGGGCCAAATTGTAATATCAAACATATGGAAGGGATTTTCATAATGTCCCTATATGAAGGTACCCACAAACACTGTAATACATTAGTTTATAGATTTATAAACATGAAACTAAAATTCATGGATACATCTATCCAAAACCAGTGTACAACAGAAGTACCAAAAGCATAAAAGATAAAAACAACAACCATAAAAGAAAACCACAAAGGAATCCAAAAAACTCAAAAGGAGGGGACCACTATCAAATGAAACTACAAGAATGTTCATTAGCTCATCTTCAGTAAACACCTCGGCTGGTATTTCATACTAAGATACATATTTCTCTATCCTATAGGGAATCCATTGAAAGGAATGTGGTATGAACAATACACAAAACCTGTGTGGGAAAATCTAGTGTTGGGGTGATTATAAAAAAACTCATTACGCTCCCCTAAAACGACAAAAGAAAAAGGTGTCACCGGAAAGGAAATAATACAATTAACCTAGATAGATGAAACCCAACTGATATAGAATCTCTATTTCGAACCATCTGGAGATGTATATGACATGTCACCTCATTATATAAGGGGTGCCAACCATGAAATATGACAACACCACAAGGACTCCAAAAAAACACCCAGATATACTCATCTTTGTCCCCAAGTCTAATGAGGTTCTGACCTCAAAGCCAATAACATGATTTATACTAAAGGCTCTAAAGGTAACACATAATACCATATGAACACAATCCATGAACTCATCCATAACTTATGAAAATCATCTAAGAGGTAAAATCCATCAGAAATAGCTCCCCTGTTATTAATTGTACTTCTAGGATAATGTGCTCCCTCAAGAACAACGGGCTAGGTATATCTCTAGGGACCATCAATAGAGGTCATAGAATTGCATCATTGTGCCTAGTGAAAGTTAAGGAAATAGAATAGAAGAATCCCACCCTCACTGTAGCACACATTTTATGGATATATACCCTAAACTCTACACCATATGCAACATCTATAATAAGAATGAATGGAGGGAACCACACCTCACCACTTCACTATAGTCAAGGGAGTGTTGTTCTAATCTAACCTTTGAAACCTATATCACATCTGTATAGAGTCGACCACACCACAATACATCACGGAAGAACTAGATATAAATTAGGCACAACTCATTTCAAGTGTAGGGGTCTGCTCCTCGTAATTATACTCATTAGTTGAGGGAGCTCCAAATCCAATGGAGGAATCTTTCCCTCCTTCCAATTGGAGATAGAAGAGTACTACTATGTATGTGAAGAATCACTCCTTGTAATGAAAGGGGAGTACAAATCAATGAATAGAGGACCCACACCCTGATACACCAGGGTGGTACTCTTTTATAGATAGAGGACACACACCATACCTATAAGTGGAGTACCACTCTTCGGCTAGAGGACCCGCACCTCAGAACGATAGGGGAGTTCCACTATGGTAGCTCAATTTCTATGGAGGATCTATTCCCTGACATGATATTAGAGTACCAACCCTATGCTAGAGGAACTACTCTGTTGAACGACAAGGGTGTACCAAATCATTTAAGTAACGCATATAGAGGACAGACACCCTATAAAAATTAGTGAATATCAACGCATAGGATAAAAGAACCACACCCGAAAATTATAGGGTAGTGTCTAATTTATATATACATCATATATACAGGATCACCCCATAGTCTAACAGAGGAGGTACAAATCCATGAATAGAGGAGGAACGCCACGATCCAACGTGAGAGTACCTAATACTCCTACAAATGAGTATGGAGGGCCCGTGCCTTGCAATTTCAGGGAATCACTATCAAACTGTACAAACGTCATGGGGAACCTATGCTCTTTTATATTTGGGGAGTAATATCCCCAAGGAAAATAACCCAAAAGGTATCTAAACCACACCCATGATGTGGGTATTCCATTATCTACCAAAGAAAATAGGTAAGTAAAACTTCGTCCTAGAACACACAAGGGTGTACCAGTCCCAACACCTCTCTTCCTGAACCACGATGATCTCCCACATCATCTCAACATAGATTCACATGAAAATTTCTGGATTTACACCACATCATTTCTCATAGTCCATAATAGAGGCCACCATAATGCTCTACATGAAAAAATATCTAATTATAGACTAATAAATATCCAAATTCTAATTCCTAGAGGAGGAGACACGGAAGATAGAAGACCATAAAATGATCTCGAATGAGATCATGACAAGAACTAGGTTACACAGAGTGTGTGATCCTACCGGAGAACCTACCCTTTTAACCCTTATACATGGTTTTCTAACCCATGTTGGGGTAAATGATGTGTAGTGTAGGTACACACCTTGTTTCACTTTACCTGGCCCTAGAACATGTTCCTCTCCTTTATAGACCAGCTACCCGTGTCCCTTACACGTCGTGCATCCCATAATACATGGATATTTCAGACGAAATGTCCACCTTACCATGTATTTTTCCCATGTTTATGTATGAAAACATGTATTTTGTGTACCTTAGATGTGTGGTAGTATAAGGAAATGTAGTTTCACACAGCTAACCTATGTTATGTCACATGGTCACATAGTTTGGGACCACTACACAGCAAGTAACCCTGTCTATATAATGTGTTATCCCCAGAGTTCTCCTTCCCCAAAAAGGAAGGGTTGTACAATGTGTTTCACAAAACTACACACAGTGTATATGGTAATTATAGTTGGAAATTACCTCCTAAAACATATTATTCACTCCGAATTACCCCAAAACCATCAGATATTCCTCAAAGGGATCTCTATAACTTCTATATAGGATTAAGAACCTCAAATAAATTAATAAGGAAATGTATTAAGAACAAAAAAACATATACATTCCATGATAGTGACACAAAGAAGCACTTAATGAAGAATGATGCTTGAATAATTCTGCTCCTCAGTCTGATGACGATCTTCTTAAGAAACAAAGATTGACAGCACCTCATATTGTTGATTTGTATTCATATTCATTCGTCGAACAAGGGAAGAGAGGAGGAGGAGAGATTATGTGATCATTTTTGTGGTTCTTATTCCAAAGGGTGGGTGTGGATTGATTTTAATCAATTAAAATCAATTAATTCTCCTTTCAAAGCCATATTAGAAAAACACCCCTTATTGAAACTCTCACCGCGGACGACCATATGTCGCTCTTCGGGAAAACATGATGTTTTCAACTCAACCTCGGTCTAAAAAGTCCAATATGAGACCTCATATGAGAGTTATTCCCCTTTTCATGCAAAACTACATGTATGTGGCAAAATTATATCCAATATTTGTAATATCAACACACCAAGGTTCCTCATGACCCCACTTACTATGCCAACATAGCACCTAGATTCATAAATATTTATAAAAATATTACCAATTCTTAGAGTTCAAAACCCAAGACACTAAATTCTCTAAAGAATAAGGAATTTTTTCCATGAAAATAGAATGGTTAAAAACCAGGAAGAAACTGAGATCTCCACTGGACTCCCATACATGTGATCACACCAATGGTTCTCATGTTGCTTACAAGAATGAAATCATGGCAACCACTAAGTCCAAACCACTCTTATGTCAATAATGTACTAGGACAACATCATGAAACAAATGGTAACATGTACACCTTTCAATGATAGGTGGGAAAGCACCAAGAACCACATTCAATTTATAGTAATGGGGTCTACTAGCACACCACCTCACTAAACTGATGCATATACTAAAGGAACCCCAAAGTTTACATCCACCCCTGGATGGATTATACAAAAAAAATCCCCATGTTTTCTATATTCATGGGTTTTTTTAAAATATGTGATGGTACCCAAAAATGATACAAGGATACCCAAGAGTAAAAAATGGGACTTACCAGGCCCTTAGTCTACGAACCTCTAGCTCTAACACAACCCACCAAAATAGAAACACTACAACACCCAGTAGTGACATCTCGGCTGAGTATAAGTGGTAAAAAAGATAATTAAAACTGTGAATAAATTATAGTGTCTAAATCTTCCACAACAGAACGATTCTAAGAATGGTTGTCCCTCTACCGAGGATACTAAAAAATAAGTCGAGTAGATAAACTCTAATTGAATGTACAATGTATTCATTAAAAAAATTTCAAAAAACCTTTCCATGAATGAGAAAATATAAGGAACTCATCCACCACTCATTGATATTATCTAATTTTGGAGGCACTGACTCACCTGCATAGATTTGGTTTCTTCAAAAAATGCATCTGGGTGGAGAAGGGGTCCCTCTCTCCCGTGATTCTAAAACAACGTCAAACTTCACAACATCACCGTTGAACATGTCAATTACAAAGATAATTACAAATACGTGAGGGTACTAACAAATAACCTAGGGATGACCAAACAAACACAAGTAATTAATGGTCCCCCCATCACTACTACAAACATAGGGTGCTACCGACACCTTGGGTCACCCTAGTTAATCCTCGAGAAAATAGTGGAAGAAATATAGTAACTTCAATAGTGTCTAACTATTAATACTACAAAAAAATTAGAAAGTAAACAATGCATACATCTATTTATCATTAGAGCCTCTATGTCAATGGCCTCTATATCCTACAGCTATCCTGGCCCACATTCTCCATCTTATTATTCCCAGTGTGGACCACCTAGGGGTTTTGGTAGAAACACCTAGAACATCCTTAGATCTTCTAGTTCTCTACCATATCCTCTAAATCATAGGTATCCTTATGGAAATCCTTGATATAACAGATATCTCTACAAATGAATCAGGTTAGTGGGATCCATCTCAAAAGCATGATGTGTTAGAATATTTCTAGTTAAGATGCCCCCCCGCTGTTGTAAGTGTATTAAAACCTCTACTTCTATTAACATGATCACTATCACGAATCCAATGTTATAGTCTTATGAACCTATGTTTAAGAATTTATATGTAACCTACGCCCTGATCCTTTCACCTATCATATAATATCTTTTACATTTTTTAACCCTCTTAACCTCCACTACAGGCCACATCCGCTTACCCCTCATCCATTAAACTCTCTACCACCATATCCCACTCTAGCACTCCAAAATAGGTGGGAAGAAATTATGGAATCATAGATGCCTTGGTATCCCAATGTATGCCATGATTGAAGGTCTATGCTCTAAAAAATAGGTCTCAAACTATATATAGGGATTGCTGTGAAAGGTTAGTGAACCTCTCCCAAAATCCCACCATAATCATTCTACCCTATCGAAGTAGCAAAATCACTTGAATATGCACTGATATCAATGTTGCTGGTTATAAATCTTCCCTAAAGTGTATATAAATATATACCTTGGTGAGCATCTCTTCTTCATAGAATTTAATCACAAAAACTTACAATATCACGGCCGAACCATACAAAATGAACAATGATAGCACCACCACTTGATCGATAGGTTTCCTCGTAAGGATGAAATCTTGTTTGACATCATCAGGTTAGTCATATACTACATGGGGGTATGTATAAACCCTTTATCATAGAGGTCACTACCTCTAGTGGTGGGGAAATGAACTCAGACTACATGCATCCTTGTCCCGAACTATCGACACAACCTACTGCACAACAGATCATGACCCAACCAGAAGAAGAATTAGAGGTAACTCCTCAAAACCAGTGACATTCACTGAAGCCACATCACTGGTCGGATTATCATCAAAATCATGAAAAAAACCATGTATGTCTATCATCGTAGAAGAATACTGAAATACAATGAAGACAAACAACTGTCAAAGTGTATATATGCGGAGCTGACTAAATATAGTAAGGAAATAAAAAAATACAGTCCTATATTGTATATGTACCATTTATTCTCCCACAACTACTATCCAAATGCACCAAGTTGAAAATTAGGTTATCAAAGCCTCGATGAATGGATAAGTTAGTAACTACACCAATAATAGAACCTATGACAGAGATCCAAACTCAAAACACCTAACATTGTCACTATAAAACCAAAACAAATATCACAATAATATAGTCCAAATGTGGAACCCAGTCTGATATAACTCTATCACAACCCAACTTGATAGAGATCAACCCATAACTCCCCAATCCCAATTCCAATTGCCTAGAGGTTTGCTACTATCATCGAGTAGGCATATCACATAGATGGGATTCCTTTTTTTAATGTACTTATACACACACAACAAAAAACACCTCAATGAAACTGTTCATTGATATAAAATTTGGAAACTCTAATGCATGAATACATGTATACAAAACCATAGTACAATAGAAGTACTAAAGTTGTAGTAGAAAAAAACAACTCCAACTAAGAATAATTATAAAATAGACCAAACTACATAGAAAGAGGGGATATACATCAAATTGTAACTGACATGAATATCCTTTTCCTAACTCTGGTAAACACCTTGGTCGATCTGGTTTACTAAGCACCATCTGCCTCTGGTCCTCTATAGACTCCATTGAAAGTCCTACAGTTTACAAATGACAAAAATCATGTGTAGGATAATACCACGCAGGGGTGAGTATAAAAATACTTATTAGACACAAGAAAAAACACAAAAATAATAAGGGACAAAATAAATGGAAAAAATTTTCTCGACCTATCAATAGGGAACACAATAGAGAGATAAGCCCCATCTCAAACCATCCTCGATGGTACATGACAATTCAGCTCAGTATAAAAATGGTTTCAACCCTAACACGTGAAAAATACATAAGGACTCCAAAAAAACCATCAAATGTACACATCTCATACTCAAAGTCTAATGATATTATGATGTCGTAGAGAGTAACATGATTTCTACTCAAGGCTCAAAAAGTGACTCATAAAACCAGATGAACACTCTCTATTAGCTGATTAGTCTCAAATTGCACCAAATTAGGATATATAATCTATCGGGAACAACTCTACGATTCCTAATGGTACCTATAAGAGAACACTCTCTATCAGGAAGAACTGATGTGTCCAACTCTAGTGCCTAGAACTCGTGGTCCTATCATCACTACCTATAACATAGCAAAATCTAAATAAGCACAAGCTAGGAGGCCCTTCCATTACCACATCAAATAGTTGATGGATCTCTACACTATACTATGCACAAAATACATCATCTCTAAAAATATATAATAGAGGTACCAAAACCTCATAACTTCCATGTAATCTAGTGGTATATATCCTATCTAACATGAATAATATCTATCACTTATGTATAGATTTTCCATCACCTTATTCTTTCTAGGTATCATTAACTCTTAATTAGGTACCCATCATATCAACTGGAGGGGACTGATCCTCATAAATCTACTCAATAGTTGAGGGAATCCAACACCAATGGAGGACCCACTCCCCCTGCTACTTAGAGACAGGGTAGTATTACTTCGTAAGTGAAGACATTTTCCATTGTATGATAGAGTATTACAACTCATAGAATGGAGAAAATTCACCCTGATAGGTCAAAGTAGTATAAATCCATAGATAGGGGACTTTCACCCTATCCCAGAAAGGGATTACTACACTATGGCTAGAGAACCCACACCCATGATGTGGGTAGTACTAATTTGTGGATAAAGGAGATGCACCCTAGTGTGACATGGGAATTTCACTCTACCAACACAATTACTAAGGGGGACCTATACCCTAATATGATATGGGAGTATCAACCTTGATCTAGAATAATCACTCCCTGGAATGATATGGTTTCCAACTATTTAGGAATAACACGTATGGATGACTTACACCCTTGAACAATAGTAGTGTACCAAATTGTTGGATGGAGGCCCCATTCCCATAATAGTGTAAGTATGTACCTGCTATATCTAGATGTCATATATGGAGGACCTGCTCCCTGGTCAATTAACGGAGTACCAACTCCACAGATAGAGGTCCCAAACCCCGATCCAATAGGGGAGTACCTACACTTTCATCCAATGAGTATGGATGGCTCTCACCATGACATGGAATGGGAGTAGTTTCCAACAAGAAAAACATCATGGGGAACCCATGCCTTCATCCATTAGAGGAGTAACATCCCAGATGTAAACTAACCATTGGTAATGAACTAGCACCCCCAACATGTGGAGTCCTATCTCTACCAATGCAAAGATATCAGGGAAACCCGCACCCTGATGACAAAAGAGAGTACCAATATTAGGGTCTCTCTTCATGAACCACACCGATCTGTATAGTCAACTCTGTATAACTTCGCATGATTTTTTATGATTTAAGCCACCTCATATCATATAGGTCATATCGATGGACACTATCTTGTTCTAAGAGGAACAAAAGTTAGAAAATACTACCCACAATAATGAATCCAATTATGAGAGGAGTAGATATGAAAGGAAGAATATCTCAAGAAGATCCCATAAGAGTAAATGGTGTGCACTGGGGTACACATAGTGTGTGATACCACCCATTCACCAAGATGTGTATCATGTCTACATGTTTTTCCACCCCATGTAGTGGTATACAATTTGTAGTGGAGGTATACACAATTTCTTGCTTCACCTTGACCCTAGCCATGTTCCTCTCATACACACACTGGCCATCTATGTCCCTTACACACTATGAATCAAATTCTACATTGTGTTTTGGGATAAATTACCACCTTTCCATGTTGTTTTCATGTGTTCATGTACCGAACCCCCTTTCCTTATACCTTTTTTTTGTGTTTTAGTACACGGAAGTTTAGTTTCACTTGTCTAATCTATTCCATTTCAATTGAATCTCTGTTCCATCACAGAGTCTAGAAATGTGACAAAAAGAAATTCCTCAGAAAGAAGAGGAGAAAATACTTGAAGAAAAAAATATTTAAAAAGACTTGAAATTTTGATCCCCCTAGTCAGAAAAAGGAGCCATCAGCGTGCTATGTAATTGTGTGCCCAATTCGGGCGTGCAACCTACATATACGCCCCATCATCATTTATCCCAAGGTATATTATATTATTATAAATAGAAAATTTGGGTCTTAATTAGGACAAAAGTATTTCCATGATGCCTAATTGTTGCTTTGGTCTCCCTAGTGATTCACCCAATTCTTCTGAAACATACAAGGTAGTTCTTCAACACCTAGAGGAGAGGAATTGAAGGGGGATAATTGGACACAAGCCCTTTTAATATTTAAAATGCATAACACTTGAGAGCCTAAGGAACCCAACCTCACTGAATCAGAAAAACTTGTGTGCCACCTATTTCTCTCATAGGAACTTCAGAGCTCCACTTCTTGGTATAACTGTGAATACTCTTGAAGGATTGAGTCATGTCTAGGACAAGTATTAACATCCTGTTTATTCTTAACTTAAGTGAACATCAGGTCTACCAAGCCTACTTGTGTGCCAATACATGCATTCCAATACATACTTGGGTGATATCCTTTGATTCACCTATTCACTTCAGACTAAACTCCTTCAAGACTTCTTCAATGACATTCAACTAAAGGCTTCTTCTTCAATGGATCCCATTTCTGCAATGGATATTGTTTGAAATTCCTCCAAAAACTTTTGAATTATCAATCATTTGGGAATGTCACATCATCATGTCTCCTATTTCAGTTTGTATATACGTAGTCAATTTTTTCCCACATTTTTTTGAATATGGGATTAGGATTCATGGAGTGTTTGTGGGTATGTATATCCGTAGTCACATGGACCCTTCTCCTAGTAACAGTGTTGGGAAGTTCCCAGTTGGGACGATTATGGTTTGTCTATTGTCGTCCCCTTCTCGTCTCTATGTCCAGGAACCTCAGGTATTTGGTACGAAAGGTATGATTCACACTTTAATTTCTATTCAAGAAAAGGAGAAGTGTCCCTCCCCTACTAGGACAAATTTTAGGGTAGTAATCCCGGTGTAAGAACCTAACCATTTTAGTAGAAAGTTGATGTCTTTCTCCTCTATACATCCTTCACCATAACTCATTCCTTATATTGGAGCCTTGTCCATTGTAAAGTGAACAGAGGTAAGGATCGTGGCCTCTCCATCTTCCCCAATCGCCTTTCCCACATCCAATTTCACTATCATAGGTGCATCCTCCCCCACCTGTAGAGGAGGAAAAGTATGGATGTGTTTATGGAATCATTCACATTCTCTTGTTTCTCACACTGAGAATGACTCATGTGGGCTTAGATATTCATGATGATTAAAACATTTTCACAAACACCCATAGTGAATGAACTTCAAGAACTCTAATTCCCACCTCATTTGGGATATTTAGGATGCCTTCTTAGGGCCCGAGATCACTAGATATCCTCTTCAGGAGTCCTCCCTAATTCACTTAATTCTGGGAATCCTACTTATGTATAAGCCCCAAATCAATAGGGAATCCTTTTCAGGAATTAATCCTAAACCCATTTCTCTAAAATGACTACACTCTACTATGAGGCTCATCGAACTATATGGGATTTGATTACCATTCAAATGGGATATGTATGAATACTCTTTGAGTTTCAAACCCAACAATTCAAATCAAACATGTTCCCCTTAGTCCATATTCTCAATAGGGTCTAATCATACTTGGAAGCCCATATTCTTTCAATGTTCCTTGTGTTTCTTAAGTATATGTCCCACACTAAACCTTGATTAATCATCTTTCACATAGATGTCCTTAAAAAACACATTAATGTGTATATTTTTGTCCCTATAACATGAAGTTAACAGTTACAATGTGTCCCATTAAACTGCGCGAAACTACAAGGGTTCAAACTCCATTCATAATGATACGTATATAGGCCCTTTTATGGGTACAATACGAATATCAAAACAATCCTTATTCTCCATGGAAGAGATTAAATTCTAGAGTGCCTCACTGAGTGGACTAAAAAACCAGTATCATCATAATGATGATTAAAAAAATATCTAAATAGTATATGATAAGAAACCATTTATGAAGAACCATGAATACATTCAAATGTCTCCATTAATGAAGAACCTCGATTACACACAGATGATTATAAATTTCACACATGGGAATAATTGATTGAAAATTCCAAAGGGAAACCTATTTTATACTTGATAAATTCATAAAGATTCATGAAAATAACTAAAATCTATAAAGAGAGTCCCATAGTATACAACAATCCCCCCCAAAAGGGTGTGATGAGTTCGACATCTCATCCACTTGACCAATGCATGTTCTTATGTATTGTAAGTTCAAACATAAGGAACACCTGCCTTTGGAAAGAAGGTCCCTTTTAGATTAATTATTGTAGTATTTTTCCGCTTCCATGAATAAATACAATGAAAACTACCTTTAAATAGTTATTTTTAAACTAAAACACATGTTTTGAAGAACTGCAAAACCAAAATGGTTAATCCGACATGAATCCTTATCTACATTAATATTGTTACCCACCAGTCAGTCTTGTATCAATTGATAATGGAAGGCCATGAAAAAGAATCAATGAAGAATGTATCCATATAAAAGATGTTTCTTTAATGGAGTTTATTGTTTTTATTAGTTTTCATAGAACTCCCATCATTCCAAATGGATTATTTCAAACATTCGCACGTGAATGTCCCTTCTGCTGCTAAATTTGGATCCTCATCTTCTGGAAGGATGTAATAAACCTCTCAGAATCATCAACAATGGATCTTCAAGGTACTTGTTAGGGAACACTGTCAGCACAGTACTATCCCATCCATGGATGCTACCTGATAGGCTCTCGAGGTTAATAACAACCCTCGATCTTCTGGTCAATGAAGAGCATTGGTCAATAGGTAGACAGTACCAACCACCGTCTTCAACCATTTAAGGTCCTTATCTCCAGAATGATACAAACATCCCCTACCATACAATAAGGAGGTGGACCAATAGGCCACTCCTGGCCTCAATATAAAGATGTAGTGGTCTTTATTGGGGACTCCAACCAATAATTGACACCAGAAGAATCACGTGAAAGTGAACCCCCAAGATGATGGGGTTGTTGCCTTCAGTTGTTCATCCTATTTCCCTCAAACCCGGTTGTGAAAGATGAACTGCCGAGGACAATGCCCGACCAACAAGAAGCATTTTTTTACCTTTTACCCCCTCTAGAGAAGTCCCCCAAGCTAACTTGATGGAAAATTATGAGTGGGCACATACACCCATCTATGCTAATTCCGCTAACCAGTAGACTCGTCTAGCCATGAACCACCAATAACACTAGGTAAATTCAGTGGAGTATCGTGAATAGGCACATACACATGTTTAAAAATTATCAAATAGTCATCAGGCTCGTCTAACTACATTCACGGAATCCCTCTAATCAAATTTGGTGGCAACTGGTAAATAGAAATATACACCTATTTACATTCACCAATATTACCAGCAGTCTCATCTTCTAGTATTGAAAGAATTCCATCAACTAAGATCAACAAAAAATATCCAGCAGGTGCATACACCTGCCATCATTTATCAAGCCCACCAATAGTCTCATTTGGTAGCACCAGAAGAAGTCAGTCAGAAATAACTAAGGAAAAATCTAGGGAAAACACAACTCTATGCCCCCATACATGAGTACTGTCATTACCCATTGATAAGAAATTGATGAAATTAGAAATCACATACACCAAATCTAAATATAGAATGTATTTATATTCCCGTTCTGGCTACTGAAGTCACCAAACCCATCTTAGATATGGAGAAAGGGAAAACACACATTTATTCCCATATTCTGAAAGAATTCCAGATTATCATAACAAAAACATTAGCAGTATTAGGGGAACAGACACATAACTCTACCCCCACACCTGGGATGACACATTGGTATTCCATCCCGAAGCAAATATATACCTATGTTCCCGTCCAAGAGGGTTATGGGGCATACTCCCCCATATCGTACGCACAACCATATTGAGAACATACACCCATTACATTTTTAGGTAATCATCCCATTATGATATCCACTCCAACGTAGGCACATAAAACTGCCCATGATAACCAATTATCCATGGAAGTGGCCCCAACTAAGTGTAAGAGAGCATCCTAGAAGAAGTTTCTCCAAATATGGTTGGAAAATCTAGATCCAATCTATGATCTGGATCCTGTTAGTGATGGAGGTCATGAAGCCCTCAGACATTTGTTTGTTTTAGCTCAAAATCATACCATCTGATTACAATATCATGGGATTTAGAGAAATAATTCTAAAGTTCCCAATCAGATACATCATCATGAAGGCTTTCTTAAAGAAAATTCAGTACATCCAGAGAACCTATCTTTGGTTGAGTTCCAAAACATCCTACTGTGTGTCCAGAAGATCAAAGAGAAAGATGATTTATCCCTTGTTATAATCCACCATGGTGGTCCCCCCCATGATGGAATTTCGTGTGGGTGATCCCTTCATATTAGTATTTCTCATTGCCAAGATAACATTTTAATTAACAATGTAGTAATGAGACATCCATATTATCTCTATTAATTTTCCAAAACAAGGCTAGTCATGTCTGATGCATTATTATTAATTGGTGAAATACTTTCTCAACCAGAAGACATATTATGTGAATGGTTATTTTTTGAACATCCCTTGGGGTAATTTGTCTCCTAATACAGTAGGGGAAAAATCTACTAATTCCATTATTTTTAATAAAACAATCGAGAATTGTCCAATTTGGTTAGATCAAGTAAAAAAACCAATAATGATAGATGATGGTGATATGATGAACATGAGAAAAAAATTGGATAAAGGATAATTACCAGTCATGTTCTAGCCATTAGAAAACTCTAAAAACAACATTCTGGAATTTATAGTAGAAGATTTCATTCATGATATCTACCTCAACTTATGGATGTATCTTAATAATTTTAAAGACAATGTATTACCATATGATGAATATCAATGTCATCTAAAGGTAATATAAGGACCGCAATGACAAATTGACATTGCATATATCTCAGATTTCTGATATCCATTGGTTGAAAAGAAACAGAGAACCCTTTAGCGCACATTCATTGGTGCGCTAAATAGGATGCAGTAGTTAATTTCTGATACCCCATCCGGTTTTTGTATGAGAGGATGGGGTGAACATAGAGAATTGCATTTCACTGCATTCCCGAATTAGCCAAGGCTACCAAAAGTGGTCTCATGAAATGTTATTTTCCACAATCACCTACAACTAACATATTTTGTTTGTAATCAAGTATACGCTCAAGAAAATTCCTCAACAAGATCTCATCAGATTTAGAACCATTGAATGAAGGCTGTTGAGATACTTTTTCATCAAGCATCAAAGAATCTTATGATGGCCTCCGACATCGAGGATGTCATCAATAAGATGGTGAAAATGATTTAAATAGCGTAGAGGTCTTTCAAAACAGATGATTGGAGTGGTTTTTGGATAATTCACCCATCCTATGTATGAACCAAAATTAAAAAAATTAGAAGAGAAGCTGCACGAATCTGAATGATAGAAGTTCAAGAGCTACCCTAACATGTAGGGATGGAGGATTATTTAATTTGACCTTCGAATTAAATAAAAACAATTCTAATGTTCGATGATGACGAACATGAATATCCCCATATTATAGGGCTATGGCCTTTTTCACTTCAACAATCCCCTCCTCAACCAAAGTCAATTTTCTCCAGATTAGGGAAGAATCCACAAAAAGAATGCACAACTAAAATATCAATGGATTCCCTTTGGGTAAATGTCTGTCAAACACTTCTTGAGAATTCAATATATAGAAGAACAAAGTCTAATGGAAGATATAGAAGGAGATGATCATACAAAGATATAGGCCAAATTCCATCAGTGCATTATGCATAAGTACATTTCATTAACACCATTATAGGAGATACTTCAAAAAATGAGTCTAGTTTAGGGGAATAAAAAAATGAAGTTGTTATCCATAATATGGTACACACTGAAGAAAATGAAAGAGGTTTATGTACCCACAATCATAGTCTTACATATAATATAGGTATTCCTTCATGTAACTAACTCCCACCACTTTGAAAGGAATATAACAAGGGGAAAGGTAAAAGTCATATCACATATCACTTTTCCACTGGATAAGGTGAATCTCTTTAACTGGAAGAAAGGTTTTCCTAGAAAGAAGAGGAGATGAATGATTTGAAAAGACTCAATACATAGTTTCATTGAAGAACCATTTCTTCCAGACATACTCCTCAGGATGATCCCCAACTTGAAAATCTAGTAGTAACTTCTCAGCAAAGAGGATTTGTTGTAACTGCAGGTGTAGATAATGAATTATCCCAATTGGATAAACATCTAGGGCAGGATCAAACACATCCTTATAAGCCTATCCCTATGGGTTATCTATGAAAAATACCAGCAGCACCACCATCAGTGGTTTTACTGGTCGTTGCACCGGTTCAGGTTTCATATACTGTAGCAATACAAGTCTCTGCTCATCCGGATATTTTCCAAATGCTCATGAACACAATTAAGGAATTAAAAACAACATTAGAAGCTATGGAATAATAGAGTGTTCCAGTTAACTAGAAAAGAGATCTTACCCTGAATGGGTGGATCTGATCCCTCCCCCACCAAACATTAGAAATAATACATTCCAAATATTTAATTATTATGAGATCTCATACATCACTTATCACATTTCATTTCTCGTTGTGATCCTGTGATGGGGAATCATCAATAATAAAAATTAGTAAAGATCATTTTATTTGTGCAGTCATTACAAGGACCATTTGTTGAATACATGTTTCCAGTATCGATCAATTATAGGTTGGGAAGATATCCTTCTGAAATTCATTCTTCAATTTAGCTCAACCCTGCTGAGGTAATTAGTTTTGGATATTACAAATTTCAAACAAAGGAAAAATTAAAGTGTTTAAAATTACATTATTCTATGAAAAGGATTAACATACTACTTAAATCTAGAACTCCCTATGGAAGAGTTGTTTCCCATTTGTGTAGAAAATCATCTTGATCAGTAAAGCACACCACTGATCCCTGTGAAATACACATGAGGGTTTCAAGATGTTGTTTCAATTTCCAATCAGGTGGAAGATTACATTGTGGAAGCTAAAGCTAAATATCATGTCATTCCATCTGATATGGGAAGGAGAATAGGGAATGAAAAGGGTTACAAAATCACACTCAATAAATAACTCGTACTTTTTTCCACTTAAGAAACATCATCATATTGAATGGATCCAATTGTCAAGAATCAGCAGTAATGACCGCTTTGTCAATATGATCAAACAAATCAAAGGAGGAATCATTTTTATGAATTAAAAAACAATGTTTATTCTTTTCAGAATGATCATGTTCCCATCTACTTCATCTCATCTTTGGAAAAAAAATTTCTTCAGTTTCCTAGTCCAAAGAATCCAAAAAACAAGGAGATGAAGATCTTCCAAATTATTTTTCCTTTCACCAAATGTTGGCGCATCCCATTCACGAGTGTTTTGTTTTTATAGACCTCTTGTAAAAAATGGTAGATTCTAGAAAAGTAAAAATGAAAATTTTTTCATCCCAAGTACTATGTGTTATTTCTACTAATCCAGAGGAATAATGTAAATGTAAGGAAGTAAAATGTAAAAATTAGCAAAAATATGATGATTGGATTATTAAGAAAAGGATCAACCAAACTCATGCCATTCTACAAACACAGTTGAATCAACCAATCATGTCTTCTTCCACTTCTGCCATAGAAAAACCACCTTCATCAAAAGGGCAATCATTTCAAGGTCAATCCAAAAAGAAGTGACGTGATCAAAATGACAAAGACCGGTAAATATAAAATGAGATTGTTTCAAGGAAAAGAATTTCCTTGACTCTGGAAATTTTAATGCCTATGTTTCAATAGTACGGGCACCACCCTGCTAAATAGAACAACCAGAACCAACCTGCCAAGAAAAATATTCACTAAATGAAGAATTGATCTTTGGTTCCATCAATGTTATCCTCTTAACGGGTCCCTTTTCCAATGATGATTTTGGTTATGACGTGCCTGAATTTCCGATACTTAATTGGGGAATTAGAGGATGAATCCAATGTCGATGTTATAGGGAAGTACGTGGGTATGATTAAAGCCACTATTTTAACTCTACCCCTGCTCGAACCGTATATGTGGTGGAAACTCGTAGGAGAGACCTTATGTGGGATCAAAAAGAATAAGGAGACTCTCCTACACATGACAAGATCAGCCCTAAAATGATTATTTGGGAGAACTGATTAAAGATGACACCATAATTCTCTTAGTAATTAGATAGACCTGGTCATTCTAATATACCGAAACCTAATGTACTTACAACTTCTGTTCAGATACAGGGTACATCAACATCATGAGATTCAACCTCCATGGAACTTGAAAAACCACATCTCCATTTTTGGAAATGAAAACCTATAGATAAAATGTATGATGTATTGAAATTGTTAGCCCAAGTACCTTTTATGTTGTCAATCTTTGATTCTTGGAATCTATCAAAAGACCTTCATGAAAAACTTATTGATGATTATTCAAGTCCTCAAGTGTTTGAAACTAATGTTTTTACTGTATAGGTTTACCTTGTAGAGAATGATCCTGCAGAATGTCATGCAGTTATATCTTTTAAAGATGAAGATGAAGATGATGTTGTGCATCGACACATTAGACCCTTGTATCTATGTGGTAGGGTCAATGATATAGACATCTGTCAAGACTCCATTGATAATGTCTTGGGAGTTAACCTCATTTCTATTCATACACTTCATTGGTTAGGCTGAAATGAATCTTATATATCTCATTCCACTTTAATTTTTCAAGGTTATGACAAGAATGAGCAATAACATATGATAGAGATTACACTCTAAACATAGTATAGAGATCTTATGTCTAATTTAGATTTTATGGTTCTCCATCAAGACATAGCCTTTAATATTCTACTTATAAGTCCTTGGATACATCAACATGTGGATATTCCTTCTTCATACCACCAATATATCAAGTATTGTTTCAATGGAAAAATAAGTAAATTATATGATGAAAAGGATCAATTACAAATGTGGGAATCTGAGATTATTGAGGTAGAACATTATCACACAAAGGGAACAAGGACCGTGACAAAAGAGGTAACCAGAATCAATGCTTTGAATGGCCTGGAATAGATCCCCTCAATCCCATTCAAGCATTTGAGTATATATTATGTGTCACCTATCAATCATATTGAAAGGAAAAACCTAATTATGAGCACTCATCAAGTTACTTATATAATTTCATTTATGACAATCGAGCCCAAAAACATGGGATAAATTGTTGATTCACCAAGAAGTGATGAAAGCCTAAGTGGAGATGTCATAATTTTATCCACCAAACATTTGAAATTTTCACCAACACCAATCTGGTTAAAAGAAGTTTTCTCAATAATAGAGGAAGACAAGTATGTTGATTCCCAACCAATCATGTCCTCTTCAATACTCCTGGAAGTCCCTTCATCATCAGTATGTTCATAAATGGTTGCTTCTTCTTCAGGATGTTCAAATATTGACTCCTTCCCTAGCTCTAAAAGTTTTGTTTCATCACCTACTATACAAGTTGACTGAAAAGAATTGAAATTTATGGAAGAAGAAGATGATGATATCGCGTACTCTCCTCCAACATTTGAGAAAGGTATCTCCACCAATGTGGATGAGCATAGAGAAATAAATCTGGGTACAAAAGAAGATCCACGCCCCGCTCTAATTAGTGTGGCTATAACTTCTGAATAGAAAAAGGTGTATAATTATTTTTTGAAGTGATATTGAGTAATTGTTTCTGGGAATTATAATGAAATACCAGGCCTTAATCCCGATATATCCCCCCATCTTTTGGGTTTTCCCGAACCACATCAAGGATTCATGCAGGATGCAAGAAGAACACACCGAACTCATTGCACTAAAATTGAAGATGAATTCAATAAGATTATTAAGGATAACATTTTCAGGGAGGTTCCAAATACCATGTTAATGGATAACACTCTCCCTGTAAAAAACATGAATGGAAAAGAAATCAGATTTTTCATTTTTTTGGAGATATTAATCAACATTGTACTGAAGATGATTTTATTTTTCAGATCAAAAAAACTTTTAATTGATGAAATAGATGGCTATGAAGGTATTTCCATCATTTATGGTTACTCTGGGTATAATCAAATCCACATGGCTCTAGTGGATGAAGAGTTCACAGCCTTCAGATCCCCTCAAGATATGTTTTGCTATTGGGTATTTCCCTTCAGCTAATAAAATACCGGTTCAACTTATCAATGCACCATGCACTATATCTTCAAACCCTTATTAAGAAAATTTTCCGAATGTTATGTGGATGATTTGGTATTTAAATTCATACAACGTTTTGATAACCTTAATGATTTTGAGATCATATTCAATAAACTTCGGCAACATAATTTGAAGATGAATCCCTTGAGATGTAATTTCAGGTTAACCTTAGAATAATTACTTGGATTAGTTATATGAAAGTGTGCAATTGATGTTGATCATAAGAAGGAAATGTAATCCATGGCATGTCACTTCCTTGAAATTTGAAATAACAAATAGGAATTCAAGAACAATTGGCCTATATTCAGTGAATTTTCATCAATTTGGCAGACAACTGTTTAACCTTAACCATATTAATGAAGAAGGGAGTCACCAATCAATGGACCGAGGACTCCCAAGAGGCATTTAACACCCTCATGAAATATATCTTCAGTCCACAAGTATTAGTGCCACCTGTTGAAGGAAGGAAACTTATTCTCTATGTGACATCTTTAGCGGGATCATTGGGTGCCTTCCTTTCCCAAAAGAATGGTGCTGGGAATTAAAATAGCATTCACAATATTATTCGAACTATTTTTGACATAGATCATCTATATTAAATTATTGAGAAGCAATTCATGGAATTTTTTCTTTATAGTTCAGAAATTGATAAACTACCTACAACATCATGAGGTCCAATTGTTGTCTCACAATAACCCGCTCGAATTTATCTTCAGTCGTCTTATGCATACATGATGTTTGGAATGATGGCCAGTTATTTTTCAAGAGTTTGATTTGCAGTTTGTGCCATAGAAGGCAATAAAAGGCCAAGATTCGGCAGATTTCCTTTCTGATCATCCATATGCAGAAGATACATCATTGAATACTGAACTTTTTGATGAAGATGTCTTCTCTATTCAATATAATCCCCAAATGTGGGAAATATAATTTGATCGTGCCTCCATAAGTTCAACAACAAAGAGAATTGAAAACCCTAAAATCAACAATGTTGGGTTTGGAATTATACCTATCTACCCTTTCTTGTTGACCGAAGGCAGTACCAATAATGAGGTATAATATCAAGCACCCATCGCACACCTATAATTGGTGCTCCAGGTACAAGTGAACCACCTGAATGTGAAATGTTATTCAGAGTTTTTAATCAAGAAAAAATGGGGATTATGCTATCAAAAAAGAAGATTTAATCCCTTTTGTGATTATGTCAGAGGGTTAATGGATGAATTTCTTTTAGAGACAACATTTTCTTATGTCCTACAATCACAAAACTCCCATGCTCATGCACTGGCTAATGCTGCGACAACCCTAACATATCCAATTTGGGAGGAGACATTCATCAGTATTTTCCATCGTCATGTGGTTTCAACTTTAGTTCAAACTATATTGGTGTAAATTAATTAAATTAGCCCTACTTCTAATCCATATTGTAATACCATGGTACGGATGACACCCATCATGGATTACCTTCAAAATAGAGTAATTCAATCATATAGAGCTGAAAAAGAACAGATCTAATGATGAGTGGACAATTTCACTCTATATGATGGTCTAGATCACCAGATGATCCTTTACAACAAGGCTTTGATGTAATCTTTTTTAGGTGTATTGATGGACATGAAACTTTATCAATCATTGAGGAAGTACATGCAGGAACTTGTGGTTCTCACCAGTCTGGGTATAGGCTTTCTGATCAAATCTGAAAGAATGGATACTTCTGGCCTTCAATGACACATGAATTCATATATTTCACTAAGAAATTCTATCACTACCATGTGAATGCCTACATCATTCATCAACTCCTGAAGTTGTTACATACATCTAAATACTCCCAGCCATTTTCCAATGGGGAATGGATGTAGTAGTAACTTATCCTTTGACCATGGCTAAGCAGTTCATGTATATTCTTACTGCTACTAATTTAATCTCTAAATGGGATGAGGAAATAATTATCAAAAAATTTAGAGACAATATCATTATTAGTTTTGTCAGAACTAACATCACCACCCGATTTGGTGTCCCTCATTCTATATTGACACACAACGACACTAATTTATATTTTATTGAGGTAAAAAGGTATATCAAGAGTCCAATATTAAATCCAACCATTCAACTCTCTATCAAGCAGTGTCTAATTTATAGATAGAAGTGTTTAAAAATACCCTATAAAATATACTCCATAAGATAGTACATAAAGATAAGAAATATTTCCCTGATAAACTTTTGAATTTTTTATGGGATAATTAGACTACTAACAGTACTACCACTCCGGAATCCCCGTATTCATTTGTGTAAAGAATGGAAGTAGTTTTTCCATTTGAAATTCAATTTCCTCCACTCCAAGTGACAATCTGTGATCAATTTTCTATAGATGAAAAGTCTCATAAACTATTCAATGAGATGGAATGATTAGATGAAAAGTTATTGCAGACATTGCATTATTTAAAAGTTTATCACAATAGAATAGGGAGATCTTTAACAAGAAATCTCACATTCATTAATTTCATAATAGAGAATTGGTATTTGTCCTTATGACTCCAATGATTCAAGGAAAGAATCCTCTAATGCATGAGCCAAAGTTGGAAGGACCTTATTCCATACATAAAGTATACTAAAATAGAGGTTACTCCCAAATCTCAATGGCTGGAGAGGATACCTCACTCCATCCAATGAATAATTCTTGAAGAAGTACTTTTTTGTAACTTACCATCATATGTCCTCGCTGCATGACTTTAAATTGCATACCACAAATTCTTGGTTTCAATACATTAAACTACATAACAACCATAATCGTCTATGCGGCATGACAATAAAATTCATAGCAAACATTTTACCTCATTTCACAACATTATACTTTACAGTTAACGTCTTTTGTATTTGACATTAATATCATCTATATGCCTGAATAATTGATATCATTGCTACTCCTTAGTGGCACATGAGTTCTATTTCTCCCTATGTCTGAATCAGATCTACATAGGGGAATCATTTCAAGAACTATGTGTGGATTGATTATCATCTATATGAGATACATAGATATTCCTGGATCTCCAATCATGGGCCCGAACACAACTAGAAATTTATTATTTCCATTTTCTCCTCCTGTATATGAACTAGATCTATACAAATTGACCTTTCAAGATATATGCTTCGATCTTCATACCATTTTTTGTGTCTTTAATTTATCCATTCTTCCAGAATGTGTTAAAAGCCCATGTCTCCCAAATTAAAATAAATTGGTTTGGAAAATGAATGTTCAATAACTACGTTTGTCTTGATTCTCATTTTAGTGGGATACATAGATATGACTAGATATCAAATCTTGGTCTCAACCATAATAAAAACCGCCATTTATTCCCTGAATATGAATCAAACCTGCATAAAGAATGTTCAAATAACTATGTTTGGCCTGATTCTCATCTATATGACCTACGTAGTGAATGTTGGGCCTTAGTTCATAGTCCCATCCATAAGATAATTTTTTATCTGTCTCCTACATATAATTAAAAATCTATGTGGGAGTCGTAATTTTTCGGTTCTCTCCTTAGAGAGGTCACAAAAAAATAAGAATGTCCCCATTTTAACATATGAGTTAGATCTATGTAAAGGACTCAAATGTCATGGACAAAATGATTCAAATATTTCTCCTACACATTGAGAAATTCTCCCATCATATTTCACACTCCTAATATTGATTATTTACAGATCATTATAATCATTCATATGGTTTTCGGTGAAAAAGTCTCTGATATCTGAAAACATTATTTCTGGACTATGTTTTACGTGCCCCTAGGGTTCTTAGAATACATTGCCTACAAAATTGGCATGTTAGTCAAATGATACCACTATTTTTATATGCATCATAATATGGCCCCATAACGTTTTTATAAAATAATGGTAATTTCATTCTTGGTTAAAGTATCTTTTTCCCCTTCAGACATTGATAACAATATAAAAGAAACTATAATTTAAAGCAATCATTGAAGTATATTTTTCCCATTACCTTTATCTCAATCTGAAAGTCTTCAAGACCATGGTGTACACATTTCCCTCTCTATTTTTTCAAAGAAATATTAAATCACCATGGATAACTCGACCACATTTCATATACTATTTCCATTTTTCGTTCTATTCATTTCAGTGAAAACTACAGACACCCTAATTCTGACGTTTGGGTGAGATCATCATTGAAAAACTATTCCATTGATTCTATAAAAATCATGAATGGAAATTCTCTCTCCATATTCATGTACCTTTTTCCATTAACCAAACTACATGCTATTAAAAATATGATCCTCCATAATCATTCTTCTGATTTTGGTAATAGAATGTCAAACTTTTTAGAGATCTTTTTTCCTGAATATGTAGTACGTTCCCTTAGGTAACCTTGCATAAGTTGTCTACATAACGGGCCTATCAGTCAAAAGATGCCACTATTTGGATATGCATCATATTCCCTAGCTGTCCCTTCATAATACAATCCTTATATCATATTTTTTGAATAATGGTAACTTCATTCTTAGGAATGACTTCCTCTAATGCGTTTTATCCATTTTCCCATATCATTCTTTGGATCCAGAAATTACCAAATCACAGTTTACAATTCATCCCATCCATTTTTGGAAATGGTAGTATGTTTCAAAACAAATTATAGAGAATTTGGGAGAGTCTCAAAGCTTTGGTCAATGATAAATACCTTAAATTAATGCCACCCAATGAACTCACTTCATGACTTAAAACTGCATAGTACAATGTCCTCACTACAAGACTTTAAACTGAAGAGTATAATGTCTTCACTGCTTGACTTAAAACTGCATTGCATGATATCAGAAATTCCCCTTTCTAACAAATTTCAACAATTACTTATACACCAAATTTCATTAGAAGTGGTTTTTCTATTCACTATTTTTTTTCCTATATAACCCTTTATTATTAAAATCACTTTTCTTGAAAAAATCACCCACTGTGGTCTTGAGTCACCCAAATACTATTTTCCCTTATTTATCAACAGTAAAATGTTAAATTCATAAGTTATCTGTATCTTGACTGTGTCATAAATTCCCCTAAGGGCCTTGAATAAAATTTCCCTACAATACATGCATGTGAGTCAAAAGATGCCACTATTTGGATATTATGCATATTCCATAGTTAGGTCTGCATAATAAAACCGCTATAACAAGTTTGTAAAATAATAGTATCTTTATTCATGGAAGAGACCTCCTTTAGGTTTATAAATGTTTTAGATTTGTTAACCAATAAATTCAGGATTCATGGTTCCCCTTGGAATTATTTAAAGGTTATTAGAGAAGTTCTAAGAAACTGTGCCTTGTTTGGGATCTAATTTTAAAATTTATAGTCAAAGGTGTTCGACCATAAACATTAGCCCTTTCTAGTCCAAACTAAATGACTCTAAACTGCACACAACAACAAACATGGTACTCACCATATGGGAAACCCGTAAAGGGTATTCTGGAAAAAAGTCGACTCCTATCTCACAAAACATTCATTTTTTATGGTTTAGGTAACATTGAAAAATAAAAACTCAAAACATACAATGTTTGTGGGGTTGTCTATATAACCGTAGTAAAAAATAAAACTACACTTACAGGGCCCAGTGTCATATTTAAAAAAAAGGCTAGCAAGAATAAAATCATAGATGATTAAAGATGAAATACTTTTCATTTGTCTGTAAAATATTCACAGAAGAGCACCCACAAACTAGAGTCCCTCTTCTATCATAAGTAATAAGTGGTTTTCTACTTAACAATTCATTTGGTTAATGACCTCTTGATCCCCATCAACTACCTGTTGAAGTTTTTTTATCGAACCAGTCTTGTTCTCCTCAACATGGAGAAGTGCTTCCTTAGAATCAGAAATGGATTTTTCACCATCCTTCAAGACATCTCTTATTCAATCAAGAAGTTGGTCATGCTACCCTATGAAAATTTCGAAATCCTATTGAAGATGAAGTTGTTGAACAATATTTTATTTAATCGTCTCCTTCTATTCTATCAACTTTTTAGTATGCTTAGCCTCAGCTTGGGATAACACTGCTTGGAATGTTTTAGTGTTGATCAATAGTTTAGTTTTTATCAGATCTTGCCAAAGCCTCTGCTCATGCTCCATCTTTCAGATAATCTCCTTTACGACCGAATGAATTTCACAGTGTTCAAAACATCCAAATTACAGCGTAATGAACAGAGATCAATGTAATTAAATTCTTTATCGAAGGTAGTTTCACAATGGGCATTTCAGATATTATCTTTAATATATTTTTCCATGACTTGTGACGTGCAAGAAGAAGGCCTTTTGTAGTTCTAGGTCTAATTCAGAATTATTGTCATAAGGAGGAACATATTCAGGGATTAATGCACTTAAATAAGTTTCATGTTCTGCTCCTTCCTTAACAGTGGTCACATCACCTCCTATTACAGTTTGAGATGATGTAGAGGCTTCACCTCTAGATATATCCATTGATGTTGATATCCCTATATAGTGAATTAAATAATTGTTATGGTTAGTTTTAATGGTTAAAACAAGTGGTCACATTCACAATATCAGTATCTCTTTACTAACAATAGGTTTGAATCTTGAGAAGACTCCTCCACAATGATCTTAGTTTCAACAGTTTTGGTTGATGTCTCAGGATGGGGAATGATCTCTTTAATTTTCTCAATATACTCTAAATGAATATTAGGAATATCTTCTGTCTCATGATTCTCCTAATCCAATGTCTTTGTAATGGTAGGATTGATATTAATGTCGACACTTCCTTCATAAATCATCCGGATAATAGTTTCTTTAGATAGAACTGCATATTTCATCCAATCATGGTTATAAATTTAATCATAAGAAGAATAATAGGACGAATAATGAAAAATCATGTCTAGTTGGTTCTATAAAAGGAACTTCAAAATATTCTAAAAAATTTGGTATATTAACATGTTCTAATACTTCTTCAAAATTCATGCCTAGGATCATCCTAGCATCTAATGATATCCCAGATCCCATGTTAATCTCACCCATGGGGGAACTCGGAATGGTTTTATTGAAACATTCTTTGACTAACTTTTACCCCGAAAATATTTCTCAGCAACAGTTGTGGGATCAACACCAGTTGCCACAAGATGTTCTCATTCATGTGATGGAACAAAATTATCACAATATTGAAGTCGGTTGTTGTTATATTTAGTTTCTTATAATGCACTGTTGATTTACCAAAGGTCTCCTCTCTTCTGATAGTTGGAATATTAGTAGTTTCGGGAACTGACATTTGTTCTGTTGACCTCAATGCCTCTTTAGTAACCACTGGGTTAACATAAATTTGTTCCTATCTAGAAAAAAAATCTATAGTTCCACGAAGCTTATCAATAACTTATTTAAGATATGAAATATTTGAATCTCCCATAATTCCAAGAAGTTTATATACTTTTTCATGAATTAGGTTAAAATTCATGTTGTCATGATGGCTTACCACTATTGAGAAAATGTTTAACTATGGTCATCTTTATTAGATGCCTTTGTTTCTTCACATTCCTTGGAATACTTGCATCATCATCTCCAAATTCAGTTATTGTAGACTACAGTCCCCTTTATATCTCATCTTCCATGTCCTGTTGACCCATATATATCTCTCTCGATTCACAGGGTGATCCAGTAGCTCTAAGAGTAGTACCACCATGGTTATACTGTAGAAATGGAAATTTATTTAGTTTTCCTATATCCATCTACATGTTAATGATATTCCCCTTGAGTAGAAATTATTTGACTAAATTAGAATTTCATATCAGAAGAGAATGTGATAAAAAGGAAACCTACATCTTCAAGATCCACATAATCATGCCATTATTCATCAGATGAATGTCCAATCCCTTCAGTAGTACCATGATCTATAATTTCCTTCATCTGCTTCATGTTGGGATTTGATTCATCAGTTTCATATATGATACTTTACACCTCTCGGATATATGTTCCCACTTCATCAGGATTGTTCTTAAATAAAACATTATAAGAGGCTAGTATATACCCTATTCCTAGAATATGAAACCCTTCCCATTAAACGAACCATGTGGTTTCAACATCATAATGTAATATTTTCCATGTTTGAACTCCATCTGGTCAAATATATTCAGAGTACATGCCAGAGGGTTTTGAAGAAGATACGAAAGTTTTGAATTTATGTTTATTCCTAATTCCCACAGTCAAATATGGGGATGATAAAATGTGACTCGTCACTCTTTGTAATTATGGGGACTAGACATCCTCTGTACAACCTCAGTATGGATTGATGGGGTCGCTCTCTTAACTCTAACATGTGGATTATATCTTGCATAAGGTCGCTTCTAAGATCTTGGAGTCTCATCACCTCCACCCTCTGACTCCAATGAGTCATCCCCACAGGATGAAGAATTACCTTACAAAATAAAGGGTTCATTCATACTACATCTCTTTATCCCTAATCGAGAGACAACATGGTTTAATACCCCTTTAGTGTAAGATACGACCCGGTTTTCCACATATGAGATGGTTAATCTTCATATTATATCAAAGAATGGTAAATTAAATGTATCCATAGTTTTCTCCATAGATTTCAGTATCCGTAGTTTTCAAGAAACTATTAGATGTTGATCTAATTAACGTGCACGAGAGGGGATGAATTAATTTTTTGTAGTCATTTAAATTGATGCACAAATCTATATGGATCATAGGCCTCACAAATGATTTCTCTATCAATCCTAGTGGCCAATACGACATCACTGTAAGCTAAAATTTATTCCCATAGCTCTATATTGGTTGTCCCATCATTAAAGAATCTCCCCATAGGTAGATTTACATAAGGGAAAAGGTGAAATTACTTTTCCACACTTAGCATGGAATTTATATTATAAGAATTCATAGAAATAGGTAAAATAATAGAGAAATCCTGAACAAATGGCCAGGAAAAACTTCTGAGGACCTATACACCACTTTTCATAGCATATGTTATGAAATGAGAGGAAATCCACCCCTATAACACCTCTAATGGTCCCGCTATTCTGAAAGAATACATCCATTGGTAAATATGCAGTAAGATCTTATGAATCTCTTCCAAAATAGGGGTAGTTAATCCTACCATCCTCTTCATAGCCAGCTCGGCCTTGATAACAAAAGTGTCAGGCCTTACACCACCCATGGAATCTCAATTCAGTAATAAATACTTGGTGAGAATCCTGGACAGGAAACATGCAAGATGTGTCTTTGAAAGAATTTTGGAATTGACATTATACTCCCACCTGTCAAACTCTCATCTCTATACTACTGGATAAAAAGTGTTTGGTGTATCTCTCTTCTCTTCATTTTGATAGCTGGATGTATGAGTGAATGTGGGGCGTTTTTTGTTCTTCTTTACCAGGAATATTTACATCCACTCCACTGGGTGAATATCCTTTATTGTGTGGGATTTTGTTGTGTTTGTGTTTTTGAGTTTATAAATAATTTTCATCATCCCACAAACCAAGGATGGTTTCTTTTTTGAGTCCTTCAATGTCACTTAGGGATGAATAAGCTCATTAAACATATCTCCAAGAATTGAGACTCCAGATATCTTTTAGACATCCCACACACTAATTCCAACTTCTCCATTTTAAAATGGTAGGAGTAAGTTACTGGATTCCATCAGCTCAGTAAATTTTGAAAATCATCATTCTTATATACATAATCATTATTGACCCATACAACCTCATAAATACCCTCACTATTTAAGTCAACTATAAACTATTAACACATCTTGAACACCCAATATTCCCCCATCCACATAGGTTTTACACCCCCTCCTAGGTGGAAATACCAACTTTTCTTCTCTCCTTTTGATTGATCCATATGAGAATCTCAAAAGATGAAAGAATAGTAGTGTGGATGTAGCTCAGGTGTTTGTGCTTTCAAATCTAGAGCACATAACCTGTGATGCATGAAATGGGCCTTATCTTCTATCCCAGCGTTAATATATGAGCCCCAAACAGAAGCATTATTAGATATGAAAGAGGTATAGTCTTGAAACCAAGAATGTGGAATATAGTTTTTTCGGGTTCGGAACATTGAAATATTGAAGATGGCCAAAACTATACAATGTAAAATAAGTGCTCCATGGAAAATAGAAGTGATATTTCTTCAGATACGTTTCCATGTCTGGGAGTGTAGTTTCACATATGTCAATGTATTCCTAACCAAAAACCGTCATCTTGTTATTAATTATTTTACTAGAAAATTCATTAGTTGTTTGGATTTGGTTGGGAGCCATTGAACCTACAAAAGTGATAAAAATCATCGTTAATGTATGTTCATTTTGGATGTTTTGAAAATGTAATTTCAGAAAAATTTACAAAGGCATTAGGGAGCAAAAGTCTGAACATGGTGTGAAAATATAAAACCAGCACACATGTGTGGTGCCCTTGTTCTGGCATGAAAATAAAAACATACAGAAGAAGCGCGACTAAATAAGAGTGTCAGAGAAAAAAGGACTTGTGCACTGAGAGCTATATTTCTGTAAATCATGTGAATTTTCACAGAAGTGAGACTGATATATATAAACGATGTGAATTACCATGCAAACCATAATCTTGTGTGATACCACTTGCGCACCCCATTTACCTTGTGTGATACCACATGCATTCCATTATAACCTTTCTTTTTATTTTTCATAACATTACCTCAGTAGAAGATCTTATTTTCATTCTGGATAACATTTTGTGGGGGGGGGATTTTTTGACACTTTGTTCTATCATAGAGTCTTGAAAAGTGACAAAGGGAAATGCCTTCAAAAAAAGAGGAGAAAACACAAGAAGAAAACAATGATTTTCAGCGACCTGAAAATTGGATCTCCCTAGTCTGAAAAAGGAGTCATCGAAACAATAGGTACTTGTGTGCAAAATTCTGGCACACAACCTACTTGTGTGCCCTATCACCATTTCTCCCATGGTCACATATTTTCTTAGAAATAGAAATTTGGGGTATTCATTTGGATGAGTGAATTTCCCTAAAGCCTAATTGCTGCTCTGGTCTCCCTTATGCTTCACCAAAGTCTTCTAAAATATTCATGGTAGTTCATTAACACCTAAAGAAGATGAATTGAAGTAGGATCATTATACTTAATTCCTTTTAATTTTTAATATCTATAACACTTGCTTTCCTAAGGAGTGAAACCTCATGGAATCAGAAACAATTGTGTGCCAACTATTACTCTCACAAAAACATGATCACCCCACTTCTGGGAATACCAGTGAATACTCATGAAGGTTTGATTCAGTTCATGCCCATGTATTAACATCCAGGTTGTTCATAACTTAAGGGATATCACACCTCCCGGGGATACTTTCTCTCCCATATTTGCGTGCCAATACTTACTTGGACTCCCTCCTTTGATTCACCAATTCTATTAATTCTACACGCCATCAAGCCTTCTCCAAATCCATTCTTAGAAAGGCTTCTTCTTCAATGGCTCCCTTTTCTGGAAGGGGTTATGTTGAAAATTACACCAAAACCTCCTGAATTATCAAAAATTTGGGAATGTCACTTCATTGTCTATCCTATTTGGGTTTGTATATCCGTAGTCAGAGGTTTCACACATTTAATTCACAATGTGGTTAGGACTCATTGAGTGTTTGTGGGTTTATATATCTGCAGTCACATGAAATTTTCCCCCAAGAACAGCATTGGGAAGTTCCTAGTTTGCAGGATTAGTGTTTGGGTTATGTGCTCCCCTTATCGTATCTATGAACTGGAACCTTAGGTCTCTGGTAGGAAAGGTACAATTCACACTTTCTTTTCCATTCAAGCAAAGGAAAAGTCTCCCTACCTTACAAGGACCAATTTTAGGGCAACCACCTTAGTGTAATCCCCTAACATTCAAAGTATATGGTTGCAGTATTTCTACTCTCTACTTCCATCACCTTCACTCCATTATTACATTAGACCATTCTACAATGTTAAGTGAAAAAAAGGGAAGGCATGTTGCCTCTCCCACTTTCCCGGTTTCCTATCCCTCGTCCACCGTCGTCGCTCTTGGTGAGTCCTCCTCCACCACCAGAGGTGGAAATTTGTGGGTGAGTTTGTTTAATCTTTTGCATCCTCTTGTTTCTCTAATCGATCATGACTCACATGGGCTAAGAGATTCGTGATGATTACAAAATTTTCACAAACACCCATGATGAAAGAACTATGAGAACTATGATTCCCACCACATTTGGGAAACGTTGGAAGCCTTCTCTGAGACCAAACTCACTGGATATCCACTTCATGAGTCCAAACTTAATTTCCTTAATTTAGGAATCCTCATTAAGAATAAGACCCCATGTAATCACCCCAAATCACCATGGAATGCTTTCCAAGATGTAAGACCAAACTCATGTCTCTCAATGGACTACACTCTCTTATGAGACTTATCGAACAATGTTGGCTTTGATTCCGATTCAAATGGGATACGTAGGAAGCCTCTTCAAGGTTCAAACCCAACACTTCAAATCAACCCTGGTCTCTTGGGCCATATTTCCAACAGTGTCTAATTTTACATGGAAACCCATATTCTTTCCTTTTTACTTAGGCCTCTCTGTAATAAGTCCCACACTAGACCCTAACTAAGCATATTTCACTTATATTTTCTTAGCATATGACATTAAACTATATGGTTAGGTCCTTATACAATGACCATAAATGGTATGATGTGTCCCATTAAGAAACACCGAACTACGAGGGTTCTGATTCCTTTCAAAAGGATATTTATGTAGCCCATTTTATGTGTATGATCCCAATATCAAAACAAACATTCATCTCCCTGGACGACAATAAATTCTAGAGTGCCCCACTGAGTGGCTTAACGAACCAGTATCATCATAAATATGGTTAAAATAATCTCTAAATAGTATATGAGAGGATACCATTGGTGGAGAACCTCGAATACATACGGATGTCTCCATTAATGAAGAACCTAGAATACTAACTTGAATGGCCTGAAGGCCTCAAAATGTTGTGATGAGTCAGACCTCCCATCCTCTCAACCAATGCTTGTTATTAACTATCGTAAGTTCAAACATAACACACTACTCACTTTGGAAATTAGTTCCATTTTAGATAAAAACTATTGGATGAGTCTATTTCTAGGAATAAAACCAATAGAAACTGTGTGGAAATAGTTATTCTTCAACTAGAACACAAGATTCAAGGGACATCAAAACAATGTCCCATGGTCACACGATATGGGGCCACTAAACAGTATGAAACCACAATTACACTAAGTGCAATCCCAAATTCATCTTCCCTAAATAGTAAGGGATAAAAATCATGTTCCCCATAACTACACATCATTTAGTTAGCAATTCCAGTTAGTAATTACTTTTAAAAATCTCTGATTCACCCCATTTTACCCCAAAACCAACGATATAACTAGAAGGGTTATATTGATATTTTATTTGGAATTTTGAACCATAAAACAATGAATAACTAAATTGATCATGAAAAAAGTAAAATTTTCCTACCTCGGTTGTGAAACACTAAAGATTTAGATGAAGAATTATACCCAAATCATACTGCCCATCGATCTAATGATGACAAACATTAGAAATGGAGATCAGTGACACCTCAATTGATTGATTTTGCTTCACCTATGTTCATATCCCAAGGGAGGAGCGGGGGAGGAGATAAGATTCTCTCTTTTTTGTCTTTTATGTTCTTAATATTTGAGTGGAATTAGATTTAGTTAATTAAAATCAATTAATTACCCAATAAATTCCACATCACCCAAATGACCCTTATAGAATCTCTTGGCGCGGATGACCATAGGTCGCGCCTAGGGTAAACACGACATTTTTAACTGAACCATGGTCTCAGAAATCCAATATGATACCCCATACGAGAGTTATTTCTATTTTGATGTGAAAAATATGTGCATGAAAAAAAAATATTTAATATTTCTAATATCACCACACTGAGGCTCCTCTGACCCCAGTTTCTAATGACGACTCAACACATGGCTTCAGAAATATTCTCAAGAATACTCCCAAGTATTATAGGTTAATACCTGAGTCAGTACATTCAGAACAGTTCTATTCTATAATAATAAATCTAAATATCCCCTTTTCTCATGAAGTATTCCATTAATATGGTATGAGATAAATAAATATTGTTATTTATGTCAGAATAAAAAATGAAATTTCAATTATATCTATATAATATAAAACATTAAAAATGTTTTTTAAGTATCGCATTAAATAGTTACCTTATAATTATATAATTCAAACAAAAAAATTATTTCGTAGGAACATATCATTTACAAACCCTCAACTCTCAATTCACATCATATTTTTTATTTCCTTTTGAATATGTCTTCTATTTAAATGAATTTAGAGGGAACCTTATACTTGGAACAAAATTCCCATATACCCTAGAAAGTGGGGACAAAATTATAAATCCTTGAGGACCATATTAATAGGGACCTAATCTACAACAGACTATACCTCCAGCATTTCATCCACCATACCATCAAAGTTATCTCTCACAAATAAGAATTCACACATCCCCACTAATATAATGTTTTCCAGATCAATTTTAATCCAATATATTATATTCAATTTAATATAATAGAGCACGTGATACATGAATTGTGTGACCCTATAAGAGATTTTCTCATTGTTAGTAGGTCAAAATAATATACCAAGAGTGGTATCTAGAAATACCTTACAGATCCCAGAGAGAAGGATGGAATTTTTAACTGCCCAAGACCCACACAACCTAATTTAGTACAAAAACATGCTATATATTTTTCATATGATGTGGCTAAAAAATATACATTTTATTACAGACTAAATGATCTTTTCCTATATAGATTTTTAAAACTAAGGAAAATTAGTTACAAAATATCAAAGATTTAAAAAAATGAAATCAAAAAACAAGTATTTGGTTTTACATGTTCGAAGATATTAAAAAAATCCAGATATCTTTGAAACTGGTAATGATACTATGTGAAACAATTTAAAAACATATGGGGAGAATTAAATTATATAGCATGGGGTTTTAAAACCATCAAAAAATCTATTTATAAATACTTATTTAAAAACACTGTTATAAAATATTTTATCAAATATATAATACATTACCTCATAAATAATTTTATAAAGTATTTACGGGGTTTTAAAATTAGTGAAATAATTTTTAAAAATCATTAATGAATGGAATTTAAAAAAAACCAGTTAATCTCAAAAAATTTCCAATAAATATGACTTGGATTTATTATTTTAATATACTTTGAGAATAATAATATTTATTGATAACAATGTTATTTAGAATACCTTATGGAATCCATGAGTTCAATACCAAAATCACTATTGGGACAAAATCCCATTGAGGTTGTGGTATCACATCATTCTTAATAAACACTTTTTATACTAAAGTGCCTAGTTTTATTTAATAATTTTTTCTAATTAATTACATTATCGTATACAACCTATAAAAAACAATTCAAATAAATAGATAAATTATTTTCAAAGAATAACATAATTTTATGGATAAGAAAACTTTAGAATAAGATGTATTTTTAAAAAAAATCCCAAGGGTTAGGATAAATCTATAATGTTAAAATAAATATATGAACAAAACTCATAAAAAATTTGAAATTTAACATAATATATTTAAATTTAATAAATCTACATAGAATATTTTTGACATACATATTTCAGGTCCAAACTTACATATGTGTGAAACATCAAGAGATTTTGAGAATAAATTTTGAGAAAATGTTATTTTTAATATTTAAAAACACATTTAATATTCGTGAAATATATATAATAGTGGATAAATAATAATAATAATACTATTGAATATAATTTTTTAATATAATTATGATAGAAATAAAATAATAATTTTATGTAATGGGTTTTCAATGAGTTATTTCATTAAACAAAATTCGCCTTATATAAATATATACTTTAAAAAATTAATCCCTTATAATAAAAAAAATCAAAAATATAGATGTTCGAAAGTAAATACCCCCTTACCAAAAAAAACTCCAAGCATCGGCTAACGGTTCAATGGACTTTACCAGGAATGTTTTTTACTTTTATTATACGACTTCACTCGAGAAATTGGGAATAAGAAGTTTAAAAAAATTATTATGATTTGAGAGTAAGAGTACGATTTTCAGAGAGTGAAGCTACTAGGTATTTATAGAATCATTGACTATAAACTACCTACAAAAATACTCAACATGTATTAAAAATAAATGTAGTGGACATTGAAAAAATAATCACAATCTATCATTGATCTCATAAAATGATATTAGGATAATGAATGTTATTGTTAGGTATGGAAAATGGTAAACGTTGGTATCTAAAGATGTTTTATATTTATAACCCTCTTGGTTGGATAATGATAGTAGAAATATACAAAAACTAAAAAAAGTTTATATATTTTTATTGTGTATATCTATGTATTCAATACACACAAGCTATCATAATCATAATGGTTCTATACATTCATCATGATGGAGATATAAAAATATAAATATTTATTTTTGTGAAACTGGATAGTCAAATGGACATGGATATATCTACTGGGTCTGCATGATAATTAACATTATTATGATTGAGAGATAACTATATATATTTTTATATTTTGAAACTTATCTCCTCTACTGGTGATCCAATAACTAAACAACAAAGGAAAGGGACTCCAAATACAATGTAATAAATCCTTTGTTTAAATGTGATTGAAACATTTAGTTATAATTTTTTCAATTATCAATAATATTTAATCATAAAGACTTACATTTTATAAAATTAAGAAGACAAAAATTTCAACGATGATTGATGACGTGATCTTTTTGTGTGAAGTGGGATATCACTATTTTTTCAATGTATTTCAGACTGTTCCTCAATGAAGGGTGACAGTGAAGATGATTTTTGAACTAGAATCATGACTTTATAGGATTTGGGGAAAGACTAATTTCAAGAGTTAAAAAAGTGTAATAGAATCAATGGTTTAACTAAAAATAGTTCGAGGGTAATGATGATGGTCAAGAGAATTAGGTGGTTATTGATACATTAATCAAATAGTCATGATACAAGTGGTTGTAATAATGAGGTCCTCTTTATATCCCCCTCATTTGGAACTGAACCATGCTGGCTCCTCCAAAAATAGGTCATCCCACATGGTGGCCCCATCTCTCTCCCCTTATGCATTCAACATATCGTGAAGGAATTCACCCATTCCCATGTTGTTCACGAGCTAGGTCAGTTGACCTGATTTCCCACCGTAGTAGTGATTCATGGGTCCTGGGTTGCACATGGGTTACAAAATGTTATTTTATACAAGTTATTTACTTGATAAAATTAAAATACAACCTTTTTATTTATTTATATTATATTAATCAAAATTAATGGAATTATATATTTTTATTATCATGTTAATATAATGTTTTAATAATAAATATTATTCTATAATATTATCACTGAAGTAATTGTGTCCTATAGATTTTAAATTTAAATTTAACTAAAACATATTTTCATTTTAAATTGATTATCATTTCACATCATGAATATTTATTATAAACTGTCCTTAACAATTATGATATTCCCATTTCAAAAATATGTAACAAGATCTTAATATACTTTTCTTGCGCATATTTCATTACTCTCACCCACAATAATGGTTGCTTTATTTCCCTTTTTTTGTTATACTCTCCCTCTTCCATTTTGGTGTTTTCTACTCATAGAAAACCCCAATTACATAGGTTATCATCATTGTGTTCTAGTGTGTAGGGGAAGATTTCCACTTTACTAATGATTATTACAATATGATCAGTTAACTAGTTGAAGATTTTATATTCTAGAGATGTTTCATTGAATCAATGTTTGAGATAGTGTATATTTTTTTAATATCATTATCATGATTTATAATTTTAAGAATCATTTATTTTCTTCATTTATTCCAAAGACAGAGTACTTTTAAATTCCTGGATATTACATTCTTTAATTAATGGAATTGAGAACAAACAATTATTTTGTATTTAAATAAACCATAATTTTCACTTCCAATCGTCATCCTTGAATCATATAATTCCAACAAAAATATTTTCTATTAATAATCAATTAATTTTTTTTAAATTTTCTTTATGAAATAATTCTTACATTTATATGAATATCCGATTTTACCTTCTCTTGTAAAATGACCTGGGAGGATTATAGTACCATAAGGTATTTTTAAATTCACATATTTCAATCATCCAAATAAAACTCATAGAGTTTGGATCAGAAGGATGGAATAATTGGTGAGTAATAAAATAAATGTAACTCTAAGTATATTATTTCATGATATCTGATTGAACTTTATTTTTATAAAATAAAATTACGAAGTCATCTTCAAAAGTTTCAAATTCATCTTTGGTTTGTCAAAAAATTAAAAAAACTATTTTGAAACATTTATGATGCGCAAAGGTCACCCCCTTCTAGAGAATCCTCAAGGTTGACAAGTGCTTTATATTTTTCATATAATGTAATGTGTTTATAAATTACATGATAATACATTCAATTCCTAGCATGGTAAAAAAGTAGATAATGTAATACTCTTTTATAGATAAATCATGGTCCTAAAAATAAATTAAGGATGGAAGCGTTATTAGATATTTCATAAAGGTGAATTATTGTACATTGAATGTTGTAAAAAGGATAAATGTAATCTGATCATGACTTCATAATAATATCTATATGAAGCACATTTAAAAGGTATAAAATAGTTTCTTGTGTTATTCCTCCTTCCATTTGCATCTGATCTAAAAAATGTATTGAGTAATGATTTACTAAGAAGGAGGAATACATAACCTATTAAGCTATCTTAGTCTCAAATGCTTTCTAGATAGTCACTTTGATACAAATTGAAACAAAATGTAGCCCACACTTCCAGATCCAATAAAAATGCATGCTAATTTTTTTTATAATGTAACTAACATTGTTAAAATATTTTTCATAAACTATGATATTTTTGTGTGTGTAGGTTTCGGAGGATTAATAAAATTCCTAAAAAAATATATATTTTTACACAATATTAAACGAAAAACAGCTCTTTTGTTTTGAATTTTATAATTTCTTAATAAAAAAGAAATCTGTTTGGAACTTCTAAAGATCCATCAGAAAAAAAATTAAAATATTTATCTAGAAAACCATAGTTTATTTTAAAAACAAATACCATTAAATAATATTGGGATTTATCCAGTAATGATCATTTGTATGTGTTAATATTTATCAATCAAAATGATATTAGGAAGACCATAATAATTCCATGAGACAACTAATAGAATCATTATATGGATAACATCCCATTGTTATCGTGGGATCACCCAATTCATTATATACTCATTCAATACCCATGTTCATAGTTTATTTTAATACACAAATTTATCAGGTTCTACGTTCTAATTTATTAACCATTTAAAACCTTCCAAATCCATAAATATATTATTTTCAAAGAAGAAAATAATTTTATTTCTATGAGAACATTATATTTTTTAATAGAAAACAACGTAAGGGTAAAGAGAAATACATAATGTAAATAGAACTTCTTAATTAGAAATCAGATAAACCATTGGAAAATTAAATATAAAACAATTAAATTTAATTAAAATTCATGGAATGTTTTTGACATACATAGTTCATGGCCATACATATTTATGTTTCAAAAATCCTAATATTTTTAAAAAAGAATTTTTAACACATAATGATAGTTTTAACATAAACACAACCTTTATAATCCTAAAAATATCTCTTAAATAAGGTACATAATAATAATAATACTTTTTCGTATTATAATATAATAAAATTGTAATATACATAAAATAAAATTTTATAAAATGTATTTATAAAGAAATAATATATTTAAATAAAATAAATTACCCATATATGAATTTAAATAGGAAAGATTAACTCCTATATAATTATTTAATTTTAAAAATATATATTATTAAAAATAAATACTCACGTTACCTTAAAAACTCATAACCCCAGATTGACGATTAGATGGTCATTAATAGGGATTTTTTCAACTTTAAAATTAGGTCTATAAGGAAGAACACAGAATAAATAATTTGGAAAAATAGTTATTGGATAATAATAGTTGGGTTTTTAGAGAGGGAATCTATTGTCTATTTATATAATATTTATGTGTAAACATCACTCAAAAATTACAAAACATTCACTCAAAAGAAACATAGTGGAAAATGAAAAACATATTTTAATAAATATTTATTATATAAAATGATATAAGGACAATGAAATTTATTATCTAGTCTTAGAAAATTGAAAATATACTATTTTAATAATATACTGATTCACACTCCTCTTGGTTGGGGAATGATAGTAAAAAAATACCAATGTGAAAAAAGGTCAATGGATTTTTATATATTCATAAGTGTGTATCCACGTATTTAAGACACACAAGATATAATAATTATAAAGTTTATATACATTCAAGACAATGGATAATATTTAAATAATTATGTGTATGGTAGCATAATGGGAAAATAAGATAAACCGAGATAAATCTAACTGTGCATCTTGAGAATCTTACTTATTTAATATTTCTGTGGAAATATTAACATGTTTTTTATATTTTTAAATGCATCACTACCACTAATGATCTGAAAAAGAAACAAAGAATCTTGAGATCTCTAAATACATTATAATCGATATTATTTTTAAATGTGATAGATACATTTAGATATATTTAAATTGTTTAATAAAAATCATTAATAGTAAGTTTTTATTTGAAATAAAATGAATTAAACATATTTTTAAATAATGGTAGACCAATGGTTATTCATTTCTGAAGTATGAATTAACTATTTGTTAAAAGTATTTCATACTTTTCTTCAATGGAGGGTGATAGTGAAAGTTATTTTTGAAATTGTCTCTCACGTTTTCATTTTTCAGGGAAAGAAAAGTGATAATAGAATAATAATAATAATGTTTTCGAGGGTTATAGTAAAAATAGTTCATAGTCAAAGATGATGGTTGTGGGAATTAGATGATTTTCAATTTATTAATTGAATGTTCATGATACAAGTAGATATTTTAATTCTGGTGAATAGTGACCACATTCTGAAATAACACTTTGGAAAAACATGTAGTTGAGAACATTCATAAATATCAATCATTATCGGATTCTCCATAGATGTGAGTAATAATGCCTACTTCAAATCCCCCTCTACAGGCACCATCCAATGCCGACACCTCCATCACCATGCCACCCTACAAAGTGGCTTCACCACTCTCCCAAATTGTATTCATCCTATCATGAAGGCACCCTACCATGCTTATTTAAATCGTGAATATAGATTATTGACCTTTATTCCTACCTCATCAGTGGTGTATAGTTTCTCGATAGCTTTTTTGTTAGAAAATAATTTTTCATACAATGTATCTACATGATAAAGTTAAAATATGAACTATATTATGTATTTTTATTATTCTCATCAAAATTAAGATACATTTATATTATTCATTATTATGTTAATATAATGTTATAATCATAATTATTATAGGAAAATATTATAAGTAATGTAATTATATTTTCTAAATATAAAATGAAAATATAACTAAAACATATAATTTTTTTATATTGATTCTTAGGTCATCTCAAAAAAATTATTCAGACACATTTATAGAAATGATTGTATTCCATTTTAAAAAACTCTTTTCTTGATTTTAAAAACCATAGTCTACATATTTATTTACTCTCACCCACAATAATGGTTATTGTCTTTCTACTTTTTCTATACCTTATTTCATTCTTCCTTGTTGGTGTTTTTCTACTCATGGATAACCCCAATGATGTTGGTTAAAATCTCAGTGTTTTTATTTATATTCGGGTATTTCCTCATTCACTACAAATGACTACAATAAACCTAGAAAACTTCTTTCTAACATATATATTGTAAATATGTGTTATTCAATTGGTGTTTTATTTAGTGAATTATTTTTAATAAAATGTTCACCATCTTATTTTGAAATTTTATGTCTCATTTATTTGCATCATTTAATCAAAATACTTAATACATTAATATTAACCTATGTTAAAATTTTAATATTAATGAAAACATCCATATAAAAGAAAATTATATAATAATTCATTTTATCAACGGATTTCTTCTCAAGAAGGATTAAAAAATTTGATACCATCCATTATCACATGACATATATTTAATTGAATTTTGAAAAATCGCTTTATTTAAAACACTAATTAAGAATTTAGGTTATGTTCTTCCATCTCAATGGGTCAAATAAATATTCCTTTATTAATTAGAAGGAAAAAATTCAATGTTGATCATTTAATTAATTTCACAGCATTAATGACATTCACAATTCAACATATATCCCTAAAAGAATATATATCATGGTTTATTTCTTATATATAAATATTCTACTCAGGATATATGTTAATATGTATCTTACATCTAATGACTAATACACATTCTCTCATATATAAATAGAAAATGAAAAAACAATATATAATTATTAATGGAAGGAAAGTTCCAATGATCTCTTAGTCTTGGATATTACAATTCATGATCTTTTTGATAATATGTCTCATAACATATAATCCCAAAATTCATGACAGTTAGTCATTATCTTTGTCATATCAAACTAATATATCTCAACCATATGGAAAAAATTAGAAAATCTTCTTATAAATCCCAAAATATCCAAATTTTAATGGTTGTTATACCATAATTATCCAACAAAAATTCTATGTAAATTACCAAATAAATTGTTCTATGAAAATGATATATAGGTTATTATTAGAAAAGATTTTCATTTAAAACATTACACCAAATTGGTAGTCTAAACTACAGGATAATGTTGGATTTCAAGAACTGTTTCTAACAATACATATCATTAATTAAAAAATAAAAAATTTTAAAACATATAAATAATTTATAATATAAATATCTAAGACTAAGATTTTACTATTTTTGGTTTATTATTTATATTATTTTACACATAATCATAATGGAATTACACAATTATTTTAAATATAAAATTACGAAAATATTTTACTCTTGAGATTATATATAAATAATATATTTATAAAGTTGAAAAACAAAAAACATATTTATAAAAATATTAAATTTAAACCAATGAGTTAGGTAGGAATTATTTTCAATTTTATATGTTATTAAAATAATGGAATAATATTATTATTAAAAACCATGAAATTATGTTCACCATACCCCTCACTATTTTTGAAATTTTTATTTATTTTATTAAAACGATGAGGTAATCATAAATTTTCTCCTTTATATATTTAATGGTGTATTTAGTTGTGTTATCTAAATTTAGAAAATTATAAAGTGTGATTAATTTTAAAAAATTTTATATTAAAGGATTCAATAAATATTACTTTTTTATGTGTTGAAAATATTTATTTTATTTATTTGAAATCATATTGTACAATTAAAGTAATGTAGAATTATACATTATGCATTCGAAGAAAAAAAATAATTACTATTTTATTATATGGTGTCACTTGGATTAATGTTTAAGTTGGAATTTTTTGATTAAACGTTTTGTAAGAAATTTATATATTATTAATAAATGAATATATTTAATAATATTTATTTATGTTGAATTATTTCCTTTATTTTACAATATATAGTGTATAAGAATTTGTTATTTTTTAGAATTAAATACTACATTTATAGATATTGAAATTCTAGGGAGTTAAGTTAACACATTAATTTTCAAATATTATCATTACTTTTTAAAACATTACACATCAATAAATCCAATTATTGACATAATTATAATTTTCAAGGTGGAATGAAACTATATCATGATGTAATGACTAATTAGAAAAAAATATAGTTGTATCATCAAATTTCATAGATTATACTATTTAAAGTTGGTTATCATTACACGAGACTATGGTGAACCCACATGGGTGTTGTGTTATTATCCTATTGAAAATTAACTTCTATAATGTATTAAATTAGTTAATGAAAAATTGGAATAGATATTAGTAAATTAACTTTTTAATGCTTAATTTTCAATAATTTCGAATTAGATTATTAAAAAATGGAGAAATTTCATTCTACCTTTGGGGTAAGGGCAATTTTAACTTATTTTCAGTATGAAATTCCCTAAAATGGTTCATAAGTATTATGTATGTTTCATTATTTCAGTATAATATTCAATTATTTATATAGAAAATGTAATATTAAGTTTAATTATCTAAAACGATAGTGATATGTTGTTATGAATTTGAACATATGTTTATGGTTTAGATTATGGGATGATTATGTAGAATTTTGAATATAGTAAGGATATTTGATTGTTTTTATATATATTAACGTAAATTGTTTTTCTAATTCTTCGTATAATGGATCAAATTAAATGGATTTATTATTTTCCAATGCCTCAACTCAGCTCACTATGAACTGTAGATGATAAATACATACACATGTCCTCAGTAGTACCTCTCAATATTCTACATGATACTGACTATTTTTTGGTGATAATTTCTGCACAAAGTCTCAAAGGTGATCATTGGGTGACCCATTGTCACCTTTCGAATCGATAGGAAATTCCAAGAATACCATGGATGGTGCATGCAAGATTCCAGATGTGCATGCAAGATTGAAATCTTCACAAAATAATATTCTCCACCCAATGTGATGTAAGTCGGAAATTTTCTGTAATGTACATGGAAAATAGCCCAGAAAAATGTGTGCATGTCTTGAGATATATGTGTAATATTGGAATATATGTGTAAAGAACTGATGACCTTAATATGACATCAAGCGCAACCTTACGTGAATGCCCACTGTGGCTACATACATAGATTCATAGAAGAAAACATCGGCACCGGGAATCTTACGCATGACGGCCAATGATTTTATCTTATATAAAAAAGTTCACCCTCCATTTTTAGGGTGATCCTTCGGATGTCGACTGCCATTGTTATGTGCATGTGGATGAGATTTCATACATATATGAAAGAAAGAACCCCCCCCCTGTGTTGAGATCATTCTCTAAAGGCCCCCTATGGGTCTGACTTCATGTCATCCCATAGTGGTTTGATCATATGCTGACCTATTTTCATCCTATGTAAGTTGAGCACTGGACCTCCTCTTGTGTGAAATGTTGGTCTTGTAGAAAAAAATCAATATGGCTTGTAACTATACCATATCATCAAGTCATGAGTGAATCAGTTTCACACTGCCAAATCATTCACATACACATCTTGTAAGTGGAATATGTAACATGAAATAGTTCCCAAGCTAGTGCCCATTGGTCCATATCGTGGTGATTTTTCCTTGTAACCCCACTCCGGCTTCATTTTGGGCTGTGATCCCCAGCCTCCGACTTGGTATCTTCCCTTTCACCACCTACCCCAATGAAAATGGATAGTCCCACCAAGATCATTTTTGGATAAGTCTCCAAATGTTTTGGTTGCGCCCTTATATGACCCCAATATCCACCCCTGTAATAGCATGCTATGAAATATGCATCCCAAATCCTTCAAATACATTTAGTCAATCTACTAATTTTCATACCTTTATCATGACATTAGATGATATTTGCTCCTATAGTTCCAGGAGTTCCTTGATTCATACCATTCCTCAAGAATCACCTTAAATTCTCATCACATGACTCATATGCCATGTTGAACTAGAAAGGGCTTCCCTTGCGTAAGTACCACAATAGACATTCATAGGCATCTTATGCCAAATAATACTCACTACATTACTTCAAGCTATAGTATACCATATATGAAAAATATTATATGCCTCATGTTACAAACAAGAGATTCTTTATTTGACATGTATACAATGTTAATGTTCCTCATTACATTAAGTTAAATTCTAGCATCTCATATCATTCAATAATAGGATGCCTCCTTTAAAAAACTAGATATTATTTATGATCAAAATGTATGATGCCTCATTTAATATCAATGTGTTGACTACCTATCATTATTCATGGGCTTCTTATCCCCAATTATATACCTCAACCCACAAGGTAGTTGGGATGCCATCATGACTTGATAAGAGGAATCATGAATGGGTAGTTTTCATGCATAAGCCTCATGCACCCCATATACCCAATAACATTAAACATTATTTTTACCTCATGAAATTCACAAGGGATGCGCTCTTGGGCATAAATAAGAAAGACATCATTTGCAGCTTCATCACATAAATCCCATTCACCATTGTGGTTCCCTAGCTTCACCTAAGGAGATTTGATGCGTATGACCCATTAACCATTGTTTCTCCCTAGTTGATCCCAAAATGATTCCAGGAATAAGACTTATGCACCATTAACATTCCATATTTGCAACCAGTCAACTTCCACTTGCCATAACCATTCACTGTATCTTCTCCACAACGACTCCATGAATTATTACACGCATAAGAAACATTCATTTTTTCTTCTCCCTATAAGTAACCAAGATGCTTCAACACATAAGCCCCATTCATGATTATCTCTCCCTAGTGGCACCCAAGAATCTTCCACGTGTAAAACCAATTCACCATTTCCTCTCAATAGTAGCACCCATGCAGCTTCCACTTGCAAGACCCATTAACCATTATCTCTCCATAACAACATCTGTTTAGATTCAATTCATTATCTTTATCCACCATTTCCACTCCCAATAAAAACCTAGGAAGCTTCTAGGATTAATCCCCATGCACTATTGCCACTCCATAGTGGTACCATGGAAACATCCATGTATAAATCCATTCCCCAATGCCACTCTATAGTGTCACCACATCAACGTCCATACATAATCTTAATTTACTATTTCCACTCATTCACTATTTACACTCCATAGATACACCCAGATAGCTTACATGCGTAATTCCCATGAACCATAGCCACTCCATAGCGGCACCTGGGAAACATCTCGCGTTAGCCCCAACCACAGTTGTCGCTCAATTACAACACCTAGGATACATCTGTGTGTAATCCCTATTTATATATTCCAAAAAATGCGGGTTTTGATCCTTTTCATATAATAAGGGTACATAACAAGCCTCTATAAAGGAAAGTCCCATCCAATGGTAAAATTTTGTGCTCTCCCATAGGTATGTACCCTGGTGATGTGACTTCTTCACTTTATGGGGTACATCCCCTAGATCCACTTTCCATAGGTGTTCTAATCAATCCATTAGGGTTACTAACCATGCATAATCCCTAGCATGTTAGGGGAAAGACATAAATTTGTAATCCCTTATTCCATCCTCAACTATGTGAAATATGATCTATGTTTTCTATATAGGGTACGTAGAATGCCTTTCTAGGGTTAAATCCCATCATTCATTCCAATCATGGTATTTTTCTTGAGTCACAATGTCTAGGAAATTTTATTCCCCAACCTAAAGGTTACACATCCTTTGGGTCCCTATTCATGCATTCCTTTCTCATGGGAAGCATCCTTAGGTGTCTCATCACCCCATCCCAAACAATGTGACCATTGATTCCCATCCACTTTGATATATAGGAAGCCTCCCTAATGTTCAATCACATAAACCTCTACAATCCATCCATTCTATCATCACTTCCTCTATATCACTCCTGATTATTACCTGAGGCCCCACATCTCGGTGTGATCATTCCATCCATTTAATCCATGTCAGTTTGTATTCCCCATCAACTTCATCGCTTCTCCTAGAATCACCCGAGATGCTATTTAATCATAATCCCCTCACAATACATATTATGCAACCAATAGTTATAGTATTGTGATGTGATGCGATCCATGGGTATGCCCCACATCACCCCATTAAATTCATGGGTTTTGATCCCTATCTTCTACACATGGTACGTAGGAATCCTTCCCAAGGTTCTATACCAACCAATTGAAATCTTTGGTGTCCCCATTTTTGGATTGCACTTCCCTGGTCCACCCATAGTGGTTTCTAGATTATCCTTAACTTTTTGAAACCTAATCTTTATGAGACACACCACCTCAAGTATTATATTATTGGGAATTCAGATACGTCCATCTGGTTACCCATCTAGGTTTTCCCTCATATGGATCAACCTCTCCGATCTATTATTATGGAACACTCTGATAAATATCTCTATCTCCACAAGACACTAAACACATTCCATTACCTGTGGTAAACATGAGATACCTGAGGAAATCCTAGGAAGAAATTCCTCATGAAGAAGGTACCTTGTGTTTTTAAATGGATTCCTTATATTCCACACCCTTTAGAATTCCTCAATGTGGAAGAATACATGTGCTTAAATGTTCCATCATTCTAACATGACATGGATTCCCAAACTGAATACTCTTTTAACTGAAGGTTTCTTTCATAAAAAGACCACATGAAATGTGGAGAAATAATCCTCACAATTAACTGGTTCCCAAAAATAAAAGGAAATAAGAATGAATATCATGAACAACATAATAATCAAGGAGGGATACTCATACAAGGAGAGGAGTTTCAAGGATGAATCCATTGAAGGATGAACTAGAATCTCATCATCCCATTTCAATCAAAGAGAAAACATCACTAGGAATGTGATGAATGTCATCAGCCTTTGGAAATATAGAATGCGGGATAAAATGCAGAATGTCAGTGAAAAAAGATGCAAAATGTCTACAAATTTCTAAACCAATTCTTCAGAAATAATAATAGTGTAGAATTAGATATTAATATAGGGAGTATTTTACCTCATATCAGAGTGTGAAATCATGAATAAATTACACGGAATCATACATATCTGATTACATAGAATGAATAAAAAAACTGAACATGGTAAAATATAATGAAATGATGAATTATGTTCCTACAAGACAAATAACTCACTAGGATGATTACATATAAAATTTGGATAGAAAATTAATGTAATAAATCTATATAACATGCTCTACACCCTGACTCATGCATATCTCATCTAATCTCTAAACCATCCAAAGTAGTCGAGAGTGATCATATAAAACATTGGCATGATCCCAATGTCTAACTGTAATCAGGTGAGGATTTTCTAGGTCACTCTAGTGAAATTGAAAAATGATTAGGGTTTTATTACATATCATTTTTAGTAAAAATTAATGGTGTCCTATACTATAGAATCTATTGGGTGAAATGTGAATGTTACATGCTCTGAATAAATAAATAAACTACTAAAAAAAATAAATACAGCCATCCACAATAATAGGTTTAGCCTATAACTGAATGCCTATTATAATATCAAAGGGACTGTTATAACCAACATATAACATATTCCCCTTTTTGTGTATACATATTACTTGAGAAAACACCAACAACCAATATCTATCTAAATGTATATAAACTCAATCGATCATATCTCTTTTTTCTAGTCTTTAAATGTCATGACATTGAATTTCACATCTAGGATACCTCTATCCCCACACTGGGGATCCATTTATCACACCTCCATAGATGAGTAATAATATTTAAGGAATCACCAATAATCCCTCATCATCAAGGCCTCATGTTAAACCCCATGATTGTACTTGGGTTCTCTCGTGATCTAGGTGATGTCAGATTCCCATGAGTGGGTGGTCATAAGAAATCATATATCTGTAGATGTGTCTAATTCCTAGGATACCAAGAAATAAAATTGGGTACACTCCAGGATCCTTAAATCTATCATGTTGTAATCCAATAACAATTGGATTTCCAGTTGTACCATATCTAGGGCACCCACCTGATCTTAAGGGGTATGTTAGGCATTGATTGAGGGGACCCAACAATCTACATAGGGATGTACAACATCTCTTCTCTGGAATTTATTCCCACCAACACCTCATATTATCATTTGAATCTAAAATGGTCTATATATTAAAAATATACTAATGTTATCACCATTTTAATCCTAGGTTTATTGAGAATTCACTTTGTTCTCACATTGTTAGAGGAATCTGTGTTATCCTAGTAGTTCTTATAGAAAAGACATCATATAAGATCATATGTTGGAACAGAAGACCCATATTTAGGACTCAATATTTACATTAAACATCTTCAAAATAATATATCCAAACTAGGATCCAACCCCAAATTATTGTGAGAAGTGATCCAAGACATTTTAGGCATCCTGTGGTCTCAAACATTTAAATAGGAGACTCCCGAGAATCCCTTAAAATCAAAACAATGCTAGGTCCAATGGAGGATTCCCTTGCATCCTGGAAATATCATAAAATAAGCAATCATAAATAATAATTTATAATGTTATGTTCAAACTCCAATTTCTAGCATAGTAATCGAATTCCCACTAGGCATGCATGTTGGTTTGGGTTCTCGAATGGCACGTGAAACAAACCATATACATATCCATGCACACTAAATCATGGCTAGATTATCAATGAGGTTACCAATCTTGTTTATTTGGTTAGTATATAATAAAATACAAATTTATGGGTATCCACAGTCACTAACAGTCTCTTCTATCAATACTTGAATACCTAGTTACTGATGATCCCTTGCAATCATGAATGTTATCATCGAGGCTTATAGGATACAAAGGGACGCCTCAGAGTCCTTGGTCTCATGAAATGAACCGTGGAATATCTCGATATCTTATTGAACTAATTTTTTTCTCTCACTGAACATATATTATCCTTCTCAATGGATCTACGGTCTTCCCCCATGTACAATGTGTCCAATCGTTAGGCACTCACTATATGTCATTACGTTCCAATATTGAAATGTTTCAAAGGGAACCTAATTACAGTACATGCCGTATGATTAATTAAATTCAACCATATGACACAAAAAATGGGATTAATATATTAGAATAAACCTTTTTATTATTATATATCATGACCATTAGCTGCTAGGAACTCATCCAGTGTCTCTAAGTCCGTAGTGGCCATGAACATCTTCTGTAGATTAAATATAAGAATCATAATTTAATTAAACCCATTTCTAAATAGTTAACTAATTAAAAAACCTAATATAACCAATTTATAATTTATTTAATTCATAATTGATCACCAATGGTGTAAATACCATGTTTTCACAGTCATATAGTGTAATGCATAAACTATAAGAGTTAGCACATGGACCACCTAATTCAAATGAAGAAACATCACATTTTAAATCACATTCCATAAACTCTTCCAAGACCTTATTATCATCATAAGAGCTCTTCTAACCATCTCAAGCTACTAAATCAAGAAAAACCCAATTAATAAATTAAATAAAACTATATAAATTAATTTTTAAAAACTAACATGAAAAATAATAACCATTCCATGTATCACCAGTAAACCTCTTCATGGACAAATTATGACCAACCAATCATGGGAGGCCTATTGTGGAGAAATGATACTAACCTACATATAATTAATAATAGGTGGGAGATGAATCATAATTAATTTAATTTAAATTTTTGAAAAAACTAAATAAAATTAATAGTTTAAGAATACATTGAAAAATTTCTAAGAAACCTGGTGTAGATGGAATCTCAAGACTCCCCCATTGAAAATAAAATGGAATCCCATTCTTTTTTTGAATATTAGAAAAGAATATTATGGAATAAAATGAAATATGATGTTGAGAGGATAAAATATTATAAAATAGTAATGAATTTGATCTAGTGTGTTCGAAAAAAATCGAAAACACGCCTTGATTTGATGAAAAAATAAAACCAAACTAAAGCATCTGGTGAATTAAATGTGTTTTCAAATAGTGTTCTATGAACTATTTCAATATGTATTATGGTTTTAAAATGATATGGGTTCTGAATTGATCTTATGTTCTTAATAACATGTTTCATTAGATGAATTGAATTGTCACATTTTTTTAAAACCTATTAAAAAGACTCCCTGCAAAATTATTTATTTTTCATGAAGAGTTATTGATGTTTTTTTTAGTTGGTTGTATATACTTATATGGAATATTGATTACCATTTTTAAGGGTTCTTATATTAAAAAATATCCAACCATACTAGCTATCCATGAGTTTCCTACACCATTACCGATGAGGGAAGGTCCCACCTCTCACCCTGGCCAGCAAGTAAAATATTGTGCACAAGGGAGGCATATGAGAGGAACATGAGTGGTGGTGAGCCACCATGTGGGGAGGCATGGAGGTGGAGGCGGACTCTAACATGGGGCGGTGCAAGGGGAGGTTTTTTTCAAATAACTAATTTTGAGAACGATATCAACACATCATATATTATTAGGTAACATGATAAATCCTATCATTTCGAGGTTGGACCTATTACTATAACTCCAAATGAGCTACCACATTCATATTTTCTCGATCTATTTTCCCATCCATCTGATCACTTCATCCATGTTTTCTCCTCTAGTAGTTTATCAATAGAGTTCTATATGTCATAGGATATCCATGATACATCGTCTGATGTTTAATTTAAGACATTTCAACATTGTTTATTTGTATAGAAAATACAAATATGATCTTAATCACATGAATATTTCTTTTCATGTGAAAATGAAAATAAAAATAAACTAATAATTTAGTGTTTATAAAAAATTATATTTTATCCGAGATGGTGATTCTATGAGTTGTAGAATTGAGGCAGTGTGTACATTCTTGGTCATTGCATCGTCACCTATAAATACTGTGGCCTACACCCATGAGAAGATTCCAAGAATGAGAAGATATAGTTTCTGAGTAAATAGAGATTGTAAAATCCATTTTTTTCATAAAATGGAGATCCATGTAGCTTACGTTTTTTAATATAAGATGTTATTCAGTGGGTAAACTACATGTTCATTCCACACTATGATTCGTGATGAACTCAGTTCTGCAAACTGTCCATGATAGCACGATACACATTTATATATCTCTATCTCGAGAAAAGGACATTGCAAACATATTTTTTTGTTATATATCATGAAGGGTTTCAAAAATGTGATAGTATATTTTTATACAGTGTTTACAAAACAGAAAAATAATTCATGATTTGAGTTTGTGTGTGTGAAGGTTTTAGAAAATGTTTGTGTGGACAGTGTATGTGAGTGAAAGAAACACAATTCCACCAAGGTAGGGTGGATCATGTTTCAATGAGAATACATTTAAAGAACATAATAATACTATTTATGAATATATATTTTTGTTCCAAGTATTTTTGGGCGTAAATAAAATGTCTGGAATGATACATATGCACTTTCTTGATACTAATTCATAGAACAACTTCATTGTGTGTGAATTGTTTTTGGTGGAAACATATTGAGATGGTAGTTCACTATATACTATTAAAACTGTGTACATGATAGTTATTTTTACATGAATATGTTATTACATAATCACTCAAATAATCTTAAATGAAATACGATATCTGTGGGAAAAGAAGTACAAGTGGCGGTGTGCATGTACGAGTTTAAAATCATGCATGGAATTTGTGTAGATTTTTTATTTTTGCTGTTTCATGGTTTTCATAATATCATGCACAATATACACATACATGCAGAGTAAAACGTTAATTAATTTTTGTTCATGCATGAAATTTAAGAGATTCACATAAAATATAAATTGCATAATCTTTGTATAGTGACTTGAGATTGAAGTCTTAGTATTATTATAGATGAGTTTTCTTGTATCCTAATATTTAGTGATTTGTGAGGAGTAGCCTTCAGTATAAGAAATAATTATTTTCCTAGTAGTTTTGTACTAATTCAGATGATTATATATGTTCATAAGATATTATTTGACTAATTTCAACATCAGCAAGAATGTGCATGAAATTGTTCACAAGACAATGTGACCCATTAATCTTTTGGAGGAGGGTCTTCAATTGATCCATCTATAGTGGATCAATCCATCTGAAATTTGTGGCTGTAGCTCTGGGGTCCAACAAGTTTCTTGAATATTATGATTGCTAGGGGTATAACTAATCACTATAACGAATATTCAATTTGGGGGTATGTCCAATTATTGAAGGATGACTAAACTGGGTGGTATTACCAATTTGTAATTGTTTAGTATAACCAATTAATAATGTAATCCTCATATGATAGAGAGGAGAATTCATGTTTTAGGGTCTAACCAACACAATAAGGAGTAATAATTTCTACCTAACCATGTATATCCTTGTGTTTTGGGATTTCTTTTTTATTATTACATGTAGGGTGAGACTGAGTATTAAATATGATGGATCAAGATGTTTTTTAGTCACATAGTTCGAATCAAAATAAGATGTTTTTGTAAAAAAAAATATACCAATGATTCAACGCCCTCTTAGTGGTATCTAAATGATCCTTTGAAACATAAAAAAAACAACTACTAATGGATGAAAAAATAATATCAAATCAATATCTGACTCTAGTCTATCTTCACAAATAAAAATAGAGGGGGAATCCCCTTATAAAATTCTTGAGGCAATGCTTTTCATTCCATACTCATTATATCCCACAAGCTAGTCAGTTCTAGGTGTAAAATAGATGTTGGTTATAGTACCTAAAAGTATTTAAATTTCCCTCCACTGGTAGGATGATGGTGTACTGTATCACAGGATTCACAATCCACCAATTCATTGGAGGGGTGATATATCCTATGATGCATAAGTCACCTTGAACTCTCCGATGGATCTTCTGAGCCTATGAGATGCCTCTAAAATATCAATCCAATACAAAGACACTTATTTTAGGCCTTCCAACCTTTGGAATTAAAATCTATTTTCATGTTCATAAATAAAAAATCTTATCAATATTGAAAGAATAAATTCCTTTCAAAACAATAATGCATGTATGAATACATGATATTATAATCCCCACTATAAAACATCTCTAACATAAGAAAATATAGTGATCATTAAACTATGTATCCCATCCTATTTCAGTTTCCACTATGATGAATAATGGATATCTTATTTTTTAAAATTTCAAACAATTTCCACAAAATTTATTCCCAATTTAAGGTTATTAAATAATAAAAACCCATTCCAGTAATAACAATTAAAATGAAACACTAAGATATCACTTACTCAATATTATTTATGTTTAGAAATTATCATGACTTAATCCATAAAATCTTTCTGCATAAGATGTTAATCACCCCACGAATTAACATAAATTGGTCAATTATATGTTGAGACATTACCGTAATAATAATTTTCTATGGAAACTACACTTTTACACTCTAATAGACACACATAGAGAAACATAAAAATCATGACATCCCTTGATCATGAAATCCCCCCATCGATCATCAGAAATAATCTATGTTATAATATTCTATTTGGAATTGATGTTACTCCACTAACCAAGCATTACACGGGAACAAGAAATTTACCTTGAAAGGACTCAAAAAATTCTTTAATCATACCCTGTGTATATAAAACCTCACACCAATGGTGGGTTACTTCCCAAAACATGTTATTTCATAAAAAACCACCATATAAACCCCCTTTTGAAAACCTTTCTAAAAAACTATCATTTTCAACACCTCTTCATTATGATATATAGAATAAAAATGTTTCTACGACCATTGAAACCCCTTAATATTCATGAACCGTCACAAAATTCCATACCTAACTCTTTGTGAAATTCCATAGAAGAAATACCAACAATGAAAATCAGGTAGTCATGACATACAATTCCATGAGAACCAATACACCTCTAATCCAACACAACTATATCATCTCAAATTTTCCAAAACCTAGAGAAGATTCTATAACTATACCTGATTCCATTTGTAAATTTATAACATGAATTCACTAAATAATCCAATTTAATTCAGGGGCCCCTTTCTCACCACCATCAAAATTCCATAATGACCATATATCCATCTCTATTTTCCCCCAAGTTCCCTTTAAAAAAAGTGATGTGTTTCTCACAAATGACATATACCTACCAATTCTAAGAGCAACGTTATTATATCAAATATGAATTAAATTCTTAATCCTCATATACCACACCCCATACATCACTTAATATGACACCTGGAATAACTAATCTCACTCATAAACAATAACCAATAAATAACATCATATTACATCGCATTCCCAACTCACAGAACATTAAATGTGACTCACTCTAATATTCAATCGATAACAGGGATCACAACCCTCAAACAAACATTGGTGAACTTAACTCACACGAAATTGATTATATTGATTATCGACCATAACTATAGAATTTTTATGCATAACTATATGTTTTCCTATCATTCATGACCCCTACTGAATCAATAAATTTTCCACATTCAATCATTCAACTGATGACGATTACTGTTTTCTGTTAATTTATATTCCACTCATAAAAAACATGCACACTACCTTAGTATCATTTAATAATATGACTGTACACTCTCATACAACCCAATAATATAACTTGAATCATGATCTAATGAGTCACATTAATAATATAAGTAAGGAACATTCCTAAGAACCGATCACGATATAGTGCATGTGAATATTTCAAAAAATGAAGATACCAACTTCTCTAATAAAAAAGTCAAAAATTTAACCTATGTGGAGGATAACCACATGATTAGATTCAATCAAAATCCATTAAATTTAATGACCGTCGTCCTTGACATTATGTAATCAATAAAATCACATCTATAGGGAATGGGGATCTACATCCAATTGTCCCTTCAATCTTTTAATTAGTATCAATTCCAAGACACTTTAAGTGACTCACATCCCAAGGTTCTATCACCGAAGGTGATAAACATATAAGCTAAATAAGGCATCAGAATTATGACACAATAAACCATGAACCTATCATATATCTATGTCAAACTAAATCACCTTCTATTTTTATTAATCACTAAGGAACTCATAAACCAAGGCCAAAACCTCAGGTGAATTACCCTCATATTCCATAATCATTGGCTGACCTAAATTTTCTTTATAACACATGGATTAATGGGGGATCTCATATATTCCAATAGGAAAAAATCTCATAAATCATAATCCAAGGGTACCAACCACTCTATCGTCTTAAATGTCACACAGTAACACACATACCAAACTACCAACTTTAGGGTTACATATATGAAATGGGAATCACATACCAACTCATCCATCTGGAACATAATTTATATCCACCCAGCACCCATCTAAGAGACTCCCCCCTTGTGAATTACAACTCTTATTTTAAAAATAATGACAATATCACCATAGATGATTTATAACAATGGAAACCATAACCATTCTCATAATTAAGTATAATTCCATTCCATACTATACCGGAAAACATCATATAGGTTGTTAATATAACATTAAATAACTAATCCTATAGGATCACAACCCATATGGGATACAATGAAAGGGAATCAAATTTTCGTAGCATGTCACCCCTAGGGAAATCATCCTCCCCACTGGTCTATATATTAGATTTCTCCCTAGAGGATCTGGTTAAATTACAAAGGCAACCCCAATAAAAAATTCCCATTGAATATTCATATAAAAAACCACCAATACATTATTCAGTTAAATAGTGTGACATTACAAGAATTATTGGAAAAAACTATATATGTTGTTACCGAAACTATAATTAATCAATAAAAACCAATAAAAACCCACATGGTGTTCATAAAAAAGTCATTGAATACCCTAAATTACCTATATAGACATCTACAAGTCCATACATATAGGGGTGGTACAATGCTTTTTTCATTGATAACAATATTATAGAATCCCTATGAACATCCATCAGAACGAAATAAATACATTTTTTGGTTTAGTTGAGTGTAATTAAACAAATTAATTATAAGGGAAAACATAGTATAAGAAATTATAAGAACTCTAAATAGTTGGGCCTCTCTTATCCGTTATATAATCACACACATTTCTAATAAATCCTATATTCCTATAATAATTATTGAAGAACCTATTACTTATAAGGGTTAAGAATTGAATTTGAATAAATCATAAACTTAAATAAAACATCCAATATGTCACTTAAAGTGATATAAATCAACTATAACATTGAAAATATATATCATAATTCCCATCATCGATAAGCTGGTCTTCATACCATAATAGGAGGTAATGATGAACCTCCCATTATCCATAAAAAAATATGACAATTTCCTATATTCTATAGATACCTTAACTTAAAAATTAATAATAACGAAAAATAAATTCTTTAATTCCATGTTTTAGTTACCTGAACAAGATCACTCTAGATAGTAACTATATCAGACCATCATGGATCCTCAAGGGAACCACACCCTACATTAGAGGCCATTGACAATTAGCAGAGGTCTACAGTGGTACCTTGGGGATACTATACCCCTTTATCAAAGTAATAACTTATAAAAAACAGGCACCATATATATCAGAGTCACTAGAAGATTCTAAATAAACTTAATACACCATAATATAATGAAATGATGTCATATTGGTCAACAAGATGGTTTTCCCAGTGGGACGATTATATATAAAAATGGGAAAAAATAAATAACTAAAACAACATATGGGTATCCTCTTTTAACTCTATCTGTAGTCTCATTCAATCTTCCCACCATACAAATTATCTATCTTCATCAAAAAAAATTAGACCATATCCTCAACAATGTATGAAACCAAGTGATATTATTATTAGGAACCCTAGTTAAATAGAGGCATGGTTGTTATAAAAGTATATAACTTAATATGGAAACACCGACACAGTCCCATAATATAGTAGAAAACCAGTCATAGAATTATATGATGTGATACTGTTAAATATGTAAAAATTAATGAAATAAATACAAACACTCACAATAACGTATTTGGATAGAGACACAATTTATTTGATAAAATCACAAGGACTATGAAAAAAATAGTATCTCATCCTCCTTATTGGAATATATATGTAACTTAGGAAAATCAAAACAACTGATGTTGATACTTATGCCCATGAACCAGATCAAATATAATTTTTCTTACAGTTCTAGAATTTCCCTAATCATGAGAATCACATCTGAGAGTATATTGGACCCAATATAGGGATCCCAAACTCACACCACTATCACTAGGTAGCTGAACATGGGTTTTAATAAGTAATCCCTTATCCCTATGCTATGAGGAAAATTCCAATAGTAGTACCTGGGAGTACCTCTAGAAAAGACAACATGTAATTTCTTGCAGGTGGAGGGCCTAGGAAATATTTTATTTCTAGGAGTTACTAATTCATAGGTTTCCTAGGTAGTGAAATAGAATACCCTCTTAGATCCCATAGTCAATCTCCTTGAAATCTAATAACACTTTACTACATTTATCCACCATATTATATCATTTCACCTAATCATTGGGGTATCCTAGTAACTGATCAATGGGATATAATAGTATCCCTATATATGTAAAATATCTATTCATTTGGATATATTACCACTTATAACCCCATATTTCTATTTTATTTTTGGAGGTTCTTGGAATTTAAAATCTATTATTTTATCTCCATTTGATTCTTGGGCTCCATGAGCATTCACAATAGAAGCACAACATAAAGGGAATCCAAGATATCTAGTGAATTCCTATAGGAACACAATTTTATAAGCTCAAATATAGGATCCTAAGAACCATATCTATGTATCCTCAACTACATGGATTTTCTGAATTGTATGCTATAAAAACAAATAATCTAACCATATAAATGTTGGGAGATTTGATCCCAGCCATTATAGTCATGTCGTAGTTCATCAATTATAATATGTGATTACTTGGAATCTTGAGAAATCTCACAATTCTATGACCAACAACCAATTACCATGTTTCTAATGAAATTTCATACTATAAAAAATATCAATGGATATATAAACACTCACACGTTTCACTATCACTCCTAACCCACTAGTATGACCCAATGTTTTGGGCTCTAGGTTGAATCAATAAGACATATATAACGATATAATAGTGAACCCCCTCATGGTTGGTCTTTCAATGGGACAAAATTATGGTATTTCAGTTTTTTTACATAAGTAGATGAATCCATTTAGTGATCCTCAGTCACAAATATTATACTAGTTCATCACCCAATGTTTTGGGGTAGTCTTTTCCCTTGTTATTATCGACGATACCATAAAAAATTATAGTAATCAATGTTATGAGATATAAAAAATAGCCTCATGAGATGCACCATGTCCTATCAAAAAACTCATGGCATCTAATTCAGTTTTCACACTCAACCAAGATCATCCTCCTTAAGTGTTCTACTTTTTTCTTGAAAGTCCAATGTGCCCAATCATAATGTGACTCACTCCATGTTACTATAAGCATATATATAGAGTTATTTATGTTCACATAAACTAAATCCCATAAATTTTGATTCAATTAATTTTACCATCTCACTCCTTTCATGGTTTTCAGATATCTTGGGTCACCTCTAAATTATTATCCCACTAGTATATCAATATATGAGAATCCAACAAGTTTCTTATAGTTCACAGTTTCCATAAACACCTTGTGTAGTCCAAATTTTGGAATATTAATATAATTACACCCATGGTTTAATTTTTAACCAATTAACCAGTTTAATCTCCCTAATTAAAAATTTATTCAAATCAATATTGATCACCTATTGTGGTGATACCACATTTCAGATGCATATAATACAATACATAAAGCATAAGGGATAATATAAGTAACACATGCCTTAAATAATCCTTATCCCCATTTTAAACCAAATGTCGATATCTCTTCAAAGGACCTCCCCAATTCATATAGATATGTTTAACTATCCCATGCTCCTAACTCATGGACAACATTATTTATTAATTAAATGTAATAATAGAAATTAAGTTAAAATATAAAATCAAATAGAAATAAACAATTAATGGATTATCGAGTAACATTACCATTCTATTATATTAACCAACCAACTATGGAAGTTAAACAATAGACCTCATAATCCAACCCAACACAAATACCAAATAAAATAAAAATAAAAAAATGATTAATTTAATTATAATTTGAAGAAAAAACTATAAAAGTTCATAATGAATACATATATTGATGAATTTATTAATAACAATGTGTACATTAAATATCTATATTCCCTAAATAAAAAAAGAAATGAATCCCATTATCATTTTTCCTATTTCACCTTTCCCTAGTGTAACCAGAAGAAATCCTTATGCATAGAGTAAGGAAAAGTAGACTAAAGGAAGGAACACGATACATGGTGGTCAACATAATCCAAATCATACCATGAATAGATGAAAAAATCTAACAAAAAACTCACATATTCATGGAAGATAAAGTGAATGAAAATGGGGATTTATCCTTGGTCTGTGCTCACAACCATTTGAAAAAGATCCGGTATACCCCTTATAAAATCGTAGGAAGAAATGTTTTCATTATTCCCTCTATAAAGCCCACATCCTATCTGGTACCATATAAATGACTAGATGATGGTTCTAATAAAAAAAATAATTTCTGTATATTTCCATTGGTAGGATGGTGGTGTATTTCAGCCTTGAATTCACAAGAATCCAACATACCAGTTTCTACCATAAGATTGTAGGTGGTTTGCTGTAGCCTAAGATGTAGAAGAATTGTTGGCCTCTCCTGGGACACTCTTAAGCTCCTAGAATGACCCTTGAATGTAATTACCTATTTAAAAAAATTATTTGAGGATTAATAACCTTTAATATTCAATTATAAATACAGTTCCAACAAATCAACCCCCTCACCAAAAGTAAAAATCAGTTTCCATAGAAAATATTCATGAATTTTTAGACATGGGATCTTATATAGTTGTTACACCTATATATCACTCAACATATATTTGTGTTAAATATTGAGTTTTTTCCATGATAATTTTTTTATCATTATCTTATATTATCTAAGGGTAATATCAAATATCCCTTTATATTCCACAGTTGTATCAATAGTTATTAAGCCTTTTTAGGTAAGAAAATTATTATATTTTATTCCATGGGTGAATAATTACCTATGTATTTTATACTTTCATCTCAAATAAACATGGGATGTATTAAATAATTATGTAAGAATCATAATTAACAATGTTCATGATAATAATAATTGGTGTTTCATAGGGAATAAATCATATTAATTAGTCATTTTCCTAAGCTAAACTATTGAGAGTATCTATTATATTATAATATATATACGAGTGATGATAATATTTTATTAATTTATATATAATTAGAAAAATATATAATTATTATTGTGACCTTACATATAATTAATTAGTGAATTACTATGTATTTCAATTGGATAGTGCATAACTCCCCTTCTCCAATGATAGTACATACATTAGAGGCAATAGGTTTAATGATAGGAATGAAATTACTCTATTGAGTTGGATATTTCTTGTTAGGAACCATTCATTTGATTATTATAAATTAAACATCACATGTGATACATATATTATATGTATATTTTTATTATGGTTATGGAGATGAGTTGTGGGCATGTCAATGAGTTGTATTCACTAACTTGAAATGTGTTTACTATCTTTATTTATTGATTTATAAACTTCTTTTTCATTATTATGGAATTTTCACATTGATCACATTAAATATCCCTTTGGGGTGGGTAAACTAACTATATATAAACACACAGCCTTATACTGAGATACATATGTATTTTTTTCCTTAATTGGTTAATAAAATATGGTAATAAAAATATTTTTTGAGTGTTGTCTTAACATTCATGATGGGGCATTTGTTATATACATTTAGTTATATTTATAACATGGAGTCATTATTTATATTTTATTTATTACTAAATATTATTATTAATTTGTCTAATATATATTTTGAAACTATATTATAATGTCTCAGGGGTATGCTAACTCTCATGGTTATTCATGATCATGTATATTGAATTTTATGAAAGAACATTTTTAATTTGATGGATAAATTTCAGAACACAATTAATCAAATCCATACATATTTCCTGGATTTTAAAACATTAATTTTTCATTTTGAATTTGGATTTAGGGGTTTTTAATTGATGACCATCCATTCAGTAGTATTCATATGATCTTATGGTCAATGTTTCCACCATATACTCTTCTTAATCTATAGTTCTGTGACCTTCCACCATATATTCCATGATATGCTCTATGGTAAACAATAATATTTTTTTTTCTTTCCAGTTATATTATATTTATACATTCTGTTTCTTCTTAGTTCCTTTACATACTTGGAAACAGATCTAAAATACATATGTAGTGTCCATATAAAGGAACATAAATTCGATAATATTCAAAAAGTGTATCCATACCTATTCACATGTTTTATGTGACCTCAGGTTCTTGGTTTTCAAAAGATTTTACCGAACCTAATAGAATGGTATATATTATATTTATGTTTGAATTTTCAAAAATAAATTTTTATGAATTTTAATATGACATGAAATGAGGTATATGCATATTCATGTTCATTTTGACATAATGTATACATCAATGCACAATATATGTTTGAGAAAATGACAATGAGTGTTTCTTCAATATATAGTGATTTAAAAATTATATCTTTTTGAATCATTGATTTGTAATGTTGGTATCTATGATTTCATAATTAAAATATATTTTATAGGAATTTATTTTTTGTTTTTGAAATCATATTATAAATTTTCCTTAACTATTTGATTATATTTTGTATCATTGACATTTCCATTGAACTCTATATTTTCTTGAGTGGGAATTCCCTGATATTTTAATTTTTATTTTCCTTCTAAAATTTCTTTTGACGGAATGAATTGCATTATAAAATCAAAGTATAGATTTTATGGTCTATAAAATGTTTTAAATGTAAAAATGAAACCATTTGAATGGTTCTCACATATGTATGACTTGTTGGTTATATAACATATCATACATGACACATTAATTATTATTATTTATTAATTTGTAGGGGGGATATTTTCATGACGGTTGATTAGATGTGAAATAAGATCGTATTTATTGAGTTATTTTGATGTTATGTTATGATACTGTGATTTTATAGAAAATTTCTCTAAGATATTTCATGGAAATTATTATGTAGAAACGTGGTAAAGATAATAGGGGTGTTATAGTATTAGAACCATTTGTTAACTCGAAGTTTTGTGGTTGTGTTTTTGGACATCCATGGATGTGATTTTTTATTTCCTTGAAGAATCATGTTGATATTTTGGAAACTGTATTAATTTTTAGGATTATTATATTTTTATTGTTTTAAATAAAATTTAAAGGAGAAAGAGAATATTTTAGGATTTTTGGAAAATTATGGAGTGAAATATGAAAGGACTATAATTTTTTATGTATATAAAAATGGAAAATACATGTAAATTATCATATATACATTGCATTGAAATGCTATGGAATTTTTTCATTGAGACGCATTTAATTCATTACAAAATATTTAAATTTTACACGAAGGATCGTGTGATGGATAGTATTATTTGTTTTGTGACTCATGATATATCATTTATTGATCTTCTAACACATAAGACTATGTTTTATCATTACACAATAATAACCTAGAAGATCATTATTTCATGTATATTATATCATATGGTTATTTAAGAATATATATTTTATTATTAATGTATATATAATATTATCTAATAATATAACCATCTGTGTAATAAAATGATTCGGAAAATGGAAAACACACGAGTAACATAGAGTTTTTTGGATAATAAAATGAACAGAGTCTCATAAGTTGTGGTATTTATAAGTAAGATTGAACATTATATAATATTAATATAAAATATATATACTCACATAAGATTTATCAATATCACATGTATATGAAATGTTAAAGAACACCTATTGTATAAGATCAAATTAAATGAATTATAACTCATGTAAATGTATTCTATAAGAGTTTTACACTGGATGTTTTGGGTGAATAAAATCTATAACACCCCAAGCTTCCACGGTATGTTTTCCTTTGAATAATGTAATATCTTGCATTGTACGTAACTTCGAGATTCTAACACACCGCGACAAATCAAAATAGCAGTTATGAATAGTCATACCCACTTTTTCAAATTTCATAGATTTTATCTTTTAAAATGGACTTCATTTTTTAAATTCAGAGTATCGAAATTAGATTAGGGTGATTTTTTTGTATTTTTCTGAAAACATTCAAAATTTTATGAATAGTGAAAAACAATGAGTTATTGTTTAAAACAGAATTTTTAGTCAAATAATAATTTAATTTATTTATATTTATTTTAAGGAAAATAGATACATAATACCTATATATGTTCATTGTAATTCATTGGAGTCAATTTATAATAATTTTAGATATATAAAAATTTTATTGAACTTTTTAAATGTCTTTTACCCACCTCCTAGGATCATTCAAAAATTTAAATAAAAGATAATTTTACCACTTCTTTGAATTTAATTTCAAAAATCTGAGAGACACAGTTGATATTATTAAGTAAAATGTGGTTCAATAGGATAAAAATAATTTTTGGTGAATAGTAACTTTTGACTTTTATTTACCTCGGTTATAAGTAAATAGGGAAATTAAGGGTAAAATGATATTATTATTACCCTAACGCATGTCATAATTCTATTTTATAAGTGTAATTCGACTAGAAACTACCATACAAATAAAATATGATCTTTTAGGTCCACTTGGATTAGTTTAGGACATTTATTATTATCTAATTCAAAGAAGAGTTAATAGTGTTAACTTCAAAGCTTAATAACTAAACCATTTTTAATATAAGGTTATACATAAGATAAATTGAATTGTAAATATTTATTAGAAATAAAAAAATATTTGATATATAATAGTTTTTTATTTATATTTTTTAGACATTAAATAATTTAATTTATTTTATGACACAATGATGATGCAGTAATTACCTAATTAATGAATTATTAAAATATTTGATATTATAAATATCCAAATAAATTTAGTTTGAGACTTATTATGAATTTCACTAATTATCAAGGTTAATATGACATTCTAGGGTTGGTTAGATGAATTTTTGTTGAAGTAATAATACTGTTATGAATTTATCAAAAACAGAATACCAAATAGTGTCAAAATTGACATAAAAGAATTTTTATAACAAATATTATATTATTAATTGATATTATATTCCTAAAAAACTAAGGTTTGTCCAAATACTTATATAATGATATGTGTATCATTAATTAACCGCTTAGGGTTCTCTTGGAAGAAAATAGTAAGTTTAGTATCTATATAATATAAAAATACAAAGAGACAAGGTAAATGTCAAACTAATTAACTAAGAGTTAAATCTAAAAGATAAGGTTAATATAGTGACCCAAACCTATCTAAAACATATTGGTTTAGTGGTTTTTGACCCATCCCACCATATACATTAAATAATCCATTTTGGAGGCATTATAATTTGAAAATGAATTTATTATCAAATAATATTTCTAGCTTTTCCTAAGGTGCCACTCACCCCTCTTATAAAAGGGCACTCCCCCTTCTCTCTAATTCACACCTTCAAAGACATTTGACTCAGCCAACCCAGGCCCAAATACCCTCTAAACCGTCCTCCCTTCATCCTATAGGACTTCCTTTAGTCAAGAAATCCATCCTATGGATCCCTTTTGATCAAATCAAAAGGAAGAACCCAAAGAAGAGGTAAATATTTCATCACCTCTTTCAAGTTCCTTTCTTCTTCCACTTACTCTTTCTTTGTTACTTCCATTATAAAATAATAACTCCAGTTTCTTATATATAATGTGATGTTATTATAAATATGGTACAACCATATTCATTATTCTATCCATCCTTTGAATGACATGTCACTATACGTGCGTACGTACGGCTTACCGTTTCCACGTCGTGGTGTAATTGTTATTCAATACATTATTATTTGGATGGTTATAATAATGATGTTTAATTGATGTAAATAATAAATATAACATGATAATTATTCTTTATATATGACATAACATCCAATTATATATTATTTTAATATTAAAAAAATGATATTTTCACTCGTGTGTACGTACGGATTACCGTCTCCACGAACGCGATGAGAACAATTCCCCATCATATCAATTCAAGACTAATTATCATTTGATGATTAAAAAAATGTCTATAGACTTTATATAATTATAGATATGAATAAGATACATCCCATCCATAATAAATATTACACACATAACAAATAATATAAAGCAAAATGAATCTATTGACACAGGAAATGATGATAATACTAAGATATTATTAAAAAAGTAATGTTAAATGATCATATATGTTATCATATTAATATATATGATTCTTGTATAATTTAATAACAATTATTTCACCATTATACAGGAGTTTAACCTACCCTAGACCAAGGAAAAGTAAAAAGTAATGGGTTTCTTATCTCATTTTTAATTCCATGAGATTTCCATTGTTCGCCACTTATTTATTGCATGTGGTGTATTGTGTACTTCAATTTGATATATATTACCATGATTTTCTTTATATTAATGGTATTCTGTGGTTCATTTTATGGTTATTAACTTTTTTTATACGACTCGATTAATTACAATGTTGTAAAGAGTTTTCATCCCAGTTATTATTTCCGTGAGATTCATGCTATATTGGCCACTATTTCCTTTTGTGTAGTGTATGTACTTTTCATGATTGTATTCATGGTGTAATATACTTTAATTTATGAGTAATTACATCTTCATTTTATGATCCATATTTCATGGGATTTTTGTTTCATAATATACCAAATTGGTAAGGGAATTTTAAATTTCAATTTCCACTCATTCGTCTTTATACATACATTATTGATTATTTTATTCCAAGATTATGTGTGGAATAAATATTTATAATTTATGTAGAAATTTACACTCATCTTTCTCTGGATATTATTTTGATACTCATAATCACTCCATTGATAAATTCTTAAGTCATCGATATGAACCTGATAAGAGTAATTTTAACTCAATCATTATTTATTGAGTTAAACAGCCAATTCATTGGTATAGATTTTTCAAGAATATGTGTGAATGTACTATGATTGATTTACACTGAATATCCAAAAATATTGAGTATATTTATATTTTCACACATAATTATGTCTTTGATTTATCCTTAACATAAGGATACTGTGTTTATAAGATACTTCATTTGAATTTACATTCCATTGAGATTTCTTTGTTGTTATACACCAATTCACTTTTATATGTTGTATATAACGTACTTTGACATAATATATCATGAATAACTTTATTCCAATGATATTATAAAGTTTTTATTACCTAAATTATTGTTATTCAAGTGTCTCTCATTTGGTTAGGAACTCTAACTAAAATATCATTTTAAAATGTTTTAATGATTTGTTATTCTAAATCATTCTCATTAATGTCCATATTTTACAAATGATTTTAAGGATTTATTTATATGGACATTAATGTTTTAAAATTAAAATTACTATTAAAAGTTTCAAATTGGGATGGGACACTTTAACTTAAAAATCTATTTTAAATGGCGTCTTCATAAATAGTGAGACTTTTAAACGTTTTCAAAGAAAAAGGGTGATATCTCTGTCAAATAGTTTTGATGATTATTTTCATCTATGTCAATATCTTTCATTATTATCTATTTAGGTTGATCTATTATAATAAAATATTCTATATTGTATTGAATGAAAAATGTTTAAATGCGGATGTGCTATTTTTATACCATTTATTGTTTGTGTTTAACATATTGACATTTCGTATGCTAGTTTTAATAAGTTTGTACAGATTATGTTTCATCCTTTCCATATGAGGAATGAATTGGACTTTCTATGAGATGGGTGGATCCCGCTATATCTCCTCGATGTATTGGTAGGTCTCATGAGACAAACTAGTGTCTTGGAACAAGGCTTTGACAAAATCTTATTTTTAGTCTTGGCACAAGGCCTTGACTATATGGTTATGAAAGTCAGGAATTATGCATTCCATCATTATGAAAGTGGCTATTGATATTTCATGTGATTATTCGACTAGTATAATATCCATGTGAATAAGTAAATGGCATTATTTGATTTTATCTTTTCCATATTATGTTGATTTTCATGTTTAAAAGGATTTTGTTTTATTCTTACACATTGCCATAAATGTTTATGCTTATTTATGAATTTTTCTTCTATATTGTTATCCTTACTAATAATCTAAGCTCACCCCTTTCTATGTTTTATTTTTCCAAGGATGCGAAGATGTATATTATGACTGAACTGCAGGGATATTCTATGGGTTCTCAGTTTTGCCTATGGAAACAATGTTATTGTAGTTTTTCGTTTAATGATGTAACATAAAACTTATTAATGTATCTTGTAATTACAAAGATACTAAACTAATCGGTCTTTTGATACTTTATCTTTTGTGTTCATGCCAATGATACATAATATTTCACTGACTCTGGGCTTCTGGGGTCGGGGCATTACAGTTGGTATTAGAGGAATTTTAGTAAAAATCTTGTAAACTAGATTTAGATAAACTTTGATTAGAGCACATAGCCGTAAGATTGAATTTGAATATTAGTATAGAAGAACTTCTTAAAATTTTGGTATTGTAGAGTTTTTTTGAGTTTTCCAAGAAATAAAACCCTGTCTAGATACGAGTAGGTGTAAGAGGCTCTGGCACAGATATACCTAGGGGAAAAACTTGAAAACACTTCTTTGAGCTAGACTCAAATGGGATCTGGGGCACGACAATGGGACTTTCTACACTCTTGGTTACGACACCCCCGAGGGATATTATTAGGATAATTAAATTTTCTATACAAACCTATTTAATGGATTTTAATATAAGATGAGAATAAATCACCTTGGTTAATCCTAAGGTGATTCCAATTGAAAATATAATGTCATGATATTCTCTAAATGATTTTATGACTATTATTACTCACACAATGTTTTCTGGTTTTATTCAATGAATGGATTCCAAGGAACTCATAGTATCTTTGACCATGTTGTACAAAGTGGAAATGGTGGTGGAAATGAGCAACAAAATGGAATGTTGATAGGTGTAAAATATATTTTGTTCATGCTAAATCAGTTTTCCAAAATATAATCAACAACATATATATTAACCAACTCCCGGACTCAACAAGTAAGAGAAAGGTGATGAATGATAAGGGCTCCAGCAGTGGAGACCATGGAGAAAATAATCCTCAATTTCCATCATGAAGTAAATGTGGAAGAAGATACCCAGGAATGTTTTAATGGAACAAAGAAATGCTTTACGTATGGGAATGTATAACATAAATTAATGAATTGCCAAGGAAAAATGAAGAGTTCTATGGATGAAAATAAAAACGGTCCCAAGAATCCATTTACATTAATTTGCTGTAAATGTAGGGGACATGGCCATTACATGAGTGAATGCCCTATTCTATAGGATATTTTCATGGTCAAAGAAGAAGCTATGTGGAAATAAATGGTTGGATAAATGTTTAAATGTATTAGTGCTCCTTGGTGATGGGATTACATTGGAATAATTTTCTCTTGTATTTATAACCCTGTAGGATGTCATGTGAAAATGATATTTGAGGTAGAATTATCTATTCATATGTGGATATAGTTATAAAAACCATTTGGTTTTATATGATCATTTGTTTTGAAGAAATTAAAAGTTATTATATTTTGGAGTGAAAATGAATGGTATGAGATAATTTTTTTTGTTAAATTATGTTATGGTTATTTTGAGGAATTTATCTCATTTTGGTAATGTTATAAAATATAGTGTTTGCAAAAGGACAACAAACAGACCGTGTGACAACCCATCGTGTCGGACAAATCTATGGGAATCGAGTCCACAACTAGAGTGAGATTAGGATTTATCGCCTACCATTGGAATACGTAATGTCCCTAGTTAGTGTGACTAATTATTTTTAGTTAAATGATTTTATTGATTAATAATAAGTTGATTTGGGATCTTATGTCTTATCAAATGAATACCCTTTGTATAGAAAAATGATTTGGTGATTAAGTGATAAATGTTATTTTGGAAGACGTTCAATCTGTTGGGAACACTATATGCCTAAGGAAAATAGATTACTATAAGATCTCATTTTAGGAGTAATGGTGGAATTTTATCTATGTTTTTATTGTGGATTTATAGTGATTTGGGTTATTTATGGAAATGATTAACCTATAATATAGAACATGTTATTCAGTTAATTTCTTTTAAGTATGTGACTTTAAGAGTAGTCGATGTCATTTGTGGATACAATTTTATGTGGAAGACTACAAAACCAAATGCTTCTAAGTTTTGGGTTTCAATATTAGTTTGGATTATATTGAAGGATTTTAAGAACAATTGTTTATTGAATGGTATTTATTTATCTTCGGGGTATTGTTGGTTTAATTTTAGAAATTAAGATTAGTGTTTCTTTCACTAAAGAACATCCTTTTGGGGGATCATCTTATCTTGTAATAACCATCATGGTTTGGATTAATCTCTAAAGACACGGTAAATAGATAGTTTATCCTTTGTGGATCATGTGATTCTTTTGGAGTTGATTCTAGCAATTCCGGTGTGACCAAGTCATCTTGAATACTCATCGTTTGAAAAAAATGAGTTAGTAGTAGAAATTTATTCAGGAATGAAACTCTACTAAAAATTTAAGTATATATCTTTATGTTCTTAGTCAATCTCATAAATAAATTCCACATCTTTATGAAATGCAACTTAAAACAAAAAAACGGTGTCTGTTTACTTTTCCTATAGGGAAACTAATGACAATTTTCCCCATCACAAGTTTGTGGTTTTCTTGTTGTTAACTTTCTCTTGATCATGTTTCATATCCCTCTCCATCAGAACATGAAACTTATTTTTTCTTCCATATCAATGTTTTCCTACAAGTAATTCTATTATGGGTTATCTTGGATGACCATTGTACTTCTCTTTATTTATTTTAAAGAGATAGTTTTATTGACTCTTTTTCTGAAGTGGGACTTTCAATTATGTTTCCAAGCCCAATTTTAAAAATTACGAGGACGCAATTTCCAAAATGGTGGAATAATGTAACACCCCAAGCTTCCATGGTACGTTTCCCTTTGAAAAATGTAATATCTTGCATTGTACACAAATTCGAGATTCTAACAAACCGCGACCAATCAAACTAGCCATTATGAATAGTAATACCCACTTTTTGAAATTTTATAAATTTTAAATTTCAAAATGGACTTCATTTTTGGATTTAGAATATAAAAAATAGCTTAGGGTGAATTTTTTGGTATTTTTCTGAAAACATTCATTTTTTTATGAATAGTTAAAAACACTAAGTTATCGTTTAAAACAGAATTTTTACTTAAATAATTATTTATTTAATTTAAATTTATTTTATGTCAAATAGATACTTAATACCAATATATGTTCAATTTAATTTATTGGATTCAGTTTATAATAATTTTAGATATGTAAAAATTTTATTAATCTTTTTAACCTTCTTTTACCCACCTCCTGGGAGCATTCACAAATTTGAATAAAACAAAATTTTACCACTTCTGTGAATTTAATTCCAAAAAACTGAGAGACACGATTGATATTCGTAAGTAAAATGCGGTTCAATAAGATAAAAATAATTTTTTTTGAATAGTAACTTTTGACTTTTATTTACCTTGGTTATAATTAAATAGGGTAATTAAGGGTAAAAATGATATTTTTATTACCCTAACGCATGTCCTAATTATATTGAATAAGTGTAATTCGACCAAAAATATCCTTAGTAATAAAATATGACCCTTTAGGTCCACTTGGATTATATTATGACATTTATTAATATTTAATTCAAAGAAGAGTAAAAAGTGTTAAATTCAAATCTTAATAAATAAACAATTTTTAATATAGGGATATTCATAAGATAAATTCTATTATAAATATTAATTAGAAATATAAAAAATATTTCCTACATAATTTTATTTTATTTATATTTTTTAGACAATAAATAATTAAATTTATTTATGACACAATGATGATGCCATAATTACATAATTAATGAAATATTAAAATATTTGATATTATAAATATCCAAATAAATGTAATTTAAGACTTTTTATGAATTAAACTAATTTTCTAGGTTGATATGACATGTTAGGGTTGTTTAGATGAAATATTTTTGAATTAATAATGCTGTTTTGAATTTACCAAAAACAAAATACCAAATAGTGTCAAAATTGACATAAAAGAGTTTTTATAACACATATTATATTATTAACTGATATTATATTCCTAAAAAATCAATGTTTCGGCCACATGACTTATATAATGATAGGTGTATCATTAATGAACCACTTAGGGTTCTCTTGGAAGTATATAGTATGTTTATTAACCATATAATATAAAAATACAATGAGACAAGGTAAACGTCAAACTACTTAACGAAGAGTTAAATATGAAAGATAAGAGTAATACAGTGACTCAAACCTGTATAAAACATATTGGTTGAGTGGTTTTCGACCCATCCCCACCATAGTCTTTAAATAATCCATTTTGGTGCAATTAAAAACTGAAAATGATTTTATTATAAAATAATATTTCTAGCTTTTTCTAAGGCACCCCTCACCCCTCTTATAAAAGGGAACTCACCCTTATCTCTAATTCACACTGTCAAAGCCATATAGATCGGACAATCCCTATGAAAATACCCTCTCAACTGTTCTCCCTTCATCCTAGAGTCTTTTCATTAGTCAAAAATCCAACTTATAGAGCCCTTTTGATCAAATCAAAAGGAAGAACCCAAAGAAGAGTTAAATATTTCCACACCTCTTTCAAGTTCCTTTCGTCTTCCACTTCCAATTTCTTTGTTATTTCCATTCTAAAATAATTAATCTAGTATCTTAAATATACATTGATGTAATTATAAATATATTACAACCATATTCATTGTTCTATCCATCCTTGGAATGACATGTCACCATACGTGTGTACGAACGCCTTACTGTCTCCACGTCGTGGTGTAATTGTTATTCAATACATTATTATTTGGATGGGTATAATAATGATGTGTAATTAATGTATATAATAAATATAACATGATAATTATTCTGTATATATGACATACCATCCAATTATATATTATTTTAATATCAAAAGAATGATATTATCGCTCGTGTGTACATACGGATTACCGTCTCCATGAACGTGTTGAGGTCAATTACCCATCATATCCATTCAAGAAAAATTTTCATTTGATGATTAAAAATAATGTTTAGAGAACTGATATCATTCTGTATATTAATAAGATACATCCCATCCATAACAAATATGACTCACAAAACAAATAATATAAAGGAAAATGAATATGTTAACACACGAAACGACGCTAATACTAAGATATTATTAACAAAGGAATGGTAAAAGATCATATATGTTATCATATTAATGTATATGATTCTTTTATAATTTAATAAATATTATTTCCCCATTATAATGGAAGTTAACCTACTCTCGACCAAGGAAAAGTACAATGTAATGAGTTTCTTATCTCATTTTAAATTCTGCGAGACTTTCATTGTTCGCTACTTATTTACTGCATGTGGTGTATTGTGTTCCTCAATTTGATATATATTATCATCATTCTCTTTATATTCATGGTATTTTTTGAATCATTTGATGCTTATTAACTTTTGGTCATACGACTTCATTAATTACAATGTGGTATGGAATTTTCATCTCACTTCTTATTTCCATGAGATTCATGCTATATTGGCCACTATTTCATTTTGTGTGGTGTATGTACTGCCCATGATTGTATTATTGGTGTAGTATACATTAATTTATGAGTAATTATATCTTCATTTTATGATCCATTTTCATGGGATGTATGTTTTGTATGTTATGAAATAGGTAAGGGAATTTCAAATTTCAATTTCAAATCATTCGGCTTTAGGCCTACTTCATTAATTATTTTACTCCAGAATTATGTGTGCAATCAATATTTATTATTTATGTAGTAATTTACACTCATCTTTTTGTGGATATACTTATTATACTCATAATCACTCCATTTATAAATTCTCAAGTCATCAATATAAACCTGATAATATTAATTTTAACTAAATCTCCATTTATTGAGTTAAAAATCTAATTCATTGGTGTTGTTTTTACCAGAATATGTGTGAATGCCCTATGATTGATTTACACTAAATATAAAATAATATTAAGTGTATATATATTTTTCACACATAATTATGTCATTGATTTATCCTTAACCTAAGGATATAGTCTTTAAAAGAGATTTCATCTGAATTTACATTCCATTGAGTCTTATTTGTTGTTGTACGCCAATTCACTTTTTATGGTTTATATAATGTACATTGACATAGTATATCATGAATCCCTTTATTCCCATGATATTTTAAATTTTTTATTACCTAAATTATTTGTATTCAAGTGTCTCTCTTTATGTCAGTAACTCTAACTAAAATATCATTTTAAAATGTTTTAATGATTTATTATTCTAAATAATTCTCATTAATGTCCATGTTATAAAAATGGTTTTAATGATTTATTAATATGGAAATTAAGTTTTTAAAATTTAAATTCATTTTAAAATTTTCATATTGGGATGCGACACTTCGATTCAAAAATATATTTTAAACGGATTCTTGATAAATAGTGAGACTTTTAAATGTTTTCAAGAAAAAGTGGGATATTTCTCTCAAATAGTTTTGATGATTATTTTCATCTATGTAAATATCTGTAATTATTAATTATTGAGGATTATATATTATAATACAATCTTCCATATTGTATTGAATGAGATATGGTGGACTGTGGTTGTGCTATTTTTATACCTTTCATGGTTTGTTGTTAAAATATTGACATTCTGCATGCTAGTTTTAATATGAATGTTCAGATTATGTTTCAACCTTTTCATATGTGGAATGCATTGGACTTAGTAAGTGACGGGTGGAGCCTGCTATAGCTCCTGGATTCATAGGTAGGTCACATAAGACAAACTATTGTCTTGTCACAAGGCCTTCACAAAATCTTATTTGTAATCTTTTCATAAGGCCATGACTATGTGGTTCTGAAAGTCTGGCATTATGCATTCCATCATTATGAAAGTGGATATTGATATTGAATGTGATTATTAGACTAGTAGAATATCCATGTGAATAAGTAAATTGAATTATTTGATTTTATCTTTTCCATATTATGTTGTTGTTCATGTTTAAAGGGATTTTGTTTTAGTCTTATACATTGCCTTAAATGATTATGCTTATTTATGTAAGTTTCTTATATATTGTTATCCTTACTGAGTATCTTATCTCACCCCTTTCTATGTTTTATTTTTCCCAGGATGAGAAGAAGTATATTATGAATGACCTACAGGGATATTCTATGGGATTTTAGTGTTTTCAATGGAACCAATGTTGTCGTAGTTTTCCATTTTATGATGTAATGTAAAACTTATTAATATATCTAGTACTTCCAAGGCTATTAAACTAATCTTTCTTTTGAGACCTGATATTTTGTGGTCATTTGAATGACACATTATAATGCACCGACTCAAGGATTCCGGGGTTGGGGCATTACATAATCAATGGAATTATTTAAAATATATATGAATGAATTTATCGAATAATTATATAGAAAAATTAAATGGGATTTTAAAAATAATATCTAAATGTTAATTTTCTATGGATAATAATAATGGATAAATTGACAGAGTCCTAAAGAAATGTTGATTAGATTTATTCTTCAAGAATAAAAATTTGGATTTGTTTATTGTCATAGAAAATGAAATTTCAAATAATATTAATAATGTAATGAGAATAATTCCTCATTTATTCTACAAATAAAAATGTGTGTTATGTGATGTGGATTAAATTTTCAAAACATTTTCATTTATTTTCATGTAAAAAAATCAATAATGGATATTATATTTTTAGAGTGGTGAGATAGTACAAAAAATTTATAATATACTATAGAAATTATTTAAGTGTAATGATATATATGGATATTTTGGAGATAATAGTGGTTGATGCAGTGTCAATAATTAATTTAATAAAATTATATTCCATTAAAAAAGAATATTGTTGACAAAAATGGGACATTTGAGAGAAATATTGGTATATAATCTTAATTAATGAAAATATCATTTCAAATGAAGCAATAAAATATTGAATACACCATTTCTATTTTGAAGTTTTCACTGGTAGATATTTCTTATTAATAACATGTTGTACCCCTCTCTCTTGGATTTCAATGATCACAATCACTCTTATTAAGTTCTAACTTGTTTTCAAGTGTTTTTGTTGATAGGAAAAAGGTTGCCAAGGAGTTGGGCCAAGAAGAACTGAAAGTAGACTCTTTGAGTCTACCGGCCAACCGGTGAATTCCCACCGGCCAGCCGGTGGTCTCTGGCAGTAGCAATGGTTTCTGTCCAGAGCCACCGGTCAGCCGATGTGAGCTCCCAGGCCAGCCGGTATTGTCACCAGCCAGCCGGTGGTTGACCACCGGTCAGCCGGTGTGCCCAGTCAAACTAGCCGTTAGGCTTTGACCAGACTTGTACTTTTGACTCCCAACGGCTCTGAAGGCCTTTCCAACGGCTCCGAAGACCCCCAACGGCCATTTAAGTGTTCCTCTCCTATAAATAGAGGACTAGGAAGCCCCGGAAATGTAAGTAGCCCACGAGAACATTTTTCGATCATTTGGCGAACCTCCGGCGCATTCCTTCAAGGATCCCCACCTGCTCCAACTCACTTCCACAACCAAGGAGCACCACCATAGAAGCTTGGGAGCGCTCTTCATCATCACCCATCAATCCATTGGCGCCCAAGACTTCTCCTCTTTACAGTTTTTATTATTTTATCATTTTTAGCATTATTTTGAGTTTGTGCATACAAACCCTTCTTTCTCTCATCTTCCCTTTGTTTGGGTTTTCACGCCACCTTCAAGGTGTGAAGAGGTTAGTCAAGTCTTCCCTGTAAAAGACTTTAGTCATAGGTGAGCTAGCCTTCACCTGTAAGAAGGCTAGTGGGTTTCTTGCGACAACCAATAAAAAGCAAGCTGTAATAGGATTCTAGGCTGCCTTAAAGTCTAGTGGGTTTCTTGCTACAACCATTAAAAAGCAAGATGTCGTATAAATCTCTCAACGGTTGAGTTGGGAGCGGAGACGTAGGCTTGGGATTTAGGCCGAACTTCGTTATCAATTTTGTGTCTTGCCTCTTTTATTTCCGCTGCGCTTTAACTTTTTCTAAAATTGTTAAACTTTTTTAAAAGGCAATTCACCCCCCCCCCCCTCTTGCCATTGCTCTCCGTCCCAACAATTGGTATCAGAGGAAGTGTTTGTGTAATACCTTAACCGGTTTCAAATTCAAGATCCATTGTGATGGCTTCATCTTCTTTCGCCCCCGAAGGTTATTCATTGGGTCGTGCTCCTTTTTTTGATGGAACCGACTATACCTATTGGAAAACCCGCATGTCTACTTTTCTTAGAAGTATAGGTTATCCTATTTATAGAATTTTCATGCATGGTTACTCTCTCTCTTCTTCTGATGAATCCAAATGGACTCAAGCCGATATTAAAAATTTCGAGCTTGATGACAAAGCCATGAACGCTCTTCATTGCGGCCTTGATCGTAATGAATTCAATCGAGTTTCCACATGCACTTCATCTCATGAAATCTGGAAACTTTTGGAGGTTACCCATGAGGGGACCAAAAAAGTTAAGGATTCTCGATTGGATATGTACCGTCAAGATTATGAGTCTTTTACCATGCATCCATCTGAAAATATTACTGATATGTTTACTCGTTTTACTGATGTTTGTAAGGGGAGAAAGTCTCTTGGAGATGATGTTTCTGCAGAGATGATGGTCAAGAAGATCCTTTGGATCTTACCAAGTTCATGGGCACCGAATGTCATGGCAATTCAAGAAGCGAATAATTTAAAAGAAATGCCAGTCGAAGAGCTCATCGGATCCCTCATGACCTACGAGATCACCATGAGGAGGCAAGCTGAAAAGGAAGACAAACTCATCAAAACTCCAAAGAACATCGCCTTCAAAGTTCAAAAAGAAGAAAGCTCCTCCTCCTCATCTTCTTCCTCTTCAAGCGGCGATTCATAAATCGAGAACCTTGCCCGCAAGATGCACAAATTCATGAAGAAGAACAAAAAGAAGAAATATCGCAAGGCTTGAAAAGAAGAACTCGACGAAAAATCCAAGCCCGAGGTAATATGCTATGGGTGCGGCAAGAAAGGCCATTATAAGCCCGATTGCCCACTCCACAAAACAAGGGCCAAGCAAAATGAAAAGAAAAAGGCATTCAAGGTCACTTGGAGTGATATCTCCTCATCCTCCTCCTCCTCAAAAGACAACGGTAAAAAATGTCTAATGGCATTTCATGAGGTAACATCTTCCGACTCCTCTTCCTCTTGTTCTTCCAATTCATTCCATCATTTATCTTACGAGGATCTCCAACATGCGAGAGATCAATTGGAAGAAGGTTTTCACGAACTTTCTTCCAAATTTATTGCTTTAAAAAAGAAATTCAAAATTCTTTCTTCCGAAAAGGATCAACTTCTCAAAGTGAAGGAAGACTTGTCCCTCAAGATCCAAAACCTTCCCGATGTTGATTCTATGGAATCAACAATCAAGGATTTAAGGGAATCCCTAGCTAAGTTCACCGAAGGTGAACATAACCTTTCGAAGATCCTTGGTTCCCAATGCATATCTAGAACCACCCAAGGTCTTGGCTATTCCAAGCAAGCTTCCTCTTCCCATGCTCCTACTATTTTTGTAAGGGGGAGCTCCCAATATAAATTTTGCAACTATTGCAAAAAGATCGGGCACTTAATTTACGAGTGCGACTGCAAAAATGCCCGGTATGGAAGGCCCAAAACCATTTACTTTAACGATGAATTTCATAGGAGAAGACCTGCCACAAGACAAGTTTGGATTGAGAAATCCCTTTTAGCGAGTCTCTCCGGACCAAAATTTGTCTCGGTTCTTAAATCCTCTCCCCGGTGATTTGTTGTTTTTATTTAGGGGGAGTTAGGATCGTTTAAGCCTTTTTGCGTTTTTCTTTCAAAACTTTCAATTCAAAACTTTCAATTCAAAACTTTCAATTCAAATTTCAAAAATTTCAATTGGTTTAAAATCACTATCTTGTTTTTCAATCATTTCCTTCAATCAAAATTTATGCCTCGTGCTATTTTGATAATCACAAAGGGGGAGATTTCCTTGGTTGATTGGGGGAGAAATTTTTCTCTCATACTTTGCTTTTCTTTTCAATTTATCCTTTAAAGAATTCCTTTCATTTCAGTCTTTTACATTGCTTGTTTTGGTGATTGTGATCATCAAAATAGGGGGAGATTGTTGTACCCCTCTCTCTTGGATTTCAATGATCACAATCACTCTTATTTTGTTCGAACTTGTTTTCAAGTGTTTTTGTTGATAGGAAAAAGGTTGCCAAGGAGTTGGGCCAAGAAGGACTGAAAGTAGACTCTTTGAGTCTACTGGCCAACCGGTGAATTCCCACCGGCCAGCCGGTGGTCTCTGGCAGTAGCAATGGTTTCTGTCCAGAGCCATCGGTCAGCCGCTGTGAGCTCCCCGGCCAGCCGGTATTGTCACCAGCCAGCCGGTGGCTGACCACCGGCCAGCCGGTAGAACCTGGGCAGAGAGCATGCTCTCTGTATGGAGCACCGGCCAACCGGTGGCTCAGGACCGGCCAGCCGGTGGACCACCGGCCAGCTGGTGAGACACCACCGGTCAGCCGGTGTGCCCAGTCAAACTAGCCGTTGGGCTTTGACCAGACTTGTACTTTTGACTCCCAACGGCTCCGAAGGCCTTTCCAACGGCTCCAAAGACCCCCAACGGCCATTTAAGTGTTCCTCTCCTATAAATAGAGGACTAGGAAGCCCCGGAAATGTAAGTAGCCCACGGGAACATTTTTCGATCATTTGGTGAACCTCCGTCACATTCCTTCAAGGATCCCCACCTGCTCCAACTCACTTCGACAACCAAGGAGAACCACCATAGAAGCTTGGGAGTGCTCTTCATCATCACCAATCAATCCATTGGCGCCCAAGACTTCTCCTCTTTACGGTTTTTATTATTTTATCATTTTGAGCATTATTTTGAGTTTGTGCATACAAACCCTTCTTTCTCTCATCTTCCCTTTGTTTGGGTTTTCACACCACCTTCATGGTGTGAAGAGGTTAGTCAAGTCTTCCCTGTAAAAGACTTGATTCATAGGTGAGCTAGCCTTCACCTGTAAGAAGGCTAGTGGGTTTCTTGCTACAACCAATAAAAAGCAAGCTGTAATAGGTTTCTAGGATGCCTTAAATTCTAGTGGGTTTCTTTCTACAACCATTAAAAAGCAAGCTGTCGTATAAATCTCTCAACGGTTGAGTTGGGAGCGAAGACGTAGGCTTGTGATTTAGGCCGAACTCCGTTATCAATTTTGTGTCTTGCCTCTTTTATTTCCGCTGCGCTTTAACTTTTTCTAAAATTGTTAATCTTTTTTAAAAGGCAATTCACCCCCCCCTTCTTGCCATCACTCTCCATCCCAACATAACCATCATGTTTAATATTGTTTTATAATTATCCATTAAAAAGGAGAGTTGAAAGGGTGAAAGAGGGACTAACCATTATATTGACAATCCATCAAAAAATTTATTTTATATATCTACATATTATGTTTCAAACCCTGAGGTCACTCGTAAAAATTTTATTTTGTGTTTATTTTATCATCTGATTTGATTTTGATGTTCATGGGTGACGGGAGATTGATATGGTAGTTTTCGAGGAGGTAGGACCAGGTGCATAGTTTAATCATGATTTTTCCAAATCATGTTGTTTCTAATGGATAACTATGCAAGGTTTTGTAAGGGGTTCAAAGGGTTCCACATGTATGGCTAATGATTTACCGAATAGTGTGGTACCCCAGGTTTAACCATGATACTTTTTTTGGATGGATAGTAAAAACTTCATGGTTAGCGCATATTTTAACTAATAATGAGGCTGAACCATGAGAACTTATGAAAATCCCAAAAATGTGAAAATTAACCCATTTCCCTTACCAATTTTCTAAGTCTTAGGGGTTTTCCCTCCCCTATATGAGAATCCCATCCTTTTTGTCCATATATCTCTCCTTATCCTTTATTGGTGGATTTTTATTGGATTCATATAGTTTGAGATTGATTTTGGATGGTTTATTCTTTATTTCATCCACTATTATACTTCTATAGACTTTTTCATCCATTTTCATGGATTTGTGGAACCCCAGGTGTGGTGTTGGATGAATCTAGGGTTATTTATTTGGGGTTTTCTTTTGATTTATTGAGATTTTGGTGTGTGAGGATTGGTTCATTCTATTTCGGATGGTGTTCATTAAGGTAAATGAGAATTAGGCCAAACATGAGGTAAATGACTCTATTTAAGGATGTTTTCAATGTAATACCACTAAAATTATAATCCACTCTTCTTAGATTTATTTAAATTTCCATTAAAATGATATATTTTTTGGTCTATTTCTTATTTGATGTGTCTCATCGAATTGTTTGGAAATTTGTGCTTTCAAGAGGTTTTTCCTAATGGATATGGATTTTGTTCCCATAAAGTGTTTGAAAAAATTGTTAAAATGGGGTTTTAGATGGAATTTTAAAGTGGTTTTAGAAATTTTTTATCTTAGAAATGATGTTTTGTTAAATTAGGAATGTTTTGGTTATAAAATTGATTTCATTATATCAGGATAAATGTTGTAACATGTGTGTGATGTGTTGGGATATAGTCACGTGTGGGTTAACAAGGGTGTGAGTGAGGGGTTTTTTAAATAAAACATATGATCCAGAGAGGGAGGACCATGAATGATTTCATTTTTTCCATGTTACCATGTGATTATTTATGTAGGAATACCATGTGAGATTCTATGATGTATTTTGAGAGACCATGTATTCTCTTGTAATTGTGAATAAAGAAGATCGTGTGAGATTTATTTTTTTACTATCATGCATTTATGTTTACTCACACACATTATAATCTATTGTTACAATCCCTTTGAACATGTTTTGTTTATATTTATAGTTCATTTTATTACATGATTTTGAGCGATTAAATTATTTATTTCAATTTTTTAATTTTAATTTGATATGGTTTAATGATATTAATGCTTATTCTCACCCTAATTGTGCCTTTTGATTATGTTTAATAATATTGTCCCCAGTGTATTTTTTTATTTACTTGAGCCACGATGGGAAATTATTTCTGACATCCATACATTTTCATGGAAAGTGAAAAATGGGAATTTTGAATATTACTTGGAAATTGTGTATATCCATATTTATTTTTATTTTTTAAAAGGTTTTAAGAAAACTTTATTCTTATTCTAGGTAAGTTATTTAAATTAATTCATGTTAGTATTCTATAGGAAATCATTCCTCAGGCCCTGCACCATCCATTTTTGTGAATTTAGAGATTTTATTTTCTGGGACATAGGTAATGGAAAGGGAATAAATAACTTGGGTGGATCTTCTTGCTTATCATCATCCAGGGTTTTTAAGAGATGATATAGTCTCACAAGGATGGAATTATGTGGAGTCTTTTTGATATTTTTACCCTTTAGTTTGTACATGGACCTTGTTTTTCATTGTCACATTTCATTTGAGATTGTGTAGTTTATTTTGATATATCATGTATATGTATTAATCTGGAATGTTTTTAGTTGATGTATTTTATTGTTTATTGTATCTAATTATATTCTCATGATGAATTTGAAGATATTTGTTTGTGGTCCTATTTAATGGATGGGTCATGTCACATTAACTATGATGAAATAATTATCATGGGATAAATGTTTATGATCAGTGCTTATTTCCAACTCATGATGATTTGGGACATGCTTTGGGCCTTGTGTAATGATTAATTGGGTGATCGTTTAGGTCGACCCATGCAGCATCATTACAAAATGGAATCATATGGAGGTGTTTTTTGTTATTTTTTTTGTTAGTGGCAGTTTTGATCTATGACTATTGGGACCTAAGAAGTAGGAATATGGGGGTGCCTAGCAGTATCTTATTCTTGTGAAACCTCAAGTTTCCATGGGTGGTTCAAGATCTTCGTTATGTTTTGATCCTTGTTATGGTTTTCTTCTATGCTTTTTTTAACATATTATTTGCATTTTATAGATAATCTCATGTTGGGAGTTTTATATTGGTTATTTGGCCAGGAGTTGATGTCAGATTCTAGATTATGAAGCACATTCTTTATTTACTATAGACAACGAATGCCAGAAGGACCTCATTATAGGGTGCGTAAAAATTAACCTATAGGTGAAACCTCTATTTGATCTGACAATGGTGGAGATAATGATTTATATGATCCAATCCTTGCTTCAATTGATTATTCACGAGCAGACACAAGTTGTTGATCATTCTCATGTGTTTTTAAACAATAACCCATCAGTTATTCCTAGATACAAGAGAACCAATGATCCTTAGGAGTGGTTGGACCATATATTGAGTATTTTCATGTTCTTGAGGACCCTTGTGACCTTTAATGTGGTATTTTCTACTTACATTCTTGACAAACCATGAAGGTTATTGAGGGAGTTAATGGGGATTTCTAGGATTCTTTAGGATCTCACATGGATCACATTAAAAGTTGTGTTTAATATATAGTTATATCTATATAGATTGAGAGTGTCTAAGGCCTAGGAATTTGTGAAGCTAGATCAGGGCGATCAAAAAATGATGGGATATGCTGCTAGATTCACCAAGATAGTTCTTTTAACTCTATGTCTACCCAAAAATTATTTCTTCATGGATTGTAATATTGAGATAGGATTGAGTCAATAGATCTAATATAAACTCATTACTCTATGTCTACAGACCTATTAAGAGGTTTTTATAGGGATTCATTGTAAGATATAGATTTTAATTGATAAATAGGCATCTATAGTGTTAATTTAGTGGGTTATAGGAAAAGATCATCTTTAGGACCGAAAAAAGTGATATAGGTCATAGAAAGGTAGTAGTAATAGTGTGCATCAGTATTTGGGATGAGTTAATTTGGTTTAATAGGATGTAGACTAATTTTCTATTCTCAGTTTTTGTAGAAATGATGCACTAGGCCTCAGTGATATGGGACTATAAGGATGTGCCCCCCCAGTGTCAGTAGTTTGGCCATATATTGATATTTTTCTATTGGATTCATGTGGGAATGAGGATACTTGATTTAAATGAAGTCAATTAGGTGTAGTGATAGTATTCTAATAGTGGATGATATCACTTCTTGAGGAATGGTGGATTATCACAAGGGGATGACTCAGATTGGGTTTGAGCTAGGGTGACACTGTGTTGTGGAGGTCATTCCAGGGGACTCAGATTCAAGTACAGTAACAGTCCAAGGTACAATAATTTTATATTCTTCTATGGAATCAGTTTTTTTAAAACAAGTGCATCCAATTCATTCATTCCACATAAGCTGATCAATTCATTGGGTACATATGTGGATTTAATTTCATATTTTCAGGATTTTATAACCCTATTGGAATGAAAAAATTAGGATGGTTTTATGTTCCAGGAGTTCCATGTTTTAGTAGTTTCTATGGGGGTAATTTGGGCCTTCCGTGTTTTGGACATGGATTTGTTTGACCTCATTATCGACATGGATTAGTTTATAATATTTTAGGAGATAGTCGATTGTTATTTTTGTGGGCTTCGATTTATTTACTCCTGATGGGTGAACCCAGGTCTTCTCAGGTGAGTGCAATCCATGATTAGGGATGGAAGAGTAATTTTATTCTAAGTTAGGGTTTGTCTCATTCTAGTTGTCTGGGTTATTTATTATGGATTTCTATTGTTCTCCATGGGAAATTACAGTGGTTATGGAAAAATATACATACTTGTTTTAAGATTATTGTATATGACCTCTTCCCTAGTGTGATATTTATATTACTATCGACTTAATCCCCAATACAATCCTAATTTCCTTACCATCTTATTTCAGGGCTCTGAACGAGATGAGGGAAATGAATGTTTAGCTAGAGGATCCTGAGGAAAATGGTTTTATTAACCCTACAATGTCACTGTGAGTTTCTATAGTGAAATTTGGAATAAAATCATATAGTATCCTCTAACTTTACATAGATTTCCATATTCTTAACCAGGTAAAATTAATGAATAAATTCATTTTTATAATTTATTATCTATTGGATCTGCTCAAAGGGGACCATTGTTTTTAAATAATCGACCTGAGATCAAGGTATCATCAGTTGAGTGTCTACGAAGATGATTTTATAAAGGCCTTTTGCATATGAATGTATATAAATTTTTAGTATTTGGTTATTCCATTTAGGATTACCAATTCTTTGGATTTTTTCTCGGAATTAATGATCCAAATATTTTATAACATGTTGGAATCCTTCAACGTCATGTTTATATACAACATATTAGTTTATTCAAAGATAAAGTATGAGCACAAAGACCATTTCAATGTTAATTTGGGTGTTTTCAGAGTGAATATATTTTATGAAAAGTTTCCCAAATTCATGTTTTTGATTCAGGAATTGATGTTTATAGGTCACAAGATTTTTGAGGCAGGAGTTTCAATGGATCTGTAGAATGTTTGGGATGTCATGTATATGGAGAAACAAAAGGCATTGTTCATAATCTATATATTTTTGGGATTGGTCAGGTATTATAGGTGTTTTTTTGGTGAATCACTAGGCCATATTCTTCTTTGATGGATCTGACTATAAAGGGTGATTGTTTTTTGATTGAAAAGATTTCTTAGAAAAAATTTCAGCAGTTAAAAACCCGTTTCACATGTGATCATATTTTTCTTCTACCAAATCCTATGATAAATTATGTTGTGTATTTTGATTCTTCTAGTGTGGGTTTGTAGTGTGTGATGATGAACGATGACCATATGGTGTCTGATAACTCATGGAAGCTACACCCACAAGAGAAGAATTATCCCACCCATGACATGAAGTCAGAAAGTTTTATGCCTACTCAAAAAATGCATCAAAATTTTCACTTTGGGATCTTTCTATAGTGATTTCAAAACATAATATCCTAAAAAACATTTTCACTCAGAGGGACTAAATCTCAGGCAGAGGAACTGGGTGGATTTCCTATAGAATTCTGATTTTGAGATTGTATATATTCCTAGGCTGGGATATGTGGCCCACGATGTGTTGAGAATGAATCTTCTAGTACATGAGGTTAGGGAATCATTAGATGGGTGGGGTATGAAGGGGTTGTTTATTGATATGATACTAGACATTAATATGTACAATAGTTTTGGTATTCTTTTCTAGTGGGATGGTTACTCCCTATCTCATTGAGAGGGTTGAGACAGAACTAGTATCTGACCATAGGTTCCAGTATATTTTCAATGCTTTAAATTGTGGGGAGACTTTATGTGACTAGTCTTAGTCTCCTGATAATTCTCTAATATTCCATAAATTTATGGTTTTTCCTTTGAGTCTATAGAATTAGGTGTGGCATGAGGTGAATCATTATATTTGATCCATTTTCCCTTGGGTATAACATTTGATTTATACCTTTGAAAGAACATATTGGTGGCTCAAGATTAGATGTGATGTGGATAACTTTGTTTCCTGATGCTGGTATGTCATCAAGTCAATGATGGGAATCTGAGACAGGTATGGTTATTGTCACCACACCCAATTCTATTTTGGAAGTGTGACTAGATATCTATTGATTTAGTGATTGGCCTATCTCTTACTATGTGTGTATATATTTTATTTGTTTTTTCTAATTGTTTTTAATCATACCATTTTCTATCAATTAGGGAGTCAATGAAGGAAGAGGACCTCAACCAATTTTATGTTCAAATGTCTATTCACCATCATGGAGTTCCCTAGAAGATAGTGTTAGACCATGATTCATGATTTAAATCATGCTTTCGGAAGGAACTCCAGAAGTCTTTGGGGCCTTATGTGGCTCTATTTTTGCATAGTTTTGACATATATTTTTTCTTAATTTTTAATGAATTAATTAATTATTTAATCACTTTATATAAAATAATTGTACTTTTTTATTTTTATAATTACTTTTTTTAATTATTCAATTTTTAAAGTTAATTATGTATTTTTATTCTTTAAATTAATAAATTTAATCTTACATAACTTTTCTAATTTAATCATATCTTAATTAGTTTGTTTAATTTAAATATGCTTGACTTTTTATTAAACAAAAATTTTTATAAACAATTATATAATCATTTTAATTATTTTTAATTAAATTATTATTTATTTTAATATTTTATATTTTAATTTAGTTTCCTTCGAATAGGTCAACAGTGCTAAATAATTTTTCTATTCTTCCTGCTAGTTAATTAAGATTTCAATTTTAGTTCAAATAAAGTAAAATAGTTTTCTTTTTATTTTCTGTGATCTCTCAGTTATTTAATTAATTAATTTAGAGTTTTAAAAACATTAATTATTTAATATTATGTATTCAGTTATATTATTTATTAATTTTATTTTGTTCTAAGTATACCAATGAGGTAGAAAAAAGATATTGGTAACCTATTGGGTCACTGATGCTCTTAATTTTTATTCGATGCTACTCTATAATCAATTTATATAGTAATTTTAATATTTGTCTTATATCACATTAGTTTATAAATAATCTAGTTATTAATTTAAGTGTTATTAATTAATATTTATTTTATGAAATTTTAAAAGTCATAAGACTAAAAAAATCCTGTTTTAATTAATGGTGTTTATCATTATTTTAATTAATTATTTTCCCTATTTTTATTTAGTTTAGTTAACTTTTAATTTTAAGTTCAATTCATGCGTTTGTAATATTTTAAGGTCACTATTAGTCCTTTATCTTTGTTCTTATGGTCAGCCTCTAATTTTATTTCTATCGGTGACCGTACTAGTACCGATGACCATTTTATTTTTGTAAAATAACGGTGAGCATTCATTTAGTTTACCGGTAACCTTAATATTCACTAACAGTGAACTGGATTTTTATCTACAACAGTGACCCGTAGCTTCCCATTCTATAGGTGACCTCTATTTTTTATTTAATACTATAGGTAACCCTACCTTTTCAGCTACCAGTGACTTATACTCTATTATTTCACATATTGATTACCTTTATTTTTATATGTAATGTTGACCACTCTTTCTAATTGGCTCTATATGTGACCCTTGGGCCGGTGCTCCATCTCATCGGTGACTCCCCCGCTTTTCATGCACTCACCGATGCCCCAAATCCCCATTGGCTTAACATCCCTTTGATTTTATTTCCACTATCAGTGAGTCACTGACTCACCGATTATTTCTCTCCTTCTACCATAACATTTGGCTTTTCAGCACCGGTCTTTCATTCACATACCAATATAGTGACTGCCTTACTATGCTTGCTCACTGATCATTTCCACCTTCGAGCAAGACATTAATGCATACACCACCACTTCTATATCCTCCTGCCAAGCCTTACGTATAGAATATTTTGGCATCAAACTACGTGCACCCAAAATCAAAATCAACTTCAGTATACAAACAAACCAAGATTTTCGGAATCATGATTTCTGGTATTTGCATTAACCCTGTTCTTCACATAATTCAAATCACTGGGATACTACCGCCACGCCGTTGAGGAGTCCTCCACACCACCTTAGGCTGCCTGGACTCAATCAAGCGCCATTTTCTTTTTCTGACAACAAAATATGTTGAGCTACTGTTGATGGAGGTGGAGGAGTTCCACCAGTGTTGAATCGCGCCATAGACCAAGGCCAATTTGGTCTATGCCAGGATAGGGAGAGAAGCATCGCAAGCAAATGAGCTGGCGATGGTGACTGGTTCGCGACGAGGAGCTCATGCCGGTGGTGGGAGTCCACTTCTACCAAATTCAATGCCCACCTACTGGAGCTGTTGCACCCCTGCTGTGCCGCTGTTTGAGGGAGAGGAGATCTAATGTCTGCCGCCTGGATAGACAATCATGCCGCTGTGAGAGAGAGAACTAGCGCGTGCCAGTACCGACGAGCTGGAGTCGTGCCGCTGGGCTGCTAAAGAAGGGTTCTACCGCTAGACTCTTTGTGCAGCATCGAAGGATCTCGAAGAACCCCCTTGTTGCGCAGAATTGGGGGGGCGGGAGAAGAAGAAAGCAGTAAGAAAATAATGATAAAAATAAATTAAAATCAAAACTAAATTAAAAACATAAAGAAAAAATAACTAAATAAAAATTTCAAAAAAAATTTAATTATAAATAAATAATCAATACAAGTTAATTAGTTTATAAAACAGAATTAATGATTTAATTAACTAAAATAAATATTTAATTAAACTTATTTAATAATAACTTCCAAATTAAAATAAATAAATTATTAATTTAATTTTTCATATTAAATATTTTAAAATATATAAAATAAAAGAATTAAATAAAATATTAAATAATTTCACAATAAAATACTCAAAATAGTATTTAATTTAATAATGATTATTGACTTAATTAATTTATCAACATGACTATTTAATTTAATATTTAAAATTTATGTTTTTAAAATTTTTTAAATTTAAGTATAGTAACTTTACATAATTAACTAAGAAAAATATCTTAATCTAAAACATTAATTAATAAATAAATAAATATATTACTTATTTAAATAATTATTAATTATTAATAATCAATTAAAATTTGAAAATTAAAATGTTCATTGTGATTAATTAACCAAATTAATAAATTTAATATTTAAATATATAGTTAAATAATATTGTCACATTATTATTTCCTCTCAACATAATCTCTAAATTATAATTTCTAGTTTTTAATAGTACTAATAATGTAATTTATATAACAACATTTTTTAAAGTTTATTAATTATTTTAAAGGAATTTTTAAAAACTGATCTTCTTAAATTATAAATTTTTATTTCCTTCATGTTGTATCTATGTTGACTTTTTTTCTTGCAAAGGTTTATTCAAGAGATGTGAAATCATCCAGGTGGACCTAACTAACACATCCGGAGTTAGTTACGTGAGGGAAACTTGTGCGATGTGTTAGCTGCAAAAAAACACACGTGTGTATTGCACACATAAAGGACACTTAAAGTTGGTGGAAAGTGAGTGGTGACATGCAGTACAAGACATTGGCTACTTAAGATACAGAAAGCAAGAGATTTGAGGGGGACATGGATTAGATGGACAATCATTGAACACAAGGAAGGAGCCAGTTCCAAACGAAGGTAGTGCAGAGGGCGACTCTATAACCACTTCCTAGAGCTGGAAGAGCATAGGAGCAGAGTATCTTTCAAGGAGTTTGACTTCCCTTGTGTTTGAGTTATTACTCTATTTAGCATGTCTTAAATTACTGTTATGATACTAAACATGTTTTCTAGCTATGTATCTAGTTCAGGCATAAATTGAAGTTCACTTGTTACTTTTGTATGTTCTTTTTCACTTCATCGCTTGATATAATCAGTATTGATCGGCGAGATTGATACTAAATTAATCCAATTTCTTTGTTCCACCAAAATTAAATTTTGAAACTACACAGTCAATTGGTGATATTGATTGTGAATACATTTTTCAAAAAAAATTTACCAATACTTCGGGAATTAAGGTGAGTTTGTCCTGTTTTTATTTTCAATTCGAACTTTTCACAGATGACTTGTATTGTAGTAGTGAACTCCAAGATCGATCATCCTGTGCGACTTAGCTTTTGGTGAGGGAGGTAAGTTATTTATCTTTTTGGTGGTGTACTGTAGTAAATTTTATGTGAATTTAATTGTTTGAAGAAAGAGTAGAATTGATATTATTCCCCTAGCATTTTAATAGAGTGTTCACTTATCAGTGTGCTAAAACTATGTGTCTCTTTGTTTTCAACTGTCTCTAGATTCAATTTATTTTAGATACATTCTTTGAAGTTTTTTGTCACTTTACTGCTTTATAAAAAGAAAAAAAAGAAGATAAATTACCCACTCCAATACAGACAACAGTGGAGTTTTTGATGGTTTTTAGAGGAATAGTGGTTAGAATTGCCTTCCCTGTGGGTTTAACCCTGCTTTCCACGTATACAGTAGTTAGTAGGATTATAAATTTTAAACATTGACCAACATCAATGATAGTACTGGTCATTTTTTTGGTGTCTTTTTGCGGAAAGGAATGAGCCATTACACTAAAAAATATAAAAAAATTAAATATATATAAAAATCAAAAAACAATTGAAAAAATTGAGAATTGTAAAAATATCTATTTCACTTATTGAGGAATTTTTCCTACTGAGTACTATTTGTTCTTGTTTTTATGAGCACATGAACTTCTGGGGATATATCAGAGCCCTTGAACATAGAAATAGACAAACATCTCACTACTCTACGAAAGAAGAAAAAAAAGAAATGGAAAACATACATAATAGAGTTCATGAACCTAACAACTATCAAAATCAACCAGAACTCTTAGATGAAAATTAAAGGCCTAGGATGAGGGAATTTCAACTCCCTCAACATTCAAGAAATCCATTATCCATCAAACTTAGTCCTAGGGCTAGAAAAAATGAATTGACACAATCACACATTTCACTAATGCCTGCTTTTAATGGAATCTCTAATGAGGACTCTCTAGTATTAATTAGAGATTTCTACAATACTGTGCAGAAAATAACTCTTCTAGCACTAGAACAATGAAGTTAGAATGAGATTATTTTCCTTTTACCTTAACGTAAATTCTAGGAATTGGTTTCTAAGTCTAGATGAAGAAATTTTTGAAAATTTGGATCAAGTGTATAATGAATTCATTATGAAATTCTATTCCCAAAGACCAAAAGGAGAACTTATAACTAAGATAACTAGTTTTTATAAAGAGGATTGAAAAGTTTTTCATTAATCTTGGGATAGATTTATGGATCTTCTTAGGCAGTGACCCCATCATCAACTACCATATCACCTTATCATGGAAACATTCTATAAAGGGATGCCCTCCTCTTGATAGAATCTAGTTGACCAAGCTGCTGGGGGGAATTAAAATGATATGATAGATGAGGAATTTATAATTTTTTTATTAATATTTCTCTGATTTCACATAATAAAAATTCCCGAAGAAAATGAGTCAATAGAAATGTTAACCCAAACACTAGTTCAATGAATGAAACTCAAGATCAACTGGATGAAATCACCAACCAACATCAATATTTAATGAACCATAATTCAAAACAAATAGTTAATCAATGTTGATGTCAAAATACTAAACAATCTTTAAGGGAACAATGTGTCCAGTGTGGTATGTTTGGTCATACTGAAAATTTTTGTCCTAATTTTGATATACCATCCCAACAACATGAAATTTCAAACATTGTTAACTGTGGTCCTAGAATTCCTTATAAAGAAGATCAATTTTCAAACAATTATAATCAAGGATAGAGGAACCACCCTAATCTATCCTGGAAAGATCAAGGAATAATTAAAGAATCCAATACCCCTAATTTCTCTAACCATCCAAGACTGAACATTCAAAATCAACAGAGGGGTGAGTATTCAAATGTACAAGGAAACAATGATAGTCACATGTCTTCTAATCTTGATATAATTTTTAACAAAATCCACTCTCAAGAAGAAAGATACATGACACAACTATTCAAATATCAAAATCAATATGAGTCTGATTAAATGAAAACTGATGATAGAATGATAAACATGGAAACACAACTTGGTCAACTTGCTAGAGATTTTTCAACCCTGGAAAAAGGTAGACTTCCTAGTACCACTGAACAAAACCCTAGGTATAATTCCATGGCTGTTGTCACTAGAGGTGGGATTAATAATTAAACTCTAGCTGAAAAAGACCATGAAAATTCCCAAAATACAAATATGCTTCAATCTGTAAATAAAAATATGATTTGTACACATGTTGGAAATTCACAGAGATGTAATGAAAATAATTTAAATATAAAATTTTCATCTAGAACTCAAGCAGATGGTTCATCTAAAAATCAAAAGATTAAAGGAAAAAAAAAAGTAGATGAAGAGGTGAGGGATATACCTACTGTACTTAAAAAAATATCCCCATCCATCCCTTTCACGGAGAATCTAAAACCACAATGTCACACGAAGGATGAACTTCTTTAGTTCCTTGGTCTTCTTTCCAAATGTCAGGTAATCATCCCATTCATTCAAGCCATAGTTCAAATACCATCTTATTTGAAATATATGAAGAAAATTGTTCAAAAAAAAAACTCTAGAAGAATTTTCTACTTACAACCTCACTGAAGAGTGAAATGCTGTAATCCAAAAGAAAATCACACCTAAATAGAAAGACCCCGGTAGTTTTTTCATTCCCTGTACCTTAAGAATCTCTGATCAGCTCAACTATTTTTGTGATTTAGGTGCTATAGTTATTCGGCTCCCATACTCACTGTTTCAATAGTTGAGGTTGGGTGACCATTGACCAACCACACTCATACTACAGTTATCCAATAGATCATTCACTCATCTTGTGGGTATGGTAGATGATTTGATAGTGGGGTTTGAGAAGCTATTTTTACATGCTGACTTTTTAGTCTTGGTTATGGAGTGTGATCAAGAGGTTCCCATAATTATGGTTAGGCCCTTCTTGGACACAGGTGGTGCTGTTATTGATGTTTCAAATGGTCAATTAATTTTTAAAATTTGATAACAATAAGAAGATTTCAATGTGTTTAAAATGATAATGGACTGACTTTTTCTGAAAACTGTTCTACAGTAGAGTATTTAGAATACGTGAACTCAATAAGAAACTATGAAGAATCTGAAAATAAATTCTCTGTTAAAGAAAATAATTGTGAAGCTGAAAATCATTTTGAATCTATTTTAGAAATTGAAATTTCTGCTCAAATACTGAATCTGGAATATTTTCCAGAACAGGACAACTATCTAGTATCTATTGTGGAAGGGTCCACAGTTTTTGAACATATGAGTTTTTTGAGTGAATTTTAGGGTGTTTTTGTTAACACCAACCATTTTGATCAATTTTTATGATATTGAGGGAGAAATTATAAGACAACTAGATGATTATGCCCTGATAAACTTGTTGAATTCTGTTATAGAAAACTTAGACCATGTGCTGCCCACTTTGGATAGCAGCACTGTTACTTCTACATCTGATCATGAAATTGAAAATCATAAATCTCACAATACTACTAAAAACAGGTATTTCAATGATCTTCGACCTCCCATGCCTAAAAATATTCCTTCTAGTTTAGAAATACCAATTCTTGAAATAAAACTGATCCCTTACAATCTTAAATATTCATTTCTGGGTGAGAACTTGACTTTTCCAGTAATAACTTTTGTTGAACTTAATGAAAACCAAGAAGAAAGATTGTTGAATGTTTTGAAAAAGTTTAAATCTGCCATAGGATGTACAGTATCTGATATCAAGGTTATTAGTCCCTCATTCTGTATGCATAAAATACATATGAAGCCTGACCATAAGACTTGGTTAGAGTGTCAAAGAAGATTAAATCCGGACATGAAAAAAGTTGTGAGAGAGAAATTAATCAAACTACTGGAAACTGGAAAGATATATCCTATTTCTGATAGTGCATGGGTTAGCCCTGTTCAGGTTTTCCCCAAGAAGGAAGGTATCACTATTGTTAAAAATGAAAAAAATGAAGAATTTCAAGTTATGTAAGACACAAAATGGAGAGTCTGTATATATTATAGGAAACATAATGAATCCTCCAAGAAAAACCATTGTACAATGAACTTATTGGACCAAATTCTTAAGAGGCTTGTTGGAAATGAGTTTTCCTGTTTCCTGGATGGGTATTTTGGTTACACCCAGATTGTTGTTGCTCTAGAGGATTAAGATAAAACCACTTTCACTTGCCCCTTTGGGAAATTTTCCTATAGGTGGATGGCCTTTGGGTTGGGTGGAGCTCCAACAACCATTCAAAGATGTATGATGGCTATCTTTTCATATATGATTGATAGAATCATTTTAGTTTTCTTAGATGACATTTCCATTGTGGGTAGTAATTTTGATACTTGTCTTGGTAATCTTGAATTAGTCTTAATGAGATGCATTGAAACCAAAATTGTTATTAATTGGGAGAAATTTCTATTCATGGTTACAGAAGGTATTGTTCTTGGTCATAATGTGTCAAAGATAGGTATAGAATTTGATACTACTAGGATTGATGTTATTCAAAAAACTGCTTCCTCATTTAAATGTTAAATGTGTTAGAGGTTTTTTAGGTCATGCCTGTTTCTTCTGGAGATTCATAAAAGACGTTTCTAAAATAAGTATGCACCTATGTTTTTTTTCTGGTCAAGGATGCACCTTTCAATTTTGATGAAAACGGTTTGATGACATTTAATTTTCTTAAAGTGAAACATGCTACCTAACCGATCATCACGACACCTAATTGGGTACCAACATTTGAACTAATGTGTGATTCTTATGATATGGATGCAGGATATTTCCTTGGATAGAGGAAAGATAAGAAGTTACATGTGGTGCATTACGCTATTGGACTGTAAGATGATGCACAAAATAATTATACCACAATTGAAAAATAATTGTTAGCTGTTGTGTTTTCTCTAAAGATGTTTATATAGTTCTTATTAGGTTCTAAAGTCATCATTTTAACAGATCATTTTTTTTAAATTACTTGTTGTCTAAGAAAGAAACTAAACCAATGCTGATTAGAAGGATTTTGTTGCTACATGATTTTGATTTAAGATTAACGATAAGAAGGGAGCTAAAAATTTAGTTGCTGACCACCTTTATCAGCATCATCTTACTGAATATGAATCTGAAGATTCTAGGGAGATAAAATATACCTTTCCTGATGACAAATTGCTTGCTGTGTCAACCAGGCAATCTTCCTGGTTTGCAGATTTTGCAAACGTCTTGGCAGTTGGTATCTTTCCCAAAAATTTGTCCAATAACCAATGAATGAAACTCATTTCTGAGCTTAAATATTACCTCTGGGGTGATCCTTTTCTATTTAGGAGATGTGCTAATGGTATTATTAGAAGATTTATACTCTAGGAAGAGATGTTACCTATCTTATAAAGTTGTCACTCTTCACCATGGGGAGGTCACCATGGTGGTGAGAGAACTACTCAAAATTCTCTACTCGGATTTCTATTGGACTACTCCTTTTAATGATGCTAGGAGTTTTGTGGTTGGTTGTGATAGGTGCCAGAGTCTAGGTCACATTGGTAGAAATCACGAGTTAACCAAAAAAGGAATTCTGCAAGTTGAAATTTTTTATGTCTCGGGTTTAGACTTTTTGGGACCCTTTCCATCATCTCATGGGAATGAATTAATTTTTTTGCTATAGACTATGTTTCACAATGGGTTGAGGTAGTGGCACCGCCCAAAAATCAATCCAACTATGTAATAAAATTTGTGAAGAAGAACATCTTTACATGATTGGGATCCCCAAGATCTTTAATCACTGATAATGGAACACACTTTAAGATCTATAAGTTTATAGATTTAATGGAGAAATATGGTTCTATTCAAAAAATTGGTACTCCATACCATCCACAGTCTAGTGGAAATGTGGAAATTGTAAATAGGGAACTTTAATAAATACCTGAGAAAATTTTTCCAACCTCTAGAAAAGATTGGTCTCTTAAATTGGATGATTCGTTATGGTCTTATAGAAATTATTTAAAGACCCCAACTGGTATGTCTTCGTACAGGATGTTGTATGGGAAATTCTGTCATTTACCTCTGGATTTGCAACATAAGTCTTATTAAGAAGTTAAGGCTTTAACTTTTATTTTAAGAGTGCTGGTGAGAGGAGATTACATGAGCTGAGTGAACATGATGAGATTAGGAAAGAGGGTTTTTGTAACTGAAGGATTTACAAAGATAGGACTAAATTTTTTCATGATTCTATCATACAAAATTGGGAATTCAAACCTGGACAAACGTTTCTTCCCTTTAACTGTCAACTTAAACTATTTCCCGGAAAGTTGAAATCCAAGTGGTTTAGAGCCTTTACTGTAGTGAGAGTGCTGAATAATAGAACTATTGAAATTATAGGTGATGAAAAAAAATCCCGTGTAGGTTAATGGGAAAATAGTGAAACATTATTTTGAGGTACGACAAAGGGATTGGATGCCTTCACTATGCTTGAAAATTGATCCTGAATAAATTCTTACTGATGACTTTAAAACATAGCACTGCATTGGAAGAAAACCATGGATCTTTTTTCATTATGTTGTTTCTTTTTAACTTTGAATAAAATGATTCTTATGTTCTATGTTTTTTCAAAATTACTATTATTGATTGTTCTTGGTTTCTTGGTTTTGTCTCAGGATGTTGCTTCTTGTATCAATAAAGGACTGGAATTCCTATACTAGAGAGAAATTGACATATATATTCAGGGAAGTACTCAACTCTTAATTGTTTAATTTATTTTTCAACTGTTATTGAATTAAAAGAAAAAATATGATGAACTTTTTGTTTTAAATATTCTACTATATAATTGCTTGAAAATATTGTATTATGACTAGATATATTTGAAAATACGGGGCTTTTTTTACTTTACTAAAAAAATTATGATATATGTCATTATGTTTTACACAAAGTCTACATTTTCCCACTTGTTGAAAATTTGAATTCATTGATATATTAAAACATTTCACTAAATAAACTGAACTGTGGGGGGGGGATACATGCTGGACGAGAAATGTTGTATTGAATCTGTTTTGGGTTGGGGTATTTAGCATGAACTTTTTCTGCTATGTTGATTACCCAAGAGAATTAATTCTTCTAGACATTCTTTCACCCTAATTGACAGTGCACTTACACATCACATGTTACTTTTGAGCTATATTTAATATCTATGTCATTAGACTTAAATGATAATGTGTGTACATGCTTGTGAACCTACTGATAAGTTATTCATTGTGGCAGACAATATTTTTGAACTTCCAAGAGACCATTTATACATATCATCAATCTACTCTATTAAAAATATGTTTCAAATGAAACTGTCAAATTTTTCTTCTCCACTTTGGAAGTAATCTTTGTGGACAAAGTTGGGTTTTATGTGGGGGGTAGGGGGTTAATTCTTGACTGTGCTAAATTGATCTTAATTGAAAGCCCATCAATTCCCACTTCATCTTAACACTTTTTCTCAAAAAATGGTTGAATGTTTTCAAATTTTTTTATATTTTTATGCTTTACATTGTACTCAATTGGGTCTTTCCTTTGAACAGTGATTTGATTGGTAGTTAAGAACAGCTCTGAATCTAAAATTAATGAGGTTGGATGATTGCTGAGTGGTCTTTCTTGGTTGTTTCAGAGAAATATTGTTTAGTAACTACTTTTGGAAGTGATTTGGGTTACATTTTGTGGAATTATGATAATAACCCATGGAACTAGAAGTTTGATCATTATCCTAGGGGACACACATTTTAATTATTTATAAAATTAGTCATCTTAGAGAGCCAATATAAATTATTTTTGATATAAATATTTTATAACTAGAAGAGTCTGGGCATCTGGGATCCCATGGTGAGTCTCTGAGACCCTAAATGCTGGGTTCTTTTCTGTTAACATTTATCCTTCTGTTCACCTTGAATAAGTGTATTTTACAATGCTTAGCACATGATACATGGCTTGGGAAAAATAAATAAAGTGTCTAGGGTCAAAAATGAGTTCATTATGGTGAGGGGAATGATTAATTCCATATGAATAAGGGGTAAATTGGTTTATATGTGAGTCATTTTGCTTGTATCAATAAGGCGATTTAAAAAAAATTAATTATTTTTGGAACATAAGATTCTATCAAAGTTCAAAGTTTCCCGATTAAGGTTTTAATTCTATTGATATTTTACCTCTTGTCATTCTTGGACTTAGAACATTAGCTTGGATTGAAATGGGTCATTAAGTTGTATTACATTTGAGGCATGAAATATTCATTGGTTGATGATTCATAGCTTTAGAGATTACTCGTTGATTATTTGTTCTAGGAATGATTTATATGAGAAATTCATTTTCTAAAAGCCTAATGTTATGTTTTGTCCTCTATTTTCAAAGATTACAAAACATGGGATTGTTTGAGGACAACAAAATCTTAGGTGTGGGTGAATTTGATGTGGCTCTATTTTTTCATAGTTTTTCCACATATTTTTACTTAATTTTTAATAATTTAATTAATTATTTAATCACATCACACTACATGATTGTACATTTGTATATTTATCATTAATTTTGTTTATTAATCAAATTTTATAATTAATTATGTATTTTTCGTCTTTAAATTAATAAATTTAATCTTAATTAACTTTCTCAATTTAATCATCTCTTAATTATTTTGTTTAATTTAAATCCTCTTGACTTTTGATTAAACTAACATTTTTTATAAATAATTAAATAATCATTGTAATTTTTTTAATTAACTTAGTCTTTATTTAAATATTTTATCTTTAAATATATATTCATTAGAATAGGTTAAGAATGATAAATAATTTGTCTAATTGTCCTGCTAGTTAATTAAGATATGAATTTTAGATCAAACTAATTAAAATAGTTCACTTTTAATTTTATGTGTTCACTTAGTTAATTAATTAATTAATTTAATAGTTTTAAAAACATTAATTATTTAATATTATGTATGCAGTTATATTATTTATTAATTTTCTTTTGATTTTAGTCTACCAGTGAAGTAGAAAAGAGCCATCAGTAACCTATTGGGTCACCGATGATGTTCATTTTTATTCTCTGCTACTGTATAATCAATTTATATCACAATTTTAATTTATGTCTTATATCACTTCATTTTATTAATCATCAAGTTCTTAATTTAAGTATTATTAATTAATATTTTTTTACTGGAATTTTAAAATTATTATGTTTAACAACAATCCTGTTTTAAATAATGGTGTGTAGCATTCTTTAATTTAATTATTTTTAGTATTTTTATTTAGTTTACATAAATTTTAATTTTAAGTTCAATTCATGCGTTTTTAATTTTTTAAGGTCACCATTAGTCATTTATATTTGTTCTAACGGTATGCCTCTAATTTTATTTCTATCGAGGACCTTACTGGTACCAGTGACCCTTTTATTTTTGTTGAGTAACGGTGTGCATTCATTTAGTTTACTCGAAACCAAAAGAATCACTAATGGTGACCTGGATTTTTATCTGCAATGTTGACCTGCAACTTTCCATTCTATCGTTGACCTCTATTTTTTCATCTAATCCTTCGGTAACCCTACCTTTTTAGCAATTGGGGACTTTTACTCTTTTATTTCCCCTATTGGTGACCTTTATTTTTATATGTAACAGTGACCTCTCTTTCTAATATTCTTTATCAGTGACCGTTGGTCCAGTGCCCCATCCCATCGGTGACTCCCCCGCTTTTCACGCACCAACCGATACCCAAAATCCCCATTGGTTTAACATTACTTTGCTTATATTTAACCCATCGACAAGTCATTAAATCAACGATTCTTTCTCTCCTCCCACAGTCACTTTTGGTTTTTCAGTGCCAGTCTCTTATTCATATACCAATGCTGTGACTACCTTTCTCTGCTTGCTCACCGAACATTGCCTCAATCGTGCAAGAGACTGATGCATACACCACAAATTTTTTTTCCTTATTCCAATATTTACACATAGAATTTATTTTCATCAAACCGCATGCATCCAAAATCAGAATCAACTCCAGTATACAAACAAACCATGATTTTCGGAATCATGATTTATGGTATTTGTAGGATCCATGTTCTTCGCAGAATACAAATCACCAGGATACTACTGCCACACTATTCAAGAGTCCTCCACACCACCTCAGGGCGCCTGGACTCAATCATGCACCATTTCTTTTTATTCTAACCACAAAATATGTTAAGATAATATTGATAGAGGTGGAGGAATTCCACCACTATTGAATCGTTTCATAGACAAAGGCTGATTTTGGCGATGCTAGGCTAGCGAGAGACACATCGCAAGAAAAGGAGAAAGGGCCAGTGACTGGTCTGTGAATAAGAGCTCAAGCTAGTGGTGGGAGTCCGCTGCTACTAAAGTCGATGCCCACCTATTGTATCCGTCGCACCCCTGCTGTGCCACTATTCGAGGGAGAGGAGATCCAATGTCTGCTCCCTCGACAGAACCTTGTTCCACTACGAGTGAGAGAACTCACGCCGCCGGTACTGAGGAGCTAGAGCCATGCCGTTGGGATGCTGAAGAAGGGTTCCACCACTAAGCTCTTTGTGCATCACAGAAGGATCTCAAAGACAGCCATGTTGCGCCGAATTGGGGGGGGGGAGAGAAGAAGAATGTTATAAAAAAAAATAATAAAAATAAATTAAAATAAAAACTAAATTAAAAACATAAACTAAAAATAACTGAATAAAAATTTGAAAACATTTTTAATTATAAATAAATAATCAATACAAGTTAATTAGCTCACAAAACAAAATTAATAATTTATTTAAATAAAATAAAACTCTAATTAAACTTATTTAATAATAACATCTAAATTTAAATAAATAAATTATTAATTTAATGTTGCATTTTAGATATTTTAAAATATATAAAATATGAGAATTAAATAAAATATTTAATAACATAATAATTAAATATTCAAAATAATATTTAATTTAATTATTATTATTGACTTAATTAGTTGATCAACCTGACTATTTAATTTAATATTTAAAATGTGTGTTTTTTTAAAAAATAAAATTTAAGTAATGTAACTTAACCGTATTAACTAATAAAGATATTTTAAAATAAAAAATTAATTAATTAGTAAATAAAAAAATTAATTAATTATGTTATGTTTAATTGTTAATAATCAATTAAAATTATCAAATTCAAATGTTCATTAGTATTAATTAACCAATTTAATAAATTTAATATTTAAATAAATAGTTAAATAATATTATTACATTATTATTTCTTCTCAATATAATCTCTAAATTATAATTTTAGTTTTTAATAGTACTAATAATTTAATTTATATAACAAAATTATTTTAAAGTTTATTATTTATTTTAAAAGAATTTTTAGGAATCTATCTTCTTAAATTATAAATTTTTAATTCCTTCGTGTTGTTACTGTGTTGATTTTTCTACTTTCATAAATTATTTCACAAAATGGGAAATCATCCAGGTGCACCTAACTAACTCATCTGATGTTAATTACGTGAGGGAATGTAGTGTGACATGTTAGTTGCGAAAAAACACATGTGTGTGTTGCACACATGAAGGAAACTTAATGTAGGTGGATAGTGAGCGATGACATGCGGTAGAAGAGAGTGGCTACATAAGATAGAGAGAACATACAATTTGGGGAGGGCATGGATTAGATAGACATTCATTGAACACAAGGAAGGAGCTAGTTCCAAACATAGGTAGTGTATAGGGTGACTCTGGAACCACCTCCTAGAGCTGTAGGAGCGTAGGAGAAGAGTATATTTTGGGGAGTTTGACTTCCATTGTGTTTGACATCATACTCTATTTAGCATTTCCTCAAAATATTCTTATGATATTAAATATGTTTTCTAGCTAATTCTCTACTTCATGGACAAATTGAAGTTCACTATTTACTTTTGTATGTTCTTTTTCACTTCATCTCTAGATTTAATCAGTATTGATCAGCGAGATTGATACTGAATTCATCCAATTGAATTGTTCCACCAAAATTTAATTTCAAAACTACTCAATCAATTGTAGAGATTTATTTTGAATATATTTTTTATAAAAATTAATATATACTTCGGGACTTAATACATGTTCATCCTATTTTCATTTTCAATTTGGAATTTTCACAATTAATTTGTTTTAGAGTGGTGAACTCGAAAATCAATCAGCCTATGTGACATAGCTCCCAGAGAGGGAGGTAAGTCATTTATCGTTTTAGTGGTGCACTGCAGTAACTTTTAATCGAATTGAATTGTTTTAAGAACTAGTAGAATTTAGATTATTTACCGAGCATTTTAATAGAGTTTTCACTTATCAGCATGTTAAATCTCATTGTCTCTTTGTTTTCAACTGTCTCTAGCTTAAATTTAGTTTAGATACATGCTTTAAAGTTTTCTTCCACTTTATTTATTTATAAAAAGAAAAAAAGAAAATAAATTACCCACTCCACTACAGACAATGGTGGATTTTTGAAGGTTTTTAGAGGAATAGTGGTTATAATTACCTTCTCTATGGGTTCAACCCTAAATTCCACATTTAAAGTAATTAGTAGGATTATAAATTTTAAACAATGACCAACTTCAAAAATAGTACAGGTCAGGGTCCTAGTTGAGGTTTATCACATCATATCAATAACAGATGGGTGACCAGTTTGAGCAGACAATCCACACTCTCAGGGATGGGTTGCTGGCATTTGTTATTGATTTTTCTATTTCATGGGAGAGGAACCTACAATTTGTTTAGTTTTCTTATAATAATAGTTACCAATCCTTGACTAGGATTTTATTTTTAAAGGTGTTGTATGTGAGGTTGTTCTAATCATTATTTTACACTCATTAGGTTGGAAAACATTAATTCGTTAGACCAAGCCTTACCTAATAGATGATTGAGATGATGAGAATGATTCAGAAATAGAAAGTGACACCAAATTTCTCTATGAATTTGTATTTTGACTATATTTATTGTTTTCTTATATTATCAGGTTGGTGATTTGGTGTTTCTCTCAATATCATATCCATTTTTTCATCCACACATGGGAAAGAAGGGGGAAAATCACTTATTTTGATTGATTTTTTAATGTTGGGGAAAAATAACTTGTTGGAGCTTCCACCATGGCTAAACTCAATTTTGAAGACTTTTAGGTCTCCCAGATATATAAATTACATCCAAACTCATCTCACCTACTTGAGTGGGAGGATTTGGAATTTTGAGCATATGATGTTACTTGTTCTATGGTAGTGAGTTTGTGATTGTCATGATACATGGGAAGATGAATGATGTGTGAGGGAGAATTGGTCTCACATGTGTTCTTCTAGTGATTTCTAGGGACCTTACGGTGGAAGAAAGTGGCATGTGGGGGGGGGGGGGGGTATGTTTGTGACACCCTCAGGTCATTGGTACATCATTTATTATGATAACATTATACTTTACCATAATTATTTAGAGTTATTAGGTGGTGGGAGTTAGATATGGGAGTTTTGGGTGGGGAAGGCCTAATCACATGATTTGATCATGATTTACCCAAACCGTGTGGCCTCTAATAGATAACCATGAAAGGGTCTATAGGGGGAGACTAGATTTATACATGAATTGGGAAATGTTTTCCATACTATGTGGAATCCCTTGTGTTACTTTGTGGCTTGTTTTTTGGTTGACACTGGCACCCCATATGATTGATACCTGGTTTAACTAACCATGAGGCCAAACCATGTGAGCCTTTCTAAATCAATTAAAAGAGTGAATTGATTATTTTGACATTATAAATTACATAATTTATGTAGGTTCTTTTTTACCTCCATTGTATTAACATCCTATCGTCTATGTGCATAGATCTATCTTCATTATTCCATGGGTGATTTAAAAAAAATTATTGGATATTATGATTGAGATGGTATGAAATCATCTTGATTTCCCCCTCATTCTCATCCATAATCCCTATTGTTTCCATTTCATTGAGTTTGGGAACCCTTATGATGGTTTTGGATGAATCTAGCGTCATTGATGGAGGGGGGGGTTGATTTATTTCATATTAGGTGTTATAAAAGTTTTCTACCTTTTCCTGGTGGTCATCGTTTAGGTCAATGATCTTCAAACCGAATCGATGATTGGTGTCTCTATTTAAACATGTTTTTCCTGGCATGACATTAATTTTTTAATTGCCTTTGGTGTGTATTGGTTAAATTTCCATGGGATTAGCTATTCTATGTGTGTATTTTTTATTTTATGAGTCTTATGGGTTCATTTTGAAATATGGATTCTTAAGAGGGGTTTTAAAAATGGGTGTGTCTACTGTTCCCACAAAGTGTTGGATAAAATGGATGAAAGTGTTTATTGTTGTTTTAAAGGGATTTATAAAGTTATTTTAAAAACAATTTACCATTTTAAAGGTCATTTTTTAATTGGGATTTTTTTTACAAATGAGATTTCATTATAGCTTGATTGATGTGGGATGTTCTGTGTGATGTGTTGTCATGGTGTAACACTTGGCTTAACAATGGGTGTGAACATGGGGTTTGTCTGAGTGAGAATGTGGTCATTGGATGGAGGACCATGTGAGGCGCCATTTTTTACCAACTAAATTTGTGAGACTTTGGGAATGAGGATTGTGTGAGATTCAATATTGTCTTCATAGAGTCCATGGTATATCATAGAAATAGGACAGGGGAAGACCATGGTATAATCCATTTCATAACTAGGTAAAATACTTTTTTACCAACCCATGATAGGTAGTATGACTTAATACCCTAAGTGAATTTACTCATACTAGTTTGTTTTATATTATTTATGAATTTTATTAGATTTATTTGATGTGATAAAATGATTTATTCCCATTTATATGGTCAAATGATGTTCATACATATGATCATCCTTATTATTGATTTTTGTTACATTTGATCATGATATTACCAGTTGATTTTTTCATTTTCCGGATCCATGTTTTAAAATGGTTTTGGAAAACCATACAATGAATCAGAAAGTGAAACCAAAGGAATTTTCAATGTTACATGGAAATTGTGTAATTTTAATGTTTTTTTTATTTCTTAAAATTTAGTAAAACTAGTTTATTGGTTATATAAGTGAATTCATTAAATTTATTTGTGGTGGTATCATACTCAGCTACGTGACTCACACCTATGTGTTCCTTTTTTAGGTATTTTTTAGATTTTGTTTTGCATGACACATGTAAAGGAAAGGGAACCATGTATTAGGGTGGCTCTTTTGGATTACCGTCCTAAACAAATTTATGTAGAGATGTGGTCTCATTGGGATGGATACATGTTAATTTTTTCTGTTATTTTTTATCAATTGGTTTGTACATGGGTCTTTTTTGGGATTATCCCATTTATTATGAGATAATGTGTATATGTATTGTTATCGCAATGATTTTACTTGATGTAAGCCATTGTTTATGATATATAATTATCTTTTTATGTTGAATATGAATATATTGGTTGGTATTACCGTTTAATGGATGGTTCATATGGATTCCAATGTGATGACATTATTCCAAATGTACAATTATTCATTTCGAATGCCCATCACTATCCTGGGGTTATTGACAACATGATTTGGGATGTGTGGAAAGATAACATGGGTGGCAGGATAGATAGACTTGTTTTCATTCATTATATTATTCTTTTGTGATATTGGTTGGTTTAATGGGTTCTTTCTTATATGATAACATGATCTAATTGATGATGAGAAAAACATAACAACCTAAATCACCCCTAATTATGGTATATTTTGTAATATTACTCGAAAATATAATATTAATCATTTTTCTCTAGCTAGTTTCCCTTGCATTATATTTTATCTTAGTTAATGTGTCCATACTAAAAAGGTTCTTTTAATGTATGGTAGGTGTATATTATTTCTATGAAGGCTCAATAGTATAGTCATTTGTTCCACAAAAACAAATCCAATATTCTCTAATCAGTTTTAGAGGTATTATCCCATAATAAAAATTATTTGACACTTTTTATCATAAGAATGTTTTTGTTTTATAGATACATTATTCTTTGATGAACTAATTCATTTTATATATAATCGACATTTATTTTTTAGTTACTTAATTATTTAATTTGATTATTTTTCCTTTTATTATTTCTCTTAGTTATTACTGATAGGTTCATGAATATATTATTTCTCAATAATTTCCTTATTCATGTATTTTCTTCAAGTGTAATTTGAATTTTTTCAAGATGAAATAACTAGAATTGAATACTTCATTAAATTTCTTATTAATTACAAATATAATTTTTTTATAAAAATTTATATTCTATTTCTTTTTCACATCATAAAATATTTTTTATCAAATGTCTCTTACAAATGTGTTCTATAGGGATGTGTTGGTATTTAATTAATGTAAGGTATTTTGAATTTGATATATATTTTATAATTATTTTTTTCTTATCATTAATATATAATGATATATAAGTTCTATTTATTATTTTCAAACTAGTGATTTAGGTTTCTCCTATAAAAGTATTTTTATAGATTTTTGGAGGAATCCGATTAGAAATTTTATCATACCCAAATTATAAAATAATGTGAGTATGTTGTCATTATGTTGTATGCATGTTTCTTAGTTATGTATTCCATGATTATAATTTTGTTTCAATATTAATGTTTCTTAAAAAAATTGGGATTCACAGGGGACATCGGGTCACATAAACATATCTTGGATTGTATTTTTTGGGATTATTTTATATACCATCCTTTTCATCCTTATATATTATATTTTATAAATTACAGTTGGAGAAAAATACTATATAATTTCTTTCAATACTGTTATTAGCGACTTCATTAAATGTTAACCTTTTCTACTATAGTTAAGACAAATTTTATTGGAATTCTATGCATTCTATTTTTTATGATTTTTTTAAAATCATTATTAATTATTTCAATATATTTAATTGGTTTTCCCATATAATTAATTATTTATTTAAAACGTGTAAATTTTATTTGAAGACTTAATATTGATAAAAATGTATTTTTTTAAGCTTTAATCTTTTATATAACTTTAATAAATGGGTTTTATTATATGTTTTATGAGATTATTCATAAAATATGGCCATACAAACAATCCATTGACTCTAGAGGTTGTAATCAACTTTTCTTATACTCGAAGGTCCAATAGGATTAGAATTTTCAAAAGATTAAGGCCATATCAGTAGAAAGAGTATGGATTTGCCACACATAGTGTGAGCATGTGGAATTATTGGTCCAAAGCCTATAGGCCAACAGACATCTCCACAAAAAATGTCATATGTGTGTTAGTATAGATGGGGCTCATCCCTATACTATGATTCTTATCCCATTCTCACATGGGTATTATATTATTGGATCAATTGACTATGAACAACTCCGATGTGGGAAAATGACTTCGAGGTAACTGTTAATCACTTACCAATATGGTGTCTCTTCACACCTCAACTCATCGGCCCACCCCTCAATAATTTCTCTCTAAAACACGATGTTTCTTTCTAACCTCTCTATAATCAGAACCCATTTTATAATTTTTGGTATTTCCATAGATTTCATATGAGAATATTCATCTCAAGAGAATGACCACTATTGATATCTGGGAAGACCTTGGATTCTATTTAGAACCACAGATAATGACAGTGAGTATGTTTCAATGATATTAAATTCCACACATGCTAACCAGAGTTATATCCCACCATAATTAAGGATAGTTGGAAGGAGGAGTAAACCTTGTAAATTTACACCCTCATTCTATCATTGAGTCCAATAAACATATATAGACTACTAGGGGATGCACAATATAGAATATGTTCTGATACAAAGTAATTTAAATTGGCATTGCTATGTTTTTCAATGAATTTTGTTTTCATGAGGCTACATGGGAGTGTTATTCACACACCATGGAGGCTTGGAATCATGCAATGATGTTATTTCAATCTATATTGAGGCCTTACCATGGATCCCAAACTACATATAAGCCTTAATAATATATGAAATATGTGATTTTGGTATTACACCAAAGTGGTTGTTGTCGCACCTTGGTGACAGTAAATATGACTTTGGAAATGTAATGAAGAAATAAGATAAAAGGGTTGATGTGACTTAAAGAATAATTTTCATTATAGAAATGACAAAATTGGAGGTGTTGAATTTTCAAATAAAAAATGGATACATGAGTCTACAAAATAGAGGAAATAGACTTGATGAAACAAAATAGAAGTCATGGATAAAGAAATGAGGTTTCACTATATTGCATTCACTGCATTGTAGTGTTTTAGTATTGAAAATATCCTTTTATAGGGAAGGTGGATGTTGTGTTGTTAAAATAATTTTGTGATGTAACTATATTATTTGTAAAATATAATAGAAATATACTACACACAAACTTATCTATGCAGGTCACAATTCATACTTGCATCAATTTTGGAAAGCCTGATATTGACTTATTCATATGAGTACATCGAAAAGGATCAGGAAAATAATAATTAAATAGATACAATGGGCATGATTGCAATTTTATGTATTAAAATCACTTCAAAAACTAGTGAAACCACTTACCAATATATTAATGGATGATAGAGAGAGATGGATATCATTATTTGATATTGATATTTAAAAAAAATAGATACTATAAAAGTATAAGTGATTTATGTGGATGAACAATTAAAAAGATGAGGTTATTATGAAAATTTATGACACATTAAGAAAATACCACTAGGCTGAAAAAATTAATAAATAAGAATAATCCACCTATTTCAAATTTAAATATTTTATTTCCCATTTCCTATATATTTATTTCAACATGTATTATACTCCTTATACTCCCAAAATTTATTTTTAAATGTATGGGTAGAAACAATGAGTGATTGGGTGAAGGGATGTTGGGGATTACCCAATTTTAATGATTAATATTTTTAGAATTAGAAGAATTCACTGAATCAATTTTTACAATTGAAAATTTATTAATATTAAATTGTAAAATTTTATTTTACTTCAATAGTGATTGGGTGTAATTATGAATTTTAATTTTTACCATCGTTAAAAAAAAATTTCTTCCTTAAAATAGTTTTAGATCACATAAATTTATTTGTTTAGGACTAAATGGAGATGGTATAATGATTACTAAACATTTGCAGAAGAAATAATGAACAAACATGTATGATTGGGAATTTTAATACAGAATTTGTTTATGATGTAATTCGAGGGATAATAATTGTGTGCTTCACACATTATATTGAGGATATTCAAAAAAAAATATGAAAATTGATTAATATTACTCTTATAATCATCAATATTAATCATGGGTGAAAAATGGAATGTGATCGTGAACCCATTCATTTAACCAACCAGAAAATATTAGTTATTTATTTTGAAGAGGCTATGATAGTATTAAAAATGGGTATGTAAAACTAAAACCTAATTAGTTGCCTCTCATTGTGATTTTAAAATCCTTTTTCATTGAATTATTATCTTAGAAATATTATTCTTTAATTTTATTATTTATCCATTAAAACTATATTAGATCATTAATCCTTGAAGATGAATTAGGTTATTACTAATAATATATTCATTATGGAAAAAAATATTAATTATATTTTCCATTCCACATGAAAAGTGGGAATCAATTCATGGAACTGTTTTTAGGGAATGATGTTTAATATAACCCTGAACATGAGTGGTTATGGACTCTAATGAATGATTAACTCATTTTGATCCTGATTTTGAGGGGAATTTTCTAACTAAAATTAAGAGACTTTTCATACGTGAAGAAATCAATCATAAGGAATCAATTAAAACATCATGTGATAATTTATTAATTGAATGAATGGATATAAATCTATAATAGAATCTAATGGAGCTTTGTTCCCGAAAATTTTCCAACTAACAAAATATGTTAACTCTATTAGCTCAGAAAAATTGATTTGAAATATGTTTTAATTTGATTCAAGAGTAACCTAAATTTTATGGAATTATTGGTGATGATACCAATTATTTTGTTCTTGATTTTAGCTTTGTATACTCAATCATCAAGATAATAGGTGTATTTGGAGATCAACAAAACTGGAGGGGATTCCCCTTTTCACTTGAGATTTCTTCCAAGGAGTGGTTACAAAGAAAACTACCTGATGAGTTCCTTGATTGGTATAATCAATAAATATGTTTGTAAAAAATGTTCATCCCAACCACCAAGATAACAACAATATGGAATGATATCGAGGCCACTAGATAAGAAACCAAATAACCACTTTATATATAATGGGAATGATTCCTCAAACTATGTACAACATTCCATCATCAAGCCTTATAATACAAATAGTTTCTAATATTCATCTACCAAGTAATACATGAAAATGAGATTCACATCTTCAATGAATAATACAAAGATGATTTCATTGAAAAATAACACATGGGTGCTTGGATGATGAACGATAAATTAACAGATTCCCATCAGTTCAAAAAAAGTAGTATTGGAAAAAGCGGTATTCATGAGGTATGAAATTGTTATTCATCCTTACTTTTAATTGAATCCATACATAAATAAACTAAATCTCTTCCCAGATAGGTGTTTTTAATATAAATGAGTGAACCAAAATACCCACCTCAGGTTCGTGTGTTGTGCGGTCAACCCCACAACTTCTATAGCCAATGTGTTTAGATATAAGGTATAAATATACTTACAAAAAATGAAATATCCAAAATATAATGAATGGGGATATTGTTCAATGTATTAATGAGGTTATAGAAGCCAATAGAACCATTACAGACCCTACATTTCCAATTAATACTCAAACCATTTCACATTTCTTCATAAATTACATAACTCAACCCATTCCCAAAAACTGTACGAGAAACCATACCAACAAAACATATAAACAAAAACCATATTAATAATACTTGTGAGAAACCCTCAACTAGTTCACTATTATACAAATGACAAAAGGGATTAGATATTGTGGTGAAAAATTACATAATGAATGATTTATCGAGTATATTGAAAGCCTTATGGATATGTTTTCCAAGAAAAATGAGAACATAATTCCAAAACAATCCCAAACATGATGTGGTGTTTTCATGATCATTATAAGGAGTTATTAGAAGGCTCACCCACCTAAGAACAATTTTATACATGCCGAACCTGAAGAAGAAATGTCAGAGAAATGTTTGACAAATTGTTGCAGAAGAACACAGCCAACATTTAGTGGAAAAAAGTAGAATGATGAAGTATGAAAATTATTTAGTAATAATATACCTAAAAATACATTAAAAAGTAAATTAAGTGAGAATAAATTTATTACCATCGAATTCCAATATATTTTTACCAAGTTAAATAATATAGAATTAGAGGAAATTGAAAGAAAGACCCAAGAAACCATTCAACAAGTTGAAATTAATATCCTTATCATGGAATCTATCTAAAAAATTTCCATTTATACAAATTGTATAAAGGATATATTCAAAAAAATAAATAATATTATTTGGTTTGATAGAATCAGTCTAGGAAGGATTTCCCCACCCATGATCACACAACCATTTCGGAAAATGATTCAATATTTAGTTCCACTTTCTATTCCATCCACAATAAACTATATATTTATTATGATTTATTTTATCATGGTTATTATATTATTGTAATGTACTACTATGTATTCATATCATTAATAATAGGTGAATTTTGGCCCATAAGAGTGCTGCCCTAATTGAAGAATATGTACACTTTTTTACCAGTAGTATTGACAAATGTGCTAGTTGGAGTTGAAGGATTTCCATTTATAGTAGAAATTTATGTGCTTAAATTGATTGGAGAAAAAGAACCTGGACATAAACCCATTAATTTGGGAATTCTATTCTATAATATGGCCAATATAAACATCAATGTCCATGAAGTAACACATAAGATGGAGCAAGAAGACTATAGGATTCACTCCTACATTCTTGACTCTACGAATCACCCATTATTGAAGGTATTCTCCCTTTTCAATTTCACATGATGAAGGTACCAATACCATTGAAGATTAAAGTAAGTTCTATAAATTCTAATACATAGGACATCACATTCCCATTGAACATTTTTATGATCATAAATCTAGATATTATAATTTCATGTTTAAAGAGTCAAGACATCTGATTTAGTTGATATTTTATAAAAATAAGTTCAAGAATATAAAAAATCAAATTATGAGGATGATGCATACTTAAATTATAAAATGATGAATTATGAGAGTGAAAATAATTTTTTTACTAGAAAGGAAGTATCTTATGTTTATGATATCAAGAAGTAATGGTTTATAGAATATCAACATGAAAATATTATTGATGATCTTATCAAGTAATTTCCTGTAAATAAAGAATAAATGGATTAAACATGATATATATATCTCATAGTAAAAAAATTGTTACATATGGATAGATTATACGCCACTAATTATTCAATGGTATGTGGATAATCTTCTCAGAATAATGATAATAAAATTTCACATGAACAAGTTAGATATACACTAAATCAATTTCGAAATAGATAAGTATTGGTATATATTATATATTTGGGAAAAAATTAAGGATACATGTCTTAATAAATATGAGGGGAAATATTCCACATGTATGAAGGGAAGATAATTTTTTGGATACCCCAACCCCTTAAACAATGTGATTTTTTGGTTGTAACCAGAAAAAAAATTAGACAGATCAGGAACTAATATGGTAGAACGAGGTTTCAAGGGTTTAATTGGCGATATGGTTGGCTTGTAAGGAAAAACTATTCATTATAAATTATTATTTCTTCATCAGGAAAGAAGAATGAAATAAAGAGATGTTTTAGTGATGATTTAAGGAAAAAATATACGAGTAAACAACTTGTGATCAGATCTGAAGAATAGTTTCATACAAAAAATTTTATTTTGAGAGGAGGTTAGGGGAGACATGATTTTGAATTTCATAAGGATTATTTATGTATGACTAGGATGGAAGAATATTTTCCCTATACTATAAAAGTTAATTTGATCAAAATTTAACCTAGTCATAAGTCATACAAATATTCTGAGATAATTAAGAATGTCATGAATGAGTGTCTGGTAGTTTGGAAAAACCAGTTTAAATAGGATAAAATTTATTAATAATATGAAAAAACAAGATTTAAAAAATTTGTAAAATTTATTTAGGGATGGAATGAAACCCATCTATTGTTAATGGTAAATTTCTAAACATTATTAATAGATATATAACTCAAGAACTGATAGTGGAGAAAATCATCTCAACCACATATTCTTATTACTTCTTATAATTTTAGGTTGATCAAATAATGTTAAAAAAAGAAAATTATTAAGAGAACCCATGTATTTATTTTTTTCCTTTGATTTTGGTATTTAGGATGTATTCACTTCTCCCTTCACCAGTTTTAGCTTAAATAAAATGGTTCTTCAACATGAATGAGTTTTTTTAGTTTTTATAGAAACATCATGGAAGGAAGTCTCTTAAAGTACCATAGATGAAAAGGAGGAATACTATTCAATATGGACAAGGGAGTTCATTTGTAAATTATTTTACATTTAATATCCTATATGTTTGTAAAAATATATTTTAAAATAAAAAATATCCAATAAGTGGTATTAAATTAAAATTTCATTCCCACAATGAATTTTTCTCTACTTGAATAAAGTAATATAAATTATTTTAATTGAAAAAACCTGATTCCATTTTTTGAATTTGAATAATGATGATATTTATTGAGTATGATGTATAACTAAAGTATAAATTTGAAGCATGTATATAAATTTTATGATTCCATTTTTTGTGAATTGGTTGATTAATATAAATGAAATTCCTATATAATTTTTCATTCATTGAATTTCTGAAAATAATGTGAATCGATGTGTAAAAAATATGTTATAGAATTATTGATTTTTTCAAATCACATTTTGAATTCCTAATTGGATTTTTATACAATACATTCTTTTATATCTTTATACCTTTTATTGAGTGATTTTCAGAAATCTCCCCTACTAGAAATTTCATTTGGACTTATCAATAATATAGCTATAAAACCCCCCATTTAATATAATTGATACATTATTATTTTTAATACATTATCCTTGAAACCAACTTTTTATTAATAATTGTTTATCCTATAAACACCAAAATTGATCTTGTTTTGAATGATCCAGAATTTATGAAATTTATATCTATTCCAGCCCTCATCTTTTTATTTTCATGATATTTTAAATATAAAGTGTTGGGTTGAGGGAAATCTTGGAGAATTTTAAACACTAAATTGTGATAGAAATGTTGGGGAGATTTTCTAGGCACTAAGAAATGTTTTTGATTGATACATTTTTCTATAATTATTTTCTCTTATATGAAAAAATAACATGTGAAAAACTATGAAATTAAATGAAATGAAAATGAGATTGGAGTTAGGAAAATATAAAATCCTCAATACTGGACTGATGAGTTTTATCATTTTTGGTCAAGTAGTGGTATCATGGTTTGTTCAATGCATAGATATAAAAAAATTAAAAAAACAAAAATGTTTGTTTGAATAAAAATAGAAGTAGAGAAAATTACAGAGGGTGAATGTTATTCATTATTCTTACATTGATCATGACCATACTTTTATCTTTTTCAGTTGCTAACATCATATTTAGGGAGGGATTTTTATTGAACTTTTACATTGTATATCGTGTGTTATTCCTTTGGATATGAACATTCCCTTTGAGCCTCAATGTTTTTAACATAAATCCCTAGAAACAATAAGACTCATAATCATTAGATCCTTTATATCAAATTCCAAATGTTTTTTTGTAATTGTATTTATATAGGGAAGATATTAGATACATTACAAGATTATGAAATGGTGCATGATGTTGAGGCAGGGGAATAAATCTACTTCAATTTATTTCCCTGATTGATCAAATAAAAGAGATAAATGCGAGGAAGATCATGACTTGAAAATTTTAATGATAATGAATTATTATTGTTAATGAATTAAAGGACGAGGTCCCAAATTTGGAATAGGGTAAATATAAAATACATGGATTAATAATTTCTAGGAATAATGGGAATTTGAATTGGGGTTCAATATAAAATTTTATAAAATAGTTTAATAATGATATTTACTTTCTTAATATGGTATTAATTTTAAATATTTGTAGTATAGTGGCCTGTTTAATTCTATATTTATATTCAATTGTTATGGATAATAATATTTCATGTGTGGGGGTATCTGATGCATTGATTTTTATTAAAAAAATTAATTTTTGATAAAATAATTCAATCATTTAAATTCTATTTTCCATATAATTATTTATTAATTTTAAATTAGGGAAATTGAATTTGAAAAGATAATATGGATAAAGTTGTTGAATTATAAGGTTTTATTTTATTTACATGTTTTATGAAGGGGTTTTACAAAGTGTTTTATGTGATTATAGGCTAAATTAATCTCTCTCCATGTTATAAGTCATCTATAAGGCCTAAAATCCAATTTGTTAGCCAATGAAGGGTTATGATGCCATGAAAGGAAATAGGGGAAGACCCACCAAGAAGCCTGAGGTTGAAAATACCTCAAAAAGGGTGATCATGCAAAGTGTTTAGGCATAATCCCGTCGTTCCATGCACATCAGCAGACACGAGGTTTTAAAGACCTCAAAAAGGGTGATCATGCAAAGTGTTTAGGCATAATCCCATGGTTTCATGCACATCCGCAGATGTGATGTCATGTATGTGTGAGTGTAGCGGGAGGACATTCCTCTAGCATGCTTCTAAGAGGATGATACCATAGGATTTATTATATGTTAGTTCTAATCTAGGTGCATATATGAAGTGGAATATGATCTTTATGGTCATTATTAATAACATACCAAAATGATGTCAATTTTTACCTCCACAAATTACCTCGTAGATCAAACATTTCCCTCCATTACTCAAGACTGTGTGTCATCCTCTGTATCAATGAATCACCTTCCCTATTCTCTATGATAACTATGGTCTCCACCTGGGAAGCTTTAGTTATAGTAAATGTCTACCACCACATACTAAGATCACCATGTATCACTTTTGGGACCACAAATGATGTCATGGAGTATATTTTTAATATATTAAATGCCATGTGTGCTAATATGTTCTCCATGTAGAAAATGTGAAGGTTGAATGGAATGAAGATGAAAACTATAAAAATTACACCCTATTAACCATATAATCTCAAAAAAATTAGGGATATCCTACCTTTGGCTACAATATAAGGAAAAATATTACTGTAGAGGAATAAAAATTGGTAGAAATAAATTTTTTCAATGAAATTGAACTTTGGGAGGTTATGCCATTATTTTATTATTACCCAATGGAGGGTTTGATATATGTTCTGTTGTTATTTTTAACTATATATAATCTACATTGTGGATCACTAGTTACACCATAGACTTAAAAGAGGAAAAAATATATGGTTCGAGTACTATATCGTGGAGGTTTCACATGCATTGTGGAACCATCAAATATAATAGTTGCTAGTATTTAAGAAATAATGAGAAATGTGTAATATGATATAACCTAGGAGCTACAAATGGGAATTTGATAAAATTTCTATAGCTCAATTATTTTCATAAAAAGGTTACATGTGTGTTCACCATGGAGGAGATAGACACACCACAACTATTTGGAGGTTATGCATGAGGATATGAGGCTACATCGTGGTGTTTTCAATGTACCGTTGGTGGGTCAATAAGGCCGGTAGGATGAATTTGAGGGACATTGGAGGGGTTTAATAGTAATATGGATATGTCATAGCTATTTTATGAAGAAAATAAAAATTCGTTATTCTACAGTTGTTCTGTCCATGTCATACTACACCCATGTATTGAATATTGAAATCCATGTATCTTCATATTACAATGAGATACATCACAAAGTATTTGGAAAAAATAAGGAAATAAATATAATGTGAATCATATAGATTTTAGGAGTTACAATATATCCTAAAAATAGGGATAAACAACTGAATAATATATTCGTTGAAGAGTGAGGTATATATATCATTAAAAAGATAACTATATTTAAAAAAAAGATAATAGAAAAATAGGAGGCATTTCTATAATCTAATCAATAAAAAGAAGTGTTTTTTTCAAAAGTAAGTCACATTGAGAGGAGACCACTAGAAAAGAATAATAGACTAATGAGGGAGGATCCCCTACTACAACTCTGATTATTATTCTGAACATGTCCTCTATTATTATTTCAACATGCCCTATACCCCTTATACTCGTATTATATCTTCATTAATCGAATGGTTGAAAACTTTTGTGATTGGGTGAAGGTGAGGTTACCCAATTATTATTCTTGACCCTAGTATATTTATTTTAATTCCTGTAATATATTTTCTTTATAAATTGGGTTTCAATATTAAAATTTATAATTTTAATTGAATGGTTCTATTTTTTCTCTAATATTTAATTTTTGTTGTTTCCTTGGTCAAGGAATATATTTTTACCTTCTATTTGTTTTGGATAACATTGATTGACGTGTATATGAATAATAGGATTATGTTTAGTAATTCCTAAACCCATATTGAAGAATCAATTAACTAACATAGAAGGCTGCTAATTCAAATTTTGGAATTAGAATTTCCTAGGTAAATCACATGAGAATCATTATGTCTTTCACACATTTGAAGGAGAATAGTCCAAAGAAATGAAATTAATAATCTTTACACTCATCATCATCAAAAAAATTCTACGGTGAAAAAAATGGGCAATCATATTGTGAATCCCATCATTTAATCAATTAAAAATTAATAGTGATTTATTTTAAGAGTCTATGATAACATGGAATTTTTTTTTCTAAACCTAAACACTCATCACTTATCCCATCATTACTTTCAAATTCATTCTTATTTTATTTTTTTCCCATTAAATATTTTTCTAAAGATTACTTTTATACCCATGATTACTCGATTATAACTCTACTAATTGGATATGACATAGGTTTCCACTCATATTATATTAGTTAACGAAAAAGAAAAATTTTGTTTTCCACACCCTATAACAGGTGGTATCAGAATGGCATATGACAATATATTTATTTACATAGAATCAATTTTCAATATATAAATACCATATCCTAAATTATGATTAATAATTTATATTTTATTTTATAGATTTAGTGGGAGAAATCATTCTCAATATGAATTTTTATATCATTATCATTTTCCTCCATCCCATAATGATTTGGAATGTAAAATAGGCCTTATGGTGAGTTATTTCTGGTGATGTGTTGGGTTGAGTTTAGATGGTTCATCACAAAATTGAATTAGTATTCAATTAATATTTATGGATAAAAGTTAGATAACTGATATGATAATTGTAAATCAAGAGTTAAGAACATGGGAGTGTTTTCCTTGATTTAATAATATCAGTAGATATTTTCATTTCAATTTGAGAATTTTTTACAATTATTTTAAAATATTTGTTTTTATCTATTTTGTTGTATTATATTCCACAAAATTAGGTTTTAATTAAATTATCTACGATTTTTAGTGAATCTATATAATTTCATTTGGGTGTGTGGTAATTTGGAAGAACCCCCCAAACCATTCATAAACCATGCTAATGATTCCGAATAATATATACAGGGTTTTTATCGTTTTGGCATATAATATGGAATTATGGAGAAAAACTAAGATACTATATGAAAATGTTTATATTTTTTAGGTTTTCATCATTAATTATATTTATTATATACAATTATTATTCAATTATTATTTAAGACAATATAAAATGAGTTATGGAAGGTATTTTTGTTATTTTGATAGGCGATGTTTGAAATGTATCACTAAGGTAAATGCTTTTTTTATAAAAGAAATTTTTGTTTCGTAAAATTCGAATAGATAATTCTGTTTTCATTTCAAGATGTGGGAATAGATAAATGAACATAATTTTTCAAGTATCACTGATTTCAACAGAAATAGGTTTTAACTCAATAAATCAGAAAAAAACTATTGGAATTCTTTTGTAAGAGTTTTATATCATATAATCAAAAATTGTTTAACATTCATCTTATGTGTTTTATAGATAGGACACAATAAAAAATCTGATTATATAATTAAAAAAATTATTTTTTCTGGAAATATTTTTTTTGTATATTTCATAATTATAATAAAATTAATTTTTCACTCTTTTAGATGAATATATTTGAGAAAATGTAATTAATTTTTTAAATCAAAATTTCAAAATTATATAAGGTTTAATAATAAGATCAGGAATTTTTCTAGAGATATCATGTCACTATTTAAATGTATTCATTTTCTTTTTCTTGAATACATTACAGTTGGTATTCCCTTTTTTGGTTTTAGTGTGAAATTTGGGAACAATGGATGAAAGATGGAAGTTGACAGTTAACATAAGAATTTCCCTAATCATGCGCTAAAGCCTAGAAAACTAAACAACCCTTGACAGAGAGAGGTTTCTCAATTGGTCCAAGATATGTCATACTATGCACCAAAAAATAAGAAACTACGACCCCCCCCCCTTAAATGATGTGCAAAGTTAAGGCACACAGTTAGTGAAAATGTGGGCCTCTTCCAATCAAACCATGCATGAGAATTAAGTTAACCCAATAATTGGAATTCTAAATATTATACCACCCATATTTACCTAAAATAATCCCACAATCATCCCCATACATCCTTTCACAATTTCTAAGGCACTCAGACAAATTCCAGGCCTTTTAGACGTTTCTTTCACGAATCGTATTCTAGATTTAAGACTTGCACCACCCGAGTATGTGGTTCATTCATATTTAGATATTTCTCTCTTCTAATCCACTTAATGGATAAAAGAGATATGTATATTTGATATTTGATATTGATATTGATCTATGTTTGTTATATCTTGATTCGTTTTAATCTTAGATCAAGGAATTGGAACACGATCCCATTATTCACCATTATTAATTTATAATTAGAGTTTTCTAATATGTGATTGCTCAACAAATAATTGAGTTAAATGGTCTATAATTCAAATCCCACATCCATGATTCTAATTAAATGTAAGTAATTATTGAATTTATAAGGTAATTTTTGAAATTTGGTTATCTAATTTAATTAATTAATTTTCTAAATTTATTAATAATATGATTGTGAATCAGGAATAATTAATTGTAAAACTCATTTTTGGATTTTGAGATTTTTGAAATGATGTAATTAATAAATGATTTAATATTTGAGATTTTGTGATTATAAAATGTAATGATAAATTTTGGAATTAATTATATGATATTATTATTTGGAATATAATAATTAGTTATTGAATTAATTGTGGGATATTTGGATTTTGAGTTGAATAATTAATTTTTGATTTAATTTGGGGATATAAAGATTTTAGTTTGATTAATTAATTGTTGAAATAGTTATTTTATATTATTTTTATAAAATCATTGATGTGATTTATTAATTAGTGAATAAATTAGTGGAATGATATGAATATTAAATTAGTTGAACATGATTAATTAATTGGTGAATTAGTTAAAGGTGATATTGTGATATATGTGATATTATGATATTTTAATATACATAATATTTAAATAAAGTATGGTGATAATGGAATTCACTTAGGATTTCAATGATGGATGATAAAAATTCTATTCAAATTTGACTAGAAATAGTGAATTTTAATAAATTCATTGACATGTGACATGAAATAATAATGGTAACAATGGCATTAAATTATTTAATTATGAATAGTAATAGTTGAATTAAGTCATTTATTAGGATATATGAATTAAAAAAAGAATTCAATTATTTAGGGATGAATGGAAACAATGAAATTCATTAATTTATTGTGAAATATTAATAGTAACATTATAACTCTGATATATGATATTTCTCAGGTCTCCTTGGGAATTCGGGGGTGTTATGTGGTTAAATAATGAGTAATTGAATAAATGCAAAATGACTAATTTATTGATTGTATTTTATTATTTATAAAATTTCATACACTGTTAGATTTTTAATTGTTTTTGACTCTATTGGTGGCGTCCTAGTCAGTTATAATCACACCTGATTCAAGATTCCAGATCTATAACCGAATAGACATCATTTTTTCAAGCTTGAATAAGGGAAAGGCCCTATGTTAGATAGATGATACGGGATGGAGAGTCGATGATGGAACTAAAAAAGTTTTGGGACCCTCTTCGATGTTATTAGAGTCTTTTTTTATTTTTGGATGTTCATATTAACACTTGACATATATTATAATTGAATAATTTCTATTTAGTTTTGATATTTTGTTTCTTGTTTTGACTATTTTTGTGATACTGGAACTATTATGGTTAATTTATATCAGTTTTCTATTATATATTTATTTATTTTGTTGTGTTACTTTGATAAATTGGTTATCATATCCCAAAGATCAATATTAGATACTAGTTTATAGTCGACTCCCTTTGTCGTATGGGGAGGTGAGATTGAGGTCATGTGACAAGCCATCTTGGTGAAATGGCATTTGACACTCGTTTAAGGATGGTACAAATTGTTATCAAAGGTTGTTTCTTTTCTTTTACCTTTGCCTAACTATTTAGGAAATGTATAAAGGATAATTGGATGATTTCGGTCCTGTTTAATTGATTTTTCAATGGAGTATCTACCCCATATACAAGGGTAAAATCCATGCAACCAAGGTTTTATTGTTTTTATTAATGTGTGATATTACTTTTGATGCTATTTCACCTCGAGTGATGTATTTTTTGGGAGATTTAATAATTGTTTCTTTAATTTTTAGATATTTGACTTTTTCCATAGTATTAAATGGGATTTGTGTTTCATTCATCATTTTAGGAACTTATGATTTATTATTATAATCATCATTTCAGGCATTTGAAAATTTGTTTTGGGTATGTTTTTTAAAATGAACTATTTTCCTCTTTTGCAAAATTTAACTAAAAATGGTTCCTGATGTGAAATTTAAAAAAATTTAAATTGATGAAATATTATAATAAATTGGTGAATAATGAGGAACATGAATAATGATAATTATTTTACACTTTTAATTATTACATAGATGTATGATGTTTATGCGTAGTGATAATGCCTCTGTTTTGATGGTGTGGCTGGAAGGGGGGGATAATTATTGTGACATAATGTGAGAACCCGCTTGTAAAATGTGTTAAATATGTGTTATGATAACTTCTACAAGCATTTGGTATTGTCTATATATTCCTTCATAATTAAGCTTATTGGGTGGAAAAGAAGATCATATAGATGGATATTATCTACCAGTAGTGGATCTTGAGGCACTGATAGTTCTTGGTGAGGATGAAGGAGGGATGTTCCGAGAGAATATTTCCCACCTCATACAATTCATTGTATGAGAGTTAGAGTGGGTTGTGAGGAGTATGTATGAATATACACAATATTTTCTATTATAAACAGCCTCAAAATTTTACTGGAGAGGGTGGACCTGAGGCTATAGAGATCTTGATTGTGTATATCCAAACTGTACTTGACCATTTGGAGACTTCTACTGATAAGAGGGTAAACTTGGACACTTATATAATGTGAGGATCAGTGAAATACTAGAGGGATGTTTTGGACTGTACTTAAAAAGATTATGGAATGTAATGAAGGGAATTATTTGAGAAGTTCATGGGGCACTTTTATCCAATGACACTGATGTAGGAGTGAGTAACCGAGTTTAGGAGGTTGATTCAAGGGAGCATGTCCATGATGAAAGATGGTGGTTTATTTACATACATGAAGAACTTTAATTATATAGGTTTTAGGGAATGATACATATATAATGAGCCATTTCTAAGATAAACATCAATGCGGTATTTATTTAGATGATAAATGTTTTGGAATAACGATGTTTTTTTCTTGTTAATTAGGATCTCATAGCTTAGAGGAACCTAAAGGAGGCTTCCATTATATAGAAAATGTCTTCATGCTGGGTGTTCAAGAGGTACAACTTCTGATATTAGGGATAATTACTATGAGGGTGTTAGTTAGGGGAATATTAGGTCCAATGAATAAGGGAGAGGGTAAGTCACTCAGGACCTTAATTGGATTTTATTTCATCAGTGTATTAGTTGTTTGACTATCGTTGACACTATTACTAACCACCATTTTTGCAAAAATCATGGGACTTGATGGGAAATATAAATAGGTTCTAAATTAACCTTTGACATATATGTATTGATATAGGATCTAGATAGATAATGAGTGTGGTAATGGATCTTCTATATCATACTGGTCCGACAGTTGGAGTTCTACTGGCCTTGGTGGTAGAGGCAGTAGATGTGGAGAATTGGGGTAAGAGTGCCTATATCAGATGAGTGGTGTAGCTTATCCATCTCATACTCCATCATTTGGAAGAGGGTCATGATAATTACATGTCATTCAGCATACACTTGTGGATAGAGTGGTCAGACCATTGACAGTGAGAGGTTTTATTCTTTTAGATGCTAAATTATATGGGTCCTTATTTGATATCGGTGCATATAAATCTTTTATTTCTGCAAAACATGTTAATGGTTTAATATTTGAATTTGATTTCAGGAGTGGGGTGTTTCCAATTGATATTCCTCTAGCATTATTTTCCAGAGATATCTTCTTGTGAAAAGGGTGTTCTCATGAGGTTGGGGAGTATCGTTTTCTATTGGATATTTAGATCCATGATATTTCTGGCATCAACCTAATTTTTGTATGGATTTTTCAATATCATATTGATACCACATAGATTGTTACTTCATGATATTCATGTTTATATATCCCGAGTGTTAAAATTATATTCATCATGGAGAGTGGGACAACTAGGATGGCCATGCAGGGCTAGTTCACCAACAAATGGGGGAGCTTACCCCCAATGATATTAGATTTTTGATGGATGATGGATGTGTAAATAAGGATATCATCCTACACATTGTAGACAAGTATCATGATGCATTTTCTGAAGACATATCAGGCTTCTAACTGAGAAAGATTTAGAATTTACAATTGAATTCATACTGAGCATTGATCCTATTTCTATTCCACTATGATGAATGTTACCGACGGTGTTTCAAGATATCAAGGCTCATCAAGAGGAGTTATAGGATAAGAGTTTTATCCATATGAGTGCACCACCATGGAGTTCCCCTACATTTTTCAAAATAAATATAATATAAGTATAAATTTGATTTTTGATTACTAAAGGATGAACATGATGATTGTGATTAATCATAATCCTCTTCCACTTATCAATGATCTATTCGAGCAGTTTAGGGGATCTTGTGTTTTCTCTAAGAATGAAAAGAGATCTGGGTATGCTTAGTTGTCTTCATTAACTTCTGATATTGCAAGGACTAATTTTAAAAACTTCTATGTCCTATATTAATATATTTCCATGCCATTTGGGTTCTCAAATTCACCGTCGGTGTATATATCCTTGATGAAAAGAACCATCAATATGTACGTGGATTAGTTTGTGGATGAAATTTTAGTGTACTAAAATACACATGACAATCATGAACAACATCTTGATATCATCCTGAGTACACTGAGAAATCACTAGTGATACACCAATCCATCTAAGATCTAGTTTTGGATTGATCAGGTAAACTTATTGGGTCACATCATCTCAAAGGAATGTGTGCTATAGTCCCAGAAAAGTTTAAGGTAGTTGTATCTTGGGAGAATCCTATGAACATATTTGAAATCTATAGATTTATGGGGTTAGATTATTATTATCAGAGGTTCATCCAATAATGTTCCCATTTTATAGAACAAATTTCAGTCTTGAACCAAAAGGGAGTAATGTTTGAATGGTCAAAATCATAAAATAATTCCTTCCACGAGTATAAAAAAGAGATTGAAATTAGAACATAACTTGATCATACTAGATCTAGGTGGGGTTATATAGTTTTTTGTGATGCTTCTAGGAGTATACATTGAGTAGTGTTGAAACAGAGAGATCGAGTTATGGCATATGTGTCTCAGAAATAGTGGACTCATTAATGGAACTACCCTATGCATGACATAAATATGGAAGTAGTGGTTTAGGTTTTAATTTTTGGAATAATTTTATTTTGGAAAAACGTTTTCTCTATATAAAAATCACAGGAGAATGATTTATTTATTTTTCCTTTGAGATTTTAATATTTGGCAGAGAGGGTTGGTAGAGTATATATATTCATTTGATTTTTAGCTAGCATATATGCCTTGAAATGGAAATAGAGTTGAAGAAGCCATACAAAGGAAAACTATGACTCATGATATTCAAAAGTCATTTGATCAGTGTAAGATGATGGAATTGCTAGATGAGATGCATGTAATGGATCAAGAGTGTCTTTAGTAGATGACTCTCATGTCAGTTTTAGTGTTGTCTCCACTTTTTATCCAGATTAAAGACCACAAATATCAGGAATTGGAGTGTCTATTATTGAGGGAAATCCTTTATTGTGGGGATTCAACTTCTTATTTGGGAATTGACGAATAAGATAGATTCTATGGAATTAATTAGTTTTTTTTACGAATGAGTATACATGAGGATATGATGTGATTATTTCATTACTTGAAATGGGTTGTGCATCTACGTGTGACCTAAATGTACTATGAACTATGATGATAGTTTTGGAAGAAGGAAATGAGAAAGGAGATATCATGGTTCATGAAACAATGATACACCTATGAGCATGTAAGTCCAATCATCAATGACAAGGTAGTTTTCTACAATCATTCCCCATTTCAGAATAGATGTTGGATAACATTACCATTTATTTTGTGGTGTGTCTTTTGAGGATGACCTGATATAATGACACTATTTCGGAAATTATGGATCGTCTAATGAATGTAGATAATTTTTCATCATAGAAGTGATACATTCTGAGTGGATTTGTTGGGAGAACTATACCTTTGGTAGATAATTTGTTGGCACGGGGTTCCATAGTCTATAGTTATAAATTGTGACCCACACTTTACTTTGTGATTATATATGATCTTGTAGACAGTTCTTTGTACATAGGTTCTTTGAGTATAAGTTTCTACCCATAGAATGATGGATAGTCATTATGTACTATTGATGTGATTGAGGATATGATGTCATCACGTCTTCTTGACTTGACGGGTCTTGGGAGAATCACAATACTTTGGTGGATATTGGCTATAAAAATGTTTTTAACCTACTATTCACATGGAACCATTAAAGGATATTTATGGTTGGTCATAAATACAACCTCTATGTTGGATGGATGCAGGTGAGTAGGAACTCTTGGGATAGAGTCTCATGCAAGATATGTCAGAATATGTTAAGTTATTTCATAAGTATTTGGATACGCCTTATAGTATTAATAATTCATATGATGATAGATGAAGAATAACCCTATAGTTTATAGAGGGTGATCATGTATTAGATTATTTGTCACCAATTTTTGTTCAACATTGGATATAATGAAAGGGAAATATGAAACCCATGTACATTGGACTATTTGATATTACAGAGAGAATTAGGTTGATGGATTACCGTAAGGCTCTTCATAAGAGATATAATGCTATGATTTATTTTTCCATGTTTCAAAAAATCTATGGTACCACACCAAACCTTCTCATGTGATCGATGTGGATTATTTCAAGATTGAGATAAATATGTCCTTTAATGAGAATATAATATCTGTGTTGGATGGAAGTGATATAGTGTTCTGAGGAAATATCTTGTCGATAGTTCACATATATTGTAAACATGGTCATGTTCAAGAGGAAACAAGGGAGAGAGAAGTAGATATGGGGCTCAATGGATCAATCTATTTGACTCAGAATCATAGAAAAATTTGGGATTGTATCTTTATGAATAAATCTTATATGGTGGGGAGATTGTAAGATCTCAAAAATTTCTAGAGATGTCTCATGATCATTTACACGTAGTATTTATCTTTGGTATGAGTAGATTTCTTTTGAGAATTACCATAGGTCATGTCTAGGTAAAAAATTTGAGAAAATGGAAGAATGTGGGTTGTAGAATTTTGGTGATTGATTTTACGTCACTCTAGGGCCTAGCCCAACAAACTATGAAACCCTAGACATATTGGGTTTATACTGATGGGGAACAGTTTATCAAACCATGCTACCTAATGGAAGAATTTGTGCAACCCCCCCCCAAACAGGCATATGGTTAAGGCTCACGGTTAGGGGAAACCATGCAGCTCTATCTAAAAATCATGTGCATGAGTGAATTTAACGTAAAAATTAGATTTTTAATTACCCAAAATGTCCATATTAACCTGAAATCCACCCCCACTCAACCCCTGATGTCCATTCCCAAATTTGGAGGCCCTTGTAGAGATTCTATACATTCTGGACCTCAGTTCTTTACAAATTGGAGTCTGGATGGAATAACTGCACCACCAAGGTATGTGGTTTATTCCCATTTATATAAATATCTCTCACTATCCTCATATTAGATAAAAGAGAGATGTGTGTCCACTATTTTATCCAGATATAGAACTATATTTTTTAGATAGTGTTTCGTTTACATCATTGATATATAAATTTATTTAAGATCTATTTTTTCGTCATTATTCTGCTCAAATGGAGTTTTCTGTTGGGTAATATCTAACATATTTTATTTTTTACTCATGTTTTATGTATTATATGGATTATTTTTCAGGCCAAGATCTAATATGACATGTGATTTAGAGCCATGGTGTGCCTGAAATAAATGTTCGAAAAACATTAAAATATTTAATTTCACACAGATGTTATTTTCCTAAAAAATAGAATAATTCTTAGAAGGGTGCTTATATCATACATAAGAGGGTAACATTGAATTCCAAATAGCGGTGTTACCCTAAGCGTGACCTGACATTGGTCTGTGTGGTTCGATTGTAGACATTCTTCTCATCCATTATTCAAAGAATAAAATAAATTTAGAGAAGATTATTTTATTTTTTTAATAGACACAATGAAATGTTTATTTTTAAATAAATAATTTTATAGAGATACAAGGTTCATCTCATAACCATAAAATCCTCTAGAATCACCAAAGAGAGAGATATATAGGATTCTCTTGAGTCAGTGATGATATAGCCTCGAATCGATGACTAACAAATTTCGTTCTTGACAGATCTCGCCAACCATGATGACACAAATTCATTCATTTTCACTGATCAATCAAAATTGAGGTAGAGGTTTTTGTTTAAAAAATTCTTCCATGTTATTGATTCCTATGATGAAAATTTAATAATCCATGAACATAATAGCCCAAAGATCAATCATATTTACCAAATGAGATTATTTTTTGGGATTATACGTATAGCATCCCGCCTTTTTATAACAGAAAATTTCATTACATTACACAAAACTGAGGATCTTTAAGGTTTAGTGTCTTGGAAACCAGGAACATAACACAAGAAAACAACAAAAAACATTATTCTTAAACACTTGAAAGGCTTCTCCTTAAGTTCATCCTTGGTTCATTACTACATCTCATAACCTGGGGACATACATCAATAGAAAGGGTGAGCAGAAAGCCCAGTAAGGGAAACAAGGGAAACATTTAACATGTGAACTTGAGATACATCAACTATGTCATGAAAAAGAACTTTAAGGCATGAGAAAGAAATCATGTGGAATATCATAATAAAAATAACATTTTTCATAACTTTAAGATGTGGCTACATAATTTAACAAAGAAAATCATGAACATTTCACAGAGGTCCATCCCCAAGGTGTCATTTGAAAATTACCAAGGTTATTCACCAAGATATTGTGAAAATTGTAATCTCTAGTGGTTACATCATTACCCAATGCATTGGAGCGCTATCAGGGGGCACCCTTAATTTTTATTTTATTATCATGTGACCCACATATATCATCAAAAAAAATTCATAAATAACCCATATAGCATAAAATAAATGGGTTTCATTTCATAATCATAACGTTTTAAAAACTGCATTAAAGACATGATCTTTACGTCACTTTAAACCCACAGAAGGGGAGAGTAGGTTTCATGTATGTAAATACCAGAATTTAAAATAGAACATATTGGAATATGTGTGAATACCCCTTTAGAAATAAGAGCTTTGATTATTCTCTTTATAACATAAAATAATTTTGAGAAAATAGAGAGGCATTTTGAGATGAAACTTCTACAACATAACAGCTATGTTTCGGGGTTTTAGAAAACATTGAAAAGACATGGGACATGGGAAAAACAATCATAAATGACCCATAAAATAGTAGAGGGACATAATAAGAAGGATATATGAACATGTTAATTCAATTTCAAGGAAATTCCATTTTAAATGAAAAACATGTAAGGAAGACAAAAATTAGATTTCTCTTATGAAAATTCGGTAGCCTAATATCGTCACTTAAACTTCAACAAAAATGAATTGAAAAGATCAAATAGGATCACTCATCATATGAACATAATAGTTCCATATGATAGATATAGAGATCATACCCCAATATAATTAAAAAGGAACTTGAAAGACTTCACATGAAAGTAGAACTTTGAAAAGAATGAGAAGGGTGAAAGAATCCCCTAAAAAATTCGGCAGCCTAACAGCGCCACTTAAAAATTCATAAAACGAACTGATGAGAGAAAGATGGGGTCTCTCATCATATGAACATGAAAAGGGAAGTAATATTAATATAGAAGAACATCCTCCAACATAAGAACATGGACTATAAAAGAAATGACAAAAAAAAGATTACTTGAAAAGAAGAGAGAGGACGGATCCCTTACCTTAAAACACAACTCTTAAAACTCAAAGGTTTGGACCTTGAGGGCTTGGGGCACCTTGGGAAGACTCTTTTGGAGGTATGGAGACTAGATCGTCATTTAGGATGGTTTTTGAGTCGAATGGATGAGAGGAGGGCTTGGTAATTATAGGGAAAGTGAGGCGACAAGGCATTAATGACCAAGGGACACCTCATAAGTGGGTTTCTCAAAACCATGTGCTCTCCCAAGATATTTCCAATGAAGTATGGCCACATCGGGCCCCCAATACAATAATTCATCACCTTTGGTCGTCCAACACTTAAAATATCTCATGACATTACCATGAAACATCTATGATGTCATTAAACATACCGAAACCCTAAAACTGCTCTTTTACTATTCACTGAAAATTCATCTTTCTCAGAAAAATCCAAAAATTTCACCTTAACCAAATATCAATGCTCTTAATAAAAATATGAACTCCATTTTATAAAAAAAATTTTCTAAATATTTTGAATTTAATTTTTAAATAAAAACACTATTCACCGAAAAATCAATTTTTCCGAAAAAACGCCGAAAAATTTCCATAACATAATAGCAGTGCTCTGAGTTCAAAAATAATGTCCATTTTATAAAAATATTTTTATAAATATTTTTAATTTAATTTTTAATTAAAAAACACTATTCACCCCAAAAACTAATACTTGACTAATAATTTATGAAACTGGTATTTACCCATTTTATTGAATCTCATTACTTGATCTAGGTGTCTAAATTATATTAAAACTTTCTTTGATTGAAATTACTAATCCATTTGGTCACATTATTAATCCTAAGCGTAAATTCACTATTCATAATTTACTATTCATCAAAAATTAAGTTGATCTTATTAGACTCCAAATTCCTTTCTGAACACTTTTGCAGAAGACCATTTTTTTAAAATCCCTACACATCATTAATTATTTAGGGTGTACATAAATATTTTAAAATATCCTTTTTTCAAAATTCATCAATAAAATACATCCTAAAATTGTCCGGAAATTTGAAATTTCACAGACATCACTAAAGGAAGAAATATCAATTCATTCATCCCAAAGGATTACACAAAGAAGCTAGGGTCTCATCACATAGCACCTTATAACACCGGCATATGACCTAAGTGTAAGGTGTTCTATGGTGAGAGAATCTGAGGGAGGCTCAGATAACATTTCCATAGTAGGAATCTCTACAAACATGAACTTCTCCCATAGGCATTTCTGTTCAAGCTTGACACGCTAGAGTTCGGCTTGGGCTTGGTCCAAAGCGAAGCCCATAGATTCCACCTCCTTCCCAAGCTTTGAAAAGTGGGCTTCATAAGGTTCGATTCTACTGGATGAGGCCATCGACTCCTCTTTCTGCATTAACTATTAACATCTCTATTAAATCATTAATAGTACATTAATATACTACTCAAAAAGTTTGGGTCGTTACATTATTCCCCCCTTAAGAAATTTTTACCCCGAAATTTATACTTGAGGCCTAGTCGAAATGGTGAGGGTACTTTTCCTTCATCGTTTCCTCAGGCTCCCAAGTCGCTTCTTCATATTTATTATTCCTCCACAACACTTTCACAAGGTGGGTAGTCTTGTTTCTTAGAACCTTGTCTCTACGGTCTAAGATCTCCACTAGCCGCTCCTCATAAGCAAGGTCATGTTCCAGTTGTACCACGTCTGGGTTCAGTACATATGAAGGGTTGTGTATGTACATCCTCAAGAGAGATATATGGAAGACATTGTGAGCTTGAGCTAGGTTCGGTGGAAGTGCTAGACGATAGGCCACTGCTCTTATGTGATCAAGGATTTCATAGGGGCCAATGTACCTAGGGCTGACCTTTCCTTTCTTCCCAAAACGCATGACTCTCTTCCATGGAGAAATTTGAAGGAAGACTCTATCGCCAACACCAAACTCCAAGTCCCTTCGACTATTTTCAGCATAGCTCTTCTGCCGACTCTGAGGAGCCTTTATGTGTTGTTGGATAGCATGAACCTGTTCTGTCATCTCTTGCACGATGTCAGTCCCAAGACTCTTTCTCTCACCAGTTTCATCCCAACAAGTAGGAGTTCTAAATCGCTTTCCATACAGAGCTTCATAGGGTGCCATCTGAATACTAGAATGGAAGCTGTTGTTATAGGAGAACTCAACTAATGGGAGGTGTTGATCCCATCCAACTTTAAATTCCATTGAGCATTATCTCAGCATGTCTTCGAGTGTCTGAATTGTCCTTTCAGATTGGCCATCAGTTTGAGGATGATAGGCCGTACTAAAATTTAATTCAGTATTCAGAGCATGTTGAAGACTTCTCCAAAATTTTGATGTGAATCTTGGATCACGATCGGACGCGATGGATAGTGGTACCCCATGCAGCCTTACAACATCCTTTACGTATATCTTCGCAAGTTGATCTAGAGAGAAATTTTCCTGAATAGAGATAAAATGGGCGGTCTTGGTGAGATGGTCCACAATAACCCATATCACATTGTTTCCTTTGGATGTTTTCGGGAGACCAGTGACAAAGACCATAGTGATATTATCCCACTTTCCTACTAGTATGGGTAGCAGTGGTAATACCCCCCTAGGAAGTTGTCGTTATTCCTTTACTTACTGACACACCAAGAACCTTGTAGTGCAATCAGAAATCTCCCTATTCATGTTATCCCACCAATAATGATCACGAAGGTCTCTATAAATTTTAGTGCTTCCCAAATGTATAGAGAAATTAGAGCTATGAGCTTCATCCATCAATTCTTTCTTTATCTCTGGAATAGATGGAACACATAGTCTTGTATGAAATTTCAATACACCTTCTTGATCAATATTGAAATCAGGGAACTTCCCATCCTTTATAGCCTCAAACTTCTCCTGCAGCAAAGGATCTTCTTTTTCAGCCTTCTTGATCTTCTATAGTAATGATGGTTGAGAAATCATTTGGGATATGATTGATGATGTCCCTTCCCTTACAATTCCCATGTCCAGTTTTACTAGAACTTTAATCAATGGATCTCCTAGGATCCTCATTGATGCCAGAACAACAGGGTCTTTCCTGCTTAATGCATCTGTGACTTTTTTTCTCTTCCAGGGTGATAATGAATTGAACAATCATAGCCTTTAAAAAGCTCCAACCATCTCTTTTGTCTCATGTTAAATTATTTCTATGTGAAAATATACTTTAAACTTTGGTTGTTAGTGTATATATCACATTTCTCCCCATAAAGATAGTGCCTCCATATCTTTAGAGAAAAAACAACTGCCGCTAGCTCTAGATGATGTGTAGGATAATTCTTCTCATGAATCTTCAACTGTCGAGATGCATAAGCAATTACCTTGTCATTTTGCATGAGGGCGCACCCAAGCCCTTTCAGAGATGCATCGCTAATAATAACGAACCCTTCTATGATAGAGGGTAGTGTTAACACAAGTGCAGTAACCAATCTCTTCTTCAGCTCTTGGAAACATTCCTCACATTCTTTTGTCATGATGAAATTAACCCCTTTTCCAGTCAACTTGGTTAGTGGATTAGAAATCCGTGAATATATTTTCACAAACCTCCTATAATATCCCGCTAAACCAAGGAAACTAAGAATCTCAGTTACTGTTGTGGGTTGAGGCCACTCCTCCACAACCATTGTCATTGTAGGGTCAACAGAGATTCCTTCATTGGTTACGATGTTCCCCAAGAAAGCCACTTGTTGTAACCAAAACTCACACTTACTGAACTTTCCGAAGAGCCTCTCCTTCCATAGAGTTTTCCAAAATAACCCTCAGATGATCTTCATGTTCCTCATGAATTTTTGAATATATCAAATAATCATCAATAAAAACTACCACAAATTTATCAAGGTAGTCCTTCAAGACTCTATTCATCAAATCCATGAAAATAGAAGGAGCATTAGTCAAGCCGAAGGGCATAACAGTAAACTCATAATGCCCATATCTTGATCGGAAGGCATTCTTGGGAATATCTTCCTTCTTCACCCTCAGTTGATGATAACCAGATCAAAGGTCAATCTTAGAGAAGAATTAATCCCCACGAAGTTGGTCAAATAAATCATCAATTCTTGGAAGAGGGTATATGTTTTTCACTGTGATCTCGTTCAGTTCTCTATAATCAATGCATAGCCGCATTGATCCATCCTTCTTCTTCACAAGGAGAACTGGTGCCCCCCAAGGAGACACACTTGGTCGGATAAACCCCTTCTCCAACAAGTCTTGGATTTGTTTCTTTAAATCTTCTAGCTCCACAATTTCCATTCTATACGGGGTCTTTGATATCAGTTGTGATCTAGGTACGAGTTCAATGGAGAACTCTACCTCTCTTTCTGGGGGAAGTCCAAGTAACTCCTCAGGAAATACATCCATATATTCTTGAATAATTGGAACATCTTCTATCTTTATTCTTTCTTTTCCTTCTTCATCATCACCGATTAATTCCATAAATAAAGCTATAGGAGGTGTTTCTAGATAGGGATCAATTTGGGATATCTCTCCTTGGAAGATAACTGTAGGTTGTTTATTCAAGACTACCGAGATTTACTTACTTTTGCATTTGATCTTAGCATTATACTTTGAGATCCAGTCCATCCCTAGTATAACATCGAATTCCAACATGGGAATGACTACTAGATTTACGATAAGATTGTGCTCACTAAAGTAAACACTAGAGTCTCTAAGCACTGTTGATGCATGGATAATTTCACTTAGAGTCTTGACTGACAAGTCTACCTCAAGAAATTCGGGGATTGATCCTATATTCTTTGCAAACTTGGCGGAAATAAAGGAATGCGTAGAACCAGAATCAAATAAAGTACTTTCTAGTTTTGAGGGGACAAAAAGAGTACCTGCTACCACATCGTTTGGAGCTTCAACTTCGGTTGTTGTGATAGAAAAAGCACGACCTTGCTCCCTTGGCCTTTGCTGACGTTGATGGTGATTCCCCTCCACCGCCCTCAGATTTGGACAGAGATTAGAAAAGTCCACAAGCTGTCCACACTTGAAGCATTTGACTTCGGGTAGGGCCAGAACCATCTTTCCTCTGTCGTTAGTGTTGGGAAGTTGAGGCTTCACATCACTACGACAATTTCTAGAAATATGGACTTCTTTTCCACACTTGTAGCACTTACCACTTCCGATCAAGCAGTTCCCTGAATGCTTCTTCCCACATTTATTGCATGTGGCATGTTGCATATGCTTTCCAGCTCTTTCATGATCAAAATTCTTCCCTATACTGGGCTCCAACGATCTCAACTTGTCATTTGATTTATGAGACCACTGTGTCTCACCAAACTCTATCTCGACTTTCATTTCACTCCGCACGATCTCCTCATAGCTATCGTAGTCCCGGTTGGCTAGCTTCTTCCGCAGATGAGGTCTCAGTCCAGCGAAAAATCTTTCAACATTCCCAATTGGATCCATGACAAAGCTAGAGGTATATCGTGAAAGTCGGGTGAAGTTCATCTCATGGATTCTGACATATTCGTTCTTCTTCTGCTTCAGCTCGACAAACTTTTCTCCATTCTCATTCTAATGGAATGAGGGAAATACTTAATAAAGAATATCCCCCTGAACTCTTCCCACTCTATAGCTTCCATCTCTCCTCATGGCTTCGTGTTTTTGATCAGTGACCACCACTGATCAGCTTCTCCCTCTAGGTGGTAAACAACAAGGGTGACTTTTTCATGTTCCGAACAATGAAGCACAGAAAAGATCTTTTCAATGGAACTTAACCATTGTTCTGAAACCAATGGGTCAGTAGATCCACTGAATGTTGGTGGTCGTTGACGCATAAAGGATTGAACAGAATGTTGTTCCCTTCGTGGTGAGATCGGCCTCTCATCTTGATTCAAGTTATTACTCAAAACATGAGTCAGTTGGTTTATCATTCGCATAAATGTTTCCATTCCAGCTTCAATCGGAGGGGCTTCAGCACATGGTGCATTGCGGTCACCATCTGAACGGTTCCTCCTATTTCCCGCAATTTTATAAAAGAATAAAACCTTAGTGAGAAACTTATTTCATTTATTAATCTTTTAACAAGGACGTCATGATTAGAAAAATACACTTCTCTATAATTACTTCAAAATGATTCATAAAAAGCTTGTCATTAACCAAAAATATCCCCCGGGAGTGTCGTAACCAAGAGTGCAGCAAGTACCGTTATCGTGCACTAGTTCCCATTCGATTCTAGCTCAAAGAGGTGTTTTGGGTTTTACCCCTATGTATATCTGTGCCAGAGCCACCTCTACCTTCTCGTATCCAGACATGGATGTATTTGTTTGATAAACCACTTACTCAATACTTACCAAAATACCAGGAATTTTTCCTATATTTAAACTTTTCTATAGGGTTCTTCCTAATGTTTTTATATCCTAATTTCCACAAATAACTAAAACTCCCTCTAATACCAACTATAGAATCCCACCTTTTTATAACATAAACTTTCCTTACATTACACAAAACTGAGGATCTTTAAAGTTTAGTGTTTTGGAAACCAGGAACATAACACATGAAAACAACAAAAAATATTCTTCTTAAACACTTAAAGGGATTCTCCTTAAGTTCATCCTAGGTTCATTATTGCATCTCATAACCTAGGGACATACATCAAAATAAAGGGTGAGAATAAGGCCCAGTATGGGAAATAAGGGAAACATTTAACATGTGAACTTGAGATACATCAAATATGTCATGAAAAAGAACTTTAAGGAATGAGAATGAAATCATGTGGCATATCATACTAAAAATAAAATTTTTCATAACTTTAAGATGTGGCTACATCATTTAACATATAAAATCAGGAACATAACACCAAGGTCCATCCCCAATGTGTCATTTGAAAATTACTAAGGTTATTCACCAAGATATCGTGAAAATTGTAATCTCTAGTGGTTACATCATTACCCAATGCATTGGAGCGCGATCCGGGAACACCCTTAAATTTGCCTTTATTATCATGTGATCCACATATATCATCATCAAACATTTCATAAAAAAACCCATATATCATAAAATAAATGGGTTTCATTTCTTAATCATAACATTTTAAAAACAGCTTTAAAGACATGATCTTTACATCACATTAAACGCACGGAAGGGGAGAGCGGGTTTCATGTATGTAAATCCAAGAATTTAAAATATAAAATTTTGGTATATATGTGAATACCCCTGTAGAAATAAGAGCTTTGAGTTTTCACTTTATAACATAAAATAATTTTGATAAAAGAGAGTGGCATTTTGAGATGAAAATTCTCGAGCATAACAGCTATGTTTCGGGGTTTTAGAAAACATTGAAAAGAGAGGAGACATGGGTCAAAAAATAATAAATGACCCATAAAACAGTATAGTTAAAGAATAAGAAGGATATATGAATATGGTAATGAAATTTCAAGGAAATAACATTTGAAATGAAAAACATGGAAGGAAGACAAAAATTATATTTCTCTTATGAAAATTCGGCAGCCAAACGACGTCACTTAAACTTCACCAAAAATGAATTGAAAAGATAAAATAGGGTCCCTCATCAAATGAACATAAGAGTTCAGTATGATAGATATAGAGATCATACCTCAACATAATTAAAAAGGAACTTGAAATACTTGACATGAAAGTAGAACTTTGAAAATAATTAGAAGGGTGAAAGAATCTCCTTAAAAATTCGGCAGCTAAACAGCGCCACTTAAACATTCTTAAAACGAATTAATGAGAGAAATATGGGGTCTCTAATCATATGAACATGAAAATGGATGTAATATGAATATAGAAAAACATCCTCCAACATAATAACATGGAGTATAAAATAAATGACATAAAAGATATTACTTGAAATGAAGAGAGAGGTCGGATCCCTTACCTTAAAACGTAACTCTTAAACTCAATGGTTTGGACCTTGAGGGCTTGGGGGAACCTTGGGAGGTCTCCTTGGGAAATAGGGAGACCATAACTTCGTTGAGGATGGTTTTTGAGTCGAATGGATGAGAGGAGGGCTTGGTATTTATAGGGAAAGTGAGGGGACGAGGCATTAATGGCCAAGAGACACCTCATAAGTGGGTTTCTCAAAACCATGTGCTCTCCCAAGATATTTCCCACGAAGTTATGCCACATGGGCCCCCAATACAATAATTCATCACCTTTGGTCGGAAAACCCTTAACATATCTCATGACATCACCATGACACAACTACGATGTCATTAAACATACCGAAACCCTAAAACTGCATTTTTACTATTCACTGAAAATTCATCTTTCTCAGAAAAATCCCAATATTTCACCTTAACCAAATACCAATGCTCTTATTACAAATATGAACTCCATTTTATAAAAATAATTTTGTAAATATTTTTAATTTAATTTTTAAATAAAAACACTATTCATCAAAAATTCATTTTTTTAGAAAAAACCCAAAAAATTACCATAACATAATATCAGTGCACTGAGTTCAAAAATAAATTCCATTTTATAAAAATATTTTTCTAAATATTATTAATTTAATTTTTAATTAAAAAACACTATTCACCCAAAAAACTAATACTTGACTAATAATTTTTGAAACTATTGTTTACCCATTTTATTGAATCTCATTACATAATCTGGGTGTCTAAATTATATTAAAAAACTCTGAGTAAAATTACTAATCCATTTGGTCACATTACTAATCCTAAGCGTAAAATCACTATTCATAATTTACTATTCATAAAAAATTAATTTGATCTTATTAGACTCCAAATTCCTTACTAAAAACTTTTGTAGAATGTAGAGACCCGAAGCTTGACGTACATGGACATTACATTACTTTTGCGGAATACTAAATACATAACAAACACACACACACAAGGACCGTAATAGTTTAGTGTCTTTGGAAACTCGGAACGTAATCTTCTAATCATGGTGAAAGATCTTCAACATCTCCCATAAAGATCTTCCTTTTTTTTCTTACCTAAAACCTTTCTTTATATCCTGGGGAAAAGAAAACATAAAAGGGTGAGCTCAAATGCTCAGTAAGGGTAAACAAAAGAAATATCAATCACATCATATTCATAAGAACATATCTTTTGGAAATCTTAACCTGCAAAAGAGATCATAATTTCATAACATGGGATAAATCATAGTAGTGAAATGTAATCCCAATAATCATAACTTAAAACATGAAACTTTGTGGCATACACAGATAATCATAAAGAATCATATCTTATTAGTCAAGACTCATTGCCAAGACTATCTTAGTGGACAAAGTCCATTTCTGAACCGAGTCACCCTCGTTTCAGTCCTGTTTCACTGAACTGGTATAACCTACCGTTCCAGCCATGTCTATCTCATGAGATATAAAATCTTTACCCAATGCATTGGAGGGAGATATAGGTCCCACCCATCTCATAATGATACCATTCTTATGTGTCCCACAAAATCATAAACCATACATCATAGGATAACCCATGTAATAAAAATGGGATTCTTAAACAACATGACATCATAAAACAATTCATATAAGATAAAGGAATTCATAAATATAATTCCATCACAACATAATCAAATCATTATAATAATAGGGATAGAAACAGAACCCTTTATTATCTTAGATGGAAAATAATTTTGATAAAACACTTGAACTCCATTATTGAGGAAAATATCCTTTCTACTTCAAAAACATTTTCCTTTCTTAACATGTCTTACAATATGAAACTAAAAGAAGTTGATTAAAAATAAACATGAAAACTTGTAAAGGAAGCTTTCTTGGAAATAATGTTTTAAAAATCCATTCATGCCGTATAAGTTTAAAAAAACATTCTTCGTACTTTTGTCGGAAAAGTCAAAAAGTACCTTTTACGAAAAAAGACAAAAGATTCCTTTCATATCTTTTACTAAAAACTAACTGAAGGGTAAAATTGGATTTAAACAATTCTAGGTGGATGGAAATAATATTACGTATTGAGGAAACATGGATGTGGATGATAAAATACACCCTAGTAAATGCCAAAGTATAAACAATCTCGGATAAAAATGAGATTGTGATATTTCCCTTACCTTAGGTCCGATTTGCTTCATAAGTGTCCGAACCTCCTGTATAATGATTTAAATAATGTCATTGACTTATTAAAGAATCATATTCATTCTTATGATATCATATACGGTTCACTTATGACTTTATATTACCCGTTCTTTTGTAAATTCAATGTTAAAGAGCATTTTGGGTAAAATTGTTTCATTTGTCGTCCGTGTTTTGACTTGTAATTATTGATATGATTACTTAGATCATGATTAATTAATTCCAGAATATAAAACATGATTTATATATATATATTCAGAATATACATATATATAATAAATCAGTAAATGGAAAGAAATACACCGTTCATGGAGACGGTAGGTCGTACGTACGCATTAACGCTGTTTTCGTTTCCTTATTGAGTTGAACAGAATTAAGTAGATGACATACATATATACATAAATCCAGTAGCATTATAATGTCATATATTTCATTATTATTTCATATATATACTTTATAATCACTCTTAAATGGTTAACATGGAGAATGAATCTCATCGCGTCGTGGAGACGGTAGTCCATACGTAAGCACGAGCGATGATATAATTTCCATAATTATTGATTTGAATTGGAGTGGATGATACAATATGTCAGAATCAATATGATGTTCTAATAACTATGTATAGTTATTCTTTACACCATTATACCCATCCATGTAAGGTGGTCGTGGAAAATAGATTACACCACGGCGTGGAGACAGTATTCCGTACGTACGCATGCGCGGTGATTTCTTTTTCCATAGGATGGATAGATAGTGAAATAGGGTTGTTTAATACATATAATAACATATCAGTATATGAGTGATACTGAAGTTATTACTTCATAATGAAACAACCTAAGAATAAGAAGTGGAAGAAGAAATAAAGATGAAAGAATCGGTAACGGACATTACCTCTTCTTTGAAGCGCCTCTTTGAGACCTCCTCTTAGGGAACTAAAATTGGTCTTTGAGGAAGACCAGAACCTCTAGGCTGTTTCTAGGGAAGTGGGGAAGAGAATTTGGTATGGGTTGGCCGTGCTTGAAGGCTCAATTTGGTGTGAGGAAGAGAGGGAGGAGGTTCCCTTTTATAAGGGAGGAGAGGGGCACCTTTGGAATAACTAAAAATATTATTTTATTATAAAGTCAAGTTCGGTTTTAAATAGCTGAAAATTGATTTATTTCTAGGCTAAGGTAGGGATGGGTCGAAATAATCTCATCCAATAGGATTTAGACAAGTTTAGGTTATTATTTTATCCTTATCAATTAGATTTAACTCTAAGTTAAATAATTTAACTTTTACCGTGTCTTTTTGTTTTCTTACACTATATGGTTAATAAAATTACTATATCAAGCCAAAAGAACCCCAAGTTGTTTATTATTAATATATATAATCTTATATAAGTAATTTGGCCTAACATTGATTTTTAGGAATAAAATAACAATAAATAATACAATATTTGTTTTAAAAACTAATTTATGTCAATTTTGAAACTATTTGGTACATGTTTTTTATGAAATTCATAACAGAATGATAAGTTCGAAAAAAGTTACTTAAATCAACAATAACATGTCATATTAACCTAGAAAATTAGTTTAAGTCATAAAAAGTCTCATATTACATTTATTTGGGCATTTATAACATCAATTATGTCAATATTTCATTAATAAGACAATTACCGCATCATCTTTGTGTCATTAATAAATTAAAATATTTAATGTCTAAAAATTACAAATAAAATACCATTATGTGGAAATATTTTTAGATTTCTAATGAATATTTATAGTCGAATTTATCTTATGTATAACCCCATATTAAAAATGTTTTAGTAAATAAACATTGATTTTAACTCTTTTAACCCTTCTTTAAATAAATTAATAATAAATGTCCTAATCTAATCCAAGTGGGGCTAAATGGTCATATTTTATTCCTATGTTTGTTTTTGGTCGAATTACACTTCTACAATAGAATTAGGACATGTGTTAGAGTAATAATAATATCATTTCTACCCTTAATTACCCTATTTACTTTTAACTGTGGTAAAAAAAATTAAAAAGTTACTATTCACCAAAAATTATTTTCATCTCATTGAACCACATTTTACTTACTGACATCATCCGTGTCTCTCGGATTTTTGAAATTCCACTCACAGAAGCGGTAAAATTAAGTTTTATGAACAATTCAATTTTTTTAACTACCACTTACTGGTTTCACTATTCATCAAAAATTGAAAGTTTTCAGAAAAATACCAAAAATTAGGCATATGCAATATTTGATATTATGAACTCAAAAATGATGTCTATTTTACCAAATTCAAAACATATCAGTTTCATTAACTAATTGAAAAATTAATTCCCGTCATTAAAATAAATAGCGTGTTTTTAAGAGATAATAACTATCAAAAGATTGAAACTTGTTAATAACTGGTTTAAATGTGAAATTACATCCAATGACCATCATTGTATTAAATTGTAAAAATATATTCTAAATATAATTTAAAACCACTAAAATTAATAATTTATCACTATTAATTATTTCGATTGAAAAAGTTGATTTTAATTAAAATTTAGTAATTTCCACTATTCATCAAAATATGAAAGTTATCCGAAAATTACCAAAATTTCACCCTAAGCTAATTTTGATATTCCGAATCCAAAAATGAAGTCCATTTTGAAAAATAAATTTTACAAAATTTCAAAAAGTGGTTATTACTATTCATAACGGCTAGTTTTAATAATATTTTAATAGCATATCGTTGTTTAGTGAAACTCGGTATTGCATACTACACACGCTATCAAGGAAGGTCGCGATTGCGTGTACTGAAAGGAAAGTCAAGGATGCGTGTTGTGCAAGTTCCTTTTGGTGTAGCGTACAACACAAGACATTAATGAAATTAAAAAAATATTTTTCGTAAAATCTTGGGGTGTTACTTTCTACCCCCCTTAAAATGAATTTCACCCTCAAAATTCATCGGGGTTATAAATGGTTTACTACTCGAAATTTTGTTTAATAGAAACCCACATCGTAAAAATGAATACCAAAACATGGCTTTAGAAACTAAAGTATGAAATGTAATGGTTACCCAAATTAACTCATCACTGGGTTTCCACGTAAGAGAACATAGGTGAAAATATGGATATGGAAGAAAAATCTAACCATCATGTTCTGATGGAGAGTGGTAGAGAACATGGCTATGAAAAAGTCAACAATCGCAAAGCCATAAATATGTGATGATCTAGGGTACCATCTGATTCATCAGATATAAGATCACTAGGAAAAAATTTTTGGTTTTCAATATCATTTCCCTAAAGTTGAAAATTTTGAATTAGAAGAAATACTTACTTGATTTTGGTACAGTCTCATTGTTGTTCGTGCTTTGAACAATTTCCACTTCATCTCTTAAATAAATGAAGTTGAATTTGTTATTCTTGAAGTGTTAATAGATAATGTGATAGAATGATGGTTCATTCCATCTGTCTCAAACAAAAGGTTAGAAAAGATATCAAAAAAATACATAAGTCCATAAATAGTGAGATCAATCATATATGGTTTTAAAATGCATGTATACTTCATATATCATACTACTTAATATAATAAAACTAGTTTCTACTAAACAGGGACTACCTATAGGCCAGTGGTAGTCGATAAAGGCCAGTCACACTTCGGTTGTGGGTTCGATTCCCACAGCCTTGTCCGACACGATGGGCTGTCGCCCGTCCTGCAGGTTGTCGTTTTTATAAAACTATATTACTATAACATCCCATCAATAATATCGAAAAAACTTCTATCCTTAAACAATACTAACTTATGTCCAACATAATCCATTCCAATCTTTAGGCTTATACATAATACTGCAGTCCACTCTCATAACATAGTGAAAACGATTACCAGAGATTTAATACCATCGTTGATCCCCATATGTCATAAGATATGTTTTGTTGGTAACATTCCAAATATTCAAAGTCCTTAATCATGTATTCTCTTGAATACCCATTGAACCTTAGTGAAAACATGAATGAAGTTAAAAGTTAACACCTTCCACATACCAAAATCCTCAAAATTCTATATACTCAATCCGTTACATAACCTTCTCCTTATATCAGTCATGAGCTCATGAATACTATCAAACATATTAGAATCTCTTTATCCCTTCATTATGTGCATATCATCTGCTTTCCTAAAATACTGGTACCATTCATCACATACTTTCAAAACTTAAGGAAAGACAACAGTGTAACAATCCTTAGATGTCTCTTTATTCCATAGTACCATGAGATTACTTATACAATATTACACTTGATAAACATGTAATCATTCCACTACATTCTTAAAACATTGACCGAGCTTCAACAATTCTTTCATCTCACATATCATTTGCAGTCTCATCATCATCATCAACATAAATACTACCCATACGACCATACTGATTCTCTTCATGAGACTTTCCCTTAGAGCATCGGTTTGCATAATGCCCGTACATTCCACATTTAAAACATTTAACCATTGTTGATGTCGTCGCAATACCATTACCCTCATCCCTGGTGTTAACTGAACCTTTTCCTTTGAACTTACCGGATTTGTGTCCTTCTTTTCCACACCCAAAGCATCTTCTAGTTCCTTTGAAACATTCTCCTTGATGCCTCTTCCCACATGATTTACATAGGGGAAATTGAACTTTCTTTCCTCTATGATCATCATGAAACTCTATCTTTATCTTAGTAGCCGAGTCAGGAAACTTACCAAATTTTACTTTATTGATCATATTATGAGATTGCTGATTCGGTATAATAATGATGATTGGACTTCCAAATCCCATTTCATTTGGTTTCTCATGAAGAATATCATTCCATTGTCCATCATATCCTCTATTATCGTGAATCATCTTGTTTCCAGCCATTTTCTAAAACCCAAAAAGAATTTTGTGAGAGGCAAAAATCATAATTAAGGGGGAGTAACTTCAATATCTAACATCTTAGGTTAAATTCTAAGATCATTACCATAGTTCTAGGACTATATCCTATATGTATACTTATCCTTAGGGGCATCCCTAGAAATACCTTAGAAATATATCTAGGGATCTCACTAACGTTTTCGCATCCTAGTTTCCAAAGGATGACTAAACCTTTCCTCTGATACCAACTGTAGAGACCCGAAGCTTGACGTACATGGACATTACATTACTTTTGCGGAATACTTAATACATATCAAAAACACACACACAAGGACCGTAATAGTTTAGAGTCTTTGGAAACTCGGAACGTAATCTTCTAATCATGGTGAAACATCTTCAACATCTCCCATAAAGATCTTCCTTTTTTTTCTTACCTAAAACCTTTCTTTATATCCTGGGGAAAAGAAAACATAAAAGGGTGAGCTCAAATGCTCAGTAAGGGTAAACAAAATAAATATCAATCACATCATATTCATAAGAACATACCTTTAGGAAATCTTAACCTGCAAAAGAGATCATAATTTCATAACATGGGATAAATCATAGTAGTGAAATGTAATCCCAATAATCATAACATAAAACATCAAACTTTTTGGCATACACACATAATCATAAAGAATCATATCTTATTAGTTAAGACTCATTTCCAAAACTATCTTAGTGGACAAAGTCCATTTCTGAACCGAGTCACCCTCGTTTCAGTCCTGTTTCACTGAACTGGTATAACCTACCATTCCATCCATGTCTATCTCATGAGATATAAAATCTTTACCCAATGCATTGGAGGGAGATATAGGTCCCACCCATCTCATAATGATACCATTCTTATGTGTTCCACAAAATCATAAACCATACATCATAGGATAAACCATGTAATAAAAATGGGATTCTTAAACAACATGACATCATAAAACAATTCATATAAGATAAAGGTATTCATAAATATAATTCTATCACAACATAATCAAATCAATATAATAATAGGGATAGAAACAGAACCCTTTAATATATTATATGGAAAATAATTTTGATAAAACACTTGAACTCCATTCTTGAGGAAAATATCCTTTCTACTCGAAAAACATTTTCCATTCTTAACATGTCTTACATTTTGAAACTAAAAGGAGATGATTAAAAATAAACATGAAAACTTGTAAATGGAGATTTCTTTGAAATAATGTTTTAAAAATCCATTCATGCCATATAAGTTAAAAAAACATTCTTCGTACTTTTGTCGGAAAAGTCAAAAAGTACCTTGTACGAAAAATGACAAAAGATCCCTTTCATATCTTTTACTAAAAACTCACCAAAGGGTAAAATTTAATTTAAACAATTCTAGGTGGATAGAAATAATATTAAATATTGAGGAAACATGGACGTGGATGATAAAATACACCCCAGTAAATGCCAAAGTATAAACAATCTCGGATAAAAATTAGATTGTGATATTTCCCTTACCTTAGGTCCGATTTGCTTCGTAAGTGTCCGAACCTCCTGTATAATGATTTAAATAATGTCATTGACTTATTACAGAATCATATTAATTCTTATGATATCATATATGGTTCACTTATGACTTTATATTAACCGTTCTTTTGTAAATTCAATGTTAAAGAGTGTTTTGGGTAAAATTGTTTCATTTGTCGTCCGTGTTTTGACTTGTAATTATTCATATGATTCCATAGATCATGATTACATAATTCCAAAATATAAAACATGATTTTTATATATATGTATTCAGAATATACATATATATATAATAAATCAGTAAATGGAAAGAAATACACCGTTCATGGAGACGGTAGGCCGTACGTACGCATGAACGCTATTTTCATTTCCCTATTGAGTTGAACAGAATTATGTAGATGACATACATATATACATAATCCAGTAGCTTTATAATGTAATATATTTCATTATTATTTCATATATATACTTTATAATCACTCTTAAATGGTTAACATGGAGAATGAATCTCATCGCGTCGTGGAGACGGTAGTCCGTACATAAGCACGAGCGATGATATCATTTCCATAATTATTGAATTGAATTGGTGTGGATGATACAATATATCAGAATACATATTATGTTCTAATAACTATGTATAGTTATTCTTTACACCATTATACCCATCCATGTAAGGTGGTGGTGGAAAATAGATTACACCACGGCGTGGAGACGGTATTCCGTACGTACGCACACGCGGTGATTTCTTTTCCCGTAGGATGGATAGATGGTGAAATAGGGTTGTTTCATAATTATAATAACACATCAGTATATGAGTGATACTGAAGTTATTACTTCATAATGAAACAACCTAATAAGAAGAAGTGGAAGAAGAAATAAAGAAGAAAGAATCAGTAACAGACATTACCTCTTCTTTGAAGCGCCTCTTTGAGACCTCCTCTTAGGGCACTAAAATTGGTCTTTGAGGAAGACCAGAACCTCTAGGATGTTTCTAGGGAAGTGGAGAAGATAAATTTTCAGGGGTTGGACGAGCTTGAAGGCTCAAAGTGGTGCGAGGAAGAGAGGGAGGAGGTTCCCTTTTATAAGGGAGGAGAGGGGCACCTTTGGAATAACTAAATATATTATTTTATTATAAAGTCAAGTTCGGTTTTAAATAGATCTAAGTTGATTTATTTCAAGGCTAAGGTGGGGATGGGTTGCAATCCTATCATCAAATAGGATTTAGACAAGTTTAGGTTATTATTTTAACCCTATCAATTAGATTTAACTCTAAGTTAAATAATTTAACTTTTACCGTGTCTTTTTGTTTTCTTACACTATATGGTTAATAAACTTACCATATCAAGACAAAAGAACCCCAAGTTGTTTATTATTAATATATATAATCGTATCTACGTCATTTGGCCTAACATTGATTTTTAGGAATAAAATAACAATAAATAATATAATATTTGTTATAAAACCTAATTTATGTCAATTTTGACACAATTTGGTACATGATTTTTATGAAATTCATAACAGAATGATACGTTCGAACCAAGTAACTTAAATCAACAATAACATGTCATATTAACCTAGAAAATTAGTGTAAGTTATAAAAAGTCTCAAATTACATTTATTTGGTCATTTATAACATCAATTATGTCAATATTTCATTAATAAGACAATTACTGCATCATCTTTGTGTCATAAATAAAATAAATTATTTAATGTCTAAAAATTAAAAATAAAATACCATTATGTAGTAAATCATTGTAGCTTTCTAATTAATATTTATAGTCGAATTTATCTTATGTATAACCCCATATTAAAAATGTTTTAGTAAATAAACGTTGATTTTAACTCTTTTAACCCTTCTTTAAATAAATTAATAATAAATGTCCTAATCTAATCCAAGTGGGCCTAAATGGTCATATTTTATTCCTAAGTTTGTTTTTGGTCGAATTAAACATGTCCAATAGAATTAGGACATGTGTTAGGGTAATAATAATATCATTTCTACCCTTAATTACCCTATTTACTTTTAACCGTTGTAAAAAAAAGTAAAAAGTTATTATTCACCAAAAATTATTTTCATCTCATTGAACCACATTTTAATTGCTGACATCAACAGTGTCTCTCGGATTTTTGAAATTCCACTCACAGAAGTGGTAAAATTATGTTTTATGAACAATTCAGTTTTTTTAACTACCACTTAGTGGTTTCACTATTCATCAAAAATTGAAAGTTTTCAGAAAAATACCAAAAATTAGGCCTAAGATATATTTGATATTATGAACTCAAAAATGATGTCTATTTTACTAAATTCAGAACATATCAGTTTCATTAACTAATTTAAAAATTAATTCCCGTCATTAAAATAAATAGCGTGTTTTTAAGAGATAATAACTATCAAAAGATTGAAACTTGTTAATAACTGGTTTAAATGTGATATTACATCCAATGACCATCATTGTATTAAATTGTAAAAATATATTATAAATATACTTTAATACCACTAAAATTAATAATTTATCACTATTAAGTATTTCGATTGAAAAAGTTGTTTTTAATTAAAATTTAGTAATTTCCACTATTCATCAAAATATGAATGTTATCCGAAAATTACCAAAATTTCACCCTAAGCTAATTTCAATATTCCTAATCCAAAAATGAAGTCCATTTTGAAAAATAAAATTTACAAATTTTCAAAAAGTGGTTATTACTATTCATAACGGCTAGTTTTAATAATATTTTAATAGCATATCGTTGTTTGGTGAAACTCGGTATTGCGTACTACACATGCTATCAAGGAAGGTCGCGATTGCGTGTAATGAAAGGAAAGTCAAGGATGCGTGTTTTGCAAGCTCCTTTTGGTGTAGCGTATAACACAAGACATTAATGAAATTAAAAAGAATATTTTTCGTAAAATCTTGGGTTGTTACAGAGAAGACCATTTTTTGAGAATCATTACACATCATTAATTATTTAGGGTTTACATAAATATTTTAAAATATCATTTTTTAAAAATTCATCAATAAAATACATCCTAAAATTATCCGGACATTTGAAATTTCACAAACATCACTAAAGGAATAAATCTCAATTCATTCATCCCAAAGGATTACACAAAGAAGCTAGGGTCTCATCACATAGCCCCTTATAACACTGGCATATGACCTAAGTGTAAGGTGTGATATGGTGATAGAATCTTAGGGAGGCTCAAATAACATTGCCCTATTAGTAATCTCTACTAACATGAACTTATCTCGTAGGTGTTTCCATTCAGGCTTGACACGCTAGAGTTCGGCTTGGGCTTGGTCCAAAGGGAAGCCCAAAGATGCCACCTCCTTCCCAAGCTCTGATAAGTGGGCTTCATAAGGTTTGAGTCTACTGGATGAAGCCACCGACTCCTCTTTCTGCATTAACCATTAACATCTCTATTAAATCATTAAGAGTAAGTTAATATACTACTCAAAAAGTTTGGGATGTTACAGTACGGAATTATTTGACCTGGTTTTATAACACAAATCCCCATTTATTGATCATTGGAGAAGATTGCTTTAAAAATGACGACAAACCATTTTTCTTCAGAATTCCTCCCACTGTTCTTCATTTTCACCATTTTTGGACCCCTGTGGTCCCGAATCGACATTAACGACTGGTTTTGAAAATGATCTGCCCCCCAAATTTGAGGAGAATAAAAAACTAGGGATGGTTCTATGTAGATATGGACCTAGGGAGCTCATATCTGTTATTTTTTTGATTTTTGAGCAATTTAAGAGGCATTATGGGCTGTGGAAGGGACCACTGGCATGAGGTGATGATGTATAGTGGCACACAATGGAGCGTGGAAACACAGGTGACTGGCTGAGGTGGATGCATGATAGTGGTGTAAGATGAGGAACATGTCAGGTGGGTCAGGCCGGGTAGGTGGGATGGGCTAGGCCGATAGGTGAGGTTGGACAAGGTGGAATGGGGTTGGATACATGTCCAACTTGTAATAAATATGGTCAATCCTAGGATAGTGCACCAGTGCAGACGAATGAGGCAGTCGACTGTAGTGTCACAACATATCGAGATACCTCACGTTCGGTCTGGGGCGGTTGACCACCGTAGATGGTCAAGTGTAGAAAGTGGATTGAACCCAATAGTCACTTCACTAGTACCAGTTTGGTGTTGTAGGTGGAATAACCATGGTGGTCGATCATGGCAGAAGGTGGACCTACTTTGGTGGTCGACTATAGCGGTAGGTCCCCAGGCCCCGGGAGGTTTGCGGGAAGATGCGTTCAAACAACCATAACTCCAAAATGGAGAATCCAAACAATGTTATGTCAATAATAGTGTGACCCTGAATTCAAGATGGTAAAATCATGAGTTTTTAAGGAATCTTCATTTCCTAGCATGATCCAGAATAGATTGACTGTGTTCCCTAGGTTATTTTCTCAAGGGTATAATCCAATATTACATCCACATCAATAGATTATAATCCCCCCAAGAGGATGAGTATATGATATATTATGGTGTCTCCCTATGAGAATTTAGGGGAATCTTATATCACAATATGCGGGGTTTGAGGAATTTGAATAACCTCTGTGAGACGGATTTGGTCTTCCATCTATGGTTCCACATCTGTCGGGTTCGCCAAAATGTATACATGTGATCACCTATGTATCCGGCTAATCCAGATTGGGTTCATTGTGCCCCCAAATGGTTTTTAGTGTGACCCCATATCTGTGTGTCTAGGTTGATCCATATTCGGTTCATGGTGTCCCCCAATGGTTATTTACATGACCCCCTATCATTGAATCACAATATTCTCAGACAGGTGAGTTCTCTTTTGCCAGGGCCCAAAAAAACTATAACTATTCATCAAGTGTCTCTGTTGATGTCAGGGCTTATGGTTTGCGATCTCCTGGAACGAGCATTTCATTGCACATAAATATGTGGTCATCCATTGGTTACAACCCCCTGATGGAGTGGTGACACTATTTTTTATATTTGTTTTGTTCTCAATTTTTTTATCTATTATACAGTGTTACATCTTTTATTGAGATGACTATACCTATTTCATCATGTTTAGTTTTTTGGGGTGTACTATTGAGTACTATTATACTCACCCCACCCTATGCTTTTCTCTCATGTTTCTTACCTAGTGAATATGGAGGCCCTTTTGACAGTATCCTAGGAGGACTAGGAGTGGTTGGATCAAAGCTAAAGCTAGGAAGACCAAGGTGTTTGCTAAGATCATACCAATGACATAGTCCTTACCCATAGAGGAGGTTTGAATCTTTAATGTTTTCGTTGGACATGTATATTGATTATTTTTGGTGATCTTGTTTTTGGACCTATTTAATTTCTAATACATTCAATTTTGTACTCCAGTTATGGGATCATAGTATTATGAATGCATCGATTCACTTGTTTTTTACATTTCACCATTTTTTGCATTGAGATGTGTGGGTTTGTACAATTATTTTTTTATAATGCCTCCCATTTGTGGGATATTCCAAATAGGAATCTGTCCCTAACCAAAAGCCTTTTGTAAGTGGTCTTAGGGTAGTCATGGAACATGATCCTCTGGGATGGTTCGTGACATAGTGTTATCAGAGTGGTCAGTTCTACTTTAGGACTGGATGTCTATGAGGATTGTTTGGGGATATAGTATTATGTGTTTCAACAATGGATTACGATCCATGGACTATAATGTTGGTTGCAATGACTGAATAATCCATACACCCATACTCTGATTACATTCTTTAAGAAAGAGTACATGAAAACATTGTTTTATAGAAAAAATGGAACATGCATCATATAGGAATGGTAGTGTCTTCAATGTCCCTCTTTACTCATCTACCCAGATATACACCATTGAATGTGGCACATCTTGGTATATTTTAGGGTGCATCCACATACACTACCATCTAGGATTCCACTGTGTGATCTCAAAGATGGCCCACTTAGTTATGGGGCATCGGTATTGGGGCATGTACTATAGATTTCACTTATGAGTCGTCACTATTTATAAAACCACCAATGGAGTATCAGTGACTACCAAAACTACCAGCCAAGGATACACACAGGATGAGTTCATTGAAAGAGTTTTTTTGGGGGAAATTCCTCCCATGCTTTAGCGTGATCCTGATCCCCTATGGATGAATATTGGATAGAGGCAGTCAGTCATGTTATCTAACTTGTGATAATTCCTATAGACCAAATGGAATTATTTCCATGTGACTTCGTAAGGGATCTGTAGAAAAATGATGGAGCATGGTGAATCAGTCACATGATAAGAAAACCCTCTCCTAGTTATACTTTAGGGGTATGTTTATAGAGGATTTCTATCTAGCCATGTTACAATCAGAATGCATTTAAGAGCTTATACATCTATAGTAGGGTAGTATGACCATGGTGAAACATTCATTATAGTTTTCTAATATCTCATCATACTCCTTGGATTTGGTATGAGGCCAGTTTATCATAGCTTGTAAATTTGACAAGGTTTAGTTATGGGACATTAGGACATCAAAGGACTCCCTTAGAATTTCAACATATGTGGGTGTACCTATGAGAATCCAGTTAGTGGAATGTTTTTGGGTAGAGCACACAATAGTAATGGGAGATAGAATTGGGAAGTCAGTATGATAGACCTCATAATCACTTTACCAAAAACATTCACATGGATCTCATATGTGTAGGTGCTTCAATAGAAAAACCTAGGACTCAAGGTCCGTAGTGAAGGTTTTTTAGGGTAGATTGAATCACCCAAGGGACAAGTGATGTTTCTCATGCAGCGGTCACAGAAATATGGAATAAGATTTCCCAACCCATCACACAGATGATCAAGATATTGTAGGGGGATATCGAAGAAAAGGTAAAGATATTATTAGGGTGCTCTATAGGGTATAAGACATGTAAGATGGGATGGTGGGGTAGTAGGAGGTGTTCAAAGGTTTGACCTATTACCACCACCACACCAAGGTGGTCTATGCTAGTTTGAGGGAGATGATGGACTGGGATGAGGCTAGTGTAGACCACAGAATATTATGAGCCCATAACTATAGAGGTTATTTGAGGTATGATATTTGTCTTTTACACTTTAGATAATGTTTTTATATTCACAAGTTCTAGTAATTATTTCCCCTCTACAAATCCTGTTCGGACCTTGAAGATTCTTTTTGAATCATTGAATCAACCGTCATGCACTGAATCTCATACTATAGGACAATAGATTATCACAAACTAGTGTTGATAGGTTGACCTAACTCTTAGTGGTGAGTGTTTAGGTTTGGATCTATTAGTAGAGGTGTTGATCCCTTACGACTTCATTCATGTTTTTTACTGGTTATCCAATGTTTATACTCAAGTTGACTATTTTAGGTGAAGGGTGTGGTGTGTCAGTAGTGATGGAACCGAGTCTTCATTTTTTGTGAAAAGGAAACTCATACATCACAATATGAACATACAAATAAAAGGGTAAAAGAAATTAATAATTTGTTTTATAGCTTAAACCTCAGTGTAGTGGATGATATGACTCCTTAGTTTACTATAGTGGTTGAATAGTATAAGGATGTATCTCCTGAATATGTTCAAGGTTTACCTCCCTGTCGGGTGGTAGACATATGAATTTATCTACACCCTAATAAGACATCGATATCTAAACCTGCATATCATATGGATCTGGTATATCATTGTGAGCTAATGATACAGTTGGATGAATTTTTGAGGAAGGGATTCGTGAGACCTAGTGTTTCACCCTAGGCAGCTTGAGTTTTATTTCACATGGAATTTTGGGGTTTGTGGTTATGTGTGGATTTTCAAATCAGAGTACTGGTCACATTAATGATGATGTATCCACAATCAATGATCCAAAACCTCTTTGGTATGATGAAAGGGGTGTGATGGTTCTTGATGACCGACCATAGATTTGGCTATCATGAGCGGCGAGTAAGATATATGTATATAACAAATATGAACTTATTATTTCATTATAATAACTATGAGTACATGTTAAATAAATTTGTAAGGAAGAATGTCTCAACAGTGATCATGGTACTCACAAACTAGATCTTTTAGCCCTAGGTTGATCAGTTCGTGGTGGCCTTCATCAATGAAATCATAGTGTATTCTGCATCTAAGGAGGAGCCCATGGGACAGTTAAGGATAGTTTTGGGAACTCTACAATAGAAATAACATTATATAAATATCTCAATGTGTATGTTCTATATTCAATAGGTCTATTTTCTAGGACACTCCATCTAAGAGGCTGGAGTTTTAGAGGATCTAGTGAAGGTTGATGTAGTTCTTTCTTAGAATCAACCAATGAATGTTATCAAGTTGTGAAGTTTCATTGTATTGGAATGGTAATTTTTGTGGTTTTACCCAAGATCTATATAGTGGAATAACCTATGATATCTTTGACATGAAAGGGTTAGCCTTTCGTGTTGAAGAAAAAGATCTAGTAGTTCTTTCAGGATCTGAGAGCTTGGTTGATAAATTCTTCCATCTTGAGGTTCCTAGAGGAAGGATTTGAGTATTTGGTGTTCTGTGATCCTTCAGGAACTGTTCTTGGATTTTTCTGAATGAAGATGCAAGCGTTTATTGAAGGACCCCAAGACACCCTAAGAGGGGAGGGGTGAATGAGGGTGTCAATTATTTCTTTTTAAATTTGTGGATCTTGTTTCCACATTTGTAGGAACTTGTTAAATCTATCAAACAAATGAAATCCAGGTGATAAAACACCACTTTTACATTGTTCAATACAAAGGTCTATGTCTAAGGTGTATACACTAACAGTTTTTCAGTCATACATAAATCCACTAATCTTTACAAGTTTGGGGATTACAAGATTCGGTCATAGTCACTCTGTGCCAGGCACAATGCCATTACAAAGGTTCGGGGATAGATCACTGTGTCTCTCAGATAACTTTCCTTGACTCTCCCTAGATCACAACATTGAGAGAAGTCAAACTCAGTTTATCGACATGAAGGTCACTTCAATAGATTTGTATTGAAGTCTTTGTTAACATTAAACATGAGACATTGTTTTCATCGATGTCCTAGATTGATGCACATGAAATCACTGAACCACTGAACTAGATATTCAAAATGTTAAATCATCATATACTGACAATTTTGTGCAACACCTACCCATTGTGTGAATGGTCCCACTTTTCTGTGAAAGATCAACACCTACCATTTTCACACAAGATCCCACTTTTGAGCACAATATTATCTTTTTGTGTGGAAAATCTTTCGTGAAACTACACCCTTTACATGACACTTTCACTTGTGAATGCAACAATATATTTTCCACACAACTTTATCTTTTTCACACACATTTAACCTTTCTGTGAAACTTTAACTATTCTGCACAAACAAAACTTTTCTTCACGAACATATCTTTTCTACATAAACATAAGTTTTTCACGCAAGACTATTTTCAAGAAGCTTTTACGCACATTTGAACTCAGATCTTCTCAATGTCTTCAGCCTAACCAAATGAGGGGGGCCACCTCTTATTTATAGGCTTCTCCGACCCCCGCATTCAAAACTGACTGTGTCAGGAAAAAAATATCACTCTAGGCGCAATTCTTTTTACACAAGAACCATTTTTCATGCACAACTCTAGATTTTTCGCGCACCCCATGACTATTCCTTTTGTTGACATTATAATCCTGAAACATTCATTGCATGCATGTTTCCAAAACATTTATAATCTTCCACGCAACTTCCTTTTCCAAACACACATATCTCTTCATCCCTATTTTTAGGCCCAAAAACATGGAAAATACTATGAAATGATGCCACCTTCATTACTATTTTCCACTCAAACTGTATAATCCCTTTGCTGGTAAACATTATGAACATCCAATGAGTATTGACAAAAAAAACACAATCTGAATGCCATTTCATGCATAGAACGTTCTTGGTTCCAACAATCCCTCCCTTTCTATTTGTTGGCAATCACCAGATAAATTTAGTAGAGCACCATTCACAAGTAAAAACATAAATGCAAGAATCAACTTATCCAACACTCTAAGTCTACATGGGCAATGCTTGATGTAGAAAATAAGAGTCGAATTTTGAATTGGGTTTACATGTTTTGAAATCTTTAATGATGCCCATGTATTACATGTCCAATGTATTCCTTCTCCTCCTAACACTGAATTCTTATCATGTCACAAAGCATTACATATCCATCACATGTCGTAAATATATTGCTTCCCCCCATTGAAAATAAATTTAGATACCGGTATTTGTTTATTGTTAAGCTCAATAATACCCCTAGAAATTATCTCCCACATAAACCTGTATCACATCCACAAACATATTAACAGTTGTTAACATTACTGGGAAGAGGGGAATTTCATAACCTCCTTATGCACTTGGAGGTGGATGAACATCACGATTCAACCGAAGTCTCTCAAACATAGCTGCTAACAGTGGCTTGGTTAGGATATCATACACTTGCTAATCAGTTCCAACATGGTCCATTTTAACCATGCCTTGTTTAACTTTTTCCATGATAAAGTGATATCTTATTTCAATATGTTTTGTATGAGCATGCTGAACATGATTATTTTTAAGATCAATTTCACTCTTGTTATCACCATAAATCACCATTTTGTGTTTCACCTCATCAACAATATTAGACAGTTGTTGCTTCATCCATAGTAGTTGAGTGAATGCTTTGGTAGTAGAGATATAATCTGCTTCAGATTTACTAGTAAAAGTACTTTACTGTTTTTTTCTCAACCATCCAACACAATTCTTCCCAATATAGAATGCTCCACCACTAGTGGACTTTCTATCCAAAACATCTCTAGCCCTGTTAGTATTAGAAAATGCTGATAATTCACTATCACTTCCTGCAAAAAATTATAACCCCTAATTATGAGTACCTTGAATGTACCTCATTATTCATTTTACTGCTGTCATATGCTCTTCATTCAAATTACTCTGAAATCAGGCAGATAAGAAAGTTTCAAAGACAATATCTGGTTGTGTCACTATTAGGTATAATAAGCTTCCAATAATTCTCATGTACATGGGGGGATCTACATAGGTCCAATCATCTTGCTATACAAGTTTTGTTGAGTCACCTAGTCATCATCAGACCCTCCAGTAAGGATGCATCCAGAGCATTAAAGTTCTCTATAGTGTTATTAAGGAGGCTTCCCCCAAGTCCAGATCTGTGGTTGGGGCAGTACACTTCCCTTCATTATTGTCATATCTAGTGCCATCCTGACTTTCCAAGTGATAATGAGGATATGCCTTCAGTTAATGTATCAGTTAACATGGCTAACCTATCAAAGAAAGAGATTGTGTTAAGACTCATTGAATAGAACCTTCCCTTTGGGGTGGTGACATAGCTATTGGATCCTTTGGATAGGGTTACTCACTCTAAAAGAAATTTATTGGGCCTTCCTGCACCTTCCGAGACATTATCCTTTAAGTCGGGACTGTAATAAGGGTAAAGGGCATGATGGGACCGTCAAACACTTGGACCTATAAGGATCAGTGTAGAAGATGGAATATGACCCTAAAAAAGATAAATTGTGTCAAAATATCACCTAACATAAAACTATGGTCAATTACATTCTCACCAAATGTGTTGCGGAATAAAGTCCAGATTATAATAATCCTCGACTTGGGCAGTAGAGGCATGTACAACCTCCCCAAAAAAGTTTTCTCTAAGTGAACTTGATCATCCATACCATATAGATAGGTTAGAGGCCAGATTTTAAGGAAATAGAGAATAATATGAATCACCAAATACACTTGATTTGGGTGATAACCCTCATCGGGACCCAACTCAGGTTCCACCAGCCACTCCATAGGTCATCCCTCCGACAACCCAAAAAGTCATCCCACCAGTTCCTCTACAAGATGTTGGGAATGCTTAACATGGGGAAGAACCTTCCAACTTACTGGTTTTTAGAGATCCTCGTCGTGATAGTAATCCATGCCATGATGATCTGATTTCCACTCACATTTCCCACCTCGAGGCTTTGGAAACCCAACATGTGGTGATCATGCCTGATGAAAAGAAGTTTCCAGCAAGGGCGGACAATATTCCAACTCCATTGTGTGTTAGAAATCATAACTTCTCCCCCTTTAATGGGATGGGCAATTTACTATTGCATCTGGCCCATGTCTTTCAAGGTGTGGACTCATGCTGGGAACTCTAATGCAGTAGGAAGATGCCAAATTCTTTTGTTTCTTACAGATGCAAGAAGGTCTCGCATTTGTTTTGTACAACCAGTTACCCATTGGGTTAATAAATGATTAGGAGGACCTTCATAAAAATTTTATTTACCATTCCTGTTCTTTCACCCAGAAGATGAGTATTGTTAACCTCTTTAAGTGCAAGAAGAGGCCAGACGAAAGTTTCGCATACTTTGTTGCTAGGTGGAAGGGACTCATGTACTACCTTGATATTCCACTAACTCATGAACAACTTCTAACAATGTGTGTGGGGAATGTCAAAAATGAATTGTTACCTTATCCAATCACATAGAACTACCTGAGAGGATTTCAGAATTTCTCTGAAAAATCCCAACGTCTAGAGGAAGACTTGCAGGAAGACAAACAGGACCGTCCATTTCCCCCAGTAGTTCCTGCGAGAAGAGCTGCGAAGGCTGAGCCATCTGCAGTAGCACAAATAGTGGCCCCTAATAAATTAGTTTTATTACTAGTGGAACCACCTTTACATCATTAACGAGGGCCACCACCTAAGGCGAAGCCACCAGCCTAGTAGCACCCATCATAGAATTTGTAGGCACCCCCGCGTAACGTGTCGCCTCCACCTAGTTGAGATAATCTGGTTCCACCTCATGGGAAGGCTCCTCCAGCCCCTCATCAAGGATGGGATCCTAGAGCACCCATCTCGAACAGAAAGAACTGGACCTACTCATTTGATGAGGCTAGGTACCCTGGTTATTTACAAAGTACCTTGTATTAGGGAATCCTATGATTTCCAGAATGCTGGAGGCCCGAATAGGCAGATATCACTGATCGTCCCAATTACTACCCCTATCATCGGATCATTAGGAACACTCTGAAGTAGAGATTTGTGTTTAATTTATGGATCCAAGACTAGGTCAATAATAACATAGTCAGGTCAGGTCCAGCCTCAGCATAGGTGGCATGTGTGTCCATAAAGCCTGATAGTGATAGAAATAATGAATGTAAATGGGAATAAGTTTCTAATAACAAGTCTCAAAAATAGGATGACTGGATGGCTCACAGAGTAGTCTCCTATGACCACAGTATTATCCTTGAACGTTTGAATTGACCCAATCCTTCAAAAGTCATCATGTTACATGTATCCACTTCTTCTGCATCGACATCTCTTCCTTCTTCTTCATATAAGGGGAAGCATTGATTACAAAAGGGAAAGCAAAGTCCCCCAATGAGGCTAACTTCATCCCGTAATCTCGGGGATTTCATGCCCCTGGAGATAGATATTTCCCCTAGAAACTTCCCAGCGAAGGATGATTTTTCAAGTGGGGATCAAGGGTACACTTTTCCCAATACCATGGAGCTCGTAAACCCCTACATGGTTCCTGAAGACGAAAAGTGACGAATGATCCACCCAACATCCCAAGCTGACGCCAGTGTTGATGGAGACATAGTTATGTGAATCTCCAGAATGCATTGGATAGTGATTACAGCAAAGTCGTGCATGCCAGTAAGACCAAACAACATGCCCATTACAGAACTCATCATGAACAGCCTTCTCATATCATTTAATCAGATCCACCTCCACCGCTATTTTTACTACTTGATCAAGTAGAACCACCATGGCCATCCTATGATCAGTCAAATTCTATTGTAGATTGACCTCATTCACCTATCCCTCTGCTAGTAGTCACTATACGCGGTTCGATTGATGAGCAAGAAGACATTCCCAGTACCAATCAGCTACCGGATCAACCAGCAGCGCCCGTCAAACATCCCGACATAGAGCGACCTAATTTCATCAGTTGTGTATGGTTGTCAAAAAGTATGGCATCCTCAAGAATTGCTGCAACATTCTTGTGTGGATATCTATCCTTGAGTATCTTTGTATGTGATTGGATATGTATGAATCCCTTACATAGGCTTTATGAAATCCACTCTAGTTTGAGACAAAGTTGTTAGCTACAGAAGCCTTCCATGATGAGATAATTGAGCATGAGGAATTTCAGACCATCATATCTTTCTCTGGATAAGATGAAGGTTCTCCTATATAGGGGAACACTTTCCAACTATATATCCCTAGACATTCCAACGGTGTGGAATTCTTCCATTTTTTTGACATGAGATTTGGGATTAACCTTTTCCTGACCCAGACACATTAAAATATGGGACTTTACATGACGGATATGAGTCCCTCTAACCTGAAAATTCAATGTTATGCTAGGATGGAGCAGATTCCATTTGAAAACATTCTTTTGAATACCGAGTTTAGTGGCCTAGTTTCTAGGAGTGAGTTCATAGTTTTCTCACAAGACACTGTTTACATCATGTTGATGGGTAGGCCATGGCTCTAGCTACACAACAGTCTCTTCTTCATATCATCAATGCCATATGTACTCCATTAATGGTCGAGTAAGAGTACCCCATGGTGATTCATCTCCCTTTTCGTCTAGTGAAACTCACTTCATGGATGATGAATATTATAAGATCAATGATAATAAGATTTAGGATAATGAATATGAACACACTATAGGTGTGACCGACCCGTGGACAAACCTGGATGACAGCTACATTTTCCCGATCCACCAATTGGAGACCACAACCCCAATCTTGGGGAATTGCTTTTATGTCTCAAGAACGAAGGGAATGAACATTACCAAGTCCAAGGAACACAATACTATCACCTCACATTCCTCCAAAAATCAGGATCAGGTGATCCCATATCCCCCTACTTCTATAAATTATCAAGATATCTGTCCCATGGAAACAACAATACATAAAAAATTCTTGTTTTGATAGGCTGGGATAAACCATATCAATAAAACATGCCACTATTGATTTTATATCATCAAATGTGTTCCCTTATGTCAAAATACATATGGGATCATGTTGACATCTTTCATCACCAAGGATTAAGCAGTGTAGGAGTCCCTTGAGGAGGTGTCCACCACCACTTTGGCTTGATCCAGTGTCTTGGAAGGACCTATCAACTCAAATGTGATTCTTCTTTCCAATGATCCTCTCACCATGGATGAATAAGATAACCTTATAGATTCCCCTCCCACAATTAAAGAGGCTATCTCCAACACGATTGCTGAATTGGTACAGGTGAACCTCAGTGATGAGACGGATCTGAAACCAATCATGATCTGTGCTAATATGCCTATTGAAGAGAAATAGAAATATGTAGATTTATTGAATAATAATATTGATGTATTTTCTTGGTTTTATAATGACATACTGAGGATAAATCCTTAGGTCGTTTTCCACCATCTCAGTCTTCCAGCAAATCATCAAGTGTTCAAACAACCTCCCAAAATGATGCATAGTTCCCACGGTGCCATAGTTGAGGCTGAGGTTGATAATATCCTCAGAGAAAACATTATCAAGGAGGTCCAATAACCCATATGGTTAGATAATATTGTTCCTTTTAGGATGAAGAAAGGATATATTAGAGTCTGTATCAACTTTCAGGACCTCAACTGTCACTGTCCAAAGGACGAATTTACCCATACTATGACATAACTGTTAATCGATGCCACCACTAGGTTCCAGGCCCTCTCATTCATGGATGGGTATTACGAATATAATAAAATCCAAATGGTCCCAATGGATGAAGATTCTACTGCCTTTATGTCACCAAAAAGTACTTTTTTCCACCTGGTAATTCCTTTCATTCTAAAGAATGTAGGCACCACCTATCCGCATGCCATGAACCGCATATTCAAGCTGATCCTCAAGACATTGTTGGAATGTTATGTAGACGATCTGTTGGTTAAATATCACCAGTGTCAAGACCATCTCAAAGATCTTTAGAATCTATTTGGATACCTCTGTTCCTGCCATCTGAAGATGATAACCTTGAAGTGTGCCTTTGGGGTTACCTCTGGAAAGTTTCTTGGCTTCGCTGTCAGATACATAGGCATCGAGATCGATCTAGAAAAGATTAAGGCCATCAGTCAGATGTCTCCTCCAAGAAAAATTCAGCAGCTATGAAGCATTCAAGGACACTAAGCCTACAAATGCTGATTCATCACAAATATAGCTAGAAAGTGTAAGAACTTTTCCCATCTCATGAAGAAAGGTTCTTATTATCAGTGGGACGAGGAGTGCCAGACTGATTTTGAGGAAATCAAGAAGTGCATCCTACAACCTCCGGTTCTGATTACACCGATTCTAGTAAATCCAATGGTCCTTTATATGACCACATTGGAATGATCCATCGACACCCTTATTTCCCATAAGTACAATGAGGGAATAGAGAAAAATTTATACTATCTCAACTGCATGTTCCTCGATAGGGAGTGTAACATCCCAAGATATCACGATACACTTCCCTTTGAGTAATACAATAGCGTGTGTTGTATGCAACTTCAAGTTCTAACACACCACAACCAATCAAACAACCCGTTATAAAATGTAATACCCACATTTTAAAAATTTATAAATTTTATCTTCCAAAATGGACTTCATTTTTTCATTCGAAGTATCAAAAGTCTATTATGGTAAATTTTTGGTATTTTTCTAAAAACATTCAATTTTTGATTAATAGTGAAAAACATTGAGTTAATGTTTAAAATTTTTTTTATTTAAATAATTATTTAAATTTATTTTATGTCCAATTAGATACATAACACCTATAAAAGTAAAATGTAATTCATTAATGTTAGTTTATAATAATTTTAGATATATAATTTTTTTTTAGAACTTTTCACCGTTTTTACCCACCTCCCAGGAGAATTTGCAAATTGACATAAAACATAATTTTACCACTTCTGTGAGTGGAATTTCAAAAATCCAAGTGACAAAGTTGATATTAGTAAGAAAAATTTAGTTCAATAAGATTTAAATAGTTTTGGTAAATAGTAACTTTTTACTTTTATTTACCACGGTTAAAAGTAAATGATTAATTAAGGGTAAAAATGATATTATTATTACCCTAACATGTGTCCTAATAATATTGTATAAGTATAATTCAACCATAAAAAGCCATTGGAGTAAAATATGATCCTTCATATCCACTTGTATTAGATCAGGACATTTATTATTATTTTATTTTAAGAAGAGTAAAATGAGTTAAAATGAAATTTTAATAACTCAAACATTATTGATATAGGGTTATATATAAGAAAAATTCAACTATAAATATTCATTAGAATTATAAAATTATTTCTTACATTATGATATTTTATTCATAATTTTTAGAAATTATATAATGTACTTTATTTGTGACACTGATGACACAGTTATTACCTTAGTAATAAAATATTAAAATAAATGATAATATAAATATCCGAATTAATGTAATTTGAGACTTTTTATGAATTAAACTAATTTTATAGGTTAATATGCCATGTTATGATTGAAAATATAAATTTATTTCAAAGTAATAATGTCTTTAGGATTTTAACAAAAATCATTTTTTAAATAATGTAAAAATTGACATAAAAGAGGTTTTAAAACAAATATTATATTATACCTAAAAATAGAAGGTTCAGAAAAATGAATTATATAGGGATATATATATTAATATTTAACCACTTGGGGTTTTCATGGCTTGTTATATTAAGGTTATTAACCATATAATATAAAAATACAAAGAGGCATGGTAAATGTCAAACTATTTAACTAAGAGTTAAACCTAAACGATAAGGTTAAAATGGTAACCTAAACTTGTATAAAACCTATTGGTTGAGAGAATTTTGACCCATCCCCACATTAGATTCGAAATAAATCAATTTGGATCCGTTAGAAATCGAAAATGATTTTATTATAAAATAATATTTCAATCTTTCCCTAAGGTGTCCCTCACCCCTCATATAAAAGGTCACTTCCCCTTATCTCAAATTTACATCTCCAAAGCCATTTGGATTGGCCAAACCCTTCCCAAATATCCTCCAAACTATCTTACCTTTATTTTAGAGGCCTTATATAGGTCTGAAAGCCTACCTAAGGAGCTCTTTTGATCAAATCAAAAGAAAGAACCCGAAGAAGAGGTAAATATTTCACCACCTCTTTCAAGTTATTTTCTTCTTCATCTTCCTCTTTATTTGTTGTTTTCATTATAAAATAATAACTCCAGTATATTCTATATACTTTGATGTTATTATAAAAATGGTACAACCATATTAATGATGTTATCCATCTAATGAATAACATGTCACCGTATGTGCGTACGTACGACTTAACGTCTCCACGTCGTGGTGTAGTTGTTATTCAATACATTATAATTTGTATGGGTATAATAATGATGTATAATTGATGTAAATAATGAATATAACATGATTATTATTTTTTATATATGATATACCATCCAATTATATATTATTTTAACATCAAAAGAATGATATTGTCCCTCGTGCGTACATAGGGATTACCATCTCCACAAACGCGATGAGATTCATTCCCCATCGAAATCATTTAAGAAATTTTTTCATTTTTTGATTAAAAATAATGATTATGAAGATAATATAATTATTTATATTAATCAAATACATTCTATCCATAAAAAACATAGATTACGTAACCAATCATATAAAGGAAAACTAATATGTTAACACTCAAAATGATGATACCACTAAAATATCATTAACAAAGAAATATTAAGATCATATAGAATATTAAATTAATGTATATGGTTATTGAATAATTTAATAACAATTATTTCACCATTATACAGGAGGTTAACCTTCCCTTGACCAAGGAAAAGTACAAGATAAGGGTTAATTTCATAATCTCTTCATTATCTGAGGTTGTTTATACGTAATTATCTACTGAGACCTCTTTATCATCCATATCCATGATTCATAAAAATGTATTTCAATTTTTTTAATATTTATTAGACAATGGGTTAAAGTCATTTAAACACTTATTTGATCTTATATGTTTTGAAAGGAATCTTTCAGCCATTTTACAAACAAGATACTTTTGGACTATTCCGACAACTTTAAGGTAATAATGTTTTTTAACTTATATGGAGGGTGTAGCTATATTCCTCCATTATAAGATCATCAAAAATTCTGTTAAAATCATATAAAAATATTTCCAAAATAATTTTTTTAAAATTATTTCAAAATAGAAAGACATTTTTCTCTAAAAAAGGTTTTGATTTCAACTACGTCAGCATCGGTTGATGGATTTTAAGATTATTTGAAGTTGATTTGTTATGATACAAAAAATCCATATTGTGTTGAAGGCTTTGTGATATGTATGACTATGGATCTGTTATTTTTACACCATTAATGGTTTATGGATAAAGTATTGACATTTCTTATGCTAGTTTTAATACGAATGTTTATGTTTGTTTAAACCTATTCATATGAGGAATTCATTGGACATAGTAAGTGATAAGTGGAGCCCGCTATAGCTCATCAATGCATCAGTAGGTCTCATGAGACAAACTAGTGTCTTGGCACAAGGCCCTGAAAAAATATTATTTGTATTCTTGGCACAAAGCCTTGACTGTGTGGTAATGAAAGTATAACATTATGCATTCCATCATTATTAAAGTGGCTTTTGATATTTCATGTGATTATTTTTTCTATAGAATATCCTTATAAATAAGTAAATGGAATTATTTTATTTTATCATTTCCATATTATGCTGATGTTCATGTTTAAAAGGATTTTGTTTTAGTCTAATACATTGCCTTAAATGTTTATGGTTATTTATGAAACATTCTGCTATATTGTTATCCTTACTGGGCATCTGAACTCACCCATTTCTATGTTTTATTTTTTCTAGGATGCAATGAAGTATTTTATTATTGACCTGCATGCATAGTCTATGGGATCTAAGTGTTTTAAATGAAAATAATGTTGTTGTAATTTTCTATTTTACGAAGTAATGTAAACCTTATGAATGTATCCAGAACTTCCAAGGATACTAAACTAATCGGTCTTTTTTGACTTGATATTTTGTGATCATGCCAATGATATGTAATAATGCACTGACTCTGGGCTTCTGGGGTCAAGGCGTTACAATTGTTATCAAAGAAAGTTTAGTACAAACCTTGGAATCTATATTTAGGTAATCTCTGATTAGAGAACCTTATATAGAGATAGACTTTGATGATTAGTAAATAAGCACTTCCTAGAATTTTGGTATTGTATATATTTTGTGAGTTTTCCAAGAAATACATCCCTATCTGGATATGAGCAGGTAGAGGCGGCTCTGGAATAGATGTACCTAGGGGTCAAACATGAAAACACCGCTTTGAGCTAGACTTGAACGGGAACTGGTGCATGAGAACAAGCCTTGCTTTACTCTTGGTTACAATACTTTCGGGGTATATTCTTAGGATAATTGTCATTTTATTTACCAACCATTATGAAGTTTTTAAGAGTATATAATTTATCAAAGAAAACATTATTATTATTATTATGAATTATATCCATAAACTATTTAGTTTATATTAAGTGTTTTACAAGTAGGGAATTATGTATTTAGATTCATAAACTAATCTAGTGTATGCCATTATTTAGAAATGGTTCCTATGAGATGTAATGGAAACAGTATCAACATACGTACTCTATGTAGGGATTTACCTCCTACACAAGATAATTATAGTGGAGCTAGTTATACAACTGGTGCTGATCAGCTTATCACCATACTGGGACAACTCACTCAGGTTATTAAAAATAAACTTACCCTTATGTAGCACCTAATCCACAGTGTAGAGGGTCAATGTTAGATCACTTCATGAGGATACAACCACCAACATTAAATGGGAGTACAAATCCATTAGTAGGTGAGAAATGGATAAATTCTTTAGGGAAAATATTCCATGCCTTGGGGAGTAGCGAAAGAGAAAAAGATGTCATTGAAGTTTACCGCCTCACTGGATATATTGATCAATGGTGGCCATTGATTCATAACACAAAATAAGATGAGATGTATCAAATAAGTAATGGAGGGATTTTAAAGAGATTTTCTTAGACAAATACTTTCCTCCTGATCATCGAGATGATATGGAAATAAAATTTTTGAGTCTGAGGAAAATGGAGGATGGGAATGTTGTAAAGTATGAGGACGACATTACAAGGTTAGAGAGGCAGGATAAAAATTATATATGTAACCCAAGAATTAAGATTGATCGTTTCATTGATGGGTTAAAAACATTTCTCCCTTGAGAATTAGTCTCACAATCATTCTCTTCATACGAAGACATTGTCTAATGTTCTATAAAGACAGAAAAGTAATTATCTAAGTCTTACGACTTTAAAGAAAATCTTGAGAAGAAGAGATCAAACACTCTAAAAATGGAAATAAAGTGAAGAAGGGAAACGTTGAAAATCCATCCTGTAGTAAATGTTGGAAGAAACAATTTGGTACTTTTATGAAGGGAATGGGAGTCTATTAAAAGTGTGGTGAAAAAGGCCACCAAAACCGTGATTTCATGGGGAAGAAAGACACTGTTAATATTGAATGCTACAATTATAGAGAAAGGGGGAATTATGTGAATGAATTTCCCATGCATCGGGGGATCTTACCTAAGAATTAGCCAAAGGATCAAGCCCATGATTATGTTATCACTACTAATGAGTTTAATGCTCCGAAAGATGTAGTTGCAGGTAATTGAATGGCTTCCCCAAGTTTAACCAATGCTTTATTTGATTCTGGATCATTACATTGTTTCATATCATCCCAGTTTTCTAAGAAAATCAGATAGTTTCAATTTCATTTAACAAAGGAGTTGTCAGTTAAAACTCCCAAGGGAAGTATCATTGCAACCACATTTTGTGAATCAGATTCCATTACGACATATAAATGTTATTTATCTGCTGATCACATCCTCATACATAGAATTGAAATTGATATAATCCTCAGTATGGATTGGATTTTGGGCCAGGATGTGAAAATTTATTATAAGAAAAAGGAGGTTACAATTTTCGATGATGATAAAGAGTACCTTATCTTTAGAGAAGAAATGTCCCTACCTGATTCTTTTCTAGATCCACCTCCAATAGGTCTACTAAATTAAATTATTGGGGTGGTTGAGAATGAAATAATTATGGGAGAGGAAAAGAATTCCCGAATAGAGGACATGCGTATTATGCAAGAATATGTTGATTTTTTTCCATAGGATTCACCTTGACATCCTCCAGAGCGAGAAATTGAGTTTTCCATTGATTAAATCCCTGGTTCAAGGCCCATATTGAAGACCCCGTATAGAATGGACAATGTAGAATTAGTAGAACTAAAGAAACAACTAGAGTAATTGAGTAATGAAGGATTTATTCCCCCAAGTGTTTCTCCATGGGGAGCCCCTGTCCTTTTTGTTAAGAAGAAAGAAGGGTCTATGAGGATGTGCATTGACTATAGGGAGATCAATGATATACCAATAAATAAAAATTATCCCCTACCTCGAATTGATGATTTATTTGACCAAATTCATGGAGGTCAATATTTTTCAAAATATTGACCTTCTATCTGAATACCATCAGTTGTACATGGAGAAGGAAGACATTCCAAAGATAGTATTTCAAACCGGGTTCGGGAATTACGAGTTTACATTAATGCCTTTTGGATTTACTAATGCACCCTCTATCTTTATAGATATAATGAATGGAGTTTTCAAGGAATATCATGATGAATTTTTCTTTTTATTTATTGATGATATCTTGGTATACTCCAAAAGCTAGGAAGATCATGAAAATCACTTCTACATAAGCTTGAAGACTCTGTGAAGAAATGAATTATATGGGAAGTTTAGCAAGTGTGAATTCTGGCTTCAATAGATTTATTTTCTTGAACATATTTTCTCTAAGGATGGAATATCTGTTGATCCTTCAAAGACCAAGGCAATTCAAGAATGGCCAGCATCAATGAGTATAAATAAGTTATGTAGTTTTATTGGCTTAACATGTTATTATCAATGTTTTGTACAGAAGATTGCCCGATTGGCTAACCCATTAATAATGATCACACACAAAGGGGTTAAATTTGATTGGAAAAAAGTGTGTGAATAATATTTTGAATAACTAAAGATAAGATTATCCAATGATCTTATAATGAATCTATCATTGTGTAATAATGGGTTTGTTTTTTTAGTGATGCTTCAATAAAAGGACATGGTTGTGTTATTATGCATTATGATAGATTTATAGCCTATGCATCACGACATGTAAAAATTCATGATAAAAACTATCATACTCATGTTCTTGATTTATCAGGTGTAATATTTTATTTGATGATATGGAGACACTATCAATATGGTAAAAAATGTGAGATTTATAACGATCACAAGAGTTTGAAATATATTTTCTCAAAAAATTAACCCAACATGAGGCAAAGGCGATGGCCTGAACTCCTCATGGATTATGATTTCACTATACACTGCCACCTGGGGAAGAAATATAAGGTGGAATATGCCTTGAGTAGAATGGATCATAGTGTTTTGAACAAGATGAGAGTTGAAAAGGATCCTATATACATGGATCTTGTAAAGATAGATTTTGTAATAACCATGGAAGGTGAAACAGCAGTGATTTTTCAAATGGTTGCCAAACCATATTTACTATAAAGGATAAAAATTACTCAATCTGATGATGAGGTGTTTCAAAAGAAAATTAATGCTGTGAATAATGGGAGATTGAGTGACTTCGTATATAAAGATAGAATTTTGATATTTGGGAAGAGACTTTGTGTTCCCGATATAATAGATGTATAAAGAGTGTGGTTGGATGATGCTCATAGCTCCAATTTCTCTATACACTTTAGGAGCACCAAAATGTATGGGGATTTTATTGAACACTTTGGGTTGGACAACGTGAAGAGGGAAATTTCTGATGTTGTGTCAAGATGTATGGTTTGTCAACAATTGAAAGCTGGAAGACAACTCTAGAGGTGTCTTGCAACCTCTCCCTATACTTGATTGGAAATGGGATAATATTATGATATACTTTTTCATGGGACTACCAAAGACTCCTAGAAGGAATGATTCAATATGGGTCATTGTTGATCTTCTTACCAAGTCATCACATTTTCTTATTATAAGAGAAGATTTACCACATGAACTTTTAGGAAGACAGTATATTAATGAAGTTGTAAGACTTCATGGAGTACCCTTATAGATTGTTTCTGACCATGATCCCCATTTTACATCAAGATTCTAAAAATGTATTCAGAAAGCCCTGGTTACTTAACTTCGTTTAGGCACTGCCTACCACACTAAAACTGATGGAAAATCATAACAAACTATTAAATACATAGAAGACATGTTGAGATCACGATCACTTGAATTTCAAGGTATGTGGGATCAATATTTACTTCTGGTAGAATTTTCATATAACAATATCATCCATTCAAGTATTCCGATGGCACCACATGAAGTGTTATATGGAAAGGGATGTCACATGCCAAATTGTTGGGATGACGTTGGTGAAAAAAACTCTTAGGCCCAAAATTGTAGAGGAAATGATGGAATGGGTGAAGGTAATCCAAAACCACATCAAAGAAGATCAAAGTAGGCAGAAGAGCTATGCCGATAACTGAAAGAAGGATTTGGAATTTCAGTTTGGAGACCATGTTTTCTTGGGGGTATCTCAATGGAAGGGTGTTATACTTTTCGGTATGAAGAGTAAATTGAGTCCGAGGTACATCGGACCATTCAAAATTCTAGAACGAATTTGGGTTGTAGCTTACCATTTGGAAATTCCGCCAAATCTCTACGAAGTTCATGATGTATTCCACGTATCACTGTTAAGAAAATAATTGCCTGACCCAATACATGTACTCACCTATGAGGAATTAGAACTGGAACCCGATCTGTCTTATGGAGAAGAGCCTTCCAAGGTTCTTGATACAAGAGAACAAGTGCTGAGAAACCGGACGACTCATCTAGTAAAAGTTCTATGCAGAAACCATAAGATGTAATATGCAATGTGGGAACCCAAGAAACTTATAATGAAGTACCACCCGAGTCATTTTATGCAGTAATATTCTAGAAATTTCGAAAAAAAATTATACGGTGTGGAGAATGTAACACCCCTATCTTCCACGGTACACTTCTCTTTTAATAATACAATAGTGTGTGTTGTACTCAACTTCGAGTTCCAACACACCACAACCAATCAAACTAGCTGTTATGAAAAGTAATACATTGTTTTTAAATTTTTTAAAAAATTTAGCGTTCAAAATGGATTTCATTTTTGGATTCGGAGTATCGTAATTAGCTTAGGGTGATTTTTTGGTATTTTTCTGAAAACATTCAATTTTTTGATGAATAGTGAAAAACAATGAGTTATAGTTTAAAACTGAATTTTTATTTAAATAATTTTTTAAATTTATTTTAGGTCAAAATAGATACATAAACCTATATAAGTTCAATGTAATTCATTGGATTCAATTAATAAATATATTAGATATATAAAAATTTTATTGAACATTTCACTATCTTTTACATACCTCCTAGGAGAATTTGAAAATTCACATTAAATTTAATTTTACCGTTTCTATGACTATAATTTCAAAAATTTGGGAGACATGGTTTATATCAGTAAGAAAAATGTGTATCAATAAGATGAAAATAATTTTTGGGAATAGTAACTTTTTACTTTTATTTACGACGGTTAAAATTAAATAGGGTAATTAAGGGTAAAAATGATATTATTATTACCCTAAAACATGTCATAATTCTATTAGATAAGTTTAATTCCACCAAAAAAACCATATGAACAAAATATGATCTTTTAGATCCACTTTTATTAGACTAGGATATATATTATTATTTTATTTAGAGGAGAGTTAAAAGAGTTAAAATCAATGTTTAATAACTAATTTTTTTAATATAGGGTTATATTTAAGATAAATTCGTCTATAAATATTCATTATAAAGATATAAAATTTCCTAGATAATGATATTTTATTCATAATTTTTATACATTAAATAATTTATTTTATTTATGACACAATGAGGATGCAGTAATTACCTTAATAAAGAAATATTGAAATAATTGATATTATAAATATCGAAATAAATGTAATTTGAGTCATTTGATGAATTCCACTAATTTTATAGTTCGATATTTAATGTTAGGATTGAACATATTAATTTATTTCTATGTAATAAAGGATTTTTTACTTTAACAAAAATCATTTTTTAAATAATGTCAAAATTGACAAAAAAGAGTTTTTAAAATAAATATTATATTATAAATTGATATATTATTGCTAAAAATCTAAGGTTCGTCCAAATGATGTAGATAATGATATATATATTAATAATAAACCACTTGGGGTTCTCTTGGCTTGTTATAGTATGTTTATCAACCATATAGTATAAAAATACAAAGAGGCATGGTAAATGTCAAACTATTTAACTAAGAGTTAAATATAAAAGATAAGGTTAAAATGGTACCCTAAACATGTCTAAAACCTATTGGATGAGATAATTTAGACCCATACCCACCTTATATTCTAAATAAATCAATTTATATCAATTATAAACCGAAAAATGTTTTATTATAAAATAATAATTCAATCTTTCCCTAAGGTTCCCTTCACCCGTCTTATAAAAAGGCACTTCCCATTCTCTCAAATTTAAATCTCCAAATCCATTTGGCTCAGCCAAAAACTACCCATATATCCTACCAAATATCGTCTCTTCATCCTATAGGCTATAGTTTGATCATAAAGCCAACCTAATTATCTCTTTTGATCAAATAAAAAGGAAGAACCCAAACAAGAGGTAAATATCTCACCACCTCTTTCAAGTTATTATCTTTTTCAACATCCTCCTTCTCTGTTGTTTCCATTATAAAATAATAGCTCAAGTATCTTCTATAAACTATTATGTTATTATAAAAATGGTACAACCATATTCATTATATTTTCCATACTATGAATAACATGTCACCATACGTGTGTACGTACGACTTACCGTCTCCACGTCGTGGTGTACTTGTAATTCAATACATTATAATTTGGATGGGTATAATAATGATGTATAATTGATATAAATAATTAATATAAAATTATTATGATTATCTAGATATGATATACCATCCAATTATATATTATTTTAATATTAAAAAAATGTTATTTTCGCTCATGTGTACGTACGGATTACCGTCTCCATGAACGCGATGAGATTCATTCCCCATAAGAATCATTCAAGAATAAGTTTCATTATATGATTAAAAATAATAATTATGAACATAATATCATTCTTTTTATGAATCAAATACATCTTATACATAACAAACATGTCTTATGTAATCAAACACATTAAGGAAAATGAATCAGTTGACACCCTAAATGATGATACTACTAAAATATCATTAACAAAGAAATATTAAGATCATATATAATATCATATTAATTTATCTGGTTATTGTATAATTTAATAAAAATTATTTCACCATTATACATTAGGGAAACCTACCCTAGACCAACGAAAAGTATAATTTAAGGGTTAATTTCACAATCTCTTCATTATCTGAGGTTGTTTATACGCAATTATCTACTGGGACCTCTTTATCATCCACATCCATGCTTCTTAAAAATGCATTTCCAAACATTTTTACTATTTACTAGACAATGGGTAAAATTTATTTAAAACCTTATTTGACCATATATGTTTTGAAAGAAATATTTCCGTTGTTTTCCAAACAAGGTACTTTTTGAACTTTTTAACAAATTAAAGTTAAGAATGTCTTTTTACTTATACAGTGGGTGCAGCTATTTTCCACTCTTATAACATCGTCAAAGCTTCCCTTACAACCTTATAAATTTTTTTCAAAATATATCTTTTCTTAAATAATTTCAAAATTGAAATAGATATTTTCCTAAAAAATGTTTTTATTTCATCTATGTCATCATCCTTTGATGGATTTTAAGCTTATTTGAAGTTGATTTATTTTGATACCAAAAATCCATATTGTATTTATGTTTTTGTGATATGTTTGACAGTGGATGTGTTATTTTTACACCATTAATGGTTGATGGATAAAGTATTTAAATTTATTATTCTAGTTTGAATACAAATGTTTATGTTATGTTTAAACCTTTTTATATGAAGAATTCATTGGACTTAGTAAGTGATAGGTGGATCTCGCTATAGCTCCTCGATGCATCAGTAGGTATCCTGAAACAAACTAGTGTCTTGGAACGAGGCCTTGACAAAATCTTGTTTGTAGTCATGGAACATGGCCTTGACTATCTAGTTATGAATGTCTGACATTATGCATTCCATCATTATGATAGTGGCTATTGATATTGCATGTGATTATTTGACTAGTAGAATATCCATGTGAATATGTAAATGGGATTATTTGATTTTATCATTTCCATATTATGTTTAATTTCATGTTTAAGAGGCTTTTGTTTTAGTCTTGTACATTTATTTAAATGTTTATACTTATTTATGAATGTTTCCACTATATTGTTATCCTTACTGAGCATCTGATCTCACCCCTTTATATGTTTTATTTTTACTGGGATGCGAAAAATAATATTATGACTGACCTGTAGGGATAGTCTATGGGATCTCAATGTTGTATATGGAAACAATGTTTTTATTGTTTTCCATTTTACGATGTAATGTAAACCTTGTAAATTTATCTAGTACTTCCATAGATACTAAACTAATTGGTCTATCCAGACTTGATCTTTAGTGATCATGACAATGATATATAATAATGCACTGACTTTGGGCTTCTGGGGTCGGGGTGTTATGTGGAGACCAGACACTCCTCTGTTGAGAAGAGCTGCCAAAGCTGGTATTCGCAGTGTAGAAATTGAAAAATTACATGTATCACCATGAGATGCGTCTAGTGTCTCATGTGGATCCAATAATGTACATTCTAAACTGACCCATTTTGACAGGCCGTATAGCTCGGTGGGAAGTGATCCTTCAACAGTTTGACATCAAGTTTTCAATCCAGAAGGCTATCAAGGGACATGAATTGGTATACTTTCTTTCTACCCATCCAACTCCCATAGAGTGGTTTATGGATCTTGATTTTCTAGATGAGGCAATCCTCTCAGTGGATTACATAATTTCCTGTTGAAAAATTGACTATGATGGATCTTCTTGAAGCCCTACTGATAGAATACTTAATGATCCCACACTAGAAAGAGTGGGTCAGGGTATCCTCTTCCTCACGCCTACACAATGTATCCTTCCCTATTCATTCCTATTGTCAAATGGCTATACTAACAACATGGCTCAGTACTAGGCTCTGAGCACTAGTCTTGAGTTAGCCCTCGAGAATGATTTTCCCAACATGTAGGTGAAAGGATACTCTAAATTGTTCATCAAGCCAATCAATAGTGGATACATTATTAGGAAGCTGGAGCTCATAATGTTGTTATAGTGTACCCACCAGTTGATATCCCAGTTTCATTCTCGGCCAGAAGTTACTCATGTCCCGCATTCATAGAACGATCGAGCTGAAGCCCTGTCTAACCTTGTCACAACTCTCGTAGAGCATGAACAGTATGATTTAATTATCTTTGTGATGTATCGAAGATTCATCACCCCATCCCATCAGACGATGATGATATCCCACAGGTAAGCCACCATACGGCCAATGCCTTCATATAAGGACGTTTTTCTCCCCCTACCACAGTGTTGGAGGGGACCCTTTACTAGAAAACTCCCTTTATCTAGTATCACCAACATGGTAATCTACCAACAGACCAGACCGCACATGAGCATGTCTATCAGCGCGCAATGTAGTTCACCATCCAGAGTGGTCCCAATCTTGAGAAGCTCTACATAAGTGGGTTTGATGGGATTTTCCACCGTTACATTCACAGAGGTGATATATCTCACGTTATGTAGGATTTTCAGGCCAGTTCTTGCATGCCTCATCAGACAGGGACAAAACTCTCTAATTAGTTCTGATGATTTTTTTTATTTTTGGCCCCCATGATCAGGGATTGTATCAAGTTTTCTATGATGTTACATGGATGGAAAATCCATGAAAATTTTGTGAATTGGACTCCAAAAACTCTCCATACTACCATGTACTCTTGGTCCTTTGTGGTTTGGGGACTCTATATCGTGGTACCATATACCCCAATGAAAAATCGACATTACAGATTCATCCTAACCACTACGGATTTCTTTTCCATGTGGGCAGAGGTAGTTCTTCTCAATAAATTCAAGACCCATTCTGTCATTGATTTTGTGAGCTATAATATCAACTACCGATTCAGAGTCCCTCACACCATCCTCGCTGATAACAACACAACTTCCGAGCATGTGAGATGAAGAAATTTTATTCCAAGTACAACATATGTTCTAATCATACCACCCTCTATCATTCTCAATAAAATGATTATATTTAGGCGTTCAGAAAACCCTCTCTATCATCTGGTAGAAGATTGTTGTTTAGAATAAGAAGAGTTGGCTGGAAAAACTCTCCAATTCCCTCTAGGATTACTGGATGAAGACTCGTAATTCCACTCAGGTGACTCCATATTCCATGGTATACATAAAAGAGGTTGTCCTGCCCATAGAGATTTAGTTACCTTCATTACAAAAAGCCGTCTATGATTAGAAGGCATGAGAAAAATTATTTGAAATCTCTTTGGATGACCTGAAAGCGCTTGAAGTGAATAGAATTTGTGCCTTGCACAATCTGGAAAGGCATTAGAACAAGATAGCGAGATATTTCAATAAGAAATTTCTCCTTCATAATTTCTTACAAGGTGACATGGTATTTTCCCTGAGAAATCCAAGGATACCCAGCAGTAAGCCACTAAAGCAGAAGCCTAAATGGGAGGGACCTTATATCATTCAAAAGGATTACCCAAATTGTGAATACTCTCTTGTCACTATGTATGGTGAGAATATTACTCCTACCACCAATGATAAATTCCTCAAGAAGTATTTTTCTTAAATGTAACCATCATTTCTTTATTGCACATCATCAAACTGTGTGGTTCGTTTGGGCTAATGGAAGTAATACTATCCACCCTCATCTCACGTGATGATAAACTACAATGTAGTCCATGCTCTAAAACCTTAAACTATTATCACTCATTTCCTTGTTGAATGAAATTAAAATTCATGACACTTCAATAACTACATATATCATGATTCCCATCCTTATGGGATATATAAGAGTTGCAAAATCTTTTATCTATGGCCCAGCATTATGTCCCTTGACCTCTCCAGCCTATTGGACCAAGATCTCTCTCAGGAGTTTGCGATGTGGTACAGACTCTTTATACCCATTCACGTTGGGATATTTTTTCCACACCACACATATCCCCATGAGACACTCCACTTTTCCCCCATATTTACCGGGTGACATCAAACTGCATGATTCATCTAGGTTGAAGGTAGTAAATCTACCCACCCTCATCCAATATGACAATGAACTATAAAACGGTCCGAGATTTAAGACCATAAAAAAATATCTCCCACATCCTTTTCGTATGACTATAAACTGTAAAAAACATCAAGAACTATGTATGGATTGATACTGATCTGTGTGGGATACGTAGGAATGCTTAGGTCATTCAATCATGGCCCATCCTCAAGTCCCCTATCCTCTCTGGCCTTTTGGACCTAGTTCTATCTCAGGATTGTGTGATGTGGTATAGGCTCTTTGTCCCCATTCACATCAGGATATTGTTTCCACACCACAACTACCTCCTTGAGACACTACTCTTTTCACCTGTCATCATCGCGTAATGTTAAACCGTGTGGTCATTCCATGTTAAAGGATGTAAAAATACCCAACACTCATCCCGCATGACGTTAAACTATATTATTCTCCTACAAGATGTTAAACTACATACAGTCATTCTGGTAGATGTTAAACCACTCACCCTCATCCCACATAATGATAAACTGAAAAATAGTATGATCTCTATGACTTTAATCTATGAACTCTCACATCCTTGTCGCATGAGTTTAAATTTTATGACCCATAATGAACTACATATATTTTGATTATTATTCTTATGGGATACGTAGTAATTCCCAGACCTTTCATTCAAGGCCCAGCCCTGGGTCTGTTGATCGTTCTGACCTTTTGGCCTATGTGCTCACCAAGTATTGTCCGGTGTGTAAAAACTATATGTACTCATTCACATCCGAATATTTTTACCACACCACACACGTACCCTCAAGACACTCATAATTTCAATGTCTTTGTTTCACAACATTAAATGGCATGGCGTATCTATAACTATGTACGTCTTGATTCCGATCCTTATAGGATATGTAGGAACACCCGAAAATTATATCATTGGGTGCATCCCAACAAATCTATTTTCCCCCTTTTGTTTTATGCCTTTTGAGGGTTTCATATGGGGTGATGTGGGATAATGTACTCATTCACGTCATTTTTACAATGGTCGCACCATGTTCCCCTCCTTCCATAGTGTCTTTCATCCCATCTTCATCCTTGTCGCATGATGGTAAAAGACATGACATTTATAGAACTACCTACAGCTTGATTCTCATATTTGTGGGATATGTAGGAAGGCCCATACATTTCATCTTTGGGTCAAGCCCTAATTTTTGGAAACCTGCTCTTCTTTATGGCCCCATGGCCTAGGTTCTCTTAGGGGTATGTAGTGTGCTGTGAGATTATGTCCTCATTCACATTGGGTTTGCAATCACCATGCCACATGCCTGTACCATGAGATCTATCCAACCTCATTTTCATCCACTAATATCCTTGATTCATCTAATCTTAATCATCCCCGTCAACCCCTTTTCAGTGCCTCACCAACATGCGCAGATGCACAATGGCTTTGGACTTAGAATGATGGATCCCGCATTATCATGACTTCGTTATGTCATCACACTTCTCACATTCCTTTATTTGGGATTTTCATAATCCTTCACATCCAAAAGGACCTCCAAAAGACATAGATTCTAGGACATAGTGCTCTCCTTCCATCTTGGGACAATGTCATAGAGGATCTTGAATGACAAATAGACACAAGTCTTGCATTTGGAATATGATCGGTGTTCGATGCCCATTTGTTATTCCCATTTCAGGTCACACAATTTGGATGTAGTGTTTCAAATCTAGTCAAGAGTTATCATCCATAATTAAACCATCCTCATTATGCCCCAAATATTGGACTCATGATTCATCTCTCATTCCACTTCATCACGTTTGGGTGTAACTTTGACACTCTTGGTGCTATCCACCTCGATTCTCATTCTCTCGTTAAGAGGACAAATCAATTTTGTGGTGTCATACTTGACTCCACACCACTTCCCCATTATGAGAATTCCATGGGAAATGAAGACCTTCTCCTCCCTTGTTTCCCACTTCAATGGAAGCCTACATGGGCTTAGGTATTCGTTCATGGTTTACACTATCTTGGAGGAACCATACTTCTTTCAGTCTGAGCTCTACACCCTTAAACAAAGACCCCCCATCATCCTTTTCGTATGACGTTAATCTACACAACATTTTCAATAACTACATGTGGCTTTATAATCATATGAATGAGATACGTAGGAATGCCCAAACATTTCATCTTTTGGTCCATCTCAGGCTCCACTAATTATCTCTTATAAAAAAGGCCTGAAAACATTTTGAAACCCTTTTCGTGAAAATGCTTTGAAAATGTATTATGAATGTTTAAAAAACTTTTGAAAACCATTTCATAGAAAACAATATCAAAATTTATAATTATTGTTTGAATTCCCTTTTAAAACCATTTTTTTAAAACACATGAAAATATATAAATAAATCTAGAAAACCTTTTGAAAAACATTTCACTGAAAATGTATTCGAAAAATCATAAATAAATATTTTTAAATTATTTAAATCATTTTATAATGAAAATAATCATTAAATAGCATTTAGAAACCTTATTTTAAATCATCTTTTAAAACAAGATCTTTTAAATAAAACATATTTCTGACCTAAAAGAGAATTGAGGTATGATTTTATTAAGAACATTTTCATAATATATTAATTACCAAGGATTAGAAAAATGGTAATAATACATTAATAAATAATGAATAATAATAGGATAAAAATATTGATTAGTGGTCTTGAGATATTGATTGGGATATTTCATAAATGGAAGCGTAATCGTAACCAATCTCGATAAACGATGAGAATGTAACAATAAACTGTTACCATTTTGGAAACAGTAATTCAAAATGGATGAATATAATTACATTAATCATAAAATATCATTAAAATAAGGATATTTATGATATAACATTCCCAAAGGTATTTTATACACCTCATAGAAAAATATTTTTCCATGACATGTCATGCGTCTCGAAGAAGGAAATTTGAGACAAAATAGATTCATTCTTTTGGTACATTTGAAACATTACCACCATTAAATAAATATAATTAAATGGATATGTATATGGAAATAAAATTAAGTAAAATAATATTATAATACACCCAAGGTTAGTATACACACCCCATAAATGAAACGAGTATTCATCAAGGCATGTATCTCATGGAAATAAAATGTGAGATGAAATCCCCTTACCCTATGTCTTGACTCACATCATACTCACTCAAACTCCTATATAATAAATATAAGTTTATTTTACATATATGAAATAACAAAATTATTATATATAATACCATATTTTTTTATTATGACTATATATTACCCTCTTATTAACCATTCTATATTATGGTTTCACTTCAGGTAATGTCCGATTTGTTTTTTGCCTGTGTCTTAATTTGTTGTATCATTGGTCCTTATACTTAAATAATGATTTATATAATTTAAACCAGGAAATAAATATAATGTTTATTCATTATATATTTATTATAATAATCTATATAGTATATAATTATGAAATAAAATACACCGTTTATAGAGACGGTAAGTTGTATGTATGTGTGAACGTTGTTTCTGTTTTATTGTCGTATTGAAAGAAAAAGAGTAACTGAGATATATGTTTATATATATATATAATTATTCCATTAGAATTATTATTTAATATAAATAATTTAATTTTACTAAACCCGTCCTTAACACATTCCATGTAAAGTGTGAACGATGAACATTTTTTTGAGGGGGTGGTAGTCCACACATCCTCAAATGAAATTATCATATTTACACAAAAATAGAAAGTATAAAGATATGCATTTTAAAATATTTAAATAATATTAAATACTTAATAAATACAATATATATAATATATAAATAGTGTTACAATCATAATTTCAACCCCTGAAAAGGGGTAAAGGAAAAATGAACAATCATCGTTTCGTGAGGTAGAAAGTCAACGCACACATAAACCGTATGTTCGTTACCCACGAGATGGAAGTGTGTGTATGTGTTAATAGAAAAATTAGCATAAAAACATTTCATTATATTGATGATACTGGTCTTTTATAATCATGGAATAAATAGTGTTGAGGGGTGGATAAAGGAAATAAGATAAAGGAGCTGGAGGAAGGATGTTACCACTTCTTTGGGAAAATCTTTTTGATTTTCACCAAAGGGATTCCTTGTGTTTCTTTATATCCAAATGGATGATTCAAGGATCATGGTATTGATTTTGGGAAGTGTATTGGGTAGATATTTTCCAAACCTGAGTGATTTTAGAGGTGCGAGGAAGAGGGAGAGGTGGTGGCCTTTTAAAGGGTAGGAGGAGTGGTACTATTGTAAATACCAAAAAGTTCTAGAATAATAGGAGGTATACCATACCCAATGTTCCTAAAAATAGAAAAATAAAGGATTTTAGGAGAATCTTGTTTGAAAAAAATACACCCCACACAAAAATAAGTGCATTTTTATAATTTTGATCCTTAACTTCTATATTTCCCAAATTTATCATTTTGTTTTTTATTAAATCTTCAATATTCTAACATAAGTAATTTAAAAATTAAACCCTAATTAATGTGAGATTTCTTAAAAAAAACAACTAAATTATAATTATTATATATAGTTTAAAAAATAAAAATACCATGTTTGTTTGAAATTTATTTTAATGTAAGGCTATGTTACATGTAAAAACCATTCTTTAACTGGGACCGTATTAACAATGTTTTTACTATCTATGGATCAAAATGTTAATTAAAAATGATCAATTGGTCTGTTAATGGAATATATATGATATTTGTTAACACATAAAAATAAATTGGAAGCAGGTATTATTTTTATCATTTCCAAATCATTTCCTAAAATATCATTTATTGAAAAATAACATTAATATAAATTTTGACATTATTTATTTAATTTTCATATAATAAATATAAAAAAATATTGTAATCAAAATTTATTATGTTTGAAGATTTTTAACATGATATTTTAATCTACAATATAATTATTGGAAATAATTCAAACAATTTACTTCACATTTAATATTTATTTTATCATTTTTTAGTTAATTATTAACTAATTAATCATTAAATTTGTGTTTCTTATGAATTTTATGTTATTAGATCTATTGGTGATGAAATTAGTCCCACTTAGGGAGAAAACTCATCAATTTTTTAGAGTTATTCATCACTCGAAGGGGATCTAAATCCCTCGAAACCATCCCAAAGGGCCACCTTTGTGAATCTCTCTACTGAGCTAGCTATCCTTCATGATCCTCTCTATAGCATCCCCAAACCCTCCGTGAGTCCGATGCATTACAACAATCCATCATCCTTTCTACGATGTTCTCAATATCCATGGCCCGACTCGCATTTTACACTTCGGCTGTCCTCTCCACAACGTCACACCCCTCCATTTGACCGACGTGTTTAGATGGATGTTGTCCTCTCCAAGGCATCACTTATTCCCACGGAAAGCTCTATGACCCTCGATGAGCTTCATTATCTATAAATGGAAGGCTCTCCCCCCTCTGAGACCATCGTTACACCTCCCTTTTAACTTCCAGAGATCCCATTTCAAAATGATCTTCGACAAACCCACAGATGGATCACCAAAAGTACTTGGCCTCCGTGAGTCATACCTATTTGTGTTCTTCCCAGCCTTATCCTATGGGGAGTATTCCCTTCATGAAGCCATATGAACTTCTCAAATAGAGAAGGACCTTGGGTGTGCTTGAGACTTCGTGAAGCATAGATCATTTAGGAAGTACTCTCAAACAAAAGAAGGGTTTCTAAAGTGAATCTCTGCTCCAATGATGAATTTACTTCATGAAGATACTTCTCTTCATGAATCCATCCTATTCGCAATGCAACTAAGATTCATGAAGCCCCTCCTTTTAGTGAATCAGTCAAGATTCATGAATCCCATCTTCTTCAAGAAGCACCTATTTCCATGGTATCCATCTTTTCACACCCTTGTTCCACACTACCCTCTAGGCTCGTACTAAGTGATTTTAAGATCCCTTGGGTGGTGCCTCATATTGTGTTTATTTGACACATGATTTTTTGCATAGGCATGGAAATTACTATTTATACTTCACATAGCTACGCTAATGCGAGTCCCTCAATGGATCACTCCACAACCCTATCTCCACACAGTATTGCTAGTTCCTTACCTTCAACAAGGGGTGAAGTGTGGCTTTTATGCATGTCCAATGGGTGATGAGTGAATCCTCACCATTTTAGATACAAGATTTTAAACTAACAAGAACTCAAATCCTTGACATGAGACATTAAACTGTGATGATAACATGTGTGGTAGGTCCAGTGGGATAGCGGCGGGTTGGGCAGAGGTTTGTTCATGCCCCCTCTTTCCCTTTGAGCTTTTTCACCATGTGAACCTCGGGAAGTCTCCGCATAAGCCCATCACCCTCTGATGTGGTGATTAGGTATGAAGTCCATATTATCCTTATATATATGGACCCCTACTTGGGACACCCTCTGGGAGTAAGCCCATATTTCTCCTTTGGGCCACTGGCTATGCGTAAGCCCTGGATCATTCATAGGGACACACCTTTTGCGATGTGATCGTCAAGTCCTTATTGTCTCTTTTTTCTCACACTGAGCGTGAATCACATGGGATTAGAGTAAGCATCGACCCTGAAACCACTTTTGCGATACTTTATTGTGTAACCCCCATCCCCATTCATTCTAAACTATGTGTACCTTGATATTTTTCCATTCCAGTAATGGTACGTAATAATATTCCTGGAGGTTCAAGCCCATCACCCATTAGTCCTGAAAACATCAAATTATCTTACCCTCATCCTGCAAAACATTAAACCATATGCCTATTTTTTCAAACACGACACTAAAATGTATAAATTTTAACTACATTGGTTTTTATGTCTTTCTCTTAGGTAGGGTACATAAGAAAGCTCCCTAAGGTTCAACACCAAAAACTGGTAAACTTTAGTGTCCCCTTTTTTGGGACCCATATCCTTGGTCTTTCCCTTAGTGGAATCAGACCAGTTACTGGGCTGCTAACTATACATAATTTATATAGTTAATTCAAACTCCTTCAACCTAGAGTGTCCCTCTTGCGATGGGCTATTAACCATGCGTGCGCCCTAACACGTCTTCGGGTTGCTGTCCTTTGTGTACACCATAATTCTATGCTCCCATTATTGAACTATAGGGAATTTGATTCCATACCATGGGTGTATGAAGGAATACTCCCTAAGGTTCAATATCATCACTCATGTCCCATCCTGGTCTTTCCCTTGAGCATTTATGTTTCGGGATGGTCATGCCTTAACCTGGGGGTTCCACTTCCATCGGGTCCCATCCACGCATTTATTCTCATGGGCCACCTCCTAAGGTCTCCCATCGCCAACCAAAATAAGTTGAATTTTATGCTTTACCTCTCTAATAAAGTTACATTGGAATACTATATGAGGTTAAAGCCCAACATCATCATCATTTTCATGTTGGTTCCAACCCATTTCTCCCATCCACTTCATTCAAACATCCTTAATACATCATGATTCTTACTCGGGCCACCACATCCCGATGATGTCATGTCATCCACCACATAATCATTTATTATGGTAGCTATTAATCTAATAATTCACAATCCCCACACAATCCATAATCATCCAACCATGATTATCCCTCTTGCGATGGGCAACTAACCATGTGTAAGCCCCAATGTGTCTCCGGGTTATTGTCTTTTGTATACACCCTGATTCATCACCCTCTCGAACTACGTGGGTTTTGATACTTGAACTATATACAGTGTAATTAGGATGCCTCCAAGAGGATCAATACCAACCAATAGTAATCCTTGGTGTACCCATTATAGGGACACAAGCATCCATAGATCCTTCTTCATTGGACGTTTTGATCCACCCAACTGATCCACTCACATCAGTGTTTTGATCTGTCTGATCTGTCTCTGCTAGATGTTAAACGCGAGTCATACCCCATGTTAGACATTGGAAGATAAGGAAAAACTCTGGGAAATTATTATATCATATAATTCCCAACACTTGATGTCATATTCCTCGTGCTTTCACTCTCTCAAGAGTCCCTGTCCTAAGGGGAAGATATCTAGGTGTACCAGTGTTTCAGCATCTAGAAACTCCAGAAATGTACAACGTGACTACTTCCCTGGCTGTAGTTTGCTGCCTTGACTTGACCTCTTGAAATTTTCTGATATAATTAGTTTAATTAACCAATGTCCATGAAGATATGGAACCTGGAATGAGATTCATGAAAAAATTCTTAAATCTATAAGGGAGACCTAGAGTAGGTTATGATTTTTGAGGAGGAATCCATGAAAGGAGGAACCAAAATCCCATAATCCCATATTGATCAAAGAGAAAAAATTTCTGAATAAGAGATGGATTTCTCCCTCCTTTGGAAATTAGAAATGCAAGGCAATAGCCAGCGCATCGCAGCATGACTACGCACGCCCTAGAGAAAGTGTCAGAAAAAAATGGTGAACCCGAACTAAAATATTCTCTTCAATATGGTGATTATTAGAATTTGAGACATCAGTACATAATCATGTCACATGATCCAGCAATTTGGTGCTAGGTCCCACCATGAAAATAGTGGGCTACACATGAAACTCACCATAGTTGGGGAAGTTGATCTCTGGGAATCCTGATTTGCGGCATTGTCAGCATAGATCTTTCTATCCATCCATGGAAGACTATATGAAGCTAAGGAAATGCACATCAATTACTTATTGATTTTTCTAATAACAAAATTTTCCTGATTTTAAAAACCCAATCTCATGATATAGGAAAACAATCATCTCCCTCCCATGGACGTAGGGGGTAGGTGTCGTATGAATGTGTTGAATCCCCAAGAATTCATCTTCTTTGCGATGGCTCCCACGCCCACATCAACTGGGAATCCACGCACCCTCTCATACTATGAATTTATTCAGATATAGGTGATTGATAATCTTGTTCGATGATATGAATAGGATGGGGTCATCCTGACAAGGGACATAGCCCGCTCGGACATGGAGGTCTCAGTGCCCCATGAACACCGCCACCCAAAGGGCCAAATATGGAGCTGTTACTCCCCACCCCAACCTTCAACAACTTTGAGATTCTATCCCCGGAGAACTCCTATTAATCAGTCCCATATTTCTGAAAAATTATGTGACATCCAAGCCCACCCAGCTAGGACTTTAGCTAGGGAATCGCCTAGGAGGCTCCCACCTAGCAGTATCAGTGTCACCAGCTAGTCCTACAGACTGAGGAGCGGGTGGTCCATCCCCTTACACAGCTAGATCTAGTTCATCTAGACTGATGTCAAAACTAGGTGACAAAAGGGGAGTATTTCCACCAGGTGGAACCATCATCCTTTGATATAGTGGCCCGAGCCACCACCAACATGAGCTATCAACCCACTATCATTATTGGGCAGGTGAAAATCCCGGCTATAGATAAGGGGAACATCCATGAACATCCAATGTTTAATCACCAATCACCCTATGAGGAGGTTGAATTGGATCTTATGATTACCGGGGCAAGCAAAAACCGTTTTGGATTGACCCACAATGATGGAACCCTGTACCGAGGTCCTCCCCATACCAGTATTAGGTAAATTTGAGGTCCTTCCCACTCTTTAATTTAGTATGAAGGTCCTACCCCCACTACCATCGTTAACTCTAACGAATTACCTCCCCAATTTATCGATATTGAGAACAAAGGTCCTCCCCATGATCCTAGCCCCAGGTATGAACATTTCACTCATATAATAGGTTCTCAATGTGAGGGTCTTCCTTTCCCTATCACCCAACATCATGTAGGCCCTCCCCATGTGCTCATCTATTTTGGCAGAGGTCTACCCAATTCCAGGAATCTCAAAAGTGGAGACCCTCCACACTTCGTTAACAAAAAACTTGGAGGATATTATCATGTATAGCATAATCAGTATAAAGGACTTCTTTGTTCCACTTCTACCTGGGTCGACCTACGCGAATATCCTTCCTATACTACAGACGCCCACCAAGGAGGTCCTCTCCATTTGTTTATCAGCTCTAATGGAGCACCTGCGTGCTCCATCACTATTATACACAGAGATCCTCCCCATTTTCCCTTATTAATATGTCTTGGTGCCCCTCACACCCTATTTCATCAGAGTAAAGGTCCTTCGCATGACAACAACAACCGTTATGAAGGCCCTCCCCATATTCCATCCAATACGGATAGAGATCCTCCCCAATCTAGCACCAATTTGTCCAAATGACCTCCCGTTATAAAAAACATACACTGTCTTAAAGAACTATCCCGGGGAAGGAGGGAAGTTCTCCACCATTAAAGGAATACTTTTTTGAGATGTTTCAAACTACAATCAAACCCGTCTACATTACAAATTCTGATGTCGAGTGGAATTCGGTGATGGAACCCTTACCACAACCTTCGTTTTGGGGGGCTGGGGTAGGGAAAAATCATATAAGCCTCATCCTTTTAGAAAGTGAGGTCTATTGGATCCCTACATCCCTTCGATGATACGTATTGGAGAAGAAATATTTGGCCCTTTTCCAGGGCATGGCCATTCAATCATCCTTATCATAATAAGATCCTTGTCCACCTCAATAAGAGATCACGTAGAGATATTCTGGGGACCTGTAGAGGATGAGAAACAACATGAACCATTTCCAAAAACGTCATCCCTAGTGTGGGAAGTAGTAGTTATTAGTCCATATTACATGGTCATGGTGGCATAATGAGTGCATTCATCAGAAGAAATCCGAAGATTTGGCATCTTGTCAGCTCACACTCCATACTCTCTATCAGCTAGTCTACTGTCGCAACGGTCCACTTCAGTCCTCTTACTGGTCCCTCAACTACCCCCATTCAATGAATGAGGATACCAAGGTCTATATCCTAAGTTTGAGTTGAGAAGATTGTGGGAATCCTTATAGTAGACCAATTCCCATAGATGTTCTGGCCGATTGTAGCATCAGGTTTCAGTTTTCCAGAATCCATAACCCAGGAGGAGGTCATGTGCCTCGACCAAACTCTCTGGGAAACACACTTCCATCTCCATCATCAATGGGCGGCTTACCCCAAGACCCAAGAACACTTTGACAACATCAAACAATAATGCTTCATGGTCAACTTGGATGTGATCCCTGTTTCTAAACCATAATTGGAGTTGACATTGGTTTAGAGTCAGGAATATTAAATTTATTCAGATTATCTCTTGCATACTTTTTGGGATAAATGAAAGTGTAATCCTTCTTTTGAATCACCAACAACCCCAATAAATATGGGATCACCCTAGTTATAGAAATTTCAAATTCCGATTTCATGTGATTGGAAAATTCATCCACTTATTTCTTCCTGCTACCACCAAATATAATGTCATCAATGTAAAATAGAACCATGAACAAATTATTTAGAGAATTATTCATATAGAGATTATGAGAAACTCCTCCTCTTTTGAATTCTAGCTTCATGGGATAAGAAACCTACTGATATTACCATGATCATTGTGAATGCTTCAAACCATAGAGGGACTTCTTTAGTTTACAAACCTTTGATTCATGAGAACCAAATAGAAAACACACTTTTTGTATGGTGTAGAAATATTCACCGATAATACAATTCAAGAATGTAGTATTGAAATCCATTTTATATACTTTATATTATCTTTGGATTTCCATGCCAAGAAAAATCTTGATTGAATCCATTCTAGACACGACTATAAACGATTCTTGAACATCAAAACCTTTAATATGTGAATATCACTTACATACCAATCATGCCTTGTTTCTGATAACACTTCCATGATCAAAAAAATGTTTATTGAAATTACAATTTGTACCAATCAAATTATGGCCATCGGGTCTCTTGATTAGATCCCATGTCTCATTATTTTTAATCTGACCCAACTCTTAATTCATGTATTTCACCCATGATTCATTTATTTTAGTTTCCTCAAATGAGGATGGTTCTACCACAGATATGAATGCAGATTTTTCATTACTACTCATTCAACGCATTTGTGTGGGTGTAGTCCAATCCCTAATAATGATAGATTGATCAATTTATGCTCTTTGGTTCAACATTTGAGATTCAGCCGCACTCTCTCTAGGTAGGGTTTCCTTTTCATATTATTTTTATGAGTCAACATCATGATGTGAATCTTGATTGTTTTTTACACTTTCCAATATTTATGTATTTGTATTTACTCCACGTTCACTTCTTCATTATTTTTTATCACATCATCATATGATTCCTTGAAGCATTTGTGGTTTTCTCTTCCATGATCATAACATCCGTGATTTCCACAATCCTCCCTAATCTACTGTTGAGAAACATGTTTGCTTTGAAGTTCATTTAGTATCCATGGAAAATTCTTTCATCTGCATTGTCACCGTACTTCCCTTTATTTCAATATTTGTTTATGATGAATAATTTACTTCTGAAAACACAAAATTAATTCAAAGAGGGCTTCCTTCCATGCCACAATTCATATGGTGTATTTTCATCACCCAAATTAATCCCTGAACGATTTTGAATATACACTGCGGCTTGAACGACCTATTTCTTGTAATGTCATGGAATAAGTCTCACAATAAACAGAGTTCATTCCATGATTTCCACATATCGATTCATGCCCTCAACAACTCCATTTTTACATGGAGTTCTCACAAGAACTACCTCATGTTGTATCCCATGATTCTCTAGGTAATTTTCAAATTCAATGGACATGTTTTCCCTCTATAGTCAGATCGCATCACTTTGATTGTTCATGCATTAGAATTCGTGGAGATTTGATGATATGTTTTCATGCTTTCAATCACTTTCCGTTTCCTGTATATAACCATTACACTTTCCATTATACTATAATCATCTATGAAGTGGATGGAGTACCTTTCTCCATGATTTTCAGAAACATTTATCGGACCACATACATCTATATGAATGAGATCAAGAAGATGAGATGCCCTTTTCTTATATGGAAGATACGAATTGTATACTAGATTACCTTGAATGAAAGAATAAAAATACTTTTCATGTTCTTGCTTCAGGTTGGGAATTTCTATGAAAATCTTTAGTTTTGATATTTTTTCCATGTTTTTTTGATTTATGTGCCCTGCTCTCCGAAGACACAAGTTATATTAATCCTCAATAGTCATGTAGAAAATGTTTTCTTTACTATCAACCATATATAGGTTTCCTTCTATTCTACATTTCATCATAAGTGAATTTATTTTCTTTCCCTTGATAGTGCAGCCTTTCGGATTTAAGTTACTATAAGTCTTGAGTCATAGAGTTGACTCACGTTGAGAATATTATGACATATGCCATCAACATAAAATACTTCATTTTTCTTTATATTTTCATTAGATCATTTAATGATTCCAATGCATTTGATTTTCAGAGATCCATAATTACCAAATCGTACTATTCCATTAACCCTCCTCTCGACATCCGTTAATAAGCATGAATTACCAGCCACATGAGACAAACAACCACAGTCCAGAATCCAAATTCTATAGCCTTTTTAAGTTTTAAAGGCTACTTTGCAAGTTTTGATTTCTCAATTTTATTATTTTCATTCCATGAGTCATTGGATTGAGTGTAATACATTGATGGTCTTTAAATTCTCTCTTCCATGTACAACGGTTCATCATAGTTGAAATCTTCTTCTAGAGGAGAAAACCTATTTGTAATAGAAACACCATCTTGTTGACGTGCTTTGACAAGCCTCAAACTCCAATACGAGGTGTCCATGTCCCTCATTTATCTGCAATCAACTTCATTATTTCCAATGTCCGAACAAAAAAAAACAATATCCATAGAAATTATTTCATCTAAATGAATTAGGAAATGAATTTGTTCCCTTTTCATAAACTCACATATCTTCTCCATTCAAATATCTTCTTTCCTCTTCACAATAAGGCATGGTAGGGAAAAGATATCCACATAAATGAAACTTCATGAGAGGAAATGTCTTCTCACTTCTTTTTATCATCATTCCTTCTTCTACGGGATAATAGTTTGACTACCTATTATTCTTGAGGCTTAAGGATAGTCTTATATATTTATTTCATATTGAATAGGGGATTTATTTCAAAACATATGGTGAATTCTCGACATGACCCACTTTCATCATACCTTTATTTTGGTCATCATTATTTGCAACATGTGATGATTTGGCCTCATAAATGATTCCACTATTTCCCATTTGAGCGGGAATTTGATCATTCTAAATCATTTCAGCTCCATTAGAACCACATTTTTATCTCTCCAAAATCTCATCATATTAGAACCTTCCAAACCTTATTTTCATCATTGATTATTTTGAAATTTATTCACTCTCAAGTTTACTTATATGAGTAACAACATACTCTTCAAGACTCTTAGCAGTTTTGGAAATTTCTTCCATTCTGGATTTGAGGTCATTGATTAAATTTTCCTACTGTTCAATTTTTAGCTTCAGATACACTAAATCATCAGTGTTTTCAAGGATTTTAGATTGTACTTTAAAAAATTATTCTATTCATTCAAATTTTTTCTTTAATATGATCAATATATTCAGATGAATCTTATACAAGTAATTTCCACTTATTGATACTCTAAAATTAAATCTTAAGCTAACTAACAACATCCTTAAGTTTGTAACTCAGGTTTGACATAATTTGTCAACTAATTGACTCCACCATTATCCTCTGATGGTTCTGATTTTTCAAAATTGGCCATCATGGATGCATGGTTTCCAATTTATAATTCTAGTTCTTCTTATTTATGGAATTCATTATCATCATCTTCCACTTCACAAACAAAACTCTACATCAATACTTTCTTTCTAGATTTGAAGTCTCCCTTGTTAAAAAACTTGCTATAAGGCTTCTCAATGTTTTTATCTTTTCCATCTTCATCATCGATATTTCTTAAGCATTGAGAGGAATTGTGCTTAACTTTTCCACAAATAAATCAATCTAGAGGTGACTTCCCTTTGAATTCCCCTTTTTCATTTTGGAACTTCATTGAAATGGGAGAAGGAATTTATTTTTCCTCATCGTCTTCACCACTATTCTCTATTGTAATTTTCATTTTCTCTATATAATTGAATTAGATTTCCTTTATCACTCATGTCGGATCATCTTTTGGTTTGACTCTAATTTCATATTCCACCAGGATACTCAACAGATCATCTAGGTAATCTTTAGAAAGATCTATTTCCTCAAGGGATTACACGTTTTCATTGTATAGGTGTGTAAGTATTATCAATATTTTCATTACAATATCAACGTCTTTGATTTAATCTCTTAGACCCCAAATATCTCCAACCACATCAGTATTTTGATTGAAGATTGAGTTTTCATTCTCATTAGGATGATTCTTCAGATCATCAAACCTATTGTGCCGGATATATAATTTTGCCTCCTCTAATTTGTTATTTGCATCAGAAATGTTTCCATATTAATCCCACAATGACTTTTCTGAGGTGAAATTCATCATCTTTAGATAGTTTGGATCATAAAGAGATGCAGTGTTATAATTTTGTGCCTTAGTATCTGCATCAAGAATTTTCATGACTGCATCTTTCATAGACAGCCCTATTGGATCAGAAACTTGTATTCCTTTCACAGTTGAAAATAGGACTTCCATTATAAGGGATCTTAGATGACACCTCATTCTATTCTTCCAAATCTAAAAATTACTTCCATCAAAGAGAGGGACTCCCCTGATAGTGGATGGATTCTCTCCGATGGAATAAGAGGGATCAAAAATCAGTAAACTTGCTCTCATACCTCATGAAGGAACCCAAAACACCATGAGATGCGAGATGTGAATCAAGGTGCCAACTTTTTATTTTTAATGTTGTGGATCTTTTTCCCACATTGGTAGGAACTTGTATAATCTTTCAAACAGATGAAATTAGGGAGATGACACAACACTTTTACTTGGTTAACCGCAAAGGGCTACGTCTAATGATCCTATGCTGACAGTCTTCTGGTCATACCTAAATCCACTAATCTTTACATGTTTGAGGATTATAATATTCAATCATAGTCACACTATTCTAGGAATAATGCCTTTAAATATTTTAGGGATATCTCATTGTGTCCCTCAGATCAATTCCCTTGACTCTCCCTTGCTCACTGCATCAAGAAAATTAAAAATCAGTTTATCGACATGATGTTTTCTCCAATATATTTTCATTGAAGTCTTTGTATATTTTCAGCACAAAAAATGCTTGTAATGAAGTCATGGATTAAAGTACTTGAAATCACTGAACTACTATACCGTATTTTCAAAATATGAAATGAGCTTATATGAACATTTGTGCACAACACATACCCATTGCATGCAAGATCTAACTTTTTCATACAAGATCAATACCTACCCTTTGCACACAAGATCTCACTTCTACACACAAGATTAGCTTTTAACGCGGTAAATATTTTGCACAACTACCCATTTACACACAACTTTGACTTTTGCATGAAACATTATCTTTTCTACAAAAATTTAAATTTTTTTGTGCAGCATTAACTTTTCTGCACAACTTTAACTTTTCCTTACAAACTTATATTTTATCCACAAACCTAACATTTATGAGCAAACTGAACTTTTTTGCGCAACTTTCTTTTCATGCAACTTTTACATGCATTATAACTTGGATCCTCTCTAAGTCATCAAATATAATGGATGAGGGGGGTCACATCTTATTTATAGGCGCCACCGACCCTCGCATGCAAAATCCCCCATGTCTTGAAAACACACTCATTATGCACACAATGATTTCCATGTAGGAACCGTTTTCCATGCACAACTCTAGATTTTTTTCGCACCACATGCCTTTTCCATTTTTCAACATTCTAATATGAAAAATCTCATTATGTGAAAGTTTCCTAAACACCTACAATCTTGAACGCATCTTCCTTTTCCAAACACACATTTTTCCATTTCTCTATTTTTAGGCAAAAAACATGGAAAAAACTGGTAAATGACTCTGTATTCAATATTATTGTCCACTCGAAAAATATGATCACTTTCCTAGTAATCATTCTGAATATCCAATGAGGATTGAAAAAAAACTCAAAAAAATGCCATTTCCATCATATAACAGTCATGGTTCCATCATTTATTACCTTTGGTTCACTCTTGTTAAAACAACATGAGAAGAACTACTTGTCCTATGATCTTGAGTTAGCAGAAATTGTCTTGTCTATGAAGATGTGGAAATACCACATGATGGAAAAGAAGTATGTCATCTACTTTGATCATAAGAGACTCAAGTATGTATTATTTAATAGAGATCTTAAATTGATATGGAGGTGATGCCTAGAGTTCCTCTAGGACTAGGAATTTGATATTTTAATACATCTGGGATAAGGAATGTGGTAGAAGACGCTCTCAGTAAGAGATCTAGTTTTTTGTTGTTGAAGGAGATGTCAGAGTAGTTTTTCTTAATGCAATTATTTTTATGGATGTCTATGTAGAAGATTACCTCCAATCGATGGATTTCACCCATCAAATTTTATAGTGATTGAAGGAGGTACAACTTGGGGATAACGATTGTGATACATTATGGGCTTAGATGTCCACATGGCATGCCCTTGATGGATATTCTAAATATGAGGAGTACATTGTTCTCCTCAAAAGATACCTAGTTGTACAAGTGGAATTGTAGGATGAGGTTCAGACGGATTATCATATATCCCATTTGGTAGAACATTCATGTGTGTCGAAGATGTACCAGGTCCTCTGACATTAGTTTTGGTGGATACAGAAGAATAAAGGAGCTGAATATATTATTTCATAGTGCCGTACTTGTTAGCAAGGGATTGTTTAGTACTAGGTTATAGTGGGTTTAGCTCAACACATTAATTTTATAGAATGAATGTAGGATGGGCTATCGATGAAATTCATGATATGTTTACATTTTACATCTAGGGGAAACTATTCCATCTATGTGAGCATTGATTGACCCACATAGTCAGCCCAATTCCAAGCTACGTGAGAGAATATTTCAGTATATATCTTGGTATGCCACTACGTGTTGGAGATAGTTCGACTCCATTGATTCCCATAGAATATAGTTTCATATCATGATGCTCTATTTACATCCTGATTTTGGAAGTTATTAAATGAGGCATTTGAGATGTAGCTACACTTGAGCATATCATTTTATCCAAAGATGGATGGCCAGACTGAGCAGACCTTTTAGGTTTAAGAGGACATGTGTAGTTCTTCCATTTTATACATTGACCATAGCTTGGAGGATAAACTATCCCTGGGGGAGTATTCACACAGTAAAAACTGACATTCCATGATTGTCATGGCCCCATTCGAGGAATAGTATGGGAGACCTGACACATCACCACTTTGCAAGAATTGTCCATGAGAGTAATCACTCATAGACCCAAGTTCATGCGAGATACTATAGAGAATTTAAAGATCATCATGGAGATGATGAAGACTGTGAAGATCCATCATAAGTGTTATGTTGACACACAACATAGTATTTTAGAGTTTGCTAATAGTGACCATGTGTTCCTTTTAGTTTCACCTCAATAGGGATTGTAGGGATTTGGTTGGGGGGAAAATCAGTCTTCGAGGTTCATTGGACCATTCCAGATATTGTGTATAGTTGGTGAGATTGGATACCTGTTGGATCTACCTCTATAGGTAGATTAGGTACATGATTTCATCCTCATGTCCCAGTTGAGGAGGTACAAACATGACCCATCACACGTTATCGACTAGGGTGAGATGGACATCAAGGATGGAGATAATTTTTCTGAATACCTAGTGGTGATCTAGGCACAATGTGATATAGTCATTTTTGGGCGATTGATTACATTTTTTCAAGTTTGATGGAAGCACATAAATCCCCATGATATAATATGGGTGCATGTGGCTCAAATTTGTGCTCATTACCCTCATCTATTTTGGTAGCAATTATTTTGGATTTTGGGGGATGTAAAGACCCATAGAGGATAGAATGTAACATATATGATTTTATGTTTATTAATTTACTTATTATATGGATAACCATTGAGACTATGAATTTATATATAAAGTGATTTTAAGCTTTGATGTGCCTCAAATAAATTTTTGAAAAAATATTATAATATTTAATATCATGTGAATGAATTTTTCTTGAAAAAGTGGAAAATCTCTTAAAAGAGTTCCCCTCATAGAAATATGAGAGTATATTTTAATCTAGACTAGCGAAATTATCCTACGCACCAACTAACATTTTTTTGCACAGGTTTATTGTGGAATGTCGGATCATGCGTTTAATAGAATAATATAATTTAAGAAAAATTTATTTTATTCATTTTTTATCAACAAAATGGATTGAATAATTTAAAATAAAATATTTTCCCAGGATCTAGGGAACATCTCAAAAACCTAGAAACATTTTGAAACCCTGTATAAAGAGTTGTAGTTATTTCTTTCAAGCCTGTGATGAAGGTGTTTTGAATAAGTGATTAAGAAATGCCGATCTGGATATATCTCACCAAAGATGAAGATGTAGAATTATTCATCATCTGTGATCAATCCAAATAGAGTTCTGGATTTCTAATCAATTTTTTATTCCCTATTATTGATTCGTACAATTAATAAAGTCTATTCCAAGAATAGATTAACCTGATAGTCGATCATATTTTCTGGATGAGATTATTTTTTTGGATTATCAAGAATTATTTTACTTTGTTTTTTAATCCAAACACCCATTATTGATATGTGGACAATAACTCATAGCCAATGATGATAAACCATTGTTTCTATGAATTCCCTCATCCATTATCTGTGTTCTTCACTATTGTACCCTACTTGACCACAATGGTCAGTCAAGCACAACATATGGAATGATTATGATGGTTTGTCCATAGGCATCCGGTCTGCATGGTAGGTCGCCAGACCAGGGCAGTCGACCTCAACAGTTGGTGTATATACCATGGTGGTAGGTCTATAGGCCATAGTAGGTCTATAGGTAGCTTCAATAAAATGACCATAACTCCTTAACAGAGCGTCCAAAAGATGTCCTGTAAGTTGCAACATGACAATGATTTTAAGACGACCAAATAAACAGTGATTTAGGATCTTATTTTTATTGTTTTTACTTGTATAGTTTTAGTTCATTACCTTAGTACATTCCTCTAGGGTATAATGAGACAATATATACACATCATTGGACTGTAATTCTATATGGAGGTTGTGTCTCAGATTGAGTATAGTAATCGCCAGGATATTGGAGTGTGATCATATTTCACCCAAAGTGGAGTTTCTATAATTGGTACAAACTCTCTAAATAGGACATTTCTCCTCAATATAGTGGGAAACATTGATAGGGATTGTAGAATCATGGAAATGTGATCCCATACATAGTGGGTATATCCATATTCAGTTCATGGTGTCCCTTAGAGGTTCTGGGTGTGACCCATATATGTGTCTCAAGGTTGATCTAGATGGGATTTTTGGTGCCCCCCAGTGGTTCTGGGCATACACCCCTCTCTGTGTATCATTGTCTTCTTAGACTAGTGAGTTCTCTTTTGGAATGGACCAAATGAGCTACACCTCTTCAACGAGTGACTCTGATGATGTTATGTCTGGTGTAGTGGGATTTCTCGAAATGTGCATTGATTTGAACAAAATCATATGGATGGATGTTTTTTATGACCACCTAATGGTTTTGAATATCTCCTAATTATAAGTGGGGGTTTATTTATTTCTTTTATCTACTATACAGTTTTACATATTGTATTGAGACGACTATAAATAGTTCTTTTTGTTTAGTGTTTTCAGGGTGTCCTACTAGGTATTGTTATTCCCACACCTCGTCTGTCATTTTCGACATGTGTCATGTCCTGTTTAGATGAAGGCCCTTTGGAAGGTGTCATAGGAGTACTAGAAGTGGGTCAATCATAGTTGTATTTGGGCAGACCGAGATGTTTATTGGTAGTGTACCATTTACATAGTCCACTTATTAGATTTAGTTGGACTCTTTACAGTTTTAGATGGACATGTGTATATACTATTTGTGGTGGGAAATTTTTTCATGATTACTTTGCAGTTCTCTCACTGTTGTACTATGGTTATTGGATCATTGTTTTATTTGGGAATCATTTTAGTTGTTTTTACATTTCAGAATTTTGTTTCTCAGATATGTGTGTGGGTTTTTGTGTAAAGTTACTTTGGGCTAATGCCTCCCATTTTTAATAAATTCCTACTCAGCCCTAATAACCATCCCCTGGCCTTTTGGATGAGTTCAAGGGGTAGTCATGACCTGGACCCCTCTAGGACAGGTCAAGACATAATCATAAATCATCAAATTGAGGTAGTTAGTCTATTATTAAAATCTCAAGGCCATGATGTCCATTAATTTAATGTAATTGAATAATTAATTAGATTTATTTAGTAATTGGGTTTTATAATTGAATTTTTTAATTTGGTGAATTAATTGCTTAAGTGATTGGGAATTGAGAATAATTAACTGTTGAAATTATTATGGGTTATTGGTTTTTCTAAATAGAGGTAATTAATTATTGAGATATTTCGATAGGGAATTATATAATTAATTGTTGAATTAATTATGGGAAATTGTGATATTGAATTTAATAATAAATAGTTGAATTAATTATGGGATATTAGGATGTTTATTGATTAATTACTTGTTGAGTTACTTAATTAATATTGTCTTATTTATGAAATCATTGATGTTATTAAGTAATTATAGAATTAATTAATGGATTTATCTGAATATTAAATTTTAAATTTTGATTAATTTATTGTCTAATTAAATAATGGTGCTATTGTGATATTTGTGATATTGTGAGATACGAAATATTGAAATGATGGATTGTAAAAATGGAATTCATGTGTGATTTAAATGGTGAATGATAATAAGGGCATTCATATATTACCATAAAGGGTTAATGGTAATAATGGAATTCACAAGTTACACGAAATATTAAGTGTAGCAATGAAATTCAATTATTATATGATGAAATGTAACAGTGAAATTATGTCATGTATTACGAAATAAGAATTATAAAAATGGAATTCAATTATTATGTGATGAATAGTAAAAATGGAATTCGCTCTTGTATTATGAAATATGAATGGTCACAGTGGTATTAAATTACTATGCGATGAATGGAAACAACGGAATTCAGTCATGTATTGTTAAAAATGATATGGTTTGGGGGTCCTCGAGAACTCATGGGTGTTATTTTCTTAAATAAATAATAATTGAATAAATGTAAACTATTTACTTTATTACATGTATTTTAATTTTTATACAAGAACATTAACTGTTCAACAGAATATTGTTTTGGAAGCCATTGGTGGTGGCCTACTAAGATATACTCACATACTACTCAGGCTTCATGATGGGTAACTGAATAAAATTCATTTTTGTAGGAGAAGATAATGCTAATGGTCCTATGTTAGATAGATGATATGGGACATAGAATCAATGAGGGAACCAGATATGGTGTTGGGACCCACTTTGTAGTTGTCATTTTCTATTTATTTTTGTATTTTCATATTGAAAGATTACATGTATTGGCATGAAATATCTTGTATTTAGGTATGATATTGAATTTCCAGTTTTGTACATTTTTTTTATCATGGTACTATTTTGGATATGTTACATCAGTTGGATATTTTTTATATATTTCTGTTGTTTTTCTACATTGATAAAGAATGTTTAGTAACCCCATGATTGGTATTCATCCCTCACTACTAGACTGCAACCTCTTGATTACAAGGAGGCATGAATGATATCATGTGACTAACGGTCTTGTGGTACTAGCATGTGGGAACCAGGTTAAAAAGTTACATTAATTTGTGATAAAATTTTTAGAAGATATTTTTTTGATGATTAGTGAACATTAATGTTTTTATGAATAATTATAATTTATTTTATTAAAATTAAATACATAAAATAAATTTTTATATTATTTTAAAATTAATATTTGATAAAAATATATATTTATTATTACATTTCCGGCCATTGGAATCAATTTTATGTTAAAAGTTTATATTATTGTTTTAAAGTTGTTGATCATTTTTTATTCGGCAAACTACTTTATCATTTCATGTGTGGGATTAATTTTTAATAAATATTTAAAAATACATGTATATAATTTGAAAAATGTGATTTTATATTTGGAAATGGAATAATACAAATTATTTAATAAGGTAAAACTAAATTTTTAACTTAATTATTATAGAAAATAGAAAATATTAATTACAGTAGTTAAGGTTATTACGAGGTTAATAGGGGTTAAAAACTGATAAGCTATAAAATAACCTATAAAAATTTAAAAAACCTATTTCATGGAATTATTTTGACCTTATCTCATATAAGGTTCTACAATTACCCATTTGGATGGCTTGTTTCATGTGAAAAACATGTGAACACCTTTTTATTTTAAAAAATTACATGTGTGCGAATCAACTCAATTATAAGTGGAAATCGATATACTATCCTATAAATAAATAATAAACCCATTAGTTTAGGAAATTCCTACCAAAATATGTTCTTTACATCCTTGATATTATTCTATAAGACACATTTTGGTTGGATAGACATCCTGATGTTTCTTTTTTTGTGAAAAAGAAAAGATGTTATCATAAAAAGTTGTGGCATCCCTAACCAAGCATTTTATTTTATTTCTACCTCCTACTTCAAAATTTATTATTAAAACATGATTATATAATAACTTAAATATCCTAAATATTCTATGATGAAATTATTATATTTTAATATCATAAATATTTCTCATATTCCATCAAATGGGTTACAAAATTATCAGCCATGTTTTCGGTAGACAACCACATTTCCAATCAATGTTATTCACATTCCAAGAGAAACTATAATGGATGAACATAAATAATGATTTAATATATATATATATATATATATTATATATTATATTATTATTAATATGTAAATATTATATCACATATTAATTCTTACATTCAATTTCATGGGAATATGATAACATCATTCGTCTGTTTTGCTGATTATCGTCTCGATAAAGCTATATGATTAATTATTCAAATACATGTCAATTTTTTGAACATTATCTTAATGATTTATTAAATACTATTTTACGCATTTTTATCTTTTTAAAATTTTTATTGAAATGAATATTCATGGCCTTTTTCAAAATATGCATGTTACAATTTTTCTTAAAATTTCAAAGGATTGATTATTTTAACATGTATGGAATGGATTGAATTTGTAAACATCATGTCACTTGTTTGATTTTATGTTTACATTATATATTTAAATTTTAATTTTTAAATAATATTATTTTGAATTATATTTTTTTATTTTTAAAATATGTCTTTCATAGTTAAATGGATATTTTCACAATAATTATTTTAAATTATTTTTAAAGCATTATTTATATAATTAAATAGTTATTTTCAATGAAAACTAATTTCAAATTTATTTTAGTTTTATCTTTTTAAATGTGAACAAATATTTTTGTCTTGAAATGTTTAAAATTAACTTTAAATATTAAATTATAAGATTACAAGGAAATTTTTAGAGAAAATGAATTTGGTTTTTTTTGTGAAAGTGGTATTTAATTTTGAAAGGTAATTTTTGACACAAAAATACTCTAAGTGATATTTCAAAATAATTTCCCATTTAATATAAAATTATTTGATGTTACATATTAATTAATGGGTATATGATCCAATTATACTATTCCTATTCATTATTTTAATATGTTAGTTTTATTATGTCAAGCTGTTTATGAAACCAGTTCCCCTTAAATGGTTTTTCCATGATAAATTTATTATGAAAATCAATTCTTTTTCTAGGGTAATTATATTATTATATAATGAAGTTATTATGAATTCCATTTCTTAAAAAATTGTTATTCCATAATGAAATTCTTACAAAACCAATTAATTTCCATGGGTTTAGATATGATGAATGTTTTTATTATATTGTGGCATTTTTATGTATTATTTTCATTATATGATAGTAGATATGTAATAACACAGGATTATGGATACATTATAACCAAGGATAGATGTGGAATTATAACCAATGACAGATGCGACCTATATCTCCCTCAATTTCATTTATTAGTGATTGATATCTAATGAGATAAATATAATTGAAATGGAGAGTAAACCTTATTCATTAATTACTCTATCCACAATGATAGTCTTAGTTATGAAACTTGACTACTTTTATTGATTGGGGAGTGAAATCATTCCTCTATTATATTCATTCCAATGGTCCTTAAACAACTATGAAAATGATTTTATATTCATAAATGTATTCTCAAATTCCAAGTATTATGTCAATGTCAAGATCTCATAGTCCAAGTTAATTGATTTTATTATGATTAATGTATTATGAACTGTTAATATTTAAATTAAAACTCATTTATTAGAAAACATATATATATATATATGATATTGTTTTTATATATTTTTATGATTTTCTCATGCTCTTATGATCTCGTTATGTTCACGTATTTTCCTTATTTATCCTTACTGAGAATCAGTTCTCACAATTTCTTTTATTTCTGTTATCATGTTTGTCTTGAAAGTTATTATGTATGATTTATATAATATAGGTGATAGTAATGAGGAATATATTGGGATATGTATAATCTCCCATATGGTCAAGTTTTTTATATGTATATGTTTCAAAATGCACTATAATTAAATGGTTCTGGCCACGATCATTACATTTTGTAATGATTATTTTTCTATTTAGATGTAATATTTTTGTATGAATTGCTTGGGTCTTTACATTTGGAATCATATTAATGTTCAATTAATATTAAGAAACAATAATGAAATTATATTAGTGATATTGCTAGTGATATTTCTAAGTAAATTTATTGAGAAACATCAAAGGATAAGTCCAAATATGTGTCAAAGTATCTGAAAATGTCCTTGAATTTTGGTAAAGGACAATGCGAGTGGTATCCAATAAATTGAATCTATATCTAAATACTAAAAGTGGGTGAGAATCTGGTACAGAGGTACCTTGGGGTAATTACTGTAAAAATTATGCATTGAGCTAGAATCAATCATCATCAGTTGTACACCAGTGGTCCTTTCTCCACACTTATTTTGACACTCACTAGAAATATGCTATATAAATTCACAAACACTTTACCAACCATCATGAAGGATTTAAATAGATAGAAACATTGATATTATTATTTTAATCCTAAGTATACATACATTGAAAATATGGTTTCATTATTTAGACATCCTATATGAAATGTTTTATGATTATGTGGTTCCCCACTACGATAATCAGTTTGAACACTACTTTTTTTATTCAATAGAGGAATCTAGAAGGAAGTCGGTTAAATCGAATGTGATTTAAATTTTTCTAATGGAATCCCAAATAAGATGATGAATATAGTGACTGATATTATGATTATTACTAATCAATTATCATGATATATGATTAATAACTTTCACTGTAACCAACTCTTGGACTCACTAATGATTTTTAGAATTATGTTTGTGGATATTTATAGTTCTGGAGAACATGGGGGAAAGATGATTTTTTTTCCTATATATCATTAATGTGGGAAGAATAACTCAATGTAATTCATCAAATGGAATATGAAGATGTTTTATTTTATGAGAATAAGGGAATAAAGAATGCACTCTCAAAAATAAAATGAAAATTTCTATTATCTAAATGGTTGAAATATTGGTCTCCCTAGGGTATAATTAATGGATGGATGTTTTTAATGATAATTATATGGGAATTAAACAAATAATTTTCCTAGAGGGAATTATTATGATGAGAATCAGTATAATTTTATGATTATTGGTTATACTATTGATTATGAAGAGACCATGAACCACATATGAAAGGAAAGAGTTATTAAGGAATTGAATGAAGAATCGTAGTTAATTTTTTATAATGATTTAAGTGTTTTTTTATTGGATTTTTATAATTATGAAATATATATGTAATGTTCTATGTGTGTTTTTTAGTAAGGTTTTTTAATAATATTTTGAATGATTCTAATGAACATGAAAATTTATATAATGGATCTGTTATTTTCAATGAAAAAAAATTTAAATAAAAGACAACCCTTATTATGTTCCTGGACATGAGATAATTAGGTTGTAAAAATCTTATTATTTATATAGATTAAGTAAATTAAACAGTTTTGATAAACTGAGAACTGATTTGGATTTGTTTACATGGAGGGTTATGATATCTTTTATGATGTTTTTAGAATATTTATAATTAATGAATACACATAATAATATGTGTATTAATGGAATAAGGAAGAATGTTTTTTTCAATATGATTTAATGGTAATTTATGTTATTTCCATGTTTTAAGAGAACACATAATGAAGGTATTAACTTGTTTGGTATGTGACAATTAAGACCTACATCATGTTGTTTCATTAGTTAATGATAAATTTTTTTTCGAAATGAGTGACCTTCTATTAAATGTTATTTCATTTAATGTTTCAAAAGGGTTATAAGGATAACCATTTATTGAGTGGTTAAACTGGAACCATGGATCTGGTTTTAGTGATTAATATATTACTTCACCATATGAATATTTATACATATTGCATAACATGTTATAACAATTTTTTATTATGATAAATCGATATATAATTAATTAAATATCATTATATTATGATTCCTTTGATATATTAGTTCCTTAGAAATATAAATTTCAAATTCAATTCTTGGATTAATATATGAAGTAAAAATTGATGAATTAATAACCAAAGAATGTTATTATTCGTAATAATGGAATGAAATCAATTATGTATCTCCTCTAATGAAAATCATTCATCATTAGTAGAAGAAGATTTAAATAAAATGTTATCCTATTAATATCATTTCAGATGATATCAATGAATAATTCACACAAATCTGGTTTATGGTTTTGTGGTTGTTAATTTTTATATGTTCATTCACTTCTTATGATTATTTTTCTATGTAACACTCTATGAATATCAGGACACTATGATTTTATTCCATGTCTAAATCATCAATTCCCACCTATGTTATCCATTTTTTAAACCTAATATGTGTTATTTAAATTGACCCTCACAAATACCTTTCTTTATTTTCAACCAAAACTTTTTCTAACTCTTTTTAGGATAATTATTTTCACAAAAATGTATTTTCAAATGTTAAACCATTCTTTAGTGAGATCAAAGCCAAATTATGAGGATGAAATTTATTTAAGGGGTTAGAATGTAACACCAAAAGATTTTATGAAATATGTTTTCCAAATAAATTTAATCATTTTGATATTTTTTGTTACTCTCAAAACTGAGTTTTTCATGAATTTCTAGCAACACCGAGGTTATCTAGCATTATATGCAACATAAGGATTAAAAGAAACTAGACATACTATTAAACTATTATTATTTAGTATATAAATTATTATATTTCAATGAAATTTATGTTAATAATAACATTTTCGATATAGAAATATATATAGTTTACACATGTTTAAAGAAAAAACTCTTCGTTAGTAAATTAATTAGAAATTAAAATAAAAAGTACTTGAAAATAAATGGAATTTTATTTATCAAAACATTGTCAATACATACAAACACATTTTAACTCAATAAATTAATTCATTAAAATTTATTAATTTAATTTATTTATATTTATATATTATCATTGAAATAAAAATTTAATAATCATTGTATATGTTTTCTAGATAATATATATTAATAAATCCAATTTTACTATTACAAAATGGATTTTACTAAAAAAATTATTTCCCTTTTCACACTTATTTTAAAATTAAAATTTTACCATGTTAGATAATTTATTTTAAAATAAAATTAATTTTTGAAATAGTAATGTATAAATTTTTATTGGTTTAGTTTTTTAGAATATTTTGAGAAAATAATTTTTTTTATTGAATAATTAAAAATATTGATTTTTATGATTAATTAACAATCCTTTTGATGAATATAAAAATAGTGTTGATACGGTTTTAAAAGTAAAATTAGGTTATTTATATTTATAATAATCAAATTTATGTTGTTTTAATCACATTAATTTTTAATTATAATCTTAAAATATTTTAATCTTTTGAACATTTTCTCTTTGGAACGGCGCTTTCTTGTTGTATCTACTGGATTAATTTTAATTTTAAAATTTCAACATATGTCAATGGAATTTGAAAAAATATATTCCATATTTGGAATCAGAATAATTTATGTTATCTAATAATTCCAAATTATTATTTTACCATAGTGAGTAATAATAAAATTGAAATTTAATTACAACAGTCATGGTGAAAATGGGTTTAGTGGGAGGTAAACATAAACGAGCAGGGTTAAAATGTCGCAAACAAATTTATGGACATATTTCGACTATATAACCTCTATTTATTTAGAATATATTATATTTTATCATTTTGGCATGTGAAAAAAATTTGTACACCTTACTCATTTCAACATTTACAAGTGTCCCACTCACCTCACTTACAAAATGCCTCCCCAGATTTACTCCTCTTCAAACATCCAAAGATTATTAGTTTAGAAAATAGCTACCAAAATATCTTCCTTAATTAACTCATATGATCCCATAATATTTTTTTGGTCTACAATTCATCCAATGATGCCTTTTGATGAAAACCAAAAAAGATTTATCAGGAAGTGGGAACATCCCTAATTGTGCGTTTTATATTATTTCACCATCCAACTCCTTTAATTATTTGTAATAAATTATGAAAAATATATTATATTACTTATTAGTTTAGGTTATTAAGTTAATTTTATTAACCAAATCCATATCCACTTGTATAAAATCGGTT